>CM051239.1:281040166-285840166 GCA_027917425.1 Gastrophryne carolinensis
AAAATGAGTTCCTCATCTAGAAAATTGGAGGTTCTCTCAGTGAGGGCCGCATTGGCAGCGTTGTCAGCAGCCCACTGGCGCAGCCAAACCGAGCGGCGTATACCCACCACAAGGGCAGATGTCCTGGCACACATTCTGATGGTGTCATCCAAGGCAGAGAGGACAAAATTTACAAACATCACAACTGGAGAGTGCATTGAACACCTCACAAGGCAAATCAGGGGCACTATCAAGTATATTTCTGATAAGGGTTCTAGTGGCCACAGCGGTAATGGCAGAGGCACAGACCGGGCGCAGCGCCGTCCCCGCACATGCAAAGGCATGGAATGCCAGCTGTCAATGCGCCGGTCCTCAGCATCCCGCAGGGTAGTAGAGTCAGGGGAATGCATGACAGAGGTGTTAGCCCTAGGACCGGGGCATCCACCTCGGGAGGGGATGACCAACACTTTACCACATCAGCAGGAAAAGGATACTTCCTATCCCAACTTTTAGGTACCCCGGGAAGTTTACTGGGGCGCTCCCATTCCTTGAGCACAAGGTTATGGAAATGTGCTTGCTCGGGAAATTCCAAACGTGATTTTGCTGTATGGAAAAGCTCCCCCCTTTGCCTGGGAGCCGCAACAGGGGGAGAAATGGACAGGACCGCAAAAATCTGGGTCAGCAATCTGTCAGTGTCATCCGGGGCCCAGGGGTCAGAGCCAGAATCGTCATGACCCCTTGGTCTCTCATCAGATGAGCCTGAGTCAGAGAAAAGCTCCCCTTCATCCGACGGGGTATAGCCACAGAGATTCCAAAACTCCTCAGTTTCCATAGGGAAAAGAGTGACATTAGGCGTTAAGTGCCGCTTTTTTGCAGGGGCCTTACGCACCAAGGTATTAGCAATCAACTTCTCAAAAGTAGCCAGTCTAGAAGACACATCAGGCTGAGAATCCTCACTTGTATGCAACTCAGTAGGAGTGAGATTTAAGCTTGGGGAGGTAGGTGAAGTGAATCGAGGTGCAGGCCCAGCCACTGGAAGGCCCGATTGCACTGCAAGCACCTGCTCAGCACAGGGTACACAGACCCGTGCCTTGTCAGCTTCAGCATGAGGCTGCCCACACGCTACACACAGCCGGGCTTGTCCCGAAGGAACCCCGGTAACATTATCCTGAGATGCCTCCATATGGTGATTATAGCGGCACTATAGGCCGATAGGGATTAACGCTATACAGCAACCCTGGATGCCCCAATAACCCGCTAGGGAAGTGGGAGCGTTACACAAGGCCTAACAAGTTATAAACTAATAGAGGGCCGGGAGAAGCCAATGGATTCGCCCTGCCTGAAAGACATAATAGAAGGAGGCCGTAAGCACACTGTAATAAAAGGTAGATAATAAGGCAGCCCGCGAGGGCACTTACGGACCGTGGTAGGTAGGGGTCCGTCGCGCATAAGCCAACCAAGCAGATCAAAGATGGCGTCGGTATACCTCAAGGGGCGGGCCGGTATCAGCAATGACGCGGAACGCGCCATAGACGGGGGCCCCCCCCCCCCCCTGAAGAGTGCAAAGCCAGGACGTGACAAGCAGCCAATGACGGCGCACCAGCGCCTGAGGTAACGCGCCGCCAGGCGCGGAACATAGTGGCAGAAAAGGCGTACGGTGGCAATTTTAAATACAGTATAAGAAAGGCAAGCCAGCGCAGCGGCTGACGCAAGGCAGAATGAATAAAGTATAAGGTTAAAACACATAATGCATAGCATAGACACCGACAACCCCCCCCTCCTCTTTTCCCCCGAAGGCTACAAGGAGAATGAGGGAGGACAGCGGCCACTTAAATAGGGCCCACCGATAGGCAGGGGCAAGGGGCAATAGTGCGGGAGGGGCATCCCATAGAGAAACATAGAAACATAGAAGGTTGACGGCAGAAGGAGACCATACGGTCCATCTAGTCTGCCCTTATGTGTATACTGTATGTACTCTTTATCTTAGGATAGATGTGTGCTTATCCCAGGCATGTTTAAATTCAGTGACTGTTGATTTCTCAACTACCTCTGCTGGAAGTTTGTTCCAAGCATCTACTACTCTTTCTGTAAAATAATATTTTCTAACATTGCTCCTGATCTTCCCCCCCCCCCCCCCCCCGACTAGCTTCAGGTTGTGCCCCCTTGTTCTATCAGTAAGTTTCTTCTTAAAAACAATTCCCTCCTGAACCTTATTCAATCCCTTCACATATTTAAAGGTCTCAATCATGTCCCCCCTCTCCCTTCTTTCCTCCAGACTGTACAAATTAAGTTCTTTAAGTCTTTCCTGATAAGTTTTAAGTTTAAGTCCTTCCACCATTTTCGTTGCCCGCCTTTGGACACGTTCTATTTGAATAATGTCTTTTTGCAGGTAAGGTCTCCAGAACTGCACACAGTATTCTAGCTGTGGCCTCACCAGGGCTCTATACAACGGCATCACAACCTCCCTCTTCCTACTGGTGATGCCTCGAGCTATGCAGCCGAGCATCCTGCTTGCTTTTCCCACTGCCTGGCTACACTGTCCACTCATCTTGCAGCTATCAGTAATCAGTACCCCTAAATCTCTCTCCTCCGAGGTCCTGGCTAACACAGTGCTGCCCATACGGTACTCAGAGCAGGAATTCCTTCTACCCAAGTGCATGATTTTACATTTAGAGACATTAAACTCTAGTTTCCACAGTTTTGACCATCTATCCAGTAAAGCTAAATCATTTTCCATGTCGCAGACACCTCCCGGAAAATCCACCCTATTACTAACCTTTGTATCATCAGCAAACAGACAAACTTTTCCTACCAAGCCTTCTCCTATGTCACTTACAAATATATTAAAAAGAATGGGGCCCAGGACAGAGCCCTGCGGCACACCACTTGTAACTCGCCTTTGTTCAGATTGCACACCATTTACAACAACGCTCTGATACCGATCCCTCAGCCAACTGGAAATCCACTGAACTATCCAGGGATTGAGTCCTACCTTCAATAACTTATCTATGAGCTCCTTATGTGGTACAGTGTCAAAGGCTTTGCTAAAATCCAGATAGGCGATATCCACAGCACCACCTTCATCTAACACTTTAGTGACATTGTCAAAGAAATCAATAAGATTGGTCTGACATGATCTGCCCTCAGTAAAGCCGTGCTGTTTTGGGTCCAATAGAGGCTCACCATAAGCCTGAACCGCCTACCCTTTGGTGGGGGATTGCGGTGGAGCAGTGCTCCTAAGCACCTGGTGGACCTTCCAGGGAGTGTCTATGTTCCCTTCTGGGCGGAGACAATGCTCCCTGCATGTTAGTGATATTGGCTCCGGCGAAGCCCTCTGCGACAGGATGTACTAATCCCCGTGTCGTTATGGAGTCCAACCAGTCATGGATCTGTTGGGTCCCGTCACCTTCACAGGCTATCGGCCTTGTTTCCCTGTCCCAGGATCCTATGTCAGTGGTCCGGATGCCTTTAGTACCGTCTTGACAGGACGTCGGTTCTGTATGTCCTTCTCCATTCCCTCTGCTAGGCAGGGTTATGCGGAAGATTACTCTGGTAAGGGGGCCAGTGATTCTGGTGGCCCCCAGTTGACCTAGTATAGTGTGGTTGCAGACATGGTACTGCGGTCAGTAGTTCTGCATCTTGCCAGGAGTGCCAGTTGATCACTCAGGGCCCCCTTTACGCCACTATAATTCATGGTCCCTGGCCTAGTCGATCTTTCTGCTGAAACATACATCTTGTTGGAGACAAGTTTTAGCTGTCTCTGTGTTGATGACTATGGGAAGGCTAGGAGTAAGCCTCTTCCTCGTCTTCTATTGTTGTTGGGTATGGCATACCCACATTTATTAGGGCGAGTCTAGTTCTCTTATTGTTGAACATTCTCGGTTCCCAGGTTCCAATGTGGTTTTCAGCATGAATTGGAGTTGGTTTCCCAGCTCAGTTCTCTGAGGGGTCAGGCTCTGCCCTGTCCACCTTGCCTTAGCAGTCTCTGGTTCAGTCTTACTTGGCTAAGACTTCCTTCAGGGGGTGCTCATGTGCGTCCTCCATGTACTCCTATGGTCCCTGTTGAGATTGAAGTTGTATTCATTCCGTCTGCTTGCAGGATTGTCCCTTGGTCCTATTCAGGACGCTGTCTGGATGTCCTTAACCTCAAGGTTGTCCTTCTGGTGACTGTTGCCTTGGTCAGGCGTGTGTTAGCGGGCGATTTTGGTCTACACTAAGATAAGGTGGAGTTCTGCCTGAAGCCGGATTCTCTACATCTGGAGGTGTCGTATGTTCAATTATCTGAGATATTATTTTCCACGGCTGTCCCCCTTCCTTGCAACGTCAAGGAAGTGGTTCTGCATTCCTTATGCAGGTGTTGGCAGTTTTTTCTTAGAAGTCCCTTGTTCCTTAAGGGAACTGAGGTTCCTTGGGGCTTGGGGTCATTACATCCTGAATGTGCTCATTCTCGCCCGCTCTCGGAGTTGGGCGGCTTGGTCCTGGTTGTTACCTTAATGGATGTTACTCCTGGTACCTTGTTTTGTTTTTTTTTTGGCCTTGGCTTCTGCCAAATTCATTGCTAATCAGATTGTCAGGCCATTAATCAGGCCTATTCAGGCAAGGGGGAGAACCTCCCTTGTCGCCTTGATTCCTTATATGCGGGCTTGATGCCTCTTGGGCTTCAGCTACAGTTTTGCCACTAACATTGGCCTTCTGTTTTCATTCCTTTTGCAAGGTTCTTTTTACAACGTTGATGTTAGGGCCTCAGCTCATGCTGTCTTGGCCGTCTGGTTCTGCAGGTGACAGTGTTTTAACTGTCTGCTGTGGTCGTATTGTTGTTGGGGATCCCACCCTACTTATGGACACTGCTTTTGGATGTCCCGAGTGTAAGTATTATATCTGGAGCAGGACGTACTGTATACTAAGAATAATACAATTCTGTGAAATACTCACCTGTAGAATTGGTATTATTAGTATACAGTACGTCCTGGTCCACCCCACCCTGTTGTTGCTTTTTCTGGATCCCCTGTATGGTGATTGTTACCATGGTTATCTTTACCAGTTGCTCTGGGTGGTTTAATTCTCCCGGCTTCTTGTTAATTGCTTGTCAATGCTGGGGATTCGTGGGAGGTCCCTGGGTATTTGAAGGGCCTGTTTTCGTATGCTTCTGAAGTACAGCGCCATCTGGCGGAGGATAACCCGAGTGTAAGTATTATATCTGGAGCAGGACATACTGTATACTAATAATACCAATTCTACAGGTGAGTATTTCACAGAATTGTATTTTTCCCTTACATAGCCAGACAAAAGCGTGAAAATGTTTATAATAGATTCTAGTAACAAAATTAAATAACGTTCTCTCACCCCTTAAGGTAAAACTGCCATATGATCTTGAATCACAATCGCAGACAACTTGGCGGTATGAGTCACCCATGTGTGACAATTAAAGTCTTAAATGCAAAAATAAAGGAATAAAAGGTCTGGGCTGAAAGTGGGGTTTGAAATGTCTGAAGTCAAATTTTAAATGTTGGTACAAGTAACAGTAATAGTGCAAATAGTGGCCATTGTGTAGAATTGCACTATATTAGTGACTACACGCAGTGGACACACCAGTAAACAAACACCATATGAGTGACCACACAGAGGTGAATAGCACACTAAGGTGCAGTGAAGTGCACATGTGCCCGAAGTGGTGGGCAATCCTAAACTCAGCACTTCAGGGAGCAATTGGGAGTTAGGTGCCTTGCTTAATATAATATGTGCAAGGGGGTTAAACCTACAAACATGCATTAAGTGTGGTAGTAGTAACCATGAGCAGTTTTTAACAGGACCTGAAAAGGAACCTTCCAACAAGGTCCCCCCCCCATTTTCGAAAAGTAAAAACAAGGAGGTTGTGACTTAATTTGGGGTTTGTATATCAAGAGACAGTATGCAAAAACACCACTGCTTTTAGGGGCTCTCAGAACTCTAAAAAGATCAAATCGGTTTCCTATCATATATATGTTTGCCTGTAACAAAATGCCTTTACAAAATCATATCGTGCACCGGGACACTGACTGTCAATTAAAGAAAAACTCGTACAAAAAATACAATTCTGTGATTACTCACCTGTAGAATTGATTTTACTGTGTACAGCACGGCCTGTTTCATTTCAATCATTACTTCTGGGTATTCCGCCACAAAGTGGCGCAGTTGACTGCAGAAGACTTGTGGCTCCTCCCTGCCCTAAAAAAGCCAGGAATCACCCATAGACCCCCAGTGTTGAAAAGCAGTTATGCAAGAAGCCGGGAGATAAACCATGATAAAAAATACACAGCCTCACAAAAAATAACTTTTGAACAAATCGCCATTAAGAGGCAACCAAGGACAACGATAACAAGGGAGGGATGAAACAGGCCGTGCTGTACACAGTAAAATCAATTCTACAGGTGAGTAATCACAGAATTGTATTTTTCCAAGTGTACAGCACGGCCTGTTTCATTTCAATCATTACTTCTGGGACATCCAATAGCAGTGTCCGCAAAGTAGGGTGGGATCCCCAATAAATAATGGTAGGCAGTTCAAGCGACTACCGCCTGAAGCACCTTGCGGCCAAAAACGGCATCAGCTGAGGCCCTAACATCAACCTTGTAAAACTTGGTATGAACAGAAGACCACTTAGCGGCCTTACAAACTTGTTCAACAGAAGCCTGGTGCTGAAAAGCCCAAGAGGCACCAATAGCCCTAGTAGAGTGAGCAGTAACGCGGAAGGGAGGTTTCTTCCCTTTGGCAGAATAAGCTTGCACCACCGCCTGTCTAATCCACTTGCCGATAGTGGATTTGGCTGGAGGCAAACCCTTTCTAAGTCCAGAAGGAAGAACAAAAAGAGTCAGACTTCCTAAAGGGCTCAGTAGCGACCATATAATACTTGAGCGCCCTGACCGCATCCAGAGAATGAAGGTTCCGTTCCTTGGAATTAGCAGGGGCAGGACAATAGGAAGGTAAGACAATGTCCTCATTGAGATGAAAGGCAGATACAACCTTGGGGCGAAAATTCCGGGTTAAGACGGACCACCACCTTATCCTGATGCCGCTCAAAACAAGGAGGTTTCATGGAAAGCGCCGCCAGCTCAGATACTTGAGGCACCGAAGTAATAGTGACCAAAAAGGCTACCTTAAGAGTCGGAATGGACAGAGCGGCCTTACACAGAGGCTTGAAGGGATGACCCTCCGCCCATTATAAGATCTTAGACACTTCCTTGAGGGCTCGCTTGCTCCGGGTCCCTCCCTGATGATTGATATAGGCAACCGCTGCCTGATTGTCCGAGCGGACTTGTACGGCACGACCCTGAAGGTGGGGAGTCAACTGGGAGAGCACCAACCTGATCACCCTCAGCTCTAGGATGTTAATGGGCGAGCCCACTGACCCTGGAACTTCAGTGACTGCCAAACTCCTCAGGAACCTCTGGTGACCTGGGAAGATCGGAACGTGAAGGTAGGCATCCTTGATGTCCACCATGGTCATGAAATCGCCCGGCCAAAGGGAACTTACGGACGAGCGTAAGGTCTCCATGCGAAAGTGCTTGAACCGGACGAATTTGTTGAGGCCCTTTAAGTCCAGCATGGGCATCCAGGAGCCGTCCTTCTTGGGCACCATGAACAGGTTGGAGTAGTGCACCCAACACTGTTCCTGAAGAGGCACCTGACAAATGCCTCAGGACGCCAGAAGACGTAGTACGGCCAAACGCAGTCCCTGAGCCGACACAGGGTTTAGAGATATCCGGGATATACGACCAGCACCTAACTAAATCGGCCAAGTAGGGATACCTTCTATCCAACCCCTTGGGCACCGAAGGTAACCTGTTAGGGCGTTCCCACTCCTTGAGGACCATATTAGAAAAATGGCCCTGTTCCGGGAACTCCAGGCGTTGCTTGCCGGGGCGGAAGAGCTCGCCTTGCTTCTTCTTCGCCACCTTTGGGGGAGCGATGTGTAATGTATCGAAAACAGCTGACAGGAGCCTATCGGTATCTTCCGGGAGCCAGGTATCCTCATCCGAGGAAGATCCTAAATCACTATCATATTCGCCCTGACGATCCCCAGAGGAATCTGAGTCACGGAACAACTCCCCCCTCCTCCGGGGAATCACGGCCACCATACATGTCAAGGCCCTCGTCCTCATCGGCAAAGAGGGACAAATCCGTGTCAGGTGCCTCTTTTTGCTAGAGGCCTTGCCCGCAGCCGGCTGGGCCAGTTGTCGCTCAATGCTGGCCACGTGCAGCGCCAGATCCGATTGTGATCCCCTGCTGGCTTCCCCCTCGCTGGGAGCTAAATGCAGGCGCGGGGGGTAGGAGGTGCTGTCGGGAGGACAGAACTGGAAAGAGAGACGCTCATCCCAGCCTGTTCCGCGATAATACTTTGGGCGCACGGGACACAAAACGCGCCACCTCCACTCAAAGGGGATGCCCCGCACATGACACAGTTGAGCCTTCCCCGAGGGACCCCCAAGCTCGCTATCCCCAGTAGCCTCCATATGGTGATTATCAAAAAAGGCACAGTCAGCCAACACGGTGTAAAGCTAAATAAGAGCCCACCCGGGATGCCCCACAGAGAAGGGACCAAGGGAGGGTGGGTATGGAACCGGGAGAAACCACAATACTGCTTTCCCGTCTGCAAGACATAAGCATGGAAAATCATGAGCATCCCACAGCACATGCACCAATCAGACCCGCAGGATCGACTCACGCATCAGCTGCAATGGAATCCGCAGCACGTGCAGGAGGAACTCAGGGCAGGATGCCCCACAGCGATGTCAGTCGGCCAGTTCAGGCAGCCAGGGAAGCGCACCCAGCCTGCAGCGCGGAGCCAGGAAGATGGCGCCGCTAGAAGAACCTCGAGGGGCGGGCCGCGGGGAGATGACGCAAAACGTGGCGCCCGCCGCAAAAGGGTGCGAGAACGCCGGCGCCTACTCAGAGAATGGTGCCCCGCGCCAGGGAGGAGGCCAGGCCCCGCAGATTCTCCTGCGTCCGTCACCCGCCCCCCCCAACAGCCTCGACGGGGGAAGGGGGGGGGAGAGAGGGGGGCGGTGGCACGGAGTGCAATAAGGCAGACCAGCGAAGGGAGGGGGGGAGCCATACAAAAAACCCCCAGAGCAGAAATAGTCCCACACCAGACAGCCCCCACAATAAAGACTCACCCCCGTAAAACACAGCAGGCACACAAGCAGCAGTGATTCCTCCATTCCCCCTATAGGCTCACCATATGCCTATGGCCGGCTACCCTTCAGTTATAGGGTCTGCGGCCTGGAGCAAAGCTCACGAGCACCCGACCCAGGTGCTCCCCTACCATCACCCAATCCGTCTGCCAAGGCTGGGAGGCAGGAGGGTCCGGAAGCGGGTGGAAATAGGCTTACAGGGCCGCAGGCTTGGTTGTCCTGCTCGCCTGCGAATAACCATAGAGAGCCATCTTCGGTCTTCGCAGTCATGACTGCAGAGAAACACTGGGGGTCTATGGGTGATTCCCGGCTTTTTATAGGGCTGGGAGGAGCCACAAGTCTTCTGCAGTCAACTGCGCCACCTTGTGGCGGAATACCCAGAAGTAATGATTGAAATGAAACAGGCCGTGCTGTACAAATATCAGCCTCCAAAAAATGGACCTACATTGTTCCCCGGCAACTGTGTGCCAAGGGAAGTAACCTAGCCCTCACACCATTAGTGAGCCCTGCATTAGAGGCACTCCGCTTTTTCTAGCGGAGTTCTACCCCACAGGACAGGAAATGGTAGTGCACAGAAAACGCCAATCTAGAAACACAAGTCTCAGAGACCAAACCCCCTGCAGCAGCCACCGAGGGCCTTCCAACCAGCAACCACTGACCCTGCCTCACAGAATACTTATTGCCCCTAGCCCCATATCACTCTGTCCCAGCAGCCACCCTTACAGAGCCCTGTAGCCACCAACGAGGCCCCACTGCAAACGACCAGTTCCAAGCCACCAGTAACTAGACCCCAAAACAGACGATCAGGGACAAGCTGCCAGCAACACCACTGTCAACCAGGCTCAAGCCTCCCGGGCCAAGCTACCAGCAACCACCCCCCACCATAAAGCAGTGATCCCACACCCATCGCCTACCTAATGGGTGGGACTGCTTTGTGACCATCTCAGAGAAGCATCCAGATGATGGAGCTGCCCATGCAGAGACCCCCACACCGAATGCAATTCTTACCTGAACCTCGTTCCCACGGGTGAAATGCGATCACCTAGGCCAGGAAACAGAACGCAACCCCTGCCCAAGTGACTATCAGCGGCCAATCAAGACATGCATTTTGCCCCGTGGAACAAGGTTCAGGTAGGAATTGCAGGGTCTATGTGTGTGTGTGTGTGGGGTGGGGCTCAAGCAATATGGATGCCCCCCCCCCCCTAATTCACGCCCATTAGGTAGGAGAAGGGCGTGGGAGCCCCTGAGCCTATTTTGATTAGCGGTCTGCGGGACAAATACCCATTAAAGAAAACCGGGTGTTGGTCCAGTTTAGATAATGCTATAGGCTGGGGGGAATGGAATGGGGCGGGAGAGGGGGGACCCTAGGGTAATGTGATAAGCAGATGAAAAGCCGTTTTTGGGTCCATCACTCATCCTTTTCGCCCCCGCCAGAGCTGCTGTTGGCGTTTTTCCACCGCAGAGGCCACGCCCAGCGGCAGTTTTGAGATCGATGATTGGCTGATCTCAAATGTTCCGAGCGACGAGGTGCAGTGTGCTGGCCGGGCACGCACTCCCAGCCATTCAGAAAGGCTAGGAGCGGGAGCACGCAGGGATCAGTTAAGAAACCCCCCGGGGGGGTTCACACAGCAGGGCATCTGGTGTAGGATGCCCCAGGGGGCCAGGTAGCAGCCGGGCCTGGAATAACTTTTAGATCCCCGGGCGCGTGGATTTTGACCTACTTTAATGAACCCACCGTCTCCCCTCCCCCCATAGTCACGCTTTGTCTGCTTTAAAAAATTTCAGCCTCTTAAACTGGACCTTCAGCATCATTTAATGAAAAGTCCAAACCCTTAAACTAATCCCCAGCAAATAAAATTAATATATTTTATGTTTTTAGTCATTTACTTATTTTTCTTTCACCCACCGGGCTGCAACTCTGTTCAGCACTCTAGGATATGAGCGCTGCCATCTTGCCTCAGAAGCATCTCATACTGAGAGGAGAGTGGGATAAAGTGCAGGGGGCGGGGTTATAACTGTGCTTTGCACAGACAGAGCAGATCTGGGGTCAGGGAAAGGACAGCAATCCCAGAATGCAGAGTGGCATAGTCAGAAGACACTTCCTGTCTGCAGGCTGCCTGATGCTCCATGAGCCGCTATCTTGGATGTTTAAAGGATCATAACCTGCAGTAGATGCTGGTAGGATGATTTTTAATGTGAGTAATCTGTATGTACAGGGTGTGGGAAACATATTAGATAAGCTTTTATTCAGTGTGAAGGTCCGCTTTAACACTCACTATATTAGGCCTAGCATGGGTAATCTCCCTAATGTGCCCCCCCATACAGCCCTTATGTAGCCTTATAGCCTTGTGCTAATGAGCCAAAAGCCCAAAACGTCCAGAATTCAGAGTGGATGGCTGTATATATCTAAAATGTATATCCAAGCATGCTCAGTGGCTTTCTGAGCGCGTAGGATATCATAAATGATTTGCAGGGCTCTGTCTACTCCGTAAGTATCACAGGAAAATCTGAGTATTCTTGTTCTGTATAGGCCATGTGAATACTTTGTTTTAAGAAAGAGCGCTTTACCTGCTACTATGAATTTTACATCCTTATATGCAAAGTATACAGGAGCATTGACCGCCGTAACCTCTAAGTATGCAGCGCTGAAAGATAACATAGGATACATACCATTAAGTTAAAAATATATATATTCTTAGTATACAGTACGTCCTGCTCCAGATATAATACTTACACTTGGGTTATCCTCCGCCAGATGGCGCTGCACTGCAGAGACATGGAAAAACAGGCTCCTCCCGGCCCTTCAAATACCCAGGGACCTCCCACATATCCCCAGATTTCTCTGCAGTGCTGACTGCGAAGACATGAAGTATCACTCTCTCGCAGGTGAGCGGGGCTACCAAAGCCTGCGGCCCTGTGGGACTATTCCCACCCGTCCTCCCTGTGATGTGCCTCCCAGCCTGGGCTGCGCTGGTCGGGTGAAGGTAGGCAGTACCATGCGTGCTTATGGAGCCATGCTCCACCGCAGTCCCCCACCAAAGGGTAGGCGGTTTAGGCTGATGGTGAGCCTCTAGGGGATGCCCATCCCGCACTATTGCCCCATGCCCCGTGTAGCGGTGGGCCCTGTACAAAAGGTCGCCATCCTCCCTCATTCCCCCCGTAGCCCGGGGGAAATAAAGGGGGGTGTGTGTGTGGTGGTCTTAGTGTATGTTTTACACGTTATGGCCTTAGTCTTGCCCCGGACTGTTATTCCTGGTGTCAGAGCCACGCTGTTTGTTCTTTACTGTGTTTTGTCACCACCGCGCGCACCTCTTCCTTTACTGGATGTGCTGCGCCGGGCGGCAGCGTCGCCTCAGACGCTGCGGCGTCTTCATTGGCAAATCATTTTTTTCTAAGTGTGCCATACACTTCGCTCCTCATGACAACTTTGTAACTAGCTCAGAGCTTCGCGCTCTTCGGGGGGAGGGGGCGGGGACCTGGTTGGCGCGCTCCGCGTCACAGCCCGCTCTGGCCTGCCCTTCGAGGTTCGCTTGGCGCCATTTTGATGCTGGTCGCACGCACGCGTGGTTGTGGTCTTCCTCCTCCCTTGGTCTGTAAGTGCCCTCGCGGGCAACTTTTCATGATCCTTGATTACTGCGCATGGTTCTGACACCCTTTATTCCCATTATGTCTTTCAGACTGGTGAACACCATTGGCTTCTCCCGGCCCGGTGTAAAATTATAGCGGGCCTTGTGATATTCTCCCACTTCCCGAGCGGGTCTTTGGGGCATTCAGGGTTACTTATAGTGTAAATCCCTACTGGCATATTGTGCCTTAATTAATCACCATATGGAGGCATCTCAGAATTATGTGACCAGGGTCCCTCTGGGACAAGACCGGCGGTGTATAGCGTGTGGACAATCCCATGCTGATGCTGACAGGGCACGGGTTTGCGTACCCTGTGCCGAGCAAGCCCTGGCCCTGCAAATCTGGTCGGCCAGTGGCTACACCTAGCTTCAATTCACCTATCTCCCCAGGCTTAAATCTCTCTCCTGCTGAGTCGCCTACAAGTGGGGAATTTCAGCCTGCTGGCCTTCCAGACTACCTACGGCTGAACAGATTATTGCTAGGTTGTCAGAGCGAATGGGCCCTGCTACTCCGTGTGACTATACCCCTTCTGTTGAAGGGGAGTTGTTCTCTGACTCAGGCTCATCTGATGAGAGGCAGAGGAGTCATGACGATTCTGGCCCTGAATACTGGGGCCAGTGTGACACTGACGACTTGTTGATTAAGGTCTTTAAGGCACTGTCTATCTCTCTCCCCGGTCAGGTCCCCAAGCCTAGAGGGGAGCGTTTCCATACTGCGGCTGCACGTTTGGAATTTCTAGAGCAGGCTCATTTCCATGCCCTTGTGCTCAAGGAATGGGAATGCCCCAGTAAACTTCCAGGGGACTGTGATAGGAAATACCCTTTTCCCCCTGAGGTGGTTAATTGTTGGTCATCACCCCCCGTGGTGGATGCGCTGATCATAGGGGTCCCTAACCCCCCCTTTATTACAACCCCTGCTTATAGTACCCTTCGGGATGCTGAGGACCGGCGCATTGAGCTGCTGGCCTCCCATGCCTTTTCTTGTGCTGGGACGGCGCTGCGCCCGGTCTGTACCGCAGCCATTACTGCAGTGGCCACTAGAACCCTCATCAAAAAATTGCTTGATCATCACCCCGAGGATCTCCCCTGGGAGGTGTTTAATGCACTCTCCAATTCTGATGTATTTGTGAAATTTATTCTATTAGCGCTGGATGATGCGATTAGAATGTGTGCAAGAACTTCCGCCCTTGCGGTGGCTGTTCGTCGCTTGGTCTGGCTGCGACAGTGAGGTGCTGATGATGCTACTAAAAAGACTCTTACTGGGCTCCCTTTTAGAGGGCAACACCTATTTGGGGCCCGTCTAGAACTGTTCGGTAAAAAGGGCAAATCACCCCTCAGGGCAGGGGCACCCCTCCTCCCCCCTACCTTAGTGTTAAACAAGAACCAGGGGAGTCCTTTCGGATTTTTCGTGCAGACTCCTGCCCCACGAGCAGCAGACAACGCTCTGGCCCCACCGGCGGGGCTATGCCCAAATCTTCCACCAAACCCCCATCAAGCATGATGGGGCGCCCTTGCCCGTCTGGGTGAGGGGATGGCCGCAGCACCTTGCTCTTATCAGGAGGCATTTTGCCTCCCTCTGGCGGATCAGGAGGTGGTGTCCTCCAGATACAGGATAGCGTTTGCTGCACGCCTTCCCCAGTTTTTATCAGGTCACAGGTACTCCTGGTCCCTGCCGCTGTTCAGTTGCTGGCACAGGCCATGCTAGGCCTGCAAGGTCTGAGGGTCTCTTGCAGATTGCCCGTAATAGGCAGAGGCAAGGGCCGCTATATCACCTTTCCACAGTCCCCCAAAGGATGGGTCGGGTTGGCCCACTCTGGATTCACAGCAATTCTCTAATTACAGGCAGTTTCCTGCATGGATACTCTTGAGTTTGGCTATCAGCACCTTGCGCCCAGTGGGCGTCTTGCCGTCTGGGGAACTCTACAATGCTTATGTTTACATCCCTGTGCCCTCAGGTCTCTGAGGCTCTTCAGGTTCGTGTTTGGAAGTCCAACACTGTTAATTGTGGCCTTATCTGGCCTCTCTTCAACTCCCAGAGTGTTCACTCAGGTGCTGACGATGGTGATGTCTCTGAGACCAAGGGGCGTCCGCTCAATGTCTACCCGGACGCCCTTCCTCACTTCCCTGTCTCTGCGTCAGGATAGTTGGATACCCGGCTGGTGGGTCCATTGGGAGTCATTTGGATGGGTGTTCAATCACCCCGAGTCCTCGCTGTTCCCTTTTAAGTGGTAACTCCATTAATAGGAATGATTCTGGAGTAGGTTCAAACCAGATTCTCCCCTTAGCAATTAGGTGGGCAATCTGGTCTCATGGGCTCAGTCCCTCATTGCCGTCCGGACTCTAACACCAGGCAGGGTTGCAACTGGTGGGTCAGTTGTTAACTTGCTCGGAAGGGGTCCCTTATGCTCAGTTCCCCTTGAGCCCTTCTGTGACTTCTATTGGTAACACTGGACCTTCCCATCTGTATTACGTTTTTTTTCTCCTTGAAAGTGGATGAACTCGAGGGACCTGTCTGGGGGCAGTTCCTTCTTGCCCCTTCCTGGAAACGGTCACCATGGATGCCAACCTCTCAGGTTGAAGGGGAAGTTTTTTGCTGAAACCCCCTGCGGTTCTGGCGGTGGTGAGGCCCTTAGAAGTTCCTTACGCCTATTGAATTCTAAACAGTGAGCGTTATTCAGTTGGCTCTATCTCGCTTGACCACTCCCCTTTCTGGATTTGCCAGTCTGGGGGTGCTCGGTCCGTCTGACGACAGATGTCCTACATTGATCATTGCAAAGGGCCTGGAGCTGGCGGACCTTCCAGGTAGGGTCTATGTTCCCTTTCTGGGTAGAGACAATGCTCCCTGCATGTTAGTGATATTAGCTCCGGCGAAGCCCCTCTGCGACAGGATGTGCTAATCCCCGTGTCGCTATGGAATCCAACCAGTCGTGGATCTGTTGGGTTCCGTCACCTTCACAGGCTATCGGCCTTTGTTTCCCTTTCCCAGGATCCTATGTCAGTGGTCCGGATGCCTTTAGTACCGTCTTGACAGGACGTTCGGTTATGTATGTCCTTCTCCATTCCCCCTGCTAGCCAGGGTTCTGCGTAAGATTGCTCTGGTAAGGGGACCAGTGATTCTGGTGGTCCCCGGGTGACCTAGTAGAGTGTGGTTGCAGACATGGTACTGTGGTCAGTAGCTCTGTACCTTGCCAGGAGTGCCAGTTTGATCACTGAGGGCCCCCTTTACGTCACTCCCATCTACAGTCCCTGGCCTAGTCGGCCTGACTGCTGAAACATACATCTTGATGGAGACAGGTTTATCTGTCTCTCAGTGTTTTGTGACTATGGGAAGGCTAGGAGTAAGCCTCTTCCTCTTCTTCTTCTATCTGTTATAGGGTATGGCATACCCATATTGATTGGTGTGAGTCTAGATCTCTTCCCTGCTGGGCGTCTTCGGTTCCCAGGGTTCTTGAGTTGGTTTCAGCATGATTGGAGTTGGTTCTCCAACTCAGTACTCTGATGGGTCAGGTTCTGCCCTGTCCACCTTGCCTTAGTAGTCTCTGGCTCAATCTTCCTTTGTTAAGACTTCTTTCAGGGGCTACTCATGTGCGTCCCCCATGCAATCCTATGGTCCCTGCTGGGATTTGAAATTTGATTTCATTCTGTCTGCTTGCAGGGTTTTTTGTCCCTTTGGTACTATTCAGGATGCTGGCTGGCTGTCCTTACCCTCAAGGTTGTCCTTCTGGTGACTTTTACCTTGGTCAGGTGTGTGTTAGTGGGCGGCTCTGTCTACCTAGAGATACACCAGGATATCCTTGAGATACACCAGGATAAGGTGGAGTTCCGCCAGAAGCCGGAATCTCTACATCTGGAGGTGTCTTATGTTCTTTTATTCGAGATTATCAACGGCTATCCCCTGTTCCTAGCAATGCTGAGGAAGTGGTTCTGCATTCCTTATACAGGTTTTGGCAGTTTTGCCTTGGTAGTCACTGTGTCCTTTAGGGGAACTGAGGTTCCTTGGGGCTTGTGGTCATTACATCCTGAATGTGCCCGATCTTGTCTGCTCTCGGGAGTTGGGCGGTTTGGTCCTGGTTGTTACCTGAATGGATGTTACTCCTGGTACCTTGTTCGGCCTTGGCTTCTGCCAAATCTATTGTAGCGATCGGATTCGTCAGGCCGTTGCTAAGGCCTATTCCGGCAAGGGGAAGAATCTCCCTTGTTGCCTTGTTTCCTTTTTCTACGCGTGCTTGATGCCTCTTGGGCCTTTCAGCACCGGGTTTCTGTTGAACTGGTTGGCTAGGCCACTACCATTGGCCGCCTGTTCATACCTTTTGCAAGGTTTTTACAATGTTGATGTTAGAGCCTTAGCTCGTGCTGTCTTGGTCGTATGGTTCTGCAGGTGACAGTGGCTTAAACTGTCTGCTGTTGTCGTTTTTTTGTTGGGGATCCCACCCTACTTATGGACACTGCTTTTGGATGTCCCAAGTGTAAGTATTATATCTGGAGCAGGATGTACTGTATACTAAGAATAATACAATTCTGTGAAATACTCACCTGTAGAATTGATATTATTTGTATACAGTACGTCCTGCTCCACCCCACCCTGTTTTTTTTTGCATTTTTCTGGATCCCCTGTATGGTGATTGTTATCATTGTTATCGTTCCCAGTTGTTCTGGGTGGTTAAATTCTCCCGGCTTCTTGTTCACTGCTTTTCAATGCTGGGGATTTGTGGGAGGTCCCTGGGTATTTGAAGGGCCGGGAGGAGCCTGTTTTTCCATGTCTCTGCAGTGCAGCGCCATCTGGCGGAGGATAACCCAAGTGTAAGTATTATATCTGGAGCAGGACGTACTGTATACAAATAATATCAATTCTACAGGTGAGTATTTCACAGAATTGTATTATTTTGAACACACCTCACTGATCAAGGCAAATTTAACTTAAAAGGGAATGCACTGCTTTTTGCATAGGAAATGAAGTAACCTCAGCTAAGGATCAGAGAATGTTGTCGAGGTAAAATGTTCAACCATTAATACATTGCCACATCAAGGCCAACAGTTTAATCAACTGGAAAGGTATTATGAGGAGAAGCTTTCTTGCTAAAACGATGGCTCTGACTTCATCTTTCTGAAATTGGAGCCGATATGATAACTGAAAACAAAGGCTGGCTTATGTACTCCAGCACATATTTCACATTAACAGATAGTGCTGAGCACACCACGCTATCAAGGCAGCTGTGTGATTCATTGCAATGAAAAGTTGCCAGGTGAGAATTAAAAGTTGTATCTATAAGAGTCCCGTTATTGCTTCCCATCCGTTTCAAACATTTTATTTGTTTGTACAAAAATGCAGTATTCTAAACGGTATTGAAAGACAGAAAATTGTGCCAGAACTCTGCCCATGTTTCAAAAATGTGTGTTCCAGGTGGAGGGAGGCATCCACTAACGGGCGCTAAACTGGTCTTTCTCCTAGTTCCCCAAGATAAATTCAGTGCAGTGATTGGCCTCTGCGGTCACGTGGGTGCCGACATTCGTAAGATTCCCCTGTTAGCAGCAGTTACTGACCAGGGGGACATTGGGGCAATCGGGATGCCATGTACCCGGAAAACCCTTTTTTTGAAAAATTCTTGTTCTGGTTTGATTGTTGACTCATGGGAAACACATCCACCATGGGAGCTTATAACCCCCCCGCCACCCTACACTAGTGTTAAGGCAGGACGAAGGGGGTTACAATGAAACAAAAACCCTTACCTTATCCAGAGGCCCATGCCTCTCCTCCTCCACATTCAAGTGAATGGGCGGTAGGAGCGCGTGCAGAGCCGGGAAATGCAGCTTTGTGTCAATCTCGGGCTGCCACACAGAGACCAAGAAAGCGCTTCTGGCTCGAGGAAAAGATAAGGGTTTTTTTTTCCGTTGTAACCCCCTGTCTTGCTTCAGCGCCATGGTGGGGGGGGGGGGGGGGCAGCAGCTTGTGACTGAAGTTCCGTTTTAAGCATACGCAGGTTGGTGAGAGAAAAAAAAAAAGAGTGGGGGCCCCAAGTCCCTATTATTATATTATATATTATATATTACAATTAGTAAACACAAATATAAATTCCTTATTCATACATGTGGGATGTCCAAAAGAGGCAAGAAGGCAAAATGGGCAATCTTCCTCTAAAAAGAGGCAGGAACTCCTGCTATTGGATATTTAAAGTGCTAACTGTAAAAATTTGTATCTGCAGACGTCAATACATCAAACGTATAAAACATGGGGCTAGGTGGCAAATTTTTCTACAAGATAAATCTGCTTATGGCGGCTTTTGAAATCATCTGGCCCTTATGATTTCAACACTTAACCATGGCTATATTTATCATGTTCGCTAATCAAGGTCCAATGTAATGTCATTAGTCCAGTCTGACCGTCTACAGGCACCAGTATAACAGAGGAACCACAAGCACTGCATAGATCACAGCGAATATCGCCCAATAGATCACCAAAGAACCTGCTCCTAGAGACAATGAAGAAGTTTTAAAGCGGGTCAAAACCCACACGCTTGGGCGCTAGAATTTAAAAGATTCCAGCCTCGGCTGCTCATCTACTCCCAGGGCATCCTAGCCTGGATGCCTCACTGTGTGATACCTCCAAGGTGCCGGCGCCCACATCCCCAGCTTCTCTGCAACCATGCGTGCTTCTTTTAGAAAGGCTGGACATGGGTGCATGCGTCCAAACAGCGGGCAAGGGATGTGCCAAGCTGGCTGCACCTCATCACAGCAGCATTTTAGAGAGCCAACCTGGCCACCCCCGAGCCAACAGCAACCCCCCAGGACACTGGGTCTGGCTGATGTTCGTTGTTTCTGCTCTCCAGCAAAGGGGTAGGAGCAAACAACCTAAAGATTAAGCATGAGGACCAGTCAGGTTATGATCTACTGGCTGGTTGGTTTACTACTCTACCCTTCTCCCGATATCTTATCTGTGTCACTAAATTATTATGCAACTGCCATACACTTTGAGCTACAGAAAGGGTGGTCGACGAGGGTGAAAAGAGGTACAAAAGTTTCCATTAAAATGGAACGAAACCCAGCAGCAGCTGGCTTGGGTTCTAAAAGGGCTGGCTGCTGGCTTTTCTCTGGGACATGCTGAATTGAGATGCCCTGCTATGTGAGACCCCCCCAGGGGTGCCCATAAAAAAAACTCACCTTTTCCCACTCCAGCGGCAAATGCACAGGCCTGCGTCCAATGAGAGCCATCTGCTATGGATAGGTAATTCGGCCAGTAGCTCTCATTGTTTACAATAGAAAGCGCACGCATGCAGCATCCCCTGCATAATTCAGACGGCTCTCATTGGACGAGAGCCCACGCATGTGCCATTGGAGCCTGGACCAGTGAGGTTTTCCGGGGGGGGGGGGGGGGGGGGATTCACATAAGGCATGAAACAATACCCGTGAGAATCTTTCCCAGGTTTTGTTGCGTTTTAAGAGATAGGGGTTCTACAACAAAATGTGGACACGCAGGAGTCGATGCATGCCACTTCGGACACGTCGGGGTGGACGGATCGGAGTGATCGCAATCCATGCGGGTGGTGGTATCTCATGTTATGTAGTAACATAAGAAATAGGTTATAATAGGGATGTAATATGTGTATATTTATATATACCGTATTTTTCGCCCTATAAAACGCACTTAGGATTTGGAGGAGGAAAAAAAATATTTTAAAACAAAAACACACCATTACAGTGTGGCACCCCCCTATTCCATTCCGCATGGGCAGCGTGGCAATTTCCCCTCCCATAGGCCGTGCGGGATGCCCCCATCCCATTCCCCATATAGGCAGTGTGGCATCCCCCTCCACCTCATTCCCTCTCATATATGCAGTGTACATTCCCCCTCCCAATCCCCATATAGGCAGTGTGGTGTGCCCCCCCATTCCCATAGTCTGTGTGGCATCCCCCTCCCCCGATTCCCATAGGCTGTGTGGCATTCCCCTCCCCCCATTCCCATAGGCTGTGTGACATTCCCCTATCCCATTCCCATAGGCTGTGTGACATTCCCCTATCCCATTCCCATATGCTGTGTGGCATCCCCCCCTATTCCCATATGCAGTGTGGCATCCCCCCCTATTCCCATATGCAGTGTGGCATCCCCCCCCTATTCCCATATGCAGTGTGGCATCCCCCCCCTATTCCCATATGCAGTGTGGCATCCCCCCCCTATTCCCATATGCAGTGTGGCATCCCCCCCTATTCCCATATGCAGTGTGGCATCCCCCCCATTCCCATATGCAGTGTGGCATCCCCCCATTCCCATATGCTGTGTGGCATCTCCCCATTCCCATATGCTGTGTGGCATCCCCCCATTCCCATATGCTGTGTGGCATCCCCCCATTCCCATATGCTGTGTGGCATCCCCCCATTCCCATATGCTGTGTGGCATCCCCCCATTCCCATATGCTGTGTGGCATCCCCCCATTCCCATATGCTGTGTGGCATCCCCCCATTCCCATATGCTGTGTGGCATCCCCCCATTCCCATATGCTGTGTGGCATCCCCCCATTCCCATATGCTGTGTGGCATTCCCCTCCCTCCATTCCCATATGCTGTGTGGCATTCCCCTATCCCATTCCCATATGCTGCGTGGCATCCCCCTTTCATTCCCATATGCTGTGTGACATCTCCCCCTCCCCCCATTAGTGTAGGCAGGGCGGCAAGAACAAAAAAGTAAAACTCGCCTCTCTGCTCTGCTGACAAGCGGCAGACTCTGTGAATCGGGTGGGCGTGGCCTACACCGCATCGGCACAGGCCACGCCCACACGACACACGGAGCCTGCCATAAGAATCAGCGGCAGGCTCTGTCCCTGTCATCGCTGTCTTTTCTGACAGCGATAGCAGCGGCAGGGCCAGAGACAGCGCCCACCGCTCCTCAATCTGCTGCCTCTTCCTGGGCACAGATGAACACCCAGGTCATGGCAGTGGGTGGGTGTGGCCTGCGCCGACTGCAGGCCACGCCCACCTGCTGCACAGACCTGGGTGCTCGCGTGTGCTGAAGCTGGAACAGGTGCTGTCTCTGGCCCTGCTGCTGCTATCGCTGTCAGAAATGACAGCGATAGCAGCGGCAGGGTCGGGGACAGAGCTCGCCGCTCCTCTGTCTTCATCTGGCCTCTCGCAGAGTGACAGGCAACGCGGGAGTGCCGGTAACAGGTGAGGTTTTTTGTTTTTTTTTTTACATTCCCCGATAAGGTGCACATACATTTTCCCCCCACTTTTGGGGAAAAATAAGTGCGTCTTATAGGGCGAAAAATACAGTATATTATATATTTATATATGACATCTGTATGGAGATATATGTAAAATGATAGTCCTTTGTGTAAAAACCAATAAAAATATTGAAACATAAATATGATAAATATGAGTTAGAGGTTCATATACAGACTATCTGATCTACAACAAAATCAAAGTAAGGAGGAAGGCTCCATGTCAGGAGCCAGACCTGCACTTTCTTTTAAGGGTCAAAGCAGGAAAAACTAAAATAAAAGGTTATCTATGGCATATTACGTTTCTTTGGAAAGTAAACTAAAACAATATTTTATAATAACAGAGACAGGATTAGTTATGAGGTTAATCATTACAATCCTAAATCATAACTTTGGAAGGGAAATGTACAATGTTTTTAATCCTTTAATACACATTTTGGTTCACCTTGAAGTGTTGGTGTTGCAACCCTAATGTGTACAGCGTGAATGTTGTTGCATGATTTTAGTGCTATTTAAAAGCCTAAATATCCACAGTTCATGGCCCAAGTATAACCTAACTACAGGTGAACCAGCACAATATATGAGGTGTCTGTCTCTAGGAGACTGTAGGTCTGTTTTAAGCATAACCCCTCTTCCAATGACGTTGTGAGGCCAAGGAGAACATGTTCAGTAGTTTGTCACAAGATGAAACAAAATACTCACTAGGTATAAAAACCACCAATATCTGGCAAATGAATCTACAAGAAAGGCTAAGCTTCCCTCACTGAAATAGTCAGCTGAGCAGCCCTACCAGGAGACCCTCTCAGCATCCCGACTCTTAAACTCACCGACTCCACTGTGCTACACAGTCCTAATTAAAAGGCAGATGAGGAAAACAAAAGGACTATGGAGCAGGACATCTCCAGACTTGACTTCTCCAGAAAGAAGAGTAAGCAGGTTGTCAAATAAATCAGCTCCTGACCAAAAGATGCAGAAAAATGGAGAAGACAATCACCTCTTTGTTGTATTTAAGCAACATGAGTTGGCTAAAAAGGGAATCTTTGAGCTGGAGAAGAAGATCCATGGCACCTGACGCGTAACACAGTCAAGCTAGAAAGGAGAAGTATCACAATCCCCCCTTGCAGACTTCTTGACTAAAAGGGAAGAATGATCTAGGCTTCTAGATTGTAGCTATTTATCAATTTCAGATTGTAGCTATCCCTCAATTTCAGATGATCTAACACAGGAGAGACATTTTTTTCTGATGACTGAATCTTTAGTAGAAACATTATGGTCTTGAGGCTTGTCATCTCTAATATTAACACCTCCTGCCCCAAAACCCACTAAACTTGTGAAATATATTTGGCCAAAGCACCTGCCAATACTTCTTGGGGTGTAGAACTCGAAAAACTTCTTGGAGTATAGAACTAGAAAAGGATATTTCTGCTTTTGGAATCGTCCAGGCTGCCCCTCACAGTAAGATGGCAGGCAATCAGTAAATGTATAGGCAATAGTGGCAATGAATGGAGGAGGCAGAGCTTTACAGCTAAAACAAGGACCATTATCTGGGATTAGAGTGAAGCAGGAGCAGTTAAAATTCGCAAAAGGTACTCTTCATAGGGGGAGCAATTCAGGGGATGAAAGTTAAAAATAAGGGTTTTGGTCCGCTTTAAGGAGCATTACATTTCTAATTTGCTCATCAAAAAAAGAAAGCATTCCAAGTGGTCACAGGTTAAATCTAACTTTGAGAAAGAAGAAGAAACATTTTTGCACAAAATAAAAAGTAAATATTAACATACTACTTCAGCAGGAATATATTCACATAATCAAAGCCTATATTGATCAAACAATAACTCAATGCTCGATTCACTTTTATTCAAAATGCTTTATTTTTTGTTGCAAGAACAAAAAGCGTGTTGGTGCTTAAACAGACATTCTTATGCATATTGGAGTTTGGAGCATTATGTAGTGCCCAGAAGCAATCATTGATTTCTGAGATGCAACTCACTACTTCAGGTGCTGATCTCTCATGAGATCATGGATTAAAACGCTATCTTCCAGCTTTAAGATATAAAGAATCTACCTGAGCTGGAGCCTTAGAGTGCTTATTAAATAGGACCTTCTAGCATTTCATTGACTTTTACAAGGTTGCTTGCTTATTTCATACACTTTTATAAAGCTTACAAAAACACAGAAAACCAGCAGAAATGCAAAAAGGTTTATGGAAAAGCTTGGACTCGACTTAGTTTGTTCTGCTGGCTGCATAACCCAAGTATACAAAGTAAGGTACACTTTATGTGAAATGGAACTTTTAATTCCCAATTTCAAAATTTCACATTCTTTTGTAGGCCTGGGGACTTTTTGGCCTAGGGGCCATTCTCATAGTTTGTGTCAGACTTTAAAGCGCAACTTCACCCTGAATAAGAGCATATCCTATAGGTTTCTCGCGCCCTGTACATACAGATTGCTCACATTAAAAATCATCCTACCTTAATCTACTGCATGTTACGAGCCTTTAACCCTTTAAATGCCAGCCACGTAAAATTTACGTGGCTGCCTCCCCTGCAGTTAACAGCCAGCCACGTAAATTTTAGCAGAAAAAGTAAAAAAAAAAGTCACTCCACTGACCAGAGGGGCTCCGATCACCCATTGGGGCTCCTCCGCCTGCAGGGGAGTGCCCAAAATAGGGTGTCCCCCGTTTCAACAGCCGCCGGAATTGCCTGTTAAAAAAAAAAAAATCACCCCCCCCCCACTCTTCCACCTTCTGGAGAGGGCATAACAGCCCTCCTCCCCCCGGAGCGATGATGTCACCACCGGGCGTCGGTGGGAAACCCGGCAGCAGTTCGGCTGTCAGATGCCCGTGACGGCTGGGCAGAGGAGGAGGGGGGTAGGTGATCCTCCAATCGCTTGCCTTCCCCCTCTTCTGTCCAGCCATCACGGACATCAGATCGCCGCAGGACACAGGAGATGAAGATCGGAGGTGAATAAAGAAAAAATGGGTCCATGAGACCTCTATACCAGTTCACAAGGCTCGAGGGCTGGCAAGTCACCTGCGGCTAGCGGGTGACTTGCCATTAACCCCTGAGCCCCCCAAATTACCTGCCTCCCCAAAGCCCAGGTGGGGGGGCAGAAGAGCCGTGGCCCTAGGCTATGCCAGCTTGTAGCCTGCAGGGCCAGGGGCCACCAAAACTGGCCCCTGCGCCCTGTTCTACAAGCCCCCATAGCTGGTCACAGGCTGGTTATGCTGGGTAGGGGGGACCTCACGTCATTTTTTTTTTTTAAGGGTTTTAACCCTTAAAATTCCCCCCAAAAATGGGGTCCCTATGTCATTTTTTTTTTCAATTAACGCCATGTTACCTGTTACCCAGTAGGTATAAAAGGCTTCCAGCAGCAGCAGGAGAGCAGAAGCCAAAGTGATCAGCGTGGGACACAGTGCTCGGGGATGGATGGGAGGTAAGTATTAAAAAAACATAATAAAATATTTTTTTCTCTGTCTGTGTGTTTTTTGTTTTTTTTTACATTTAACCCTTTGCGAACTGGTAAGGGATCTATGAGACCCCTATACCAGTTCACAAGGCTCTGGGTCTGGCAAGTCACCTGCGGCTAGTGGGTGACTTGCCTTAACCTCGAGACCCCCCATTACCTGCCTCCCCAAAAACCTTTAAAATTCCCCCAAGAAATGGCGTCTCCCCCCCTGTGAAGGGGGACCCCACACCAATTTTTTTTTTATTTAACCCTTTATTATGTGGATAGTAGTTGTATTTCATTTGTAAATGTTATAAAGTGCTCTTTTCAGTTTAGGGGATCTCCTGGCCAGGAACGGGGTGGGGGGCTACCGATACATATGTGGTATCATTGTAATTGGGAGAAATGGGGCTTTCACATGCAATATGGTTTTGAGACAATTTAAAAAAAATATATAAATATTTTTTTTTTACTTATTTACTTAAAAATATATAGAAAAAAAGTAGAAAAAATACAAACAAGACATTTCATGTTAAAGCCTAAACTCTGCCACAAAAAGAACATATGCAATTTTCTTGAAAATTCCTGCAAAAATCAGTTAAACATCACGCAAAATGGTGAAAAATATCCTGTCAGCAGAGGGTGACAAAATCTCAAGTAGGCTGGCAGTTAAAAGGTTACAGGTACCTATGCATGTTGGGTATTGTTTTTTCTTATTTGCATATTGATATTTTAGGAAAAGGTGTTTTTTATTCTGCTTTGTTATACATTTTTTGTGAAACCCTGTGCAACCTAAGAATTCTTCGAGATATTACTTCCAGAAAAATGAGCCCACTACGCTTAGAAAGCTTAACGTGTACTTTCAGGGAATAAATGGTTTATGGGGGGTATTCCGAATGTAAAGGGTTGTTTTGGTAGAAAAAGCACAAGGTGCGCACTGTCTGCAGAGCTGAAATTTTCAAGTAAAATTACCGTTACGCACATGCTTTACTTTGATGTGTTTGGCAACTTTTTCCTTGACAGAACCTATGCATGTTGGGTATTGTTCTGTTTGGGGGACCTAGCTTTTTCAGATTTTCATTTTTTTTCTTGTTTGCATGTAGTTTTTTTTTTTTTTTTTTTTTTTTTTATTCTGCTTTTTTATTCATTTTTAGGGAAACCCTGTGCAACCAAAGAATACACTGAGGGATTACTTCCAGAAAACTGCACCCATGTCAACAAGCCTGGTACGCCTAGAAAGCCCGAGGTGTATACTTCTAGGGAATATATATATTTTGTCGGGGGTATTTCAAATGTAAGGGTTGTTTTTCTTGAAAAACTGCAAGGTGCGCATATTGCATAGCATAGTTGTATTTTATCTGAAAATCTCCTAAAGCGTTGTTTCAGTTTGGGGGAGCCTCCTGGGCAGGCAAGGGTGTCTACCTATACATATGTGGTACCGCTGTAACCGGGAGAAATTGGGGTTTCACACGCATTAATATATTGACAAACTTACAAACTAACAAAAAAACACTACAAATTGTAAAAAATAGATTTTTTTTTATTTTTTTGCACATATTTCACCCAAAAATATTGAGAATACACTTAGAAAATGACAAACAAGACATTTCATGTTAAAGCCCAGGCTCTGCTGAAAAAAACAATATATCACTTTCCTGGGAAATCCCTGGAAATTCCTTCAAAAATCACAGTTGAGCATGGGGAGCGCAAAATAGTGCAAAATGGTCTGGCAACAAAGGGTGACAATCTCAAGGTAGGCTGGCGGTTAAAGGGTTAAACATCCAAGATGGCGGCTCATGGAGCATCAGACAGCCTGCACACCGGAAGTGTCTTCTGACTGTGTCGCTCTGCATTCTGGGATTGTGGTCCTTTCCCTGACCCCAGCTCTGCTCTGTCTATGCAAAGCACAGATATAACCCCCCGTACTTTATCCCGCTCTCCTCTCAGTATGATGCTTCTGAGTCAAGATGGCGACGCCTGTATCTTAGAGTCCTGAACAGAGTTGCAGCCCAGGGGAGGAAAGAATAAAAGGTGACTTAAACCTTAAAATATATTAATTTTAGATGCGGGGGAATAGTTTTTTTAAAGGGTTTGGGCTTTTCATTAAATCATGCTGAAGGTCCAGTTTAAGAAGCACTTCTGCCCTTACATTTGGGCACAGAATCCAAAAGGAAAATGCACTGCTCTCTACTGGGCAGAAAGAGGACACTTTTTTTTTTTTTTTTTTAAGTACTGTAGAAGGAGGGGGGAGGTCCATAGGAAAAATATGAAGAAGAAAACAATGGTCAATAAAAGAAAAATAGGTTAGCCTAACACTACAGGTAGCCAACTAAGAAGGGCAAATACAACAAGGTATTAAATGTCTGAAGGGGCTGTCTAGCTGATGGGCCCTTTTTCAGGCACTCTGTCAGATATCCAGACCATGTCATCCTTGCTCACGACAACGGCCCATGGTAGCCTTGCTGCCTCCTCACCGTCTCCTGGCATTGTTCATGGCAACTGGCATGGCAGAGGTGTATGCCACTGCATCACTTCTTACTGCAGACAAGGTTCGGAGCTAAAGCTTTTTCAGGCAAGTTCTTTTAAACATGGCTGCTAAATTAAGAAACACTTTATATATACCCAGCAGTGGACATAAATCTCGCTATAGTGTCCAACCTCCCAAGATGCAGGTGCTAGCCAAGGTATATGTTAATTGTATACCGGCATGAATAGAACAAGAAGTAATCGGTAACTTGCTCTACTGTTAACCAAATTTACAGTGTCCTGGGAAAAGGGAGGAGATGGTCGCCAAAGCTATTAGCCAGGTAAGTAATAACAGCTTATTTAATTGTATTATAAATAAGTGGTTATTCACAACTGGCTAATTTATATACTTTAAGACATTTTCTATTTTCTCCACATTTACCGGAGAATGCACATTAGCAAAGCTGAAAACATATGCAGTAAATCATTTACTCTGTAGAGGCCTAGGAAAAAATGTGTACAAACTGTTTCCAGTCATTTATATTTAAGTGTATCAATACCAGAAAAGTTACCTGAGGACACGCTGTTAGTAACATCTACAAAAGTAGCTCAGGAATCAGTCCAACACTTACTAAATTACAGACTGGTATGGGAATAATGCTGGCCATTAGAAAGTCCTCTGCTCAAAGAAATCGTTTATGTGTGCTTTACTGTTAATACACTTAAAGCGGACCAAAACTCACCTGTGAAATATCCGCACTCTTTAAAATTCCATATATTTTATTAAATGCCAGTTAAAAACATCTCCAAACAATCAAAATGCAGCCATAAAATCAGTCATACCGGACCCAGGCAGATTAAAGTGAACAAAATCCTCTGACACGTTTTGGGTGCTTTACAGGTCCTTAGTCAAATATGGGGATAATGCCTAATTTGTGACTTTAAATAGAAAGCAATAAACAAACATTTACTTACCCCCATGCATCTGCTGCTCCAGCCGCGTCCGAGTCCCGGGGCCATCGGAAGCCAGGCGATGTCACCCTCAGCGAAGCAGACACAATAACCAATCAGACACTGGACCCGCGGGCCAATCAGGGGAGAGACACGGCTCACTTGACCAGCCTGGGCCGGGCAGGAAGTGGCTGCCTAGCAATGAGGGGGCCGCCAGAAACGGCGCTCTGGCGGCTGGCAGGCAGGAAACCAGCAGAGCAGAGACTGGAGGCGGGGCAGACCAGGGGAAGCAAGTCACAAAGAAAAATAAGTTAGATCATCAGTGGACATATAAAAAAGAAAATGGAAAAAGGAAAACAAAGAATAAATGTCATAATGAAAACAGTAAGTGTAACAATAATATTAAATATTAAGTGTCAAATAAACCAAGTGCAAATATATGTAAAACTGTATATAAGGAATATGTAAGCCTGAATTATATTGATAATGGTCTGGTATAAGATACCAAGTAGAGTTGTACAAAAGGGGTATAAATGAGAGCAAATGTCTCAATATCAATCGCATTGACGCGGCTGGAGCAGCAGATGCATGGGGGTAAGTAAATGTTTATTGCTTACTATTTAAAGTCACAAATCAGGCATTATTTTCATCTTTGACTAAGGACCTGTAAAGCAGCCGAAACATGTCAGAGGATTTTGCTCACATTCATTTGCCTGGGTCCGGTAAGACTTTTTAAGGTTTTTATGGTGCCATTTTGATTGTTTGGAGATATTTTTAGGCAGCATTTCTTAAAATGTATGGACTTTTAAAGGAGTGCAAACCTTCCTCTAACATTTCTGGGTTAGAGGAGACTGCCCCAGGCTGAGCATCCTGTGACTGTTTGCTTTTTCCAGTGTGCATTTATTCCCCAATTTCTGCAACATTTGTGAAATACATTTGGCCAAAGCCCCCCCCCCTACATCCTGGAACACCTTTTTTTTATTGCTGTCCCCCTCTGCAAGATGGCAGGCATCAGTCATTGCATACGGGCGGCAATGACATCCTTGCCACACACAACAGTGGCAATGAATGGAGGAGGCGGAGCTTCACAGCTAAAACAGGCGCCATTATCTGGGATTGGAGTGAAGCAGGAGCAGTGAAAATTAGCAAAAATACAATTCTGTGAAACTCACCTGTAGAATTGTTTTTGAATATATCCAGTCCAGGTCGCCCCAGAAGTGATGACAGTTGGGTTATCCACCGCCAGGTGCCGCTGTACTGCAAGATCAAAAGCGGTTGCTCCTCCCGGACCCCTATAAAAGCAGGTGTCTCACTATGATTCCCCAGTGGTTAAACAGCAGTAAGAAAAGAGACGGGCCGGGAGGCCAAGAAACCATGTTACTTCACATAGCGTCAGCATGTGTACTCTCCAACAAAAACCTAAGGACAAAGGTCCAATATAAAAATGTTAATCACCATAACAGGCAAACAAGAGATAATGAACAAGGGCGGGGTGGGACGACCTGGACTGGATATATTCAAAAAGAATTCTACAGGTGAGTTTCCCAGAATTGTAATTTTCACAATATCCAGTCCAGGTCGTCCCAGAAGTGATGACAGTTGGGACATCCAAAAGCAGTGTCCATTAGGGCGGATCCCCAGTGCGGAACAGCATGTAGTTCATTTCGCTACCGCCTGAAGCACCTATCGGCCAAAAGCAGTGTCAGCTGAGGCCCTAACATCAACCTTGTAAAACTTTGTAAAGGTATCAACAGAAGACCAGGTGGGGGCCTTACAAACTTGTTCAATGGATGCCTGGTGCTGAAAAGCCCAGGAAGCACCAATAGCCCTAGTAGAAGGAGCTGTAACACGAAAGGGGGGTTCCTTCCCCTTGGCAGAATAAGCTTGCACCACTGCCTGTCTGATCCACTTACTGAGAGTGGACTTGGCTGGAGGCAAGCCCTACCTAGAACCCTCTGAGGACAAAGAGCAAATCCGATTTCCTGAAGGATTCAGTCGCAACCAGGTAATACTTAATGGCTCTGACCACATCCAAGGCATGGAGGGGTCCGTTCCTTAGAATTAGTCAGTGCTGGACACAAGGAAGGCAAGACAACTTCCTCATTAAGGTGAAAGGGAGAAACGACCTTCGGCAAAAAATCAGGTTTAAAGCAAAATACCACCTTAACCTTATGCCGCTCAAAGGAAGGAGGCTTCACACAAAGCGCGGCAAGTTCTGACAAGCGACACACCGAGGTGATCGCTACCAAAAAGACCACTTTTAGGGTCAAAATGCAGCATCGCACAAAGGCTCAAAGGGGGGACCGTAGAGAGCAGAAAGCACCAAATTCAAGTCCCACACCGGTAATACAGGCTTACGCGGTGGACGAACATGAGTAATTCCTTGGAAAAAAGTCTTGATCAGTCTATGATCGGCGACGGATCTTTGGAAAAAGATGGCCAAGGCCGAGACCTGGCCCTTAAGGGTGCTCAGCTGGAGACCCAAGTCTAAGCCATGTTGTAAAAACTCCAATATCCTAGAGATACAGAATGTGCGACAAGGAAAACTCTTGAACTCACACCAAGCAATGTAAGCGTGCCAAACTCTGTAGTATATCATGGAAGAAGACTTCTTCCGTGCCTGAATCATGGTACGCACAACCGTGGCATACAGCCCCTTCTCTGTCAGGATTGAGGATTCAATAGCCAGGCCATCAAAGCCAGTGCCTGTAAATTGGGGTGCCCCAGCCACCGATGAGTGAGAAGCCCTGGGTCGTAGGGCATGATGTAGCGACCGACTGACATCTGAACTAAGTCCGCGAACCAACTCCGTCTCGGCCAGCGAGGAGCCACCAGGATGGTTGGTACCCCCTCCTGGGCTATCTTGCGCAGCACTCTGCCCAAAAGTGGAAACGGAGGGAATGCATAAAGGAGCCTGAACTCCGTCCAAGGAATTGCCAAAGCGTCTGTGGCAAAGGCCAGAGGATCTCTCGACAGGGAGATGAACCTCGGGAGCTTGTGATTGTGTCTGAACGCAAACAGGTCCACATCCGGATGACTCCAGCAGAGACACAGGGCGTTAAAGATCTTGTTGCTGAGAGACCATTCCCCCCAGACGAGAGGCAATCCTGCTCAGGGAATCTGCCTCCTGGTTTTCTACCCTGGGAATGTATACCGCCGAGATGCAGGGAACATTCTCCTCTGCCCAAGTCAGAATCTGGGTCACCTCCTGGAGGGCTCGCTTGCTCCAAGTCCCGCCCTGGTGATTGATGTAGGCGACAGCCGTCTAATTGTCCGAGCGAATCAGGATCGCACGACCCCTTAAATGGGGAGTCAAGCGAAGAAGCACCAAAACGTATCGCTCTCAGCTCCAGGAGATTGATGGGCAAGTGTGCCTCCTGCTGCCCCCACTGACCCTGGATCTTCTGCATTTGCCAAAGACCCCCCCAGCCGGTCAGACTGGCATCTGTGGTAACAATCTCCCACCGGGGAGTCAGAAAGGACTTGCCCACCAATAGATTTCTGGGGTCCAACCACCACAAGAGGGACTGTCTGGCCAGTGGAGACAGTGAAAATTCCTGTTCCAGGGACTCCTGCGTCCGGTACCAGACGGTCAACAGATTCAACTAAAGAGGTCTCATGTGGAACTGGGCGAAGGGGACTGCCTCGAAGCATGACACCATTAGGCCCACCAGTTTCATCCCCAGACGGATCGATGGCCGCTGACAGTAAGACAGTAAGGCACGCACCTGCGTCTAGAGGCCCGCCACCTTCTGCTGGGGCAGGAATACCTTGACCTGAGAGGTGTCTAACGTCATGCTAAGGAAGGACCGCACCATTGAGGGAGTGATAAAAGACTTGGGGTAATTGATTACCCATCCGAAATCCTCGAGAGTGGATAACGTCGTCCGGGTGTGGCTCTCGGCCTGCTGAAGGGACTGAGCCGCATTCAGCAAATCGTCCAGATAACGAAGCACGCGAATGCCCTGGTTCCTCAGGATAGCCATGATGCCCGCCAGCACCTTGGTGAACACACGGAGGGCTGAGGATATCCGGAACGGCAGTGCCACAAACTGGTAATGCTGATCCTCCAGCGCAAAGCTCAGGAACTTCTGATGCCCCTGAAAAATCAGGATGTGTAGATAAGCATCCTTGATGTCCACCGTGGTCATGAAGTCGCCGGGCCGAAGCGAGCTCACCGCGGACCGCAAGGTCTCCATGCGGAAATGTCTGACTCTGACAAACCTGTTGAGACCCTTCAGGTCTCAGCGTTCCGTCCTTCTTGGGCACCGTGAACAGATTGGAGTAGAAACCTTGACCCCGTTCCTGACGAGGCACGGGACAAATCACACCTGACAGCAGGTGTTGGACGGCCATACGCAGGCCCTGTGCCATCAATGGAGGATATCCGCCACTTGAGGGCGGCCAAACTGCCAGCTCTATTTTGTAATCAGAGGAAACTGGGTCGGCCGCGGGACCTACCTCGGATCCTCAGGAGTCTCTGCGAGTACCTGAAAATGAAGAGCCTCTTCCTCCTCGAAAGGAGCGATAGGCAGATGAACCCCGAAAGGGCCGCACAGGCTTCGTCGCTGAGGGAGTCTTCCGTCCTTGACCAGGAGGTCCAGAGGCTCCCCGAACAATCTGTGGGCCACGAAGGGAATACTAGCGACTTCTTGGCAGCGGCATCAGCCGACCATTGCCGCAACCAGAGCGAGCGGCGAAGCGCAACCAGAGGCAATGAAGGCAATAAACTCCACGCAAGCCTTGAGGTCCTTATACTCCTCCACCCACTTGAGACTCTTAGCAACAAGACGTCTCACCTTCTTCTGATGGCCAGGCAGACAATAGCCGTGGCACACACACGGAACCAAGCACTGGCAAAGGTGAAGGCATGACAGACCAGCTGACCCATGCGCTTGTCAGCTGGATCACCTAGGGAAGCAGTATCGGGTGAAGGCATGACCGTAGTATTGGACAGACCCGACACGGGGCATCCACCTCGGCAGGACGGGACCATAGTCCTCAGTAAAGGGATACCATCTGTCCAGGCCCTTGGGCACCGACGGTAACTTGTTAGGCCTTTCCCATTCTTTGAAAATCATGTTAGAAAAATGGGCATGCTCTGGAAAGACTCGCCTCTGTCTTTCAGGTCTAAACAAATCACCCTGCTTACTCTTAGCCGCTCTAGGAGGGACAATGTGCAGCGTCTCAAAAACTGAAGCCAAAAACTCTCCGTATCATCAGGGAGCCACGTGTCCTCGTCCGAGGAAGAACCAGGCCCGCTGTCGTAGCCGGCAGAATAATCCACAGTGGAAATGGAGTCCTCATGCAACTCGCCTTTCTCCACGGAGCCCAGACCTCCAAACAAATCATCATTATCCGAGTAAACTGGCTTGATGTGCCGCCTCTTACTCGAGGCCTTTTTACGTTGCGAGAGATCTGTCTCTCAAGGCTGCCCACCCGGTATGCCAAATCAACTTGGGACCCCCTGCTGGCTTCTCCCTCACTCGGGGCTGAGTGCAGCAGGGGGGGTTCTGGAGAGGCTGCAGGTAATAAAGGGCTAGGGGCAGATACGGCCGCCCGATCATGCTCCAAAAAGACGCTCCAAAAAGACGCTCCTGGCGCAAGTGATAGAAACAGTGCTGAATCCGCCCAGAGGGCTAGCACCGCACATGGGGCCGAGCTTCACCCACCCAGAAGGGGCCCCTAGGTCACTATCCCCAGAAGCCTCCATTATGGTGATTAGAATAAAATGGTATGCAGGTTACAAGGTGCGGGAGAGGGGGGGGGGGGGCAGTGACCAGGAGGAACCACAACCCTTAATCAAGTACACAGCACAGCACATGCACAATATAAAAACCAAAAACAGTTTAACAAGAGGAACTCGCGACACCGACAGCGAGGTAGCGCGGAGATCGACCAGAAGCGTGCAGGGAACCAGGAAAATCAAGATGGCACAGAGCCTGCAGCTCAATTTGTTCAAGGGACGGGCCGGGCAGCAGTGACGCGAAAAGTGTCATCACGCGCCCCACCCCCCTCCGACAGCGTGAAACCAGCGCCCGCCACCCCAAGATGGCGCTGTCATAGCCGGCAGAAGGGGAGAGACCCAGACCCGGAGACGCAGGCAGCCAACAGAGGGGCCCCCACAGCAGCCGGGCGGCAAGCACGCGCACCATCACAACAGAGGCCGCGGCCTCAGAAGAAAAGAAAACCAACGCCTCGGTCGATCAGCGCAGTCTCCCCCCACCCCTCACAGCGTGCCACCAAGATGGAGGGGAGAGAGGAGAAGGAGGCGAGGGAGGTAAGTAGCCAAGAGTAAAAACAACAGTGCATAACCAGCAAGTACAGGACTCCGCAGAGTCACACGATGTCAGTGCGCAAAAGACAGTACAAGACATGTAATAAAGCTTGTGGGGCAGGGAGGGCATGACCCCGTGGGCATAAGTGATTCCTCCCCCCCTATAGGCTCACCATCAGCCTATGGCCGGCTACCCTTTAGACAGGGTCTGCGGCCCAGAGCCTAGCTCTGTCAACGCCTGACCCGGCGTTCACCCTACCTTCACCGTCCCGATCAGCCAAGGCTGGGAGGCAGTAGTGGGTCCACAGGAACAGTGGGAATAAGGGTGCAGCGGCCGAGGGGCAAGGAGGCCCCGCTCAGCTGCAGTATCCATGAGAGAGTATCCAACGATCTTCAGCAGCAGACTGCAAGATGAACACTGGGGAATCATAGTGAGACACCTGCTTTTATAGGGGGCCTGGAGGAGCGATAGCTTTTGATCTTGCAGTTGAGCGCCACCTGGCGGTGGATAACCCAACTGTCATCACTTCTGGGACGACCTGGACTGGATATAGTGAAAAGAAGCCCCTCCCGGTCCGTAAATACCTGGGACCTCCCACACATTCCCCAGTATAAGAAAGCAGTAAGGGGACCAGGAAGAGCCAATAAAATCTATGAAAAAAAAAGTTTCACCACATAGAGGATCCAAGATACAACTCAGGGTGGGACGAAGCAGGGTGTGAGACATGTCTCACACCCTGCTTCGGAAGTATTAGTTACACGTGGGACATCCAATAGCAGTGTCCGTCATGGGTGGGGATCCCAACAGGCAATAGTGCACAAATTAAACCACTGCAGCTTGCAGAACTTTGCGGCCAAAAACAGCATCCGCTGAGGCCCGCACATCAACCTTATAAAACTTGGAAAAATTATGAACAGAAGACCAAGTAGCAGCCTTACAAACTTGTTCAACAAAGTCCTGGTGCTGAAAAGCCCAGGAGGCCCCAACAGCACGAGTAGACTGAGCAGTGATCTGGAAAGGAGGATCCCTCCCCTTAGCAGAATAGGCCCTAATAACGGCCTGACGAATCTATTTACTAATGGTAGACTTGACGGGCGCCAAACCCCTCTTAGGCCCAGAGGGCACCACAAAAAAGGCGTCAGTCTTCCGGAATGGTGAAGAAGTCACCAGATAGTACCTAACACATCTAACGACATCCAGAGAGTGCAAGGCCCTCTCCTTGTCGTTGCTAGGCTTAGGACACAATAAAGGAAGCACAATGTCCTGATTGAGATGAAAGGCAGAGACAACCTTTGTCAGGAAGTCTGGTTTAAAGTGGAAAACCACCTTGTCCTGGTGTCTCTCAAAATAGGGGACCTGAATAGACAGAGCCGCCAACTCAGAAACACGTCGAACAGAGGTGATAGCCACCAAGAAGGCAACCTTTAAGGTGAAAATGGATAGAGCAGCATCCTGCACTGGTTCAAAAGGAGGACCCTGAAGGGCAGACAATGCCAAATTTAATTCCCAAAGGATGAAGAGCGAAAACATGCCCCTTCAGAGTGCTAAGTTGAAAACCCATATCCAGACCATGCTGAAGGAACTCCAGAATTCGAGGTAAGGAGAAACCCGACAAGGAAAGGCCCTAGCCTCACACCAATCAATGTAGGTCCGCCAGGTTCTGTAGTAGATATTAGAGGAAGATTTCTTCCTAGCCCTGACAAGAGTCTGGACAACAGCTTCAGATCTCTTTCTTTTAGGATGAAGGTTTCAGCAGCTACGCCGTCAAAGCCAGCGTTTGTAAATTGGGGTAACAAAGCTGACCTTGTCTGATCAGATCCGGAACCAGAGGCAGCCTGAATTGATCGACTGCCAGCCGCACGACGTCTGCGAACCACACCTGTCCTGGCCACCTTGGGGCCACCAGGATTGCTGGCACACACTGGTGAACCAGCTTGCGTACCACCTTGCCTACCATGGGAAAGGGAGGAAACAGATACAGGAGACCGAGCTCCCGCCAGGACAGAGACATTGCATCCACTGCCACAGCCAGAGGGTCCTGAGACAGAGACACAAATGAAGGAAGCTTGTGATTGTGACGAGAGGCAAACAGATCCACCTCCGGCATCCCCCACCTGCGACAGAGGGATAGAAAGACCTTGTTGCTGAGGGACCATTCCCCCCGGCAAGAGGTCCCTCTGCTCAGTGAGTCCGCTTCCAGGTTCTCCAACCCTGGAATGTAGACTGCCGAGATGCACGGATCATTGCTCTCGGCCCAAGCAAGAATCGGAGACACCTCCCGGAGGGCACTCCTGCTGCGAGTCCCTTCTTGGTGATTGATGTATGCGACCGCTGTCCGATTGTCTGAGCGAACCTGAACCGGTAAACCCTGAAGGTGATGTGTCAGGTGCGACAGCACCAACCGAACCGCCCTCAGCTCCAGAATGTTGATTGGGATGTGAGCCTCCTGGAAATGATATTCCCTCCAGAAACCCCCCCAGCCCGACAGGCTGGTATCCGTGGTGACCATCTATTAACTGGGCGCCAGAAAGGATCTGCCCCCCAGAAGATACTTTGGGTCCAGCCACCACTGAAAGGACCGCCAGACCAGAGGGGACAGAACACAAGTCTGTCCCAAGCCGATAACAGATGGAGCTGAAGAGGTGTCATGTGAAACTGAGCAAAAGGCACTGCCTCGAAGCAAGCCACCATCAATCCTACCAGCCTCATCCCTTGTCTGATGGACGGACGAGGGTTGGACAGAAGAAGACGAATTAGTGCTTGGAGAACATCCACCTTCGGCTGGGGCAGGAACACCCTGGTCTGAATGGTATCCAGAGTCATTCCCAGGAACAAAGCCATCCTTGATGTAGAGAGAGAGAGAGGACTTGGGATAGTTGATTACCCACCCAAACCTCTCCAGCGTCATCACCACCGTCCGGGTGTTCAGCTCCGCCTGGTGGAGAGAGGATGACGAAATGAGAAGGTCATCCAGATTAGGCAAAATGTGAATGCCCTGGACTCTGAGAAGGGCCATCATGCCCGCCAATACCTTGGTGAACACCCTGGGCGCCGAAGTCAGCCCGAAGGGAAGAGCCACAAACTGGTAGTGCTGATCGCCTACTACGAACCTGAGGACCTTTGGTGTCTTGGGAAGACCGGCACATGAAGGAAGCGTCATTAATATCTATTTAAGTCATAAAGTCCCCCGGACGCAGGGAGTTGACGGCAGGGCGCAGAGTCTCCATGCAAAGTTTTCTGGTTCTGATGAACCGGTTGAGAATTTAAGTACAAAATGGGTCTCATGGAGTCATCCTTTTTGGGCACCGTAAAGAGGTTGGAGTAGTACCCCTGACCTCTCTATGGGGGGAACCGGACAAACGACCCCCATATCCCGAAGGTTTTGCACCGCCAGAAACAGTCCCTGAACTGCCCGTGAGTCCGAAGGAACCTGAGACCTGAGGAATCTGGGAAGAGGCCGGTCTGCAAACTCCAGCCTGTACCCGAGCGAAGAGCCGCAGCTGTCCCCCCACCCGTAAGGGTGAGGGCGCCCCCTCTTTGCTGAGCGGGCTTGGCAGCGAACTTGGGTTTCACCCCAGGAAGCCCCGGGTCGGGCACGTCCTCTGCCCCTACCCCAGGAATCTCCTCTGAATGCAGTGAAAGACATACCCCTGTTCGTCTGAGAGCCACGAAAGGAGGGGTTGAATTAGCCTGAACCCCGAAAGGACTGGTGCTGCTTCTTGCGTTAAGGTAACTTACCTCCTTTGGCAACCGAGTCTAAACAATCACCAAATAGGCGCAGACCCATGAAAGGAAATCCTGTGAGTGCCTTCTTAGCAGCGTTATCGGCCGCCCACTGGCGCAACCAGACCTGCAATGCACAGACAGGACAGTATCATCCAAGGCTGATAAGATAAAGGCAATGAACATCTCACAATGAGTCAAGGCTGTAACTCCTCACTGGAAGGATTCAATTGGGAACCATCCAAAAGGCCCCTAATAAAAGCTCTAGCAGCCACGGCCGATAGAGCGGAAGCACAAACTGGGCGCAAGGCCGAACCCACACAAGCAAAGGCATGCGAAGCCATCTGGTCGAGACGTCGTTCCTCACTATCCTTCAAGGTAGTGGAATCCGGGGAATGCACGACCGACGTATTGAACAATCCCAGGATGGGAGCGTCAACCTCAGGGGGTGTAGACCAACGCTTAACCACATCAACAGGGAAGGGATATTTCCTATCCCACCCTTGAGGAATACCAGGGAGCCGGCTAGGCTTTTTCCATTCCTTAAGGATCAGATTGTTAAAGTGCTTCTGATCCGGGAACTCCAAACGAGGTTTGGCTGTCCCAAAACAATTCCCCCCCGTTGCGGAGGGACCTCCGCTGGAGGGGAAATGGCAAGCACTTCAAGAACCTGGGTAAGGAGCCTGGGGGTATCCACGGTATCCCCGCGCTCCATACCAGCATCAGCCTCCAGGTACTGCTGATCATCAGAACCATCAGAGTCTGCAAACAATTCCCCTACCTCAAGCGGGGAATAATCAGACCAATCCAAAGGATCAAAATCATCATAGTCAAAGGCTGGCGCAGCGGGCGCCAAGCGGCGTTTTTTTAGCTGGGGCCTTCCTGGCCGCAAGGCTAGCAATCATTTTCTCAATGTTGGCCAGTCTGCCGCAGACATCGGATTGCGACTCCCCGCTAATGACAACGTCACTTGGGGCCAAGGCCAGGCGTGGGGGTGTAGGTGATGAGGCTGGCGGAGCCGACCCGGCCGCACGGGGCGCGCAATAGCCTGCTGTGCACATGGTACACAAATATGCACATGGTCCCCCGCAGGGGATACCCCACATACTACACACTGCCAGGGATGCCCCGAAGGAATTCCGAGCCCGGTATCCTGGGAAGCCTCCATATAGTGATTTTAATGGTAGTCGCAATGACCAATGGGAATTACGCTATGAAGCTACCCGGGATGCCCCTTAGAGTCCGTAATTGGGAGGATTTTAGTAGACATAAGAGGGAACCCAAATTGACCGAGGGACCTAGGGAGGGAAGAAAAAAACCCCTAATAGCCTCGGTAGTCCCACCTGCCAGACCCAATAGGTGGGGGCCGCATAAGCAACATGCATACTGCACATAAATACATAAGGGCCTAATATATATAACATAAAGATATATATACACAAGCTACATACATACATATATATATAAAAATATGCACATATGTGTTAATATATATGTATATATATCACCACAATGGCCATACAGTGGGAAAGTGCCCAAAGACTGTAAAAATGTGATTATATATATATATATATATATGTTCAAGGGGCCCCGAGGGGCACTCACAGAAGCCCGCAGCCATGCGTGAGGGAAGATGGCGGCGTAGAGCCAGCAGAAGGAAGGAGGAGGAAGGCGGGCCGATGCGGATCGCGCCCGCGTAAGGCCCGCCCCCTCCCGACACGGGAAGCACACAACCAGCCGCACTCCCAGCCAGTAGGACTGGGAGCCGGCCGAGCGCCTACTGGGGGGGGGCGGGCCATTGCAAGCGTGGGTAGCGCCAGACCCCGCCCCTGGCCCCTGACTGAAACCGAACAGCGAGCCGCGCTCCCCAGCCAAGGCTGAGGAGCCGGCATATATGAAACCGACCCGCCGATAAACACACTAAGGCGCTCTGGCAGTAGCCAGCGCCTAATAGTAGTAACGAAAAACGTACACCAAGCACACTAAAACACACTCACACAATCTAGGGGAGATTAACCAAGGAGGTAAACCCCCCCCAACTAACCGGGGATGGGGAGTAATGGGGGGGGGGGAAGCCGATGGCTACATTTGGGTATGCAGCGAGGGCTTCATGACGGACAGGGTATCTCATGTCAGGATCACCGTAACCTGACGACCGCCTACCCTTTGGTGGGGGATTTGCGGCGGAGCATAGCTCCTGTTCAAAACACCTCTAAAAGGTGTGCCCTACCCTCAACCGGACCTACAGCCAAGGCTGGGAGGCATGGGGAAATTAAAAAATAGTCCGGGTGGAAATAGGAAACAAACGGGACCGGGTGTACACCCGGCTTACCTGCAAAGGAAAGAGAGAGCCATCTTCTTGACTTGCTTCGCCATCTGCAAAGACTATACTGGGGAATGTGTGGGAGGTCCCAGGTATTTATGGACCGGGAGGGGCTTCTTTTTTTCTAGTCATCTCTGCAGAACTTCGCCCTCTACTGGACCATAACCCACGTGTAATTAATACTTCCGAAGCAGGGTGTGAGACATACTTGGAATATGTGGGTTTTGGTCTGCTTTAAATTGACATTGGACTTTTTCGGTTCATACACACTGCAATATAACTTAAGAAAAAAAAAAAAAAACCAGAAACCTGCGACGTGCTGTAACACAGCTGCACTTGTAATAGCTTCCAAGGATTCCTAAAGAAAAATATTCTATAAAGTCTGAAATGCGTAAGACCCAACAATTTGGTTCCTCCAGGGCATCGTGAGTTGGGATTCCCGCTTTGTGAAATCCTCCAGTTTGCCAGGTATACCTACTGACCTGGTGATCCCACAATATACCCAGCATCCCCCCAGCTGATGCCAGGTCTATCTGAAAAGCTGATGGGGGCACACATATAGATAGAGGGTGCGCCTGTGCTACGATTGCAAGCAGGGTCCTGTACGGTTCTTTCACATGCATGGCTTAGAATGCAGATTGGAGGAGAGCCCGAGTATGCACCATGGAATTATCAGCGACGTGAGTATACTAGGAGAACTGGAGCTTTCACACAGCAGGGAAATCCCACCTCAGGATGACTTTGGCAAAAGGGGGGCACATGGGGGCTTGTTTGTGGAGCTTGACTAGCTCCAACAGTCTAGGTTCAAGAGGTTCCCTGTTCCCATAACCGGCCTCTACAGGCCTTGGTCCATTCCATGCAAGTCTGGCTGATCCAAGGGAAGGGAAAATGATCTGGCAGATGCCACTTGCATAATGAAAAATGATTTTACGAAAGAATCCATGTGAACATAATCCCCCTTTACAGCTATGCCTGTCCTGAGGGACAAACTATCCTAACCTATGCCCTCAAGACACCTTTTAAGCCTTGAATTAGAAAAATGATAACCTGCTCCTAGAGGAGCTTTCCCTTTGGTGGTAACAGTCTCTAAAACTTTTAGAATGTGGATAATTGCTTGAATTACAGTGGGCAAATGATGGTGATTGGTCCTTGTCCCAAGCACCCGGCGTATCAGAATGGCTTGGTGCGGGAGTGTGCACAGCTGCAGAGATGCCGGGGATGAGCTTGTGGCAAGGGGCTGTTGGAAGGGTAAGGAGGTTTGTGGACTTTCTGTGGGGGTACACACAATGGAGCATCCCAAAATGGGATGTCCCAGGGACAACTAGCGGTTCGGCCCTGGGCGCGATTGGTCCACTTGAAGGTGTTCATACGTTCATTAGTTACGGATCCTGAATGTGAATAGGTCAAACAGTCATCTGCCCTTCAGAACAGACCAACAGGTTCCTCTGTAGTCTAAGACATTTTGAAGAAAATTACAACATGCTCAACCCTGTGTCTGTGGAGCCCTGCCCCCCCCCCCACGCCCAAACTGACTGTTGCAGATTGGAAAAAAAAAATAGAATAATCCATTAGTACAGGATAAAGACTAGAATACCCGCCCAACAGTCCTGTGTGGACAGTGCCCCCCTTCCTGAAGGTAAATATGTGGTAGGTCCTAATTTTGCCCCACAAATAAAAGCAGAAACAGAAGCACTTTGCGGGGACCAGAACATAATCTGCGCTTCGGACCAGAAGTCATCAATGTAGTGTTTCCTGAGGCAAGTTTGAAGCAGTCGCAGACTTGTAGGCTCCTGGACAGTATGTGCCTGCAAGCTGCTCCATTTGCTCTGGGAAGAAAGGAACTAGGGGAGAGGAGGCTGCCCCACATGCAAAAAAAAAAAAGTTGTGAAGCAAGTTAGGAAAAGAATATCGGCTTGCTGAAGAAACGTCTTTCACAGGGACAGACTGGTTCGATGTAGGTCTCCTTTAAGCAGCGTTATAAAACTAGCCAGTCATTGTTGTAATGCAAACCTGTTTGCTGGTACCACCTAAGATCAATTAGTAATCACTTAGCCAGCCAGCTTATCCAGTGCTTAGGCTCCTCTTCTGTGGACAGGCTAGTCAGTGATGTATCGCTGCCAATATGACACAAGAACCAACCAATAAGACAAGTCTCCTCAAAATTAATCTACTAGGGTGAAAAATGTGTAATGTTGGCCCACCTGTTTCTCAAACATCAGGTTCCCTTTAACACAGGTATAGCAGGAAATATAATACAGGATGCCCTGAAGCTCAGAAAGAGACATGGAAACTTGAGCAGACAGCAGGGTGTGAGCGTTACACAACAGGCTTCAGTGTCTCCTGCTGCTCAATAAGCTCACCTTGGCAAAATACACCAACATAGCAAATTAGCATTTGTTTAAGAGAACACCATGTGTTATATAGTCTGGAGCAGCTCCCAGACACAAACTAGCACACTAACTCGCCTTGACAATATTATGCTAGCTAGAACCATTGTCCCTTCCATTGTCTTTCTACTTTGACACAAACATACATAAAATATGCAGCTAAAATATATATTGCTCCCTCCCTGTATCGCACAATTTCAGTCATGTGAGAACAACCTCTGCACACACCACAACCTCTATTCTCAGCCACAGCAATTATACATAATGAGGAAAGGAATTGGAGCAATAGAGGAAAAGGTACTTAAATAAGAGGACTACCGCAGCCCTGGATTGGAGCCACACTTCCAGGTCATTGATGGCCAGAGAACTAACAATGTGTAGAAAAAAATTGTTGCCTGTAACACAGAAGGCCACAACTACAAACGGGCCTGATCCAGGCTGCTGATTGCTGCCATGGTAAAAGGGTATCAGATAAGCAGGGAGCCTCATGCTCTTTGACCGATGTCTATAAAACTTACCTACACCCAGCTTTGGGTCTAATTAGCAGATTCCTATAGTGCAGGCATACTCCAGAGAACTACAAGGTGGTGCATTCACATTGATCATGGTTACTCTTGAATGCTCAAACAAACCTAATACATGGGGGGCAAAAAGCCTTGGCTGCTTTCAACCTATGAAACCCAGCTCATTTTAATTCAGTATGCCGCCTGGGTGAAACTCCTAGGTTCACCCGGTACTCAAATAGATCCAGCAATCAGGCACTGACGGTCCAGTATCCCTCTGGTCCCATGCCTGCCCCCTGCCTAGACCTACCTGAATGGCTGCTGACAGCTATGCAAAGCCACAGCAAGTGGCTGTGGAGGTGCCCAGCAATCCATTCATTCAGAATTAATTGCTGGGTATTAAAAATATACAGGAGATGTTCCTCCCTGGCGGGGCATCCGATTTAGGATGCTCCGTGTGCTTCCCCATGGATCGACAAGTAAACTCACCTCTGATGTCAGAGCAGCGAGCAAGCTGAATCAAGTGAGATTGCCACTGGCTGTCCCCCCACTAGCCATTCGAAAATGCCTGGCATGGCTATGCGGACTCGGCCCATACACTGACCATGAGATGGCTGGCTATGTAAGTATGCATGGTACTCGTCAAAACGAGTTGACCAAGGGGGAGAGAATTGGACAGTCCTCCAGCTATTGGGGTGCAGTTTTTCAATTTCAATACATGGCAATTAATGCGGTAAAGGAGGTGTATATTTTTTTAGGTCAAGTCAAGCAAACCTATGCTTAAAACAGTTACTCTGAAAAAGTACCAGAAGTGACACCCTGCCCCAGCAAATTAAACAAAACACAGACAAGGCAAGTTTTTTTTTTTTTTTTTTGCAACTCCTCCTTCCAGCCTTAGAGCCAAGGTTACTATAAGATTGGAATGGACCAAAAGTCCCCCTATCTATAAAGCACCAGGGTTGTTTAATTTCTTGCAAACTACTGGATCCCCAAGTTTTGAATAATAACATTGTTTAATATAATTGTGATGGGGGTTCTGGATATACTTCAACACTACAAAACTAAATATGTCTATTGTACACCAATAGAATACTCCATCTATCCCCCACACAACAATTAATGCAAATTCATATAGACCTTTTCAGTGAACACCAACTACTGTTGGTTTTACTAAATTTTAAAAACATAATATATAATTAAATGTTAAAAATACTTCACAGACATCATGATTCCATATTTCAAAATATTGCTTGCAAACAATTTGTTTTTCAGGCACTTAATGTGCGCATTCCGATATACAATTTCTCTTTGCCTTGATCACCATAAAGTGGACCTGAATATATATATGTAAATATATAATTCATCCATTAATTCATTGTCTTGTGCATTCATATTTTAAATTAATGAACAGCTAGTTTTTCGGTCTCCTTTAATGTTTAATGTATTCATACATATGTTTGTAATATTTAGTAAAACAGTAGTTTGTGTTTACTGAAAAGGTCTATATGAATTTGCATTAATTGTTGTGTGGGGGATATATGGAGTATTCTATTGGTGTACAATAGACATATTTAGTTTTGTAGTGTTGAAGTATATCCAGAACCCCCATCACAATTATATTAAACAATATATTAAACTTAAAATTATTAAACAATGTTATTATTCAAAACTTGGGGATCCAGTAGTTTGCAAGAAATTAGGCGACCCTGGTGCTTTATAGATAGGGGGACTTTTGGTCCATTCCAATGAAATGTCTTGTTTGGCCTTTTTTTAGTGTATTCTCAATACTTTTGGGTGAAATTTGTGCAAAAAAATAAAAAAAAACTATTTTTTACAATTTGTAGTGTTTTTTTCTAATAAAAAATGTAAGTTTGTTAATAAAATATTATTGCGTGTGAAAGCCCTATTTCTCCCGGTTACAGCGGTACCACATATGTATTGGTAGACACCATTTCCTGCCCAGGAAACTCCCCAAACTGAAACAGCAGTTTAGGAGATTTCAGATAGAATACAACTATGCAATATGATTGCATAGTTGTAAGGGGTTAACTTAAAAAAAAAAACCCTTAAAAGCCCCCCAAAAAATGACGTAGGGTCCCCCTTACCCAGCATTACCGACCCGGACCAGCTATGGGGGCTTGCAGAACAGGGCGCAGGGGCCAGCGTTGGTGGCCCCTGGCCATACAGGCTACTAGCCCACATAGCCACGTGGCCCGGGCCCTTCTGCCCCCTCCCCCTGGCCATTGGGGAGGCAGGTAATGGGGGGCTGGGGGTTATGGCAAGTCACCCGCTTGCCGCAGGTGACCTGCCATACCCAGAGCCTTGTGAACTGGTATAAGGGGTCTCATGGACCCCTTACCAGTTCACAAAGGGTTAAAGTGGACCTTCACTCTGAATAAGAGTCTATCTTATGTTTCCCACACCCTGTACATACAGATTGGTCACATTAAAAATCATCCTACCTGCATCTACTGCATGTTATAAGCCTTTAAACATCCAAGATGGCGGCTTATGGAAGCCGCCATTTTATCAGGCAGCCTGCAAACAGGAAGTGCCTCCTGACTGTGCTGCTCTGCATTCTGGGACTGCTGACCGTTACCTGACCCCAGCTTTGCTCTGTCTGAGCAAAGCACAGCTATAACCCACCCCCTGTACCTTATCCCACTCTCCTCTCCTCAGTAAGTGTGATGCTTCTGAATCAAGATGGCGGCGCCCGTATCCTAAATTCCTGAACAGAGTTGCAGCCCAGTGGGGGAAAGAATAATAAGTTAGTGACTAAAAACTTATTTTAGATTTATATTATTTATAATTTTAGATGCTGGGGAACTGTTTTTTAAGAGTTTTGGCTTTTCATTAAATCACGCTGAAGGTCCGGTTTAAGTAAAAAAAAAGACAGACACAAAATTCTTTATTATTCTTCTTTCACGTATACTTACCTCCCATCCTGAAGATCAGAAGCCCGGGGGCGAAAATCTACTACTTGATTCTTGTACAGAATCGCTGGCACTTTCAAATGAGGGGTCAGGTCTGTATATTTTTTACTTTTTTTTTTATGGGGCTCTAAAGTCAGCTACGTGACTCTCACGTAGCTGGCACTTAACGGTTGGAGAGGCAGCTACGTGAGAGTCACGCTGGCACTAGAAGGGTTAAAGTGGACCTACCACCAGGGTTTTCGCTATATTGGTTATAGGTCTGTTTACCTGGCGCATTCAGATTTTGGATGTCCCACTGTGTGAAACCCCAGTTTGCCTACACAACTCACCTATCCACCATTCCTACGGTACATATGCGGTATCTTGCCAAATTAGTGCTGTATGCCATGCATACTAATGCACAGGCATAGGGAGCAGCCGCATTCCAAGTTTCCCTGCAGTCTGTGGCACGCTCCCACCAGATCTGATTGACTAGATTTTAAGAAAGGGTCCTGCAGCATGCACATGCCAGGGGTTTTTGTGAGAGCCTGCCTATCATGTGCATGCAAACTGGTGCAGACCTATGCACTGCTCCACTCACAGTGGCCAAGGGGGCATATGCCAGGTACTGCCCCAGCGAGCATCTGAGCACATTGTGGGACTCACTCTGAGATCATTAAGTTTTTTGCCATGAGACCCAGAATGAACCTATTGTAGGAGAAGCTGAGGAGTGTATGTGTATGTGGATAGGGACTTCACTTCAAAATCATTTGACTAAAAACGTAGGCGTTACACAAACGGCATTAACTACACATGTACTTTAAGTGACTTTTCCCACACAGATAGCACTATACAGCATTATCTTATTTATAATACACAGATAAAAAGTATTTAAAAAAAAAGGAAGGTAAAGCTAATGCAAATCATGGTTATCTGAAAAGCACATTGTAGGGTTAAACCCTACACAGAATGCCAACATGCAAATAGTATGCAAATAACTAGCCAAGAAACAATAAGACAGGCCGCTTTTCTGCTTTCCTTGCAGGTTCCCGTGTTTTTCATACACTGGAAGAGAGCCTGTCATTTCATCACTACATTAAAAGAATCAAAAAAATGTGGTCAGCACAAAACAAGAAAAGGAGAGCCAAGTTCTTTTTCTTTTAGAAAGGGTTTGCATAACGATTTGATGATTTACATGCCTGGTACTCTTTGCATTGGGCTGGCCAATTCATAATAAAATACTAGGATATGTCACAAAGGTTTCCTGAACAAAATACATGAGTAATACAATACTAAGGCGATCCTAGGGCTCCCAGAGAATGTGTCAATTTGTTTGAAGAACCGTATCCCCTAGCGACAAGCTCCAAAGAAGTACCGCAAAAGTTTTCTCTTTCGTCCGCTTTCAATTCGGGGCACCACCAATAGCAATGCGTGGGTTAATCTCAGGCAAAAAACACTAACTCCTCCCAGCCTTTAAAGGGCAGGCTGTGGCAGAATATCCTCAGTTAAAAAGCAGTTCAGCAAACAGCCCTGGGAAGGGAAAAACGCTAACCTGCACTTAATGCGCGCAGCTAGAAACAGTGCAACAAAACTAAACCCATGTTGAAGGCAACAACTGCCACCAACATCACTGCAACAACAGTAGGACAGGTGTGGTGCACAGGAATGGAAGAGATGTCCCAAAGCAGTACCCTCAATAAGGGTGGGACCGTGCAAGAACAGCCAACAGCGTCACCATAACCAAGAACTGCACTGACACCTCAAGCTTAGACCCCCGGAGAGGGGTTCACCACCGTCTGCAACACCTTACGCGTCAAAGCGGCATCAGCAGATGCCTTGACATCAAGTCTGTAAAACTTGGTGAAGGTGTGGAGAGACAAGCAGGTCGCCGCCTTGCAGATCTGTCCCACCACCGCCTAGTCGCTCCTTATAGCAAGTGGGGAGTGGGCATAAGGAGGGTAGCACTATTTCCTGATTAAGGGAGAGGCCACCTTGGGCAAAAAATCCTGCTTCACATGAAACATCGCTTTGTTTTCACGCGGCACCAAAAAAGCGCTGCTAGCTCTGAAACCCACCGGATAGTGGGTATAGCCACAAGAAAATCACCTTCAACGTTAGCGTTGTAAGGGACGCCTCCACCAGGGGGGCCCCTGAAGTGGTGATTGAGATCTCAGGGCAGGACTAGTGACCGCCGGAGGCCGGACATGCGCAGCGCCCTGCATTAAAGTGTGGATTAAGCTTTGCTCCACAAAAAATGGACAAGGCTGAGACCTAGCCCTTAATGGTGCTGGGCTGTAAGCCAGTGTCTAGGCTTACCTGGAGGAACTCAAAAATTTCGGGTACCGAGAGCATCCTACAGTGGCCCGTAAATTCGCACACAAAAGGTCCTCTAAGTCCTGTAGTAAATTCTAGAGGATGACTGTTACCTTTCTTAAAACAAGGTCCAAATCACCTTGATTACAAAATTACAAGGCCCAACCCTCTCCTCCACTATGCTGTTCTCAACAGCCTAGCCGCTAAAGCCAGCGCTTGAGAATTTGGGTGCCGCCAAGGACCCTGATGCAGAAGATTTGAGAGGTTGGAGAGGGGCTCCACTGCCAGACTGATCAGATCCGCAAACCACACGCTTCTGGGCCAGTGTGTGTCATTCAGGATGATCGGAACCTGCTTACAGTTGACCTTTAACACGTGACCCAGAAGGGGCCGTGGCAGGAATGTGTAGAGCAGATTCTACCCTGACCAGGGAATGGTCAGTGCGTCGACCGCCACTGCCAGGGGGTCTCACACCCTGGTCACGAACCTCTGGACCTTCCAATGTGCCGAGATGCAAAGAGATCCCCCTCAGCCACTCCCCTCAGAGGGCTTGTCCTGGTTGAAGGGACCATTCCCCATGGTCCACAGTCTTCCTGCTCAAATAATCGGTCTGCAGAATTCCCCGGATCACTGCCGGGGTACATATACCACAGGTTGAGAAACCGTGCTCTAAGAGCGGGAGTACACAAAGTGGTGTTTGTCTGGTATATTTTCACAATGAAACATTATCCTTTCTTGGTTTAACAGTATTATGAAGAGGACTGTGGCCTACTTATTTTGGTGCCCTTTACATTTTTTCACCCAGTGGGGGTACTTGGCGTAAACAAACTCACAATCACTGCTCCTAGAGACTTACTAAGTACCACAAGGGCTTTTTCATGGCCAGCTGAAAATTCAGGGAGGCCTGAGCAGCTATAGAAACTGCCTATGCTGCAAACTCCGAGAGAAAACACCGGCTAACAGCTTCTGGATACCCCTCTTTGCTTAAGCCTAGTTGGGTGCCAGGAATTTGATATCAAGAAGATCCAGTGATATTGGCAGAATCCATTTAGACTGTCCTAATGTGTATCTGTTCTATTTATCTTCGTATAGATCAGGGGTTCTCAAACCATGGTAACAGTACTGCTAGTGCTACTCATGACCCTATCGGGTGGCACAAGGCTGTAGACTGCCCCACAACCTGAAATGCTGCCATTTCTATCTTAAACATAACCGTACAAAACTGCTCTAAAAAGTGATAGACATGTCTGTGTATTTCACATTTTCACCATGGTTTATAGTTGAATGACATCCCATATGTACCATCCAGGTGGTACTTGACATGATCAGAAAATGGAAAGTGGCACTTGATGAAAAAAGGTTTGAGAAACCCTGGGATAGATGAATGCTTATGTCAGGTATATTTAAATCCACCTACGATTGATTTCCAACTACCTGATGATCTACTGCTCAGGAAGAAAATATTTTCTGACACTGGTTTTAATCTCTCCTCCAACCGGTTTCAGGCTAGCTCTGTCCAATTGTTCTATCATTAAACCGGACCTTCAGCCTCATTTAATAAAAAACTATTCCCCAGTATCTAAAATTAATATGTTTTACATTTATAGTCGCTTACTTTTTATTCTTTCCTTCGCTGGGTAACAACTCTGTTCAGGACGCTAGGATACGGGTGCCGCCATCTTGCCTCAGAAGCATCACACACACTGAGGAAAGGAGAGTGGGGGAAAGTACAGGGAGGTGGGTTATATCTCTGCTCTTCACAGACAGAGCAGAGCTGGGGTCAGGAAAAGGACAGCAATCTCAGAATGCAGAGCGCCACAGTCAAAAGACCCTTCCTGCCTGCAGGCTGCCTGATGTTCCATTAGTCGCCATCTTGGATGTTTAAAGGCTCAGAATACGCGCTAGGTGTAGGTAGGAGGATTTTTAACATGAGCAATCTGTATGTACAGGATGGCAGAAGCATACAAGATAGACTCTTATTCAGGGTGAAGGTCCGGTTTAAATAGGAACTATAGGAAGAAATGACTATAGTCTCTATGTATTATGAAGCAGCGGGACAGCCTGGATTGGTGTGCGTCACCACCAAAAACAAAAAGTCACCACTTCCGGAATCCAGGTATCGTAAAAAAATAACATGGGCCATGCTGATAAGTTTGGCTGCTCGCTATCACATGGCAGAGCAACCTGGAAGAGTATCCTGATGGAGTATCAAGGCGGCAATGTACAGCAGGAAAGCCCGATCTGCCCGCTACTGCATGATAAAGAGGGACCATGGTCATTTCTGACCACAGTTCCTTGAAGTTTCTTTTTGGAAACACATCCCTCCAGCAGTATATTTTAACCTGGATTCCGGTGCTGATGCCCTACCACACGGTACTAAAGTACGCCAGAAGCAATGCTTGTGCATTTAAAGCTTTCACCCCAGCAGGCATCGAGTTCCCTAGATAGCCAATCAGTTAGCAGCAGCCCTGCTGCTGCACAGATTGGAAGGCTAGGCACTTCGAGACAGGCAGCCAGTCTCCCAGCAGATGGCCAGTGCATGGAAGGAAGGTAATCTTTTATTTTACAGAGGACCAAAACCTGGGATTTTCAGTAGTCAGAGTTTTGGTCCCCGTCTCAGGGGAACCCCAATTTTCTCCCGAAATTCTCCTTGCCCACAATGCCCATTCATCTGGTGTTTGTCCATCTTACCCCAAAATCGAAATGGTATGTTGTTGAATTTGGATTTTCTTCAATCCAAAACATATCACTTGACCCTTTACAGCACACAAAGGGAGGTGGGTTGTTATACACACACACACACACACACACACACACACACACACACACACACACACACACCTTTCACTGGCAGCCTACCTAGAGATTTTGTCCCCTTCTGTTGCCAGACTGTTTTTCACAATTTTGCGCTATATATATATATATTCAACTGTAATTTGCAGCAATTTCATTTTGGGCTTTAAAGTGGACCAACACCCAGGGGTGCTCGGCCCGGAAATCTATAAGATTCCCGGGCTGATCACCTCCCACCCCGCGGGACATCCGAGATCGGGATGTCCCGCGGGGTGAAACTCCCCAGAAACCCCAAAAAGATCTTACCTGATCCGCCGCCGCCGCCTCCCGCGCGCCCCTCCAGACGTGCCCGCGCCGGCCCTCTGTGAATGGCCGGCGGGGGCGCGCGCCCCGAGAGTGACGCGCGCGCCCCCCGAGAGTGACGCGCGGGAGGCATGAAAGGTATTGTTTGTAATTTATCACTTTTATGCTTTTTTAAATAAAAAAAAAAGTTTTTCAAGAAAACCATATTGATTGTAAAAGCCCTATCCCCCCAAAGATTTGAAAAAAAAATATGCACTATCAAGGGTTAAATCCTTAAAAAAAAAATGTAAATAAATACTGGTGTGGGGTCCCCTCTCTCTATGGGGGCTGATAGATCAGGGTGCGGCGGCCGAGTGGCCAGTCCCTTGCTACCAGACCACATATGCCACGGGCTCTTCTGCACCTCCCTGGGCTTTGGGGGTGCAGGCTGTGGGGCAGGGGTTGTGGCAAATGACTTGCCAGACCCTCCTGCCCAGTGAAATGGTAACACAAAGGCTTTTAGGTAAATTGGTAAAAAAAAACAGAAAAATTCTTTACCTTCTTCCATCACTGATTCATCGGACAGCCAGATATGATCAGCGGAAGCTGGGTGAAGGGGCAGGATCCGAGTCCCCTGCAACCAGCTTCTACTCCTGTCCTCCACCCTGGTCACCTCCTCTCACGCCCGCCTCCAGGACTTCTCACGTGCAACTTCAATCTTCTGGAATGCCCTCCCGCACCCAATCCGCCACTCCACAACCCTCAAAACCTTCAAAGGCGCCCTTAAAACTCACTTATTCAGACAAGCATATAATCTGGCCTAACCAATCTTCTCAAGGGCGCATGCCACAAAGCTCAATACTGACTGTTTGTGATCCTTCCCCCTCGTCTTCACCCCTCATCCTTTAGACTGTAAGCTCGCAAGGACAGGGCTCTCTTTCCTATTGTATCTTGTACTCAGAATATCTATTGTCAACTCTGTAAAACTGCATTTGAATTATTATATGTACCGTATGTTTCTACCCTGTCTGTAATTACTACTTTGTAAAGCGCTACGGAAGATGATGGCGCTATATAAATAAACAATAATAATAATAATCAATCATTCCATTGTATGAAACCCCCCAGGTCGCTCGTTCCACTCACCGGCTCCCAAAGCCCTCGCCTTGTCTTGGCACCAAAGCCAATCCCTGCTCACCCCTAGCTGTGTGCGTACCAGCACCAGGCCTTTATGAATGGACTGAGTGGGAATGTGGCCGGTGGTGCAATCTGCTTCTGCACTAGCAGATCTGAGCAGGGAGCCGAGCGAAATCTAACGCAAGAGCGACTTACACAGCCAATCAGCGTGCTCGATTTCAGTCACGCCTGCGCTGTGGAAATTCCAGGAAGGTGTATTTTCATCGGGAAACAGGGTGTTACACGTACCAGGGCATCCCGAATCAGGAGGCCTGAGAGGAACAATATCCAGGAGAGTGAAATTAAGGGGTGGTGTTTCTTTTTAAAGAAAATGTTCATTTCTCCCCCTAAAGTAGAGCCAGCAGCAGAAATATAGGACAAGTGCAAACACACAGCATCTGTTATATTATAATACAGGATACTTGTGACAGAATTCCAACTGCTGCACAAGCTTCATCCATACCACACTATCTTTGCCCCAAAAAAGATTTATCAGGTTTGGTGGTTTCTCTGTTTACGCAGCTTATTCCTTATCACACAGGCAACACTGGGAAAAGGAACAGATGGCTGCCCCTGTCACTTTCAACAAGATTTTTGTTGCGCCCTGTGTGCAAACAAAAGATAAAGCAGCATTGATTTACTGATACTACAAAAGTTTGAAATTCATTAAATACATAGTGGTTAAACTGTTAAAACTAAACTCCTAGCCAACGTAGATATGGAGAGAAGAAAGGAACAACAATGTCCTCAGAAAAGGCAGCGCAGACGCAGGACATCTGCTCATCACAGGAAAATGACATTCACAAACTATGATTCGGGACAGCAGTAGTTAGAATAAATAATGGGCATCTGTTATCCGTTGCCAGGGTGCTTGTCAAAGCAAGAAGGCAGGTGACAACCACAGTAACCTTTGTGATGAAGCTCAGGGTAATTGAACAAGTGAAAAGAATTCAGACAAAAATACTAAAATGACTATCATAAAACAATACTCGAACTTTAAAAAAATAAAAAAAAGTTCAAACTGTAATGAGACAACTAGGATTTAGAGGAATAAAATAAAAATATTCTGAACCAAATTATGTGCTACCCCCCCCCCAAAAAAAAAAAACAGGCAGTGGCAGAATCCCCCCCTAATCTACTATAACAGGCAGCGTGGCAGAATCACCCCAATCCCAGCAACAGGCATTGTGACAGAATCCCCCCCAAGCCACTATACCAAGAAGTGTGCAGCGTCCCCACCCCCATGACAGGGGATAGAACCCATCTCTTATAACAGGCAGTGTGGTGGAATCCCCCAATCCCATAGAACAAGCAGTGTGCAGAGCCACCCCCCCCCCCCTAAACAGGCAGTATGGCAGAATCCTCCCCAATCTCCTATAACAAGCAGTGTGGTAGAAATCCACCTCCACCCTATACAAAGTAGTGTGCAGAGTCCCCCCCATCCCCTATAAGAGGCAGTGTGGTGGAATCCCCCCCAATCCCATAGGACAAGCAGTGTGCAGAGCCCCCCATAACAGGCAGTGTGGCAGAATCCCCCCATTAGAGGCAGTGTGGCAGAATTACCCCAATCCCCTATAACATGCAGTGTGGCAGAATCCCCTCAATCCCCTTTTAGCATACAGCATGGCAAAATCCCCCCCCCCCCCCATAACAGACGGCAGTGTGGCAGAATCCCCTTCCCATATAACAAGTCGTGTTCAGAACACCCCCTCCTCCCCTCTATAACAAACAGTGTGGTGAATCCCCAATAACAGGCAGTGTGGTGAATCCCCAATAACAAGCAGTGTGGTGAATCCCCAATAACGGGCAGTGTGGTGAGTCCCCAATAACGGGCAGTGTGGTGAATCCCCAACAACGGGCAGTGTGGTGAATCCCCAACAACGGGCAGTGTGGTGAATCCCCAACAACGGGCAGTGTGGTGAATCCCCAACAACGGGCAGTGTGGTGAATCCCCAACAACGGGCAGTGTGGTGAATCCCCAACAACAGGCAGTGTGGTGAATCCCCAACAACAGGCAGTGTGGTGAATCCCCAACAACAGGCAGTGTGGTAGAATCCCCCCAATCCCATATAACAAGCAGTGTGCAGACCTCCCTCCCCTATAGCAGGCCCCAAATCCCCTATAAGAGGCAAGGCAGTTTCACAGCGGGACATCTGAAATCAGCAGGCGGGAAAAACAGAACCCTGAGATTCTGGATTTTTCTCTGGCCAATCAAATCACTGGATTTCTATGAGGGGCAGAGTGAGGAAAAAGGTAAGATTTCTCCCATTCAGCACCTGGGGACATCCACAATTGGGATGCCTCCCTGAGCAGGTTACATCACCCATTGTGTGAAAAACGGGTGGTGTTTAAATGAAAAGGTCTTAAACCAGACCTTCAGCATCATTTAATGAAAAGCCCAAACCTTAAAACTATTCTCCAGTATCTAAAATTAATATATTTTAAGTTTTTAGTCCCTCATTAAAAGATTTTCTCCACTGGGCTGCAACTGTTCAGGACTCTAGGATACAGGCGCCGTCATCTTGCCTCAGAAGCATTACATACTGAGAAAAGGAGAGCAGGGCAAAAGAACAGGGGGGCAAAGTTATAGCTGTGATCTGCACAGACAGAGCAGAGCTGGGGTCAGGAAAGTGATACCAATTCCAGAATGCAGAGCAGCACAGTCAGAAGACTTCCTGTTTGCAGGCAGCCTGAGAATCCATGGGCCATCATCTTGAAATGTTTAAAGGCTCATAAAATGCAGTAGCTGCAGGTAGGGTGATTTTTTTAATGTGGGCAACCTGTATGTACAGAGTGGGGGAAACATCAGATAGGCACTTATTCTGGGTGAAGGTCTGGTTTAAGGTTAGGTATGAAAAATTTAGGGAGAAACAACTGTCAAGAAGGAAGCTGGGATAAAAAACCTAAGTTACTTACCGGTAACTTCCTTTTTAGGAATCCTTCAGCTTGACCACATGGAGATATTATGCTCCACCCCCTGGGAGGAAGCACAAAACAGGAACAGAGTTTAAAAGCCCCACCCCTTCCTTCCCAACTTCAGTTATAGAACAGCAACCGAACTTCAACCCTTGACATCTGGGTGGGTAATAAGCGGTCAAGCTGAAGGATTCCTAAAAAGGACGTTACCGGTAAGTAACGTAGGTTTTTCCAAGTCATCCTTCAGCTTGACCACATGGAGAGGATTAGGCAAGTAATTATACCTTAGGGGTGGAATGCTGCAAGGAGTACCCTTCTACCGAAGGACTGATGTTTGCAGATCGTAGATCAAGTCTATAGTGTTTAAGGAAGGTGTGGGGCGAAAACCACATGGCAGCTTTACATCTATAGAAGCCCCAGTTCTTTCTGCCCAAGATGTGCCCATTGCCCTTGTGAAGTGAGCTGACACTTCAGAGGGAGTCACTCCCTTACTAACATATGACTTTGCACTAGTCAGTTTTAACCATCTAGCAATAGTAGCCCTTGAGGCTGCTGAACCTTTATTTTTTCCCCTTAATGCTACTAGCATTTGCTCTGTCAAGTGCCAGTACTTTGACCTTTTCAATAATAATCAGAGCTCTTCTGCCATCAAGCAACAAAAGATCCTCCTCCTTACCAACTGCACCTGGCAGCGTTGGAAGAACTATCTCTTGCTACCTGTTATCAGAAGTTGCTATCTTAGGCAAAAAATAAACGGACTGGGTCTAGAATTATTCCAATATACTTAATTATGCTTGAATTCATTAACCCTTTTTGTTACTAGGGTTAGGGTTAAGATCAGCCTAGGACTAGAGGTAGCCTAGGGCTAGAGATATTTATTCTGTCCAAGTTTTTGATCCCGAACAAACTGATAATGCAGGAGTCTTCAGGGAACTTACATCCTATCCCTTTTCGAATCCTTTTAGCAACAAATCTAGCACTGCAACTATATCTTTTACCTTAAGATTGTGAAGCTCCCAAAAGAAGAAAACCTCTTACCGTAACTTTTCCTTGTATATAACTTACGATTTTGCAGAATATTTCTATCCCTCTCGGGGAACCCCCTTTCATCCTCATGGGGCCCTTTCAGGATCCATGCTGTCATTCGAATACTTGCTGGATTCGGATGCAGTACTGACTTCTGATGTATGATGTCTGCAACTTCCGGCAGATTCCAAGGACCTCTTATCCCCATCCTGGTTAATTCTGCAAACCACACTCTTCTTGGCCAATAAGGTGCGAAGAGTATCCCATTTGCTTTCTCCTGGGCCGCCTTCCATATCACCTGCGGCAGGATTTATTATTGCTCCTAGGGATAATCTTGGCTCTTTTGCCAGTAAACCACCTCCTTCACTATCCTTAGTGACTTTACTTCAGGCATAATTATTTTCCTCTGGGTGCTGTCTATTAGGGAACCCAGAAATTTTCACTGCTGTGAGAGAATTAGACTGGACCTTTCCAAATTAATCACCCATTCCAGATCCCTTAGGACTTTTTTAGGACATCTTTACCAAATGCACTAACAGGGTATCAGAAGATCTTCCAGATATGGAATGACACTGATTCCTAGTTGTCTGAGGAGTGCCATAGACTCTGCTAATATTTTAATAGAGACTCTGGTAAAGGCTGACAGGTTAAATGGGAGTACTCTGTATTGTATATGACCATCTCTTGGTCTAGCTGAACCGCAAATCTCAATTATTTGAGGTGAGCTTCCCAGATTGTAATGTGTGAATAGGCATTCTAACGAGCCAGATTGTCCATCAAGGCATCTTGGATCAGAGTGCGCCGTACAGAGTAGATTGATTGTATTCTGAACCTCTTGCCGAGCAATTCAGTTTTCCCCGATGGTTTATTACCAGAAAAAACATGAGTAGTAACCCTCCTGAATTTGGCTTGGAGGAACTACTTCTATCTCCTTTTTCTGCAAGAGTTCCTGTAGAACTTACGGACAGGCTCTACTTTTCTTGGGCTCTCTTGGTAACTTGGTCTCTAAGAATGCGAATGGTGGTTTGCACCCAGCGTCTCTTTTAGGTCCCTCTCTCTATTTTTACATTGAAAAAGAGTTGTAATCCCTGCCCTTCTTACAATGTGATCTCCTGTGCAGTCCTGGTTTAGTTCATAATAGGAACCTTAAAGGGGTATTTAGTTTCGGGAGAAAAAAATCTTTTTTCAGTGTTATCCTATTCAGTTTTAAATAAATCCTTTAACACTAAATTAATTGGGAAAGACTCTTCATACTGTTTAATTAAGAATTCTCTGTAATTTAACATTAAGTCTAGATCCTCAGTGAGATAATGGGAATTCTCATGTTCCCTCTCTTCCTGACCCTGACCTGAAAGAATAGAATGTATTTTTTAACAGGAAATCTCTTTCCTGATTCTGTGAATATTGTTGTAATGTTATCTAAGTCTTCCCCAACAGTGTTCTACCCTGAAAAGAATAATATAATATATAAATATATATATATATATTCTTTGAACTACTGTCCCGAGATCAGTCTTTAGCCCGATTGCCCGACGGACACCAGCCCCTAGCTGAGGCTCTGATGATTTTTTGACAAGCATGTGTTAGAAATCGGTGGGCCCTATTTAAGTGGCTGCTGTCCTCCCTCATTCTCCTTGTAGCCTTTGGGGGAAAAGAGGGGGGGGGGGGTCGGTGTGTATGCTATGCATTATGTGTTTTAACCTTATACTTTATTCATTCTGCCTTGTGTCAGCCGCCGTGCTGGCTTGCCTTTAAAATGTTACTGTATTTAAAATTGCCGCCGCACGCCTTTCCTGCCACTATGTTCCGCGCCAGGCGTTACCTCAGGCGCTGGTGCGCCGTCATTGGCTGCTTGTCACGTCCTGGCTTTGCGCTCTTCGGGGGGGGGGAACGGGGCCCGTCTATGGCGCATTCCACGTCATTGCTGATACCGGCCCGCCCCTCGAGGTATACCGACGCCATCTTTGATCTGCTTGGTTGGCTTATGCGCGACGGACCCCTACCTACCGCGGTCCGTAAGTGCCCTTGCGGGCGGCCTTATTATCTACCTTTTATTACAGTGTGCTTACGGCCTCCTTCTATTATGTCTTTCAGGCAGGGGGGCGAATCCATTGGCTTCTCCCGGCCCTCTATTAGTTTATAACTTGTTAGGCCTTGTGTAATGCTCCCACTTCCCTAGTGGGTTATTGGGGCATCCAGGGTTGCTGTATAGCGTTAATCCCTATCGGCCTATAGTGCCGCTATAATCACCATATGGAGGCATCTCAGGATAATGTGACTGGGGTTCCTTCGGGACAAGCCCGGCTGTGTGTAGCAGCGTGTGGGCAGCCTCATGCTGACGCTGACAAGGCACGGGTCTGTGTACCCTGTGCTGAGCAGGTGCTTGCACTGCAATCAGGCCTTCCAGTGGCTGGGCCTGCACCTCGTTTCACTTCACCTACCCCCCCAAGCTTAAATCTCACTCCTACTGAGTTGCATACAAGTGGGAATTCTCAGCCTGATGTGTCTTCTAGACTGGCTACTGTTGAGAAGTTGACTGCTAATAGCTTGGCGCGTAAGGCCCCTGCAAAAAAGCGGCACTTAACGCCTAATGTCACTCTTTTCCCTATGGAAACTGAGGAGTTTTGGAATCTTTGTGGCTATACCCCGTCGGATGAAGGGGAGCTTTTCTCTGACTCAGGCTCATCTGATGAGAGACCAAGGAGTCATGACGATTCTGGCTCTCACCCCTGGGCCCCGGATGACACTGACCTTGTCCTCATCCCTCCATCAGGCAGGGGATGCAGCTGGTAGGCCTGATGGTGGCATGCTTCGAGGCGGTCCCTCATACTCAGTTCCACTTGAGGCCTCTGCAACTTCACCTATTGTCAGTGTGGGACAAGGATCCAGCCCCTGGACAGGGTCTGTTTGCTCTCCCCTCTGATCAGGAGGTCCCTCTCGTGGTGGACGGACTCAAGGAACCTGTTGGTGCACCAAATAATATACACATCAACACCATATATAATCCATTTTAAACATTTTATTATATGACCAAAAAAACTTTAAAAACACAAGACATTTAAAACCATGGCAAACCCCCTATAGTTCCTAGTAGTATATAATGATGAAAAAGCCACTTAATGCAGGCTAGTCAAAATTAGGCAATGTCCCTATCATGAGTTAAACAGTACCCTAAAAATGTTTTTTGTGCCGGCACAAACAACCTATACTATATCCAATATCTGAAAAACACCTCATGAAAATCCATCCCACATGTAAACTTTACAAAAAAAAACATATATATATATATATAAAGTGCAAATATAAATCTAACCTACAGTACAATAACAAGTTCAATCATAAAGCTTATAAAGTGCCTAGTGCATAAATACAATCAATACTCAAATATGTGAACTCATATAGAAACATATATTGCACAATGCATGCTGCCCCAAATAACCAGCAATAATAAATATCTAAACAAGTAAATAAAGACAAGAAATACAAATAACACACAAAAAGTGCATGTGCCAAGCATTATCCAAAGGGTTACCATACAATGTACCGACAGCCAATGGACAATATACACAGGAGGGGGAATGCAGAAAGAGGCGCCCGCGGCTCCCGTGCCGCTTCACAGGGTGAGGTCACAAATGTGTGCTGTTACCTTTTATATGCTCCCTCCACAGTCTGCATGCCCACGCCCCTGCCATTTCACACTGAACAACGTCTCTCATCGCATCCGGAAGTACGGCCGTAGCGGCCTCCAGATGACGTGAGTCCAATGAAGCGCTCACGTGATGGATCACATTACCCGCCGCGTCACCAGCATCCGGCAGGCCTCCATCTGCCCCTCACCATGGCAACCATGAGCGCGCTCTCGAGCGCTCAGTAGTGGAATGGGTAATGGGGCACAAAATGCAGCGCAACAAGCTGCGATCCTGGCGGAACACACAATAGCTACGGCGCCAGCACCGCATACTGTACTATTATACAACAACTTACATGAAAAAATGACAATTAGAAAACAAATCATAAATAACATATCAAAATAACATGGCATCTCAGTGTAAAATCACGTAACTATTCTCAAATCAAGAAATATATATTATTTAGTATTTATTTACCCTGAAGGGGATGGGACTACTAACCCAGCCACAACAGTGTAAGAGGAAAGAAAAGACGATTCCAAATGAAAATTTAAGATTGATAAGCCAATCTCAAAGGCATCTAAATTAGTGCCCAACAACCTGCCCACATTTGCATATGTGCACAAGTATCCCTATTCTTGGGATATTTCTTCCTTGTGTAGTTGTTCCCATATTAGGCAGTCCATCATTAAATAAACTTCTCAAGATGAACTATAGTTTTAGATTCAACAAGCCTCCAGATTTAACTATCTTCATGCTTTCACTCGACCATGCTTGCTTCAGGAGCACCCACATGCGACAACACTGTGAAAAACTGTGAAAAGTAAACAAAATAAATACATGCAAAAAACAATCACCGAAAAAAGAGAAAAGTATATTATAAAACCAATAGTTGTGAAACTCCACAATCATTGGTAAAAAAAACACATGTCACAAGATGTGTGTAAAACAAACCATAAATACCAAAGAAGGGGATACCTCTAATCGTGTCTATACGCACACGTAGAAGCCAAATAAATATATATATATATATATATATATATATATATATATATATATATATAATCACTCATATGTGCAGAATAAGAAACTACACCCATATAGCCAGATGTATTATACACACACACCCATATAGCTATCTAGTGACCAACAACATTATATATCGTGCCCCAAATAAAACCCTACCAAAGACAAGTGATGTCACTGGTTGACCCCCCTAAATCAAATTACCCCAGAGGTGCTAATCCCGTGCTCACCCCAGAAAAATAAGGGGAGAAACGTCTCGAAGCAGCCATATGATCCGGACTATTCATATACTGAATCCTGCCAGTAACGGGTACATAGCCCAAATGACAGGGCCCGACTCTCAACCACCCAAATTCACCCCAAAAAGGGAGTGAAGGACCAATCTTCATTGAGTCCACCAGGTGATCTCGTATCCAGTTGGAAGATCCACTGTAATTCACGTTGTAACAACCAGCGTTTCAAATCACCTCAACGTGGCCCTAAGTGGACCCTCTCTATCCCAGTTACTCTCAATGAGGAGCAGTCCCCCTCATGTGCCTCAAAAAAATATCTCGCTACTGGGGAGATGACCTTACCTAACTCAACGTCTCGCCTGGTCAATCTAATATTTGACAGATGTCCTTGAATCCGGGTCCTCAATGCGTTTTCGGTCTTTCCTATGTAACTCTTAGGACAGTCACAGTGAATCTGGTATGTAAGTGAACGGGTCCTGCAGTTAATAAAAGATAATATTTTATAACATCTATTCGTCTGATCATTCTTAATCTTGGTCGTTTTATCAATATGTTGACATATTGAGCAATTACCACAGGGGAAACATCCCCTAACCCCAGTATCTGGCAGCCATGTGTGCCACCGTCAGATGGCTCTTACATGGCCTGTCTCTGAGGTTGGGGGCCCTCCAGGCCATCATTTGGATTTGGCTCCCCACGATTGGGGAAATCACAGAATCTGAGGTAAGTATATGCCAATGATTAAGCATCAAGCGTCTAATTGGCTGCCATTGGGAATTAAAGTTAGTAACGAATCTCACCGCATCTCTTGTCTTTCTATCCCTCCTGGATGAGTTGTTTGATTGTAATAAATCCGATCTGTTGATATTTTGCGCCCTCACATAAGCCTCATGTACCACTCTAGGAGGATATCCTCGATCAATAAACCTATTCTTCAAAACCTCAGCTTGTTCTTCAAAATTCTTGACGTGGATACAGTTGTGACGGGCTCTTAGAAACTGTCCGTATGGAATTGCCTTTTTGAGATGGGTGATATGTGAACTGCTATAGTCGAGAAAACTGTTGACCGCAGTGGATTTTCTGAAAAGATCTGTACTGATCGATCCATCGGTATCCAAAGTGATTTTCAGGTCCAAGAACGTCACTTCTCTAGAAGAAATATCTGTTGTTAATACCACATTCAGGTCGTTAGCATTAAGGTGTTTCAAAAATTCTCAACAGGTCTTCTCCAACCCTTGCCACAAAATCAAAATGTCATCAATAAAACGGAACCACCGCACAATATGGGGGTGGTACCGTTCACAATCCGAGTTAAATACAAAGGATTCCGCCCACGGGGGTTGAGACCTGTGCCATTGAAAAGGTTGTCTTAGGCTGCTGCTTTTATTTTGGTCATTCCTCTCTAAGACCCGGTCTAGACTGCTTGTGTACTGGAAAAGCTGCCAGCTGGACCTTCTACCTGTAGGTCGGAACAAATCACAGCTCTCCTCTTGCTTTAGTCCTGCCTTCATCTCTGAGCAGTACCTAATAATAATAAAGCCGTGTCCCTGAATGGACAACTAAGCGAAATCCATTTTACAAGGTATGTACAAAATTTTTTTTGCAACAGGTAACTTCAGAAGCATGAATTTGCTCTCCAGGACAGGGAAATTGGAGATGAAAGTTCCTGTAAGTCTGCAAATGCATATTTCCAGTGCTTCCAGGGTCTGAAATCCATATTGTTGTCATAGGTCCACTTTAAAGTAAATTTGTAGTGAAATAAAGGGGGATGCTGTCCTTGCTGACCACTGTCCTAAATCTTCTAGTTTATTTCTGTCATGTAAGTTCATTTCTGTGTTCAACAGACTTTTTAGAATAGGTATATAGTCTGAGGTTGTGACATTTTGTTGGTGTCTCTAGCGATGGAGAGGAGGCAACATGACAACTATATGACTAAACAATTTAGAAGCATCCTTTGCACACTCACTGCAATGGACCAAAACCTACGCCTCAGCGGGGCAAATCAAAGGTTCATTGATTCCAGGGCCACTAGATTCCCTCCCCCGGGGCATCCAGGATCGGTATGCCTCACTGTGTGAAACCCCCCCCAGGTCACCCGGGAACTCCCCTGCTTTTCCTGTCCAACAGCGCATGCGCAAGCAGCGGCTACATCCCTGCTATCCCCTTAGCAGGGCAAGTTTGAGTGCCACTGCACCGCAAATCAAAGGGTGGCTGGGTTTTTTTCAGGAGAATACTGCTGGTCGGCGTCGGACTGTTTCCTGGGTGTACAGCGCCCAGCACATTTATATAGATTTAGATCACAATCATTTATTTGATCCCACAGAGGATTTGAAATAGGGGCTTGCTGCCCTGACGTCTGCTCGAAAACAAGGGAAAGAGAGAGGAAAGGGCAAATATTAAACTGGTCCTTCACCATAATTTATTTAAGTCCAAACCCTTAAAAAACGATTCCCCAGCATCTAAAATTAAGTTATTCTTAGTATACAGTACGTCCTGCTCCAGATATAATACTTACACTTGGGTTATCCTCCGCCAGAGGGCGCTGCGCTGCAGAGACATGGAAAAAACAGGCTCCTCCCGGCCCTTCAAATACCCAGGGACCTTCCACGAATCCCCAGATTTCTCTGCAGTGCCGACTGCGAAGACATGAAGTTTCACTCTCTCGCAGGTGAGCGGGGCTATTACAACCTGCGGCCCTGTGGGACTATTCCCACCTGTCCTTTTCGTGATGTGCCTCCCAGCCTGGGCTGTGCTGGTCGGGTGAAGGTAGGCAGCACCATGCGTGCTTATGGAGCCATGCTCCACCACAGTCCCCCACCAAAGGGTAGGCGGTTTAGGCTGATGGTGAGCCTCTAGTGGATGCCCCTCCCGCATTATTGCCCATGCCCTTGTAGCGGTGGACCCTATGTAAAGGATCGCCATCCTCCCTCGTTTCCCCCGTATTTCGGGGGAAAAGAAAGGGGGGGGGGGTATGCGTGTGGTGGTCTCAGTGTACTGCACGCTTATGGCCTTAGTATTGCCCTTGACTTGTAACTGGGTGTCAGAGCCGCGCTGCTTGCTCTTCATAGTTTTTGGCTGCCGCCGTGCGCGTGTCTTTTCTTTTACTAAAGTGTACTGCGCTGGGCGGCTGCGTCGTCCAGACGCTACGGCGTCTCCATTAGCAAAGGCTTATATTAAGTGTATCTTATCCTTTGCTGGTCAAGTTTTGACTGCTGCCTAAGAGCTTTGCGCTCTTCGGGGGGGGGGGGGGGTACCTGACTTGGCGCGCTCCGCGTCACGGCCAGATCGGGCCCGCCCTTCAAGATTCGCTTGGCGCCATTTTGAGATCTTCGCACGCGTGGTTGCGGTCCTTCTCCTCCCTTGGCCTGTAAGTGCCCTCGCGGGTGTTTCAATATGAAATTTTTTTTTTTTTTTCCTGCTGCGCATGGCTCTGACACCTCTTATTATCTTTATGTCTTTCAGACGTCAAAGACTCCAGTGGCTGCCCTCGGCCTGACACAAATTATAGCGGGCTTGTAAAAAATTCTCCCACATTCCTAGCGGGTCTTGGGGCATCCAGGGTTGCCTATTGCATAAATCCCTGCTGGCATAATGTGCCTAGATCACCATATAGAGGCATCTCAGAATTATGTGACCGGGGTTCCTCTGGGACAAGACCGGCTGTGTATAACGTGTGGATATCCCCACGCTGATGCTGACAGTGCACGGGTCTGCGCACCGTGTGTCGAGCAAGTACTGGCCCTGCAATCGGGATGGCCAGTGGCTGCACCTCGCTTCAATACTCCTATTTCCCCAGGCTTAAATCTCACTACTGCTGAGTCGCATACAAGTGGGGAGTTGCAGCCGGCTGTGTCTTCCAGACTGCCTACGGCTGACCAGATTATTGCGGGGTTGACAAAGCGCTTGGGCCCTGGTAAGAAGCGGTCCTCGACGCCCCCTGTTTCTGCCTTTGCTATGGGATCTGAGGAGTTCACTACTCCGCGTGCCTGTACCCCTTCTGATGGAGGGCTGTTCTCTGACTCTGGCTCATCTGATGAGAGGCCGAGGAGCCATGACGATTCTGGCCATGAAGACTGGAGCCAGTTTGACACCATTGGTTTGTTGATTGGGATCTTTAAGGCCTTGTCTATCTCTCCCCCTAGCGCGGCTCCCAAGCCGAGAGGGGAGCGTTTCGATACAGCGACACCGCGCTTGGAATTTCTAGAGCAGGCTCACTTCCATGCTCTTGTACTCGAGGAATTGGAACGCCCCAGTAAACTTCCAGGGGTCCCAGAGGACTGGGATTGGAAATACCCTTTTTCCCCTGAGGTGGTTAATTGTTGGTCATCGCCCCCTGTGGTGGACGCACCGATCATTGGGCTTCCTAACCCCCCCTTTATTGCTGCCCCTGTTTATAGTACCCTTCGGGATGCCGATGACCGGCGCATCGATAAGCTGGCTTCCCACGCCTTTTCTTGTGCAGGAACGGCGCTGCGCCCGGTCTGTGCCGCGGCCACCACTGCAGTGGCCGCCAGAACCCTCATCAGAAAGATGCTTGAGCATCACCCTGAGGATCTTCCCTGGGGGGTGTTTAATGCACTCTCCAGTTGTGATGTATTTGTAAAATTTAGCCTTTTAGCGCTGGATGACACCATTAGAATGTGTGCGAGGACTTCTGCCCTTGTGGTGGCTGTACGTCGCTTGGTCTGGCTGTGACAGTGGGGTGCTGACGATGCTGCTAAAAGGACTCTGACTGGGCTTCCCTTTAGAGGGCAACGCCTATTTGGGGCCCGTCTGGACCTGTTTGGTAAAAAGGGCAAATCAGAGGGGGCGTGGCTAAGATGGCGGCTTGAGCAGTCGCACGCTAGCGGGGCTCTGGCAATAAATCCTGACCCACCTCATCCTTAGAAGATTCCCGGGCGGCGAGTGGTTGGCCGGACCCCTGGTGTGCTGCTGGACCGGCTGGCGGAGTCCGGAGCCGGTAATCAGCGCCCATCTGCTCGTGCTGCCTGCAGGGGTGTGTGGAGGAGCCAGCAAGACCTGACAAGCCGAGTGCGGGGCAAGTGCGAGTTGCCAGGGCCGCACGAGGAAGTGCGGGAGGCGCCGTCCTGTAGTGCGGAGTGACAGGCGAGTGTCCCTGCGGGGAGAAGAGACCCAGCTGGGTAAAGGGTCGAAGGTAGGCTCTGGCGCCATCTTGCCCTGCCGAGGGGCGGGACTTAGTAGAGCCCTGTGTGTAGGCCATCCTCGGGCTGGGGCAAGTGCACACATGTGAGGAGTGGAGGGGGAAGAGGGGCCGCAATCAAGCCACAGTAGCGAGGGGTGGGAGGCTATATGCCATCAGCAAGTGGTCCATTTAGGCATCAGGACCCCGGCTGCTGAGTTACCAGTCAGCATTGATGTTTACTAGGCTGCCTCCTCTAGTGGATTCCACCCACCTGTGTCACCCTCATTACCAGTCATCAGTGCAGCCTGCTGGGGCTTCTTCCGCTGCGCAATCTGCTTCCCCCTCCGAGTGGACCCACTTGCATCATCCTCAACACCAGTTGTCAGTTACGCCTGCTGGGACATCTAGTGCAGAGCAATCTGCTGAGAAGCGACAGGCCCATTACCATCCCGCCGGGGCCACCTATGTGCGGCAATAAAAAAACGCAAGTCTACCTTCACCACCTGCAGCACCCAAACGATGGAGGTCCCATGCGGGGCAGGGCAGGAGCCCTCCAATCCTGATACAGTGGCCATCATGGCGGCCATCACCTCGTGCCAGAATATCCTAACCACCAAGTTCGACAGCTTGCAAGAGCAATTTAACTATGTCCGCTACAACTTAGATAAGATCCGTGATCGAAAGGGAGAGGTGGAGAGAAGAGTTGGAGAGGTGGAGGATAGAATGTCTGCCCAAACGGGGGAGGTGGCTACCCTAAGGAGACAGGTGGCCACGCTGATTGAGAGGGCCAAGGAACAATGTTAGAATACTGGGCCTTCCGGAGAAATCAGAGGGGTCCTCCCCAGAGCATTTTATAGAGACTCTCATCCAGGAAGTTTTGGCACCAGCGAACCTGACCAAATTCTTCACCGTGGAGATGGCAGACAGGATCCCCATGAAACCTCTCCCGCCAGGGGCTCCTCCACGTCCACTTATCTTCAAAGTGCTTCACTACAGGGATCGAGACGCCATCCTGTCCGCAGCCAGGCTGAAGGGGTCGGTGACATACAACAATACCCGCTTGTCATTTTTCCCGGACTTTACTTCGGAGGTCCAGAGGCAGAGGCGTACCTTTAACAGCGTTCGAGAAAGACTCAGGCGGAAAAAGATTAAGTACGCCATGTTGTTTCCGGCGCGACTGAGAGTCCAGGATGGGGAATCAACAAGATTTTTTGTGTCGGCCGAGGAGACTAATAATTGGCTGGACTCCCTCCCTGGGCCCTGATGAGCCGGAGTTGATGCCGGCTGTATTCATTTGCAGGTTTTGTCCGAATGGTCCTCTGCTGGGACTCGCATCACCGGTCGTTTTGGATAAGGACTCCGCTGGCCCTCGCTGGCGCACTGTCGGGTCCGGTTGACCCCATTAGGGTTCTTGGTTACTAGTTTGTTATAGTTTATTTGAAGTTATGCCGCTACCGCCCGGGTAGTAAACTTATACGGTGCTGGCGGGTGTTGCTGGCCGTAGCCCTGGGATCCCATGGTCCCCCTACCCTTTACCCTTAAGTTTTCCCACTTTCCTGCACCTTTCCCCCCCTGTTGTCCTGTGGCCTCCCTTAGTCCTCACTCCTCCCCCTTTATTACCCTGGGAGCCCATGGCGGGTGGTACGCCAGCCGGTAATTGGGAAGGAGACATCCTGTTACTTGGGCCCTGTTGAGTGGACCTCGCTTTCCCGTAGGCAACTAGCTGTCATCTAAGTTGCATTAGAGGTTTTGTTGGTTGGGGGGGGGGGTATGCGAAGCTCACCAAAGTTTGGGATGGTAGAGCCGGGTGGGTGTGGGTGGTGGGGGTTTGGGGTAATGCTATGTTGTATATACCGTATATACTCGAGTATAAGCCGAGTTTTTCAGCCCACTTTTTGGGCTGAAAAAAGCCACCTCGGCTTATACTCGAGTCAATACGGCGCCGTCAGCCGCTCCCGCCGCCGCCTGCACTTCTAGGCTGCTGCGTGCAGGTCGTCGGTGGGCGTGCCCCATATGGCCGGCGTCCAATGAAAACATTGGACGCCGGCCATATGGGGCACGCCCACCGACGACCAGCGCGCAACAGCCAGGAAGTGCTGGCGGGAGCGGCTGACGGCGACGGCGGAGGGAGCGGATGACGGCGGCGGCGGATGATGGCGGCGGCTGGAGCGGCTGACGGCGGCGGAGGGAGCGGCTGAAGGCGGAGGCGACGGCGGCGGCTGGCGGCGGCGGAGGGAGCGGCTGAAGGCTGGAGGCGGATGACGGCGGCGGGAGCGGCGGCGCTGAATGGAGAGAGCGACCGGCTGGAGGAGGAGGTTGGTGGCGGCAGCAGCAGCAGGTACCGTTTGTGTGTGTGAGTGTGTGTGTGCGTGCACGCTGGTTCATGCCCAGTCCTTTAGAGCAGGGGCAGGGCCAAAAAATGTGCCTTTCCTGTCCACAGCAGCATTAACCCTGCCTGTCCCTGCTTTCCCCCCAAGAATGTTTAATGCCTCGGCTTATACTCGGGTCAATAGCTTGTTCCACTTTTTTTGGGTAAAATTAGGTGCCTCGGCTTATACACGGATCGGCCTATACTCGAGTATATACGGTACTGTTTTATTTGTCCTTTGTCTATGTGGATGGTTTTCTGGTGTAACGAGGCCCGGGGGAGGGGGGATGTACCCTCCTGGAGAGGTTGACGCTTACTATACTAACAGGGGTGATGGAGTGTAGTATTCTTTCCTAGAATGTCCGCGGGCTTAATGATAAGGTCAAGCGGACAATAGTTTTTCAATACATTAAGAGATACAAACCCCAGGTGGTTGTGCTGCAAGAAACCCACCTGGTGGGCCAACGAGCTTTGGCACAGAGGCGCCCATGGATCTCGCACTCCTATCACTCCTTGTTTTCATCCTATTCCAGGGGGGTCTCTGTATTAGTCTCTAAAACAAGTATGTGGACCCAGATGGTTGTTTTGTACTGCTACACGCCAAAATGTTTGATGTAGATGTAATTATGGTGGGCCTGTATATTCCTCCGCCAGCGAACATGCAGCTGTTGCAGCGTATCATGGAAAAGGTGATGAATTACCCACCTGACCCACTGCTATGGATCGGGGACTTTAATCTGGTGATGGATAGGACCCTGGATAAGATGGGGGGGGGGGGAGGAGGGGGCCCCAGGACCAGACTGGCAACATGGGTGGAGACACTGGGTTTGGTGGAGGTGTGGAGATGGAGGAACCCTGGGGTCAGGTTGTATTCTTGCCACTCGGCTACGCACAGGACTTTCTCTAGAATTGACCTGGCCATGGTTTCACCGCAGCTCCTCCCTAGAGTCGGGGCCTGCGACTACCTCCCCAGGGGTGTTTCTGATCACTCTCCTCTATTTCTGACAATTAGGCTGTCCAATGTGGGAAGGAGTTTAGTGGGCTGGGCCCTTAGCCCCCTTTGGCTGGATCGTGCAGGGGTCAGGGAGAGTATGAGGGGAGCAATGGATTCTTACTGGGAATGTAACCTGGGTGAAACAAGTAGAGAGATAGCTTGGGATGCCTTCAAGGCGGTAACCAGGGGTAGTGCCATCAGTGCCATCAAAGCGGATAGGTTCGAGAGGGGTAAGGAAATAGCCAACCTTGAGAACAAAATGGCCATGGTGGAGGTGGAATATGCGGCTACAGGGGACCAGGAGGTCTACTCAACTTTACAGACCCTAAAGAGAGAATATAATCTTCTTCTGACTGACGCTGCCAAAAAATCCCTACTAGTCAAACAGCAACGTCTTTGATAAAGGGGACAAGAATGGGAAAGCCCTGGCGTATCTGGCCAGAGCGGAACAAGTGCCTCATACTATTGCCGCTATTTCTGTAGGGAATGGATCGGTAACAACCGGGGAAGATATAGTAGGTCAGTTCCGTTCGTACTATGCGGAATTGTATTCATCCAGGGTGATCTATACTGCTGGGGAGTTAGCTGGATATCTTAGGGACATTGACCTCCCAGTTCCTGGGTGGCCCCATCACTCTGGAGGAGGTCAGGCGTGCGATTGGCTCTATTCCTAATAGGAAGGCTCCTGGGCCGGATGGGCTGCCAGCCGAATGGTTTAAGCAATTTAGTGAGATTATTGCTCTGAAGTTGCAGGAGGTATTGAAGGGGGCGGGGGACGTGGGTGGCCTCCCGGGCTCCTTCTCGGAGGCACACATAGTGCTGATACATAAGGAGGGCAAACCGCCGGACTTGTGTATCGTTGTTGAATCAGGATGCAAAGGTTTTGGCGAAAATACTGGCAACCAGATTGAACAAGGTTGTTCTCCAATTAATTGGACCAGATCAATCTGGTTTCATGCCGGGGCGTACCACGCATATAAACCTTCGTAGACTGTTCCAATCTTCAAATTACTCATGAGAACTGGGGTAGCAGGGTGGTCGTCTCATTGGATAATGAGAAGGCCTTTGACTGTGGGAGGTCTTGGCTAGATTCGGGCTTCCGGAAGCCTTTATTAAATATGTGAAGTTGTTGTACCGGGGGCCGATTGCCAGGGTGCGAGCTAATGGTGTCTACTCTGACCCGTTCCCTCTGAGTAGGGACACTAGACAGGGTTGTCCACTCTCGCCACTGCTGTTCGCCCTGGCTATCGAACCCCTGCCGATAATGATCAGGCAGTCAGCCCTTATTGCAGGGTGGAGGGTGGGATTGAGGAAAAAATATCCCTGTATGCTGACACACTGGTATACCTGGCGGACGGTCTCGATTCCCTGGATGCCTTGCTTGACACCATGGCAGAATTTGGGAAATTCTCAGGACTTAAAATCAACGGATAAATCCAGCCTAATGCCGGTGGACGGGGTGGATAGCTTAGTTCTTTCGCCCAGGTCACGTTTGAAAGTGGTCAACCGATTTAAATATCTGGGGATAGTGATCAGCCGACACCCTAGTAAGTTCACTGATTTGAATATTTCTCCTGTGGTGGCGCAGTTAAAGAAGAAGGTACAGCTCTGGGCGAAGCTGCCCCTATCGGTCATGGGTAGAATCAATATTTTTAAAATGATTTTTCTACCTAAATTACTGTACCTGTACCAGGCCTCCCCAGTGCTGCTGCCACGGTCGCATTTCAGGGAGTTGGATACGACCATATTCCGCTTCATATGGGGCCAGTCATCACCAAGGTTAAATAGAGAAATCATGAAAGCCCAGGTGTCGGAGGGAGGGCTGGCTGTCCCGAACATGCTTCTGTACTTTTACGCAGCGCAGCTGGTGTATGCGCACTGGTGGGTATGCCCCCCTAGGGACAATCCGGTGACATCGCTGGAGGTGGCCCTGATGGGTTCTGGAGACAAGGTGTCCAGCTTGGTATATAGAGGCACGAAGAATGACCCAGTTCCGACAGGGTGTATGAGCGTGGTGTGTCAGGTCTGGGACAGGGTCATCGGGCTAGAGGAAGGGACGAGTGGGGTTAAGCGCTTTTCACCATTTACCCCTTTGTGGAACAATCATAAGCTATCAGAACTGCTGACTATGCAGGATACGAGTTTCTGGGAGAGGCGCGGGGCCCACTTGCTGAGCCAGTTCTACTGTTCTGGGATCCTTATGTCATTTGAGCAGGTGTGTGGAAGGTTCCAGTTGTCCCCAAAAGATTTTTTTCGGTACCTACAACTTAGGCATGCATTGAGGACCCAATTCCCTGGCGAGGGCCCAGTGATCACCCCAATACAGGCGGCCGTCCCTGCCCCCTCGGGGCAGCGACACCCCTCCCCCTTCATACCATAGTGTTAAACAAGAACCAGGGGTGTCCTTTCGGAGTGCAGACTCCTGCCCCACGAGCAGCAGACAACGCTCTGGGCCCTCCGGCGGGGCTAAGCCTAAATCTTCCACCAAACCCCGTCAAGCATGATGGGGCGCCCTCGCCCGCCTGGGTGAGGGGATGGCTGCAGCACCTTGCTTTTATCAGGAGGCATTTCGCCTCACTCTGACGGATCAGGAGGTTATGCCCTCCAGATACAGGATAGAGTATGCTGCTCTGCCTTCCCCAGTTTTTTTATCAGACCCCAGGTACGCCTGGTCCCTGCCCCTGTTCCGTTGCCGGCACAGGCCATGTTAGGCCTGCAAGGTCTGAGGGTCTCTTGCAGATTGCCCGTAATAGGCAGAGGCAAGGGCCGCTATACCACCTCCCACAGCCCCCCAAAGGATGGGTCAGGTGGCCCATTCTGGATTCACAGCAATTCTCTAATTACAGGCAGTTTCCTGCATGGATACTCTTGAGTTTGGCTATCAGCACCTTGCGCCCAGTGGGCATCTTGCCGCCCGGGGCACTCTTCAATGCTTATGTTTACATCCCTGTGCCCTCAGATCTCTGAGGCTCTCCAGGTTCGTGTTGGAAGTCCAACACTTATAATTATGGCCCTGCTATCTGGCCTCTCTTCAATTCCTAGAGTGTCACTCAGGTTCTGTCGATGGTGATGTCTCTGATGAGACCAAGGGACGTCCGTGCGATGTTTACCCGGACGCCCTTCCTCACTTCCCTGTCTCTGAATCAGGATAGTTGGATACCCGGCTGGTGGGCCATTGGGAGTCATTTGGATGGGTGTCAATCACCTCGATTCCTCGCCGTTCCCTAACGTGGTGACTCCATTAATAGGAATGATTCTGGATCAGTTTCAAACCAGATTTCCCCCTTTTTCAGCAATTAGGTGGGCATTCTGGTCTCATGGGCCCAGTCCCTCACTACTGTCCCGGTTTCTTAACACCAGGCAGGGATGCAACTGGTGGGCCGTTGTTAACTTGCTTGGCAGGAGCCCGAGCAGCGAAAGTGGTCCCTTATGCTTCGTTTCCCTTGAGCCGTCTGCAACTTCTAGTGGTAAGCATAGGACAGGGATCCAGCACCCCTGGAGCAGGGCCGGTGGCCTTCTCTCCTGTATGACTGTTTTCTCTTGAAAGTGAACTCGAGGGACCTGTCTGGGGGCAGTTCCCTCTTGCCTTCCTGGAAACGGCCACCATGGATGCCAACCTTTCAGGTTGAAGGGGAGGGTTTCTTCCAAACAACTCCCTGCGATTCTGGTGTTGGTGGGGCCCTTAGAGGGTCCTTACGACTATGGAAGTCTAAGCAGTAAGCGTTTTTCAGTTGGCCCTTCTTGCTTGACCGTTCCCCTTCAGGAATTGCCAGGCTGGGGGTGCTTGGTCCGTCTGATGACAGGTGTACTATATTAACCATCGGAAGGGGCCTGGAGCTGGCGGACCTTCCAGGCAGTGTCTATGTTCCCTTCTGGGCGGAGACAATGCCCCCTGCATGTTAGTGATATTAGCTCCAGCTATGCCCCTCTGCGACAGGATGTGCCAGTCCCCCGTGTCGCTATGGAATCCATCCAGTCATGGATCTGTTGGGTTCTGTCACCTTTGCAGGCTATCTGCCTTGTTTCCCTGTTCCAGGATCCTATCTCAGTGGTCCGGATGCCTTAGTACAGTCTTGACAGGACTTTTGGTTCTGTATGCCCTTCTCCATTCCCTCTGCTAGGCAGGGTTATGCGGAAGATTACTCTGGTAGGGGACCAGTAATGCTGGTGGCCCCCAGTTGACCCAGTATGGTGTGGTTGCAGTTATGGTACTGTGGTCAGTAGTTCTGCACATTGCCAGGAGTGCCAGTTGATCACTCAGGGCCCCTTACATCACTATAGTTCATGGTCCCTGGCCTAAATGGATCTGACTGCTGAGGCATACATCTTGATGGAGGCAAGTTTAGCTGCCTCGGTGTTGTGACTATGGGATGTCTAGGAGTGAGCCTCCTCTGCGTCTTCTTCTATTGTTGTAGGGTTTGGCATACCCACATTTATTGGGACGAGTCTAGTCCTCTTACTTGTTGGACGTTCTCGGGTTCCAGGACTCCAGTGTGGCCTTCAGCATAAATTAGAGTTGGTCCCCTAACTCTACTCTCTGATGGGTCAGGCTCTGCCCTGTCAACCTTGCCTTAACAGTTCTGGTTCAGTCTTTCTTGGTTAAGACTTCCTTCAGGGGGTGCCCATGTGCACCCTCCATGTACTCCTATGGCCCCTGTTGGGATTGAAATTGATTTCATTCCGTCTGCTTGCAGGTTGTCTCCTGGTCCTATTCAGGACACTGTCTGGATGTCCTTACCCTTAAGGGGGTCCTTCTGGTGACTGTTACCTTGGTCAGGCGTGTGTTAGCGGGCGGTTCGGTCTACCTAGCCCTCTTTTCTTGAGATACACCAGGATAAAGGAGTTCCGCCTGAAGCCGGATTCTCTACATCTGTAGGTGTCGTATGTTCAATTATCCAAGATATTGTTTTCCATGGCTGTCCCCCTTCCTTGCAACGTTGAGGAAGTGGTTCTGCATTCCTTATACAGGTGTTGGCAGTTTTTTCTTTAGAAGTCACTGTGTCCTTTAAGGGAACTGAGGTTCCTTGGGGCTTGTGGCCATTACATCCTGAATGTGCTCGATCTCGCCTGCTCTCGGGAGTTGGGCGGTTTGGTCCTGGTTGTTACCTTAATGGACGTTACTCCTGGTACCTTGTATTTTGGCCTTGGCTTCTGCCAAATTCATTAGCTATCGGATTGTCAGGCTATTACTCAGGCCTATTCAGGCAAGGGGAAGATCCTCCCTTGTTGCCTTGATTCCCTTCTATGCGCGCTTGATGCCTCTTGGGTTTTCAGCACCGGTTTTGTTGTAGAACTGATTGGTTAGGCCACTACCGTTGGCCTTCTGCTCATACCTTTTGCAAGGTTTTTTACAACATTGATGTTAGGGCCTCAGCTCATGCTGTCTTGGCTGTTTGGTTCTGCAGGTGACAGTGCTTTAAACTGTCTGCTGTGGTCGTTTGTTGTTGGGGATCCATCCCACCCTACTTTATGGACACTGCTTTTGGATGTTCCAAGTGTAAGTATTATATCTGGAGCAGGACGTACTGTATACTAAGAATAATAAAATTCTGTGAAGTACTCACCTGTAGAATTGGTATTATTGGTATACAGTACGTCCTGCTCCACCCACCCTGTTGTTGCATTTTTCTGGATCCCCTGTATGGTGATTGTTATCATGGTTATCTTTACCAGTTTTTCTGGGTGGTTTCATTCTCCCGGCTTCTTGTTCACTGCTTTTCAATGCTGGGGATTCGTGGGAGGTCCCTGGGTAATTGAAGGGCCGGGAGGAGCCTGTTTTTCCATGTCTCTGCAGCGCAGCGCCCTCTGGCGGAGGATAACCCGAGTGTAAGTATTATATCTGGACCAGGACGTACTGTATACCAATAATACCAATTCTACAGGTGAGTACTTCACAGAATTGTATTTTTTGTCACTTATTATTCTTTCCCCCACTGGGCTGCAACTCTGTTCAGGACTTTAGGATACGGGCGCCACCATCTTGACTCAGAAGCATAACAGTTACTGAGGAGAGGAGAGTGGGATAAAGTGCAGGGTGCCGGTTCTAGCTGTGCTTTGCGCAGACAGAGCGGAGCTGGGGTCAGAAAAAGGTCAGCAATCCCAGAATGCAGAGCAGCATAGTCAGAAGGCACTTCCTGTTTGCAGGCTGCCGGATGTTCCATGAGCCGCCATCTTGGATGCTTAAAGGCTCATAACATGCAGTAGATGCAGGTAGGATGAATTTTAATGTGAGCAATCTGTATGTACAGGGTGTGGGAAACATATAAGATAGACTCTTATTCAGAGTGAAGGACCGCTTTAAGCCATTAATTCAGCAAGTGACTCTCACAGTTGACATTTTGCATAAGATTTGCATGATGATAATTTACAATCTTCTTTGACTGGCAGTAAACTGAAACGGATCTCCCATCCAAGGATTCACTGAACAAATGTTGCTTGTTTTCTCCCCACATTGTGGCCACTGCTGCTCGTGTGTGTGTGTGTGTGTGTGTGTGCGTGAGCGCTGCTTTCCTAATTGTACCTCTCAAGCAGCGACATGTTTTGCATCTTGCTCAAAGTTGTGCAACAAGCAGCTTTTGTGATTCTCTCAATCATGCTGTTGTCAGCCCCCTGCAAAAGAGGGGCAGGCATGGTACTTGCTCTTCTTCAGGAACCATCTAATCTTTTATCAATCCTATTTAGACTGTTTTTTTTCATCTTTCAGCTCTTGCCTTGTACCTGCTTTTTTTTTACACAGTGCTCGAACTTATTTGTCTTTCTGCAACTTTCTGAAACTGTACAAGCAGGTTTTGTGGTTAAAAAAAAAATTGCTAAACAGAGGTTTTAGCCACAGAGTTTGTGGCTGATGATTTAATTGGTCTACACCTACACATTCATATGCTATTCTTTTCTATGTGTCTGTTTCGAAAAGTGCATTTTTTGGCTCTGTTTAAAAGCTAAATGTGCTTTCCTGACAGTTGGTCATCTATCTGGGCACATGTGGCCCTGTGAAAAGCGATTAAAGTGGACCAACACCCAGGATTTTGACTATCCTGGGTCTTGGTCCACTTCGGTGGGGCACCCCCGATCGGGGTGCCCCGCTGTGTGAAACCCCCCCGAACAACTGACCTCTGCCCGCTCTCAGCGCCGACGGACAAGAGGCTTCGCCGCCGCCTCCCGCGCGTCCCTCTTGACGGGCGTGCGCACGTCTAGAGGGGCGCGAGGGAGGCGGCGGCCGGACGCCGCCGAAGATAAGGTAAGGAATTTGGGGTGTTTGGGGGGGTTTCACCCCGCGGGACATCCCGATCACCCGTGGGCGATTCCCGGGCCGATCACCCGTGGGCGATTCCCGGGCCGATCACCCGTGGGTGTTGGTCCACTTTAATAAGTCTCTTAAGACTTAAGCCTGAAAACTTGTCAATACTTGCCTTCACTGCTAACGTGGTCCAATATAAGATGGGGTCTAATATAACGATTGCCAGCCTTGGACCCTAACATATTGAAATGCAATGCTCTTATCTATCTATGATGTCTGAGCTCAATATAATGAAGTTTCAGCTATAATGTAGGCCCCTTATTCTTAGTATACAGTACGTCCTGCTCCAGATAATTACTTACACTTGGGTTATCCTCCGCCAGATGGCGCTGCACTGCAGAGACATGTAAAACAGGCTCCTCCCAGCCCCTCAAATACCCAGGGACCTCCCACAAATCCCCAGATTTCTCTGCAGTGCTTACTGCGAAGACATGAAATTATCACTCTCTCGCAGGTGAGCGAGGCTATTAAAGCCTGCGGCCCTGTTGGACTATTCCCACCCGTCCTTCGTGTGATGTGCCTGGGCTGCGCTGGTCGGGTGAAGGTAGGCGGCACCATGCGTGCTTATGGAGCCTTGCTCCACCGCAGTCCCCCACCAAAGGGTAGGTGGTATAGGCTGATGGTGAGCCTTTATGGGATGCCCCTCCCGCATTATTGTCCCATGCCCCGGTAGCGGTGGGCCCTGTACAAAGGGCCGCCATCCTCCCTCATTCTCCCTGTAGCCTTCGGGGGGGAAAGAAAGGGGGGGGTGTGGATGTCAGTGTATCGTGATTACGTGCATATGGCTTTTTGTAATGTCTGTTTGGACTAGTATATGTGGTGTCAACCGCCGCGCTGACTTGTCTTTTTACACTTGTAATTGATAGTCGGGCCTTGTAAAATTACTCCCACTTCCCTAGCGGGTCATTGGTGCATCCAGGGTTGCTTTATAGCGTCAATTCCTACTGGCATATTGTGCCTTATAATCACCATATGGAGGCATCTCAGGATAATGTGACCGGGGTCCCTTTGGGACAAGACCGGCTGTGTATGGCGTGTGGACAACCTCATGCTGATGCTGACAAGGCATGGGTCTGCGTACCCTGTGCTGAGCAAGCGCTGGCTTTGAAATCTGGCCTGCTAGTGGCTGCACCTCGTTTCACTTCACCTACTCCCCCAAGCTTAAATCTCACTCCTGCTGAGTTGCATACAAGTGGGGATTCTCAGCCTGATGTGTCTTCTAGACTACCTACTGCTGAACAGATTACTGCGAGGTCCTTAGCGCGTAAGGGCCCTGGTAAGAAGCTGCACCGGACGCCTTATGATACGGTTTTCCCTATGGGATCTCAGGAGTTTATGAATCTGTGTGGCTATACCCCTTCTGATGGAGAGCTCTTTTCTGACTCAGGCTCATCACCAAGGGGTCATGACGATTCTGGCTCTGACCCCTGGGCCCCGGATGACACTGACAGATTATTGACCCAGATTTTTGAGGTTCTGTCTATCTCTCTCCCTGTTGAGGCTCCCAGGCAAAGAGGGGAGCGTTTCCATACAGCAGCATCACGTTTGGAATTTCTAGAGCAGGCACATTTCCATTCCCTTGTGCTCAAGGAATGGGAGTGCCCCAGTAAACTTCCCGGGGTTCCAAGGGATTGGGATAGGAAGTATCCTTTTCCACCTGAGGTGGTTAAATGTTGGTGAGGTGGATGTCCCGATAATAGGGCTATCTAACACCCCGTCATGCATTCCCTTGATTCTACTACCCTGCGGGATGCTGAGGACCGGCGCATTGACCTGCTGGCCTCCCACGCCTTTGCATGTGCGGGGACGGCGCTGCGCCCGGTCTGTGCCTCTGCCATTACTGCTGTGGCCACTAGAACGCTCATCAGAAATATGCTTGATAGTGCCCCTGATGATCTCCCTTGTGAGGTGTTTAATGCACTCTCCAGTTGTGATGTGTTTTGTAAATTTTGTCCTAGTAGCATTGGATGACGCCATCAGAATGTGTGCAAGAACTTTTGCCCTCGTGGTGGCTATACATCGCTTGGTCTGGCTGCGACAGTGGGGTGCTGACAATGCTGCGAAGAAGACCCTTACTGGGCTTCCCTTTAAGGGGCTACGCCTGTTTGGGGCCAGTCTAGACCTGTTTGGTAAGAGAGGTAAGTTACCCCAGCACAGACGGCTGTCTCGGACCCTTCAGGGCCAGGGCCCCCCTTCTACCCCCTACCATGGTGTTAAACAGGAACCAGGGGTGTCCTTCGCGGGGCCTCGCGCAGATTCCTGTCCCAGGAGCAGAAGACAACACCCTGGCTCCTGTGGGGGGGCTAAGCCCAAATCCTCTCCCAAGTCCCCTCAAGCATGATGGGGCACCCTCGCCCGTCAGGGTGAGGGGATGGCTGCAGCACCTTGCTCAAGTCTGGAGGCATCACGCCTCAGACCGGTGGATTCAGAAGGTAGTGTCCTCCGGCTACCCCTAAGATTATCAGGTCCCAGGTACTCCTGGTCCCTGCCTCTGCTCAGGTGTTGGCGCAGGCCGTGCAAGGCATGCTGGGACTGGGGGTCATTTGCAGATTTCCCTTAACAGACAGAGGCAAGGGACTCTACCCCAACCTTTTCACAGTTACCAAAAAAGATGGGTCAGTCAGGCCCATTCTGGATTTACAGATCTTCAGCAAATTGTCAAGTACAGGCGCTTTCCGATTGGAAACTCTGCGCTCGGCCATCTGCTCCTTTCACCCTGAGGGCTTCATGCCGTCTGTGGATATCAATGATGCTTACTTTCACATCCCTGTGTTTTCAGGACACCAAGGTTCCTCAGATTCGCGTTGGAAGATCAACACTGCCAATTTGTGGCCTTGCCATCTGGCCTCTCTTCAGCTCCCAGAGTGCTCACCAAGGTGCTGGCAGGGGTGATGCCTCTGAGGCCAAGGGGCGTCCGCGTGATGCCACTACCTGGACGTCCTCATCACTTCCCAGTCTCTACATCTGGCGAGTTGGATACTCAGCTGGTGGTGTCCATTCTGGAGTCATTTGGATGGGTGATCAACCACCCCAAGTCCTCACTGTCCCCTTCCTTGGTAACTTCATTCCTAGGAATGAATCTGGACACAGTTCAGGCAAGGATATTCCTTCCTCAGCAGAAGGTGGACATTCTGCTTGCACAAGCTCAGTCCCTTCTAGCTGTCCCTTTCCCTCCACCAGGCAGGGGATGCGGCTGGTGGGCCTGATGGTGGCGTGCTTGGAAGCGTTCCCTTATGCTCAGTCCCACTTGGGGCTTCTGCAACTTCTCCTATTGTCTGTATGGGACAAGGACCCACCATCCCTGGACAGGGTCTGTGTGCTTTCCCCCCTGGTAAGGAAGTCCCTCTTGTAGTGGATGGACTCAAGTAACCTGTTGGGGGGCTGATCCCTTCTTGCCCCTTCCTGGGAGACGGTCACCACGGATGCCAATCTATCAGGTTGGGGGGGTTCTTCTGGAAGTCCCTGCGGTTCCAGGGGAGGTGGGGCCCTTAGGAGGCCCATTCACCTATCAATGTCTTGAAGCTGTGAGCGATCAGGTTAGTTTTGGCTCGCTTGACTACTCATCCTCAGGGCCTGCCTGTTCAGGGGCGCTTGGTCACTCTGATGGCAGTTGCCTACATCAATCATCAGGGAGGGACCCGGAGCAAGAGGGTCCTCCAGGAAGTGTCTCTGATCCTGTTCTGGGTGGAGGCCAATGTTCCCTGCATTTCAGCGGTATACATTCCAGGGTGGGTCCCTCTGCAACAGGGTGTTCCAATCTCTGTATCACCGTTGGGGCCAACCTGATGTGGATCTGTTTGCGTTCCATCTCAATCACAAGCTCCTGGCCTTTGTCTCCCTGTCCCAGGATCCTCTGGCCGTGACCATGGATGCCTTAGTAATTTCATGGCAGGACATTTCAGTTTCTGTATGTCTTTCCTCCATTCCCCCTGCTAGGCAGGGTTCTGCGCAACATTGCTCTGGAAGGGGTGCCATTGATTCTGGTGGCCCTCAGGTGGCCAAGAAGAGTGTGGTTTGCAGACGTGGTGCAGATGGCAGTAGATCAGTGCTTTCTGCCTGGAGTGCCAGATCTGCTCACTTAGGGCCTCTTACGCCATCCCAATTACAAACTTTGGCTTTGACGGCCTGGCTGCTGAAACCTCCATCTTGATGGAGAAAGGTTTGTGTGCCTCGATGGTTGAGTCCATGGTGAAGGCTAGGAAGATGACTTCTTCTTCCATCTGTTATAAGGTATGGCGTACCTACATTGACTGGTGTGAATCTTGGTCTCTTCCCTGTTGGGTGTTCTCAGTCCCCAGGGTTCTGGAGTTTTACTGCATGGGTTGATACTTTGAAGGGTCAGGTTTCTACCCTGTCTGTCTTCTTTCAGAAGTCTTTGTTCAGCATTCCTTGATTAAGACTGCTATTCTAAGTATGCAGTATGTCCTGCTTCAAATATAATAGTTACACTTGGGTTATCCTCCGCCAGAGGGCGCTGTGCACTGCAGAATGCAAAAAACAGGCTCCTCCCGGCCCTTCATATACCCAGGGACCTCCCACAATTCCCCAGATTTCTCTGCATTGCTGACTGCGAAGATATGAAGTATCACTCTCTCGCAGGTGAGCGGGGCTATTACAGCCTGTGGGACTATTCCCACCCGTCCTCCTTGATGATGTGCCTCCCAGCCTGGGCTGCGCTGGTCGGGTGAAGGTAGGCAGCACCATGTGTGCTTAACGGAGCCATGCTCCACCGCAGTCCCCCACCATAGGGTAGGCGGTTTAGGCTGATGGTGAGCTTTATAGTGGATGTCCCTCCCGCATTCTTCTCCCATGCCCTGTGTAGCGGTGGACCCTGTGTACAGGGTCGCCGTCCTCCCTCGTTTCCCCCTGTACTTCGGGGGAAAAGAAGGGGGGGGGTGTGTGTGTAGTCCGTTGGCGGTCTCAGTGTACAGTATTGTCACTCTTATGGCCGTGCTTTTGCCCCTGATCGACAACTGGGTGTCAGAGCCGCTCTACCTTTCTAGTTGACCCTCTCAATTTTACTTGTAATAGTCTACCGCACGTCCTGCGTTATTATGCTACATCTTGGCCAGGAAACTGATTTTTCGTACGCCTACGGGCGTTAGAATGGTGGCGGTGTATTGAGACTTCATGAGTATCACTAGCGGATGTCCTTATTGGCACACTCTGCTTAGCTTGCCGAGCCTTTACACGGCTGCTTCAGAGTTTCGCGCTCTTTGGGGGAGGCGGGGACCCGGCGTGGTGCACTCCGCGTCACGCCCAGTTTAGACCCGCCCTCCGAGGTTCGGGTGGCGCCATTTTGTTTACCCCCGCGTGCGCGCGTGTTGGCGGTCTCCCTCCCCTCCCCAGGTCGGTGAGTGCCCTCACGGGCGTTTTCATTATTAGTACTCTTTTTGTGGCGCATGGCCCTGACACCCCTTGTTCCCCTTATGTCTTTCAGACCTTGAAGATTCCGGTGGCTTCTCCCGGCCTAACATATATTGTAGCGGGCTTACAAATTCTCCCAAATTAACCTAGCAGGTCTTGGGACATCCAGGGTGGCCTATTGCGTAAATCCCTACTGGTATATTACATTAACAATCACCATATGGAGGCATCTCAGAATTATGTGACCGGGGTCCCTCCATGACAAGACCGACTGTGTGCAGCGTGTGGACTGCCCCACGCTGATGCGGACAGAGCACGGGTCTGCGGACCATGTGCTGAACAAGCACTGGCCCTGCAATCAGGGTTGCCAGTGGCTGCGCCTCGTTTCAATACACCTCTCTCCCCTTGCTTAAATCTCACTCCTGATGAGTCGCACTCGAGCGGGAATGAACAGCAAGTCGTGCCACGCAGACTGCCTACGGCCGAGCAGGTGATTTCGAGGCTGGCAGAGCGCTTGGGCCCTGGTAAGAAGCGGTCCCTGACGCCTCTGGTTTCGCCCATTCCTTCTGAATCTGAAGAGTTCACTACTGAGCAGGGTTTTGCTCTTTATGATGAAGGTCGACTATTCTCTGACTCGGGCTCATCGGACGAGGGGCTGAGGAGTCATGATGATCCGGGCCCCGGTTCTTGGGGCCTGTGTGACACCGACGAATTACTGATAAAGATCTTCGAGGTCTTGTCTATTTCTATCCCTGGTGAGGCCTCTAGGCCTAGAAGGGAGAGTTTCCATACAGCGTCACCGCGTTTGGAATTTCTGGTGCAGGATCACTTCCAGGCTCTTGTACTCAAAGAATGGCAATGTCCTAGCAAACCTCCAGGGGTTCCAGGGGACTGGGATTGGAAATACCCTTTTCCCCCTGAGGTGGTTAACTGCTGGTCATCACCTCCCGTGGTGGATGCACCGATCATTGGGGTTCTTAACCCCCCCCCTTTATTGCGGCCCCTAGTTATCGTACCCTTCGGGATGCTGAGGACCGGCGCATTGATAGACTGGCTTCCCACGCCTTTTCTTGTGCAGAGACGACTCTGTGCCCGGTCTGTGCCGCGGCCATCGCTGCAGTGGCCACTAGGACCCTCATCAGAAAGCTGATTGATCATCAACCGGAGGATCTCCACTGGGAGGTGTTTAATGCACTCTCCAGTTGTGATGTATTTGTAAGATTTATCCTTTTGGCGCTGGATGACACCATCAGCATGTGCGCTAGAACTTCTGCCCTTGCCGTAGCTATACGCCAGGTCTGGACCTGTTTGGAAAAAAGGGCAAAACACCCCTTTACAGAAGGCGACCCCGGCCTTCTCGAGGCAGAGGCACCCCTCCACCCCCTATGTTGGCGTCAAACCAGAACCAGTGGTGTCCTTCCAGCTTTTTGGTATAGATCCCTGCCCCAGGAGTGGCAGACAACGCCCTGGTCCCTCCGGCAGGACTAAGTCCAAGCCTGTTACCAAAACCCCCCAAGCATGATGGGGAGGGGATGGCCGCAGCACCTTGCCCCTATCGGGAGGCTGCATGCCTCGTTCTGATGGAGTCAGGAGGAAGTTTAATCTGGATGCAGGATAATGTCTGCTGGGCTGCCCCTTCCCGAGATATTCAGGATGCTTCTGGTCCCCTTCTTCTGCCTCTCTTCTTGTGTTGGAGCAGGTCACGCGCGATCTGTGAAGTCTGGGGTCACCTGCTGGTTGCCCTTAACAGGCAGGGGCCTCTACACTAACCTTTCCACATTCCTCCAAACGGATGAGACACTCTGTTCATTATGGCCTTCCATAGGTGAGGCAACTTACATTCACAGGCGATTTACTGCATGGTTCCTCTGAGTTGGGCCGCCAGTGTGTGTCCAGGGACCTCTTGCCGTCGGTAGGGACCTAAAACACTTATTTCATGGCCATTGTGCCTTCCGGGCTCCAAGGACCTTACAGGTTAGTTGTTGGCGCTCCAACTCTGCTGCTGTGGCCTTATTATCTGGCCTTGGTTCTGCTCCCAGAGTGATCGCCTAGGCGATGACGGGGGGTGATATCTCTACTGAGACCTAGGGGGGCGTCTGCGCGAGGAACTGGCAGGCCGTCCCTCTTTGCTTCCCAATTCCTGCGTCGGACTGAGTTGTTTCTTGGTTAGTGGTGTCCTTTGGGAGTCTTTGGATGGGTGCTCAGTCACCTCGATTGTGGTATCTCCGTTCCTAGGGTTGGACCTGGATTCGGTTCAGACAGGAACCTGCCTCCTTGCCTATTCTTGGACAATCTGGTTGCATGGGCTCGGTCCCTCTTGCTGTTCCCGTCTCTTCACCAGTTCTGGATTGTAGCTGGTGGGCCCGTTGGTGGCTGTTCCAAGGTTGTCTCTTGTGCTCAGAGCCCTTGGGCTCTTCTGCTACTCTTATTGTAAATGCTGGACTGGGTTCCAGCTTCCCTGGAGATGGGTCTGTGTACCCTTCCACCTTGGCACGATGGTTTCCCCTGAGACTGTTGTACTAGGGGTACCAGTCAGGGGGTGCCCCCTTCCATTGCGTCTCCCTGCATTTTGATATCAAATCTATCAGATCGAGCGAGGGGGGACTTTTTGCTTCTAAATCCCCCTGTGGTTCCGTGGGAGGTGGGACCTTTAGGGGCTCATCCACCTGTCTAATTTTGAAGCAGCAGGCCTTCAGGTTGGCTCTATATCGCCGGACTCCTCCCTTGTGGGATCAGGCTGTTTGGGGGCCCCTTGGTCTGTCTGACGACAGTGGCCTGTATTAATTATCTGTGTGGGCTAGGAAACAGGATGATCCCCCAGGAAGGTATCTGTTCCTGATCCGGGTGAAGAACAGCGTTCCCTGCATATCTAAGATATTCACTCCTTGGAGGTCCTTCTGCGATAGGATGTGCTTGTTTTTGGGTCTCCATGTGATCTGTCTAGTGTGGATCATTTCTGGACCCGTCCCTATCTTGGGTCCTAGGCCCTTGTTTCCCTGTCTCAGATTGTTCTGACCTTGGTCTTGAGGCTTCATAACTTCATGCTGAACATTCTGTTCCGTATCTCTTACCTTCTTTCACCCTGCTTGACAGGGTTCTGTGCAAGTTGCTCTGTAAGGGGGGACCTGTGATACTGACGGCCCTTGGGTGGCCTCGTGGAGTGTGGTTTGCAGATGTGGTTCTGTGGACAGCGGACCTGTACGTCCCGTCAGGAGTGCTGGCCTGTTCACTCGGGCTCTATTTCACCCCGATCTACAGACTCTGGTCTGGATGGTCTGACGGTTGGTTCATCCACCTTGATGGAAGTGGGTGTACCTTTTGAGTGTCTGTGACTTTTGGAAGACGGGGCTTTGGCTTCTTTTGCCTTTTCTTCCGTCTATTGTGGGGTATTGTTTACCCATATGGATTGGGTTGAGTTTTTGGCTCTTCCCTGTGGGCGAGCTCTGTTCCCAGGGTTTTTAAGTTATTACAGCATGGGTTGGAGTTGACTCTCCCCCCTCTCCTACTCGGTGCCCTGGTGGTTCCCGGCTCTGCCCTGTCCGTCTTCTGCAGAAGTCTTCACTCAGTTCCTTGCCTGGGTTGACTTTTCTTTCAGGGATTGCTCAGTGACATCCCCCTCGTAATTCTAGGGTCCTTGTTGGGATTGATCCTATTAGGTTTGCCTTGTGGGGTGTTTCCCTTTGGCTCTACTCCGGATGCTGTCTGGCTGTTCTTATCTTACAGGTTGCCCTTCTGGGGCTGTTACCTCAGTCGGCTGTGTGCCTGAGCGTGTGGCTCTGTCTAGCTAGCCCTCTTTGCTTTACTGTATATTCACCAAGATGAGGCGGTGTTCTGTCTTATGCCGGTTCTTCTGCCTAAGGTGGTGTCTTAGGCTCAGGTATTAAGACATTTTCCTTCTTTGGGATTCGTTCCTTGTAATGCTGAGGCAAGGGAACCTATTTCCATCAATAGGTGCGGAAATCTCTTCCCGGATTGTCTCTTATCCTTGGGGTTGTGGGCACCTACATCTGGATGTGCCTGATCTCGTCTGCCTCTAGGGGTTAGGCAGCCTTGCGCCTGGCCTTTACTTGGATAAGATATCCCTTCTGGTCCTGGGGAAGGCTTGGCTTCTTTCTGGGCTACTTTTAGTTTTGGCTCTTGTTAGGCTTCCACTCAAGCCTATTCCTTAAGGGGAAGAGTTCTTCTCATTATATTCTGATTACACTGGTGCCTTGGTATCTTTAGGCCTTTCAGCACCAAGTTTTGTTGAACAGGTTGCTTGAACGTTACTTGTTTTCTTGTTCGTACCCTTCAAGGGTTGTTTTAATGTTGACGTTAGAGCCTTGCTCGTGTCGCTCTTGGTAGTGAGGTGTTGCAGGTGACAGTGCTTTCAACTGTCTGCTGTTGCCTTTTTTATTGGGGATCCCACCCTGTTTTATGGACACTGCTATAGGATGTCCCAAGTGTAAGTATTATATTTGGAGCAGGACGTACTGTATACTTAGAATAATACAATTCTGTGAGATACTCACCTGTAGAATTGGTATTATATGTATACAGTATGTCCTGCTCCATCCCACCCTGGTTTGCATTATTCTGGATCCCCTGTATGGTGATTTTTGTTATTGTTATCATTACCAGTGGTTTTGGTGGTTGGTTTCTCCCGGCTTCTGGTTCACTGCTTTTCAATGCTGGGGATTTGTGGGAGGTCCCTGGGTATATGAAGGGCCGGGAGGAGCCTGTTTTTTGCATGTCTGCAGTGCACAGCGCCCTCTGGCGGAGGATAACCCAAGAGTAAGTATTATATTTGGAGCAGGACGTACTGTATACGTATACTACCAATTCTACAGGTGAGTATCTCACAGAATTGTATTTTTAGGGGGTTACTCATGTGCGTTCCCCACGACAACCTATGGTCCCTGTTTTGGGATTTGGACTTGGTCTTGCCTGCTTTGCAGGGTGCTCCCTTTGAACCTGTGCAGGATGCTGCCTTGGCCATTCTTACGCTCAAGGTTGTGTTTCTGGTAGCTTTCACTTCTGTCAGGCGTGTCTGAGCTGGCGGCGCTTGTCCCTTCAGCCCCCCTACTATGAGAGGCACCAGGACAAGGTGATGTTTTGTTTCAAACCTGATTTTCTGCCTAAGGTAGTGTCTGCCTTTCATTTGAATCAGGATATTGTTCTTCCTTCTTTGCGCCCTAACCCTAGCAATGCTAAGGAGAGAGTTTTGCACTCTTTGGATGTGGTTAGGGTTTGAAGTACTATCTGGTGGCTACTGCACCTTTCAGGAAAACTGATGCTCTTTTTGTGGTCCCTTCTGGTCCTAGGAAGGGTTTGGCTCCTGCCAAGTCTACTATCAGCAAGTGGATTCGTCAGGCTGTGATTCAGGCCTACTCTGCTAAGGGGAAGAATCCTCCCTTCGCCTTCTGTTGAACAAGTTTGCAAGGCCGCTACTTGGTCTTCTGTTCATACCTTTTGAAAGTTTTACAAGGTTAATGTTAAGGCCTCAGCTGATGCTGTTTTTGGCCGCAAGGTTTTGCAGGCGGCGGTGGTTTAAACTGTCTGCTGTTACCTTTTTTATTGGGGATCCCACCCTACTTTATGGACACTGCTATTGGATGTCCCAAGTGTAAGTAATCTATCTGGAGCAGAACGTACTGTATACTAAGAATAATACAATTCTGTGAAGTACTCACCTGTAGAATTGGTATTATAAGTATACAGTACGTCCTGCTCCACCCCACCCTGGTTTTTGCATTATTCTGGATCCCCTGTATGGTGATTGTCATCATTGTTATAGTTACCAGTTTTTGGGTGGTTAAATTCTCCCGGCTTTTTGTTCACTGCTTTTCAATGCTGGGGATTTGTGGGAGGTCCCCGGGTATTTGAGGGGCCGGGAGGAGCCTGTTTTACATGTCTCTGCAGTGCAGCGCCATTTGGCGGAGGATAACCCAAGTGTAAGTAATCTATCTGGAGCAGGACGTACTGTATACTTATAATACCAATTCTACAGATGAGTACTTCACAGAATTGTATTTTTATTGTTGCCAAATGACAGTGTTAAAGAGTAACATCGGAACCTAAAATAAAAAAGGGCTGATTCCTCTTTGGCCCTCACTTACCTTTCGGATGTCGCCGCTGCCTGCTTCCGGCAACATCCGGCTGCTTCGTGGCCCGATCCTCACCCCACTGTCGACTTAGCCGTTCCTAACTGACAAGCATGGCCTTGGCCGCAATCTCCACTGTCCCATGGCGATCTCGCAGCTCCGCAAAGTCTCAAGGGATTTCGGACTGCTCCATTGCATCCCATTCATGGGCACTGCACAGGTGTGAGATTGGGGTGCCGCCCGCAGTGCCTGATGGGATGCACGATGGAGCAGTCTGTCGAGAGGTTGCCCGGAAACTGAGGGACCCAGAAGATGGATGCCCTGTCGAGGGGAGTACAAACTGCTCAAATGTAAAACCGGAGGGGGCAGCAAATCGGTGACGTTTGAATGCGCACTCGGCCTTTCTGAATGGGTGGTGGGGGCATTCGACGGCTAGGAGGTAAGCGGGGGATGCGTCCAGCGGCGCACTCAACAGAGCCGAAGGAAGCCGAGTGATAGTGAGCGTGTGTTGTGGGAGCGACAGGAAGGTGATTGACCTAGGGGCCAATTCCAGATGCTCCCACTGAGAGAAACGCCCCCAAAAGTGAAAATCCTGAGCGTTTTTCCGCTTTAAATCGAGGCAGCAGTGCACCTCCAGTCCTAGTAGTGTGTCCACTGTTCTCCTCCTCAGCAGTAGGAAAAGCCCATCCCTGTACCCTGCACCCCCCCTTCCCCCCCGTGTCTGGTTTTGTCCTATGCACCCGATGTAATGGTCTTGAGCAGACAATAGCCACCTATTGTCTGTTCAAGACCATTACATGGGGTGCACAGAACAAAACCAGACACGTAGGGGGGGCAGGGTACAGGGATGGGCTTTTCCTACTGCTAAGGAGGAGAACAGTGATGCACTTTGTCTGCTGCAGAAGAGTTTAGTGCCACAGCACAGATACTTCTGGTATTGGATGTAGGAGAGTATTAGCCCATTTTTACTGCTGTGGGATAGTTTAAGACCCAGTTCAGAGATCCTTAAGATTCTAGGAATGCCATAGGTCTTTGTGCAACTGGCATAATGGTTGGGGGGGGGTGACAAGTCTATGCCAAAGCTTTTCATCCTTACTCAGGTACACTTAGCATTCAAATCTGCCTGAAGCGGGAAGAGTGCAGTGCATGAATGCCAAAGGTTTCCTGTGCATACGATGTGGGAGTTAGGAACAAGGTAGGAATCTGGCCATTCAGAATTCACTTGATGGGGCATCCCAAATCTGGGGCCTGGATCACATGCTTTTCTTCCACTTTAGCTGAAGGGGCATGCCAAATTGGGATACCCCAGGACTGTTTGTTAAAGGGATTTTCCAGGTAAAAGTTTAAATCTTCCTGATTTCTCCATGCTGCCTTGACAGTCAATATGGGGTGTGCAGAAAGCGGGCTACAGTAATTTAAACTCCCTGTACAGCCATGTACTAACTTCCCCTACCTTATCCCCCTTGGGAACAGAAGAAAATAAGCCATTTCCTGCTTCTTTGCTTCAGTATGTGTGCCATGGCCGAGGTGGGAAGGGCATGTCATGGAGCAGATTTATGAGGCTTCAGAACATTCTGTTGTGGTTAGAGACCGCTGTGGGACTATTATGGCTTGCTGTGCTTGCTCAAGCCGAGAATTCAAAGGGACAAATTAGATGTAGCATCGTCCTGCAGAAATGAAATGACTTACTTTGGAGCTCTGTTATGGCTTCTACCCTATGCTGCTGGAAATGGAGGAGAGGCAAGTGAGACAGGCATCGGGTGTGCTGCTTGCTGGCTTGATTTTTTTTTTGCTTTCTGTCCCCTTTAATAGTTCTACATTGAGAAAATTAACGAATTTGCAGTACATTGTTGTAGTGCAGAGGTTTCTGCGTTAGAATATTTAAAAAAAAAATGTCCTTGTTAGCCTATCCCACGGCGCGGGTGCTCGTGCAATCGGCGCTTCATGCACCGCATTTTAATGTGCGGCATAAAGACTGTGTCAGACAGTGCCACCAGGATCAGGTAAGATTACCTGTGCCCTGGGGGGTTTCACACAGCGAGGGGGAAGGCTAGCGGCCGGTCCTGGAATCTTTTAGATTCCATGCCGGCCACTGGGGGTTATTTGTCCACTTTAAAGGGACCTTCCAGGCAAATGGTTAGATTGGCCTGCTTTCTGCTTGCCCCATGCTGGCTGTACAAATATAAAAGCCTACTCTACCTCTGACCTTTTCAGATTTCAGATAGGTCCAAGGCTTATGCCTATGGTCCACTGGCTAGGCCCCTTCCCTCGATCGAGCGTTGTAAAGCCTTCAAACCTTACCTGACAACTCGCACCCTTGGGGGAAAAGCAGCCCCACGATTGGCCGGTTGCTGTCACATTGCCGGCTGCTGGCATATCGGAAGCCCGAGCACAGGAGATGTGGCAGACGACCATTTGCAGGGCTGCATTTCCCAGAGGAAGCAAGTTGTCAGGTAAAGCTTGCGGGTTTTACATTGCTTGATTGAGAGCGGGGACCTAGACAATCGGAGTGCCCTCCGCAGTGGACCAACACTCATGTTTTGTAAAATGGGTTTTGGTCCCGTTCAAAAGCGCACTGATTTAATTTTTTGTCAGTAAGCATTAGTGTGCTGTGTCCTAAGTTATCGGCGCCTAGGGTGGTGTGACTCCAAAGTACAGCCTTGGACCAGCCCATAAGCTGTTCTTTACAATGGATATTTGGCTATATATAGTGTGGTCTCCACATTCATATAACCTTAGCAAATATTTATCATTCAAAAATATATATTCTCCCTGATTGCCAAAGATGTCCTGTGTTTGACCCATATACTGTTTCCTTGCTTGCAGAGAAACCAGAGCAAGCAGACTTGTGGCTGCTGAACAGTTGCACAGTGAAGAGCCCAGCTGAAGACCACTTCAGGAACTCCATTAAGTAAGTGCTGTTATTTGTGGAAGCTTCAATTTAAAACTGTAAATGGCCATATAAAGTATTCTGATAGAATGGCATCAAACCTGATAAAGCCCAACTTCAACCGAAATGTTTTATTTTGGACAGGGTTGGTGACTTCATCTGGGAGCTCCAATCTCACACCGTACACGCAGTAATGACGAGTTAATTTACAGCGGACCAAAATCCGAGACTGTAATTTGCCTGAGTTGTAGTCTGAATTACAGGGGCATCCTGATTTGGGATTTGTGTGAAACTCCCAAGTATCGCCTGTTTACGCACTTAGATCCACAAGACATGCCTGGGCTCTCTTCCGATCAGAATCGGATTATATTAATGCCCGTCAATCGATTCTGAATAAACCTATTGCTGACACTCCCCTGCACTGTGTGCAGCTGCCTCTGCCAGCCATTCAGATATGCTGGCGGTGGATGCCAATGGAGGCCCACTCATGATGAGACCGCCCAAAGATGAGTGACAAAGCACGACTATAATAATAAAGATGGTAACAGTAGCAATATAAACCTTGTGACAGGCTAATAATCTAAAATTGCACATATACACACCCCAAGCCTATAATATATATATTAATATATATACACACACACACACACACACACACACACACACACACACACACACAAATTGCCCATTTTATTCAGATGATTAATACATACAAAACATAAAACCTGCTAAAAAAACAAAACAAAAAAAACACTGCACCATGGCAGCAAGTAAATTATTCTAGTCTACCAGTCTAGATATGTGATCCCTGGGGATTCAGACAACAATTTAAGATGTCCTGGAGACCAGCTGTAACCTTGCCCTTGAGTTTAGACTCTTTTAGACCCTAGAGCCAGGTTACCAGGGTTTTGTTCAGCTTTAAAGCAGAACGAAGCCCATTGTAGCTGGCCCTGGTATTTACTACCCACTTATTTGTCTTGTCTCTATTTCCTGATGTCCATGGTTGCCTTTAAAGAGTCAGTCCAGGCAATCGCAAAAAGGCATCAAGAAGCTCAACCGAAGCCAGTCCCATGTGCCTTTCCTCCATTTCCTGCAGGGTAGCTCTTCTTTCCTTTCCATTTTTCCTCAACTGCTCACAAATGTGGGTGCACAGTTACTCCTGTTCCTCAGTGCTTCCAGCATGAGCATGTCTGGCAAGCACGACTCCTGTGGCTTAGTGTACATGCTCAAGTTGGGAATGCTGAGGAACAGGGGTGGTGGTATGACCAAATTTGTGCTTGATCATGGATGAATGGAATTGAAAGTAAGGGCAAACTTTGAAGACCTGCTACAGCATCTACAGCACCTTGCAGAAAATGGAGGAGCAGCTTGTGAGACAAGCTTCAGGTGAGTTCCTTGCTGTCTTATTATTGTCATTGCCTGGGCTGTTCCTTCAATTGTGAAAGATCAAAAGTTTAATATAACACAATACCAAGCTCTTAGTATGACATTATTGGTTTATTTGGTTTTTTTTTTTTTTTTTTTCTTGAGGAGACCAGTAAACATCCACACTTGCCATTATTGGCCTTAGGGCATGCTATTAAAAGTCACTTGTGTTTCTTTGACTTACATACATACTGTGTCTTTGCACTTGATTGCTATAAGCTTGCTTTCCGAATAGTGACGTTTAAATTAGATGGAGAAAAATGCTTTTATTTCTATTTAAAAGCTGCATAAAGTGGGTAGATCTTTACCAGCAGGCTATAGACGATCCTTTGCTGCTGTAACTTTGTGTCCCTGTAACCCTAGTAGCTTTTAGTATGAATATTTGAAAAAAAAAAAGTTATTAAAGCTCTTGAGATATAAGCTATTGTGCTGGTTAGAAGCGCTCCTATCAAGTGCCAGCCTCTTGTGCACTCGTCAACATCGTGGAAATTGTGTCCAGCTGTTGAGGTTTTGAAAGACCAGGAGCAAGTAGAGCGGCGTGCATTAGTGTTGATATAATAGCCAGGAACTCACCGTTCCAGACTGCGGCTTTTATCTTGCCTCACAATGAAAAGAACTTGCTGATTGACATTTAGCTGTCTGCTTGCCAAAATGTTATTTTCAAATTCCTCTTACTCATTTGCCCAAGCATACTTATTATGATTATTTCAATATTTTTCTATATATGGCAAGCAGCTTAGATCATACATTAGACATGTATAATACATGATAAACATGCCCCCTCTGTATTTATCATTCACTTCAATATCTGCACTTCTCTTGAATGACAGTTTATTGGGGCCAGTATTTGCATTACATAGCTTTAATGTTTAGATCCAGGCAGGTGTCTGCACTTTCCCATGGACTAGAGGTCCCCAACTTGTAGCATGGGAATCAAATGTGGCTCGTATATCTTTGCTTTGTTGCTGTCTGCTCGACCTGAACATTTATGGAGATCTAGCGCACTGTTCTGGATGTTACATGGCGGCCAGTGCTGTGCATAGGATTATGGTAACACAGATTTAATCGCTTATAAGTCAAGAACCCCTCGGGACTTTTTTTCACCCAGGGAAACTCCTATCCCCCCCTCCCCAGGGCACTTCAGGAGAGGGCCGAAAGAGCCCCCCGCCGCTGCCATCTACAAAAAAAGCCATCATTTACTCACCTGAGGCTATGATCCCTCCTGCCGGTGGGGCTTCTGAATCTCCCCCCGCCCCCCATGGCTCTTCCGGCTGTAGGAGAGGTGCGAAAGCACCCCTCCCTGCTTCCGCCACTGCCATTTACTAAAAAAAAAATTTAGGTGAATGGCCAGCACGGGCATGCTCCTTGTTAGAGGGAGGCGGAGCTGCTCCTAGACACGCCATGGGACCTGGAAGAGGTGAGCTGGGCTTGGTGTCTATTGACTATCCTGGGTTTTGGTCCACTTTAAGGAGGTTAGAGACAAGCCATATCTTAAGTCTTGCCCAAACTGCTGCATGTCATTCCTGGATGGCTGGAATAAAAACTCTGTGCCCACTGTCTGAGGACCTTGCTGTCCCAACTTCAATTTTAATTGAAAATGTTGTTCAGGTCAGTCAGGGGAAGTGTTCAGCGAATAGAGACAGATCTTCTGATGAGGTAGAGGAGGCCCTGGCTTCCTCAGATGAATCAGTTCATTCTGGGACTTCTAGTAAGCCTAGAAGGAGGATAAGTGTAAAAAGTTCCTGGCTTAGATTTTCAGTAGAAGATATCCCCCAACCTTATCCAAGCTATCTTCACCACTCTTTAAGATTGATTCAGTTTCCAAACCCCTGTCACTTAGGTTCATGCAACCCCTCGTATAAGTCGTCTATGTCTCTGTGTTTTTTCATCCATGACACAATCAAGAACTTCATTGCAAGGCAATGGAAAATTTCAGAAGCTTGTTTTTTCTTTCCAAGGTCCTTTATTAAAATGTTTCCTTTTGAGGAGGCTGATGTGCCATCCTGGGCAAAATGTCCCAAAGTGGACACCACATTAGCCCAGGTGTCCAGAATATCGGACTTTTAAGGACATGGGGATCCTATGGATTAGAGGGCGGAAAGCCCCGATAGCCACAGATTGTGTGAGCCCGGGTACATGAATTGTGGGTGGACAGCCTTAAGAATAATTTTGCTTAAGGATGCTCCTAAAGAGATCATCTTGGATGCACTCCCATTCATGACCAAAGCAGTGGCTTTCATTGTCGAGGTTTCAGCCGAAGACGAAAATCTATTTGGGCTGTCCACATAAAGAGGGACCTAAATGTGGAAGCGGACCTCTTGAGCAGGGTCAAAGTGAATCAAGAAGAACAATATTTCTGCAGATAACAAAGGTTTATGGACAGCCAAGCATAGACCTTTTTGCTAAGAAAAAGAAAGAAATACCAAATGCCAAAAGATAATTCTCTGAGTTATGTTTCCAACTTTGGATTTGACCTTGGTTCTGCAAGGGTTAACCTTGTCACCTTTTGAACCACTTAAGGAAGCCCTTAAAGCTGCTTACCTGTAAGGTAGCCTTCATTCTAGCAACCACCTCGGCAAGAGAGTCAGCAATTTGCAAGCTCTGTCCATTAAGGAACTGTACCTAACAGTTTTTTTTTTAGAACACTGGATATTTGCCAAAGATTCTGACAAAATTTCACTGATCAAATGCTTGAGGACAGGATTTGAAGCAGATTATTTTGCTAGATGCTATGAGCATCCTGCTCTTTTGAATCAAATCTACGAAGGATTGGGAAAGATCGGATCATCTCCCCATCTCCTTGGCAGGGGAGAACAAGGATCTTCAGGCCTCCAGCACCTCCATTGCAAGATGGATTAGGAGCGGTTTAATTATAGCCTATTGGGCTGCAGGAGCTTCTGTTCCAGATGGGATTAAGGCACACTCTAACAGGGTGGTATCAGCTTACTGAGCATCCAATGGTGGCATTTCTCTTAAAGAAATCTGCACACCTGCCACCTGGTCATCTCCGCACACTTTCTTTGAAGCACTATAAGGTGAAATTGCTGATCTGGGGCAAGAGGATTTTGGAATGAAGGTCTTACAGGCGTTTTGCCCGCCCTGAGGTAGGGCGCATGGAGTTACTTTCCTTCAATGGCTAAGATGTCCTGAAGGACACTGGGGGAAAGCCCCAGTTAGTCTTACCGGTAAAGGTAATTCCATTAGACCTCCAGGGTGGCATCCTACTCCCCACCTCTCTGATACCCCCACCTTACCCTGATCGGGGATGCCCCGCTGTGTAAAACCCCTGAGGTTGCCTGGAAAATAGCCCTCTTTCCCTGTCGAACCGCGCATGTGCGGACAGCAGCTGCATCCAAGCAGTCACCTGGGTGATGACACTCAGCTGGCTGTTAAAGGGACGGTAAGCCCAAAGACAATAAAAAGCTAGCTCACCTGAGGCATAACCCATATGTCTCTCCTCCATTTTTCCTGCAGCCCAGGGTAAAAGCCATAGTAGGGTTCCGGTTCTTTCATTTTTCCCTTGTTGCTCTTAGCGTGAGCAAGCACTGCAAGCCACAGTGGTCCCAAATCGGCTTCCCTTGGAAAACATTTGTCATTTAACCTTGAAAGTCGATTGATGTATATTTAGAATGCAGTGTGTGTGTGTGTGTGTGTGTGTGTGTGTGTGTGTGTGTATGTGTATAAATATACAGTGTTGAACAACTATACTCTAGATTAGCAAACAGGGTGGAGTTGAAATAACCTTGTTGATATATTTATACTACAGGTCACACAGCTGGAAGAATTCAAGAACATTTTTTATTCATCGTGGTGCATATTTCATATGTCTATGTTAACCATCTTTAAATAATTACAGGGTTAAGCAGAAGAGGCCTGTGTTTTACTGCAGTTGGCTTATGTTAGGTGTACATATCTGGCAGATGTCCAGGCCAACCTAAGCTGAGGCCTACCAAACTGTACTAGGACAGGCATTCGCTGGGATTTTTCAGAATTCTGCCTTGGTACCTTGCTAAAATTTAATTTATAAATGATTACCCCAAAATGTATCTAGATTGGATACTTATGGTAGTGCCAGCAGTTAAGATTATTCTGTTTTCAATTAACAATGTTATGAGAAGTTGGTCACGTAGCACTTTACATTTTCCAACAAGGGTGATCCATTATAGGTTGTTGGTCTTCTAAAAATGTGTTGCCAATACACAAAATGGCCATTTAAAGTGCACGGAATGCACATGTATCCGCTTCTGGGGCAGTTTAGTATTTTTAGAGGGATTTTTTACAGAGCTTTGTTAAAGCAGAACAAAACCCAGCTGCGGGAGCACGCACACAGCTCCAGGAATCTTTTAGATTCCTTGGCCGGCCGCTGGCTAGATCGGCATGCCCCACTGTGTGTAACCTGTCAGGAGTGCCACAGTACTCTTCTCCTTTGGGCTGGATGCGTGCTACCTCGCCTTGCCATTCAGATATGTCTGGGAATTGGAGCGCGAGCTGTGCAGGGGATGTGCTCTCATTGCCGGGCTCTGCATGTAAACAGTGCACGTTTGCCAAGCAATTATTCTAAGTGTGCCATACACTCCACTTCGATCTTCTTGACATGTGGGTAATCTCCAGTATAGGGCGAACTTCTGCAGAGATGAATAAGCAAAAAAAGAAAGCCCCTCCCGGCCCATATATACCTGGGACCTCCCACCAATTTCCCAGTTCCTTCTCTGCAGGGAAGGCGACAAGACAGAAGATGAAGACTTCTTTTACTTGCAGGTAAGCCGGGCCTGCGCCCGGCCGTTTATTATCCCTATTACTGCCAGGACCCTTTTTAAATTGCCCCTATTTGAGCCTCCCAGCTTAGGCTGTGGGTCCTGGTGAGGGTAGGAGCACCCTATGGGTGCGGAAGGAGCCTTGCTCCACCGTGAGGCCTCATTATGGGGTAGGCGGTTATCCAGGTTTTTGGTGATCCTGGTGCGGGATGCCCCATCCCTACATGCCTGTGGCCTTATTATGGCCGGGTTCCCACCCCCCCCGGCGGGCCGTCATCCTCGGTCTCTCCCTTTTCATTTATTAAGTTTTATATATGAGTGTGTGTGTGTTTTGGTTTTTCACTTTACCTTGTGTTTTGTGTGTGTGTGTGTGTGTGTGTGATTTACCAAACAAGAAAGATGGATGGCACCAAACAATAGATTAAAGTACAGGTGCCCTGCTCTGGTGAATCCCTATTAGAATAAATATAATGCAAACACGAGGGGTGCCCCAACCCCAGAAAGGGAGTATAACCAGAGACTAACAAAGGCACTCCATTTATTATAATTCATATCCAATTTATTTTAAGGTTATTAAATTCTCACATTATCAAGATATATTAAAAACTGTTAAAAACATGTATCACATATGTAGACTGCCATCAAATGAGGGGCGAGGGGGTTAAATTCTAATGTGGCCAGTGGAAGAACCTAATATATCAATAATTAATAATACTGTATTAACAAATCAATTCATAAAGTGTCAAGTGCTTCCAAAGTGCATCAGATCCCAAATATATATACAAACATAACAATACAACAATTACTGTGAAAGAGGTAGGTGCAAATCACAGACAAAATACATAGAATAATATTATCTTACTTGCCAAACAAAGTGCCATGTGCGGACCAACCACTGGGGACCCCCAAAAATCCCTGCAACGCGTTTCGTGACCTAAAGTCACTTCTTCAGGCAGAGTACGCAGCGGATAGGTGCTGGCTGCCCTCCTTTTATACTCGCCCGTTCCCCAGCTCCGCGCATTTGACAGTCCGGGAGCCGACTGGCGCACTCCGGCCAGAAGTGCGTCACCGCCGGCTCACCGGAAATGACGTGGCCGCGTTCCAAATTGGAACGCAGACCGACGCAGTTGGTACGTGAGACGCTACGACCAGTGGCTCGCCGCCTCTCACCACAGATGGGAGGTCATGCTGCACTGTACTGACCGAGCACGGGACTGGGTAAAAAAAGTGTAATCCAAATATATAAAGTGATACAACAGTATATATACATATATACAATATCTTAACATGTACATACACGTCATCAATTACTATTAGGTATTAAGTAAATATGGCATCCTTTTATAAATAAAGGCTGTAGACTGTATATATCGAGCCCACAAGGAGAAGTTATAACAGTAACCCCAGAATGGAAAAAGGGGGGGATAATACCCCAGGTGAAGACAGAAAGTTGGATCACCACCCCATGTCTGTTTTTGTATATGGGCCCCACTAAGCGGGCAGACATATACTTTCAGCGAGAGAAGATTTATATTACTCAAAGAAAATGGCCATATTAATTCTCCCTCCTATTATGGTGATAATCTTATCCAAGTGGCACTATCAGTTGATCAAGCCCACAAACCAATCTTAGGAAAACCGAGAAAGAGAGACCACAAGGAGAATAGGGGGTAGGGAAGACATAATAGAAGAAAAGGAAAAAGCCAGGAGATGAAAGGGTTGAGGGAAAAGGGGATTTAGAAAGGAAGGGAAGAAAGGAAGGGGAAAAGGAAGGACAAGATAATAACAGATGAGAAAAAAAAGGAAATGCCTAAATAAGTGGGGGGGGGGGGGGGGGGAGAGAGAAACAAAGGAGGAAGGAAAAAGGAAAGAAGAAAAAATAAGAAAAATATAAAAGTGATTGAAAGGGATAAGAAAGGGAAAAGAAAAGGGAAGAAGTCGGGGGGGGGGGGGGGGGAGATGGGACAAGGTGAAAGAGAGGGGGGGGGGGGAAGGGAAGGGGGGGGGAGATGAGAACTCCAGCGGCATTTATTGGATCTCTTATCCAGGTATATTGTGGTTCTTCAATCTTCATCCTGGATATAATATGGCTACTAAATCTGTGTCAAATCATATCGACTTCTATTCAGGGGAGGCTGATGTATCCACAGCTCAATGGTCAATGTGAAACCTAATCGCATATAGGCGAATAAAAAAGAGAAAACATTTAGTGCAAAGACCGTGTATGGGCAGACTCCTGCCCCTAAAAGCAGTGCTCATATATAGAAGTCCCTATTGACCATACCCGAGATGATCAAGTAAGGGGCAACAAACAAAGACCCCAAATGGTGAGAAAAATATATATACCTAAGTAAATACAACACCCCATAATAAACCGTGTCTAAGTGTAATAAATTTGTGCTAACATCACAACAAACCAGTGACTCACTATAAATGGATGCAATAGATAAACCCGAAAAAGAACCCCAAACCACACCCACCTCAGTGTGTGTGTGTGTGTGTGAGTGTGGATCTCCTGGAAGTATCCCTGGATGAATTGGTGCATGGTGCTTTACAGGCCCTTGGTGGCTTTCCTGTTAGCCTGGGGAGCTTCTCTCCCTCAGGCTGTGTTAAAAAAAAAAAGGGGGGCTCGGCGCGGTGGCCCCGCCCCCTCATTCGGCGCGTTTTGCGGGTGCTTCACTGGCCAGATCTGCGCTGCTGGGAGGGGGGTGGGGCTGGAAAAGCGCGCCTTCGACACTGGCCCGCCCCCCTTCTCTTCCTGCTTCTCGGCTTCTCCTCAGATCGGGGGCCATTTTTGCTGCCTTGCTGCGGTTGCTGCTGCTGTTCTTGGGGACAGGTAGGGGCCTGTTGGCCACCTCTTTGTGACTTGGGGGGTCCCTCTCTGGTGGGGGGGCCCCCTGTGGTGCTGTAAATAAAAAAAAATAAAAAAAAAAAAATATATATATATTATTTACTGTATAGTAATTGATATGCCTTATTGTGTGTTGCATATTGCTTCATTATTGTGCATGTTAAGGGGTTCCACCTGGTCCTGGAGTCCCTAGTGTAAATTTGATCACCTCAAATCCTCCCACCGGGACTTTTAAGGGGCATCCCTGGTAGCTTAGGCGTAAATTCCCTGCGGTCTTGCGACTGACCACAAAAATCACCATATGGAGGCTACGCAGGATACTGGGCTCGGGGTCCCTCTGGGACAATCCAGGCCATGTGTGGGGTGTGGGGTATCCCTTACGGGGGAGAATGTGCTGATCTGTATAACATGTGCACAAAAGGCCATAACTTGGCAGTCTGGTACCCAGCCTTCTGGGTCGTCTCCTCCCGCTTCATCGCCTTCCCCTCTCCGCCTTATCCGTACCCCAAGTGACATTGGTGCCAGCGGGGAGTCGCACTCTGATGTTTGTGCTAAGTTGGCCAGCATCGAGAAATTTATTGGTAGCATGGTGGGCAAGAAGGCACAGGCTAAAAAAAGACATTTGTCGTCGGCCCAGCCCTTGTGGGATGTTGACGACGATTCCATTGATTTGTCGGATTATTCCCCGTTAGTGGAGGGGGAATTGTATGAGGAAATGGAGACTGACTATGTACAGTCTGGTGATGCTGATGTCGGGCAGGCGCTGGGGGATGCCGTCGATACGGCCACTGTTTTGTCACATCTATTGGAGGTGTTGGATATTGACCCGCTTGAGGCGACTCCTCTCAAGAAGGGGGAATTTTTTGGGGCCCGCAAGCCCCGTCTGGAATTCCCTACCCAGCTTCACTTTGATGCGCTGATCCTGAAAGAATGGGAAAGGCCCAGTCGGCTACCTGGTGCTCCTCAGGGATAGGATAAGAAGTATCCTTTCCCGGTGGAGGCGGTTAAGCGATGGTCTTCTCCTCCCGAGGTCGATGCGCCACTTTTGGGTTTGACCAACTCTTCTGTGCTGAACACCCCTGACGCCACTTCCCTTAAGGGTGGCGAGGACAAGCACCTTGATCAGATGGCGTGTCACGCATTTGCCAGTGTGGGCTCAGCCCTGCGGCCTGTGCATCTGCCCTAGTGTCGCTTGCTACCAGGTCTCTTATCAGGGACTGGCTGAATGACGCTCAGTTTGATCCGGCTAGCGCTGAGTTCGCTACCCTTGTTCATGGGTTTTTTCTTGGCTGCTATGGAAGATTCTATTGTCATGTGTAGCAGGACTTGAACCCTATTGGTGGCTGTGCGCAGATTGGTCTGGCTCTGACAGTGGACGTTGGATTTTGGGGCCAAGAAGTCGCTTACAGCTCTTCCCTTCCTGGGTGCGCTGCTGTTTGGATATAAATTGGATGCTGTTGCTAAGGGAGGTAAGTTACCTCAGCGGAAGAAAGAGTGCCGTCCCTTTTGGGGGGCTGGCTCGTTCACTCCTTCCTTTCGAGGGGCCAGAGCGGCTAGAGGTTGGCCTTCTCGAGTGTCAGGAGCTCGGCCTGGAACAGGGGCAGAGGTCGGGCACGTCCCGCGGCTGCCTGGGGTTCCAGCCCAAGCCCGCCGTTAAACCGGCTCAGCAATGAAGGGGCGCCCTTACCCGCACGGGTGGGGGGACGGCTGCGGCTCTTCTTCCAGGTCTGGGCCCGGGAGGTCAGACATTTGGATTTTGGAAGTGGTCTCCTCCGGGTACAAACTGGAGTTCGAGTACTGGCCGCCTCCAAGATTCTTAAGGTCTCGGGTGCCCTTGGACCCTCTGGCTGTACAGGGGCTCCTGTTAGCAGTTAAAAAAAACTGCTGTTTTTTTGGAGAGAGGCAGGGGTTTCTACTCCAACCTTTTCACGGTTCCCAAAAAGGGAGGGTTCGGTGAGACCCATTCTAGATCTCAAGGTTCTCAACAGGTTTATCAGAGCCAAAAAGTTCTGCATGGAGACTCTGCGCTCGGCTATCAATTCCCTTCGCCAAGGGGATTTTATGACATTCATAGACATCAAGGATGCGTATCTGCATGTTCCGATTTTTCCGGCACATCAGAGATTCCTCCGGTTTGCGGTGGAGGATCAACTTTTTTCAGTTTGTAGCCCTTCCCTTCGGACTGACCTCGACGCCGAGGGTCTTCACCAAGGTCTTGGCGGGAATAATGGCTCTGCTCAGAGCTCAGGTCTTTCGCATTGTGCCTTATCTGGGCTACCTGTTGATCTCGGCTTCTTCCCTCCGTCAGGCGGAGCTGGACACCCACCAGGTGGTGTCGACCCTGGAGAGGTTCGGGTGGGTGATCAACCGCCCCAAGTCTTCTCTCTCTCCGTCACGAGTGATTTCATTTCTGGGCATGAATCTGGATACCATTCAGGCCAGTGTGTTTCTGCCCCAGACCAAGGTGCAGGGGATTTAGGATCAGCCTTCTTTGGGCCAGTTCTTGTCCCTCTATCAGACAGGGGATGAAACGGGTGGTCTTGATGGTGTCCTCCTTCGAGGCTGTATCGTTTGCACAGTTTTGCATGAGATCTCTTCAACTTCACCTATTGACGCATTGGGACAGATGTCCGCAGTCATTGGATCAACCTTTCAGGATGTCTCCCAGGGTTCGGCAGTCTCTTCGGTGGTGGCTGGACGCGAGCAACCTGTTGAAGGGCAGATCCTTTCTGGTCCCTTGTTGGGAGACGGTTACCACGGATGCCAGCCTGTCGGGCTGGGGAGGTTATTGGAAAAGTCATCAGTTCAGCGGGGTGTGGGGTCCTCAGGAGGCTCACACCCCCATCAGTGTCTTGGAGCTCAGAGCCATCCGACTGGTTCTGGCACGGCTGACCTCACATTTACAGGGTCTACCGGTTCAGGTCCGTTCAGACAACCGAACGGCGGTAGCTTACATCAATCACCAAGGAGGGACTCGCAGCAGGAGTGCCCTCAGGGAAGTCTCTCTGATCCTGCGCTGGGCAGAGAGCAATGTTCCTTGCGTTTCGGCAGTGTACATTCCGGGAGTGGAGAACATGAAGGCGGATTCCCTGAGCAGGGGATCCTCTTGCCAAGGAGAGTGGTCTCTCAACCCCGAGGTTTTTCTGGATCTTTGCCGCAAGTGGGGGACTCCGGGGGGGGGGGATCTCTTTGCCTCGAGGCACAATCACAACCTTCCGGCCTTTGTGTCTCTTCCTCAGGATCCTTTATCTCTGGCAGTGGATTCCTTGTCCCTTGCTTGGAAGGATCTGGGTTTTATGTACCTGTTTCCGCCCGTCTCCATGCTGGGCAAGGTAGTTTGAAAACTGGTTCTAGAAGGGGCACCAGCAATTCTGGTGGCTCCAAGGTGGCCAAGAAGGGTTTGGTACGCAGACGTTGTAAGGCTGACCGTAGATCAGTACCGGCTTCCCATGTTGCCGAATCTGTTATCTCAGGGTCTACTACTTTACCCCAATTTACAAACGCTGGCTTTGACGGCTTGGCTGCTGAAACCTTCATTCTGAAGGAGGAGGGTTTGTCTGCGGCCGTTGTTCAGACTTTGATTAGAGCTAGGAAGCGGTCCTCTTCTGGCATTTTCTATAGGACTTGGAGGTCCTATATTGATTGGTGTGCGGCTAGGGCCTTGCCTTGTAGGGCGTTTTCGATTCCTAGGATTTGGGAGTTTCTTCAGCATCATCTGGATCTTGGGTTCCAGCTTAGTACTTTGAAAGGACAGGTTTCTGCTCTGTCGGTTTTCTTCCAGAGGTCTTTTGCCTTACACCCGCTGGTTAAGACCTTTTTTTCCAAGGGGTCGCGCATGTGCGGCCCCCTCGGTAGGCTGTGGTTCCGGTTTGGGATTTTTGAGCCGCTACAGGATATTGCTCTTTCGGTTCTCACTCAGTTTGTTGCCTTTCTTGGTGGCTATTACCTCTGTTCGGTGTGTCTCTGAGTTGGCGGCTCTGTCGATTCAGGCCCCTTACTTTGAGAGACACCAGGATTTTTCGCTTTAAGCCAGATTCCCTTCCTAAGGTGGTGTCTGCTTTCCTCCTCAATCAGGATATTGTTCTCCCTTCCTTGTGTCCTAACCTAGCCTAACAATGACAAGGAGTGAGTTGTGCACAATTTGGGTGTCGTTCGCTGTGTGAAGTTCTATTTGGTGACCGCTTCTTTTTTCCGCAAGACGGATCCTTTTTCGTGGTGCCCTGTGGGCCCAGGAAAGGATTGGCGTCCGCCAAGTCTACCATTAGTAGATGGATTCGTCAGGCCATTGTTGGGGCCTATTCTGCTAGGGGGAGGACTCCCCCTTTTAGGGTCACTGCGCACTCTACTCGTGCTGTTGGTGCATCCTGGGCTTCTCAGCACCAGGCTTCGGTTGAACAAGTTTGTAAGGCTGCTACTTGGTCTTCCGTTCATACTTTTTCCAAGTTTTACAAGGTTGATGTGCGGGCTTCAGCGGATGCTGTTTTTGGCCGCAAGGTTCTGCAAGCTGCAGTGGTTTGAGTTGGTACATTCTTTACTGTTTCTGGTTCCCACCCATGACGGACACTGCTATTGGATGTCCCACATGTCATGAAGATCGAAGTGGAGTGTATGGCACACTTAGAATAATACCGTTTTGTGAGTACTCACCTTTAAAACGGGTATTATGAGTGTGCCATACACTCCACTTCCCCCCACCCCTTTTTTTCAGGTATTCTGGAGCTTTTATTTGGTGAACCATTGGTTTTGATTGTTAAGGTTATAATTGGTTCTTCTTGGTCCCCTTACTGCTTTTTTACACTGGGAAATTGGTGGGAGGTCCCAGGTATATATGGGCCGGGAGGTGCTTTCTTTTTTTTGCATATTCATCTCTGTAGAAGTTCGCCCTCTACTGGAGATTACCCACATGTCATGAAGCTCGAATTGGAGTGTATGGCACACTCATAATACCTGTTTTAAACCGGACCTTCACCATGATTTAATGAAAAGCCCAAACTCTTAAAAAACAATTCCTCAGCATCTAAAATTAATATATTTTACATGTTTAGTCACTAATTTATTATACTTTCCCCCACTGGGCTGCAACTCTGTTCGGGAATTTAGGATACGGGCGCCGCCATCTTGACTCAGAAGCATCACACTTACTGAGGAGAGGAGAGTGGGATAAGGTACAGGGGGGCGGGTTATAGCTGTGCTTTGCTCAGACAGAGCAGAGCTGGGGTCAGGGAAAGGTCAGCAGTCCCAGAATGCAGAGCAGCACAGTCACTTCCTGTTTGCAGGCTGCCTGCAAAAATGGCAGCTTCCAAAAGCCGCCATCTTGGATGTTTAAAGGCTTATAAAATGCAGTAGATTTTTAATGTGAGCAATCTGTATGTACAGGGTGTGGGAAACATATAAGATAGACTCTTATTTAGAGTGAAGGTCCGCTTTAAAGGTGAGTACTCACTCACTTATTATGCACGGCAAGTGTCTCTGATTAAACGAGAGCCGGGACATGTGCCATTGGAACCGGGTAGAGGGGAGTTTGGTAGAGCCCCTGGGATGCCCTGGGGCATGGAAAAAATCCCGGGAAAGTTAAAATCCGAGGTTTTGTTCTGCTTTAAGGTTTAGATCTGCACTTGTAGTTCTGCATACCACCTAATAGGATCTTGCATACCACTGGTTTGGATTCTCTGTCCTCTGGTAAGGGTTAGTGTCCCTTACCTCAGGTAATTACATTATTTGCCTATCTACCAGGGTGGTGTCCTCTATAGGCTATACCTGGTACTTTTCAGCTGCTTAGGAGCCAGGAATATTCTACACTGCCATGCTCTCAGGTTTAGAACGGAATCCCCCTCATCCCTCTTCGCTTCACGCAGGCAGCAAGAGCCTATAATAGATGAGATGATGTGCCCTTTCTTAGTCTCTGGCCCCTTCTCTTCAAATGGTAGGTTGCAGGAAGCATCTAAAACTAGTCCAGCTGGGATCAGAGAAACATTCTGCAATAAAATGTGAGCTCTTGATTCCACTGGCCAGACCACAACTTGGCAAAACTGCACAGGATTACACTGTCTCCTAAAGCATCTGACTGCGGTCAGTTTTGTCAGTGGTCAGTGAACAGAGGGGACAGCTGGAGTGTGTGGCAGACCTTATCCAGCCTATTAGAGAGGTGTTGGGTTTCCTTTTGATGAAGTTGTCTCATAATGGGAACTTTTCTTAACCAAAGGCAGGGACCAAAATGCAATCTGCCACGTGGCAAGGAGAAGTCTTCTGGAGTCAGCTCAGAAGCTTACAACAAATGCTCCAAGGTTGAACCCTCCAATAACAAAAAGCAAAATCTTCCTCTGCCTGAACGGATGCCGTTACCTGGGGGGAGGGATCGGGCGGATGTTAGCTGGCTTTTAAGCTGCTCTGGCAGAACCAGTTACACAGGAGATTGTACAATCACAGTGTCCTCTCTGGAGCATGGCTTGTGCTGCTACTTTGCTCCAAAGAAAGATTTCTTGGTTTGCCCAACATTGCCTCTCTAGGGAAAAAAAAGTTTGTTTTCACCTAATATTTATTCCTAGATTTCCTGGAACAGAAAATGCTCCTGACTTTAATATGAAGGTGGCATTCCTTGCCAAACCTTGCCAATCAGAACTTTCCTTTTTTTTTTTTTTTTTTTTTTTATGGTCCCGGAAACCAATATACCTTCAGCCTAACCACAGCGCCCAAGGTGTTTTCCACAATGACGGTGATCCAGAGAAACCAAGATGCTTTTGTTTCTTCTGAATTTTTGAAAATCCAGAGAAGAGTGCAATTACTCTAGCCACCCAGGCAGTTGGGTGAATATTCAGTCACCCCAAATTTCCCCAAAGAAAATCAGTTGAGACAGCAGCCTAGTGTTTGTAAAGTCCTAAGGGCCAGACATTCAATACACTCTTGAGGGTGCTAGGGCTAATGGACACTATGATGGCAGTACTCAGCTCTGTTTTACACCTGACCGCTCCAGTTTTACCTACAAGGTGGTACAGGCCTCCTGTCTGCAAGCTGTCTTTCCAGACCAAGCTAGGTTTTAGGTAGTATACCCAAAGGTGTTGCTTGCATCAAGTGAGTCCTGTCAACAGATTACATCCTACATGGGGAAGGGTTGATGGAGGAACAGATGTCCCATGGTCATTATGGGTTAGCAATGCCGTGGGTGGAATCGCTGGCCAGGGGTGTTGCTCAGTAATATGTCCACAACCTTGCATGTCTTGGTAATCTATGGCTGCCAATTTATTTTCAAGTAACATAAAACAGATGCCCCAAGTTTCACATTACGTTCCCTGAAACCCAAGAATAAGTGGTTAGTGGTAATAGTCTGGACATTTTTATTTAGGCCTAAATCCTCATACTAGTTTTTTTTTTTGTATCTGTGTGGTTTGTATCTTTAATGTTCTATAGTAGTACAAATGCTTTCTGTTATATCTGCTTGAGGTATTTTGTCTGTATTTGGGAGTCATCCTTATTGCTTGGCTTATTGAATTTCATGTTTTCAAGTGTGATCAAAATCCCTGTCAAAAGAACTAAACATGCAGCCCAGTTATGTTTAAATTGAACTTAATGATGTTGCATTGCAAATTATTTGCTTTCCTGAACAGCCTGTTCTCTCTTGCTTATGCTTTTCTGTTTTTCATTAATTTATCTTCCTTAAGCAGGTTGAAACCATGTTGCTCATTTCTTTTCCAAACAGATAAATCCTGTTCTATTGTGTTTCTCAATTGGTTTCTGTCTTTATTGGGCTAGAAGTGGGAGAGCAGGGGCAGCTGGTCTCTCCTCCACCCTGTACTTGGTTTATCTTTTTACATGTTTTTCTAATTTGAAGACTCAATCCACCAGCACTACAAAAGTTTTCATTTCTTTTTCTACCACTTTGTTGTGAGGAAATATTAGAATGAAAGGGGCAAGGTGAAAAATGGGTTAACTTTATCAGGCTGTTCAGATTATTGAACTGTGCACAGTGTTTTTTGCCTAAAACACTAGGAACTGCAATGGGTAAAAGCAGGGATATTATTATTATTATGCAATTATATCATGCTTTGAAATCTTGTTGCTTATGTACAAAAAAATCACCACCAGACAGAATACATGTGCAAGCACAGTTTCATATCAAGCTACAGTTCGCACATTCAGACCACGGATTAGATGTATCTCTAGCATGTGCCTTGATGCTCAGCACATTTCCTCAAGTACTTGTGCATAGAATCACATACTGGGCTAGTGCCCGCAAATCGTGGGTGGGTGGGGGTGGGGGGGTTGTCCACCATGGCTTCTGATCTGTCTCCTGATAACTGTTTGACTTCCCTTTACAGACTAACCTATCTGGCTTATACAGTTAGCTCTTTGGAGCCTACCATGTCTGGCTTTTGACAACCCAGTTGAGATGTACCCTCTGTTTTGGCTTCTGATAGTGGCTTGCTAATGACTTGCTTCTGTACCTGCTGGCTGGTCCAGTGATTTTAGCTACTTAGAAGCCTAGCTGTGCCCAGTTCCGTAGTGTGATCCTAGACCTCCTCTAGATTCTACACCAACTGGTTCTTTGCACACACTGCGTAGTAGTTTTGGTGCTGTGGTGGTTGATTCACGTTCCTCAGCATCTCTATGAGAGATCCTCCAGTCAGACTTTTCAGCCATCTGTCTTGACTTGACCTGATGCTCCTTGTCCTGCGAATGAAAAAATGCTCTTTGGTGAACGCCCCTCCCAATGCTAACAGAGCTTTCCTTTCTGCCGCTGAATGCTCCTTCACCAAACAGTGTCGGCCTTCCTGGCTATGGCTGAGTTCCTAGTTCGCCTAGGGGAGTGGGTGGCCAACGCAGATAATTCTTTTTATTTAAAACATACTACTGCAAAGTGCTAACCAGCCTGAGCACCCCCTTTGCTGAGAGAACAGTGTCACCTGTGTGTTGTCTTCAGTGCAAGTGTTAATACTGTACTTGGTACAGCGGGAGACTATTTACACACTATTTATATACTCAAGCTCCAATTAGTTGTATCTAAAAAATGCTTCTAATCCTGTAGTTACGGTAGTCCTAAAACGCAGTGCCGTTGATCAAACAGCTGTTCCTTTTCTAAATTTCTTTTTATTTAAGAGAATACAAACTTACTTTATATCTTGCCTGTTTTATTTTGTAAACTGTATCTGACAAGCTTATACCCGCACTGCTAGTTCTTGTCATCAGCATGATGTTATACACAGAGCACATTATAAAAGTGGTACATAAAACATAATTTGAAAAGTCAGAATAACCAGAGGTTAGTGTGGCTAGGCAAGCCTGGGCCTTTCAACAAGATCTCTTTGTCACACAGGGGAGCCCTTACCTATTTATTATATTTAGAGTCCCGATGTTGGTATTCCTGGTTGAGGATGTTGATGTTCTGTTCAAATCTTCTGGGTCCACATAAGAGAGTCCAGCTGCTAAGGTGACTGCCTGCAAGGGACTTAATATGGCAGTGGCCTAGGCATCTTTATGGAGTCCTTACCTTCGGTTCACTGCTTACTGCTCAGGGACAGGTTGATTCCTAGTGGCCCCTCTGTCACCATGTAACAATGGTCTCACCCTGGAGATCTGTTATCTTTATCCTTTACAGTTCTACAATGTAAATAAGTTGACTGTCCCCATTTTTGATGGTTGTAATGTTTTCACCCTTGATAACACTACTTTGGGACATCCCGATTGTATCTTTGAATTCCATGGGTGACAAAGCCCCCACACTGTTCTTAGCTGCTTATATATTTTTTTCTCTTACATTTGAACTTGTGTCAAAATTTGATCCTATCCTTTTTAGATGCTTCCAGTTTTACTGCCTTCTACAAATAGACACACTCTTGCCTCAGGTGGGTTTATATATCCCAGGGCCTGAACAGCGTTGTCAAGTGTTCAAATTATTCTGGTGGGTGGTTATAATTCAAGTGTGTCCTATGGAAAAAGGAAAAATCTAAGGCTGAGTATTAAAATACCCCTTTTATATTGCTGCAATTATAAGCTGTACACATTTGTTTGATAACCTTTCTTATACTGTAGCAAAGTGGTTCAAGAGCTACATTAGGAAATAAACGTTTGGTAATTAAAGTTAGTTAACCAGGGCTGTTGAAAACGTACTAGTTTAAATGAAAGATTTCACCTTGTTCTCTAAACTGTTGTTGTGGCAGTTCCCCAGAGTTGAATAGAGATTGAGTGTTTGGTGCATCAGATGTGGTGCCAACTGGCACTTGCACACACGTCCTGTGTGTAGCCTCATTGGTTTTTTCAACCTCCTTTCCAAATTGGTTTTGGAACTACCTGTGTGCACAGATGGTGCTGGCTGGGGAGAGCTCAATAATCCTGTGTTCACCTAGAGATGAGAGTAAGTTCACCAGACGTGCTTTATCTACCCAGCAGGCAGAGGCTATGCTAAAGAATGGAGAGTGTTTGATCCTTCTGCGGTCACAGATCTCCCCAACCCCACAGCTAAGTGAAACTGATGCACTTATGTGTCAGCAACCCAATTAACGCCCACTGTGCATGGTGCAAGCGATTAGTACTTTGGGGTGTTAAAGAACCTGCTGAATATGAGGCAGGTCTGACACGGACAAATGCATTGCCCATATTTATAGAGCCTTGTTAAATAGAATTTATTTTAAAAACATTAAAAATATATATTGTAAACATTTTCCACATCCTCCTGCTTACCGATTCACAGTCAGTAAAGCCTGACTTCTTTTGGGGTGCCAGGGGCACAAAAGACATCGGCCCGCCGCACCAGAAAGTAGCCCCTGACCCAGCAGCACTGCCAGCTAGTGGAGTCAATGCCTATGAAGGACATCTGTGTGCTACACCCCATTAATTGCCAGTGAACAGTGGAGCAATCTGGATTCCAAAGGACTCGGCCCTGTCATCCACTAAGTTTTATACAGTAGAACTGAGCAGCTTTGGGGGTAAAAACCAGTGTACTTTTTTCTTCTTCTTGCCTTGAAAGTGTTTCAATGGAATTAAGCTGTTTTAGGGCCCCACGTTCAACATCATAAGCTCTCTGTTGTCTCTTATGTCTCCTCTCTTTTGTGGCTGTCTTTCTTTCTGAGGTCCCCCCCATATCACTATACTAGCCCCCCCCCCCCCCCCCATTTCTATCTCTCTCCTGTTTCTTCCTCATTCCTGTCACACTGTCTCTTGTTTCTCTCTCACCTGCACTTTGCTCTCTTTTGGCTCTCCTGTTACTCCCTTGTGTCAATTTCTCCAAAACTCCAATATCTCGTGTCACGTGGCTGTCTCAGGCATATATTGAGTTCTCACCCTGTTTCTTGTGTGTGCGTCTCTCTCCTGTTTCTCTGTGTATTTCTCTTGTTTCTTTCTTTCTTGATTTGCTCTTGTTTCTTTCTCTCTCCTGACTACCTCCTTTTTTGTCTTTCTCTCTTGTTTTGTGCAACATTTTTATGCCACTTTTAAAGTTTTGCACAACATTTTTATGCTACCTTTTTGCCATATGGCTCATTTTTAAATATGGCAGTTGTTTTAGTTCCTTCTATATTTATATTATCTATATCTGGTCTTTTTACAAATCTTCCTGCCTCTATGGCACAGGTGCCAAACTCAAGGCCTGCGGGACGGATGTGGCCCTCCAAGCCTTTCTATATGGCCCTCTGACCAGTGCCAGGTGGCAGCAGCTGGAGAGCGTCCCATTTAGCTGACCCAGTAACTCCAAGGTGCTGACACTGACATTTGTGTGTGCCACTGTGATGGCTATTAATAATAAAGTGGGCAAAATAATCCCGCATCCTCATCTTTCCTGGGCAATATAATTCTGCATCTACATCTGTCTGCATCTGTCCTGGGAAAACCAAATCCCTAACCATACATTTGAATAATTGCGTTTGCATTTTGTTTTGTGTCTGTTATTAACCGGCCCTTTGAAGGCGATCAAAATGCTGATGACACTCTATGCTCTATGGTATGGAAGAAAACCTTCCTTTACTTGGTAATGCGGTTAAAAATCTGATTCTGCAAACTGCTGTGATTTTTGTTTCTGTATTTGGTACTGGGTCTAAGCTGTAAATGAATCACAGGTCTGGCCAGAGAGTGCAACAGAAGTTTGAAGCAGCTGACTCACTTGCTGGACCTGTGACTGGTACAACCTAGCACTGCATATACAGACCGGGGCCAGAAAGCAGGAGACCATCTGAGTGACAGCCAAAGCTTCTGGAAACATGAGCTTCCCTCTCCTTCTTCTTTTTTTTTTTTTTTTCTTTTTTAATTGAATGCAAAGTAGATGCTTCAAGCTAAAAGTCAGTGGCAGCTGCTCTGTGTGTTTTGAATATAACCCCATTTTTCTAATACATCTGTATTATCCAACGCTACAACAGCAAGTGAAATGGTTTATTGTGTAATTACAAATACAGCAACTGTATGCAAATTGTTTTGGGGCATTGAACAGGTCTAGTTTATGATCATTTTAAAGCGAAACAAAGCCCAGCAGCAGCCAGCCTGGAATCTAAAAGATTCCAAGGCTGGCCGCTGGCTTTTCCCCCAGGGTATCCCGAATCGGGATGCCCCCTGCGCATGTGTGGGCTCTTGTCCAATGAGAGCCACCTGGTTTGACTACATCATTCAGCAGACGGGGCTCCAATGAAATGCTTGCACCATCACATCCCCGACTTTGTGTGCTCGCTTCCGTCCCAGACATCCCTTCGGGTCTTCATGTGTTTACAAATTTCTTTCTCTCCCTCTGCACTCAGCCAGAAGTCACAGCAGTTTCATTTTGTATTTCCAACCTGCTCTCAATCTGTCTTGCTGAACTACAGTTTTGCGTGACTACACATAGTGGCATTTCTAGTAATAGCGTTTAGGGCAGAATTTATTATTAGTGATTTTGTGCAAGATCATTCCAGGAAGCAGACCGCTATCCAACCCTGACCACTACTACTGCAAACTATCAAGTGACCCTACAGAAACCTACATGAAACGGCTTAAAGAGATGATCAAAACCTTTCCAATCAGCATCCAGAGTCAGGTAAAACCAGTTATTCCTGAGGATCCCAGGTTCACCTGCTATTCTTAGTATACAGTACGTCCTGCTCCAGATAGATTACTTACACTTGGGTTATCCTCCGCCAGATGGCGCTGCACTGCAGAGACATGTAAAACAGGCTCCTCCCGGCCCCTCAAATACCCGGGGACCTCCCACAAATCCCCAGATTTCTCTGCAGTGCTTACTGCGAAGACATGAAATTATCACTCTCTCGCAGGTGAGCTATTAGCCTGCGGCCCTGTTGGACTATTCCCACCCGTCCTTCGTGTGATGTGCCTCCCAGCCTGGGCTGCGCTGGTCGGGTGAAGGTAGGCGGCACCATGTGTGCTTTAGGAGCCATGCTCCACCGCAATCCCCCACCAAAGGGTAGGCGGTATAGGCTGATGGTGAGCCTTTATGGGATGCCCTCCCGCATTATTGTCCCATGCCCCGTGTAGCGGTGGGTCCTGTACTGAGGGCCGCCATCCTCCCTCATTCTCCCTGTAGCCTTCGGGAGGGAAAGAAGGGGGGGGGGTGTGGGTTAGCGTGTATCGTGATTCGCGCATAAGGCATTTTCTCTGTCTTTTGACTAGTATATGTGGTGTCAGCCGCCGCGATGACTTGTCCTTTTTACTATTGCAAATGCCGCCGCCGCGCGCATCTTTTCCTTCATTTGGATGTTCCGCGCCGGGCAGCGGCGTTACCTCAGACGCTTCTGCGTTCTCATTGGCTTGCTTCGCGCTCTTCGGGGGGGGCGGGGCCTGGCCTGGCGCGCCCTGCGTCACGGCTCGCTCTGGCCCGCCCTTCGAGGTACTCTCGGCGCCATGTTGTCAGGTCGCGCGTGCGTGTGACGTTATTACTTACCGCGGTCTGTAAGTGCCCTCGCGGGCGGCTTTATACTCATTGTAGTGTGTTTGGTCCTGACACCCCTTCTTCTCATTGTGTCTTTCAGAGGGTGAATCCATTGGCTTCTCCCGTCCCGGTGTAATTGATAGTTGGGCCTTGTATAATTACTCTCTTACCACTTCCCTAGCGGGTCATTGGGGCATCCAGGGTTGCTTCATAGCGTCAATCCCTACTGGCACATTGTGCCTAATAATCACCATATGGAGGCATCCCAGGATAGTGTTACCGGGGTCCCCTTGGGACAAGACCGGCTGTGTGTAATGTGTGGACAGCCTCATGCTGACGCTGACAAGGCGTGGGTCTGTGTACCCTGTGCCGAGCAGGTGCTTGCATTGCAATCTGGCCTGCCAGTGGCTGCACCTCGTTTCACTTCACCTACTCCCCCCAGCTTAATTCTCACTCTTGTTGAGTTGCATACTTGTGGGGATTCTCAGCCTGATGTGTCTTCTAGACTACCTACTGCTGAACAGATTATTGCGAGGTATTTAGCGCGTAAGGGCCCTGGTAAGGTGCGGCATTTGACGCCTAATGTTACTGTTTTCCCTATAGGATTTCAGGAGTTTATGAATCTGTGTGGCTATACCCCTTCTGATGAAGGAGAGCTCTTTTCTGATTCAGGCTCATCTGATGAGAGACCGAGGGGTCATGACGATTCTGGCTCTGACCCCTGGGCCCCGGATGACACTGACAGATTATTGACCCAGATCTTTGAGGTTCTGTCTATCTCTCTCCCTGGTGAGGCTCCTAGGCAAAAAGGGGGGCTTTTCCATACAGCAAAATCACGTTTGGAATTTCTAGAGCAGGCACATTTCCATTCCCTTGTGCTCAAGGAATGGGAGTGCCCCAGTAAACTTCCCGGGGTTCCAAGGAATTGGGATAGGAAGTATCCTTTTCCACACGAGGTGGTTAAATGTTGGTGAGGTGGATGTCCCGATAATAGGGCTATCTAACACCCCTGTCATGCATTCCCCTGATTCTACTACCCTGCGCGATGCTGAGCACCGGCGCATTGACCAGCTGGCCTCCCACGCCTTTGCATGTGCGGGGACGGCGCTGCGCCTGGTCTGTGCCTCTATTACTGCTGTGGCCACTAGAACCCTTATCAGAAATATGTTTGATAGTGCCCCTGATGATCTCCCTTGTGAGTTGTTTAATGCACTCTCCAGTTGTGATGTTTTTGTAAATTTTGTCCTATTAGCATTGGATGACACCATCAGAATGTGTGCCAGAACTTCTGCCCTCATGGTGGCTATACGCCGCTTGGTTTGGCTGCGACAGTGGGGTGCTGACAATGCTGCAAAGAAGGCCCTCACTGGGCTTCCTTTTAAGGGGCTACGCCTGTTTGGGGCTCGTCTAGACCTTTTTGCTAAGAGAGGTAAGTTTCCCCAGCGCAGACGGCAGTCTCGGCCCCTTCGGGTCCAGGGCTCCCCTTCACCCCCCTACCATGGTGCTAAACAAGGAAAAGGGGTGTCCTTCGCGGGGGCTCGTGCAGATTCCTGGCACAGGAGCAGAAGACAACGTCCTGGCTCCTCCTGGGTTGCTAAGCCCAAATCCTCTCCCAAGCCCTCTCAGGCATGATGGGGCGCCCTCGCCCGTCAGGGTCGGGGGACGGCTGCGGCACTTTGCTCAAGTCTGGAGGCATCACGCCTCAGACCGGTGGATTCAGGAGGTAGTGTCCTCCGGCTACAAGATGGTGTTTGCTGTGCGGCCTCCCCCAAGATTCATCAGGTTCCGGATCCTCCAGGACCCTGTCTCAGCTCAGGTGTTGGCGCAGGCCGTGCAAGGCCTGCTGGGTCTGGGGGTCATTTGCAGATTTCCCTTAAGAGACAGAGGCAAGGGGCTCTACTCCAACCTTTTCACAGTTCCCAAAAAAGATGGGGGAGTCAGGCCCATTCTGGATTTAAAGATCTTAAACAAATTTGTCAAGAACAGGCGTTTTCGCATGGAAACTCTGCGCTCGGCCATCAGCTCCTTGCGCCCCGGGGGTTTCATGATGTCTGTGGACATCAAAGACACTTACCTTCACATCCCTGTGTTTTCAGGACACCAAGGTTCCTCAGATTCGCGTTGGAAGATCAACATTGCCAATTTGTGGCTTTGCCATTTGGCCTCTCTTCAGCTCCCAGAGTGCTCACCAAGGTGCTGGCGGGGGTGATGTCTCTGAGGCCAAGGGGCATCCGCGTGCTGCCCTGCCTGGACGACATACTCATCACCTCTCGGTCTCTACAGCAGGCAGAGTTGGACACTCAGCTGGTGGTGGCCACCCTGGAGTCCTTCGGCTGGGTGATCAATCACCTCAAGTCTTCTCTGTCCCCTTCCTCGGTGACCCCGTTCCTGGGAATGATTCTGGATACGGTTCAGTCAAGGATTTTTCTTCCTCAACAGAAGGTGGAAGCTCTAACTGCGCAGGTGAGGTTCCTGCTGTCTTGTCTCCATCCCTCCCTCAGGCAGGGAATGCAGTTGGTGGGCCTGATGGCGGCGTGCTTCGAGGCGGTGCCTTTTGCTCAGTTCCATTTGAGGCTTCACCTTCTGCCAGTTTGGGACAAGGACCCAACGTCCTTGGACGAGGTCTGTGTGCTCCCTCTCCCTTGGTCTGGCGGTCTCTTTCGTGGTGACTGGACTCCAGGAACTTGCTGGGGGGCTGGTCCTTCTGGCCCCTTCCTGGGAGACGGTCACCACGGATGCCAGTCTGTCGGGGGGGGGGGGGGGATTCTGGTATTCCCTGCGGTGCCAGTGGAGGTGGGGGCCTCAGGAGGCCCACTTACCTATCAACATTTTGGAACTGCGGACGATCAGATTGGTTCTGGGTCAGTTGACCAACCACCTGCGGGTCTGTCTGTGCAGGTGCGCTCAGACAACAGGACGGCGGTTGCATACATCAGCCATCAGGGAGGGACCCGGAGCAGGGGGGCCCTCCCAGGAGGTATCGCGGATTCTGACATGGGCGGAGGCCAATTTTCAATGTATTTCGCCTGTGTACAGCACCGGGGGCAGAGAGTCTACTGGCAGACTCTCTGAGCAGGGGGACCTCTCGTCAGGGAGAGTGGTCCCTCTGCAGCAGTGTATTCCAGTCCCTGTGTCACCGTTGGGGTCTACCAGATATGGATCTGTTTGCGTCCCGTCACAATTTCAAGCTCCCGGCCCTTGTCTCCCTGTCTTAGGATCCTCTGGCCTGGACCACAGATGCTCTGTCCATGTCATGGCAGGAATTTCGGCTCCTGTATGTCTTTCCTCCATTCCCCCCGCTGGGCAGGGTTCTGCGCAAGATTGCTCTGGAAGGGGTACCAGCGATTCTGGTGGCCCCCAGGTGGCCAAAAACAGTGTGGTTCATAGACGTGGTGCTGATGATAGTAGACCAGTATGTTCTGCCAGGGGTGCCAGATCTGCTCACTCAGGGCCCCTTACGTCATCCCAATTTACAAACTCTGGCTTTGCGGCCTAGCTGCTGAAACCTACATCTTGATGGAGAAAGGCTTGTCCGCCTCGGTGGTTGATACCATGGTGAAGGCTAGGAAGAAAGCATCTTCTTCCATGTATCACAGGGTATGACGTACCTACTTTGACTGGTGTGAGTCTAGGTCTCTTCCCTGTCGGGTGTTTTCAGTTCCCAGGGTTCTGGAGCATGGTTGGAGTCGGGACTCCAACTCAGTACTCTGAAGGGTCAGGTTTCTGACCTGTCTGTCTTCTTTCAGAAGTCTTTTGCTCAGCATTCTTTGGTTAAGACCTTCTTCCAGGGGGTTACTCATGTGCGTCCCCCACATAAACCTATGGTCCCTGTTTGGGATTTGAACTTGGTTTTGTCTACCTTGCAGGGTGCTCCCTTTGAACCTATACAGGATGCTGCTCTGGCTGTGCTTACCCTCAAGGTTGTCTTTCTGGTGGCCATTACTTTGGTCAGGCGTGTGTCTGAGTTGGCGGCTCTGTCTATTCAGCCCCCATACTATGAGAGACACCAGGACAAGGTGGTGTTCTGCTTTAAGCCAGACTTTCTGCCTAAGGTGGTGTCTGTTTTTCATTTAAATCAAGATATTGTTCTTCCTTCATTGTGCCCTAATCCTAGCAACGCTAAGGAAAGGGTTCTGCATTCCTTGGATGTGGTCAGGTGTCTGAAGTATTACCTGATAGTCACTGCGTCCTTCAGGAAAACTGATGCTTTTTTGTGGCCCATTCTGGGGCCAGGAAGGGTTTGGCTCCTGCCAAGTCTACTATTAGCAAATGGATTTGCCAGGCTGTGATTCAGGCCTATTCTGCTAAGGGGAAGTATCCTCCCTTCCGCCTTACTGCTCATTCTACTGGTGCTATTGGTGCCTCTTGGGCCTTTCAGCCCCAGGCTTCTGTTGAACAAGTTTGCAAGGCCGCTGCTTGGTCTTCTGTTCATACCTTTTCAAAGTTTTACAAGGTTGATGTTAGGGCCTCAGCTGATGCTGTTTTTGACCGCAAGGTTTTGCAGGCGGCAGTGGTTTAAACTGTCTGCTGTTACCTTCTTTGTTGGGGATCCCACCCTACTTTATGGACACTGCTATTGGATGTCCCAAGTGTAAGTAATCTATCTGGAGCAGGACGTACTGTATACTAAGAATAATAAAATTCTGTGATAAACTCACCTGTAGAATTGGTATTATAAGTATACAGTACGTCCTGCTCCACCCCACCCTTGGTTTTGCATTATTCTGGATCTCCTGTATGGTGATTACCATTGTTATAGTTACCAGTTTGGGTGGTTAAATTCTCCCGGCTTCTCGTTCACTGCTTTTCAATGCTGGGGATTTTTTGAGGGGCCGGGAGGAGCCTGTTTTACATGTCTCTGCAGTGCAGCGCCATCTGGCGGAGGATAACCCAAGTGTAAGTAATCTATCTGGAGCAGGACGTACTGTATACTTATAATACCAATTCTACAGGTGAGTATTTCACAGAATTGTATTATTAAATGCTCCCTAAAATCCACAAGGTTGACAACCCGCAGAGGCCTATTGTTTCTGGCATTGGCACATTAATCGAAAACGTCTCTGGTTGGATGTAAAATCTTCTGAAACCTCTGGTCAGAAGCACTCCAAGTTTCATACAGGACACCACTGACCTTTTAAATAAGCTTGGCGCCATGGGCCCTCTAGGACATCTTGGTCACCATGGATGTGGAATCCTGGTATACAAATATTCCCCACTAGGATGCTACATGTCTAATACATTTCCAAAATCAAAACCAGTGACCCGAATGATAAACGTCATTCTAACTCACAATTACTTTTCATTAGGTGAGGACCTATACGTGCAGCGAATGGGAGCCTTAATGGGTATACGGTGTGCACGCCAGTATGCTAATCTGTTTATGGCAGAACTGGAGCATACTTATCAATGTGTACCACAACCCCCTGTCGCTACATTGACAATATCCTGTTCATCTGGATTGCAGATAAGGAGACCCTCCTTAAATTCCACAAAGACTTTAATAACGTTCATCCCACCATCAACCTAAAACTAACCTACTCAACAAAGAAGTACACTTACTGGATACAACAATACACATTAAAGTGGAACTCTAGTCAAAAATGACCATAGTTCCGCAGTACTATTTAGCAGCGGGGCAGCACGACCCAGGCTGCCCCACTGCGCATTGCTATCAGCGCAGCCAGGGGATGTGCCTACCAGCGCTGGCTGCAACCGATACTAGGCCGCAGATCATGCCCAGATGCGATCAATATCCAGGCACCTGGTTTCTTGTTTTAAAGGCGGCAATGCATGACAGAGCAGCCCGGGTCGACTATAGTTCCACTTATAAAACAATTGCTTATCCATATCATATCACAAACCCACAGACAGAAGCACTTATCTTAACAGTGAACACTTCCACCCCAAACACACAAAAAAAAAATCAATCATATACATTCAAGTTATACGATAAAATCATATCTACTCTCGCCCCTCAGACCGAGACAAACACCTCCTGGAGCATAAAAATAAATTTACCCTGCTCGGTTACAGACAGATGCCGAAATCAATAAAGGAGTACCTATCAGCAGGGACATCTTACTCAAATACAAGGACACCAGAACGGAGGCCCGAGCACCCCTAATGGTCACCTACCACCCCCAGCTGGAGATTCTCAGAAAAATCATGAACTTCAACCTTTACTACACAGACTTGATGAAATAATCCCCCCCCTGTTTTTCAGGCAACCCCTTAACCTGAAACAAATCATGGTCTGAAGTGCCCTAAAGCCCCATCATAAAACGGCACCTCGCCCTGCTTACAGAGCAGATGCAAAGACCTGCAGGCATATACTCACCACTGACAGTGTGCCATACCTCATTCACAGCAGGTGGTATGCAAGCTGGCTCAAGAGAAGGAGGTGTGCCAGCAATCCTGGTGGCCCCAAGGTGGCCAAGACAGGTGTGGTTCGCAGATGTCGTCTGGCTGGCTGACTATCAATTCAGGCTGCCTCTGGTTCCGGATCTGATCACACAAGGTCAGCTTTGTTACCCCAGTTTACAAACGCTGGCTTTGACGGCGTGGCTGCTGAAACCTTTATCTTAAAGGAAAAGGGTTTGTCTGAAGCCGTTGTCCAGACTCTTGTCAGGGCTAGGAAGAAATCTTCCTCTAATATCTACTACAGGACCTGGCAGACCTACATTGATTGGTGTGAGGCTAGGGCCTTTCCTTGTCGGGTGTTTTCCATTCCTCGGATTTTGGAGTTTCTTCAGTATGGTCTGGACATGGGTTTTCAGCTTAGCACTCTTAAGGGGCATGTGACCGCGCTGGCGGTTTTCTTTCAGAGATCTTTCGCTCTTCATCCTTTTGGTTAAGACCTTTTTTCAGGGGGTCACTCGTGCGCCCTCCTCGCAAACCCATGTTACCTGTTTGGGATTTAAATCTGGTGTTGTCTGCCCTTCAGGGTCCTCCTTTTGAACCAGTGCAGGATTCTGCACTATCCATTTTCACCTTAAAAGTTGCCTTTTTTGGTGGCTATCACCTCTGTTCGACCCCTATTTTGAGAGACATCAGGACAAGGTGGTTTTCTGTTTGAAACCAGATTTCTTGCCAAAGGTTGTCTCTGCCTTTCACCTCAATCAGAACATTGTGCTTCCTTCATTGTGTCCTAAACCTAGCAATGACAAGGAGAGGGCTTTGCACTCTCTGGACGTCGTTAGATGTGTAAAGTACTATCTGGTGGCTACTTCACCATTCTGGAAGACGGACACCTTTTTTGTGGTGCCCTCTGTGCCCAAGAAGGGTTTGGCGCCTGTCAAGTCTACCATTAGTAAATGGATTCGTCAGGCTGTTGTTAGGGCCTATTCTGCTAAGGGGAGGGATCCCCCTTTCCAGATCACTGCTGATTCTACTCGTGCTGTTGGGGCTTCCTGGGCGTTTCAGCACCAAGTCTCTGTTGATCAAGTTTGTAAGGCTGCTACTTGGTCTTCTGTTTTTCATACTTTTTCCAAGTTTTAGAAGGTTGATGTGCCGGCCTCAGCGGATGCTGTTTTTGGCCGCAAAGTTCTGCAAGCTGCAGTGGTTTAATTTGTGCACTATTGCCTGTTGGGATCCTCACCCTTTTTGGACACTGCTATTGGATGTCCCATGTGTAATTTATCTTTCCGAAGCAGGGTGTGAGACATACTTGGAATAATACCATTTTGTGATTACTCACCTGTAAAATGGGTATTATAAGTATGTCTCACACCCTGCTTCGTCCCACCCCGAGTTGTATCTTGGATCCTCTATATGGTGAAACTTTTTTCTCATGAATTTTATTTGCTCTTCCTGGTCTCCTTACTGCTTTCTTATACTGGGGAATGTGTGGGAGGTCCCAGGTATTTATGGACCGGGAGGGGCTTCTTTTTCTAGTCATCTCTGCAGAACATCGCCCTCTACTGGACCATAACCCACGTGTAATCTTTCCGAAGAAGGGTGTGAGACATACTTATAATACCCATTTTATAGGTGAGTAATCACAAAATGGTATTTTTTCACAATTATTATGATTAATGTATATACAATTCGACACGAGAACCTGCTGACGTCACCGTGACGTCAGGAGGGAATACACTCGTCTGCAGCATTTAAATGTGTGCACTGCTCTCACACGGTTTGCAAGTCTGCCCTGAGGAAGGGGGTATATTAACCCCGGAAACTTTGGCATCACAGACTTTGATTGCACATTGATGGACTATCCTTGGCTTATGGACTATGTTCTTTACAGATGAACCACCTGTGCCTTATCTACATACAGCATGGCTTGTTATAATTGTATGCTGTGAATACAATAACATTGCTTTATATGGTGTGCTGGCCCTTTCTTCAATTTTGGATTTAAAGCAGCGCCACTGCGGCCCTGGCACCCGACTGGTTGCATCCTAGGTTAGTGTGCACCTGCATCCTGGAATAGTACTACGCTCTGTGGCAGGCGTGGGGGGAAGGGGGGGACCCTCCCTGTCTTCTTTCTCCGGGCGCCATCTTCCCTGCACGGGCGCCCGGAGTTTGCGCACTGCGGGGGACGCGCAATGACGCCGTTTGCGTCATCGCACAGCGGCCTGCCCCTCGAGGTGCTGCAATTGGCCCCATCTTCACTTCGTGTAGGAGCCGGCTATGCCTCCTCTTCAGTCCTGCTGCTGGCCGCATCCTTCTCCCCTCCTCGGCCTGGGTCTGACGCTGCTGTGTGTTCCGTAAGTCCGGTCTTTGATTCAGAAATGTGCATAGTTTTTTGTGGTGCATGCGCTGTGGGGTTGATTTGTCTATGGTCCTGTCCCCCGGGGGGTGGATGCTTTTGTTCTGGGGCTCTCCAATACCTTGGTTATGCCGTCTCCTTATACGATTAGCTTGCGTGATAATGCTGACCGGCGCATGGATCAACTCGCTTGCCATGCTTTCACCTTTGTGGGGGCTGGGCTGCGTCCTGTCTGCACCGCGGCCATTGTTTTCAACACTACCAGTTTGTGGCACTACCGTTCGGAATCTCTTCGGCCCCTCGGGTATTCACCAAGGTGCTGGCGGGTGTCATGGCCCTTCTGAGGAGCCATGGCATTCGTATTCTTCCTTATCTGTACGACTTGTTGATTGCTGCTCAATCTCTTCAGCAGGCCGAGAGCGACACTCAGAAGGTATTGTCAACTCTCGAGGCATTTGGTTGGGTGATCAATTATCCCAAGTCTTCGATCACTCCGTCTTTGGTGAGGTCCTTCCTGGGCATGGCATTGGGCACTGCTCAGGTCAAGGTGTTCCTTCCTCAGCAGAAGGTGGAGGGCCTTCAGACGCAGGCGCTGGCCTTATTGTCGCGCCCACACCCATCCATCCATCTGGGGATGCAGTTGGTGGGCCTCATGGTGTCTTGCTTCGAGGCTGTACCCTTTGCCCAGTTCCACATGAGACCTCTTCAGTTGAATCTCTTGACCGTTTGGGATCGGACACAGGAGTCTCTGGAGTGGGAATTCGTTCTGTCCCCTCTGGCCAGACGGCCCCTCTCGTGGTGGTTGGACTCGAGAAATCTTCTAGTGGGCAAGTCCTTTCTGCCCCTGCGCTGGGAGATTGTCACCACGGACGCCAGTCTGACTGGTTGGGGAGGGTTTTGGCAATCACTGAAGTTCCAGGGCCAGTGGGGTCCTCAGGAGGCCCATGTGCCTATCAATCTCCTGGAGCTGAGAGCGTTCCGGTTGGTCCTTTTTCAGCTGACTCCCCACCTACGGGGTTGTGCGGTCCAGGTCCGCTCGGATAATCAGACGGCTGTCGCCTACATCACTCATCAGGGCGGTTTACATCCCAGGGGTGGAGAACCAGGAGGCGGACTCCCTGAGCAGGAGGACGTCTCGTCTGGGGGAGTGGTCTCTCAGCAACAAGATCTTTCTTGCCCTGTGTCGCCGCTGGGGTCAACCGGACTTGGACCTGTTTGCGTCCCGTCACAATCACAAGCTTCCAAGGTTCATCTCTCTATCAAGAGATCCTCTGGCCTTCGCCACAGACGCGCTAGCAATTTCTTGGACGGAGTTTCGACTCCTCTATGCATTTCCTCCCTTTCCTCTCCTGGGTCGCATGCTGCGCAAGATAGCTCAGGAAGGGGTATCGACCATCCTGGTGGCCCCCCGTTGGCCGAGAAGGTGTTGGTTCGCGGATATAGTCCAGATGTCAGTGGATCATTACGTCATGCCCGACCATCCAGGGCTTCTCACTCGGGCTGTTACGCCACCCCAATTTACAAACGCTGGCTTTGACGGCTTGGCTGCTGAAACCTCCATCCTGACAGAAATGGGGCTTCCCACCTCGGTTGTGAGTACCATGATTCAGGCTCGAAAGAAATCCTCTTCCATGATTTATTATAGGTCCTGGCATGCTTACATTGCCTTGTGTGAGTCTAAGGATTTCCCTTGTTGTTCTGTTTCCCTTGCCAGGATTTTGGAGTTCCTACAACATGGCTTGGATTCGGGTCTACAATTGAGTACCCTCAAGGGGCAGGTTTCGGCCTTGGCAATGTTTTTCCAAAGATCTTTCACCAATCATAGACTTATCAAGACTTTTTTCCAAGGAGTTACCCATGTGCGTCCGCCGCGTAAGCCTTTGCTACCGTTGTGGGATTTGAATTTGGTGCTTTGTGCTCTCCAGGGGCCTCCTTTTGAGCCATTGTGTGATGCTGCTCTATCCATTTTGATTCTGAAGGTGGTCTTTTTGGTAGCTATCACTTCGGTGCACTGCGTCTCTGAGCTAGCGGCACTTTCTATTAAGCCTCCTTACTTTGAGCGGCATCAGGATAAGGTGGTTTTTCGTCTTAAACCGAAATTCTTGCCCAAAGTTGTCTCTGCTTTTCATCTCCAATGAGGACATTGTCTTGCCTTCCTTGTGTCCTGCGCCTTCTAATTCTAAGGAGAGGACCCTCCATTCCCTGGATGTTGTCAGGGCGCTTAGGTACTATTTGATTGCTACGGAGTCCTTTCGGAAGTCAGATTCTCTGTTTGTCCTTCCTAACGGACCTAGGAAGGGCTTGCCTCTAGTCAAATCCACTATCAGCAAGTGGATCAGACAGGCGGTGGGGCAAGCGTATTCTGCCAAGGGGAAGGAACCCCCTTTCCGTGTTACAGCTGACTCCACTAGAGCTATTGGTGCTTCTTGGGCCTTTCAGCACCAGGCTTCGGTTGAACAGGTTTGTAAGGCCGCTACTTGGTCTTCAGTTCATACTTTTTCTAAGTTTTACAAGGTTGATGTTAGGGCCTCAGCTGATGTTGTTTTTGGTTGCAAAGTGCTTTAGGTGGTAGTGTCATGAACTACGCGCTGTTGCTCACTGGGGATCCCTCCCTATTTTGAGCGGCATAAGGATAAGGTGGTTTTTCTCTTTTTCTCCTAACAGAGGGCTCTAGGAAAGGTTTGCCACCAGCCAAGTCCACTCTCAGTAAGTGGATCAGACAGGTGGTGAAGCAAGCCTATTCTGCCAAGGGGAAGGAACCCTCTTTTCGGATCACAGCTCATTCTACCAGAGCTATTGGTGCCTCTTGGGCTTTTCAGCACCAGGCATCGTTTGAACAAGTTTGTAAGGCTGCCAATAGGTCTTCTGTTCATACTTTTACAAAGTTTTACAAGGTGGATGTTAGGGCCTCAGCTGACGCTGTTTTTGGCCAAAAGGTGCTTCAGGCGATAGTGAAATGAACTACATGCTGTTCCGTACTGGGGATCCCAGTTTATCCTTATGCAAAGCGGGGATGATGCCATGAAGCCCACGCTTGTGATGTAGGATCGAGGGTTGAGTTGAAGAAGATGACACCTCTTCATTCTTTTTGTATGGTAGCAAATCATGTCAATGCCAGCAACCATTCAAGTTTGTGCTAGTCCACTCTGCAAACCTTATCGGTCATCTGAAAACCTTGTGATTGGCAGCCATACTATGAATAAGTCATTGGTATGCATTGATTGACTTTAGTTCCTCTTTAAGTATAAACCTGTAACAAGCTATGATTTCCAGTGTAACACTTGCTAACCTTCTCCTGAGGTTTGTTTATCCAACAAGCTACTTTTATGCCATAATAAACCTGAAGCTGAGCATCTGGTGAAGAGTTGTCATTTGAATTCCCTGAAAGATTTACAAATGCGCTGATCTGTTTTTTAGACAACCTCATGCCCATTTTATATTTTAATAAGAACGGAATGGCCATTAACATGTGTCATGTCAAAACAGGATTATTGGTTTGCCAATGTTTGGGAAGTAAGTACAGTTTGTTTTTCAGCTTGCAGTTTACCTTATCTCCGAATAATCGGCTGGCGTGATCATATTTCATGTTTTTTTTTTTTTTAAAGAAATGATCCACTTTAAAGTGGACTGAAACCCAGGATTTAGACTATCCTGGGTTTTGGTCCTTTCCCCAGGGGTACTCTGATTGGGGGTGCCCCGCTGTGTGAAACCCCCCCAGGACACCGAGACCAGCAACTTTCTTCTGTTCCCACGACGCGTCTAAGAGAAGACGGCCGCATTCTCCGCTTCCCTCTAACAGAGCGGGCCCGTGCCAGCCATTCACAAATGCCTGGTGCGGGCACGCGCCTTGCTAGAGGGATAGTGGGATGCAGCCACTGCTCTTAGACACGATGTGGGACCGAGAAACAAGGTAAGTGAATGGGGCAACGGGGGGGGGGGGGGGGGGCTCACACAGCAGGGCATCCTGATTTTGGTTCCCCCCGGGGGTTTTGGTCTACTTTAAAACATGTAGATAAGGCCAAGGCTTGGCTCCTTTCGGCTTTGCAGAGCCAAGTTTGAAAGAAAGGCCTTGTGCAGGTACGCGTGAGCGGGGAAACAGCCACGGCAAGGGCTCCAGGAGTAGGTGAACGGAGTGGGTGATCTGGGAGGTTTTACACACGCTGAGGCAGGACAGGTGAGGGGGGTAGTTAGAAAGAAAAAAAAAACCCTTACCTTCTCCTCAGACCAGTGCCGCTCACCTGGTCTTTGTACAACCTCCGCGGAGAAGTGCATCCCTTGTTCAATTGAATTAAGATCTATTTAGAATTGTAACTTTTTCAATGGCCTTTTTAAAAGTTTCCACTATTTTCTGCCAAAATGATCTAATAGGGGTGCTGAGGTTATCTGTTATTTTTTTTCTTCTGTTTGTGTTAGAAAAGAAAATAATTTTCCCCAGCAACAATGTGTTTACCTTAGAACTGTGCATCATAGTGGTATGTTTGGTGGACAGATCAGAGACGCTCTGGCTTGCTAATCATCTGAATGGCTAAGGCAGAGACAGGTATAACCCCATCTGTTCTAATTTAACTTCTGTAAATTAGGGGATCACAATCGTGTGTTCCAGTAGCTAAAGGGTTGCTGGCAACGTTTTCACCCGGGGGGGGGGCATTGCTGCAGTGTGATTTTTGTCAAAGCTGCTGATGAGTTCACCTGTTACAGTAAAAGGATTCTGGAACTTGTAGTCAGTTTTTACTAAAGGCCACAAAAGCCACTCCCACTTTAGGATCATAGATACACAGGGAATTAAGAAACTTGGAAACAGGATTCTCTGGGGCACAAATGTTTATTTTACATTCTAGAAGAGGAAAAGAATGATAACATCAAAAACTATCAGGGTAGATGACAGAGGCCTTTGTGCATACAACACCCAGTCATGCCCTTTTTGTTTTTTATATATTCTTTATTTACACATTAGGTAGTACAGAAAGAAAAGCATCCACAGCAATGATATATTCAAGTTATTTAAAAAGACACATTAATAGGCAGAGCATACACATGACTAAATGCACGATACCTTTCCCGACCATTACTTATTGTGCTTAAAAGAACCAACAAATACTGATGATACACAAAACATTAACTTGTGGAGAGGGGTAGGGGGGTAGCTATTCCATTCCCAGCAACGCCCTGCACTCCACAGACTCAGAGAATGCGAGCCACTTATACCATGTACATGTAAAGCTATCTTGCCTGTTTTCCTCGGTTAGTATTAGGCTCTCGAAACGCATGATCTCGTTGACCTTCAGCACCCACATTGCTATCGTAGGAGGCTCCTCCCTTTTCCACATTTGAGGAATACATGCCTTGGCCGCGTTCAGTAGGTGACACAGTAGTGACCTCCTATATACCTTTACCAGAGCCTCTGTCAAATGGAGGAGGCATACTGCCGGGTCCTCTGGAATATCTGTTTCCAGCGGGCTCCCCGCTACTCGTCTAACCACATCCCAAAATGTTTTAGGTTTAGGGCAGGACCACATGATATGCAGCAGATCATCATTTGCCATCCCACACCTCCAGCACTCTGCCGCAGTCCCCGGAAACCATTTAAGTAGTGCAGGCTCCCTGGTGCAAATGGAGGTCGTGTGTGGCATTGCAAGAATTTTCTTACTTAGCTCGGGTGAGAACATTATTTCCACTTCCTTAGAAAAGGGAGATCTACCTTGGGGGGGGGGGGGGTGTATGATAGCAATATCTTGTAAATAAATGAGAGAGTATGTTTCTCTTACTCGAACACAATTCCTCGAAAGGGGTTAGTTGTCTCAGCCCGGCCGCGAAATCACAGAGGGAGGACAGAGAATGTGAAAGTTGGATGCATTGCCACCCTGTCCAGACTGGAAGCCCCCTCTCCAATGCCAGGCCGTCTATATCTGCCCATCTCCCACCACACTAAAAATGTTTCACCCTTTAGTTCCCGTCCCCAGTCCATACCCTTGGGGTCTGTCCTTAACAACCAGGGGGGAATTGGGGGTTACCTAGGCTTCAGGAAGGAGAAGGAGATAGGTCTGGGTGTCTGAGGTAGTGCCAGCAGACCCGTATAGAAGTGTCTATTGTAGGGTGTTCCATTGCCAGCGGGATATGTTTACCCTCTAACCATAGGATATTTGCTACTGGGGCCTCTGAGAACTCTTGTTCGCGCTGACCCACTGCTTATGTCTCCTGTGCAAGCACCAGTCTATCGCCCTGTTCAAGTGGAGTGCTGCATGGTACAGGATGGGGTCAGGGAATCCCAGCCCGCCGTGTTCTTTTGCCCATATCAGTATGTTCCTGTTTAGCCCTGGTTTCCCCCCCCCCCCACACACACACACAAACCTGAAAGAGGGCCCTGACCTTCTGCAAAAATGCTTGTGGAACTGCCACCGGTAGGGCCTGCATTAGGTAAAGTAACCGAGGAAGGAGGTTCATTTTAAGAGCATTGCATCGCCCAAACCAGGATATCTTGCCCAAAGACCATCTGGAGACCATCTGAATCCTAAAAGTGTCCCGAGAGCTCCGTTCACCCTTACTGATGCCGATGGTGAGCTATAAAGGATTTCAAACCAACTCGGCACATTAGGGCCAAGACCGATGTGTTTGAAAATTGCATGCATAAATTGCCAGTTGACCCTGTCAAAAGCCTTCTCAGCATCAGAAGCAAGGAGTAAAGATGGGAGGTTTTTCAGTTGCGCCAGATGAATCCGGTTCAACACCTTTATGGTGTTGCCTCTGGTTTCTCCATGTGGCATGAATGAGGCCAATTACGTAATGTAGGTGAGGGGTGATCCTGGAGGCTAAAATTTTGGCAAACTTTAAATCTGTGTTCAAAAGTGAGATCGGTCTGTAGCTCGCACAAAGATTAGGGTCTTTACCCTCCTTTGGAAGCACAGCAATATGAGCCCTGAGGGAGTCTGGCGGAAGGGTTCCCCCATCCTTAATAGAATTGAACACATCCAACATTCTCTGGGCTAAGATGGGGAACAAATTCTTGTAATACTGTAAGCATAAGCCATCGGGGTCCGGGGCCTTCCCTCGAGCTGACCCCGCTATTGCCTTTTGCAACTCGACCAGTAAAATGGTCTCTTCTAGCTCTTTCATAGCCTTCTCTGGAAATTTGGGCATACCCAGATCCCTTATGTACTGGGCTATACGTTGTTCCTGTCCTCTTCCCCCCCCTTTCCTTTACATTTTGTATGCCGACGCTTCAGATTTTGTTGTACTGTCATCCCTTTTCATCAGCATGTCCAGTGTAAGAGTATCCAATAAGCGTGAACAGTATGGCTTGCTGGGCTCACTAACACTGGAAGCCCTGAGGTACAAGGATGCCCATGGGACCACATTTTCAGGTGGTCATAGAGTATAATAGAATGGAAAGAAGGGGCAAGCTCTGCACATGGGACAAACTTCAGATGAGTTCTGTGCAGCTCTATTACCGCTATAGCCTGGTAGCTTTAAAGTACAAAGTCGATGCAGTCAGAGATAACACTAGTTAGATATTTATATTTCTATATATAATTATTTTTTAATTGAACAGAAGGCGGCCGGTGTAAATTCATTCATTTCAGAAGAATCTCAGCTATCTAATTGCCCGGCAATTTTCTGTACTGTCCCAGGCTGCTCTGGTTTGCAAGTTTTCACAACTTTCCTCCCGATTATCATTTTTGTATTCAGTCTTCTCATCTGCCCCTTGTGCTCACGCTGGAGGTGTGTGACACTGCAACGGTTTTTCCTGTTAGTGTGTGTATGTATGGTTTTCAGCGGGGCTGCTTCAGCAGGTGTCAGAGGATAAAAAATGTTAAAGCCAGATCCTCCCTCTACATTATTTCTAGCAATTGCTCAAAGTCTATAGAAAAGTCATGTGCTTCTGTGTATGTATGTTCTGTATTCTTTAATGAATTTTTTGCTGGCCTCTATAACTGACTTATGGATACAGTTGAGGATGAAACATATATTCCAAGTATGTCTCACACCCTGCTTCGTTGTTGATTAATAACATATGAGTTATGTCCAGTAGAGGGCGAACTTCTGCAGAGATGGCTAAAAAAAAAGGAAGCCCCTCCCGGTCCATAAATACCTGGGACCTCCCACACATTCCCCAGTCTTAGTCTCTGCAGACGGCGACGAGGTGAAGATGATGGCTCTCTCTCTCTCTCTCTCTCTCTCTCTCTCTCTCTCTCTCTCTCTCTCTCTCTCCTTTCAGGTAAGCCGGGTTACACCCGGCCCCCATTTATCCTATTTCCACCCGGACTTGTTTCTAAATTGTATTTAAGCCTCCCAGCTGCGGCTGTATGGTCCGGGTGAGGGTAGGCAGCACCTATTAGAGGTGCTTATTACCTGGAGCTACGCTCCACCGCAAATCCCTCACTAAAGGGTAGGCGGTCGTTGGTTGGTGATCCCGACATGGGATGCCCTGTCCTTCCCTAAGCCCTGGCTGCATATTTAAGTGTAGCTATTGGATTCCCCCCCAGTCTCCCTGTTCCTGGTTGGTGGGGGGGATCATGTTCCCCATTACCTTATTTCCTTTTAGTGTGTATGTTTGAGTGCTGTACCTTTATTTTTAACTTTAAAATTTTTGTTGATTGGAGCTATGGCGCTGGCTTGCCAGCGCGCCTTCCTTCCTTCCGGCGCTCGCTTCAGGGCGGCGGCGGGCCGGGCTTCTAACTTGCAGCCGGCTCCGTGGCGGCGGTTTATTCACACGTTGGGAGGGGGGCGGGGCCGCGCGCCAAGCGTGATTTTCCTGGCCCGCCTCCCTCCTCCTTCCTCTCTTCGGCAGCGCCGCCATTAGCTGGCCACGTGAGTGCCCCTCTGGGGGTTCCCCTTTTTTTTTTTGATTATATTTATATATTTATATAGTCGCTTGCTCATTAAGCCGGCTGCTCGGCCCTGCGATTAGAGCATTAGTTTATGGAGCCTTGTTTCTCCGGCGGTGCAGGTTCAATTCCCACTCTGTCATTATATATATATATATATATATATATATTTTATTCTTGGGATATTGCCCTTATTGGGGGTTCCCTCCTTAATTTCGCATATCTCTGTATACATATATGTATATATGTTTTTATGTGTATTTTTATATATATATGGGTATACATGTACGGCCTCTTGTGTCTTTCAGGTTGGGACAACTAGGCTAGTCCTAGTCCTTGGTCCCTTGTTGAAATTGGGGTTCCCTTAATTCTTAATAAAAATCCTCCCACATACGGACTCTAAGGGGCATCCCGGGTAGCTTCATAGCTTAATTCCCATTGGTCATTGCGACTACCATAAAGATCACCATATGGAGGCTTCCCAGGATAACGGGCTCGGGATCCCTTCGGTGCAACCCCGGCAGTGTGTGGTTTGTGGGGTATCCCTTGTTGGGGACAATGTGCAGATTTGTGTACCATGTGCACAGGAGGGCGATTGCGCGGCAATCTGGGCCCCGTGCGGCCGGATCAGCCCCATCGGCCTCTTCACCTACGCACCCACGGCTGGTATTGACCCCAAGTGACGTTGTCACTAGTGGGGAGTCGCCACCAGTAGCAACGCCTGGGTTAATATTAGCCGTAGGTGGGGACTGCAAAATAGAAAAAAAGGAGATGTTCTGGATGTTTTTATTTCGTTATAGTGCTGACCAGGAGCGGAGGCTTCAACTCTGCCTCCCAGCCCCTCACCAGCTGCAGCGTTCCTGGGGACCCACGTTTGATGTTTGTATTCGGTTCCTAAGTCGGCATTGTGGGACCGTGCAGAGGAGCATGCCAGGACATTTCCAGCTAGATCTGAGCCCCGAGGATCAGGAACCTGCCACCCGCCAGGTATCTGATCTCTGGGCTTTGCATGGTGGCCCTGCTGTGCGTCTCCCACTAGCCATGTGTCCCTATACTGCACATCTACTCTTATGACTCCATGACACCTGGTGAGAGGCAGTCTGCCTTCCCCATGGCTGCTGGGGGGCAGGAGCTAGTTGGCTGGGCCTCCAGGTGTCAGTCCATGGTGCTTTGCCTACTGCTGGTAGCCATTCTGTCAAAGCTTGTTCAGAGCTCGGCTGCTAGCATTTGGGTGGAGGGCAAAGGGGATGGGCCATCAGGGGGCATGGCTTCGGCCTGGGCGAAAGACAGAGGGGGCGGGACAGTCGCATGTGCGAGGTCTGCGGCTCTGCCCTCCTCCTCACTAACAGCACGAAGCAGCGCCATCTTGTGCGGTGCCCGGAGGTCCCTGCTGCATCCCTGGATCGTCGCTTGGCAGCTGCACTCTGCTCTCTTGCACTCCCTGTTCCCCTGGGCTGAGAATCGGAGCCAGCATGGCCCCACAGTTTTCCCTGGTCAGGTAGGGCTCCCTTTGACTTGTACAGATTTTTTTTTGGAATCTGACATTTGTTCATGTTGTTGCAGGGTGGAAGCTGCTGCATCCTTGGCTGGTGGGTTGATCTCAGCTGCAGGGAGGTTGCCGTACCGACAGGCAGGAGGGTGCGGGGACCAGTGCTCCAGTTGTATTGCTGGTCCCCACATCTAGATGGGAAGGCTAAGGCCAAGCATAGGCATATTCAGACGGAATCCTCTGAGGATTCTAGCTCCTATGTCAAGGACCTATTTAGAGGTTCAGCATCTAGTTCCGTCCAGTCGGAGGAGTTGGTTTTGTCCGTCAGCGAAGATGAAGTGGAAGCCGCGCATCCGTCGGGGAACACTCCGGATCACCCAACAGATCAGATTTGAGGAGCTTATTAAAGCAACATTGGATGTTTTGTGCCTCTCTACTCCTCGGTCAAGGAGGCAGATAAAGGGTGAACCCTACAAGCGTCAGAAGGTCAGCAGGTTTTTCCTATTGCATGGCACGGGCTGCTTCCAGAAGTCCTTACATATGGGTTATTCCGCCACAAGGTGGCGCACTGTACTGCAGAAGATTTGTGGCTCCTCCCCGGTACCATATAAAAACGGAATCACCATAGACTTATCCTGTTTTCTCTCTGCAGTGATTCTGCGAAGATAGAAGATGGCTCTCTATATTACACCGGTGAGCGGGGCAACCAAGCCTGCGGCCCTGCATGGCTATTTCCACCCGTTTCCGGACCCTCTGTGCCTCCCAGCCTCGGCTGACTGATCGGGTGAGGGTAGAGGATCACTAGGGTCAAGTGCTCAAGGAGCGAGGGTGTTTTTTGCTGTTTTTTACTGTGTATTTAACTGTTTCTCGCCACTTGTACTACGCTCTGCGGTGGGCGGCGCTAGATCTGTGAGGCGTTTTTTCTACTGTGTGGTGACGCCGGCGAGGTCACGTGAGTGCCATTTTCACGCTCTTCGGGGGGGACGGAGGATGACGCGTATCGTGTCGTCCTCCCGCGCCCCGCCCCTCAAGGTTCCTCTGCCGGCAGCATATTCCTAGTATGTCGCACACCCCACTTCCAAATATTCATGACACTTGGGAACCCGGCCTGTAGAGGGCGATCTTGCAGAGATGACATGGAAAAAGGAGCCCCTCCTGGTCCATAAGTACTGGGTTCCTCCCACTATTCCTCAGTCTTTCCGTCTCTGCAGTCGGCGAAGCATTCAGAAGATGACTCTCCTTCAAGCTGCAGGTAGCCCGGCCCCTTTTTTTCTCTATTTCTGTCTGATACTCTTTAAACCTGTTTAGTTATATTGTATGCCTCCCAGCCCTGGCTGTATGGTTCAGGCAAAGGTAGATACATACACCTTCTGGTGTATACAGGAGTTTTACTCCTCCGTGAGACCCAAATGTGGGTAGGCGGTTTCCGGGTTGGTGTTCTCGGCATGGGATGCCCCTCCCTTTATAATCCCCTTGTGCCTTATGGGTGCATTTCTATCCTCTCCCCTTTAGTTCTCTTTTACCTTGCTGGGGTAAAAAGGAGGGAGGGGGGCGTTATCTGGGCTTATTTGTCACCATGCACACAAATTAAAAATAATTATATATTATTATGTATGTTTGCTATACTATTTAATAGAATATGTTTTATTTAGATTTTCCTATTTCTGTCTAGGCAGCATTCTTTTGCTTACCTTTTTAAAGCTCTTTGTTTTTTGGCTATGTTCAGATTTGAATTTCCCTCCATTCTTGGTCATGTGATTCTGGGGGTGGGCGGGGTTTAGGCACACAGCAGAGCACCTTGGTGTGCTCTTTGTCTGCCTGGCTCCTGTTGCTTCCCTATGGTCTTCCCTCATTGTGCTTGCTTTGGTAGCACATATACTAAGATTGGAACAATACAGAGAGGATTAGCATGGCCCCTGCGCAAAGATGACACGCAAATTCGTGATGCTTTCCATACTTAAAGGTGCTGTGAGTACCCCTCAGCTTGCTGAAGGGAGTTTCTGCCATTTTTTTATTGTATTGTGTGCATTGGTGACTGTTTGTTTTCCTTGTAGGTGGAAACTCTTTATTTTAAAGGGGCATCCCGGGTAGCAATTGCATAAATCCTATATATACTTGGCGACTATAATCAATTATAGTATAATACTAAACTCCATATGGAGGCATCTCAGGACAACGGGCATGCAGTTCCCTCTGCACAGACAAGGCAATGTTTTGGATGTGGGGCATCTCTTGTTGGGGATAACGCAATTCTTTGCGTCCCTTGTGCTCAATGAACTATTATGCAGCAAACTGGGGCCCAGGCTTCGGCGTCTGCGGCTTCTGCCTTATCTCCTACTCCGCCATGTCTTGTCCGTACCCCCAGTGATATTGTCATGGGTGGTGAGTCGCATTCTGATTTATGTGCCAGATTGGCTCATCTTGAAAAATTAAGGTCTAGCTCTGTGGCCAAGAAGGTCTCAGCTAAAAGGAAACATTTGACTCAGGCCGTTCCGGTAAGTGAGTTGGTTAATTGTGAAATGCTTTATTGGTCTGATCCTTCTCAGTTAGAAGGAGAATTATATGAGGATTCAGATGTTTCTGATGAACAGCAATTTGTTGGTACTGTGATTGAGCAGGGTGAAGCTAGTGTTGTGGATACCCCTAAGGCTCTTGCTCAGTTATTTGAGATTTTGGTTATCACTCCTCCTGAAGTAGTTCCTCCTCAAAAAGGGGAATTCTTTGGAGTCTCTAAACCTCGTTTAGAATTTCCAAATCAAAAGCATTTTGATGAAATTATTCTTAAAGAATGGGAGAAGCCTGCGCGGCTTCCTGGCATTCCCTTGGGCTGGGACAAGAAATATCCCTTCCCAGCTGATACTGTTAAGCGTTGGTCATCACCACCCGTGGTGGATGCCCCTGTGCTTTATTTATCCAATTCTTCTGTGTTGCATTCTCCTGACTCCACTACACTTAAAGATGGAGAGGATAAGCGTATTGATCAAATGGCGTGCCACGCTTTTCCCAGTGTGGGCTCGGCCTGCTGCCTGTTGGTGCTTCGGCACTCATGACAGTGGCTATTAGGTCTGTTGTGAGAGACCTAATGAATTACTCAGGGCTTGATCCGGCCTCTGATGAGTACGCCGCTCTTAAGCGATGTGAGATGTTTGCATCTTTTGTACTTTCTGCCTTTAGATGATACTCTGCTCATGTGCAGCAGAACCTCTGCCTTGTTAATCACCATTCGGCGGTCAGTATGTGGGCAACTGATATTGTAGCCAAGAAATCGCTTACAGCGCTCCCTTTTTTGGGATTGCGCCTCTTTGGAGAAAAATTGGATTCTGTCACTAAAGGAGGTAAATTACCTCAGCATAAGAAACAACGTCGTTCCTTTCGTGGAGTGGCCTCTTTTAACCCTTCCTTTCGGGGGTCTAGATCCGGTAGAGGATCGGCCTTTTCAGCCCCTAGAGGGAATGCATGGAATAGAGTAAAAGGACGTGGCCGTCCAAGTCAGAATTGGGGGTCCAAAACCAAATCTGCCACTAAGCCTGCTCACACAACAATGAGGGGACGCCCTCACCCTTACGGGTGGGGGGACAGCTGCGGTTCTTCTTCCAGGTCTGGGTTCAGCAGGTATGAGACAATTGGGTTCTGGAAGTAGTCTCTTCCGGTTACAAACTGGAATTCGAGTTCCGGCCTCCTCCCAGATTTTTCATGTCCCGGATGCCGTCAGATCCGGCAATTGCGCAGGGACAGCAGTAGCGAATCTGTTAAACATGGCTGTCATCTGCCTAGTGCCTCCAGCGGAAAGGGGTTTGGGGTTTGCCAAGAGGAAGAGCTGAAGCGTCCTTATGTGAAACTGGGCAAAGTGGGACAGGTGCCCACTATCATTGAATCAGACTTGTCTATTGTCTCCCCACGTTTTGCAGTCCCTTCAGTGGTGGTTAATATCGCTCAACCTCCAGAAGGGCAAGTCATTTCTGACTCCGTGTTGGGAACTGGTTACCGCGGATGCCAGCCGGGGGGACTTCTGGAAGAAGCATCAGTTCCAAGGATTGTGGGGGCCTCAGGAGGCTCATTCTCCAATCAATGTATTAGAGCTTCGGGCCAAGCGTCATGTTCTACTTCGACTGACCCATTTCTTAAAGGGTCTGCCAGTTCAGATTCGGTCAGACAACCGAACAGCTGTTGCATACATCAATCACCAGGGAGGGACTCGCAGTTGGGGTGCCCTGCGGGAAGTGTCTCTGATCCTTCAGTGGGCAGAGATCAATGTTCCCTGCATATCGTCAGTTTACATTCCGGGGATAGAGAATGTGGAGGCAGACTCCCTGAGCAGGGGATGTTCTTGCCAGGGAGAATGGTCTCTCAATCCAAGGGTCTTTCAGTTCCTCTGTCACAAGTGGGGGACTCCACAGTTGGACCTGTTTGCTTCTTGCCACAATCAGAAGCTCCAACTTTTGTGTCTTATCCCAGGATCCTCTGGCAGTGGCAGCGGATGCCATGTCTCTGGCTTGGAAGGATCTGGGGTTCCTATATCTGTTTCCCCCATTCTCCATGATCAGCAAGGTGGTGCGCAAGTTAGCACTGGAGGAGACGCCAGCAATTCTGGTGGCGCCAAGGTGGCCAAGACGTCTGTGGTACGCAGACGTCGTAAGGCTGGCAGTGGATCGTTTCCATCTGCCTCTTCTTCCAGATCTCTTCACTCACACAAACGCTGGCTTTGACGGCATGGCTGCTGAAGTCTCCATCTTGAAAGAACGAGGGCTTTCTGATGTGATTATTCAGACTCTTATTAGAGCTAGGAAGACGTCTTCCTCTGTCATTTATTACAGGACTTGGAGGTCCTATATTGATTGGTGTGAATCCAGGGCTTTGCCATGTAGAGTATTTTCTATTCCTAGAATTCTGGAATATCTGCAACGAGGTCTGGATATGGGATTCCAGATTAGTACTTTGAAAGGGCAAGTCTCTGCCTTGGCTATTTTCTTTCAAAGGTCGTTTGCTCTTCATCCTTTGGTTAAGATTTTTTTTTCCAAGGAGTCGTGCATGTGCGACCTCCCAGAAAGCCTATACTTCCTGTTTGGGACCTTAACCTAGTGCTTTCAGCTATGCAGGCTGCTCCCTTTGAGTCCTTGCAGGATATTCCTCTTCCTATTCTTACTCAGAAGGTTGCCTTTTTGGTTGCTATTACTTCTGTCCGCCGAGTTTCTGAACTGGCGGCTTTGTCTATTCTAGCCCCTTATTTTGAGAGGCATCAAGATAAGGTTGTTTTCCGTTTCAAACCGGATTTCCTTCCTAAGGTGGTGTCTGCTTTCCACCTAAATCAGGATATAGTTCTTCCTTCCTTGTGTCCTAAACCTAGTAACGACAAGGAAAGGGTCTTACATTCTTTGGATGTAGTTCGTTGTGTTAAGTATTATTTAGTTACTACTTCGGCCTTCCGCAAGACGGATGCCTTTTTTGTTGTGCCTTCTGGGCCCAAGAAGGGTTTTGCTCCTGCCAAATCTTCCCTTAGTAAGTGGCTACGTCAGGCCATCATTGGGGCCTATATGGCTAAGGGGAAGGTTCCCCCTTTTCGTGTCACCGCTCATTCTACTCATGCTATTGGAGCTTCCTGGGCTTTTCAGCACCAGGCTTCTGTTGAACAGGTTTCCAAGGCTGCAACTTGGTCTTCTGTGCATACTTTTACAAGGTTGATGAGCGGGCCTCAGCGGATGCTGCTTTTGGAAATTCTGCAAGCTGCAGTAATTTAAGTTATGCATTATTCCTTGGGGATCCCCACCCATTATAGGCACTGCTATTGGATGTCCCAAGTGTCATGAATATTTCGAAGTGGGGTGTGTGACATACTAAGAATAATACCATTTTGTGAGTACTCACCTGTAAAATGGTTATTATGAGTATGTCACACACCCCACTTCCCCCGCCCTTTTTTGTTCTAAGGGATCCTTTATATGGTGATTATTATTTTCAAACTATTTTTCAATCATTGAATATAATTTGCTCTTCCTGGTTCTTCACTGCTTTTTAAAAAGACTGAGGAATAGTGGGAGGAACCCAGTACTTATGGACCAGGAGGGGCTCCTTTTTCCATGTCATCTCTGCAAGATCGCCCTCTACAGGCCGGGTTCCCAAGTGTCATGAATATTTGGAAGTGGGGTGTGTGACTCGTAATAACCATTTTACCGGTGAGTACTCACAAAATGGTATTTTTGCTTCTGCTGCTCGTCTGGGGCCCTTCTCATCCCGGAGCTGCGGTGGTGATCCCTTTCTGTTCTCGCTTCCTCCTGTGGTCTGGCAGCTGGTGCTCTTGCCCTGCTTGGTCCGTGAGTCCCTTTCAGGGTTTTTTTTGGTTCCTTGGGGCATGTGCTGCGGGATGCTTATGTGTCTACTTATGTCTTTCAGGCGGGACAACTGTGGGTTGTGGTTTCTCCCGTGTTCCATGTGTGGGGTATCCCCTGTGAGTAACAGTGTCACGGTGTGCGTGCCGTGCGCCCAAGGTATCCTTGCGCTCCAGGCTGGGCTGCCCGCTTCGCTTCCCAGCTCTGCGCCCCCTTCGGCATCGCCTACCCCCCTGCGCCTGCATTTAGCCCCCAGTGAGGGGGATACTAGTGGAAGGTCACAGTCCGATCTGGCAATGCGTGTGGCCAGTATTGCAAGGCAGCTTGCCAGGCCTGTTCCACGTAAGGCCAAGAAGGCAAGGCAAGAAGCGGCACCTAGCTCCTGTGACATCCCTCTTTCCTGAAGAGGATGAGGGACCTGTTACTTTTGTTGACCTTTACCCCCTAGAGGAGGGGGAACTCTTTCAGGACTCTGACTCCTCTGGGGACCAGCAGGAGGGTTACGGCAGTGACCCTGGTTCTGCGTCTGGGGAGGACTCATGGTTCCCTGAGGACACTGATAGCCTGTTAGCTCACATTTTTGAAACCTTGCACATTGTCCCCCCTGAGGTGGCTAAGAGGAAGCAGGGTGAGCTCTTTCGTCCTGATAAACAGCGCCTGGAGTTCCCTGAGCAGAGCCACTTCACTAATATGGTGCTCAAGGAGTGGGAACGTCCTAGTAGATTGCTCGCGGTGCCCAAAGGGTGGGATAGGAGGTATCCCCTTCCTGCCAACTTGGTCAAGCGATGGCCGTGTCCCCCTGAGGTGGACGCTCCCGTGCTAGGGCTGTCCAACACCTCGGTCATGTTTTCCCCTGACACTACTACACTGCAGGACAGCGAGGACCAGCGCATGGATCAGCTGGCCTGCCATGCTTTTACGTGTGTGGGGGCTGGGCTGCGCCCGGTCTGCGCTGCTGCCATTGCAGCTATTGCCCTTAAACAGCTCAAGCGTCTCCTGGAGGGCGCTACGGCTGGTAACGGGGGAGGATTATAGGTCCCTTTTGCTTTGCTCTGATTTTTTTGCCTTTGTCCTTACTGCCATGGATGATGCGGTACGGATTTGTGGTAGGACCTCTGCCCTTTTGGTGGCTATGCGCCGCTCTGTTTGGCTGCGTCAGTGGGTGGCTGATGCTGCCGATAAGAAGGCTCTCACTGGGCTCCCCTTTACTGGGCTGTGGCTTTTTGGTGAGCGTCTGGATGTTTTAGCCAAGGATGGTAGGCTGCCTCAACGTAGGAGGCAGCCTCAGTCTTTTCGGGGGCCCTCTTCTTCCCTCCCCTCCTTTTGGGCTCCCAGATGAGGTCGTGGCTCCCTCTTCTCGGGTACCCGCAGGGATTCTTGGGGCCGTGGCGGATCCCGTTGTCGTCCCGGTCTCTCATGGGGCCCCAAGCCCCCTCAGGCATGAGGAGGCGCCCTCACCCATCCGGGTGGGGGGACGGCTTCGGCTCTTTGCTCACGTCTGGAGGCTGCGCGTTTTAGACCGGTGGATTCAGGAGGTGGCGTCCTCCGGTTACAAGATAGAGTTTGCAGCCTGGCCGCCCCCAAGATTCATCAGATCCCGGATGTCTCAAAGCCCTCTGTCAGCTCAGGGTTTGCGCCTTGCGGTTCAACGTCTGTTGGAGTCAGGAGTCATTTGTCTGGTGCCTTCCTAGGAACGGGGTCGAGTGTTCTACTCCAATCTGTTCACGGCCCCCAAAAAGGACTGGTCCCTGGGGCCCATCCTGGACTTGAAGGGTCTCAACAAGTTTGTCAGGTTCAAGCATTTTCACATGGAGACTCTACGCTCGGCGGTCAGTACCCTGTTCCCGGGCGACTTCATGACCTCAGTGGACATCAAGGATGCCTACCTTCACGTGCCAATCTTTCCAGGTCATCAGAGTTTTCTCAGGTTCGCTCTAGAGGATCAGTATTACCAGTTTGTGACCTTACCGTTCGGTATCACCTCGGCCCCTCGGATGTTCACCAAGGTGCTGGTGGGCGTGATGGCTCTGCTGCGGAATCAGGGCCTTCACATCCTCCCTTACCTGGACGACATTCTGATTGCGGCTCAGTCTCTTCATCAGGCCGAAAAGGATACTCTGGTGGTGACCTCCACTCTCGAGTCCTTCGGCTGGGTGATCAACTATCCCAAGTCTTCACTGTCTCAGTCTTTGGTGAGGTCCTTTCTGGGCATGACTCTGGAAACCACTCCGGTCAAGGTATTCCTGCCTCAGCAGAAGGTGGAAGGCCTTCAGAAGCAGGCAGGGACTCTGCTCTTGTGTCCCCATCCTTCCATCCGGCAAGGGATGCAGTTGGTGGGCCTGATGGTGCCCTGCTTCGAGGCGGTCCCCTATGCTCAGTTTCACATGAGACCTCTTCAGTTGCACCTCTTGTCAGTCTGGGATCGGGACCCTGTGTCCCTGGATCAGGAGTTTGCTTTGTCCCCCTGGCCAGACAGTCCCTCTCGTGGTGGCTGGACTCGGGGAACCTTCTAGTGGGCAGGACCTTTCTGCCCCCGTGCTGGGTGACTGTCACCACGGATGCCAGTCTGACTGGTTGGGAGGGCTTTTGAAAGTCTCTGAAGTTCCAGGGTCGGTGGGGCCCCCAGGAGGCCCATGCTCCCATTAATGTCCTGGAACTGAGGGCGATCAGGTTGTTCTGTCTCAGCTGACCACACACCTTCGGGGTCGGGGCTGTTCAGATCCGCTCGGACAACCAGACGGCGGTTGCCTACATCAATTATCAGGGAGGGACTCGGAGCAAGCGAGCCCTCAAGGAAGTGTCTCTGATACTGTCTTGGGCGGAAGAGAATGTCCCCTGCATCTCGGCGGCTTACATTCCGGGGGTGGAGAACCAGGAAGCAAACTCCCTGAGCAGGGGGACGTCTTGGCTGGGGGAATGGTCCCCCAGCAACAAGATTCTTCACTCCTTGTGTCACCGCTGGGGTCAGCCGGATGTGGACCTGTTTGCCTCCCGCCACAATCACAAGCATCCCAGGTGTGTCTCCCTTTCACAGGACCCTCTGGCCTTTGCCACGGATGTGCTAGCAATGCCTTGGACAGAGTTTCGGCTCCTCTGTGTTCCCTCCATTCCCTCTGCTGGGCAGGGTGCTGCCCAAGATAGCCCAGGAAGGGGTACCAGCCATTCTGGTGGCCCCCTGTTGGCCAAGGAGGGTGTGGTTCGCAGACGTCATGCAGTTGGCAGTAGATCAGTATGCCCTGCCCAAGGATCCAGATCTGCTCACTCAGGGACAACTGTGCCATCCCAATTTACAAAAGCTGGCTTTAACGGCTTGGCTGCTGAAACCTCCATCTTGATGGATAAGGGTTTACCAGTTTCTGTTGTTACCATGATTAGGGCTAGGAATAAATCCTTATCCTTTTATCTATTACAGGATCTGGCATGCTTACATTGCCTGGGGTGTTTCCAAGTCTTTTCCTTGTCGGGTGTTTTCTATCCCCAGGATTCTAGAATTTTTGTAACATGGTTTGGATTCGGGCCTTCAACTTAGTACCCTCAATGGACAGGTGTCAGCTCTGGCAATTTTTTTCCACAGATCCTTTGCCAATCACCGGTTGGTTAAGACTTTTTTCCAGGGAGTTACCCATGTGCGTCCGCCACGTAAGCCTATGCTACCAGTTTGGCACCTGAATCTGGTGCTGTCTGCTCTGCAGGGTCCTCCCTTTGAGCCTATCCATGGGGCTGCTTTGCCCATTCTGACTCTTAAGGTGGCCTTTTTGGTGGCCATTACTTCTGTCAGGCAAGTTTCTGAGCTTATTTTGAAAGGCATCAGGATAAGGTGGTGTTTCGGCTTAAGCCGGATTTCTTGCCTAAGGTTTTGTCTGCTTTTCACCTCAACCAGGACATTGTTTTGCCTTCTTTGTGTCCTAACCCTGCTAATTCCAAGGAGCGGAACCTTCACTCTTTGGATGTTGTCAGGGCTCTGAAGTTTTATTTGGTTGCTACTGAGTCTTTCAGGAAGTCTGATGCTCTTTTTGTTCTTCCTGCTGGACCTAGGAAGGGTTTGCCTCCTGCTAAATCCACTATCAGCAAGTGGATTCGTCAGGTGGTGGAGCAGGCCTATTCTGCCAGGGCAAAGGTTCCTCCTTTTAGGGTTACTGCTCATTCCACTCGTACTATTGGTGCGTCTTGGGCTTTTCAGCACCAAGCTTCTGTTGAACAAGTTTGTAAGGCCGCAACTTGGTCTTCTGTTCATACTTTTTCCAAGTTTTCCAAGGTTGATGTTAAGGCCTCATCTGATGCTGCTTTTGGCCGCAAGGTACTTCAGGCGGTAGTGGTTTGAACTGCCTGTTGTTAACTCTTTTGGGATCCCACCCTGCCTTACGGACACTGCTGTTGGACGTCCCATACGTAAGGACTTCTGGAACCAGGCCGTGCCATGCAATAGGAAAAAGACAATTCTGTGAGTACTCACCTGTAGAATTGCTTTTACTATGCATGGCACGGCCTGCTTCACCCCACCCTTATCGTTATTCTTGGTTGCCTCTTTATGGTGATTGTTCCAAGTTAGTTGGGGTTTGTTACCTTTTTTACTTTTATCATCTCCCTGTTTGTTGAATAACTGCTTGTCAACACTGGATAAGTCTATGGTGATTCCGTTTTTATATGGTACCGGGAGGAGCCACAACTCTGAGTACTCACAGAATTGTCTTGCCATTCTTCCCATTTTGATAGGCTAGTGGAAAAGCAGTGGAAGAAATCTGAAAAGCTTTTGTGTCTTCCAAAGATGGCAAGTACCCCTTTCTGGATGAGGCGTTCCATGGTGGTGTCAGCCATGCGTGCAGCTTGCTCCACGGCCAATATCTGCTACGGCAGGCAAGTTCTGGATAAAGTGGTAGAAGAGGTCTTTGCGTACCTCTGCACTTCGATTGAACTCCTTCGCTAATAGAGGTCTTCAGATACATTGTGCCGGCTATGGACGACTTGTGCCTGGTGGCTAGGGACTGGTCTTGCTGTTCACCTTGCGGCGCCTGATCTGGCTGAAACAGTGGTTTGCTAACACTGCTTTTAAAACTATGCTTACTGCCCTCCCCTTTTCAGGTGGGGGGTTCTATTCAGGGAGCCTCTGGATCACCTGGTCTGGAAGGCCACAGGTGGAAAATCGACTAGGCTTCCACCACAGCAACAGAGTAGTACCTGTGCTACCCTCAGAGCGTGGCTGTGGCTTCTACTCAATACTATGCATTATGCCGAAGGAAGGGTCCGTTTGGCCGATCCTGGATCTCCGGAAATTTGAACAGTTAGGTTCGAGTGCAGGAGTTCTGCAAGAAATCTCCAAGGTCAGCCATGACATCACTACAACAGGGGGATTTTCTGCCCACGGTGGACATAAAGGATGCTTATCTGCATATCCTGATCTTTCTCTTTCACTCCCCTCTGGGCGGTTAAAATCCAGGGAGTATCCACCTATGCAACAAGATGGGTGGTGCACTGCTCTCCAATCGGGGCGTCCCGCTCAACCTGATACTGTAATACCACATACACACTCTAAGCCAACTAACATTCAAGTTTAATATAGCATACACTGTGGCACATGACACATACTTAGACAATAACACACCGATAACTGTACAAAATTTTAAAAGAACAATTGCTATTAAAAACCGGGGCCCCCATTCCACACCTCCAAGCACTTACACCAAATCACATACACACACCGGCCGGCGTCCCTCTAAGGGACAATGTCCACAAAAATGGGGCTGCAAACACAGGGGACTCAATGGCAAACAGGGGGATGTCGGAACTCCACGTCCTCAAAGCTTCATATCAGCCAGCTGCCTGCTGTTATCCATGTACATATTGCACCCGCAGCATAAGCTTTAATAGTCACGGTAACTTTGACTGCTACAAGTCAGAAATCCGGAGGCTGTATACAGTAGAAACCTGGGCTTAATTTATCATTTTTGCCTATACCAGGCTTGCCGAAATCCTACGCCATGCCGCCATAGTCCTCCTCCTTAGATTCACTGCTGGATGCAAAGCCCACATGGGTCCCAGGAAGTGGATACCAAACAAGTCTCCTCTCCTGTAGCAAGCTGCAAATCACCGTCGGCCAGGGCGTAGTGGCGTCAGCGCGAGGGGCGTGGCTAGAGGCCGTCACCGACGCACGTTTCACTCCCCATTGGGAGTTTCATCAGGGTGAGGGAGGGGCCGGGTGAGGTAATGCTTTCATACATCAAGCCACATCCTATTGGCTAACTCCATCCACTCATGTCTCGGTTCTCAGTACTGCTGCCAATCAGCATTATCCTGATCTTCCCTGGTCACCAACAATACCTGTGCTTTGGGTGGATGCCCAACATTTCCAATTTGTGGCACTGCCGTTTGGACATTCCACTGCCCGGCAAGTGTTCATGAAAGTCTTCGTGGTGGTGATGGCACTCCTGTGGAGGCAGGGTGTGCACATCACCCCATACCTGGACGACTTGCTCATCTGAGCCCCATCTCTGGCACTGCACTGCGGGATGTTCGGACGGTCTTGTCCACGCTGGAACTTTTTGGGTGGGTGATCAACTACCCCAAGTCCCTGGTGGTTTCCTCCATGGTGGCGACTTATCTAGGTATGACATTGGATACTCGACTGGCGCGGGTCCTTCTTCTGGTGCAGAGGTGGTGAGGTGTCTGCTGACAGATTAATATTCCACTAACAGACAGGGCATGCTTCTCCTTGGCCTGATAGTGTGTAACATCGAGGCAGTTCCATATGCCCAGATCTACTCCAGGCTTCTACAATGCTGCTTCTATCGAAAAATGGCACAGGAATGTGCATGCGGTGGACAGTCTCTTCATCTTGATGGATTATGCCGCATTTCAGCCCTATTGGAAGGTACAGAGGTTCATGTCTAGGGTGCAAGACCCCCTGGGCATGGCTCTGGCTATTCACTGGTCAGGGTACAAACTGCTCTGGCCCAGAAGGATATGGTTCTCGGATCTGTTCAGTCTGGCGGCTTCCCCGTGGCGACTTCCCAACCACCCAGATCTTCAACAGGGTCCTCTGCAACAACCCAATTCTCGAGCGCTGGCTTTAGCGGCTTGGCCTTTGAAACCAGCATATTGGAGGAGAGGGGTTTGTCTGGCACAGTCATTCGGACCTTGATTCGAGCACGGAAATGATTGTCCTCTAGAATTTACAACAGGATCTGTAGGGCCTTCGTGGCTTGGTGTGAATCTAATTGCCACTCCTGTAGGAGGTTCCCGGTACCCAAAAATGTTGGGAATTCCTACAACAAGGCCTGGATCCTGGCCTACAGCCCAGCACCTTTAGTGGCTTCGGTCTTATTTTTTTTTCTGGTCGCAGAGCATAGGTTAATCTGCACTTTCATGCAGGGCGCTGCGCTTGTTCTGTCTCCGCGGTGGTTGCTCGTCCCACCCTGAGTTCTCGGTCTGGTCCTATCAGCACTTCAGGGCCCCCTCTTGAACCCATGGTGGAGGCTTCCCTGACGACTCTTACGTTGAAGGTTGCTTTTCTTGTGGCTAGCTACATCCGATGGGTTTCGGAGCCGGCGGTGCTCGATCAGATCACCATTTTTGGTGCTGCATGAGGACAAAGCGGTGTTGCATATGATGCAGCATTTTTTGCCTAAGGTAGTCTCTCCCTTCCACTGTAATCAGGAAATAGTGCTACCATCCTTGTTCCCACGCCCCGCTTGCCATAAGGAGCGATTCCTGCATTCCCTCAACATGATCAGGGCATTAATCCCAGAAGGAGCAAGGAGGGGCATGACAGCAGCATGGTCCACCCTTAGCTCTTCCGGGTCACCACTCACTCCACCAAGGTGATTGCCTTCTACATGGTTTTAGTTTTATTTGACTGTTTCTAGTTGCATACATTATGTGCAGGTTATAGCTCTCCCCTTCTGGGGCTGTGGCTGAACTGCTTTTAAATTAACTGAGGAGATCATGCCACAGCCTGCCCTATATAGGCCGGGAGGCGCTAGTTTTCTTCTATCTTGAAGTCCCTGCCTATGGCTGAGACTAACCCATGCGTTGCTACTGGTGGTGCCCTGGAATGGAAGAGAATTAAATTTAACAGAAAGTACACAAATTTCCCTTTTTTTTCTCTTCTCTGCACATCAGTTTACCTGCAGCCGCAGCACAGCCCATGGAGATCTGCAGGCAGCACGGGTTAAGCGTATGTATTGGGCCTTACCTGCATGGCAGTGCAGTGAAAGGGTAGATGTTCCAGTCTCCATCCTTGGAATCCGGTGCCTGCTGCAATCACCTTCCTTAGGTTTTAAAGTCGCGGCATTTCAATCTTCCTGCTGTCCTTGCTAATGTGGGGTTCCCATTCTGCCACCTTCAAGGTCTTCTGCTGCCGCTGGATCTTCTCCTGCTTCTGCCCTCAATGCAGGTGCCACCATCATCAAACAAGAAAAAAAATGGTGCAGTATATAGTGCCAATACTGTATGGCACCACAACAGAAGCGCAATTGTGTGTTAGGGCCCTTACAGTAAATCTTGTGTTGGACAATTCTATAGCAAGTCAGGAGAGCAGAAGATCAAACACTGCACTTGAAGAGTGATTTGCTTTATTTGTTTTATTACTTTATGTAATGTTTATGAATCTCAGGTAAAGCTATGTTGCACTAGATTTAGAACAGAGTTCTTTTATTTCGATAATGGAGGTCATGCATTTTTGCATCTTAATTCCCCCTGCTTTGGGACTAAGCAGACCCACAGTCCCCTTTTTTCACTTTTTAGGTGACATTTGACATCCAAATTGGTCTTGGAACGGGTAGGGGGAGGGGGGTTACAAGGTGTGGGTGATTCTGTATACAATTGTAGTGGTCATTGTTGCAGATACAAGTCAATAGCAAAACCCCTTTATTCCTAGTATGTCACACACCCCGCTTCCAACATCCATGACACTTGGGAACCGGCCTGTAGAGGGCGATCTTGCAGAGATGACATGGGAAAAAGGAGCCCCTCCTGGTCCATAAGTACCTGGGACCTCCCACTAATCCCCAGTCTTTTCGTCTCTGCAGATCGGCGAAGCAAGTCAGAAGATGACTCTCTCCTCCTTGCAGGTGGCCGGGGTAATGGGTAACTCCCGGCCTTTCTCTATTTCTGCCTGAACTTAATTTTTTACGATATGCCTCCCAGCTTTGGCTGAAGGGCTCGGGCAAGGGTAGATACACCCTTGGGTGTATATGGGAGCTTCTCTCCCGTGAGACCTCAAATAAGGGGTAGGCGGTATCCGGGTTGGGCATGCCCTATAAATATCCCTATAAAACTCCCTGTGCCTTAGGGTGCTTCCTTGTGCCTTCCCCCTTTGCTCTCCTGGGCCCTGCAGGGGTGATAAGGAAGGGGGGGGGGCTTTATTGGAAGGGAGTGTTGTTGTCCTATGCACTTTTGAAAATATAAATGAAAAGAGTAAAGTAGAGAGGATAAGATCTGGTAGATTTTCCTTTTTGGCCTACCTGTGGTTCTTTCCTGGTGAGGGATTTAAATTTCCCTCTCTTTTTGCAGCGTGCGGACCTGGATGTGGGCGGGGCTTGGCACGCGGGGTCCGGCCCCCGTTCTATTGCGTCCTGGCAGTCGTTTCTTTTTGGCCCGCCCTCCGTTCTCTGCAGTTCTGCGTGGTGGGCGGGGCTTCTCGACGGCGCCGCATATGGATGGCATTTTCTCTCTGCATACACACGGTTTTGCCTGCTGGTTCGCTGGTCCCGGTCGCCTGGTCCGGTCGCCTGTCCTGACGCTGGTGCTGGGAGTACCCATTAGCCCTGCTAAAGGGATGTTTTTTTTTGTCTCTTTACTCTTTATGTGCATAAGGTTTATTATTGTATCTTCTTCTAGGTGGAAACTCTTCATTAGGGGTTTCTCCTGGTCCTTTATTAAATCCTCCCACTTGGGATTATTTAGGGGCATCCCAGGTAGCTTTTTGTGTAAATCCCACATACTTGGCGACTATAAATAATTATTTCTTAATAAACACCATATGGAGGCATCTCAGGATACTGGGCTTTCAAGTGGACCAACACCCTGAGGTGATCGGCCCGGGAATCTATAAGATTCCCGGGCCGATCACCTCACACACCGCGGGACATCCGAGATCGGGATGTCCCGCGGGGTGTAAACCCCCCAAACCCCCCCCCCCCCCCCGATCGGGGTGCCCCGGGGAAGTGGACCAATGCCCAGGATAGTCAAAATCCTGGGTGTTGGTCCACTTTCAGTGCCCTCGGGACAGACTCGGCAGTGTTTACGTTGTGGGGCATCCCTTGTTGGGGATAATGCATTTATTTGTGTATCTTGTGCTCATTTGGTTATAATGCAGCAGTCGGGCCCAAGCCTCAGGGTCGGTGGCTCCTGCCTCTTCCCCCACACCACCTTGTCTTGTCCATACCCCCAGTGATAGTGTCATGGGGTCGCTTTCTGATGTATGTGCCAGATTGGCTCACATTGAAAAAATAATGTCTAGCTCTGTGGCCAAGAAGGCCTCAGCTAAGAAAAAACATTTAACTCCTGCTGCTTCGGCTAGTGAGTTTGATAGTTGCGAGCGCCTTGATTGGTCGGACCTTTCTCCATTGGAGGAAGGGGAATTTTTTGAGGGATCTGATATTTCTGATGCTCAGCAATTTGTGGGTATTGACGCTGAACTAGGAGAAGGGGACGTTTTTGACACCCCTAAAGCTCATGCTTAATTGTATGAGGTATTGGCAATCGCTCCTCCTGAAGCAGTCCCTCCTCAGGGGAGTTCTTTGGAGCCTCCAAGCCTCGTTTAGAATTTCCTAATCAAAAGCATTTTGAGGACATCATTCTTAAGGAGTGGGAGAAGCCTGCACGGCTTCCTGGCGTTCCTTTAGGCTGGGATAAGAAATATCCCTTTCCAGCAGACACTGTTAAGCGTTGGTCATCCCCCCCTGAAGTGGATGCTCCTGTGCTCAGTTTGTCCAATTCCTCTATTTTACATTCCCCGGAATCTACTACTCTTAAGGATGGGGAAGACAAACGTATTGATCAAATGGCTCGGCCTTGCGGCCTGTGGGTGCTTCGGCACTTATGGCAGTTGCTATTAGGTCTGTTGTTAGAGACCTATTGAATACCTCAGGGCTTGATCCAGCCTCTGATGAGTTTGTCGCTCTCAAGCGTTGTGAATTGTTTGTGTCTTTTGTACTTTCTGCTTTGGATGATTCCTTGGCCATGTGCAGCAGAACTTCCGCCTTGCTAGTTGCTATTCGGCGGTCTATATGGTTACGCCAGTGGGCGGCTGATACTGTGGCTAAGAAGTCACTTACCGCACTTCCCTTTGGGGGATTGCGCCTTTTTGGTGAAAAGTTGGATTCTGTCATTAAAGGAGGCAAATTGCCTCAGCGTAAGAGGCAGCGTCGTTCCTTTCAGGGATTGGCCTCCTTAACCCTTCCTTTCGTGGTTCCAGATCTGGTAGAGGTTCGGCCTTTTCAGCCCCAAGGGGGACTCCATGGAACAGAGGTAGAGGACGTGCACGTCCAGGTCAAGGAGTTGGGGGTCCAAGTCTAAGTCTACTTCCAAGCCTGCCCAGCAATGAGGAGGCGCCCCCACCCTTACGGGTGGGGGGACGGCTGCGGTTTTTCTTCCTGGCTTGGGTCAAGGGGGTATCAGACAGATGGATTCTGGAAGTTGTGTCCTCCGGTTACAAGCTGGAATTCGAGTTCAGGCCTTCTCCCATATTTTTCAGGTCCCGGATGCCCGCGGGTCCGGTGATCGCGCAAGGGCTCCGGGCGGCGGTGGCGAACCTCTTAAACATGGATGTCATCCGTCTGGTGCCTCCAGCGGAAAAGGGTCTGGGCTTTTATTCCAACCTTTTTACGGTACCCAAAAAGGACTGCTCTGTTCGGCCTATTCTAGATCTAAGGCGACTCAATCTATTTATCCGTTTCAGAAAGTTCCACATGGAATCATTGCGTTCAACGGTCAATGCTCTCCGTCAGGGAGACTTTATGACGTCTATAGACATCAAGGATGCTTATCTGCACATTCTCATCAGTTCCGCTCACCAGAGATTTCTCAGGTTCACAGTAGAAGACCAGCATTTTCAGTTTGTGGCCCTTCCATTCGGTCTTACTTCATCCCCAAGAGTGTTTACCGAGGTGTTGGCAGGAGTAATGGCTATTCTCGGGGTCCAAGGCATTCGCATTGTGCCATTCCTGGACGACCTTCTCATCACAGCCCGTCCTTCAATCAGGCGGAATTGGACACCAGAACGGTGGTGGCGACACTAGAGAGATTCGGTTGGGTGATAAACCATGCCAAATCTTCTCTTTGCCCGTCAGGGAGATTCCCTTTCTGGGTCTGATACTGGATACCCTTTAGGCCAGGGTATTTCTTCCTCAGTCCAAGGTTGTTCTGATTCAGGATTTAATTAGTCTGTTCTTGTCCAATCCTCGTCAGCCTATCCGCCTGGGGATGAGGCTAGTGGGGCTGATGGTGGCCACATTCGAAGCGGCCCTGTTTGCACAGTTTCACATGAGGTCTCTTCAGCTCTTTGCAAGGTGGGACAAGCGCCCGCTGTCTTTGAATCGGGTTTGTCTGTTGTCTCCCCGTGTTCTGCAGTCCCTTCAGTGGTGGCTGACTTTGAGCAATCTCAGAAGCGGCAAGTCATTTCTGACCCCCTGTTGGGAATTGGTCATCACAGATGCCAGCCTCATGGGCTGGGGGGGGGGGGGGGGCGCATCTGAAGGGAACATCGGTTCCAGGGTTTGTGGGGGCCGCAGGAGGCTCACTCTCCAATCAATTTATTGGAGCTTCGGGACATTCGTTTAGTCCTACTTCGATTAACTCATTTCTTGCGGGGTCTGCCGGTTCAGATTTGGTCAGACAACCGAACAGCGGTTGCATACATCAATCACCAAGGAGGGACTCGCAGTTGGGGTGCTCTCCGGGAAGTGTCTCTGATCCTCCATTGGGCAGAGATCAATGTTCCCTGCATATCGGCAGTTTACATTCCGGGGATAGAGAATGTGGAGGCAGACTCCCTGAGCAGAGCATGCGCTCGACAGGGAGAGTGGTCTCTCAATCCCAGGGTCTTTCAGTTTCTTTGTCACAAGTGGGGGACTCCACGGTTGGACCTGTTTGCTTCTCGTCACAACCACAAACTTCCAGTGTTTGTGTCTCTATCCCAGGATTCTCTGGCAGTGGCAGTGGATGCCATGTCTCTGGCCTGGAAGAATCTGGGGTTCCTGTATCTGTTTCCCCCATTCTCTATGATAAGCAGGGTGGTGCGCAAGCTAGTCCTGGAAGGGGCGCCAGCAATCCTGGTGGCTCCAAGATGGCCAAGACGTCTGGTTCGCAGACATCACAAGGCTGGCAGAGGATCAGTTGCATCTGCCTCTTCTTCCAGATCTAGTCACCCAGGGTCAACTCACCCCCAATTTACCAACGCTGTCTTTGACGGCGTGGCTGCTGAAATCTCCATCTTAAAAGAGGAAGGTCTTTCTGACGCGGTCATTCGGACTCTTGTTAGAGCTAGGAAAAAGTCTTCCTCTGTTGTTTACTACAGGACTTGGAGGTCCTATATTGATTGGTGTGAGTCTAGGGTCTTGCCCTGTAGGGTATTTTCTATCCCTAGGATTTTGGAGTTTTTGCAACATGGTCTGGATTTGGGTTTCCAGATTAGTACTTTGAAGGGGCACGTTTCTGCTTTGGCTATTTTCTTTTAAAGATCTTTTGCTCTTCATCCTTTGGTTAAGACCTTTTCCCAGAGGGTCACGCATGTGCGGCCTCCTAGAAAGCCCTTGCTTCCAGTTTGGGATCTTAACTTGGTGCTTTCTGCCATGCAGGCTGCTCCTTTTGAGCCATTGCAGGATGTTCCTCTTCATATTCTTACTCAGAAGGTTGCTTTTTTGGTTGCTATTACCTCTGTCCGTCGGGTTTCTGAATTGGCGGCCCTGTTAATCCAGGCCCCTTATTTTGAAAGGCATCAAGATAAGGTGGTGTTAGATAAGGTGGTGTTCCGTTTTAAACCAGATTTCCTTCCTAAGGTGGTGTCTGCTTTCCACCTTAATCAGGATATAGTTCTTCCTTCACTTTGCCCTAATCCTAGTAATAACAAGGAAAGGGTTTTGCATTCTTTGGATGTGGTTCGTTGTGTTACGTATTATTTGGTGACTACTTCTGCTTTCCGTAAGACGGATGCTGTTTTTGTTGTGCCCTCTGGGCCTAGGAAGGGTTTTGCGCCCGCCAAGTCTTCCATTAGTAAATGGATACGTCAGGCCATTGTTGGGGCCTATTCTGCAAAGGGGAAGGTTCCCCCTTTTCGGGTTACTGCTCATTCTACTCGTGCTGTTGGGGCTTCTTGGGCTTCTCAGCACCAGGCTTCTGTTGAGCAGGTTTGTAAGGCTGCTACTTGGTCTTCGGTACATACTTTTTCTAAGTTTTACAAGGTTGATGTGCGGGCCTCAGCGGATGCTGCTTTTGGCCGCAGAGTTCTGCATGCTGCAGTAATTTAAGTTATGCCTTATTTTTCTTCTTGGGTCCCCACCCATTATTGACACTGCTTTTGGATGTCCCAAGTGTCATGGATGTTGGAAGCGGGGTGTGTGACATACTAGGAATAATACCATTTTGTGAGTACTCACCTGTAAAATGGTTATTACGAGTATGTCACACACCTCGCTTCCCCCGCCCTTTTTTGTTCTGGGGTCCTTTTATATGGTGTTTCTTATATTATATAATTTGCTCTTTCTGGTTTCTCACTGCTTTTTTAAAAGACTGGGGATTAGTGGGAGGTCCCAGGTACTTATGGACCAGGAGGGGCTCCTTTTTTCCATGTCATCTCTGCAAGATCACCCTCTACAGGCCGGTTCCCAAGTGTCATGGATGTTGGAAGCGGGGTGTGTGACATACTCGTCATACCCATTTTACAGGTGAGTACTCACAAAATGGTATTTTTATACACTGTGTTTATGTTTTAGACACTGATGATTTAATCTTAAACTGTGACAACCTCTTCTGTTTACAGTATAAATAAATCACTTGATTTGAACTCGTTTTTTTTCATGTACTCTCTCTGCGTGTGGAAAATAAAAATCATTTACTGGTGCTATGATTGCTACACTGCCCCCCTGAGTGGGTTAGGGTATCCTTCATAACTGAAACAGGTCTGAATTAAAGAGATTTAAAAAATAAGTGGTTGTTGGTTGGCTTCCAAAGTACTAAGGTGGGAGGGGGTGATTGCTGGTACTGCCCCCCCCCCCCCCCCCCCCCCCAGCAAACCACACTTTCGATTACTTACAACAAGCTGGTCTTTGCAGTAGGTGTTTTGGGGACAAAAGCATTCACTATTCACCACACGACACTCATGGTGGTTCTGATACATAGACTGTGTGGTTACTATATACTGGCTAAATATACACAATGGAGTCACAATCTGGGCAATATTGCTAATCCATAATGAATAAACAGTTTGTCTAGAGCCAGTTAAGTTCATTGTTTGAATATTGATTACCCTTAGGATTGTACATGTTATATTATACATGTTATATAAGATGCAAGTTGCTGTATTATAATACTTACTTCTACATAGTGGCCATTTGGGTGTTGTACATCTGGCCACTTATGAGGTTGCTACTTAATCATAGTTAGTGGACAATTAAGTGTTGTGTTTGTGCCTCAGCTATGATCATATCTGATCACTTTCCAACGAGGTGTCATTTTGTACTTGCCCGTAAGTAAAATTGCAGTCAGTGTTCTGTTTGTGGAAACCTGATATTTTGTGTCTATAATCTTATTAATGTTTGCAGTCTTAAATAAAGCACAAAGGGCACATAAGGAACAAGGGTGACTGCGTGTTCATGTTGGCGCCTGTGTGAAACACTGGCATTCATTACTGCTCTATTGTCCTTACTAACTGGTCCCGGACAATTGTTAAATGAAGAAGCATACCTGTGAATATCATGATTGTGATATCCGTTTTTTATTTTAATATTTTTGCTTAAATTGTGTTACTTTCCTATTCTCTGGATCAAAGTCATAACTGACGTCATTGGTGACAACTCCATTTTGGCCCACATTACCAGTTGCATAAAATATGCCAATATATGTTCCATAATGTAGGCCATTTGTTTAATAGGAGCCGCGTATGTTTGCCAAACCGGAACCTGTTTGGAATACTGTTTCTTTCTTTTTGAAATTAGACAGTCGTGGATTAGAGGTAAGGAATTCGAGTTGTGAGGGTTGCAGGATCAAATCCCGGCCAAGTGCTCTTGAGCAAGGCACCTAACCCCCTCCAAACCCTCCCCAGGTGCCGGAATTGGGGCAGCCCACATTAGGACATGTGCATACTCACTGCACGAATGTGTTAAATGCGGAGAAATAATTTCAATGTGTGCACCTGCATACAATGGCTATCCCCCTCCCCACAAAAAAAAAAAAAAAAAAAAAGTTAGACTACTTCACCTCAACTTCCAGCCTAATATATTTGGCACTGCACTGCACAGTGTCATCCTTGGATGCCCTGAACATTAAGTACTGGACAAAGCTCCTGGGAGGAGCTTTTGATGACATGCTGTTTGGTCCACCCCATTGGCTCAGCTATAGAGTGAGCATAACATTCTTACCTGTGCATTATTGTGGAGATCAGCAAAACCTGGCCTGTTGGTGGCTTTGAGGAGTGGGTTGAGCCCCACTGGATTAGTGAGCCAACGGAAGGGGGTGACATTTAGTGAAGCTTGACCTGGCACAGGCTTTACAACAGGTATGAGAATCTACTTCACTGCTTAGTAGTTGACCTAAAATAGGCACGTAGTCCCTCTCTAGGCTAGTGATTTATAAAGTATTAAAGCGGACCTTCACTCTGAATAAGAGTCTATCTATATGTTTCCCACACCCTGTACATACAGATTGCTCAAATTAAAAATCATCCTACCTGCATCTACTGCATGTTATGAGCCTTTAAACATCCAAGATGGCTGCTCATGTAACATTAGGCAGCCTGCATACAGGAAATGCCTTCTGACTGTGCTGCTCTGCATTCTGGGATTGCTGACCTTTTCCTGACCCCAGCTCTGCTCTGTCTGAGCAAAGCACAGCTATAACCCGCCCCCCGTACCTTATCCCATTCTCCTCTCCTCAGTAAGTGTGATGCTTCTGAGTCAAGATGGCGGCGCCCGTATCCTAAAGTCTTGAACAGATTTGCAGCCCAGTGGGGGAAAGAATAATAATTGACTAAAAACTTAAAATATATTAACTTTAGATGCTTGGGAATAGTTTTTTAAGGGTTTGGGCTTTTCAATAAATGGTGAAGGTCCGGTTTAAGGTTGGAGAGAACTTTTGCAAGGTTGACAACTGTGGTCGGTTATAATGGCATACTGCACACAAGGCTCTGGGGACATTGGTATACATTATGAAAAAAATGATGAGTAAGTTGTGGAGTGCTTTGGGGTAAGGGACCTCCACTGTGGGGATCTTAAAAGAAAACATCTTAAAGAATGATTGCATGAAAGAGAGGCCATTGTGAAAATTGGATGGTTAGAAAATGCTCATTGCAGCCTGCTGATCTGTCTCTGTGCAGCACTCCCTGAGCATGACCTGTCGTGAAGGATATCTGGTTCCATGCATGTAACCATGCTGTCAGGTTGAAAGCCTTTACAGCAACACATACAGTAGGCATAAAGTTATTAAAGCAGGATCCCAATCACCCCTAGCTCCTTGAGAATGGTGCTTGGTAAGGGTTATTTTCTTTGTAACTCCCCTGTCCTGCCTCAGCACCAGGGGAGGGAGACAGAGCAAACTCAATCTGGACTCATAACTGGACTTCCTCTTTAAAGCCAAAATCAATGGTTATGATTTGGGGTATCCCGAATTTGAATGCCCCACTGTGTGAACCTAAGGGGTTGCCTGATCGACTTAACTTTTCCCTGAGCCCACACCACATACCCGCTATATCCTTTTAGCTGGGGCGCATAACCATGGCAAGCATTTCTGAATGGCTGGCATGGGCGCACACACAGGTAGAGGGATGTAGCTGGAGGCACATGCTCCCCTCAGAATTTCAGAAATGCGCGCTGCTCATGCCCATGCATGCACCATGAGAACAGGTAAATGGTGAGTTCATGGGTGATCACAGGGGGATACTCACAGGGGGACATCACTAATCGAGATGCCCCAGACACCCAGAGAAACAAAACCCAGGATAGTAAAAATCTTGTTTTGTTCCTTTTTTCAAGAACTTTAAGTGCAGTATTTCATTGTTTTCATATCCATAGCAGTCATGTTGCTTTGCTATGTTTGGCCTTTTAATTGTGCGGTACATGACGGTTAATTTCCTTCTTTGTACCTGTAGTTGCTGGTGACTGTTTCTGCTAAAATATTAACAATTGATTTCAGCAGTATGGTGAATGTTCTGCTCCATTTACTTCCTTCAATAGCAGTGATAGTTGCTCATCTGGTATAGCTGGAAGCTAAAATCATCTGTTTTGGCAGCGTCCCTGTTCAGTTTAGACAAAGCTATATTCAGCCCCAGATGGGTGGATTCCATCTATGGAAGGATGAACTGTTTCCCTTTAGGGATTTCTGTTATTTTCAGGCTAAGCTCTGTCAATACAAGTCCTGCCAAAACCTATAAAGCTGGGCTTCTTTTTGTTATATGGAAAACCAGTTTGTGACCTTCTATCTGAGAAGAGAGGGAGGCTGGCTGGCTATTGGGAGGCAACATTATAGAATGTCAGCCCTCGTCTCCGTTCCTTAGACTGTTGGCCTCTATGTTTGGAGTCCAGAACTGAAGCATTTGTATAAATGTGGAATTTGTTTTTAAAAGGTTTAGTGTGTAGCTCTTAATAAATGGCATCTGTAGGCAAAGTGTAAAATTAAAGCATAAGTACATAATGCTATGCCGCTTATCTTTCTCCCATCATCCTACAGGACAGCCCACAGAGAGAGAGAGGCCCCTCACACAACTGGGAAAGGTTAAAAACCTCACCCCTTCCCCTGATCCTCAGTATTTGTGTTTACTTTCCAGGATTTTTTATTTCATATTTTTTACCCCCAGGAGTACCTGGTGTGGTGCTCGCAGACTCCAGGCTTTGCTCACACATGGCAGTGTCCCTGCAGCCTGTGGGGTATACTGGAGCACCTCTTACCTACCTGCTGCTGCCATTTTCGTGAGGTGCGGTACATTCCGGTCCAGAGGTCGCGGTGCTGGCTGTGTCGGTGCCACTGACTGTTTTCCATGACCGGGAGTGCAGGGCCGGATGCCGCCTGTATTCCAGAGAGCATTGCTGAGCATTTCCCGGCGCCGCGCGGGCCCAGATTGGGAGTCCTCCAGCCACTCCCACTTCTGGGGCAAGCGTCATTTCTGGCACTGAGGCGTCCTCTGTAAGACTCTTAGCCCCTTTCTGACCTCGGGCTGCGGTGGTGTGCATCTAGAGGTGGAATGGCGGTCTTTTAAGTCACATTACGGCTGAGGCAGCAGCCGAGGCTGTATAGCAGCAGCACCGACAGCAGAGGTGTTCTGTCTGAGATGCCTCACTTTTATTTGCCCAACTTAAGACTATGTATATCTCTCTATCTAGATATATTTATCAAGACTTATGGTCTCCCTCTCTCGGTTTAACCTTCCCATCCTAAGGATAAGGAGAAGAAAAAAAGAGTTTCTAAAGTTAATCCCGGAATCCAGGCTTGCCCACTTGTGTCTTGGTTGTCGATCTATTTTAGTGGAATCATGGAGCAGGATTTCCTGTCAAACCTGCATTGACAGCAAACTGAAAGGTGAGGCAGTTTCCTATTTGAGAGACTGTGGAGTTCATGAAATTATGAAATTGACATGGCATCTAGCCTGTAAATCTGCCCTTCCAGGGCAGCCCTGTCTGTTGTTGCGCTCCTTTCGACACAGACTATGGGCATCCTCATCCCGGGCCCCTCCCACTCCCAGAGGCTGAGGTTATTGATGGACAGGTTTCCTCTAGCTAGAATTCCCTCAATAAGGTATTCGGCGTGGAGGGTTCAGAGGGTAGGAGGGGACTGCTCGAAGTTCCAGGACTAGCATTTCGGACAAAATCTCTGCCCTGCTCTTTGATATTTACAATACTATGAAGGTTTCTGAGCAGGAACAAACATTCGCCCAGTATACTACAAGTTAGTAACTACGAAACAAAGGGCTTTCCCAGTACATATGTCTCTTTTTAATATGACCAGGAAAGAATGGCAGTGTCCAGTGAGAGAGTTTTTCCAAGTGTACAGCACAGCCTGTTTCATGTCAATCATAACTTCTGGGTATTCCGCCACAAGGTGGAGCAGTTGACTGCAGAAGATTTGTGGCTCCTCCCCGCCCTATAAAAAGCCAGGAATCACCCATAGACCCCCAGTGTTTCTCTGCAGTCATGACTGCGAAGACCAGAAGTTGGCTCTCTACGGTTATTCGCAGGGGAGCAGGGCAACCAAGCCTGCGGCCCTGCAAGCCTGATCCCACCTGCTTCCGGACCCTTCTGCCTCCCAGCCTTGGCTGTTGGATCGGGTGACGGTAGGTTGCGCCTGTTAGCGGGGGGCGGCGCTGCGGGATGATGCTTTTCGCGTCATCCCCCTGCGCCCCGCCCCTCGAGGATCTTTCGCCGGCGCCATTTTGCAGGGCTCCACACTGCTGCTGGGGCTCTCTCCACCTGCCTGGTCCCTCTCCCATCGTCGCTTGGTAGATCTTATTGCGGTCTTCCGGCTCCTGCTGCGGTGCTGCTCAGCTGGTCCATGAAGTGATCCGACGAGGGTTTATTTCGGTGCATGTGCTGTGGGATGCTCATGATTGTCTTGCTTATGTCTTGCCTTCTCTTGCCCTGTTAATAGATGAAATCAGTGGAATGGCAGAAAAGGGGGACATTGTAATTACAGGTGACTTCAACATGCCTGATGTGGACTGGAATATCCCAAGTGCATCGACATGCAAGAGCAGGACTATATTAGAGGCACTTAATGGAGTGTCTCTAAAACAACTTGTGACATTGCCAACTAGAGGAGATAACATTCTGGACTTAGTTCTGACCAATGGGGATCTGGTGTCCGAGGTCAGGGTTGAAGAAAATCTGGGTTCCAGTGACCATCAATGCTTATGGTTCAGAATAAAAACAGACATTCTGCAATCACACACCAGAACCAAAGTGCTAGAGTTTAGGAAGATAAACTTCATGGAAATGTAGAAGGAAAATTAGGTGACTGGAACAGAGTAGCAGAAGTGAGTGCCCAGTGGTCACTATTAAAAATGGCCATCTTAAAGGCAACTAAGCAATATGTGAAACAAACTAGCAAGTTTAAAAGGAAGAAGAAACCATTATGGTTTACTAGGGAAGTCAACACTATCATAAAAGATAAGAAGTCTGCCTATAAGAAGTATAAAGTAAGTGGAAGTGTAGCTGACAGAGGCGTATAAAATTAAACAGAGGGAAGCAAAACTAATTATAAGGACTGCTAAAGGGCAAAAGGCCAAATCTATGAAGAGGGGAGATAAAACCTTTTTCCGATATATTGGTGACAGAAGAAAAACAATGCAGTCTCAAAAATTAGAAATAGGGAAAATAAATATATTGACGGAGATAAGGCTATGGCTGACCATCTGAATAGCTACTTTTGTTCGGTATTTTCAGATAGTAGCAGGCATGGCCATAGCACAGCATCCAGCTGGGAGGGCACAGCTCTGGAGTTTTCTGGAGGCTGATGTCTTAGCTGAGCTGGCACATCTAAAGGTAAGTAAGGCGATGGGTCCAGATGGAATCCACCCCAGAGTTCTAAGGGAACTTAGGTTTGTGATTGCAGCCCCTGACTGATTTACTTAACCATTACCTTTCAACTGGTGAGGTTCCAGATGATTGGAGAATGGCCAATGTCGTACCAATCCATAAAAAGGGGAGTAGAGAAGAAGCCAGTAATTACAGACCAGTTAGTTTAACATCTATAGTGGTCAAATTAATGGAAACACTCTTAAAAAAAAAAAAACAGATAATTTCTCATCTAAAAATTAATGACCTATTGGACCCAAAACAGCACGGCTTTACTGAGGGCAGATCATGTCAGACCAAAGTGTTAGATGAAGGTGGTGCTGTGGATATCGCTTCTCTGGATTTTAGCAAAGCCTTTGACACTGTACCACATAAGGAGCTCATAGATAAGTTATTGAAGGTAGGACTCAATCCCTGGATAGTTCAGTGGATTTCCAGTTGGCTGAGGGATCTGTATCAGAGCGTTGTTGTAAATGGTGTGCAATCTGAACAAAGGCGAGTTACAAGTGGTGTGCCGCAAGGCTCTGTCCTGGGCCCCATTCTTTTTAATATATTTGTAAGTGACATAGGAGAAGGCCTGGTAGGAAAAGTTTGTCTGTTTGCTGATGATACAAAGGTTAGTAATAGGGTGGATATTCCTGGAGGTGTCTGCAACAAGGACAATAGAGTTTAATGTCTCTAAATGTAAAATCATGCACTTGGGTAGAAGGAATCCCTGCTCTGTGTACCGTATGGGCAGCACTGTGTTAGCACCTCGGAGGAGAGAGATTTAGAGGTACTGATTAGTGATAGCTGCAAGATGAGTGGACAGTGTAGCCAGGCAGTGGGAAAAGCAAGCAGGATGATCGTCTGCATAGGTCGAGGCATCACCAGTAGGAAGAGGGAGGTTGTGATGCTGCTGTATAGAGCTCTGGTGAGGCCACAGCTAGAATACTGTGTGCAGTTCTGGAGACCTTACCTGCAAAAAGACATTATTCAAATAGAACGTGTCCAAAGGCGGGCAACAAAAATGGTGGAAGGACTTAAACTTAAAACTTATCAGGAGTGTCTTAAAGAACTTAATCTGTACAATCTAGAGGAAAGAAGGGAGAGAGGGGACATGAGTGTGAACTTCAAATATGTGAAAGGATTGAATAAGGTTCAGGAGGGAATTGTTTTTAAGAAAAACTTAATGATAGAACAAAGGGGCACAACCTGAAGCTAGTCGAGGGGAAGATCAGGAGCAATGTTAGAAAATATTATTTTACAGAAAGAGTAGTAGATGCTTGGAACAAACTTCCAGCAGAGGTAGTTGAAAAATCACAGTCACTGAATTTAAACATGCCTGGGAAAAGCACACATCTATCCCAAGATAAAGAGTACATACAGTATACACATAAGGGCAGACTAGATGGATCGTAGGGTCTCCTGCTGTCAACCTTCTATGTTTCTTGCAGACGGGATAACAGCATTGTGGTTTCTCCCGGTCCAATCCCCCCCCCCGCCACCTTTCCCTGCGCTGTGGGGCATCCCTTGGGGCATCCCGGGTGGGCTCTTTATTCCTGGTGGGCTGACTGTGCCCTTTTTTTTTTGATAATCACCGTATGGAGGCTTCTGGGTATTGCGAGCTTGGGGGCCCCTGGGGGCAGCCTCGGCTGTGTGTCATGTGCGGGCATCCCCTTTGAGTGGTGGTGGCGCGGTTTGTGTGCCGTGCGGCCAAAGTATTATTGCGGATCAGGCTGAGCCGAGCGTTTCTCTTTCTAGTCCTGCGTTCCCTACGACATCCCCTACTCCTCCGTGCCTGCATTTAGCCCCCAGTGAGGGGGATACTAGCAGGGGGTCGCAATCAGATCTGGCGCTGCACAGGGCCAGCATTGAGCGGCAGTTGGCCTGACCGGCGGCGGGCAAGGCCTCTAGCAAGAAGCGGCACCTTGATGTTGCGTTGTCCCTATTTGCCGAGGAGGATGAGGGCCTTTATGTGTATGGCGGCCGTGACTCCCCGGAGGAGGGGGAGCTTTTCTGTGACTCGGACTCCTCTGGGGATCGTCAGGACGGTTACGATAGTGACCTAGGGTCCTCCTCTGATGAGGATACCTGGCTCCCGGATGATACCGATAGTCTCTTGTCGGCAGTTTTCGATACATTACACATTGCCACTCCTAAGGCGGCGAAGATGAAGCAGGGCGAGCTTTTCCGCCCTGGCAAACAACGCTTGGAGTTTCCCGAAACAGGGCCATTTCTCAAATATGGTTCTTTAAGGAGTGGGAACGTCCTAATAGGTTACCCTCGGTGCCCAAGGGGTTGGATAGAAGGTATCCATTTTCGGCAGATTTAGTTAAGCGCTGGTGGTGCCCTCCTGAAGTGGATGCTCCGGTCCTGGGGCTATCTAACACTTCGGTCATGCCATCCCCCGACACTACCACGCTGCGTGATAGCGCGGACCGGCGTATGGATCAGTTGGCTTGTCATGCCTTTACCTTTGTGGTGGCCGGTTTGCGCCCGGTCTGCGCCGCGGCCATTGTGGCTATCGCCATTAAAAAGGTCAGGCGTTCTGCTGAGGCCGCCAGGTCTGGTAAGAAAAGGGAGGATTATAAGGATCTCTTGCTTTGCTCTGATTTTATTGCGTTTGTGCTGGCTGCCATGGACGATGCCGTCCGGCCCTGTTGGTGGCTATGCGTCGGTCAGTTTGGTTGCGTCAGTGGGCTGCTGACACTGCCGCTAAGAAGTCTCTCACTGTGCTTCCTTTCACGGGTCTCCGTCTTTTTGGTGAGCGTCTTGGCCAAGGATGGTAGGCTCCCCCAGCTTAGAAAGCTCGGCCCTTTCGGGGCTCCTCTCTCCAAACCCCCTCTCAAGGCCCCTCAGGCATGAGGAGGCGCCCTCACCCGACCAGGTGGGGGGACGGCTTCGCTCACGTCTGGAGGCTTCGCGTCTCAGAGTTTGTCAGGTTCAAGCACTTTCGCATGGAGACATTACCCTCGGCCGTAAGTTCTCTTCGACCGGGCGACTTCATGACAACGGTGGACATCAAGGATGCCTATATAAACGTGCCAATCTTCCCAGGTCACCAGAGGTTCCTGAGGTTCGCTCTGGGGGATCAACACTACCAGTTTGTGGCCTTGCCGTTCGGTATCACCTCGGCTCCTCGGGTTTTCACCAAGGTGCTGGCTGGTGTCATGGCTCTCCTGAGGAATCAGGGCATTCGCATCCTTCCTTACCTGGACGACATTCTGATTGCTGCTCAGTCTCTTCATCAGGCTGAGAGGGATACTCAGGTGGTGGCATCCACTCTCGTGTCCTTTTGCTGGGTGATCAATTATCCCAAGTCTTCACTATCTCCATCTTTGGTGAGGCCCTTCCTGGGCATGACGCTGGATACTTCTCAGGTCAAGGTATTTCTCCCTCAGCAGAAGGTGGAGGGCATTCAGATGCAGGCACGGGCCCTGCTTACGTGTCCTCACCCCTCCATTCGGCATGGGATGCAGTTGGTGGGCCTCATGGTGACCTGCTTCGAGGCGGTTCCCTTTGCTCAGTTGCACATGAGACCTCTTCAGTTAACATCTCTTGTCGGTTTGGGATCGGAATCAGGAGTCCCTGGATCAGGAATTTGCTCTGTCCCCTCCAGTCAGACAGTCCCTATCCTGGTGGCTGGACTCGAGGAATCTTCTGGTGGGTAGATTGTCACCACGGATTCCAGTCTGACCAGCTGGTGGGGGGGGGGGGGGGGGGGGGGGGTTGGGAGTCTCTGAAATTCCAGGGTCGGTGGGGCCCCCAGGAGGCCAACGCACCCATCAATATCCTAGAGCTGTGGGCGATCAGGTTGGTCCTCTCCCAGTTGACCCCCCACCTTCGGGGTCGTGCTGTACAGGTCCGCTCGGACAATCAGACGGCAGTTGCCTACATCAATCATCAGGGAGGGACTCGGAGCAAGCGAGCCCTCAAGGAAGTGTCCCTGATCTTGTCTTGGGCGGAGGAGACTGTTCCCTGCATTTCGGCGGTTTACATCCCGGGGTGGAGAACCAGGAGGCGAACTCCCTGAGCAGGGGGTCGTCTCGCCTAGGAGAATGGTCCCTCAGCAACAAGATTATTCTTAGTATACAGTACGTCCTTGTCCAGATAGAATACTTACACTCGGGGGGGTATTACTCCGCCAGATGGCGCTGGACTGCAGAGACATGAAAAATAGGCTCCTCCCGGCCCCTCAAATGCACAGGGACCTCCCACAATCCCCAGATCTTCTCTGCAGTCTGGACTGCGAAGGACAAGAAGATGGCTCTCTCTATTCGCAGGTGAGCGGGGCTATTAGCCTGCGGCCCTGTAGGACTATTCCCACCCATTCCATCAGTAATTGCCTCCCACCTTGGCTGCGCTGGTGGGGTGATGGTAGGCAGCACCGCTTTTAGGTGCTTAGGAGCGCTGCTCCACCGCAATCCCCCACCAAAGGGTAGGCGGTATAGGCATATGGTGAGCCTCTATGGGATGTCCCTCCCGCACTATTGCCCCTTGCCCCTGTCTATCGGTGGGTCCTGTTAAGTGCCCGCTGTCCTCCCTTACTCTCCTTGTAGCCTTCGGGGGAGGGAGGGGGTGTGTGTGTATATATGTGTATTGGCCTTGTGCTTCACTTCATTATGCTTGGTGTCAGCCGCCGCGCTGACTTGTTTTCACTTACTGTGCCTTGTAATTGCCGCCGCACGCGCTTCCCTGTGTTCCGCGCTTGGCGGCGGCGTTACCTCAGGCGCCGGTGCGACGTCATTGGCTGCTTGTGAGGCTTTGCGCTCTTCGGGGGGGGGGGCCATCTTTGGGGTGTTCCGCTTCACTGTTCATGCAGGCCCGTCCCTCGAGGTACGAGCGGGGATTCTCAGCCTGATGTGTCTTCTAGACTGGCTAGTGTTGAGAAGTTGATTGCTAATACTTTGGAGCGTAAGGCCTCTGCAAAGAAGCGGCACTTAACGCCTGATGTCGCTCTTTTCCCTATGGAATCTGATGAGTTTTTGGAACTGTCTGACTATACCCCTTTGGAGGAAGGGGAGCTATTCTCCGACTCATAGTCATCTGATGAGAGGCCCAGGGGTCACGACGATTCTGGCTCTGACCCCTGGGCCCCAGATGATACTGCTAGAATGTTGGCTCCGATTTTTGAGGTTCTGTCTATCTCTCCCCCTGTTGCGGACCCAGGCAACAGGGGGAACTTTTTCATACTGCTAAGCACGCTTGGAATTTCCTGATCAAGCACATATTCTAAGTATGTCACACACACACGCTTCCGATAGTCATTACACTTGGGTTATACTGATCTGTAGATGGCGATCTTGCAGAGATGTCAATGAAAAAAGGAAGGCCCTCCCAGTCCATAAATACCTGGTACCTCCCACTCATTCCCCAGTCTTTCATCTCTGCAGACGGCGAGCAAGTCAGAAGATGGATGTCTCCTCCTTGCAGGTAGCCGGGATAACTCCCGGCCCCTCTATTGAGTCTATTTCTGTCCGGATCCCTTTTAACTGATTTTACTTTGCCTCACAGCACAGGCTGCTGGTTCGAACAATGGTAGACTGCACCCTATGGTGCTTAGGAGCTACGCTCCACCATGAGACCCCATACCAAGGGGTAGGCGGTTAGCCGGGTTGGTGATCCCGGCTTGGGATGCCCTGTCCCTTGGCCTCCCACCCTAACGTGGATTCCCCCTCTCCCGGATACCCTTAGAGGAGGGGGAGGCCTTGTCCCTTGAGGGCTTAAATGTTGTTGTATGTGTGGAGTTTGTTTGGGCACTCGGTCAAGGTGTGGGTGCTTGCTTTGTGTCACTGTACTTAAGCACGGTGGTACCGCGGCGCCGGCCGCCTCGTGCGCTGATGGCGGCGGGGGAGCTTCCCCTCAGGGGCGGGGCTGGGCATCCGCGCGATCGCCTACTGCCCGCCCCCGTGCTGCTGGTGCCGCTGTTTTTATTTCCCGGCTACTGGCTGGGAGCTAAGGGGGAGGGCGGGGCCGGGCGCGAACCGCGCCGGCCTGCCCTCCTTCTACCACTGATTACGCGCTTTTCTCCTTCCTCCGCTTGTGTGCGTGTGTGACGGTCGGCGGTCTTTTGTCGGTGAGTGGCCCTTGGGGGCCCCATTAGTCTTTGTATATATACTGCAGGGGCACACAGCTCAGGTTGCCATGCTGAGCTCTCCGCTCCGGAGCCCACACTGAGCCCTGTATCCTCTGTGCGTGCCGCTCACCCTTAAAAGAACTTGTGGTCTCCATTAGTTTTTGTATATATCCATGCCCCTTGTGTGGTTGTCTGCAATGCTTGTCTGTTGACATTATTGGACATTTACTTGTCTGATTGCTGTGCCTGTCTTTTGTCTTCCAGGTGGACCCTTGTTACTATTAAAGTGGGGTTCTCCCGGTCCTGGGGTCCCTGGTGCAAAAATAGTTCCCTGTAGAATTCCTCCCACGCGGGACTAAATGGGGCATCCCGTGTAGCATTGCTGCGTAATTCCCTCTGGTCATCGTGACCAATTATATAAAAAAATCACCATATGGATGCTCCCCCGGATACGGGACCTGGGCTCCCTTCAGGGCAATCCAGGCAGTGTTTGGGGTATCCCTTTCGGGGGATGTTGTATTTCTTTGTGTAACGTGCGCAGCGGACTATTACGCGGCAGTCCTAATCTCCGGCGTCCGGCTCTGCTCCGCCGGTCTCCTCTCCTACTCCCCCCCCCCCCCCCCCCCCCGTCTGATCCGTACCCCATGTGACTTTGTCATGGGTGGGGAGTCGCATTCTGAGGTGTGCACCAGATTGGCCAATCTTGAAAAATTGTTTTCTAGTGCTGTGGCCAGAAAGGCCCCGGCTAAGAGAAACATTTGTCTACAGCCACGCAGGCCTTTGATTTGGATGAGTTTGACTCTCTGGACTGGTCCGATTGCCCCCTGCTAGAGGAGGGGGAGCTGTTTGGGGAGTCAGATGGGTCTGATGATCAGCAGTTTGTTGGTGCTGATACCGAGCAGGGTCAGGGGGATTCGTTGGATACCTCTAAGGTCCTGGCTCATATGTTTGAGGTCTTGGCTATTTCTCCTCCTGAAGCGGCTCCTCCGCAAAAGGGGGAGTTCTTTGAGGCGACCAAGCCGCACTTGGAATTCCCTTATCAAAAGCATTTTGATGGCATTATTCTCAAAGAATGGGAGAGGCCTACTTGACTTCCAGGTGTTCCTCCGGGTTGGGATAAAAAATATCCCTTTCCGGTGGACGCGGTGAAGCACTGGTCGTCCCCTCCTGAGGTGGATGCTCCTGTTTTGGGGTTGTCTAGCACCTCCATTTTGCATTCTCCGGACTGTACTACCCTCAAGGATGGTGAGGATAAACGCATTGACCAGATGGCTTGTCATGGTTTTGCCAGTGTTGGGTCATCCTTGCGGCCTGTTTGTGCTTCGGCGCTCTTATTGGTAGCTGCCAGGTCGGCTGTTAGAGAACTGTTGACTACTTCCGGGCTTAACCCGGCTAGTGAGGAGTTCACCACCCTTAAGCGGTGTGAGTTGTTTTTGTCATTTGTACTAGCCGCCTTGGATGACACATTGGTGATGTGTAGTAGAACTTCGGCCTTGCTTGTGGCTATCCGGCGGTCGGTTTGGTTGCGCCAGTGGGCGGCTGATTTTGTGTCCAAAAAGTCGCTTACGGCCCTTCCCTTTGTGGGGTTGCGGCTCTTTGGGAAAAAAAAATTGGATTCGGTTGCAAAGGGTGGTAAGTTACCTCAGCGTAAGAAGCGGCGTCGTCTCTTTCGGGGGGCAGCTTCCTTCACTCCTTCCTTTCGTAGGGCCAGAGTTGGCAGGGGATTGGCCTTCTCCTCCTCCAGAGGTGATTCCTGGAACCGGGGTAGGGGTCGTGCCCGTCCAGGACACAGCTGGGGCTCTAAGCCTAAGGCCGCTGCCAAGCTGGCTCAGCAATGAGGGAGTGCCCTCACCCTTGCGGGTGGGGGGACGGCTGCAACTCTTCTCCCGGATCTGGGACCAAGAGGTCTCGGACAGATGGATTCGGGAAGTGGTGTCTTCCGGTTACAAGCTGGAGTTCGAGTTCCGGCCCCCTCCCAGATTCTTCAGGTCTTGGGTACCCTCTGGCCGCGCAGGGGCTCCGGCCGGCAGTAGCAAATCTTCTGGACATGGCTGTCATTTGCCCGGTGCCTCCCTCGGACCGTGGCCTGGGCTACTATTCCACTCTGTTCACGGTGCCCAAGAAGGACGGTTCCGTTCGTCCCATTCTGGATCTGAAGTTACTCAACAGGTTCGTCCGTCCCCGGAAGTTCCGCATGGAAACTCTGCGTTCGGCCATCTATTCACTTCGTCAAGGGGACTTCATGACGTCCATAGACATCAAGGATGCTTACCTGCATATTCCAATCCTTCCCACACACCAGAGATTTCTCAGGTTCCTTGTAGAAAATCACCATTTTCAGTTTGTGGCTCTTCCGTTTGGACTTACCTCGGCTCCAAGGGTTTTCACCAAGGTGCTAGCAGGGGTGATGGCCCTCCTCAGAGCCCAGGGTATTCGCATCGTGCCTTATCTGGACGATCTTCTTATTGTGGCTTCCTTTCTCAGCCAGGTGGAGCTAGATACCAGGTCTGTGGTAGCCACCCTGGAGGGATTCGGCTGGGTGATCAACTATCCCAAGTCCTGCCTCTCTCCCTCCAGGGTGGGGGAGTTCCTGGGAATGTCTCTGGATCTTTCTCAGGCCAGGGTGTTCCTCCCCCGGCCCAAGGTTCTTCTGATTCAGGAATGGACTCAGCGTCTCCTATCCATCTCTCCTATCCATCCCTTGCCCGTCCATTCGGCTGGTGATGCGACTGGTGGGATTGATGGTGGCATCATTCAAGGCGGTTCCCTTTGCCCAGTTTCACACAAGGACGCTCCAGCTCCATCTCTTGGCGGCCTGGGACGGGTCCCCGCTGTCCTTGGATCAGTATTTTCTGATGTCCCCCCGGGTGCGGCATTCCCTTCGGTGGTGGCTGGAACCAAGCAATCTGACGAGGGGCAGATCCTTTGTGACCCCTCATCGCGATCCCATCAATGTTCTGGAGCTGAGAGCCATCAGGTTGGTTCTGGCTCACTTGACTCATTAGTTACGGGGCTTACCGGTTCAAGTTCGGTCGGACAATCGGACGGCGGTCGCCTACATCAATCACCAGGGAGGGACTCGCAGAAGGCGTGCTCTCCGGGAAGTGTCTTTGATCCTGGCTTGGGCAGAGAGCAATGTCCCATGCATCTCGGCGGTGTACATTCCGGAGGCGGACTCCGTGAGCAGGTGCTCATCTCGCCGGGGGGAATGGTTGCTCAGCCCCAAGGTGTTTCGGTCGCTTTGCCACCTGTGTGGGACTCCGGAGGTGGACCTCTTTGCGTCTCGTCACAATCACAAGCTTCCGGCATTTGTGTCTCTCTCGCGGGATCCGCTGGCTCTGGTAGCGGATGCCATGTCTCTGAACTGGAGGGATCTGGGGTTTCTGTACCTGTTCCCTCTGTTTCCCATGGTGGACAAAGTGGTGCGCAAGCTGGCCCTAGAGGGCGCGTCAGCAATTCTGGTGGCTCCAAGATGGCTAAGACAGGTTTGATTGGTGTGAGGTCCGGGCCTTGCCTTGCAGGGTGTTTTCTATCCCTAGGGCTTTGGTATTTCTGCAACATGGTCTGGACCTGGGTTTGCAGCTTAGCCTTTGCTCCCAGTTTGGGATTTGAATTTGGTTCTTTCTGCTTTGCAGGGTCCTCCTTTTGAACCCTTGCAGGATATTGCACTTTCTACGCTTACTCAGAAGGTTGCGTTTCTGGTTGCCATCACTTCCGTTAGGCGTGTATCGGCGTTGGCGGCTTTGTCCATTAAGGCCCCTTACTTTGAGAGGCATCAGGACAAGCTTGTTTTCTGCCTCAAGCCAGATTTCCTTCCTAAGGTGGTCTCTGCCTTTCATCTTAATCAGGACATTGTTCTACCCTCCTTGTGTCCTAAGCCCAGCAATGACAAGGAGAGGGTTTTGCATTCTTTGGATGTGGTTCACTGTGTGAAGTACTATTTGGTGGCTACTTCCTCTTTTCGTAGGACTGACGCCCTTTTTGTGGTGCCCTCTGGGCCTAGGAAAGGTTTGGCTCCCGCCAAGTCTTCCATTAGTAAATGGATTCGCCAGGCCATTGTTGGGGCCTATTCTGTCAAGGGGAAGGTTCCAACCTTTTCGTGTTACTGCTCATTCTACTCGTGCTGTTGGGGCGCCCTGGGCTTTTCAACACCAGGCCTCTGTTGAGCAAGTTTGTAAGGCTGCTACTTGGTCTTCTGTTCACACTTTTTCCAAGTTTTACAAGGTTGATGTGCGGGCTTCGGCGGATGCTGTTTTTGGCCGCAAAGTTCTGCAAGCTGCAGTGGTTTAAGTTGTGCATTGTTGCCTTGTTTTTGGATCCCCGCCCTTTATGGACACTGCTATTGGATGTCCCAAGTGTAATGACTATCTGAAAATGGGTATTATAAGTATGTCACACACCCCGCTTCACCCCGCCCTTTGGTATTCTGGATCCTTTATATGGTGAACCTTTTTACTGCTATTGGTTATTTTGGCTCTTCCTGGACCCTTTGTTTCCTTACTGCTGTTCTAATACTGGGGAATGAGTGGGAGGTACCAGGTATTTATGGACTGGGAGGGCCTTCCTTTTTTCATTGACATCTCTGCAAGATCGCCATCTACAGGTCAGTATATCCCAAGTGTAATGACTATCTGAAGCGGGGTGTATGACATAATTATAATACCCATTTTACAGGTGAGTATTCACAAAATGGTATTTTTAATAACCTTGTGCTCAAGGAGTTGGAGCGTCCCAGTAGACTTCCCGGTGTACCTAAGAGTTGGGATGGGAAGTATCCCTTTCCTGCTGATGTGGTGAAGTGTTGGTCATCCTAGGGTTATCTAACACCCCCGTCATGCACTCCCCTGACTCTACTACCCTGCGGGATGCTGAGGACCGGCGCATTGATCAGCTGGCGTCTGGGCCTCTGCCATTATGGCTGTGGCTATTAGGACCCTGCTCAGAAGTGTCCTTGATGGTGCCCCTGATGATATGTCTAGGGAGGACTTTAATGCACTCTAGTTGTGATGTTTTTGTGACCTATGTCCTCTCGGCCCTGGATGACACCATTAGAATGTGTGGCAGAAATTTCTGCGCCAGTGGGCTGCTGACAACGCTGCCAAGAAGGCCCTCACTGGTTTTCTCTTCAAAGGACTATGCCTGTTTGGGGACCGCCTGGACCTGTTTGCTAAGGGAGGCAGGTTACCCCAGCGCAGGCGGCAGTCTCGGCCCTACCTTGGTGCTAGACAAGGGAGGGGGGTTTCCTTTACTGGTGCCTGAGGAGACTTCTGGGGTAGGGGTAGAGGATGTGGACGCCCTGGCTCCTCCTGGGGCTCCAAGCTTAAGTCCTCTCCCAAGCCCCCTCAGGCATGAAGGGGCGCCCTCACCCATCCGGGTGGGGGGACGGCTTCAGCGCTTTGCTCGCTTCATGTCTCAGACCGGTGGATTCAGGAGGTAGTGTCCTCCGGTTACAAGTTAGTTTGCTGCCGCCCCCCCCCCCCCCCCCCCCCCCCCCAAGGTTCATCAGATCCCGGATGTCTCCGGACCCTGTGTCAGCTCAGGATCTAGTGCAGGCGGTGCAAAGCCCTCTGGAGCTGGGGGTCATCTGCAAGGTCCCTTAAGAGAAATATGGTGATTGTTATCATTGTTATAGTTCCCAGTTTGGGTTTGTTTTAATTCTCCCGGCTTGTCCTTAACTGCTTTTCAATGCTGGGGATTGTAGGAGGTCCCTGGGTATTTGAGGGTCCGGAAGGAGCCTATTTTCGATGTCTCTGCAGTCCAGCGCCATCTGGCGGAGTAATACCCCCGAGTGTAAGTATTCTATCTGGAGCAAGACGTACTATATACTCATAATATCAATTCTACAGGTGAGTAATCACAGAATTGCATTTTTCTCACCCTGTGTCACCGCTGGGGTCAGCCGGACGTGGACCTGTTTGCGCCCTGTCACAATCACAAGCTTCCAAAGTTTTTCTCACTGTAACAGGGCCCTCTGGCCTTTGCCACAGACTTGCTAGCAATTCCATGGACGGAGTTTCGGCTCCTTTAAGTATTCCCTCGCTTTCCTCTGCTGGGTCGGGTGTTGCGCAAGATTGCTCAGGAGGGGGTGTCGGCCATTCTGGTGGCCCCCCGCTGGCCTAGGAGGGTGTGGTTCGCGGACGTCGTCCAGATGGTGGTAGATCGGTTCGTCCTGCCCGATGATCCAGAGCTTCTCACACCGGGACATCTACGCCATCCCAATTTACAAACGCTGGCTTTACCAGCTTGGCTGCTGAAACCTCGATCTTGATGGGCAATGTTTTTTTCCGGCCTCTGTTGTTGCCTTGATTCAGGCTCGGAAGAAATCCTCGTCTTTTATCTATTACAGGGTTTGGCATGCTTACATTGCTTGGTGCGAGTCAAAGTCTCTTTCTTGTCGGGTTTTTTTCATTTCCAGAATTCTGGAGTTTTTACAACATGTTCTGGATTCGGGCCTTCATCTTAGTACTCTCAAAGGACAGGTTTCGGCTCTGGTAATTTTTTTCCCAAGATCCTTTGCCCTTCCAGGGAGTTACTCATGTGCGTCCGCCACTTAAGGCTCTGCTACTGGTTTGGGACTTAAACGTGGTGTTATGTGCTCTACAGGGCCCTCACTTCGAGCCTATGCGTGAGGCTGCGTTGTCCATTCTGACTCTTAAGGTAGTCTTTTTGGTGGCTATTACTTCGGTGCGGCGAGTCTCTGAGCTGGTGGTGCTTTCCATGAAACCTTATTTTGAGTGGCATCAGGATAAGGTAGAGTTCCGGCTTAAGCCGGATTTCTTGCCCAAGGTTGTCTGCCTTTCATCTCAACCAGGACATTCTTACCTTCTTTGTGTCCTACCCCTTCTAATTCTAAGGAGCGGACCCTTCATTCTCTGGATGTGGTCAGGGCGCTGAAATTTTATTTGGTCGCCACTGAGTCGTTTAGGAAATCTGATGCTCTATTTGTTCTTCCTGCTGGACCTAGGAAGGGTTTGCCTCCAGCCAAATCTACTATCAGCAAGTGGATCCGTCAGGCGGTGGTACAAGCTTATTCTGCTAAAGGGAAGGAACCTCCCTTCCGTGTTACTGCTCATTCTACTAGAGCTATTGGTGCCTCCTGGGCTTTTCAGCACCAGGCTTCTGTTGAACAAGTTTGTAAGGCCGCTACTTGGTCTTCTGTTCATACTTTTTCCAAGTTTTACAAGGTTGATGTTAGGGCCTCAGCTGATGCTGCTTTTGGCCTCAAGGTACTTCAGGCGGTAGTGGTTTGAACTGCCTGCCGTTACTCTGGGATCCCACCCTGTTTTACGGACACTGCTATTGGATGTCCCAGAAGTTATGATTGACATGAAACAGGCCATGCTATACACTTTGAAAAATACAATTCTGTGAGTACTCACCTGTAGAATTGTTTTTACTGTGTACAGCATGGCCTGTTTCATCCCTCCCTTGTTATTGTTATCCTTGATTGCCTCTTTATGGTAATTTGTTCCAAAGTTAATTTTTTGTGATGCTGTGAAGTCTTTTTATCTTATTTTTTCTCCCGCTTCTTGCATAACTGCATTTCAACACTGGGGGTCTATGGGTGATTCCTGGCTTCTTTTATAGGACTGGGAGGAGCCACAAATCTTCTGCAGTCAACTGCGCCACCTTGTGGCGGAATACCCAGAGGTTATGATTGACATGAAACAGGCCGTGCTGTACACAGTATAAACAATTCTACAGGTGAGTACTCCCAGAATTGTATTTTTTTCACTCCAGAACCATTAAGCACAGGTATCCTTTTAAGGAGACTGATTCAGGCCCCTGGTGCAAATGTCCCAAGTTGGACACTTCCTCGGCCCAGGTTTCTGGGTCTTCAGATCTTAGTTTTGAGGATTCAGGGGATTCTATGGCATCAGATTGTGGCTCCAAAACATTATGGGGTTTATTGAAAATTACACACCTAAATAGGTACCATTAGATACCCTAACCTGTGTGTTCAGAGCAATATCTTTTCTCGAAGATGCTTCCACCATAGCAGTCAGGGCCACGGCCAAGACTACTGCCCTGCTTAAATCAGCTAGAGGGGCAGTTTGGTTATAAACCTGGCCAGGAGATCTACCATCCAAGGCTACGCTCTGCAATTTACCCTTTTGAAGGGAACCTTATGTTTGGAGCTGGAACAGATGCTGTTCCCTCCAGATCTTCCAAAAGATCTAAAAAATTCCTGGTCAAGCCTAAAAGTTTCAGGAATAAGGCCCCATTTAGGCAGAAACTTCCTTTTAGACCTCTGACTAGACAGCATGAGCCTAAGAAGCACTGGGGACAGCAAAGGGGGGGGGGGGGGACCAAGCCTGGTTTGTAACCTCCTGCCACAATCTGATAAGACTTGGCCCTGACGCAGAGCCCCAAATCGGAGGAAGGTTTCTACTCTTTTTCTCGACAGCCTGGCCGGCCATGGTCCAGAACCCGTTTTTGTACTCACAACTGTGACCCAAGGGTATTATCTAGCGTTGCAGTTGATTACCCCTGGGCAGACTGCTGATCACAATTCCACCTGTAGATCCTGTCAGGAGACCAGCCTTCCCTGGAGTCTTCCAGGAACTTTTTCACAAGAGGGTGATAGAATCTGTCCCTCAAGAAAGCAGGGGGCAGGGGTTCTACTCCCATGTGTTCCTGGTCCTAAAGCCGTCAGGGGCCTTCAGAATGATTCTCAATTTGTATCCCCTGAATCGGTTCAGGATGGAATCTATCTTTACAATAATGAATCTTCTGGTTTCAGAATGCTTTATGGTAAACATAGATTTACAGGATGCATATTTCCACTTTCCTAGTCTCCCAGAACATTAAAAATTCTTAAGGTTTGCGATTCTCCTGGAATCAGAGACCTTCCATTTCTAGTTCAGAGCCCTACCTTTTGGAATATCCTTGGCTCTTTTCCGAAATCTTAGCAGAGGTCATGAGTATTTTGAGAATTCAATTTTTCCCTACTTGGATGACCTCTTGTTAACAGGGATACTCTGGATCTCCTGCAGAGATTGGGATGGTTAGTGAACAGGGAGAAGTCAAACCTGATACCTGTCTAAAGATCTGGTTCCTAGGTATTTTGATAGACAGCAAGAGAGTCGTCATGAGAATTTTGGGTCTAATGACCCCATGATCCTGGCGGTGCAATGGGTTAAACTCCACTCCGGAACTCTTCAGTCTTTTCTCCTGCAGCTCTGGCGTCTGACTCAGGATTCCTATCTGAGTCTACCAGAGATGATTAGAGACCAGGGCTGTGGAGTCGGAGTCGAGGAGTCGGAGGAAATTTTGGGTACCTGGAGTCGGCAAACAATGCTCCGACTCCTACTAAATTTTGATTTAGCAAGTTTAAATGCCCCAATTCACAAAAAGTTATAATTAATGACTTCTCTATTGTAAGAATAAAGACCAATGCATGCAGTGCCTCACATAACCGCAAAACGAACACGTTAAGTGACCATGAAGAAGCATGCTTTTCATGTGCTTTACTATATGGCACGCAATGCACAATAAGAAGCGGCAATACTTACACTTTGCATAGTGTTGTGTTCTGCTGTTACAGGGACCCATGGGTAACCTAGCCTCTCACTGATGAGGGATTAAGTAAATGTTTTTTGCAGGACTAGAGACACTTGTATAAGTGAAGGGAATGGAGGATCAATAGTTCAAGACTGAAGCTGTACCATTGGAAAAACTGCTGTCATTCAGCAAAAGGCTATAAAAACTTGTAAACTTTGATTGTTGGCTTAAACTTTAAACATGACTATGGGATTCTACTAGGGAAATCATGTTTTATAATAAAGGCCCCTTTCTGGATCCTCCCACTGCCCTATCTTCAGCAGAAGATCAGCACACAGAAAGGAGAAGGCAGCTTCTGCCCAACTACCTCTCTCTGCTAGAAGTAATGACATGTATGTTGCCTTACTTTCCTTCAAGGAATGTATAAAATACATTCACATATTAATACAGAGGAGTCGGAATCGGAAGTACAAAAAACTGAGGAGTCGGAACATTAATCTACCGACTCCACAGCCCTATTAGAGACAGCCTCCTTTGGTGGCCGAACCCCTTGACCCTCCAGTTGGGAAGGTCTTGGAGACAGTCCAATCCAGTGTTATTTAGCATGGATGCCAGTGCCTGGGGTTGGGGAGCACACTTAGGCTTGCAGCACATCCAGGGCTGTTGGTCAGGCATATTTCTGAGCAGATCCTCTACATTTAGGGAACTGAAGGCTGTGGAACTAGCACTGGATCATTTCACACCTCTGTTGTTGGAAGGACATTCAGATTTGATCTGATAATACTACTACAGTAGCATTTTCAAACGGACAAGTAGGAACCAGGTCCAGAAGACTTCAGACTGGCCTATTCTTTCCTGTCTCCCCTGCAATTTCAGCTGAAGTCTCTGTCAGCAGTACATCTGAAGGGTTCTTTAAATTTTGTGGCAGAATTTCTGAGCAGAAAGCTGTTCTCAGATTTAGAATGGGTGTTGAATCAGAAAATTTACCTTCAAATACTTCAGAGATCGTGACCCCCTCAGATTGACTAATTTGCAGCAGCGGCAAACACAAAGCACAACCTTGAAAGGGCATTACTAAAGAAGGAGGGGATGTCTACGAGTATGATTGAAACCCTATTAGAAAGCAGGAAAAAAGTTACTAGAAGCATTTATCTAAAAATGTGGAAAAAATTCTATTCCTTCTAGCCGACAGGCTGAACAAGAATAGTCTTGGCGTTCCTGCAGAAAGGCTTTGAATTCGGACTAGCTGTAAGTACTTACCAGAGCAATATCTACCTCATGGGCAGAAAGGTTAGGAGCTTCCTTGGAGGAAATCTGCAAGGCAGCAACATGGTCTTCCCCTTATAATTTCCCTAAACCCTACCGACTAGATCTGCTGTCAACAGGCATTTGGTAGAAAAGTTCTCAATCTGTGTCCCACCCTAGTTTATAAATTACTTTATTCTTAGTATACAGTACGTCCTGCTCCAGATGATAATTCTTTGTCTGGGTATTACTCCGCCAGATGGCACAGGACTGCAGAGACAGCGAAATTGGCTCCTCCCGGCCCCATAAATACCCCGGACCTTCCACAATTACCTGATTTTCTCTGCAGTCTGGACTGCGAAGAACAAGAATATGGCTCTCTCTACTCGCTGGTGAGTGGGGCTATTAGCCTGCGGCCCTGTAGGACTATTCCCACCCGTTCATGTTATTTTGCGCTGGTTCGGGTGAGGGTAGGCAGCACCGCTGTCCGGTGCGGTGCTTAGGAGCGCTGCTCCACCGCAATCCCCCACCAAAGGGTAGGCGGTATAGGCACATGGTGAGCCTGCATGAGATGCCCCTCCCGCACTTAGCCCCTCGCCCCTGTCGGTTGGTGGGTCCCATATTGGTGGCCGCTACCCTCCCTCGCTCTCCCTTGTAGTTCTGTCACTGCAATGAATTGTTTGCATAATTGCCTTTTTATACGGCGTTCCACGGTAAGCGGCATCATTACCTCAGGCGCTGCTGCGCCATCATTGGTTCCTGGTGTCACGTGTGCGGGGGGGGGGATGCGGGCCCTGCGGATGGCACGTTCCGCATCACTGTCTGTGCGGTCCGCCCCTCGAGGTCTGCTCGGCACCATTTTGCTTCCTCGTGCTGGCTGGCGTCTATCTACCGCGGTCCGTGAATGCCCCTGCGGGCTGTTCATGTCTTTTTGTATATATTCTTAGTATACAGTACGACCTGCTCCAGCTATAGTACTTACACTTGGGTTATCCTCCGCCAGATGGCGCTGCACTGCAGAGCCATGCAAAACAGGCTCCTCCCAGCCCCTGAAATACCCAGGGACCTCCCACAAATCCCCAGATTTCTCTGCAGTGCTGACTGCGAAGATATGAAGTATCACTCTCTCGCAGGTGAGCGGGGCTATTAAAGCCTGCGGCCCTGTTGGACTATTCCCACCTGTCCTCCTTGTGATGTGCCTCCCAGCCTGGGCTGCGCTGGTCGGGTGAAGGTAGGCAGCACCATGCGTGCTTATGGAGCCATGCTCCACCGCAGTCCCCCACCAAAGGGTAGGCGGTATAGGCTGATGGTGAGCCTCTAAGGGATGCCCCTCTCGCATTATTGCCCATGCCCCGTGTAGCGGTGGGCCCTGTACAAAGGGTCGCCATCCTCCCTCTTTCCCCCCATAGCCCGGGGGGGAAAGAAAGGGGGGGGGGTGTGTATGTGGTCTCAGTGTATTGGATTACACGCTTGTGGCCTTTTTTTAATGTCATTTGACTTGTATACTCGGTGTCATGTCGCGCTGATTCGCAGCCTTATTCGTGTATCTGCCGCCGCCGCCGCGCGCGCCTCTTTGCTTCACTGGATGTGCTGCGCCGGGCGGCGGCGTAGTCATTGGCAAAATCATCTATTCTAAGTGTGTCATACACTTCGCTCCTCATGACAACCTTGTCTACTGTCTTAGAGCTTCACACTTTTCGGGGGGGCGGGGACCTGGCTTGACGCGCTCCGCGTCACGGGCCACTCTGCCCGCCCTTCGAGGTTCGCTTGGCACCATTTTGATGGTAGTCGCACGCGCGCATGGTATCAGTCCCCCTCCTTCCGTGTTCTGTAAGTGCCCTCACGGGCGATTTTTCATGCTTTTTGCTTACTGTGCATGGGTCTGACACCCCTTATTCCCTTTATGTCTTTCAGACGGTTGAATCCAGTGGCTTCTCCCGGCCCGGCATAATTGTCAGTTGGGCCTAGTATAATTACTCCCACTTTCCTGCAGGTCATTGGGGAATCCAGGGTAGCTTCAGCGTCAATCCCTACTGGCCTATTGGGCCTATTTATCACCATATGGAGGCATCCCAGGATATTGTGACCGGGGTTCCTTCGGGACAAGCCCGGCTGTGTGTAGCTTGTGGGGTCTCACCTACCAGCGGTGACAATGCACGGGTCTGCGTTCCTTGTGCACAGCAGGCGCTAATGGTACTTCCCGCCCCTCCGGTGGCTGGGCCTGCACCTCACCTCACTTCACCTACTCCCCCAAGCCTGAGTCTAACCCCCAATACAAGCGGGGATTCTCATCCTGATGTGGCTGCTAGACTGGCTAGTATTGAAAAATTGTTTGCTAATACCTTAGCGCGTAAGGTCACCGCAAAAAAGCGGCACTTAGCTCCTGATGCCGCTCTTTTCCCTACGGAGTCTGATGAGTTCTTGCATCTATATGGCCATACCCCCTCGGATGAAGGGGAGCTCTTCTCCGACTCAGGGTCATCTGACGAGAAGTCAAGGGGTCATGATGATTCTGGCTCTGATCACTGGACCCCGGATGATACTGACAAACTGCTGGTTCAGATTTTTGAGGTTTTGTCCATCTCTCCCCCTGTTGCTGCTCCCAGGAAAAGGGGTGAGCTATTTCATAGTGCTAAGGCTCGATTGGAATTTCCTGAGCAAACCCATTTCAATAACCTCGTGCTTAAGGAGTGGGAACATCCCAGTAGACTTCCCGGGATTCCTAAGAGTTTGGACAGGAAGTATCCCTTTCCTGCTGATATGGTCAAGTGCTGGTCATCGCCCCCCGTGGTCGATGCTCCTATTCTAGGGCTGTCTAACACCTCCATTATGCACTCCCCTGACACTACTACGCTGCGGGATTCTGAGGACCGGCGCATTGACCAATTGGCATGCCATGCCTTTGCATTTGGGGGGGGGGGGGGGGGGGGCAGCGCTGCGCCCGGTTTGCGCTTTGGCCATTACTGCGGTGGCACTCAGGGCCATGGTCAGGAATGCACTAGATGGCCCAGATGATTTGCCACCTGATACAATTAATGCACTGTCTACCTATGATGTGTATGTTAACTTTATCCTGTCTGCATCGGATGATGCTATTAGGATGTGTGCCAGATCTTCCGCCTTGGCGGTAGCTATACGCCGCACAGTATGGCTGCGCCAGTTGGCTGCTGACAATGCTGCTAAGAAAGCCCTTACTGGACTTACATTTAAGGGGCTACTCCTGTTTGGGGACCGCCTAGACCTCTTTGCTAAAGGAGGTAAGTTACCCCAGCGCAGGCGGCAGCCTCAGCCCTTTCGGAGCCAGGGCCCCCCTTCAGTCCCCTACCGAGGCACTAAGCAGGGGAAGGGGGTGTCCTTAGCAGGGGCTCACGCAGATTCCTGGCATAGGAGCAGAGGACGATGTCCGGGCTCCTCCTGGGGGTCCAAAGCCCCTCCCAAGACCCAAGGCATGATGGGGCGCCCTCGCCCGCCAGGGTGAGGGGACAGCTACAGCACTTCGCGCACGTCTAGAGGCACCAAGTCTCAGACCGGTGGATTCCGGAGGTAGTGTCCTCTGGTTACAAGATAGAATTTGCTGTGTGCCCCCCCACAAGATTCATCAGGTCCCGGATCCCCCAGGACCCTGTATCAGCTCAGGTCTTGCACGGCCTGTAGCAAGGTATTCTGGATCTGGGGGTCATTTGCAGGGTCCCCTTAAGAGAATTGGGCAAGGGGTTCTATTCCAACCTTTTCACAGTGCCCAAAAAAGATGGGTCAGTCAGGCCATTCTGGATTTAAAGATCCTCAACAAATTTGTCAAGAACAGAAGCTTTCGCATGGAAACTCTGCGCTCGGCCATTGGCTCCCTGTGCCCAGGGGATTTCATGACGTCTGTGGACATCAAAGATGCTTACCTTCACATCCCTGTGTTCCCGGGACATCAAAGGTTTCTCAGATTCGCGTTGAAAGATCAACATTACCAGTTTGTGGCCCTACCATTTGGCCTCACTTCAGCTCCCAGAGTGTTCACCAAGGTGCTGGCGGGGGTGATGTCTCTGATAAGGTCAGGGGGCATACGCGTGCTGCCCTACCTGGACGACATTCTCATCTCTTCACGGCCCCTACAGCAGGCAGAACTGGACACTCAACTGGTGGTGTCCACCTTGGAGTCCTTCGGCTGGGTGATCAATCATCCCAAGTCCTCTCTCTGTCCCCTTCGTCGGTGACCCCATTCCTGGGGTTGATTCTGGATACGGTTCAGTCACGGATATTCCTTCCTCTACAAAAAGTGGAAGCTCTGACTGCGCAGGTGAGGTTCCTGCTCTCATGCCCCCAGCCCTCCCTCAGGCAGGTAATGTAGCTGGTGGGCCTGATGGTGGCGAGCTTCGAGGCAGTGCCCTTTGCTCAGTTCCATTTGAGGCCTCTGCAGCTTCACCTTCTTTCAGTTTGGGACAAGGACCCCACGTCTTTGGACGGGGTTTGTGTTCTTCCCCCCTCGGTCCGAGGGTCCCCCTCGTGGTGGCTGGACCACAGGAACCTGCTACAGGGCAGGTCCTTCCTGGCCCCCTCCTGGGAGACAGTCACCACAGATGCCAGTCTGTCAGGTTGGGGGGGGATTCTGGAAGTCCCTGCGGTTCCAGGGGAGGTGGGGCCCTCAGGAGGCCCACCTGCCCATCAACATTCTGGAACTACGAGCGATCAGGTTGGTACTGGAGCAGTTGACCAATCACCTGAAGGGTCTGGCTGTGCAGGTTCGCTCAGACAACAGGACGGCGGTTGCCTACATCAACCATCAGGGAGGGACCCGGAGCAGAGGTGCCCTCCAGGAGGTGTCGCGGATTATGACATGGGCGGAGGCCAATGTTCAATGCATTTCGGCCGTGTATATCCCGGGGGTAGAGAATCTACTGGCAGACTCTCTGAGCAGGGGGACTTCCCGTTAGGGACAGTGGTACCTCTGCAACAGGGTATTCCAGTCCCTGTGTCACCATTGGGGTCTACTGGATGTGGATTGGTTCGCATCCCGTCACAATCACAAGCTCACAGTCTTTGTCTCCCTGTCTCAGGATCCTCTGGCCTTGGCCACGGATGCTCTGTCAATGTCATGGAAGGAATTTCCTCTCCTGTATGTCTTTCCTCCGTTTCCCCTGCTGGGCAGGGTTCTGCACAAGATTGCTCTGGAAAGGGTGCCAGTGATTCTGGTGGCCCCAAGGTGGCCAAGACGAGTGTGGTTCGCAGACGTGGTACACATGGCAGTAGATCAGTACGTCCTGCCGGGTGCGCCAGATCTGCTCACGCCATCCCAATTTACAAACTCTGGCTTTGACGGCCTGGCTGCTGACACCTCCATCTTGATGGAGAAAGGCTTGTCTGCCTCGGTGGTGGATACCATGGTGCAGGCTAGGAAGAAAACTTCTGCCATCTATTATAGGGTATGGCGTACCTACATAGATTGGTGTGAGTCTAGGTCTTTTCCCTGTAGGGAGTTCTTAGTCCCTAGGGTTCTGGAGTTTTTAAAGCATGGATTGGAGTTGGGTCTAAAACTCAGTACTCTGAAGGGTCAGGTTTCTGCCCTGTCTGTCTTCTTTCAGAAGTCTTTTACTCAGCATCCCTTGGTTAAGACCTTCTTTCAGGGGGTCACTCATGTGCGTCCCCCACATAAGCATATGGTCCCTGTTTGGGATTTGAACTTGGTTTTGTCTGCCTTGCAGGGTGCTCCCTTTGAGCCTATTCAGGATGCTGCTCTGGCTGTGCTTACCCTCAAGGTTGTCTTTCTGGTGGCTATTACTTCAGTCAGGCGTGTGTCTGAGCTGGCGGCTCTGTCTATTCAACCCCATATTATGAGAGACACCAGGACAAGGTGGTGTTCCGCTTTAAACCAGACTTTCTGCCTAAGGTGGTGTCTGCTTTTCATTTGAATCAAAATATTGTTCTTCCTTCTCTGTGTCCTAATCCTAGCAACGCTAAGGAAAGGGTTTGCATTCTTTGGATGTGGTCACGTGTCTGAAGTATTACCAGGTAGTCACTGCGGCTTTCAGGAAGACTGATGCTCTTTTTGTGGTCCCTTCTGGTCCTAGGAAGGGTTTGGCTCCTGCCAAGTCTACTATTAGCAAATGGCTTTGTCAGGATGTGATTCAGGCCTATTCTGCTAAGGGGAAGAATCCTCCCTTCCGCCTTACTGCTCATTCTACTCGTGCTATTGGTGCCTCTTGGGCCTTCCAGCACCAGGCTTCTGTTGAATAAGGCCACAACTTGGTCTTCTGTTCATACCTTTTCAAAGTTTTGCAAGGTTGATGTTAGGGCCTCAGCTGATGCTGTTTTTGGCCGCAAGGTTTTGCAGGCGGCAGTGGTCTAAACTGTCTGGGGATCCCACCCTACTTATGGACACTGCTATTGGATGTCCCAAGTGTAAGTACTCTATCTGGAGCAGGACGTACTGTATACTAAGAATAAAACAATTCCGTGAAGTACTCGCCTGTAGAATTGATATTATTTATATACAGTACGTCCTGCTCCACCCCACCCTTGGTTTTTTGCATTATTCTGGATCCCCTGTATGGTGATTGTTATCTTTGTTATAATTACCAGTTGTTTTGGGTGGTTAAATTCTCCCGGCTTCTTGTTCACTGCTTTTCAATGCTGGGGATTTGTGGGAGGTCCCTGGGTATTTGAGGGGCCGGGAGGAGCCTGTTTATTCATGTCTCTGCAGTGCAGCGCCATCTGGCGGAGGATAACCCAAGTGTAAGTACTATATCTGGAGCAGGACGTACTGTATACATATAATATCAATTCTACAGGTGAGTACTTCACAGAATTGTATTTTTTTTTGCCATTGTCACGGGGTCTTCACCTTGTGTCTTGCAGGCGGGTCAGATTATATTGGTTTCTCCCAGTCCTGCTCCCTCTTTTAGTTTTACTAAACTTATTGAGGCCTAGTTTGCTAAAGCCTCCCACTTCCCTAGCGGGCTATTGGGACATCACGGGTTGCTTTACAGCGTGAATCCCTATCGGCCTATTGTGCCGCTATAATCACCATATGGAGGCGTCCCAGGATAATGTGCTCGGGGTTCCTTCGGGACAAGCCCGGCGTGTGGGGTGTCCCCTACAAGTGATGACAATGTGCGGGTTTGTGTACCTTGTGCCCAGCAGGTGCTTGCATTGCAGCCTGGTTTACCAGTGGCTGGGCCTGCGCCCCTTATGGCTTCGCCTACCCCCCCCCCCCCACGCTTACATTTTGACTCCCAGTGAGGTGCACACCAGTGGGGAGTCTCAGCCTGATGTGTCTTCTAGACTGGCTAGTGTGGAGAAGATGCTCGCTAATACCTTGGTGCGTAAGGCCTCGGCTAAGAGGCGGCATTTGGCGCCCGGTGTCACTCTTTTCCCTATGGAGGCTGATGAGTTCCTGGACTTGTCTGGCTATACTCCCCTGGAAGAGGGGGAATTGTTCTCTGACTCAGAATCATCTGATGAGCAGCCTAAGAGGTATGCTGATTCTGGCTCTGACCCCTGGGCCCCAGATGATACTGACAGACTGGTCAGATTTTTGAAGTGCTTTCCATCTCTCCCCCTGCAGTGGTTCCCAAGCAGCAGGGGGAATTGTTTCATACTGCTAAACCACGCTTGGAGTTCCCTGAACAATCCCATTTTAATAATCTTGTGTCCAAAGAATGGGAGCGTCCCAGCAGACTTCCCGGAGTTCCTAAGAGCTGGGATAAGATATCCTTTTCCCGCTGATGTGGTTAAACGTTGGTCATCCCCTACCGAAGTGGATGCACCAATTCTGGGTTTGTCTAACACCTCTGTCATGCATTCTCCTGACTCTACTACTCTGAAGGATGGTGAGGACAGGCATATTGATCAGCTTGCTTCCCATGCCTTTACCTGTGTGGGGACGGCACTGCGCCCGTTTTGTGCCTCTGCCATTACAGCTGTGGTTATTAGGACTCTGCTCAAGAGTGTCCTGGATGGAGCGCCTGATGATGCTTCTAGTGAAGAGTCATGCGCTCTCGCGTTCTGAGGTATTTTTGGCTTATGTCCTTTCTGCCCTGGATGATACCATTAGGATGTGTGGCAGGGCCTCTGCCTTGGTGGTGGCTATACACCGTTCGGTTTGGCTGCTCCAGTGGGCAGCTGACAACGCTGCCAAGAAGGCTCTCACCGGTTTTCCCTTTAAGGGTCTACGTCTATTTGGGGACCGCCTGGACCTGTTTGCTAAGGGAGGCAAGCTTCCCCAGCGTAGAAGACAGTCTCGGCCCTTTCGGGGTTCTTTCTTTCCTCCTACCGTTTATCCAGAACGGGGAGAGGGGCCTCCTTTTCAGGGGCCCGAGGAGATTTCTGGGGCAGGGGACGTGGACGGCCTGGCCCATCCTGGGGCTCCAGGTCTTCCCCCAAGCCCCCTCATGCATGAAGGGGCGCCCTCACCCATCCGGGTGGGGGGATGGCTTCAGCTTTTTGATCACGTCTGGAGGCGTCATGTCTCAGACTGGTGGATTCAGGAGGTAGTGTCCTCCGGTTACAAGATAGTTTGCTGCCTGGCTGCCCCCAAGATTCATCAGATCCCAGATGTCTCAGGACCTCCTGTCAGCTCAGGCTCTGGTTCTGGCTGTGCATAGCCTTCTGGAGCTGGGAGTTATCTGCCAGGTTCCCTTACGAGAAAGGGGCAGGGGTTTTTATTCCAATCTTTTCATTGTGCCCAAAAGGGATGGGTCAGTCAGACCCATCCTGGACTCGAAGATTCTCAACAAATTTGTCAGATGGAGGCGCTTTCGCATTGAAACTCTGCGCTCAGCTATCGGCTCACTGCCCCCAGTGGACTTCATGACCTCTGTGGACATCAAGGACGCTTACCTTCACGTTCCCATCTTTACAGGTCATCAAAAATTCCCCAGGTTCGCGTTGGAGGATCAGCACTACCAATTTGTGGCATTGCCCTTCGATCTCACATGAGCTCCCAGAGTGTTCACCAAAGTGCTGGCGGGAGTGATGGCTCTGCTCAGATCTCAGGGCATTCGCATTCTTCCCTATTTGGACGACCTTCTGATCACTACTTAGACCCTACAACAGGCAGAGCTGGATACTCAGCGGGTAGTGTCCACGCTGGAGTCATTCGGCTGGGTGACTGGGTGATCAACCATCCCAAATCTTCCCTGTCTCCCTCCCTGGTGATGTCGTTTCTGGGAATGAATGTGGATACGGTTCAGGCAAGGATCTTCCTTCCTCAGCAGAAGGTGGACAGTCTGCTAGCGCAGGTTCAGTCCCTCTTATCTTGCCCTCATCCCTCCATCAGGCAGGGAATGCAGCTGGTGGGCCTGATGCTGTCGTGCTTTAAGGCAGTTCCTTATGCTCAGTTTCACATGAGGCCTCTTCAACTCCACCTCTTGTCAGTGTGGGACAAGGATCCTGCGTCCCTGGATCAGGCTTTTGCTCTGTCTCCCCTAGTCAGGCGGCCCATCTCGTGATGGCTGGACTCCAGGAACCTGCTGGCGGGCAGATCCTTTCTGGCCCCCTGCTGGGAGACAGTCACCACGGATGCCAGTCTGACAGGTTTGGGGGGCTTCTGGAAGTCCCTACAGTTCCAGGGGCGGTGGGGCCCTCAGGCGGCCCACACCCCTATCAACATTCTGGAGCTGAGGGCGTTCAGGTTGGTGCTGGCTCACTTGACCTCACACCTTCGGGGTCTCCCTGTTCAGGTACGCTCGGACAACCAGACGGCGGTTGCCTACATCAATCATCAAGGAGGGACCCGGAGCAAGGGGGACCTCAAGGAAGCGTCCCTGATTCTGTCCTAGGCGGAGGACAATGTTCCTTTCATCTCGGCTGTGTACATCCCGGGGGTGGAGAATCTGCTGGCAGACTCTCTGAGCAGGGGAACCTCTCGCCTGGGAGAATGGTCCCTCAGCAACAGGGTGTTTTACTCTCTGTGTCACCGTTGGGGTCAGCCAGATGTGGATCTGTTTGCGTCCCGTCACAATCACAAGCTTCCAGCCTTTGTGTCTCCCTGTCCCAGGATCCTCTGGCCTTGGCCACAGACGCCCTAGCAATGTCGTGGCAGGACTTTCAGCTTCTGTATGTCTTTCCTCCATTCCCCCTGTTGGGCAGGGTTCTGCGCAAGATTGCTCAGGGGGTGCCCCACCCGGTGGCCAAGAAGAGTGTGGTTCGCAGATATCGTGCTGCTGACAGTAGATCAGTACGATCTGCCCAGGGTTCCGCACTTGCTCACTTAGGGGCTGCTACTCCATCCCAATTTACAAGCGCTGGCTTTGACAGCCTGGCTGCTGAAACCTCCATCCTGATGGAGAAAGGGTTGCCTGCTTCTGTTGTTAACACTATGATCAGGGCTAGGAAAAAGTCCTCTTCTTCCATCTACTATAGGACTTGGCACACTTACATTGACTGGTGTGAGTCTAGGTCTCTTCCCTGTCGTGTGTTCTCTATCCCCAGGATTCTTGAGTTTCTCCAGCATGGGTTGGAGCCGGGGCTTCAACTCAGTACTCTGAAGGGTCATGTCTCTGCCCTGGCTGTTTTCTTCCAGAGATCCTTTGATATGCATCCTCTGGTCAAGACCTTCTTTCAGCGAGTTACCCATGTGCGTCCCCCACATACTTTGAGAGACACCAGGACAAGGTGGTGTTTCGCTTCAAACCAGATTTTCTGCCTAAGGTTGTGTCTGCCTTTCATCTTAATCAGGACATTGTTCTGCCTTCCTTGTGTCCTAATCCTAGTAACCCTAAAAAGAGGGTTTTGCATTCTTTGGATGTGGTCAGGAATCTGAAGTTCTATCTGGTGGCCACTGCTCCTTTCAGAAAGACTGATGCTCTTTTCGTGTGCCCTTCTGGTCCTAGAAAGGGTTTGGCTCCTGCTAAATCTACTATCAGCAAATGGATCAGTCAGGCTGTGATTCAGGCCAACTCTGCTAAGGGAAGGAATCCTCCCTTCCGTCTTACTGCTCATTCCACCATGCTATTGGTGCCTTTTGGGCTTTTCAGCACCAGGCTTCTGCTGAACAAGTTTGCAAGGCCGCTACTTGGTCTTCTGTTCATACCTTTTCAAAGTTTTACAAGGTTGATGTTAGGGCCTCAGCTGATGCTGCTATTGGCCGCAAGGTTCTGCAGGCGGCAGTGGTTTAAACTGTCTGCTGTCACTTTGGGGATCCCACCCTACTTTATGGATACTGCTATTGGATGTCCCGAGTGTAAGGATTCTATCTGGAGCAGGACGTACTGTATACTAAGAATAATACAATTCTGTGATTACTCACCTGTAGAATTGTTATGAGTATACAGTACATCCTGCTCCACCCCACCCTTTATTTTCATTATTCTTGGATCCCTTGTATGGTGAGTGTTATCTTTGTTGGTTTACATTAGTGGTTGATTTTGTTTTCATTCTCCTGGCTACTTGTTAACTGCTTTTCAATACTGGGTAATTGTGGGAGGTCCCGTGTATTTATGGGGCCGGGAGGAGCCAATTTCGCTGTCTCATCTGTAATACCCAGATGTAAAGAATTATCATCTGGAGCAGGACGTACTGTATACTCATAATAACAATTCTACAGGTGAGTAATCACAAAATTGTAATATTATCCTCTGTGGTCTAACGGCCTGATCTTTTAGAAGGATGTAGTTACGAAGTTCTTGACCTTTGTTCTGTAGCCACACCCCCAGTGTTATATGTAGTCTGGCAGTCTTCTGCTAAAAGCAGTGTGGCCTGAATCCTGCCCCTTCCTGCATTACTGCTTGTTAAAGTGGACCAAAACCCAGCTGGGTCGGCCTGGGATTTCCTATAGATCCATTTCGTCCCCGCAGGGCATCCATAATTGGGATGCCCCACTGTGTGAAACACCCCAGGTCGCCCTCTTTGCTTACCTTAATCCCGGTCCAACAGCGCATGCACGGGCCGTGGCCGCATCCCTGCTATCCCTCTAGCAGGGCGCGTGCCCATTTGTGAATGTTAGAGGGAAGCGCGAGATGCGACCGCCAGTGCGCTCGGAGCTGCTGAGCTAAGACATCGGGTTAAACGTCCATAGCGCAGCTGCTCCGAGCGCGCTGATTGGACCAGTGGCCACGCATGCGCTGTAGGACCGCAGCGAGGTGAGTTGATGCGGGAGATCTGGGGGGTTTCACATAGCGGGTCGGGGTGCCCCGGAAGAGTGGACCAAAACCCAGGATAGTCAAAATCCTGGGTTTTGTTCACCTTTAACGACTTACAAGCCAGTTTACTCCAGCCTGGTGTGTAATTCAGGTGCTGATGACATTGAACTGTGCAGCTGGTAACAAGCTAGTGAGAAAACATGGCTATAAAATAGGATCTAAAATTCTGTAGCTAGATTCTTTGATAGAGCTGATCAGGCAATATCAGCTATCTGAGTGTTAAATAGACATGCTTTGATTTTACACTTAGACAAAATTAATTTTCCTTTTCCTCCCACAGCTATTCCATCCTGTGATCTAGTCACTTGGTATTCCGGCTCAGCGACAAGCACTGTGACAGCATTCTATGCTGTACATAATAATGCGTGGCATAGAACGCTGAATAGAAGGGGAGTGGCAAACATTCCTAGGCATTTCAAACTTTAGGGCACCCCAAATTGAGATGCCCGGCTTAGAGGGAGACCATTTGCTCTGCAGTCTATATTATAGGCTGGTGGTTGGCCCTTTTTAAAGGCTAGGGGTTTTTCACTACGTTTGTCTATTTATTTGTTGGTCTAGGATCCCTTATTGCATATTAATGTTTGAGTCCAGAGTGGAATTTGTTAGCACCCTGCTCCACCTTTAGGGCCTGAGGGAGTTTGCTTACACTGTGTTTGTTCATATTCAGGGCATAGGGATAGTAGTGGGCGGTTGTGATGCTATGATGCAGGTACTTTAACCCACCCCTTTTGTAGTCTCAGCCCCACAGACTACAGCAGTGTGATTCCTATGTGTGCACTGGCATACAATGGCCATATATGCCCCCCCCCCCCCCCCCACCACACACAAAAAAAAAAAAAAAATCTTGCATTGCCCTGTCTAATGGACCTAGAAACAGCTGCATGTGTTGGTGCCACAGACTGCAACCATTTCTTTGTCCACATCAGTTTGAACAATGCGAGGAAAAGGGTAAGTGACTTAGTGTTGGGCTTTACAGGCGGGTTGAAGCACAGAACTGAGGGTAACGGTCGTCTTTGCAGTAAACTTCCTGAAGTGTCCTTTTTTGGGAGGTCATCTTTTTGGGGAGAGTTGTTTGATATTGTGAAGAGAGCCACATGCGCAAGTCTACCAATCCTTCTTTTCGTAGATCTTCCAATACTCGTGGTGGCAGAGGTTCCTTTTCCTCTAGACACCGAGAGGAGTTCTGGAATAAACCTAAAACCCAGAACAAGACCAGATCCTTCTGGTGAAACAAGGCTAAACCCCCATTTAAGCCCTCGCGGACAGGAAGGGATGCCCTCACCTTTTCGGGTGGGGGCTTCTGCATCTTGCGCCTCTTTGGAGCCTCTATTTAGCCGATGCAGGGATCCAAAAAATAATTTCTTCAGGCTACAAGATCAAACTGGGGGTCAGACTTCCTCGGAGGTTCTTTTTTTCAAGAGTGTCCCAGAATCCAGGAAAAAGCAGAAATCTGCTGTAGATCGCCTATTACAGCAAGGAGTAGTCTGTCCCGTTCCCCTTCCAAAGAGAGGTTACAGATTTTCACTTTGTTTGTAATTTCCAAGAGGGACAGCTCCGTGCGCCCAATTCTGGACCTCAGGGGCCTCAACAGTGTCGTCCGACTTTGGGAATTTCACATGGAATCTTTAAGATCCACACTTGCACTTCAGCCGGGAGATTTGACCTTAGAAGATATAAAGGATGCATACCTACATATCCCTATCTTCCCGGGCCATCAGAAGTTGGCCTACATTTTTAGTCTGTGACCCTGCCTTTTGGCCTGTCCTTGGCTCCAAGGGTTTTTACCAAAGTTCTTTCAGGCCTCATGGCTCTTCTAAAGCACCAGGGGATACGAATCAGCCCATACATACATCTTCTAATCAGAGAACCGTCTTTTCAGGAGGCCTTGAGAGATACAGAGACCATCTTATCGAGTCTAGAAAACTTTGGATGGATAGTTAACTATCCAAAGTTACATATCATTCCCTCAATATTTCCTTTCTGGGAATGACTTTAGACACAATTCAGGCCAAGGTCTTTCTCTCGGAGCATTAGAGAATCTTGCCTCAGGCCAGGGTAAAGTCTCAGGCCTGCCCTCGCCCGAAGATCTGCAAGGAATGTGTCTGTTGATCTTGATGGTGTCTTGCTTTGAGGCGGTGCCATTTGCACCATTCCACACAGGGAATTGCTCTTTATTTTGGATTGAACCATGGAGACCCTTGATCACCCCTTTCACATGACACACTCAGCGAGGCGGTTTCTAGCCTGGTGGCTGAATCCCCAACCTCTTCAGGTGGGCAGATTTTTTCTTCCAGTACAGTGGAAGATTATCACCACAGATGCCAGTTTAACTGGTTGGGGTGGACGTCATGGGATCCCAAATGATCCAGGGACAGTGGGGCCCAGGGGATTTCCTATAAATATTCTGGAGCTGGGTGATTGTGAGGTCACTCACACATTGGACCTCCAGCCTGAGGGGTCATCCAACCAACGTGACGGTGGTGGCCTATATCAATCACCAGGAATGGCACCAGAAGCAGATAAGCTCTCACGGAGGTGAGCCGGATTATGCTCTGGGCTGAGAAGGCTGTTCCATGCACTTCTGCAATCCACATACCAGGAGTGGCCAACATGCAAGCGATCATCTAAGCAGGGCAACCTTGGATCAGGGAGGATGGTCCCTCATTTGGGGGATCTTTTGAGCCCTATGCATCCGTTAGGGGCTCCAGGCGTAAACCTCTTAACATTCCGGCCACAATTGGAATATTCTGAGGTTTGTCTACCGGTCCAATGAAGGGTCCTGGCTATAGCAGTAGATGTCCTGACCCTTCCTTGTTCAGGCTTCTCTATGCATTCCCTCCATTTCCACTCTTGGGTCAAGTAGTTAAGAAAGTAGCTTGTGAGGGGATCCCAACCACCCTGGTAGCGCACCATTGACCAAGGAGAGTTTGGTTTTCAGGCATTGCTTAGAGGGTGCTATATTAGTTTTTTTGTTTTCCAATTAAACGTGAGATCTATTAAGATACCTTCATCCTTCAGGGCAGCTGTCCATACTGCTTTTCAAATACTGGATTGCTGAGGGCAGCCAATAGAAATATAGGCTGGGAGGAACTACACCTCTTATCTTGTAGTCCTGGCCGTCGGTCGATCTGATTCGGTGATGCCTTGAATTGGAAGAAGAGAAAAAGCAATTCTACAGGTGAGAATCGCATAAATGGATTTTTTTCTATTGTGGTTTTACCCAGCGTTCCCGTTTTGTGTGTAATCATGGCACCAATTTCCCAAAACCTGCCATTAAGATCACACTGGCTTGTCCCAAAGCTGTACAAACCAGGATGGGAAAATATTTCCACAACCATGCTACAAATGGGGCCAAACAGCCATTCCTGTCATTGCTCATAGTGCGACCACTGTGGCTTTCAGGCCTGCCCATCCTGTGCTGAGGCACAGTGATGGCCGTGCAACCACATCTTTTTTTTAATAGATATGATAGGTTCAGACATTTAGTAGTTTCTTTTTTTTTTCAACTTGGTTTGTTTTATTGTTTCTTCTCCTGATTCACATTCATCATACCCAGTTTTGAGTCTTTCCGGGACCCCCTACAGGACTTCAGTGATATAGTTTTAAAATGTAATGATGATCCAATTTTACATTGCATACAAATGTAGACTGGGATCCAACATTCTGAGCATGTGAATATATGGTTGATTGTGTTTAAAGAATTGGTAAAGTTTTAAAATCCAATATAACCCTTGAATTTAACCTTTTAAAGCAGACCAACAGTAGAAAAATGACTTAAACAAGATCAACACAACAAACAGTGCTCATATGCATCCTTCCCCAGGGCAATTTAGAAAGCTGCACATGAAAAATTAATTTACCTTTTTCTAACTCCTGCTGTGGTAAAATGTAAAATCAAAATGGTGGCTCATGCATCTACCGGCTGTCTGGACAAAAAGTTCTGCTGGGTTTCCTATTACTGTGCATTGTCAGGTATGTCAGTTGAATCCAGGCAGCAGCATGGCTGAGATGCTGGGAAAGGAAGCCCCAAAATGGCCACTACCTTTCTTCTCCAACTGTGCTAGGCTGTTGGTCCAGTTTAAGTACTGCACTGTCAGCATGGCTTTGGTTTGTGTTCCTGCAGAGTGTAAGATCACTGTTGCAACTGTGACCAGGCCAGGGGTGGAGGAGCTAGCATTGTTGTTCATTTTGATTAGGGCTCCACAGATCATGGCACCGCTGTGGATTTGCGTTTTTGTTTATTTAATCAGTGGTGGTACAGCCTGGAGACCTGGCTCCGCAGCACGATAACGCACATGCTTAATTTTCCTTCTGTGTCTGAATGGCACCAGCCATGTGTACTAAGCAGAACTTAGAAAAACGTTTGAGTAATTCTTGGAAGCACTAAAGTTGTATATATACATTTATTCAAGCAGGAGTCTCCGGAGGTTAGGTCCACTTTAAGAAAGAATCTGTAGCTGGCTGCTTTGCAAACACTGAGTGTTCCGTATGCTTGCTGCGGGGAAAACACACACACTAAAGGCCTCCAGGAGAAGGTGTCACATGGCCCTGATGGCCTCTTTCTGTTTACATCGACAACTGAAATCCAAATTATTTTTGAGCTGATGTGTCTAGGGCACGGATCTGTTTTTGCAGACATGGGTTACTCTGGAGCCAAGGATCTTGGCATGCCCTAACTCTATAAAACTGTCTGTGTACTGATTATGCCTTTCATAATTAAAAACCTACTTTTTATTACTTGTATTCTGCAATGAATCACTTATGAAAAGTTAATAGACAGTTTAATAATCTAAATCCCCAGATACGCATAACACATGCCTTGTTTTACGTAGGAGTGGTTGGTTCCCTTTTTAATGATTTTTAGTACCTTTCAAAGCTCACCAGTATTGGGCATGTAGAGGAATTCAAATGTTTCTTACAGCACTTAGTGACCCATTAGTAGTCCCACTAACCTGGGCAATGAGGGAACCTGTTGAAGGATAACATTCTAAAAAATGATTTTCCTGACTCTCATACTTTTCCTCTAGCTTAGTTACATGACTAGATTTTTATGTAAACCAAATGTGCAGATAAGTAGTTCTGACACTGTTGGCAATGTACTTATTTCAGATTAGAGATGCACAACCTGTGGCGTGGGGGCCACATGTGGCCCGCAGTGCCCTCAGTTGTGGCCCCTGAGCTGTAAAGCTGAGATAACCTTGTCTACCGTGCAGGTAGCTGGCCACTAGAGGCAGTGACGGTGCTAATTCCCAAAACAGGGCCCATCCCACCACAGTTCTTTGCGTCTCGTCTCACCTCTATCTGTCACACATTTGCCCACGCAACCTCAGCTTGCCCACCATTATCTAGCTCTTCCCTCTCCTCATCTATGTCTGCCTCATCTATGTCTGCCTCATTTATTCTAATTTCTGCTTACCCCACTTTTACTTTCCTTACCTCTTCCCACCTCATCTCTGCCCACTACTTCTTCTTTTCACCTCACCTAGGCCCACATCTGCTCAGCTCTGCTTATACTAAAACGCTTATATATGTTTAAAGTGACTTTCCCAGGTTTTGTGCCATTCCCGGGGCATCTTGACATCCTGGGATACCACACAGAATGCCCTGTACAACTCACCTCTTCCTCTTTCCCATGACTCCTGTCCCAGCCTATCTGAATTGCTGTGATGGGAGTGTGCGCATGCCGCTGGGGATTTAGGGTATGCGGCAGCACTCACTTCCCATTCAAAACAATGAGTGCTTCCCGCTGAATGTGTTCATGACCGAGGAAAGGTGAGTTTTATGGGTGCTCTAGGGGGTTTCACACAGCGGGGCCTCTCAAATCCAGCGGGGATCTTGCCCGGGGGTCTTTTGGATTCCAGGCTGGGGGGGTCGCATTGACCCCATAACAGACAGTGTCACCGAATCCCCCCCATCTCCCCATAACAGGCAGTGGGCAGAACCCCCCCATCACCCTATAGCATGCAGGGTTCAGAGCCAATGATGCACTGGAATAGAAGAGCAGAAATAAATCTATCGGTCTGATTCAGAGCATCTCTTGCATGCATTCGTACCTGCGAGAAGGGACCGTATGTGGTCTATTTTCCATGTCGGGTGATTCAGAGCCTTGATAGTATGCAGCACGTCCTGCTCCAGATAATGATTCATAACATCTGGGATATAGTCCACACGAGGGCGCTTTACTGCAGAGATGGCAAAAAAGAGGCCCCTCCCGGTCCATATATACCCGGGACCTCCCACTAATTCCCCAGTTTCTACTCTGCATTGGGCTACGAAGGACAAGATGATGGCTTCTCTTCTCGCAGGTGAGCTGGGCTTCACAGCCCTGGGCCCTATAGGACTATTCCCACCCGTTCCACTTTTATTCTGCCTCCCAGCCTTGGCTGCATGGTCGGGTGATGGTAGGCAGCACCTATTAGAGGTGTTTCTTTGGCGTTTGCTCCACCGCAAAACCCCCACCAAAGGGTAGGCGGTTGTCAGGTTACTGGTGATCCTGACTTGGGATACCCCGTCCGCTATTGCCCTGCCTTACATTTTTTAATGTTTAATGGGCTCCTTACTCCCCCTTCTCCCATTATACTGCTCGTCGGGGGGTGAGTGCCTGTTAGTGTAAATGTGTTTTGCCTTTTTGACATTACTGTTATGTGTTATGATGCCTTTTTTCATGTCTCGCTGGCACTCTCCTCGGCTCTGCTCCTCTCCCCTTTCAGTTTTGAATTGCCCGCTGCTGACTCGCACGCCCTGCGGCGTCAGCGGCAACGTCACTCAGGGACCTGATGGCTGCTGATTGGCTGCGGGGTGGCTGTCTTTAGCTTGTAACACTGCGCTTCCTGGAGGGGGCATGGCTTAACGCTGGGCACGCTCCCACGGTGCTTCCTCATGCGGCCAGCCCCTTCAGAGCCCTGCAGCGCCATCTTGTCTCTCCTGCTGGATCGATTGTAAGCTCTTCGGCGGTCTGTGAGTGCCCTTGCGGGCCCCCTTTTATATTTTAATTGCCTTTTACTCCTGTTTAATTAATGCGGGTATTGTCTTCTTATGTCTTTCAGGCGGGAAAACTAATTAGAGGTTTCTCCCGGTCCTGTGCCTTCTATTAGACTAGTTACTATATTAGAGGCCTAAAAAACAATAAAATCCTCCCACTATCCTAGCGGACAGTTAAAGGGCATCCCGGGTAGCTGCACAGCGTAATTCCCATTGGTCATTGTGACACCAAAAATCACCATATAGAGGCTTCTCAGGATATTGTGCTCGGGGTCCCATCTGGGTCAAGCCCGGCGGTGTGTGGGGCATCCCCTGTAAGTGATGATGTGCGGGTCTGTGTACCCTGCGCCCAGCAGGCGCTTGCGCGGCACTCTGGGCTGCACTTGTCTGGGCCTGCGCCCACCATGTCTTCTCCCACCCCCCCTCGGTTGATCGTGACCCCCAGTGAGATTAACACTAGTGGGGAGTCTCAGCCTGACCAACATTGAGAGGTTGATTGTTAGCTCTGTGGCCCGTAAGGCCCCAGCTAAAAGACGGCACTTGGCGCCTGCTTCGTCTGCCTTCCCTATGGAGACGGAAGAATTCCTTTAATTGTCTGACTGTGAAATATTCTCTGATTCGGAAATTCTGATGATCAGCATTTCCCTGGCGCTGATGCCGGCTCAGAGCATTGGAATGCTGATGACACCCATAGACTTTTGACTCAAATCTTTGAAGTACTTTCCATTTCTTTCCCTGCTGCGGCACCCAGGCAACAGGGGGAATTGTTTGGTCCTACAAAGCCACGTTTGGAATTTCCAGAACAGGCTTATTTCCATAATCTGGTTCACAAGGAATGGGAGCGGCCTAGCCGGCTCCCTGGTAATCCTAAGGGGTGGGATAAAAGGTATCCCTTTCCCCCGGATGTGGTTAAATGTTGGTCAACTCCAGCATAGGTGGATGCTCCGGTTTTGGGGTTGTCTAATACTTCTGTGGTGCATTCCCCTGATTCCACTACCTTGAAGGATATTGAGGACCGACTTATTGACCAGCTGGCTTCCCATGCCTTTGCCTGTGCGGGATCGGCCCTGCGCCCGGTCTGTGCTTCTGCTATTACTGCTGTGGCCATTAGGACTCTGGTCAAGGGCCTGTTAGAAGGCTATCCTGATGATTCTTCCAGTGCTGAATTTAGAGCCTTATCACACTGTGATATGTTTATTGTTTATATTCTTTCTGCCTTAGATGACACCATTAGGATGTGCAGCAGGACCTCAGCTCTGGTTGTTTCTATTCGCCGCTCGGTCTGGCTGCGCCAGTGGATCTAGGTCAGGGAGGGGGGTACCCTTTGTGGGGCACAGGGGTGATTTCTGGGGCAAGGGTGGAGGCCGTGCCCGTCCTGGATCCTCCTGGGGATCTAAGCCAAAATCTGTCATTAAGCCCACTCAGCCATGAGGGGGCGCCCTCACCCTTATGGGTGGGGGGGACGGCTGCAGCTCTTCGCTCATGTCTGGGGACAACAGGTCTCAGACAGGTGGATTCTGGGGGTTGTGTCCTCCGGCTACAAGCTAGAGTTCGCGGCACGGCCCCCTCCAAGATTTCTCAGCTCTCAGATTCCTCTAGACCCCGTGGCCACTCAGGGTTTATTTCAAGCTGTACAGAGCTTATTGGGTATGGGGGTCATCTGTCCGGTCCCTCGGGGGGAGAGAGGTCAAGGTTTTTATTTCAATCGTTTCACAGTACCCAAAAGGGATGGCTCCATCAGGCCCATCCTGGACTTAAAGCTTCTCAACAGGTTCATCAGAACCAGATGCTTTCGCATGGAGACCCTGCGCTCCGCGATCAGCTCCTTGCGCCCGGGGAACTTCATGACCTCCATAGACATCAAGGATGCTTACCTTCATGTGCCAGTCTTCCCAGGGCATCAGCGGTTCCTCAGGTTCGCCCTGGAGGACCAGCACTTCCAATTTGTGGCACTTCCCTTTGGTCTCACTTCAGCCCCCAGAGTGTTCACCAAGGTACTGGCGGGATTGATGGCCATCCTCAGAGCCGGGGGCATTCACATTCTCCCTTATCTGAACCACATTCTCCCTTATCTGGACGACATTCTCATTACATCTCATTCTCTCCAGCAGGCAGAGTTGGATACCCAGATGGTGGTAACGGCCCTGGAAACGTTCGGATAGGTGTTCAATTATCCCAAGTCCTCCCTCTCCCCGTCCCGGGTGACCCCCTTCCTGGGCATGAATCTGGATACCATTCAGGCCAGGATTTTTCTTCATTAGGAGAAGGTGGATTCTCTTCAAGCTCTGGTTCATTCCATGCTGTCCAGCCCTCGTCCTTCCATCAGGCAAGGGATGTAATTGGTGGGACAGATTGTGGCCTGCTTCGAAGCAGTCCCTTACGCTCAATTTCACATGAGACCCCTTCAGCTCCATCTCCTTTCACTCTGGTCCGGCGGTCCCTCCTGTGGTGGCTGGACTCGAGGAATCTTTACTGACTCCATGTTGGGAGACGGTCACTACGGATGCCAGTCTGTCAGGTTGGCGGGGCTACTGGAGAGCCCTCCAATTCCAGGGGCTGTGGGGCCCTCAGGAGGCTCACGCTCCAATCAACGTCCTGGAGCTGAGGGTGGTTCGGTTGGTACTGGCACAGTTGACTCCTCACCTTCAGGGTCTGCCGGTACAGGCTCGTTCCGACAATCAGACGGCGGTAGCCTATATCAATCATCAGGGAGGGACTCAGAGCAAGAGTGCCCTCAAGGAGCTGTCGTTGATTCTGTCCTGGTCCGAGGACAATGTCCCGTGCATCTCAGCAGTTTATATTCCAGGAGTGGAGAATCTGGAGGCGGATTCCCTGAGCAGGGGGACCGCTCGCTGGGGGGAATGGTCCCTTAACAGCGAGGTCTTCCTATCCCTTTCTCAGCGGTGGGGGAGGCCAGACGTGGATCTGTTTGCTTCTCACCACAATCACAAGCTGCCAGCATTTGTTTCCCTGTCCCAGGATCCCCTGGCTCTGTCTCTGTCCTGGCAGGGTCTCCTGTACCTCTTCCCTCCGTTTCCTCTTCTGGTTCTGCGCAAGTTGGTTCAGGAGAGGGTGCCAGCCATTCTGGTGGCCAAGATAGGTGTGGTTCGCCAACGTCGTGCGGCGGGCAGTGGATCAGTACGCTCTACCCTTGGTTCCGGACCTTCTCACTCAAGGACGGCTCTGTTATCCCAATTTACAAACGCTGGCTTTGACGGCCTGGCTCCTGAAGGAGGAAAGTCTGTCTGATTCGGTGGTTCGTACTCTTGTCAGCGCTAGGAAGAAGTCCTCCTCCACTATTTACTATAGGACCTGGCGGACCTACATTGATTGGTGTGAGTCTAGGGCCTTTCCCTGTCGTGTGTTCTCCATTCCTAGGATCCTGGAGTTCCTGCAACATGGTTTGGATATGGGCTTTCAGCTCAGCACCTTGAAGGGTCATGTGTCCGCCTTGGCTGTTTTCTTCCAGAGGTCCCTCACTCTACATCCTCTGGTCAAGACCTTCTTCCAGGGGGTCGCTCATGTGCGCCCAAACCCATGGTACCAGTCTGGGATTTGAATTTGGTTTTGTCCGCCCTTCAGGGTCCTCCTTTTGAACCTGTGCATGAGGCTGCCTTGTCTCTCCTTACCCTGAAGGTTGCCTTTTTGGTGGCTATCACCTCTGTCCGGTGTGTTTCTGAGTTGGCGGCTCTGTCGATTCAGGCCCCCTACTTTGAGAGGCACCAGGACAAGGTGGTTTTCCGATTTTAAACCAGACTTCTTGCCTAAAGTTGTCTCTGCCTTCCATCTCAATCAGGATATTGTGCTTCCTTCTTTGTGCCCTAATCCTGGTAATCCCAAGGAGAGGGCCTTGCACTCTCTGGATGTTGTCAGGAATTTGAAATACTACCTGGTGGCTACTGCTCCTTTCAGAAAGACGGACGCCTTGTTTGTGGTTCCATCGGGTCCCAAGAAGGGGTTGGCTCCTGCTAAGTCTACTATTAGCGAATGGATCCATCTGGCCATTGTTAGGGCCTATTCTACTAGGGGGAAGCATCCTCCTTTCAGTGTTACTGCTCATTCTACCCGTGCTGTTGGGGCTTCCTGGGCCTTCCAGCACCAGGCTTCTGTTGGAACAAGTTTGTAAGGCTGCTACGTGGTCTTCTGTTCATACCTTTTCCAAGTTTTACAAGGTTGATGTTCGGGCTCAGCAGATGCTGGTTTTGTCTGTAAGGTTCTGCAGGCGGCAGTGGTTTAATCTGCGCGTTGTTGCCTTTTTTGGGGATCCCCACCCTTTTTTGTAGACACTGCTATTGGATGCCCCAGATGTTATGAATCATTATCTGGAGAAGGACGTGCTGCATACTTACAATACCAATTCTACAAGGTGAATAATCACAGAATTGTATTTTTTTTGGCTTTTTGTGGAAAATGACAGTATGTGTATGCCAAACATAGCACATTTAAATAACTGGTTATAACAAAAAAGACAACGCCGGAAAGCCACCGAAAGACCAGGCACACCGAGAACAATGGGATCCACAGCAAGCTGTGTCCGAAAACCGGCAAAAACTCCAAAACTACTTTGCTGGAAATACCATAAATGCTTGGCTAAACCGTATGCATACGCAAACCCAGTAACAACATTTTCTCGGAATGTGGCAGTGAATGATATGAGCGTTCACAATTTCCCAGTCACCAAGATCAGTTCCCCAAAAGAACGAGTATTCACATGTCAGGTCTGAATCAGTCCATTTGTGATAATTTACAGATATTTTTTCAGCCAGAGTGGCTCCTTCTCTGGAAATGACCCTGGGCTCAGCGCTCACAAGGTTCTCTTTAATTGTGGAAGGATGGCTTAGAGCTTCATAGCAAAGTGAACCAGCAATTCACCAGCTCTTGTACCTTTTGGGGATGATGGCCTACTCAATTGAAGGCTCCATTCAGGCAATTCCACATCATGCTCTTGTACAAAGTGTCACTCTGTCAGACCTGGCAGAGAATCTATGTCAACTGCTTGAGTGTCTCCCGTTCTTATGGGACAATTTTTCTTCTAGCCCGGGGAACATACCAGACACGTTTTGTGGGACATCCGGTGAAGGGATGGGAAGTCAGATGGCTCAGGGCCGTTGTAATAAGCAGGTGTTTCAAATGCCTACAAAAATGTTGAAGCCAAGTGCATTCTTCCTGCTTCTCAGGCCCTGAACTTAGGTACCTGAAATATTCTTAGTATACAGTACGTCCTGCTCCAGATAGATTACTTACACTTGGGTTATCCTCCGCCAGATGGCGCTGCACTGCAGAGACATGTAAAACAGGCTCCTCCCGGCCCCTCAAATACCCGGGGACCTCCCACAAATCCCCAGATTTCTCTGCAGTGCTTACTGCAAAGACATGAAATTATCACTCTCTCACAGGTGAGCGGGGCTATTAAAGCCTGCGGCCCTGTTGGACTATTCCCACCCGTCCTTGATGTGATGTGCCTCCCAGCCTGGGCTGCGCTGGTCGGGTGAAGATAGGCAGCACCATGGGTGCTTAAGGAGCGCTGCTCTACCGCAGTCCCCCACCAAAGGGTAGGCGCTATAGGCTGATGGTGAGCCTTTATGGGATGCCTCTCCCGCATTATTGTCCCATGCCCCGGTAGCGGTGGGCCCTGTACAAAGGGCCGCCATCTTCCCTCATTCTCCCCGTAGCCCTTCCCGTAGAGGAAAAGAAGGGGGGGTATGTGGAAGTCGGTGTATTGTGATTACATACACATGGCCCTCTTTGTAATGTCTGCTTGGACTGGTATATGTGGTGTCAACCGCCGTGCTGACTTGTCTTTTTACACTGTAAATGCCGCCGCCCCGCGCGCCTTTTCCTTCATTTGGATGTTCCGCGCCGGGCGGCGGTGTTACCTCAAATGCTTTTGCGTCCTCATTGGCTGCTTGTCTGTTGGACTTCGCGCTCTTCAGGGGGACGGGGCCTGGCATGGCGCGCCCCGCGTCACGGCTCGCTCTGGCCCGCCCTTCGAGGTACTCGGCGCCATATTGTCTGGTTGCGCGCGCATGTGACGTTCTTCGTGGTCCGTAAGTGCCCTCACGGGCGGCTTTATAATTCACTGTAATGTTTTTCGATTCTGAAAATTGGCTTATCCCGGCCCGGTGTAATTGATAATGGGCCTTGTAAAATTACTCCCACTCCCTAGCGGGTCATTGGGGCATCCAGGGTTGCTTTATAGCGTCAATCCCTACTGGCATATTGTGCCTAATAATCACCATATGGAGGCATCTAAGGATAATGTGACCGGGGTCCCTTTGGGACCGGCGGTGTATGACGTGTGGACAACCTCATGCTGATGCTGACAAGGCATGGGTCTGCGTACCCTGTGCTGAGCAAGCGCTGGCTTTGCAGTCTGGCCTGCCAGTGGCTGCACCTCGTTTCACTTCACCGTCTAGACCTGTTTGGTAGGAGAGGAAAGTTACCTCAGCGCAGACGGCTGTCTCGGCCCTTCGGGGCCAGGGCCCCCATTCCACCCCCCACCATGGTGTTAAACAGGAACCAGGGGTGTCCTTCGCGGGGGCTCGCGCAGCTCCCTGTCCCAGGAGCAGAAGGCAACACCCTGGCTCCTCTGGGGGGGCTATGCCCAAATCCTCTCCCAAGTCCCCTCAAGCATGATGGGGCGCCCTCACCCGCCTGGGTGAGGGGACGGCTGCGGCACCTTGCTTAAGTCTGGAGGCATCACGCCTCAGACCGGTGGATTTAGGAGGTAGTGTCCTCCGGCTACAAGATGGTGTTTGCTGTTCGCCCTCCCCTAAGATTATCAGGTCCCGGGTACTCCTGGTCCCTGCTTCTGCTCAGGTGCTGGCGCAGGCCGTGCAAGGTCTGCTGGGTTTGGGGGTCATTTGCAGATTTCCCTTAAAAGACAGAGGCAAGGGACCCTACACCAACTTTTTCACAGTTCCCAAAAACGATGGGTCATTCTGGCCCATTCTGGATGTACAGATCTTCAGCAAATTGTCAAGTACAGGCGCTTTCCTCATGGAAACTCTGCGCTCGGCCATCTGCTCCTTGCAACCCGGGGGCTTCATGCCGTTTGTGGATATCAATGATGCTTACTTTCACATCCTTGTGTTTTCAGGACACCAAGATTCCTTAGATCCACGTTGGAAGATCAACACTGCCAATTTGTGGCCTAGCCATCTGGCCTCTCTTCAGCTCCCAGAGTGCTCACCAAGGTGCTGGTGGGGGTGATGTCTCTGATGAGGCCAAGGGGCGTCCGTGTGCTGCACTACCTGGACATCCTCATCACTTCCCAGCCTCTACATCTGGCAAAGTTGGATACTCAGCTGGTGGTATCCATCCTGGAATCATCTGGTTGGGTGATCAGCCACCCCAAGTCCTCACTGTCCCCTTCCTTGGTAACTTCATTTCTAGGAATGAATCTGGACACAGTTCAGGCAAGGATATTCCTTCCTCAGCAGAAGGTGGATAATCAGCTTGCACAAGTTCAGTTCCTCCTAGCTGTCCCCGTCCGTTCACCAGGCGGGGGATGCAGCTGGTGGGCCTTCTGGTGGCGTGCTTCGAAGCGGCCCCTTGTGCTCAGTCCCTCTTGGGGCTTCTGCAACTTCTCCTATTGTCTGTATGGGACAAGGACCCAGCATCCCTGGACAGGGCCTTGGTGTCCCTCTTGTAGTGGATGGACTCAAGGAACCTATTGGGGGGCGGAACCTTCTTGCGCCTTCCTGGGAGACGGTCACCACGGATGCCAGTCTTATCAGGTTGGGGGGGGTTCTTCTGAAGGTCCCTGCGGTTCCAGGGGAGGTGGGGCCCTTAGGAGGCCTATTCACCTCAATGTCTTGAAGCTGTGAACGATCAGGTTAGTTCTGATTCGTTTGACTACTCATTTCAGGGCCTGCCTGCTCAGGGGCGCATGGTCACTCTGATGGCAATTGCCTACATCAATCATCAGGGAGGGACCCGGAGAAAGAGGGTCCTCTAGGAAGTGTCTCTGATTCTGATCTGGGTGGAGGCCAATGTTCCTTGCATTTCAGCGTTATACATTCTGGGGGGGGGGGGGGGGGTGGTCCCTCTGCAACAGGATGTTCCAATCTCTGTATCAGGATGTTCCAATCTCTGTATCACCGTTGGGGCCAACCTGATGTGGATCTGTTTGCGTTCCGTCACAAGCTCCCGCCTTTGTCTCCCTGTCCCAGGATCCTCTGGCCGTGCCCATGGATGCCTTAGTAATGTCATGGCAGGATATTCAGTTTCTGTATGTCTTTCTACATTCTCCCTGCTAGGCAGGGTTCTGCGCAAGATTGCTCTGGAAGGGGTGCCAGTGGTTCTGGTGGCCTTGATGGCCTGACTGCTGAAACCTCCATCTTGATGGAGAAAGGTTTGTCTACCTCGTTGGTTGAGTCCATGGTGAAGGCTAGGAAGATGACTTCTTCTTCCATCTGTTATTTGGTATGGCGTACCTACATTGACTGGTTGAGTCTTGGTCTCTTCCCTGTTGGGTGTTCTCAGTTCCCAGGGATCTGGAGTTTTACTGCATGGGTTGGAGCCGGTCTCTAACTCAGTACTTTGAAGGGTCAGGTTTCTACCCTGTCTGTCTTCTTTCAGAAGACTTTCGTTCAGCATTCCTTGATTAAGACTGCTTTTAGGGGGTTGCTCATGTGCGTTCCCCACGACAACCTTTGGTCCCTGTTTTTGGGATTTGGAATTGGTCTTGCCTGCTTTGCAGGGTGCTCCCTTTGAACCTGTGCAGGATGCTGCCTTGGCCATTCTTACGCTCAAGGTTGTGTTTCTGGTAGCTATCACTTCTGTCAGGCGTGTGTTTGAGTTGGCGGTGCTGTCCATTCAGCCCCCCTACTTGGAGAGGCACCAGGACAAGGTGTTTCGTTCAAACCTGAATTTCTGCCTAAAGGTAGTGTCTGCCTTTCATTTGAATCAGGATATTGTTCTTCCTTTGTGCCCTAACCCTAGCAATGCTAAGGAGAGAGTTTTGCACTCTTTGGATGTGGTTAGGTGTCTGAAGTACTATCTGGTGGCTACTGCACCTTTCAGGAAAACTGATGCTCTTTTTGTGGTCCCTTCTGGTCCTAGGAAGGATTTGGCTCCTGCCAAGTCTACTATCAGCAAGTGGATTTGTCAGGCTGTGATTCAGGCCTATTCTGCTAAGGGGAAGAATCCTCCCTTTTCCGCCTTACTGCTCATTCCACTTGTGCTATTGGTGCCTCTTGGGCTTTTCAGCACCAGGCTTCTGTTGGACAAGTTTGCAAGGCCGCTACTTGGTCTTCTGGTCATACCTTTTCAAAGTTTTACAAGGTTGATATTGGGGCCTCAGCTGATGCTGTTTTTGGCCGAAAGGTTCTGCAAGCGGCAGTGGTTTAAACTGCCTGCTGATTTTTCTTGGGGATCCCACCCTACTTATGGACACTATTGGATGTCCCAAGTGTAAGTATTAGGTTTGGAGCAGGACGTACTGTATACTAAGAATAATACAATTCTATGATTACTCACCTGTAGAATTGGTATTATGAGTATACAGTACGTCCTGCTCCAACCCACCCTTGGTTTGCATTTTCTTGGGTCCCCTGTATGGTGATTGTTATCATTACCAGTTTTTGGTTGTTAAATTCTCCCGGCTTCTTTTTTACTGCTTTTCAATGCTGGGGATTTGTGGGAGGTCCCCTGGTATTTGAGGGGCCGGGAGGAGCCTGTTTTACATGTCTCTGCAGTGCAGCGCCGTCTGGCGGAGGATAACCCAAGTGTAAGTAATCTATCTGGAGCAGGACATACTGTATACTTATAATACCAATTCTACAGGTGAGTATTTCACAGAATTGTATTTTTTCACAATAAGGTATATATTTGGGCAAAATAACTACAGTCACAACTTTCCGACACTGATGGGGGTGCCAGATGTGGATCTGTTTGCATCCTTTTACAACTGAATAAGACTCTCTAGTAATGGTGGTTGTTGCTATAGCCATTCCCTGGGTGGAATTTAAGCTGATATACGCATCCCCCCAATATCACTTCTTGGAAGACCATTAAGCATTGTAGGTTTGAAGAGGTACCATACAATACCATACTAGTAAATCCATCTTGGCCAGGAACGACTTGGTTGAAAGATGTCACATGATTGGCAGGGGAGCCTCCATTCTGACCACCTGATTGTCTACATCTTTCCTCAGAGCAACTTATTTACAAACTTTGGTTTTAGTGACATGACTGGAAGATGAGTCCACAGGACACTCTTGTGGTAGATTCTCTGTGGTCTTTGCAATGGGTTGCAGCGCAGCATTTTCAGAGGCTAAAGCTCACACCATTGCACAAAGACAAAGTAGTTCCCATGGATTTAGGACAATGTGTCTTCTATCCTGGTTCACTACTTATGTGGCTAGGGCAGTTGGATTCCCCCCTTGGCACCCCACACCGGTCAGGGTGCCCCTGTGGAAAGGACCAAAACCCAGATAGTCAAAATCCTGGCTTTTGATGCACTTTAAGACTTATGAGGCGACTGTGAAGGTATCGGCTGATTAGAGTTAGCAGTAAAGTCTTGAAAGTGGCCTAATCTCTTAGGAAGCTTCTAGAATGTCAGCCTTTCTGTATGGCTGTTACTGGGATTGTTTCCACCCTCTAGGGCAGTGGTCCCCAACCTTTTTTTCACCGTGGACCGGTTTAGGATTTGGTAATTTTACCAAAATTTACAGAGAAAAAGAAAGTAAGAGAAAAAAAGGAGAAAGTTAGGAGGTTTGGAAGAAGAGTAAAAGAAAATGTGAGAAAAAGTGAGAAATAGAGAGAAGGGAAAATAAAAAGAAGGAACTGAGTGAAGGAAGGAATAGAGGGAAAACAGAAGTGGGGGAGGTAATGAAAAAAAGAGAGAATGTATAGGAATAGTGAGTGAAAGAAAAGAGAAAGGGAAGAAGAAAGGAAAAAAGAGGGGAAGGGAAAGGGGGAGGGAAAGGGGGAGTGAGAAATAAATAAAGAGAATAAAGAGAAAGAGAGAAGGAAAGTTGAGAAAGTGTGGTGGAGAGAGAGAGAAAGAGAGGCAGGGAAGAAGGGAGAAAAAAAGAGAGAGAAGAAGAAAGAAAAAGGACGGACACAGGGAGAAATATAGAGGAAGAGAAAAAGGGAAGGAATGGACAAATAAAAGAAGCAAGAGAGGACAAAAAATTAAAGCAAGGAGAAAGAGAGAGATGGGGAAGGAAGGTAGAAAAAAAAAGACGGTGAGAAAGGGAGAAAAACACAGAGAATGGAAAGGAAACACAGAATAGAAGAGAATGAGGCAGACTGGCCACAACTAATACATCATGGGTGGGACTTGCCTTTTCTCAACTTTACTGTTGTGTCCTGCCAGTCTGCCACCTCCAGGACACTGATGAACGCAGAGCGGGGGGGGGCGCGAGAACAGCCTCACTCGGCAAGCCCCCTCTCCTGTGCAGCCTTGTGGAACTGACGGGAGGGGGGGGGGCAGGTAGGGCAATCAACTCCCGGCCAGCCAGAGATGATTAAACAAAAGTCTCCGACGGCTGGTGGGAGCTCTGAAGCTTTTTTATTTTTACCTTATCTTCCCCGTCTTCGGCAGAGCCCGGGCACACCTCAATTGTGCCCCGCCCACTCCTCCATCATTGGCCCAGCCGTGATTGGGCCTCCCTCACCCTCTACAAAGCACCTCCTCCAGTTCTGCTGATGCCTCCGCCCATTGCGTTATTACCCTGGCCCCGGGCACACCACTCCACAGCGGGGGCAGCCGGGACATCTCTTAAAGGGGCGGGACATGGGGGGGATCCCGCCTCAGGGCCCGGTACCATTTGAGCCACGGACTGGTATCGGTCCGCTGCCTGGGGGTTGGGGACCACTGCTCTAGGGGACTTCTATATAATGTCACATGAGTCTCTTATTTGAGGCACCAAAATTAAATAAGGGGGGAAAGTAATTTTGGTGTACTCGCGTATAAAGTGTATTTCTCTGTTGTTCCATTCTAGTACACCACTCCCACTCTGTGTTTTCTTCATTGTGTCTGTATTGGTAATGCTTTTTCTATGGTTTGCCTTAGGGACAATAGTGGAGTTTAACTTTCTGGTGCTGCGTCTGTACTGCTCTTCAATACTGGAATAGTGGGCGGGTATATAAGAGCTGCGGGGGGGGGGTGTATTTGTTATGCTTGCAGTCACACCTCCAGTTAGGGACTTAACAGAACAAAGTAACAGAGAAACAAATCTTCTTTCTAATTTTTTAAGCTTCCCGCCCTATTGCCACCATCATGGCTGGATATAAGTGAATATTTGATTGATTTGAAAAAAAATTGGCATGTAGCCCAATCATCATCACTAGCTGACCCTGAGAACCCAGCTTAAAATGCATTGTATACAACCAAAATGTTCAGGTTTGATTGGTTGTAAACAGAAACTTTATCTACCCCAAATAACAGCTTATGCCAGAAGTGGTGGTAGCTCAAACAAACAAAGTATATTGACAAAACAGAAATATATGAAAGGTATGATTCAGAACACCGCTACATGAAGACAACAAATGGAACAGCAATTTTAAAAAAAGTGTGTGTACCAAATACAACTGACACAGAAACATTTCACCTGCTTGTGTCCCTTAGGCAACTTCAGCTGAAGTAATCAAGCTCTTAAAGGAGACACAAGGCAACACACAGCTTCTCATACAGATGCAGGGGAAGGGCATGGTCTCTGTCCAGGGTGCTCTCTTTACTTTGTTGTGTTGGCGGCATAGGCAGCCCTGTATATTCTAAGTGTGCCATACACTCCACTTCGATCTTCATGACATATGGGTAATCTCCAGTAGAGGGCGAACTTCTGCAGAGATGAATATGCAAAAAAAGAAAGCCCCTCCCGGTCCATATATACCTGGGACCTCCCACCAATTCCCCAGTTCCTTCTCTGCAGGGAAGGCGACAAGACAGAAGATGAAGACTTCTTTACTTACAGGTAAGCCGGGCTCGCGCCCGGCCGTCTATTGTCCCTATTACTGCCAGGACCCTTTCTAAATTGCCCCTATATTGAGCCTCCCAGCTTAGGCTGCGGGTCCTGGTGAAGGTAGGAGCACCCTATGGGTGCAGAAGGAGCACTGCTCCACCGTGAGACCTCACTATGGGGTAGGCGGTCCAGCAGAGGGCGAACTTCTGCAGAGATCCAGGTTTCTTGGTGATCCTGGAATGGGATGCACCATACCTCTATGCTTATGGCCGGATTCTGGCAGGTTTCCCCCCCTTCCGGGTCCCTTATTCCCCTCTGGGGGGGGGGGGTTGCCTGGCCTGGCCGTTATTTCGTTGTACCCATATATGCCCCGTGTGTGTTGGTGTGTTATTCACTGTGAGTGTGTGCGTGTGGCAGACAGGGAGTGTTTTTCTGGGGCATGTCAGGGCTGTGGCAGCCTGGGGGAGCTTCTCCCCCTCAGGCTCTGTTCGGGAAGGGGGCAGGGCCGGGCTCTCGGCACGGCCATGGTAGCCCCGCCCCCTTTCTTTGGCGCAATTTTTCTGCTCGTTTCTAGGGATCTGCGTTGCTGGGAGGGGGGCATGGCCTCGGCGAGTGCGCGTTCTGCGCTGGCCCGCTCTCCCTCTTCATGCATGAGGCTTCATGGGGGCCATCTTCTATCAGGATCTGAGCTGCGTTCTGTGTGGTAAGGGCCGGATGGCCACTTTCCTTAGCTTGTATGGGGTCTCCTCTCCTCTCCTCTAGCCGGGGCCCCCGCTGGTCGCAGGCGTGTGTGTGTGGTTTTTCACATGTCTGGCTGGGATACAGTTATATATATGTATATATATATATATATATATATATATATATATATATATATATACCTTTTTTATAGGCATATACTGTAAGATTATTGCCATATTATCTAGCATTGCACTTATGTTGCCTGTTTTGTGTGTTACAGATTGCCCTGTATATGTGCATATTAAGGGGTCCCTCCTGGTCCTGGGGTCCCTAGTGTAAAATTGTTCACCTCAAATCCTCCCACCGGGACTTTTAAGGGGCATCCCGGGTTGCTTAAGCGTAAATTTCCTGCGGTCTTGCGACTGACCACAAAAATTCACCATATGGAGGCTCCGCAGGATACTGGGCTCGGTCTCCCTCTGGGACAATCCGGGCCATGTGTGGGGTATCCCTTACGGGGGAGAATGTGCTGATCTGTATACCATGCGCACAAAAGGCCATAACGCGGCAGTCTGGTACCCAGCCTTCTGGGTCGGCTCCTCCCGCTTCATCGCCTTCCCCACCCCACCTTATCCGTACCCCAAGTGATATTGGTACCAGTGGGGAGTCGCTTTCTGATGTTTGGGCTAGGTTGGCCAGCATCGAGAAAATTATTGCTAGCACGGTGTGCAAGAAGGCCCAGGCTAAAAAGAGACATTTGTCGTCGGCCCAGCCCTTGTGGGATGTTGATGACGATTCCGCTGATCTGTCAGATTATTCCCCGTTAGAGGAGGGGGAATTGTATCAGGAAACAGAGGCTGACTATGTTCAGTCTGGGAATGCCAATGTCGGGCAGGCACTGGGGGATGCCGTAGATACGGCCACTGTTTTGTCACATCTATTGGAGGTGTTGGATATTGAACCGCCTGAGGCGCCCCCTCTCAAGAAGGGGGAATTTTTGGGGGCCTGCAAGCCCCGTCTGGAATTCCCTACCCAGGGTCATTTTGATGCGCTGGTCCTTAGAGAATGGGAGAGGCCCAGTCGGCTTCCTGGTGTGCCTCAGGGATGGGATAAGAAGTATCCTTTTCCGGTGGAGGCGGTTAAGCGCTGGTCTTCTCCTCCCGAGGATAAGCGCCTTGATCAGATGGCGTGCCACGCATTTGCCAACGTGGGCTCGGTCCTGCGGCCTGTTAGTGCATCTGCCCTGGTGTCGTTTGCTACCAGGTCTCTTATCAGGGACTGGCTGAATAACGCTCAGTTTGATCCAGCTGGCGCTGAGTTCGCTATCCTTAAGAAATGCGAATTGTTCATGGATTTTGTCATGGCTGCGATGGAAGATTCTATTGTCATGTGTAGTAGGACTTCAGCATTACTGGTAGCTATTCGCAGATTGGTTTGGCTCCGCCAGTGGACGGCGGATGTTGGGGCCAAGAAGTCGCTCACAGCTCTTCCCTTCTTGGGTTCGCGGCTGTTTGGAGATAAATTGGATGCTGTTGCTAAAGGAGGTAAGTTACCTCAGTGGAGGAAACAGCTCCGCCCCTTTCGGGGGGCAGGCTCGTTCACTCCTTCCTTTCGAGGGGCCAGAGCGGCTAGGGGTTTGGCCTTCTCGGGTGTCAGGAGCTCGTCCTGGAACAGAGGCAGAGGTCGGGCACTTCCCGCGCCTGCCTGGGGTTCCAAGCCCAAGCCGGCCGTCAAACCGGCTCAGCATTGAAGGGGCGCCCTCACCCGCAAGGGTGGGGGTACGGCTGCGGCTCTTCTTCCAGTTCTGGGCCCGGGAGGTCCCAGACAAGATTCTTAAGGTCCCGGGTGCCCTCGGACCCTCAGGCTGCAGAGGGATTCCTGTTAGCGGTAAAAAAAACCTTCTGGACATGGGGGTTATATGCCCGGTGCCTCTGTCGGAGAGAGGCAATGGTTATTACGCCAACCTTTTCACGGTTCCCAAAAAGGAGGGTTCGGTGAGACCCAATCTAGATCTCAAGGTTCTCAACAGGTTTATCAGAGCCAAAAAGTTCTGCATGGAGACTCTGCGCTCGGCTATCAATTCCCTTCGCCAAGGGGATTTTATGACATCCATAGACATCAAGGATGCGTATCTGCATGTTCCAATTTTTTAGGCACATCAGAGATTCTTCCGGTTTGCGGTGGAGGATCAACATTATCAGTTTGTAGTTCTTCCCTTCGGTCTGACCTCGGCGCCAAGGGTCTTCACCAAGGTCTTGGCGGGCATAATGGCTCTGCTCAGAGCTCAGGGCATTCGCGTTGTGCCTTATCTGGACGACCTGTTGGTCTCAGCTTCTTCCCTCCGTCAGGCAGAGCTGGACACCCACCAGGTGGTGTCGACCCTGGAGAGGTTCGGGTGGGTGGTCAACCGCACCAAGTCTTCTCTCTCCCCGTCTCGTGTGATTTCATTTCTAGGCATGAATCTGGATACCATTTGGGCCAGAGTGTTTCTGCCCCAGATCAAGGTGCAGGGGATTCAGGGCCTGATCCGCCTTCTTCTGGCCAGTTCTTGATGAAACTGGTGGGTTTGATGGTATCCTCCTTCGAGGCGGTTCCGTTTGCATAGTTTCACATGAGATCTCTTCAACTTCACCTATTGACGTATTGGGACAGGTGTCCGCAGTCATTGGATCAACCTTTCAGGATGTCTCCCAGGGTTCGGCAGTCCTTTCGGTGGTGGCTGGACTCGAGCAATCTGGTGAACAGCAGATCCTTTCTGGTCCCTTGTTGGGAGACGGTTACCACGGATGCCAGCCTGTCGGGCTGGGGAGGTTATTGGAAAACTCATCAGTTCAGCGGGGTGTGGGGTCCCCAGGAGGCTTGCACCCCCATCAATGTCTTGGAGCTCAGAGCCATCCGACTGGTTCTGGCTCGGCTGACCTCACATTTACGGGGTCTAGCGGTTCAGGCTCGTTCGGACAACTGAACGGCGGTAGCTTACATCAATCACCAAGAAGGGACTCGCATTAGGAGTGCCCTCAGGGAAGTCTCTCTGATCCTGCACTGGGCGGAGAGCAATGTTTCTTGCCTTTCAGCAGTCTACATTCCGGGAGTGGAGAACACGGGAGTGGAGAATCCCTGACCAGGGGATCCTCTCGCCACGGAGAGTGGTCTCTCAACCCCGAGATTTTTCTGGATCTTTGCCGCAAGTGGGGGAGTCCGGAGGTGGATCTCTTTGCCTCGAGGCACAATCACAAACTTCCGGCCTTTGTGTCTTTCTCAGGATCCTCTGACTCTGGCAGTGGATGCCTTGTCACTGGCTTGGAAGGAGTTGGGTTTTCTGTACCTGTTTCCACCCGTCTCCATGCTGGGCAAGGTAGTTCGCAAACTGGTTCTAGAAGGGGCACCTGCGATTCTGGGGGCTCCAAGGTGGCCAAGAAGGGTTTGGTACGCAGACGTCGTAAGGATGGCCGTAGACCAGTACCGGCTTCCCTTGTTGCCGGACCTGCTATCTCAGGGTCATCTACTTTACGGCACGTGTTATATTGAAAAATTGAATTGGCAATAACGTGTACAATAGACACAAGGGTGCAGAGGAAGCCCTAGAGGGGCGAAACTAGTTCACCTTCACCTTTTATCTCATGTGTTATAAATGTATGTGATTAACTTTAGTTCCAATCATGTTAATATCCGATTATCCTGTGTATATATATACTGTAGATTAATTGATGAATTAATTGCCGAATTTTTGTCTATGCTTTGAAATATTCTGTGACTACTTTTCCTGTTTTTTTTTTTTTAAATGTAATGGTAGGGGGGGTTCTGTGATCTTTGTGCAGTTCCTCCTTATACCCTTTTTTTTATAATCTAATAAAGCAGATGAAGTAATTTTCTACAACCATGGTATGATTATTGGATTTTGTATGGCGGGGTCGCACTCAGAGTTCCTAAAACACTGGGTTTTGCATATACCCAGAAAAATTGGTCAAATCATCTACTTTACCCCAATTTACAAACGCTGGCTTTGACGGCTTGGCTGCTGAAACCTTCATCTTGAAAGAGGAAGGTTTGTCTGAGGCTGTTGTTCAGACCCTGATTAGGGCTAGGAAGCGGTCCTCTTCTGGCATTTACTATAGAACTTGGAGGTCCTATATTGATTGGTGTGAGTCTAGGGCCTTGCCTTGCAGGGTTTTTTCGATACCCAGGATTTTGGAGTTTCTTCAGCATAATCTGGAGCTTAGTACTTTGAAAGGACAGGTTTCTGCTCTGTCGGTTATTTTCCAGAGGTCTTTTGCTGTACACCCGCTGGTTAAGACCTTTTTCCAAGGGGTCTCGCATTTGCGGCCCCCTTGGAAGGCTGTAGTTCCTGTTTGGGATTTGAATTTGGTTCTTTCGGCTCTGCAGGGTCCTCCTTTTGAGCCGTTACAGGATATTGCTCTTTCGGTTCTCACTCAGAAGGTTGCTTTCTTGGTAGCTATTACCTCGGTTCGGCGTGTCTCTGATTTGGCGGCCTTGTCGATTCAGGCCCCTTACTTTGAGAGACACCAGGATAAGGTGGTTTTTCGTTTTAAGCCGGATTTCCTTCCTAAGGTGGTGTCTGTTTTCCACCTTAATCAGGATATTGTTCTCCCTTCCTTGTGTCCTAAGCCTAACAATGACAAGGAGAGGGTTCTGCACAATTTGGATGTTGTTCGCTGTGGGAAGTACTATTTGGTGACTACTTCTTCCTTCCGCAAGACGGACGCTTTTTTCATGGTGCCCTGCGGGCCCAGGAAAGGGTTGGCGCCTGCTAAGTCTACGATTAGCAAATGGATTCGTCAAGCCATTATTGGGGCCTATTCTGCTAAGGGGAGGGCTCCCCCTTTTAGGGTCACTGCGCACTCTACTCGTGCTGTTGTTGCATCCTGGGCTTTTTAGCACCAGGCTTCTGTTGAACAAGTTTGTAAGGCTGTTACTTGGTCTTCCGTTCATACTTTTTCCAAGTTTTACAAGGTTGATGTGCGGGCTTCAGCGGATGCTGTTTTTGGCCGCAAGGTTCTGCAAGCTGCAGTGGCTTGAGTTGGTGCATTCTTTACTGTTTTTGGTTCCCACCCATGACGGACACTGCTATTGGATGTCCCATATGTCATGAAGATCGAAGTGGAGTGTATGGCACACTTAGAATAATACCGTTTTGTGAGTACTCACCTTTAAAACGGGTATTATGAGTATGCCATACACTCCACTTCGCCCCACTCCTTTTTTTCAGGTATTCTGGGGTTTTTATATGGTGAACCATTGGTTTGATTGTTAAGGTTATAATTGGTTCTTCCTGGTCCCTTTTCTGCTTTTATACACTGGGGAATTGGTGGGAGGTCCCAGGTATATATGGACCGGTAGGGGCTTTCTTTTTTTGCATATTCATCTCTGCAGAAGTTCGCCCTGTACTGGAGATTACCCATATGTCATGAAGATCGAAGTGGAGTGTATGACACACTCATAATACCTGTTTTAAAGGTGAGTACTCACAAAACTGTATTTTTTCGCCATATAAGACGCACCATTTTCCCCCCAAAGTGGGGTGAAAATATTAACATGTCTTATTGAGCGAATGTAAAATTACTTGCATTACGCGCCCGCTGTCCCCACTCTGGCTTCCAGCCCTGCCATCAAACACTCGTGTGTCAGCTCGCTCCGGCCGAGAGGTGGTGACTGAGCTGAAAGCCAGAGCGAGCATGTTGTCTGTCCCCGCTCTGGCTTCCAGCTCTGCCATCGCCGCTGGGGCCAGAACGCACTGACAGCCCAGTAGTTTGTGTCAGCACTCCCTGATACATGAAAGGCAGTGGCGTGCTGGAAGCCAGAGTGAGGACCCTGTGCCCCCACTCTGGATTCTGGCGCCGCCCCTGCCTCTCGGGTGTTAGTGAGCACTCACACAAACCAGCGTGTGGCAATGCGGTGGTGGTGTTCATGTAAGTATACTTTTTTTTATTTTTTTTTTTCCTCTGGTGTTGGGGGGGGGGGTACCACACTGCATAAGGGGAGGGGTTGCCACAGTGCCTATGGGAATGGGAGGGGGGGAATGCCACACTGCCTATGGGAATGGGAGGGGGAATGCCACACTGCCTATGGGAATGGGAGAGGGGATGCCACACTGCCTATGTTATGGGGGAAGTACCACACTACCTATGGGATGGGAGGGGAGATGCTACACTGCCTGGGGATGGGGGGGGGGGGGGATTGCCACACTGCCCATGGGGAATGGGAGGGGGGATGCCACACTGCCCATGGGGAATGGGAGGGGGGATGCCACACTCTCCATTGGGAATGGGGTGTGGGGGGGGGCACACTGCCTGTAATGGGGTGTTTTAGCACATTTCCTCCTCCAAATCCTAGGTGCGTCTCATGGGCAGGTGCATCTTATAGGGCAAAATTATGTTTAAATAATATATTTATGTGTTCATTTTAAATCCTAGAGATGACATAAAGAGAAAAGTTGTCCATGGGAACATGGACGGTAATTGTAAAAGCCCACCACCTTCCCACTGGCTTATCGGGTGTCATGGTTGCACCCAGAAGCCATGGGCAGCTCCTCACTACAGGCAGTGCTTGTTTTAGGATGGTATGTGCTATGATATAGATGTCATTGAATGAAATTGAATTGCTAGGGTTAGGCATTACACTATTCTAGATATGGATTATGTGGAGTGGACCATTGTTTGTTGTCCTGATCATAACTATGGTTTTCCAGAGGATGGCGATTGAGCTTGGTGCAAGCTTGCTCTAAAGTATGCCACAGTACCATCGCACAGAGCGTATAAAAAAATGGTATTGGGCTGATCTGCGCATGTGCTGTGGGATTAGGCATCAGGGTCTTACACAGCGGGACATTCTTATCTTTTATTTTTTTCTTGTTGGGGGGAATCATCTATACAAGGGCATTTGTTTTAAAAGATTTGGGTCCTCTTTCAAATGGCAGGTTTCTGTTCACATTCATGCAACCACATTATTTGGGGATTTCTTATTTATTTTTTCCCATTGATTTCAGTTTGTTTTTCAATTTTTCGATTGGATTGTGCAGGTTATAGGTGACATCAAAGGGGGGAAGGGGGCAATATGCTGTGTGTTTATAGACCATTCATATAGTGTGTGTGTAGTGCACAATTTAAGAGGGCCGGCCTGTCCTGCCCCTACTCCACGTATCCCCCAAGATCTATGTAGACAGGCAGCTAACCTCCCTCTTACAGATCAACAAATGAGACTGGATGACGGCCTTTAGATTTACTAACCAGCCGTGGGAATAGTGTAAAACGGAGAAGAAATATGAACAAATGTATAATTAATAAACTGTATAAACAGAATATACAGTGAACAGCAAGTTGCTGCAATAACTGATATTAGCTGAACATGTAGCTAGGCCTAGGTTCAGATTATAGCCTATCCATAAAATAGAAAGTTGGTATATAGGCCTATCCTGTCCATATGTATATTCAAGTTCTGCAGACAGTCAGAAGTACGAAAATAGCCATCCGCTTACTGGCTGTGCTCTAACAAAGAGGTGGATGCTTCCTCTGTCTTCTAAGCATGGAGCAAAATGGCCTTCCTCTTCCCATAAGCCTAAGCTTTTATTTACAGGGAGAGAAAGTAATCAACTGTGTACCTCAATAATAAGTCCCTACAGAAACAAGACGCTCTACTCCTGGCATTACTTATACAGTAATGCAGACATTTAAATTCTGTCTTTGAGAGCCTGAATCAGGATGCCCTGCTGTGTTAAACCCCCAAATTCGCCCATAAACACCTTTCCCCGCTCCAACAGCGCATCTGCTGGCCCTTGTCCAATGAGAGCCACCCACTATGACTGCGTCATTTGCAGACAGCTCTCATTGTTTTCCTAGGCAAGGCGGGGGGTGTTGCAACGTGTGCTCCCCATTAAAGTCAGTAAGAGCCGTTTGCCAAAGGAGGCACCTGCGCATTTGCTGTTGGAATGCGGAAGAGATGAGTTGTTTAGGGGTTTATCTCAGCGGGGCCTGGGGAACAGAACAAATCCCCGGGAAGTGAGGAAAGTCCTGGCTTTTGTTTCGCTTTAAGAATGATGAAAAATATAATAAAAAGGCATTGTTTTGCTGCAATCTCTGTTGAGGATGTTCCTAGGTTTCTCCATGTGTAAAAATGTTTTCCTGTGAGAAAACGGTACATTGGTTGGTGTGGACCTTTTATTTTCCACCAGCATGAGCCATCACTGTAAATGGAGAGTTAAAGCAGACCTTCACCCTAAATAAGAGTCTATCTTATATGTTTCCCCCACTCTGTACATACAGATTGCCCGTATTAAAAATCTTCCTACCTGCATCTATTTCTTTTTCTGAGACTTGAAACATCCAAGATGGCGGCCCATGGAGGTGCAGGCAGCCTGCAAACGGGAAGTGTCTTCTGACTGTGTTGCTCTGCTTTCTCGGATTGCTGACCCCCAGCTCTGCTCTGTCTGTGCAAAGCACTGCTATAACCCCGCTCCCCTGCGCTTATGACCCCCTCTCCTCTCCTCAGTATGTGATGCTACTGAGCCAAGATGGCGGCGCCCATATCCTAGAGTGCTGAACAGAGTTTCAGGCCATTGAAGGAAAGAATAAAAAATAAGTGATTAAAAACTTTAAATAAACTATTCCCCAGCATCTAAAATTAATATAAGGGTTTGGGCTTTTCATTAAATGATGCTGAAGGTCCGCTTTACTTTGTTTCTTTTATTTTTACACTGGAGTCAGGCATTTAGTGTAACCCTAAAGAGAAAGCTGCCTTACAGATGCTGCAATTAGATGTTTTTTTTCCTTTGGCTTTTAGAGCCCTAATATGTTGAATCTTTCTGCAGTTTGGAATCATTACTAATGCCACAAGGCTGTAATTAAATCAGCACATTAATTCACAAAAGCGATTCCTCTCCCCACCTCAAGTTCAAATGGCAGACCTCCCTTGGAAGATGGTGTAGTTGTGCCTAGCCCACTCGGTTCAATAATTCTTTAAAGCTTGCCCAAGTGATAACATCTCCAGAATATCCTATTGAGAAAGGTGGTAGGCAGAGCAGAATGGCCGGCAAATGACTTATTGTTCAGTCTGATCACGACTTAATTTCCTTCTGTAATGATAAAATATTTGATCTAGCTCCCCCTCTCCCCCCTATTCTGTAGCTGTACCACCGCCTGTCTGCCCCTGACTGAGCTCTCAACCTCCATCAATTTGTGTCAGTCTCTTGTTCTGCCTGTGCTTTCTCCTGTCTCTTTCTAACATTACAATATTGAGTGGCTGCAGTGCTTTGTGTGCTTTTGCCTTAAGTTTAAATCTCCATCTGTTAACTTTTGATCTGTTGCCTGTTGGTAAAGTTTCTGTCAAGAAGGAAAATGCAGCCTAATTGCATTTCTATTCAGATACATGTCGTGTAAATTAATTTTTAGATGGCAGCGTATTTCCAGCAGCCAGCTGCTGATGCAATTAAAATGATGGTTCAAGGTAAAGTTCATTTAATTGAAGAATATGAAGGATGTGTAAGGGAAATGTATTTATTCTTTCCACTTAAAGATTCCGCAAGGTATTATTCTCATTAGTATTCATGTTTTTGAAGCATAAAAGCCTTTCTAATACCCAACCTCAGCTACCTTGAATTTCTTAAAAGAAAAAAAAAACTAAAAATGACATTGCTGCCTTTTGTTGATTTGAAGGAAACTCATTAAATGCTAATAAGAGCATTTTTTGAGGAGATTTCTCACATTTTCTCAGGCTGTATTGGATATAATGAAAAAATATCTGAACACTTATTGTGTGTGTGTGTTTGATTATATATATATATATATATATATATATATATATATATATATATATATTATTATTTTTTTTTTTCTTATAATCTCTAGCAAATCATAGACACCTTTACAGGACTAATATTTACAATATTGTAATAAATTATAGAGAAGGCAAAGTCTAAATATACTCATCCATAGCTATGGCTCCAGTCTTATGACCATTCTGTCTACTGAAGGCTGTGAGTTTCCAGGGCCTTGCCCCCACCCCCTTGAAGTTCTCCACTGCATAGCTCTCTCTTGTTGCTGGGGCTGGCTTGCTTCTTTTGATCCAGAGTGTTGACGGTTCTGGGTATTCCCTCTCTGATGGGGAATCTTGATTTTGGATGCCCCATTGTGTGTATCCCTGTGCAGTGCCATTCTGTGCCTTCTGCTGCATTCAGCTTCTGCCACTCTCTGACATCAGAGAGGCAAGAAAGGTAAAAGGAGCGAGCGCGCTGCTCGTTATATTCTTAGTATACAGTACGTCCTGCTCCAAATCTAATACTTACAGTTGGGCTATACTCTGCCAGATGGCGCTGGACTGCGGAGACATCGAAAATAGGCTCCTCCCGGCCCCTCAAATACCCAGGGACCTCCCACAAATCCTCAGAATTTCTCTGCAGTCTGGCTGCGAAGGACGAGAAATTGGCTCTCGCAGGTTAACGGGGTTATTAGCCTGTGGCCCTGCAGGACTATTCCCACCCGTTCCACTGGTAATATGCCTCCCAGCCTTGGCTGCGCTGGTCGGGTGAAGGTAGGCAGCACCGCCGTTGGTACTTAAAGTGGACCAACACCCAGGATTTTGACTATCCTGGGTTTTGGTCCACTTCGGCGGGGCACCCCGATCGGGGGTGCCCCGCTGTGTGAAACCCCCCAGAAACCCCAAAAAACTCACCTCTCAACGCTCCCACGTGAGCGCCGCAGCCAATCCCCGCCAACGTCCAGGCGGGGATCAGGAACGTCCAGGCCGCTTCCGCCGCCGCCGCCTCCCGCGCGTCACTCTCGGCGCGCGCGCGCCCCCGCCGGCCATTCACAGAGGGCCGGCGCGGGCGCGCGCACGTCTGGAGGGGTGCGCGGGAGGCGGCGGCGGCGGAAGCGGCGGCGGATCAGGTAAGGTGTTTTTGGGGTTTCTGGGGGGTTTCACCCCGCGGGACATCCCGATCTCGGATGTCCCGCGGGGTGGGAGGTGATCGGCCCGGGAATCTTATAGAGACCAAGGGGTCATGACTATTCTGGCTCTGACTCCTGGGCCCCGGATGACACTGACAGATTATTGACCCAGATTTGAGGTTCTGTCTATCTCTGTCCCTGTTGAGGCTCCCAGGCAAAGAGGGGAGCTCTTCCATACAGCAAAATCACGTTTGGAATTTCCAGAGCAGGCACATTTCCATAACCTTGTGGTCAAGGAATGGGAGCGTCGGGATAGGAAGTATCCCTTTCCTGCTGAGGTGGTTAAATGTTGGTCACCCCCCCCCCCCCCCCGAGGTGGATGCCCCGATCATTCCCCTGATTTTACTACCCTGCGGGATGCCGAAGACCGGCATATTGATCAGCTGGCATCCCACGCCTTTGCATGTGCGGGGACGGCGCTGCGCCTGGTCCGTGCCTCTGCCATTACTACTGTGGCCACTAGAACCCTTATCAGAAATATGCTTGATAGTGCCCCTGATGATTTGCCTTGTGAGGTGTTTAATGCACTCTCCAGTTGTGATTTTTTTGTCAATTTTGTCCTATCAGCATTGGACGACACCATCAGAATGTGTGCCAGAACTTCTGCCCTCGTGGTGGCTATACGCCGCTCGGTTTGGCTGCGCCAGTGGGCTGCTGACAACGCTGCCAAGAAGGCCCTCACTGGTTTTTCCCTTTAAAGGTTTGCGTCTGTTTGGAGACCGCCTGGACCTTTTTGCTAAGGGAGGCAGGTTACCCCAGTGCAGGCGGCAATCTCGGCCCTTTCAGGGTCAGGGTTCCTTCTCCTCCCCTTACCGTGGTGCAAGACAGGGAAGGGGGGTTTCTTTCCCTGGGGCCCTGGGAGATTTCTGGGGTAGAGGCAGAGGACGTGGACGTCCTGGCTCCTCCTGGGGGTCCCAAAGCTAGATCCTCTCCCAGGCCCCCTCAGGCATTATGGGGCGCCCTCACCCATCCGGGGGGGGGGGGGGGGGGGGGACGGCTGCAGCACTTCGCTCACGTCTGGAGGCTTCATGTCTCAGACCGGCGGATTCAGGAGGTAGTGTCCTCCGGTTACAAGTTGGAGTTTGCTGCCGATCCCCCTCTAAGATTCATCAGATCCCGGATTCCTCACCCTGTGTCAGCTCAGGAGCTAGTGCAAGCAGTGCAAGGCCTCCTAGAGCTAGGGGTCATCTGCCAGGTTCCTTTAAGAGAAAAAGGCAAGGGCTTTTATTCCAACCTATTCACAGTACCCAAAAAGGATGGTTCTGTCAGGCCCATCCTGGACTTAGATTCTCAACAAGTTTGTCAGGGGCAGACCCTTTCGCATGGAGACTCTGCGCTCTGCCATCAGTTCCCTGCGCCAAGGGGATTTCATGACTTCTGTGGACATCAAAGATGCTTACCTTCATATTCCTGTGTTCTCAGGTCATCAAAGGTTCCTCAGGTTCGCGCTGATGGATCAACAGTACCAATTTGTAGCCTTGCCCTTCAGCCTCACTTCAGCTCCCAGGGTGTTCACCAAGGTGCTGGCTGGCGTGATGTCTCTGCTCAGATGTCAGGGCGTCCGCGTGCTTCCCTATCTGGACGACATCCTCATCAATTCCGTACATCGGGCAGAGTTGAATACTCAGCTGGTGGTGTCCACTCTGGAGTCATTTGGATGGGTGATCAACCACCCCAAGTCCTCACTGTCCCCTTCCTTGGTAACTCCATTCCTAGGAATGAATCTGGATACCGTTCAGGCAAGGATCTTCCTTCCTCAGCAGAAGGTGGACAGTCTGATTGCACAGGCCCAGTCTCTCCTAGCTTGTCCCCATCCCTCCATCAGGCAGGGGATGCAGCTGGTGGGCCTGATGGTGGCGTGCTTCGAAGCGGTCCCTTATGCTCAGTTCCACTTGAGGCCTCTGCAACTTCACCTATTTTCTGTATGGGACAAGGACCCAGCGTCCCTGGACAGGGTCTGTGTGCTCTCCCCCCTGGTCAGGAGGTCCCTCTTGTGGTGGATGGACTCAAGGAACCTGTTGGGGGCAGATCCTTTCTTGCCTTTTCCTGGGAGACGGTCACCACGGATGCCAGTCTATCAGGTTGGGGGGGGTTTCTGGAAGTACCTGCGGTTCCAGGGTCAGTGGGGCTCTCAGGAGGCCCACACACCTATCAATGTCTTGGAGCTGTGGGCGATCAGGTTAGTTCTGGCTCGCTTGACTACTCATCTTCAGAGCCTGCCTGTTCAGGTGCGCTCGGACAACCAGACGGCAGTTGCCTACATCAATCATCAGGGATGGACCCGGAGCAAGGGGGCCCTCCAGGAAGCGTCTCTGATCCCGACTGGGGCGGAGGCCTATGTCCCCTGCATTTCAGCTGTGTACATCCCAGGGGTGGAAAATCACCTGGCGGACTCTCTGAGCAGGGGGACCTCTCGCCAGGGAGAATGGTCCCTATGCAGCAGGGTGTTTCAATCTCTCTGTCACCGTTGGGGCCAACCAGATGTGGATCTGTTTGCGTCCCGTCACAATCACAAGCTTCCAGCTTTTGTGTCTCTGTCCAGGGATCCTTTGGCCCTGACCTCGGATGTGCTAGCAATGTCATGGAAGTTCCTTTCAGTTCCTGTATGTCTTCCCCCCAATTCCCCTGCTGGGCAGGGTTCTGCGCAAGATTGCTCTGGAAGGGGTGCCAGCAATTCTGGTGGCCCCCAGGTGGCCAAGAAGAGTGTGGTTCGCAGACGTGGTGCAGATGGCAGTAGATCAGTACGTCCTGCCAGCAGTACCAGATCTGCTCACTCAGGGCTCCCTACGCCATCCCAATTTACAAACTCTGGCTTTGACGCTGAAACCTCCATCTTGATGGAGAAGGGGCTGTCTTCCTCAGTTGTGGATACTTTGATTAAAGCTAGGAAGAAGTCTTCCTCTTCCATTTATTACAGGGTTTGGCGTGCCTACATTGACTGGTGTGAGTCTAAGTCTCTTCCCTGTCGTGTGTTCTCTATTTCCAGGATTCTGAAGTTCCTGCTGCACGAGTTGGAGATGGGGCTCCAACTCAGTACTCTGACGGGTCAGGTTTCTGCCCTGGCTATTTTTTTCCAGAAGTCCTTTGCTCAGCACCCTCTGATCAGGACTTTTTTCCAGGGGGTCACTCATGTGCGTCCCCCACGTAAACCTATGGTGCCTGTTTGGGATTTGAACTTGGTTCTGTCAGCCTTGCAGGGTGCTCCCTTTGAACCTGTGCAGGATGCTGCCTTGGCCATTCTTACGCTCAAGGTTGTGTTTCTGGTGGCTATAACTTCTGTCAGGCGTGTGTCTGAGTTGGCGGCGCTGTCCATTTAGCCCCTCTACTATGAGAGACACCAGGACAAGGTGGTGTTTCGTTTCAAACCTGACTTTCTGCCTAAGGTAGTGTCTGCCTTTCATTTGAATCAGGATATTGTTCTTCCTCCTTTGTGCCCTAATCCTAGCAATGCTAAGGAGAGAGTTTTGCACTCTTTGGATGTGGTTAGGTGTCCGAAGTACTGTCTGGTGGCTACTGCACCTTTCAGGAAAACTGATGCTCTTTTTGTGGTCCCTTCTGGTCCTAGGAAGGGTTTGGCTCCTGCCAAGTCTACTATCAGCAAGTGGATTCGTCAGGCTGTGATTCAGGCCTACTCTGCTAAGGGGAAGAATCCTCCCTTCCGCCTTACTGCTCATTCCACTCGTGCTATTGGTGCCTCTTGGGCTTTTCAGCACCAGGCTTCTGTTGAACAAGTTTGCAAGGCTGCTACTTGGTCTTCTGTTCATACCTTTTCAAAGTTTTACAAGGTTCATGTTAGGGCCTCAGCTGATGCTGTTTTTTGGGCGAAAGGTTCTGCAGGCGGCAGTGGTTTAAACTGCCTGCTGCTGATTTTTCTTGGGGATCCCACTTTATGGACCCTGCTATTGGATGTCCCAAGTGTAAGTATTAGATTTGGAGCAGGACGTACTGTATACTAAGAATAATACAATTCTGTGATTACTCACCTGTAGAATTGGTATTATGAGTATGCAGTACGTCCTACTCCAACCCACCCTTGGTTTGCATTTTCTTGGATCCCCTGTATGGTGATAGTTATCATTGTTATAGTTGATAGTTTGGATTATTTAATTCTCCCGGCTTCTCCTTAACTGCTTTTCAATGCTGGGGATTTGTGGGAGGTCCCTGGGTATTTGAGGGGCCGGGAGGAGCCTATTTTCGATGTCTCTGCAGTCCAGCGCTATCTGGCGGAGTATATCCCAACTGTAAGTATTAGATTTGGAGCAGGACGTACTGTATACTCATAATACCAATTCTACAGGTGAGTAATCACAGAATTGTATTATTTCCATGCCATCCATTCACAAATGCCTGGTGCGGTTATGTGCTTCAACTGGAGATATACTGGGATGTGATCCGCACATGCACTGTGCGATTGCTGGCAGTCAGGATACCTCTGGGTTAGGGAATCGGCCTGGGGGTCGGCTATTGCTTTAATGTTTCATTTTTAAGCTAAATTTAAAGAGAAAGGCCTGGCAATGGCAAATGTATCCTCGGTCACACTGATGCCCCTGTTGTCCAGTGCTTCTTTCCTCATGAGCGAGCGTAGCAAGCCACAGTGGTCACTTTTATTGAGCTACCTGAAGCTGGGAATGCTTAGGGACAAGGGAGGCTGTGCAACCACATTTGGTACATAGAAGGGATGGATGCCACATCATCTACAGCGACATATAGGAGAGGCACATGAGACAGGCTTCAGGTCAGCTAACTGCTACCTTTTTGTTCTAAGTGTACAGCACATCCTGCTCCAGGGATAATTCCTTACGTATAGGTAATACATCCACAAGATGGCGCTGGACTGCAGAGACAGCAAAAAAGTGGCTCCTCCCTGCCCCTGGGACCTCCCACAAATTCCCCAGTTCTTCTCTGCAGTCTGCTCTGCGAATGCAAGTAGATGGATCTCTCTACTCGCAGGTGAGCAGGGCTATTAGCCTGCGGCTCTGTAGGACTATTCCCACCCGTTCTTCTTCTTCTGCCTCCCAGCGTTGGCTGCACTGGTCGGGTGACGGTAGGCAGCACTGCTGTCAGGTGCTTAAGGAGTGTCGCTCCAACCGCAATCCCCCAACAAAAGGTAGGCGGTATAGGCCAATGGTGAGCCTTATGGGATGCCCCTCCCGCGCTATTGCCCTTCGCCCCCTGTCCATCGGTGGGCTCCTGTTAGGTTGGCCGCTGCCCTCCCTCACTCTCCCTGGTAGTTCTCGGGTTGGGGGGGGGGGTGGATTCTTATACTCGGGCGATTGTATGACTTGGTATGCTTTGTTTTTTGTTTTGTATTAGTCGCTCTGGTTTCCTTTTAAAAAATGCCGCCGCGCGCGCTTGTACGGCGTTCCGCGGTTGGTGGCGACTTTACCTCAGGCGCTGCTGCGCCATCATTGGCCGGCATGCTCACTAGCCGACTTTGCGCTCTTGGGGGGGCGCTTGCAGATGGCGCGTTCTGCATCACTGTCTCTGCGGCCCGCCCCTCGAGGTATCTGTGGGTGCAATTTTGCTCTCCTCGTGCTGCGTGGCTGGCGTCTACCTACCGCGGTCCATAAGTGCCCCTGCGGGCTGGCTTATTTTTTATATCCTATGAATGCGTGCCGCTTACGGGACCTTTCTGTTTGTCTTGCAGGCGGATCACACTTAATTGTGGTTTCTCCCGGCCTATCCCCTCTATTTAGTTTACTTATTAGTGGCCTATTCTGTAAAACTTCCCACTTCCATAGCAGGCTATTGGGGCATACCGGGTGGCTTTTATAGCGTGAATCCCTATTGGCCGGTTGGGCCGCGATAATCACCATATGGAGGCTTCTCAGGATAATGTGCTCGGGGTTCCTTCGGGACAAGCCCAGCTGTGTGTGGCGTGTGGGGTGTCCCCTATAAGTGATAATGTGCGGGTTTGTGTACCCTGTGCCCAGCAGGTGCTTGCGCTGCAACCTGGGTTACCTGTGGCTGGGCCTGCGCCCCCTATGACTTTGCCTACTCCCCCACGCTTACATCTGACTCCCAGTGAGGTGCATACCAGTGAGGAGTCTCAGCCTGATTTGTCTACAAGGGTGGCTAGCATTGAGAAGCTGATTACTGGCTCTACGGCGCGTAAGCCCACTGCTAAGAGGCGGTATCTGGAGCTTGGCGTTACCCTTTTTCCTATGGAGGCTGAGGAATTTCTTGACCTGGCCGGCTATACCCCCCTGAAAGAGGGGGAATTGTTTTCTGATTCAGAATCATCTGACAAGAAGGATGGTGGAACGGCGCATTGATCAGCTGGCTTGCCATACCTTTGCCTGTGTGGGGACCGCACTGCGTCCAGTTTGCGCCTCTGCCATTACAGCTGTGGCTATTACGACTCTGCTCAAAAGTATTTTAGATGGGGCTCCTGATGAGGCTGCTAGTAAAGAGTATGAAGCCCTTCTGCGTTGTGAGGAATTTGTTTCATATGTCCTCTCTGCCTTGGATGATACCATTAGAATGTGTGGCAGGGCTTCTGCCTTGGCGGTGGCTATACGCCGCTCGGTTTGGCTGCGCCAGTGGGCTGCTGACAACGCTGCTAAAAAGGCTCTCACTGGGTTTCCCTTTAAGGGACTACGTCTATTTGGGGATCGCCTGGACCTGTTTGCTAAGGAAAGCCGGTTACCCCAGCGCAAAAGACAGTCTCGGCCCTTTCGGGGTTCAGGCTTTTTCCCTCCTACCGGGGGTCCAGAATGGGAAGGGGAGCTTCATTTGCAGGGGCCCGTGGAGATTTCTGGGGCAGGGGCAGAGGGCGTGGCCGCCCTGGCCCCTCCTGGGGTTCCAAGACCAAGTCTTCCCCCAAGCCCTCTCAGGCATGAAGGGGCGCCCTCACCTATCCGGGTGGGGGGACGGCTTCGGCTCTTTGCTCACGTTTGGAGGCGTCATGTCTCAGACCGGTGGATTCAGGAGGTAGTGTCCTCCGGTTACAAGATAGAGTTGGCAGCCTGGCCGCCCCCAAGATTCATCAGATCCCGGATGGCTCAAAACCCCGTCAGCTCAGGGCCTGTTGCTTGCTGTGCAGAACCTACTGGAGTTGGGGGTCATTTGCCAGGTGCCTTTAAGGGAAAGGGGCAAGGGCTATTATTCCAACCTTTTCACTGTTCCCAAAAAGTATGGGTCCGTCAGACCTTTCCTAGACTTAAAGTGGACCAACACCCAGGATTTTGACTATCCTGGGTTTTGGTCCACTTCGGTGGGGCACCCCGATCGGGGGTGCCCCGCTGTGTGAAACCCCCCAGAATGCCCCGAAAACTCACCTCACCCCGCTCCCACGTGACCGCTGCAGCCAATCCCCGCCGACGGACAAGCGAGAGGCAGCACCGGACAAGCAGAGCGTGTCCAGCGCCGCCTCCCACGCGTCCCTCTTACAGGGAGCACAAATGGCCGGCGCGGGAGGCGGCGGACGCGCATGCGCCGCTGGAATGTGGAAAAGGTAGGATTGTGGGCTTCCTGGGGGGTTTCACCCCGCGGGACATCCCGATTTCGGATGCCCCGCGGGGAGGGATCTCCCCTGGGTGTTGGTCCACTTTAAAGCTTCTCAACAAATTTGTCAGAGTCAGGCGTTTTCACATGGAGACTCTGCGCTCAGCCGTAAGTTCACTGCGCCCAGGGGACTTCATGACCTCTGTGGACATCAAGGATGCTTACCTCCATATTCCAATCTTTCCAGGTCATCAGATTCCTCAGGTTCGCTCTGGAGGATCAGCATTACCAATTCGTGGCATTGCCCTTCGGTCTCACTTCGGCTCCCAGGGTATTCACCAAGGTGCTGGCGGGCGTTTATGGCCCTGCTGAGGTCTCAGGGCATTTGCATTCTTCCCTATTTGGACGACATTCTCATCACTTCTCCGTCCTTCCAACAGGCAGAGCTGGATACTCAGTGGGTAGTGTCCACACTGGAGTCATTCGGCTGGGTGATCAACCACCCCAAATCTTCCCGGGCTCCCTCTTTGGTGAAGCCATTTCTGGGCATGAATCTGGATACAGATCTTTCTTCCTCAGCAGAAGGTGGACAGTCTGCAAGTGCTAGCTCAGCTCCTTCTGTCTTGCCCTCATCCTTCCATCAGGCAGGGCATGCAGCTAGTGGACCTGATGGTCTCCTGCTTCGAGACGGTTCCTTATGCTTAGTTTCACATGAGGCCTCTTCAACTCCACCTCTTGTCAGTATGGGACAAGGACCCTGCGTCCCTGGATCAGGTTTTGGTTCTGTCCCCCCTAGCCAGGCGGTCCCTTGCGTGGTGGCTGGACTCAAGGAACCTGTTGGTGGGCAGATCCTTTCTGGCCCCTTGCTGGGAGACTGTCACCACGGATGCCAGTCTTACAGGTTTGGGGGGCTTCTGGAAATGCATACAATTCCAGGGGCAGTGGGGCCCTCAGGAGGCCCACACCCCTATCAACATTCTGGAACTGAGGGCGATCAGGGTGGTTCTAGCCCGCTTGACCCCGCACCTTCGGGGTCGGGCTGTTCAGGTACGCTCAGAGAACCAGACAGCGGTTGCCTACATCAATCATCAGGAAGGGACCCGTAGAAAGGGGGCCCTCAAGGAAGTGTCTCTGATCCTGTCCTGGGCAGAGGACAATGTTCCCTGCATCTCAGCCGTGTACATCCTGGGGGTGGAGAATCTAGAGGCAGACTCTCTGAGCAGGGGGACTTCTCGCCTGGGGGAATGGTCTCTCAGCGACAGGGTGTTTCTCTCTCTGTGTCACCGTTGGGGTCAGCCAGATGTGGATCTGTTTGCGTCCCATCACAATCACAAGCTTCCAGTCTGTGGCTCAGTCCCAGGACCCTCTGGCCTTGGCCATGGATGCTCTAACAATGCCCTGGCAGGGTTTTCAGCTACTGTATGTCTTAACCCCCATTTCCCCTGTTGGGCAGGGTTTTACGAAAGATAGCTCAGGAAGGGGTGCCAGCAATCCTGGTGGCCCCCCGTTGGCCAAGAAGAGCGTGGTTCGCAGACATCAGGCAGCTGGCAGAAGATCAATATGCCCTGCCCAAGGATCCAGACCTACTCACTCAGGGGCGGCTACGCTACCCCAATTTACAAACACTGGCTTTAACGGCCTGGCTGCTGAAACCTCCATCTTAATGGAAAAGGGGCTGCCTGCCTCTGTTAACACTATGATCAGGGCTAGGAAAAAGTCCTCTTCTTCTTTCTACTATAGGGTCTGGCGTACCTACATTGACTGGTGTGAGTCTAAATCTCTTCCCTGTCTTGTTTTCCATTCCTAGGATTCTTGAATTTCTTCAACATGGTTTGGATCTGGGGCTTCAACTCGGCACTCTGAAGGGTCATGTTTCTGCCTTGGCTGTTTTCTTCCAGAGATCTTTTGCTCTGCACCATTTGGTCAAGACCTTTTTCCAGGGGGTTACTCATGTGTGTCCCCCACATAAGCCTGTTACCAGTCTGGGACTTGAACTTGGTCCTATCTGCCTTGCAGGGGTCTGCTTTTGAGCCTGTGCATGAGGCTGCTTTGAAGGTAGTCTTTTTGGTGGCTATCACTTCTGTTAGGCGTGTTTCTGAGTTGGCGGCGCTTTCCATCAAGCCCCCAAACATTAAAAAACACCAGGACAAGGTGGTGTTTCGCTTTAAGCCAGATTTCCTGCCTAAAGTTGTGTCTGGGTTTCATCTCAATCAGGACATTGTTCAGCCTTCTCTGTGCCCTAATCCTAGTAACCCTAAGGCAGTGGTTCCCAACCCTGTCCTCAAGGCACACCAACAGGCCAGGTTTTGCAGATCTCCACAAAGGTGCACAGGTGGAGTAATTAGTGCAGCTGCAGAGCAATAGAGCTGGCTATTTGGAGATCCAAAAAACATGACATGTTGGTGTGCCTTGAGGACAGGGTTGGGAACCACTGCCCTAAGGAAAGGGCTTTACATTCCTTGGATGTGGTTTGGAACCTGAAGTTCTATTTGGTGGCTACTGAACCCTTCAGGAAGACTGATGCTCTTTTTGTGGTCCCTTCTGGTCCTAAGAAGGGTCTGGCTCCAGCTAAGTCTACCATCAGCAATTAGATCCGTCAGGCTGTGATTCAGGCCTATTCTGCTAAAGGGAAGAATGCTCCCTTCTGCCTTACTGCTCATTCCACTCGTGCTATTGGTGCCTCTTGGGCTTCTCAGAACCAGGCTTCTGTTGAACAAGTTTGCAAGGCCGCTACTTGGTCTTCTGTTCATACCTTTTCAAAGTTTTACAAGGTTGATATTCGGGCTTGAGCTGATGCTGCTTTTGGCCGCAAAGTTCTGCAGGCGGCAGTGGTTTAAACTGCATGTTGTTGCCTTTTGGGGATCCCACCCTACCTTACGGACACTGCTATTGGATGTCCCATACGTAAGGAATTCTATCTGGAGCAGGACGTGCTGTATACTTAGAATAATACAATTCTGTGATTACTCACCTGTAGAATTGGTATTATACGTATAGAGCACATCCTGCTCCACCCCACCCTTGTTATCATTATTCTAGTACCTCTGTATGGTGATTGTTATCCTGGTTATCATTGTTAAGTTTGTTGATTATGGTTATTATTCTCCCTGCTTCTTGCTAACTGCTTGTCAATAGTGGGGAATTTGTGGGAGGTCCCGGGTATATAAGGGGCCGGGAGGAGCCACTTTTTTGCGGTCTCTGCCGTCCAGCGCCATCTTGTGGATGTATTACCCATACGTAAGGAATTATCTCTGGAGCAGGACGTGCTGTATACGTATAATACCAATTCTACAGGTGAGTAATCACAGAATTTTATTTTTCCCATTGGACTGTAATGTCCCTTTAAATTTCCAACAGTCCTTTGGGCTGCCTCCAAATCTCCCTGAAAATGCCCAAAAACTGGCCTTTATAGACTGTCTGCAGCAGCCTCGAGGTGTTTCATGTCCGAGGCTTAAAAGCTATAGATAGCACCTAGAAATTCAGGACATTATACCTCCATGCTCTGTGACTTCCAGCTTGTTTGAATTGCTGATCTAGTCAATATCTTGTAACTAAAAATGAAACCTTACTACTGTGTGGCCTCAGAATGATAAAAGATTGGAGGCAAATGAATGTTCTCATATGCAGCTGCTAATACAGTAGAGCAATAGAAAGGCACCTGTCCTGTTTAGACTCCATTGTTTGTGCAGTAGTTTGACCACCAAGGTGCCTGAAAAGAGTAAACGTCTTTTTGGCAGGTAACCGGATCATATGCCCCTGAGCACAAGACTTGTTTTATTTGAACGCTTCCTGGTTTTGCCTATATACTCTTAGACAACCTCTCCAAACCTAAATGAACTATGCAATTTACAGTGTTGGTGTGTATGTATATATATATTATATATATCGGGTGCAGACCTGGATGTAACCGGTCTAAACAGATGCTGCACAGGCGATTGTAGGTTTGTTGTTACTGCAGCTCTTAGAAAAGGTTAAGTTATTGGGTGGAGCATATAAAGTTAGTGTACAACTCATGAAAGCGATACTTGCATAGCTGTGATTTGTTTAGTGTTTATAAATGAAACATGCAGGCACAGCGCTTCCTGTGTTTTGCAATGCTACCACTGAAGCAGAGAAAACAGGTTTAGAAGAAAGTAAACACTGGGACTGCTACTTCAACTTTTTCCTTTGTCCTTGTGATCTGTGGTGTCCCCAGCTGCTGCTCTTGATTAACTAATAACATAGGCTTTCTAAGACTGAAGTTACAATTGCTAACGTTAAGGGTTACATTTAGACCTCAAGCCTCAATGCTCCTTACCCCCATCCCTTACACACACACACACACCTTTAAAGTGGACCAACACCCAGGATTTTGACTATACTGGGTCTTGGTCCACTTCGGTGGGGCACCCCCGATCGGGGTGCTCCTCTGTGTGAAACCCCCCCGATCACCCTAAAAACTCACCTCTCCCCGCTCCCAGCGCCGACGGACAAGCGATTTGACAGCCGCTTGTCCGTGGCTCCTCCGCCGCCGCCTCCCGCGCGTCCCTCTTGACGCGCGCGCCCCCGCGCCGGCCATTCACAGACGGCTGGCGCGGGGGAGCGCACGCCTAGAGGGGCGCGAGGGAGGCGGCGCCGGCCGCCGCCGAAACTAAGGTAAGGGGGTTTGGGGGTTTTAGGGGGGTTTCACCCCGCGGGACATCCCAATCTCGGATGTCCCGCGGGGAGGGAGGTGATCGGCCCGGGAATCTTATAGATTCCCGGGCCGATCACCCGAGGGTGATGGTCCACTTTAAGAAGGCCGCAATAGAGCTGCTGGATACCATACACCTACAATGGCACACATCTCAAGCTTAGATCCCTTCCAAAACAGTTACAATATCAGCACGCTGGTAGGGCCTGGGCAATGCTTCACATCCAATCCCACACAGACTGTAAAGAGGTTCCACACAGCCAGGCAGGCCAGGGCACAAGATTTAGCACACATGCAATGTCTCTCTTAATTAAGGGTTAGCACACAGTAGCCGCTTTATACATTTATTCCAAGTATGTCACACACCCCGCTTCCAATATTAATGACATATGGGTTATGTCCAGTAGAGGGTGAACTTTTGCAGAAATGACTAGAAAAAAAGGAAGCCCCTCCCGGTCCATAAATACCTGGGACCTCCCACACAATCCCTAGTAATCGTCTCTGCAGGGGGACCTCTAAGCCTCGATTGGAGTTCCCAAATCAGAAGCACTTTGACAATCTGATTCTTATAGAATGGGAAAGGCCTAGCCGGCTTCCCGGTGTTCCTCAGGGATGGGATATAAAGTATCCCTTTCAGGTGGACGCGGTGAATCGCTGGTCATTCCTTCCTGAAGTCTATGCGCCCGTTCTGGGATTGTCCAACACATCTGTTGTGCACTCTCCAGACGCCACCACGCTAAAGGCTGGTGAGGACCGACGTATTGATCAAATGGCATGTCATGCCTTTGCCAGCGTAGGTTCGGCCTTGCGGCCTGTTTGTGCTTCAGTGCTGTGGCCACCAGGTCTGTGATTAGGGGCCTGTTGAGTGGTTACCAGCTTAACCCGGCCAGTGATGAATTGGCAGCGCTTACGCGGTGTGAATTGTTCATGACCTTTGTCTTATCTGCTTTGGATGACACAATAGGTATGTGTAGCAGAACCTCGGCGTTGCTGGTAGCTATTCGCCGATCGGCCTGGCTGCTCCAGTGGGTGGCTGACACTGCGGTTAAGAAGTCACTTACAGGGCTACCCTTCCGGGGTATGCGGCTGTTTGGAGATAAATTGGATTCGGTAGCGAAAGGAGGAAAGCTACCACAATGCAAGAGGCAGCGTCGCTCCTTTCGGGGGGCAGGCTCCTTTAATCCTTCCTTTCATGGTACCAGAGCAGGCAGAGGAGCTGCCTGCTCTACTTTCAGAGGTGACTCTTGGGGCAGAGGATGCGCCCGTCCTGGACCTGCCTGGGGTTCCAAGCCCAAACCCGCGGCCAAGCCAGCTCAGCAATGAGGGGGCGCCCTCACCCTTGCGGGTGGGGGGACGGCTGCAGCACTTCACCCTGGTCTGGGCCTGGGAGGTCACAGACAACTGGGCCTTGGAAGTGGTCTCTTCCGGGTACAAACTGGAGTTCGAGTACCGGCCTCCTCCTAGATTCCTCAGATCTCAGGTCCCCTCGGACCCCCGGGCTGCGCAGGGGCTCTGGTTTGCAGTGCAAAATATTCTGGACATGGAAGTCATATGCCCGGTGCCTCTCTCTGGGGGAGGCCAGGGCTATTATTCCAACCTTTTCGCTGTGCCCAAAAAGGATGGATCCACAAGACCCATTCTGGATTTGAAGCTTCTCAACAGGTTCATCAGAACCAAGAAGTTCCGCATGGAGACTTTGTGCTCAGCCATCAATTCTCTTCGTCAGGGGGACTTCATGACGTCCATAGACATAATGCTTACCTTCATGTGCCGATCTTTCCAGCACACCAGAGTCCTGAGTGGAACAGGACAAGATTAGCAGTCTCACTGCGCAAGGAGGACACGCACATGCCTGTGGGAAGCCATGTTTTAGATTTCTTAGGTTGGTGATGGGAGATCAGCATTTTTCAGTTTGTGGCCCTCCCGTTCGGGCTGACCTCGGCACCTAGGGTGTTCACCAAGGTGCTGGCGGGTATAATGGCCCTTCTCAGAGCCCAGGGCATTCGCATTGTGCCGTTTCTGGACGACCTTCTCATTACGGCATCTCTCTCTCAGATAGGCGGAGATAGACACCAGGACGGTGTCGACTACGCTGGAGAGGTTTGGATGGGTGATCAACCACCCCAAGTCCTCTCTCTCCCCTTCAAGGGAGTTTTCATTTCTGGGCATGAATCTGGATACCATTCATACCAGGGTGTTCTTGCCTTTGTCAAGGGTGCAGATGGTTCTGGACCTGATCCGTCTTCTTTTGTCCAAACCCGCGGCCATCTATCCGGCTAGGGATGAGGCTGGTGGGATTGATGGTGGCTTCATTCAAGGCAGTTCCCTTTGCTCATTTTCACATGAGATCGCTCCAGCTCCATCTTCTGTTGGCTTGGGACAGATACCTGCTGTCATTGGTTCAGTCGTTTCTGATGTCTCCTCTGGTTCGGCAGTCTCTTCAGTGGTGGCTGGAACCAAGGAATCTTCTGAGGGGCAGGTCTTTTCTGACCCCTTGTTGGGAGACGGTCACCACGGATGCCAGCCTGTCGGGCTGGGGGGCGGGGGGGGGGGGGGGGTTCTGGAAGGAACATCAGTTCCAGGGGCTGTGGGGTCCTCTGGAGGCACACACCCCCATCAATGTCTTGGACCTGTGAGCCATTCGGTTGGTACTGTCACGCTTAACGCATCTCCTCCAGGGTTTACCGGTTCAGGTTCGATCAGGCAATCGGACTGCGGTCGCTTACATCAATCACTAAGGAGGGACTCGCAGCAGGAGTGCCCTCAGGGAAGTTTCTCTGATTCTTGCATGGGCGGAGAGCAATGTCCCATGCATCTCAGCAGTGTACATTCCGGGATTGGAAAACATGGAGGTGGACTCCCTGAGCAGGGGATGATCTCGCCAAGGGGAATGGTCTCTCAACCACAAGGTATTCCGGTCCCTCTGTCACAAGTGGGGGTTTCCGGAAGTGGATCTCTTTGCCTCACGTCGCAATCGCAAGCTCCCAAAGTTTGTGTCTCTGTCTCAGGATCCTCTGGCCCTGGCAGTGGACGCCATGTCCCTTGCCTGGAGGGATCGGGGTTCCTGTACCTGTTTCCCCCTTTCTCCATGGTAGGCACGGTGGTGCGCAAGCTGGTTCCAGAGGGTGCGCCAGCAATCCTGGTGGCCCCAAGGTGGCCAAGACAGGTTTGGTCCGCAGACGTTGTAAGGCTGGCGGTAGATTAGTACAGGCTGCCCCTGTTTCCGGATCTGATCTCTCAAGGTTCACTACGTTACCCCAATTTACAAACGCTGGCTTTGACGGCGTGGCTGCTGAAACCTCCATCTTAAGGGAGGAAGGTTTGTCTGAGGCTGTGATTCAGACTTTTGTTAGAGCTAGGAAGAGATCTTCCTCTAACATATACTACAGGACTTGGAGGTCCTATATTGACTGTGTGAGGCTAGGGCCTTGTCTTGCAGGGTGTTTTTCGATTCCTAGGATCTTGGAGTTGCTTCAACATGCTCTGGACCTAGGGTTCCAGCTTAGTACCTTGAAAGGGCAGGTCTCTGCCCTGGCGGTCTTCTTTCAAGGGTCTTTTGCTCTGCATATTCTGGTTAAGACCTTTTTTCCAGGGGGTCACTCATGTGCGGCCCTATGGAAAGCTTTTGGTGCTCGTTTGGGATTTGAATTTGGTTCTGTCGGCCCTCCAGGGGCCTTCTTTTGAGCCGGTGCAGGATGTTGCACTTTCTATGTTCACTCAAAAGGTTGCCTTTTTGGTGGCTATTACCTCTGTTCGGCGTGTCTCTGAGTTGGTGGCTCTGTTCATTCAGGCCCCTTACTTTGAGAGACACCGGGACAAGGTGGTTTTTCGCTTTTAGCCAGATTTCCTTCCTAAGGTGGTTTCTACCTTCCACCTCAGTCAGGATGTAGTTCTCCCTTTCTTGTGTCCTAAGCCTAGTAATGACAGGGAGAGGGTTTTGTATTCTTTGGATGTGGTTCGTTGTGTGAAGCACTATTTGGTGGCTACTTCTCTTTTTCGTAAGACGGACGTCTTGTTCGTGGTGCCCTCCGGGCCCAGGATAGGTTTGGCACCCGCCAAGTCTACCATTAGTAAATGGATTCACCAGGCCATTGTTGGGGCCTATACTGCCAAGGGGAAGGTTTCCCCCTTTTTCTGATCACTGCTCATTCTACTCGTGCTGTTGGGGCTTCTTGGGCCTTTCAGTACCAGGCTTCTGTCTGAACAAGTTTGTAAGGCTGTTACTTGGTCTTCCGTTCATACTTTTTCCAAGTTTTATAAGGTTGATGTGCGGGCCTCAGCGGATGCTGTTTTTGGCCGCAAGGTTCTGCAAGCTGCAGTAGTTTTAAATTGGTGCATTTCTGCTGTATTGGGATCCCCACCCATTATGGACACTGCTATTGGATGTCCCGCATGTCATGAATATTGGAAGCGGGGTGTGTGACATACTTGGAATAATACCATTTTGTGATTACTCACCTGTAAAATGGGTATTATAAGTATGTCACACACCCCGCTTCATCCCGCCCTTATTGTATTTTGGATCCTTTATATGGTGAACCTTTTATTGTTAAAGATTTTGCAATTGGCTCTTCCTGGTCCCCTTACTGCTTTTCTATACTGGGTAATGTGTGGGAGGTCCCAGGTATTTATGGACCGGGAGGGGCTTCCTTTTTTTTCTAGTCATCTCTGCAGAAGTTTGCCCTCTACTGGACATAACCCACATGTCATGAATATTGGAAGCGGGGTGTGTGACATAATACCCATTTTACAGGTGAGTAATCACAAAATGGTATTTTTATTACTAGATATGTACATTTGGTATTAGGGCAAAGCTTACGATGTCAGTAACCCAGTCAGTCAGCTGGTCATCATATCTAGGCGACCCATAATTCAAAATGTGTGCTTGAATCGTTGTTATCCTTTGAACAAAACAGATCAGACAGCCTGGCACCCAAGAACTCCATTCACTGCTTTGTAAAGCTGCTCCCCTGAGAAATTTCTGTTAATCCAACCAGATAGTGATGGCAGTATAAATATAATATGCCAAAGAATTATTTGCAAGACAGCCACAGAATTATTTTGCCAAGGAAAGATGTAGATTCTGCACTATTTTGCCCAGGATAGATTTACAATCCTTACCTGGCAATAGCTGACAATAACAGATGTTGACTGGGTTTGGTGGATTCCCATCTGGTGAGAACAGAATTGCTAATATACCCAGAACAGTTGCAGACACTACTCTCTCTTCCCCCAGAACATCAAAAAGGTGCACAGCACCCATATGTTAGGCACCGGACCTGGGGGCAGGATTGGAGACTGTACTGTGCTCTACAGTGGAATGCCACATAGCAGCCCAGGAGGTTCCGCTGGGATCAGAAACCTAGAAGTAACTGGGCTGCCTAGCAGGGGAGCCATCCAGCTTCTTCTATCTTGCACCCTTCACAGGGCCACATAAAAGGACTTGGAGGGCCATTACGTTTGACACACAAAATGGATGCAGTCAGCCATATTGCTCCCTAGCTGAGCAGCTCCGCCCCATCGATGATGCGTTCAGTTCACAGTACACACAGCTTAACAATGGGGAGCCCTTCAATTTAACTGCCATAAGGGCTGATTTAGCATCATGAGAATGTATTTCCTCACCGTTTTGTGAAAGAAAAAAATTATCTTGATTTTTTTTTTTCCCCCCCTCAGTGCAATTCAGCACCATGTTTAGGTGTGTGAAATTGGCACAGCTAAAAAAAGATGCTGAATTGCACTGTGGGGAAAAAAAAATTACATTTTTTTTTTTGTGAGAATTTTTTTTTTTTTTAGTGCAAGTCAGCATTATTTTTAGCTGTGCAAATTATTTAAAAATATGCACAGCTAATAGTGCTGAATTGCACTAAGGAAAAAATCATCAAAATAAATTCTCACTGTGTTGAATTGTCTCTAATGTGACAGTTTTGTTGTAACTTCCTCTACTTCCTGTTAGATTCTTTTCAGCTGATTATCAATCCAGAGTCTACCATAATAGGCCACTTTGGCGTACGTTGCTAATATAAACGCATTGTTGCTACAGAGTACTGTTTTCCTTTTAAATCAGTTGCGAACCAATAAAAAAATAAACAGATACGTTTAGCACATCATTTTGGCACACAATACTGAAAAAAACTCTAAAAATGCCATCAAAAGTAGAATTACCATTTAGGGGTCCGGTATCCTCTGTTGGTTGGGGGCTGCTAAATTAAAAAATGGATCAGGCAGGTGGTGATAAAGAGGGTTCTCTTTTAGAGCCTTCATCTTGATTCTTTCAGCTTGTAAGGCAGCCACCTGGTCTTTGTGGATCTGAGGGCATGAGATGATGCAGGGGGTGGTCGAGCCCATGCTTGAATTCTAGACCATTGTCCTTCGTTATACTGGCTCTGGATGATGCAGTCTGTCTTTTAATTGTGTTTAGAGTGAATTTTTGTTGTTGCATCCAAGTATTCTGTATTGTGCACTGTTCTTTGTACCTCTGGTTACTTACATCTACACTACTTACTATTTCCTATTTTGCAAGATGGCGACGGAGACAGCGCTGTCTGCTTATCAATAGTATTAGATATTTTACAAGTTTTGTTTTTTTTTGTGTTTTTTTCCAACGTGTTTAGGCTTGCTTTAAAGAAGAATAGAGAATACACCGTAATTTTACATTACCATGTGTTTTCCTCCCGGGGGCATCCTGTTGTTCCCATGGCGCTGACGCCAAAACCGAGCAGACCGATCAGTCCATCTGGGGGGTCTCACACAGCAAACATCCCAAATTGAGATTCCCTGGGGAAGGAAACGCTTTTGGTATTATTGGTATTAGTAGTGTCCCTTAACGCATCCCTATTTTATCAAATCAAAACAAAGAGTTGTACTGTGGACAGCTATATTCTTCAGATTTAACCCTTTCAGTGCCAAGCACGTAGATTCTACGTGCCCGCTTCTACTCCACTTAGGTGCCAAGCACATAGAATCTACGTGCCTGACTTTCCCCCCTGCTAGTTAAAAAATAGAAAGAAAAAAAAACACTTCATCTGGGGGGGGGGTGTGGGGGGGGTGTGGGGGGGGGGGCACCCGATCCCTCCCCTGTCGTCCTCAGTCTTCAGGATGGGGCCCGAAACCGAGGCCCCCCCCCCCCCCCCAGTTTCCACCGCTGACAGTAATCTGTAAAAGAAAACAATGACACTCACCTCCGCACCCGATCTCTCCGCTCCGCAGGCTTTGGGTGAGGACCCTCACCTTCTCTAATGGCGGCGATAGCCGCCGTCCCTAGCCCCGCCCTTTGTGGGAGGAGCAGGATGACGACATCCTGCTCCTCCTATACCCCCTCCGAGCTCCAGCATCTGTCAGATGCCGGTGGTGATCGGAGCAGGGCGATCGGAGCCTCCTCGCCTCTCACCCCTGCCCTGCGCTGATCACTATCGGCATCTGTCATCAGCTGACAGCGGCGAGGACCTGCAGGGCCAGGGGCCACAAACGCTGGCCCCTGCGCCCTGTTCCTACAAGCCCTGCATAGCTGGTCCCAGGCTGGTTACTTCAAGTAAGGGGGACCCCATGTCATTTTTTTTTTTTTTTTTTTTTTTTTTAAGGGATTTTAACCCTTAAAAATCCCCCCCCAAAAAATGGAGGGGGGGACCCTATGTCGTTTTTTTTTTTGTAATTAACCCCTTATGTTTTGTCACCCAGTAGCTATAAAAGGCTTCCAGCAGGTGAGCAGAAGGCAGTGATTGCCGAGGGACACAGTGCTCCAGGATGGATGGGAAGTAAGTATTAAAAAAAGAAAAAAAAAAAACTAATAAAATATTTTTTTTTTTTAATTTAACCCGTTGTGAACTGGTAAGGGGTCCATGAGAACCCTATACCAGTTCACAAGGCTGGGGGCTGGCAAGTCACCTGCGGCTAGCGGGTGACTTGCCATTAACCCCCGGCACCCCCAATTACCTGCCTCCCCAAAGCCCGGGGGGGGCAGAAGAGCCCATGGCCATGGGCTATGTGGGCTTGTAGCCTGCAGGGCCAGGGGCCATAAACACTGGCCCCTGCGCCCTGTTCCTACAAGCCCTGCATAGCTGGTTCCGGGCTGGTTACTTCAGGTAAGGGGGAACCCATGTAATTTTTTTTCTTGATTTGTAAGGGTTTTTAACCCTTAAAAATCCCCCCAAAAATGGGGTCCCCCCATGTCATTTTTCTTCTTGATTTAACCCTTTGTAGTGTGGATGGTAGTTGTATTTTATTTGTAAATGTTATGAAGTACTTGTTTCAGTTTTGGGGGTCTCCTGGGCAGGAACGGGGGCTACCCATAAATATGTGGTACCGTTCTAATCGGTAGAAATGGGGCTTTCACATGCAATATGGTTTTCTTTAATAAAATAATTTTTTTATTTAAAATGAGGCAATTTTCTAAAAAAAAATGTATGTATTTTTATTAATATTGTAAAAAACAGAATAAAATTTACAAACAAGGCTTTCATGTTAAAGCCTAAACTCTGCTGCAAAAATATATATATATATAATTTTCCTGAAACTTCCAGCAAAAATGGCGCAAAATGGGGAAAAATGACCTGTCAACAGAGGGTGACAAAATCTCAAGTAGGCTGGCAATTAAAAGGGTTAAAAGTAGCTATGCATGTTGGGTATTCTGTTCGGGGGGACCTTGCGCTTTCAGACTTAGCTTGTTTTTTCTTGTTTGCATATTTGTATTTTAGGAAAAGGTGTTTTTTATTCAGCTTTTTTATACATTTTTTAGCGCAACCAAAGAATTCTTTGAGGGATTAATTCCAGAAAGATGAGCCCACTACAACAAGCTGGGTACGCTCAGAAAGCTTAACGTGTACTTTCAGGGAATATATGGTTTATGGGGGATATTCCAAATGTAAAGGGTTGTTTTGGTTGAAAAATCGCAAGGTGCGCACTTTGCAGAGCTTTACTTTGGGGAGTTTGACAACTCTTCTCTTGACAGTAGCAATGCAAGTTGGTTATCGTTCTGTTCGGGGGATGTTGCTTTTTCAGATTAAACTTGTTTTTCCTTGTTTGTGTATAGTTTTTTTTTAGGAAAATGTGGCTTTGATTCTGCTTTTTATCCTTTTTTTTAGGGAAACTCTTTGCAACCAAAGAATACATTTAGGGATTACTTCCAGAAAACTGTGGCCACATCAACAAGCCTGGTACACCTAGAAAGCTTGAGGTGTGTACTTCCAGAGAATATATAGTTTGTTGGGGGTATTTCAAATGTAAAGGGTTGTTTTTCTGCAAAAATTGCAAGGTGCGCATATCACAGTTGTATTTTATCTGAAAAGTCCCCTAAAGCTCTGTTTCAGTTTGGGCGAGTCTCCTGGGCAGGAAAGGGCATCTACCAATACATATGTGGTACCGCTGTAACCGGGAGAAATTGGGATTTTACACGCAATAATATTTTATTGACAAACAACAAATTGTAAAAAATAGATTTTTTTTTTTATTTTTTTGCACATATTTCACCCAAAAATATAGAGAATACACCTAAAACAAGACATTTCATTTTAAAGCCCAGACTCTGCTGAAAAAAAACAATATCATTTTCCTGTGAAATCCCTGGAAATCCCTTCAAAAATCGCATTTGAACATGGGGAGTGCATAATAGTGCAAAATGGTCTGGCAACAAAGAGTGACAAAAACTCCAGGTAGGCTGGCAGCGAAAGGGTTAAAGCAGAACAAAACCCAATCTGGCCGGCCCTGGAATCTTCCCCCGTGGGCTGCAAATCTCACCTTCTTTCTGACTCCCTCACTGATGTAAATAATGCCTGGGATGCAGCCTTTTGCGCTCCTGGTTGACATAAAAAAAGACATTTGCCGAACATTACATATGCACGGCAAATTGCTCTGATTGGATTCAGTGGATGTGCACTAGGACTGGGGAAAGCTGTGTTTTACTGGGTGACATATGTTTTAAATGATCCCCCCCCACAAAAAAAAAAAAAAAAGATCATCAGTCAGTTCCTCAAGTCATTGCCACTGTTGTGAGTGGCAGTAATGTCATCCCCACACCCATGCAATCACTGAGAAGGGACAGCAAAAAAAAAAATCTGTATTCCAAGACTGTTCTGTAGGTAAAAATATCCACTTCTGTAGTTTTACTCCCTAAGCAGGGTTATAGGCAGGGGCTTTTGCCAAATGCATATTACAAATATAGTGGGTTTAGGTCCACTTTAAATAGGAAATGTATCCACCCACTCGCTCACTGCTGGGAGGTGCAGCTTGATGTTATAAACAGAAAAGTGGCAGCCATTCTGGATGATTTATGACACTCAAATTTCTGGCTTGAGCCAGGTCACTTTAATAGCATCACTGTCATGTGATCATTGCCTGGGCACAGATTGTCTGACCAGAGCTCAGCATGTACACAAGTCGCAAGATCTTTTAGTCATGAGTAATTCTGCCTTCTAGAGATGCCAGTGTGTCAGTAGTAATAGGAGAACTCTGTGTAAAAAAGAAATGTCTGACTATGTCTTTAAGGGTTAATTTCTCTGCCCCGTCCTGCTGCCATGAAGTGCATTTAGTGCACATTTATAAAGCCTCATTGGTGCCTAGCTGTGATAGAGGCACAGATCCCAGACTTGACCTGCAGTCGTCTAAAGTGTTCTGTGTTCACTAACTCCTGGCCACAGTCCACGCTTCTTGTTTTGTTTCTTTTAATAACATTGGACATAATGGCTCATTTTACTCTGTGCTTTAATGCATAATACATTTTAACAGTGGCCTAGAGTGAACCCAAGTGTGATGATTGTCAGAATATAACCTTTTGGCAGCCATTAAATGTAGCGCTGTGTCTGCCACTAGATGGCGGTGTTGTACTAGCACGGAATTAAAGTTCTATTAGGATTAAAGTGCTACATTTATGGCCAGGGAGCTATCGGAACACCTCAGCAGATTTGCGTCTGGGTTTCCAAAACTTGGGGACAGCGTGATTTAATGAAAAGCCCAACCCCTTAAACTATTCCCCAGATTTTAATAATTAGAAATTAATAATTTTTAAGTTTTAAGTCACATTATTATTTCCCCCCACCGGGCTGCAACTCTCTTCAGGACTCTACGATACGAGCGCCGCCATCTTGACTCAGAAGCATCACACATACTGAGGAGAGGAGAGCAGGATAAAGTGCAGGGGGCAGGTTAAGCTCTGCTCTTGCTTTGCACAGAGAGAGCAGAGCTGGGGTCAGGGAAAGGACAGCAATCCCAGAATGCAGAGCGATACATTTAGAAGACACTTCCTGTTTGCAGGCTGCCTGATGTTCCATAAGCCGCCATCTTGGATGTTTAAAGGCTCTTAAAGCGGACCTTCACTCTGAATAAGAGTCTATGTTATATGTTTCCCACACCCTGTACATACAGATTGTCCACATTAAAAATCATCCTACCTGCATCTACTGCATGTTATGAGCCTTTAAACATCCAAGATGGCGGCTTATGGAAGCCGCCATCTTATCAGGCAGCCTGCGAACAGGAAGTGCCTCCTGACTGTGCTGCTCTGCCTTCTGGGACTGCTGACCTTTACCTGACCCCAGCTCTGCTCTGTCTGAGCAAAGCACAGCTATAACCCGCCCCCCTGTACCTTATCCCACTCTCCTCTCCTCAGTAAGTGTGATGCTTCTGAGTCAAGATGGCGGCGCACGTATCCTAAATTCCTGAACAGAGTTGCAGCCCAGTGGGTGAAAGAATAATAAGTTAGTGACTAAAAACGTAAAATATAATAATTTTAGATGCTGGGGAACCGTTTTTTAAGAGTTTGAGCTTTTCATTAAATCACGCTGAAGGTCCGGTTTAACATGTAGTAGATGCAGGTAAGATGATTTTTTAATGTGCGCAATCTGTATTTACAGGGTGTGAGAAACACAAGATATGCTCTTAATCAGGGTGAAGGTCCCTTTTAAGTTCATTTTCTCATTACATATTTCTTACTGTGTAGCGAAGTTTATCTTGAAGCGGACCAAAACCCATTGAAATACATTTGACCAAAGCCCATGTTGATTCTTAGGGTGTAGAACTAGAAATAGATATTCTCGCACTTTGAAAAGTCCTGGAACACTGATTTTTTTTTGGGCCGTAAGACGGCAGGCGATCAGTCATTGAATAGGTGTGGCAATGACACATAACAGTGGCAATGAATGGAGGAGGCAGAGCTTTACAGCTTAAACAGGAGACATCATCTGGGATTAGAGTGGAGCAAGAGCAGTGAAAATTATCAAAAGATCCCCTATATTGGGGGAGCAATTCGGGGGTTGCCGCTTTAAAAACCACACACAAGAATTTGACTTTCCCGTGTGGTGGTCCACTGTGCAGCGGTATCCTGAATTGGGATGCCCCATTGTGTGTACCCCCAGGCCTACTCTTTTCACTCACCTTACTTCCATTCCCACAGCGCAGACTCGGACGAGAACTCATTTTGGCTGAGTGGCACATTCAGCCAATCGGCGATTGCTGTCACTCAGCTCTCTTTGGTGCATCCCCCACCCACCTTGCAGCCCATACATCTGTTGCGTGATGCACAGGGCTGGTTCCAGGTTTATGTGAACCCCTGGGTGACGGTGCTGGTTGCCCCCTTTTGACATGACACTCCACACATGGCAGATAACATGCATGTCTGGTCAAAGCTTTCACCTGCTTAATCCATCCTGCTCCTGGCCCTGTGCCACTTGTTGGAGTCCCCGCTTAAGGGCTCATTTTCTGTCAAAATGCAAAAAGCGGAGAAGTTCAGCTTTTCGTTCTCTCATGTTGATATCGCTGACCAGCTTGGCAAGGAAATAATGAATGCAAGTGAAAGTGAAAATGAAAGAAAGGATGGCAAAATAGCAGGACTAACAAAGTAAGAATGAAAGAACCGATAGATGGAATAGAAGGAAGAATAAAATGGCATGAATGACAGAAAAAAAATAGGACGGATAAAAGAACAAAAGAATTGCATATATGACACAGAATAGAAGAAATGAAAGAATGAACAAAATAATAGCATGAATACTGGAGTATAAAAGATCAAAATAAAAGCATCAATGTCAGAAAGAATAGAAGGTATAACAGAGAGTGAAAGAATAGCATTAATGACAGAGCGTGAGACAGAAAAAAATGGCATAAATGAGAAAGAATAGACTAAATGAGGGATGGAAAGAATAGCATGAATGGCAGAAAGAATAGAAGGAATGAGTGACAGGAAAGAAATGATCTACCACTGACAGTGCTCAGTCCTGGTTAATGCACAGTCCTGCATAGGTGCTTGACTAAGGAGAGGGGGTGGCCGACCCCACCCACTGCTGGGAAGAGTTGTCACATGATGATGTGTAGGGGCACTGGCACCCGCCCAGGTAAGCCCAATGCTGATGCGTGATGCTCATCAGCAGGGCTCAGAGTGATGGAAGCTTTAGTGCATTCGGCAGAAGGTGGGCGTTTATTGGGATCAGTAGGGGCCGGGGAGCACCCAAGTGGTGGTCCTATGCTCTGGTGGACTCCCCCACCCTAGACCTGGTGTAACACTTTGCTTTTGCAGCTGCCTTTTGTACTACTCTTGAGCGCAACATGGCTGCTATTTGCATTGGGGATATTTAGTGGCAATGAGCAGACAGACAATGACTATGTAACAAGTGGGATCAGAACTCAAAGCAAAGCTGCAATGGGGCAAAAGGGGAAGTTCATGGAGTTCAAGACGCCTCTTAGGATGAGGAGCAGGCTGCTACAGTTTGGGAGGTTCAGGGAGCGTGTGCCAGGTCACAAAAAGTTCAGCAGCTGCAGGAACACCTAGAATGGCAAACAAAAAAAAAAACATTAATAATCCTGCAACAGTCACATCGTCATTCCCACTATTGCTTACCTCAGCAGCACCATCTGTGCCATGCCCCCCCCCCCCCCAGATAAAATTCCTGGACGTTCCACTGAATAGGGTGTAACTAGGCCTTATAAGGCTTGGCTATATGTTATTATTCAGAGAGTCAGAGTTGGTGATGGATAGTCTTTTTGAAGTGGACCAAATCTGTTCCAAATCCCGGGGATTTCACATAGTGGGGCCCCTGAAATTGGGATGCCCCAGGTGCGAGAGGATTATGCTCCAGTTTGGTGTGCCAACACAGATCTTTAACACGATAAGTAATGCGCATTAAGTCAGAAGTACAGACTGCTAGGGGCTGCATAACCCCTAATTTGGGATGCCTACTTAATGGATTTCAGGCAGCAGGTCTCAAACTTGCAAGCTTGGGAGGACTGTATAGGCAGCTGCTTTGAGTAGCCTGAACTGCTTCAGGTTAACTCTTTATTACATCTTATTTCTGTAATGCTGACTATTGCACCTCGCTTCACAAAGTACTGTACATAGTGTTCATATCAATCTAATGCACAGCGCACAAGAGAACATCTGTCCTTTGCCCCAGAGGAGCTCACAAATCTGTTGGCTGCAGTACATTTCTTTTGGCACATATCAATTAACCCATCAGTGAATTTGGGACGGGGGATTAAGAGTTATACTACTTTATACACCCCATTTCTTACCCTTTAATTTTTCTCTGAGCTAGTGTTAAAAAGTACTGACACAGTAGACTGCTTTATTCCCACCCCTGTAATATCCTTGTAGCTAAGCTGAGGATAGGGCTGTCTCTAGGGCACAGCAGTTGCCCTAGGCTCCAATGCCATTGGGGACGCCTTTATACCAGCCATCGTGTTTTCTGCCCTGTTACAGGGCCATTGTTAGTGGTGCAAGCCATAAGCCAGGTCCCCCCCATATTGGGCTCATTAAAAAGGGGGCACTGTCTGCTGCTAAGCTACAGGCACAACATGGAACATAACTGTATGGGACAGCAGCCGCCTCATAGTATGGCAGCTCTATCACTTTTGATTGGTGTTTGCACATGTTTACCTATCACATTCTTTGATTTCAGAAAAGCACATGAAGTAAATAAGAAGGTGGTTCTAGCTGGATGCGTCCCTCAAGCTCAGCCACGTCAAGAATATCTCAAGGGTCTCAGTATAATTGGGGTAAGATTTTGCTGTTTTTTATTGGCTTTGCTTTAAAAAACTACTTTGTACAGTACTACTAAAGATAATAGCTTGTTATGAATGAAAAAGAGCTAAAAATAATAATTGTATAACCACCAGGGATTCAAAATGTAATGTTGCCTAGGTGGTGACCGTTGCTAATCCCAGGCTGCTGCTGTTTGGGCTGGGGAACGATTGGCGGGCTCTGCAAACTTTGCTTATAAATCGGAAACTCTAGAATTTTAGTAGGACTAACTCCGTTCAGCGACAGAACCCATTCAGCAGAGACACTAAAATGAGCCTGTAAATAGCTACTCATGCTCTATCTTAAAAAATAGTTTAATTCTAACCAGCACATCACGTGCTAATAATGTGTGCACACACACAGTGCTCATTTAATATAAGTTTTTTGAAAATGCATAATGTAGATTACATACGAAGCACAGGTACAAAATGAAGACAGTCTCATTATTTTGTATAGAGAACGCAAAAAGTAAATGAAGCATATGAAAGAATCCTATTTCTAGTCACTGTGGTGTCAGGGGATATTGTCCAGTACAAAGCAAAAAGGCACACAGTGGTAAGCAGGGTAGATAAATAGTAGATATGCTTATATGGGGACAGGGACTGCGTATATCCGACGTTTCAGGCCTAAGCCTTTCCTCAGGGAGTAAAGAAACCGCAAATGGGTTTTGCTTCACTTTATAGAATGCTGCAACTGTACAGAGAGGTGCAGGGACAGAGGCAAACCTGTTTCTTCAGACCCTCATGGAACCATCCCGGTCTGAGATTCACAGAGGCACACTGGCAGCAGTATTGACCAATAAGATCACCAGAAATTAGCTGTCTGGGTGGAAAGACCTTTAATTTTATACTTTGTATTTACAGAGCCTTTAAAACCTGTTTTGTGGCATTCCTTCATTGGATACCTCATTATTTTGGCTGGGATCTATCAACTGTATTGTAGTATATAGGACATTCTCACTAAACAGCTACACTCCATTTCTCAGTATGTTGCCCTGCTTTATATTTATAGATTTTAAAATGCAGCCTTGTAAATAGATCATGCACACATGTTTTACTCCATCCCTAAAAAAACAACTTAAACTTTAATTTTATTGTAAGAGACACAAGTATTCTTTCCAGTAACATCCCTTAATCCCCTATCTAGCATCACAATTCTTAGAAAACTACTATTCCAAGTCAAGTTTCCACATTCAAAAGCATATGGGAGATCCATAACAGCACCAAATCATGTTTTATGTGTTAGGTTTATGACCAGACAATAATCCACGCTTGTGTATTTTGGGATAGATATCTGTCTTTCTTTGGCAGCCCTTTCTTAAATATTTTAACATCCAGCTCGAGACTGTGTGTAGTTTAGGCCTCCTTTGACTACTTGTTTTTTATCCTGTAGATGCCGATATTTTTTGGTCAGCTACAGTATGCCCTGCTGCTTAGCAGCTGTGATTTAGCATGGCAGCCAACATTGTTTAAATATAAAAACAATAAATACATGCATCTTCTACTTTACAAAGGCCTGACAGACCTGGCCATACTCCTAAATAATTCAGTGTTAAGGAAAACCTAGAAGCCTGGCTAAATGCATTTTGTGTAGAAGTTGTAGCACTAACTTCACTTTTATCAGGCTTATCAGTTGTGGACTTGCTGGGATAAATATTCGATTTTTGGCTGCAACTAGAGGAATGCGCACCAGATTTGTGTGGCTAACATGCTGGCTTCCCAGAAGAAAACAGCTGGATTTACATATGCATGGACTCCAATTGTCATTATCCATGGTTACAGCATTCTTTGGATGATTAATTTGTTCCATTACTAAGATTAGAATTTTAACCTACTTCCAAAACGTAGGTGAAATATCCAGGCAGAACTTAATATAGTATGATTCCAGGTGCCTCCTTTTTAAAGGCTATAATAGGATCCATATACATTGTTCAAAGATCCCTGTGGTGCTGGGGTTATGTTCAGGAAAGAGGTGGCCACTACTTTTCTCAAAACTTCCTCCGGGCAGCATACTTATGAGACCTCATGCCTCTGCCCCTAGGATGGAACATGGGACCACCAGAATTGGATAAAGATTTTAGCCCCTCCTCCCTGTCTCCAGATGTTTGTGTTCCTGCCCGGATAGGAGCCAGACCACTAGCTCCTGAACCGAAAGGTCTAGGTAAGTATTCGGTGCTATGGGTTTGTAGCAGGCGAACCCATTTCCCGGCTTCAGAGGTAGACCGCCAGGGACCCGGGAATTGCCCAGATTCCCAGTATTTGACTTGTTTGATTCAAGTATTCTGAATGGCAAGGGGGGGGGGGGAGGAGGATAAGCGGTGTTCCTCATTTGCTAAGGATGAAATATTGGAGACAGTTGGCATGGCAGTGTGCCACCCCCCTTTTCCTCCCTCCACTGTGGGAGTTGGTATTCGTCAAGCTCCCCCTCTCCCCCCCTTTCCGATTGGTTCAGAGCCGGTGAGCGGCCGATCGGCTGCTGCGTCTCTTACCGGCCAGCTGAGCCAGGGCCAGTAAGAGCTTCTCAAAGGGCCCTACAATGCCCGGGTCTGGTCTAGAGCAGCAAAGCCACAGTGATGGGTGCGTGCAGAGCTGTCAAACAGCTCAATACAGGGAACTGTTTTCTTCTGGACCAGCTGGGCCACTACGCCCCCCCCACCCAGAATGGCAAAGCAGAAATTCCCTAGAAGCACACACCCGCACAAGTGTGTCACAAGGGACTTGATCTGATGTTCCAGTAAGTAGACGGGTGCCAGACAACCACCAATCAGTTACTTGGCTGGACTATTATTTTAAAGAGAAAAAAATACTGTATCTGGGGCCTCCACCAGATTTTGTGCCCAGGGGCCTTCACCACACTTAATCTTACCCTGCAAATGGTTAAAGCATTTAACTATTGTAGGATTTTCCACCTTATATAGGATGAACGGTGGGATATTCCTTTACCTCATTCCAGACATGGCAGACCAGGCAGAGGAGGTTGGGCTAATCTCTTCTCTGCACCTTTATCTACATTTTTGGGAAATGTTCCTTCAATCCATTGAACAATCTGGGAGCTCTGCCCTGGAGAGTCTTTTATTATTCTAAGCAGACAGCACGTCCTGCTCCAGACTTAGTCCTTACATGTGGGTACACCTCCGCCTTCAGCGCCGTGCACTGCAGAATCATGAAGAAAACAAGCTCCTCCCAGCCCTACATATACCGAGGGACCTCCCACAAATCCCCAGATTTCTCTGCAGTGCTGAAACTGCGAAGACATGAAGTATCACGCTCTCGCAGGCGAGCGGGGCTTGACAGCCCGAGGCCCTGCAGGACTATTTCCACCCGTCCTCATTGGAATTAATGCCTCCCAGCCTGGGCTGCGTTGGTCGGGTGAAGGTAGGCAGCACCTAGTGTGCTTATGGAGCTAGACTCCACCGCAATCCCCCTCCATAGGGTAGGCGGTTAAGGCGTATGGTGAGCCTTCAATTGGATGCCCCTCCCGCACTTGTGCCCCTCGCCCGGTGTAGCGGTGAACCCAGTATATCAGATCACCTTCCTCCCTAGATTCCCCCGTTAGGGGGGGGAAAAAAAGAGGGGGGGGGCGGTCGTTTGTACGATGGCTAAACCTTGCCCTAATCACACTAGTCACCCTTTGTCTTAATGGTTACCAGAGTCAGAGACGCGCTTTTCATTGCATTACTTCGGCTCTATTCGATTGACGCTTGACGTTCTATCATGGTATTCACCCTGTCAGATTTCTCTGAGGTGATTTTTCGCTGACAATATCTGTCGCTTCTGATTGGCTGCGCACCTTCGAGCTTCACGCTCTCCGGAGGGGGGGGCGTGGTTCGGTTGGCGCGTTCCGCGTCATCGCCCGCTCTGGCCCGCCCTTCGAGGTTCGCTGGCGCCATTTTGTCGGTCTTCCCGGACGCGCGTGGTCACGATCCTCCTTCTCCCTGGGTTCCTGTTAGTGCCCTCACGGGCGTTCGTTTCTTTCTTCTTCTTGTACTGCGCATGGCTCTGACACCCTCTCTTCTCCTTATGTCTTTCAGACGCCAAGCTTCTAGTGGCTTCTCCCGGCCTGATATATACATATCTCACGGGGTTATATTTAGATTCTCCCACATTCCCAGCGGGTATTGGGGCATCCAGGGTTGCTTACAGCATAAATCCCTACTGGCATTTTACCTAGATTAATCACCATATGGAGGCATCGCAGAATTTGGTGTCCGGGGTCCCGCGGGGACAAGACCGGCTGTGTACCATGGGTAGACAACCCCATCCTGACGCTGACAGAGCACGGGTCTGCGGACCGTGTGCTGAACAAGCGCTGGCCCTGCAATCAGGTTTACCAGTAGCCGCACCTCGCTTCAATACTCCTGTCTCCCCGTGATTAAACCTCACTCCAGATGAGTCGCACTCGAGCGGGGATGAACAGCAAGTGGTGCCGCGCAAGCTTCCCACCGCAGAGCAAGTTATGTCTGGGTTGGCTGAGCGCTTGGGCGCTGGGAGGAAACGATCCCTGACGCCTCCTAGCTATAGGTTTTCCACTGAAACCGAAGAACCTGCCGCTATGCAGGATCTTGATCAGTCCGTGGATGGTGAACGGTTTTCAGGTTCTGGTTCCTCAGATGAGTTGTCTTGGAACCGTGAAGGTTATGGCCCGGGGTCCTGGGGCCTGTGTGAAACTGATGAGTTACTCATTAAGATCTTTGAAGTACTGTCCATCTCTCCTCCGGGAGAGTCTCCCAAGCCCAAGAGGGAGAGTTTCCACACGACGACGCCACGCCTGGAATTTTTGGATCAGGATCATTTCCAGTATCTTATATCTAAGGAATGGGAATCTCCTAGTAAACTTACAGGGGTTCCGGGGGTTTGGGACTGGAAGTACCCTTTTCCCCAGGATTTGGTTGAACGATGGTCAGTTCCTCCAGAGGTGGATGCGCCAGTTATTGGGGTTGTTAACCCTCCCTTCATGGCGGCCTCCCCGACTCGTACCCTTCGGGATGCTGAGGACCGGCGCATGGACAGATTGGCCTCTCATGCCTTCTCCAGTGTAGGGACGGCTCTGCGCCCGGTCTGTGCTGCGGCTGTTACCTCGGTGGCCGCTAGGACCCTGTTCAGGAAGATTATTGACCAACAGCCGGAGGATCTCCCTTGTGAGGTCTTCAATGCACTGTCATATTGTGACGTTTTTGTGAGATTTATCCTCTCAGCTATGGATGACACCATTAAAATGTGTGCTAGAGCCTCGGCCCTCGTGGTGGCTAGGTTCTTACTGGTATTCCCTTTAGAGGACTACGCTTATTCGGGGCCAGGTTGGATCTTTTTGGCAAAAAGGGTAAGGCGCCCTCGCGCAGGCGGCTGGCCCGGCAGCCCAGGGGCAGGGACTCTCCGCCCCCTCCTTACGTTAGCGTTAAGCGAGAACCAGAAGTGTGCTTCCAACTTTTTGGAGTGGAAGGTCGTTCTAGGGGAGGCAGGCAATGCCCTGGGACCTCCGGCAGGGCAAAACCAAAGGCTGCCAAAACCACACAACCATGAAGGGACGCCCTCGCCTTGGGGGCGCGGGAACTGCCACAGCACTTGGCTCTTACAGCAGGATGCCTTGCTTCGTTCAGGCGGTTACAGGTGATGGCCCCCCTGGACGCGTTTTTTAAAAGAATGGAGTGTTCTAGGCAGTTCCCTTCAGAGGTTGTCAGGGGTTTTCTAGTCCCGTTGTTTCTCTTAGTTAATTGTCACAGGCTGAGTTTGACCTGGAGGGTCTGGGCCCTTTTTTAGGTGGGCTTTGGCTGGTAACTACATTCACTCTGCTCTTCCCCCGGGATGGCGCAGTCTGCCCAGGTCCGGCATTCTAGACCTGGCATCTAGATTCCACGGGCCCTGCCTAACCGGTATCCATCTGTAAGGCCGCAGACGTCCTTGTCAAGTGGGTCTCTCGATGTCTGCGAGGATCCTTTTCCCCTTCGGCCCCTTGTTCCTTCTGGACACCTAGTCCTTTTTCCAGCCGGGGTCACAGAACCATTCTTCGATTAGGGTCTTGTCTGGGGTTCCTCCCCAGTTCCCAGATGGCTCGCCAAGGCGAGTATGGGAGCGCTTTCATGCTCTATCACCGGTGCTGTCCGCGCTAGTTTCTACTTGACTTGGGGCTCCTTTGGAGTCTCTTGGATTGGTGCTTAGGCACATCTATTACTTGGTGTAATCTGATTCATACTCTCCCTACGGGGTGGTTGTTAGGTGGCTCCAGGTTCAATCTTCCCTCCTGATTGAGTGCCTTGGTATGGAAGGGGCCTTGCCCTCTGTGTAGTCCCGTTACACTCACCTTGCGGTTGGTGGGCCTATTGCTGGCGGCCCGAGGCTGTTCTTTTTTCCAGAGGCTCCTGGGGCCTGCGGCACCTTGGGGTTACTTATGCTGGATGGGGTTCCAACACCCCTGGAAATCGGTACGTTCCCCCTGTTATGATGGGGGTTACCTTCTGGTTGGTCTACACATGGAAGTTGTCGAGGGACGTCACTTCCTTCTTGCTATCCCTGTAAATGGTCGCCATGGGGACCAAGTCTGGCAGGGTCTCTAAAGGGGGTTCTTTTCCTTATAAAATTCCCCGTGGTTCCTCAGGGGGGTCCCTTTAGGGGTGACCATTTTCATACTGGTGGTAGATCATCACATTGTGCCTTTTTGGAGCCCTAACTTGCTGGGCGGTTTCCCTTAGGCCTTGTCTCTTGGGACTCTTGGTCTGTCTGGTCAGTGGCCTGTCCCTGCTGCTATCCGAGAAGGTCTCGGAACAGGTTGACCCTTCTTGAAGGATCTGGTTCTGATTTAGCGAGGTTCTTGCACTCCTTGCACTTCATTGGTACTGGTTCATTGGCAGTCTTACTGTGTGGGGAGGGCCTTCCCTAGTGCCTCTATGAGCCTACTGGTGGGGGCCGTGGCCCCGTGACTGTTACAGAGACTCTGTCCTGGTGATGGTCCTAATTCTTGCCATGGGTGATTGTCCCAGGACTCTCTGGCCTTGGTCATGGTGACCTAGTATGGCCTTCTGCCGGGCATTCTACCCTTTGTCTGACCCTTATTACACCCTGCTAGGTGGGGTTCTGCACAGGCATGCTGTGACAAGGGTGAACCGTTGCACTGGGGCCCCTGAGTGGCCTGTGTGTTTTGGTTTGCTTTTTTTGCTGAAGACGGTTGTACTGTGTGCCCTCTCATGAGGGCTGTTATGCCTAGTTAGGCTCCTTACTACGTCGCTACCTTACAGGGTTTGGACGATTGCTATTCACCCTATCAGAGGTGTTCCCTCTGGGTGTCTCGTCTTTCTGGAGGGTTGAGGTCTAGATCCCTCCTTGTTATTCTTCTCCCTTTTCAGCCAGCTATGTTGGGAGATGTCGCCCTAGTTGGATGGCTTGGACTAGCTCTCTCTCTTTCTTACGGGATGTGGTCTTGCCCATGGGTCCTGGAGTTCTTATATCATGGCTGGAGTTGGTCCCCCAACTCAGTTCCTTGAGAAGTTCCAGGGCTCGCCCTGTTGGTCCTCTGTAGAAACTAGGTTCAAGCTTCGGCATTGAGCATTCCTCTGGGGTGGCTCAGGCGCATTCCCCAGGGGATTCTATGCTCCCTTGGGGGGGGGGGGGGGGGGGGGTTACTTATCCTGTTGACCTGCTAAGGATTTCCCTGGGTCTTATTCAAGTTCTTGTCTGAACTGTCCCTTGCCTCAGACGACTCTTTCGGGGCGGGTGCCTCAGTCCGAGGAGTGCCATAGGAGACGGCTTTCTTAGCCTAGTCCTTTTTATATTTTACAGCTCTTTATATCCGTACACCGTTGGTGAGGAGGTGTCCGCCATGCATCAAGCTTGAGTCCAGGCGGAAGGGTTGTTATTCTTTTCTATTCCAGAACCAATGGTCTCTGGACTGATGTTCTGCTTACTCTGAGCTTAAAAGGGATCTGTATCCCTCAATAGGCGTTGGGAACTTCTGGACTGATTCTTGTCCAGGGTTGGGGCTATGCCCGTTTGGGCTTATAGGCGTCCCCATCCTTCTTGCAGCAGGATCTGGTTACTCCCATGGGTATGGGAGCCTGTTGGACTGGTCTTGCTTGGCTGGTTGCCCTTCTGAGCTCCTGATTATCATTTTGGCTCTTGAGGAGCCTTGTTAGCCTTGTTAGCTCGTGTTCAGTATTCCGCTGGTCTAACTGAGACCAGAGTTCATATTCCCTGACGGGAAAGGTTTCATGGTTGCCATGGCTACCCTGTTGTCGTTAGTAGCATGGTTAGGCTGTTACTCTTGGTTGGATTTTGTCTACCGGTGCTTGGTTTGGGCCTTCTGCACTTGAATGTTGAGCAGGCTGACTAGTTCTCTGCTTGTGTTTCATTAGCCTTGTAAGGCTTCTTAGTTAAGTTAGAGCTTTGCTCAAGTTGCTCCTGGTAGCAAGTTTACAGGCGCTTTTGTCGGCTGTGCCTTTTTTCATGGGGATCCTACCCTGCTTATGGACACTGCTATTGGATGTCCCACATGTAAGGACTATGTCTGGAGCAGGATGTGCTGTCTGCTTAGAATAATACAACTCTGTGAAGTACTCACCTGTAGAGTTGGTATTATATGCAGACAGCACGTCCTGCTCCACCCCGCCCTGATTCACCTTGTTCTGGATCCCCTGTGTGGTTATTATTATCTTGGATATTTTTGCCAGTTTCTGGGTGGTTGTTTTCCTCCTGGCTTCTTTTCTCACTGCTTGTCAATGCTGGGGATTTGTGGGAGGTCCCTCGGTATATGTAGGGCCGGGAGGAGCTTGTTTTCTTGATGATTCTGTAGTGCACGGCGCTGAAGGCGGAGGTGTACCCACATGTAAGGACTAAGTCTGGAGCAGGACGTGCTGTCTGCATATAATACCAACTCTACAGGTGAGTACTTCACAGAGTTGTATTTTTACTGTCTCCTTTTTTGCCATAATTCAAAGATACAACAGGTGCTCTCACGCAACTGCCCCCCCCCCCCCCATTTGTGTTTTTATTTTTAGAATAAGTCCCCCAAGCCAGCAGCCTTAAAGGTGCCTGAATCTAACCCGGGGTCCAAGGCAGAAAAGAAGAGTAGGAGGTGCCTGATGTGTGAAATCAAGCTGTTTGATTCCTATAAAAAGACTCTGTCAGTCCTGTACTGAGAAGGCATTGAATAAGGAACCCAGTTTGGCGGATATGATGCAAGTACTGAAAGATCATATTTCTTCATCCTTTGAGAACCTTAAGACCTCAAGGGATTTGGCTAGGCATAGTAAATTGGTGGGGCGTCCCAGTGGTACCCCCTTTTTGTTTACAGCACTCTGATCATTGCTTCTGAGGAGGAGGAGTCTGTTACTGAGGCCTCCACTCCGGGAAACTTTTTATTTACACCGTGAAATTTACTTTACCCTTTTACACATGATTTATCTCTCCATGGAGATTGAGGAGAAGAGTATTGGCCCTAAATCAGTGTATGATGGGTTTTACCCGGACCCAAAAGTTCCCTTGTCCTTTCCACTTCATAGTTCAGTTAAGGATGCTGTCCTGAATGAATGGAAAGATCCGATTAGGAAAGTATTTAAGTCAGGGAGCCTTAAGAGGCTATATTTTTGAGGAGGATTCGCTGTTTTGTGTTAAGTGCCCTAAGTTGGAAGCACCCTTTGCTAAAGTTTCCTCGGCCGTAGATTTGGCCTTTTGAGGATTTTGGTATCCTTATAGATCCTTTAGATAAGAAGATGGCTTCCCCTTTAAAGAGAGCCTGGCAAGCTGAATCCTGTTCACTTAAGCCGATTCTGGCCTCCACGTGTGTGGTGAAGAAATTGAATTGTTGGCTCCAGCAGCTTAAGCCGGACCTTCAGCATGATTTATTGAAAAGCCCAAACCCTTAAACGATTCCCCAGCATCTAAAGTTAATATATTTTAAGTTTTTAGTCACTTATTATTCTTTCCCCCACTGGGCTGCATCTCGGTTCAGGACTTTAGGATACGGGCGCCGCCATCTTGACTCAGAAGCATCACACTTACTGAGGAGAGGAGAGTGGGATAAGGTACGGGGGGGCGGGTTATAGCTGTGCTTTGCTCAGACAGAGCAGAGCTGGGGTCAGGAAAAGGTCAGCAATCCCAGAATGCAGAGCAGCACAGTCAGAAGGCACTTCCTGTTTGCAGGCTGCCTGATGTTCCATGAGCCGCCATCTTGGATGTTTAAAGGCTCATAGCATGCACTAAGTGCAGGTAGGATGATTTTTAATGTGGGCAATCTGTATGTACAGGGTGTGGGAAACACATAAGATAGACTTTTATTCAGAGTGAAGGACCGCTTTAAGACATGTCTAGATAGCAAAGTAATACTGATAAGATCCAAAGATAATTCCTTACATTTGGGTTATACATCCACAAGATGGCGCTGGACTGCAGAGACAGCAAAAAAGTGGCTCCTCCCGGCCCCTTATATACCAGGGTCCTCCTACAAATTCCCCAGATCTTCTCTGCAGTCTGCTCTGCGATGACAAGAAAATGGCTCTCTCTACTCACAGGTGAGCGGGGCTTATTAGCCTGCGGCCCTGTCGGACTATTCCCACCCGTTCCATTTTTAATTTGCCTCCCAGCCTTGGCTGCGCTGGTTCGGGTGATGGTAGGCAGCACCGCTGCAGGTGCTTAGGAGCGCTGCTCCACTGCAATCCTCCTCCAAAGGGTAGGCGGTATAGGCACATGGTGAGCCTTTATGGGATGCACCTCCCGCACTATCGCCCCTGTCCATTGGTGGGCCCCTGTTAGGTGGCCGCTGCCCTCCCTCGCTCTCCCTTGTAGTTCTTGCCGGGGGGGGGGTGTATTTATACATTCACTCGCTGTATGTTATACTTGGCTGCTCGGTTTTCTGTCACCGCAATGAGTTGGTTGCATGGTTTGCTTTTAAAATTGGCGTTCCGCAGTCGGCGGCGACATTACCTCAGGAGCTGCTGCGCCATCATTGGTTAGGTTTGTCACGTGGGCGGCTTCGCGCTCTTCGGGGGGGGGGCGGGCCCTGCGGATGGTGCGTTCTGCATCCGCAGCCCGCCCCTCGAGGTATACTTGCCGCCATTTTGCTTCTTTCTGCGGCGTGGCTGGTGTCTGCGTACCGCGGTCCGTGAGTTGCCCATGCGGGCTGATTTATCTTTTGATATTTTGTATGCATGCCGCTTACGGGGTCTTTCTATTTGTCTTGCAGGCGGGTCAAACTTAATGGTGGTTTCTCCCGGCCCTATCCCCTCTATTTAGTTCAAAACTTTGAGGCCTATTGCTATTTCCTCCCACTTCCCTAGATGGCCATTGGGGCATCCCGGGTAGCTTCTTAAGTGTCAATCCCGATTGGCCTGTTGGGCCACAATAATCACCATATGGAGGCTTCACAGGATAATGTGCTTGGGGTTCCTTCGGGACAATCCCGGCTGTGTACTGCGTGTGGGGTGGCCCCTCTGAGTGACGATGTCAGGGTCTGTGCACCCTGCGCCTGGCAGGCACTCACGCTGATATCGGGGTTACCTGTGACTGGGCCTGTGCCCACGGCTCACCTACCCCCCCACGTTTACATCGGATTCCCAGTGATCCTGATACATTTTTTGACCTGGCTGGTTATTCCCCCCCCCCCCCCCCCCCCCCGGAAGAGGGGAAATTGTTTTCTGACTCATCATCTGAGGGGCAGCCTAAGGGCTATGCTGTCTCTGATCCATGGGCTCCAGATGATACTGGCAGGCTTCTGGCTCATATATTTGAAGTACTTGCTATCTCCCCTCCTGCCGCTGCCCCTCGACAGCAGGGGGAGCTATTTCACACTGCTAAGCCACATTTGGAGTTTCCTGAGCAAACTCACTTTAATAACCTCGTGCTTAAAGAATGGGAGCGTCCTAGCAGGCTCCCTGGGGTGCCTAAGAGTCGGGATAAGAGGTATCCTTTTCCTGCTGAAGTGGTTAAGCGTTGGTCATCCCCTCCCGAAGTGGATGCACCAATTTTGGGGTTGTCTAACACTTCTGTCATGCATTCCCCTGACTCTACTACACTGAAGGACGGTGAGGACTGGCGCATTGACCAGCTGGCTTCTCATGCCTTTGCCTGTGTGGGATCTGCGCTGCACCCGGTCTGTGCCTCTGCCATTACGGCTGTGGCTATTAAGACCCTGCTCAAAAGCATTTTAGATGGGGCTCCTGATGATGCTGCTAGTGATGAGTATAGAGCTCTTATACGTTGTGAGGAATTTATTACATATGTCCTCTCTGCTTTGGATGATACCATTAGAATGTGTGGCAGCGCTTCTGCTTTGGTGGTGGCTATACGCCGCTCGGTTTGGCTGCGCCAGTGGGCAGCTGACAACGCTGCTAAGAAGGCTCTCACTGGGTTTCCCTGTAAAGGACTGCGCCTGTTTGGGGACTGCCTGGACCTGTTGGCTAAGGGAGGCAAGTTGCCCCAGCGCAAAAGACAGTTGCGGCCATTTCGGGGGTCAGGTTCCTTTCTACCCTCCTACCGTGGGTCCAGAATGGGAAGGGGAGTCTCATTTGCAGGGGCCCGTGGAGATCTCTGGGGCAGGGGTAGAGGACGTGGCCGCCCTGGCCCCTCCTGGGGCTCCAAGACCAAGTCTTCCCCCAAGCCCTCTCAGGCATGAAGGGGCGCCCTCACCCATCGGCTCTTTGTTCACGTCTGGAGGCGTCATGTCTCAGACCGGTGGATTCAGGAGGTAGTGTCCTCCGGTTACAAGATAGTTTGCAGCCTGGCCGCCCCCAAGATTCATCCGATCCTGGAGGGCTCAAAACCCCCTGTCAGCTCAGGGTCTGTCTCTCGCTGTGCAAATCCTTCTGGAGCTGGATGTCATCTGCCAGGTGCCCTTCAGGGAAAGGGGTGAAGGCTATTATTCCAACCTTTTAACTGTGCCCAAAAGAGATGGGTCTGTCAGACCCATCCTGGATTTAACCCTTTTGTTGCCAAGCACGTAACACCTACGTGCTGGCTTGGCTGGGCCTTAAGTGCCAAGCACGTAGGTGTTACGTGCTTGACTTTCCTCGCTTGTAGTTTAAAAAGTAAAAACAACAAATACTCACCTGACCCCTTGTTGGATCCGGCCGGGTCTCCTCTTTAATTTGGTGCCATCCGATCCCCCGTGGGGGGTCGGATGGCTCCAGGAGAGCCCCCGGAATAGGCCGCCCCCCCCCCCCCCCGCTTCTGCAGCAGCAGCTTCTAACTGTAAAAAAAAATAAAAAATAAAAATGACATTCACTTACCTGTGTGTGCGCTGGCTCCCGCTGTCCCTCCTCTTCACCTGGGGGGCCTCCGATCCCCCCCCAGGACTTACCGATCTTCAGGAGAGAGCCTGGGAGGCTCTCTCCTCTCTTCTGCACGATGGCGGCCGCCATCATGCCTCTAAGCCCCGCCCCCTTGGGGGCGGGGCTTATGAAGTCATCCCGGCCCCGATCTCAGGCTTCAGCCTTCTCAGCTTCTCAGATGCCGGTGATCGGTGCCCTGGAAGGAGGTGGCAGGAGATCCTCTGATCTCCTGCCTTCTCCTTCTCTGGATGCCGATCACCGGCATCTGTCAGCTGAGCGGCGAGGGACAAGAGCTTGCAATCGAAGGTAAGTACAGTAAAAAAAAATTTTTTTTTTTCTAATAAAATACTTTTTATTATTGTGTGGTGTTTTTTTTTCACATTAACCCTTTGTGAGCTGGTAAGGGGTCCATGAGACCCCTTATACCAGTTCACAAGGCTGGGGGGGTGGCAAGTCACCTGCCCTAGCGGGTGGCTTGCCATTAACCCCCGCACCCCCATTACCTGCCTCCCCAAAGGCCAGGGGGGGGCAGAAGAGCCCGGGCCCACATAGGCTATGTGGGCTCGTAGGCTGCAGGGTGGGGGGGCCACCAACGCTGGCCCCCCCACTCTGTGCCTACAAGCCCCCATAGCTGGTCCCGGGCTGGTTACTTTGGGTAAGGGGGACCCCACGTCATTTTTTTTTTTGGATTTTGAAGGGTTTTTAACCCTTCAAAATCCAAAAAAAAATGGGGTCCCCCTCCCCGGGAAGGGGGACCCTATGTCATTTTTTTTTTTAATTAACCATTTGTCATCCAGCAGCTATAAAAGGCTTCTGGGCAGGAAAGGGTGTCTACCTATACATATGTGGTATCGCTGTAACCGGGAGAAATTGGGGTTTCTCACGCAATAAGATTTTATTGACAAACTTACATTTTTTATTACAAAAAAACTCTACAAATTGTAAAAAAATGTTTTTTTTTTGTTTTTTTTCACACATTTCACCCAAAAAAATTGAGAATACACCTAAAAAATACAAACAAGACATTTCATGTTAAAGCCCAGACTCTGTTGAAAAAAACAATATATAATTTTCCTGGGAAATCCCTGGAAATCCCTTCAAAAATGACAGTTGAATATGTGTAGCGCAAAATGGTGAAACATCGTCTGGCAACAGGGAGTGGCAAATGCTGCAGGTAGGCTGGCAGCGAAAGGGTTAAAGCTTCTCAACAAATTTGTCAAGTTCAGGCACTTACGCATGGAGGCTCTGCACTCCGCACTCCACTTCATTACGCCCAGGGGACTTCATGACCTCTGTGGACATCAAGGATGCTTACCTTCATATTCCAATCTTTCCAGGTCAACAGAGATTCCTCAGGTTCGCTTTGGAGGATCGGCACTATCAATTTGTGGCGTTGCCTTTCGGCCTCACTTCGGCTCCCAGGGTATTCACCAAGGTGCTGGCGGGAGTGATGGCTCTGCTGAGATCTCAGGGCATTCGCATTCTTCCCTATTTGAACGACATTCTCATCACTTCTCAGTCCTTCCAACAGGCAGAACTGGATACTCAGCGGGTAGTGGCCACTCTGGAGTCATTCGGCTGGGTGATCAACCACGCCAAATCTTCCCTGTCTCCCTCCTTGGTGACGTCATTTCTGGGCATGAATCCGGATACAGCTCAGGCCAGGATTTTTCTTCCTCAGCAGAAGGTGGACAGTCTGCAAGCTCAGTTCCTTCTGTCTTGCCCTCATCCTTCCATCAGGCAGGGCATGCAGCTAGTGGGCCTGATGGTGTCTTGCTTCGAGGCGGTGCCTTATGCCCAGTTTCACATTAGACCTCTTCAACTCCACCTCCTGTCAGTATGGGACAAGGACCATGTGTCCCTGGATCAGGAGTTTGCTCTGTCCCCCCTGGTCAGGCAGTCCCTCTCGTGGTGGCTGGACTCAAGGAACCTGTTGGCGGGCAGATCCTTTCTGGCCCCTTGCTGGGAGATAGTCACCACGGATGCCAGTCTGACAGGTTGGGGGGGGCTTCTGGAACTCTCTGAAATCCCAGGGGCTGTGTGGCCCTCAGGAGGCCCATGCCCCGATCAACATTCTGGAACTAAGGGCGATCAGGTTGGTTCTAGCCCGCTTGACCCTCCACCTTCGGGGTTGGGCTGTTCATGTCCGCTCGGACAACCGGACAGCAGTGGCCTACATCAACCATCAGGGAGGGACCCGGAGCAAGGGGGCCCTCAAGGAAGTGTCTATGATCCTGTCCTGAGCGGAGGACAATGTTCCCTGCATCTCAGCCGTGTACATTCCGGGGGCGGAGAATCTGGAGGCAGATCTTCTGAGCAGGGGGTCTTCTCGCCTGGGGGAATGGTCCCTAAGCAACAGTGTTTCGCTCCCTGTGTCACCGTTGGGGTCAGCCAGATGTGGACCTGTTTGCGTCCCGTCACAAGCTTCCAGTCTTTGTGTCTCTGTCCCAGGATCCTCTGGCCTTGGCCATGGATGCTCTAACACTGCCCTGGAAGGGGTTTCAGCTTCTGTATGTTTTTCCCCTGTTGGGCAGGGCTCTGCGCAAAATAGCTCAGTTATTGGCAGGTCCCAATGAGTCACTGGGCCCAGTCCTTTGTAAGATTTGCAATAAGGATGGGGGACCAGACTCTAAACTTCCAATTTGTCTGTCTTCCTTTCAGCCTAGCGTCGGCCCCCAGGCTCTTGACCAAGATTCTAGCAGAAGTGTTGTCCTATATAAGGCGGAGAGGGATTGGCATCATAGCTTATCTGTATGATTTTACTCCAAGCAGAGAAAAGTTGCTCCAAGATCTTTGCAAATAATGGGCCTTTATGGAAAATCAGTATGGTTAATAATGTTGCATATATAAATATAGGAATATACAACAAAATAGTTTACAATACCAGCAGACCCAGACCAGGTTGCTGGGCAGGATTTGTATTCAAAGGAGATAGTATCAGCATCCTGAGACAATAAAGCAGGGCTGGGACAAGATAGAGAAGCCAGATTAGGAGAAGAGTAATTTTGCGACCTGGGTCATAAAAGATCAAAGGGAAGGAAGACCAGAGATCAAAGGCTTTTTTGTGTATAACTGGGGGGAGCCTTAGGTGGCAGGAGAGCAGAGGCAGGGAAAAAGACAAGAGTAGAGCACAGGAGAAGGGCTTGGCTATAGGCAGGAGAGAGAAAGGAGGAACGGTCTGCTGGTGGGTGCCCGTTTCAGGAGGGTAATGCTTTTAATGTTGCCTAAATCCCTGTATATATTTATGCCAATCCTTTAACTCTGATTGTGTGCTGTATTTTGTTGTCAGGTTGCATTGTTATTTTACCTACAATTTATATCTTTACCATTTGTCTGTTTCCTCTGCATATACCGGAAGTCGAAAGAACCTACAGTCTTATGCGTGTATCCATTGTATTATTATTGGCCAGATATTAATAATATTTGTATATTTGTTTGCCTATTTTAGTCGAGCCAGGCGGGATTGAGATATATATATATATATATATATATATATATATATATATATATATATATATATTGTAATTTTAGTTATTACATAATTTGGGGAGCCCTTCAAGAAAATATTAGAGTAAATTGGTTACATAAATTGGATGAGCCATTCAGGAGTATTACATTATTTACATAATTCGCATGTGCAAGCCAGGAGATTTAATTATTTACATCTTGGTGTAACAAAGCAATTGTTGTTGCATCTGAGATGGGTGCTGAATTACGAGAAATACAGCTTAGTTCCGTCCCAGTTCATGACCTACTTGGGGTTCGAGATCAATACGAGCCTTCAGAATATTGTACTTCCCCAGAAGATATAGTCCCTTCAGGAAGCGGTCTGGTCCTTTTGCTCCAGTCAGACAACTCTGGTGCATCACGCAATGAAGGTTGGGGTATCTAACCTCAGCGTTTACAGCTGTAAGATGAGGTCAGTTGCATTCAAGGACCCTACAGCTGCATATTTTGAGCAATTGGAGTAGATCTCAGGGGTCCCTGGAGGAGACAATTCAAATTACAGAGCTAGTAAAGAAGTCACTGGAATGGTGCTTGTTCAAGGGCAGATTTGTTATAGATCCCAGGGATCGGATCATAACAGATGCCTACTTTTAGGGATGGGGAGCCCACTGCAAGGCTTTGGCGGCTCAGGGAAGGTGGTCGAGGGCACTGAGTTGGTATTCCTCAAATTTGAGGGAATGGATTTCTGTGAAAGAAGCCCTGTTTGCCTTTGCACATCATCTGAAGAATCGTCATGTTAAAAACAGAACAGACAATGCTACAACGATCAAGAAGGGACAAGGTCACCTCGATTTGTTGTCAGCAGCAACCGATATCCTGCTTCAGGCTGAACAAAACCTGCTTTAATGATCAGCCATTCATCTGAAGGGGTGTTTGAATTAGGTAGTGGACTTCCTAAGTTGCGCTCCATTGCTAGGAGTCAGAATGGTCCCTACATTCGGTATGTATTTGGAGGAGGTTCGTAAGTGGATCTCTTTGCATCGGGGAAAAAAGCACAAGTTGAAGAAGTTTTTTTCTTTAAATCCCTCTACTTCTGGCTCCCTGGTGGCCCAAGAGAACATGGTTCTCGATGCTTGTAACTTAGTCCATTCTGGAGCCCTGGAAGCTTCTGATGAGACCGGACTTGCTTCCAGGGTCCAGTACCTTGTCCAGATCCCCAGAATTGGTGTTTGACCCTGAAGTCGCCTTACTTCTGAAAAAGGGATTTTTGATTAAGGTTATTGAGACCCCAATCTCTAGTAGGAAAGAAGTAACAAGGAAGATTTATTTAAAAGTCTAGAAAACTCTTAAAACTTGGAAGATTCAGAGTGGGAAATCGCATCTAACCTTCCGGTCGTCCTTGACTTCCAGCAAAGGGAAGTTCATCTGGGTCTCAGTGTCAACACTTTGAAGGTACAGTTGGCAGCTCTCTGTTTTTCTGGACAAAAGACTTCATCCTTTTCTTTGGTCAGACATTATCTTCTAGCCGTGAGGTGATCTAAGCCAGTTTGCATGAAGATTGAACCTCAATGGGATCTAGCAAAGGTCCTGACAGCATTGGCGGCTCTGCCATTTGAGCTTATACAGGACTCTTCTATTAAATTCCTCACCTGGAAGGTGTTGTTTTTAGTGGCAATTACGTTGGCACGCAGAGTCAGTGATATTAAGACGTTATCCTGTCGTCACCCCTTTCTTCAGATTTTTCAAGATCAAGTGGTATTAAGGGTGGATCCCTGCTATCTTTTGAAGATATCTTCTGAATTTCACAGTACTCAGGAAATTGTTCTTCCTTCAGTGGACAGTAAAGATACTTCTGTGCATAAATGTCTTCTGAAATACCTTCGTCAAACCAAGGATTGGAGGAAGGCAGATAGCCTGTTCATTTCATTTTCAGGTTTGAGAAGGGGGGCATCGTGTATGCACGTCAACCTTGGCACGTTGGATGAAGAAGGCTATTAGTATGGCCTATCATTGATTCCAGGGAAGATTACAGCTCATTTGATGAGAAGTATCTCTACGTCTTGGGCAGAGCAAGCTGGGTCCTCTTTTGAACAGATTTGTGAAGGGGCCACCTGATCTTCAGCCAAGACTTTTGTTAGGTAGGCATTATTGTTTAGACTTGCTCACCTTACAGGATCAGTACTTTGGCAGGAGTGTGCTTCAGGCTGCATTTCCCACCCAGTAGAGCTAGATCTTGTTTATCTCTCGTGTATGCTGCCGGGAGGATGGTTTGAGAAAGCTTAAGTTGGTTACCTGGTAACCTCTTTTCTAAACTTAAGTTTTCTCACCTGACTCCAGGGGTCACCATCACAGTAAAGCATCATGGTTTCCCAGGCTGTATGGAAACCTGGTCACATTGGTCACATGTAGAAAGGCCAGCGTAGTTGGGGCATGGTACAGGTCTTGAATCATGGAAAGCGCCCCCCTCCGCGGCGCTGCAAAAATCGGGCAGCCTCATCCCCTGCATCTTTGGGCCATGTGACCGCTTTCACACCCGATAAACAGAGCTGTTTGCCAAGCGTTACATGTGCATGGCAAACAGCTGTGATTGGGTGAGAGCCCACACATGCGCTGTAGGACCTGGGAAAGGTGAGTTTGTATGGGTGATCTGAGGTGATTCACACATCAGGGACATCCCAAATCATGGTGCTTCTGGGTCACAAAACCTGGGAAATTCAAAATCTTGTGTTTTGTCCCTCTTTAAAGCACTCTCCACCAGCACACTGGGCAACATTAATAATAAGGCAGCAAGGAGCTAATCTGAAGCTTGTCCCAAGTCCCTCTCCTTTTTTCTCAAAACATCCTACGGGCAGCATACGCCTGAGACCTCCGGGCTCCTCTCACCAAAGGGGAACACGTGACCACCAGCCAGAATAAAGTCTTGACTCCTCCTTCTATTCTCCAGTTGTTTCTGTGTTTCTCCGTGAGGTAGGAGCCAGACCACTAGCTCCTGAACCAGGAAGGTTTAGGTAAGTATTTTTTCCAGTGCTATGGGCCTGATTTAGCAGGGGGTCCATTTCTCGGTCCCGAAGGTTTTTTATTATGCCTGGGGCCCGGGATACCCTATGGGATTCTAGGCCAGATCCCATTCTTTGATTTATTTTCAAAGGAGGGTAAGCTATGTTTTTCCCTCTTACTGAGGATGAGCTATATGGAAGAAGCCGGGGTGACCGGAACCCATTATGAAAATTTTTATAAAGGTTTAATAGTAATGTTGGTTGCTCTGGGATCTTTTTTTCCAGCTTAATTTAACTTTACTATTTAATGGGCTATTTACCTTTAAGAGGCAGGGAAGAGAGGGTAATGATGCGTCCTCTCTCTCTTTTCCCCGCCCGACAAATGCAGTCGCGCTTTTCTTACCTCCGGTGCGGCTGTTAGGCGGAAGGTGGGGTCGGACACTTCATGATCCCTTTTTCCAGTGGATTCCACTCGAATCCCACTCGTCCTGCTCCGGCGGCCGGAAAGGTAGGAGATCGGCGTGTTCCTTTTGTAATTTCCTGTCAGGAAATTGGGATTGGGGCTGCTTCCTCTCGGGCTGCTTCCTCTCGGGCTGCTGACGTCACATTCCAGCGCCCAAGGTTTTTCCCTGCTCAGCCACAACACGTGCTAGGCCTTAAAGGGACAGCGCAGTGTTTTGGCAAATCTGTATTATGGCCTCCCTTTCTGAGAATTTTATGAAAAGGGTTAACAACCGATATTGGGATTGTGCCCCTGCCCTATTTAGGTGGATTCAGGAAGCAGATCCTCGGTGCCTCATACCAGAAGGATGGCAGACCAAGCGCATGACAGTTATATTGAACCTATGTTGGTTCCTATCGAAGATACCTCCACAGAGATACCTGATGTGGACCAGGATTCATCTAATATTCCATCGGCTGCCGATTCTGGGAGGAGGATGCCCAGCTCTGCCCCGGTAAGTCACTTTTATTTATATTAGTGTCATTATGGGCATGTTTATTAGGATGGGGATATAGCTCACGCCCCCCTATTTTTTTGCTTGTGTCTCTGTTAGTCTAAGACCCCGGACAAAGCTTCCAAAAGTGTACCTAAATCCTCTTCTTCCGGATCTAAATCCAATAGGAAGAGTAGGAGATGCCCCTTGTGTGAAACAAAGCTTTCAGATTCCTATAAAAACCCCTTTGTCAAACCTGCACTGACAAGGTGGTTAATAAGGAGCAAAATGAGGATCTGATGCGGATGATGAAGGAACTGAAAGACCAGATTTCTTCCTCACCTATGACCCAGGGGGCCCCAGAGAGTGCGGGTAACCAGGTTGTATTTTCCCAAACAACAACAGGTCCCTTTGATTCATCTTTATTCTCCTGTCACATAGGGAAACCCTCTTTTTTTTCGCCACTCAGGAATCTGTTATGCCTGATGACGACTAGGAAGGAGGAATATCTTCCCCAGGGGATGAGGAAGATCAGGCCTCCGGCTCTTCAGCCTCGGCCAAAGCAAGGTATTTGTTTCCTCCGGGAGACTTACCTTTCCTTTTACATATGATTTACCTATCCATTGGGGATAGAGGAAAAAGATTCAGGCCCAAAGTCTAAACATGATGAGTTTTATCCGGATTTGGCTCCTGATTCATCCTATTCATTTCTTTTTCATAATTACTTAAGGGACATGATTATGGAAGAATGGTAAGATCTGTCTAAGTAGGTGTTCAGGTCACAGGGTCTTTAATGCAGATATTCTTTTGTGGAAGAGGACTCAGAGTTGTGGGTAAAATGTACCAAATTGGATGCCCCTTTTGCCAAGGTCTCTAAGGGAGCAGGGTTAGCTTTTGAAGATTTTGGGGTTCTTAGTGATCCCCTAGATAAGAAAATGGATTCACTGCTAAAAAAGGCCTGGCAAGTGGAATCTAAATTCTTAAGACATTTTAGCTTCCAATTGTGTGATCAGAAATTTAGGTTTCTGGCTTCTACCAATACAGTAGTTATATTACTACAACTTTAGCACTTAAATGACAATATCATGTCACTGAAAATATGCCCCCAAAAGTATCACAGTGAAACAAAAGCACATCCACACATTATAAAAAGTGCATTACAGTCACTCAATATATATTATAAGAATATACTATACTATAAGAAACCGATATTGGGCCTTTTTTAGATTAACCAAAGTTTTAACCAGCAGCCATTCTTTCAAAAGAGTCAAAGTATTGCAAGGTCATTGTAACCCAGCACCATACAGGGATCACAGCCTCAGCTGTTTACCTGGTTTCCCAAACGACACCCTCAAGTTACTGGCACCTCTCTAATAAGTCACCAAAGCTTATCAAAGAGTTTAGGACCTGCCCAAAGGCAACATAACAGGTCAGAAATTCCTACTTGTATATAAAGCTTGATTTTTTTCTATGTGATCCTGTAGATTTTTCTTTCCCAATTTCATAGCATACACTACAAACTCCATCATGCCCTCTCTTCAGTATAGATTTTTTAGGTGCTTTTAAGGATCCAGACTGGAAGAGGTTTTTGAGAATGTCAAGAACAGCTAAGATTAGTTGATGGGGGAAGAAACATTTTAAATGATGATGGAATGTTTTACTCTGATATACTCATAAACACTGTGGGTAAACAACATCTAAACACCCTGGTTAAAATGGCGGGTTTTTATCATGGAAAACAGCAAGACCATAAAGCATGTCAAAACTTTTTGCAGTTTTGATTTTGCTTATGATCTGTACAACTCAGTTGAAAACAGCATGATGTATTTTAGGGTGAAAATGAAGGAAGTTAAATAATGCAGTTGCATAAACCCAACGCACACCCTTACATTTTTTTTAATTACAGTCTCTTATATTTATCTCATCATCATATTCATCTTTACTGCCAGGGTCATGAGGTAGGGGCACCCCAGGGTTGAGTCCTTTCTACACCCATCTTCTCCTTTTTATACCAACAACTGTGTCTCCAAAGTAGACTCAAAATCCTAAAATTTGCAGATGACACCACAGTCATTGGATGAATTAGGAATGGGGGGAGGAGGCATACTGGAATTGTGTCTCCAAACTTGTTGGGTGGTGCATAGAAAATGTCCTGGTGATCAGCTCGGCAACAGTGCAGCTAATTCTAGACTTTTGATCCTTCCCTGTCATCACTGCCCCACTAACCATCAACGAGGTGGAGATACAAACCACAAAACATAAGTTGTTGGTGGGCCTTGTATTACTTAGCCATAATAAAAGAATTCTGGTACAAAGGTAGATAGAACAAGGATTTTTCGTATGTTGCAACTATCGCAAAATAATATAGTACAAATCTAAGCATGTGGTTTATTCTCTCATGGTATAACATTTTCTCATGGAATAACATCCAGGGGTGACAGGTTTAGTGTATCAGGGGTTACAGAACCTGTCACCCCTGATTTAATCTTCCTTCCATTAAAATAAAAAATAAAAAAGCCAGTTGTATACATACCCCCCCCCCCCCCCCATTCTGCTTATTTCTATGTATCTTTAGCATTGGGCCATTTTTCACAATAGTGCCCCTTTAAAGATTGAAGTCCACTTGCGATAGAAATTTTAAAAGTGTATGTTTTTTGTGCTTAAATGATGTCCTCAGGGTTCTGAGCTGATATAGTATTTTTTTCTTATGTTAGAAGATGTGTTTTTTTAGAAGCAGTTTTCACTACCTGTAATCTTTTGCTATTGGCAATGTACACCAAGTCTGTACACCAACACTGCTGCTGTGACCCCTGTCGAGGTGAGGGTGCTTGCTCAACTTCCACATGCCTAGCAGCAGTGTTTTGTTTGTACAGGACTCACTTCTCTCTCTCTTGGTGTACGTTGCCAATAGTAACAGCAGGTGGTGAAAACTGCTTCCATAGAACACACATTTTCAAACCTAAAAAAAAAAAAAAATAAATCAGCTCATCAACTTGAAGACTTTATTTTGGCACTCAAAAATATACACTTTCAAAAATTCAATCAAAAGTGGTCCTTTTAAGTGTTACCTTGCTTGTGCACCAACTCTCTTGTCTGGGGCAGAAGTATCATCAGTATCTACCATTTTAGGACTGAGTGCTAGTGACAGAAAATAATATTGCTACAATTATATAAAAGGGCTTCTCCATCATTATTTGCTCTTCTTGATGAGATCAGTCGCGAGGCCCTTCTCACTCAGAATAAGATTTGAAGGGAAAGCAAGGGGGGCAGCAATTATAAAACAATACAGGGACATAAGCCGTTCAAAGTAAGTAAAATGAGTGGTCTGTTTGTAAGCCAAAATATTGCTTCACATGCCCTTTTAAAGTCTCATGTTGGAAGAATCTTAGCCACTGGGCAACGAAAATTCTAATTTATATTCTTTGTCAGCAAATTTTTTCCGGAGTCTGTTGCAGGCTGTTTGGTATTCACCCACTTGGTTGTAATTAGGCTGCATAAATACAAACTAAATAATAAAAATAAGTCTTTCTGTTGTGGTATAAAAGCTTTTTGCAGATACCTTGATATGGGCCTGAACATTCTGTTTTTGTTTCAGAATAGCATTTCATTTTGGCTATTGTATATATTATGGGAACATTAGGGAACATTTTTCATTTTCAGTGCTCTGCCCGTATAATTTGTCTCTAAAACAGGATTGTAAATCTGTAAGCAAGGTCAGCTGGAGAAAGTTCGGCTCACATGAGTAGGATAACAAAACAAAATTGGATTTCGTCAGCTGTGGCGGTGTGCATCAAAAGTAATGGCCTTTATTAGGTTTGGCAAACGCTTTGAAAGTTTAATCTTTCGCATGTTCTCGCTTGTGCTGGCCAACGCTCGCATGTATCTTTGCAAAATGAATTGTCAAAAGTCAAGTATAGTACAACGGGCTTATTATTTCAAAGGATATACTTTTTAGCCTTGTGTATTAAGAGTTGTTTGTTTTTTGAGGTTGAGATACTTTGACAGGTGCACTCTAACCACCGACTGTGCAACAACCAAGGTGGTGATGCGCATTTATATTTTTCCAAGTATACAGCACGTCCTGTTTCACTAAATTCTTTACGCTTGGGATATCCCGCCACAAGGTGGCACAGTGGACTGCAGAGAAGACTTGTGGCATCTTCCTGCCCTATAAAAGGACAGGAACCTCCCACACATTCCCAGTTTCCTTCTGCAGTCTGGACTGCGAAGATAGAAGATGGCTCTCTATATTGTGCAGGCGAGCGGGGCTTACCAGCCTGCGGCCCTGCATGACTATTCCCACCCGTTCTGGACCCACTGCCTTGGCTGACTAGTTTGGGTGAAGGTAGGACAGCACCGGGGTCAGGTGCTTGTGGAGCGCTGCTCCAACCGCAATCCCTGCACTTACAAGGGTAGGCGGTTCAGACTTATGGTGAGCCTTGTGGGATGCCCCTTCCTGCCTTATTGTGGCCTTCCCCGCCCACTGCTCCCCCACTCCCCCCTTGCTAGACATGCCTTGGGTGCGCCTGCTGCTGCTCTTCCCCCTCCTCGCTCTCACCCTGGGGAGCTGTTCGGGGAGGGGCGGGTAGGTGGTGGTGTCCGCATCTGTTTTGTTGTGCGTGCTAGCCGCCGCGCTGTTTGTGCGGCGCTCCGCGGCTGGCGGCGACATTTCCCTTGGTATCTTACTGCGCTGCCATTGGTGCTGGGGGGTCACGTGGAGCGCGTTTCGCGCTCTCCGGGGGGGGGGGGGGGGGGAACTGGGGCGGTCCATTTTGGGCTGAGATTTCTCCTCCTGTCCTACGGTACTGCGGCGTGTTACTGGCCTGCCTGGATTGTGTGATTTGCTTATTGCTCCCTGAGTCCCCTTCGGGGTGATATTTTGCTATTTTCACCACATTATGGGATTGTTATGTGTGTTTTCTTATGTCTTTCAGGCGGGATAAACATGTCTGTGGTTTCTCCCGGCCCTCTCTCCTTTCATCTTCCACCTTCCCTAGTGGGTTTTGGGGCATCCCGGGTGGCTCTAGCTAGCCTTAACCCTATATTGACCAGTGTGCCCATTTTAATTACCATATGGAGGCTTCCGGGGATAATGTACTTGGGGTTCCTTCGGGACAAGCCCAGCTGTGTGCCGCGTGTGGGGTATCCCCTGTGTCAGGGTATGTGCGCCCTGCACCCAGAAGGTACTTGCGCTGCAGTCTGGGATGCCTGCTATGCTGCCCAGCTCTGCGCCCCCTTCTTCATCACCTACCCCCCCCGCGCCTGCATTTGACCCCTAGTGGCCTTGCGGGTGGCCAGCCTCGAGAGGCATATTACTGGGCCTGCCCCCCGTAAGGCTTCTGGCAAGAAGCGGCATTTAACTCCTGCTGTTTCCCTTTTTCCTGGGGAAAATGAGGGACATTATTCTGGCCTTTACCTCCTAGAAGAGGGGGAGCTTTTCTCCGATTCTGATTCCTCTGAGGAACAGCAGGAGATTTATGGCGGTACTGGGACTCCTTTTGGTGACAATCCATGGTCGCCTGATGATACTGATGTTGGCTCACATTTTTGAAGTGCTATCTATTGCCCCTCCTGTGCCGGCTAAAAGGCAGCAGGGGGAGCCTTTTCACACTGTTAAACAATGCTTGGAGTTCCCTGAGCAGAACCACTAATGATTTGGTGCTCAAGGAGTGGGAACGTCCTAGCAGATTGCCCGCGGTGCCCAAGAGTTGGGACAAGAGAGATCCCTTCCCTGCTGATGAGGTTAAGCGCTGGTCGTGTCCCCCCGAGGTGGATGCTCCCGTGCTTGGGTTGTCCAGTACCTCTGTCATGCATTCCCCTGACACTTCTACTCTGAGGGATGGTGAGGACCGGCGTATGGATCAGCTGGGCTGTCACACTTTTGCTTGTGCGGGGACTGCGCTGCGCCCTGTGTGCGCTTCTGCTATCACTGCTATTGCTATCAAGGGCCTGCTTAAGTGCCTTTTGAATAATGCCTCGGATGCCAATAGGGGGGGGAGGAGTATAGATCCCTCCTGCTTTTGCTATGAATTTGTTGCATATACTTTCTGCTATGGATGATGTGGTCAGGATGTGTGGTAAGACTTCTGCCCTTTTGGTGGCTATATGCTGTTCTGTTTGGCTGCGTCAGTGGGCAGCTGATAATGCTGCTAAGAAGGTTCTCACTGGGTTCCCCTTTACGGGGCTATGGCTCTTTGGTGAGCACCTGGTTCTGTTTGCTAAGGATGGTAGGCTGCCTCAGCGCAGGAGGCAGCCGCGGCCCTTTCGGGGGGCTGGTTTTTCCTCCCCTCCTTCCGTGCTCCTAGGACTGGCCGAGGTGCACCTTTTGCGGGAACACATAGAGAACCTTGGGGTCCCAAGTCCAACAAATCTCGTATGCCGCCGCACTCCTACCTGTATGTTGCAATGGGGGTGCACGGTTAGCGGTGACGCCGCAAATCCAGAATAAGCAGTAAAACCAGCACTCCAAGTGATAATCCAAAAAGAATGTATTCAAGTCAGTTGTCAGATGTCGGGGGTTACAGCAGGCCCCCTTCATCAGGGATAACTAACCTGTCTCCAAGCCCCCTCAGGCATGAGGAGGCGCCCTCACCCATCCGGGTGGGGGGGGGGGGGCGGTTGCGGCTCTTTGCTCACGTCTGGAGACTGCGCGCCTCAGACCGGTGGATTCAGGAGGTGGTGTCCTCCGGGTACAAGATAGAGTTTGCTGCCTGGCCGCCCCCAAGATTCCTCAGATCCTGGATGGCTCAAAACCCCTTGTCAGCTCAGGGATTGTGGCTTGCGGTCCATAGCCTTTTGGATTTGGGTGTCATCTGCCTGGTGCCCTTCCAGGAAAGGGGCAGAGGCTTCTATTCCAATCTGTTCACTGTTCCCAAAAAGGATGGGTCCCTGAGCCCATCCTGGATTTGAAGTGCATCAACAAATTTGTCATGTTCAAGCATTTTCGCATGGAGACTCTGCGCTCGGCGGTCAGTACCTTGCCCCCGGGCGTCTTCATGACTTCTGTGGACATCAAAGATGCTTACCTTCATGTTCCAATCTTTCCAGGTCATCAGAGATTTCTCAGGTTCGCTCTGGAGGATCAGCACTACCAATTTGTGGCCTTACCGCTCGGGCTAACCTCAGCCCCTCGGGTCTTCACCAAGGTGCTGGCGGGGGTGATGGCTCTGTTGAGATCTCAGGGCATTCGCATCCTTCCTTATCTGGACGACATTCTGATTGCGTCTCAGTCCTTCCATCAAACCGAGCTGGATACCCAGATGGTGGTCTCCACACTCGAGTCCTTCGGTTGGGTGATCAACTACCCCAAGTCTTCACTGTCTCCGTCCTTGGTGACGTCCTTTCTGGGCATGACTCTGGATACATCTCGGGTCAAGGTTTTTCTGCCTCAGCAGAAGGTGGAGAGCCTGCAGATGCAGGCACGGTCTCTACTTTCTTGCCCTCATCCCTCCATTAGGCAGGGGATGCAGTTGGTGGGCCTGATGATGTCATGCTTCGAGACGGTCCCCTATGCTCAGTTTCACATGAGACCTCTTCAGTTGTACCTCTTGTCGGTTTGGGATCGGGACCCTGTGTCCCTGGATCAGGAATTTGCTCTGTCCCCTCCAGTCTGTCAGTCCCTCTCGTGGTGGCTGGACTCAAGGAATCTCCTAGTAGGCAGGACCTTTCTGCCCCCGTGCTGGGAGAATGTCACCACAGATGCCAGTCTGACAGGTTGGGGGGGCTTTTGGAAGTCTCTGAAGTTCCAGGGTCAGTGGACATTCTGGAACTGCGGGCGATAGGGTTGGTCCTTTTCCAGTTGACCCCTCACCTTCCAGGGGAGGTGGGGCCCTCAGGAGGCCCATTTACCCATCAACATTCTGGAACTACGGGCGGTCAGGTTGGTTTTGGAACAGTTGACCGATCACCTGCAGGGTCTGTCTGTGCAGGTGCGCTCAGACAACCAGACGGCGGTTGCCTACATCAATCATCAGGGAGGGACTGGGAGCAAGCGAGCCCTCAAGGAAGTGTCCCTGATACTCTCCTGGGCGGAGGAGAAAGTCCCCTGCATCTCGGCAGTTTACATCCCGGGGGTGGAGAACCTGGAGGCAGACTCCTTGAGCAGGGGGATGTCTCGGCTGGGGGAGTGGTCCCTCAGCAACAGGGTGTTTTATTCCCTGTGCCACCGCTGGGGTCTGCCGGATGTGGACCTGTTTGCTCCACGTCACAATCACAAACTTCCATTCTTTGTCTCTCTGTCACAGGATCCTCTGGCCTTTGCCACGGACGCGCTGGCAAAGCCTTGGAAGGGTTTCGGCTCCTCTGTGTTCCCTCCGTTTCCTCTGTTGGGCAGGGTGCTGCGCAAGGTAGCCCAGGAAGGGGTGCCAACCATTCTGGTGGCCCCCTGTTGGCCAAGAAGAGTGGGGTTCGCAGACATCGTGCAGTTGGCAGTAGATCAGTACGTCCTGCCCAAGGATCCAGATCTGCTCACTCAGGGGCAGCTGTGCCATCCTAATTTACAAACGCTGGCTTTGACGGCTTGGCTGCTGAAACCTCCATCTTGATGGAAGAGGGGTTGCCTGCTTCTGTTGTTGATACCATGATTAGGGCTAGGAAGAAGTCCTCGTCCTTTATTTACTACAGGGTCTGGCATGCTTACACTGCCTGGTGTGAGTCCAAATCTCTTCCCTGTCGGGTGTTTTCTGTTCCCAGGATTCTGGAATTCTTGCAACATGGTTTGAATTTGGGCCTTCAACTTAGTACCCTCAAAGGTCATGTTTCATCTCTGGCAATTTTTTTTTCCAAATATCTTTTGCCAGTCACTGTTTGGTTAAGACCTTTTTCCAGGGGGTTTCACACATGCGTCCGCCACGTAAGCCTATGTTACCAGTTTGGGATTTGAATCTGGTGTTATCTGCTCTGCAGGGTCGTCCCTTTGAGCCTCTCCGCGAGGCCGCTTTGCCCATTTTGACTCTTAAGGTAGCCTTTTTGGTGGCTATCACTTCTGTCAGGCGTGTTTCTGAGCTGTCTGCGCTTTCCATTAAACCTCCTTATTTTGAGCGACACCAGGATAAGGTGGTGTTTCGGTTTAAGCCAGGTTTCTTGCCTAAGGTTGTGTCGGCTTTTCATCTCAATCAGGACATTGTCCTTGTGTCCTAATCCTGCTAATTCCAAGGAGAGGACTCTGCACTCTTTAGATGTGGTCAGGGTTCTGAAGTTTTACTTGGTAGCTACTGAGTCATTATGGAAGACTGATGCTCTTTTTGTTCTTCCTTCTGTACCTAGGAAGGGTTTGCCTCCGGCTAAGTCCAATATCAGCAAGTGGATTCGTCAGGCGGTGGTGCAAGCCTATTCTGCCAAGGGGAAGGAACCTTCCTTCCGCCTTACTGCTCATTCCACTCGTGCTGTTGGTGCCTCCTGGGCCTTTCAGCACCAGGCTTCTGTTGAACAAGTTTGTAAGGCCACAACTTGGTCTTCTGTTCATACTTTTTCTAAGTTTTACAAGGTTGATGTTAGGGCCTCAGCTTATGCTGCTTTTGGCCGCAAAGTTCTTCAGACGGCAGTGATTTAAACTGCCCGTCTTTGGGGAACCCACCCTACTTTACGGACACTGCTTTTGGACGCCCCAAGTGTAAATAATTTAGTGAAACAGGACATGCTGTATACTTGGAAAAATACAATTCTGTGAGTACTCACCTGTAGAATTGATTTTGTAGTATACAGCACGTCCTGTTTCACCCCCCCCCCCTTGTTATCATTATTTTTGGTTACCTCTGTATGGTGATTTGTTCAAATGTTTGGTTTGGGTTTCTTCATTTTTATTCTCCCGGCTTCTTGTCTAACTGCTTTGTAACACTGGGAATGTGTGAGAGGTTCCTGTCCTTTTATAGGGCCAGGAGATGCCACAAGTCTTCTCTGCAGTCCACTGCGCCACCTTGTGGCGGGATATCACAAGCGTAAAGAATTTAGTGAAACAGGGCGTGCTGTATACTACAAAATCAATTCTACAGGTGAGTACTCACAGAATTGTATTTTTATTATCTTGTGCTGACAAACTGTAAAGCTGTTTTTTTTTTTTTTTTTTTTTTAGAAGAGTAACTCTGTGAAGGACTTTATAGTTGGTGGGGCTCACTTTATCCTGATTTAGGATGACCCGATATGTGAAACCCCTGACATTGCGTTCAAATTCATCTTTCCGGCTATATGGCGACGTATACACAAGCTGCAGTGGCCAGCCCTATCTAAATGCCAGCACAGTCTGGGCATAGCAGGGAAAGGAAAGCTAGGTGTTCTGTGACAGTCTGTTTCTGTTCAGCTGTTGATTTATATTCTATGCTGTTTCTTCATATCCTATGCTGTTCATATTCTATGCTGTTTCTTCAGATGCACAGCATATAGCATTGATTGGAGCATGGGCCGTGGTAAATGGTGGCGGTAAGCATTGTTCCCTGGTGGTTACACACAGCAGGAATCTCAAATCAGAATGGGGACTAAAACCTGGAATATGCTAAAACATGGCTTTGGTCCACATTAAGATTTCCAATGAATCAACTGGTTACTACTAATCCCTGTACTGCAAATTTGACACTGTTTAATTGCCAATGACGCGTAAGATTCCAAGAAATAAAAAAAAACCTTCACCCAGAAGGTTGCTGTGCCATTTGCCCCAGAGAAATACAGACCAGGTTTGTAGTCAACCAAGTAAAATTAAGAAAAAAAAAATTGCCTACAGCTTCCCTATTAGCGGTTCAACAGAAGAAACCCAGATATCACTTTGTATAAGGAACACTCTGGAATGGATGAGGTCCATATCGGCAAAACCACTTAGGTGTCTTGAGTGGGTCCTGGATAATGAGGAGGACCTTCCGGGGGGCGGAAGGGTAGAGGTTTAATGATCTATAAATGGATATATGCCTTTTTTTGCAGCGCTCGATTGTGCAGCAAGACCAGGACGGAAGGTAAGATTTCTTGGGTTTAAGGGGTTGATGTGTGAGGCCCATTTTGAGAAAATAGAGGGGGGGGGTCTGGTTTTAGGTTATGACTAGACCTTCCTTCGACCCCCATGGCCAAATCTTTAGACAGGATGTTGGAACGAGAAGTTTTTTTTAAATTGCCCATTACAACAGCAAGGAAGAGTTAATGACCTTCCGGCCTCATCACACAAGGAACCCTATTGCACCATTCTCCCAGATATCGCTTAAGCCTTAAGATCGCCTACCTGCCCAAAATCTCATTAACCTTTTGTTGCACCCAGGATATATTTAACCCCCACTGACTCCGAAGAAGGCATTTCACATCTTCTGGATCTGAGGAGATTTCAGGCTTTAACCCTTTAAATGCCAGCCACGTAAAATTTACGTGGTTGCCTCTCCGTCACTTAAGTGCCAGCCACATAAAATTTACTTGCCTGGCATTTACCCCTGCTAGCGGGCAAAAAAAAAAAAAAAAAAATACTCACCTGACCCCTCGTTGGATCCGGCCGGGTCTCCTCTTTAATTTGGTGCCATCCGATCCCCCGTGGGGGGTCGGGTGGCTCCAGGAGAGCCCCCGGAATAGTGAATGACATTCACTTACCTGCGTGTGCGCTGGCTCCTGCTGTCCCTCCTCTTCACCTGGGGGGCCTCCGATCCCCCCCCCCCCCCCCCCCAGGACTTACGGATCTTCAGGAGAGAGCCCTTGGGGGCGGGGCTAATTACGTCATCACGGCCCCGATCACCGGCTTCAGCGTTCTCAGCTGTCAAATGCCGGTGATCGGTGCCCGGGAAGGAGGTGGCAGGAGATCCTCTGATCTCCTGCCTCCCCCTTCTCTGGATGCCGATCACCGGCATCTGTCAGCAGAGCGGCAAGGGAGAAGAGCTTACAATCGGAGGTAAGTACAGTAATTTTTTTTTTAATTTTTTTTTAACAGTTAACCCTTTGTGAACTGGTAAGGGGTCCATGAGACCCCTTATTCCAGTTCACAAGGCTCTGGGTCTGGCAAGTCACCTGAGTCTAGCGGGTGACTTGCCATTAACCCCCAGCCCCCCATTACCTGCCTCCCCAACGGCCAGGGGGGGCAGAAGGGCCCGGGCCACTTAGTGGCTATGTGGGCTAGTAGCCTGCAGGGCCAGGGGCCACCAACGCTGGCCCCTGCGCCCTGTTCTACAAGCCCCCATAGCTGGCCCGGGTCGGAAATGCTGGGTAGGGGGGACCCGCCATCATTTTTTGGGGGGATTTTTAAGGGTTTTTAACCCTTAAAATTCCAAAAAATAATGGGGTCCCCCCCTGGGAGGGGGGACCCTATGTCATTTTTTTTTAATTAACCCTTTTGTGTTCTGTCATCCAGCAGCTATAAAAGGCTTCTAGCAAGTGAGCAGAAGCCAGTGATCGCCGAGGGACAGAGTGCTGCAGTATGGATGGGAGGTAAGTATAAAAAAAAAAAAAAAATAATAATAATAATAAAATATTTTTTCTCTTTGTGTGTCTGTGTTTTTTGTTTTACATTTAACCCCTTGTGAACTGGTAAGGGGTCCATGAGACCCCTATACCAGTTCTCAAGGCTGGGGGGATGGCAAGTCACCTGCGCTAGCCGGTGACTTGCCATTAACCCCCGGCACCCCCATTACCTGCCTCCCCAAAGGCCGGGGGGGGCAGAAGAGCCCATGGCCACGGGCTATGAGGGCTTGTAGCCTGCAGGGCCAGGGGCCACAAAAGCTGGCCCCTGCGCCCTGTTCCTACAAGCCCTGCATAGCTGGTCCCAGGCTGGTTACTTTGGGTAAGGGGGGACCCTATGTCATTTTTTTGTTCTCGATTTAACCCTTTGTAGTGTGGATAGTAGTTGGGAGGGTAGTTGTATTTTATTTGTAAATGTTAAAAATTACTTGTTTCAGTTAGGGGGGTCTCCTGGGCAGGAACAGGGGGCTACCGATAAATATGTGGTACCGTTCTAATCGGTAGAAATGGGGCTTTCACATGCAATATGGTTTTTCCTAATCAAATAATTTTTTTATTTAAAATAAAGGAGGCAATTTTCTAAAAAAAATTGTATTTTTTTTTTTTTTTTTACTTAATAAATAAAATTAATAATAAATAAAATTTACAAACAAGACATTTCATGTTAAAGCCTAAACTCTGCTGCAAAAAAAAAAATATATATATATATATAATTTTCCTGAAAATTCCAGCAAACATGGAGCGAAATGGGGAAAAATGACCTGTCAACGGAGGGTGACAAAATCTCAAGTAGGCTGGCAATTAAACGGGTTAATAGTACCTCTGCATGTTGGGTATTGTTCTGTTCGGGGACCTTGGACTTTCAGACTTAGCTTGTTTTTTCTTGTTTGCATATTTATATTTTAGGAAAAGGTGTTTTTTATTCAGCTTTTTTATACATTTTTTAGGGAAACCCTGCTCAACCCAAGAATTCTTTGAGGGATCAATTCCAGAAAGATGAGCCCACTACAACAAACTGGGTACGCTTAGAAAGCTTAACATGTGTACTTGCAGGGAACATATGGTTTATGGGGGATATTTCAAATGTAAAGGGTTGGTTGAAAAATTGCAAGGTGCACACTTTTTTCAAGAAAAATTACCGTTATGCTCATGCTTTACTTTGGGGTGTTTGGCAACTCTTCCCTTGACAGTAGCTATGCATGTTGGGTATCGTTCTGTTCGGGGGATGTTGCTTTTTCAGATTATTTAGTTTTTTTTAGGAAAATGAGGCTTTGGTTCTGCTTTTTTATCCTTTTTTTAGGGAAACTCTTTGCAACCAAAGAATACATTGAGGGATTACTTCTAGAAAACTGTGGCCACATCAACAAGCCTGGTACAAATAGAAAGCCTGAGGTGTGTACTTCCAGAGAATATATAGTTTGTGGGGGGTATTTCAAATGTAAAGGGTTGTTTTTCTAGGAAAAATTGCAATGTGCGCATAGCGCATATCACAGTTGTATTTTTTCTGGAAATCCCCTAAAGCTCTGTTTCAGTTTGGGGGAGTCTCCTGGGCAGGAAAGGGTGTCTACCTATACATATGTGGTTCCGCTGTAACCGGGAGAAATTGGGATTTCACACGCAATAAGATTTTATTGATAAATGTTTTTATTTATTTATTTTTTTTTGCACATATTTCGCCCAAAACTATTGAGAATACACCTAAAAATTACAAACAAGACATTTCATGTTAAAGCTCAGACTCTGCTGAAAAAAAACAATATATCATTTTCCTGGGAAATCCCTGGAAATCCCTTCAGAAATCACATTTGAACATGGGGAGCGCAAAATAGTGCAAAATGGTCTGGCAACAGAGTGTGACAAAAACTCCAGGTAGGCTGGCACTTAAAGGGTTAAATCCGCAATAGCCAGGGCAAGCCATCTCCTAAAGCCTACTTTTGTATGGAGAAGACTTCACCTCCTATTCCTGCCCATTCCACTAGGGCCATTTGAACCACATGGGCCAAAAAAGCCTGTTCTTCAACCCACACCTTCCTTAAGCATTTCAGCTTAGACTTAATCAGAGAAGCAATAATCATTTAGTAGAAAGTTTCTGCAGGCCATTTCCCAATCCTAAAATAATTAACTTCATTTCTTGATTATCTCTTCCGTGGTCATCCTGAAGGATGAAGTGAGAAAATCCACAGTAGATTTACAAGTAACTATGAGTCTTTTAGGACAGCCCTTAGAACCCTCCATTTTATGCATTGGAGGGTGAGAACACATCATGGCTGTAAAGGAGGGTTAGGACACATCAAGTCACACAGGTAACCTTGTCTGTGGGGAGTAAAATGTCTGATCTGGCTGGCTCTACCCCAACCTGCCACCATGCCAGGCACATAGCTGCATCCCCCTGCTGCCATTCGGTTCTGTGCATGTACTGTATTGGAGTGTCTGTACTACCACCACTGTCTTGCCAGCTGGCTATAAGACTTCCCCTAAAATGAGCCCTAAAACCTTATTTTAAAGCAAAAAATGACTGTAAGAACTGTATGACTGTAAGTGTGTTATTTTCGAGGGAGACACGGTCGATATATGTTTGATTGCAACCCTTTCACTTTATCATAGTTATGTCCTAGTGTAAATAAAAGTTAAATTTATTTTCACAAGTTACACCAAGTAGAATTTAAAGCTGTTACATTTTTGCTTAAGCTGAAGTTTCTTGGTTAAATATTACTATTTTATCTGTGACTGTTACACAGTCAAGAATGACTTTTGACTGATTTACTGCAGCATGGAATCATTTTCTTAAGCCATCTGTTTCCATGGCACTCGTATGCAATAATACATTTTCAGTGCTCTGCTGGTGCCTTAAACTTCAAAATTATAGAGCAGAGAAGTGGAAACGAACACAGACAAGCATGCACTTTCAGGAGAAGTAAGCTATTTAATTAAGGTTGATGTGACTGAGGTTTTCAACAAGCGAACGAACCCTCGATACCAAATGCAACAAAATGTAGTTGTGATTATTTGAGGGGGGGGGGGAGAGCTTTCAGCTTACAAGCTATTTGTGGCTGCCGCTCTCCGGTGCCATGCCTGGCTTTAATGCCCCGAGGAAAAGCAGGATCATGCAGGGCATCCACTTAAGGAGTGCAGCCAACTAATTCTTACCAGCTTAAAATGCCTACTGGACCGTGTGTTTGCCAGAGGGGCTTTCACTTAGAAAAACTGGGTCTTTTACATGGTCGTTTTTATGTAAAAGATGTTAGGATCAAAGACTTAATGCATGTTTAAACATGTCCTCCCTGTATGTTTGTGTCTCTGTAAAGGGTTTTCTGTTCTGCATTACCAGTGGTTCTTATTGCTATATCACTCCACTGGTAATCGTAGTCATCCCAAAAATACATTTGTTTCGCCTCATATGAAATATGAATATGAAAAACTCTTAAAGTGCACCAAAACCCACAGCTTTCTACCCTGGCATCTATAATCAGGACAAGCCTAAGACAAGCCTAATTCACACCAGTGCAATTGAGCGCGCTGATTAGACAGGAGTCCACACATGCACCGTAGGTCCGAAGAAAGGCGAGTTCACTCGGGCGTCCTTGGGCAGCGGGGGCATCCTGTATCAAGGTGCCTGGGTGGGCTAGGACCAAAACCCAGGATAATCGTAATCCTGGGTTTTGGTCCACTTTAACTGGTGGGTAATGTTTACCTTCCTCCAGGAAAATGGACACTTGATAAAGTTGTTTATCCTGCCACTAATATATATATATATATATATATATATATATATATATATATATGTATATATAGGCAGCTGCACCCTCTACCCCCTAGTAACACTTGCAATCTCTGAAGAGACTGTGAAGCTTTTTGCTAACATTTTATTTTTTCCTCATTTATTTTACCTTAAATTTTTGTTGCAAACAATTCCAGGAAAGTGGGGACCTAAACTCCTTGACCTCCATGCCTTCACAGGACGCCTCTCTGGAGAGACACATCTGATGCTGGGTCCCCAAGCATATCTCATTAGAGATGAACGTCATGAATGGTACTATGCTTGCGTTAATGGAGGCACATGCCCAGGCCATTCAGAGACAGTGCGAACGATCATTGGTACACACTAGCCCTCTTTTCCGGATAGCCTCTGCTTTGCTCTCTTCTGTGATCCCCCTGGCATCCAGAGGGGAATAAAATGCAGCAACCTTCCACTCAACAAGGACACTATTGTCCCAACTGTATCTTCTGGTTTTTCTGTTACAGGTGTATCTGCACATACTTTGGCCCGGCTGGCAATTATAATAAGTAAATAAATTGATTCAATCCATCTTTGTAACAATATGACTACTTTTACTGATGTAAATTTGCTGTAAGATATTCCAAAAATGTTTAAAATGAAACAAAAGAATAAAGATAGAGACTAATTGCATTGTATATAAAGTCCATGGTTAGTTTGATTTTATTTTTTATTAACACATCAAATTTGCAATACATAGTCGTTGGTAAATGCGATTTCTCTGACCGATCAAAAGATAACTGTGTCAAGCCTGTTACCTGTTAGTAAACTGTATTTAAACACAGAATTTCAGAAATAATGGGCCTGTGTGTCATTTACAGGTCCAACAGATTGATCGAGTAGTGGAGGTTGTCGAGGAAACAATTAAAGGTGAGGAAGCTGTTGAACCACAGTTAAACCTGTATCTGTAAACAAGGCACAGGGTAATGCCAATTTTTTTTTTTTTCTTTTAAGTCAAATGCTTCTCAATGTTATCCCACTGTGCATGCACTTCATGACTTTTACTTGTGCCCTCCACCAAAGCAATCTACTTTTACCAAAATGATGGTATTTTAAGACTCATCTCAGACCTCCAAACAGCTATCGGCGTATTCAGAGAGCTTGCAAGTTGATATTAATAGTTATGCAGCCAGACCCAAGAACTCATGGCAGTATTTGTATTTCCATAAACATGTCAAAGGCAAAAAAAAAACACACATCTAGTGCAATCCTGCAGATACTAGTGAAAAAATGTTTAATAATCCAATGTTTGTACTTACAAAGAGACTGTAGCTTTAAAACATTCAATTAAACAAAGGCTTGGTTGACCTCCTTAGTATGCTCCACTGCGACCGCTCGTGATTCGGAAATAAGTTTTGCCTGCCTTACTTTAAAACTCCTTTAAGAATATGGTAAAGTCCCCAATCCTCGTGCCTAATGTGTTTCGTTGTCCAGGACAACTTTGTAAAAGGCTAATCTGCATAGGGTCAGAGAAACTATGAAATATGATAGGGAGGAGTGGTTTCTCCTCCGTCACCTAAGGGGAAGAGGCGTTTCCTCTGCTCCGTGTCCTCCCTTAGGGTGGTGTTAACTCTCACCTGGCCATTTTACTTCCAGGCTGTGGTCTGGTGGCAGCAATGATGTGGAGTCCCATCGACCTTGGGATTAGAGTGCGCTCGCAGGTGTTTCCAGCTAGGTGTTGGGGATGCAGACGCTTCAGGGTCAAGAGGGCGGGCCACGCGGCCAGCGGCAGTGAGGGCCCCAGAAGCCCCTCTGGAGGGCCTTCAGGTGGGGCCCATCTACCTCTGGCGCCAGCCATAGAATTTAATGTACCTTGTGTGGTGAGACCTCCCTACTGGTCCCAGGGAGGCAGCGGGGAAGTGGAACGAATGCAACGGCCGACGCAGCAGAGACAGCCGGTTGCTGTTTTTAGACAGAATCTGGACTGCGGTGGTGTGGAGGGTGGAGCGCAGTCGGTAAGGTTGCTTTATACCTTATATTTTAATGGTTGCTGCTTATCCCTGGAGGCTCTCTATGTTTAAGTGTATTGTTTGATCCTCTGTTATTTAAAGTATGTCACACACCCCGCTTCCACTATTCATGACATATGGGTTATGGTCCAGTAGAGGGCGAACTCCATAAATCCTTGGGACCTCCCACACATTCCCCAGTTCCTTCTCTGCAGGACGGCGAGCAAGTCAGAAGAGGTAGTCTGCTCTTCCTTGCAGGTATGCCGGGCTTACACCCGGCCATTTTTTGCCTTATTTCTGCCCGGACCTTTATATTTAACCCTTGTAATAGCCTGCCAGCCTTGGCTGCAGGTCCGACTTAGGGTAGGCAACACCTCAATAGGTGTTTAGGGAGCCATGCTCCTCCGTGAGACCCCATATAAAGGGGTAGGCGGAAGCCGGGTTGGTGATCCCGGCTTGGGATGCCCTGTCCCATATATCCCTGACACCCCTGGTGTGGGAATTCCCCCCTTCCTGGTTCCTCTGTATCCCTCCTCTGTATCCCTCCCTTATTCTTCCTCTCTCGCTGTCCTTCTGGAGCTGCTTGCTGGTGGCAGCCATCACTGTTCTCACGCGAGTGCCCTCTGGGGCCCCCCTCTGTTTATTCTTAGTATACAGTATGTCCTGCTCCAGATATAATACTTACACTTGGGTTATCCTCCTCCAGATGGCACTGAACTGCAGAGACATGGAAAAACAGGCTCCTCCCGGCCCTTCAAATACCCAGGAACCTCCCACGAATCCCCAGATTTCTCTGCAGTGCTGACTGCGAAGACATGATGTGTCGCAGGTGAGCGGGGCTATTAAAGCCTGCGGCCCTGTATGACTACTCCCACCCGTCCTCCCTGTGATGTGCCTCCCAGCCTGGGCTGCGCTGGTCGGGTGAAGGTAGGCAGCACCATGCGTGCTTATGGAGCCATGCTCCACCGCAGTCCCCCACCAAAGGGTAGGCGGTTTAGGCTAATGGTGAGCCTCTTGTGGATGCCCCTCCTGCGCTATTGCCCCATACCCCGTGTAGCGGTGGACCCTGTTCAAAGGGTCGCCATTCTCCCTCGTTCCCCCCCCGTAGTTCGGGGGGAAAGAAAGGGGGGGTTGCGTGGTGGTCTGGTGTATTCAGTACACGTTATGGCCTTAGTATTGTCCTTGACTTATACACCTGGTGTCAGAGCCGCACTGTTGTTCTTCAATTGTCTATCGGCGGCCGGCGGGCGATTATCTGCCCTTACTGACGTGCGTGGGAACAGGCGGTGCCTCAGGCGCTGCAGCGTCTTTATTGGTATTTGTTGTCGGGCGCATCGGGAAGTATTCCCCGTTTTTGGCTTCTGTAGTGTGTCATTCACTCTGCCTGCGCTGACTACTGTTTTCAGAACTTCGCGGAGACCTAGCTTGGCGCGCTCCTCGTCACAGCCCGCTCTGGCCCGCCCTTCGAGGTCCGCTTGGCGCCATTTCGATGCTCATCGCGCGCGTGCGTGGTAACGGCCCTCCTCCTCCCTCGATCTGTAAGTGCCCTCGCGAGCAATTTTCATTTGTCTTACTGCGCATGGCTCTGACATCCCTATTCCCATTATGTCTTTCAGACGGTCGAATCCAGTGGCTTCTCCTGGCCCGGTGTATTTCCCAGTTGGACCTACTATAATTACTCCCACTTCCCTGCGGGTCTTCAGGGTAGCTTACAGCGTCAATCCCTACTGGCCTATTGTGCCCATGAATCACCATATGGAGGCATCCCAGGATATTGTTAACGGGGTTCTCTCGGGACAAGCCCGGCTGTGTGTAGCTTGTGGGGTCTCATCTATCAACGGTGACAATGCTCGGGTCTGCGTCCCTTGTGCACAGCAGGCGTTACTGGTACTTCCCAGTCTGCACCTCGCCTCACTTCACCTACCCCACCAAGCCTGAGTCTAACCCCCAATACAAGCGGGGATTCTCATCCTGATGTGGCTACTAGTGTTGAAAAATTGCTTGCTAGTACTCTAGCGCGCAAGGCTACCGCAAAAAAGCGACACATTGTCCCTGACTCTGCTCCATTCCCTACGGAGTCTGATGAGTTTACTCATCTATATGACCATACCCTTTCCGACGAGGGGGAGCTGATCTCTGACTCAGTCATCTGATGAGAAGTCTAGGGGTCGTGACGATTCTGGTTCTGATCACTGGACCCCGGATGATACTGATAAGCTATTGCTTCAGATTTTTGAGGTTTTGTCCATCTCTCCCCCTGTTGCGGCTCCCAGGCAAAGGGGTGAGCTATTCCATACTGCTAAGGCTCGATTGGAATTCCTGAGCAGACCCATTTCAATAACCTCATGCTTAAGGAGTGGGAACATCCCAGTAGACTTCCCGGGGTCCCTAAGAGTCTAGACAGGAAGTATCCATTTCCTGCTGACATGGTCAAGTGTTGGTCATCGCCCCCGAGGTCGATGCTCCTATTCTAGGGCTGTCTAACACCTCTATTATGCACTCTCCCCCGACACTACTACACTACGGGATTCTGAGGACCGGTGCATTGATCAATTGGCGTGCCATGCTTTTGCGTTTGGAGGGGCGGCACTGCGCCCGGTCTGTGCTCTGGCCATTACTGCCGTGGCGCTCAGGGCCATGGTCAGGAATGCACTTGACGCCCCAGACAAGTTGCCTGCTGATACTATTAATGCACTGTCTAACTGTGATGTATTTGTGAACTTTATCCTGTCTGCATCGGATGATGCTATTAGGCTGTGTGCCAGATCTTCCGCCTTGGCAGTGGCTATACGCCGCGCGGTATGGCTGAGACAGTGGGCGGCCGACAATGCTGCTAAGAAAGCCCTTACTGGGCTCCCTTTCAAGGGACTACGCCTGTTCGGGGATCGCCTAGACCTCTTTGCTAAAGGAGGTAAGTCACCGCAGCGCAGGCGGCAGCCTCGGCCCTTTCGTAACCAGGGCCCACTTTCAGCCCCCTACAGAGGCATTAAGCAGGGTAAAGGGGTGTCCTTCACGGGGGCTCGCACAGACTCCTGGCATAGGAGCAGGGGGCGACGCCCTGGCTCCTCCTGGGGGACCAAATCCAAACCCCCTCCCAAGACCCCTCAGGCATGATGGGGCGCCCTCGCCTGCCAGGGTGGGGGGACAACTACAGCACTTCGCACACGTCTGGAGGCGTCAAGTCTCAGACCGATGGATTCAGAAGGTAGTTACCTCCGGCTACAAGATAGAGTTTGCTGTGCGGCCCCCCCTCAAGATTTGTCAGGTCCCGGATACCCCAGGACCCGGTGTCAGCTCAGGTCCTGATGCATGCAGTACAAGGACTTCTGGAGCTGGGAGTTATTTGCAAAGTTCCCTTGAGAGAATTGGGAGAAGGTTTCTACTCCAACCTTTTCACAGTACCCAAAAGAGACGGGTCAGTCAGGCCCATTTTGGATTTAAAGATCCTCAACAAATTTGTCAAGAGCAAGCGCTTTCGCGTGGAAACCCTGCGCTCTGCCGTTGGCTCTCTACAACCAGGGGATTTTATGATGTCTGTGGACATCAAAGATGCTTACCTTCACATCCCTGTGTTCCCCGGGCATCAAAGGTTTCTCAGGTTCGAGTTGAAAGATCAACACTACCAATTTGTGGCTCTTCCCTTTGGCCTCACTTCAGCTCCCAGAGTGTTCACCAAGGTATTGGCGGGTGTGATATCCTTGCTAAGGTCAGGGGGCATTCGAGTGCTGCCCTACCTGGACGACATTCTCGTCGCCTCATGGCCTCTACAGCAGTCCTTCGGCTGGGTGATGAATCATCCCAAGTCCTCCCTGTCCCCTTCACCGGTGACCCGGTGGAGTCCTTCGGCTGGGTGATGAATCATCCCAAGTCCTCCCTGTCCCCTTCACCGGTGACCCCATTCCTGGGGATGATTCTGGATACGGTTCAGTCACGAATATTCCTTCCCCAACAGAAGGTGGAAGATCTGACTACGCAGGTGCGGTCCCTGCTCTCGTGCCCCAGCTCTCCCTCAGACAGGGAATGCGGCTGGTGGGCCTGATGGTGGCGAGCTTCGAGGCGGTGCCCTTTGCTCAGTTCCATTCGAGGCCTCTGCAGCTTCACCTCCTATCAGTATGGGACAAGGACCCCGCGTCCTTGGACGGGGTTTGTGTGCTTCCCTCATTGGTCAGAAGGTCCCTCTCGTGGTGGCTGGACCACAAGAACTTGCTAAAGGGCAGGTCCTTTCTAGCCCCCTCATGGGAGACGGTCACCACGGATGCCAGTCTGTCAGGTTGGGGGGGGATTCTGGAAATCCCTGAGGTTCCAGGGGAGGTGGGGCCCTCAGGAGGCCCATTTACCCATCAACATTCTGGAACTACGGGCGGTCAGGTTGGTTTTGGAACAGTTGACCGATCACCTGCAGGGTCTGTCTGTGCAGGTGCGCTCAGACAGCAGGACAGCGGTTGCCTACATCAACCATCAGGGAGGGACCCGGAGCAAGGGTGCCCTCCAGGAAGTGTCGCGGATTCTGACATGGGCGGAGGCCAATGTTCAATGCATCTCGGCTGTTTATATCCCTGGGGTAGAAAATCTTCTAGCAGACTCTGAGCAGGGGGACTTCCTGTCAGGGGAAGTGGTCCCTCTGCAACAGGGTATTCCAGTCCCTGTGTTACCGGTGGGGCCTACCGGATGTGGATCTGTTTGCATCCCGTCACAATCACAAGCTTCCGGCCTTTGTCTCCCTGTCGCAGGATCCTCTGGCCTTGGCAACGGATGCTCTGTCACTGTCTTGGAAGAAATTCCGGCTTCTGTATGCCTTCCCCCCCCCCCCCATTTCCCCTGGCAGGGTTCTGCGCAAGGTTGCCCTGGAAAGGGTGCCAGTGATTCTGGTGGCCCCGAGGTGGCCAAGAAGAGTGTGGTCTGAGCTGGCGGCTCTGTCTATTCAGCCCCCATACTACGAGAGACACCAGGTGGTGTTCCGCTTTAAGCCAGATTTTCTGACAAAGGTGGTGTCTGCCTTTCATTTGAATCAGGATATTGTCCTTCCTTCATTGTGTCCTAATCCTAGCAACGCTAAGGAAAGGGTTTTGCATTCATTGGATGTGGTAAGGTGTCTGAAGTACTACCTGGTAGTCACTGCAGACTTCAGGAAGACTGATGCTCTTTTTGTGGTCCCTTCTGGTCCTAGGAAGGGCTTGGCTCCTGTCAAATCTACTATTAGCAAATGGATTCCTCAGGCTGTGATTCAGGCCTATTCTGCTAAGGGGAAGAATCCTCCCTTCCACCTTACTGCTCATTCCACTCGTGCTATTGGTGCCTCTTGGGCCTTCCAGCACCAGGCTTCTGTTGAACAAGTTTGCAAGGCCGCTACTTGGTCTTCTGTCCATACCTTTTCAAAGTTTTACAAGGTTGATGTTAGGGTTTTTGGCCGCAAGGTTTTGCAAGCGGCAGTAGTTTAAACTGCCTGTTGTCACCTGTTGTTGGGGGATCCCACCCTACTTCATGGACACTGCTATTGGATGTCCCAAGTGTAAGTATTATATCTGGAGCAGGACGTACTGTATACTAAGAATAATACAATTCTGTGAAGTACTCACCTTTAGAATTGATATTATTTGTATACAGTACGTCCTGCTCCACCCCACCCTTTTGTTGCATTATTCTGTTATCATTACCAGTTGTTCTGGGTGGTTTAATTCTCCCGGCTTCTTGTTCACTGCTTTTCAATGCTGGGGATTCATGGGAGGTCCCTGGGTATTTGAAGGGCCGGGAGGAGCCTGTTTTTCCATGTCTCTGCAGTGCAGCGCCATCTGGCGGAGGATAACCCAAGTGTAAGTATTATATCTGTAGCAGGACGTACTGTATACAAATAGTACTTGGTCTTCTGTTCATGTCTTTTGCAAGTTTTACAAGGTTGATGTTCGGGCCTCAGCTGATGCTGTTACTCAGGCCTATTCCAACAAGGGGAAGAATCTTCCTTTTCGCTTTGATTCTTATTCTACTCGTGCTTTGATGCCTCTTGGGCTTTTCAGCACCAGGCTTCTGTTGAACTAGTTTGCTAGGCCGCTACCTTGGCCTTCTGTTCATACCTTGCAAAGTTTTACAAGGTTGATGTTAGGGCCTCAGCTCATGCTGTCTTGGCCGTATGGTTATGCAGGTGACAGTGGTTTTAAACTGTCTGCTGTTGTCGTTTTTGTTGGGGATCCCACCCTACTTTATGGACACTGCTATTGGATGTCCCAAGTGTAAGTACTATATCTGGAGCAGGACGTACTGTATACTAAGAATAATACAATTCTGTGAAATACTCACCTGTAGAATTGATATTATTTGTATACAGTACGTCCTGCTCCACCCACCCTGTTTTTTTTTGCATTATTCTGGATCCCCTGTATGGTGATTGTTACCATTGTTATAGTTACCAGTTTTGGTGGTTAATTCTCCCGGCTTTTTGTTCACTGCTTTTCAATGCTGGGGATTTGTGGGAGGTCCCCGGGTATTTGAGGGCCGGGAGGAGCCTGTTTTGCATGTCTCTGCAGTGCAGCGCCATCTGTCGGAGGATAACCCAAGTGTAAGTACTATATCTGGAGCAGGACGTACTGTATACAAATAATATCAATTCTACAGGTGAGTATTTCACAGAATTGTATTTTTCTGAGCAGGGGGACTTCTCGCCTGGGGGAATGGTCTCTCAACAGCGAGGTCTTCCTATCGCTGTGTCACCGTTGGGGGGGGTCCGGAAGTGGACCTGTTTGCATCCCGCCACAATCACAAGCTCCCAGTCTTTGTCTCTCTGTCCCAGGATCCCCTGGCCCTTGCGGTGGATGCTCTGGCTCTATCCTGGCAGGGGTTCCGTCTCCTTTATCCTTTTCCTTTTCTTGAATTTGGTTTTGTCTGCCCTTCAGGGCCCTCCATTTGAACCTGTGCATGAGGCTGCTCTGTCTATTCCTACTCTTAAAGTTGCCTTTTTGGTGGCTATAACCTCGGTCAGGCGTGTTTCGGAGTTGGCGGCCCTTTCTATTCAGGCCCCTACTTTGAGAGACACCAGGACAAGGTGGTTTTCCGCTTTAAACCTGATTTCTTGCCTAAGGTTGTCTCTGCCTTCCATCTCAATCAGGACATTGTGCTTCCTCCTTTGTGCCCTAATCCTGGTAATTCCAAGGAGAGGGCCTTACATTCCTTGGATGTGGTCAGGAATTTGAAGTTCTACTTGGTGGCTTCTGCACCTTTTAGAAAGACTGATGCCTTGTTTGTGGTCCCTTTGGGTCCCAAGAAGGGTCTAGCTCCTGCTAAGTCTACTATTAGAAAATGGATTAGTCGGGCTATTTTTAGGGCCTATTCTGCTAGGGGAAAGGATCCTCCTTTCCGTGTTACTGCTCATTCTACACGTGCTGTTGGGGCCTCCTGGGCCTTCCAGCACCAGGCTTCTGTTGAACAAGTTTGTAAGGCTGCTACTTGGTCTTCTGTTCATGTCTTTTGCAAGTTTTACAAGGTTGATGTTCGGGCCTCAGCTGATGCTGTTTTTGGCCGCAAAGTTCTGCAGGCGGCAGTGGTTTGAACTGCGCGTTGTTGCTTTTGGGGATCCCACCCTATGTACGGACACTGCTATTGGATGTCCCATCTGTTATGAATCATTATCTGGAGCAGGACATGCTGCATACTTAGAATAATACAATTCTGTGTTTACTCACCTTGTAGAATTGGTATTATAAGTATGCAGCACGTCCTGCTCCACCCCACCCTGTTTGCATTATCTTGGATCCTCTGTATGGTGATTGTTATCCTTGATAACGTTGTTATTTATCATTGGCTTCTCCTGGTTCTCCTTACTGCTTTTTAATACTGGGGAATTTGTGGGAGGTCCCGGGTATATATGGACCGGGAGGGGCCTCTTTTTGCCATCTCTGCAGTCAAGCGCCCTCTGGCGGAGCTAATCCCATCTGTTATGAATCGTTATCTGGAGCAGGATGTGCTGCACACTTATAATACCAATTCTAAAAGGTGAGTAAACACAGAATTGTATTTTTTTAAATATATCAAATCAATACAACAAATATGAAAAATTGTGTTTCTAGCACTACACCAGTCAAGAGGAAGAATCCTCTTCCTCGTTTGCAGAGGCCAAGAGAGACAGATTTCCTCATGGGATCTCAGAACCCGAACCAAGAGCTTTTAGGGGTTCAGATTCCAGGAGGCCTTGTTCCTCCCAGAGACTTAAGACGGGGGGTTGCTGTGCAAACTTCCTCAACAGCCTAAACAATCCTGACGTGACTTCTGTTTTTTATTCTCCCGACCTGGCAGAAGATCTCAGAAAACCCCATTCATACTTCAGAATTTTCAGGAAGGATATCACCTGGAGTTCTCATTGATCTTTTCATCATGATCCGTTGTCAAAAGGACCCTGTGAAGTCCCAAACCTTGCCTTTAGTGATTTCTCAACTAAAGGAAAAAGCAGTGATATAGAAGAGGCACCCTGGTACCTCTGGGCTCAGTTGCACTCAAGAGAGCTCCAGGTCTTCTACCTACAATCTTGGGACAAAGACCCGGACTCTAATGATGCATCTAATGGCGCTTCGAGATTTGGTCGGTCCGTCTCTTCTGTGGTGGCTGACCCTGGGAAATCTCTCTCAGGGAAGACCTTGGCACCAGGCGCATCCTGTCCGGATTACGATACACGCAAACTTTGACGGGTGGGGAGCTTACACTTCCCGAAGCCCCATTCTGGGATTCGTCAAACTTCAAGGAGTTGAAGGCGATTCAGTTAGCCCTGAATCACCTGCTCTTACCGGATGACTTAGAGTGCTGCCTAGGCGCATGCGCCACTTTCGAGTCTTATCAAGATGGCGGGGGGGGGGGGGGGTATGTTGTTGGTTGTCTTCATTACCTTGCACCACCTTGTTCCCTGCTTAACGCACGTGTTGTCTGACTTAAAGTGACACATACATGTGCATAAAGGCTAACGAAAGCTTTTTATTATTCTGGCCTCCCTCTTTGACAGTACAAAGGGTTAAAAGATTGTGAGCTTTGTGCCATCCCAACCCTTAAATGTGGATTATGGGGTGGTCTTTTACCTCATTCCAGACGTGGCGGATCAGGCAGAGAAGGTTGTGTTAATCTCTGCCCCTTTATCTACATCTTTGGGAAGCTTTATTTCAGATCAATGCAAAGCCAGATCCCAATCCAACAGTTTGCTCTGCTGCAGAAAGTCATTTATTTTACTATCTTTATGGCACATGATTTAAAGCTACAGTAACCGTGATCCTCGTGGTTTACCCCCTCTATTTTATTTTAAACTAAGCCCCCAAGACAGCAGCCTTGAAAGTGTCTAAAACTAACCCAGGGTCAAAGGCAGAGAAGAATAGTAGGAGATGCCTGATTTGATTTGTGAAGTCAAGTCGTCCAATTCCTATAAAAAACATCTTGGTCAGTCCTGTACTGAAAAAATAGTGAATACAGAGCATAAGCCCAGTATGGCAAATACAATGCAATTAAAGTTCTGAAGGATCATATTTCCTCCTCCTTTGATTTGACTCCCTGACCTTAGAAGATCAGTCCTTAGACCTTAGGTAGATCTCGTTTATCTCTCATGAGTATGCTGCTCGCAGGACATTTTGAGAAAACTTAAGTTTAGAGGGTAGAAGAGCACTAGGGTCAAGTGCTCCTGGAGCGCTGCTCCAAGCCGCAGACCCTGTTCCACAAAGGGTAGCCGGCCATAGGCTTTATGGTGAGCCTACTAGAGATGCGGAGTTCCTGTCCTGGCTCCCGAGGGCCTTCCCACCCCCCCACCTTCTGGCCTGGATACTTGCCGCTGCCTTCTCGTCTCTCTCCCCCCCCCTCCCTCTCTGACTTTGTTCCGGGGTGGGGGTGGTAGAGGCGAGTGGTATTACTTGTGGGGCTTTGGCCGCTTATAGTGTGTTTTTTGGTGTTTTTTGTCCACCTCGCCGTTTTGTACTGCGCTCCGCGGCTGTGCTCGTGTCGTTTTTACTTATGTCTTTCAAGTGGGATACCAGTGGGTTGTGGTTTCTCCCGGCTCTACTCCTTCCTTCCTCCTCATCCCCCCCACCCATTTTTGCTTATTCGGGGGCATCCCGTGGGAAGGCATCCCGGGTGGTTTTTGTATTAGCCTTTACCCAGTGCTGGCCTATTGCGCCTGTGTTAATCACCATATGGAGGCTTCTGGGAATAGCGTGCTCGGTGGTTCTTCGGGGCAATCCCGGCCGTGTTCCATGTGCGGGGTATCCCCTATCAGCAATGATGTCACGATGTGCGTGCCATGCGCTCAAAGTGTCCTTGCGCTCCAGCTTGGTTTGCCTGCATCGCTTCCCAGCTCTGCGCCCCCTTCGGCATCACCTACCCCCCCCCACACTGCGGCAATTAGCTCCCAGTGAGGGGGATGCTAGCAGGGGGTCACAGTCTGATCTGGCACTTCGTGTGGCCAACATTGAGAAGCAGCTTGCTGGGCCTATTCCTAGGAAGGCCTCTGGCAAGAAGAGGCACCTGATATCTACTCCCTCACGCTATACAGAGGAGTATGAGGAATTTGATGTCACTACTGGACGTTATTCCCTAGAGGAAGGGGAACTGCTCCAGGACTCTGACTCCTCTGGGGACCAGCAGGAGGGTTGTGATAGTGACCCTGACTCTGAGGATTCATGGTATCCTGAGGACACTGGTAATTTGCTGTCTCACATTTTTGAAATTTTACACATTGCTGCCCCTGTGGCGGCTAAAAGGAAACAGGGTGAGCTGTTTCGTCCTAGTAAACAGCCTCTGGAGTTCCCTGAGCATAGACATTTCACTGCTATGGTGCTTAAAGAATGGGAACGTCCTAACAGGCTGCCTGCTGTGCCCAAGGGTTTGGATAAGAGGTATCCCTTCCCTGCTGATCTTGTTAAGAGGTGGTCATTTCCCCCTGAAGTGGACGCTCCCGTGCTAGGCTCGTCCAATACTTCAGTCATGCCTTCACCTGACACTGCCACTCAGAGGGACAGTGAGGACCGGCGCATGGATCAGTTGGCCTGCCATGCCTTTACCTGTGTGGGGGCTGGATTGCGCCCGGCCTGTGCGGCTGCTATTACAGATATTGCCCTTAAGAAACTGCTCAAGCGTCTCCTTGATGGCGCTACGGATCGTAGCGGGGGAGAGGAGTATAGGACTCTCTTGGTTTGCTCTTATTTTGTGGCCTTTATCCTTACTGCTATGGATGATGCTGTGCGGTTGACCGGTAGGGCCTCTGCGCTCTTGGTGGCTAAGCGCCGCTCTGTTTGGTTACGTCAGTGGCCAGCTGACGCTGCTGCTAAGAAAGCTCTTACTGAACTCCCCTTCGCGGGGCTGCGGCTATTTGGGGAGCATCTTGATGTTCTAGCCAAGGATGGCAGGCTACCTCAGCTTAGGAGGCAGTCTCAGCCCTTTCGGGGGTCCTCTGACCCCCTTCCTTCCTTTTCGTGCTCCCAGAGGAGGCCGTGGCTCCCTCCTCTCTAGTGGCCGCAGAGATTCTTGGGGCCGTGGCGGATCCCGTGGTCGTCCTGATCTCTCCTGGAGTTCCAAGCCCGAACCCTCTCCCAAGCCCCCTCAGGCATGAAGGGGCTCCCTCACCCATCTGGGTGGGGGGACGGCTTCGGCTCTTTGCTCACGTCTGGGTTCTTCACGTCTCAGACAGGTGGATTCAGGAAGTTGTGTCCTCCGGTTGCAAGATAGAGTTTGCAGCCTGGCCGCCCCCAAGATTCATCAGATCCCGGATGTCTTTAAACCCCCTGTCTGCTCAAGGGTTGCTTCTGGCGGTTCAATGCCTGTTAGAGTCAGGAGTCATTTGTCAGGTGCCCCATCAAGAACGGGGTCAGGGGTACTATTCCAATAGTTTCACAGTCCCCAAAAAGGACAGCTCTCTGAGGCCCATTCTGGACCTAAAGGGCCTCAACAAATTTGTCAGATTCAAGCATTTTCGTATGGAGACGCTACACTCTGCTGTCAGTACCCTTCGCCCGGACGACTTCATGACCACTGTAGACATCAAAGATGCGTATCTTCATGTGCCCATCTTCCCAGGTCATCAGAGATTTCTAAGGTTCGAGCTGCAGGATCAGCATTACCAGTTTGTGGCTCTACCTTTTGGTATCACCTCGGCGCCTCGGGTGTTCACCAAGGTACTGGCGGGGGTGATGGCTCTGCTAAGGAACCAGGGCATACGCATCATTCCTTATCTGGACGACATCCTGATTGTGGCCAAGTCCTTTCTTCAGGCCAAACAGGACACTCAGATGGTGACATCCACTCTAGTATCCTTCGGCTGGGTGATCAACTATCCCAAGTCTTCTCTGTCCCCGTCCTTGGTGAGGTCCTTTCTGGGCATGACTCTGGATACCTCTCAGGTCAAGGTATTGCTTCCTCAGCAGAAGGGGGTCTTCAGATGAAGGCTCGGGCTCTGCTATCGTGTCCTCATCCCTCCATCCATCAGGGGATGCAGTTGATGGGCCTGATGGTGTCCTGCTTCGAGGCAGTCCCCTTTGCTCAGTTTCACATGAGACCTCTCCAGTTGCACCTCTCGTCAGTTTGGGATTGGGACCCTGTGTCCTTGGATCAGGAATTTGCTCTGTCTCCTCTGGCCAGACAGTCCCTCTCGTGGTGGCTGGACTCGAGGAACCTTCTGGGGGGCAGGACCTTCCTGCCCCCGTGCTGGGAGACGGTCACCACAGATGCCAGTCTGACTGGTTGGGGAGGCTTCTGGAAATCCCTGAAGTTCCAGAGTCGGTGGGGCCCACAAGAGGCCCATACTTCCATAGGGCGATCAAGTTGGTTCTTTCTCGCCTAGCCACTCACCTTCAGGGTCGGGCTGTTCAGATCTGCTCAGACAACCAGACGGTGGTTACCTACATCAACCATCAGGGAGGGACTTGGAGCAAGCGAGCCTTCAAAGAAGTGTATCTGATACTGTCTTGGGCAGAACTGAATGTCCCCTGCATCTCAGCGGTATACATTCCGGGGGTGGAGAACCAAGTGGCGGACTCCCTGAGCAGGGGGACGTCTCGTTTGGGGGAATGGTCCCTCAACTGCCAGGTGTTTCTCTCCCTGTGTCACCGCTGGGGTCTGCTGGATGTGGACCTGTTTGCGTCCCGTCACAATCACAAACTTCCCAGATTTGTCTCCCTGTCACAGGATCCTCTGGCCCTCACCACGGATGCACTGGCAATGCCTTGGATGGAGTTTCGGCTTCCCTATGTGTTCCCTCTACTGGGCAGGGTCATGCGCAAGATTGCCTAGGAGGGGGTGTCGGCCATCCTGGTGGCCCCCTGTTGGCCAAGAAGGGTGTGGTTCGCAGATGTCGTGAAGTTGGCAGTAGACCAGTATGTCTTGCCCAGGGATCCAGATCTTCTCACTCATGGACAGCTACGCCATCCCAATTTACAAACGCTGGCTTTAATGGCTTGGCTGCTGAAACCTTCATCTTGACAGAGAAGGGGTTGCCTGCCTCTGTTGCGGATACCATGATTTGGGCTAGGAAGAAGTCATCATCCTTTATCTATTACAGGGTCTGGCATGCTTACATTGCCTGGTGTAAGTCCAAGTCTCTTCCCTGTCGGGTTTTTTCCATTCCCAGGATTTTTGCAACATGGTTTGGATTCTGGCCTTCAACTAAGTACCCTCAAAGGCCATGTTTCAGCTCTGGCAATTTTTTCCAAAGATCCTTTGCCAACCACCGGTTGGTTAAAACTTTTTTCCAGGGTGTCACTCATGTGTGTCCACCTCGTAAGCCTATGCTACCAGTCTTGGACTTGAATCTGGTGTTGTCTGCTCTGCAGGTTCCTACCTTTGAGCCTATCCGTGGGGCCGCTTTGCCCATTCTGACTCTTAAGGTAGCCTTTTTGGTGGCTATCACTTCTGTAAGGCGAGTTTCTGAGCTGGCGGCGCTTTCCATCAAACCTCCTTATTTTGAGAGGCATCAGGATACGGTGGCGGTTCGGCTTAAGCCGGATTTCTTGCCTAAGGTGGTGTCTGCCTTTCATCTCAATCAGGACATTGTCTTGCCTTCATTGTGTCCTAATCCTGCTAATTCCAAGGAGCGGACACTGCATTCTCTGGATGTGGTCAGGGCTCTGAAGTTTTATTTGGTCGCTACTGAGCCTTTCAGGAAATCTGATGCTCTTTTTGTTCTCACTTCTGGACCTAGGAAGGGTTTGCCTCTGGCTAAATCCACTATCAGCAAGTGGATCCGTCAGGCGGTGGTTCAAGCCTATTCTGCTAAGGGAAGGAACCTCCCTTTAGAATTACTGCTCATTCCACTCGTGCTATTGGTGCATCTTGGGCTTTTCAGCACCAAGCTTCTGTTGAACAAGTTTGCAAGGCTGCTACCTGATCTTCTGTTCATACTTTTTCCAAGTTTTACAAGGTTGATGTTAAGGCCTCAGCGGATGCTGCTTTTGGCCGCAAGGTGCTTCAGGCGGTAATGAATTGAACTGCCGGCTGTTACTCATTGGGGATCTCATCCTACTTTTGGACACTGCTTTTGGATGTCCCAACTGTTATGAATACCGAAGCAGGCCGTGCCATGCAATAAAGAAAAAAGCAGTTCTGTGAGTACTCACCTGTAGAATTGTTGGTTGCCTCTTTATGGTGATTGTTCCAAGTTAACTGGGGTTTTTTACCTTTATTCTCTCCCGGCTTCTTATCTCACTGCTTGTCTACGCTGGGAACTCTATGGTTAATCCCGGGAGATTAACCAGGAGATGCCACAGCTTTCTGCACTACCACTGCGCCACCTTGTGGCGGAATAACCCAACTGTTAAGAATACCGAAGCAGGCCGTGCCATGCAAGAACAAAAACAATTCTACAGGTGAGTACTCACAGTATTGCTTTTTTTCACTAGTACTGTTTTGGTCTGTCTTTGTATGTTTATAAAATCTCTAAAACAACTGGAGACTGGGTAGAGGGGCAAAAGTTTTATCCATTTTTGGTGGTCACGTGTGTTCCAACCTAGAGGCGGAGTCATGAAGTCTCATAAGTATGCTACCTGTTCAAGAGGTTTAGAAAAGAAGTTATCAGATAACTAACCAGCGTTCTCTTCCTTTTACTCTCTTCGTAACCTGGTTCGGTCGAACCCACTAGCTGTTCTAGAGTTCCCACAGGAAAGTGCCTATTTGGGTTTAGCAATCAGTACCTTAAAGGTACAGGTGGCGGCGCTTTTGATATACAGGAGGCATTGATCGAGTGGTTCTCTCTCCCAATCCATTCCAGGCCGTTAGCTCCTGAAACTAACGGGTTAATTTCTGCCCGGAGATGACGGCCTGGAATAAATGTAGTAGAGAAAATAATTCTACTGTTGAGGGTCACAGAGTTGTATTTTTTCCTCTTTGGGATGTCTCCTTGGTCCTGAAAGTCCTTATGCTCCCTTTTTTTTGAGCCTTTAAAGGAGGTTGTGATAAAATTCTTGTTGCTCAAAGCTGCTTTCATTCTAGCTATCACTTTCGCCAGATGAATTAGTGATTTACAGGCCTTATCTGAGAATTTTTCCCAACCACATTACAATTGGACCTGATCCTTTGTACCTTCTGACAAATTTTCATAGGTCCGAGGAGGTCTGTTTGACTGGGGGTTAAGGGGGTTAAGCCAGAGGACTCGGTTGCTAAGATCAGGTCACCTATTGGTTTTCTAGGCATGCAAGAATATAGTGTTGCAGGCTTCTAAATCTTCCACAGCCAGATGGATTAGGGAGGCTGTTCAGTTGTCCTATCAAAATTTAGCTGCGCAGGCTCCTCAGACTCTGCTAGCACATTCCACCAGAAAAGTTTCTGCTTCCTTGGCTAATGTGTCTGGAGTCTCTGTGGAGAATATATGTAGAGAAGTCATGTGGGACAGAAGTGACCTATCCTCCGATAGAGAACAGGGGTTTGGCAGGAGGATCCGGCAGGCCTTCTCCCTACCCTGAGATAGGACAGTTCTTATTACTCGTTTATCTTAGGCTAGTCGTCCTAGAGGACATTTTGGGAAAAACCCCAATTATGTTTTCCAGTACTCCTCCAGGACAGCATCCTACATCCCGCCCTTATTACATTTTAAATTAAATTAGATTTGTTGCAATTTTATTGTTCTGGGATTACTTGGTTAAAACAATGTTGCCCAGTTTGTGTTTCCAGATAGGAGGAGATACTCGGCTAGCCATCCAGTAAGCTAATTGGGGTTTCCTGTAAAATAATATTATCTAACATTGGTCCTAATCTTTTCTCTGACTAGCTTCAGGTTGTGCTCTCTTGTTTATCATTAAAATTCTTAAAAACACTTTCTCCTGAACCTTATTTAATCCTTTCATATATTTAAAGGTCTTTATCATGTCATTTTTCTCCCTTCTTTACTCAAGACTGTATAAATTAAGTTATTTAAATGAAACTCCCTTTTTGTCAGGGTTTTGGTGTTCTACCTTATTTTCTTCTTTTGTAATGTAAAATAATCATTTGTATTAGGATTGTGCCCTCATACCTGTGATTGACTTATCAGCATGCAGTTTCCATGATTTTCTTATTCCTGGGAATACAGTTGGAGTGGTTTTCATAGCCTTGAGTAAACATAAGTGACTATACTCCTAAACTGTCTATCCAGCTGAGAACTCTCCTCACCCTTTTGCTACTAGAAAACAAGACTGATCCTTCCAAACTGAAGAAGTTGAATTTTAGCAGATTGGATTAACCTGTCACCCATGCCTTAGCCAATCAGAAGATTAGCAAGCTAGAGTGTGGAAGTCTGATATATATTTAAAATCACTACTTTGGTGTACATAGTTAAGGTAAACACATTGTTGCTGTGGAAAATGGTTTTCTTTTCCAACAGAGTTGCAAACAAATAGAAACAATATAACAGATAAGCCAAGCACTTTGACATCATTTTGTCACACAATAATGGAAAAATGCAGAATTACCCTTTAAGTCTTTAGGTTTTGGTCCAAATACACAAATACTAAAAAAACCTGGTCCCCAGTCAAAGCAGGGAGATGTGTGTTTGTTATGTAGGATTTACAGAAGAATAACATGCTAAACATCCTCTCATACATAGTAAATAACTCACCTTCAGGTCAACAAGGAAATGTAATATTACACTCACTGACACTGTGGGCTCACCAATGGATGTCGGGAGCCCTAGGGCTGTAGATCCAGAGACACATTTAGTTCTTCTCATTGCTCATCTTAATCCGCCATTAGTATGCACAGCATAAAGCATGGGTTGCATGAGAGCATGTGCCATGGGAACGGTGGATGGGTGAATTGTAATGGGCGATCTGTGAGGGTTTTACACAGTGGGGCATCCCAAAACAAGAAGCACCAGGTAAATGGCCCTATCACCATGATAGCTAAAATTAATCCCTATTCTCTACAGTTTTCTTTTTACATTGAGGATAATACACAAATCATTGAGCCATGGTGGACACTATTTTATATGCTGGCAACCGCTGCAGATATTATGAGGCTAGATTACTTTGTTTGGATATGGTCACAACCATAACCTCCTTGAACTTGCTTTGAACTTGAATTTCCAGCCTTCAAGTTTGCAATTCATGAGGTGGCATGAAGAGTGCAAAGCCCCGCTACCTTTTATGTCTCCCTTGTTTGACACTGCTTTACTGCTCTTTATGAGACCGCACTGCAATGAGGTATTGGGGAGGAGATCAGTCACCTATGAATCAAAAATGTAATAAAAGCTGTGTGTGTCCACTCAACCATATATGGACTAATTTGCAAAGAAATTTGTCATGACCGGACTGCACTTCTAAGGATATGTGCCAGCAATCAATGATGGTTTAAATGTCACTAAAATAAATTCTCGTGTTATGTTATCACGCTTGGCAGCAAGCCTCTTTATTTTAAATCTTCTGTAGACATGCTTACGGGAAAAAATAATATATATAATGGAGATGAGTTCTAGAAGGATAGATTATCTTATCTGGGCCAGAGAATACTCTTTCCCTACAGATGAGTTAAAATCTGAAAATCGGGGTCTCTTATTGGCTGACCTTAATAGTTTCCCTTTGCTTTAAAAAAAAAGATTACGATGTTGTTTCCAATCAGAGGTACATTGTTATATTTACTGTATTTGGGGCTGTAGTCATGTCCCATTTAAGTACAGAAATATGGGGCAAAGACTGAACATTTCTGTTGCCTATATATGAGCCAAATACTAAATTGTAGAAGGAATTCTGGATTGTGAATTTAAAGGGTAATTCCACTTTTGATGGCATTTAAAGTGACCAACACCCAGAATTTTCACTATCCTGGGTTTTGGTCAATTTCCGCGGGGGTAAACCCCCCGATCGGGGGTGCCCCGCTGCGTAACCCCCCCCCCCCCCCCCCGATCGCCCTAAATAACTCACCTCACCCCACTCCTACACGAGCGCTCGTCCAATCAGAGCGCTCAGAGCCGCTGTGGTATGGATGGACAAGCGACGGACAACCACAGCGGCTCTGAGCGCGCGTCTCGCGCTTCCTTCTAACAGAAGGGTGCGCGCCCTGCTAGAGGGAAGCGCGAGATGTGGCCACGGCCCGCGCATGCGCCGTTGGAACGGGGATAAGGTAAGGTTTCTGGGCATCCTGTGGGGGTTTGCCCCGCGGGAAGGGAATCTGGGTCTGGGTGTTGGTCCACTTTAAAAAGTTCCCATTACTGTGTGGCAAAATTATGTCTTCAATGTGATAAGCTTATCTGTTATTTTTTTAATTTTCTGTGTTATAAAAGAAAACCGTTTTCTATAGTGTTTGCCTTACGTATGTACTTAGGTACTATGGACACATCCAAAGCTGCTAAATAGTTCACCTGTTACACTGGAAGAATTGTGGGGCTTGTAGTCCATGTTTTTTTCTCAAGGCCATACAAAACACTCCCACTGTAGCAAAACAGAGTCCCTGGAATATGAGAGTCATGGAAACTGCATGCAAATAAATAAATAACATATCTGGGGGCACAATCTTAACACACATGTTAATTTTACATTCCAAAAGAGATAACAATAAAGCAGAACACCAAAAACCTGCGAAAAAGGTAGTTTTCCTTTAAGTGGATCTATGCTGTTTTTACTGGAGGCCCTGAGTGACTAAGGCTGCTCTGGGCAGGTTGCACACCCTCTGGCTTTCCAGTCAAATCTGTATCTAGGCAAGTATTTCTACTAGCGCCATTTTTTTTTTCTGTTCGTTTGCCACAAGCCGTACTCAAACCAGCTCTGCCCCTGGTTTCCAGCGTCTGTGTCATATCCTAGTTGAGCAGCCAAGGTTGGATACCCATCTTGGTCTCTGAAGCCTAGCTATTACTGGCCTCCTATGGTCATTATGACCAGGGGGGCTTAAGACCAATTGCCAACTGCCATTTAAAGTGATTATTGTGCATAGTACTCCTTGCTGCCTTTTTTTTTTTTTTTTTTTAATCCGTGCAGTCATGGAGCTGTCACAGTGCTACTTTAAAGTGGACCAACACCCAGGATTTTGACTATCCTGGGTCTTGGTCCACTTCGGTGGGGCACCCCCGATCGGGGTGCCCCGCTGTGTGAAACCCCCCGATCACCCTAAAAACTCACCTCTCCCCGCTCCCAGCGCCGACGGACAAGCGATTTGACAGCCGCTTGTCCGTGGCTCCTCCGCCGCCGCCTCCCGCGCGTCCCTCTTGACGCGCGCGCCCCCGCGCCAGCCATTCACAGACGGCCGAAACTAAGGTAAGGGGGTTTTGGGGGGGTTTCACCCCGCGGGACATCCCGATCTCGGATGTCCCGTGGGGAGGGAGGTGATCGGCCCGGGAATCTTATAGATGTGATCGCTGGCCACCTCGTCCCTTGCATCCCTGTAGCCAGAGAATAAAGCCAGGGATGTTGCCAGCTGGCTGCAGGAAGTCCTCAGGCAATCTTGAGATCATCCAATCTGTGATTTTAAAATTGCCCAAGGTGTTCGTGTGGGAAGCAGGAGGCATAAAAAAAGTTTTAATCTGCTTTAAACCAGTCCAACAAAACTCTTCCTTTCAACTTGGTCTAAAGGAGAGGGGTGGTGCTTAAACCGGACCTTCACCATGATTTATTGAAAAGCCCAAACCCTTAAAAAAGCATCTAAAGGTAATATCATTTAAGTTTTTAGTCACTTATTATTCTTTCACCCACTGGGGTGCAACTCTGTTCAGGACTTTAGGATACGGGCGCCACCATCTTGACTCAGAAGCATCGCATTTACTGAGGAGAGGGGAGTGGGATAAAGTGCAGGGGGGTGGGTTATAGCTGTGCTTTGCTCAGACAGAGCAGAGCTGGGGTCAGGAAAAGGTTAGCTATCCCAGAATGCAGAGCAGCACAGTCAGAAGGCACTTCCTGTTTGCAGGCTGCCTGATGTCCCATGAGCCGCCATCTTGGATGTTTAAAGGCTCATAACGACATTTTTAATGTGAGCAATCTGTATATACAGGGTGTGGGAAACATATAAGATAGACTCTTATTCAGAGTGAAGGTCCGCTTTAACCAACAGGGGGCCATCTTTTCTTTTCCTGTTGGTTGTTACTAAATCTCATGTGAGCTCTGTCCCCACCCCTAAGCAAAATATATATAGTATGACAGAAACAAAATTCTTGCTATGACTGCCTTTAATTTACATACTGGCTTACCAGTGTTAACATTTTAATATTCCTGCACTTCCAAAATTGGATTAGTTGTTTTTTGATCTCATCTTCACTCCCCATGTAAGTCAAATTACTTACATTTAAATACCATCATACTTGCATAAGCTTTATACTGATAATTGCTTGCCCGTTAGACGGAAGAAAGAGACGGTGACCATGTGTTTTTGTTTTAAATAATAAATGTTGCTCTCTAAGATATGAGAAACTACACTTGGTGTGTGTCGCAATACACATAGAATAGTTGTTTATAGGCTACTTAGGTGCATTGAAATGCTTATTGTACTGTGGGTTTGTGGAGACGGCAGAATGGTTTCTAGTGGGTCACTAATCTGTTATATTATTAGAAGCCTCCTGAATTTTACATGCATGGCCAATGCAAGACACAGATGACTACATAAATGGTATTTGTTATACAGACCTGCTGGCATAGATAATGGGATCATTGTTCTTGGTAGCAGCAGCTTTCTGCACTGTCTAGCCACAATGATACACATGACATCATATGTGTATATATAATAGATTTACCTATTAAGCGATCAAACTAATCTTGCTCACCTCTTCATTAACTTCACTGTGTGCATGAGTCTCATTGTGATTGTACTTCTGAGGGAACAGCTATTTGACTGTGTTCCTGGGCACATAATTGCATGAATAACCCCATTTATGCTGATGGCCTATTACTGTAACGAGGATCAAGTTTGAGTAATGTTTTAATCTTTCACTTTACCAAAAACAAAAAAGAAATATTGATTATGCTCATTTGTTCTCAATATAATAATGATGTAGTGAGGGGTAAATGTGGAGGAGAAATTCCTATGTGACTCTATATGTCCAAAAATCCAAATTCCAACAATAACTGGAAAGTAAGCAAATGCCAGGGTAAGAGGGTATCACGACAGTGGTTTAAGCACATCTGCTTATTCAAAAAGTTTTGAAACTTGTAGAGGACTTTGCTTCATATGCTGCAGTTGCAAAAAATGGCATATAAGCCTGTGACTATTATCGGCCTCCTCTGCTTGGCCGAGTGAGTCACTGAACCCTTAAAGCGGACCTTCAGCATCATTTAATAAAAAGCCCAAACCCTTAAACTATTTCCCAGCATCTAAAATTAATATATTTAACATTTTTAGTCACTTTTTATTCTTTCCCTCACTGGCCTGGAACTCTGTTCAGCACTCTAGGATACATCTTGGCTCAGCAGCATCAAATACTGATGAGAGGAGAGGGGTCAAAAGTTAAGGCGGCGGGGTTATAGCTGTGCTTTGCACAAACAGAGCAGAACTGGGGTCAGGAAAAGGTCAGCAATCCCAGAATGCAGATTGGCACAGTCAGAAGACGCTTCCTATTTGAAGGCAGCCTGAGACTCCATGTGCCACCATCTTGTATGTTTAACCCTTTAAGTGCCAGCCTACCTGGAGTTTTTGTCACCCTTTGTTGCCAGACTATTTTGCACTATTATGTGCTCCCCATGTTCAAATGTGATTTTTGAAGGGATTTCCCAGGAAAAGTATATATTATTTTTTTCAGCAGAGTCTGGGCTTTAAAGTGAAATCTATTTTTTACAATTTGTAGTGTTTTTTTTTTTTTTGTAATAAAAAATGTAAGTTTGTCAATAAAATCTTATTGCGTGTGAAATCCCAATTTCTCCCGCTTACAGCGATACCACATATGTATAGGTAGACACCCTTTCCTGCCCAGGAGACTCCCCAAACTGAAACAGCGCTTTAGGGGATTTTCAGATAAAATACAACTATGCTATGCAATATGCACCCCTTGCAGATTTTCCAGAAAAACAACCCTTTACATTTGAAATACCCCCAACAAACTATATATTCTCTGGAAGTACACACCTCAAGCTTTCTAGGTGTACCAGGCTTGTTGATGTGGCCATAGTTTTCTGGAAGTAATCCCTCAATGTATTCTTTGGTTGCAAAGAGTTTCCCTAAAAAAAGGATAAAAAAGCAGAATCAAAGCCACATTTTCCTAAAAAACTACATACAAACAAGAAAAAACAAGTTTAATCTGACAAAGCAACATCCCCCGAACAGAACGATACCCAACATGCATAGCTACTGTCAAGGGAAGAGTTGCCAAACACCCCAAAGTAAAGCATGTGCGTAACGGTAATTTTACGTGAAAATTTCAGCTCTGCAGACAAAGTGCGCACCTTGCGATTTTTCAACCAAAACAGCCCTTTACATTTGGAATATCCCCCATAAACCATATATTCCCTGAAAGTACACGTTAAGCTTTCTAAGCAAACCCAGCTTCTTGTAATGGGCTCATCTTTCTGGAATTAATCCCTCAAAGAATTGCGCAGGGTTTCCCTAGAAAATGTATAAAAAAGCTGAATAAAAAACACCTTTTCCGAAAATATAAATATGCAAACTAGAAAAAACAAGCTAAGTCTGAAAGCGCAAGGTCCCCCGAACAGAACAATACCCAACATGCATAGCTACTATTCTTGGTATACAGTACGTCCTGCTCCAGATAGATTACTTACACTTGGGTTATCCTCCGCCAGATGGCGCTGCACTGCAGAGACATGTAAAACAGGCTCCTCCCGGCCCCTCAAATACCCGGGGACCTCCCACAAATCCCCAGATTTCTCTGCAGTGCTTACTGCGAAGACATGAAATTATCACTCTCTCGCAGGTGAGCGGGGCTATTAGCCTGCGGCCCTGTTGGACTATTCCCACCTGTCCTTCGTGTGATGTGCCTCCCAGCCTGGGCTGCGCTGGTCGGGTGAAGGTAGGCGGCACCATGCGTGCTTATGGAGCGCTGCTCCACTGCAATCCCCCACCAAAGGGTAGGCGGTATAGGCTGATGGTGAGCCTTTATGGGATGCCCCTCCCGCATTATTGTCCCATGCTCCCTCATTCTCCCTGTAGCCTTCGGGGGGGGGGGGGGAAGAAGGGGGGGGGGTGTGGGTGAGCGTGTATCGTGATTTGTGCATACGGCATTTTGTAATGTTTTTTTGGACTAGTATATGTGGTGTCAGCCGCCGCAGTGATTTGTCTTTTTACTGTTGCAAATGCCGCCGCCGCACGCACCTTTTCCTTTATTTGGATGTTCCGCGCCGGGCGGCGGCGTTACATCAGACGCTTCTGCGTCCTCATTGGCTGCTTGTTGGCTGGACTTCAGGGGGGGCCTGGCCTGGCGCGCCTTGCGGCACGGCTCGCTCTGGCCTGCCCTTCGATGTACTCGGCGCCATATTGTCAGGTCGCGCGCGCGTGTGACGTTCTTACTTACCGTGGTCCATAAGTGCCCTTGCGGGCGGCTTTATACTCATTGTAGTGTGTTTGGTTCTGACACCCTTTCTTCTCATTGTGTCTTTCAGACGGGTGAATCCATTGGCTTCTCCCGGCCCGGTGTAATTGATAGTTGGGCCTAAAATTACTCCCACTTCCCTAGCGGGACATTGGGGCTTCCAGGGTTGCTTTATAGCGTCAATCCCTACTGGCATATTGAGCCTAATAATCACCATATGGAGGCAACTCAGGATAAGGTGACCGGGGTCCCCTTGGGACAAGACTGGCTGTGTATGGCGTGTGGACAGCCTCAGGCTGACGCTGACAAGGCATGGGTCTGCGTACCCTGTGCTGAGCAAGCGCTGGCTTTGCAATCTGGCCTGCCAGTGGCTGCACCTCGTTTCATTACTCCCCCCAGCTTAAATCTCTCTCCTGTTGAGTTGCATACTTGTGGGGATTCTCAGCCTGATGTGTCTTCTAGACTGCCTACTGCTGAACAGATTATTGCGAGGTCTTTAGCGCGTAAGGGCCCTGGTAAGAAGCGGCACTTTACGCCTTACTGTTTTCCCTATGGGATCTCAGGAGTTTATGAATCTGTGTGTGTATACCCCTTCTGATGGAGAGCTCTTTTCTGACTCAGGCTCATCTGATGAGAGACCAACGGGTCATGACGATTCTGGCTCTGACCACTGGGCCCCAGATGACACTGACAGATTATTGACCCAGATCTTTGAGGTTCTGTCTATCTCTCTCCCTGGTGAGGCTCCCAGGCAAAAAGGGGAGCGTTTTCATACAGCAACATCACGTTTGGAATTTTAGAGCAGGGACATTTCCATACCCTTGTGCTCAAGGAATGGGAGTGCCCCAGTAAACTTCCCGGTGTTTCGAAGGGATTGAGATAGGAAGTATCCTTTTCCCCCTGAGGTGGTTAAATGTTGGTCATCCCCCCCCCCCCCCCCCCCCTGAGGTGGATGTCCCGATTCTAGGGCTATCTAACACCCCTGTCATGCATTCCCCTGATTCTACTACCCTGCGGGATGCTGAGGATTGGCGCATTGACCTGCTGGCCTCCCACGCCTTTGCATGTGCGGGGACGGCGCTGCGCCCGGTCTGTGCCTCTGCCATTACTGTTGTGGCCACTGGAACCCTTATCAGAAACATGCTTGATAGTGCCCCTGATGTTCTCCCTTGTGAGGTGTTTAATGCACTCTCCAGTTGTGATGTTTTTGTAAATTTTGTCCTATTAGCATTGGATGACACCATCAGAATGTGTGCAAGGACTTCTGCCATCGTGGTGGCTATACGCCGCTTGGACTGGCTGCGACAGTGGGGTGCTGACAATGCTGCGAAGAAGGCCCTCACTGGGCTTCCTTTTAAGGGGCTACGCCTGTTTGGGGCCCGTCTAGACCTGTTTGCTAAGAGAGGTAAGTTACCTCAGCGCAGACGGCTGTCTCGGCTCCTTCGGGGCCAGGGCCCCCCTTCTCCCCCCTACCATGGTGTTAAACAAGAAACAGGGGTGTCCTTTGCGGGGGCTCACACAGATTCCTGTCCCAGGAGCAGAAGACAATGTCCTGGCTCCTCTGGGGGAGCTAAGCCCAAATCCTCTCCCAAGTCCCCTCAAGCATGACGGGGCGCCCTCGCCCGTGAGGGGATGGCTGCGGCACCTTGCTCAAGTCTGGAGTCATCACGCCTCAGACCGGTGGATTCAGGAGGTAGTGTCCTCCGGCTACAAGATAGTTTGCTGTGCGGTCTCCCCCAAGATTATCAGGTCCCGGGTACTCCTGGTCCCTGCCTCTGCTCAGGTGTTGGCGCAGGCCGTGTAAGGCCTGCTGGGTCTGGGGGTCATTTGCAGATTTCCCTTAAAAGACAGAGGCAAGGGACCCTACACCATCCTTTTCATAGTTCCCAAAAAAGATGGGTCAGTCAGGCCCATTCTGGATTTACAGATCTTCAGCAAATTGTCAAGAACAGGCGTTTTTCGCATGGAAACTCTGCGCTCGGCCATCTGCTCCTTGCGCCCCGGGGGCTTCATGCTGTCTGTGGATTTCAAGGATGCTTACTTTCACATCCCTGTGTTTTCAGGACACCAAGGTTCCTCAGATTCGCGTTGGAAGATCAACACTGCCAATTTGTGGCCTTGCCATCTGGCCTCTCTTCAGCTCCCAGAGTGCTCACCAAGGTGCTGGAGGGGGTGATGTCTCTGATGAGGCCAAGGGGCATCCGCGTGCTGCCCTACCTGGAGGTCCTCATCACTTCCCAGTCTCTACATCAGGCAAAGTTGGATACTCAGCTGGTGGTGTCCATTCTGGAGTCATTTGGATGGGTGATCAACCACTCCAAGTCCTCACTGTCCCCTTCCTTGGTAACTCCATTCCTAGGAATGAATCTGGATACAGTTCAGGCAAGGATCTTCCTTCCTCAGCAGAAGGTGGACAATCTGCTTGCACAGGCTCAGTCCCTCCTAGCTTGTCCTCGTCCCTCCACCAGGCAGGGGATGCAGCTGGTGGGCCTGATGGTGGCGTGCTTCGAAGCGTTCCCTTATGCTCAGTTCCACTTGGGGCTTCTGCAACTTCTCCTATTGTCTGTATGGGACAAGGACCCAGCATCCCTGGACAGGGTCTGTGTGCTTTCCCCCCTGGTAAGGAGGTCCCTCTTGTGGTAGATGGACTCAAGGAACCTGTTGGGGGGCAGATCCTTTCTTGCCCCTTCCTGGGAGACGTTCTCCACGGATGCCAGTCTATCAGGTTGGTGGGGGTTTTCTGGAAGTCCCTGCGGTTCCAGGGGAGGTGGGGCCCTTAGGAGGCCCATACACCTATCAATGTCTTGAAGCTGTGAGCGATCAGGTTAGTTCTGGCTCGCTTGACTACTCATCTTCAGGGCCTGCCTGTTCAGGGGCGCTTGGTCACTCTGATGGCAGTTGCCTACATCAATCATCAGGGAGGGACTCGGAGCAAGAGGGCCCTCCAGGAAGTGTATTTGATCCTGACCTGGGTGGTGGCCAATGTTCCCTGCATATCAGCGGCACACATTCCGGGGGGGTCCCTCTGTAACAGGGTGTTCCAATCTCTGTGTCACCGTTGCGGCCAACCAGATGTGGATCTGTTTGCGTCCCGTCACAATCTCAAGCTCCCGGCCTATGTCTCCCTGTCCCAGGATCCTGTGGCCGTGACCACAGATGCTTTAGTAATGTCATGGCAGGACATTCAGTTCCTGTATGTCTTTCCTCCATTCCCCCTGCTGGGCAGGGTCCTGCGCAAGATTGCTCTGGAAGGGGTGCCAGTGATTCTGGTGGCCCCTAGGTGGCCAAGAAGAGTGTGGTTTGCAGACGTGGTGCAGATGGCAGTAGATCAGTACGTTCTGCCAGGAGTGCCAGATCTGCTCACTCGGGGCCCCTTACGCCATCCCAATTTACAAACTCTGGCTTTGTCGGCCTGGCTGCTGAAACCTCCATATTGATGGAGAAAGGCTTGTCTGCCTCGGTGGTTGAGACCATGGTGAGGGCTAGGAAGAAAACTACTTCTTCCATCTATTATAGGGTATGGCGTACCTACATTGACTGGTGGGAGTCTAGGTCTCTTCCCTGTTGGGTGCTCTCAGTCCCCAGGGTTCTGGAGTTTTACAGCATGGGTTGGAGTCGGGTCTCCAACCCAGTACTTTGAAGGGTCAGGTTTCTGACCTGTCTGTCTTCTTTCAGAAGTCTTTTGTTCAGCATTCCTTGGTTAAAACTTTCTTTCAGGGGGTTACTCATGTGCGTCCCCCACGAAAACCTATGGTCCCTGTTTGGGATTTGATCTTGGTCTTTTCTGCCTTGCAGGGTGCTCCCTTTTGAACCTATTCAGGATGCTGCTCTGGCTGTACTTACCCTCAAGGTTGTCTTTCTGGTGCCTATTACTTCGGTCAGGCGTGTGTCTGAGCTGGCGGCTCTGTCTATCCAGCCCCCGTACCTTGAGAGACACCAGGATGAGGTGATGTTCCGCTTTAAGCCGGATTTTCTGCCTAGGTGGTGTCTGCTTTTCATTTGTATCTAGATATTGTTCTTCCTTCATTGTGCCCTAATCCTAGCAATGCCAAGGAAAGGGTTTTGCATTCCTTAGATGTGGTCAGGTGTCTGAAGTATTACCTGGTAGTAACTGCGTCCTTCAGGAAAACTGATGCTCTTTTTGTGGTCCCTTCTGGTCCTAGGAAGGGTTTGGCTCCTGCCAAGTCTACTATCAGCAAATGGATCCGTCAGTCTGTGATGCAGGCCTATTTTGCTAAGGGGAAGAATCCTCCCTTCTGCCTTATTGCTCATTCTGCTTGTGCTATTGGTGCCTCTTGGGCCTTCCAGCACCAGGCTTTCTGTTGAACAAGTTTGCAAGGCAGCTACTTGTCTTCTGTTCATACCTTTTCAAAGTTTTACAAGGTTGATGTTAAGGCCTCAGCTGTTGCTGTTTTTGGCCGCAAGGTTTTGCAGGCGGCAGCAGTTTAAACTGTCTGCTGTTACCTTTTTTTATTGGGGATCCCGCCCTACTTTATGGACACTGCTATTGGATGTCCCAAGTGTAAGTAATCTATCTGGAGCAGGACGTACTGTATACTAAGAATAATACAATTCTGTGAAATACTCACCTGTAGAATTGGTATTATAAGTATACAGTACGTCCTGCTCCACCCCACCCTGGTTTTTGCATTATTCAGGATCCCCTGTATGGTGATTGTTATAGTTACCAGTTTTTGGGTGGTTAAATTCTCCCGGCTTCTTGTTCACTGCTTTTCAATGCTGGGGATTTGTGGGAGGTCCCCGGGTATTTGAGGGGCCGGGAGGAGCCTGTTTTACATGTCTCTGCAGTGCAGCGCCATCTGGCGGAGGATAACCCCAAGTGTAAGTAATCTATCTGGAGCAGGACGTACTGTATACTTATAATACCAATTCTACAGGTGAGTATTTCACAGAATTGTATTATTCTAAGCATACAGTACGTCCTGCTCCAATATAATACTTACACGTGGGCAATCCTCCGTCAGAGGGCGCTGTTCACTGCAGACATGCAAAAACAGGCTGCTCCCAGCCCTAAATATACCCAGGGACCTCCCACAAATCCCCAGATTTCTCTGCAGTGCTGACTGCGAAGACATGAAGTATCAACTCTCTCGCAGGTGAACGGGGCTATTACAGCCTGCGGCCCTGCGGGACTATTTCCACCCGTCCTCTTCGATAAAGATGTGCCTTCCAGCCTGGGCTGCGCTGGTCGGGTGAAGTTAGGCAGCACCTCATGTGCTCACGGAGCTACGCTCCACCGCAGTCCCCCACCATAGGGTAGGCGGTTTGGCCGATGGTGAGCCTCCATTAGATGCCCCTCCCGCATTGTTGCCCGTGCCCCTCATAGCGATAATCCCTGGGTGCAGGTCCGCTTCTCCCTCGCTTCCTCCCGTAGCTCGGGGGAAAAGAAAGGGGGTTATGTGTGGCAGTCCTAGTGTAATGTAACACGTTAAGGCCGTTTATCTTTCATTTGAACTTGGGTGTCAGTGCCGCGCTCCTTGCTCCACATAAGCCTTCTGGTTGCGCGCGTTTGTCCTTTCATTACATTAGTGTGCAGCCCGGGCGGCAGCATCATTCTCTAGTGTGAGAGCAATCTCCTTAATTACATTTTGTATGTGTGTACTATCCACTACTGTCATTCACGTTGCCTTGGTTAGAGCTTCGCGCTCTTTGGGGGGAGGCGGGGACTCGGCATGACGTGTCCCACGTCACAGCCAGATCAGGCCCACCCCTCGAGGTTCGCTTGGCGCCATTTTGATGGTCTTCGCGCGCGTGGTTGCGATCCGCCTCCTCCCTTGGTCATGTAAGTGCCCTCCGGGGCGGTATTTGTTCCTATGATTTTTTATTCGGCTGCGCATGGCACTGACACCCCCCTCTTATCCCATTATGTCTTTCAGACGCCAGGACTTCGGTGGCTTCTCCTGGCCTGACATATATTATAGCGGGTCCACATAACAAATTCTCCCACTTTCCTAGCGGGTCTTGGGGCATCCAGGGTTGTCTATTGCATAAATCCCTGGGGGCATACTGCTCAGATAATCACCATATGTAGGCATCTCCCTCGGGGACATGACCGGCTGTGTACAGTGTGTGGTCAGCCCCATGCTGATGCTGACAGAGCACGGGTCTGCGGACCGTGTGCTGAACAGGCACTGACCCTGCAATCAGGTTTGCCAGTGGCTGCACCTCACTTCAATACACCTGTCTCCCCGGACCTAAATCTCACTCCTGATGAGTCTCACTCGAGCGGGGATGACCAGCAAGTCGTGCCGTGCAGTGTCACGCTCTGGGTACTTCAATGATCCGCTCGGGTAACTCCAGCCCTCCAGGTAAGCCCTCAACCCCCAATCTCCGCAGCCAGCTTCACCTGTAGGAGCCCCCGCTTGCCGGGACGCAGAATACGCCTGTCCGGGATCGGTTGCCCCCAGGACTTCAATGGCTCAAAGGATGTAGGCTTACTGTTCGGAGGTCTGGAGAACCTGTGGCTGGGAGCGGTGTTGAATGAGCCCAATAGCTGGAGTGTAAAACGGAAGTCCAAACAGGCTAGGGGTCGGCAACGGGAGTTCCGAGAAGGCAGCAGTACAATAGGAGTAGACAAATCGTGGTCAAGGATCATAGCTGAGGTCGGCAACAGAAGTTCAGATCGAGGATGGTCAAATTCAGGCGGTGGTCGGCAACAGGAGTTCTGATTAAAGAGGACCAACACCCAGGGGTGATCGGCCCGGAAATCTATAAGATTCCCGGGCCGATCACCTCCCACCCCGCGGGACATCCGAGATCGGGATGTCCCGCGGGGTGAAACCCCCCAGAAACCCCAAAAACATCTTACCTGATCCGCCGCCGCCGCCTCCCGCGCCCTCTGTGAATGGCCGGCGGGGGCGCGCACCGAGAGTGACGCGCGGGAGGCGGCGGCGGAAGCGGGCTGGACGTTCCTGATCCCCGCCTGGACGTTGGCGGGGATTGGCTGCGGCGTTCACGTGGGAGCGTTGAGAGGTGAGTTTTTTGGGGTTTCTGGGGGGTTTCACACAGCGGGGCACCCCCGATCGGGGTGCCCCGCCGAAGTGGACCAAAACCCAGGATAGTCAAAATCCTGGGTGTTGGTCCACTTTAAGAATGGTCAAATACAGGCGGTGGTCGGCAACAGGAGTTCTGATCAAGAATGGTCAAATACAGGCGGTGGTCGGCAACGGGAGTTCAGATCAATCAAGAGACAAGCTAGATAGACTAGGTACTAGGCGCTATAACAGGCACTGATGAACTGACGGGGAAGAGCTTATATAGGAGCCAGGTATCAGGGGAATTGTGTGGTGATTGGTGCATACTGTGATCCTGACACACATTGGACACCCGAGGAGGGCGAAGCCCTCACATCCCTTAGGGCTCATTGTCCCTGTCCCTGCAGGGCACTCCCCCCACCCCACCTGCCCTTTAACTTTCCCCCGGCGGCCGCGCTGAGAGCAGCGCCACCGGAGGATATAACCAGAACGTGCTCGCGCGTGTGCGCGAGCACGTGTAAGAAAGCCGGGGCTGCCGGCCGGAACAGCATAAGCCGCCGCTCGCCGCGGCCGCCCGGCGGGTGGCTGAGCATCGGGGACGCCGCTGGACCGGGAGACGGGTAAATGAATCCTGACACGCAGGCTGCCTACGGCTGAGCAGGTGCTGTCTAGTTTGGCGGAGCGCTTGGGCCCTGGTTCTCCGGTTCTTAACGATACTGATGACTATGCTGCTATGCAGGACCTTGATCCTTCTGAGGAAGGTGAGCTATTCTCCGATTCGGGCTCCTCGGATGAGATGCCCGGGAGCCGTGATGATTCTGGGCCCGGTTCTTGGGGCCTGTGTGACACAGATGAACTTCTTAAGATCTTTGAGGTTTTGTCTATCTCCCCTCCTGGAGAGGCTTCCAAGCCTAAGAAGGAGAGTTTCCACACAGCGCCGCCGCGCTTGGAATTCCTGGAACGGGCATTTCCAGAATCTTATATCCCAAGAATGGGAATCGCCTTGTAAACTTAAAGGGGTCCCGGGGGTCTGGGATTGGAAGTACCCTTTCCCTCCTGATGTGGTTAACTTTTGGTCAGCACCTCCTGTGGTGGATGCACCGATTATAGGGGTTACTAACCCCCCCCCCCCCCCTTCATGACGGCTCCTTATTACCGTACCCTTCGGGATGCTGAGGACCGGCGCATTGACAGACTGGCTTCCCACGCCTTTTCGTGTGCAGGGACGGCTCTGCGCCCGGTCTGTGCCGCGGCCATTACTGCGGTGGCCGACAGGACTCTCATTAGAAAAGTACTTGACCACCGACCTGAGGACCTCCCCTGGGGGGTATTTAATGCGCTCTCAAACTGTGATTTGTTTGTGAGGTTTATCCTCTCAGCGCTGGATGACACCATTAAGATGTGTGCTAGAACCTCTGCCCTTGTGGTAGCTATTCGCTGCCTGGTCTGGCTGCGACAGTGGGGTGCTGACGATGCTACGAAAAAGGCTCTCACTGGCCTTCCCTTCAGAGGACGGCGTCTATTTGGGGCCCGTTTGGACCTTTTTGGAAAAAAGGGTAAGGAACCCCTACGCAGAAGGCCGTCCCGGCCTCCTCGGGGCAGGGACACCCCTCCCCCTCCCTACGTTGGTGTCAAACATGAACCTGAGGTGTGCTTCCAACTTTTCGGAGTGGATTTCCACCACGGGGTGGGCAGGCAACGCCCTGGGCCCTCTGGCAGGACTAAGTCCAAATCTGCCAAGACTTCCCAAGCATGAAGGGATGCCCTCGCCCTTCTGGGCGAGGGGACTGCTACAGCACCTGACTCCTATCTAGGAATGTATCTTCTCCTTCTGGTGGTTCCAGGAGGTAGTTCCCCTGGACACAGGATAGCATTTGCTGGGCGGTCCCTCTCAGAGGTTGTCAGGGTGCTTCTAGCCCCTGTTTTCCCCTCAGGAATTGGTGCAGGCCGTACTAGGCCTACTGAGTCTGGGCTTACTTACAGGTTGCCCTTAACAGAATGGGGCTACGGCCTCTATATTAACCTTCCTCCTTACCTCAAAATGATGAGGCAGTCTGGGCCATGCTGGCCTATGGTAGGCCTGGCAATTCTACACTCACAGGTAGTCCCTATATGATATCTCTGTCTTGGGACACAGGCGCCCTGTGCAAGGGGGGCTTCCGGCCTCCTGTGGAGTTCTAGATCCTGTCAGTTCCCCCTGTGTCTTCTGGACACCAAGACCGTTACTAGTCAGTTTTGCAGGACCATCCCTGTGGATTGAGGCCTTGTTTTTGGCCTCTCTTCCGCTCCCGGGCTACTCTCCATGGCGCGAATGGGGGTGATGTCTCGGACATGCCTGTGGGGCATACGCACTAGGACCTACCGGGTCGTCTTTCCTTACTCCCTAATCTCTACGTCAGGCCGAGTGGGTTAGTCGGCCGGCGGTGTCCCCTGGGAGTTACTGGATGGGTGCTCAGTCACCTCAATCCCTCATGGTCCCTTATCCGCTATCTCCATCCCTTAGATTCGGTTCAGGCTTGAGCCTTCTTCCTTGGCAACAAGTGGACTCCTGGTTACGGGGGCTCTGTCCCCATTTGCTGACATCTTACTTTCACCAGGCAGGATTGCAGCTGGTGGGCCCGTTGGTGGCGTCTCAGATGATATCCCTTATATACCGAGCCCTTGGGCTCTTTGGCACAGTAGGTTATGGATCCTACATGGGGTTCCAGCACCCCTGGAGCTAGGTCTGTGCTCATTCCCCCTTGGTGCGGAATGTCCAGGACATTGATAGGAAGATGGGCCTCCTGAGGGCCCCACCTCCCCTGGAAGCGCAGGGACTTCCAGAAACCACCCCAGCCCGAAAGACTGGCATCCGTTGTGACTGTCTCCCAAGAGGGAGCCAGGAAGGATCTGCCCCTTGTCAAGTTCCTGTGGTCCAACCACCACGCAAGGGATTGTCTGACCGAGGGGGGAATCACCCAGCTGTCGTCCAAAGATGCTGGGTCCTTGTTCCATACTGACAGAAGGTGAAGCTGCAGAGTTCTCAGATGAAACTGGGCAAAGGGCACCGCCTCGAAGCTTGCCACCATCGAGCCCACCAACTGCATTTCCTGCCGGATGGAGGGATGAGGGTTCGCGAGCAGGGATCTCGCCTGGGATGTCAGAGCTTCCACCTTCTGCGGAGGAAGGAATATCCTTGACTGAACAGAGTCCAGAATCATCCCCAGAAACGGGGTCACTGAGGAGGGGGACAGAGAGGACTTTGGGTAATTGATCACCCAGCCGAAGGACTCCAGGGTGGACACCACCAACCGAGTGTCCAGCTCTGCCTGCCGCAGAGACCGAGAGGTGATGAGTATATCGTCCAGGTAGGGCAACACGCCTATGCCCTTTAGTCTTAAGAGAGACATCACCCCTGCCAGCACCTTGGTGAAGACCCTGGGAGCCGACGTAAGGCTGAATGGCAGGGCCATGAACTCATAATGCTGATCCAACAGCGCAAATCTGAGGAACCTTTGGTGCCCTGAGAACACCGGAACGTGCAGGTAACCGTCCTTGATGTCCACAGATGTCATGAAGTCCCCTGGACGCAGCGAGGCAATAGCCGAGCGCAGAGTTTTCATGCGAAAATGCCTGCTTCTGACAAACTTGTTTAGGATTTTCAAATCCAGAATGGGTCTGACTGACCCGTCCTTTTTGGGCACCGTGAACAGGTTGGAGTAAAACCCCATGCCCCTGTCTCTTAAGGGGACCTCGCAGATGACCCCGAGCTCCAGAAGGTCCTGCACAGCCAGCATCAAGACTCGAGCTGAGGCAGGATCCTGTGGGATCCGAGACCCAACGAACCTGGTAGGGGGCAGCACCGCAAATTCTATCTTGTAACCGGAGGAGACTACCTCCTGAATCCACCGGTCTGGGACAAGGCATCTCCAGACATGCTCGAAGTGCTGTAGACGCCCCCCCACCCTGACGGACGAGGGCGCCCCTTCATGCTTGGGGGGGTCTTGGGGGGGGCTTTGGGCTTGTGCCCCCAGGAGGAGCCAGGACGGCGTCCTCTGTTGTTCCAGGGTTCTGCGCGAGACCCAGAGAAGGGCACCCCTCTACCCTGCTTGGTCCCACGGTAGGGGGTAGAATGGGAGCTTGGACCACGAAAGGGCCGAATCTGACGCTTGCGCTGGGGCAGCTTGCCACCCTTGGCAAAGATATCTAATATTTCTCCAAACAGTTGCAGTCCTTTAAATGGAAGCCCCGCAAGGGCCTTCTTGGCGACATTGTCAGCAGCCCACTGGCGTAACCAGATCGCGCGGCGTATGGCTACCAACAGAGCAGAAGATCTAGCGCTCAGCTTAATAGCATCGTCCGATGCAGACAGGATATAATTCACAAAGGTCTCACAGGTGGCCAGAGCGTTGGCGGCCTCAGAATCAGGGCATCGACCTCGGGTGGCGATGTCCAACACTTAACCAGATCGGCAGGAAATGGATACTTCTTATCCACAGCTTTAGGAATCCCCTGGAGTTTGCTGGGATGTTCCCATTCTTTCAGCACTAGGTTATTAAAGTGAGTTTGTTCGGGAAACTCCAACCCTAGCGGTATGAAACAGATCGCCCCTTTGCCGAGGGACCGCAGGAGGGGGAGAGAGGGATAACACATCAAAGATCTGAGACAGCAGTCTGTCAATGTCGTCCTGGGACCAAAGATCAGAACCAGACTCCTCCTGACTCCTGGACTCGTCCTCGTAGGATCCTGAGTGAGAGAGCAGTTCCCCTTCCTCTGATGGGGACTGAGCATAGGAAAGCAGTAAATCATCAGATTCTACAGGGAGAATAGTAGCCTCAGGATTCAAATGGCGCCTCTTGGCAGTAGCCTTGCGCGCTAAGGAGCCAGCGATGAAGCTTTCCACACTAGCCAATCTAGAGGCCAAATCAGCGTGAGAATTCCCACTAGTATTGGGGGTTAGGCTCAAGCTTGGGGGAGTAGGGGAAGTAAGGCGAGGTGCGGGCCCAGCCTCAGAAGAGGTGGGGAGACCGGCTAGCGCCTGTTGAGCACAAGGTACGCAGACCCGTGTATTGTCACTGCTGCTAGGTGAAACCCCACAAGCTGCACACAGACGGGCTTGTCCCAGGGGGACCCCGTTCGCGATGTTCTGGGATGCCTCCATATGGTGATTATTAAATTCAATATGCCAGTATGGATTGACGCTTTAAGCAACCCTGGATGCCCCAATAACCCGCTGGGAAGTGGGAGTAAATTCTGAAAAATGGTCTGTCGGGGGAAGCCACCGAGGACCGCTGTCTGAAAGACACAAGGGGCACAGGGATGTCAGAGCCGAGCGCGAAGAAGCAAGCTAGGGAAAACATCGCCCATGAGGGCACTTACAGGTCTGCGAGGGGAGGACCGTCTTCACCACGCGCATGCAAGAAGGAAATGGCGCCCAGCGAACCTCGAAGGGCGGGCCAGAGCGGGCGATGACGCGGAATGCGCCAGACCGAACCACGCCTCCCCCCGGAGAGCGAGAAAGCTAGAAGGCGCGCAGCCAATCAGAAGAAAATGTCGATACGTCAGCATCACTTCAGAGAAGAAGTCTGACAGAGTGAGTAAGGAGATTTGAAAAACGCCATAGCTTCCCCAAACAGTGCTGCCGTATATTTATTTAAATAAAAAATGTGGTTTATTCAGAAAAACCATATTGCATGTGTGAGCTCCATTTCTCCCAATTACAGTTGTACCACATATTTTTCGGTAGACCATCGTTTCTGCCCAGGAGACTCCCCAAACTGAGAAGAGCACTTGATAACATTTACAAGTGAACTACAACCACTATCTACACTATAAAGGGTTAAAATAAAAAGAAATTGGCATGGGGTCCACTTCACTGTAGGGGCGGGGCGAGTCCACACTTTTTTTTATTTTTAATGATTAAAACCCTTAAAAATAAAAAATAAAAAAACACATGATGTGGGGTCCCCTCATCCCAGCATAACCAGCCCGGGGACCAGCTATGCAGGGCTTGCTGAGCAGGGTGTGGAGGCCAGCCTCTGTGGCCCCGGCCCTGGATGCTACAAGCCTGCATAGCCGTTTCGGGCCCCTGGATCTTCTGCCCCCCTGGGCGTTGGGCAGGCAGGCTTGTCTTGTTTGGAGCTGCTTGGCGAGAAATTTCCCAGAATCAGTTTGCATGAAAGATTGCCCAGGGATTTGAGGAAGAGGGAAGCCTTGCCATTTGGTATACAGGAATTGTAGGTGATAGAAGTTGTACCAGACCAGAATATGGGACAGGGCTTCTATTCTCACTTTTTTCTGGTACAGAATCCCTCAGGCAGATATCGGATACTGAACCTGAAGAATCTGAATCTCTCTATTAGATGCAAAAGATTCAGCATGGAATTCATTTATACTGTAAGAAGCATCCCAATGGAGAACACCCTTGTGGCCAACCTAGATCTGCAGGATGCTTAGTTTCATATTACTATCTGCCCTTTGCATTGCCAGTACCTAAGGTTTGCAATACAAACCAAGGAGGGCACACTTCACTTTCAGTACAGAGTATTGCCTTTCGGGGGGTTCTCAGTGCTACATATCTTAGCGGAACCTATGGCACACCTGAGACAGGAAGGAATTGAGATAATTCTGTACCTGAACAACCTCCTGTTAACCAGGTCAAAGGAGGCTCTGTTAGAGGATCCGAGGACAACCCAGGTTCTCCAGAACTCTCTAGGCTGGATCATCAGCTTAGAAAAATCAAACCTGGTTTCCAGCTTCCTCTGTAGGTTTATGGGTTACAAGGTAAACTGCATATCACAAAAGATACTGCTTACGGTCGTAAAGGCAGACAGAATGATCATATAAGTTCAATCCTTCCTCAGGGATACTATAGGCTCTCTAAGGTAGATTATGAGACTCCAAGGATTCCTGACCCCAACAATTCTGGTGGTTCTGTGGGCGTAGCTTCACATGAGAAATCTGCAAATATTTCTCTTGTCAAGATGAGACAAGAGGCCAGAGTCACTGGATCAGATAGTTGTAAGATACCTTACAGGGTACAAGGTGGACAGAGCCCAGCCATATAAGAATTGGAAGGTTATGGAGGGACAGAGGGATCTGGTAACAATTACAAAAGATGCCAGTTCCTGTGGCTGTGGGGCCCACATGGAGGACCATCATGTCCAGGGTTAGTGGTCCCCGTACATAGCAAGGAAATAATCAAACTACAGAGAATTGAGGACTGTTAAGTTAGCTCCGGAGCATTTTTTGCCAATGATAAGCTGCAGAGATGTGCAGATTTGTACCGACAATGCTTCGACAGTGGCATATCTGAATTACCAGTGAGGGACCAGATCACCTACTCTACTGGCTTTTTCAGATTCAGGAACCTGGTTGCAGATTTTTTAAGCAGAATCTGGATTAATCAGACAGAGCGGTGTTTGAATCAAGGAATCTTTCTCCAGGTGATAGCCCACTGGGGGGTACCCTGCAAACAGACAGTTTTGCCAATGCAGGGAATTTCTCTCCCAATCCATTCCAGGCCATCAGCTTCAGTAACGAACGGGTCAATTCCTGCCCGGAGGGCGTGGCCTGCAAGATAGAAAGGTGTGTCTCCTTCTGTCCCTATATACTTTCGCCTGCCCTATCACAACTCTGTTTTATTCTTGCAGTTGAACTGGACTGAGAAGGTTCCTTGGATTTTCTCTTTCCCTTGGATTTAGTTAAGCTATGGTCTCTTCCTCCTGTGGTAGATACTCCTGTGTCGGGTCTAACCGCAGGTCCTCCAATTCTCGGCCAATTTTTGCAACAGACCAAAGTCCCAAAATAGGGTAAGATCTTTCTGGCAAAATAAGGCAAACCCCCCTCAGGAATGATTGGGAAGCCCCCACCCTTGCAGCTGAGGGGATCTTGCATCTTGTTCCCATTTGGAGGCTCCACATAACTGTATAACATAGATCTGTGAATACAGGGGGTTGTTTCCTCATGTTACAAGATCGAATTGTGGGCCATTCCTCCTCCGAGATTCTTTTTTAGTCAGGGCTATCTCGAAATCCAGTGAAAGCAGAAGCATTGAGATCCGCCGTAGCACATCTATTGGAGGTTGGAGTGGTTTGTCATGTTCCCCTTTTAGAGAGGGGTCAGGGGTTTTACTTCAATTTGTTCATAATTCCCAAGGAGGATGGTTCTGTGTGCCCAATATTGGATCTCAAAATGCCTCAACAGGTTCGTCTGTCTGAAGAAATTTTGCATAGATTCCTTAAGAACCACAGTCATGTTGCTTCAGCCGGAGGAATTTATGAACACAGTGGATTTAAGGGATGTGTATCTAAATATTCAAATTTTTGTGGGTCATCCGAAATATTTGCACTTTGCAGTAGATGGCTTACACATTCAGTTTGTGGATCTGCCCTTCGGCCTGTCTTCAGCCCCAAGGGTGTTTACTAAGGTTTTGGCAGGCATTATGGCTCTTCTAAGAAACCAGGGGATATACATAATCCCTTACTTAGACAATCTACTGATCAGGGCCCCATCTTTTCAGGACGTTAGAAAGGTTTGGTTGGATAGTCAACTATCCAAAGTCGCATATCATAGTTTCAAGAGTTGTATCTTTCCTTAGAATGTCATTAGACACATCTCAGGCCAAGGTATTTTTTCCGGTATTTCACAGGCAAGGGTAGAGGATCTCTTGTCCTGCCCTCACCTGACAGTTCGTCAAGGAATGTGACTGTTGGTGCTGCTGGTGTCATGCTTTGATGCAGTGTCCTTTGCACAGTTTTACACAAGCCCCCTGCAGATGAAATTGCTTTCAGTTTGGGATAGAAACCCAGAGACTCTGGATCACCCTTTTTACATGACACATTCAGCAATTCAGTCCCTAACTTGGTGTCTGAATCCTCAGCCTCTTCAAGTGGGCAGATCTTTTCTTCCGGTACAATGGAAGATTATCGCAACGGATGCCAGTCTAACAGGTTGGGGAGGTGTCATGGGGTCACAAACCATCCAGGGTCAGTAGGGATTGGGGGGGGGGGGGGGGGCGTCTGATCTCCTGTTCTGAGGGGTCATCCTGTCAGGATTTAGACAATCGGCAGTGGTGGCATATATCACCCACCATGGGGGCACCAGAAGCAGGAAATCTCTCAAGGAGAGCAGGAGCTTACTCTGGGCCGAAAGTCATAGTCTCTTAGCAATGCAAAACAGTTATAGATGTCTTGCTTTCCAGTTTTGTATTTATCCTTGTTTCAGTTTACTTTTAAAGGTCAATCCTTGCATTTAATAATAAGGCAACAAGGAGATCACCTGAGGCCTGTCCCATGTGCCTCTCCTTGATTATTATATTGCATTATATGCCCTGTGACCTGTAGAAGGTCTCCACAAAATTTGTACCTCCTTTAAATTTCAATCCTCTCCAACAACCCACAAATGTGATCATGCCCCTGTCCCTTGGTCCACCCAACGTGAGCAACCCTGGCAAGCCACAGTGGTCGCGCTTGTCATGCTTGCTCATGCTGGGAGCGATAAGGGACAGAGTTGGCCATGTGCCCGCATTTGTGTGTGGCTGTGGAAATATGGAAAGCAAGGGCAAACTTTGGAGACCTGCTACAGCATCTACAGCTAGGAGTTCTTACTGATTAGTTAAAGGGGATTGCTCAGACTGTGTCCTTGTACTAAGGTTTGGTAGGAATGTATGCAGATTGTTTAAACCAATTCCCTTAAAAGTAACAGTGCTTATATGCATCCCTCATCAGGGCAATTCCGATTGCTGCATAAAAAATAATTTACCTTGTTGATCCTGCTGTAATCAATTTTACAAATACGATGGCATTTTGTTTTTTTTTTATTTTTTTACAACTGTGCAACACTGTTGGTCCAGTCTAAGTGTGCACAGGTGGAATTATAGTCAAGTCAGCCAACGCTTACTACTTCCTTATTTTGTGTGTCTGCTGTTGACCATTTGACTTTACTTTAGTTCCTCTTTAAGGTCACTTCCATATCCTAGGAATGGTGCATTTCTTTCATGAAATCCAATTAACCTATTTTCAGTGCATACTTTGCCATTATGCCATCTGCGTACATCTGACCTACCTTGCCTCTGAAGCATATGCCCAATACAGAGGTTTCTCCTCTGACACTCAGGGTGCTACCGACTCACCTCTGCAGTTACATGCTCCTTCACCAGGCCACATGCTGGCACTCCTCCAGTGGCTCACGCTGGACATTTAATGCTGATAGATTCTATTGAAGGGCCCTTCAGAATGTCCCCACGATAAAAATCTATACAAATATGCTGGAAGGCTGGAGGAAAGTTCACTTATATATCCGTCATCAAGAAATGGAAGGAATAGGAAATCAGGGTTTCTGTCCCCCCTGATACACTCAAAACTTGCACCCCTGGATTTTATTCCTACCAGGAGAATAAAACCACAATCTTAATGGGAGTTTTATACATTTAAGGTGTATAAGTGACTTCTCCTCTCATTAGCCAATGTATTTATATAGATTTTTAATATTAACATATTTCACAATACTGCTCCTTTAAATGATTATTAACTAATTGCTTATCCCAGGATTTCCAAGGAAGCATAATTTTCAGTGAGCCTTTTCATTAATTTAATGGCACAAACAATTTGGGGTGCTATGTGTGTGAAAGTGATTACATAGTACAGTATAATACAATTTATGGAGCATAACTGAACCTTTACTTCATCAGTTCATCTCCTGGAAATGTCAGTCGTACAAATTGCACAGAACCCACATTGGCAAAGCTTGATCTAGCTGGAACATGAATACGTGAAATCTGACATCACAACTTTGCACCTTTGCTGAAGTGTTCAGTCAACAGAAGGGACACTCATCCATCTGCATGCACCGCTAATGGCTGCTTCCAGGCATCATTAGTTGGGTCACTGTTATAAATCTTTGGTCTTCTATATCACTAGACAGTTCTTTCCTATATGTTATTGTCACTATTAATGCCTGCTTTAAATATTTAAATGCAACCATTAATAAATCTGGCAGCTCACAATGAATTATACTGAAGTTGCCTGACTTCTGTTTGTGTATTTATGTGCTTCATTTGAAGGTCATTCGGTGCGACTGCTGGGTCAGAAAAAGGATAATGGAAAACGGTTGGGGGGAGCTCGATTGGATTTGCCAAAGATTAGGAAGAACCCACTGATAGAAATAATTTCCATCAATACAGGGTAAGCTTCTTTCAAATTTGCTCATAAAATATTCAGTGACGCCTAAGAATTCAATTTCATTTTTTCCCAGGCATAATGCTTTCTACTGCTCAACATATTAAAGGAAAACCAAAACCCTCAGGAACGCTCTGGGGCCCTTAGAAGTATCATTAGAGTGCTAAAAATATTTCCTCTATTTAGTTGCAGATTTTTTTTCATTACTATTGTCTTACATATGGTTATTGGCTTTCCTTGTAAAGAACACAATCTATGTATTGCTCTGCTTAAGGGCTTGAGCGCTGTGTGTGTAGATTTTTAGAACATGTCCCTAGAGAGTAAGTACCAACAGGCGACCAAAACATTATGTATAACATTTGTAGCAGCATGATTATCCTACTTAAAGCGGACCTTCACTCTGAATAAGAGTCTATCTTATATGTTTCCCACACCCTGTACATACAGATTGTCCACATTAAAAAATCATCCTACCTGCATCTACTGCATGTTATGAGCCTTTAAACTTTAAGCTTATGGAAGCCACCATCATATCAGGCAGCCTGCAAACAGGAAGTGCCTCCTGACTGTGCTGCTCTGCATTCTGGGACTGCTGACCTTTACCTGACCCCAGCTCTGCTCTGTCTGAGCAAAGCACAGCTATAACCCGCCCCCCCCTGTACCTTATCCCACTCTCCTCTCCTCAGTAAGTGTGATGCTTCTGAGTCAAGATGGCGGCGCCCGTATCCTAAATTCCTGAACAGAGTTGCAGCCCGGTGGGGGAAAGAATAATAAGTTAGTGGATAAAAACGTAAAATATATTAATTTTAGATGCTGGGGTACTGTTTTTTAAGAGTTTGGGCTTTTCATTAAATCACGCTGAAGGTCCGGTTTAATTTAACAAAGTCTATTTATTTGGTTTAACCACTTAACATTTTTTTTTAAAGCAAATAGAAATTCATGAGCTAGGGTGCATACATTGATCTCCAGGTTGGCTGCGGTGCATCGCTCCTACCAGTCATGAGGGAACAGTCTCCCTTTTAGACTGTTGCAGGTTAGATTTAGATTGGGTGAAGGGACATGCAGCATTAGCAGATTGCTGCTCAGCATCCTCATGTTTTACATGGATCACAGGTCAGGGGAACAAATGTCTTTTCTTTTACCCCGTTAGAAGGGGAACACCGGTATCTTCATTGACAAATAAACAAGGGGAGGGATCAGGTGTAGAAAGCCATAAGTATACTATTGGCAAGCATGTGTTTTGAAGTGCTGAAGTGATCAGACCAGCCTGTGGAAATAAGGTTGCCTGGTAAGGTTTAAAGCAAAACCCAGGGGCGGACAGCCCTGGAATCTAAAAAATTGCCTTACCTTTCCCACTGCAACAGTGCAAGTGCGGGCTCTCATTCACTACAAGCCGATTGGCGCGCCTATGAAATTCTGCAAATGGCTCTCAATGGTTGCAATTGGAAGTGAGAAACGCATCCCGTGCATCTTCAGGTTGTGCACATGCTCCCCACCCCTTACATTCAGATAGGCTGGGGCTGGAGCACACACACCACTGGGTCTGTGGCCGATTTTTCTGCTTTAACCCTTTAAATGTCAAGCACGTAGTTTCTACGTGGTTGCTTCTCCATTAAGTACAAAGCACGTAGAAACTACGTGCCTGGCATTTCCCCCTGCTAGCGTGAAAATAGAAATAAAATAAAACCTCTGGTATCTGTGTAAAGCTGTGGGTCTCCTCTTCCTGAGGGGGGGCATCCGATCCCTCCCCCGTCGTCTCCCGTCTTCAGGAGGGGCCCCGAAACTGGCCACCAACCCCCACAGTCACTCAAGACAGTCACTCACCTGCTCGCCCGATCCCTCCGCCCGGGTCTTCTCTTCACCGGGGGGGGGGGGGGGTCCGATCCCCCCCCCCCCCCCCCCCCCCCCCCCCGGGCTCCGCAGGCTTCAACCCTCTTCCGGGTCCTCGCCTCCTCTAATGGTGGCGATGGTCGCCGCCCCTAGCCCCGCCTTTTGTGGGAGGGGCGGGATGACGTCAACCCGCTCCTCTTAACCCTCACCCCAGCTCCGGTATCTGTCAGATGCCGGTGGTGATCAGAGCAGGGCGGGTGAGAGGCGAGGAGGCTCTGATCGGAGCCTTCTCTCCTCTCACCCGCCCTGCTCCGATCACTATCGACATCTGTCACTGACAGCTGTCAGCGGCGAGGGACGCTGGATCGGAGGTGGGTAAAGTAAAATAAATAAATAGTCATTTTTTTCTCTTTGTGTCTGTGTCTTTTATTTTTTACATTTAACCCCTTGTGAACTGGTAAGGGTTCCATGAGACCCCTATACCAGTTCACAAGGCTGGGGGTTGGCCCAGGGGAGGGGCAGAAGAGCCCGTGGCCATGGCCTATGCGTGCTTGTAGCCTGCAGGGCCAGGGGCCACAAAAGCTGGCCCCTGCGGCCTGTTCCTCCAAGCCCTGCATTGCTGGTCCCGGGCTGGTTACTTCGGGTAAGGGGGACCCATGTCATTTTTTATTTTTAAGGATTTTTAACCCTTAAAAATCCCCCAAAAAATGGGGTCGGGGGACCCTATGTCGTTTTTTGTTTTTTTTTTGATTAACCCCTTATGTTCTGTCACCCAGCAGCTATAAAAGGCTTCCAGCTGGTGAGCAGAAGCCAGTGATTGTCAAGAAACCCAGTGCTCCAGGATAGATGGGAGGTACGTATTAACCCTTCTAGTGCCAGCTACGTGAGTCTCACGTAGCTGTCTCTACTCCACTTAAGTGCCAGCTACGTGAGACTCACGTAGCTGACTTTAAACCCCCACAGTAAAAAAAAAATATAAAAGTAAAATACTCACCTGACCCCTCGTTGGATCCAGCCGGGTCTCCTCTTTAATTTGGTGCCATCCGATCCCCCGTGGAGGGTCGGATGGCTCCAGGAGAGCCCCCGGAATAGTGCCCCCCCGCCCGCTTCGGCAGCAGCAGCTGTTAACTGTAAAAAAAAAAAAAAAAATAAATTTACTTACCTGCAGTTGCGCTGCCTCCCTCCGGGTCTCCTCTTCACTGGGGGAGCCTCCCATCACCCCCCCCCCCCGGCTCTTCAGCTTCAGGGGAGAGCCTGAAAGGGCTCTCCCCCTCCTCTCCCGACGGGCGCTGCCATGTTGCCGTTAAGCCCCGCCCCTTTGGGTGTCGACCGGGTGTCGTCCTGGCTCCCTGCTGCTCTTCATTCAGATGCGATCATGCTGGCCACAGGAGCAGAGGGGCAGGTGATCAGATAATCACCTGCCCCTTTGCTACTGCAGCCAGCATGATCGCATCTGTCATCACATCGAGGGACAAAGGAGCTGACGATCGGAGGTAAGTAAAGTAAAAAAAAGTTTTTATTTTTTAATAAAAGTATTTTTTTCTTATGTGTCAGTGTGTTTTTTTAATGTTAACCCTTTGTGAACTGGTAAGGGGTCCATGAGACCCCTGTACCAGTTCACAAGGCTGGGGGCTGGCAAGTCACCTGCAACTAGTGGATGACTTGCCATTAACCTCCGCATCCCAAATTACCTGCCTCCTCAAAGCCTGGGGGGGGGGGGGGGCAGAAGAGCCCGGGCCCACACAGGCTATGTGGACTTGTAGGCTGCAGGGTGGGGGGCCACAAAAGCTGGCCCCTCCACCCTGTTCCTACAAGCCCCCATAGCTGTTCCCGAGCTGGTTATGACGGGTAAGGGGGACCCTACGTCATTTTTTTTTATTTTTAAGGGTTAGGGTTAGCCTAAAATTAAAAAAAAAAATGGGGTGTCCCTATGTCAATTTTGTTGGGATTTTTAAGGGTTAGGGTTAGCCTAACCCTAGCGCTTTCAGACTTAGATTGTTTTTTCTTGTTTGCATATTTATATTTTAGGAAAAGGTGTTTTTTATTCAGCTTTTTTATACATTTTTTAGGGAAACCCTGTTCAACCAAAGAATTCTTTGGCTTAATTCCAGAAAGATGAGCCCACTGCAACAAGCTGGGTACGCTTAGAAAGCTTACATGTGTACTTTCAGGGAATATATGGTTTATGTGGGATATTCCAAATTTAGGGTTGTTTTGGTTGAAAAATCGCAAGGTGCGCACTTTGTCTGCACAGATGAAATTTTCAAGTAAAATTACCGTTACGCACATGCTTTACTTTGGGGTGTTTGGCAACTCTCTTCCCTTGACAGTAGCTATGCATGTTGGGTACCATTCTGTTCGGGGGATGTTGCTTTTTCAGATTAAACTTGTTTTTTCTTGTTTGTATATAGTTTTTTTTAGGAAAATGTGGCTTTGATTCTGCTTTTTTATCCTTTTTTTTAGGGGAACTCTTTGCAACCAAAGATTACATTGAGGGTTTACTTCCAGAAAACTCTGGCCACATCAACAAGCCTGGTACACCTAGAAAGCTTGAGGTGTGTACTTCCTAGAGAATATATAGTTTGTTGGGGGTATTTCAAATGTAGAGGGTTGTTTTTCTGGAAAAACTGCAAGGTGCGCATAGCATAGTTGTATTTTATCTGAAAATCCCCTAAAGCACTGTTTCAGTTTGAGGGAGTCTCCTGGGCAGGAAAGGGTGTCTACCTATACATATGTGGTACCGCTGTAACCGGGAGAAATTGGGATTTCACACGCAATAAAATTTTTTTGACAAACCTATATTTTTTAATTACAAAAAAACACTACAAATTGTAAAAAATAGATTTTATTTTTTTTCACATATTTCACCCAAAAATATTGAGAATACACTTAAAAAATGACATGTTAAAGCTCAGACTATGCTGAAAAAAACAATATATAATTTCCCTGGGAAATCCCTTCAAAAATCACATTTGAACATGGGGAGCGCAAAATAGTGCAAAATGGTCTGGCAACAAAGGGTGACAAAAACTCCAGGTAGGCTGGCACTGAAAGGGACCTTTTAGGCAAAGGGTAAAATTGGCCTGCTTTCTACTCTCCCTATAATGGCTGTGAAGAGCTGCATCTTTCATTCAAAATATGTCAATGAATACAGCACTGTTAAAGTTATACAATTTAGTGACACTTAATATGTACAACTTCTCTATAACATGCAAAAAGTAACTGGTTGCAACGCTATGATATTTTTATATATTTTGTTCCCCAAGAAAATTGTAAAACCTTATACAGTAAAAAAAAGCACTGTATATAGGTTGATTCATATTGTTTAGCCATCATGGTCGGTTCCTTAAATAATATTCAGCATGGTGGGAGACCTTCCTTTGTTCTGAAGACTGACTTGGTAGCTTTTGGCCTGAGCTTAGTTTTATGTGTGTATTCACATGTAGATTAAGTGGCCCACAGAAGCTTATCTGTGCTAGTCTGAGCCAATCAAAGTATCACATGGGTTAGTTTGTCTGGGTCAATCAGATAACACCTGTGCTATTTGAAATGAAACAGAGACATCATCTGGGGACAGATTCGCTTGGGGAAGCTGAAGGAAACACACCGTTTTGAATGGAGATGGATGATGATGTTTGCTTTGGGATAGAGAGACCTGCTTTGTGAACTTGAATATAGCAGGCATCTTGTTTGGAGATTGGATGAGGCCTACTGATTTCTGCCTGGACCATCTGCCTGAGATTAACCAGATGTGTAATCCAGTTTAATATATGCTTTTGCCTTGTTAGGCATACTGTGTTGTAACAGTGCTTGTAGCGTTTTTGTATTTGTCATTGTTTGTGTTTATTCCAAGTATGCCTCACACCCTGCTTCGTTAATGATTAATCACTTCTGGGTTATAGCCACTAGATGGCGCTTTTCTAGCAGAGATGGCAAAAAAAGAAGCCCCTCCCGGTCCACAAATACCTGAGACCCCCCACACACTCCCCAGTATAGTCTCTGCTAGAAGGCGACGACAGTCAAGATGATGGCTCCCTCTCCTGTCAGGTAGGCCGGGTGCACACCCGGCCCCAATTATTTTTCTATTTCCACCTGGACTCTTTTTGTTAATTCCCCTACGCCTCCAAGCTATGGCTGCAGGGTCTGGGTGAGGGTAGGTGACACCTTTAGAGGTGTTTTTGGCTAAGTAGCCATGCTCCACCGCAAGGCCCTCATCAAAGGGTAGGCGGTCGTCAGGTTATGGTGCTCCTGACATGGGATGCCCTGTCCGTTCTGAAGCCCTCGCTACATATCCAATTGTAGCTATCAGTATCCCCCCATTCACTCCCCGTTCCCGGTTAGTAAGGGGGGTGGGTCTGTCCCTCCATTTTTGTTCTATCTAGTGTGTGGTCTGTGTGCTTGGTGCAGTACGGTCACTTTTATTGTTTATGCGCTGGCTATTGCCAGCGTGCATGTATGTGTGTGTGTGTTTGTACTAGGCGCGGCCCGCACGCTCGCTCTCCGGCAGCGGCGGCGGGCCGGTTTCACAGTGAGTGGCCGGCTCTTGTTGGGCGCGGCCCGCACGCTCGCTCTCCGGCGGCGGCGGGCCGGTTTTACTGGCAGTGCCCGGCTCGTTTCTCATCAGTCAGGGTAGGGGCGGGGCCTGGCGTTCTTCGCGCCTGTGACGGCCCACCCTTCCCTGTGGCGCGTCGGCCGGCTCTCAGCCCTATTGGCTGGGAGCGCGGCGGCGTAGGTTTCCCGCGTAGTGGGGGGGGGCGGGGCGCGATCCGCTTTGGCCCGCCTCCCTCCTCCTTCCTTCCCTCGGGTCTGCACCACCATCTTTCACCGGTTCTGTGAGTGTCCCTCGGGGTCATTTTAGTGTTAAGATGATGTATATAATTTTCAGTGTATGCTGGCTCCCCTGGGGGCCTTTAGATATTGCCTGGTATACTTACCTATTCATATATCTATATACATGTCTGTGTATGTTTATATATATATATATCTATATATAGATATAGAATGTCTCTTTTGCCTTATGTATTTGTTGTATGCATTATGGAGACGACGTATGCATGTTGTGTTAAAGGGGTCCCCCCGTGGTGTCTTTCTGGTGGGACAACTGTGGCTATTAAGGTCCCTCCCACCAATGGACTCTATGGGGCATCCCGGGTAGCTTATAGCGTAATTCCCATTGGTCAATGCGACTACCTAAAAAATCACCATATGGAGGCTTCCCAGGATAACCGCGCTCGGGATCCCTTCGGGGCAACCCCGGCAGTGTGTGATATGTGGGGTGTTCCTTGTGGGCGACATTGTGCAATTTTGTGTTACATGTGCGCAGCAGGCGATTGTGCGGCAATCCGGGCCCCGTGCGGCCAGGTCGGCCCCGCTGACCTCATCACCTACACCCCCACGCCTGGTCTTGACCCCAAGTGACGTTGTCAATTGTGGGGAGTCGCAATCCGATGTCTGAGCCAGACTGGCCAACATTGAGAGAATGATTGCTAGCTCTGCGGCCAGGATGGCCCCAGCTATGAAACGGCACTTGGCGCCCGCTGCGCCGGCCCTTGACTATATGATTATAATCTTTTTGTTTGGTCAGTTTATTCCCCGTTTGAGGAGGGGGAATTGTTTCCTGACTCCGATGCCGGTACGGAGCGTGGGGATACCGTTGATACATCCCAGGCTCCTTACCCATAATTTTGTAGTGCTTGCCATTTCCCCTCCTGCGGAGGCCCCTGCGCATGGGGAAAGATTTTTTTGGTACCACCAAACCTCGTTTGGAGCTTCCGGATCAGAAGCACTTTAACTATCTGATTTTTAAGGAATGGGAATGGCCTAGCTGGCTCCCTGGTTTTCCTTAAGGGTGGGATAGGAAGTATCCCTTCCCTGTTGATGTGGTTAAGCGTTGGTCTACATCCCCAGAGGTCGACGCTCCCGTCCTGGGATTGTCCAATACGTTGGTCGTGCATTCCCCGGATTTCACTACCTTGAGGGATAGTGAGGACCGACGTCTCGTCCGACTAGCTTCGCATGCCTTTGCTGGTGGGTGCGGCCTTGCGCCCGGTGTGTGCTTGAGCTCTTACGGCTGCGGTTACTAGAGCTTTCTAGGGGCCTTCTGGATGGTTCCCAATCTAATCCTTGCAGCGAGGAGTTTAGACCTTTGACTCATTGTGATATGTTCATTGCCTTTGTCTTATCAGCCTTGGATGATACCATCCGTCTGTGTAACAGGGCCTCGGCATTGCAGGTTGCTATACGCCGATTGGTCTGGTTGCGCCAGTAGGCGTCCGATAACGCTGCCAAGAAGGCGCTCACAGGGCATTCCTTCGCGGGTCTGCAACTGTTTGGTGATCGACTAGATTCTGTTATCAAGGGAGACAAGTTACCTCTACGCAAGTAGCAGGACCGGCCCCTTCGTGGTTCAGGCTCTTTCAACCACTCCTTTCGTGGCTCTTGGACGGGCAGGGGAACATCCTTCATTGCATTCAGAAGTGGTACCTGGGGTAGGGGCAGAGGTCTTGCCCGACCTGGGTTTTCCTGGGGTGCTAGCCCCAAATCCGCTGCCGAGCCCGCTCAGCATTGAGGGGGCGCTTTCACCCTTATGGGTGGGGGGACGGCTGCCGCTCTTCGCTTTGGTCTGGACTCAAGAGGTCACAGACGCTTGGATCCTGAAGGTGGTATCCTCCGGGTACAAGCTGGAGTTTTCCGACCTCTTCCCAGATTCCTCAGGTCACGGGTTCCTTGGACCCACGGGCGGCACAGGGACTGTTTTCTGGCGGTGCAAAGCCTTTGGCATATGGGGGTCGTTTGTCCAGTTCTCCCCATAGAGAGAGGTCTGTGTTACTTTTCCAACCTCTTTACTATGCCCAGGAAGGATGGCTCCGTAAGATCCATTTTGGACTTAAAGATTCTCAACCGGTTCTTCTGAACCAGAAAATTTTGCATGGTTTCCATGCGCTCTGCTGTCAATTTCCTATTCCCAGGGGACTTTTTGACCTTGATGGGCATTAGGGATGCTTACCTTCATGTGCCGTTTTTTCCCGGGACACCAATGGTTCCTCAGGTTTGCGGTAGGCGATCAACACTACCAGTTTGTGGCTCTTCTCTTCGGGTTGGCCTCGGCACCCAGGGTGTTCGCCAAGGTGTTGGCGGGCGTGCTGGCCCGTCTTAGAGTCCAGGGCATTCGCATTTTGCCTTATCTGGACGACCTTCTCATTACGTCATCTTCTCTCCTCCAGGCGGAACTGGACATCCGGAAGGTGGTGACGACGCTGGAGAGGTTCGGTTGGGTAATCATTTGCCCCAAGTCCTCACTCTCTCCGTCAAGGGTGGCTCTCATTCCTGGGCATGACTCTGCATACTATTCAGCTCAGGGTTTTCTTACACCAGCCGAAGGCGGATGTTCTTCATGCACTAATTTTTCTTATGTCCAACCTTCGTCCGTCCTTCAGACAAGGGATGAGGCTGGTGGGATTGAAGGTGGCTTGCTTGAGGCAGTGCCCTTTGCCCAGTTTCACATGAGACCTCTTCAACTCCCTCTATTATCGTCCTGAGACAAACGTCCTCTGTCCCTGGATCGGACCTGCGTTCTGGAGAGACCTTCAGGTCCAGGGGCTGTGGGGTCCTCAGAAGGCTTACACTTTCATCAACTTTCTGTAGCTGAGGGCGGTTTGGTTGGTGCTGTCGCACGTGGCACATCACCTCCAGGTACCGGTTCTGGTTCGCTCCGATTATCGGACCGCGTTTGCTTACATCAATCGCCAAGGAGGGGCTCGCAGCAAGAGTGCCCTTCGGGAGGTGTCTCTGATTCTTTCATGGCCCGAGAGCATTGTGCCAGGCATCTCGGCAGTGTACATTCCAGGGGTGGAAAACCTGGCAGCGGACTCCCTAAGCAGGGGGTCCTCTCGCCGGGGGGAATGGTCCCTCAGCAACGGGGTAATTCTATTCCCCTGTCGCAGGTGGGGGATGCTGGAGGTGGATCCGTTTGCCTCTCGGCACAATCACAGGCTCCCTGCATTTGTTTCTGTCCCAGGACCCTCTGGCTCTGGCGGTGGATGCCATGTCTCTGTTCTGGCGGGAACTCGGTTTCCTGTATCTGTTTCTTCACTTTCCCATGGTGGGCAAGGTGGTACGCAAGCTGGTTCACGAGGGTGTGCCAGTAATTCTGATGGCCTCGAGGTGGCCAAGACAGGTGTGGTTCGCAGATGTCGTGTGGTTGGCAGTCGATCAGTACAGACTGCCTCTGGTTTCGGATCTGATCACGCTAGGTCAGCTTGTTACTCCAATTTACAAATGCTGGCTTGACAGTGTGGCTGCTGCAGCCTCCATTCTACTAGAAATGGGTTGGTCTAAAACTGTTGCCCAAACGCTTGTCAGGGCTAGGAAGTAATCTTCCTCTGATATCTACTACAGGACCTGGCGGACCTACTTTGATTGGTGCGAGGATAGAGTCTTTCCTTGTCGGGTGTTTTTCCATCCCTCGAACTCTGGAGTTCCTTCAGCATGGACTGGACATGGGTTTTCAACTTAGCACTCGGAAGGGGCATGTTTCCGCTCTTGCGGTTTTTCTTCAGAGGTCTTTCGCTCTTCATCCTTTGGCTAAGATTTTTTTCCAGGGGGTCACTCTTGTGCGCCTTCCTCGCAAACCCTGGTCACCTGTTTGGGATTTAAATTTGGTGTTGTCTGACCTTCAGGGTCCTCCTTTTGAACCTGGGCAGGTTTCTGATCTATCCATTTTCACCTTAAAAATTGCCGTTTTGGTGGCTATCGCCTCTGTTCGACGTGTTTCTGAGTTGGCGGCTCTGTTCATTCAGGGCCCCCTTTGAGAGACATCAAGACAAGGTGGTTTTCCGCTTTAGACCGGACTTTCTGCCAATGGTTGTCTCTGCCTTTCAACTCAGTTAGGTCATTGTGCTTCCTTCCTTGTGTCCTAAGCCTAGCAACGACAAGCAGAGGGCCTTGCGCTCTCTGGATGTTGTTAGATGTGTAAGGTTCTATCTGGTGGCTACTTCACCATTCCGGAAGGCGGACGCCTTTTGTTGTGGTGCCCTCCGGGCCCAGGAAGGTTTTTGGCGTCCGTCAAGTCTATCTTTAGTAATTGGATTCGTTAGGCCGGTTTTAGGGCCTATGCTGCCAAGGGGAGGGATCCCCCTTTTCAGATCACTGCTCATTCTACTCGTGCTGTACTTGGTCTTCTGTTCATACTTTTGCCAAGTTTTATGAGGTTGATGTGCGGGCCTCAGCGGATGCTGTTTTTTGGCCGCAAAGTTCTGCAAGCTGCAGTGATTTATTTTGGGCATTATTGCCTGTTGGGATCCCCACCCATTTTTGGACACTGCTACTGGATGTCCCAGAAGTGATTAATCATTAACGAAGCAGGGTGTGAGGCATACTTGGAATAATACCATTTTGTGATTACTCACCTGTAAAATGGATATTATAAGTATGCCTCACACCCTGCTTCGACCCGCCCTGAGTTGTATCTTGGATCCTCTTTATGGTGAAATGTTTTCCTTGTTCATGTTGTTATTTTTTATTATTGGCTCTTCCTGGTCCCCTTACTGCTTTCATATACTGGGGAGTGTGTGGGGGGTCTCAGGTATTTGTGGACCGGGAGGGGCTTCTTTTTTTGCCATCTCTGCTAGAAAAGCGCCATCTAGTGGCTATAACCCAGAAGTGATTAATCATTAACGAAGCAGGGTGTGAGGCATACTTATAATATCCATTTTACAGGTGAGTAATCACAAAATGGTATTTTTGCAAGCAGGGTATGAAAATAACTCTTTAAGGTACACCATCTTTCCCTTGGAGTTATTGACAAATAAACTTATTAGACAATGTGGTACAATTTTAGAGCTATACATATATTTGAGCTTTTAAATTGCCTTATACATTTAAGGGCTGCAAATATACAAGCACAACATGGGTGTTTATGACAATCTGGATAATCCTCTCTATGTTCTCATGGAGCACTAAACCTCTTTCATCTGATACCTCTAGACTCTTACCAGAAACCGCCCAATGTGATCGCTTTGCTCACAATTTGAATATTTTTGACACCAAAATCCACTTTAGGTCCACATTAGGTTCAAAACTTTCCAGCATCAATAATGCAATCCTTATGGCATATTCTCATCTCGTCAATGCAGAAAAGAGACAAATAGTTTGGTGCACTGGTGTGTATGACAATCTTAATAGTCCTCTATATTAGCATGAAGCAGTAAATGTCTCTTTCAATCTATAATATCACTGCACATGCTGAATCGACAACCTCGGTGCTCCATTTTAACAATCGTGCCCATCATCTGACACTCTTACCAGAAAGTGCCCAATGTAATCGCTTTGCTTAGAATTCTTTGACTCTTTTTTTTTTTTTTTCCACCAAAATCCACTTTAGGTCCACATGAACTTCAAAACATTAAATAAAACTTTCCAGCATCAGTGAAGCAATTCTTATGGCATATTAATTCTCACCTCACCAATACAGAAAAAAGAGAAATTGCCCATAGCATAAAACCTTTTTTCTTTAATGCATGGCACGGCCCGCTTCGGTATTCATAACAGATGGGTTATTCCCCCACTAGGTGGCGCAGTAGCACTGCAGAAAGCTGTGGCACCTCCCGGCTCCCTATAAAAACGTGATTAACCAACAAGTTCCCAGAGTTTCCTCTGCAGTGACACTGCGAAGTTAGAAGATGTCTATTTCCATCTGTTTCTGGACCCTCACTGTCTCCCAGCCTCGGCTGACAGATCGGGTGAAGGTAGAAGAGCACTAGGGTCAAGTGCTCCAGGAGCGCTGCTCCAAGCTGCAGGCCCTGTACCACAAAAGGTTGTCGGCAATAGACTTTATGGTGAGCCTAATAGGGATGCGGAGTTTCTGTCCAGGCTTCTGATGGGGTGTGTTGCTCGGGGACTGTGTCCCCTTATTTTCACTTTTGGGGTCCCCCCCGGCCATGGCTGCTCACTGCTGCCTTCTCTTCTTTCTTTCCCTCCCATTTCTGACTTTGTTCGGGGGGTGGGGGGGGTGGGGGGGCGGGTGGTGGTGTTAGAGATGTGATTTCTGTGGTGTTTTTTGATGTTTTTTGTGTATTTTGTGGTGTTTTTAGCAGCCGCGCCGCTTTGTACTGCGTTACGCGGCTGTGGGCGCTATATCCTGAGGTGATTTTGCTTAGTCATGGCGCCGGGCGGGTCACATAAGCGTCATTTTTCGCGCTCTTTGGGGGGGGGGGGCTGGTGATGAGTATTGCGTCGTCCCCCCGTGGCCCGCCCCTCGAGATACCTCTGGCGGCACCATTTTGGACGAACTGCGCGTCTGGCTTTCTCCCTTCCTGACGGCAGTGCTGCTTCCTCCGGTGTCTCGACTTAACCTGTGGTCTGTGCGTGCCTGAGTGACCCTACGGTGTCTTTGGTCCGTGAGTCCCCCTTGGGGGGTTTTTATTGCATAGGGTGTATTTGTTGCGGGATGCTCATGTGTCTTTTTACTTATGTCTTTTAGGCGGGATACCTTGTGGTTGTGGTTTCTCCTGGCTCCACTCCTTACTCCCCCTTATCTTCCCCTTCACTACTTATGGGGGCATCCCGTGGGAGGGCATCCCGGGTGGCTTCTGTCTTAGCCTTTACCCACCACTGGCCTATTGTGCCTGTATTACTCACCATATGGAGGCTTCTGGGGATGGCGTGCTTGGGGGCCCTTCGGAGCAAGCCCGGCTGTGTTCCATGTGTGGGGTATCCCCTGTGAGTAACAGTGTCACGGTGTGCGTGCCGTGCACTGAAAGTGTCCTTGCGCTCCAAGCTGGTTTGCCTGCTTCGCTTCCCAGCTCTGCGCATCCCTCGGCTTCACCTACTCCCCCGCTCCTGCAATCGGGTCCCAGTGAGGGGGACATTAGCAGGGAGTCGCGCTCTGATCTGGCTTTGCAGGTGGCCAACATTAAGAAGCTGCTTGCCAGGTCTGTTCCTAGGAAGGCCTCTGGCAAGAAGCGGCACCTGGATCCCAGATCCTCTCCTCTTCCTGAGATGTATGTGGGGATTGATGATCTTGGAGAATGTCACCCACTTGAGATGGGGGAGTTTTCCCAGGATTCTGACTCCTCTGGGAACCAGCAGGAGGGTTGCGATAGTGACCCTGGTTCAGCGTCCCGAGAGGAATCATGGTACCCTGAGGATACTGATAATATGCTGTCACATATTTTTGAAATTTTGCACATTGCTGCCCCTGAAGTAGCTAAGAGAAAGCAGGAGGAGCTTTTTCGCCCTGGTAAACAGCGTCTAGAGTTCCCTGAGCAGGAACATTTCACCACCCTGGTGCTTAAAGAATGGAAATGTCCTTACAGGCTGTCTGCTGTGCCCAAGGGTCTGGATAAAGGGTATCCCTTTCCTGCTGATCTTGTTAAGAGGTGGTCTTTTCCCCCTGAAGTGGATGCTCCTGTACTAGGCTTGTCTAATACTTCGGTCATGCCTTCCCCTGACACTACTAGGGACAGTGAGGACAGGTGCATGAATCAGTTGGCCTGCCATGCTTTTACGTGTGTGGGGGCTGGATTGCGCCCGGCCTGTGCTGCCGCCGACACGGCTATTGCCCTATTGCCCTTAAGAAGCTGCTCAAGCGTCTTCTTGATGGTGCTACTGCTGGTAGTGGAGGGGAGGAACATAGGACTCTCTTACTTCTGATTTTGTTACATTTATCCTTACTGCTATGGATGATGTTGTGCGGCTGAGCGGTAGGGCCTCCACCCTCTTGGTGGCTATGCGCCGCTCTGTCTGGTTGCGCCAATGGGCAGCTGATGCTGCGGCTAAGAAAGCTCTCACTGGTCTCCCCTTTGCAGGGCTGCGGCTTTTTGGGGAGCGTCTTGATGTTTTAGCCAAGGATGGCAGGCTGCCTCAGCCTAGGAGGCAGTCTCGGCCATTTCGGGGTTCCTCCGTCCCCCTTCCTTTCGTACTCCCAGAGGAGGTCGTGTCTCTTCTCTAGTGGCCGCAGAGATTCTTGGGAGATCCCGTGGTCGTCCCGTTTTTTCCTGGAGTGCTAAGCCCAGACCCTCTCCCAAGCCCCTTCAGGCATGAAGAAGCGTCCTCACCCATAGTTTGTAGCCTGGCTGCCTCCAGGATTCATCAGAACCCGGATGTTTTTTACACCCCCTGTCTGCTCATGGGGTGCTTCTGGCAGTTCCTTGACTGTTAGAGTCAGGAGTCTTTTCATAAGTCCCCCAACAGGAAGGCTTTCTGAGGCCCATTCTGGCCCTGAAGGGCATCAACAAAATTGTCTGATTCCAACTTTTTTTGCTTAAAGACGTTATGCTGCTATCAGTACTCTTCGCCTGGGCGACTTCATGGCCACTGTGGGCATCAAGGATGCTTATTGTCCTGTGCCTTTCTTTCTTTCCAGGTCATCAGAGATTTCTAGGTTTGCGCTGGAGAATCGGCATTATCAGTTAATGGTTCTACCCTTTGGTGTCACCTTGGCACCTCAGCTGTTCACCAAGGTAGTGGTAGGGGTGATGGCTCTGCTAAGGAATTCGGGCATCCGCCTCATTCCTGACCTGGATGTCATCCTGATTGGGGCCAAGTCCTTTCCTCAGGTCGTGCAGGTCACTCAGACGGTGACCTCCGCTCTAGAATCCCTTGGCTGGGTGATCTACCATCCCAAGTCTTCTCTGTTCCTGTCCTTGGTGAGGTCTTTTCTGGGTATGACCCTGGATATCTTAGGTCAAGTGTTCCTTCCTCAGTAGAAGGTGAAGGGTCTTCAGATGCAGGCTTGGGCTCTGCTACCGTGTCCTCATCCCTACATCTGTCAGGGGATGCAGTTGGTGGGCCTGATGGTGTCCTGCTTTGGGTAGTCCCCTTTGCTCGTTTCACATGAGACATCTTCAGTCGAACCTCTTGTCAGTTTGGGATCGGGGCCCTGAGTCCTTGGATCAGGAGTTGATCTGTCTCTGGCCAGACGGTCCTTCTTGTGGAGGCTGAACTCCAGGAACCTTCTAGGGGACAGGTCCTTCCTGCCCCTGTGCTGGGAAACGGTCGCCGCAGGGGACAGTCTGACCGGTTGGGGGGGAATTTTGGAGATCCCTGAGGTTCCAGGGAAGGTGGGGCCCACATGAGGACCATGCTTCCATCAACGTCCTGGAACTGTGGGCGATCGGGTTGGTTCTTCTTACATGACCACTCACCTTCAGGGTTGGACTGTTAAGATCCGCTCAGACAACCATACGGCGGTTGTCTACATCATCCATCAGGGAGGTACTTGGGACAAGTGAGCCTTCCAAGGAGTGTCCCTGATTCTGTCTTGGGCGGAACAGCATGTTCCCTGCATCTCAGCGGTTTACATTCCGGGGGTGGAGAACCAGGTGGCGGACTCCCTGCGTAGGGGGTTGTCTCGTCTGGGGGAATGGTCCCTCAACAACTGGGTGCTTCTCTCCCTGTTTCACCGCAAGGGTCATCCAGACGTGGACCTGTTTCGGTCCCGCCACAATCACAAACTTTCAGATTTTTGTGTCTGTTTCAGGATCATCCTGTCTTTGCTATGGGTGCCTTGGCATTCCCTTGGACGGAGTTCGGCTTCTCTAAGAGTTCACTCTGTTTCCTCTTCTGGGCAGTGTTATATGTAACATAGCCCAGGAGCGGGTACCACCCATCCTGGTGGCCCTTTCTTGGCTGTTGAGACCTCTATCTTGGTGATAAAGGGGTTGCCTGCTTCTGTTGTTGATTCCATGATTAGGCCTAGGAAGAAGTCCTTGTACTTCGTCTATTACAGGGTCTGGCATGTTTACATTGTCCGGTAGGACTCTTAAGTCTCTTCCCTTTAGAGTGTTTTGCTATTCCCAGGACTCTGGAATACTTGCAGCTTGGTTGGATTTGGACCTTCAACTTTGTACACTCAAAGGCCATGTTTCTGCTCTGGCAATTTTCTTCCAATGTGCTGTTGCCACTTACTGGCTGGTTCAGGTTTTTTACAGAGTGTTTCTCACCTGCGTCCACACCGTAATCCTTGCTACCAGTCTGGGATCTAAATCTGGTGTTGTCTGCTATGCAGGGGCATAGCCCCTTCTGTGAGTACTCACCTGTAGAATTGTTTTTGTTCTTGCATGGCACGGACCGCTTCGCCCCACCCTTGTTGCTGTTGTTTTTGGTTGCCGCTTTATGGCGATTGTTCCAAGTTAAATTGTTTTATTTTTTTTACCTTTTCTACATTCTTACCTTTTATTCTCTCCCGGCTTCTTGTCTCACTGCTCGTCTACGCTGGGAACTTGTTGGTTAATCCCGTTTTTATAGGGAGCCGGGAGGTGCCACAGCTTTCTGCAGTGCTACTGCGCCACCTAGTGGCTGAATAACCCATCTGTTATAAATGCTGAAGTGGGCCGTGCCATGCAAGAACAAAAACAATTCTACAGGTGAGTACTCACAGAATTGCTTTTTTAAAAGTTTTGCTAGATTTAAATATAAAAAAAGTGCACTCACAAAAGTAAACATATAAATCATTAAAACCGCTCCCAATTCAAGTATAATTGCTCCTCACTTCCTGTGGCCACCAGGTATCAGTAGGCTCTCAATTTCACATGTAAGTACACATGTTAAGCTTTCTAGGCATACCCAGCTTGTTGTAGTGGGCAAGTAATTCATTGAAAAAATCTTTGATTGCACTGGGTTTCCCTAAAAAATTATGTGTATAAAAGCAGAATAAAAAACACATTTTCCTAAAATTTCAATATGCAAACCAGAAAAAAGGTCCCCCAATCAGAACAATGCCCGACATGCATAGCTACTTTAACCCTTTTTACTGCCAGCCTACTTGAGATTTTGTCACACTCTTGACAGGTCATTTTTCATCATTTTGCGCTTGTTTACCTTTTGATTTTTGCAAGTATTTCCAGGAATATTACAGCAGTGTTTAGGCTTTAACATGAAATGTCTTGCTTTTAATTTCTCCACGGTTTTGAATAAAAACCTAAAAGAAAACCCAAAAAAGTTTTTTTATAAATTCTCATTTATGTTATATAAAAAATGTATTTTATTAAAGAAAGCCATATTGCATGGTGTAGAGGTCTCATGGATCCCTTACCAGTTCACAAAGGCTTAACTGTAAAATTGAAAAAACTCACCTCACAGCTCAGCACTAGAAGCGGGGGGTGATTTAATCCACCCGCCCTCAAGAGGCGGGGCTAGTGATGACGGCGGGAAGGGGGCCTCTTTCAAGCCCTCTCCTCACTGTGGAAGAGCCGGGGGGGGGGGGGGATTTACAGTCCATCTAAAAAGAGTGTTGTTGTGTGAGCAAAGGCAAACCTTTGTTTTTTTTTTGTTTTTCTTTTCTCATTCTTGCTACATCACTTAAAGTGGGCCTACCCCCAGATACTAGCACACATTCACATGCTATGCGGATGTTGACCATTGGAGTTCTGTGCACAACTCCCAGCAAGGGTGGAGAGAGTTGCTGCCTACATTTCTGTGAGGTTTTAAGAGGAATGACCTCTAAATCTCTCAATACATCCTCGCTAATAAGGTCTCTTTTTGTTAGAGACATCCCTTGTAAAGTGGACTAGACTCCAACTATTCTAGGTGCCACCATTGCTTTCCAGCAGGACCCGACACCTTTTATGGGGCAATAAACTTCCTGTGTGTTGGATAACCCAACCTGACCATACAGGAATGACCTAGAAGGCAACATTTGGCTGTTAGGAAAGCCAGAGCCTAAGCAAGTCTCACAGCTGCAGGGGATGTGAAATGTCTTTTCCATTTTGCTTCCATTGCATTGTTTGCATCTCCTTATGCTATATTGCTTATGAATTTTCCCTTGTGTTTAAACATGTAACCAACAACCCTTGACAGAACAGGCTCAGCTGGATAGGATATCATTGTGACACACATTAGTCTACTATACCACTTTTAATTATCTGAGGAGATGAAGGGTTCTCCAGGGTCATGAGGTGGTATGCTGTGGTTAACACTTTTAGTACCAATTTGTGACCCCTGGTGTGTGGCCTGACCACAGTGAATGTTCTTCCTGAGGAGACTGAGAAAACACTTGATCCAGACATCCTCCTAGAATAGGGTCTTACTTTAACCCTTTAAGTGCCAGCCTACCTGGGGATTTTGTCACCCTTTGTTGCCAGACCATTTTGCTCTATTTTGCACTACACATGTTCAGCTGTGACTTTTGAAGGGATTTTCCAGGGAAATTCTATTTTTTTTTTTTCAGTAGAGTCTGGGCGTTAACATGAAATTTCTTGTTTGCCATTTTTTAAGTGAATTCTCAATTTTCACTATATCCATTCCAGGTCGTCCCAGAAGTAATGACATGTGGGTATTCCACCGCTAGGTGGCGCTTGACTGCAGGATCAAAAGCTGTAGCTCCTCCCGGCCCCATATAAAAACAGGTGTCTCTCTGATTCCCCAGTGTTCTTCCTGCAGTCTTTCTGCATGAGGATCGTCTGGAATACTCTTTCCTGGATACTGCAGCTGAGCAGGGCCTCCTAGCTCGTCGGCCGCTGTGACCTATTCCCACTGTTCCCGTGGACCCACTACTCCCTCACAGCTTTGGCTGACCGGTACGGTGAAGGTAGGGTGAACGCCGGGGTTAGGCGTTGGCAGAGCTAGGCTCTGGGCCGCAGACCCTGCCTAAAGGGTAGCCGGCCATAGGCTGATGGTGAGCCTATATAGGGGGGGGACCACTTTATGCCCACGGGGCTTATGCCCTCCCTGCCCCACAAGCTTTATTGGTGTATTGTGCTTGGTGTACTTTACTTATTACTTGACTGGACTCTAGTCCCTTGCGAGCTGTGTGCTTTTTGTGTCAAACTTTTCACCTCACGTACTTACCCTCCTCACTCCCTCGATGCTGCTCCCTCCCCTCCCCCTGATGCTGCCGTGCTGTAAAGGGGGGGGGGGGGGAGACGGCGTTGCACAGGCGGAGTATGGCTGGCCGCGGATTCCGGTGCGCGCGTGCTGCTGGCTGTCCCGGGCCGCGCTTCTGCTGGGCCCCTCCGTGGGTCGCCTGCTGTTCCTAGGCCCTCCGCCATCTTTGGGGGCGGGCTGCGATTTTCGCGCCGTCGGGGGGGGGGGGGGGTTTGCACGATGACACTCTTCGCGTCACTGCTGTGTGGCCCGCCCCTCGAGGAACGTGTGCTGCTGCTCTGCGCCATCTTCTCCCTCCTGCAGGCTGCTGTCGTCCTCTGCCAGGCCATAGAGCGTGTTGTGAGTCCCTATTGATAATGTCTTTTATTCTAAGCATACAGTACGTCCTGCTCCAATATAATACTTACACGTGGGTAATCCTCCGCCAGAGGGCGCTGCTCAATGCAGACATGCAAAAACAGGCTCCTCCCGGCCCTTCATATACCCAGGGACCTCCCACAAATCTCCAGATTTCTCTGCAGTGCTGACTGCGAAGACATGAAGTATCACTCTCTCGCAGGTGAGCGGGGCTTTTACAGCCTGCGGCCCTGCAGGACTATTACCACCCATCCTCTTCGATAAGATGTGCCTCCCAGCCTGGGCTGCGCTGGTCGGGTGAAGGTAGGCAGCACCTCGTGTGCTCACGGAGCTATGCTCCACCGCAATCCCCCACCATTAGGCCGATGGTGAGCCTCCATTAGATGCCTATCCCGCATTATTGCCCGTGCCCCTCATAGCGATGAACCCTGGGTGCTTCCTCCCGTAGCACGGAGGGAAAAGAAAGGGGGAGGGTATGTGTGTGGCGGTCCCAGCATAATGTTAACACGTTTATGGCTGTTGACTTTTTATTTAAACTTGGGTGTCAGTGCCGCGCTCCTTGCTCCACTTAAACCTTGTCTGGTTGTGCGCATGTGTGTCCTTTCATTGCATGAAGTGTGCAGCCCGGGCGGCAGCATCATTCTCTAGTGTTGAGAGCAATCTCCTCAATTACACTCTGTATGTGTGTCCTATCCACTACTGTCATTGACGTTGCGCTGGTTAGAGCTTCGCGCTCTTTGGGGGAAGCGGGGACTTGGCATGACGCACCCCGCGTCACGGCCAGATCAGGCCCGCCCCTCGAGGTTCGCTTGGCACCATTTTGACGGTCTTCGTGCGCGTGGTTGCGATCCGCCTCCTCCCTTGGTCATGTAAGTGCCCTCCCGGGCGGTTTTTGTTCCTATGACTTTATTCAGCTGCACATGGCACTGACACCCCCCTCTTATCCCCTTTATGTCTTTCAGACGCCAAGATTTCGGTGGCTTCTCCCGGCCTGACATATATCGGGTTCACATACAAAAATAAATAAATAAAAAATATTCTCCCACATTCCTAGCGGGTCTTGGGGCATCCAGGGTTGCCTATTGTGTAAATCCCTGCAGGCATACTGCTCAGATAATCAACATATGGAGGCATCTCAGAATTATGTACCCGGGGTCCCTCGGGGACATGACCGGCCGTGTACATTGTGTGGTCAGCCCCATGCTGATGCTGACAGAGCACGGGTCTGCGGACCGTGTGCTGAACAGGCACTGACCCTGCAATCAGGTTTGCCAGTGGCTGCACCTCACTTCAATACACCTGTCTCCCCGGACCTAAATCTCACTCCTGATGAGTCTTACTTGAGCGGGGATGACCAGCAAGTCGTGCCGCGCAGGCTGCCTACGGCTGAGCAGGTGCTGTCTAGTTTGGCGGAGCGCTTGGGCCCTGGAAAGAAGCGGTCCCTGACGCCTCCTGGTTCTCCGGTTCCTAACGATACTGATGAATCTGCTGCTATGCAGGACCTTGATCCTTCTGGTGAAGGTGAGCTATTCTCCGATTCGGGCTCCTCGGATGAGATGCCCTGGAGCCGTGATGATTCTGGGCCCGGTTCTTGGGGCCTGTGTGACACAGATGAACTACTTATTAAAATCTTTGAGGTTTTGTCAATCTCCCCTCCTGGAGAGGCTCCCAAGCCTAAGAAGGCGAGTTTCCACACAGCGCCGCCGCGCTTGGAATTCCTGGAACAGGAGCATTTCCAGAATCTTATATCCAAAGAATGGGAATCGCCTTGTAAACTTAAAGGGGTCTGGGATTGGAAGTACCCCTTCCCTCCTGATATGGTTAACTTTTGGTCAGCACCTCCTGTGGTGGATGCACCGATTATAGGGTTTACTAACCCCCCCCCTTCATGACGGCTCCTTATTACCGTACCCTTCGGGATGCTGAGGACCGGCGCATTGACAGACTGGCTTCCCACGCCTTTTCGTGTGCAGGGACGGCTCTGCGCCCGGTCTGTGCCGCAGCCATCACTGCGGTGGCCGCCAGGACTCTCATTAGAAAACTACTTGATCACCTACCTGAGTACCTCCCCTGGGGGGTCTTTAATGCGCTCTCAGATTGTGATGTGTTTGTGAGGTTTATCCTCTCAGCGCTGGATGACACCATTAAGATGTGTGCTAGAACCTCTGCCCTTGTGGTAGCTATTCGCCGCCTGGTCTGGCTGCGACAGTGGGGTGCTGACGATGATACGAAAAAAGCTCTCACTGGCCTTCCTTTCAGAGGATGGCGTCTATTTGGGGCCCGTTTGGACCTTTTTGGAAAAAAGGGTAAGGCACCCCTACGCAGAAGGCCGTCTAGGCCTCCTCGGGGCAGGGACACCCCTCCCCCTCCCTACGCTAGTGTCAAACATGAACCTGAGGTGTGCTTCCAACTTTTCGGAGTGGATTTCCACCACGGGGTGGGCAGGCAACGCCCTGGGCCTTCTGGCAGGGCTAAGTCCAAATCTGCCAAGACTTCCCAAGCATGAAGGGACGCCCTCGCCCTTCTGGGCAAGGGGACTGCCACAGCACCTGACTCCTATCTGGGAGCGTATCTTATCCTTCTGGTGGTTCCAGGAGGTAGTTCCCCTGGACACAGGATAGAATTTGATGGGCGGTCCCTCTCAGAGGTTGTCAGGATGCTTCTAGCCCCTGTTTTTCCCCTCAGGAGTTGGTGCAGGCCGTACTCGGCCTGCAGGGTCTGGGCTTACTTGCAGGTTGCCCTTAACAGAATGGGGCGATGGCCTCTGTTAACCTTTCTCTTTCCCTCAAAATGATGAGGCAATCTGGGCCATACTGGCCTATGGTAGGCTTGGCAATTCTACACTCACAGGTAGCCCCTGTATGATATCTCTGTCTTGGGACACAGGCGCCCCGTGCAAGGGGGGCTTCCAGCCTCCTGTGGAGTTCTAGATCCTTTTAGTTCCCCCTGTGTCTTCTGGACACCAAGACCTTTACTAGTCAGTGTTGAAGGACCAACCCTGCGGATTGGGGCCTTATTTTTGGCCTCTCTTCTGCTCCCAAGCTACTCGCCAAGGTGTGGATGGGGGTTATGTCTCTGACATGCTGGTGGGGCGTCCACACTAGGACCTACCGGATCGTCCTTCCTTACTTCCCTATCTCTACGTCAGGCCGCGTAGGTTAGTCGGCCGGCGGTGTCCCCTGGGAGTTACTGGATGGGTGCTCAGTCACCTCAATCCCTCATGGTCCCTTATCCGCTATCTCCATTCCTTGGATTCGGTTCAGGCTTGAGCCTTCTTCCTTGGCAACAAGTGGACTCCTGGTTATGGGGGCTCTGTCCCTCTTCTCTGACATCTTACTTTCACCAGGCAGGATTGCAGCTGGTGGGGCCGTTGGTGGCATATCAGATGATATCCCTTATATACCGAGCCCTTGGGCTCTTCGGCACAGTAGGTTACTGATCCTAGATGGGGTTCCAGCACCCCGGGAGCTAGGTCTGTGCTCATTCCCCTTTGGTACGGTGGTTCCTCTTGAGCTGGTTATATTCAAGGACCCTGTCAGGGGGCACCCCGTTCTTTGCTTGCATCTTCCTGTGAATGGTCACCTTGGGTACCAAGTCTCACAAGTTGGCGGGGGGGGGGGGGGGGATTTCTTCCAAAACCCCCCGTGGTTCCTAGGTAGGGTCCCTTAGAGGGCCCATCTTACCTACTGGCTTGTTAAAACATTGAACCTTTAGTTGACTCTATACTGCTTGACTTCTCTCCAGGACCTGTCTATTTGGGGACTCTTGGCCTGTTGGAAGACAATGGCCTGTTTTATTATTGGTCTGGAGCTTGAAGCAGGATGATTCTCGTGGAAGGTTCCTGATCTGGGTGGGGGTCTACGTCCCCTGCTCCTCAGTGGTATTCGCTCCAATGGATGTCTTTCAGTGGCAGGTTGTGCTATCCTGGTGTCCCTCTGAGAGCCAACTAGGGTGGCTCTGTTGGGTCTCGCTAATATCACAGGGGCTCTGCCCTTGTTTTCACTCCCGGCTTCTTTTCTCACTGCTTTTCAATACTGGGAATTTGTGGGAGGTCCCTGGGTATATGAAGGGCCGGGAGGTGCCTGTTTTTGCATGTCTGCAGTGAACAGCGCCCTCTGGCGGAGGATTACCCACGTGTAAGTATTATATTGGAGCAGGACATATTGTATGCGTATAATACCAATTCTACAGGTGAGTATTTCACAGAATTGTATTATTATGCGGCTGGGCATGTGCTGTAGGATGCTTATTGCTGTTCACATTGTGACTTCCAGGTGGGCCCCTTGATATTAAGGGTGTGCCCTCCCCCCTCTCTCCACGCCCTCTTTCCACGCCCTCTCCCTGTAAAGAGGGATCACATAAGGAGGACTCATTTTTGCGGGCTGGTCAGGTTGGGTCGTTAGTGCCTTGTACCTGTTACCATTACTCAAATCACCATAACGGAGGCTTCTGGGGATAGTGAGCTAGGGGCTCCTTTGGGGCGGGCAAAGCTCTGTCCCATATGCGGTGCTAGCCCTCTGGGAGGACTCAGCACGCGCCAGAAGTGTTATTTTTCTTCCGATCCATTCCAGATCCTCCTTACCACTTGGTATTACTGGGAATGCACCCTTTCGGCTTCCTGCACAGCCTTATTTCCCACGGATTCCTCTGACCCAACTCTATGCCTCCCCAGCTTTGTTGCTGTTTAAATTGGGGTCCGTGAAGGTAAGGTGAAGCGCCGGGGTCTGGGGCGCTTGCTGAGTGTTAAACCCTCAGAGCTGCATTCTTCATTAACAAGCAAGTCAGCTGCAGGTTTTTGTCTGGTGAGCCTGCTCGGGGGGACCAAGGGATTTTCCCTTTCTTATTGCTCTTTCCCATGTGTTTAAGCTGAGGTTGTTGGCCAGCAAAAAGGGGCTGCTCTGAGCCACTGCGCGGCCACCCTCAAGTGGACCTAAACCTTTTGGCAGGTCATTTTGTTTCTTTTTTTAATACTGTTTTTTTATTGTTTTATGGTTAAATCTATACTATTATGGATTGGGAAAGGGCAAATATAATATTACTATATCATGTCATGGAGTCACACACGATCCAGGGACAGTGGAGTCCGAAGGAGAGCAGAATCTCCATAAAGATCCTGAATCTGAGAGCTATTCTATTGTATTCAGACATTGGACGTCCCATCTGATGGGGCATCTCGTCCGGATACAAACAGACAGTTGGACTGCGGTCGTATATATCAACCACCATGAGGTCATCAGATGCAGTAAAGCCCTGATGGAAGTGAGCAGGGTTTTTACTTTGGGCAGAGGAACCAGTTCCATGTCCTCTGGTGGTACACATACCTGGAGTGGACAACTTGTAGGCCGATCATCTCAGCAGAACGGTCCTACATCAGAGGGAATGGTCTCTTAGCCAGTGGGTTTTTTAATCCCTATGCATGTGCTGGGGGATCCCAGATGTAGATCTCTTGCATCACGGCTCAGTCTGAAGGTCCGAAGTTTGTCTCAGCCCAGGGATCCTCTAACAATAGCAACAGATGTCCTGGCTCTTCAGTGGTCAGCATTCAAGCTTCTTTATGCATTTCCCTCCGATTTCACTCCTGTATAGAGTACTAAAAAAGGTTTAGCTTACAAGGGAGTCCCAACTATTTTGGTGGCTCCTCTGTGACAAGAAGAAGCTGGTTCTCAGGTTCTCTAGTAAGGATGTCACAGGGCAACTTGTGGAGGCGACGATCCAGATCTTCTCACACGGGCCTCTAAGGCATCCTAAATCACAAGTTCCAGCTTGGAAGGCCTGGCTATTGAATCCTTTATCTTGGAAGAAAGGGGTTTTTCTGCCAGAGTCATCCAGACTGTTTCAGGCCAGGAATAAATCTTTATCAAGTGATCTACTATAGAGTCTGGCAAGCATTTACCACTTGGTGCGAATCCAGGGGTTCGCTTGTAGAATATATTGAATTTTTGCAGAAGTCTTGATGAAAGTCTTCAATTGAGGACAAATATCTGCTTATCTATCTTTTTTCAGAAACCCATAGCTGAGAATGATTTTATCAGAACTTGTTTTACAAGGAGTTTCTCATGTGCGGCCTCCTCATAATCCACTTATGCCGGCTTGGGGCCTGAACTTGTTTTCAGGGTCCTCCTTTTTGAACCATGATAGATGCGTCATTAAGTCTAAGGGCTCTTATAGTTATCTCTCAGTGGCAATAACCTCAACAGGCGGTTTTCTGAATTAGCAGCTTATCAGTAAGCCTCGTTATTTGAGTGTTTTAGGATTTCTTCCTAAAGGTATCTTTTCATTTTAATGAAGAGCTGGTTTTGCCTTCCTTATGTCCTGTTCCAGTGTCTAATAAGGAAGGGGTGTTCTTCACTGTTTGGGTGTAGTGAGAGCACTAAGGTATTATCTCACTACTACACAATCTTTCCATAGTTTGGACTTCTCGCAGCAAAACGCATAAATAGCTTGTTTTACTCATCTGCATAACGAGCCAGCAGCGAGAACGGAGTCCCGTGATTGGCCGCCGGGCGGTCACGTGGGCGCAGTCACGTCCTCCGTGCCGGCCACCGGCAGGACTCCGTTCTCGTCGCTGGCTCGTTATGCAGGTGAGTAAAACAAGCTATTTGTGCGTTTTGCTGCGAGGGGGGCTCCAGCATTCTGGATGCCCCCCTTACGTATTACAATGACCACACAGCCAGACCAACACCCGTTAAGGTAAAAACGGGTGTTGATCCGGTTTAATTCAGTTCATTATGCAGCACATTTTTTTGCATGCAAAGGCAAACAGAGGTAATTTTTTTTGCTCACCTTCACGAAAAGCAAAAAAAAAAAAAAAAAAAAAATCCATCCTTTCATTAGATTTAGTAGTTTAATGTCATGGTCGTGGCTTTGTATCAACAAAAATAAAACCTCATGCGATACTGGATTATTACTGCTGATGAAGTATTCTGCATTGTATACATAACAACAGATGCCAAGGGAATGTCCAGATCAGCCGAGCACACCAGGCTTTCATTTGGTTAGCAAACAGATGCATAGATTGGATCAATTTAGGGTTATGAACTTTTTAGTTTTTCATTATATTAACTAGCATGATTGTCTGCTTCATTATCCTTGCAGATTTCCAGCTAGCGAAGCTGAATTTGGATTTTCAATATAAAAAAAAAAAAAAAAAAGTCTCAGCTAATAGATTTTTTGAATTCTTTTTATCACTCTTTTATCCCTTATTATACACCTATATTTTCTGTCAATACCGATGGTCTGCATGACTCCCTGCTCACATCATTGTTTTCATGGACTGAGCAGAGTACTTGCAAGATTAAAAGTAAACATCAATAACATGCTTCCCTGAATGTAAGCCTTTTATCCTGTACACGGCTCGCATGTCACGATTTGCACGTGACCCAGCAGTCTGGCTAAGGGCTTACAAAGCTATGCTTTTTAAATGACCCTCTTCTTGAAAGACAGGGCCCTCTGCTCAAGCCATTTACATTTAACTATTGGGGCTCAGGAATTAATATTGTATAAATTATCCTGGCAATATGTGCTGGTTTGCAATAACAAATAATTTAGTACAAAAATAAATTAAGCAAGTGCCATTATCTGCTCTCAGGATGGCATCCTGGTGATGCGTGTAGGAGAACTTATGTGGTTAGGATACTTCTATATTCCAATTATTAAATGTCCACCTATAGCCATATGTATGGACATTAAGCATATTTCCCTTATTATAGGTGCTTGCATGTTACTAGTGTATGTCTGGTATTAGAAGGACATATATAATCACACATAGCAATATTTTCTTTATTGCATGGCACGGCCTGCTTCGGTATTCATAACAGTTGGGTTATTCCGCCACAAGGTGGCGCAGTGGTACTGCAGAAAGCTGTGGCATCTCCCGGCCCCCTATACAAACGGGATTAACCATAGAGGTCCCAGTGTTTCCTCTGCAGTGAAACTGCGAAGATAGAAGATGGCTCTCTCTCTGTGCGCAGGTGAGCGAGGCAACCAAGCCTGCGGCCCTGCAACTCTATTTCCAACCGTTTCTGGACACTCACTGCCTCCCAGGCTTGCCTGACAGATCGGGTGAGAGTAGAAGAGCACTAGGGTCAAGTGCTCATGGAGCGCTGCTCCAAGCCGCAGACCCTGTTCCACAAAGGGTAGCCAGCCATAGGCTTTATGGTGAGCCTACTAGGGATGTGGAGTTCCTATCCTGGCTTCTGAGGGGGTAAGTGTTTTGGTGACTGTGTCCCCTTCTTTTCCTTCAGGGGTCCCACCCCACCCCCTCTTCTGGCCTGGATACTCGCCGCTGCCTTCTCGTCTCTCTCTCTCCCCCCCTCTCTGACTTTGTTTTTTTTTGGGGGGGGGGGGGGTTGGTGTTAGAGGCGAGTGGTATTGTGGTGTTTTGGCCGTTTACAGTGTGTGTTTTGGGTGCTATAACCTGTGGTGTTTTGGTTTGTCATGGCGCCAACGGGGTTACCTGGGCGCCGTTTTTTGCGCTCTTCGTACCTCAGCTGGCGCCATTTTGGATTAGCTGCGCGTCTGGATTTCTCCCTTCTGTGCTGCAGCGCTTTTTCCTCCGGTGTGTCGCTTCATCCTGCTGTCTGTGCCTTGGTGACCCTGCGGTGTCCTTGGTCCAGTCCCCCTTGGGGGGTTTTTCAGTGGTCTTGTGGGGCATGTGCTGCGGGATGCTCATGTGTCGTTTTCACTTATGCCTTTCAGGCAGGATACCAGTGGGTTGTGGTTTCTCCCGGCTCTACTCCTTCCTCCCCCTCATCCCCCCACCCATTTTTGCTTGTCTGGGGGCATCCCATGGGAGGGCATCCCGGGTGGCTTTTGTATTAGCCTTTACCCAGCGCTGGCCTATTGTGCCTGTGTTAATCACATATGGAGGCTTCTGGGGATAGCGTGCTAGGGGGTCCTTCGGGGCAATCCCGGCTGTGTTCCATGTACGGGGTATCCCCTATCAGAAATGATGTCACGGTGTGCGTGCCGTGCACTCAAAGTGTCCTTGCGCTCCAGCTTGGTTTGTCTGCATCGCTTCCCAGCTCTGCGCCCCCTTCGGCATCACCTACTCTCCCACTGCGGCAATTAGCTCCCAGTGAGGGGTATGCTAGCAGGGGGTCACAGTCTGCTCTGGCACTTCATGTGGCCAACATTGAGAAGCAGCTTGCTGGGCCTATTCCTAGGAAGGCCTCTGGCAAGAAGAGGCACCTGATTTCCACTCCCTCACGCTATACAGAGGAGTATGAGGAATTTGATGTCACTACTGGACGTTATTCCCTAGAGGAAGGGGAACTGCTCCAGGACTCTGACTCCTCTGGGGACCAGCAGGAGGGTTGTGATAGTGACCCTGACTCTAGGGAGGATTCATGGTATCCTGAGGACACTGATAATTTTCTGTCTCACATTTTTGAAATTTTACACATTGCTGCCCCTGTGGCGGCTAAAAGGAAACAGGGTGAGCTGTTTTGTCCTAGTAAACAGCGTCTGGAGTTCCCTGAGCAGGGACATTTCACCGCTATGGTGCTTAAAGAATGGGAACGTCCTAACAGGCTGCCTGCTGTTCCCAATTTCCCCCTGAAGTGGACGCTCCCGTGCTAGGCTTGTCCAATACTTCGGTCATGCCTTCAGCTGACACTACCACTCTGAGGGACAGTGAGGACCGGCGCATGGATCAGTTGGCCTGCCATGCCTTTACCTGTGTGGGGGCTGGATTGCGCCCAGCCTGTGCGGCTGCCATTACAGCTATTGCCCTTAAGAAACTGCTCAAGCGTCTGCTTGATGGCGCTAGGGATCGTAGCGGGGGGGACGAGTATAGGTTTGCTCTGATTTTGTGGCCTTTATCCTTACTACTATGGATGATAATGAGCAGTAGGGCCTATGCGCTTTTGGTGGCTATGCGCCACTCTGTTTGGTTACATCAGTGGCCAGCTGACGCTGCTGCTAAGAAAGCTCTCACTGGACTCCCCTTCACAGGGCTGCGGCTATTTGGGGAGCGTCTTGATGTTCTAGCCAAGGATGGAAGGTTACCTTAGCGTAGGAGGCAGTCTCGGCCCTTTCGGGGGTCATCCGTCCCCCTCCCTTCCTTTCGTGCTCCCAGAGGAGGCCGTGGCTCCCTCCTCTCTAGTAGCCGCAGAGATTCTTAGGGCCGTGGCAGATCCCGTGGTCGTCCCGGTCTCTCCTTGAGTTCCAAGCCCAACCCCCCCCCCCCCCCCCCCCCGGATGTCTTTAAACCCCCTGTCTGGTCAAGGGTTGCTTCTGGCGGTTCAATGCCTGTTAGAGTCAGGAGTCATTTGTCAGGTGCCCCATCAAGAACGGGGTCAGGGGTAGTATTCCAATCTTTTCACAGTCCCCAAAAAGGACGGCTCTCTGAGGCCCATTCTGGACCTAAAGGGCCTCAACAAATTTGTCAGATTCAAGCATTTTCGTATGGAGACGCTACGCTCTGCTGTCAGTACCCTTCGCCCGGACGATTTCATGACCACTGTAGACATCAAAGATGCGTATCTTCATGTGCCTATCTTCCCAGGTCATCAGAGATTTCTAAGGTTCGAGCTGCAGGATCAGCATTACCAGTTTGTGGCTCTACCCTTTGGTATCACCTAGGCACCTCGGGTGTTCACCAAGATACTGGCGGAGGTGATGGCTCTGCTAAGAAACCAGGGCATACGCATCATTCCTTACCTGGACGACATCCTGATTGGGGCCAAGTCCTTTCTTCAGGCCGAACAGGACACTCAGATGGTGACATCCACTCTAGTATCCTTCGGCTGGGTGATCAACTATCCCAAGTCTTCTCTGTCCCCGTCCTTGGTGAGGTCCTTTCTGGGCATGACTCTGGATACCTCTCAGGTCAAGGTGTTCCTTCCTCAGCAGACGGTGGGGGGTCTTCAGATGCAGGGTCGGGCTCTGCTATCGTGTCCTCATCCCTCCATCCGTCAGGGGATGCAGTTGGTGGGCCTGATGGTGTCCTGTTTCGAGGCAGTCCCTCTTGTCAGTTTGGGATCGGGACCCTGTGTTCCTGGATCAGGAATTTGCTCTGGCCAGACAGTCCCTCTCGTGGTGGCTGGACTCAAGGAACCTTCTGGGGGGCAGAACCTTCCTGCCCCCGTGCTGGGAAACGGTCACCACAGATGCCAGTCTGACCGGTTAGGGAGGCTTCTGGAAGTCCCTGAAGTTCCAGGGTCGTTGGGGCCCACAAGAGGCCCATGCTTCCATCAACGTCCTGGAACTGAGGGCGATCAAGTTGGTTCTTTCTCGCCTAGCCACTCACCTTCAGGGTCGGGCTGTTCAGATCCGCTCAGACAACCAGACGGCGGTTGCCTACATCAACCATCAGGGAGGGACTCGGAGCAAGCGAGCCTTCAAGGAAGTGTCTCTGATACTGTCTTAGGTGGAACAGAATGTCCCCTGCATCTCAGCGGTATACATTCCGGGGAGAACCAAGTGGCGGACTCCCTGAGCAGGGGGACGTCTCGTCTGGGGGAATGGTCCCTCAACTACCAGGTGTTTCTCTCCCTGTGTCACCGCTGGGGTCAGCCGGATGTGGACTTGTTTGCGTCCCGTCACAATCACAAACTTCCCAGGTTTGTCTCCCTGTCAAAGGATCATCTGGCCTTCGCCACGGATGCACTGGCAATTCCTTGGACGGAGTTTGGCTGCTGAAATCTACATCTTGACAGAGAAGGGGTTGCCTGCCTCTGTTGTGGATACCATGATTCGGGCTAGGAAGAAGTCCTCGTCCTTTTTCTATTACAGGGTCTGGCATGCTTACATTGCCTGGTGTGAGCCCAAGAGGCCGATTCATTAATAGCGCCAGGTAGCGACAGATGAGCGCCAGTAGCGTGATTTTCACAGCGCCCGCTAGTATTCGCTGTGCTTGGCCGTTGTTCGCTTGTTGACAGCGACTCAGTCGGTGTGCGGTAATGTTGAATACGGGGTTAGGAGTCGCTGTTTGACAGGTTCCGCGCTGTATGACAGCGAATGGCCAGAGCGAACGGCTCCCAGCATATTCATTAACAAATCATGCTCAAAAAATTCTCGCGCTGTGAAATGCTTGTTTAAACCCCAGAGCGCTGGCGGCGATGGCTTAAAAGTAGTTTTTAACCCCCAAACAACCATATTTTTTGTTTAAAAAATGAAACAAGTTTTTCTAAACATTTTGTAATATGAATACATTAATATCAGACCTGTAATATCAATTCTGCAAATTTTTTTTTTTTTTTTAACCTTAAAAAAAATATCTAACATTGCCGTAGTGGTCACAGAATTTTTGACAGTTAAAAAAAAAAAAAATAAATAAAAATCAATTAATTATGAATATTTAAAGATTGCTCCATTGAAATGCATTGGAGAGCGCCAGGGAGCGACATACCTGGCGCTGTGATGGGATTAGTAGCGGCGCTGTTCGTTGCAGTCGGCTACATGATGAATCCCGTGCTAGCTGAAGCTCTCGCCGGCGCTAGCCTCATTCAGCGTGATAAATGCGTGATTGTGTCCGCCGCCTGGCGTTCTAGAGTCGGTAGCCGCCGATAGCTAGCGCTAGTCAGACACTACCTGGCGCTAGCCCTTGATAAATAAGGGCCCAAGTCTTTTCCATTCCCAGGATTCTGGAATTTTTGCAACATGGTTTGGATTCTGGCCTTCAACTAAGTACCCTCAAAGACCATGTTTCAGCTCTGGCAATTTTTTTCCCAAAAGATCCTTTGCCAACTACCGGTTGGTTAAAACTTTTTTCCATGGTGTTACTCATGTGCGTCCACCTCGTAAGCCTATGCTACCAGTCTTGGACTTGAATCTGGTGTTGTCTGCTCTGCAGGGTCCTCCCTTTGAGCCTATCCGTGGGGCTGCTTTGCCCATTCTGACTCTTAAGGTAGCATTTTTGGTGGCTATCACTTCTGTAAGGTGAGTTTCTGAGCTGGCAGTGCTTTCCATCAAACCTCCTTATTTTGAGAGGCATCAGGATACGGTGGTGGTTCGGCTTAAGTCGGATTTCTTGCCGGAAGGTGGTGTCTGCCTTTCATCTCAATCAGGACATTGTCTTGCCTTCATTGTGTCCTAATCCTGTTAATTCCAAGGAGCGGACACCGCATTCTCTGGATGTGGTCAGGGCTCTGAAGTTTTATTTGATCGCTACTGAGCCTTTCAGGAAATCTGATGCTCTTTTTGTTCTCACTTCTGGACCTAGGAAGGGTTTGCCTCCGGCTAAATCCACTATCAGCAAGTGGATCCGTCAGGCAGCGGTTCAAGCCTATTCTGCTAAGGGGAAGGAACCTCCCTTTAGAATTACTGCTCATTCCACTCGTGCTATTGGTGCATCTTGAGCTTTTCAGCACCAAGCTTCTGTTGAACAAGTTTGCAAGGCCGCTACCTGGTCTTCAGTTCATACCTTTTCCAAGTTTTACAATGTTGATGTTAAGGCCTCAGCGGATGCTGCTTTTGGCCGCAAGGTGCTTCAGGCGGTAGTGAATTGAACTGTCGGCTGTTACTCATTGGGGATCCCACCCTACTTTTGGACAATGCTTTTGGATGTCCCAACTGTTATGAATACCGAAGCAGGCTGTGCCATGCAATAAAGACGAAAGCAATTCTGTGAGTACTCACCTGTAGAATTGTTTGTTCTTGCATGGCACGGCCTGCTTCGACTCACCCTTGTTATCATTATTCTTGGTTGCCTCTTTATGGTGATTGTTCCAAGTTATTTATTTATTTATTTTTTTACATATTTTACCTTTATTCTCTCCCGGCTTCTTGTCTCACTACTGGTCTACGCTGGGAACTCTATGGTTAATCCCCTTTTTATAGGGGGCCGGGAGATGCCACAGCTTTCTGCAGTACCACTGCACCACCTTGTGGCGGAATAACCCAACTGTTATGAATGCCGAAGCAGGCCGTGCCATGCAAGAACAAAAACAATTCTACAGGTGAGTACTCACAGAATTGCTTTATTATAGCCTAGGGGCCCCTTTTTGTTTGCTTGTTTTTAATAGAGTAGGTGTAACTCTAGGGGAAGCGACCACACTGGGGCCCAGAAGGTAACACCACCTTCTAGAGCCATTATGATTTTGAGTAAGGCATTTACCACTGGTAGTGGGGGACTTTCTCACCAAATCACTAATACTTAAAGTGGACCAAAACCCACGCTAATCGACCCTGGAATCTATAAGATCCCCAGACCGATCGATTCCCTCCCCCCCCGGGGCATCCAAAATCGGGATGCCCCGCTGATTGGAACCCCCAGGTCGCCCCATACACATACCTTGCTTCCCGGTCCAACGGCACATGCATGAGCCGTGGCCACATTCCCGCTATCCCTCTAGCAGGGCGCGTGCCTGCTAGACAGCTCGCCAGACTCAGAACGAGCATACAGACTTGAATTCTTCAGTATGTAGGCATCGTGGTTGGAGCCTGAAAACCCAGCCATAACACATGGGAACCAAAGGTCATGATCTGCAACACACTGCACATTGATGGAAATGGCCCATCTTGCAGTTCCTGCACAAAATATGCAAATCACACAGGTCAAGAGTAGAGCAGCATTCAAGCGCACCTACACTCACATAATAGATGCTAAATAGAAAGGGACAACCATTGGTAAGACAGCCTTCTTTGGGTGAGTAAGAAAAAGGGACTTGGCAGATTGTGTGCATTGACCAAAACCCTCCCTGGAGTCTGAGACAAACCCTCCAGGTCGTCTGAAAACTCTCCTTCTTTCCCAGTTCAACAGCGCATGTGCGAGCAGTGGCCGCATCCCCACTATTCCTTCAGCAGCCAGCCATTTGTGAATGGTCGACAGGGGCATGCTCCCTGTTAAAGGGTAGCGGAGCATGCGGCTGCCAGCGCTGACGAAGGGGTGGGAGCGGATCCGAGCATGCTGACTGAATGAGGGTGTGCAACTAGTTGAAAGGGGAGATTGAGGTCTGCTTTACACGAGGCAATACAATGCAACGGCCAAAACACACTTAAATATGGGGAAGCTAGACTAAAAATAGATGTCACTATATAGCATGGAATTAAGGATGCAAAGAACAACCAAACACGTACCTAAAAATATTTTCATCAGCAACCAGTGGACCAGCACCATGTGCATGCAGTTGATCGCACCCATGACGTTGGGCATATCGGCCAGCTCGTAAAAGCCCATCTTAAGGCCATGCCAGGCTAAGATGGTGTCAGGGAAACAAATATACTTGTCTACCAAGGTAGCCATGGCATAAAGAAATTTATTGAGAGTGCGGCTGAGAGTAGGCTGGGACATTCCCACTGAGAGGGCGCCCAGCCTCTGGAATGAGGTGTTTGGCGGGGGGCCAGCCATGTCCGCACAACTCACAATACAGTTTCTTAAGGGAAACACAGGTTAGCTCAAATAGTTCAACATTTTGCATTCAATCGACATCCGTACGTAGCCGATGCAATCGAAGCTCCGTCAAATGCCGCCACGCTGCAGTCGCTCGTACTTTCCAATTACCTCATTACCTTATTATCAGAGGACTCCATCACCAGGCAAATTCATGCACCACCTCTCTGTCAAGTGCCAAGTATGTTGATTATATGTACCTGCCATTTGCTCTGCTAGCACAGAAAAAAAACCCAAAGCTCCCCTTTGTCCAGGACCTGGTGCAAGGGGCCTCCTCTTCCCACTGCCGGGCCTCCAATCGTTGGTCTGGGTTTTTTTAGTGGCTCAGAGAACGCATGTTCCCCATCCTTCGCTGCTGCAGGAATACCGGTGAGCGAAATGTCGTCAACTCACCCTTTGGTGTGAAAGGCCCCTCCTTGTAATGTAAGTCAGATGCAGAAGCCGGAGTAATCTGGGGAAACCAGTAGCTAGGCTGGGTACCCCGATTCTCTGCTCCGTTGCTAGTTTCCATTGATCACTTCCAGCTGTCATTTACTATCAATAGTACTAACATCACAGTTGGATACCTGGAACTGGAGTTTTCTCTCTTCGGGAGGAGAGGTGTGTTTCTGGGTGACTAATGCCTACTTTTATGGATTTGTCTGTGATGGTGCGTTTATCATGGTGCGTTTATCAAAGGGCAGTAGTGGGCTATTTGATATCAGGATTAAGTAGATCAGGTCAGCAAGGTGGCTGTCTGATTTGGCATTCCTCTTGGTATGTAAAACCAGCCCCCCCCCCCCCCCCCCCCCCCGTCATGGATCTGACCATGCTGCTGGTCAACAGCAGAGGGAGCAGGGGTAATACAGCATTGCCGGGTGCCATGCCATGGGATACCAGAAGATCTGTTGACAAGCCCTCTTCTGTTAATTTTATGAACATTAATTTACCATAACATTATTTCACGTGGATGACCAGGTTTAGAAATGTATTTAATATTGGTGGCTGCGTTGGACAACAACAGTTGTACTTTTTTATAGCCTAATGAAAATACTAACATTTGTAGTTTAGAGTTCTGTTAATTATTTGCCATGCCATATCGTCCAGCTTAAAAATGGATATAGTGTTGGTAGTGTATGCCTATATCAGCTGTTTGTGAAATGTAAGTGCAAACAGTCCTTGGAAGGCATTGTCTGCACTATACAGTTCTTTAGTTTCTAAAACCCGACGGATCAAGATGTTCCCTGCTTCAGACTCCTGGAAAAGTACATGTTGTGTTTCTTGTTCTGATTGTATTACAATTCAGCATGTCTGCCGATTAATTCGGTATTGTACTTTATCCTTGTTATTTTCTGAGGATGAACCTTTGCTTATTGAGCTGTGATACGGACAAGTTGTTCAATGATGTGTTTGCTATGCTTCTTAGCTTTGCTTACAGATAGATCAACCAGCGAACATAAGGAACATTCTTCACTACATTTTTCTAGTGCTGACCTTTCAGGAGCTGCAAGCATATATTTATAATACAATACAAAAGTGTATTAGTGTGTTGTACCAGGTAAATGATGTTGTAGCTTTCTTTGTATTTATGCAACTTTTGTTGTGTTGCTGAGTTGGTTACACCACTGTGACCTGTATGATCACACATCTGAGCATGTTTATAGCATCGGGCTATGCATTGGTGTCAAACGGACGATGCTGGATCAATGTAGCTGGCATGTTAGTAGGTGACACTTGATGACTCCTAGATTTGGATTTTTGTTTTTTTTATATATTCTTTATTTAATTGAAAATGCAGACAATACAAGAGGAAAGAGAAATAGGTGCTGTCCAAGTAGGAGTATTACACACATCCGCAAATCACACATATTTATGTGTACAGATAAAATCTGACAGTCTTAACAATTGACCCTAGTAACATATACATGCTCAACATATATAGTCTCACTCCCCATTGAGGCATCCGGCCCGTATGGGTCGAGGCTTCAGGAGAATGACACTACAACTGGTTAACATTAGATTCGTCTGCGCCTCATACCCTTTAGTCTAACCTTTGAGCAGATGACTCTTTATGCGCTTGTGTCACTGTTCGCGGGTACGCCAGGACGGGCTACAACTAATAAGGAGGAATAAGGGGAGTGCAACTGTGTAATATAAGGGGAAAAACAAGGCTGGGGATCAGGTGCGGGGGGGGGGTAGGGTGGTCATCGGAGGAAAGATACGTAATGAATTCTGAATTACCTTGCCTACTCTGTTGATCTTAGGAGGTCCCATCGCCATAGCCATCTCCCCCCACGGGGCGCCACCCCCTCCCATCCCAGGGGTTCAAGGGCCAAGCAGGTTCCTAAACTCTTCTGATTCCTGGAACAGTAGCCAAGGGAGCCAGGTATCCCTAAACTGCTCATCTCTGTCATGTAGGGAGAGTGTCATGTCCTCCATTTCCCTAATGAATCCCACCTCCCTTATCCAATCACCTACTGAGGGTGCGTTTTCTCACTTCCAGTATCGTGGAATAACCTGCTTGGCCGCGTTAAGTAGGTGGCCCAATAGGGATTTCCTATAGGTTCCCACTGGCATGTCTGAGAGATGTAGTAGAATCAGTGCCGGGTCCTCCTGCACTTGTGTACTCGTAACTTTCGATATAATGGGGATGATCATCTTCCAGAACCCTCTGATTTTTGGACAGGTCCAGAATATGTGGTACAGTGACCCTCTCTCCGCCTTACATCTCCAGCAGTTAGGGGCTGTGTTGGCAAACATCTTGCTGAGCCTATCCGGGGTGTAATACCACCTAGTCAACAGCTTATAATTTGTTTCTTGTACCCTTGTGGAGATTGAGGATTTATGCGCTAGGGTTGCTGTTTTTCTCTCTCTGCTTTCCTGAAAGGGGTCTGCCGAGGTCGGCTTCCCATGCCTCCCAAAATGCATGTGGCATCTCCCGCTCACCCACCAAAAGGGAATATATGCTTGAGATCAGATGAGAGAGCTGAAGGTCGCCACTGCAGATTTTCTCAAATTCGGTGAGCCCCCTGCACCGCTCCCTCCTGAATCCCTTTAGAGAAAGAAAATACTGCAGCTGCAATAGAACCCAAGGATCCAACTTGTCGTTGGACCATTTGGCTCTCAACTCCTCCAGTGGGGTCCACCCATTCTTAGTGATTATATCCCTGCTTCTTATCGAGCGTATGCTTCCCCATTCTCTAAGGTTGTGCCTGTCCCCGCTCATTGATAGGAGGGGGTTGTTTATTAACGCCGTTAGGGGAGAGGGTCACGGGAAGACCTCTGTTTGATTTCTAAACCTCTGAAAGGTGGTCAGACACAGATATCGTTGGATGTGCTCTGGCTCGAGGTACCTGTATATCCCTGTTCCATGGTATCATGTCTAGAGGTGTCGGGGATAGGGTATGCTCCAATTGGACCCAGCGTTTTGACCCCGGCACCGCTGCCACTCGCATACTCGCTGCAAGTGAACCACAGCCCAGTACAGTCTAATGTCTGGCAACGCCATGCCGCCTTGTCGTTTGGGTCTGCATATTAACCACAGTTTGAGCCTGGACGTTTTTTTTTTTTTGCCACACAAATCTCACAAAGGCCTTATTCAAGTCCCTGAAAAATTGCATGGGGATGTGAATTGTCAGGGCCTGGAATAGGAACAGAAGTCTGGGTAGTACTGACATTTTAATGATGTTGACTCTGCCCATCCACGAGAAGGTGGGGTTGTCCCAGCTCTCTAGGTCTGCCCTTATCTTTCGGGACAGGGGCAAAAAGTTCAATGCATATATGTTCGCCAGGTGGCTAGGTGGTTGTGTCCCAAGATAAGCTATAGAGGTCTTTGCCCACCGAAACAGGAAGGATTGTTGGAGTACCCTTCCCACGTCTTGAGGGAGGGAAACATGTAAGGCCTCTGATTTTTCGTAGGTAATTTTGAAGAGGGAGAGTCTGCCGAAGGTCTCAAATTCCCTCAACAAGACCGGGAGCGAGATTATGGGCTTTATAATGAAAAAGAGGAGATTGTCCGTGTATGCGGCTACTTTGTGTGATCCCTCTACGGATTCTAAACCCCCTATGTCTACACAGTTCCTCACTCTTCATAGAAAGGGCTCCATTGAGAGGGCGAACAACAGGGGCGAGAGCGGGCAGCCTTGTCGGGTGCCGTTTCGGATGGGTAGGGGGTTTGACAGGAGGCCATTGACTTTGACCCTGGCAGATGGCATGGTGTAAAGCGCACCTATGAATTTAAGCATGGCATCTCCCAGGCCTACATGTTGAAGGGTTCTCATCATAAACGACCAGCTTACCCTATTGAAGGCCTTCTCTGCATCAGTGGATAGGATCATCAACGGGACGTCCGCCAGTTTGACGTTATGCATCACGTTAATGGCCCGAACCACGTTATCCCTGGCCTCCCTTCCCATGATGAATCCCGTTTGGTCTAGGTGCGCCACCTGTGTCACTATAGGGGCTAGTCTGTCAGCCAGGACTTTGGCAAACAATTTCAAGTCAGCATGGAGGATGGAGATGGGTCTGTAACTTTTGCTGGAGAGCGGGTCTTTCCCTGGCTTAAGCAGGACCGTGATGTGGGCCTCCAGGTCTCTGGCCGAAAAGGAACCCTGGGTCTCTGTGTTAATGATTGAGTTCCATGCACGGACCAGACGTGGCCCCAAGACAGGGAGGAATGACTTATAATATTGAACGGTGTAACCATCTGGGTCCGGGGCTGCTTGACCGCCCTCTCCAGCTCCTCCATACTAATTGGGTTCTCCAGCGTCGCCTCAATTTCTTCTGCAATTGTCGGCATGCCCGAGTTGCTTATGTAATCTGCTCTATTAGCTGATAATATGCGTGCTTGTCGGATGTATATTGCCGGCATTGATGCTCTCTGAGGAGCTCTGCTATAAAGTTGTGTGACTGTTGCTGCTTCAGGGCGCGAGCGAGGGTAGAGCTACATTTGTTCCCAAACTCGTAATATGTGCGTTTGCACTTTTTGAGCAAAAAATGTAGCTCTGTGTAAGAGTAAGGTATTAAGTGCCTTCCTCGCCTGAGTCAACTCGCCGAGCACCTGTGCCACCTCCGATTGTTTATGCGACAGTTTATGCGACAGCTCCAGGCGCTTTACCTTCTCCTGAGCACCAAAATCACTCCACACTGGAGGGGACTGACCCTGCAGCTCACGGGCGTACGGGCAAGAGTCACACAGGAGTAACATCAACACCTGACCCGCTGCCTGCCTAATGAGGGTGCGAAGCCAGCAAATAACATAAAGAGATAAGAAAACATAGCGGTAACCATGAGAAAAGCAGAGTAGACTGTGAACTATATACTATGCAAACTTCCTTCTATTCAGACCTTAGGCCTCTGCCGCAACCCCATAATCTCCCCTCTGAGGTGACTCATATTGCTGTGGCATCTGAGACCACATCTCTGTGGCTCAACGCTATATTAACTAGGGGCTGCTCGTTTTTTATTCTTAGTATACAGTACGTCCTGCTCCAGATTACTTACACTTGGGTTATCCTCCGCCAGATGGCGCTGCACTGCAGAGACATGTAAAACAGGCTCCTCCCGGCCCCTCAAATACCCAGGGACCTCCCACAAATCCCCAGATTTCTCTGCAGTGCTTACTGCGAAGACATGAAATTATCACTCCTTCGTGTGATGTGCCTCCCAGCCTGGGCTGCACTGGTCGGGTGAAGGTAGGCGGCACCATGCGTGCTTATGGAGCGCTGCTCCACCGCAGTCCCCCACCAAAGGGTAGGCGGTATAGGCTGATGGTGAGCCTTCATGGGATGCCCCTCCCGCATTGCCCCATGCCCCAGTAGCGGTGGGCCCTGTACAAAGGGCCGCCATCCTCCTTCATTCTCCCTGTAGCCTTTGGGGGGGGGAGAAAGGGGGGGTGTGGGTGTCAGTGTATCGTGATTACGTGCATATGGACCTTTTGTAATGTCTTTTTGGACTAGTATATGTGGTGTCAGCCGCCGCGCTGACTTGTCTTTTTACTCTTGCAAATGCCGCCGCCGCGCGCGCGCGCGCCTTTTCATTCATTTGGATGTTCCGCAGCGGCGTTACCTCAGACGCTTCTGCGTCCTCATTGGCTGCTTGTCGGTTGGACTTCGCGCTCTTCAGCCTTCATTTGGATGGCCCGCCCTTCGAGGTACTCGGCGCCATGTTGTCAGGTCGCGCGCGTGTGTGACGTTCTTGCTTACCGTGGTCCGTAAGTGCCCTCGCGGGCAGCTTTATACTCATTGTTGTGTGTTCGGTTCTGACATCCTTTCTTCTCATTGTGTCTTACAGACGGGTGAATCCATTGGCTTCTCCCGGCCAGGTGTAATTGATAGTCGGGCCTTGTAAAATTACTCCCACTTCCCTAGCGGGTCATTGGGGCATCCAGGGTTGCTTTATAGCGTCAATCCCTACTGGCATATTGTGCCTAATAATCACCATATGGAGGCATCTCAGGATAATGTGACCGGGGTCCCCTTGGGACAAGACCAGCTGTGTATGGCGTGTGGACAACCTCATGCTGACGCTGACAAGGCATGGGTCTGCGTACCCTGTGCTGAACAAGCGCTGGCTTTGCAATCTGGCCTGCCAGTGGCTGCACCTCATTTCATTACTCCCCCCAGCTTAAATCTCTCTCCTGTTGAGTCGCATACTTGTGGGGATTCTCAGCCTGATGTGTCTTCTAGACTGCCTACTGCTGAACAGATTATTGCGAGGTCTTTAGCGCGTAAGGGCCCTGGTAAGAAGCGGCACTTTACGCCTTACGTTACTGTTTTCCCTATGGGATCTCAGGAGTTTATGAATCTGTGTGTGTATACCCCTTCTGATGGAGAGCTCTTTTCTGACTCAGGCTCATCTGATGAGAGACCAAGGGGTCATGACGATTCTGGCTCTGACCCTTGGGCCCCGGATGACACTGACAGATTATTGACCCAGATCTTTGAGGTTCTGTCTATCTCTCTCCCTGGTGAGGCTCCCGGGCAAAGAGGGGAGTGTTTCCATACAGCAACATCACGTTTGGAATTTCTAGAGCAGGCACATTTCCATACCCTTGTGCTCAAGGAATGGGAGTGCCCCAGTAAACTTCCCGGGGTTCCAAGGGATTGGGATAGGAAGTATCCTTTTCCACCTGAGGTGGTTAAATGTTGGTCAGCCCCCCCCCCCCCCCCCCCCCGAGGTGGATGTCCCGATCATAGGGCTATCTAACACCCCTGTCACGCATCCCCCTGATCCCCTGCGGGATGCTGAGGACCGGCGCATTGACCTGCTGGCCTCCCACGCCTTTGCATGTGCGGGGACGGCGCTTCGCCCGGTCTGTGCCTCTGCCATTACTGCGGTGGCCACTAGAACCCTCATCAGAAATATGCTTGATAGTGCCCCTGATGATCTCCCTTGTGATGTGTTTAATGCACTCTCCAGTTGTGATGTGTTTGTAAATTTTGTCCTAGTAGCATTGGATGACACCATCAGAATGTGTGCAAGAACTTCTGCCCTCATGGTGGCTATACGTCGCTTGGTCTGGCTGCGACAGTGGGGTGCTGACAATGCTGCGAAGAAGGCCCGTACTGGGCTTCCTTTAAGGGGCTACATCTGTTTGGGGCTCGTCTAGACCTGTTTGGTAAGGGAGGTAAGTTACCCCAGCGCAGGCGGCTGTCTCGGCCCCTTCGGGGCCAGGGCCCCCCTTCTACCCCCTACCATGGTGTTAAACAGGAACCAGGGGTGTCCTTCGCGGGGGCTCACGCAGATTCCTGCCCCAGGAGCAGAAGACAACACCCTGGCTCCTCCGGGGGGGCTAAGCCCAAATCCTCTCCCAAGTCCCCTCAAGCATGATTTGGCGCCCTCGCCCGTCAGGGTGAGGGGACGGCTGCGGCACCTTGCTCAAGTCTGGAGGCATCACGCCTCAGACCGGTGGATTCAGGAGGTAGTGTCGTCCTGCTACAAGATAGTTTGCTGTGCGGCCTCCCCCGGGTACTCCTGGTCCCTGCCTCTGCTCAGGTGTTGGCGCAGGCCGTGCAAGGCCTGCTGGGTCTGGGGGTCATTTGCAGATTTCCCTTAACAGACAGAGGCAAGGGACTCTACCCCAACCTTTTCACAGTTCCCAAAAAAGATGGGTCAGTCAGGCCCATTCTGGATTTACAGATCTTCAGCGAATTGTCAAGTACAGGCGTTTTCCGCATGGAAACTCTGCGCTCGGCCTTCAGCTCCTTGCGCCCCGGGGGCTTCATGCTGTCTGTGGATTTCAAGGATATTTACTTTCACATCCCTGTGTTTTCAGGACACCAAGGTTCCTCAGATTCGTCTTGGAAGATCAACACTGCCAATTTGTGGCCTTGCCATCTGGCCTCTCTTCAGCTCCCAGAGTGCTCACCAAGGTGCTGGCTGGGGTGATGTCTCTGATGAGGCCAAGGGGCGTCCGCATGCTGACACTACCTGGACATCCTCATCACTTCCCAGTCTCTACATCAGGCAAAGTTGGATACTCAGCTGGTGGTGTCCATTCTGGAATCATTTGGATGGGTGATCAACCACCCCAAGTCCTCACTGTCCCCTTCCTTGGTAACTCCATTCCTAGGAATGAATCTGGATACAGTTCAGGCAAGGATCTTCCTTCCTCAGCAGAAGGTGGACAATCTGCTTGCACAAGCTCAGTCCCTCCTAGCTCTCCCCGTCCCTCCACCAGGCAGGGGATGCAGCTGGTGGGCCTGATGGTGGCGTGCTTCGAAGCGGCCCCTTATGCTCAGCCCCACTTGGGGCTTCTGCAACTTCTCCTATTGTCTGTATGGGACAAGGACCCAGCATCCCTGGACAGGGTCTGTGTGCCTTCCCCCCTGGTAAGGAGGTCCCTCTTGTAGTGGATGGACTCAAGGAACCTGTTGGGGGGCAGAACCCTTCTTGCCCCTTCCTGGGAGACTGTCCCCACGGATGCCAGTCTATCAGGTTGGGGGGGGGGTTCTGGAAGTCCCTGCGGTTCCAGGGGAGGTGGGGCCCTTAGGCCCATACACCTATCAAAGGTGGTGTTTGCTTTTCATTTGACTCAAGATATTGTTCTTCCTTCATTGTGCCCTAATCCTAGCAATGCTAAGGAAAGGGTTTTGCATTCCTTGGATGTGGTCAGGTGTCTGAAGTATTACCTAGTAGTAACTGCGTCCCGATGCTCTTTTTGTGGTCCTTTCTGGTCCTAGGAAGGGTTTGGCTCCTGCCAAGTCTACTATCAGCAAATGGATCCGTCAGGCTGTGATTCAGGCCTATTCTGCTAAGGGGAAGAATCCTCCCTTCCGCCTTACTGCTCATTCTACTCGTGCTATTGGTGCCTCTTAGGCCTTCCAGCACCAGGCTTCTGTTGAACAAGTTTTCAAGGCCGCTACTTGGTCTTCTGTTCATACCTTTTCAAAGTTTTACAAGGTTGATGTTAAGGCCTCAGCTGATGCTGTTTTTGGCCGCAAGGTTTTGCAGGCGGCAGTGGTTTAAACTGTCTGCTGTTACCTTTTTTATTGGGGATCCCACCCTACTTTATGGACACTGCTATTGGATGTCCCAAGTGTAAGTAATCTATCTGGAGCAGGACGTACTGTATACTAAGGGCCTTATTTATCAAGGGATAGCGCCAGGTAGTGTCTCACTAGCGCCAGGTAGCGCTAGCTATCGGCGGCTACCGACTCCAGAACGCCAGGCTGCGAACACAATCACGCATTTATCACGCTAAATGAGGCTAGCGCCGGCGAGAGCGTCAGCTAGCGCGGGATTCATCATGTTGCAGACTTCAGCGACCAGCGCCGCTGCTAATCCCATCACAGCGCCAGGTATGACCTCTCGCTACCTGGCGCTCTCCAATGCATTTCAATGAAGCAATCTTTAAATATTCATAATTAATTGATATTAATGTGTTTTTTTTTTTTTAAATGTCAAAAATTCGGTGACCACTTCTGCAATGTTATTTTTTTTTTTTTTAAGGTAAAAAAAAAAATATATATATATTTGTGCAGAATTGATATTACAGGTCTGATATTAATGTATTCATATTACAAAATGTTTATAAAAACTTGTTTGTTATTTTTTTCCAAAAATAAGGTTGTTTGGGGGTTAAAAAACTACTTTTAACACATCGCCGCCAGCGCTCTGGGGTTTAAACATGCATTTTACAGTGCGAGAATTTTTTGAGCGTGATTTGTTAATGAATATGATGGGAGCCGTTCGCTATGGCCATTCGTTGTCATGCGCTCCCATACAGCGCGGAACCTGTCAAACAGCGACTCCTAACCCCGTATTCAACATTACCGCACACCGACTGAGTCACTGTCAACAACCGAACAACGGCCAAGCACAGCGAATACTAGCCGGCGCTGTGAAATTCACGCTACTGTCGCTCACCTGTCGCTACCTGGCGCTATTAATAAATCGGCCTCGAAGAATAATACAGTACGTCCTGCTCCACCCCACCCTTGGTTTGCATTATTCTGGATCCCCTGTATGGTGATTGTTGTCATTGTTATAGTTACCAGTTTTTGGGTGGTTAAATTCTCCCGGCTTCTTGTTCACTGCTTTTCAATGCTGGGGATTTGTGGGAGGTCCCTGGGTATTTGAGGGGCCGGGAGGAGCCTGTTTTACATGTCTCTGCAGTGCAGCGCCATCTGGCGGAGGATAACCCAAGTGTAAGTATTCTATCTGGAGCAGGACGTACTGTATACTTATAATACCAATTCTACAGGTGAGTATTTCACAGAATTGTATTTTTTTTTTTTTTTTTTGGACCCGCTCGTGTACGGGTGAAGCTCCATGGGGGTCTGAAGGCAAGCCTACAGTGGTGAGGGTTTGGATAGGCCATACTTATCGCCGTCGGCCCCGCCTTCTCTCTCTGCGGGGACCACCTCCCTGCCGCTGCGGTAGTTGTCTTGGGTAATCTGCCAGCTCGGGTGCCGTCCAGTCAGGTACTTCAAGCGCCTCCGTCTCCAGAAAGTTAAACAGGTCTGGTAATTGGCTCGGTGACCTGAGCGTGAAAGACCTTCCTTCCTGATCATGAGCTGGAATGGGTGTCCCCATCTTTATATCGCCCCCCTTCGCTGCACAGCTTCCAGGAGTGGTTTCAAAAGCTTGCGCATCTGAAGAGTGCGCCGAGAGAGGTCCTGGCGTATAATCACTCTTGATCCCTTGTATGGGATGGGGCCCTTTTCCCATGCCTTCGTATCAACTCCTCCTTTATCTTGAAGAAATGGACCCTGCAGATGATATCTCTGGGTCTATCTGTATCCTGGGGGCGCTGTCCCAGCGCTCTGTGCACCCGGTCCAACTCTTATCTGATTAGAGCTGGGGACGTACAGGAGTGAGTTGATGATAGATGTTACTGCTGTCACCAATTCCTGGGTTCCTACCGATTCCTACCGCGGGACCCCGTGGAGCCGAAGATTATTTCTGCGGCCTTTATTTTCCGCGTCATCTTAGGATAAAGTGAGGTTCGAGAGGATGCGTTTGTTACTTTCCTGTTGCTGCTCGAGCACCCGAAGCCGACCCCCAAACGCTCCTTGTGATTCTTACACTCTGTCTACCCTCTGGGTTACTTCCATCACTGTGCCCTGTAGTGTGGCCAGCTCCCTCTTAATGGTGCCTTCCATTCTGGAGACATACCCGTCGAAGTCCCTGCGTGTTGGCAGGCCTCCCTGATATTGTTTGGGGCAATACTCTCTCCAAGGCTCCCAGCCCGTCATGGAGGTTGGGGCCACCGTTTTGGGTGCTAGTGCTTTTCACAGGTGTTGCCCTCTCTCTCTCTCTGCCACTGGCATTTATAGCAGGCTCCCAGGTAGGGCAGGGGGCACTGTCGTGAGGCGACGCTGGAAGGCTTCTCGCCTGTGTCATCTCTCTCCCTCACTCGTCTTGCGCCCTGTGTACCTGCGCTGTTGTGCAGAGCGTTGCTCCTGGCCTGCTCCGCTGTGCCCCCTCGCCGATCTGCTCCCCATCAGGCTCGCTCTCCTCTGACCTGCCTCCACTGATGGTCAGCTCCCACTGCGGGGGTGCCGCGGGCGCTGTTGGCTCCTCCTCTCGCCATCTCCTCCGTCTGCTGCGCCGCCATCTTAGCTCCGCCGGGTGCCGCTTTTCTTCTTGCTCCTGCGTGGAAGAATGACGTGATTGCCTGCTCCTTCTTCAATGTCGCTCCTCGCCTCTTCCCCCGCCTGGACATCTGCTCCACGACTCCAGGTAACGCTCTGTTCCGTCTTCTTTCTCTCTTGACTGCAGAGATCCCGCTGTCCACTTCTCTAAGCCGCCATGTCGAGCCACGCCCCCCTAGATTTGGATTGTAGTACTCTTTTTCCCTACATCCAGTCCAGGTCGTCCCATTATCCTTACATATGGGTTGCCCGCCCCTAGGGGGTGCTCGACTGCAAGATCAAAGATGTAGCTCCTCCCAGCCCCCTATAAAGGCAGGTGTCCCTCTATCATTCGCCAGTTGTTCATCTTGTAGTCTTGGGTGCAGAAGATCGTTGACACTCTCTCAGATAATGGCAGCAGAGCGGGGCCACCTAGCCCGTCGGCCGCTGTGGACCCTATTTCTATGGATCCCTCCTGACCCACTCCTGCCTCCCAGCCCCTGGCTGCTACGGGATTCATGACGGTAGGGTGAACGTCTGTGGCGTTCGGCAGAGCTTAGGCTCTGGGTCGCAGGCTGATGGTGAGCCTGAGGGGGAAACACTGCGTGTACTGTATTGTCCCTCCCTGCCCACAAGCTTTATTAGTGTCTTGGCTGTTTTTTATTGTACTGTGTGTTTTCACTTGCTGGCTCCTCACTGGCTCAGGTTGGCCTGGGCTAGGAGCGGTCTGGCAGCACTCACCTCCCTGTGCTCCCTCGTCTGTCTCCTGGGACGCTGACTGCTGGGTTGCCGCACTGCCTCCTGCGTGGCGATGTCTAGGAGAGACGGGGGGGGGGGGGGTCTCGGAGAAAGCTCGCGCTGCTTGTACGGCGGGGCCTCCACCGCCATCTTGCGTCTCAAGATTCACGAGGTAGTGTCCTCCGGTTACAAGATAGAGCTGGCAGCCAGGCCTCTAACCAAATTCCTCCGTTCCAGGCCCAAGCCTTGAGAACAGCTGTGCAACACCTCCTGCAGATAGGTGTGATTTACCCTGTACCTCGGCAGGAGCTGGGTCAGGGATTTTACTCTAACCTGTTCACGGTTCCCAAGAAGGACGGAACGCTAAGACCAATCCTGGGCCTGAAGTGTCTCAACAGGTTTGTAGGAGTCAGACATTTCCGCATGGAAACATTACGGTCGGCGGTAAGATCTCTTCGGCCCGGCGACTTCATGACCACGGTGGACATCAGGGATGCTTATCTGCACATCCCGATTTTCCAGGGACATCAGAAGTTCCTGAGGTTTGCTCTGGAGGATCAGCATTACCAGTTTGTAGCACTTCAGTTCGGGATATCCTCAGCCCCCCGTGTGTTCACCCAGGTGCTGGCGGGCATCATGGCTATCCTGAGGAACCAGGGCATTCGTGTGTTACCCTATCTGGACGATTTGCTGATTGCTGCCCAGTCCCTTCAGCAGGCCGAGAGCGATACTCGGACGGTGTTGTCAACCCTGGAGGCCTTCGGCTGGGTAATCAATTACCCCAAGTCTTTTGTCAACAGTGCGGTCCTTCCTGGGAATTACGATAGACAACGCTCAGGTCAAGGTTTTCCTGCCACAGCAGAAGGTTTTGGGTCTCCAGGCGCAGGTGCAGGTTTTACTGTCCTGTCAGCAGCCGTCGGTACGTCTGGGGATGAGATTGGTGGGCTTAATGTTGTCCTGCTTCGAGGCAGTGCCCTTCGCCCAATTTCACATGAGACCTTTTCAATTGAACCTGCTGACCGGCTGGAATCGGGCTCAGGAGTCCCTGGAACACGGCTTTTTGCTGTCCCCCCTGGCCAGGCAGTCCCTCTTGTGGTGGCTGGACTCTCAAAACTTGCTGGTAGGCAAGTCCTTCCTGACTCCCCATTGGGAAATAGTTACCACAGATGCCAGTCTGACAGGCTGGGGAGGCGTTTGGCAGACTCCGAAGATCCAGGGTCAGTGGGATCCGCAGGAGAACCGCTTACCCATAAATCTCTTGGAGCTGAGAGCGTTTCGGTTGGTGCTTCTGCGCTTGACTCCCCATTTAAGGGGTCGTGCGATCCAGGTTCGCTCGGACAATCAGACGGCTGTCGCCTACATCAATCACCAGGGCGAGACTCAGAGCAAGAGAGCCCTCAAGGGGGTAACCCAGATTCTGACTTGGGCAGAGGAGAATGTCCCCTGCATCTCGGCACTCTACATTCCCGGGGTGGAAAACCTGGAGGCAGACTTCCTGAGCAGGAGCGCCTCGCGCCTGGGGGAATGGTCTCTCAGCAGCAAGACTTTTCATGCTTTGTGTATCCGCTAGGGTCAGCCGAACGTGGACCTGTTTGCGTCCAGACACAATCTGGCCATTGCCACAGATGCTCTGGCGATTCCTTGGACGGAGTTCAAGTTTCTGTATGCATTCCCTCCGTTTCCACTCCAAAATAGCCCAGTAAGGGGTACCAACCATCCTGGTGGCTCCTCGCTGGCCAAGAAGGAGTTGGTTTGCGGACATAGTTCAGATTTCAATAGATCACTACATCATGCCAGACGACCCAGGGCTTCTTACACAGGGGTCGCTGCAGCACCCAAATTTACGGACACTGGCTTTGACGGCCTGGCTAATGAAACCTCAATCCTGACGGAAAAAGAATTGTTGGCCACGGTTGTGCAGACAATGATTCAGGCACGGAAGAAATCTTCTTCCATGATATACTACAGAGTTTGGCACCCCTATATTGCTTGGTGTGAGACCAAGAGTCTCCCTTGCCGCATATTCTCTTATTTCTAGGATTCTGGAGTTTTTACAACACTGCTTAGACTTGGGTCTCCAGCTGAGCACCCTCAAGGGTCAGGTCTCGGCCTTAGCCATCTTTTTCCAGAGGTCCATTGCCAACCATAGGTTGATCAAGACTTTTTTCCAGGGAGTTACCCATGTCCGGCCACCGCGTAAGTCAGTATTACCGGTGTGGGACTTGAATTTAGTACTATCTGCTCTTCAGGGTCCTCCCTTCGAGCCCTTGTGCGATGCTGCATTGTCTATGTTGACCCTCAAAGTGTTTTTTCTGGTATCGATCACCTCGGTGCGTCGTGTATCAGAGCTAGCCGCGCTTTGTATGAAACCACCCTACTTTGAGCTGCATAGGAATAAGGTGGTTTTTCGCTTTAAACCTGATTTTTTGCCTAAGTTTGTTTCTCCTTTTCGCCTTAATGAGGAAGTTGTCTTACCTTCCTTGTGTCCAGCACCGGCTAATTCCAAAGAACAAACCCTTCATGCTTTGGATGTGGTCAGAGCCATAAAGTATTACCTGGCTGCGAATGAATCCTTAAGGAAATCAGATTTGCTCTTTGTCCTAACAAGAGGGTTCTAGGAAAGGATTGCTGCCAGCCAAAGCCACTCTCAGTAAGTGGATCAGACAGGTGGTGGTACAAGCATATTCTGCCAGGGGGGAGGAAACCCCTTTTCGGATCACAACTCATTCTACCAGAGCTATTGGTGCATCTTGGGCTTTTCAGCACCAGGCATCGGTGGAACAAGTTTGTAAGGCCGCAACTTGGTCTTCTGTTCATACTTTTACAACCTTTTACAAGGTGGATGTCAGGGCGCTGACGCTGTTTTTGGCCGAAAGGTGCTTCAGGCGGTAGTGAAATGAACTACATTCTGTTCCGCACTGGGAATCCCGCCGAATTGGACACTGCTTTTGGATGTCCCATATGTAAGGATATTGGGACGACCTGGACTGGATGTAGGGAAAAATACAATTCTGTGAAACTCGCCTGTAGAATTGTTTTTGGATACATCCAGTCCAGGTCGTCCCACCCCGCCGTTGTGTTCATTATGTCCGGTTTGCCTGTTATGGTGATCAACCATTTTTTCTTCATTGGGCATTGTTTTGTTTTTGCTTAGAGAGAGTGCAACCTCATGGTATGTGAAGTAACATGGTATCTTAGGCGTCCCGGCCCTGTCCTCTTGTTGAATACTGTGTTTTAACCACTGGGGAATGATAGAGGGGGCACCTGCCTTTATAGGGGGCTGGGAGGAGCCACATCTTTGATCTTGCAGTCGAGCGCCCCCTAGGGGCGGGCAACCCATATGTAAGGATATTGGGATGACCTGGACTGGATGTTTTCAAAAACAATTTTACAGGTGAGTTTCACGGAATTGTATTTTTTTTCTAAAAAAAAAAAAAAACTTAATCAAATTTTCTTTCTTTTTTTTTTTATGTGAACCCGAAATCAAATGTCCCCTTGCTGTAAAAATATTTTATACTTTATGACCCTAAGAGCTGTGGGGAATATTTAAATTCTGTCGGTTTCTTCTAGCCCACCATGGAAAGCTATTTTCTATGTGTCTACTCGAGTAGGTGTCTTTAGATGCGGTTTAGTGACTACTTTAAAGCAGAACAGAAGAGAACTGAGAAAAATATATTTTTCTTTTAATGGTGGCCAAACAAGCTCTATGGTGAAAAATAGAGTGAAGGGGTTGTTCATAAATTTAAAATTGTCTAGAATACTTTCGGACACACACAAGAAATCCACAGCCATACATTGATTATGCACTCCCTAAGTTGTCCTGGGCCAGTAAGTGCTGGGGTATGTGGGTATAAGGGAAAAAAAGGACACTGCCTAGAGGCCCCTTATCTTCAGAAAAAAATAACCCTCCTGTACCCTTATTTACAGCCAGTAAGGCCAGGTGTTTTTTTTTTTTTTTTGGTTATTTTGAGTGTCCCCTTTTGATATCCTGGGTTCCTCTTTCCCCTTCCCCCTTTTTCATGTTAGTGAATTTACACATTGTTTGTAATTGTAAGCTCACATTAAGTAAGAACATTTTAATGACAACTCAAAAGCCTGTGTTTAATGACAAATGTAACACATATTAAGTATATTGTATATGCACTTTTTCCTTTCTGAAACATTTAGATTGAAAACAAGAAAGTTAAAACATTTTGCCAGAAGTTTGGCTTTAAATCCAACTTTGTTTCCTAGAATCTTATTTTTTCCGGTACAGAACTTTGCAAAGCTGACAATCGGATATTTTTATGCTTATGTATAGTTTTATAGGTAGCCTTATGGCATGTCCTATGCATAGCCTTTTGGCATAATTGGCAAGGCATTGGAAACGGTTAAGAAATAATGAAGTAGTGTTTGTGTGTCTTCTAGGCGTTTGCTGTCTGGTTTTCGCAATTACTTGCTGAATGTGGATGTGTCTACTGAACACGAACACAAGTGTCATATTAAACTGCTGAAATATTTATAACATTAAATATTTGCCAGCATAATTGAAACTGCACAAACAAGCACGGCGATTATTGCTCAAGTGCATGAGAATTTAGAGTGCAGGATACCAGCAGCCTACACACATTATTTAGTACAAGAAGCTACTTTATGTGCAGCAGAACTTCAGATGGCATGTCAGAAAGGAAGCACATTAACTTGCGCAATATACATGCTCTTGTCACTGCCGTTTGGGTTAATAACACAAAAATGTTATTTAGTGGAACACTTCTTAATAAAGAGAACAGTGCATATTTTTCCTTTTGTTCTTGGTAATGTGATAATGCATATAGCAGGCTTATAGTGGAATTTCAGGTAAGGATAACAAGTGCCTTGTAATCCTGCTGTTTTATTTAATTTGTCAGCACAGAAATCGGTCTACAAGTTGTAGTGTCTGTGTATTGACATTAGGGGCTATAAACATTTGCTATATCTACCACAAAAGTCTTGTGCTCTAAAATGGAAAAACTTCAGTGCAATTCTTCTCTTCTGAAAACCTCAGAAACATTTTAAAGTGTGTTCTGTGGGGTCACCCCGAGTGATGCACCCTTTTGTGTGGAGAAGGCCAGCCCCTTTTGTTTTCTCTTTCCACCTTTAGTAAATGCTATTGGGTTCCTCCTTTTAGGTAGGTGCTTTATGCCAGGGGTCCCCAACCCCCGGGCCACAGCCCGCTATCGGGACAAAGCGTCGTGTCTGGTGGGCTGCTGCACCACAAACTGAATCAAGAGCTGGGTGAAGTGAGGGAAGTGCACCAGGCGTAGTGGAGTTCAGTGCGGTACAAGGCAACACATCAGGGCTCCAGACTCCCTCTGCTGCACTGCCCAAACTAACAGATATGTGTGCCTGGTGTCTGGCTCCCGGTGACTGCCTTCCTCCGCTGTACTCCTCCCCACCTCATCCTCCCCTTATCCTCCCTCTCCCCTTATCCTCCCCCTCTTCCCCCACCGACTCTCAGCTCCATGTGAGGAAGAGAGGCTTGGGTTCACTCTGGCTCCCCAAAGGTCTATTGGTGCCCTTGGGAGGGTGGTGGATCCTAAGTACCATTATTCACTCACGGTTATTAATTATACAAACATTTTTTTACAATATATACATTACAATGACAGTCAAACCGCTTAGTGGAAGCACGTAAACATACAAAATTGATACATATAGCTAACAGTAAAATAATAACAATAATGAAAGGTAATTATGTGGGTTCAAGTCCTTATTTTTGGGGCCGGCAAGTGCGGCCTGTTAGGCTTAGATACAAACGTTTGAGGTACCCACAGTTTGTAGCAAGGCAATACCCTTTGCTTATAGCAAATGTGGGGTTCTGTCCCTTGTAGCAAGACAATACCCTTTTGTTTGTAGCAAGTGTGAGGTTGTGTCACAAACATGTTTCGCTGTTAGGCTTCCTCTGTGTCTGCACCTGTTTCTTTACTCACAGAGGTATTTTCATATAAGATATGTGAGATAGCCTAGTGTAAATGTCATGCTGCCAACAGATTGTTATAGTACTTACATATTCAGATGCTTGCCAAGGCGCCCGTTAATGATGGTTGGACCATCTCCCTGTTGCAAAGTGCTAGCGGAGTTTTATTTTGAGAATCCCTATGACATTCTCATTGTATGCCCTGTGTATGAGGTAAAAGTTTTTAAGTCTTGTAGGTAAAGGAAGCAAATAAATAGTCTGAGCTCCGTAAATTACAAATGAGGAGAGTCGTAGGAGAGTCGTAGCACTTACTTGATAGTGGTAATGGGGTGGCCGGCTGGCGATCGGCACCCTCTGTCTAAGCAGTTGGAGGGTGATGTTTTTGTGTCAGGTAAGCAGTTTCTTAGCTGCTCGTCAGTTTGCAGCTGTTTTTAAATGTATATTTCGTGCCTGTATGCGGCGCTACCTGCACAAATCGGGGCTAGCGAACGCAGGGCTGGGAGGCATTCATCTGGGCTGCGCTGGTCGGGTAAAGGTAGGCAGCACCATGTGTGCTTAACGGAGCCATGCTCCACCGCAGTCCCCCACCAAAGGGTAGGCGGTTTAGGCTGATGGTGAGCCTCTAGGGGATGCCCCAGCCGCACTATTGCCCCATGCTCCATGTAGCGGTGGGCCCTGTACAAAGGGTCGCCATCCTCCCTCGGTAGCCCGGGGGAAAGAAAGGGGGGGTGTGTGTGTGTGTGGTGGTCTTAGTGTATGTTTTACACGTTATGGCCTTAGTCTTGCCCCGGACTGGTATTCCTGGTGTTAGAGCCGCGCTTTTTGCTCTTTACTGTGTATTTGTCGCCGCCGTGCGCACCTCTTCCTTTACTGGATGTGCTGCGCCTGGCGGCAGCGTCACCTTCATTGGCAAATCATTTTTTCTAAGTGTGCCATACACTTCGCTCCTCATGACAACTTGTAACTATCTCAGAGCTTCGCGCTCTTCGGGGGGGGGGGGGGGGGGGACCTGGTTGGCGCGCTCCGCGTCACAGCCCGCTCTGGCCCGCCCTTCGAGGTTTGCTTGGCGCCATTTTGATGCTGGTCGCACGCACGCATGGTAGAAGTCCTCCTCCTCCCTTGGTCTGTAAGTGCCCTCGCGGGCGATTTTCATGATCCTTGATTACTGCGCATGGTTCTGACACCCTTTATTCCCATTATGTCTTTCAGACTGGTGAACACCATTGGCTTCTCCTGGCCCAGTGTAAAATTATAGCGGGCCTTGTAATATTCTCCCACTTCCCTAGCGGGTCTTTTGGGCATCCAGGGTTACTTATGGTGTAAATCCCTACTGGCATATTGTGCCTTAATTAATCACCATATGGAGGCATCTCAGAATTATGTGACCGGGGTCCCTCTGGGACAAGACTGGCAGTGTATAGCGTGTGGAAAACCCCATGCTGATGCTGACAGGGCACGGGTCTGCGTACCCTGTGCCGAGCAAGCCCTGGCCCTGCAATCTGGTCGGCCAGTGGCTACACCTAGCATCAATTCACCTATCTCCCCAGGCTTAAATCTCTCTCCTGCCGAGTCGCCTACAAGTGGGGAATTGCAGCCTGCTGGGCCTTCCAGACTGCCTACGGCTGAACAGATTATTGCTAGGTTGTCAGAGCGAATGGGCCCTGGTAGAAAGCGGCACCTGTTGCCTCATGTCTCTGTATGTTCTATGAGAACTGAGGGGTTTGCTACTCCGTGTGACTATACCCCTTCTGAAGACGGGGAGTTGTTCTCTGACTCAGGCTCATCTGATGAGAGGCCGAGGAGTCATGACGATTCTGGCACTGAATACTGGGGCCAGTGTGACACTGTCTATCTCTCCCCCCGGTCAGTCCCCAAGCCTAGAGGGGAGCGTTCCCATACTGCGACTGCACGTTTGGAATTTCTAGAGCAGGTTCATTTCCATGCCCTTGTGCTCAAGGAATGGGAATGCCCCAGTAAACTTCCAGGGGACTGGGATAGGAAATACCCTTTTCCCCCTGAGGTGGTTAATTGCTGGTCATCACCCCCCGTGGTGGATGCGCCAATCATAGGGGTCCCTAACCCCCCCCTTTATTACAACCCCTGCTTATAGTACCCTTCGGGATGCTGAGGACCGGCGCATTGAGCTGCTGGCCTCCCATGCCTTTTCTTGTGCTGGGACGGCGCTGCGCCCAGTCTGTGCCGCAGCTATTACTGCAGTGGCCGCTAGAACCCTCATCAAAAAATTGCTTGATCATCACCCCAAGGATCTCCCCTGGGAGGTGTTTAATGCACTCTCCAATTGTGATGTATTTGAAAAATTTATTCTATTAGTGCTGGATGACGCGATTAGAATGTGTGCAAGAACTTCTGCCCTTGCGGTGGCTATTCGTCGCTTGGTCTGGCTGCGACAGTGGGGTGCTGATGCTACTAAAAAGACTCTTACTGGGCTCCCCTTTAGAGGGCAACGCCTATGTGGGGCCCGTCTAGACCTGTTCGGTAAAAAGGGCAAATCACCCCTTCGCAGACGGCCGTCTCGGCCCCCTCGGGGCAGGGGCACCCCTCCTCCCCCCTACCTTAGTGTTATACAAGAACCAGGGGTGTCCTTCCGGATTTTTCGTGCAGACTCCTGCCCCACGAGCAGCAGACAACGCTCTGGCCCCTCCGGCGGGGCTAAGCCGAAATCTTCCACCAAACCCCCTCAAGCATGATGGGGCGCCCTCGCCCGTCTGGGTGAGGGGATGGCTGCAGCACCTTGCTCTTATCAGGAGGCATCTCGCCTCATTCTGGTGGATTCAGGAGGTTGTGTCCTCCAGATACAGGATAGCGTTTGCTGCACGGCCTTCCCCAGTTTTTATCAGATCCCAGGTACTCCTGGTCCCTGCCGTTGTTCAGTGGCTGGCACAGGCCATGCTAGGCCTGCAAGGTCTGAGGGTCTCTTGCAGATTGCCCGTAATAGGCAGAGGCAAGGGCCGCTATACCACCTTCCACAGTCCCCCAAAGGATGGGTCGGGTTGGCCCATTCTGGATTCACAGCAATTCTCTAATTACAGGCAGTTTCCTGCATGGAAACTCTGAGTTGGGCCATCAGCACCTTGCGTCCAGTGGGCTTCTTGCCGTCTGGGGAACTCTACAATGCTAATGTTTACATCCATGTGCCCTCAGGTCTCTGAGGCCCTTCAGGTTCGTGTTGGAAGTCCAACACTGTTAATTGTGGCCTTGTTATCTGGCCTCTCTTCAACTCCCAGAATGTTCACTCAGGTGCTGACGATGGTGATGTCTCTGATGAGACCAAGGGGCGTCCACGCGAGTCTACCCAGACGCCTTTTTTCACTTCCCTGTCTCTGCGTCAGGATAGTTGGATACCCGGCTGGTGGGTCCATTGGGAGTCATTTGGATGGGTGTTCAATCACCCCGAGTCCTCGCTGTTCCCTTAAAGTGGTAACTCCATTAATAGGAATGATTCTGGATTAGGTTCAAACCAGATTCTCCCCTTCTCAGCAATTAGGTGGGCAATCTGGTCTCATGGGCTCAGTTCCTCATTGCTGTCCCGGTCTCTTAGCACCAGGCAGGGATGCAACTGGTGGGCCCGTTGCTCGGAAGAGGTCCCTTATGCTCAGTTCCCCTTGAGCCCTTCTGCGACTTCTATTGGTAGTACAAAACAGGGGTCCAGCACCCCTGGAGCAGGGTCGGTGGGCCTTCCCACCTGTATGACTGTTTTTCTCTTGAAAGTGGATGAACTCGAGGGACCTGTCTGGGGGCAGTTCCTTCTTGCCCCTTCCTGGAATCGGTCACCATGGATGCCAACCTTTCAGGTTGAAGGGGAAGGTTTCTTCTGAAACCCCCTGCAATTCTGGTGGTGGTGGGGCCCTTAGAAGGTCCTTACGCCTATTGAATTCTAAACAGTGAGCGTTTTTCAGTTGGCTCTATCTCGCTTGACCACTCCCCTTCTGGATTTGCCAGTCTGGGGGTGCTCGGTCCGTCTGACGACAGATGTCCTACATTAATCATTGGAAGGGGCCTGGAGCTGGCGGACCTTCCAGGGAGTGTCTATGTTCCCTTTCTGGGTAGAGACAATGCTCCCTGCCTGTCAGTGATATTAGCTCCGGCGGAGCCCCTCTGCGACAGGATGTGCTAATCCCCGTGTCGCTATGAAGTCCAACCAGTCGTGGATCTGTTGGGTTCCGTCACCTTCACAGGCTATCGGCCTTTGTTTCCCTGTCCCAGGATCCTATGTCAGTGGTCCGGATGCCTTTAGTACCGTTTTGACAGGACGTTCGGTTCTGTATGTCCTTCTCCATTCCCTCTGCTAGGCAGGGTTCTGTGTAAGATGGCTCTGGTAAGGCGACCAGTGATTCTGGTGACCCCCAGGGGACCTATGGTACTGTGGTCAGTAGTTCTGTACTTTGCCAGGAGTGCCAGTTTGATCACTCAGGGCCCCCCTTACGTCACTCCAATCTACAGCCTGTTGGGCGTTCTCGGTTCCCAGGGTTCTAGTGTGGTTTTCAGCATGAATTGGAGTTGGTTCCCCAGCTCAGTTCTCTGATGGGTCAGGCTCTGCCCTGTCCACCTTGCCTTAGCAGTCTCTGGTTCAGTCTTCCTTGGTTAAGACTTCCTTCAGGGGGTGCTCATGTGCGTCCTCCATGTAAACCTATGGTCCCTGTTGGGATTGAAATTGAATTCATTCTGTCTGCTTGCAAGATTTGTCCCTTGGTCCTATTCAGGATGCTGTCTGGCTGTCCTTACCCTCAAGGTTGTCCTTCTGGTGACTGTTACCTTGGTCAGGCGTGTGTTAGCAGGCGGCTCTGTCTACCTAGCCCTTATTCCTTGAGATACACCAGGATAAGGTGGAGTTCCGCCTGAAGCCAAACTCTCTACATCTGGAGGTGTCTTATGTTCATTTATTCGAGATATTGTTATCCACGGCTATTATTATTATTATTATTATTATTATTATTATTACTATTTATTTATATAGCGCCATCATCTTCCGTAGCGCTTTACAAAGTAGTAATTACAGACAGGGTAGAAACATACGATACATATACTATTTCAAATGCAGTTTTACAGAGTTGAAAATGGATATTCTGAGTACAAGATACAGTAGGGGAGAGAGCCCTGCCCTTGCGAGCTTACAGTCTAAAGGAAGAGGGGTGAAGACGAGGGGGAAGGATCACAAACAGTCAGCATTGAGCTTTGTGGCATGTGCCCGTTAGAAGATTAGTTAGGCCAGATTATATGCTTGTCTGAATAAGTGCGTTTTAAGGGCGCCTTTGAAGGTTTTGAGGGTTGTGGAGTGGTGGATTGGGTGTGGGAGGGCATTCCAGAAGATTGAAGTTGCACGTGAGAAGTCCTGGAGGCGGGCGTGAGAGGAGGTGACCAGGGTGGAGGACAGGAGAAGGTCGGCAGAAGAGCGGAGGCTGCGTCTAGGTTGATACTGTTGGATTAGAGATGAGATGTAGGGAGGCCCTGGTTGGAGAGAGCCTTGTATGCGAGAGTTAGAGTTTTGAACAGGATTCGCTGTGGGACTGGCAGCCAGTGTAGGGATTGGCAGAGAGGCGCAGAACTGGAGGAGCGAGAGGAGAGATGGATGAGGCGAGCAGCAGAGTTCAGGATAGATTGGAGGGGTGCCAGTCTGTTAGTTGGTAGGCCACAAAGAAGGATGTTGCAGTAATCCAGACGGGATATGACCAGGGCATGCACTAGCATTTTAGTGGTGTCAGGTGAGAGGAAAGGACGGATGCGGGAGATGTTTTTAAGTTGGAGGCGACAGGAGGTGGCCAGGGAGTGAATATGTGGTTTGAAAGAGAGGGCAGAGTCCAGAATGACTCCCAGGCACCGAGCTTGGGGAGTTGCTGTTATTGTGTAATTGTTGACAGAAATAGACGTGTTAGAGAGGGGAGGGGAGTTAGAGGGTGGGAAAATGACCAGTTCTGTCTTGTCCATGTTTAGCTTGAGGTAGCGAGATGACATGAATGAAGAAATAGCTGAGAGGCAGTTGGGGAGATGAGATAGTAGAGAGGAGAGATTGGGGCCTGAGAGACATATGAGTGTCATCCGCATAGAAGTGGTATTGGAAGCCTAATGAAGTTATAAGTTTGCCAAGGCCATGGGTGTAGACTGAGAAGAGTAGGGGGCCTAGGACAGAACCTTGTGGCACACCAACAGAAAGGGAACGTGAGGATGAGACCGTGTTAGAATAGAATACACTGAATGATCTGTCAGAGAGGTAAGAGTTGAGCCAAGAGAGCGCAAGCCCTTGAACCCCAAGAGAGGAGAGAATATCAATAAGCAGAGAGTGGTCGACAGTATCAAAGGCTGAGGAGAGGTCAAGAAGGATAAGGATGGAGTTGGTGACTTTGGTGAGGGCAGTTTCAGTGGAGTGGTTACGGCGGAATCCTGATTGTAAGGGGTCAAATAAATTGTTGGATAAGTATTGTGACAGTTCTGAGTGGACATGTTGTTCAAGAAGTTTGGAGGAGAAAGGGAGTAGTGAGATAGGGCGGTAGCTGGAGAGGGCAGAGGGGTCGAGAGAGGGTTTCTTGAGTATCGGAGTAATAACAGCATGTTTGTAGGAAGAAGGAAAGGTGCCAGTGGGGAGAGAGAGGTTGAATATGCAGGTTAAGGCTGGAGTGAGGGATGTAGACAGTTGAGGAATAAGGTGGGATGGAATAGGATCGAGGGAGCAGGTAGTCAGATGGGCCCTAGATATGAGAGAGGTTAGTCCAGGCTCAGTTATTGGAGTGAAGAAAGTAAGAGAGTGAGGCGGGGGGATAGTTTGAAGTGGTGAGGGATTCTGAGGGGCAAAGCCAAGTCGAATGTTGTCAATTTATCCTTTGAAGAATGTCGAAAATTCTTCTGCTGTTATTTGGGAGGTTGGAGGAGGAGGTGGAGGGCGGAGTAAGGAACTGAAAGTATTGAAGAGTTGTTTGGGATTCCGGGCTTGTGCAGAAATCAGTGAGGAGAAATAAGCTTGCTTAGCAGATGAAAGGGCCGTCCTGAGATCCTGAAGGGCTTGTTTATAGAATAGAAAGTCGTGATTGGCTTTGGTTTTCCTCCATCGCCGTTCAGCAGCTCGAGACAGCTGTTTCAATCTGGCTGTGCTTGCATTTAGCCAGGGTTGGGGGTTTTTGGTGCGGGGACGGCTATAGGTGAGGGGGGGCGACAAAGTCCAGAGCTGAGGAGAGAGTATTATGGTAGTGTGATGATGCAGCGTCTATGTCCGTGAATGAGGTCAAGGTCTGAAGAGGTCTAGGTTTCTTAAGTTTCTGCGTTGAGTTGTGGGTTTGTGTGGAAGGGGGTTTGCAGGCATTGGAGAGAGGGTCATAGTCAGCAGATTACGGTCAGAGAGGGGGAGCAAAGAGGATGAGAGGTTTGATAGAGAGCAGAGGTGAGAGAAGAGGAGGTCAATTGTGTGGCCGTCTTTGTGGGTGGGTGCAATCCCCTTATTCTAAGCATACAGCACGTCCTGCTTCAGATGTAGTAATAACATGTGGGTAATCCTCCTCCTGAGGCGCCGTGCACTGCAGACATGTAGAAAACAAGCTCCTCCCGGCCCTACATATACCGAGGGACCTCCCACAAATCCCCAGATTTCTCTGCAGTGCTGGAACTGCGAATACATGAAGTATCACGCTCTCGCAGGCGATCGGGGCTTTACAGCCCGAGGCCCTGCGGGACTATTTCCACCCGTCCTCTTGTGAAGAATATGCCTCCCTGCCTGGGCTGCATTGGTCGGGTGAAGGTAGGCAGCAGCTAGTGTGCTTACGGAGCTAGACTCCACCGCAATCCCCCACCATAGGGTAGGCGGTCAAGGCTAATGGTGAGCCTTCAGTGGATGTCCCTCCCGCATCATTGCCCCATGCCCCGTGTAGCGGTGAACTCCGAGTGCTGGGTCATCTTCTTCCCCAGTTCCCCCCGTTAGTGGGGGGAAAAAGAGGGGGGGGGGTTGTGTGTCTACGTTGGCCTAACCTTGCCCTATTACACTGTATGCTTATAGCCTTTAATGGTTACCGGGGGTCAGAGCCGCATTTCAAACATTGTTAACGTTGGCCGCAGCGCCTTTAATGTACTTTTACTTGGCGCGTACGGCGGCTCTGTTTCGCGACGCTATGGCGTTTATTACTGTCTACTTTTCTGTCTTGTTACGCGCTTAGAGCTTCGCGCTCTCCGGGGAGGGCGTGGTCTGGTTTGGCGCGTTCCGCGTCATCTGCAGCTCTGGCCCGCCCTTCGAGGTTCGCTTGGCGCCATTTTGTCGGCCTTCCCGCGCGCGCGTGGTCACGATCCTCCTCTTCCTTGGATACTGTAAGTGCCCTCACGGGCGTTTTCGGTTATTTTGTCTTCCTGTAGCGCATGGCTCTGACACCCTCTCTTCTCCTTATGTCTTTCAGACGCCAAGATTCCAGTGGCTTCTCCCGGCCTGATAGTTTACCAGTAGCTGCTCCTCGCTTCAATACTCCTGTCACCCTGTGCTTAGATCTCACTCCAGATGAGTCGCACTCGAGCGGGGATAACCAGCAGGTGGTGCCGCGCAGGTTACCCATGGCGGAGCAGGTGATGTCTGGTTTGGCAGAGCGCTTGGGCGCTGGAAAGAAACGGTCCCTGACGCCCCCTGGTTCTAGGGTTCCCACTGAAACTGAGGAGTCTGCTGCTATGCAGGACCTTGATCCTTCTGATGAAGGTGAACTGTTCTCAGGTTCCAGTTCCTCAGATGAGATGTCTTGGAGCCGTGACAGTTCTGGCCCTGGTTCTTGGGGCCTGTGTGACACTGATGAGTTACTTATAAAGATCTTTGAAGAACTGTCTATCTCTCTTCCGGGAGAGTCTCTCAAGCCCAAGAGGGAGAGTTTCCACACGGCGACTCCGCGCCTGGAATCTCTGGAACAGGATCATTTCCAGACTCTTATATCTAAGGAATGGGAATCACCTTGTAAACTTACAGGGTTTCCGGGGGTCTGGGACTGGAAGTACCCTTTTCCCCCTGATTTGGTCGATGGTCAGTACCCCCCCCCCCCCCCCCGAGGTGGATGCGCCTATTATTGGGGTTGCTAACCCTCCCTTCATGGCAGCTTCTACTCATCGTACCCTTCAGGATGCTGAGGACCGGCGCATTGACAGATTGGCTTCCCACGCCTTTTCGTGTGCAGGGACGGCTCTGCGGCCGTCACCGCAGTGGCCGCCAGGACCCTACTTAGGAAGATACTTGACCAACAGCCGGAGTATCTCCCTTGGGAGGTCTTTAATGCACTGTCTGATTGCGATGATTTTGTGAGGTTTATTCTCTCAGCGATGGATGACAGTATTAAAATGTGTGCTAGAACCTCGGTTCTTGTGGTGGCTATTCGCCGCCTGCTTTGGCTGCGACAGTGGGGGGCTGACAATGATACTAAAAAGGCTCTTACTGGTCTTCCTTTTAGAGGACGACGCTTATTCGGGGCCCGGTTGGACCTTTTTGGAAGAAAGGGTAAGGCACCCTCGCGCAGAAGGCCGTCCCGGCCGCCCAGGGGCAGGGATACCCCTCCCCCTCCCTACGTTAGTGTCAAACGAGAACCAGAAGTGTGCTTCCAACTTTTTGGAGTGGAGGCCCGCCCCAGGGGGGGCAGGCAACGCCCTGGGACCTCCGGCAGGGCGAAGTCCAAATCTGCCAAAACCATGCAAGCATGAAGGGACGCCCTCGCAATGTTGGGCGACGGGGCTGCCGCAGCACTTGGCTCCTATCGCAGGGTGCCTTGCTTCGTTAAGGCTGTTACAGGAGATAGTCCCCCTGGATGCAGAATGGAGTTTGCTGGTCGGTCCCTTTCTGAGGTTGTCAGGGTTCTTCTAGTCCCTGCTTTCCCTTCAGGAGTTGAGGCAGGCCGAGTCTGGCGTGCAGGGTCTGGGCTCTTACAGGTTGGCCCTTGACTTGTGATTGTATCCACATACCTTTCCCTTTGGGATGAAGAAGTCTGACCCGGGCGGGCATTCTGGACCTAGCATTTACTTTTTCACAGGCAGCTCCTACATGGTATTTACCTTTTGGGCCGCAGGAGCTCTTGTCCAGTGGACCTCTTGATGCCTGTGAGGATCTATATTCCTTTTTAGTCCCCTGTGCCTTCAGGGCACCTAGGCCATTTCCAGACAGTATTGCAGGACCAACTCTGCGGATTGGGGTCTTGTCTTGGGTCCCTCTCCTGCTCCCAGACGGCTCACCAAGGCGAGTATGGGAGTGTTGTCTTGGACGTGCCCCTGTGACGTCCGCTCTAGGTTCTACTTGATTGTCATTCTTTTCCAATTTTTGCATCAGGCCGTGTTGGCTATTGACTTGGGGCTCCTTGGGAGTCCTTTGGATTGGTGCTCAGGCACGTCTCTTACTTGGTGTACCCCGGTTCGGTATCTCCCTACGGGGTGGCATTTAGATGGGTTCATGTTTAAACCTTCCCTTCGGCTATGTGTGGTCTTAGTATGGTAGGGGCCTTGCCCTCCTTTTTGTCACGCTACCTTCACCTTGCAGCTGGTGGGCCTGTTGGTGGCGGCCCAGATGCTGTCCTTTATTCTCAGATGCCCTTGGGGCCTGCGACACCTTAGGTTACTTATCCTGGACGGGGTTCCAACACCCCTGGAACTAGCTCAGTACGCTCCCCTTTGTTACGGGGGTTACTTTTTGGAGTTTGTAAATTCAAGGAAGGTGTCAGGGACCATCCCTTCCTTTTTGCTTTTCCTGTAAATGGTCACCATGGGGACCAAGTCTGGCAGGTTGTCTAGGGGGTTTTTATTTCTTCTGAAATCCCCCGTGGTACCTAAGGGTGTCCCCTTTAGGGCGTCTGTTTTTCATACTGTTTTTCGGTTATCACATTGAGCCTTTTGCGGGCTCTAAATTGCTGGACTACTTCTCTTCAGGACTTGTCTTTTTTGGGGACTCTCGGTCAGTCTGACGACAGTGGCCTGTCCTTTTTTATCTGTGAAGGTCTCGGAACAGGTTGACCCTTCAGGAAGGGTCTGGTTCTAATCTAAGTGGGGGTTTACATTCCTTGCACTCCATTGGTATTGGCTTGTTGGCTGTCCTACTGTGCTAGGAGGGTCTATTCTAGTGTCTCACTGAGCCCCTACTGGTGTGGCCCTGTGGGGCCCCGTTGCTATTACAGGGACTCTGTCCTGGGTTATTGTCCCAAACCTCGCTGGCCTGGGTCATGGGGGCCTAGTATTGCTTTCTGTCAGGACATTATACTCTATAGGTCTTAACCTTTTTTCACCCTGCTAGGTGGGGTTCTGCACAAGTTTGCTGTAGCAAGGGTGAACCGTTACGCTGGGGGCCCTGGATGGCCCAGTGGGGCGTGGTTCGCTGATTCTGCTGAAGACAGTCGTACTGTATGCCCTCTCACGAGGGCTGTTCTGCCTATTCAGGCTCCTTGCTACGTCGCCCCTATCTACAGGCCTTTTTAGGCGATTGGCCGGTTTGCTCATCACCCCATTGGAGATGGTTATCTCGGGGTGTCTTTTCTCTATTGGAGGACTAGGCCTAGCTCCCTCCTCTTCTTCTTCTCCCTTCTCTGCCAGCTATGTTGGGAGATGTCATTCTAGATGTCATTCTAGAGTTTTTACAGCACGGTTTGAGTTGGCCCCCCAACTCAGTTCTCTGAGGGTTGTCAGGGCTCGCCCTGTTTGCCTACTGTAGAAGTCTAGTTCAATCTTCTGCGTGGAGCATTCCTCATGGGTTGCTCAGGTGCATTCCCCAGGGACCTTCTAAGCTCCCTTTTGGGGGGGGGGGGGGGGGGGGTTACTTATCTTGATGCCCTGCTAAGGGTTCCTTGGGTCTTATTCAGGTTCTTGTCTGAACTGTTCCTTCCCTCACATCCCTTTTCTGGGGTGGTTGCTTCAGTCAGAAGAGTGCCATAGGGGATGGCTCTGTTAGCGGTCCTAGTCATTATCTATATATAGGGAAGATTTAGACAAGCTAACTGGGCAGCACTCGCCTAAAAGGCACTAATACTAAATATGTCAAAAATATTCGTGTGCTCACTCAACCCAGCACCAAAGTATTCAGGACAAAGCAAAAGAATGGGGGAACCCACCCTCCCCCAAATAGATGCCAGGTATCTACTGAGTTGTACTACTCATAAGTGTAAAAAAGATATGAGAAATGTATTATTCTTAATGGTTACATAAAAGGACATACTAACATATATACAAGTAAACAACAAACATAACATTAATATATAAAAACACCAGGGGGCGCCGGGGGTCTGGTGGAAATCATCATACTACCCTAAAATCCAACTCTAATCACAATACCTAAAATCTAATCACCTATGTCTATATGTGCAAATCTGCAATCAAATGTGCAATTGTGCTTATACAAAAATTATACAACAATATGAGACACCAACATCACTATTAATCATATAACAGGAGGACAAACCAGGTTGTGCAAGGAAAAAATTATAAATATTACCAAAAATAGCGCAAAGAAATTATAGATGTGCATATACAGACCAACCGGGGTACCCCTGTGGGAATAAAACGCCAGAAAATTTCTCATATCTTTTTTACACTTATGAGTAGTGCAACTCAGTAGATACCTGGCATCTATTTGGGGGATTCTTTTGATATATATATATATATATATATATATATATATATATGTTTATATATCTGTACACCATTAGATGAGGGTGTTTCGCCTTACACCAAATTTGGATCCAGGCAGAGTTTTTATTTTCCTTTATTCACAGACTCTCCGGCCTCTGGGCTAGTGTCTTGCTTACTGTGAGCTTTAGGGATCTGTATCCCTCTACAGGCGTTGGAGATTCCTGGACTGTTTCCCCGTCCCTGGTTGGGATTATGCCCCTTGGGGCTTATAGGCGTCCTTATGTAACAGGATTCGATTGCTTCCATGGGTGTAGGAGCCCTTTGGATTGGTCTTGCTCGGTTGGTTTTGTCCTTCTGGGCCTAAAATAAACGTTTCAGCTCTTGCTGAGCCTTGTTAGCTTTGTTTTTCAGTATTCCCACCGGTCTCACCTGAGACCAGGGTTCATATTCCCAGACGGAGAGGGTTCTAAGGTTGCCATGACTACCCTTTCTTTGCAGTAGCATGGTTAGGCGTTATTCTGTAGAAAATCGTGTGCAACACCGCGCTTCCAAATACAAAATATAACAATTCAAAACGCAGCTCAACGATGTGTACCAAAAAAAAAACACAGAGCTAATTTGTTCCAACTATTATAAACAAACCATAATATACAAAAATTGAATGAATATTGCAGTGTCCAAAAATATATAATGGTCCAATAGTGCAAGATATATAGTAAAGTGTCTGTAAAAAATTCATCCAATTCCCAAGGTGCTTGTTCCTAATCTTCTGTGCTCTTAACACCCATATGTGCAAATCCTTACCAGAAAGGCATCTTAGAAAAGCCAAAATGAATAATGTTTAAATATCCTCCCCTCGCTGCTGGATCACCGATTTAGTTAAAAATCATCCACATCAAGATTTCGATCCCACAGGGCACATGTTTTATCATAAACTCTCAGGATAAATGGATCATAACCCGCACATGGAGGGAGACATAAAGGTATAGCAGGACTAGTGCAATAACGTTTAAAATACTATTTAATAAAGATAAAATTCTAAGAATCGCACTCACAAATTAATAGCATAAAAGCATGTCAGCTCACTTGACAGAGCAAGAAGAAATGGAGCCAGTCTCACTACCAGGCTTCAATGTTCCCACCGGCCAGTGAAAAAGCATGTAAGTGATGAACGCTGTAGCAGGGATGTGTCCCTGATCCTCCAGTCTATAGGAACTGCCAAATCCAACGCGTTTCGTCGCAAAGCGCGACTTTAACCAGGTATTCGGCAGTAAAAAAGCAAGTGACCTTTTATACCGGAAGTGGATAGGCCGCTCCACCCTCGCACTCCGGCAGGCATTGGCTAGGGCTTTAGTTGCTGAGCGATTAGCTCAAACACTAAGCGGAAGTAGAGGGGCGGGAGACGCCATCTCCGTCCTCCTCCTCTGACGTGAATTGGTAGCAACTGAGTTGCTAGGCTACCAACTCACGCTTCGCTGTTAATACAAGGCCGGTTATCGAGGAATTACGGTGGGATGGATGGAAGATCAGAAAGGGCACCCCAGAGGAGGTCAGGAATTAGCTGGAGGAGGAGATCCTTATCATGGAGAGATTGTAATCGATCCGAGAGGACTGTGGCGACTAATAACTTCTATAAAAGAGGGATGGAAGCCAATAAAGAAATGATGGAAGTAAGAAAAGAGCAAAGGCCTGAATCAGGTTCCCCTGTTCAGGAGGCCCCAAACAGACCACCCATCCACAAAGATTATTCACCAATAAGGGACAGGGGGAGGATAGGTCTGATGAAAAGAAAAGGATGGGACAACGTGGAAAACGAGGGGGAGCCAAGCACAAAAAGAAGGTTGTAGGAGAGGGCATCTTCAACCTTAGTTCGGTTGCCCTAACAGACAGTGAACTAAGATTGTTAGACTTAGGGCTGAAATATGCTCCCCCTAAAAATATGGACAAATTTGCCACTTATATTGACGTTCAGAAATATGTGAGAAAATTAAGTGTTAAAAAGTTTTTTCTCAATCAGTCCACAATGTCCACATCTGAACATTCATCTCTAAGCCAGGCTACAACTGAGAATCAATCTGAGTCTGAGCACGTTAGACATACGGAGTTAAGAAATAAATCAGTGTTCAATCCGATCATCCCCTCTAATTCTCATCTAGAAGTCTTCCGTAAAGTAGTAATTAGGGACCTTAACAAAATTTCAACAACACGTAGTAAGTGTCCAGTAAATATTTATAGGAGCATTAAATCACTAGAAGGGAAACATGATTTGGGTATTAAGCTGGCTGATAAGGGGGGAGGATTAGTGGTTCTAAATAAGCAGGACTACTTAGAAGAAATGAATAGGCTACTGATGGACACAGAGACTTATGCCCCATTAGCCAGGGATCCAACAAGGGCGTATCAGGAAGCCCTGCTTGTGCTCCTTACTAAGGGAAAAGAAATGGGGATTCTCAGTAAAAAAGAATTTGGCTACCTAAATATAAAATCACCTAAGATACCCACAATTTATCAACTGTCTAAGATCCACAAGAGACTGGATAAACCTCCCGGCCGCCCGATAGTAAGCGGCATAGACTCTTTAACGTGTAGGCTAGGAGAATATGTGGACTCATTTCTACAGCCGTTGGTCTGTGCCTTACCTGCTTATCTTAGGGACTCCGGCCAAGTGCTGCAGCTATGTGATTCCTTGGTAGTGAGTATGGATTCGATGTTGGCAACGGCAGATGTTACCTCTCTCTGTACTGTGATCCCCCACCGAGGGGGTATTGAGGCAGTAGAGTATTTTTTAAAGTTGAGCTCAGGCCTCCCACAGCTGCAAATTAGTTTTGTTCTTGAATGCCTTACCTTTGCATTAAATCACAACTACTTCTGGTATGATGGAAAATTTTTCCTACAGATCAAGGGTGTAGCCATGGGGGCAAAATTCGCTCCCAGTATGGCTAATCTCTATGTGGGCCTCTGGGAATCTACTTTCATATTTGGCCGGGAAATACCAAATTTGAAGGTGTGGAGGTGATTTATAGATGATGTGCTAGTGGTCTGGGAAGGATCTGAGGCATCCTTAACCCAGTTCTTTCAGGAAGTAAATGAAAATAGGAGCAACTTGGAATTTACGGCTGAAATAGACGCAGTATCAGTAAATTTCTTAGATCTAACAATTAAAAAGGAAAATCAAAAACTGACCACTAGGACTTATTTCAAAACCACTGACCGAAACGGTTATGTACCATCAAGTAGTTGCCACCACCCAAACTGGCTGAAAGCGATCCCACATGGGCAATTCATGCGGTTAAGACGTAATTGTAGTAGCATCTATGATTATGATAGACAGGCAACCTCTTTGAAAAACTGGGTTTAGATAAGGGCTACAAAGGAGAAGAGATAGAATCACAGTATTTGGAAGTAAGATCCATGAAACGGGAAGAAATTCTAAATAAGAATAGAGCAAGTAATGAGTCTAATGTGGGGGAGAAAAGTCAATATGCCTTTATTACTGGGTTCAACACACAACATCGGCAAATCAAAAGAGTGTTTGAAACCCATTGGCATATAATTAAGGAAGACCCAATATTGGGGGCCATGGTCCCGGACAAGCCTGTCTGTATGTTTCGGAAAGCGCCTAATTTAAGGCAAAAATTAACAAAAAGTTTTGTGGACCCACCGAAACCAATCCCCCTAGTCTCCAATAAGTTAGAAGGCTTTTATAGGTGTAAGGTGTGCTGTGGCTGTAAGACAACGACCTCAAGTGCTAAGACATTTAAAACTGTCACTAATCCTCACACAGGGAAGGAGATTAAAATCTCTCAACTAATAACGTGTAAATCCACTAATGTTGTTTACTTGTTGAGATGCCCCTGCAATTTGATCTATGTGGGACGGACCACTAGGCAGCTCTGTGTGAGGGTTCGAGAGCACATCTACAACATTAGACGTGGTTATGAGGCCCATAGCGTCTCTGCCCATTACAAGCTGCTACATGATAGTAATCCCAGTTCACTTTTCTTCATGGGCATTGATAGAGTGGCACGCCACTGGAGGGGCTCTAACACTATTAGACAATTATCACAGCGAGAAGGGAAATGGATATTTGATTTCAACACCTTGAGTCCAAATGGCCTAAATATAGAGTTCGATCTAAACTGTTTCATTGAGAATTCCTAGTCCCTCTCCTCGAATATATTCTTCTCTCTTTCCTTCCTTTCCATTCTCCTTTTATTTATTTTAGATACTTTGGAATTAATCTTTTCTTCCATTTCCATTTTAACATATTTGCTTAGAATAATTGTATGTATATAGAGAAATTAATTGTGATGGAAGGTTTTTATTGATATAGGTGTTCACCCAATTTTAAAAAAATATATTTCTTAATATATTTGCATAGAATAACCATTTGTATCTAGAAAATTATTTGTAATAGATTGACTCCATTGGTATAAGTGGTTGACCGATTTTATATTGATTTCTTTACTCTGTACAGTCGTTTGTTCCATCTGTTAACAGTGTGAAGTAAGGGGATGGTGTCACAGCCAATCTTCAATGTTCTATTTTATAAGGTTAATATCCTTTTATTTTTGTCATATAAGATGTGTTTGAAGTAATGACAGGAGGGGTAACGCTGCCCTACTACCTGTAGTCATACATGTATTTATATATACCCTCATACCAGTGGCTGCAGCTGATATAGAAAGGCAGCCTTCACATAGCACCGTAGTTTACAATGAGCGTTAGGGGTTAATTATCCCACGTGCGGGCATTAGGTGCCATGGGGTAAGGATGAGAGAGGTATTTATGCGCCTGGACGGGTGGCCGCTCTATATATCTTTGGAGAAAGGTCCCCGTGGCCAGCGCAAGTATGAATAGGTTACCTTGGTAACCAAAGCGTCGTAGTGACGGAATAGGGGAGGGCGGGAGCAGGCTCTCTTTGCTCTGCTTCTGCCTTGTATTAACAGCGAAGCGTGAGTTGGTAGCCTAGCAACCCAGTTGCTACCAATTCACGTCAGAGGAGGAGGACGGAGATGGCGTCTCCCGCCCCTCTACTTCCGCTTAGTGTTTGAGCTAATCGCTCAGCAACTAAAGCCCTAGCCGATGCCTGCCGGAGTGGGAGGGTGGAGCGGCCTATCCACTTCCGGTATAAAAGGTCACTTGCTTTTTTACTGCCGAATACCTGGTTAAAGTTGTGCTTTGCGACGAAACGCGTTGGATTTGGCAGTTCCTATAGACTGGAGGATCAGGGACACATCCCTGCTACAGCGTTCATCACTTACATGCTTTTTCACTGGCCGGTGGGAACATTGAAGCCTGGTAGTGAGACTCGCTCCATTTCTTCTTGCTCTGTCAAGTGAGCTGACATGCTGATTTTATGCTATTAATTTGTGAGTGCGATTCTTAGAATTTTATCTTTATTAAATAGTATTTTAAATGTTATTGCACTGGTCCTGCTATACCTTTATGTCTCCCTCCATGTGCGGGTTATGATCCATTTATCCTGAGAGTTTATGATAAAACATGTGCCCTGTGGGATCGAAATCTTGATGTGGATGATTTTTAACTAAATCGGTGATCCAGCAGCGATGGGAGGATATTTAAACACTATTCATTTTGGCTTTCCTAAGATGCCTTTCTGGTAAGGATTTGCACATATGGGTGTTAAGGGCACAGAAGATTAGGAACAAGCACCTTGGGAATTGGATGAAATTTTTACAGACACTTTACTATATATCTTGCACTATTGGACCATTATATATTTTTGGACACTGCAATATTCATTCAATTTTTGTATATTATGGTTTGTTTATAATAGTTGGAACAAATTAGCTCTGTTTGGTTTTTTTTTTTTTTTTTTTGGTACACTAGGCGTTATTCTGGCCTACTCGTTTAGGGGAGATTCATTCTTCTCTCCTAGTTTTTGTTCTCTTTCTACTTGTGCTTGGCTCGGGCCTTCCAGCACTCGGTTCTGTTGAGCAAGCTGACTAGTTCGCTGCTTGTGTTTCACTCAGCCTTGTAAGGTTTCATAAGTTTGAGTTAGAGCATTTGCTCACGTTGCTCCTGGTAGCAAGGTTGTGGGTGACAGCGCTATTAGTGTTGGCTGTGGGGATCCCACCCTACTTTATGGACACTGCTATTGGATGTCCCACATGTTATTACTACATCTGGAGCAGGACGTGCTGTATGCTTAGAATAATACAATTCTGTGAAGTACTCACCTGTAGAATTGGTATTATACGCATACAGCACGTCCTGCTCCACCCCACCCTGGTTTCACTTTGTTCTGGATCCCCTGCATGGTGGTTATTATCTTTGATATTATTGCCAGTCTCTGGGTGGTTGGTTTTCTCCTGGCTTCTCCTTCTCACTGCTTTTCAATGCTGGGGATTTGTGGGAGGTCCCTCGGTATATGTAGGGCTGGGAGGAGCTTGTTTTCTACATGTCTGCAGTGCACGGCGCCTCAGGCGGAGGATTACCCACATGTTATTACTACATCTGGAGCAGGACGTACTGTATGCATATAATACCAATTCTACAGGTGAGTACTTCACAGAATTGTATTTTTCCTAGAAACGCTGAGGAAGTGGTTCTGCATTCCTTTTACAGGGGTTGGCAGTTTTTCCTTGGGAGTCACTGTGTCCTTTAGGGGAACTGAGGTTCCTTGGGGCTTGTGGTCATTACATCCTGAATGTGCCCGATCTCGTCTGCTCTCGGGAGTTGGGCGGCTTGGTCCTGGTTATTACCTTAATGGATGTTACTCCTGGTACCTTGTTCGGCCTTTGGCTTCTGCCAAATCTATTGTAGCGATCGGATTCGTCAGGCTGTTACTCAGGCCTATTCCAGCAAGGGGAAGAATCTCCCTTCTTGCCTTGATTCCTTTTCTACGTGTGCTTGATGCCTCTTGGGCCTTTCAGCACCGGGTTTCTGTTGAACTGGTTGGCTAGGCCACTACCATTGGCCTTCTGCTCATACCTTTTGCAAGGTTTTTACAATGTTGATGTTAGGGCCTCAGCTCATGCTGTCTTGGCCGTATGGTTCTGCAAGTGACAGTCGCTTAAACTGTCTGCTGTTGTCGTTTTTTGTTGGGGATCCCACCCTACCTTATGGACACTGCTTTTGGATGTCCCAAGTGTAAGTATATCTGGAGCACGTACTGTATACTAAGAATAATACAATTCTGTGAAATACTCACCTGTAGAATTGATATTATTTGTATAAAGTACGTCCTGCTCCACCCCACCCTGTTTTTTTTGCATTTTTCTGGAACCCCTGTATGGTGATTGTTATCATTGTTATCATTACCAGTTTTTCTGGGTGGTTTAATTCTCCCGGCTTCTTGTTCACTGCTTTTCAATGCTGGGGATTTGTGGGAGGTCCCTGGGTATTTGAAGGGCCGGGAGGAGCCTGTTTTTCCATGTCTCTGCAGTGCAGCGCCATCTGGTGGAGGATAACCCAAGTGTAAGTATTATATCTGGAGCATGACGTACTGTATACAAATAATATCAATTCTACAGGTGAGTATTTCACAGAATTGTATTTTTGGCAATTTTGACCGCTCCCACATCACTCTCCCAGATAATGACACCTATTTTAGCTGTAAAGTTCCGTCTCCTCCATTCATTGCCACTGTTGTGTGTGGCAACGATGTCACTGCCACACTTATGCAATGACTGATCGCCTGCCATCTCACACAAGGGCACAGCAAAAACAAAAAAAAAACAGTGTTCCAGGACGATTAGAAAAGAGAAAATTTCCATCTCTAGTTCTACACCTGAAGAAAATATAAGCACGGGCTTTGGCCAAATTTATTTCACAAGTTTGGTGGGTTTTGGTCTGCTTTATCAGCAAGTGGCTGGACAATGACATTAAGGGTTGAAATGTTTCAGTTATTAAAGGAATTCTCCCTTTTTTGTCAGGTTTTTGATGTTCTACCTTTTCCTCTTATGGGATGGTAAAATAAACATTTCTGTTAGGATTGTGCCCACAGACCTGTTATTTACAGCATTCTGTTGCAAAGTTTATGTTCCTGTATGTCTGTGCTCCTAAAGTAGGAGCGGCTTTGCTGGCCTTGAGAAAAAACTAAAAACTACAAGTCCAAACATCCCTCTACTGTAACAGGTTAGCTAATTAACAGCTTTGGCAAAATCACACAGCAGTTATTACCTCCCCAGCTGTGAACACTGCCAGTAACCTTTTAGCTACTGGAACACAAGACACCGATCCCCTTATCTACAGCATTTAAATTAGAGCACATGGGGTTACACCTTTGGTCTTTGTCTTAGCCAGTTAGATGTTTACCAATCCAGAGTCATGAAGTCCCTGTACTCCAAGAGACCACTTTGGTGTGCGTTGCTAATATAAACAAATTGTTGCTACAGAAAACGGTTTTCTTATAACACACAGTTGCAAACCGATAGAAAAAGGAAAGAAAAAAAAACAAATAAGTTAAGCACATTGAGCACATCATTTTGTCAGACAATAATGGAAACTGTTAAAAATGTAATCGAAAGTGGACTTTCAAAAAAAAGGGGTCCATGACCCCTATACCAGTTCACAAGGCTGGGGGGGATGGCATGTCACCCGCTTGCCGCAGCGGGTGACTTGCCATTAACCCCCGGCACCCCCAATTACCTGCCTCCCCAAAGCCCAGGGGGGGGCAGAAGAGCCCGGGCCCACACAGGCTATGTGGGCTCGTAGGCTGCAGGGTGGGGGGGCCACAAAAGCTGGCCCCCCCACTCTGTGCCTACAAGCCCCCATAGCTGGTCCCGGGCTGGTAATGATGGGTAAGGGGGACCCCATTTCATTTTTTTTTTGGATTTTTAAGGGTTTTTAACCCTTAAAATTCCAAAAAAAAATGGGGTCCACCCCCCCTGGGAGGGGGGACCCTATGTCATTTTTTTTTCTCGATTTAACCCTTTGTAGTGTGGATGGTAGTTGTATTTTATTTGTAAATGTTATAAAGTACTTGTTTCAGTTAGGGGGGTCTCCTGGGCAGGAACGGGGGGCTACCGATAAATATGTGGTACCGTTCTAATCGGTAGAAATGGGGCTTTCACATGCAATATGATTTTCCTTAATAAAATACATTTTTTATTTGAAATAAAGGAGTCAATTTACTAAAAAATTTTTTATTTATTTATTTATTTTTTACTTAATAATATTGTAAAAAACAAAATAAAATTTACAAACAAGACATTTCTTGTTAAAGCCTAAACTCTGCTGCAGAAAATATATGTATAATTTTCCTGAAAATTCCAGCAAAAATGGCGCAAAACATGGCGCAAAACATGGCGCAAAATGGGGGAAAATGACCTGTCAACAGAGGGTGACAAAATCTCAAGTAGGCTGGCAATTAAAATGGTTAAAGGTAGCTATGCATGTTGGGTATTGTTCTGTTCGGGGGACCTTGCGCTTTCAGACTTAGCTTGTTTTTTTCTGGTTTGCATATTTATATTTTAGGAAAAGGTGTTTTTTATTCAGCTTTTTTATACATTTTTTAGGGAAACCCTGCGCAACCAAAGAATTCTTTGAGGGATTAATTCCAGAAAGATGAGCCCACTACAACAAGTTGGGTACGCTTAGAAAGCTTAACATGTGTACTTTCAGGTAATATATGGTTTATGGGGGATATTCCAAATGTAAAGGGTTGTTTTGGTTGAAAAATCGCAAGGTGCGCACTTTGTCTGCAGAGCTGAAATTTTCAAGTAAAATCACTGTTACGCACATGCTTTACTTTGGGGTGTTTGGCAACTCTTCCCTTGACAGTAGCTATGCATGTTGGGTATCGTTCTGTTCGGGGGATGTTGCTTTTTCAGACTAAATTTGTTTTTTCTTGTTTGCACATAGTTTTTTTAGGAAAATGTGGCTTTGATTCTGCTTTTTTATCCTTTTTTTAGGGAAACTCTTTGCAACCAAAGAATACAATGAGGGATTACTTCCAGAAAACTATGGGCACATCAACAAGCCTGGTACGCCTAGAAAGCTTGAGGTGTGTACTTCCAGAGAATATATAGTTTGTTGGGGGTATTTCAAATGTAAAGGGTTGTTTTTCTGGAAGAACTGCAAGGTGCGCATATTGCATAGCATAGTTGTATTTTATCTGAAAATTCCCTAAAGCGCTGTTTCAGTTTGGGGGAGTCTCCTGGGCAGGAAAGGGTGTCTACCTATACATATGTGGTATCGCTGTAACTGGGAGAAATTGGGATTTCACACGCAATAAGATTTTATTGAAAAACTTACATTTTTTATTACAAAAAAAACTACAAATTGTAAAAATGTATTTTTTTTTTATTTTTTTTTCACATATTTCACCCAAAAATATTGAGAATACCCCTAAAAAATTACAAACAAGACATTTCATGTTAAAGCCCAGACTCTGCTGAAAAAAACAATATATCATTTCCCTGGGAAATCCCTGGAAATCCCTTCAAAAATCACATTTGAACATGGGGAGCGCAAAATAGTGCAAAACGGTTTGGCACCAAGGGTGACAAAAACTCCAGGTAGGCTGGCAGCGAAAGGGTTATAGTGTGGATAGTAGTTGTATTTTATTTGTAAATGTTATAAAGTGCTCTTTTCAGTTTGGGGGGTCTCCAGAGCAAGAATGGGGGGGGGCTACCGATACATATGTGGTACCGTTGTAATCAGGAGAAATGGGGCTATCACATGCAATATGGTTTTCATTAAAAAAAAAAAAAAAAAAAAAAAAGTTTTATTTAAAATAAAGGAGACAATTGTCTAAAAAATATATATGTTTTGGTTTTTTTTTGTTTTTTCAAGCAGAAATATTCAAAAAACAGTAGAAAAATTGCAAACAAGACATTTCATGTTAAAGCCTAAACTCTGCTGCAAAAAATGTATACGTAATGTATATAATTTTTCTGGAAATTTCAGCAAAAATCACGGTTAAACATGGCGCGAAATGGGGAAAAATGACCTCTCAACAGAGGGTGACAAAACTTCAAGTAGGCTGACAATTAAAAGGGTTAATAGTACCTATGCTTGTTGGGTATTGTTCTGCTCGGTGGACCTTGCGCTTTCAGATTTAGCTTGTTTTTTCTTGTTTGCATATTGATATTTTAGGAAAACATGGTTTTTATTCTGCTTTTTTATAATTGTTTTTAGGGAAACCCTGTGCAACCTAAGAAGTCTTCAATGGATTACTTCCAGAAAGATGAGCCCACTACAATAAGCTCAGTACTCTTAGAAAGCTTAACATGTTTACTTTCAGGGAATATATGGTTTATGGGGATATTCTAAATGTAAAGGGTTGATTTGGTTTGATCGCAAGGTGCGCACTTTGTCTGCAGAGCTGAAATTTTCAAGTAAAATTACTGTTATGCACACGCTTTACTTTGTATTGTTTGGCAACTCTTCCCTTGACCGTACCTATGCATGTTGGGTATTGTTCTGTTCGGGGGATGTTGCTTTTTCAGATTTTTTCAGACTTGTTTTTTCCTGTTTGCATATAGTTTTTTTTTAGGAAAATGTGGCTTTGATTCTTCTTTTTTATTTTTTAGGGAAACTCTGTGCAACCAAAGAATTGATTGAGGGATTACTTCCAGAAAACTGCGCCCATGTCAACAAACCTGGTACACCTAGAAAGCTTGAGGTGTGTACTTCCAGACAATATATAGTTTGTGGGGGGTATTTCAAATTTAAAGGGTTCTTTTTCTGGAAAGACAGCAAGGTGCGCTTAGCGCGTAGCATAGTTGTATTTTATCTGAAAATCTCCTAAAGCGCTGTTTCAGTTTGGGGGAGTCTCCTGGGCAGGAAAGGGTGTCTACCAATACATATGTGGTAACGCTGTGATCGGGATTAATTGGGTTTTCACATGCAATAAGATTTTATTGACAAACTTACATTTTTTATTACAAAAAACACTACAAATTGCAAAAAATAGATTTTTTTTTTATTTTTTTGCACATTTTTCACCCAAAAGTATTGAGAATACACTAAAAAAAGGCCAAACAAGACTTCGCATGTTGAAGTTCAGACTGCTGAAAAAAAAAATATATATATAATTTCCCTGGAAAATCCCTGGAAATTCCTTCAAACATCAAGGTTGAACATATGTAGCGCAAAATAGTGAAACGTGGTCTGGCAACAAAGGGTGACAGAAGTTGCAGTTAGGCTGGCAGCGAAAGGCTTAAATGGAAGGACCTCCAAGGTTGTATTCTCTGGAATACTGCCAGTGCCATGCGCTACACATGAAAGACAGCGGGAGCTTAGAGAATTTAACGCATGGCTCATATCCTGGTGCAGAGCAGAAGGATTTGGGTTCCTAGAGCACTGGGCTGACTTTTCATTGGGGTACAAACTCTATTCTACGGATAATTTGCACCTGAATGGAAGGGGGGCTGCTGTGCTGGGTAAGAGGATATTAGAGGGGGTGGAGAGTTATTTAAACTAGAGATGAGGGGGGAGGGCAAGCTAGAAAATAAAAGTGAAGACAGGTTACTTAGGGGACAGCATATGATGGTGGGTGGAGTGGATGTTCACAAATGCTGAGATGTAGCTGAGACATGGCTGGATTCCACACATGACTGGACTGTCAATCTTCAAGGTTTTGCTTTTTTCGGAAAGACAGCAAAATGGAAAGGGGCGGAGTGTCTATGTAAAGCAAGAATTCAAAGCATATATTAATGAGGGGATACTAGCAGAAGATTGTGAGGATGTAGAAACCTTGTGGGTAGAAGTGGTGGGCGATGTAAACAATGTTAAAATACAGTTTGGTGTAATCTATAGACCCCCCAAACATAAGTGAGGAAATAGAGGGTCAGCTGCATATACTGATAGAGCGGGCTTCACAGCCTAGTACAGTGGTGGTGATGGGGGACTTCAACTACCCAGGAATTGACTGGAGACATGGTTCTGCTTCTTCTACAAGGGGGAGAGCTTGCTACAAGATAACTATATGAATCAATTTGTAGAGGCACCTACTAGAGGTGATGCTTTTTTAGATCTGGTAAAATAAAAAAATGATGACCTGATAGGGACGGTAACAGTCCGTGAAAATCTTGGTAACAGTGACCACAATATAGTTGTATTTAAGGCGACAATCGTTTTTTACCGTAATAACTATAAATCTATGGAATAGCCTCCCACAGAAGCTTGTTACAGCATCAACCGCTGACAGCTTCAAAAAAGGATTAGATGCTTATTTAGAAGAAAATAACATTGACAGTTACTATTAGCGGTTATCAGTAAAAAAAAAATTAACTGACCTGCATGAAGGGAACTGCAGGGGAGTGGGTGGAGGTTTTTTCCTTTTTAACTTTTGCCTGGGCTATTTAACAAAATATGCAAATCTTCATCTGCCTGGGATGTGTATAATACAGTGGTGTGCAAAGGTTTTGGCACCCTTGGTCAACATTACTGTTACTGTGAAGATGTAAGCAGCACAAAGATTAAATGATCTCAAAAAGTCATAACAATACAAAAACACACGTTCCCACATTTTAGCTGTGTGTGTGTGTGTGTGTGTGTGTGTGTGTGTGTGTGTGTGTGTGTGTGTGTTGGGTTTGGTACAATTTTAGAATGTAATGAGAAATGTGGACCTTACAACAAAAGTTTGGGTACCCAAGTAAATTTGTAAGCTCTGATAACTTACTGAGGTCTCAGACCATAAATAGCCTGTTACACTGAAGGCCTGTTCCGCAATCATATTTAGGAAAGGCCAGGTTATGCAAATGTTGAATAAATAACCAGATGAACTAACCTTGTCCTTAAACACTGCAGCTAGCAGCTAACACTCTGAAAATGAAAGAAGACTATATAGGCAGAAGGCTATTAGAAGCGGTTTCAAGTTGACCTTTCCTTAGTTCGAAAAGGAATTAAGAAATGGCAGTTAACAGAACAGTGGAGGTCAAGATAAGGTCTGGAAAACCAAGAAGCATTTTAGAGACAGCTTCATCATAGGATTGCTCGAAAGGCAAAAAGAACCCCAGATTGATCAACTTTAGGCAGATTTAGCAGACTCTGACATTTGATACATTGTTCTACTGTTCATCAACACCTGCACAAACTTTTCCTGTCTGCTCAACACAAAGATCATAATCCACACAGAATTTCAGGAAAGAACCCCTCTCCAAGCATTAAGCGTGGGGTGGATCAATCATACTTCGCGGTTATGTTTCAGTCAATGGCAGGGTGAATATGTCAAAGTAGAATGAATTCAAAAAAATTACAGAAAATTCTGGAAGCAAACATAACACCAACTTTAAAGACACCAGATGATAGCTTCTACAAATAATGATCCTAAACACAATGCAACATTCACAATAGACTGCTCAAACGGCACATGCTGACAGTTTTTCCATGGCCCTCAGTCTCCTGAACATCACCAAAACTGTGTGGCTAGACCTTAAAGCAGACCTGAACTCAAAAATGAAAGTTTAGTAAACTGCTCCCCTAAAGCCCCTCTCTGGCAAAAACTATTTGAGAGGCCTTAACTCCATGCTGCTCCATGATGCAGAACTGCATGGGAGCGTCCATCTTATCACACATATAAGCATGAAGGGAGAGCTGTGCCAGCAGCAGCCCACACCAAACAGAGAGAAATGCCTCAAACATGGGCAGCTTGTGTATTATTTTATATAAACGCACACACTGAATAATCAGCTGCTAGAAAGATTGTGTGTGTGAGGGGAAAGCTGCAGCAATGTTTCTTTATCATTGTTCACTGTGTAATCTGGATTTACCGCACACCATTCAGTTAGTGTAAACAAATGTCTTCTAAAATGTTACATTTCTTTCAGCTCTGCAGCAGAGCAGTGAGTCATCACAGCTGATGGCTTTCTACTAGACATAAAGGAGGGTGGCACCAATATGTAAAGCAATTTTGACTGTGGGATTGGCAAGATGGCCGCTCACATGAAGTTATGCAGCAATTAATCTGCCTGCTATTCCATATCATCTGCATGGAGTTAAGCCCTCTCAAATAGTTTGTCACTGACCATTATGAACTATTATGTACATTATAATGGGCATAACTATTATGTGCATAGAGCATGTATCATACCTTCACTTCACGCAATAATGCTGTGGCAGTAAAATGCAGTCAATAGTAGCCCACTTGCAGAGAAGGATGCCTCTTTTCTGCTGTCTGCCACATTTTAATGGCACAGCCAAATTCAGAAAGGGGTGAGTGTTTCAGCCCAAGAATTGATTTAAAGGATGGGTGGCAGCCGCTCAGGCCATTTTATAACTAACCTGGGAGGTGCATGTTAGCAGGGCAATTAGGATACAAAAGTCTTAAAGGAGCCACAGCACTCAACCCTGTTAGCTTGCAGACCAACATAAAATCTGTCTCTAAACTTGGTTAAAAACAGAGAGCTCGGTCACACACATTTGCAGAAGTATGCTTATGCTGCACCACCAAGCGCCAAGGTGCCTCTGTGGGGTGCAGTTCTAACTCTTATCTCTGAGAGCCCCATTTGGGACATACAATGCAATAGATAAACTGGGAGCAGGCTTACCTGAGGTTGCCCCAAACCTCAAGTGCAGCCCACAAGAATAGATTTACTTTGTAGATTTAAATTGCAGGGCATACTGAATTTGGATGCCCTATAAGGAGAAAATGCCTACAATGAGAATAGGATAATGACTTCCCTTGCATTTTTTTGTATGATAAACAGACCTTTATTCAGGGTACCAGTGGCACACAATGCTTCCCCTGCTTACCTTCACATGGTCCCACAATGGCAATCACTCTCCCACAGCCCTAATACCTTAAACTAGACCAACACCCATTTTACTAATGGGTGTTGGGGGTTCGGGGGACCCCAATTCCAGGAGTCCCGTCCCCCCTACAAACCCCCTAAATCTTATTTGCCTCTGCGCTCTATTGGCGAAATGCAGTTGTGACAGGTAGGATTCATGGGTTTTGCAGACGGTTGCTTGAGGGGGCCCCTAGCAGTTCAGATGTAGGTTGGCGTGTGCAGAGTACAAGGCCAGGAAGAGCCTCAGCTGAACTTTGTACACCACAGGCTGGCCAGCATGGCAGATTCTGGGGCCTTAGGAGAGCGTTTGCCACCAGTCTGTTAGTAGGTAATCCTGGGGGCCTTGTGCTCCTCTGGCTGCAGAGTTCTGCAGGAAAAGGCCACAAAAGTTAAAGGTGACTTGCACGGCTTGGTCTTGGTGCAATTTAAATCAGACACTCCTGTAGTAAAAAGATTGCGTATTTGAGGGCGCCACTTAGGGTTTTGTGTTTTTGTTAGCCAAAGTTTGATGACCATGGTTATCATCTGCATTTGATTAGCAGAATATTCTTTTTAAAGATGACATGATTTATAGCACATATTTGTTATTCTAAGTATACAGTACGTCCTGCTCCAGATATAATACTTACACTTGGGTTATCCTCTGCCAGAGGGCGCTGTGCACTGCAGACATGCAAAAACAGGCTCCTCCCGGCCCTTCATATACACAGGGACCTCCCACAAATCCCCAGATTTCTCTGCAGTGCTGACTGCGAAGACATGAAGTTTCACTCTCTTGCAGGTGAGCGGGGCTTTACAGCCTGCGGCCCTGTTGGACTACTCCCACCCGTCCTATTTGTGATGTGCCTCCCAGCCTGGGCTGCGCTGGTCGGGTGAAGGTAGGCAGCACCATGCGTGCTTAACGGAGCCATGCTCCACCGCAGTCCCCCACCATAGGGTAGGCGGTTTAGGCTGATGGTGAGCCTTAGGGGATGCCCCTCCCGCTTAATTGTCCCACGCCCCGTGTAGCGGTGGACCCTGTGTAAAGGGTCGCCATCCTCCCTCGCCCCCCCTAGCCCGGGGGGAAAGAAAGGGGGGGCTCAGACAACAGGACGGCGGTTGCCTACATCAACCATCAGGGAGGGACCCGGAGCAAGGGTGCCCTCCGGGAAGTGTCTCAGATTCTGACATGGGCGGAGGCCAATGTACAATGCATTTCGGCTGTTTACATTCCGGGGATGCAGATGCTCTGAGCAGATGCTCTGAGCAGGGGGACGTCCCGTCAGGGAGAGTGGTCCCTCTGCAACAGGGTATTCCAGTCCCTGTGTCACCGTTGGGGTCTACCGGATGCGGACCTGTTTGCGTCCCGTCACAACCACAAGCTCCCGGCCTTCGTGTCCCTGTCTCAGGACCCTCTGGCCTTGGCCACGGATGCCCTGTCCATGTCCATGTCCACAGGAAAGAGTTTCGGCTCCTGTATGTATTTCCACCATTCCCCCTGCTGAGCAGGGTTCTGCGCAAGATTGCTCTGGAGGGGGGGCCTGTGATTCTAGTGGCCCCCCGGTGGCCAAGAAGAGTGTGGTTCGCAGACGTGGTTCAAAGGGCAGTAGACCAGTACGATCTGCCAGGGGTGCCAGATCTGCTAACTCAGGGCTTCCTACGCCATCCCAATTTACAAACGCTGGCTTTGACGGCTTGGCTGCTGAAACCTCCATCTTGATGGAGAAGGGTTTGTCTGCCTCTGTGGTAGGTACTATGGTGCAGGCTAGGAAGAAGACTTCTGCTGCTATCTATTATAGAGTATGGTGTACCTACATTGACTGGTGTGAGTCTAGGTCTCTTCCCTGTAGGGAGTTCTCTGTCCCCAGGGTTCTGGAGTTCTTACAGCATGGTTTGGAGTTAGGTCTAAAACTCAGTACTCTGAAGGGCCAGGTTTCTGCCCTGTGGTCCCCGTTTGGGATTTAAACTTGGTTTTATCTGCCTTGCAGGGTGCTCCCTTTGAGCCTATTCAAGATGCTGCTCTGGCTGTTCTTACTCTCAAGGTTGTCTTTTTGGTGGCCATAACTTCGGTTAGGCGTGTGTCTGAGCTGGCTGCTCTATCCATTCAGTCTCCGTACTATCAGAGACACCAGGACAAGGTGGTGTTCCGCTTCAAGCCGGATTTTTTGCCTAAGGTTGTGTCTGCTTTTCATTTGAATCAGGACATTGTTCTTCCTTCTTTGTGTCCCAATCCTAGTAATGACAAGGAAAGGGTTCTGCATTCCTTGGATGTGGTCAGGTGTTTGAAGTATTACCTGGTGGTCACTGCGGCTTTCAGGAAGACTGATGCTCTCTTCGTTGTGCCTTCTGGGCCTAGGAAGGGTTTGGCTCCTGCCAAGTCTACTATCAGCAAGTGGATCCGTCAAGGCTGTGGTTTAAGCCTATTCTGCTAAGGGGAAGAGTCCTCCTTTCCGTCTTACTGCTCATTCTACTCGTGCTATTGGGGCCACCTGGGCCTTCCAGCACCAGGCTTCTGTTGAACAAGTTTGCAAGGCCGCTACTTGGTCTTCTGTTCATACCTTTTCAAAGTTTTACAAGGTTGATGTTAGGGCCTCAGCTGATGCTGTGTTTGGCCGCAAGGTTTTGCAGGCGGTTGTAGTTTAAGCTACATGCCGTTGCCTTTTTTGTTGGGGATCCCACCCTACTTTTATGGACACTGCTATTGGATGTCCCAAGTGTAAGTATTATATCTGGAGCAGGACGTACTGTATACTTAGAATAATGCAATTCTGTGAAGTACTCACCTGTAGAATTGGTATTATACGTATACAGTACGTCCTGCTCCACCCCACCCTGGTTTTTGCATTATTCTGGATCCCCTGTATGGTGATTGTTGTTATTGTTATCATTACCAGTTGTTTTGGTGGTTGGATTCTCCCGGCTTCTGGCTCACTGCTTTTCAATGCTGGGGATTTGTGGGAGGTCCCTGGGTATATGAAGGGCTGGGAGGAGCCTGTTTTTGCATGTCTGCAGTGCACAGCGCCGTCTGGCGGAGGATAACCCAAGTGTAAGTATTATATCTGGAGCAGGACGTACTGTATACGTATAATACCAATTCTACAGGTGAGTATTTCACAGAATTGTATTTTTCTGGTATTGTCTGGGAACTTAGCAGGGAATTTCCCTGCCCCGAGCAGAATACTGGGTAACATGTTTTAATAAAGCTCTCCTATATTGCAGTTTGAAGTGCGGCAGAGAAGAGGCTAATCCACTATTTAGCTTTGTATCTGAGAGTCTACATATGCAGTCAGAATGAACTTAGCATACCAAAGAGAATATCTTTCTGCTACAGAGGTCCTAGGTATACTCAAGAGCTGGTGGAATATCAAAATGTTTCTAGATTCACCCAGAAAAAGGACAAACTGTGTGTGTGTGTGTGTGTGTGTGTGTGTGTGTGTGTGTGTGTGTGTGTGTGTGTTTTACAGTGCTCTGATAATTATACTGTCTTTGGTACACATTTATTAAAAATAATGAAAATGTTGGCAGCTTATTGTGGCTTGCTTTCCCCAGCTGTGACATACAAATACTTGATTCAAGTCCACTGAACTTTGCAGCTTATTCTTAAATGGCAAAATATGGTGAACAAATACTGGAAGATGTAATGTTATTCATACTTAAGCCAGGTATAGTAGGAAAGAAGGGAATGTGAAGTGTGATGAAAACAGATAGGACATTTTCTCAGTAGATGTACAGCCATCCATTATCCCTTTACCCTGGACTCTGGAATGATGTGCTTAAAATGCAAACATACCTTATTCGGTTTCTGCTTTTGTCAGTACATTGTTCAGAAGGGAATACAACACCTTTTATGCCACACTGTCTGCGTAATTATATTAGATGTCATTAGTATGCTAAATAAGCATCTGTGATGTTTTGTTCAGTTATCTCTGTTCCTGTACAGTACATGTGATATTGATGCCATCTTGTCTTCAAGCTTATTTTTGTATATAGTGTTGTGAATATTGTTTAAAGCAGTCATTGTACATCTAGGTTTTTAAAATACATTTGGCTTACATGCTTGTGATCTGAGGCTTGGCAAGAGTTTCTCCATTTGGATTCCCTCAGGACAAGTTGAGATAATTTTCTTGCTTTCCCTGTTCACAACTCTGTAAAGAGTTGCATCCTGGTTCCCAGGATGAACTATTCGTATCGGTATTGGCACAATTTAACACACACTTCTTCATTTCTTTAGTTATTATGTTGTTTTGAGGGTTTAAAAGAGGAACAACACACAAGAATTTCACTTTCCCGTGTGTTGTTCCTCTCGGGGGCATCCCAAATTGGGATGCCCCCCTGTGTGTATCCCATGTCACCCCGTACACTTACCTTCCCTTAGCTCCCAGCAACGCGAGTGCGCAGACTGGCTGAGCGGCCAATTTACACAGCCTGAAAAAGGTTTAGAGACGGACATCAGAGGCACACTCAACGCCCCTAAACCCTCATTACCTCTCACTTCCCGGTTTGCATTTTAGGCATTCTTTACTCACCTTACTGGGGCACCTGTATTCCCTGTCTCGGATTCCGGATGTCCTTTGTTGGACAGCTCAATTTTTCTCCCATCAGGTATTGCGCGCCACTCCTGATCCGATATAACGTGCTGCTATGGGAGCAGGAGAAAGAGGCACAACAGTTGAAGAGCAGTGTTTTTTCAGACCCGCTTGTGGACGAAGCCGGCTAAAGACGTGGCTGTCTAATTCAGGCAGCTAACCAGGCGGAGGGGGGGGGGGGGGGTGAGAAACGACCCTGAAACAGCAAGATGTTGCCACCCGATTGTGGCGACATACAAAACGTATGCAGCTCCCAGCATGGGGGAGGAGGGGAATCTGTTGTAAAGAGGTCTGATGTTCCTCTTTAATAACCTTAGCCATAGTTAATGCCCTATCCATTCAACAGCTAGATGCCTTCCTTATCATTCTTTGCTGACACTGGTAGTAACCCTCACGTAGCGAAATGTTTGCTTTGTTCCGCCTATAATTGAGTACCTGCTGCTGGGTCATGTCCCAGAGATGGACACTATTATTACTCATTGAGGACACCTATTTCTACTACTTCCTGCAATGAGGAGGCTGAGTCATGCTGCAATTTTGTTGTGGAGCAGCCTAAAAATTCAATGAGCACAATCTGTTCCTCCATATGCCCTTTGGTCAAATGATAAATTGCTACATTTGGCTGCAAGGTGTTGCCTTGATGGTAGTGTGATCTATAGCTACATGATACTTTAAAACATTTGATGTCATATTATTGTGGTTACATTTGGTGGTGATCCCTCCCCATACACTGCTTAGGGACATGTCCAAAGTGTGTTCTGAAACAGAAATCCCTGTAGGGTCAAAAAGCCTAAAACTGGGATGACCTGAAGGTTTCAAACTAAAAAGAAGCAGGTGCCAATCTCATTCTTCCTTTCATCTAAATGCTAGATAGTAAAGTCCATTTTCAATGGCATTTTTGAATGTGTATATTTTTTGTGCCAAAAGGATGTCCTCGAGGAGCTATTAGTGCAATAGAGAGGACCGCTGGTAAGTTGTACTCCAGTGGGTAAGGGCAGTGGACCTACGCTAGAGAAGAGGTGAGTAGCATTGTTTTTCTTCTTTACCACAGGCCATCAGGAGAATTCAGATACGATTAGGTTAACTCTTGACCGAAGGCCAAGGACTGCAAGTAGTTTTTCCCGGCCTATATACTTCCGGCTATATTCCCACAATCCAGTTTCATTCTTGCAGTTGGAACTAGACTGCATGGTGTGCTGTGAGCTCTACAAGTGAGTATCACCGAATTGTATTTTTATTATTTTTGCCTGGAAAGTACATTTTTCAGGTTTGTACTAAGTCTAGTTCTGTTACTCCCAGTGAAAATCCTGCTCTTGATTTTCCGAAAGATGACTTTAGACATGAGATCACATCTATTCTGGCTAAATACATTTAGACCAGAAATTGCTTCTCTGATTTTCTCTATTCACATTCATAGTCTAGGCTTAAAGACGTGAAGATTATATTGTAGAAATTATAATGTATGTTTCTGCATTTGAGATAACCTCTTAGTATTCTTGCAAATGTTCTTTTCTTTTTATTTGTTGTCAGCTAATAACATTTTGCATACATAATTTCTCTTCTCCCATACACATATATTATACTGTATATACAAAAACAAGTGTGTATACCGTACTAAATCCAGATTAATGTTAGGGCCTTGAGCATTTTTAAAACTATGAAGGGACTTTTGAGAAGCATATGTCCATGCTGAGACATTTCAAGACCTCCATTGAATTAGAATATTAAATTTGCCATTGACGTATAAAATGGCATCATTGTTGACCTTTTTATCTTGGTAGCATAAGACCGTCTTTGTTGCACATTACTGAGTCTTCAAAGTATGAAATCAGCTGCTACATTTCTAAATTTATCTTCCACTCCGTGTTATCTGTGCCTTTGCCTTTTTTAAAGTTTTACACTTTGGATATTATAGAAGCATTTCCCTGTAACAGTTTTGTAGATACAAATGAAGTTTTTTAGCATATGAGCTGTTGGCATGATGAACGACAGAATGTCTGCCTTTGTGTTCAACTGCTGTATGTTATGTGAGTAATACAGCACATGGTCTTCAGTATAGTAGCTCATCTTCACGTGCTGTGTAACGAGTCGGTGGTCTTGTATAGGGGAATTGTCTTTTTTTTTTTTTTTTTAAATTGAATGTCTGTGTTGGCATCTTCGTATGATCTTGATGGAAACTTTATGTAATTAACTAAAATGTTGTCATTGGAGGTTTCTGTCTCTAGTGTATCTAGTGTTTGAATTAATAGAGCATAATTATAACCATAACCCATATACCCCATGTTTAGTTAATTTTTGATAGGACCTGCTTTAGGGTTTCCCATCTAATTATTGTTATTTTACTCTGTTACTAAATAAAAAGGTAATATGCTGGGTAAAGCAGTACTTTAGTGTGTTCATTTTATTGATGCAGAGAGGACAACTAGGAAGTGATTTACTTTTAACAATCACAGTAGGTGTAATTCATATTTTCTGGCCAAAGGGTGAAGGTGGCTGTTAGAGGTGTTTTGGAGGGGAAGACTTATTAATAAAGCACAATAATACCCAGCACTACCGGCCCTGGAATCTAAGAGATTCACACTGGAATAGCCCACTGTGTGAACCCCCCCCCCCCCCCCCCCCCCAATGCTGCAAAACTTACCTGCTTCCTGGCTCCCTCACCAAACATTGGGTGACCACAACCCCTCATCTTTGGACTGTAAGCTTGGGTATATGGGCAGCATAAAGGCACTGTTTGACTCCATGTTGGCATTGGCAATGGGGGCTGCCGCACCCCCAGTTTCCCTGTGCACGCTCCCATGTGCCTGACCTATCTGAATAGCTGGCCGCTGGAGCTCCCATGTGCACAGCTGCAGGGATGCCAGAGGATACACCATAAAGATACAGAACAGAAATGCTCTGCTGGAAGAGCTTCCCAGAGTTTCATGAGAGGTGCAGGTCTACTGTTTGTCCCCCATTTCCTGTTTGGTCTTCTGTTTTCCTGCCTTTAGCTCTGCCATCACAAACATTCTTTTCTCAGACCCTTAGGGGTTAAATGGGGGGGGGGGGATAGGATTTCTTTGGCCTCTACTGTGCCTCCCCATCTACCTTAAACGCTCTACTTTTCCACAAGAAGGCATCCTTAAAGGCATTAGCATATCACTGCCGGAGGCTTGGCCTGGCCAGTGTTTGCCTGTAAGTCTATATGTTACACATGTCATCATTTAGGGGCTAATTAGCCTTTTAGTTATGGCATTTTATCCCCCCCTCCAGAAATTTAGGAATTTTCAGGATTTAGGCATGCTCTTGGCTAAGGTCCTGGCCATGAGGGGTAAGGGATCTAGCCTCTGGTCCATGACTTGCTGCTGCTCTGTGAACTGAAGGGTCAATGGCTTGTTTAGTGCGGATCACGCCTTGTTACAAGAATGCGCATGGGGATGGGCTAAGTGACTAATTTTTCTGAGAGCCCTTGAGGTGTGGAAGGCTCAAACACTATTCCACACTATTGTCCTTCTAATCCTCTTCTGGGAAGATGCACTCATGTCAAAGCACTAAGCACACTATCGTCCATCTAATCCTCTTCGGGGAAGGTGCACTCATGTCCCAAATTCCTCAGCAGTGTAACCACCCCCTAAAGTCTTTTCCTTGTCTAAAGATGTCTCCTACTGGGGTCCCCTGTTCCTTTGGAAGGGGTCTGGTTCACCAGGCCAGGCCTGGCTTCTGAACATCAGCAGTGCAATGGTTTTTATCAAGTTTTGGCATACAAAAATAAGGCAATATTTTGTCTCCGGTCACAAATCCTCTGATTCAAGTGGGCTTAAACAGTTTTGGAACTAAAGACTATTTCTAACACTGGGTATCAAAGAGTCCATGGCACCGAATATGCCCCAAGTGAGGATTCAAAGTGAGACCTGTAGAGCTGTGGATATGCACAGTAATTTAATAAGTAATATCCGACTTATTTTGTGTTTTTTTTTTTTTATGTTGAGCTTAATTTTATGGATTCAATTCTGTATCAGTAGAATGTGTATATTGGGCATACCTTAATCTAGGATTGAACTTGCCACTGGAGGCCTGAATAAAGTTTGAGGGTAACTGAAGCCACCCATAAGTTAAATATAAGTTAGATTGGTCTGACTATTAAAGTCATATAGGACCCTATATTTATAGGTACCTTTTTTGCCTTCTTCCTCAGACAGTACTATTTAATAGTCATGTGACTGTTTTTATGTGTAGCCATAAACTCTCTTTCCAGACCACATGCCCTTTTCTGTTTTTCCCTTTTTGATGTGATTCTTTTTGACAGACTTGGTTTTGCTGTGAGAAGTGCATGAGTCACTTGTGTGTTCACAGTCTTTTCTTTAGAGCTTCAATTATTTTCATCAAGGGAGACCAGAGCTAGAATTAGCTTTTAAAATCACACTACTCAGCATATCTGCCGAGCACTTTCATTACTCATCTTGGCCTCCCTCTCTTTACTTTCCTGTTATGCTTTGGCTCTTGTTGGAGGAACTGACTATCTTGTTGGCAATAGATGTCTCGCTACTTTCTTACTCTCTTTAGAAAGCTAAATCCTCTCAAAAACCCTACTAGCTTTTAGTTAAAAATTAAATCATGCTGGTAAAGGGAGGAATTATATTGGGGAAAAATACCCAATGGCCTTTTGTGCACTGCATGTAATAGCTTGATGCCATGTCAAAATTATGTGAACCAGATTAGTGTTTTTCTCTTCGAGCTCTGAATGATGTCCTGTGTAGATAATCTTCACTAGTGACAGCTAACTCTAGCAACTACTATGGACTTGCCCTCACGTAGCTCATAAAGAACCGGCAACTTTCTCTACAGAATTCTTCTCCTTTGGGGCTGAAAATCTGGGGCTAGATCCCTACATAGATGAGGAATTTTGTCCCTCTGCCCATGGGACTCAAGTGGAGTTGGACTATCTATCTTAGCACATTAAAAGGTTATATACTTTTTTGTATATACTGACCTATTTCCTGATAGACCTTGCCATTGGCTGTTATCTTTTAGAGATATGTCCAAAGATCACCATCTTGACATTTCCTCAGAAGAATCAGGGAGATAAATGATTCTTCTGTGAGGGCCTTTCTGCATACAAGTAGTGCTAAGGCTGGCTATAGCTAAGTTAAGAGACCTAATTTATTTCAGGCATATTTATGTGCTGACATTCTTAATAGGATTATTATCAACCTCCCCTTTTTGGTAAGGACCTGGAGAAGTCTTCAGGGATTTCTCTGCATCAAATCCTATTTGGATCTGGTGCCTTCCACAAGTGCTTCATCAGGTTTTAGGCTCATAAGGGTCGATTCAAAGAAACATGCAACAGCTTTGATTTTGGTGCCGATCATCCTATTTTTCCCGTACGCTCGTGCGTTCGTATGAACTTGCGAGTGATTCTATAAGCAAATACGTTTCTATCCTAAAATGTACGTCCGTTCGTATGGCAGTTCGGGAATCAGACCTATGTCAGTTTCCATCCTGAATTTTCCGTTTCATTTCTCAGGTTGCAACATTGGTTTTGCCCTTTTTCCTTTTTTGTCTGGACGTAAATCCTTCTGATCTTGCGGCTGCGCACTACAAACTTACCTCATTAAAGTGCATTCTAAATATTTGGTCTTATTTTTCTTTATTTCATTCATTTTGTAGTAACCATTAATGAATACATTTGCATAAGTAAATCTTGCTTTGTTTAATTTTTAGTTAACTTGCATTTTTTACTTGTGGATTTAATTTTAATATTTTGGCTTCAAATGGTACAACTTAAAATTTTGTGTGTGGTTACCCACACCCTCTACATACAGATTGCTCTCAAATATAAAAAAACACCCAGCAACTTCTGCATGTTATGAGTCTAGAAACAGCCAAGATGGCGGGTCAGGTATTATCGGGCAGCCTGCAAACAGAAAGGGCCTTGTGACTGTGTTGCTCTGCATTCTTTGATTTCTGACCTTTCCGTGCCCCCAGCTCTGCTGTGTCTGTGCAAAATACAGCAGTAACCCACATCCTGCACTTTATCCCGCTCTCCTCTCCTCAGTAAGTGTGATGCATCTGACCAAAGATGTGCTTAAATAATTAAACAAAGCAAAGGTAAACAACTACACCAATAAATGCAATCTAAAAATATTATTCTAATACATCAATTTAAAAATAAATAACAAAGGACATAAGTTTCTTTAATTAACGCAAATATATTGCAAAATAAAGGTTTACATGCAAAGGACTAATTAAGGTCCACATTAAAATGCTTTTATAAGGCATACATGAATCAGGTATGCATTGCCATACAATTTATGGCCTCGGCCATGCTGATACATGCAGTTCATTGGAGCTCAAGACGCGCAGACTCCTCCACATAGCCAAAAAACCTGTTCAAGAACAGCAATCCGACTGCTAAAAGGTGTCGGCAGTGGCTTTCTTTTAAAACGGATTTAGAGGTTTGAAAACTGTTCTCTGAATCACACCTAAACACATTCGATTATCCTAAGTTTTACGTTTTGATCCTAAGTTTTAGGATTTGATCCTAAGTTTTACGTTTTGATCCTAAAATTTAGGAACGAACTTGCGATGATCGTAAGAGCATATACGCATTCGTACGTAGGCTCGTGCGAGTCGGAAATGGCCAAAAAAACAGGAAAAAATGACTAACACCCACCCAAACTTACGATTCTCGATCCGAAATCAATTAACTTTTGCTCTTTGAATCGAGGGGATAGTGTAACCTGTTTCATTTAACCCCCTGTATGGCTGACCGTGTTTTGTAATGCTGTGAAAAAAGGTTTTAGTTGTTTCATAGAACCCTGATTGCCATGTATTTGCACAAAATTAATGGACATCGGTGACTGTTAATTCCTAAGCAAAGCCAAAGCTAAACATATTAGCTTAGTCAAACAACGATCTTCTTGTAAGCTAAAGTTTTGTAACTTTTCTCTTTATTACTTTAAAAATAAAGCAGATGGTGCTCTTCAATTTAGTTGTACCATATTTAAAATGACACATGTAAAATGAAAGTCAATCATTTAAGAAAATCCAGTTAAGATTTTATTTTAAAACTTTACATATAGATGTTTTATCTTTATTATTCAATTTGCACTCTGATAAAACCTACATGGTGAACAGGCAGCTTTGTCAGCCAATCACTTTTAGGCACTCTTGATTAGGTCGGTTTATTCAGTGATCTCAAACCCATGTGGTCTTGGGCCTTAACATTGATGACTGCAGAAGCTGAATTGAGGAAAAAATGGTTGTAACATCCAGTTTTGGCTGCAATATCATTATAGATTTACAATTAATTTGGCAGGTAAGGTTTGCCACATAAGTAATTTGGTTGTGTTTTTTGTCTCAACCCCCAATATTCTTCAGAATTATGATGATGATGCAGTGTTGATCAGTGTCAGATACTGTATTTAAGTCCTGTTATACTGACACCCCATACAGTAGATCTTTACACTCCCTCACCTATGTTAGCTCCTTTTTGCAATGCAAATATTTTAACGAGATTTGTAGCCTTTTTTCTAAATCTGGAAAGGTTAAACATTGTGTACATGTGCAGACAGTAGTTTTTTGTTTTAAACCCTTACACCGTACCAGGCAAAGTTGGAAACGAAAACGCAAAACTTCCTTGCCCCATATGCATGCATGATACTGAAGCATTGTTAGTACTTACATTTGCTCCTGCATCCACTCAAAGTCGAAACACCTCCTCACTGATTTTCTAGTGGTAGCTTCTATCTTGAAGCTTCCACTCCCAGTATATGCTGCTGCCTGGATTCAACTGACATAACGGACAATGCACAGTAACGGGAAACCCAGCAGCAATTTTTGTTTGCGGACGGCCTGGAGTGCATGAATCACATTTTGTTTTTTAAAATTTACCACAGCATTGGTTGGAAAAGGGTAAATTTATTTTTATGTATTTATTTTTATGTGCAGCAATCTAAATTGCCCTGGGGAAGGATGTATATGAGCACTGTTGTCTTGGTCCGGTGCTAAGCATGATCCAGTGCAGGTCTGATAAGAATTTGTTTTAAAGTGTTAATGTTATTTAATAAAAACCTTATTCTAATTTATATATCACATCAAATACACAAATGTTGAACATGTTCTGTTTTTTACCTTTTCTATTGTAATAACATTTTTACAGCATTTCTACGGCAAAATGATTACTGATTTTGCTGTAAATATTTATATGTTTAAGGGATTTATTGCAGTGTTTGGTGATAGTTGTGTGTTGTTGTTTGGTTCCCAAAAACAGGTTGAGAATGGTAGCAGATATCAAATTGCACCTACATGAGCCTTTGTGTAAAAAAAAAAAAAAAAAAATATCACAAATGTACCACAAAATGCATAAAAGTCAGGTCATGCCTTCAATGGAAAGGATGCTGAGCATGGCCACAGCATCATCACCTCATCACTGCAGGCGCAGCCCTCCCATTACTCAAGACCTAGTATCTCATTAAAGTGGACCAACACCCAGGATTTTGACTATCCTGGTTCTTGGTCCACTCCTCCCGCGCGTGCGCCAGCCATTCACAGACGGCCGGTGCGGGCGCGCGCACGCCTAGAGGGGCGCGAGGGAGGCGGCGGCGGCCGCCCGCCGCCGAAGATAAGGTAAGGAGGTTTGGGGTGTTTGGGGGGGTTTCACCCCGCGGGACATCCCGATCTCGGATGTCCCGCGGGGAGGGAGGTGATCGGCCCGGGAATCTTATAGATTCCCGGGCAGATCACTCGTGGGTGTTGGTCCACTTTAACGGGCAACATCTCCCAGGTAGAACGCAGTTCCCCAGGACCTATCCTTTTAATGGCAGTTTTGGAAGTGCCGCAAAGTGAGGGTGAGCTCACTTCCGGGGACTACAAGGTCCCTGCCCTAGGAATTGGCTGCATTATTAGAGGATATTTATGACAAGTGGGGTATTAAGATGGAGGAAAAGCCTCTTTCAGTTCATGATTGTATGTATAGGAAAATTTTGGAGAAGAAATCCAAGAATTTTGCTGTCCACTCAACACTTACGGGTTTAATTAAGGCCAAGTGGAAAAATCCTGAGAGTTGTTCCAAGTATACAGCACGTCCTGCTCCAGAAGATTCCTTACACATGGGTAATACATCCACAAGATGGTGCTGGACTGCAGAAAACAGCTTGTGGCTCCTCCCGGCCCCATATAAACCAGGGACCTCCCACAAATTCCCCAGTTCTTATCTGCAGTCTGGGCTGCAAAGAATAGAAGATGGCTCTTTATGCTGCGCAGGTGAGCGGGGCTATTAGCCTGCGGCCCTGTAGGACTATTACCACCCGTTCCGAACCCACTGCCTCCCAGCTTAGGCTGCACTGGTTCGGGTGAAGGTAGGCAGCACCGGGGTCTGGTGCTAAAGAGCGCTGCTCCAACTGCAGTCCCTGTCTTAAAGGGTAGGCGGTATAGGCCCGTGGTGAGCCTTATGGGATGCCCCTCCCGCTTTCTGGGGTCCCCTTATTCCCTGCCCCCGTAGTTGGGCCCCGTCCTTAAATTTGGCTGCTGCTCTCCCTGGGGACATCTCCGGGGGGGTAGGTGTGGCGGCGGTTAATGCTTCTTTTCTAGTCTGTTGCATGTGTGTTTTACTTAATATCGCCGCCGCGCGCTTGTGCTGCGTTCCGCGGACGGCGGCGACATCGCCTCGGGCGCTGTCGCACCATCATTGGCTGACTATATCACATTGGTGCTCTTTGGAGGGCGGGCCTTGAGGATGTTTTCCGCGTCCCTTCATCTGCAGCATCCCCCCCCCCCCCCCGAGGTATATGGGGGCAGCATTTGACTTTCTGTGCTGCGTGGCTGCTCTCTACCTACCGCGGTCCGTGGCTCTTTTTTTGTGTTGATTTATTTGAATTGTTATGCTTATGGAGATGTCTGCTTATGTCTTTCAGGCGGGTCAAACTTTTTGAGGTTTCTCCCGGTCCTTTCCCCTTGATTTAGCACTAATCCTATATTGGAGGGCTATTGTACTTATATATCTCCCACTTCCCTAGCGGGCTCTTGGGATATCCCGGGTAGCTATATTTAGTGTTAATCCTATATTGGCCTGCGGTGCCACATTAATAACCATATGGAGGCTTCTCAGGATAATGTGCTTGGGGTTCCTTCGGGACAAGCCCGGCTGTGTATTGCGTGTGGGGTTGTACCCTGTAGGTACCCAGCAGGTACTTGTGTTGCAGTTTGGGTTACCTGTGGCTGGCCTAGTGCTGCGCCCCCTCTGGCTTCGCCTACCCCCCCACGCTTACATCTGACTCCTAGTGAGGTGCATACCAGTGGGGAGTCTCAACCTGATTTGGCTGCACGTAAGGCTTCTGCTAAGGAGCGGCATTTATCACCTGCTGTTTCTCTCTTTCCAATGGAGGCCGAGGAAATTTTTTACATTACTGGTTATACTCCCCTGGAGGAAGGGGAGTTGTTTTCTGATTCAGAATCATCTGGGGAGCAGCCTAAGGTTTATGGTGATACCGGGTCAGGGGCTGACCCATGGTCCTCAAGTGACACTGACAGGCTTTTGGCTCATGTTTTTGAAGTGCTCTGTATTTCCCCTCCTGCCGTGGCTCCGCAGCAGCAGGGTGAACTTTTTCATACTACTAGACCACTCTTGGGGTTTCCTAAACAAACTCACTTTAATAATCTGGTGCTCAAAGAATGGGAGCGACCTAGCAAGCTCCCTGGGGTGCCAAAGAGTTGGGATAAGAGGTATCCCTTTCCCGCTGAGGTGGTTAAGCGTTGGTCATGTCTTCCCGAAGTGGATGCACCTGTTCTGGGGCTGTCCAATACTTCTTTCATGCATTCCCCTGACACTACTACTCTGAAGGATTGTGAGGACCGGCGCATGGACCAGCTGGCTTGCCATGCTTTTGCCTGTGTGGGGACCGTGCTGCGCCCAGTTTGTGCCTCTGCCATTACAGCTGTTGCTATTAGGTGCCTGCTCAAGAGTCTCTTAGATGGGGCCTCTGATGACGCGGGAGGAGAAGTGTACGGTTCTCTCCTGCTTTGCTATGAATTTGTTGCATATGTTTTGTCTGCTATGGATGATACCATTAGAATGTGTGGGAGGACATCTGCTCTGCTGGTGGCTATACGCCGCTCTGTCTGGCCGCATCAGTGGGTAGCTGATAACGCTGCTAAGAGGCTCTTACTGGCTTTCCCTTTACGGGGCTGCGCCTCTTTGGTGAACGCTTGGACTTGTTTGCTAAGGGCGGCAGGTTACCTCAATGTAGGAGGCAGTCCCGTCCCTTTCGGGGTACTGGTGCCTTTCTCCCTTCCTTCCGTGGTTCCAGAATTGGGCGAGGAGCCTCCTTTGCTGGGGCCCGCGGAGATTATTGGGGAAGGGGCAGAGGACATGGCCGCCCCAGCCCCACCTGGGGTCCCAAGCCTAAGTCCTCCCCCAAGCCCCCCCAGGCATGAAGGGGCGCCCTCACCCATCTGGGTGGGGGGACGGCTTCGGCTCTTTGCTCACGTCTGGAGGCTTCACGTCTCAGACCGGTGGATTCAGGATGTAGTGTCCTCCGCTTACAAGATGGAATTTGCAACCTGGCCACCCCCAAGATTTATCAAATCCCGGATGGCTCAAAACCCCCTGTCAGCTCAGGGTCTGTGCCTTGCTGTTCAAAACCTTTTGGAGTTGGGGGTCATCTGCCCGGTGCCTTTCAGGGAAAGGGGCAGAGGCTTCTATTCCAATCTTTTCACTGTCTCCAAAAAGGACGGGTCCCCGAGACCCATCCTGGATTTAAAGCGCCTCAACAAGTTTGTCAGATTCAGGCATTTTCGCATGGAAACCCTGCGCTCTGCAGTCAATTCACTGCGCCTGGGCGACTTCATTACATCTGTAGACATCAAGGATGCTTACCTTCATGTACCAATTTTTCCAGGTCATCAAACATTTCTCAGGTTCGCTCTGGGAGATCTGCACTATCAGTTTGTAGCCTTGCCTTTCGGTCTCACCTCGGCTTCCAGAGTTTTCACCAAGGTACTGGCGGAAGTAATAGCTCTACTGAGATCTCAGGGCATTCGCATCCTTCCTTACTTGGACGACATTCTCCTCACTTCTGAGTCCTTCCAGCGGGCAGAGCTGGATAACCAGAGGGTGGGGCCTACACTGGAGTCTTTCGGCTGGGTGATCAACCACCCCAAGTCTTCCCTGTCCCCGTCCTTGGTGAGGTCCTTTCTGGGCATGATTCTGGATACATCTCAGGTCAAGATCCTTCTCCCTCAGCGGAAGGTGGAGTGTCTTCAAGCTCAGGCCCAGCTTCTTCTGTCTTGCCCTCATCCCTCCATACGGCAGGGGATACAGCTAGTGGACCTGATGGTGTCTTGCTTCGAGGCGGTTCCATACGCTCAGTTTCATGAGACCTCTTCAACTTCACCTCTTGTCAATATGGGATCGGGACCCTGTGTCCCTGGATCAGGTATCTGTTCTGTCCCCTCTGGCCAGGCGGTCTCTCTCGTGGTGGCTGGACTCAAGGAATCTGTTGGTGGGCAGATCCTTTCTGACCCCTTGCTGCGAGACAGTCACCACAGATGCCAGTCTGACCGGTTGGGGGGTTTCTGGAAGTCCCTGCAATTCCAGGGTCAGTGGTGTCCTCAGGAGGCCCACACTCCTATCAACATTCTGGAACTAAGGGCGATAAGATTGGTTCTCGCTCAATTGACTCCACACCTTCGGGGTCGGGCTGTTCAGGTCCGCTCGGACAACCAGACAGCGGTTGCCTACATCAATCATCAGAGAGGGCCCTCAAGGAAGTGTCCCGGATTCTGTCCTGGGCGGAGGAGAATGTCCCCTGTCTCTCAGCTGTGTACATCCCAGGGGTGGAGAATCTGGAGGCAGATTCCCTCAGCAGGGGGATGTCTCATCTGGGGGAGTGGTACTTCAGCAACAGGGTGTTTCACTTCCTGTGCTACCGTTGGGGTTGGCTGAATGTGGATCTGTTTGCGTCCCGTCACAATCACAAGCTTCCAGTCTTTGTCTCGATGTCCCAGGACCCTCTGGCCTTGGCCATGGATGCGCTAGCAATGTCATGGAAGAGCTTTCAGCTCCTTTGTGTTTCCTCCGTTCCCTCTGCTGGGCAGGGTGCTGCGCAAGATCTCCCAGGAAGGGGTGCCAACCATTCTGGTGGCCCCTCGTTGGCCCAGACGAAAATGTGGTTTGCAGACATCGTGCAGTTGGCAGTAGATCAGTATGCCCTGCCCAAGGTTCCAGATCTGCTCACTCAGGGACAGCTACGCTATCCAAATTTACAAATGCTGGCTTTAACAGCCTGGCTGCTGAAACCTCCATCTTGATGGAAAAGGGGCTGCCTGCCTCTGTTGTTAGTACCATGATTCAGGCTAGGAAGAAGTCCTCGTCATCTACTATAGGGTATGGCATGCTTACATTGACTGATGTGAGTCTAGGTCGCTTCCCTGTCTGGTGTTTCTTTTCCCCAGGATTCTGGAATTCCTGCAACATGGTTTGGATTTGGGTCTTCAACTTAGTACCCTCAAAGGTCATGTCTCAGCCTTGGCTATTTTCTTCCAAAGATCTTTTTCCAATCATCGTCTGGTTAAGACCTTTTTCAGGGGGTTACTCATGTGCGTCGTCCTTGTAAGCCTATGTTACCAGTCTGGGATTTGAACTTGGTATTGACTGCCTTGCAGGGGTCTCCCTTTGGGCCCTTGTGTGCGGTCCCTTTGTCTATTTTGACGCTTACGGTAGCCTTTTTGGTGGCTATCACTTCTGTTAGGCGTGTTTCTGAGTTGGCCGCGCTTTCTATCAAACCTCCTTACTTTGAGACACACCAGGACAAGGGGGTGTTTCATTTTAAGCCAGATTTTTTGCCTAAGGTTGTGTCTGCTTTTCATCTCAATCAGGACATTGTCTTGCCTTCTCTGTGCCCTAATCCTAGTAACTCTAAGGAGCAGGTTTTACATTCTCTGGATTTGGTTAGAACCCTGAAGTTCTATTTGGTGGCTACTGAACCTTTCAGGAAGACTGATGCTCTTTTTGTTCTCCCTTCTGGGCCTATGAAGGGTTTAGCTCCAGCTAAATCCACCATCAGCAAGTGGATCCATCAGGCTGTCATTCATGCCTATTCTGCTAAGGGGAAGGAACCTCCTTTCCGCCTTACTGCTCCTTCTACTCGTGCTATTGGTGCCTCTTGGGCTTTTCAGCACCAAGCTTCTGTTGAACAAGTTTCCAAGGCCACTACTTGGTCTTCTGTTCATAGTTTTTCTAAGTTTTACAAGGTTGATGTTAGGGCCTCAGCTGATGCTGCTTTTGGCTGCAAAGTTCTGCAGGCGGCAGTGGTTTAAATCCTTTGGGGATCCCACCCTACTGCTATTGGATGTCCCATGTGTAAGGAATCTTCTGGAGCAGGACGTGCTGTATGCTTTGGAATAATATAATTCTGTGATTACTCACCTGTAGAGTTGGTATTATAAGTATACAGCACGTCCTACTCCATCCCACCCTTGTTATCATTATTCTTCGTTACCTATGTATGGTGATTGTTCATATGTTCATTTTGAATTATGGTTATTATAGTTCTCCCGGCTTCTTGTTAACTGCTTGTCAATACTGGGGATTTTGTGGGAGGTCCCTGGTTTATATGGGGCTGGGAGGAGCCACAAGCTGTTTTCTGCAGTCCTGCGCCATCTTGTGGATGTATTACCCATGTGTAAGGACTCTTCTGGGGCAGGACGTGCTGTATGCTTATAATACCAATTCTACAAGTGAGTAATCACATAATTGTATTTTTTATGCCATGCAAACTCTTACGCACATATTTCCATTTCTAGATGAGGACATCAAACCCTGGGTTATGTGCCCTAAGGCTGGATGCTCCTCTTGGCCAGATTTCCCGGGTGATGGGGGCAATGCGCTACCCCATGGACCGTAGAACAGAAGGCATTCTGAGACGGGCTTGGGGTGTTACATTTTGGCCCATGGAGTCTTGGCTTAAAAACCTCAAGGGATATCTAGATGGTACCCCCAGAGAGAGTATTCTTGAAATATTATCTTGTTTTTTAGAGCAGTTTCCTTTCTCTGAGGAGGCTATCAGGCCAACAGCCAAGGCATCAGTGTTGATAACCTGTACCAGAAGGGCACTTTGGTTAAAGGGATGGTCTGGGGACCTAATCTCCAATGCTAAACTCTTTGGCATCCCTTTTAATGGAAATTTGCTTTTTGGGGAAGACCTAGACTCCATCTCGTTCTTCAGAATCGGGGAAAAAAGTTCTGACTAAAAAGACAATGATTCTAAGTCATTTCAGCGCTAAGCCTACATTTTCTTTGACCTAGGTTCAAACCAGGCAGAGGAACTGGTGTAGGGTGTGGACTCAAGCAAGGCCGCAGCGAAAAGACAGTTTGCTTTGCAGGCCACCAGTCTGTGCTACAGACACTGGAAACGGGGTATCAGTTGGAGTTTCTGTCACACCCCCCTGTGTCATTCCTGGTAACCAGGTTACCCAGAGAGTGGGAAAAAAGGAGGGCCTTTCAAGTTGTAGTCCATGAACATGTCCAAAATAGTAATAGAGACCGTGCCAGAACAGTACCAGGATCACTGTTTCTAGTCACACTTTTTTGATACAAAAGTCCTCAGGCAAATTCCGGATGATTCTGAACCTAAACAGACGAAACTATTTCATAAAGTACAAAGGATTAAGAGTATAATTTATTCGTTGAGAAGCATCTTGTTTGAGGAGGCATTTATGTTCTAGATCTTCAAGATCCTTATCTTCATGTGCCAATTTTTTTCGTCCACAGCAAATATTTAAGATTTGTGATTGAGATCGAGCAGCTAATCGGCCATTTTCAATACAGGGCCCTGCTGTTTGGCCTTTCCTTGTCCCCATGTATCTTTTCACAGAACCTATGGCACACCTGAGACAGGGCATAATAACATACTGTGACGATCTCCTGCTTTTGCACACATCAACGGAGACTCTTCTGGTGGATTTGGAATGGACAAGCGTTTTACTCACCTCTCTGTATTGGATTATCAGCCTAGAGTAGTCCAATCTAGTTTAAAATTTATGCTGCAGGTTTCTGGGTTATCAATTGAACATTATGTCCCAGAAAATCCTTCTGCCTGAAGAAAAGATTTACAGAACAGTCAGGACAGTTCAGTAATTTTTTACAAACCCTCTAGTAACTTTGAGAGACATAATGAGATTATTAGGGTTCATGGCTGTGGTAATATGGACGTTCCTTGGGTGCAACTGCACATGACAAAATTGCAGTAGTTTCTTTTGTTCCATTGGGATTGAAATCAAGAGTCACTGGACCAGATGGTCGAGTTGCAGGAGGGCACTCTGCAAAGTCTCCACTGGTGGTCAAATCCAAAGGTCTTAAAAGAAGGTAGACCATGGAGAGAAAAGTACAGTTCTGTACAGTACCATTACAATGGATTCCAGCACATGGTCTCCGCATGTAGCCCGGAAGTCAGCAAACTATCGTGAGTTGATGGGGGTAAGGCTAACACTGGAGCATTTCCTGCTGGCAATAGCTGGCAAAGATGTGCAGATGCACAACGTTTGTACGGTGGCATATTTAAACTATCAGGAAGTGACCAGGTCTCCCTCCCTGATACACCTTGTAGATTCAATTTTGTTTCCACTGCAGGATCAGGTTCAGTCAATTTTTGGCTGGCTGTGGATGCCTTAGCCTAATTTTGGGACATTCAGCTGGCCTATGCGTTTTCCCCCCTTTAGACTCCTTCCCCAGATAGTCAGGAAGATGGCATGAGAAGGGACCAATGTTCTGCTGATAGCATCCTGGTTTGCCAAGCTCAAAAGAATGGCACAAAGAGGTCCCTGATTGCTTCCGAAATTTCCCAGTCTACTCCACCAGGGTCCCATTATACATCCAAATCCAGACGACCTTTAACTCTCGGCATGGATCTTGAAGGGTCCCTCCTAGAAGAGAAGGGTGATTAAAACCTTGCTGGACAGCTGTAAACTAGTAACTAGACACACCTGTGCCAAAGTTTGGAAGTGCTGCTACTCCTCTTGTAAAGCAAACAACTTGAGGAGCAGTGCTATTCCTTCAGTCCTGGAATTCCTACAATAAGGATTTTAAAAATGATTGGCAAGTCAGTACCTTGAAGACAGAGCTTGGCAATTTTCATATTTTTCTGCAGCTTCAGTTGAGACAAAATCAACTGATTAATCGTTTCTTAACGGCAGTCTTGCACAAACAACATGCTCTTTTCAAGGGATTGCCAACCTGGGACTTGACTGTGGTCTCTATTAGAAGCGCTCTTCAAACCCTTTGACGAGGTACCAGTGACGTGGTTATCTCTAAAGTTTTTGCTTACTTTTTAGCAATTACTTCAGCCAGACGGGTCAGCAACCTACAAGCCCTTTCTATGATGAAGCCTTATTACATTGTTTTGCCAGATAAGGCCATTTTACGACCGGACCTGTTGTTCCTGCCCAAGTTTGCTTCCTCCTTCAATAGATCCCAGACGAGCTTGAATCATTTATCTGGAAATATTGAAGTCTTTGCATATTTTCTTATTTTTTTCAGTGGTCAGGACGTGGTCTGGCAGCATCCAGATCCACTATCGTTAGATGAATCAAGGAAGCTATCGCACAGGCCTGCACATCCAGTGGTTTACCACCACCAGTAGTGTCTGCCTATTTAATAAGGGCAATGTAGGCCCCCTGGGCAGAGAAGACAGCTGCTTCCATTGCAGAAATTTGCAAAACAGCGACCTGGTCTTCGCCCCCCATCTTTTTCAGGCACTATACACTGGATCTTCTCTCTGCCAGGCATCAGGCTTTTGGAGGTTTCCCACCCATGAGGTATTTTCTTGCTTATTCTCTCCAAGGGTCCTCCTTTTGGCCAAGGGGAAAATGTTAGTCATACTGGTAACAGTGTTTCTACGACTCCTTTAGGACAACCTCAGGTAACCCTGCTGTTCTGTTATATTTCATAGTTTTTTGCTTAAATACTGAATGGGAGGGAAAGGGGTGGAACTTTTAACCTCTGTTCAGTTTTTGTTTCTTCCAAGGGGGGGAGTGTTCTCCAAGGGTCATCTTGAGGGACTCGTAGAAACACCATTACCAGCAAGACTAACAGGGATCTTTTCAGCATGGAATTCTTATTCCTGAATCTTGCCCCCTCCTTTTGTATTTTGATATTTAAAACTGAATCAGGGTTATAATAAGCAAGGGAATGTATAATAAACCCGTATGGGGCAATTGAGGACACACTACTTCCTGACAGCTGTTTTTTCTTTCTCTTATGACCATCAAGATAACCAACATGTTAAAAAAGGACATTTTTCAAACTTTAGTGTTTGGAGTAAGTTTTCCTATCCCATAATATGTAATATAAGCAAAGCCCTAGAGTGGCCTGATTTAGTCTGCCTCAGAATGTAGGATAGATGCATTAGCAAAACAAGCCCAGACGGTTTAATTTGTAAAAGCTGTGTCTGCTGACAGCAGAAATGTCAGGCACGGGCAGGCTTCCACGAGGTGCCGGGATCTGTGGGCTTTTAGATGATTTTTGTTTACTGGAGGTACACTGCCTTTTAGGCTGCGGCAGCCCATACAAATCGGCAGCACCTCTTTACTTGACATTTGTCTGCATTAAATAGGTACTTTAGGCAGCATAACCAACACCTTATCCTCTATCCAGTGACTTTCACTTCCTCTAAATGTATATCCAGGCTTTAGGAGGTTATTTTTAAATATCTGTTTCAGTCATTATCTTGTAGATAGTGTGCCATTTTCCATGTTTTCACTTTGGTGTCAGAAGCGCAGGCTTTAGGATAGGGTAAGGAAACAATGCAAGGGTTATAAAACATTGCTCCCTCATTAAAGCAGACCAACCATGTCCTATGGAAGGTTACTTTTTAAAAAAAAAAAAAAAAATCCATGTATCCACAACCCATGTAATCTTTAGTGCCCTAGTAATGAATTGGATAACAATGCTCAAACAATTTTGGTTTCAAATTAAAAATGGGGAAAACCTAGCTTCTAGCACTATTTCAATAAGTATGAATTTTCCCCTGCATGAGATTGCGAGGAGGGGGGCTTAAACAGCTAGTTTAGAACAACAGAATCCTGCCAGAAACCGATGGCATTTATTGAAATACCTGGGCTAAACCAAAATTAAAATAACTATAACAGGAATAGCAAGCAGCATTGAGGCCATAAAACATCCAAATGTACCTGGGGTGGGGGAGCAAAATAGATTGTTGTTTTGGGGGATTATGGTCCACTTTAAGGTCACCTTTCTACTAAAAAAAGGAAACCTATTGGTGATCAGTAACAGATCGACAAAGCAGAAATGATAACTTTTTAACCTGCATCCACGTTCCAGGTGACTGAACTGCAACATAATTGCCTTGGCAGCCAAGTAATTGGCATTATAGAGCAAGCAAGGGCAGATTGTTGGGATACAATAACTTGTCCAAAGTGTTTCCCAAAGTCTACTCCCTAACAATGACTTCAGTAGAAGAAATGCTGCAATATCATATGAAAAGAACATGTTCAGTCTTTGGGGGTTTCAAGCCTATTGTGTTGGAATGTCTTTTTTTTTAATCAATATGTTTATTGAGGATATAAGAGAAGTACATCAGCATACAACATACTGTATATTTTGTTAAGCATGTAAATACATTCAAAAAGGTGCAAACTCGTACAGAAATTGGTAACAATGTCGTTTAAGACACAATATGAGGTATGTGTAGTAAAAGATCACGTACCAGGGGATAAAAGACAGAAGGTAAGAGGAAGGAGGCTAGAGTCGAAGAAAAAAAATAAGGGGGGGGGGGGAGTGGGGTTGAAGGAGGTGGGTGTCCAGCCACCTCTTGACTTGAGATGAGCGCAGTGCATCATTGAGAAGTGAGGAGGGATCGATCAAAGTTTTTGGATGGAAGTGAGCGATCCAACCTTCCCATGTGTTCAAGAAGGGAGTGAGGTCACCTTGCATCGAGGCTGCCATTTTCTCGAAGAGCATTACTTACGTATTCGTTGATACGAGGGATCAGGCTCCCACTAGGGATCGTTCTTTTCTTCCATGAGTGTGCTAAAATGAGTTTGGCAGTCGTCAGGATGTGTCTTATAAGCTCAAATTGTGACCTTGTACAGTTGGGGGGGGGGGGGGGGGGGGTCAAATTGAGCAGGGCGAGGGGGTCAGGTGTAACCCTGTAGCTTTCCTTAGAAGATAATAAACCTTAGCCCAGAAGTGGCGAACCACCCTACATTCCCACCATATATGGATGTATGATCCCTGGAGTCGACATTCTCTAAAGCACTCTGGCGGGTAAGAAGGACAAAATCTGTGGATCCTATCCGGGACAAGATACCATCGGAGTAGGACTTTAGTATTGACCTCTTGGGCACCGGTGTTCAGGAACCATGAGAATGAGTTCCCCCATGCTATTTTCCAATCACTTGGCGATAAGCTGATGCCAAGATCATTTTCCCATCTGTTCGTGTAGGTTGGGAGGGGCGCTCCCACGCCTTCGCACATCTTATAAACCGTGGCTATCATCCCCTTCCCAAGGGGATATGCCCCTCATGCGAACTCAAATGGTGAGGATGGTCCTAACGCAGCTCCCATCCTGAGTTTGGCAGCTATATAATGGGTTATTTGTAAAAAGCGAAGGTATTCCTTGCTAGGAATATTCCTAAGGGATTTGAGCTCGGGGAATGTAATAATTCCTCTATGCACAACAAAGTCTTTAATCCTCGTTAGGTTTTGTGTTTTCCACCAGCCAAACGCGGTTGGTTCCACGAAGGCCGGGAGAAGTTCAGGGTTACCTAGAACCAAAAGCAGAGGAGTCTGGGGGGAGGCGAGGGGACCTTTTAACCTGTTGGTTTTCCAGATTCTAAGAGAGTGTTTAAGGATCGGGTTGTCGGTACCCTTAAGAGCTGTTGAAGATAGCCACAGTAAATTTGAGATTGCTGTCTGGGTGCAACTAGCCTGCTCAATGTCTACCCATAGTGGTCTATCTTTTCCAGCATGAATAGCAGCCATTTGCGCAATCTGGCATGCGGAGTAGTAGCGGACTATGTTGGGGGCTCCAAGGCCACCCTGTTGTTTGGATCTGTACATGGTCGTACGATTTATCCTTGGTTTCTGCTTACCCCAAATGAAAGATTTTAATGCGGATTGGAGGCCTTTCCAACAAACTGCTGGAACCGGAACCCGCAAAACCCTGAAGAAGTAGAGCATTTTGGGGAGCCATGTCATTTTTACAGTGGCGAAAGGTGCACCTTGGGCCAGGAGGACAGCAGGGAGCGGAGGTCCTTAAGCATAGTGGGGTAATTGGCGGCATAGAGGGACTCATAGTCTGCTGTCAGGTTGACACCCAGATATTTGATATACCGCTCTTGCTAGGAGAAGTCAAAGGAAGCCTTAAGGGCAAATAATGTGCTGTGGTATGGTATGCTTGGGACTTTGACATATTAATCTGCAGGCCCGAAATCTTAGAAAAAACTTCTAAAGTTTGAAAGAGATTTGGGAGGGATGTGATAGGGTTAGATATGAACATCGGAATGTTGTCAGCAAATAGAGAAATCATATGCTCATATCCCCCTGCCCACCACCATTACTAAGGGAGTTAAACGTCCGGACCAGGCGCGGAGAGAGTACCTGGGCAAATTTTTTATAATGGAGGACGGTGAACCCATCCGGGCCAGGTTGTTTCCCGATCTTTAAGGAGTTAATGGCTTCCTGGACCTCGGACAGATTGATCGGCTTGTCTAAGAAGGTCTTCGCCTCGGGCGGTAGAGAAGGTAAAGGAAGTTGTCCTAATTATTTTTCTGTAAGGCGTTCATTTAGTGTAGTCTTAGGTTTATATAGGTCTTCAAGCTGTTTACCGAAAGTTGATACCACCCTCGCTGGGTTGCTAGATAGTGTACCCTCTAGGGTCTTGATGCGCACTGGTTTAGACCTCTGGGTGATTCCCCTAAGTCTTCTGGCAAGAGGGGTGTTTGGTTTGTTTGGCGTTCAGCTTCGCCTGAGAGGCACAGGTTAAGCTGATCACCTGCTTGGTTAAGATTGATTCTGTTGCGTCTGGTGGACGTTCTTTATAGGCGGAAGAGGCCGAGTTGTATGCATCAAGCAATGAGAGGAGCTTTTCCTTATGTGAGGCTTTGCGCTGGGCTGATTCTTGAATAAAATGTCCTCGGATTACAGCCTTATGAGCCTCCCAAAGCAGGGCCTCAGAGCTCACCGATCCCACATTCTGGAGGAAAAAAATCTGTATCTCCTTCCGGAGGCGTTCTAGGAGCACCTCATCTGACAACATGGGATCATAGAGCTTCCAGGACCTCTGGGAGTATCTCTGAGTCAGGGAGATCAACTCAACAGCAACCAAGTCGTGGTCAGACCATACTATCGGGACAATAGAGGAGTGGGAGAGGTGGGGAACGGAAGAGAGCTGCAAAAACCTTGTGTGGGTAAGAATAGTGAGTGAAGTCTCTCTTAGTGGGGTGGACTTCTCTTTAAGCGTCCACAAGGTGATAATGGTTAAGGAGAGAGCAGAATGCCTTTCCCGAGGGATCATCCCTAGGGTGATCCAAAGGGCGACCCACCGTTTGTCCAGAGTGGGATGCAGAACTTGATTGGAGTCACCCGCCAGTAAGAGAAGCCCCTTAACCTGGAGGTCAAGAGTCTTAAGAAACTCCTCAAAAAAGGTGTTCTGGTTGGGAGCATAATATGTAGCAATTGTGACTGCTTGGTCTTGGGCCATACCAGTCAGAATGAGGAAACGACCCAAGGGGTCCCGTATTGTCTGCTCCAAAGAGAAGGGGAAAGAGCGCTTGTCCTTGGGTGCCGGCGAGACTGAAAGCGCTCTCTTCTTTTGTGGGGGAGCAGCTGTAGTGGCAGTGGGAACTTTCAGGCCGGCAGAGGTCAAGGCGGTCTCTAGGTCTTGTGGAGTGGACACCTCGTAGCACTGGTCCAAGTAACTGAAGGAGATTTTGAAGGGGAAACCCCATTTGTATCTTTTTTGCTTGTAGGATTTCAAGTGAGGGTTTCATGGCACGCCTTCTGGTGATAGTTTGGGGAGACAGGTCAGCAAAGAGTTGATACTCATTTCTGGAATTTGAGAGTTCCTTGGTCCCGTGCGGCTAACCTAAGTTCTTCCTTTGTGCGGTAGAAGTGGAGTTTCACTAACACGTCCCGTGGTAGAGCGTCCGCTCTCTTTTTCTGCAAGGCTCGGTGGATTCTATCAAATTCCAGCCTTTCAATGGGGATGACCGGGGCGAGCTCTTGAAAAAGGGCAGTAACGGTGGACTGTAGATCAGCGACTGCTTCTGGTATACCTCGTATCCTGATGTTGGCCCTCCGTGAGCGGTTCTCCATGTCTTCAAGCTTGTGATGAAGGGTAAGGTTTTCCTCCTTTAAGGTCTCCAAATCTGCCCCGAGGGAAGATAGTTCTGAACCTTGTGCTGTGGAATGGTTCTCTAGGTCGTCGACTCTTTGACCCAATTCTTTTATTTCAGCGGAGAGGTTAGCAGTAATTTGAGATGTAATATTTAGGGCCCACCGCTCGAGGGCTTTTTCGAGCATTACTTCGTATCTATCAAGCAGTGGCGGTTGTGGCTTTGCTGGTGAGCCATGTAAGGAATCGTCCATCCAGGATTCATCCTCAGGTAAGGGGTCCACAGGGGCTTGAAGATCGCTCTGGGACGGTGTGGAGGTATCCATATTGTAGCCAAACCTTGATAGGGGTGTTAAGCCAAACCCCGGGATTAATTATTAAGCCGGAGGAGTGGGGCCAGTTGAGATCAGAGATGCACCCCAAAGAACAGCAGGTGGGGCTTATTTAATAGCTTGTGAGGTTAAACAGGACAGGTGGAGCCGACCGCGCTGTAAGGGGACAAGAGCCCCTTTAAGGAGCTCTTAAAACTTGTTGGAGGTCTCCTTATAGTAAGCAGCTCTGGGGAGACAGAATAGAAATGCTGGCAAATATACTTGCTCTACGTTGGGAGATATGGATTGCTGGATCAGTCCCAAAGCCACAATGTGGGCAGGTGGAAAAGCTTGGTGAGATGCAGCCTTTAGTCTCCTTATGGCGTGTGAGGGAGAGGCTGTGAGAGCTGAGCTGCTGCACTTTGAACAGTATGCATCGGGGGGGGGGGGGAGGGACACTCTCCTGAACACCCCTTCCCAGCAGGATATGGCGTGGGGAGCTCTGCTGTGGACATGCCTTTAGGCAGGAGGAGAGACTCCTAAACTGTGAGGGAGCCCCGAGGGATCACACGCTCGGGCTACACTACTATTACACAGCTGTCCCTCACCTCACCTTATGCTGGCCTGCTACAACTCGCTCCGGGGGTCGACCGATCACCACAAAAACAGGTAGGAAGGGTACTGGGGGCCACCCAAGCCTCGGGGGGGGGGGGGGTATGGGGGCAAAACCGCTGGGTGCTGCGAGCAGTATGGGGCCAGGGCAGGAAGCTTCAGCGGAGCGCGGACCTAAGCAGCCATCCGCGCACCGCACGCAATAAATACATATCCATGCATTAGATCTAAATCTATAATGTGACAGCTCTTCTTTTCCACCAGTCTCTAACCTCGCTGTCAAGGAATAACAGTAGAGGCAGAGAGAGGCTCCTGTGAAACAATCATGCAATGAAATAAACTTATAAATGCCAGGCCCTGCTGGTGCTTCCAGTTTCCTAATAGCTGAGTAGGATGGTTGGAAAGTGATGGGGGTTAGTATAGCATAGCACAGCACACATTAGACACAGAGAAGTCCAAATATGAAAATGGCAACATGTTATAAACAGACAAGCATCGTATCAGCGCTTCACATCCCTGGAGTTGGGAACACAATGGCGGACATCCTGAGCAGGTATATCATGGGGAGACTAGATCGAATCTATTTGTCACCATTGCGGCACTTCAGAGGTTAATTGGTTCATGGCTCGTTTGAACAGAGGTTCAAACCTTTGTAGGATTAGCCAGTGACACAGATGCACTTGTCATACCTTGACAGGGATTCAGAAATCTTTCCGTGCCTAGCCAGCATGAACCTTGGTTTAAACTCCTCAATAAACCTCATGGCCTTATTCTAATATAAGTACATTAAACTTGCACAGTATAATATATCACTTCTGCACCACCCCGATGATAATATCCATTGGGAGAAGTGTGTCAATAAGGGGTCCCCTAAAATATACAAGTACCAACAACTGAAAGGTTGTGGCCCCAGCAAAGGTATGTCCTACAAGCACCCCAACAAATCACAAAACTATTCTCTCATGATAAATCTATGTATTTAATCTAAAAAAACACAACATGTAATTAAAACACATATTACCACAGCAGGGATTTTTCAGCCAGAAAAATAGCAAGCTATATCCAAAAATATAATTCATTTGTGCAAGAAAGTTATAAAGTGCCAGTGCTATCCTATAATGTTCCTGTCATGCTATGCGCAATATCAGCTATTCAAATACAGAAAGAGAAAATATAATCAAGAAACAGTGCTCAATCAAGGTCAGCATGAAAAAGTATCACCATAGTGATACCTAGTCATATTGCCCATGCGTTTCGTGGGGTAAACCCACTTTATCAAGGTGCCAGGTCTCTTACCTGTCTGCCATCTCCCCACTAAATAACATGCTTGAGTGTGTGTTAGTGTTGCCAGTTTCCAGTAATTAGGGCACACCCTCCCGTGCCGGCAGCCACTCCGTGAACGAGAGGTGCGCTCCAGAATACAAGTTCACCCACTGGCGCCTGAGTAACAATCTCCTCCACGTCACGGCCCCCTCCACACCGCCTGGCCGGCCGCGTCATGTATCAACGCCGCAAAGGTGTGTAGTCATGACCACGGCCAACGAGGCAGAGAGCGGCGAGGAGGAGAGAGAGAAAGCCACACTCAACAAGCAGCAAAATGTGTGAACAGGTCACAATATGGATATGGAAGGCAGGTAAGTAATGCTTAAAAACAAAATATTTTATTTCATTACATTCTTAAAAATAACCCCAATCCATTGTGTGTGGTTTTTTTTTTTTTTTTTTTTTTTTTTATATATATTAACAATAAATACATCAGGCTACAAAGTACTAATTCAAAATAATTCATAGAGGAAGCAAATGTAACATATGTGCAGATTTTCAAATAAATATATATACAACACAATATATATAAATAACTATTAATAAATTATATCTATATGCTATTAAAAAATTGTGAGATCGAAAATAATGAAAAAAATAGGTATATGTGTTACAAAAAAATAAAAAGTCCCATAGGATTAGATAAAAGATTACATCCTCTATGGCGAGTAGACCGTTATTTCCGTCCATAGGAATTAATAAGATTGACTCCAATTCATGAGATCAACATCCCCTTCCACGGACACCATCAAGATAACCAATTGTGAAGCTATTGATCACCAACTCCCCACTTCAACAAATAATATCAAACAACAAATACAGTGAAATAAGCAATCAAATACAAAAAAAAGTGACAAAATAAAATTAAAAATTATATAATATATACAATTATAAATCCATATATGGGCCCACAGATAAATATGTGGGCCCATATATACATACTCTCCCATTCACAATTATATTCAACTAAACTAAACCACCACCCAACCATCATATGAATTTTAACTACTTTAACTATACATACTGGTAATTCATTAACCCCCCTACATTTATATATCTACTTTCAACACAAGGTCTGATCACAAGGAACTTTAATTAATAAATGAAACTACCTACTTAGGAATGGTTAAAATAAGACACCCTTGTTTATTCCTAGTGGTGCAATGGTGTCCAATCTTTGCATCCACTTTAATTCCTGTTGCAATAAACTTCTCTTCAAGTTACCCCCCCCCCCCCCCCCCCCCAATTCCTAGGCAAACTTTCTCCAATGGGATAACCTGTAATCCAGAGGTCTGGCCACCTGGTGTTTCCTTAGAAAATGGTCCGCTACAGGTGTGATGATCTTATTTTGTTTTTTATCTCTAGCTGCCAAGCATGTATCGGACAAATGTGATTGTACTTGTGTTTTGAGGGCATTCTATGTCTCACCCACATAGCCAATTACACATTCACATCTAAGCAAATACACCACTCCGTCTGATCTACAGTTTAAGAACTGTCGAATGAAGAATTTCTCTTTCATATAAGGGTTGAACACCAAATCCGTCTTCACCATATGTTGGCAGATGTTACATTGACCACACGGATGACTACCTTTGGCTCTCTTATCCCGAGGCCATGTGGGTGATCTTACAAAATGGCTTCAACACAAAATATCTTTTAGGGGCCTTACTAGCTGTCGTCTTGACTCCACAGTCAACAAAAGTTTGAACTGATGGATCTGATCGCAGGATATTCCAATGTTCTAATATTTGGCGGACCTTTCTATACTATAAGTACATGTATAACTGTCAGGGCCCTTTCCCATCATGCATTAGCTCAAATTACTAGGTACAGTTTTGTCTGCCTCACTTTTTCTGCTTTGTAATTTAACACTGCTGTCTTGGATCCCCCACTAGCAGTCTCCTGTGCCTTTGGGTGCCGTTTCTGAAGCTGGAGACTGTCTGGATGGGGTGGCGAGTTCTGCAGGGCTGCAGAGTAGAAACCATATGGCTACACTTAAGGTTTCAAGCTCTGAAGGACCCATTGGTGGTATGGGCAGCAGAAAAATTGGCAGTAGCAGTGAAGGTGGTGTTATCGGCCCAAGTTCAATCTGCGACATTGGAGGAACCCAGGGATTGAGTGGCTTGGGTATGATTGGGGGTTGTGAGGGACCCATCATCAAAACTAAGAAGGCAGCAAGGACTGGACTTGACAGTAGCTGAACCTATCCTATCTGTAATGCAATAAAAAAAGGGAGCATTTTTGCACATTTGCAAGAAAAGCAGTGCAGTGGAGTAACAATAAAGTGGACCTTCACCCTGAATAAGAGTCTGTCTTATCCCTTTAGCTGCCAGCCTACCTGCAGCTTTTGTCGCTCTCTGTTGCCAGACCATGTTTCACTATTTTGCGCTACACATGTTCAACTGTGATTTTTGAAAGGATTTCCCAGGAAAATGATATATTGTTTTTTTCAAGAGAGTCTGGGCTTCAACATGAAATCTCTTGTTTGTCATTTTTTAGGTGTATTCTCGATACTTTTTGGTGAAATATGTGCAAAAAAAAAAAAAATCTATTTTTTGCAATTTGTAGTGTTTTTTTGTAATAAAAAATATAAGTTTGTCAATAAAATGTTATTGCGTGCTAAACCCTAATTTCTCCCAATTACAGCGGTACCACATATGTATTGATAGACACCCTTTCCTGCCCAGGAGACTCCCCCAAACTCAAACAGAGCTTTAGGAGATTTTCAGATAAAATACAACTGCGCTATGTGCACCTTGCAGTTTTTCCAGAAAAACAACCATTTACATTTAAAATACCCCCCACAAACTATATATTCTCTGGAAGTACACACCTCAAGCTTTCTAGGCGTACCAAGCTTGTTTATGTGGGCTTAGTTTTCTGGAAGCAATCCCTCAATGTATTCTTTGGTTGCACAAAGTTTCCCTAAAAAAGAATAAAAAGGAAGAATCAAGCCACATTTTCCCCCCAAAAAAACTATATGCAAACAAGAAAAAACAAGTAAAATCTCAAAAAGCAACATGCCCCAAACAGAATGATACCCAACATGCATAGGTACTGTCAAGGGAAGAGTTGGCAAACACCCCAAAGTAAAGCATGCGCATAACAGTTATTTTACTTGAAAATGTCAGCTGTGCGCACCTTGCAATTTTCCAACCAAAACAACCCTTTACATTTGGAATATCCCCCATAAACCATATATTCATATTCATATAAGTACACATGTTAAGCTTTCTAAGAGTACCCAGCTTGTTGTAGTAGGCTCACCTTTCTGGAAGTAATCCCTCAAAGAATTCTTAGGTTGCACAGGGTTTCCCTAAAAAAAAATGAATAAAAAAAACTGAATAAATAACATGTTTTCCTAAAATATAAATATGCAAACAAGAAAAAACAAGCTAAATCTGAAAGAGCAAGGTCCCCCGAGCAGAACAATACCCAACATTCGTAGATACTATTAACCCTTTTAATTGCCAACCTACTTCCTCTGTTGACAGGTCATTTTTCCCCATTTTGTGCCATGTTTAACCGTGATTTTTGCCGGAATTTTCAGGAAAATTATAGATATATATTTTGCAGCAGAGTTTAGGCTTGAACATGAAATGTCGTGTTTGTAATTTTTCTACTGTTTTTTTTTTTAGATTTTTGTGTAAAAAGAAATAAATATTTTTTAGACAATTGTCTCCTTTATTTTAAATAAAACATTTACTTTATTAGAGAAAAACATATTGCGTGTGAAAGCCCAATTTCTCCCGATTACAACGGTACCACATATGTATCGGTAGCCCCCCATTCTTGCCCTGGATACCCCCCAAACAAAATAGCACTTTATAACATTTACAAATAAAATTCTACTATTATCCACACTATAAACATAAGGGGTTAATTAAAAAAAAGACACAAGGTCCCCCCCCCCCTGCACCCCATTTTTTGGGGAATTTTAAGGGTTAAAAACCCTTAAAAATCCCCCCAAAAAATGAAATGGGGTCCCCCTTACCCAGTATTACCAGCCCGGGACCAGCTATGGGGGCTTGTAGGCACAGAGTGGGGGGGGGGGGGCAGCTTTTGTGGCCCCCCCACCCTGCAGCCTACGAGCCCACATAGCCTGTGTGGGCCCAGGCTCTTTTGCCCCCCACCTGGGCTTTGGGGAGGCAGGTAATGGGGGTGCCAGGGGTAAATGGCAAGTCACCCGCTGCGGCAAGCGGGCGACTTGCCATCCCCCAGCCTTGTGAACTGATATAAGGGGTCTCATGGACCCCTTACCAGTTCACAAGGTGTTAAATTTTAAATAAAAAGACAGACACATAAGAAAACTTTTATTTTATTTTATTTTTTTTTACTGACCTCTCCTGTGTCCCCAGGCGATCTGCGATGACAGCTGTCAGTCTGCTCGTGTGTTTGAAGGAGAGAGCCTGGGGAGGGGGGGGGCGATCTCAGCCCTCTCCTCCTCCCAATCTGCCCTCCTCCAGGCACACAAGCAGACTGATTGCTGGTGACATCACAATGATATCACCCGGCCCCACCCCCAGGGGGGCTAGCAGACCCGTTCCAGGAAGTGTGGGGGGGGGAGGGCAATTTCTGCCCTCTCCTCGCCATGGAAGAGGCTGGGGGGGGGGCAATCGGAGGCCCCCCCCCCCAGTGAAGAGGACACCCATCGGGAGACAGCGCGGCCTCAGGTAGGTAAATAAATGTTTTTTTTTTTTTTTTTACAGTTAACAGCTGCTGCTGCCGAAGCGCGGGGGGGGGGGGGATTAAAGGGGAGACCCGGCCGGATCCAACGAGGGGTCAGGTGAGTATTTTTTATTTTTATTTTTTTTTACTAGCAGGGGGGGGAAAGTTAAGCACGTAGATTCTACGTGCTTGGCACTTGAGTGGAGTGGAAGCGAGCACGTAGAATCTACGTGCTTGCCACTGAAAGGGTTATGTGTTTCCCACACCCTGTACATACTGATTGCTCACATTAAAAATCATCCTACCTGCATCTTCTGCATGTTATGAGCCTTTAAACATCCAAGATGGCGGCTCATGGAGCATCAGGCAGACTGCAAACAGGAAGTGTCTTCTGACTATGCCACTCTGCATTCTGGGATTGCTGTCCTTTCCCTAACCCCAGCTCTGCTCTGTCTGAGCATAGCACAGCTATAACCCCGCCCCCTGTACTTTATCCCACTCTCCTCTCCTCAGTAAGTGTGATGCTTCTGAGTCAAGATGGCAGTGCCCATATCCTAGAGTCCTGAGTTGCAGCCCAGTGGGGAAAAGAATAATGATTAAGTGAATAAAAACTTAAAATATATTAATTTTATATGCTGGGGAATAGTTTAAGGGTTTGTAATTTTCATGAAATCATGCTGAAGGTCAGGTTTGAGATTTATTTCTGATTTTGTTGCTTTTAGGTGCCAACATTTGGCACAAAGCCATTACATAAAGCTCACGAGTTTTTTTTTTTTTTTTTTTTTTTTTTTTTAGCACGGTTTTAATGTCACTGACTATGGCTACTATAAAACATCTGCACACTTTTTATTTGAACATGTAGGTACTTGCTCTTTTTTTCTGATCTGAACTTTTAAGCCAAATCTGTTGCTTCTCTGATCACTGTCTCTTCATCAATGAGTGCCCCCGATAATTATTCACTGGATTACTGTCTGGTCTGTGTAAACATTTCCAGGGCTTTACACTTGGCAAAATGTTGAAAGTGACTGGTTCATGCTGCTTCTGTTTCTATCTTTTTTTTCAGCTGATCAGACAGTATACAGTAGTTACATTAAAGCAGAGCAAAACCCATTTTTGCAGTTAAAAATGACTTAAACCCACCCTAGAGTCTTAGACTCCAGGGCAGGTATAGTTACACCCCCCACCCTGTCATGTTACACGCCCCAGGTCCCCGAAAATCACCTTCGTTCCCAGTCCAACGGCACATGTGCGAGCAGCAGCCGTATCCCTATCTCTTTAACAGGGCCCTTGCCAGGCATTTGTGAATGGCCGGCACGGGCACGCTCCCTGTTAAAGAGTAGCAGTTGATGCAGCCGCCAGCGAGCTCTGATTAGATGAGCTCTTGGAAGAAGAAGCTTGAGCGGATCCGAGCGCACTTATTGGATGAGCTGCCGCACATGTGCTGTAGGACTGTAGGAGTTCGTTTAGGCAACCTGAGGGGTTTCGGGGTGCCCCGGGGGCAAGGACCAAAACCCAGGATAGTCAAAATCCTGGGTTTCGGACCACTTTAACCGTGAGAGCCTATTCACCTGCGGCAATCAGGTAATTTACCATTAACCCTTCTGCCCCATTACCTTCCTCCCCAATGCCCAGGGGGAGCAGAAGAGCCCGCCGCCCACAAGGGCCACATGGACTTATAGCCTTTAGGGCCAGGAGCCACCCCTCTCCATGCCAATTTTTTTTTACTTTAACTTTTGTTAGTGTGGATAGTAGTTGTACTTTATTTCAAAATGTCATAAAGCGCTCTTTTTAGTTTGGAAGGGGTCTCCTGGGCAGGAACGGGGGGCTACCGATACATATGCAGAACTGTTGTAATCAGGAGAAATGGCTCTTATATGCAACATGTTTTCTTGAAGAAAATACATTTTTTTTATTAAAATAAAGGCGACAACGTTAAAAAATATTTCTCTCATATTCCACGCCATCGCCTTGGGAAGTCAAACTAAGGGGTTAACGCTCGTCCGATGGGCAAAGGTTGGGACTGGACTGTGAAGATGTGTCTGGATTTATTTTCCTCTAGATTATTTTATTTTTTCCCATTTTATAGGTATTACTCAGGAATCGGGGGGTTTAACCTTGTGGGGGCCTATGAGCCCAGTGAATCGGTGGACACACCTATGCCTCCTTGATTGGTTAAAGTGCAGATCAGGGTGAGTGAGGGTGTAAGCGCCAGGGTCTTGGGGTGCTAAGGGGTGTCACCTTGGTTTTTTAACCTCCGGTTAAAAGGGCTGAAGTTCCCATCTAAAGGGACAATCAGACGCAGTTTTTTTCATCTGGTGAGCCATGGGGATGATAAACCTCTCTTGCCGGCTTGGCATAGTTGTTCGAGCAGGGATATCTCCATCGGCACCATCACTTGTATGGTTCTGCCTGCTACAGCTGTCGGGTCGCTGTCAGTGGCTCGGGCTGCTGCGGCCCGCCAGTCACTTGCGGGCTTTCTCTTTGGGCCGGCACAGGCCTCTGCTTCGGTCTCCCAGACCGCAAGACCTCCTTGGAGGTTGTTTGGCCAAGGATATAACGGAATCCGGAAAAGGAAGAAGCATTGAGTAGCCCATCTATTGCAGATTGGAGCAGTCCATCACATTCCCCTTTTAGAGAGAGGTCACGGTTCTTATTCCAATTTGTTCGTAATTCCCAAGAAGGCTGGTTCCGTGCGCCCATTATTAGATCTCAAAGGCCTCAACAGTTTTGTCCGTCTGAGGAAATTTCCCGTCTAATCTTTAATCATATGGATATATGTTCACTGTAGGTGGCAATCTCTAAAACACTCCGGTGAGTAAGAGGGGCAAAATCTGTAGATCTTATCCGGAACTAGGTACCATCGGCGTAGGACCTTAATATTAACCTCCTGGGCGCCCGTGTTCAGGAACCACGAGAATGAGTTCCGCCATGCAATTTTCCATTCACTAGGCGATATGTTTACACCAAGATCAGCTTCCCACCCATTCGTGTAGGTTGGAAGAGGCGCCTCCTCTAGATTGTTCAATTTCCTGTAGACCGTGGCAATCATCCCCTTCCCAAGAGGTTGTGATCCACAAGCAAACTCAAATGATGAAGATGGTCTTGTGGTACCCCCCGATCTAGACTTAGTAGATATATAGTGGGATATTTGTAGGTAGCGGAGGTATTCCCTGTTTGGGATGTCTACAAGGGATTGGAGCTCGGGGAATGTTAAAATTCCCCTATGGGAGACAAGATCCTTAATCCTTGTTAAATTTTGTGATTTCCACCACCTAAATGCATCAGGTTCCAGATAAGCCGGGAGAAATTCAGGATTACCCAGGATCTAAAGAAGGGGAGGCGTGGGGGAGGTGAGGTGGCTTTTGGATCTGTTAATTTTCCAAACTCTGAGAGAATGCTTCAAGACTGCGTTGTCAATACCCTTGTAAGCTACTGGGAGCAGCCATCATTAATTTGAAATGGCAGTCGGGGTACAATTGGCCTGCTCGATGTCTACCCATAATAGTCTATCCTCTCCAGCATGAATAGCAGCCATTTGCGCTATCTGACATGCAGAGTAGTAGCGAGCTATATTAGGGACTCCAAGTCCTCCCTGCTGTTTGGATCTATACATTGTCGTACGGTTAACTCTTGGTCTTTGCTGACCCCAGATGAAGAAGTTTAGAGAGGATTGGAGACCTTTTAGACATGCAGCCGTCATCTGTACCGGCAGGACCCAAAAGGCATAGAGTATTTTTGGAAGCCAAAACATTTTTACGGCAGCTATTCTGCCGAGCCACGAAAGATACATTTTGACCCATGAAGATAACAGGGAGCGGAGGTCCCTAAGTACAGTGGGATAATTGGCGGCATAGAGGGAATCCTAATTTGCAGTCAGGTGGACACCTAGATATTTGATATGCCTCTCTTGCCATGAGAAGTTAAAGGAGGCTTTAAGTGCAGACAGTGTACTGGCAGGGAGGGAGACGTTGAGGGCTTGGGATTTTTAGGAATTAGTCTGCAGACCAGAAATCTTGGAAAAGTCATCAAGGGTTTGAAAAAGGTTTGGGAGGGATGTGACAGGGTTAGATACCAGCATCAAGATGTCATCAGCAAATAAAGAAATCTTGTGGTCGTATCCCCGATGGTGACTCCCGTTATATTAATGGTAGCCTGAATTAACTTGGATAGGGGCTCAATAGCGAGGGCAAATAGAAGGGGGGAGAGGGGACAACCTTGCCTAGTGCCTCTGCTCAGAGTGAATCGCTTGGAAGAATAGCCTGAATACCTAACATATGCACCAGGCTTAGAATATAATGAGGTAATCCATGTGGTGAAGGAGGGACCAAGCCCCCATTTTTTCAATATGAAATGGAGGTAGTCCCAGGCTACCGTATCAAAAGCTTTACGGATATCAAGGGTTAAAAGCATAGCTTGTCGACCCTCCTTCCTCACATGATGGATCATATTAATGACCTTGCTGATATTATCCCCCCGCCCCCCCCCCCCTGACGCTGAGGGATAAATCCAGGCTGTTCCTTAGAAATCAAAGATGCTATATACCTATTGAGACGTGCCGCGAGGACCTTTGCTAACAATTTAACATCTATATTTAGTAGGGAAATGGGTCTGTAGTTGAACCAGAGGGTGGTATCAACATTGGGTTTAGGTATCATACAGACAGCCGCAGTGAGTGCCTCTGTACTCCAAGAATCACCATTATTGAGAGCGTTAAACATCCGGACAAGCCGTGGAGAGAGTATTTGGGAAAACTTTTTATAGTAAAGGGCGGAGAACCCATCTGGGCCAGGTTGCTTCCCATTCTTTAAAGAGTTAATAGCTTCCTGGACCTCAGGTAGTTCGACCGGCCTATCTAGGAAGGCTTTGCATTCCTATGCATTCCCTCCTTTTCCACTCCTGGGTCGAGTACTAAAAAGGATAGCCCGTGAGGGAATCCCAACCATTCTGATGGCTCCTCTTTGAACAAGGAGACGTTGGCTTTTAGACATGGTATGGAGGTCGGAAGGTGACCATTGGCAGTTGCAGATGATCCAGATCTCCTCACATAGGAGCCTATATGGGTTCTGGCTTTGATGGCCTGGCTATTGAAACCTAGTTATCCAGACCCTGTTTCAGGCCCGAAAGCAGACTTCATCAAAGATTTACCAAAGATTTAGTCTGCTTCCAGAATTTTGAAATTTCTTCCAGAAAGGTCTTGATGAAAGTCTTTAATTGAGCACTCTAAAAGGACAGATATCTGCTTTAACCATCTTTTTTCAGAAACCCATTGCTAAAAATAAACTTATTTGGATGGTTTTGCAGGGGTGTCATCCATATGTGTCCTCCCCGTAAGCCTATTTTGCTTGTCTGGAACCTGAACTTAGTTTTATCAGCTCCTCGGGGTCCTTCCTTTGAGCTAGGATCACACACACAAACACACGGTTACTTATGGGCACTGTCTCAATGGGAAAATTAATACTGGCAGCAGAGGGAAATTATAAACACAGGAACATCTTTATTTAATGATTATAGCACAAATCCACAAAGCACAAGTCCCTGACGAAGCCCCGGTGGGCGGGGCGAAATGCGCATCGGAAGTGGGAGGCCCCACTTCTCCTCATGTTGCTCTACCATGTGCTGCCTTGTTTGTGTCATCGGCTCGATGTCTGGGAACGCCTGCTATGAGCGGAGGATGGACATAGAGATGGATACATAGATGAAGCCTTGGACTCCGTGCAGTTATACAGCTAAGTGCCACTTGTGTACATAGTCGATGTGTGAAACAGTGAGCACGGCCAATTTGCCCTGTAGCAAGGCTAACAGTACTGTAGTTCATGTCGCTGTGAAGATGTGATGTGGAAACAGCTATACTGGCCAGTGAAGCAGGCTGCAAGAGAAGCGCAAAAGAGTGTGCCCTATGCCTAATTAAACAGCGCAAGCTGACTACACATAGTGTGGTGGTGAATGGCGAATTAAGGACATGTCACTGTGCTTTAAGCTGGCTTATGAGATTTTAGCAGATGAATACCTTCCCCAAAAATGGCGCCCAACATTGCGATCGCACTAGGGATACTAGCTTAGCTAGTGGCACAATCTTAGGCACTTTATGCATGTGTGTGAGTGGCTGTTGGCATGAGGAGTTGATACTTGAGGGGGCCCCCGAATTTTAATACCACAACGTTGTGTATTTTTAATTTTTTTGGTGCTTTGTGGATTTGTGCTATAATCGTTAAATAAAGATGTTCCTGTGTTTATAATTTCCCTCTGCTGCCAGTATTTTCCCATTGAGACAGTGCCCATAAGTAACCGTGTGTTTGTGTGTGTGATCCTAGTGCTTATTTGGTTAGTGGGACGCCGGGAACGGTATCCAGTAGCTCTCATGGGAATACAGTTTTTGGAGTCTCCTTGGTTTTAATCCATTTTTCCTTCCTTTGAGCCACTGTCACTAAGCTTTTTCAGTTAAGCCTCCTTTTTAGTTTTGCACAAGGGCAAGGCTGTCTTTCGTTTTAAGCAGGATTTTCTGCCTAAGGTGGTTTCCTCTTTTCATCTTAATAAAGAGGTGGTTTTACCCTCTTTATGTCCCGATCCGGTCAGCCATAAGGAAAGAGTACTTCACTCCCTGGACGTAGTAAGAGCCCTTAAATATTATACCTCTGCTGCACAGACTTTCCACAAGTCTGATTCATTATTTATTATATGCTAGGGGCCGCGGAAGGGTTTTACGTCCAGATAAGTCTACCGTCAGCCGATGGATCAGACAAGTGGTGATAAGGGCATACATTTCCAAGGGAAAGAATCCTCCTTTTTGGGATACAGCCCACTCTACATGGGCTATTGGAGCTTCCTGGGCCTTCGGCAGAGCAGGTATGGAAGGCTGCTGCTTCGTCTTCAATTCATACATCGTTTTATAAGATAGATGTTAGAGCTTCGGCAGATTACGCCTTTGTTATGAAGGTATTGCAGACAGTAGTAAGCTCTTCAGCTAAGGCTTGATTTTTGGAAGAGTTTTACCCCTCATTAAAGGAATAAGCTTAACACCAGGGATCCCACCCTGAAGTAAGGGCACAGGGGTACTACTCCAATTTTTTCACGGTCCCCAAAAAGGACGGTTCCCTGAGGCCCATCCTGGACTTGAAGGGTCTCAACAGGTTTGTCCGGTTCAAGCACTTTCGCATGGAGACTCTACGCTCGGCTGGCAGCACCCTTCGTCGCCGGGCGACTTCATGACCACCGTGGACATCAAGGATGCCTATCTTCACGTACCAATCTTTCCAGGTCATCAGAGATTCCTGAAGTTCGCTCTGGAGGATCAGCATTACCAGTTTGTAGCCTTACCGTTCGGTATCACCTCGGCTCCTCAGGTATTCACCAAGGTGCTGGCGGGCATATTGGCTCTTCTGAGGAACCAGGGCATTCACATCCTCCCTTACCTGGACGACATTCTGATTGCTGCTCAGTCTCTTCTTCAGGCCGAGAAGGATACTCAGGTGGTGACGTCCACTCTCGAGTCCTTCGACTGGGTGATCAACTATCCCAAGTCTTCACTGTGTCCATCTCTGGCGAGGTCATTCCTGGGCATGACTCTGGATACCTTGCAGGTCAAAGTATTTCTTCCTCAGCAGAAAGTGGAGTGCCTCCAGATGCAGGCACGGGCCCTGCTGTTGTGTCCTCATCCCTCTATTCGGCATGGAATGCAGTTAGTGGGCCTGATGGTGTCCTGCTTCGAGGCTCAGTTTCACATGAGGCCTCTTCAGTTGCATCTCTTGTCAGTTTGGGATCGGGACCCTGTGTCCCTGGATCAGGAATTTGCTCTGTCCCCTCTGGCCAGGCAGTCCATCTCGTGGTGGCTGGACTCGAGGAATCTACTAGTGGGCAGGACCTTTCTGCTGCCGTGCTGGGAGATCACCACAGATGCCAGTCTGACCGGTTGGGGGGGGGGGGGGGGGAGTTTGGAAGTCCTTGAAATTTCAGGGTCAGTGGGGCCCCCAGGAGGCCCATGCACCCATCAACATTCTAGAACTGCGTGCGATCAGGTTGGTTCTCTCCCAGTTGACCCCACACCTTCGGGGTCGAGCTGTTCAGATTCGCTCAGACAACCAGACGGCGGTTGCCTACATCAATCATCAGGGGGGGGACTCGGAGCAAGCGAGCCCTCAAGGAAGTGTCTCTGATACTGTCTTGGGCGGAAGAGAATGTCCCTTGCATCTCGGCGGTCTTCATTCCGGGGGTGGAGCAGGGGGACGTCTCAGCTGGGGGAATAGTCCCTCAGCAACAAGGTATTTCACTTCCTGTGTCACCGCTGGGGTTAGCCGGATGTGGACCTGTTTGTGTCCCGCCACAATCACAAGCTTCCAAGATTTGTCTCCCTGTTGCAGGATCCTCTGGCCTTGGATGCGCTAGCGATTCCTTGGACAGAGTTTCGGCTTTTCTGTGTTCCCTCCCTTTCCTCTGCTGGGCAGGGTGCTGCGCAAGATAGCCCAGGAGGGGGTACCAGCCATCCTGGTGGCCCCCTGTTGGCCAAGGAGGGTGTGGTTCGCTGACGTCGTGCAGTTGGCAGTAGATCGATACGTCTTGCCCAAGGATTCAGATCTTCTCACTCAGGGACAGCTGCGCCATCCTAATTTACAAATGCTGGCTTTAACAGCCTGGCTGCTGAAAGCTCCATCTTCATGGAAGAGGGGTTGCCTCTGTTGTTACTATGATTTGGGCTTGGAAGAAGTCCTCGTCTTTTATCTACTACAGGGTTTGGCATGCTTACATTGCCTGGTGTGAGTCCAAGTCTTTTCCTTGTCGGGTGTTTTCTATCCCCAGGATTCTGGAATTTTTACAACATGGTTTGGATTTGGGCCTTCAACTTAGTACCCTCAAGGGACAGGTGTCAGCTCTGGCTATTTTTTTCCAAAGATCCTTTGCCAATCACCAGCTGGTTAAGACTTTCTTCCAGGGAGTTACTCATGTACGTCCGCCACGTAAACCTATGCTACCGGTTTGGGACTTAAATCTGGTTTTGTCTGCTCTGTAGGGTCCTCCCTTTGAGCCTATCCGTGGGGCTGCGTTGCCCATTCTGACTCTTAAGGTGGCCTTTTTGGTGGCTATTACTTCGGTCAGGCGAGTTTCTCAGCTTGCGGCGCTTTCCATTACCCCTTTAAATGCCGGCCACGTAAAATTTACGTGGTTGCCTCTCTGTCACTTAAGTGCCAGCCACGTAATATTTACATGCCTGGCATTTACCCCTGCTAGTGGGCAAAAAAAAAAAAAATTAAAAAAAATACTCACCTGACCCCTTGTTGGATCCGGCCGGGTCGTGGGGACTCGGATGGCTCCAGGAGAGCCCCCAGAATAGGCTGCCCCCCCCCCCCGCTTCTGCAGCAGCAGCTGCTAACTGTAAAAAAATAAAAATGACATTCACTTACCTGCGTGTGCGCTGGCTCCCGCTGTCCCTCCTCTTCACCTGGGGGGCCTCCGATTCCCCCCCCCCCCCCCCCCAGGTCTTACCGATGTTCAGGAGAGAGCCCAAGAGGCTCTCTCCCCTTTCATCCTCAATGCAAGGCCGCTACTTGGTTTTCTGTTCATACCTTTTCCAAGTTTTACAAGGTTGATGTTAAGGCCTCAGCTGATGCTGCTTTTGGCCGCAAGGTACTTCAGGCAGTAGTGGTTTGAACTGCCTGCCGTTACTCTTTGGGGATCCCACCCTACCTTACGGACACTGCTTTTGGATGTCCCAGATGTAAGGACTTCATGAAACAGGCCGTGCTGTGCATTAGGAAAAATACAATTCTATGAGTACTCACCTGTAGAATTGTTTTTACTATGCACAGCATGGCCTGTTTCATCCCTCCCTTGTTATCGTTATTCTTGGTTGCCTCTTTATGGTGATTTGTTCCAAGTTAGTTGAGAGGGTTTTACCTTTTTTACCTTTATTATCTCCCAACTTCTTGTATAACTGCTTGTCAACAATGGAGGTCTATGGGTGATTTCCGTTTTTATATGGGGCCAGGAGGAGCCACAAATCTTCTGCAGTCCACTGCGCCACCTTGTGACGGAATACCCAGATGTAAGGAATTCATGAAACAGGCCATGCTGTGCATAGTAAAAACAATTCTACAGGTGATTGCTCACAGAATTGTATTTTTTTTCTTTTATTTTTATACAAAATTAATATGAAAGCATAAAAAATACCAGCATGAGTCCCAACTCTGCCAAAACAAAAAAAAAAATTTAATTTTCCTGGAATTTCCTGCAAAAGTCACAGTAAAACATACATAGATCAAAATGGTGAAAAATGTCCTGGGAGGGTGACATCTCAAGTAGGCTGACAAAGGGTTAAAAGTATATACGGACGTTTGGTATTCTGTTCGGGGAACCTTGTGCTTTCAAATTTAGCTTATTTTTTTCCTGTTTGCATATCGATATTTTAGGGCAATGTCGTTTTTATTCTCTTTTATTCTTTTTTTTTTTTTTTTTTTTTTTAAGGGAAACTGTGTAACCAGTGGTTTTTTTTCAGGGTCTATATCCATAAAATTGCTCCCATGACAAGGGATTTCAAATGTAAAGGGCTGTCTTTCTTGAAAAACTGCAAGGTGCACATAGTCGTTGTGTTTTCTTTGAAAATATCCTCAAGCGCTCTTTTCAGTTTGGGTGTCTACCGATACATATATCCCCCATGGGAAGAGTGTTAAACGAGACATTTCAAAGCATTTCAAAATCTGATTATAGGTAAATATCTTATGTAGTCTAAGCACAGCCACTTTCTTTGTGCCTGTTTTTGGTTCGTGGCTGAGCTGGGAAGGGCACATAATAGCACAGCTTTTTGAGTCTTGGGCATGCTCTGTTGTGGTCAAAGACAGCTGTTGGACCACTGTGGCTTTTCTGTGCTCACTTTCACTGAGAGATCCGAGGCACAGAGTAGCTGTTCCTGTGCTGCAGGAAATGGAGGAGCTTGTTGTCTTATCATTGACCAATCACCCCCTGGTCCTGGGACATCTTATACCAGATAACCCATTGTGTGAAACCCCCTGGTATGCCGGCAATCTTACCTGATCCTGGTGGCTCCCACAAAGCTGTCTTTGCAGACGGCTGCATCCCTGGCATCCTTGTAGCTGTGCATGCACTCCACAAGGGAGCTTGGTATGAGGCCGCCAGCGCACCTATGCCAGATGCAAAGTTCAAAACAGTGGCTTTATGCCAATCATTAGTATGCGCTACATAAATCACTGATTGGAGGAGTGCCCGCACATGCACCATGGGAAAGGTGAGTGAGCGATTTGGGGGTTTGACACAGGGGGGCATCCTACGCTCGTTCATCCCTCTAGGATGTACACGTTCAAGTGAGCTGACAGGCTGTGTCATATTGCCCAGAAGTCCCGGCCATTAGAATTAACTTTTCTTGCTGATGTATTCCCCGCCCCAACATGAAATGGCCTCTGCTCCGGAAGGCAAAGAGCCCCCCCACATCTGTGATGAGTCACAAATCACTTTTGGGTTATTATAGTTTGGTGGTGGGGGGACTGGAATGGAGGTGAGACACTTCTACTGTGATTGTAGAATTTCACTGGACTATTTATTTAATAATAGTAAGGAAATGAGGGAGATTTTGGATATCGTGCTGAAACATGGAAGTCAAGAGGCATGAATATCCTTGTTATATTGCTTGGGTGGTTTCATGCTGGTGGATAACTTTGGAAGTTGTAAGTCCTTGTTCCCATAGAGGCAGCAGCTTTTTACATGTATTATGTAACATCCGCTATTTTCCCAAACCATTCAGGCATGTTTTTGCTGTGCCATCTCCGAGACTGATGCTTATCTTACAGAGACTGCATACTGTGCTCAGACTGTGATACAGTGCAAATCTATGCTACAGGATGTTTTGAGCAGTATTTCAACAATTCTCTATTATCCAGCAAATCCGACCCTGGTACCTGTTATAGGTTACAGAGTTAACCACAGACTAATGTTTCCTGTGAGATTTCGCCGCTCAACATAGCTGTGTCCCAAACATAGCCAAAGTAACAATAGCCCTTTTCTTTGCCAGACGTGTGCATGTTGTAGAAGGCTTCCCTGCAGCTGCCACAGCTGTTCATTTTAAGGTTTCAGTTCATTTTAGCTCTGCTAGGTTTAAACACCATCGCTTTTTTCAGCCTTTCTACCTGCTTGAGCTTTGCATAATGCACACACTGTAAAGTTAAACCACATTTCAGTCTTGAAACCTTCAGTCAGAGCTTTATGTTCAGATATGGCAGGCATTTCTTTTTCACTTAGTTGGTAATGTCACTCTTACATTGAATTTGGCACTAAATGTTGAAAATGCAGTTTAAACCCAGCAGGAGTAGCAGCATAAGTTTTATGAAAGTGGCTGTGAACTTTTGCTTTACAACATAAAAAGGTTTTGATCCATCAGCCTGATAATGTTTTCATATGACTGCCAAGAGGATTGGAATTCAGTCCTAAATCTGTTTAGTTTTGAATCTGATTGCTGGGTTATCTCAAGAAAAAAAGGAAAGGGTATACTTTCTTGAAACAAAGAATTTATATGGCACTTTCTCACAAGAAATAAGATGATTACCTATCAGTCCTTGCAAGTAGGTTGAGCCATGCAACTTTTTTTTATTTTTGGGCCTCCAAGCACTTACAAGCATTCCCAACCAGTGGTACTTGAGATCCTATCAGGTGGTACTGAACAGTGCTGCAGACTGACCTTTACTTAACCTCATCTGCTACAAAGCCGTATTTGCTCTATAAATACAAAACTGCTTCAAAAGTTGTTAAATTGTGTATTTCATTAACTTTAAAGTGGTCCAAAACCCACCCTAGAGTCTGAGACTCCAGAGCAGGCTCACTCCCTTTCCCTAGAGCAACCCAAACTGGGTTCCCAGTAAACTGACCTTCCCCCGAGCCCACAGCTGGCGTCTTCATCACTCGCCGCCCTTTCTCGGCCTTGCGCCCATAAGTGTTTCATTCATCTTCTTGAGCCATGCTTAAATGTGCGTGGCTGAGAATCTTATTAAACGAGGGGCCGCATCTGCATTGCAGGCTCAAGGAGAGGCGAGTTAACTTTGCATTCTGTGGGTTTCACCTAGCGCCCGGGGGAAGGGCCAAACCCAGGGATAGTGAAAATCCTGTTTTGGTCCACATTTTATATTTTTTTTAATTGTCTTTTTATTGAAGAAGAATATTTTACACACAAATGCAAATAGAAACAATGTGATATTACACATCAGTGTGGCAGGCAAAATGACTTATAAATGACTGACCCTATAAGACACACTTATTTTTCCCCAAAAGTGGGGGGAAAATGTCTGTGCGTCTTAATCGGTGAATGTAAAAAAAAAAAAAAACATTCTGCCGATCCCCTGCTGCCTCGGTAGTCGCCCCTGCCTGCCTCCTCCTTCATCTGGTTCCGGCCCCTGGGTAGGGCATGGCCTGTGACGCTCACAGGAGAGACAGGCCACGCCCACCCAGAAGCTGGAACCAGCTAGCTGTGAACTTGCGGCTGACTGCTGCTTCCGTAGCCGCAGCTCCCTGCCGCCTCTTACAGAGCCAGCCGCAAGTACACAGCGAGCCGATATCGGTCTGAGGTGGGTGTGGCCTGTAACTCCTACCAGCATGGCGCTGGCAGGAGTCACAGGCCACACCCACCCCGGACCAGAATAGTCTGGCTGCCGCCACATCACACTGATCCCCACCGCCTCTGTAAGAGTGCAAAAGGCGGTGGGATGCGGCGGCAGCAGCCAGCCGATTTGCAAGTTCACAGCGGCCCATTCGGCGGGTTCGGTATGGCCTGTGACTCCTGCGAGCGTCATTGGAGGCTGACAGGATTCATAGGCCACGCCTCCACACCTGTATTGGGGATGCCTGCACACTGCCTGTATTGGGGATGGCAGCACACTGCCTGTATTGGGGATGGCCGCACACTGCCTGTATTGGGGATGGCCGCACACTGCCTGTATTGGGGATGGCCGCACACTGCCTGTATTGGGGATGGCCGCACACTGCCTGTATTGGGGATGGCCGCACACTGCCTGTATTGGGGATGGCCGCACACTGCCTGTATTGGGGATGGCCGCACACTGCCTTTAATGTTCAATACTGCTTACTGCCTGTAATGAGGGGTCTGTAATGCTGTGATCGGGGGGAATTTTGCACACTCTCTATAATGGGGTGATTGGTAGGGGGTATTTTAGCACATCATTTGGTTCAGAATATTTTTTTCTAATTTTTCTCTTCCAAATCCAGGGTGCGTCATATAGGGCAAAAATACGGTAGATTTGTGAGATACAAAGCACATAGCTTGTTGTTGCTTAGTTTGATTTCCTCTCTAATTTCCTCCTATTGCGTGTGCTGCCACATCCCTGCCCGCCTGTGTTCCCATTCACATAGGCTGGGACGGAAGCACGGGCATGATGCTAGGTATGCAGGGGACGTGGCAGCATGTACTCTCCAATCAAAACAATGAGAGACGCCTGCCGAATGATGTAGTTACAGCAGGCAACTCTCATTGGATGAGAGCCTGTGCATGGGCCGTTGGAGCGTGGGAAGGTGATATTTATGTGTTTCTTTTAGATTCCAAGCTGGCCACTGGTGGGTTTTGTTCTGCTTTAAACCTAAAGGGACATTCTAGGCAATTGGTTAAATTACCTGCTTTCTACTCACAAGCTGACGAGGAGTGCAGTACACATTGAACTGGCAAGAACCATATAGCACACAGCAGACCTTGAACAGAAAAAGCAGCAGTATACTGAAGGACAGCACCCAACAAAAAGGACGGGTGTCCGGCTCACTCAGCATAGCAGAAATAAAAGCATTAAATAGCGATATCAGTACAGGAGGAGACTCTGCCTAGAACGGCATTTCTACATCATATGTCAGATCAATCACTCCCAAACTTTCAAGTGTACTGATGAAACACGATTTGTGCGAAACATGTCTACACTAACTAGTATTTGCTACTTGCTACAACTGAGAACTTGCTACCTGACAAAAGAGACTGTTTCATACATGCTAAATGATTTATGCATACATGCAAAAATGTTTATACGGATTGGGTAATTATTGAGAGGCTAGGTATAGTCCTTAAAAAAAACCCTAGCATTTGCCTCCCACCGATCCCAGTAGAAGTTTTACTTAAATTGGATCAAAAATTCTATTCAAGACGGAATGACTAGCTAACCCGTTGCTGCTTGGGCAGGGGATTAAGCAGCTATTCTGACTGTGGGACATCCCAAATCAGCAAACCCTTCAGGAATCATAAAAATCAGGTGGTGCCTCTCAAGGGTACGTGTAAGAACAAGGATTTGACTACTCCCTGTTTTTCAGTTCCTTGCTTATTATACATCCTGCTAAAAGGGAAGAAGGAGGAAAAGATTATATTTTCCCTCTACGGTAGAAAATGTGTGTTTTGTGAAGGCAATTTCATTACCTGCTATCTTTTGCCATTGGCAACGTACACCAAAAGCCTGATTCGGAGCCTGCCCATGAATTATCTTGGTAACCAGAAAATTGCGAATGCTCATATCGTTCGCGTTCCGTGAAAGGTTTGTTCATGCGCAAGCTGCATAATTGCTGTGTACACCTGTATTTGCAGCCAAAGTAATTTCAGAAGCCGAGTTTTTACCTGTTTTCGGATTGTAACTTGCTGTGGATCTCATTGTTCTTGGTGTGCCATGTCCTTCGGTGGCTTTCCTGCATATGCCTTTTTTGTTGTAACCAAATATTTTAATGTGATTCCCACCGTCCCCCATCAGTGTACCCATGGTAGCCTGCATGTCCTAGCACATAGTTATTCACCTCATACTTCAGCCACTTTCACTTTTGGTCTTCTAGCCACCCAAGTATGGTGCTTGGGCCAAGAAAAAGTGGGGCTACCTGAAGGTGGTGGTTCGGCGGAAACTCTGCACCAGACACATTGTGGAGTAAGTGCTGAACAACTAGAGGGCTACTTGTACAGGAAACCTTGGACAACTCACTAAACCCACCCTCTCCTTTGTTTGAATCTAGCTTGCAAATTGGTGGGGGGGCTACCTCCAAAACTCTACAATTTACCCATGCTGAGGAGTAGGTGTTGTGTATGTTCCACCCCAATACCTACCAGGGGGTGTCGGGCACCATGAACACCAATAGGCGGCATGTGCCCACCAGTGGTAAGACTTGTTAGCAAATTGTAGATTGGCACAGGGGGAGTAGGCCACCCAAACACGCCACCCATCAAAACGGGTGTATAAACTGGAACGCCTCAAGGAGGTGCAATGTAGACCTAAACATACTGAAACATACTCCTGAGCAGCTGGGGGAACCAGGGCCACATGCATACAATCGATTGCACCCATGACACTTGGCATATTCGTTATTACTAAAAAAGGCCAACCTTACCGCGTTCTGGGCTGCCATGCTGTCAGGGAAAGAGATGTATGTCTCCTGAAGGACAACCATGCCATTTAGGGAGTTTAGTTAGGGCGCAGCTCAGCAAAGGCTGGGACATGCTAACTGACAGTGCCCCTAGCCTCTGGAAGGAGCCATTCACTAAAATTTGGAGGCAGCAGCCAATGTGGTCATACCTCCAATTGCATGACTCTTTCTTGTGGCCGGGGCTAACCATGGTCGAAACTCTAATTAAAGCAGTTCAGTCGTGTCAATTCAGACACCTGCTGATCGGTCATCCGATCAATATCCAGGCGACTGCGCGTATGCCTAAGCTCTGGAAGGTACATGGTTAACATCCCCCACTCCTGCAGACGCTCGTAGTCTACAGATCTCATTATGGGGCTCCATCGTAGGTGCAGAGGATGTAAGCTGTATTCTCACTATCAAAAAGAGACCGTTCAGGCATTTCCCCTAGCAAAAAGATGGCGTAAGTTTGAACTGTAAACCTATGGCTTTTGTAGTTCCAAAAACCCACAAATCAGACCAAAAAAAAACAAGGCTCTGAATCACATGACACAGAAAATAGACCAAATATGGTCCTTTGACGTCATACCCATTGGCAGTAATGTGTTTGAGAGAGTCTCTGAATCAGGCCGCAAGTCTGTACACCAAGTAGAGAGAAGTGAGCCCTGCACACACACAACACCATTGCTATGGCTGCTGCTGAGGTGAAGGAGCCCACTTAACCTTACACATGCCCACCAGTGTTCTTTGTGTACAGAACTCACATCTCTCTTCTTGGTGTTCGTTGCCAACAGCAACAGATTACAGATAGTAAGCTGCTTCCATAAAACATATTTTTGAGATAAACTAAGCACCTTGAAATCATTTTGGCACACACATTAGTCCACTGAAAATTGACTTTACCTTTTACGTAAATGGTCGGCTGCACAGTTCTGTGCAGCCTGTCCAAGCTGGTGACGCCCAAGACCCGAATCGATGAGAGAATAGCACAGGATCCTGGGATGAGGTAGAGTTTTTATTTGGGTGATTGTTGGAAAATTGGATCTACACTTTAAATGTTTGCATTAGGAGCTGTGTCTCTGTACACACAGATGGGTGTTTCTCACACACTGTGATCCTGGAGGGGTAGAGTTCAGTCGATCTCTAGGTCAAGCAGTATGCAGTTGTGCTGGAAAAAAATGCTGGCCATTTGGCTATTGAAAAGAAATCAGATAAAAACCTATACACATTAGGAGCTAGATGTACTATATGGTCTCCTGCTGATGTCAAACTTCTAGGTTTCATAGGAGGTAGGGAAAGGTTGTTTTGTATACATAGCTTAGAAAAACCCTAGAAGGTCTGCTTTAAGATACTTCTGTCCCTAAAACTGAAGAAAAAAAAAAAAAAACACCCTAATGTATTACTGCACCACAAGCTCTACCACTCCTCATTCTCTTTTAAACCGTTTTTCTATGTCCTGTCCTTACATATCATGTTGATACTTTTGCTAGTGATCTATTTTTGTAGTCTGAAGCTGCTTAGCCAGCAAATTGCTTGGCTTCTTTTCACAGAGAAGTAACACTCCTATTTTGTTTTTATAAACTGAACTTTTAGTTTACAGAGTTTTAACACAAAGTGTCCTGAAAGCATTTCTGTAAACCATGTGCTCTAATTAGAAGTCACATAAGTGTACGCTCTGTCTTTCCTTTGACCTGTTTCTGCTTTCCAGACAGTCCAAGATTTATGGAGAAAGCTAAATTTTACAGCAACTACTGAGTACAAATGCACAATGTGCAAGAAACCCATCGCTGTCAAGTGCAGTGGTGCTGCTTGTGCTTAAAAACAATGCTGTCACCACGCTGCAAAACTTCCAGGCATGATGTATTTCTCAAATTGTTTAGAAACAGAGGGTTTTTCTCCAAACTTTTTTTTTTTTTGTAGTTGGAAATAATTTTGCACACTCATTTCTGTTTTAAACATCTGTGTCATCTAATAGAGCGAGGTGTGGAGTGATAGTAAATGTGATCTTAAAGAGGAACTGGCACATATAAAAAATAACTGGAACTGGCATATAGATTGAAACATAAGGGCTAGGTGTCTTGCCTATATTTCAGGTATTTCTGGGGGTTAAAATTATACTACAGGCAAGCCTGAATGTTTTTCCATTGTCTCGGCTACACGTCCTACTTCAATCAATTTTCAAATTCCCTGTAGTTATTAAAAAAGTATGAGCATTGAAGATGCAGATAAAATTGAGGATAAACAGTGGTTGTGGCAACAGCAATGTGATGTAAGCACACTGAGAGGGGGGAGGAGGGTGAGGCTTAATAGGTGCAGAGAGAGGCAGCCACTCAGGACGTCTGGGCAGGAAGTGGGGGGGAAGAAAACCAGAATGAGGGAGTGATTTTCCTCACTAAGGAGGCAGGCGGGAGAGGAAGGGCAATGCTGGAGCCACTCTATGAAAGATAAGCTACTGATTAATATTATTATATTCCTAGTATGTCACACACCCCACTTCCAAATATTCATGACACTTGGGAACCCGGCCTGTAGAGGGCGATCTTGCAGAGATGACATGGAAAAAGGAGCCCCTCCTGGTCCATAAGTACTGGGTTCCTCCCACTATTCCTCAGTCTTTTCATCTCTGCAGTCGGGGAAGCATTCAGAAGATGACTCTCCTTTAAGCTGCAGGTAGCCGGGTTTGCTCCCGGCCCCTTTTTTTCTCTATTTCTGTCTGATACTCTTAAAACCTGGTTATATTGTATGCCTCCCAGCCCTGGCTGTATGGTTCAGGCAAAGGTAGATACATACACCTTCCGGTGTATACAGGAGTTTTACTCCTCCGTGAGACCCAAATGTGGGTAGGCGGTTTCCGGGTTGGTGTTCCCGGCATGGGATGCCCCTGTCCCTTTATAATCCCCTTGTGCCTTATGGGTGCATTTCTATTCTCTCCCCTTGAGTTCTCCTTTACCCTGCTGGGGTAAAAAGGAGGGGGGGGGGGGTTATCTGGGCTTATTTGTCACCATGCACACAGATAATAATAATAATAAAAAAAAAAAAAAGATATATAAAATAAATCTTTATTACATATATATATTATTATGCATGTTTACTATAGGATATGTTTTATTTAGATTTTCCTATCTCTGTCTAGGCAGCATTCTTTTTTGCTTACCTTTTAAAGCTCTTTTTTTCTGGCTGTGTTCAGATTTGAATTTCCCTCCATTCTTGGTCATGTGATTCTGGGGGTGGGCGGGGCTTAGGCACACAGCATCATTTCATTTCCCAGAGCACCTTGGTGTGCTCCCTTTGTCTGCGTGGCTCCTGCTGCTTCCCTATGGTCTTCCCTCATGGTGTGAGCTGATTTCCTGGTGCTGTGAGTACCCTTCAGCTTGCTGAAGGGAGTTTCTGCCATTTTTTTTCATGCTTTGTCATTTATTGTATTGTGTGCATTGGTGACTGTTTTCTTTGTAGGTGGAAACTCTTTATTTTAAAGGGGTTTCTCCTGGTCTTTAGCCCTTAAAGCCTTATTTGGGGGTCCATTTTTGTTAATATCCTCCCACTTGGGACTATTTAAAGGGGCATCCCGGGTAGCAATTGCGTAAATCCCATATATACTTGACGACTATAATCAATTATAGTAGAATACTAAACACCATATGGAGGCATCTCAGCACAACGGGCATGCAGTTCCCTCTGCATAGACTCGGCAATGTTTTGGATGTGGGGCATCCCTTGTTGGGGATAACGCAATTCTTTGCGTCCCTTGGATCTCCCAAAACCCTGTGACCGCGTAGGGCCTGAGGTTGGCTGTCCAAAGTCTCCAAAGTCGTCCGGAGTGATTTGTCCTGTACCCCTTCAGGAGCACGGTCAGGAGTTCTACTCCAATCTGTTCAAGGTACCCAAGAAGGACGGTTCCCTGGAACCCATCCTGGACCTGAAGGGTCTCAACAAATTACGGTCGGCGGTGAGCTCCCTTCGGCCCGGCGACTTCATGACCACGGTGGACATCAAGGATGCCTATCTGCACGTTCCTATCTTCCGGAGACATCAGAAGTTCCTGAGGTTCGCCTTGGAGGATCAACACTACCAGTTTGTGGCCTTGCCGTTCGGTATCTCTTCGGCCCCTCGGTGTTGGCGGGTGTCATGACCTTCCTGAGGGGCCGGGGCATTCGCATTCTTCCTTACCTGGACGACTTGCTGATTGCTGTTCTATCTTTTCAACAGGCCGAGAGCGACACTCAGAAGGTATTGTCCACTCTCGAGGCATTCGGTTGGGTGATCAAATATCCCAAGTCCTCGATCACTCAAGGTCAAGGTGTTCCTTCCTCAGCAGAAGGTGGAGGGTCTTCAGACGCAGGCGCGGGCCTTGTTGTCGTGTCCACTTCCTTCCATCCGTCTGGGGATGCAGCTGGTGGGCCTCATGGTGTCTTGCTTCGAGGCTGTACCCTTCGCTCAGTTCCACATGATACCTCTTCAGTTGAATCTCTTGGCCGTTTGGGATCGGACACAGGAGTCCCTGGAGCAGGAATTCACTCTGTCCTCTCTGGCCAAACAGTCCCTCTCGTGGTGGTTGGACTCGAGAAACCTTTTAGTGGGCAGGTCCTTTCTCCCTCCGTGCTGGGAGATTGTCACCATGGACTCCAGTCTGACCGCTTGGGGAGGGTTCTGGCAATCTCTGAAGTTCCAGGGCCAGTGGGGCCCGCAGGAGGCTCATGTACCTATCAATCTTCTGGAGCCGAGAGCGATCAGGTTGTTCCCCTCTCTGTTGACTCCTCACCTACGGGGTCGTGCGGTCCAGGTCCACTCGGACAATCAGATGGCGGTCGCCTACATCAATCATCAGGGCGAGACTCTGAGCAAACGAGCCCTCAAGGAAGTGTCCCTCATCCTGTCTTGGGCAGGGGAGAATGTTTCCTGCATCTCGGCGGTTTACATCCCGGGGGTGGAGAACCTGGAGGCGGACTCCCTGAGCAGGGGGTCGTCTCATCTGGGGGAATGGTCTCTCGGCAACAAAATCTTTCACGCCCTGTGTTGCGCTGGGGGCTGCCGGATGTGGACCTGTTTGCATCCCGTCACAATCACAAGCTTCCAAATTTCGTCTCCCTGTCAAGAGATCCTCTGGCCTTTGCCACGGACGCGCTAGCAATTCCTTGGACGGAGTTTCGACTCCTCTATGCATTTCCTCCCGTTCCTCTGCTGGGTCATGTGCTGCGCAAGATAGCCCAGGAGGGGGTACCGACCATTCTGGTAGCCCCCCGCTGGCCAAGAAGAGTATGGTTCACGGACATCGTCCAGATGGCGGTGGATCACTTCGTCATGCGCGACGATCCAGGGCTTCTCACTCAGGGACAGCTACGCCATCCCAATTTACAAACGCTGGCTTGACGGCTTGGCTGCTGAAAGCTCCATCCTGATGGATAAGGGGTTGCCGGCCTCGGTCTTCGGTACTATGATTCAGGCTCGGAAGAAATCCTCTTCTATGATTTACTTCAGGGTCTGGCATGCTTACATTGCCTGGTGTGAGTCTAAGCCTCTTCCTTGTGCTTTTTCCGTTTCCAGGATGTTGGAGTTTCTACAGCATGGTCTAGAGTCGGGTTTACAACTGAGTACCCTCAAAGGTCAGGTTTCGGCCTTGGCAATTTTTTTCCAAAGATCTTTCGCCAATCATAGGCTTATCAAGACCTTTTTCCAGGGCGTTACCCATGTGCGTTTGCCGCGTAAGCCTTTGTTACCGGTGTGGGATTTGAACGTGGTGCTTTCTGCTCTCCAGGGTCCTCCCGTTGAGCCCTTGTGCAATGCTGCTCTATCCATTCTGACGCTAAAGGTGGTCTTTTTGGTAGCTATCACCTCGGTGCGTCGCGTCTCTGAGCTGACAGCGCTTTGTATGAAGCCTCCTTATTTTGAGCAGCATCAGGATACGGTAGTTTTCCGTCTTAAACCGGATTTCTTGCCCAAAGTTGTCTCTGCCTTTCATCTCAATGAGAACATTGTCTTGCCTTCCTTGTGTCCTGGCCCTTCTAATTCTAAGGAACGGACTCTTCATTCTCTGGATGTGGTTAGGGCGCTTAAGTACTATTTGGTTGCTACAGAGTCTTTTCGGAATTCGCACTCCCTGATGGACCTAGGAAGGGCTTGCCTCCAGCCAAGTCCACTATCAGCAAGTGGAATAAACAGGCAGTGGGGCAAGCATACTCTGCCAAAGGGAAGGAGCCTCCTTTTCGTGTTACTGCTCACTCCACTAGAGCTATTGGTGCCTCTTGGGCTTTTCAGCACCAGGCCTCTGTTGAACAGGTTGTAAGGCCGCTACCTGGTCTTCAGTTCATACTTTTTCTAAGTTTTACAAGGTTGATGTTAGGGCCTCAGCTGATGCTGTTTTTGGTCACAAGGTGCTTCAGGCGGTAGTGGCATGAACTACGTACTGTTGCTCACTGGGGATCCCACCCTTATTCTTGGACACTGCTTTTGGATGTCCCAAAAGTGAAGAATTGAAGATAAAGCGACCCATGCTGGATACCCAGAAAAATACAATTCTGTGATTACTCACCTGTAGAATTGATTTTATGGGTATCCAGCATGGGTCGCTTCATCCCACCCTTGTTCTGTTATCCTCTTTTGCCTTGTTATGGTGATTACTGTGAGAGTTCATTGTGGGTCTGTGTTTACCTACATGTTCTTTACCTCCTGGCTTCTTGTGTTACTGCTTTTCAACACTGGGTATTATGGGTAATTGGCTTTCTTTTATGGGCCAGGAGGAGTCACAAGGCTTCTTGCAGTCGACTGCACCACCTGGTGGTGGATAACCCAATAGTGAAGAATTGAACATGAAGCGACCCGTGCTGGATACCCATAAAAATCAATTCTACAGGTGAATAATCGCAGAATTGCTTAGTGAAGGCCCATAATTTTTTACTTGATTTACTTGATTGCCCTGCACATGTGTAAACAATATTTTGCATGTTACCGGTTCAGAAATAATAACACTTGACAGGAAAGGGTGTAAAAATGTGTTTGTTAGAAATGTTTTATTGCTGAAAAATACAGCGCCAAATGCCAGTTTTACTGAATGGCTTTCATTGCAACTACCAATCAACAACACAGTATCTGGTTTCTGGGTTCCATGTATGGTGATTTGTTTGTGTGCTAGTGTGTGCCAACTGTACACATAAGCAGTAGTTTTTGATACCTATGTTTATGTTCCTGGCAATAGGAAAAGCACAGCATAAGTAGCAACAAAGTCCAAAGCACGCTCGCTTGAATATTTGTTAAAATATTGCTGTTCTCATGAGTGTTTAGGCTAGATCTCATGCACCTCCACCCTTAAAAAACAAGTAGAATGTGTCCATTTCAGAGGCTGTTCTGTTTAGTCCTTCACGTTTGCCCATCTTTTTAGATGGCAAGAGCCTTATATTTTCAGTGCTGCTAAAAGGCTAATTTTTTCGGAAGCTAGTAAGCTAGCCAAATTCAAACCCGTAAGATGTTCTACCACCTGACATGAATTAAAAGCAGACCCAACAGCAATAAACCCCCATACCACAGTGGGTTCGAAGCAGAAGTATGCATGCTGCAGATACCTCCCCATTGATCCTGCCTGTTATTAATAATAAGTAATTAATAGTAATCTAATAGCACAAGAAAAACAAAATATGAAACCCTCAAAAAGTATGTGTGCACCCCCAAAAATGCATGTAGCTTACCATACATTACATTCAGTCCCTTCAGCACTCTCCTTCCTGCTATGTCGGTCCATTTAGTGCGGAAATCACTTCCTCATTCAGATTTCAGTCTCTACCCCGCTGACCTGGTCCATCAATCAACCTTCAGTGGACAGAGAACGGAAACACCCCCCAGACCACCTGATTGGCTGCACCTCTCAACTCTAAAACCCCGCCCACCTCCCTCCTCGCTCTTCTCAGCATTCAGATGCCTCTAGTCTTTGATTAGGCTGCCAGCAGTCAGCAACATTCCTGTTTTCCAGTGTATGCCTCTGTTTGAAAATTGATTGACGTTTAGGACAGTGCAACGTGTAGCCTGAGACAATGGGACAGCAATCTGGCTTGTCTAACTTTAAAGAGGATAAAGACCCCCTAATATATCCCCCCCCCCCCCATCATTGGGGAAGGAAAACTCCCTTATTGTCTGGTTTTTGTTGTGTTCTATCTTATTGTTCTCCTTTTCTGGAATGTAAAATTAACATTTGTGTTAGAATTGTGCCCCCCAGACCCTTAAATTACTCATCAGTTTTTGTGGTTATGTGGTTTCCAAGTGTCTTATATTCCTGTGAACTCTGTGTTGCTACAGTGGGAGCAGCTTCCCTGGCCTAGAATAAAGCTCTTAGTAATAGTAATTGTGATTCCACTTATATCAAGAGGTTGGATTAGAGCAGAAGGGGAGTTTAATGTGTTGTCCCTGCCTTAGCCAATCATATGATTTTGAAGTCAGAAAGTGCCTGTTCTGTACACCAAACACACCACTTTGGCGTGCATTGCTGACATAAACATATTGTTGCTAGGGAAATTGTTTCTTTTGTAACAAAGATCAAAAAAAGGGAAAAAAAAAAAAAAAAAAAAAAAACAATAGATATGCTCGGCACATTGACACCATTTTGGCACACAATGTTTTTTTTTTCTTTCTTTTTCTTTCTTTTTTTTTTTTTTTTCAAATGTCATTGAAAGTGAAATTATCTCCTAAGGTGAGTATCTGGTTAACTTTGGAATTTTAGTTTTGATTACTAACTCTTGGCCCCCAATACAAATAGGACCCCTAATAAAGTGCAAAAACAGTCATGGATGCTGAAAGACTAATATAGACTAATATATATATATATATATATATATATATATATATATATATATACTAAACAAATAGTCACCAATACTATCTGCAGCAATCCATCACATGTCAAAGTGATCCTGCAGCTTGCCATATACATTAAGTATACAGTAATGCAGGCATAATATTAGCTTGTGCTAATCCTTTTCACTTTAAAAAATCTTTCCCCATTGTTCCTCAGGTTTCTTAAATGAAGAAAGGCTCAGTGGCAGCATTGTTAGATCTTGTAGCACAAAGACAACTGTTCTTAAAGACACACTTTCATCAGATGTCGGCTCTTGCAGCATAAAAAATGACAGGAAAGAAATATGTAACTTGCATTTTATCTGTCTTCGTCTCATCGTTAATGAGACCTTTATTCTGCTGCTGATGCAGCACTTGGGACTGGCTGTTTCCTCAGCATGTCTCATGAGATTTATTAAGACTGTCTTGCCTCGTCATTGCAGCTCTTATGCTGTCTGGTCAGTCATCCCACCTTTCTCTTTTTAGATTAAAGTGGTGTGCTTCCAGTATAAGTTAACCTTTAGCACCGACCATACAGCATTTCAACTGGGATCTCTTTCAGATGTTGAAACCTGTTTTGCTGAGAATGTGAGTCAGGCTATCAAAGTCTCCTGCACAGGTCTTTTATGTCCCTTTGAAGGTAATGTTTCTGCCCAGGGCAAATTCGGCCATGCAATAAAGCAAGAAAAGGCAGCATACACCAACATGAATTGTTCTGTTCTGGAACTTTGCACATTTTCTCTGCAACTCAGAGAGCCTGTGTTAGATTATACTGAACAGCACTGAATGCACTCTTTAAAGTGGCTGTGTTTGCTTTGCTGAATATACTGGCTGAGGTTTAATCACATTGCTAACCTATTAGTTTAACCCTTTAAGTGCCAGCCTACCTGGAGTTTTTGTCACACTCTGTTGCCAGACCATTTTGCACTATTTTGCGCTCCCCATGTTCAAATGTGATTTTTGAAGGGATTTCCCAGGAAAATGATATATTGTTTTTTTCAGCAGAGTCTGAGCTTTAACATGAAATGTCTTGTTTTTCATTTTTAGGTGGATTCTCAATATTTTTTGGCGAAATATGTGCAGAAAAAAAAAAACATCTATTTTTTACAATTTGTAGTGTTTTCTTTGTAATAAAAAATGTAAGTTTGTCAATAAAATCTTATTGCGTGTGAAATCCCAATTGCTCCCTATCACAGCGGTACCACATATGTATTGGTAGACACCCTTTCCAGCCCAGGAGACTCCCCCAAACTGAAACAGAGCTTTAGGGGATTTTCAGAAAAAATACAACTGTGATATGCGCTATGCGCACCTTGCAGTTTTTGCAGAAAAACAACCCTTTACATTTGAAATACCCCCCACAAACTATATATTCTCTGGAAGTACACACCTCGGGCTTTCTATTTGTACCAGGCTTGTTGATGTGGCCACAGTTTTCTGGAAGTAATCCCTCAATGTATTCTTTGGTTGCAAAGAGTTTCCCTAAGAAAAGGATAAAAAAGCAGAATCAAAGCCACATTTTCCTAAAAAAAAAACTATATACAAACAAGAAAAAACAAGTATAATCTGAAAAAGCAACATCTCCCGAACAGAACGATACCCAACATGCATAGCTACTGTCAAGGGAAGAGTTGCCAAACACCCCGAAGTAAAGCATTAGCATAACGTTAATTTTTCTTGAAAATTTCAGCTCTGCAGACAAAGTGTGCACCTTGCGATTTTTCAACCAAAACAACCCTTTACATTAGGAATATCCCCCATAAACCATATATTCCCTGAAAGTACACATGTTAAGCTTTCTAAGCGTACCCAGCTTGTTGTAGTGGGCTCATCTTTCTGGAGTTGATCCCTCAAAGAATTCTTTGGTTGCGCAGGGTTTCCCTAAAAAATGTATAAAAAAGCTGAATAAAAAACCTTTTCCTAAAATATAAATATGCAAACCAGAAAAAAACAAGCTAAGTCTGAAAGCGCAAGGTCCCCCGAACAGAACAATACCCAACATGCAGAGGTACTATTAACCCTTTTAATTGCCAGCCTACTTGAGATTTTGTCACCCTCTGTTTACAGGTCGTTTTTCCCCATTTTGCGCCATGTTTTGCGACATTTTTGCTGGAATTTTCAGGAAAATTATTTATATATATATATATATATATATATATATATATATATATAATATAATTTTTTTTTTTTTTTTTTGCAGCAGAGTTTAGGCTTTAACATGAAATGTCTTGTTTGTAAATTTTATTTATTATTATTATTATTTATTATTAAGTAAAGTTTTTAGAAAATTGCCTCCTTTATTTTAAATAAAAAATGTATTTTATTAGGGAAAACCATATTGCATGTGACATCCCAATTTCTACCGATTAGAACGGTACCACATATTTATTGGTAGCCCCCTGTTCCTGCCCAGGAGACCCCCCTAACTGAAACACTTAATTTTTAACATTTACAAATAAAATACAACTACCATCCACACTACAAAGGGTTAAATCGAGGGGAAAAAAAAAATAACAGGGTCCCCCCTCCCGGGGAGGGGGGGCCCATTTTTCTTTTTTTTTTTTTTTTCTTTTTTTTCTTTTTTTTTTTTTTAAGGGTTAAAAATCCCCCCCCCCCAAAAAAGACATGGGGCCCCCCCTTACCCAAAGTAGCCAGCCCGGGACCAGCTTTTGTGGCCCCTGGCCCTGCAGGCTACAAGCCCGCATAGCCCCTGGGCCCGGGCTCTTCTGCCCCCCCCCCCCCCCGGGCTTTGGGGAGGCAGGTAATGGGGGTTCCGGGGGTTAATGGCAAGTCACCTGCTAGTCGCAGGTGACTTGCCACCCTCCCAGCCTTGTGAACTGGTATAGGGGTCATGGACCTGTATGGTGATTGTTATCATTGTTCGTTTAGTTGGTGGCTGGTTATGTTATCATTCTCCCGGCTTCTTGTTAACTGGTTTTCAATACTGGGAATTTGTGGGAGGTCCCAGGTATTTATGGGGCCAGGAGGAGCCAATTTCCCTGTTTCTGCAGTCCAGTGCCATCTGGCGGAGTAATACCCAGAAGTAAAGAATCTTCATCTGGAGCAGGACATACTGTACACTCATAATATCAATTCTACAGGTGAGTAATCACAGAATTGTATTTTTGTCCACTTTAATAAACACATATTGGGTTGCTTTAAAGTGGAACAAAATCCAGGAATTTGACTTTCCTGGGTTTTGCTCTGTGCCCCAGAGGCAACCTGAATTGGGATGCCCTGTTGTGTGAAACCTCCCAGAAAAGCCACTAAAACTTGCCTTTTCCTGCTTCACGCATGCATGGGCTCTTATCCAATCAAGAGTTCTTTGCCTTGACTACGTCATTTGGCAAACGGTTGACAAAGAGCTGCCCCCTCCCCACCCCCACACTTATCCTCTGCCTTATGCACGCTTCCAACCCAGCCTATCTATTTAGCTGGGTAGGGAAAACCGATTCAAACAATGAGGGCTGGTTGCCGAAGTCATAGCAGAAGGCTCTCGTTGGATGATAGTCTGCACATGCGACGCTGGGGTAAAGCTGGTGGCCGGTCCTGGAATATTTATATATATATATATATATATATATATATATATATATATATATAGTTTAAGATTACAGGGTTGAACCGTATGGGCGTACCATGTCGCCACCACCCCCCTACTGTATGTCCCTACTGTATGTAATTGTACTATTCTAAGTGTGCCATACACTCCACTTCGATCTTCATGACATATGGGTAATCTCCACTAGAGGGCGAACTTCTGCAGAGATGAATATGCAAAAGAAGAAAGCCCCTCCCAGTCCATATATACCTGGGACCTCCCACCAATTCCCCAGTTCCTTCTCTGCAGGGAAGGCGACAAGACAGAAGATGAAGACTTCTTTACTTACAGGTAAGCCGGGCTTGCGCCCGGCCGTCTATTGCCCCTATTACTGCCAGGACCCTTTCTAAATTGCACCCTGTATTGAGCCTCCCAGCTTAGGCTGCAGGTCCTGGTGAAGGTAGGAGCACCCTATGGGTGCAGAAGGAGCACTGCTCCACCGTGAGACCTCACTATGGGGTAGGCGGTTATCCAGGTTTTTTGGTGATCCTGGAGTGGGATGCCCCGTCCCTCTATGCTTATGGCCGGATTCTGGCAGGGTTCCCCCCCTTCCGGGTCCCTTATTCCCCTCCGGGGGGGGGGGGGGGGGGTTGCCTGGCCTGGCCATTATTTCGTTTTTTCCACATATGCCCCTATGTGTGTTGGTGTGTGATTCATTGTGCGTGTGGCAGACAGGGAGTGTTTTACTTGGGCCATGTCAGGGCTGTGATTAGCCTGGGGGAGCTTCTCCCCCTCAGGCTGTGTTCGGGAAGGGGGCGGTAGCCCCGCCCCCTTCTTTGGCACAATTTCTGTGGCTCGTTTCTAGGGGATCCGCGTTGCTGGGATGGGGGGGGCGTGGCCTCGGCGGGCGGGCGTTCTGCGATGGCCCGCCCTCCCCCTGCTTTCCCCCTTCATGCATGAGGCACTTCACGGGGGCCATTTTCAAACAGGATCTGAGCTGCTTCCGTGTGGTAAGGGCCGTGTGGCCACTTCCTTAGCTTGTATGGGGGCTCCTCTCTAGCGGGGGGCCCCCACTGGTCGCAGGCATGTGTGTTGGTTTCGTATGTCTGGCTGGGATACAGTTAGATAGATATATATATATATATATATATATATATATATATATATATATACCTTTTTTTATATGCATATACTGTTAGGTATGTGTTATTGCCATATTTATTTAGCATTGCACTTACGTTGCCTGTTTTGTTACAGATTACCTTGTATATGTGCATATTAAGGGGTTCCTCCTGGTCCTGGGGTCCCTAGTGTAAAATTGTTCACCTCAAATCCTCCCACCGGGACTTTTAAGGGGCATCCCGGGTTGCTTAGGCGTAAAATCCCTGCGGTCTTGCGGCTGTATAAAACCCCCCAGAACCCCGAAAAACTCACCTCACCACGCTCACGGACAAGCGGCGGACAAGACTGTGCGCCCGCCGCCGCCTCCCGCACGTCGCTCTGACAGGGCGCGCGCCCGCGCCGGCCATTCACAAACGCGCACACGTCTAGATGAGGTGAGTTTTTTTTTTGGGGGGGGGGGGGTCCCGCGGGGAGGGAGGTGATCGGCCCGGGAATCTTATAGATTCCTGAGCCGATCACAGGAGGGTGATGGTCCACTTTAAGAGTCGGAGAGAACCCCATTAACCCCGACAGCAGCGAACGGGGAGCAGTACAGGCTTCCGATCCAGCTCATGGCGTTAGGGCCTAGCCCTAGCGTGGCTAGCATGAACTCCCAATTCACCCGATCAAAAGCTTTTTCAACGTCCGTCGCCAGCAGGAGGGCAGGGGTCCCACTCCGTTGTGCCAGATGAACCAGGTTCAACACCTTGATGGTATTGTCCCTGGCCTCCCTGTGCGGCATGAACCCCACTTGGTCTAGATGTATGATGTGATGGAGATGAGGAGGCAAGGACTTTGGTAAATAGTTTCAGGTCCGCATTCAGAAGGGATATCGGTCTGTAACTTGCACACTGGGTTGGGTCTTTGCCCCCCTTCGGGATGACCGAAATATGAGCTCTAAGGGTATCTAAGGGAAGAGTCCCCCCATCCCCAACCGAGTTGTGTGTTCAGAAGTTTCGGGGCCAAGAGAGGGAAGAATTTCTTATAATATGGTAAACTAAGGCCATCAGGGCCCGGGGCTTTACCCCCTGCCGACCCCATGACTGCTTTATGCAGTTCAGTCATTGATATAGGTGCCTCCAATCCCTCTAAGATCTCCCTCTGCAATTTAGGAAGCCCGGAGTCCGCTATATATTTCTCTATGGGATCCCTATTCGTCTGCCCCCACTCCCCCGGGAGGTTGTACAAACGTTCATAAAACCTCCGGAAGGCTTCCCCTATTTCGCCAAATAGTTGCGTCACCTGTCCATCTGACTTGGTTATTTTGGGGATATAAGTTTTTGCCCGCTCCGCCCTCAGTGCTTTGGCCAACATCCTGCCACACTTATCCCCCGACTTCTACGTCAGTTGCTGATTTGGGCTTTAACCCTATCACAGCACAACATTTTAAGTTTCTCTCTCAGAGATGTTAGGGTGGGCAGATGTTTCGCGGCCAGGGACTCTTTATGCTTCCGTTCCGCTATCCCGATTTCTGCAAGAAGGTCCAGCATTTGCCTAGCCTTCTCTTTTTTGATTCTAGACCCTATTTTGATGAAGATGCCTCCCATAAAGTCCCGGGGCTAACTTCCGGGGAGGAGTTAAGATGGAAAAAAGTTCTGTCTCCAGTACCAGCTCTTCGGAATTTGGGTGGGTTAAGTAACCGTTAAAGAAACCGGGGCATGGTCAGAGACCGTAATATTGCCAATGGTTGCGTCAGTAATCCTGCACAGAGAGGCATGGGGCACCAGGAACCAATCAATTCTTGAATATGACCCATGAGGACCAGAGTAGAAAGTGAAGTCGCGCTCGTTAGGATGGAGAATTCTCCACGGATCAACCAGTTTATAAAGTGCTAGGGTTTTCTTCAGCTTTTTGAGTTTCGCATAGGATTCGTGTGGGCTTCCCCTGGAGGTCTCCAGGAGGGGGTCCAGGGCAAAATTGAAGTCCCCTCCCAAGACCAGCTCTCCGTCCCCGAAGGAGGACAAAGCTTCAAGAACTGACTCCAGGAAGGCTCCCTGATTCGCGTTCGGCAGATACACATTGGCAAATGTATAGCTACATGAGGCTATCTTTCCTTTAAGGAAAATCCATCTTCCCTCATCACCCGCCTTATAATCCACCAGCTCCCAAGGGAGAGAGGCGCTCAGGAGTATGCTAACTCCCCTTGATCTGGAGTATGTGGAGTAGCTATGATAGGCCCTTGTGTAGAATTTGTTGCCGAGATGGGGCGACTTGCCAGTCCTGAAGTGGGTTTCCTATAACAAGGCCACTTGAGCCTTTAAACTTTCAAACTTTCTCTTCTAACATCCCTTCTCCCTCCCTCCATCCTTCCCTTACCAGCATTCTCTATAATCCCCACTGTCTGTGCATATTTTGCTGAACCATTCAGTCAAGTGAAATGGCTATCTGTGTAATTCCCTCCTACCTCTAGACCTTAATTTCCTTCGGCCCGCTCAAGCAGTTAACCCTTTTTTTTATCCTTTTTTTTTTTGTTAGTAATGTTCTTTAGAATAATAATAAACCCACGGGCAATTTGTGGAAGGATTTTGGAGAATGCCCAATTATAAATCTTAAATGTTCTATCCTATTGTTTGTCCTTTTTTTTGGCAGCACCATAGTTGACTTAATCTTTAAAATTAACTTATTTGAGGACAAATACGGAGAAGTTATACTGATTGTGTACTTTGACATACAAGCTTTTATGCAAATAACAATAACATGCATAGTTTAATTACTATAGTTCTAAAAATCATAACTTTCCTTTCCCAGCATTTTTCTCAGCAATAGCAGCTCACTGGTTTATACATAACAGATCTTGGAAGTTTAGTAGCCCTGGGTGAAACACTTATTTACAAATCATTGTGACCATTGCAGGGTCACAAAAGAAAAAAATCAGTTTAAACCTTTCATACACATTCACATATCAAATGAATGCCTGCCATTGCTGAAATCTAGAAATACTCCTTTCCGGCCTGTGGGTAGAATACAAGCAACTACAATAGGGTGATAAAAATGTTATTCTAAGTATATCACACACCCCGCTTCAAGACATTCATTACACTTGGGTATACTGACATGTAGATGGCGATCTTGCAGAGATGATAAAAAAAGGTAAGACCATCCCGGCCCATAAATTCCTGGGACCTCCCACTCATTCCCTAGTCTTCCATCTCTGCAGTGGCGAGTAAGTCAGAAGATGATGTCTCCTCCTTGCAGGTAGCCGGGATGACTCCCGGCCACTTTTTATTCTTCTATTTCTGCCCGGATCCCTTCTCTCAAGTTACTTGCCTCCCAGCCTAGGCTGCTGGTCCGGGCAAAGGTAGTTGGCACCCCTGGTGCTTAGGAGCCGTGAGATCCCCAGGCGGCTATCCGGGTTGGTGATCCCAGTTTGGGATGCCCCGTCCCTTGGCCCTACCCTGGCATGGATTCCCCCTCTCCCGGATACCCTTAGAGAGGGGGGGGGGGGTCCCTTAAGGATTCATTCTTTATTACTGTATGTGTGTGTTTGGTACTTTACTGAGTATGTGTTATTTAGACTGGTGCTGGCAGGACGCGGCGCCGGCGGTCCCCGCCGCACCGGCCTCCGGCGTGTGGTAAATGGTGCCTGTGGGCGCCCATGAGGCGCTTCTCCTCCTTGGGGCGGGCGCTCGCGCGAACCGTGCCGGCCCACCCTCCCTCCTCCTCTGCTCTCCTCGTGTCCCCATGGTTCCTCTTGCCTGCGTGCGGTAATCAGGTGGGGCGAAGGTCTGGTGAGTGGCCTGTGGCCATCAGATTTTCTATCATTAACTCCTTATGGACATTGCCAGCATAGTCTCAGTGTGTGTTTTTTTTTTTTTTTTTTTGTGTTCCAGGTGGACCATTGACACTATTAAAGGGGGATTCTCCCGGTCCTAAGGTCCCTGGTTAAATTTAGTGGCTTAAAATTCCTCCCACTCGGAACTTAAAGGGGCATCCCGGGTTGCATTACTGCGTAATTCCTGCGTAATTCCCTCGGAGCATTGTGATATATATCTTTTTAAACATCACCGTATGGAGGCATCCCTGGATACTGGGCTTGTGCCCCCCTCGGGGCAATCCAGGCTGTGTTTGGGGTGTGGGGTATCCCTTTTGGGGGATGATGTATTTGTTTGTGTACCCTGTGCGCAGCGGTCTATTACGCGGCAGACCGGATCTCAGGCATCCGGTTCTGCTCCGCCAGTCTCCTCTCCATCTCCCCCTCGCTTGACACATACCCCACGTGATGTGGTCATTGGTGGGGAGTCGCAATCTGAGGTGTGTGCCAGATTGGCCAATCTTGAAAAATTGTTTTCCAGTGCTGTTGCTAAAAAGGCCACGGCAAATAAAAAAACATTTGTATATGCCTTTGATAGGGAGGATTTTGACTCCCTGGATTGGTCTGATTGTTCCCCGCGTGTTTGAGGTCATGGCTATTTCTCCCCCCGAGGCGGCTCCTCCGCTGAAGGGGGAGTTCTTTGAAGTAACTAAGCGCGCTTGGAATTCCCTTATCAAAAGCATTTTGATGGTATCATTCTCAAGGAATGGGAGAGGCCGACTCGGCATCCGGGTGTTCCACCGGGTTGGGACAAGAAATATCCCTTTCCGGCGGACGCGGTGAAGCACTGGTCGTTCCCCCCCCCCCCCCCCCCCCCCCCCCGAGGTGGATGCTCCTTCCTGTTTTGGGGTTGTCCAGCTCCTCAGTCCTCCATTCTCCGGAGTGCACTACTCTCAAAGATGGTGAGGATAAACACATTGACCAGATGGCTTGTCATGGTTTTGCCAGTGTTGGATCGGCCTTGCGGCCGGTTTGTGCTTCTGCGCTTGTACTGGTTGCTGCCAGGTCGGTTGTTAGGGGATTGTTGACCTCTTCCGGGCTTGACCCGGCTAGTGAGGAGTTTGCTGACCTTAAGCGCTGTGAGTTATTTTTATCCTTTGTTCTGTCCGCCCTGGACGACACTTTAGTGATGTCTAGCAGAGCTGCGGCTCTGCTTGTGGCTATCTGCCAGTCGGTTTTGGTTACACCAGTGGGCGGCTGATTTTTTTGTCCAAAAAGTCGCTCACGGCCCTTCCCTTTTGTGGGGTTGCGGCTCTTTGGCAGCGTCGCCCCTTTCGGGGGGGCGGCTTCCTTCTCTCAGTCCTTTCGTGGGGCTAGAGTTGGCAGGGGTTCGGCCTTCCCTTCGTCCAGAGGTAATTCCTGGCCTAGGGGCAGGGGTCGGGCCCGTCCAGGACACAGTTGGGCCTCCAAGCCTAGAGCCGCTGCCAAGCCGGGTCAGCAATGAGGGGGCGCCCTCACCCTTGCGGGGTTGCAACTCTTCTCCCAGGTCTGGGTCCAAGAGGTCTCGGACAGGTGGATTCAGGAAGTGGTGTCTTCCGGTTACAAGCTGAAGTTCGAGTTCCGGCCCCCTCCCAGATTCTTCAGATCTCGGGTGCCGTCAGATCCTCTGCCGCCCAGGGGCTTCGGGCGGCGGTAGCAAGTCTCGTGGACATGGCTGTCATCTGTCCGGTGCCCCTCTCAGACCGGGGCCTGGGCTTCTATTCCAATTTGTTCATGGTGCCCAAGAAGGACGGCTCCGTTCGTCCCATTCTGGATCTGAAGTTGCTCAACAGGTTCGTCCGTCCCCGGAAGTTCCGTATGGAAACTCTGCGCTCTGCCATAAATTCACTTCGGCAGGAGGACTTCATGACGTCCATAGACATCAAGGATGCTTATCTGCACGTTCCAATCTTTCCGGCACATCAGAGATTTCTCAGGTTCGTGGTGGAAGATCGGCATTTTCAGTTTGTGGCTCTTCCGTTTGGCCTTACCTCAGCTCCAAGGGTTTTCACCAAGGTGATGGCCCTCCTCAGAGCCCAGGGTATCCGCATCGTGCCTTATATGGCCTTATATGGACTATCTGCTTATTATGGCATCCTCTCTCAGCCAGGCGAAGTTAGATACCAGGACTGTGGTAGCCACTCTGGAGAGATTTGGCTGGGTGATCAACTATCCCAAGTCCTTCCTCTCTCCGTCCAGGGTGGTGGTGTTCCTGGGAATGTTTCTGGATACTTCTCAGTCCAGGGTGTTCCTCCCCCGGCCCAAGGTTCTTTTGATTCAGGAATTGACTCAGCTTCTCCTATCCATCCCTCGTCCATCCATCCGGCTGGGGATGCGACTGGTGGGATTGATGGTGGCTTCGTTCGAGGCGGCTCCCTTTGCCCAGTTTCACACAAGGACGCTCCAGCTCCATCTCTTGGCGGCCTGGGACAGGTCTCCGCTGTCATTGGATCAGTCTTTTCTGATGTCCCCCCGGGTTCGGCGTTCCCTTCGGTGGTGGCTGGAACCGTGGTGAGGGGCAGATCCTTTCTGACCCCTCGTTGGGAGACGGTCACCACGGATGCCAGCCTGTCAGGTTGGGGGGGGGGGTTGGAAGGATCTTCAGTTTCAGGGGCTGTGGGAGCCTCAGGAGGCTCACGATCCCATCAATGTTCTGGAGCTGAGAGCCATCAGGTTGGTTCTGGCTCACTTGACTCATCAGTTACGGGGACTACCTTTTCAAGCTCGGTCGGACAATCGGACGGCGGTCACCTACATCAATCACCAGGGAGGGACTCGCAGCAGGCGTGCCCTCAGGGAAGTGTCTTTGATCCTGACTGGGGCAGAGAGCAATGTCCCATGCATCTCGGCGGTGTACATTCCGGGAGTGGAGAACACGGAGGCGGACTCCCTGAGAAGGTGCTCCTCTCGCCAGGGGGAATGGTCTCTCAGCCCCAAGGTGTTTCGGTCGCTTTGCCACCGGTGGGGGACTCCGGAGGTGGACCTCTTTGCCTCTCGTCACAATCACAAGCTTCCGGCATTTGTGTCTCTCTCGCGGGATCCTCTGGCTCTGGCAGCGGATGCCATGTCTCTGAACTGGGGTTTCTGTACCTGTTCCCTCCGTTTCCCATGGTGCGCAGAGTGGTGACGAGCTGGCCCTAGAGGGCGCGTCAGCAATCCTGGTGGCTCCAAGGTGGCCAAGACAGGTTTGGTTCGCAGACATGGTAAGGTTGGCGGAGGATCAGTTAGACCTGCCCCTTCTGCCGGATCTGCTCACTCAGGGGTCACTGCTCTACCCCAATTTACCAACGCTGACTTTGACGGCGTGGTTGCTGAAACCTCCATCTTGAGGGAGGAAGGTCTTTCTGATGCTGTCATTCAGACTCTGGTTAGGGATAGGAAGCAGTCTTCCTCTGCCATCTATTATAGGACTTGGAGGTGTTATATTGATTGGTGTGAGGTCAGGGCCTTGCCTTGCAGGGCGTTTTCTATCCCTAGGGTTTTGGAATTTCTGCAACATGGTGTGGACCAGGGTTTGCAGCTTAGTACGCTGAAGGGGCAGGTTTCTGCCCTGGCGGTTTTCTTTCAAAAGTCTTTTGCTCTTCATCCTCTGGTTAAGACCTTTTTCCAGGGGGTTACGCATGTGCGGCCTCCTAGGAAGCCTTTGCTCCCAGTTTGGGATTTCAATTTGGTTTTGTCTGCCTTGCAGGGTCCTCCGTTTGAACCTTTGCAGGATATTGCACTTTCTACGCTTACTCAGAAGGTTGTTTTTCTGGTTGCCATCACTTCTGTTCGACGTGTTTCGGAGTTGGCAGCCTTGTCTGTTAAGGCTCCTTACTTTGAGAGGCATCAGGACAAGGTTGTTTTCCGCTTCAAGCCAGATTTCCTTCCTAAGGTGGTCTCTGCTTTTCATTTGAATCAGGATATTGTTCTTCCCTCCTTGTGTCCTAAGCCCAGCAATGACAAGGAGAGGGTTTTGCATTCTTTGGATGTGGTTCTCTGTGTGAAGTACTATTTGGTGGCTACTTCCCCTTTTCGTAGGACTGACACCCTTTTTGTGGTGCCCTCTGGGCCTAGGAAAGGTTTGGCTCCTGCCAAGTCTTCCATTAGTAAATGGATTCGCCAGGCCATTGTTGGGGCCTATTCTGCTAAGGGGAAGATTCCCCCTTGTCGTGTTACTGCTCATTCTACTCGTGCTGTTGGGGCGTCCTGGGCCTTCCAGCACCAGGCTTCTGTTGATCAGGTTTGTAAGGCTGCTACTTGGTTTTACAAGGTTGATGTTCGGGCCTCAGCGGATGCTGTTTCTGGCCGCAAAGTTCTGCAAGCTGCAGTGGTTTAAGTTTGTGCCTTGTTTTTTGGATCCCCGCCCTTTATGGACACTGCTATTGGATGTCCCAAGTGTAATGAATGTCTTGAAGCGGGGTGTGTGACATACTTAGAATAATACCATTTTGTGAATACTCACCTGTAAAATGGGTATTATAAGTGTGTCACACACACCGCTTCACCCTGCCCTTTTGTATTCTGGATCCTTTATATGGTGAACCTTTGTTAGTTTTAATTGGCTTTCCTGGTCCATTGATCTTACTGCTATCTTTGCCCTGGGGAATGAGTGGGAGGTCCCAGGTATTTATGGGCCGGGAGGGTCTTACCTTTTTTTGTTATCATCTCTGCAAGATCGCCATCTACAGGTCAGTATACCCAAGTGTAATGAATGTCTTGAAGCGGGGTGTGTGACATACTTATAATACCCATTTTACAGGTGAGTATTCACAAAATTGTATTTTTCATCAGGATTGTTATTTTAAGCTATGCTGCAGTTAAAAAGCATGCTTCTATCTCTGCACTCTTATACTTTCCTCTGACTGTGCAAAAAACTGAGCTAAAGAACTGCAGAGGCCCAACAGTGTACAGCAGAGCTAAATATATATGGGAAATAGTAGTTCCAGGACCTCTTTGAACAAATAATTAAGGACCACCATTTTTTTTTTTTTTTTTTCTGTGTCAGGACAGATCCTTTAAAAATAAAACCAGGACTTAAGTTTAAGAAATAATTTACACACTTTACTTTGCCTATCTTTTTATTTTTGTTTTCTGTTTAACTTGCAGGTGCCTCAACGCATGTACCTACTGCAAAACTAAACACGCAAGAGGAGAGCTTGCCAGTTACCCTGTAGATGAGCTGGTTGACCGAGCCAAACAATCCTTCCAAGGTACCTATAGATGTGTATGCATATCTGTATATATCATTTCTTTTACTGATTAATATTCAAGCCAAATAAATAGTAGTTCCCGAAAATATTTCCCTAAATATAACATATCCTGGGCAGGCGTTTAAGTTTAACACAGATATAGCCACCCCCTGGACGCCAGAAATTCTGGATTCCTAATCCCTCCCCCCTTCTCTTTTTTTTCTTTTCTCATTCTCTTCTTCTCCCATTTTCACTCTCCTCCCCTCCCTTATCCTCCCCTCCCCCTACTCCCCCCTTATCCTCCCCCACCTTTACGTCCTCGCCTCATCTTCCCTCCCCCCCAGCCTCGTATTCCCTGCACCACCTAGCACATCCCTTCCTCGTGATTCCCCCCCTTCCGCGTGTACATCGGTCTCTTCTCCTGCCCGGGCCCCTCCTGATCCCATAGCTCTTCCCCGCAAGCGACGCCCCAGAGGCATGCATCCATCCGGGGGGGGGGGGGGGGGGGGGGGGGGGGGGTTTGAAAGAAAGTACATTGCCGGGATTGCCTCCTGCATCCTAAAAACACAGCTCTCGTGCTTGTGACCTTAGTTCACTCGGCGCTGGCGGCCCTGCACTGGCATGGGGGGTGGGGCACTACCTGCCAATATGGCATGCGGCTCTGCCACTTTTGTTGCTGCTTAATCTGGAGGATGGAGTTGGGCACATGAGATGCAACTTGGCGCTTAAACCTGTGTATCTGTATGTAATTTCCTTCTTTCTTTGTATCTCCTGTTGCTTGCTTTGTCCCATGGTTTTACTTGTGTTTTTTTTTTTTTTTTTTTTTTTTTTTTAATATAACACAGATGGTCCTCTTACATCAATAACCTGGTTTCCTTTTTTTTTGCCCCCTCTCTCAATGAAATCGGGGCACTCCTCAGCGGCTTGCTGCTCCAGGGGATACATGTGTGATGGTCTCATGATCGACCAGTCACAGTAATGGAGCATTGAACTGTGGGAAAATATTTATCATTCTGATTTGGTTATATTAATTTTGACTAGGTTGAAAATTGAAATAAAAGCTTAAGTTTGATTTTTAAAGCTGATCAAAACCCATGCGCCCTGGTCCTGGAGTCTATCAGACCACTAGCCTACCCCCCGGGGCATCCTATAGTGAGATGCTTTTCTGTGTTAAACCCCCCTGAGTCGCCAGTAAACTTACCTTTCCCATTGGCTCCCATGACACTGTGCTTACCGGAGGCCACATACTTAGCTTTTCTGCTGCTATGCATGCTCCTGTACCCAGCCATCAGATAGGCCAGCTGGGGCACATCATACAACAGCCTTGAGATCAGCCAATTGACAATCTCAAATTTTCAGAGGACGTGGCCTCAGCTGTGATTTTTTTTTTTTTACTAGGCCACTGCTGAGCTGGCAGCATCACCCGAGGAATTCGGACCGGAAAGGTGGGTGGGGGGCACAGAGGGTTGATCCGCTTTTAGTCTTCTCTCTAAAAATGTGGTTCATGCATGCATGCATGGATGGATGGCTCCTTTTTCTGCTTATCCTGGTCAAACCCATTCTCATCTCATCTTGCATCCAATTTTATCATCGCTATGATATATATATATATATATATATATATATATATATATATATATATATATATATATATATAATATATATATGTGTGTGTGCACAGGGGTTGGGGTTGTCACATTTGAATCTGTAATGCCTTTAATAGGGTACACAATCTGCCTGTGAACTGCTCTCTTGCCCAATTTTTAGCGATGTAAGAATAATTGTATATTCTTAGTATACAGTACGTCCTGCTCCAGATAAGACGTCTGAGTATTACTCCGCCAGATGGTGCTGGACTGCAGAGACAGTGAAATTGGCTCTTCCCGGCCCCCATAAATACCCGGGACCTCCCACAAATTCCCAGATCTTCTCTGCAGTCTGGACTGCGAAGGACAAGAAGATGGCTCTCTACTCGCAGGTGAGCGGGGCAATTAGCCTGCGGCCCTGAAGTACTATTCCCACCCGTTCCATTGTTAATTTGCCTCCCAGCTTTGGCTGCGCTGGTTCGGGTGATGGTAGGCAGCACCGCTGTCAGGTGCTTAGGAGCGCTGCTTCACCGCAATCCCCCACCAAAGGGTAGGCGGTATGGGCACATGGTGAGCTTTTATGGGATGCCCCTCCCGCACTATTGCCCCTTGCCCCTGTCTATCGGTGGGCCCTATGTTAGGTGGCCGCTGCCCTCCCTCGCTCACCCTTGTAGTTCTCGGGGGGGGGGGGGGGGTAGTGTGAGTGTGTGTCCTTGTACATTCACTTTTTGTATGGTGTGCTTTTCCTGTCACCGCACAGCTTGGTTGCACTGGTTGCTTTTTGAATATGCCGCGCGCTTGTACGGCGCTCCGCGGCGACACTACCTCAGGCGCTGCTGCGCCATTATTGGTTGATTTTGTCACGTGTGCGGCTTCGCACTCTTCGAGGTATACTCGGCGCCATTTTGCTTCCTCATGCTGCGTGGCTGGCGCCTACCTACTGCGGTCCGTGAGTGCCCCCGCGGGCCGTTTGTTCATATTTTTAATGATTATGTATGCATGTCGCTTACAGGGTCTTTACTTTATGTCTTACAGGCAGGTCAAACTCAATTGGGTTCTCCCGGCCCTACCCCCTTTATTAGTTTTATTAAACTTATTGAGGCCTAGTGTGCTAATTCCTCCCACTTCCCTAGTGGGCTATTGGGGCATCCCGGGTTGCTTTTACAGAGTGAATCCCTATCGGCCGATTGTGCCGCTATAATCACCATATGGAGGCGTCTCAGGATAATGTGCTCCGGGTTCCTTCGGGACAAGCCCGGCATGACAATGTGCGGGTTTGTGTACCTTGTGCCCAGCAGGTGCTTGCGCTGCAGCCTGGTTTACCAGCAGCTGGGCCTGCGCCACGTATGGCTTCGCCTACTCCGCCACGTTTACATCTGACTCCCTGTGAGCTGCATACCAGTGGGGAGCCTGATGTGTCTACTATACTGGCTAGTGTTGAAAAGTTGCTTGCTAATACTATGGCGAGGAAGGCCTCTGCTAAGTGGCGGCTAAGTGGCGGCATTTGGCACCTGATGTCACTCTTTTCCCTATGGAGGCTGAAGAGTTCTTTGATCTGTCTGGTTATACCCTCCTGGAAGAGGGGGAATTGTTCTCTTACTCAGAATCATCTGATGAGCGGCCCAAGGGTTATGCTGATTCTGGCTCTGATCCCTGGGCCCCAGATGATACTGATAGGCTTTTGGCTCCGATCTTTGAAGTGCTTTCTATCTCTCCCCCAGCCGCGGCTCCTAAGCAGCAGGGGGAATTGTTTCATACTGCTAAGCCACGTTTAGAATTCCCTGAACAATCTCATTTTAATAATCTCGTGCTCAAAGAATGGGAGCATCCTAGTAGGCTCCCCGGAGTCCCTAAGAGTTGGGATAAGAGATATCCCTTTCCTGTTGATGTGGTTAAACGTTGGTCATCCCCTCCTGAAGCGGATGCCCCAATTCTGGGTTTATCTAACACCTCTGTCATGCATTCCCCTGACTCTACTACCCTGAAGGATAGTGAGGACCGGCGTATTGATCAGCTGGCTTCCCATGTCTTTGCCTGTGTGGGGATGGCACTGCGTCCGGTTTGTGCCTCTGCCATTACAGCTGTGGCTATTAGGGCTTGGCTTAAAAGTGTCCTAGATGGAGCTCCTGATGATGTTTCTAGTGAAGAGTTGTGAGGTATTTGTTGCTTATGTCCTCTCTGCCTTGGATGATATCATTAGGATATGTGGCAGAGCTTCTGCCTTGGTGGTGGCTATACACCGCTCGTTTGGCTGCGCCAGTGGGCAGCTGACAACGCTGCCAAGAAGGCTCTCATTGGTTTTCCCTTCAAAGGACTACGCCTATTTGGGGACCGCCTGGACCTGTTTGCTAAGGGAGGCAGGTTGCCCCAGCACAGAAGAGAGTCTCGGCCCTTTCGGGGCCTGGGCTCCTTTCCTTCCCCCTTCCGTGGATCCAGAGCGGGGAGAGGGGTCTCCTTTACAGGGGCCCGAGGAGATTTCTGGGGTAGGGGCAGAGGACGTGGACGCCTGGGGCTCCAAACCTAAGCCTTCCCCCAAGCCCCCTCAGGCATGAAGGGGCGCCCTCACCCATCTGGGTGGGGGGACGGCTTCAGCTCTTTGCTCACGTCTGGAGGCATCATGTCTCAGACCGGTGGATTCAGGAGGAAGTGTCCTCTGGTTACAAGATAGTTTGCTGCCTGGCCGCCCCCAAGATTCATCAGATCCCGGATGTCTCAGAACCCCATGTCAGCTCAGGCTCTGATTCTGGCGGTGCAAAACCTTCTGGAGCTGGGGGTCATCTGTCAGGTCCCCTTACGAGAAAGAGGCAAGGGGTTTTTATTCCAACCTTTTCACCGTGCCCAAAAGAGATGGGTCAGTCAGACCCATCCTGGACTCGAAGATTCTCAACAAATTTGTCAGATGCAGGCGCTTTCGCATGGAAACTCTGCGCTCAGCTATCAGTTCACTGCGTCCAGGGAATCTCATGTCCTCTGTGGACATCAAGGATGCTTACCTTCATATTCCCATCTTTCCAGGTCATCAAAGATTCCTCAGGTTCGCTCTGGAGGATCAGCACTACCAATTTGTGGCATTGCCCTTCGGTCTCACTTCAGCTCCCAGAGTGTTCACCAAGGTGCTGGCAGGAGTGATGGCTCTGCTCAGGTCTCAGGGCATTCTGCCCTGTTTGGACGACATTCTCATCACTTCTCAGTCTTTCCAACAGGCAGAGCTGGATACTCAGCGAGTAGTGTCCACACTGGAGTCATTCGGCTGGGTGATCAACCATCCCAAATCTTCCCTGTCTCCCTCCTTGGTGACGCCATTTCTGGGAATGATTCTGGATACAGTTCAGGCAAGAATCTTTCTTCCTCAGCAGAAGGTGGACAGCTAGCGCAGGTTCAGTTCCTTCTATCTTACCCTCATCCCTCCATCAGGCAGGGAATGCAACTGGTGGGCCTGATGGTGTCGTGCTTCGAGGCGGTTCCTTATGCCCAGTTTCACATGAGGCCGCTGCAACTCCACCTCTTGTCAGTTTGGGACAAGGATTGCCTACATCAATCATCAGGGAGGGACCCGGAGCAAGGGGGCCCTCAAGGAAGTGTCTCTGATCCTGTCCTGGGCAGAGAACAATGTTCCCTGCATCTCAGCTGTGTACATTCCGGGGGTGGAAAATCTGCAGGCAGACTCTCTGAGCAGGGGGACCTCTCGCCTGGGAGAATGGTCCCTCAGCGACAGGGTGTTTCACTCTCTGTGTCACCATTGGGGTCAGCCAGATGTGGATCTGTTTGCGGCCCGTCACAATCACAAGCTCCCAGCCTTTGTCTCCCTGTCCCAGGATCCTCTGGCCTTGGCCACAGATGCTCTAGCAATGTCATGGCAGGACTTTCAGCTTCTGTATCTCTTTCCCCTATTCCCCCTGTTGGGCAGGGTTCTGCGCAAGATAGCTCAGGAAGGGGTGCCAGCAATCTTGGTGGCTCCCCGTTGGCCAAGAAGAGTGTGATTCGCAGACATCGTGAAGCTGGCAGTAGATCAGTACCAGGGTTCCAGACCTGCTCACTCAGGGACATTTATGCCATCCCAATTTACAAATGCTGGCTTTGACGGCCTGGCTGCTGAAACCTCCATCTTGATGGAAAAGGGGCTGTCTGCCTCTGTTGTTAGCACCATGATTAGGGCTAGGAAGAAGTCTTCATCTTCCATTTGCTATAGGGTTTGGCGTGCCTACATTGACTGGTGTGAGTCTAGGTCTCTTCCCTGTCGTGTGTTCTCTATCCCCAGGATTCTGGAGTTTCTTCAACATTGGTTGGATCTGGGGCTTCAACTCAGGACTCTGAAGGGTCATGTTTCTGCCCTGGCTGTTTTCTTCCAAAGATCTTTTGCTCCGCATTCTCTGGTCAAGACCTTTTTCCAGGGGGTTACTCATGTGCGTCCCCCACGTAAGCCTATGTTGTCTGTCTGGGACCTGAACTTGGTCCTTTCTGCCTTGCAGGGTGCTCCCTTTGAACCTGTGCAGGAGGCTGCCTTGGCCATTCTTACTCTCAAGGTTGTCTTTTTGGTGGCTATCACTTCTGTTAGGCGCGTTTCTGAGTTGGTGGCACTTTCCATCCAGCCCCCCTACTTTGAGAGACACCAGGACAAGGTAGGTGTTTCGCTTCAAGCCAGATTTTCTGCCTAAGGTTGTGTCTGCCTTTCATCTTAATCAGGACATTGTTCTACCTTCCTTGTGCCCTAATCCCAGTAACACTAAGGGTTTTGCATTCCTTGGATGTGGTCAGGAGTCTGAAGTTCTATCTGGTGGCTACTGCACCTTTCAGGAAAACTGATGCTCTTTTTGTGGTCCCTTCTGGTCCTAGGAAGGGTTTGGCTCCTGCTAAATCTACTATTAGCAAATGGATCCGTCAGGCTGTGATTAGGGCCTACACTGCTAAGGGGAAGAATCCTCCCTTCCGCCTTACTGCTCATTCCACTCCTGCTATTGGTGCCTCTTGGGCTTTTCAGCACCAGGCTTCTGTTGAACAAGTTTGCAAGGCCACTACTTGGTCTTCTGTTCATACCTTTTCCAAGTTTTACAAGGTTGATGTTCGGGCCTCAGCTGATGTTGTTTTTGGCCGCAAAGTTCTGCAGGCGGCAGTGGTCTAAACTGCCCGTTGTTTCCTTTTTGGGGATCCCACCCTACTTTACGGACACTGCTATTGGATGTCCCAGACGTAAAGAATCTTATCTGGAGCAGGAGGTACTGTATACTAAGAATAATACAATTCTGTGATTACTCACCTGTAGAATTGATATTATGAGTATACAGTACGTCCTGCTCCACCCCACCCTTGGTTTTCATTATTCTAGGATCCCCTGTATGGTGATTTGTTATCATTGTTGGTTTAGTTAGTGGTTGGTTATGTTATCATTCTCCCGGCTTCTTGTTAACTGCTTTTCAATACTGGGAATTTGTGGGAGGTCCCGGGTATTTATGGGGCCGGGAGGAGCCAATTTCGCTGTCTCTGCAGTCCAGCGCCATCTGGCGGAGTAATACCCAGACGTAAAGAATCTTATCTGGAGCAGGACGTATTGTATACTCATAATATCAATGCTACGAGTAATCACAGAATTGTATTTTTAAACCCATTTTGTGGAATGTCCCTATAATGCTGTACTTCAAGATCTTAGCCTATAATGGTAATGTTGTTAAATGGTCAGATATTGGGTTCGATTCCGAGCCATATAAAGATAGAACCAGTACTCCTCTTGAAAGTCTATTGCATATATTGTAGTTTACAGAAGTGACAAAGTGTTGACAATTCGGGAGTCAGAGGTCCCCATTCTCAAGACATGTACACTGAATCAACCAGACTGGAGGGGTGAGTGTCTTATTATACAGTAAAGAACCAAGAGTTGTGTCGATGTCTTAAGTGCTATTAAGTGCTATTATTTTAATTTCATTAGTATACACATATAAACATACCTGACTGCAATAAATAAATATTCCCATGGTCCCATATTTGCCCATCCTCCCCAGGCACCACTGCTCGTTCATGGTGCTGCTGGGTTGCCAGGCAATCTTTAGCGGCGTTTCCACTAATAGGAGAAGGCAGCGTCCCTCTTCCTCCTCCCCAGCCCGAGAGCAGACAGTCACATCTTTTTCCATTTTCTATCTTTTTTCTTTTCTTTTTTTTCAGTCTTTCCTTTCTCCTTTTCTTATTTATCTTCTTTTTGATTCTATCTATCTCTCACTTACTCTATCCTGTTTTTATATCTTTGTATTAACCTTTTCTTTATATTTCTTCTTTTTGACTCTCTTACCTCGTTCTGGATTCTTCTGTACTTATCTCCCTCTTTCTCCTTAACTTGTCTTTGCAAGTCTTTCTCCTTTTTTCCTCTTCCTTGTGCTGGGTTGCCTCCTAGCATTACAGATGACCTCCAATTGGAGGGCGTCTTCTGACGCGTTATCGGTTACGGGGTGACGACGAGGGCTGCTGCCTTTTCCTATTGGTGGAGGCGACACTGGAGGTTGCCTAGCAACCCAGCGGGGTGGTGCCTCGGATGGATCGGCGGCCTCATCTGGCCCCAATTCTTTCCCAGGGTGACAGACACTCTGTGGGTGGGCGAATCTGGTACACAGAGAATGTTTAATTATTGCAATCATGTATGTTTATGTATGTATATTAATGACATTATGAAAATAGCGCTGATGACATCATATTTGATGTCAGGTGCGATTTTGAGATGCAGTGGCAGTTTTCTATTGGTTCTTCACTGTATAATAAGACACTTCCCCTTCGTGTTGGTTGACTCACTGTACACTCCTTGAGAAAGGGAACCTACAATATATGCAATAAACAGTCAAGTGGAGTGCTGGTTCTTTCTTTGCATTGATGTTAGACTGTGGCACCTCCGCGTCCTGATGCACTCACAAACCTGTAAGGCTCTACATCTAGGTAAGAGTGAGAAACTTTGCCTGGTGCGGAATCAATCCCATTGGCTTATGATCCTTAGGGTAGTTTCTGCTCATTGTAGAATCACTGTTACAGTGAAGCATGAAATTGTTATCCAAGGTAATGTAATACAATCCTTGTGAATTAAAAAGAAAGGCAGAAGGAGCAACTGTCAGTTGGTATGGCTTTAATCAGTTTATGCAGGATAGCATTTTCTCTGTAATGGGAACATATGGTACTCTGGACTTGATTTGCTGGTGTCCTCTCATCCATTTGCGCTATGATGAATTGCTTAGCTTGTCTAACTTTGCATCTGTATATACTTTCTATGCAGGGTGTTTTTTAATTCCTTACTGTCAAGAGTATTTGCACAATTCTGACACCTAGATGTGACTGAATTGACAATAAAGTGCTGGCTATCGCTCCAAGCACCTCAAATTTGGAAATCTGCATATGATGCGAGGGAACGTATTCATCCTGAAGATCATAAATTCACATAACAAGACAGGAACCTGTTCTTTAATTTAGAAAGCATGTACCATGTATTAGAGAAACAAATCTTATGTGACGCCTCATGTGTCCTTTTGAATACTTAAAAATAGAAAAAAAGTTGAATACACCTGGGAGACTGGAGCACATGCATACACCAAATGTGTAGACTGCCCATCTAACAGATAATTTAGATAAACATGTGAAATACATTTCTATCTATCATGAGCCTCCTTCATACATTACCTCACTAATTTGCACATTAGTTCAGATGCACCCTCTGCTCAGCCCATTACATTTGTCTGTTTTCCATGCTAGTCTTTTCATTTCTTAATTGCTATAAAACCATCTTCCCCACACCATTGGCTGTTACCCAGCTGCTCATCTTTAAAAGTGCCCACCATATATATAATTATAATCTTTTTCACTTTGAGGGACAAGAGTGGCTGTGTAACCACATTTGGAGTGTGGTCGTGGAAAAATTAAAAAGAAAGAAAAAACTTTAGAGACCTACTACAAAATCTACTGCACACTGAAGGAAAAGTAAAGAGGGGTCATTAAAGATAATTAACCTTAAAAAATTGCCATATGGTATTAAAGCACTATGTGTGCCTGCAGGACACTCACTTGCTCCTGAACCGTACGAAGCAGCTATATAAGGCCCGGGTAGGCTGGGCATAATATTCTTAGTATACAGTACGTCCTGCTCCAGATATAGTACTTACACTTGGGTTATCCTCCGCCAGATGGCGCTGCACTGCAGAGACATGCAAAAACAGGCTCCTCCCGGCCCCTCAAATACCCAGGGACCTCCCACAAATCCCCAGATTTCTCTGCAGTGCTGACTGCGAAGACATGAAGTATCACTCTCTCGCAGGTGAGGGGGGCTATTAAAGCCTGCGTGCCTGTCGGACTATTCCCACCCGTCCTCCTTGTGATGTGCCTCCCAGCCTGGGCTGCGCTGGTCGGGTGAAGGTAGGCAGCACCATGCGTGCTTATGGAGTCATGCTCCACCGCAGTCCCCCACCAAAGGGTAGGCGGTTTAGGCTGATGGTGAGCCTCTAAGGGATGCCCCTCCCGCATTATTACCCATGCCCATGTAGCGGTGGGCCCTGTACAAAGGGTCCCCATCCTCCCTCGTTCCCCCCGTAGCCCGGGGGGAAAGAAAGGGGGGGGGGTGTAGGTGGTCTCAGTGTAATGGATTACACGCTTGTGGCCTTTAGTAATGTCATTTGACTTGTATACTTGGTGTCAGACGCCGCGCTGATTCGCAGCCTTATGTGTGTATCTGCCGCCGCCTCTTTGCTTCACTGGATGTGCTGCGGCGGCGACATCATTGGCAAATCATCTATTCTAGGTGTGCCACACACTGCGCTCCTCATGACAACCTTGTCTACTGTCTTAGAGCTTCGCGCTCTTCGGGGGGCGGGGTCCTTGACTTGGCACGCTCCGCGTCACGGGCCGCTCTGGCCCGCCCTTCGAGGTTTGCTTGGCGCCAATTTGATGGTAGTCGCGCGCGCGTGGTATCGGTCCCCCTCCTTCCGCGGTCTGTAAGTGCCCTCACGGGCGATTTTCATGCCCCTTGCTTACTGTGAATGGTTCTGACACCCTTTATTCCCCTTATGTCTTTCAGACGGCTGAATCCAGTGGCTTCTCCCGGCCCGGCGTAATTGCCAGTTGGGCCTAGTATAATTACTCCCACTTCCCTGCGGGTCATTGTGGCATCCAGGGTAGCTTCAGCGTCAATCCCTATTAGCCTATTGGGCCTACCACCATATGGAGGCATCCCAGGATATTGTGACCGGGGTTCCTTCGGGACAAGCCCGGCTGTGTGTAGCTTGTGGGGTCTCGCCTATCAGCGGTGACAATGCACGGGTCTGCGTTCCTTGTGCACAGCAGGGGGCTAATGGTACTTCCCGCCCCTCCGGTGGCTGGGCCTGCACCTCGCCTCACTTCACCTACTCCCCCAAGCCTGAATCTAACCCCCAATGCAAGCGGGGATTCTCATCCTGATGTGGCTGCTAGACTGGCCAGTGTTGAAAAATTGCTTGCTAATACCTTAGCACGAAAAAGCGGCACTTAGCCCCTGATACCACTCTTTTCCCTACGGAGTCTGATGAGTTCTTGCATCTATATGACCATACCCCCTCGGACGAAGGGGAGCTCTTCTCCGACTCAGGGTCATCTGACGAGAAGTCAAGGGGTCATGATGATTCTGGCTCTGATCACTGGACCCCGGATGATACTGACAAACTGCTGGTTCAGATTTTTGAGGTTTTGTCCATCTCTCCCCCTGTTGCGGCTCCCAGGCAAAGGGGTGAGCTATTTCATACTGCTAAGGCTCAATTGGAATTTCCTGAGCAAACCCATTTCAATAACCTCGTGCTTAAGGAGTGGGAACATCCCAGTAGACTTCCCGGGATTCCTAAGAGTTTGGACAGGAAGTATCCTTTTCCTGCTGACATGGTCAAGTGCTGGTCATCGCCCCCCGAGGTCGATGTCCCTATTCTAGGGCTGTCTAATACCTCCATTATGTACTCCCCTGACACTACTACGCGGCAGGATTCTGAGGACCGGCGCATTGACCAATTGGCATGCCATGCCTTTGCATTTGGGGGGGCAGCGCTGCGCCCGGTTTGCGCTTTGGTCATTACGGCGGTGGCACTCAGGAACATGGCGATGGCCCAGACGGTTTGCCACCTGATAATATTAATGCCCTGTCTACCTATGATGTGTTTGTTAACTTTATCCTGTCTGCATCGGATGATGCCATTAGGATGTGTGCCAGATCTTCCGCCTTAGAGGTAGCTATACGCCGCGCGGTATGGCTGCGCCAGTGGGCTGCTGACAATGCTGCTAAGAAAGCCCTTACTGGACTTCCATTTAAGGGGCTACGCCTGTTTGGGGACCGCCTAGACCTCTTTTCTAAAGGAGGTAAGTTACCCCAGCGCAGGCGACAGCCTCGGCCCTTTCAGAGCCAGGCCCCCCCTTCAGTCCCCTACCGAGGCGCTAAGCAGGGGAAGAGGGTGTCCTTCACAGGGGCTCGCGCAGATTCCTGGCATAGGAGCAGAGGACGACTCCGGGCTCCTCCTGGGGGTCCAAACCCAAAGCCCCTCCCAAGACCCCTCAGGCATGATGGGGCGCCCTCGCCCGCCAGGGTGGGGGGACGGCTACAGCACTTTGCGCATGTCTGGAGGCGCCAAGTCTCAGACCGGTGGATTCAGGAGGTAGTGTCCTCTGGTTACAAGATAGTTTGCTGTGCGGCCCCCCCACAAGATTAATCAGGTCCCGGATCCCCCAGGACCCTGTATCAGCTCAGGTCTTGTTGCAGGCCGTGCAAGGTCTTCTGGATCTGGGGGTCATTTGCAGGGTCCCCTTAAGAGAATTGGGCAAGGGGTTCTATTCCAAACCTTTCACAGTGCCCAAAAAAGATGGGTCAGTCAGGCCCATTCTGGATTTAAAGATCCTCAACAGATTTGTCAAGAACAGACGCTTTCGCATGTAAACTCTGCGCTCGGCCATTGGCTCCCTGCGCCCGGGGGTTTTATGACGTCTGTGGACATCAAAGATGCTTACCTTCACATCCCTGTGTTCCCGGGACATCAAAGGTTTCTCAGATTCGTGTTGAAAGATCAACATTACCAGTTTGTGGCCCTACCATTTGGCCTCACTTCAGCCCCCAGAGTGTTCACCAAGGTGCTGGCGGGGGTGATGTCTCTGATAAGGTCAGGGGGCATACACGTGCTGCCCTACCTGGAGGACATTCTCATCTCTTCACGGTCTCTACAGCAGGCAGAACTGGACACTCAGCTGGTGGTGTCCACCTTGGAGTCCTTCGGCTGGGTGATCAATCATCCCAAGTCCTCTCTGTCCCCTTCATCGGTGACCCCATTCCTGGGGATGATTCTGGATACGGTTCAGTCACGGATATTCCTTCCTCAACAAAATGTGGAAGCTCTGACTGCGCAGGTGAGGTTCCTGCTCTCGTGCCCCCAGCCCTCCCTCAGGCAGGGAATGCAGCTGGTGGGCCTGATGGTGGCGAGCTTCGAGGCAGTGCCCTTTGCTCAGTTCCATTTGAGGCCTCTGCAGCTTCACCTTCTGTCAGTTTGGGACAAGGACCCCACGTCTTTGGACGGGGTTTGTATGCTTCCCCCCTTGGTCCGAGGGTCCCTCTCGTGGTGGCTGTACCACAAGAACCTGCTACAGGGCAGGTCCTTCCTGGCCCCCTCCTGGGAGACGGTCACCACGGATGCCAGTCTGTCAGGTTGGGGGGGATTCTGGAAGTCCCTGCGGTTCCAGGGGAGGTAGGGCCCTCAGGAGGCCCACCTGCCCACCAACATTCTGGAACTACGGGCGATCAGGTTGGTACTGGAGCAGTTGACCAATCACCTGAAGGGTCTGGCTGTGCAGGTGCGCTCAGACAACAGGACGGTGGTTGCCTGCATCAATCATCAGGGAGGGACCCGGAACAGAGGTGCCCTCCAGGAGGTGTCGCGGATTATGACATGGGCGGAGGCCAATGTTCAATGTATTTCGGCTGTGTATATCCCGGGGGTAGAGAATCTACTGGCAGACTCTCTGAGCAGGGGGACTTCCCGTCGGGGGAGTGGTCCCTCTGCAACAGGGTATTCCAGTCCCTGTGTCACCGTTGGGGTCTACCGGATGTGGATCTGTTCGCATCCCGTCACAATCACAAGCTCCCAGTCTTTGTCTCCCTGTCTCAGGATCCTCTGGCCTTGGCCACGGATGCTCTGTCAATGTCATGGAAGGAATTTCGGCTCCTGTATGTCTTTCCTCCGTTCCCCCTGCTGGGCAGGGTTCTGCGCAAGATTGCTCTGGAAGGGGTGCCAGTGATTCTGGTGGCCCCAAGGTGGCCAAGAAGAGTGTGGTTCGCAGACGTGGTACAAATGGCAGTAGACCAGTACGTCCTGCCAGGGGCGCCAGATCTGCTCACTCAGGGCTCCTTACGCCATCCCAATTTACAAACTCTGGCTTTGACGGCCTGGCTGCTGAAACCTCCATCTTGATGGAGAAAGGCTTGTCTGCCTAGGCTAGGAAGAAAACGTATTCTTCTATCTATTATAGGGTATGGCGTACCTACATTGATCGGTGTGAGTCTAGGTCTCTTCGCTGTAGGGAGTTCTTAGTCCCTAGGGTTCTTGAGTTTTTACAGCATGGATTGGAGTTGGGTCTAAAACTCAGTACTCTGAAGGGTCAGGTTTCTGCCCTGTCTGTCTTCTTTCAGAAGTCTCTTGCTCAGCATCCCTTGGTTAAGACCTTCTTTCAGGGGGTCACTCATGTGCGTCCCCCACATAAGCATATGGTCCCTGTTTGGGATTTGAACTTGGTCTTGTCTGCCTTGCAGGGTGCTCCCTTTGAGCCTATTCAGGATGCTGCTCTGGCTGTACTTACCCTCAAGGTTGTCTTTCTGGTGGCTATTACTTCGGTCAGGCGTGTGTCTGAGCTGGCGGTTCTGTCTATCCAGCCCCCATACTACGAGAGACACCAGGACAAGGTGGTGTTCTGCTTTAAGCCAGACTTTCTGCCTAAGGTGGTGTCTGCTTTTCACTTGAATCAAGATATTGTTCTTCCTTCATTGTGTCCTAATCCTAGCAACGCTAAGGAAAGGGTTCTGCATTCCTTGGATGTGGTCACGTGTCTGAAGTATTACCTGGTAGTCACTGCGGCTTTCAGGAAGACTGATGCTCTTTTTGTGGTCCCTTCTGGTCCTAGGAAGGGTTTGGCTCCTGCCAAGTCTACTATTAGCAAATGGATTCGTCAAGCTGTGATTCAGGCCTATTCTGCTAAGGGGAAGAGTCCTCCCTTCCGCCTTGCTGCTCATTCTACTCGTGCTATTGGTGCCTCTTGGGCCTTCCAGCACCAGGCTTCTGTTGAACAAGTTTGCAAGGCCGCTACTTGGTCTTCTGTTCATACCTTTTCAAAGTTTTACAAGGTTGATGTTAGGGCCTCAGCTGATGCTGTTTTTGGCCGCAAGGTTTTGCAGGCGGCAGTGGTCTAAACTGTCTGCTGTCACCTTTTTGTTGGGGATCCCACCCTACCTTACGGACACTGCTATTGGATGTCCCAAGTGTAAGTACTTTATCTGGAGCAGGACGTACTGTATACTAAGAATAATACAATTCTGTGAAGTACTCGCCTGTAGAATTGATATTTGTATACAGTACGTCCTGCTCCACCCCATCCTGGTTTTTGCATTATTCTGGATCCCCTGTATGGTGATTGTTATCATTGTTATCATTACCAGTTGTTTGGGTGGTTAAATTCTCCCGGCTTCTTGTTCACTGCTTTTCAATGCTGGGGATTTGTGGGAGGTCCCTGGGTATTTGAGGGGTCGGGAGGAGCCTGTTTTTGCATGTCTCTGCAGTGCAGCGCCATCTGGCGGAGGATAATCCAAGTGTAAGTACTATATCTGGAGCAGGACGTACTGTATACAAATAAAATCAATTCTACAGGTGAGTACTTCACAGAATTGTATTTTTTTCTCTGCTTATTTGAGTGGAGTTTCTACACTGTTGAATAAGTCTTTGAGATGCAATAAGTACATGCTGACAGAGGTATATGCGTGGTGGCAGAAATTGACCACATGCGGTTATTCATTATAAATGTTTATAACCCACCTCCAGCTCAATACCCACCAGCTACAATCATTCACATCATGGGCAATTTTTTAATATGATTGTCAACTTGCGTGGATAGATTGTCATTAAGGAGGGGGGAGTGAGTGTCCCAAGCTCCACACTTCCGCAATTAACAGACCAGATGGCTGAGTGGATATGCGGTGTGGCCGGAATCTGGAAAAAGAGTTCACTTGCTATACAGGTGAACACCAGGTGCTCTCTAGAATTGAGCATGTGTTTGCTTCTAAGGAAGTCATTTCCATGCTAAGGGAGGTGTCTCACCAGGTATTTCTGATCGTGCCCCCTTTACCTGACCCCAGCCCAATAGATGTGCAGATGCCAGAAATTCTATTGATAAATGCTAAAGATGTATCCATAGAGACACAGTGGGAGACATTGAAGTCGTATTCGAGGGGTAGTTTGGATGTTCAGATACTGTGTTAGCAGTGAATGATCCTAATGTGGAGCAAGAATATGTCCGAGAAGATAGATTGTGTTTTAGTTCCTACTATGCTGACCTGTATCTATCCCAGTCCAGCAAGGGCTGAGGTGGATAATAAAAATTACCTGGGGAATGTGGTCTTCCCAACTCTCAGATGATCAGAGGCAGGAGCTAGATGCTCCGGTAACTATAGATGAAGTGTGGATGGCGGTGGGGAACCTGGCTTCAGGGAAGGTTGCCTGGTCCTGATGAACTTTCTATAGACAGCATATGATGCTGCAGTGGTGCTACTTCTCAAGGGAGGTAAGGGTCCTATCGGCCCACCAATATCCTTACATAATAGTGAATATATAATTATTATTTTTTTTTTTAATTCTTTATTTAGTCTTTCAATACAAAACAGTCAGGTATTACAGAAGAAAGCAAAACAGTATAAGGTAAGTACAATAGGTACATGTAAACAATAATAGGGCTGGATGCTACATATAAGTTTACCCCCCGTGTCTGGATGTTTGGCATTCTCTAAAGCAACCTTCTGCTTCAATAGTATGTTGGGGGGTCCAGGTTCCGCGAGGGGCGCCAAGGGCAACTCCCCGGAGGATCCCGTCTCCCCGAGTGATTTGTCTGCTATTCGTATGATGATGAGGCCCATGTGCCGGGTTTACATCTCAATTTGGAGTACATCTATGTATCATGAGCAATCTTCATCTAATGAAATGAAGTTGCTGACTTTCAGCTCCGGGAGCTCAATGTGTCAGGGGATAGTCGATCGCGTGTCTTTGAAGTTATCCAGCCCCTTGAGGGGAAAGGGTGTATGGAGGATAGAAAGAAGGGGGGAAGCAAGTAAGGTGCGGGTACAAGGAAGGGGTGGGGGGCAGGGAGGGGGTGGAAAGCAAGGGGCCTCGCTCCCGTATCCCCCCACGCCCGGAGAAGTTCTGGCAACGGCGGCATCGGGGTCACATACCTATCAGGCCGAGTCACCGTCAGTCGACGGGCCTGCCTGGGCCGAGGGGGAGGCAGGGCGAGCCGCCGGGGACCGGAACACGTACCACGGCGTCCAGAGCAGGCGGGTCCTCTCTTGTCCTGGACCGTAGCTGTCAGCTCTTCCATTTCTCCTATCCTATCTACTTCACGGGCCCAGTCTTCTTCTGTTGGGACATATTCCGTCTTCCAGTATCTGGGGATTATCGTTTTAGCGGCATTCAAAAGGTGTCTCAGCATTGATTTTTTTATAAGCCGCTACACTGTCACTTGTGTGGTGCAGCAACATGAGGGCCGGACAGCATGGGACCTGTGATCCTATAATCTTACTCATAGTCGTTGCTATGTTCCTCCAAAAGGTTGTGATTTTGGGGCATGACCACAGGATATGTAGCAGTGTGCCTTCCTCTGTCCCACATCTCCAGCACAGAGGCGAGGAGCCCGGGAACATCCTGGACAGCCTCATGGGGGTGTAATACCATCTAGATAAGTACTTATAGTTCGTTTCTTGTACCTGGGATGAGATCGAGGATTTCTGGGAGAGCAGAAATATCTTTCCCCACTCCTCGCTCGTGAATTCCCTTCCCAGGTCCCTCTCCCAGTCTCTGCAAAAGGGGGGTGGTGTCTCGCTCTCCCCTCCTAGGAATCGGTATATCTGAGATATCACCCTTGTTGGTGGATCTCCCTGCATAGCCAGGGTTTCGAACTGTGTGAGGTCCCGGCCAAGAGACTGTTTCGGTCCCAATCGTTGCAGGAAGTGTTGGAAGAGAAGCAGCTGCCAGGGGTCCAAGTGTGGGCAGTCCCAGCGAGTCCTAAGCTCCTCGATGCTGCACCATTCCCAGTGCCTCACCAGGTCTCTCCCCCGAACCGTTCCCAAGTCTCTCCACCCCCCTTTGACCCGCGGCCTCTGACCAGTGGGTAAATCTGGGTTCCCAATTACCGGTATCAGAGGTGACGGACAGGGCGAGATCTCTTTGTTGCTCCTGGTCTCGTCCCAAACACTGAGGGTGGCCTTTATCAGCAGATTAGATCCGCTCCAGCGGGTTGAGGTCTCCGTTGCCCATGGTATCTCTCTTATCGGGACGTCTGTGCAGCTATCCTCCACATCCACCCACTTCTTCCCTTTCGCATTTCTCCCCCAATCCACTATCCTCTGCAGATGCGCCGCCTGCCAGTACCTCTTCAGGTTCGGGACTGCTAGGCCTCCTCTTGCTCTCGGTAGTTGCAATAAGCCAAAGCGGGTTCTTGGTTTCTTGTTGCTCCAAATGAATTTCAGAATCAAGGAATTGAGGTTCTTAAAGTAGCTGTATGGTATATGACATGGGAGGGTTTGAAACAAGTATAAGATTCTCGGGAGTATTGTCATCTTTATGGCGCTCCTCCTACCCATCCACGTAAGCGTTAGGGAATCCCATCCTGCCAGATCTGCTTTGATCCTATTAAGCATAGGAGTAAAGTTATACCTGAAAACATCCTCGATATCCTTCGGGATTTTTGTGCCCAAATAAGTCGGCGCAGGTGTGGACCATCTGAAGGGGAAAGAGGACTTGATGGGGGACACCACTGTTTCTGGTAGTCCGACATTAAGTGCCTCAGACTTGTCAAAGTTGATTTTAAAATCCGAGATGCTTCCAAAAATGTCAAATTCCTTCATAAGGTTTGGGAGTCCCACAACAGGGTTGGAGATGAAGAACAGGAGATCGTCTGCATACGCCGCGATTTTATGTTCCACCTCCCCCACCCGAATCCCTCTCAGGTCTGAGTTCATCCTTATGTGTCTTAGGAAAGGTTCCACCGCCAGGGCGAAAATGAGGGGGGACAACGGACATCCCTGTCTGGTCCCGTTCGAGATCCGAAAGGGTTGAGAGAGATGGCCGTTCACTCTCACCCTCGCGTGCGGATCCGAGTATATTCTCAGTATGTGTTCCAGCGCTCTCCCATGGAGACCAATATATTTCAGTACCTCGAAAGCGTATGTCCAGTTCACCCGGTCGAGCGCCTTCTCGGCATCCGTAGACAACAGCATCATTGGGGAATTATCTGTTCATGACCGATGTATGAGATTTAGGGTTCTAATCGTGTTGTCCCTGGCTTCCCTGCCAGGGATGAATCCACACTGATCTTCCTCAACTAGTCCAGGTAAATAGATAGCCATTCGGTTCGCAAGTATTTTTGTAAACAGTTTAAGATCAACATTTAGTAGCGATATGGGGCGATAGCTTTTGCAGCTCAATGGGTCCTTCCCGGGTTTGTGAATCACTGTGACGTGTGCCTCCAGTGCTTCTTTCGGGAACGCCATCACCGCTTCCGCCTGTTCCGTGGCATTGAGAGCTCTAAGGAGGTGCTTATTTAGGACCCCCTCAAATTTTTTGTAATAAGCTATGGTTAGTCCGTCAGGACCGGGTGATTTACCGTTTGGAGTGGTCCGTATCGCTGTATTCAGTTCGGTCCCTGAGATTGGTTCTCCCAGTCTAGCTATCGATTCAGCATCTAATTTTGGCATGCCAGAGGTTGCGATGTATTGCTGTATCTTGGCCAGGTCCCTTGGGGGATCTCCTTCCTTTTGCCGGCGCAGGTTATAAAGCTTGCTATAATATTCGCGGAAGACCCTGGCGATGTCAGCCGTTTTGTGCCACTTCTGTTGCTTCCGATCCAGGATTGCCTCAATGAAGTTTAAGGATTGTTGCTTCTTCAGCGCTCTGGCAAGTAGAGCACCGCTCTTGTTTCCCCATTCGTAGTAATATCGCCTACATCTCTTTTTTGTGTATGCGGCTTTTCTCAGAAGTAGCAAGCTTAGTTGCTCCCTACATCTTGTCAGCTCCTGTAATGCCTCTTGTGCCTGTGTTTCTTTATGCTTCCTTTCTAGGGTTTGAATCTGGGAGATCAATTGATCCCTTTGTGTAGTTTGTACTTTTTTCAGCCTAGACGCGTGTTGTATAAGTGTTCCTCTCACAACCGTTTTGTGTGCTTGCCAAATAGTCATTGGTGTCACATCTCCGGTACAGTTTAGTTCGAAGTAGTCTTTCAGGGCCACTTGCTTAGCTTCTACTGTTATTGAGTCTTTCAGCAGGCTCTCATTTAGCCGCCATGTCCATGCCCTCCTTCCCTCCTCTCTGGTGGTTAGTGAAATCCACACCGGGCTATGATCAGATAGGGAAGCTAAGTCAATGGCTGTTTCGACTACTCTGGGTAAGAGGCTATGTGAGGTTAACACATAGTCTATCCTTGCATATGTCAAATGTACTGGTGAGAAGTGAGAATAGTCTCTGCCCTTTGGATTATGAATCCTCCAAGGGTCGCACAGCTGCAATTTATGTAGGGCCTGTTTCACTTTCCGTATTCCGGTATACGAAACGGAGGACTTCCCAGTCGAGGAGTCTGAGTGGGTCGAGGGAGATATTTTGATCTCCTCCTAGAAGGATTTTCCCTTCATGGAAATCCGCCAGTTTGGCTAAAAAGCGCAGGAGGAAGTCTATTTGCCCACTATTTGGGGCGTAAAAAGATGCCATAGTGCACAATTCTCCATATAGTGTGCCCTTTACCATAATATACCTGCCTTCTGTGTCGATCGAGACCTCCGTCATCTGAAATGGGATCCCTCTGGCTATTAATATCACCACTCCTTTAGTCTTGGAGTCCGGCGAGGAGCTCAGGTACCACTGAGGGTAATACCTAGGAGACAACCTGGGGGCACACCTTCCCATGAAATGTGTTTCTTGCAAGAATACGATTTTGGCTTTTAATCTCCGAAGTTCCGATATCATGGCCGATCTTTTTTTCGGGGAAGTTAAGGCCCCTGCAATTCAGAGACACGACCTTCATGGCCGCCCCCGATGGCCCACCGTCCCGCCCGCCTCCATCCCGACCCCGGCAACGCCGACCCACCTAGTCCAGCTATAAATGGGCGACCGCCGCTCCTCCACCCGGCGAGCGAGAATCGGGGCGAAGGCTCCCAAAGAGGTGAGGGGTAAGATGTGAGCGGATAGGTAAGGGAAGAGGGGGGGGGGGGTCAGATCAGGGAAGAATAACCGTTCGAAGGAGGGGAGGGGGCACAGGGAGGAGAGAAGGAGGAAAAGAAGGAGAAGGAACTGATTCTGGAGAGACCCAAAAGGTAATTGGGTCAATTGAGGTCAATATAACGACTAGCCTAATATAGGTTAGTCTAGCCCAGCGTCCTCAAGGGGTGAGTCTCCAGTAGCTCTCCCCGAAGGAGCACTAGGGTCACCGGGGGAAATGGATACCAGGCGAATAGGAGACAAAATCAGTCACAATTATAAAAGCAATAGCGATTACAAAAACAACTCTCAATCTATATGCATTTAATTCAGGAGCTCCCCGCTTCCCCCCCCTATAACACTTCAACTGATGAGCGGCAACAACGTGTAAACAGAACCATAGAAAAAGGACAGAAATAAGGTCTCATGTTATGAATCATTAACAGGAACTAAAGCGTACCCTCTGCTCCCCCGCTCCCAAGCTCTCCCTTACCCTGGGTCCCGTCCCGTCCCGCCCCACCCACCCCCAGCCCGCGGGCCCCCCCCGCTCCAACGCTGAACTCAGTCCCAGCCTATATGGGCTACCTTTAATTTAGTCAAGGGCCCCTGCATGATTGGGGTTATCTAGGCATCAGGTAGGGGGGCGGTCAGCCAACCGGGACCATGTGACCATGCCCTCTCTCTCCGCGGTCTATTTGGCAGCCCGGTAGGTCCAGGCCGGAAGGTCCCGGTCAAGTCACCGCCCACCCACTCAGCCCCGGGCACTCGAATCTAATATACATAAAGTGGGTGAGTCAGTCCCCCCCGGGCAGAGACAGTTTAGTCTACGCTAGATAACATTATATAACAGGGTAAAGAGGGAGCGGGTGATCACATAAACACTATATTATCTAACCATAATTCAAATTCGAGCGACCTGTGTTTTCTGTCCACTGAAAGGCATTACGAAGGAGAAAGAAAGAAAAAGAGAGAAAGATAAAGGTAATAAGGAATAAAGGAGCAAGCAGAGACACATGTAAAACATTATCTAATCGTCATTTGGACAGAGTTTTTATCAGGAACTAAGGCATATCCTCTGCTCCCTCTCTCCAGAGTTCTCCCTAACCCCGGGCCGTTACCTCCTACTTCGGCTGGGAGGAGAGCCCTGGGCGTTACTATGAGCAAGACTCTATGTACGTGGGTCCCAGTCCCTCCATCCTCCCCACCCCAGGAGAGCGCCCCGCCGAGGCGTCAACGAGAGAGGCCTCTTGGGGCGAAGCCCGGATAGCAACCCGGGGGGGCATCTGTCCCCGCCCAGTCCGCACGACCAGACCACTTTCGAGAGGGGACTCCAGCTATCTTTTGCATCACATTGTCCCAGGCAGTTCTCTCCCGTGGTCGCGGATCATTCAAACCGGTCGAGGACTCCCGCATGTCAGGGGGGACCCAGGCACCAGGCGGGGGGGGGGGGGCGGCCAGCCAGTCAGGCAACACGCTTCCGGGGGGAAGGGCCCCCCCATGGGGGGCGCCCCCTCCCCCCGCAGCCCACACGGCAGCCCAGCAGGTCCAGGCCACAGAGGTAGATCGGGCCAGACCCCAGGCCCGCGGGTTAATCTCCGCCAAGCCGCCGCCCATCCACCCGGCACCAGGCATCCGAGTCCAACACACATGAGGTGGACGAGCCAGCCCCCTAAGGTCCACATCAGCCCAATGTATGTCAGGGATCACCATATAGCAGAGTAATGAGGGAGCAAGTAATCGCATAAACATTGCATTGTCTAGTCACAATTCAAACGCCTTGTGTCTTCTGCCCGCTAATAAACACTATGAAGAAGAAAGAAGAATAAAAAGGAAAAAGGAGGAGAAAAAGAGGAGAAAAAAAGGGACAAGCAGGAATAGAAATATAACATTATCTAACCGTCGTCTAAACAGCGTGTGTCTTCTACTCGTGTGGCCTTGCATCTCGTTCATCGTTGATGGGATCAGGACCTCTTCTACGAGGGCCAGGCCGTTGCGCTGGTCTACGACGTTCTCTGTCCCGTCTCCTAGGACGTTGTGGGAGAGGGGCTAACCCTCCATCAAGTTCCATGTCTAACCAGTTCGGGACAACAATGGGGGCTGCTCAAACAAACCCCCCAGCTGTTCTTGTGTTTTCAATACGTAGGTTCTCCGATCTTTTCGTATCAGTAGCTGGAAGGGGTGTCCCCATCTGTAGGTCGCCCCCTGTTGTTGTATTAGATCAAGCGGCGGTTTCAGCGCTCGCCTCATTTGGAGGGTTCTGCGCGATAAGTCCGACAGTAGTGTGACCCGGGCTCCGTTTAGGTCACTGGGGCCTTTGTTCCAAGCCGTTCTCATTAGCGCCTCTTTAATTTGGTAGAAATGTATCCTGCAGATAACATCTCTCGGTCTGTTGGGGTCAGGGCTCACGGGCCCCAGGGCTCTGTGAATTCTGTCAATCTCGATCTCTTCTTCTGGTGGGCGCTCTAGCAATTTGTTAAACAGTTCGCGTGCTATGGATCTCAGGTCTGCTGGTGCTACTGTCTCGGGGATGCCTCTCAATCGTATATTGTTCCGACGGTTTCTATTTTCCAAGTCGTCTTGCTGCACTTGAAAGTTAGAGAGCATCCTACGTGTGGTTTCTTGTTCACGTTCTAGTGCCTCCACTCTAGCTTGGATCTGTGTTTGCGCGGCCGCGTTAGTATCTACTCTGTCAGATAAGTCCGCCATAGAGTTCTGCATGGATGTAATTTCTCTACGGAATGTATCTTCCATTCTAGTTATGTAAGATTCAAAGTCGGATCTCGATGGCAGCGTTTTGAGGGCCTCAGTGATGTTGTGTTTCACTGAGCCTGCTATAGCCGAAATCAATGTATGAGATAAGGGTATGTCAAGGGCGGCTGTATCGGAGTGCATCGTCGGTCTGTCTTCCGGGGCAGGGTGTCTTGTCACCTCAGAATATGCAAGGGCTGTGGGGTCCCGGTGAGAACACAGGCCTCTGTTCCCAACTCGTCAGCATGTCTGCTGGATAGCTGAGGCTCCGGGAGCTATTGTGTGTCGTGGGGCATCCCGTCTCGGCAGAGCAGTCTGGGGCCATGGGGCTGCTGGGCCCGGGCGGGGACAAGGACTCCCACCCCCATTCATCACCAGATCCCCGGTTTCCTGGGGCACTTGTATCCCCCTCTCCTCCGGGCAGCTCATGTTCTGGGGAGTGCATATCAATGTGCTGTCCCTTTAAGATAGCATTCCCGGGTTGCAGGACTTCTTGGCAGGCTGTGTGGTTTCTCACTGTCTCCCCCTCCGGTGCCACAGGATTGGGCCCCTCTGCGTCTCTGTGGACCTGGGCTGCTATTACTAGCGCTCTGCGCATGTCATGTGGCTTCCCCTCTCCCCCTCCGGGGTGACTCACCGCGCCTCCGGTACATCTCAGGTCGGCGTGCAGCCTCTCCTCTCCCGCCGGGCCGGTCTCCTGTTCCTGCCCCGATAGCCATGGTCTGGCCTCTGCAGCACCGGGTCCCCGACGCACAGCCACGGGTGCGTCTCCTTGGTGTGTCGAGGTCGGCGCCATCTTGCCTGTGGCCGCCTCGCTCCTCACACCCTCCGGCATCGGTGGTTGCTGCTCTTCCCCCTTCAGTTCTGACGGTCGGGGGGATGCTGCCTCCTTCTCTTCTCCCGCATGGTGACAGGTAAGAAGCGAGTCGGGCGTTACAGGGACGGGGAGCAGCCGCCCCTCCGTCTCACCTGTTTTCCTGCCGGCGCGCGCCATTGCTGGTGGTGGTGGTGATCGGGGGCCCTCCGGCTCTGTGGGGCCAAAATATGTCGAGATGTGGTTCTGGTGGCCGGGTTTCGCTGTGCTCCTGGTCCTCCGTTTCTTGGACATCATCTGAGGTGGTTCTGAGAGGTGCCGCTCCGCTGTAGATGTAGTCCGACGGGGTTTGAGCAGGGACCTCACGCTTTGGCTTCCTACTCCGCCATTAGCAGGCCACGCCCCCCGTGAATATATTATTTGCTGATCGATACAAGAACAATTTAGAAAAGGAATGCCAAAGTTGGGTGCACAGGGAGAGAGAGAGAGAGCTTGTGGTAGCCCAGATGGGGGGGGGGGGGGGGGATATATCCTTCTACTGTGGGTCGCTCCAGGAGCAATTGGCCCATATAATATAACTATATAATAGGTAGAGATACCTGACCTGGATTTGGAGGAGGAGGTTTAATGACGAATGTATCCCCCGCTGCGAACAATAAGATAAGGTTTTATATTCTACATAGGGCATATATCTCTCCTAAGTGCAGGTCATATATTGGTAGCCAACACTCTGAGAATTGTCCCAAATGTAGGGATGGGGATGCTGACTTTTGCCATATGATCTGGGATTGCACTAGGATTCGGAGATTTTGGTCAGAAGTAACAAATGTGATATCCAGGTTGTCAGACCTTATGTTCCCTGGATGGTAGTACGAGTCCCTTGATATCTCTGATCTTGCACAGGAAGGGCTCTAGTGATAGGATGAAGATGAGTGGAGAGGGGGCACCCCTGCCTAGTCCCATTGGAAATGTGAAATGGGTCTAAAAGGATACAGTTTACTTACAAAGACACCAAGGAGCCCTGGTAGAGGCTCTTTATCCAGTTCAGCATGCTAGTGCTAAGACCGACATGCTGAAGAGCAGACTGTAGAGAAATACGATTGACACTGTTGAAGGCTTTCTCTGCATTTATGGTGATGGCAAGCGTTTGTAGTTTGTGCAGGTGGACAGCATGAGTCAAGTTAATGACTTTTGTAGTTTTGTCTCTAGCCTCCCTGTGAGGCAGGAAGCCCACCTGATCTAGGTGAACAATCTAGTGAAGATGTGGGGCTAAGCGTTGGGCAAGGATCTTTGCAAATAGTTTTATGTCAGTGTTAAGTAGGGTTGAAGAGTCTCTAGTTGGCGCAGAGAGTGGGGTGCTTTTATTGTTAGGGATGACTGTTATGCATGCACTCAGCGAGTTAGTAAAAGATGCCTATCCCGAGCTGAGTTTGTTGAAAGCCTTCATGAATCTCTTAGCTAGTTGTGGAGAAAAAAAAAAAAAATGTAGTATTGTAGGGTAAAGTCATCAGGGCTTAACTTCAATTCCTCCACTGTGATGGGGTCTCCTAGAGATTCTAGGTCTTCTAGAGAGTCCACCCTCTCAATCTGGAGTTTAGGTAGGCCTGATGTTCGGAAGACTTCAGCAAAGTGGATTATGGGCAATTTGTCCCTGGTGTGTTTGAATTTTAGGGACAAAGGTTCTGGCTTTTTCTACTCTCAGGGCTCTGGCTCTTGTTCACATTTGTTGCCCAATTCATAAAATCTTCTGCAGCAGTTAAGCAATTGAATCAGTACCTTAGAGCAGCAGATCTTAGCTTCTCCCTCAAGCCTAGTAGCTGACCTAAATGTGATAAAGCCAATGATTGCTTATGGGTCAAAATTTCAAGGGTGCATTTAGAATTGTGTTATTCTAAGTATGTCACACACCCCGCTTAAGATAGTCATTACACTTGGGTTATACCGACCTGTAGAGGGAGATCTTGCAGAGATGTCATGAAAAAAAGTGAGCCCCTCCCGGTCCATAAATACCTGGTACCTCCCACTCATTCCCCAGTCTTTCATCTCTGCAGACGGCGAGCAAGTCAGAAGATGGATGCCTCCTCCTTGCAGGTAGCCGGGGTAACTCCCGGCCTGCTTGTTAGTCTATTTCTGCCTGGACCCCCCTTTCTTAGTATTTCACCTTGCCTCCCAGCCTAGGCTGCTGGTCCGGATGGTGGATGGTGCTTAGGAGCTACGCTCCACCGTGAGACCCCATACTAAGGGGTAGGCGGTTTGCCGGGTTGGTGATCCCGGTTAGGGATGCCCGTTTGGGGGGGGGGGCTTTCTCCCTTAGTGTAATCGTCTTTATTGTGTGTTTGTCACAGCTGTACTTTTTGGTGTGTGTGTGTGCGATTCACTTGGGTTCACTTTTCTTGGTGACTCAGCCGGTGCTGGCTGTGCCGCAGCGCCGGCCGTTGTGGCAGCTTCGGTGGGAGAGCTTCTTCCCCTCAGGTGCGGTTGGTAGGGGGGCGGGGTCGGGCGCTCGGCGCGATCGTCTACGGCCCGCCCCCGTGCTCCTGGCGCCGCTGCAGAGCCTGGCCACTGGCCGGGAGCGGCGTTGTTGTCGGGGGCGCGACACGTGAACCGCGCCGGCCCGCCCTTCTTATCCCTCTGCTTCTCGTGTTCCTCTCCTCTGGCAGGACGGACGCCATCTACCTCCGTGAGTGGCCCTTGGGGCCTCATTACTTTCATGACATATAGATAGAGAGAGATAGAGATATATAGATATAGATATAGATATAGATAGAGATAGATATATATATAATATATATATATATATATATATCTATCTATCTCTATCTATTATAGAGATAGAGAGATTTTTTTATGTTATTGCATATCTGTATGTCTGCTTTTTGTGTGCTTGGGCATGATTGAGGTGCTGAATAGCCCTGTATTCTGTCTTCCAGGTGAACCCTTGTTGGATCCTAAAGGGTCCTCCCAGTCCTAGGGTCCCTGGTTTAATGTAAGAACTCCCCATAAATCCTCCCACTCGGGACACAGAAGGGGCATCCCGGGTCGCTTATATTGCGTAATTCCCTTGGGTATTGCGACTACCAATAAAATCACCATATGGAGGCTTCCCAGGATACCGGGCTTGGGCTCCCCTGGGGGCAACCCCGGCAGTGTTTGGGGTGTGGGACATCCCTTACAGGGGATGATGTTTTCCTTTGCATACCATGTGCGCAGCAGACTATTACACGGCAGTCCGGATCCCATGTGCCTGGTTCTGCGCCGCCGATCCCTTCTCCTACCCCTCCCCACCTGACCCGTACCCCGTGTGATGTTGTCACGAGTGGGGAGTCGCAATCTGAGGTGTGTGCCGGATTAGCCAATCTTGAAAAATTATTTTCTAGCGCTATGGCCAGAAAGGTTAAGAGAAAGCACTTGTCCCCAGCCACGCAGGCTTCTGATCTTGAGGAGTTTGTTTCACTGGACTGGTCTGATTACCCCCCCGCTAGAGGAAGGGGAGCTTTTTGAGGAGTCGGATGGTTCTGACGATCAGCAGTTTGTGGGCACTGATGCCGAGCGGGGTCAGCGGGATTCTTTGGATACCCCTAAGGTCCTGGCTCATATGTTTGAGGTTTTGGCAATCTCTCTTCCTGAAGTGACCCTTCCGCAGAAGGGGGAGTTCTTTGAAGAGGCTAAGCCGCGCTTAGAATTCCCTAATCAAAGGCATTTCGACGGCATTATTCTTAAGGAATGGGAGAGGCCTACTCGGCTTCCGGGTGTCCCTCCGGGTTGGGATAAGAAATATCCCTTTCCGGTGGATGCGGTGAAGCGCTGGTCGTCCCCTCCCGAGGTGGACGCCCCTGTTTTGGGGTTGTCTAGCACCTCTGTCTTGCATTCTCCTGACTGTTCTACTCTCAAGGACGGTGAGGACAAACGCATTGACCAGATGGCTTGTCACGGTTTTGCTAGTGTCGGGTCGGCCTTGCGGCCTGTCTGTGCCTTAGCGCTTTTAATAGTGGCTTCTAGGTCGGTTTTCAGGGACCTGTTGTCTACCCCCAGGCTTGACCCGGCTAGTGATCAGTTCACCACCCTTAAACGGTGCAAATTGTTTTTGTCATTTGTGCTAGCCGCCCTGGATGACACCATGGTGATGTGTAATAGAGCTTCGGCCTTGCTAGTGGCTATTCGGCGATCGGTTTGGTTGCGCCAGTGGGCAGCTGATTTTGTGTCCAAAAAGTCGCTTACGGCTCTTCCCTTTCTGGGCTTGCGGCTCTTTGGAGAAAAATTGGATTCGGTCGCAAGAGGAGGTAGGTTACCTCAGCGAAAGAAGCAACATCGTCCCTTTCGGGGGGCAGCTTCCTTTACCCCTTCCTTTTGTGGGGCCAGAGCTGGACGGGATCGTCTGTCTTCTCCTCCAGAGGTGATTCCTGGAACAGGGGAAGAGGACGTGCCCGTCCAGGTCACAGCTGGGGCTCCAAGCCCAAAGCCGCTGCTAAGCCGGCTCAGCAATGAGGGGGCGCCCTCAACCTCACAGGTGGGCGGACGGCTGCGACACTTCTCTACGGTCTGGGACCAGGAGGTGTCAGACAGATGGAGTCGGGAAGTGGTGTCTTCCGGTTACAAACTGGAGTTCGAGATCCGGCCTCCTCCCATTTCCTTCCTCCCTCCCGATTCTTCAGGTCTCGGGCGCCCTTGGATCCTCTGCCCGCGCGGCAGTAAATGATCTCCTGGACATGGCTGTCATCTGCCCGGTGCCTCCATCGGACCAGGGCCTGGGATACTATTCCAATCTGTTCACGGTGCCCAAGAAGGATGGCTCCCTTCGTCCTATCCTGGATCTGAAGTTTCTCAACAGGTTTATCCTTCCCAGGAAGTTCCGCATGGAAACTCTGCGCTCTGCCATAAATTCACTTCGGCAAGAGGACTTCATGACGTCCATAGACATCAAGGATGCTTATCTGCACGTTCCAGTCTTTCCGGCACATCAGAGATTTCTCAGGTTCGTGGTGGAAGATCGGCATTTTCAGTTTGTGGCTCTTCCGTTTGGCCTTACCTCGGCTCCAAGGGTTTTCACCAAGGTGCTGGCGGGGGTGATGGCCCTCCTCAGAGCCCAGGGTATCCGCATCGTGCCTTATCTGGACGATCTGCTTATTATGGCATCCTCTCTCAGCCAGGCGGAGTTAGATACCAGGACTGTGGTAGCCACTCTGGAGAGATTTGGCTGGGTGATAAACTATCCCAAGTCCTCCCCGTCCAGGGTGGTGGTGTTCCTGGGAATGTTTCTGGATACTTCTCAGTCCAAGGTGTTCCTCCCCCAGCCCAAGGTTCTTTTGATTCAGGAATTGACTCAGCTTCTCCTATCCATCCCTCGTCCATCCATCCGGCTGGGGATGCGACTGGTGGGATTGATGGTGGCTTCGTTCGAGGCGGTTCCCTTTGCCCAGTTTCACACAAGAACGCTCCAGCTCCATCTTCTGGCGGCCTGGGACAGGTCTCCGCTGTCATTGGATCAGTCTTTTCTGATGTCCCCCCAGGTTCGGCGTTCCCTTCGGTGGTGGCTGGAACTGTGCTGAGGGGCAGATCCTTTCTGACCCCTTGTTGGAAGACGGTCACCACGGATGCCAGCCTGTCAGGTTGGGGGGGGGGGGGTTGGAAGGATCTTCAGTTTCAGGGACTGTGGGAGCCTCAGGAGGCTCACGATCCCATCAATGTTCTGGAGCTGAGAGCCATCAGGTTGGTTCTGGCTCACTTGACTCATCAGTTACGGGGACTACCTTTTCAAGCTCGGTCGGACAATCGGACGGCGGTCGCCTACATCAATCACCAGGGAGGGACTCACAGCAGGGAAGTGTCTTTGATCCTGACTGGGGCAGAGAGCAATGTCCCATGCATCTCGGCGGTGTACATTCCGGGAGTGGAGAACACGGAGGCGGACTCCCTGAGAAGGTGCTCATCTCGCCGGGGGGAATGGTCTCTCAGCCCCAAGGTGTTTCGGTCACTTTGCCACCGGTGGGGGACTCCGGAGGTGGACCTCTTTGCCTCTCATCACAATCACAAGCTTCCGGCATTTGTGTCTCTCTCACGGTATCCGCTGGCTCGAGCAATGGATGCCATGTCTCTGAACTGGAGGGATCTGGGGTTTCTGTATCTGTTCCCTCCGTTTCCCATGGTGGGCAAAGTGGTGCGCAAGCTGGCCCTAGAGGGCGCATCAGCAATCCTGGTGGCTCCAAGATGGCCAAGACAGGTTTGGTTCGCAGACGTGGTAAGGTTGGCAGCGGATCAGTTAGATCTGCCGGATCTGCTCACTCAGGGTCCACTGCTCTACCCCAATTTACCAACGCTGGCTTTGACGGCGTGGCTGCTGAAACCTCCATCTTGAAGGAGGAAGGTCTTTCTGATGCTGTCATTCAGACTCTGGTTAGGGCTAGAAAGAAGTCTTCCTCTGCCATCTACTATAGGATTTGGAGGTCTTATATTGATTGGTGTGAGGTCCGTGCCTTGCCTTGCAGGATGTTTTCTATCCCTAGGGTTTTGGAATTTCTGCAACATGGTCTGGACCTGGGTTTGCATCTTAGTACGCTGAAAGGGCACGTTTCTGCCCTGGCGGTGTTCTTTCAAAGGTCTTTTGCTCTTCATCCTCTGGTTCGGTCCTTTTTCCAGGGAGTTGTGCATGTGCGGCCTCCTAGGAAGCCGTTGCTCCCAGTTTGGGACTTGAATTTGGTTCTTTCTGCTTTTCAGGGTCCTCCTGTTGAACCCTTGCAGGATATTGCTCTTTCTACGCTTACTCAGAAGCTTACGTTTTTGGTTGCCATCACTTCTGTTCGGCGTGTATCTGAGTTGGTGGCTTTGTCCATTAACCCTTCTAGTGCCAGCTACGTGACTCTCACGTAGCTGCCTCTCCAACCGTTAAGTGCCAGCTACGTGAGAGTCACGTAGCTGACTTTAGAACCCCATAAAAGAAAAAGTAAAAAAGATACAGACTTACCTGACCCCTCATTTGAAAGTGCCAGCGATTCTGTACAAGAATCAAGTAGTAGATGTTCGGCCCCGGGCTTCTGATCTTCATGCGCCGACATCTGGGAAAAAAAAAAAAGTGTCATTCACTCACCTTGCAGCGTGATGGCTCTCCCCGGTCTTCTCTCCCCCCCCCCCAGGCCCTCACCATCCTCTTCGGCCGGCGCTGGCCCCGTCCCTAGCCCCGCCCACTTGATGGCGGCATCCCGCTCCTCGGGTTACCGGCACCCGGGCTCCGTTCTGTCAGTTGTCGGTAGCGATCGGAGCAGGGAGGGTGGCAGGCAGGGAGGCCTGATCTCCCTGCCTCCCTCCCTTCCTGCTCTGATCACTACCGACAACTGTCATCTGCAGCGACGTGGGACACTGGATGGGAGGTAAGTATAAGTGAAAGAAGAATAATAAAGAATTTTGTGTCTGTGTCTTTTTTTTTTTTTTTACTTAACCCTTTGTGAACTGGTAAGGGGTCCATGAGACCCCTTATACCAGTTCACAAGGCTCTGCGTATGGCAGGTCAACCCCTTACAACTGTGCAATCATATTGCATAGTTGTATTCTATCTGAAATCTCCTAATCTGCTGTTTCAGTTTGGGGAGTTTCCTGGGCAGGAAATTGTGTCTACCAATACATATGTGGTACCGTTGTAACCAGGAGAAATAGGGCTTTCACACGCAATAATATTTTATTAACGAACTTACATTTTTTATTAGAAAAAAACACTACAAATTGTAAAAAAATAGTTTTTTGGGGTTTTTTTGCACATATTTCACCCAAAAGTATTGAGAATACACTAAAAAAAAGGCCAAACAAGACATTTCATGTTGAAGCCCAGACTCTGCTGAAAAAAAACAATATATAATTTTCCTGGAAAATCCCTGTAAATCCCTTCAAAAATCCAGGTTGAACACGTGTAGCGCAAAAACGTGAAAAGTAGTCCGGCAACAGAGTGTGACAAAAAATCTCGGTAGGCTGGCACTCAAAGGGTTAAGGCTCCTTACTTTGAGAGGCATCAGGACAAGATTGTTTTCCGCTTCAAGCCAGATTTCCTGCCTAAGGTGGTCTCTGCCTTTCATCTTAATCAGGACATTGTTCTACCCTTCTTGTGTCCTAAGCCCTGCAATGACAAGGAGAGGGTTTTGCATTCTCTGGATGTGGTTCGCTGTGTGAAGTACTATTTGGTGGCTACTTCTTCTTTTCGTAGGACTGACGCCCTTTTTGTGGTGCCCTCTGGGCCTAGGAAAGGTTTGGCTCCCGCCAAGTCTTCCATTAGTAAATGGATTCGCCAGGCCATTGTTGGGGCCTATTCTGCCAAGGGGAAGGTTCCCCCTTTTCGTGTTACTGCTCATTCCACTCGTGCTGTTGGGGCGTCCTGGGCTTTCCAGCATCAGGCCTCTGTTGAGCAAGTTTGTAAGGCTGCTACTTGGTCTTCCATTCACACTTTTTCCAAGTTTTACAAGGTTGATGTGCTGGCCTCAGCGGATGCTGTTTTTGGCCGCAAAGTTCTGCAAGCTGCAGTGGTTTAAGTTTGTGCATTGTTGCCTTGTTTTGGATCCCCGCCCTTTATGGACACTGCTATTGGATGTCCCAAGTGTAATGACTATCTGAAGCGGGGTGTGTGACATACTTAGAACAATACCATTTTGTGAATACTCACCTGTAAAATGGGTATTATAAGTATGTCACACACCCCGCTTCACCCCGCCCTTTGGTTTTATGGATCCTTTCTATGGTGAACCTTTTTTACTGTTACTGGTTATTTTGGCTCTTCCCGGTCCCTTTACTGCTGTCTTAATACTGGGGAATGAGTGGGAGGTACCAGGTATTTATGGACCGGGAGGGGCTCACTTTTTTTCATGACATCTCTGCAAGATCGCCCTCTACAGGTCGGTATAACCCAAGTGTAATAACTATCTGAAGCGGGGTGTGTGACATACTTATAATACCCATTTTACAGGTGAGTATTCACAAAATGGTATTTTTTTCTTCTGGGATCCATGTTTAATTGGTGTGTTGCGTTTGTGTCAAAATGATTTTGAATGTCTGCCTGAATTTCTGACTTCATCAGTGTTCCCTAAAGTAGGCTGGCATCCAGTTTTCATGTCCTTAATTTAGGGGCCATGCTGAGGCTGAAGTAGCGTGGTCTGAAGTGGTGATATTTTATATGGGTGGAGCTGTGACTAGAGGAAGCATATAGTGGGGGACAAGAAAGAGATTAATCCTTGAGTATGTGTTGTGTGGGGGATAATAGAAAGTATAGTCTTTTGTAGTAGGGTTTAATATTCTCCAGGGGTCTACAAGATGGTATGGTATGGTAGGTATGCAAGAATCTTTTGATACGTTTAAAGTGGACCAAAACTCATGCTTTTGACTATCCTTGGTTTTGGTCCTTGCCCCTGGGGCACTGGTCGGCATTCACAAATGCCTGGCTCGGGCACGCGCCCTACTAGGGGGATAACGGGTATGTGGCCATGACTCAGGCATGCTCCGTTGTACGGGGAAAGAAGGTAAGTGCATGGGCGACCTGGGGGGTTTCACACAGCGGGGCATCGGAGGGAATTGAAAGATTCCCGGGCTGATCACCGTAGGTTTTGGTCCAATTTAAGCTTAGCAAATGATAAGTGGGTTGCACTCCTTTAGGAATCTAACAGTAGCAACTGCCAAATTGAAGTCACCACCTACAATTAGTTTTTCTTCTTCAAAATCAGAGATCTGTTCTAGAACATTTTCTAGGAAGGCGAGCTGTCCCACATTGGGTAGATAGAGGTCAAGCGTGTATCTCTCTGAAGAGATTGTACCATCTGCCTTCTACACCCCTCCGCACCGTGACCTCCTCCCAATACGTTAACTTGGAGTTCAGGATGGTCACTTTTCAGGATGGTGATTTCTAATATGACAAATCTGTATGTACAGGGTGTGGGAAACATTTAAGATAGGCTCTTATTCAGGGTGAAGGACCGCTTTAAGGTCTCAATAGGTTCTAAGGATGTATGAGTTTTTCCCCTTCCTAGCGATCAGTTGAAAGGGGACGCCCCATCTGTATTTAACTCCAGCTTTAACGTATGGAATCTAGAGCGGGACTGAGAAATCCTCTCATTTGCAGGGTACGTCTGGAAAGGTCAGGCAGGATAGTGACCCTGGCACGTCAAGGTCTATATAGCCGACATGTTAGGACCTTCTCATGATTTCCTCTTTCTCTTTGTAGAAATGGATCCTACAGATGATGAATTGAGGGCGGGAGGCGTCAACCTTGCGCAGAGGCTTCTGTGATGCTGCAAAGGCTGTCATGCTGCAGTTGCACACTTAAAAGTTCTCTGTTATGTGTTTCCTGTTTGGCTTCTAGGGCAGCCAGTCTGGCTAGGATAGGCTCTTGTGAGGTTCCTATTATGGAGACACTTGAAACAAGGGCGGACACTTTGCTTCTAATTTCTGCTATGCCACTTTTGTAGGCTGCTTCATACCTGGACATCAGGGCTTAAATTTTAGACCTTGCGGGGATGGCTCCAAGGACTGCAATCTTATCTCTGTGGATGTTAGTCTCACTTGTTGGTGTGGTTGACATTTGTGAGCTTCGGGGCAATGCTGGTGGGGTGCCTTCTGATTGTGCCTGGGGGAGAGTGATGTTCATAGTCGGAGATATATGGGCAGGCTGGTGGTTTGCGGGAAATTGCATTAGTGGGTTCTAGTGTGAACGATGAGAATGCCGGCCCGGGTCTCCAGGCCCCCATGCTTCTGGGGATGATGCTAGAAAGGATCCAGAGAAGAAAACACTGGTGGGGCTTTCAGATTGTGGTATTGTGTGTGTCCCAGAGTTTTTTTGGCTTTTTGTGGTCATGCCCTCTCATTACCTCTGCGTAGGTGGCCAGGTTGTCTGTACCGGATCTGGAAATGTGGCATAGCAGGTTTCTATTTGATGGGTAGTTAACAATGTTAATGCATCTGCATTGGGCTTGTAAGCGAATCTCTCCAGATGGGCTCGCCTATGTTCTTTATGCAGGACCAGGGGCTGCTGAAATTATCATCCTGGGTGGTGTGAGAGCTGGCCCCCATAGTGGTTGGGGCAGATTTGGGAAGAGTAGTCCTAGTTTTAGGACTACTCTAGTTTTAGGTGTTTTTGGACCATCAAAGCCCCATAAATTGTTTCCTCTCAGGCCCTACTTGCTTTGTTTTTTCCTACCTCAATTTGAAAGGAAGGAGTGTTGTCTTTTTCTCTTTAAGAGGTGTGGACAGGTTGCTTTCAGTAGTACCAGCTGCCATCTTGGAAATGGAGGCGCCAAGCTTTTGAGGGGCTCCTGACGCTTTCCTGGGGGTCTAGGGACCAGCATTTTTTCTGCTTTCTGGGGTCCCTGGTGCTACCTCTGTCTGGGCATTGGGTTGTTTGGGGGTGATTTCACCTTCTCCCCATTGCTATTCATGACTGTAAGCTCTGCAGTGCAGGAGCTCCTTTGCCAGGCCACGGCCCCTGAATGCTTTTTTTTTTTTTTTTTTTTTTTTGTACAATATAAGTTTATTCAGGTTTTCAAGGTTAACAGTGTACATCAAAACATAGCAAGATAACAATGACAGGAATGATAACCAACATAGGCATGTCGGTCTGCAGGTTCAGCTAATACACATCAAAAACAGTAATGTTCAAAACGAAATCGACCCCCACCCGACCCTCAGCTTCACATTATGGTGTTTCAAACCATACTCTGACCCATGGGTAATGATAATCTTGCCAGCCTGGCCTTCAACTGAAAGCCCCGGTCCTCCTGTGGGGCCAGTCTGGGGGTCCACCCTAAATGCTTTTTAACTTTTGTGACTCCCCATTATTTGATGAGCCAAATGTGTAAGGTACATATGTATTCAGCCCCCCATACTATATTTTATGAAATAAAATCCATTGTGACCAGTTGCCGTCAGAAGACCCCTAATTAGTAACTGGGAGTCCACCTGTATGTAATTTCTTCTCAGGGAAACAACTGTTCTGTCAAAGCCTGTTTTATTTATTTTTTTTATTTTTGTGGAGTGACTGCATTATGAAAACCAAGCAACACACCAAACCACTCAGGAAAAAAGTTGTATTCCAAGTATGCAGCACGCCCTGCTCCAGTAATGATTCATTATGTCTGGGATATAGTCCACAAGAGGGCGCTTTACTGCAGAGATGGCAAAAAAGAGGCCCCTCCCGGTCCTTATATACCCGGGACCTCCCACTAAATTCCCCAGTTTAGTCTCTGCAGTCGGGCTGCGACGGTCAAGATGATGGCTTCTCTCCTCGCAGGTAAGCCGGGCTGCACAGCCCCTGGCCCTGTGTCCTGTTCCCACCCGTTCCACTATTTACTTGCCTCCCAGCTTTGGCTGCATGGTCGGGTGACGGTAGGCAGCACCTATTAGAGCCTATTGCTCCACCGCAAATCCCCCACCAAAGGGTAGGCGGCACAGGTTGGTGAGCATGATATGGGATGCCCCGTCCGCTTATAGCCCTCATTACATGTCTCCAAAATGTACCTATGGGCTTATTCTCCCCCTTCTCCTGTTTGCCCGGTTAGTCGGGGGGGGGGGGGGGGGGGTCAGTGTGAATGTTTGCATGTGTGAATGTATTTTTAGTATACAGTACGTCATGCTCCAAATCTAATACTTACAGTTGGGATATACTCTGCCAGATGGCGCTGGACTGCAGAGACATCGAAAATAGGCTCCTCCTGGCCCTTCAAATACCCAGGGACCTCCCACAAATCCCCAGAATTTCTCTGCAGTCTTTACCGCCGCCGCACGCTGACTTGGTTCCGCTCTTGGCGGCGGCATTACCTCAGGCGCTGTCGCGCCATCATTGGCTGTTGGCCTTTCTGGCTTCACGCTCTTCGGGGGGGGCGGGGCCGTCTTTGGCGCGTTCCGCGTCGCTATTACTGGCCCGCCCCTCGTGGTATACCAACGCCATCCTCGCGGGCGGATTTATCTGCTTCACTTTTGTTACGATGTACTTAAGGTCTTGTCTGCTTATGTCTTTCAGGACGGACCCTTCTTGGCTTCTCCCGGCCCTGTTTTTAGTATATTACTTGTAGGCCTTGTAAAAATTATACTCCCACATCCCTAGCGGGTTATTGGGGCATCCAGGGTTGCTATATAGCGTTATTCCCTATCAGCGTATAGCGCCGCTATAATCACCATATGGAGGCATCCCAGGATAATGTTACCGGGGTCCCTTTGGGACAAGACCGGCTGTGTGTAGCGTGTGGGCAGCCTCATGCTGACACTGACAAGGCGCGGGTCTGTGTACCGTGTGCTGAGCAGGTGCTTGCATTGCAATCTGGCCTGCCAGTGGCTGCACCTCGTTTCACTTCGCCTACTCCCCAAAGCTGAAATCTCACTCCTGCTGAGTTGCATACTAGTGGGGATTCTCAGCCTGATGTGTCTTCTAGACTGGCTACTGTTGAACAGATTATTGTGAAGTCTTTAGCGCGTAAGGCCCCTGCTAAGAAGCGGCACTTGACGCCTAATGTTACTGTTTTCCCTATGGGAACTGAGGAGTTTTGGAATCTGTGTGGCTATACCCCGTCTGATGAAGGGAGCTCTATTCTGATTCAGGCTCATCTGATGAGAGACCAAGGGGTCATGACGATTCTGGCTCTGACCCCTGGGCCCCGGATGACACTGACAGATTATTGACCAAGATTTTTGAGGTTATGTCTATCTCTCTCCCTGTTGAGGCTCCCAGGCAAAGAGGGGAGCTTTTCCATACAGCAAGATCACATTTGGAATTTCCAGAGCAGGCACATTTCCATAACCTTGTGCTCAAGGAATGGGAGCGCCCCAGTAAACTTCTCGGGGTTCCAAAGTGTTGGGATAGTTGGGATAGGAAGTATCCCTTTCCTGCTGAGGTGGTTAAATGTTGTTCATCCCCCGCCCAACCCCCCCCCCCCCCCCCCCCCCCGATCCTAGGGCTATCTAACAGCTCTGTCATGCATTCCCCTGATTCTACTACCCTGCGGTATGCCGAAGACCGGCGTATTGATCAGCTGGCATCCCACGCCTTTGCATGTGCGGGGACGGCGCTGCGCCCGGTCTGTGCCTCTGCCATTACTGCTGTGGCCACTAGAACCCTTATCAGAAAAATGCTTAACCCTTTAAACGCCAGCCACATAACATTTACGTGGGTGCCTCTCCTGCAGTTAACTGCCAGCCACGTACATTTTACGTGCCTGACTTTCCCCACTAATAGTATAAAAAGTTAAAAAAAAAGTAACTTACCTGACCCCTCGTTTGATTCAGCCGGGTCTCCTCTTCAAGATGGTGGTCTCCGATCGTTCATTGGACGTCCTCCGGCTGCAGGGGAGGGCCCGGAATAGGGTGCCCCCCCCCCCCCCCCATTTCAGCTGCCTCCGGCTTTTCCCCTTTTGGGGGCGGGGCTAATGACGGCAGCACGACCCGTCATCCCCGCTAAGCCCCACCCCTTTTGGGGCAGGGCTATGACGTCATCCCGGTCCCTATCACCGGCTTCAGCTCTCTCAGTTGTCAGATGCCGGTGATCGGTGACAGGAGATCCTCTGATCTCCTGCCTCCCCCTTCTCTGGATGCCGATCACCGGCATCTGTCATCAGAGCGGCGAGGGACAAGAGCTTACAATCAAACGTAAGTACAGTAATTTTTTTTTTTTTTTTTTTTGTAATAAAATCATTTTGTCTTTTGTGTCTTTTTTCAGTTAACCCTTTGTGAGCTGGTAAGGGGTCTATAAGACCCCTGTACCAGCTCACAAGGCTCTGGGTATGGCCAGGGAGGGGGGAGGGGGGGGGGCAGAAGGGCCCAGGCCACTATGGCTATGTGGGCTAGTAGCCTGCAGGGCCCCTGCGCCCTGTTCTACAAGCCCCCATAGCTGGCCTGGGTCAGTAACGCTGGGTAGGGGGGACCCTACGTAATTTTTGGGGGGATTTTTAAGGGTTTTTAACCCTTAAATTTCCCCCCAAAAAATGGGGTCTCCCCCTGGGAGGGGGGATCCTATGTCAATTTTTTTTTTTTTTTTTAATTAACCCCTTATGTCCTGTCGCCCAGCTGGTAATAAATGCTTCCAGCATTTATGTGTGGTGTGTGTGTTTGTGGTGTGTGTGTGTGTGTGTTTTTTTTTTTTTTTTTAAGTGGACCAACACCCAGGATTTTGACTATCCTGGGTATTGGCCCTTTCCCCCGGGGCATCCCGACCGGGGATGGCCCGCTGTGTGAAACCCCCCGATCACCCACAATAACTCACCTCACCCGGGTCCTACGGCACATGCGCGGCCGCTCGTCCAATCAGCGCGCTCAGAGGGGCTGAGTTATGGACGTCTAAGCGACTTTTATGCTCAGCTGCTCTGAGCGCGCTAGCGGGTGCATCCCCAACTTCCCTCTAACAGGGAGCGTAAATAGCCGGCGCGGGCACGCGCCCTACTAGAGGGATAGCGGGGATGCGGCCCGCGCATGCGCCGTAGGACCGGGATTCAAGTAAGTGGTAGCGGGTGTTCTGTGGGGTGTCACACAGAGGGGCACCCCGATTTTGGATGCCCCAGGGGGAGGAAATAGAACGGTCTGGGAATCTTATAGATTCCCGGGACGATCAGCCCTGGGTGTTGGTCCACTTTAACCCATTGTGAACTTGTAAGGAGTCCATGAAACCCCTATACCAGTTCACAAGGCTGGGGGGCTGTCAAGTCACCTGCGGCGAGCGGGTGATTTGCCATTAACCCCCGGCCCCCCTATTACCTGCCTCCCCGAAGCCCAGGGGGGGCAGAAGGGCCCGGGCTGATTTAGGAGGTGCTGGCTTATACCTGGCAGGGTGGGGGGCCACCAAAGCTGGCCCCTGCGCCCCCGGTTCTACAAGCCCTGCATAGTTGATCCCCGGGCTGGTTATGCTGGGTAGGGGGGACCCCATGTCATTTTTATGGGAATTTTAAGGGGTTTCTAACCCTTAAAATAAAAAAAAATGGGTATTACCCCCCCCCCCCAATTTTTTTTTTTTCTTGATTTAACCCTTTATAGTGTGGATTGCAGTTGTATTTTATTTTTTACATGTTATAAAGTGTTTTCAGTTTGGGGGGTCTTCTGAACAGTAACGGGGGGCTACCGATACATATGTGGTACCGTTGTAGATGGGCCCACTACAACATGCTGGGTACGCTTAGAAAGCTTATCATGTGTACTTTCAGGAATTTATGGTTTGTGGGGGTATTCCAAATGTAAAGGGTTTCTTTGGCAGAAAAAGCGCAAGGTGCGCACTTTGTCTGCAGAGTTGAAATTTTCAAGCAAAATTACCATGAAAATACCCTGTTACTTTGGTTAAATTGCTGAATCGAATGGTGTGAAAGACAGGATGAGCAAACCATACAAAAGGTATTTTATGTGGGGTTTGTTGGGTTTTGGTCCAATTAAAGATAAAAAAAACACCCAGGAAGCCGCCTCTAGAGTCTCAAAATTTCCAGGGCCTACTGACTATGTTTGAATCTATACTTGGACCTTTTGCATCAATACTTGGGCTTATTCTCCTAATCATCCTGATCCACAGGTACACTCAACTAGTCTCACCTCACATGGTCACTGAGCCCATCGTTAAAGACAAACTCTCCTTTTTCTAGAAGAGCTCCATATGTAAAATTAAATAAGTTGTGTAAACTGTTCCTATAAACACCCATTCTGTGGTTTAGTAGACCAAAACCCACCCTGGGGTCCATGATACTCCAGGGCATAGTCCCTGGATGTGGCATCCAGATTTGGTGTGTGACAGAGGCTCTGTCTTTTGGATGTCATCACTATTCGATTGCCCACCGGGTCATTCACTGGCCTTTTCTTAATTAGGTTCCAGACAATGTAATTGTATTTTGATACTGTTACAGGGTATGGTATTACAGCCTGCTATTGTTTTACTGATTGCGTCACCGGCAGAGTTGAGGGATTGTGTGCCCTGCTGCTATTGGTCAGTGTGGTTGTCATTGCATGGAGACTTGTGTATATAAGGCCTAGAGTGGCACTAATAAAGACTCTTCACCTTCACCCTCAATACTGAAGTTCTGTCTCTTATTGGGGGAAACGCTATATTACAATTCCTTAGCCCTTGTAAGGGCTGTTCCTGTTTCCTCACGGACGACTCTGGAATTCCAGCAGCACCTCTTACGATTGGGAAAAGGACGTCTCGGGCGGTGAAGCCCTCCGGCGATAAGGGTTATCGCTACATGGTGTTCTGCTTTGTAAAAACCCCCAGTAAGCTTACCTTTTCCCCGATCCAACGGCAGCGGCTGCTTCCTGCTATACCTTTAGCAGGGCCCACACTAAGCATTTGTGAATGGCCGGCACGGGCACACTCCCTGTTAGAAAGCAGCTGGGATGTGGCACCAGTGCACTCGGCTTGAGCTGGGTCCTTAGATGAGCTTAGACAGCGCAGTCAGCACAGTCGAGCATGCTGATTAGACAGGAGGCCGAGCATGTGCCATACGACCAGGGAAAGATGAGTTGGAGTGGATGCCCTGGGGGATTTCACACAGTGGGACATCCTACAATGGGGTGTCCGAGGGGCAAGGACCAAAACTTGGCATAGTCCAATTCCTGGGTTTTTATCCACTTTAACGGTTTTGGATGCTCTGTGCCCTTTTGATAAAATTAGTTGTTTTTTTTTTTAGGTTTGGTTGAACAGACTTCTGACCCATAGTGCTCCTTCACACTGTGGGCCAACAACCCTACCCCTCATTGTGTGTCTAGAACTGCCCCTGCTATTGGAGACACATTTTTGTATGTTTTGGAAGTTTTTATCTATTCCACTACAGCAGTTTGAGGGTTAAAACAAGTTGCATTCAGAATCATATGTTTGGGAACTGCCATGTAACTACACCTAGGAGCTGTTTTTGGGTAAGCATGAAGAGTTCACTGACCGAGGGACTTTGAATGTAAGAGAAAAAAAATGATGTATGCATATATGTAAATTGGTAAACATTTTCCATTTGGTAGAAAGGTGGTTTGACAATTTGACAATGAGTCTTGAGCAGGGGTGGGGAAAAAAAGCAGGATGAGCATGTCTAGAGAGTGATACACCTGTATCATTTTATAGCACAGTTGCCACATTTTGACAGAATTAAATTGGTTCATGCTTTGGAATGATTCAGGCATGGAAAAAAAGTCTACTTCCATGATATACTACAGAGTTTGGCATGCCTACATTGCTTGGTGTGAATCCAAGAGTCTCCCTTGCCGCACATATCTCTAGGATCCTGGAGTTTTTACAACACGGTTTAGACTTGGGGCTCCAGCTGAGCACCCTCAAGGGCCAGGTCTCTGCCTTGGCCATCCTTTTCCAGAGATCCTTTGCCAATCATAGATTGGTCAGTAATACCAGTGTGGGACTTGAATTTGGTACTTTCTGCTCTCCAAGGTCCTTCCTTTGAGCCTTTGTGCGATGCTGCATTGTCTATTTTGACCCTCAAGGTGGTCTTTTTGGTATCGATCACCTCGGTGTGTCGCGTATCAGAGCTGGCCGCGCTTTGTATGAAGCCTCCTTATTTTGAGCGGCATAAGGATAAGGTGGTTTTTCGCTTTAAACCTGATTTTTTGCCTAAGGTCGTTTCTCCCTTTCATCTTAATGAGGAAGTGGTCTTGCCTTCCTTGTTTCCTACACCGACTAATTCTAAGGAAAGGACCCTGCATGCCTTGGATGGGGTCAGAGCCATTAAGTATTACCTGGTTGCGTCTGAATCCTTCAGGAAATCGGATTTGCTCTTTGTCCTAACAGAGGGTTCTAGGAAAGGATTGCCACCAGCCAAGTCCACTCTCAGTAAGTGGATCAGGCAGGCGGTGGTGCAAGCATATTCTGCCAAGGGGGAGAAACCCCCTTTTTGCATTACAGCTTATTCTACTAGAGCTATTGGTGCTTCCTGGGCTTTTCAGCACCAGGCATCTGTTGAATAAGTTTGTAAGGCCGCCACTTGGTCTTCTGGTCTACCTTTACAAAATTTTACAAGGTTGATGTTAGGGCCCAGCCGATGCTGTCTTTGGCTGAAAGGTGCTTCAGGCGGTAGTGAAATGAACTACATGCTGTTCTGCACTGTGGATCCTGCCCTAATGGACACTGCTTTTGGATGTCCCACTTCTGGGACGACCTGGACTGGATATAGGGAAAAATACAATTCTGTGAAACTCGCCTGTAGAATTGTTTTTGAATATATCCGGTCCAGGTCGTCCCACCCCGCCCTTGTTTTATTATCTCTTGTTTGCCTGTTATGGTGATTACCATTTTTATATTGGACCGTTGTCCTTAAGGTTTTTTGTTGGAGAGAGTACATGCTGAAGCTATGTAAGATAACATGGTTTCTTGGCCTGTCTCTTTTCTTACTGCTGTTTAACCACTGGGAAATCATAGTGAGACACCTGCTTTTATAGGGGGCCGGGAGGAGCGACCGCTTTTGATTTTGCAGTCGAGCGCCCCCTGGGGGCGGAATACCTAATTGTCATCACTTCTGGGACGACCTGGACTGGATATATTCAAAAACAATTCTACAGGTGAGTTTCACAGAATTGTATTTTTAGTCCTTTCTCATTTTTAGGACTGTTTTAAGCCATATATTTATGACCCTTCTTATCAGCAGGGTGTCCTCTCTTTGGCTAACAGGATTACCTTATTTCCCATTAGGTAATCCTATAAATTACAGGTGGGTAGAGGCATGAATAAATCTGAGTGACAACAACCTTACCTCTATTATTATGCCAATGCAAATTTAAGCTTGAGTTTTCTGTTAATTATATATGCTTAGCTATAACTTTTTGAAGCTTTCTTTACTAATGCCCTTTGCTGACTCCCAACACTAATAGCTTTAACTTTTTTGATAGCTTGTGTTAAAGCACATTGTGAGTACTAGAAGTCATACTCAAGCCATTTTTTTTTTTTTTTTTTTTGAGTGCCTGGTGTAGTCCAGAAAGGAAACTGCACGCCACAAAAAGCCTTATTGGTCTGTATGTGCCATGTAAATAGTGTTTTAAGAAAGTGCTTTTACCTTGTACTCCCCCCTAAGGTGGCTTGTTACTCTGTGATGGTGCTCTGTCGCCTACCCCCATAAAGCCATCCTCTTCTAACCTTGTGGTGATGAGGGCCAAAGCCCGCAACACAAGGGAGTTGCTGGTTGTTATATATATGTGCTTCACGCAAGCTTTGCAAGTTCAGATTTTTTTTATTTTTTAAGTGCTTGAGGTAGCACAAGAGGTGGTTTGCATGGTGCCACCTGCTCAGTATAGTCTCTTGGCCTTTATGTATCAAGTAAATACTTTGTTTTAAGACAGTGCTCCTTACCTTTTTTGTTTTTATTAAAAATAATTCTACACAGAAGACCTTTAGTTTTACATATACATATAGTGGTTGTATATGATTTAAGCAATTCTATTTGTAGGACTTAACCACCCATTTTATTTGGCCTCATAATGCGATTTTAACCTCCAAGAAGAGCTCTGCGCACATTTTGTACAAAAAAAAAAAAAAAAAAAATCAGTAGAAATGTGACCTCAAAGTATATGACCTGTTACATTCTAAAAAGAATCACTGGCAGTTAGTTGAACAACCCCCTTCTGTGTACCCCAATGGTTGAGCGCCTGAATTTATGAGGCTTTCTCGTTCCTTGGTCTGGCATATAAGTAAGCTGTAAATTTTAATTGGACATGCACTTATATAAACCAGGCCCCTAGCAGATAAAAATAGATTATAAAATCCAGGGCATTTCTCAATTGCTGAAAACAAGGTCTTGTTTATCAACCACTGCAAGCTGGGACTGCTTTCAATTCAAGGTAATTATATTTCTGACCTAGTCTTGGATATGCAGCTTTTCATTTAAAGAATTAGTTCCCCGAAGGACCGAAGTGAAAAATAAGCCCTCTTTTGTTCTCCATTTATTGGCAGACCAGGTCAGATGCCCTGATTAGCTCTCAGCTGGAGCCTAGGCTGAACTTTGACACCGAAGCCCAAAAGCAGACTCTCGCCAGCAGCAAAGGAAGAATTAAAGTTTGGTAAATGAAATCCCAAGGCAGAGCCACATTATTGTGCAGCTGACACAAGATTAGAACTTAATTATTCAGCGACACTACAAACATATCAGGTTATTGATAGTCTACGCCACTTGAACTATGGTATTTATTAGTATGCCTCATGTTGTGTGAAAACTACTTGTGTCTACTTTTTCTGCAACCGTTTCTTTTGAACTAACCGCTCTCTGTATTCTCTGTCTAATGTTGAAGCACTGTTTGAAATCTCTTGGGTAATTCACAAATTTACTTTTCATGGGTCCCACTGTCTAGGATTGATTGGAATTGCACTTTCCAACTTATCCCATAATTATGTGCATGTTCAGTTGTCTTTCTGAAGCTTCACTATTATGGCAGGAAGAAGAAGGAAAAGGGGTTGCACGATGACTTTATTTCAACTAACAGATAGCAGAGTAATTTATAAATATCCTGTAATATGAGTGAGTTTAAAACAGAACAAAACCCACACAGGGACGACTGCTGGCTTCCCCAGGCCATCCTAAACCATAATGCCCCGCTGTGTGAACCCCCCCCCCCCCCCCCCCCAGGGCGCAATGAAAAACGACGCATGCTACTGCATTCCCTCCATCATTGGGCTGAGCACACATTCAGATAGGCTGGGACGGGAGCGCATGGCTAGGGGGGTGCATTCCCCATTGAAGTCAATGAGAGCCCTCACATGCACCACTGGACCAGGGATAGGTGAAACCAGGCTTGGGGGTTTCAAATTGCTGGGTTTTGTTCTGCTTTAAATAGCTGGCCAGGATACAAGGAGGGGGGGGGGGACCCTGCAAACATCCGTATAGAAATACTGGATAATAGCTTTTTAATTTTTCTTGATCTTTGGTCTTTTGCATGTCCTCACGTTTTGTTATTGCTTCCTCCATTAAAATAGAAGGCAGCAGAGGTTATATTATTTACTCCAGCAATTGGTGAGCTTTTAACTCCTTACTAGGATTTCAGTGATTGGTGTTCAAGTTAATGCCTATTGACTCCAACTGATCCTTTAAAAAGTTGCAGATAAATAAATAAATAATAATAACTAATAAATAGTTATAAAAGTATAACACATGGAGTGCCATAGCAGTTTTTATAAGGTATGCTTTAAAGTGGACCAACAGCCAGGATTTTGACTATCCTTGGCTTTGGTCCACTTCGCCGGGACACCCCAATCAGGGGTGCCCTGCTATGTGAAACCCCCTCAGATCGCCTGATTCTACTCACCTCACCCCGCTCCTACGGCACATGCACGGCCGCTCGTCCAATCAGCGCGCTCTGAGCCGCAGAGGTATGCGCGTCAAAGCCGCGTCTAACCTCAGCGGCTCAGAGCACGCTGGCGGCCGCATCACGCGCTTCCCTCTAACAGGGAGCACGCCCGCGCTGGCCATTCACAAATGGCTGGCGCGGGCACGCGTCCGGATACAGAGAAGCGCGAGATGCGCATGCGCCGTTGGACCGGGAGTCAGGTAAGGTTTGCTCGCGTCCCTGGGGGGTTTCACACAGTGGAGCATCCCGATCTTGGGAGGGATGTCCCGAGGGGAGGGATTGGATCAGCCGATCAGGCCGGGTGTTGGTCCACTTTAAAGTGAAATCACAAATTGGCTCATCTCAAGAATGTCACCCAGGCTGCTGGCCGCATCCCCGGTTTCTCTGTAGAGGTGCTACTGGGGTCCTGCTGGTGCTTAATGGAGATGACTATATAAACGTTGTGTACATATATGATCTATAAAGCTCTAAAATCCTGCAAAAAGTCACTATACTATTACCCATCATGCAGTGTATTTGGCAGATGTTAAAAGGGATAATGATATGCACTTACACCCTATGTTGTGGGTGGTGATAAACAAGTATGGTGATTATTTATTTTACTGGCGGACAATCCAGCTTTATCTGTGCTTATGTGAAGGGGCATATTATTAAACTGACCTTCTAGGCAAATGGTTATGTTGGCCTGCTTTCTGCTTGCCCCATTCTGGTTGCCAGGGGCTGCATCTTTAATTCACCATCAATTAGCATTTTCTCATAAACCTTGTTGCACTTGCTCCCTTCTGCTGACTTTTCATTCTCAGTCCCCTCAGTAAATTTTTTTCGGAGGGGACCGATACATTAAGCTAAGCATGAATAAGTCATGTTCCACTGCTGAGGTGGCTCAGTAGATGGGGAGCATTTACTAGGGCTTAATTAGATATACAGAGCAGACTGTAAGGGGCCCTTACTGCCAGCATGGGGAGAGCAAAAATCAGGTTAATTTAACCATTAATTTTCCAACAGAAACCCTTTAGCCAGCATACTGCCACCCAAATGATACCCACAGCCTGTGAAGAATTCAGTTAAGCACTAAGAACAGAACTAAACTAAATACATCTGTTGTTACTAGAGGTCAGTCATTCATTCATTTGCATTTTATTTATTTTATTTTTTGGTGGTGGTTGTGCAGGTTGTTTTCTTATGAGTGTAAGTTTGTACACATGTATGCTTTCTTGTATTTGCTGTGTATTCCTCTCTAGAAATGCATGTGAAGTTCTGCTTATTTTAGCATAGTCTTTTGTCAGCAAAATCTGCACCTACCAGCACTGCAAAGTCACTTTGTTTTTCAATTGTGTTGTAATTGTGTGCTGCAGCCTTCTCCTAATTACCTCTAACTATAGCAGTTTATGCTTTTACAAAGTTGCAAAAAAAAAAAAAACCTTTTCCTGAAAATAAAACAATAAAGCCCCTGATCCATTCACACAAGAGAAAACAAGCCTTTTTAATATACACCATGAGTTAGTGCGGTCCCGTTCAGATAGATTGTTTTATACCTCCAGCTGCTACCAAATAGCTGGCGTGCTGAATAAGCACTTATTTCAGCATGCCCTTGATAAAATTAATGAAAGCATCTGTAGTGGAAGCAGCGGCAGCTGCACAGCCTTATGGAAAGTGCCAACTTCAACTTTGCATTGCGATCAAAAAGGAGCAGTTTGGATCTGGAAACCACTTCTGAGCTGTTTTTTATGCATTAGGAGTCGCACCTGCCACTGCTTCAGATGGGAGCAAAAGGAAGTTTGTTGATTAGGTTGTCTTGTTAGGGCTATTGTTATTGGCAAGAGAAGGGTGATGTCATCGTTATCAGGCCCAATAGGACTCCTGCTGGGTGACAAATTATTTGTTGGCTGCAGTTTTCTCAGCGTGAGCTTTTCTGTAAGGAAGGGGGGTGCACACCATAGCATCCTCGCTGTTGTCTTCTGTTAGACTGCAGAGAGGTGAATAGAAATGAAAAGGATTTATACTTATACTTAATCAGTGCACATAGTAATAACAGCAAAGGTGTATTCAAACATAAGTGCACATTTAGGGTAATTACACAGCCACCAGGTGGAGCACTGGAGATTTACATGTTTAGAAACGGTTTTAAGGGCAACGTGTTCAGTGAAGGGTATGGCTTCACCATCTGCCACTTTCTCATTTTCTCATTAATTCTTCCATCCCTGAAGCCAGCAAGCACATTGACTTTGAACAGTATTTCATCTGCTCACTACTAAAGCCTTTCCCACTTGGGCGCTGCACAAACGTGCTTCTGTGTGCCAGACTAACATCCCTGAAGAGTGAAAGCAAGTAGTTAACATATTTTTAATGTTTATATTCTGTAGAAATCGTGAAATCAATGTGAAAAAATAAGCTGATAGCTAACTTTAAAGCAGAACGCCAGTCAAAAAGAAATGCTTCCCCAAACTGCCCCTCTGATGTTCAGTGGCATAGACTGTTTAGGAGGGCATAGCCGCATGCATATGAAGTGGAATAACTGCACTGCTAAGATTACATGGGGGCACCCATCTTACTACACACCTGACAATTCTGTTTACACACAATCATGAAAGAGGAGCTGTGCCAGCAGCAATTCACACCAAACTGAGAGAGATGTATGCCTGAGAAACATGGGGAAGCTTGTATACCATTCTGCACACCCTCTGAATAAACAGCTGCTGAAGGAATTCCGTGTGAGGGGGAAACGGTTACAGTATACACATAAGGGCAAACTAGATGGACCGTATGGCGTCCTTCTGCTGTCAACCTTCTATGTTTCTATTTATTTGTGTATGCAATTGTGTTGCAGCCACAGAGCATACAAACAATGTAAATAATTTATCTAAAATGTATATAGGAGCTCTCAGCTGTGAGCAGAACAATTATGAGTCATTTCAGATGATGAAGTTTTACTTCTGGCTAGAAATAAGGGATGATTTGGACAGATTTGAGGCAAGTTTTTTTTTTTCTCAGACGCAGGCCTTTCAGGTGTAAGTCTACATGGCAGCTCCCACGTATTTCAAGAGCACAATATCTTCATGGGGTTAAGCCCTCTCAAATTAAGAAACTGGTTGCCAAAGAGGGGCTTTAGGGAAGCAATTTACTAAGCTTTGTCTTTTTGACTAGAGGTCCAGTTTAACTAATGCAGTTGAAACAACTATGAAGAGCAGTAAGGAGGTATATTTATACTCCAGGTAGCATTTTTCTCTTGGAATCTCCTCCCGCCCCCTAGCTGTCAAATAACACTAGGGGGAATTCCAGTGAATTCCTGGCAAGCTGCCAACCTGTAAGGAATGGGGACCATTATCCGCCTCACATCCAAACACAGAGTGTTCATTTTGACGGCTTTTGCTGGCAGAATAGGAGCCGATGGAGGGGAGCAGGGGCATGTGACATAGAGAAAACTCTGTTTGGCACTGGATGAAAACGTTGAAAAGATAAGTAGAGTTTAATGTTAGATCAATACATTACTTTTGTGTGTTTATATTACTTTTTCTACCTCAAACTATTAAGGGGTCCAAGGGACCCATTTACTAGGCACGGGTGGGGGTGACTCAATGTGTGTTTTACATTGTTAGTCCACTTTAAAGGCCATTAGTTGGATAAAGACAACAAAATAACATCTATTTAAACCTGATCCACTCTTCCAGCCCTAGCTCCTGAAATTCTGCTAGCCTTTTACCCCTCCTCACTTAGGCTGATGGCACAATCCCCTAACAGCTACTGTGTGACACACATTGGCTATACTGTGATGAGAACTCTTCATGGACACTTTTGCTCCCTCATGATTAGAGGTACAGTAGAGGTACAGTGCAGTGCAATGGGGGGACGCTCTTACACTTACCTTCTCTCCCCCACATCAAATCCCAGCTGGTCTGCTGCTCAGAAACCTTCCGGTTTCCAAGTATGGCGCTCCTGACACCTCCTGTCCCACCCTCACGTCAATCTCTGTGCACAGTGCTGTCTATTCATTGCAAGGGGTGGGTCAGACGTGGCCTTCCATTGCAATAAATGGACAGGGAAAGGTAGGGGCACAGCCATGACTAACAGCAAGCGTGACCAGCAGGAGCAGTGGACCGGGCTGAAGTTGCTGCTGCGCAGGAGAGAATGTTTTTTCTTTTTTTTTTTGTGGTTATCAGATTGCCATTGGACAGTATGTCCGTGGGACACTGATCACAGTGGAGTGTTAACAAAATCAAAATAAGTTTTTTTTTGTTTTTTTTTTTTTTTTTTTTCTGTGTGCCTTTTTTTAAATTTTTTTTTTACACTTAACCCTTTGCGACTGGTAGGGGATCCATGAGACCCTTATACCGGTTCACAAGACCTAAGGGACTAGCAAGTCACCTGTGGATAGCGGGTGATTTGCCATTAACCCTGAGACCCTCATTACCTGCCTCCCCAAAGCCCGGGGGGGGGGGGCAGAGGAGCCTGGGGCTATTTAGGCTTTGCAGGCTTGTAGCCTGCAGGTCCGGGGACCACCAAGGATGGCCCCTGCACCCTGTCTGCAGGCTTGTAGCCTGCAGGGCCAGGGACCACCAAGGATGGCCCCTGCACCCTGTCCTACAAGCCACCATATCTGGTCCTCAGGCTGGTTATACTGAGTAAGGGGGGCCTCCCACCATTTTATGGGTGATTTGTAAGCATTTTTAACCCTTAAAATTCCCCCAAAAAAGGGTCCTCTAAACTCTGTCGCAAACAAAATGTAATTTTTCAGGGAATTCCTGATCCGTTAAACATGCAAAATGGTGAAAATGACGACATCAGAATGACAAAATCTCAAGTACGCTGGCAGTTAAAGTGGACCAACACCCTGCCCGATCGACCCGGAAATCTGTAAGATTCCCGGGCCGATCAGATCCCTCCCCGCGGGGCATCCAAAATCGGGATGCCCCTCTGTTTGAAATCCCCCAGGACGCCCCATTCACCTTACCTTACTCCCATTCCAACGACGCATGCCCGGGCCGCATCTTGCCCTTCTCTCTAGCAGGGCGCGTGCCCTGTTAGAGGGAAGCGCGAGATGTGGCCGCCAGTGTGCTCGGAGCCGCTGTGGTTGTCTGTCCCTTGGGCGTGCATAGCACAGCAGCTCTGAGCGCGCTGATTGGATGGGCGGCTGCACATGCGCCGTAGGAGCTGGGTGAGATTAGTTTTTTCTGCCATTCTGGGGGGTTTCACGCGGCGGGGCACCCCCAATCGCGGTGCCCCACGGAAGTGGGCCAAAACCCAGGATAGTGAAAATTCTGGGTGTTGGTCCACTTTAAAAGGGTATTGTTCTGCTCAGGAGACCTTGCTCTTTCAGATTTGGCTTGTTTTTTCTTGTTTGCATATTGATATTAAAAAAAAAAAATGTGTTTTTATTTTTTTTTTTTTTTTGTTTTTTTTGCAACCAAAGAATTCTTCAAGGGATTACTTCCAGAAAGATGAGCCCACTACAACAAGCTGTATACGCCTAGATAGCTTAACATGTGTGCTTTCAGGGAATATATGGCTTGTTTAAAAAATTGCAAGGTTTGCACTTGACGATGCAAATGTAAAGGCTTGTTTTTTTTTTGTTTTTTTGTTTTTTTTTTATTACAAGGTGCGCATAGTTGTATTCTCCTAAAGTGTTTCAGTTTGGGGGAGTCTCCTGAGCAGGGTGTTTGCCAATACATATGTGTTACCGTTGTAACTGGGAGAAATGGGGCTTTTACTTGCAATAAGGTTTTATTGAAAAACTACAAATCTTTAAAAAAAATAAATAAAAAATCACATCAAAGCCCAGGCTAAAAAAAAAAAAAAAAAAAACTATTTATAATTTTCCTGGGAAATTCCTTTAAAAAAATCACAGTTGAACATGTGTAGCACAAAATAGTGAAAAATGGTCTAGCAAAAGAGGGGGACAAAAACTCTATGTATGCTGGCACTGAAAGGGTTAAAGTCGATCAAAACCTGGTATTTTGACTCTCCCTCTCCCTGGGGCATCCAGACTTGGAACAGCCCGACTGTGATCCAACAGTGCTTAGCATGCTTAGCTTTATTCTGCTACTCTTAGCCGACGTGAGGTTACATTGGCTAAGGACCGAATTGAGCCAGGCATACATTCCCAAATATTCTGCTTTTATGGCTGCAAACTACTGGAATTTTACCATCACCGACTTTATCCTGTCCTGAAATAATGGCTTAGTGCTAGTGCTACCACAATTTCTCTGATGTTTAGAGATGCCCTTTTCTTCATGCAGTACTTTGGGCAGAATATAGTGCTTAAACCTACTGTTTCGGCATGGTCTAGGTACAGCCATCATTCTCCCCTGTGAAAAATTTTAGTGGAATCATATGTACAAAAAATATTTTTTTTTTTTTTTTTTTTTGCTTCTAGTAGGAAACAATTTTTTTTTCTCCAATACAGAGGTGTATGTTTAATCACCATGAAGTTAAACTAATTTCTCCCTTTGACCTCTGTGATGCTTTATGTGATTGGATAGCACAGGAATTGTTTGAAATCCTTACGGATGAAAGTGTTTAACCTTAAAAAGTGTATGTGGTTAGCGCCTCTGTTTAATAGTATTAAATATTCTGTTAGGTTAGGGTGTTAACATAAAAATATCATGATACTAAGAAAGTGTTTAATGTTTTGTTTACATACTTTTGACTTGCATGTGTGGTACCTATACTGTATGTCTATCCACATAGTTGCAGTTTATACAGCATTTGATTGGGGGAGGGGAGCCTGGTAAGCCATTAGAGGGCAGTAGAGTCCTGTGGATCAACAGTTTCCTCATATTCTCATCTCCTGCCAATAAGTCATGTAAGGTACAGTATGCGCTGTTTCCTGGATAGATTGAGAAATTTGATTTTGTATGAAAGCCACATTTTTTTAGCGATTCATTCTGTATGGTGCAGCACATGCCCCTAAAATCATTGCAAAGTATAATGTTTTTTTTTATGTCACCTTAATCATTTCCCTACAGCCTACATCACTTAAATGGATAGCATAATACAATCTTGTTTTTAAACAGTTCTTCACGGGTTAAGAAAGATGACGCTTGCTAGACATTGCTGTTTTCCTTCCTGCTGCTTGAGTCTGCTGTGCACGCTCCCCCCTCCCACTTAACATGTCATATAACATCAATCCGGGCTGCGCAGGCTTCAGGTGAGGACCCTCTTCCGGGTCCTCACCTCTTGTAATGGCGGCGATCGCCGCCACCCCCTATCCGCGCCCATTGTGGGAGGAGCGGGATGACATCACCCCGCTCCTCCTACACTACCTTCTGTCAGATGCCAGTGGTGATCTGAGCAGGGTGGGTGTGAGGCGAGGATGCTCTCACCCGCCCGGCGGCGATCACTACCGGCATCTGTCACTGACATGACAGCGGCGCGGGACAGCGACAAGGGACGCTGGATCGGAGGTGAGTACAGTAAAAAAAAAAAAATAATAAAGATTTTTGTCAGTGTCTTTTTTTTACATTTAACCCCTTGACCCCTATACCAGTTCACAAGGCTGGGGGGATGGCAAGTCACCTGCGACTAGCGGGTGACTTGCCATTAACCCCCGGCACCCCCATTACCTGCCTCCCCAAAGCCCGGGGGGGGGGGGGGGGAAGAGCCCGGGCCCACGGGCTGTGCGGGCTTGTAGCCTGCAGGGCCAGGGGCCTCAAAATCTGGCCCCTGTGCCCTGTTTCTACAACCCCTGCATAGCTGGTCCCGGGCGCTGGTTACTTTGGGTAAGAGGGACCCCCTGGGAGGGGGACACTGTCATTTTTTTTTTTTTTTAATTAACCCTTTGTGTTCTGTCATCCAGCAGCTATAAAAGGCTTCCAGCAGGTGAGCAGAAGCCAGTGATCGCCAAGGGGCACAGTGCTCCAGGATGGATGGGAGGTAAGTATTACATAAAAAAAAAAAAAAAAAAAAATAAGGTTTATCTGAGGCGGTTGTTCAGACCCTGATTAGGGCTAGGAAGCGGTCCTCTTCTGGCATTTACTATAGGACTTGGAGGGCCTACATTGATTGGTGTGAGGCTAGGAACTTGCCTTTTCTGTACCCAGGATTTTGGAGTTTCTTCAGCATAATATGGATCTTGGGTTCCAGCTTAGTACCTTGAAAGGACAGGTTTCTGCTCTGTCAGTTTTCTTCCAGAGGTCTTTTGCTTTACACCCGCTGGTTAAGACTTTTTTCCAAGGGGTCGCGCATGTGCGGCCCCCTTGGAAGGCTGTAGTCCCTGTTTGGGATTTGAATTTGGTTCTTTCGGCTCTGCAGGGTCCTCCTTTTGAGCCGTTACAGGATATTGCTCTTTCGGTTCTCACTCAGAAGGTTGCTTTCTTGGTGGCTATTACCTCTGTCCAGCGTGTCTCTGAGTTGGCGGCCCTGTCGATTACTTTGAGAGACACCAGGATAAGGTGGTTTTTGGTTTTAAGCCGGATTTCCTTCCTAAGGTGGTGTCTGCTTTCCACCTCAATCAGGACATTGTTCTCCCTTCCTTGTGTCCTAAGCCTAACAATGACAAGGAGTGGGTTTTGCACAATTTGGGTGTTGTTCGCTGTGTGGAGTACTATTTGGTGATTACTTCTTCCTTCCGCAAGACGGACGCTTTTTTCGTGGTGCCCTGCGGGCCCAGGAAAGGTTTGGCACCTGCTAAATCTACGATTAGCAAGTGGATTCGTCAGGCCATTGTTGGGGCCTATTCTGCTAAGGGGAGGACTCCTCCTTTTAGGGTTACTGTGCACTCTACTCGTGCTGTTGGTGCATCCTGGGCTTTTCAGCACCAGGCTTCTGTTGAACAAGTTGAACAAGGCTGCTACTTGGTCTTCCGTTCATACTTTTTCCAAGTTTTACAAGGTTGATGTGCGGGCTTCAGCGGATGCTGTTTTTGGCCGCAAGGTTCTGCAAGCTGCAGTGGTTTGAGTTGGTACATTCTTTACTGTTTCTGGTTCCCACCCATGACGGACACTGCTATTGGATGTCCCAGATGTCATGAAAAGGAAGTGGAGTGTATAGCACACTTAGAATAATACCGTTTTGTGAGTACTCTCCTTTAAAACGGGTATTATGAGTGTGCCATACACTCCACTTCACCCCACCCCTTTTTTTCAGGTATTCTGGGGCTTTTATATGGTGAACCATTGGTTTTGATTGTTACGGTTATATTTGGTTCTTCCTGGTCCCTTTACTGCTTTTATACACTGGGGAATTTGGTGGGAGGTCCCAGGTATATATGGACTGGGAGGGGCTTTCTTTTTTGCATATTCATCTCTGCAGAAGTTCGCCCTCTACTGGAGATTACCCAGATGTCATGAAGAAGGAAGTGGAGTGTATGGCACACTCATAATACCCGTTTTAAAGGTGAGTACTCACAAAATGGTATTTTCACATGCAATATGGTTTTCCTTAATAAAGTACATTTTTTATTTAAAATAAAGGAGTAAATTTTCTAAAAAAAATTTTATTTATTTTTACTTAATTTTGTAAAAAACAAAATAAAATTTACAAACGAGACATTTCATGTTAAAGCCTAAACACTGCTGCAAAAAAATATACATAATTTTCCTGAAAATTCCAGCAAAAATGGCGCAAAACATGGCGCAAAATGGGGAAAAATGACCTGTCAACAGAGGGTGACAAAATCTCAAGTAGGCTGGCAATTAAATGGGTTAAAAGTAGCTATGCATGTTGAGTATTGTTCTGTTCGGGGGACCTTGCGCTTTCAGACTTCGCTTGTTTTTTCTGGTTTGCATATTTATATTTTAGGAAAAGGTGGCTTTTATTCAGCTTTTTTTTACATTTTTTAGGGAAACCCTGTGCAACCAAAGAATTCTTTGAGGCATTAATTCCAGAAAGATGAGCCCACTACAACAAGCTGGGTACGCTTAGAAAGCTTAACGTGTACTTTCAGGGAATATATGGTTTATGGGGGATATTCCAAATGTAAAGGGTTGTTTTGGTTGAAAAATCGCAAGGTGCACACTTTGTCTGCAGAGCTGAAATTTTCAAGTAAAATTACCGTTACGCACATGCTTTACTTTGGGGTGTTTGGCAACTCTTCCCTTGACAGTACCTATGCATGTTGGGTATCGTTCTGTTCAGGGGATGCTGCTTTTTCAGATTAAACTTGTTTTTTCTCATTTGTATATAGTTTTTTTAGGAAAATGTGGCTTTGATACTGCTTTTTTATCCTTTTTTTAGGGAAACTCTTTGCAACCAAAGAATACATTTAGGGATTACTTCCAAAAAACTATGGCCACATCAGCAAGCCTGGTAAACCTAGAAAGCTTGAGGTGTGTACTTCCAGAGAATATATAGTTTGTTGTGGGTATTTCAAATGTAAAGGGTTGTTTTGCTTGAAAATCGCAAGGTGTGCACTTTGTCTGCAGAGCTGAAATTTTCAAGTAAAATTACTGTTACGCACATGCTTTACTTTGGGGTGTTTGACAACTCTTCCCTTGACAGTAGCAATGCATGTTGGGTATCGTTCTGTTCGGGGGATGTTGTTTTTTCAGATTAAACTTGTTTTTTCGTTGTTTGTATATAGTTTTTTTAGGAAAATGTGGCTTTGATTCTGCTTTTTTATCCTTTTTTAGGGAAACTCTTTGCAACCAAAGAATACATTGAGGGATTACTTCCAGAAAACTATGGGCACATCAACAAGCCTGGTAAACCTAGAAAGCTTGAGGTGTGTACTTCCAGAGAATATATAGTTTGGGGGTATTTCAAATGTAAAGGGTTGTTTTTCTGGAAAAACTGCAAGGTGCGCATATTGCATAGCATAGTTGTATTTTATCTGAAAATCCCCTAAAGCGCTGTTTCAGTTTGGGGGAGTCTCCTGGGCAGGAAAGGGTGTCTACCTATACATATGTGGTATCGCTGTAACCGGCAGAAATTGGGATTTCACACGCAATAAGATTTTATTGACAAACTTACATTTTTTATTACAAAAAAACACTACAAATTGTAAAAAATAGATTTTTTTTAATTTTTTGCACATATTTCACCCAACAATATATTGAGAATACACCTAAAAAATGACAAACAAGACATTTCATGTTAAAGCCCAGACGCTGCTGAAAAAAAAAACAATATATATTTTTCCTCGGAAATCCCAAATCACATTTGAACATGGGGAGCGCATAATAGTGCAAAATCTTCTAGCAACAAAGGGTGACAAAAACTCCCAGGTAGGCTGGCACTTAATGGGTTAACTCAAGTGATAGATATGTTAATCTATTCCACTGTGCAATTGTTAGGAATATTTCATTAAGCAGTTACATTTATGGTAGTTATTTTTATGATTAATACATTTACATCTAAGTCGTCATGTTTTTATTTGGCGATACAAGGTTTTTCTTTCACTTTCTTTTTTTGTTTATCCATTGATTGGTTGAGTCTGTCAAACAGTGAATTGAATGGCAGAAAGTTAATGCCATATGTACTATGCCCAAAGATTTCACTGGCATGCTGGTCCTACAGTTTTTACACAGCACTACAATTACTATGGTACTTGAATAAAAAAAAAATGAAAGGGTACACATCTTTTGTCCTATCCACAGATAATCATTCCTATTCAAACGGTCAGCAACTCACTAGACCGAAGGATGCCAGACAACGAAACCTGGCTTGCGATCTGCCATTAGTCACAGGAGCACTGTTGCGTCCTCTCTATTCACTGCATTGGAAGAGATGTGCCAAGGCCTAACACGCCATTGTAGTGAATGAAATGGGCGTGGCTGTACCCCAGACCACTTGGCCAGTGGTTCATAAAGAATTGGGAAGCTATTGTGCACATTTACCATAAACTGACCATATTTTTGGAAATTACAACACACACACACGTGGGTCTTCTGTCATCCTCGAACATTTTGGGACCGAGTTCCGAAGTAGTGGGTTTTAGGAGCGATTTAGAACCTTGATGGTTGGTCTCGTAGTGTGCATGGCACCCAAATTACTCTGATGGCCCCAGAACCAGCATCATATGTCCTTCTGAAAAGTCATTATTTGCTTATATTGTCCCATGTTTTCCATTGCTCTCTACAAGGTGTAATTATAGATAAGGTAAAACATACTGTACAGAGAGAAAATACTAGATGCTACAAAGTTCAAATCAAGTGTTGTGAAAACAGGAGACAACAGGAAAGAGAGCCCTGCCCTTGGTGGGTTTTGAGGGTACTTGCAAAGGCTGGGAGCATTGGAGTGTGACTGACTTAGTAGGGGGGTGCATTCCAAAGGAGCGGAGTGGCACGTGAGAAGTCTTTAAAAGTGGAAGTGTGAGGAGGTGACTAAGGAGGACAACAGGGGAATGTCAGATGCAGAGCAGAGGTTGCGTCTGTGTTGGTATCGCTAGATTAGAAATGGAATATAGTGTGGTGGGCGGCTGGTTTGTACTTTAGAGTTAGAAGTGTGAATTGAACTCTATGAGAAACAGGTAGCCATTGGAGGGATTGACAGAAGGGATCGGTACTGGAGAAGCGAGAGGAGAGGTAGAGAAGGCAAGCCGCAGAGTTAAGAATAGATTGGCGGGCACCAGTCTGTTCGTAAACCGGTAAACGGTGTTGCAGTAATAAAGTCAGGATACAACCAGTGGTATCGGGTGAGAAGATGGGACGGATGTGGGAGATGTCGCAGCAGGTGTCTAGGAACAAGAGGGGTCAAGAGAGGGCTTTTTGAGAAGTGGAGTTATACGAGCATGCTTAAAGGGGGAAGGAAAGGTACCAGTGGAGAGGGAGAGATTGAATAGAAATATTAAGGCTGGAATGACCGATGGAGACAGTTGAGGTATACGGTGGGATGGAATGGGATCAAGAAAGCAGGTGGTCAGACGGGCCCTTAGACATTATTATTATTATTATTATTATTATTATTTATTTATATAGCGCCATCAACTTCCGTAGCGCTTTACAAGGTATAAATACAGACAGGGTAAAACATATAGTACAGAGAACAATGCAAAATTAGATGCCACAGGTTAAAACCAAGTGTTGTGAGCACAGGAGACAATAGGGAGGAGTGCTAGAGAGGACAGTCAAGAGACAGGAAGTCCTCCTTGGTTTTGGGTTCTCTCCATTGCTGTTCAAGAATTTGAGAATGTTGTTTCAATCTTGCAGTGTTGGTATTAAGCCAGGGTTGCTTTTTTGGGCTGGGAGTAGCTTTTTGTTTAAGGGAAGCAACACAGTCTAGGGCAGAGGTTAGTGTATTATGGTAGTGTAAGGCTGCAGTGTATGGCACATATTAATATTTAGGGTTTTTAGCTAAGATCAGGAGATCCTAGCCCATTCCTGGGGCCCCCAGACCTTTTGTCTTTCTTCTGGTGGTCATGTGGGGAGAGCGGAAAGGGAATCCAGCAGGCTCTGTGGCTGGTCTGAAAAAAGTTAACTGAAATACACTATAACTGTTCAATTCTGATTGTAACTTCCCACTAGTATTTGCCCTTCCGACCTCGTTTTCTTTCTCTCTCTCTCTCTCTCTCTCTCTCTCTCTCTCTCGTTCGTTAGGTCTATAAATATTTGGTCACTGAACAAATATATGTATTTTTTTTTTTTTTTTTTTTTAACCATTTTTCTGAAACGTTATAGCTATATAGTGAACATGGACATGGTCCAGACTTTAAACTTTCCTTTGAGGGTATCCACATTAGAAGTGGATAAGGGGTTTAAGAATTTCAGCTCCTTAACATGTGCTACCTTATTTTTAAAGGGACCAAATGTAATTGGAAAATTGATTCAAAGGCTGTTTCACGGGCAGTTGTGGGCTATTCCTTTATTTTAGTGTCAAGCCCTCTCGGGAAGTGGGACCCAAATTTTGGGGGCATAACCAGCCTGAGGACCAGCCAAGGGGGCTTGTAGAACAGGGTTCAAGGGCCAGCTTCTGTGGCCTCCTCCCATGCAGGCTACAAACCCCACAGGGTTATGCCCCTGGCTCTTCTGCCCCCCCCCCCCCAGGCTTTGGAGAGTCAGGTAATACGGGGGCTTAGGGGTTAATGGCAAGTCACCCCCTAGCCAAAGGTGACTTGCCAGACCCCCAAGCCTTGTGAAGTGGTATAGGGGTCTCAAAGGGTTAAATGTAAAATAGACACCACACACCTTTTGTTAAATGTCAGTAAATGTCATTTTTCTTTGTATGCGGCGTCTCCATTTCTGGAAGCCAGAAATGCCCTGGGGGGGGGGGGGGGGGGTGATCGGAGGCCTCCTGAGTGAAAAGACCCAGCCACATAGGAAAGTTTTTTTTTTTTTTTTCCTGGGGGGGGGGGGGCAGGCACGTAGATTCTATATGTTTGGCACTTAAAATAAGTGGAAGTGTGCTTGGCACTGGAAGGGTTAACCCTTTGTGAGGGATCCATGAGACCCCTATACCAGTTCGCAAGGCCAGGCCCTCCATTTACCTACCTCCCAGTGGGGGAGGGGAGTCTGGTGGCTGCGACTGCTACGTGAGATTGTTGTCCACAGGGCATAGGGCCACCGGGGCTGGTCCATGCACCTACTTCTACAAGCCCTGCATAGATGGTCCCTGGGCTGGTTATGCTGGGTTGGGGGGGCACACCATTTTTTTTTTTTTTTGATCTTTAAGGGTTTTTAACCTTTAACACCCCCCCAAAGGTTGCGTGGGCTTGTAGCCGGCCCCTGTGCCTGTGTTCTACAAGCCCTGCCATTTTTTGTGGGGCATTTTTAACCATTAAAAATAAAAACAGGACTCCACTACAATTTTTTTTCTGATGTAACACTTTATAGTGTGAAATAGTTGCATTGTATTTGTAAATGTTGTTATAAAGTGTCATATATATATATATATATATATATATATATATATATATATATTCATTCTTGTAAATCTCTGCAAAAATCAGTTAAACATGCAAATTGGTGAAAAATGACCTGTCAGCATAGGGAGACACAATCTCAAGTAGCTATGCATGTTAGGTATTTTGTTTGGGGGACCTTACCTTGGACCTTTCAGGTTTAGCTTTATTCTTAGTATACAGTACGTCCTGCTCCAGATAGATTACTTACACTTGGGGTTATCCTCCGCCAGATGGCGCTGCACTGCAGAGACATGTAAAACAGGCTCCTCCCGGCCCCTCAAATACCCGGGGACCTCCCACAAATCCCCAGATTTCTCTGCAGTGCTTACTACGAAGACATGAAATTATCACTCTCTCGCAGGTGAGCGGGGCTATTAGCCTGCGGCACTGTTGGACTATTCCCACCCGTCCTTCGTGTGATGTGCCTCCCAGCCTGGGCTGCGCTGGTCGGGTGAAGGTAGGCGGCACCATGCGTGCTTATGGAGCGCTTCTCCACCGCAGTCCCCCACCAAAAGGTAGGCGGTATAGGCTGATGGCGAGCCTTTATGGGATGCCCCTCCCGCATTATTGTCCCATGCCCCGGTAGCAGTGGGCCCTGTACAAAGGGCTGCCATCCTCCCTCATTCTCCCTGTAGCCTTCAGGGGGGGAAAGAAGGGGGGGGTGGGTGTGGGTGAGCGTATATCGTGATTTGTGCATACGGCCTTTTTTCATATTTTTTTGGACTAGTATATGTGGTGTCAGCCGCGCTGACTTGTCTTTTACTATTGCAAATGCCGCCGCCGCGCGCACCTTTTCCTTCATTTGGATGTTCCGTGCCGGACGGCGGCGTTACCTCAGACGTTTCTGCGTTCTCATTGGCTGCTTGTCAGTGGACTTTGCGCTCTTCAGGGGGCGCGGCCCGGCCTGGCGCGCCCCGCGTCACGGCTCGCTCTGGCCCGCCCTTCAAGGTACTCGGCGCCATGTTGTCAGGTCGCGCACGCGTGTGACGTTCTTACTTACCGTGGTCCGTAAGTGCCCTTGCGGGCGTTTTTTTATACTCATTGTAGTATGTTTGGTTCTGACACCCTTCTTCTCATTGTGTCTTTCAGATGGGTGAATCCATTGGCTTCTCCCGGCCCGGTGTAATTGATAGTTGGGCCTTGTAAAATTACTCCCACTTCCCTAGTGGGTCATTGGGGCATCCAGGGTTGCTTTATAGCGTCAATCCCTACTGGCATATTGTGCCTAATAATCACCATATGGAGGCATCTCAGGATAATGTGACCGGGGTCCCCTTGGGACAAGACCGGCTGTGTATGGCGTGTGGACAGCCTCATGCTGACGCTGACAAGGCATGGGTCTGCGTACCCTGTGCTGAGCAAGTGCTGGCTTTGCAATCTGGCCTGCCAGTGGCTGCACCTCGTTTCATTACTCCCCCCAGCTTAAATCTCTCTTCTGTTGAGTTGCACACTTGTGGGGATTCTCAGCCTGATGTGTCTTCTAGACTGCCTACTGCTGAACAGATTATTGCGAGGTCCCTGGTAAGAAGCGGCACTTGACGCCTTATGTTACTGTTTTCCCTATGGGATCTCAGAAGTTTATGAATCTGTGTGGCTATACCCCTTTTGATGAAGGAGAGCTCTTTTCTGACTCATCTGATGAGAGACCAAGGGGTCATGACGATTCTGGCTCTGACCCCTGGGCTCCGGATGACACTGACAGATTATTGACCCAGATCTTTGAGGTTCTGTCTATCTCTCTCCCTGGTGAGGCTCCCAGGCAAAAAGGGGAGCGTTTTCATACAGCATCATCACGTTTGGAATTTCTAGAGCAGGCACATTTCCATACCCTTGTGCTCAAGGAATGGGAGTGCCCCAGTAAACTTCCCGGGGTTCCAAGGGATTGGGATAGGAAGTATCCCTTTCCCCCTGAGGTTGTTAAATGTTGGTCATCCCCCCCCCCCCCCCCCCCGAGGTGGATGTCCCGATTCTAGGGCTATCTAACACCCCTGTCATGCATTCCTCTGATTCTACTACCCTGCGGGATGCTGAGGACCGGCGCATTGACCTGCTGGACTCCCACGCCTTTGCATGTGCGGGGACGGCACTGCACCCAGTCTGTGCCTCTGCTATTACTGCTGTGGCCACTAGAACCCTTATCAGAAACATGCTTGATAGTGCCCCTGATGATCTCCCTTGTGAGGTGTTTAATGCACTCTCCAGTTGTGATGTGTTTGTAAATTTTGTCCTATTAGCATTGGATGACACCATCAGAATGTGTGCAAGAACTTCTGCCCTCGTGGTGGCTACACGCCGTTTGGTTTGGCTGCGACAGTGGGGTGCTGACAATGATGCGAAGAAGGCCCTCACTGGGCTTCCTTTTAAGGGGCTACGCCTGTTTGGGGCCCGTCTAGACCTGTTTGCTAAGAGAGGTAAGTTACCCCAGCGCAGACGTCCGTCTCGTCCCCTTCGGGGCCAGGGCCCCCCTTCACCCCCCCTACCATGGTGTTAAACAAGAAACAGGGGTGTCCTTCGCGGGGGCTCGCACAGATTCCTGTCACAGGAGCAGAAGACAACATCCTGGCTCCTCCGGGGGGGCTAAGCCCAAGTCCTCTCCCAAGTCCCCTCAGGCATGATGGGTCGCCCTCGCCCGTCAGGGTGAGGGGACGGCTGCGGCACTTTGCTCAAGTCTGGAGGCATCGCGCCTCAGACCGGTGGATTTAGGAGGTAGTGTCCTCCGGCTACAAGATAGTTTGCTTTGCGGCCTCCCCCAAGATTATCAGGTCCCGGATACTCCTGGTCCCTGCCTCTGCTCAGGTGTTGGCGCAGGCCGTGCAAGGCCTGCTGGGTCTAGGGGTCATTTGCAGATTTCCCTTAACAGACAGAGGCAAGGGACTCTACACCATCCTTTTCACAGTTCCCAAAAAAGATGCATCAGTCAGGCCCATTCTGGATTTACAGATCTTCAGCAAAAATGTTAAGAACAGGCGTTTTTCGCATGGAAACCCTGCGTTCGGCCATCAGCTCCTTGCGCCCCGGGGGTTTCATGATGTCTGTGGATATCAAAGATGCTTACCTTCACATCCCTGTGTTTTCAGGACACCAAGCTTCCTCAGATTTGCGTTGGAAGATCAACTCTGCCAAATTGTGGCCTTTGCTATCTGGCCTCTCTTCAGCTCCCAGAGTGCTCACCAAGGTGCTGGCGGGAGTGATGTCTCTGATGAGGCCAAGGGGCATCCGCGTGCTGCCCTATCTGAAGATCCTCATCACTTCCCAGTCTCTACATCAGGCAGAGTTGGATACTCAGCTGGTGGTGTCCATTCTGGAGTCATTTGGATGGGTGATCAACCACCCCAAGTCCTCACTGTCCCCTTCCTTGGTAACTCCATTCCTAGGAATGAATCTGGATGCAGTTCAGGCAAGGATCTTCCTTCCTCAGCAGAAGGTGGACAATCTGCTTGCACAGGCTCAGTCCCTCCTAGCTTGTCCCCATCCCTCCACCGGGCAGGGGATGCAGCTGGTGGGTGACCCTGATGGTGGCGTACTTCGAAGCGGTCCCTTATGCTCAGTTCCACTTGGGGCTTCTGCAACTTCTATTGTCTGTATGGGACAAGGACCCAGCATCCCTGGACAGGGTCTGTGTGCTTTCCCCCCTGGTAAGGAGGTCCCTCTTGTGGTGGATGGACTTAAGGAACCTGTTGGGGGGCAGATCATTTCTTGCCCCTTCCTGGGAGACAGTCACCACGGATGCCAGTCTATCAGGTTGGGGGGGGGGGGGGCTTTCTGCAAGTTCCAGCGGTTCCAGGGGAGGTAGGGCCTCAGGAGGCCCACACACCTATCAATGTCTTGAAGCTGTTAGCGATCAGGTTAGTTCTGGCTCGCCTGACTACTCATCTTCAGGGCCTGTTCAGGTGCGCGCAGACACCCTGACGGCAGTTGCCTACATCAATCATCAGGGAGGGACCCGGAGCAAGAGGGCCCTCCAGGAAGTGTCTCTGATCCTGACCTGGGTTGAGGCCAATGTTCCCTGCATATCAGCGGTGTACATTACGGGGGTGGAAAATCTGCTGGCAGACCCTCTAAACAGGGGGACCTCTCGCCAGGGAGAATCTGCAACAGGGTGTTCCAATCTCTGTGTCACCGTTGGGGCCAACTAGATGTGGATCTGTTTGCGTCCCGTCACAATCACAAGCTCCCGGCCTTGTCTCCCTGTCTCAGGATCCTCTGGCCGTGACCACGGATGCTTTAGCAATGTCATGGCAGGACATTCAGTTCCTGTATGTCCTTCCTCCATTTCCCCTGCTAGGCAGGGTTCTGCGCAAGGTTGCTCTGGAGGGGGTGCCAGCAATTCTGGTGGCCCCCAGGTGGCCAAGAAGAGTGTGGTTCGCAGACGTGGTGCAGATAGCAGTAGACCAGTACGTTCTGCCAGGAGTGCCAGATCTGCTCACTCAGGGCCCCTTACGCCATCCCAATTTACAAACTCTGGCTTTGACGGCCTGGATGCTGAAACCTCCATCTTGATGGAGAAAGGCTTGTCTGTCTGTGGTTGAAACCATGGTGAAGGCTAGGAAGAAAACTTCTTCCATCTATTATAGGTTATGGCGTACCTACATTGACTGGTGTAAGTCTAGGTCTCTTCCCTGTAGGTTGTTCTCAGTGCCCAGGGTTCTGGAGTTTTTACAGCATGGGTTGGAGTCCGGTCTCCAACTCAGTACTTTGAAGGGTCAGGTTTCTGACCTGTCTGTCTTCTTTCAGAAGGCTTTTGCTCAACATTCCTTGGTTAAGACTTTCTTTCAGGGGGTTACTCATGTGCGTCCCCCACGAAAACCTATGGTCCCTGTTTGGGATTTGAATTTGGTCTTGTCTGCCTTGCAGGGTGCTCCCTTTGAGCCTATTCAGGATGCTGCTCTGGCTGTACTTACCCTCAAGGTTGTCTTTCTGGTGGCTATTACTTCGGTCAGGTGTGTGTCTGAGCTGGAGGCTCTGTCTATCCAGCCTCCATACTTAAAGCGGAACACCACCTTATCCTGGTGTCTCTATAAGACGGATTTCCTGCCTAAGGTGGTGTCTGCTTTTCATTTGAACCAGGATATTGTTCTTCCTTCCTTTTGCCCTAATCCTAGTAATGCTAAGGAAAGGGTTTTGCACTCCTTGGATGTGGTCAGGTGTCTGAAGTATTAGCTAGTAGTCACTGCGTCCTTAAGGAAGATTGATGCTCTTTTTGTGGTCCCTTCTGGTCCTAGGAAGGGTTTGGCTCCTGCCAAGTCTACTATCAGCAAATGGATCCGTCAGGCTGTGATTCAGGCCTATTCTGCTAAGGGGAAGAGTCCTCCCTTCCGCCTTACTGCTCATTCTACTCGTGCTATTGGTGCCTCTTGGGCTTTAGCACCAGGCTTCTGTTGAACAAGTTTGCAAGGCCGCTACTTGGTCTTCTGTTCATACCTTTTCAAAGTTTTACAAGGTTGATGTTAGGGCCTCAGCTGATGCTGTATTCGTAGTATGTCACACCCCCCACTTCCCGATATTCATGACACTTGGGAACCCGGCCTGTAGAGGGCAATCTTGCAGAGATGACATGGAAAAAGGAGCTCCTCCTGGTCCATAAGTACTGGGTTCCTCCCACTATACCTCAGTCTTTTCGACTCTGCAGTCGGCGAAGCATTCGGAAGATGACTCTCCTTCAAGCTGCAGGTAGCCGGGTTTGCCCTGGCCCTTTTTTTTTCTCTATTTCTGTCTGAAACTCTTTAAACCTGTTTGGCTATATTGTATGCCTCCCAGCCCTGGCTGCGTGGTTCAGGCAAAGGTAGATACATACACCTTCTGGTGTATACAGGAGTATTACTCCTCCGTGAGACCTAAATGTGGGTAGGCGGCTTCCGGGTTGGTGTTCCCGGCATGGGATGCCCGTGTCCCTTTATAATCCCCTTGTGCCTTATGGGTGCTTTTCTATCTCCTCCCCTTAGTTCTCCTTTAACCCTGCTGGGTAAAAAGGAGGGGGGAAGGGGCGGGACATTATCTGGGCTTATTTGTCACCATGCACAAAAAAAAAAAAAAAAGATATATAAAATAAGTCTTTATTTCTTATTTTTATTATGTATGTTTTACTATACTATTTAATAGGAAATGTTTTATTTAGATTTTCCTATCTGTCTAGGCAGCATTTTTTGCTTACCTGTTAAAGCTCTTTGTTTTCTGGCTGTGTTCAGATTTGAATTTTCCCTCCATTTTTGGCCACGTGATCCTGGAAGTGGGCGGGGCTTAGGCATGTTTTTATTCCGAGAGCACCTGTATGCTCTGTTTGACTTCCTTTTTCCTGTTTCTTGCTTCCCTGTGGCCTTACCTCATGATGTGAGCTTATTGCATGGGCTGTGAGTACCCTTCAGCCTGGCTGAAGGGAGTGTTTTTCTGTCATTTATTTATATTGTGTGTATTTGGTGACTGTATTTTTGTTTTCTCTGTAGGTAGAAACTCCTTATTTAAAAAGGGGTTTCTCCTGGTCCTTATATAAAAAAAAAAAACCCTTAAGCCTTATTTGGGGGTCCATTTGTGTTTCAATCCTCCCACTTGGGGCTATTTAAAGGGGCATCCCGGGTAGCAATTGCGTAAATCCCATATATACTTGGCGACTATAATCAATTATAGTATAATTCTAAACACCATATGGAGGCATCCCAGGATAACGGACATGTAATTCCCTCTGCACAGACTCGGCGATGTTTTGGATGTGGGGCATCCCTTGTTGGGGATAACACAATTCTTTGCGTCCCTTGTGCGCAATTAACTATTATGCAGCAAACTGAGGCCCAGGCTTCAGTGCCTGCGGCTAATGCCTCATGTCCTACTCCGCCATGTCTTGTCCATACCCCCAATGATATTGTCATGGGTGGTGAGTCGCATTTATGTGCCAGATTGGCTCATCTTGAAAGATTAATGTCTACCTCTGTGCCTAAGAAGGCCTCAGCTAAAAGAAAGCACTTGACTCATGCCGCTCCGGCAAGGGAGTCAGACAATTGTGAACTGCTTGATTGGTCTGATCCTTCTCAGTTAGAAGAAGAATTATTATGAGGAATCAGATGTTTCTGATGAACAGCAATTTGTTGGTACTGAGATTGAGCAGAGTGAAGCAAGTGTTGTGGACACCCCAAAAGCTCTTGCTCAGTTATTTGAGGTTTTGGTGGTTATTCTTCCTGAAGTAGTCCCTCCTCAAAAAGGGGGATTCTTTGGAGTCTCTAAACCTCGTTTAGAATTTCCAAATCAAAAGCATTTTGATGAAATTATTCTTAAAGAATGGGAGAAGCCTGCGCGGCTTCCTGGCATTCCCTTGGGCTGGGACAAGAAATATCCCTTACCAGCTGATACTGTTAAGCGTTGGTCATCACCACCTGTGCCCACCGCTCTGGGCATGTTTACACTCACTGCACGGATGGGTTAAATGCGGAGGACCAATTCCTATGTGTGCGCAAGCATACAATGGCCATCTATGCATTAATATTTAATTAATTTATAGAGAGACTGGATTTTTAAAAGATATTTTGCTCATGAGTAGATGCCCCTGTGCTTAATTTATCCAATTCTTCTGTGTTGCATTCTTCTGACTCCACTACACTTAAAGATGGAGAGGATAAGCGTATTGATCAAATGGCGTGCCACGCTTTTTCCAGTGTGGGCTCGGCCTTGCTGCCTGTTGGTGCTTCGGCACTCATGACAGTGGCTATTAGGTCTGTTGTGAGAGACCTAATGAATTACTCAGGGCTTGATCCGGCCTCTGATGAGTACGCCACTCTTAAGCGATGTGAGATGTTTGCATCTTTTGTACTTTCTGCCTTAGATGATACTCTGCTCATGTGCAGCAGAACCTCTGCCTTGTTAGTCGCCATCCAGCGGTCAGTATGGTTGCGGCAGTGGGCAGCTGATATTGTAGCTAAGAAGTCGCTTACAGCGCTCCCTTTTGTGGGATTGCGCCTCTTTGGAGAAAGAATTGGATTCTGTCACTAAAGGAGGTAAATTACCTCAGCGTAAGAAACAACGTCATTCCTTGCGTGGAATAGAGGAAAGGGACGTGGCCGTCCAAGTCAGAATTGGGGGTCCAAAACCAAATCTGCCACTAAGCGTGCTCAACAATGAGGGGACGCCCTCACCCTTACGGGTGGGGGGACGGCTGCGGTTCTTCTTCCAGGTCTGGGTTCAGGAGGCATCAGACAATTGGGTTCTGGAAGTAGTCTCTTCCGGTTACTAACTGGAATTCGAGTCCCGGCTTCCTCCCAGATGTCCCGGATGTTGTCAGATCCGGCAATTGCGTAGGGACTGCTTGCAGCAGTAGTGAATCTGTTAAACATGGCTGTTATCGGCCTAGTGCCTCCAGCGGAAAGGGGTTTGGGGTTTTACTCCAACCTATTCACGGTACCCAAAAAGGACAGCTCTGTTCGGCCTATCCTAGACCTAAGGAAACTCAATCAATTTATCCGTTTCGGAAAATTCTGCATGGAGTCTCTGCGATCAACGATCGATGCTCTCCGTCAGGGGGACTTCATGACATCCATAGACATCAAGGATGCTTATTTGCACATTCCTATTTTCTGGGTCACCAGGGATTTCTCAGGTTCTCGATAGAAGACCAGCATTATCAATTTGTGACCCTGCCATTTGGCCTTACCTCGGCCCCAAGAGTCTTTACCAAGATGCTGGCAGGAGTGATGGCTATATTCAGGGTCCAGGGCAGGGCATCCGAATTATGCCTTTTCTGGACGATCATCTTATCGCGGCCACCTCCCTCGAACAATCAAGAGTTGGACACCAGGATGGTGGTCTCTACGCTAGAGAGGTTCGGATGGGTAATAAGTTACCCCAAATCCTCTCTCTGTCCGTCCAGGGAAATTCCCTTCCTGGGCCTGATTCTGGAATGGTTCTAATTCAGGACTTGATTTGTCTATTCTTGTCCAACCCTCATCAGTCTATCTGTCTAGGGATGAGACTAGTGGGATTGATGGTAGCTGCATTCGAGGCAGTCCCGTTTGCCCAGTTTCACATAAGGACGCTTCAGCTCTTCCTCTTGGCAAAGTGGGACAGGTGCCCACTATCATTGAATCAGACTTGTCTATTGTCACGTTTTGCAGTCCCTTCAGTGGTGGTTAATATCGCACAACCTCCAGAAGGGCAAGTAATTTCTGATTCCGCGTTGGGAACTGGTTACCACGGATGCCAGCCTGGTGGCCTGGGGGGGCTTCTGGAAGAAGCATCAGTTCCAATGATTGTGGGGGCCTCAGGAGGATCATTCTCCAATCAATGTATTAGAGCTTCGGGCCATACGTCTTGTTCTACTTCGACTGACCCATTTCTTACAGGGTCTGCCAGTTCAGATTCGGTCAGACAACCGAACAGCTGTTGCCTACATCAATCACCAGGGAGGGACTCGCAGTTGGGGTGCCCTCCGGGAAGTGTGTCTGATCCTTCAGTGGGCAGAGATCAATGTTCCCTGCATATCAGCAGTTTACATTCCGGGGATAGAGAATGTGGAGGCAGACTCCCTGAGCAGGGGATGTTCTCGCCAGGGAGAATGGTCTCTCAATCCAAGGGTCTTTCAGTTCCTCTGTCACAAGTGGGGGCCTCCACGGTTGGACCTGTTTGCTTCTCGTCACAATCACAAGCTGCCAGCTTTTGTGTCTCTATCCCAGGATCCTCTGGCAGTGGATGCCATGTCTCTAGCCTGGAAGGATATGGGGTTCCTATATCTGTTTCCCCCATTCTCCATGATCAGCAAGGTGGTGCGCAAGCTAGCACTGGAGGAGGTGCCAGCGATTCTGGTGGCGCCAAGGTGGCCAAGACGTCTGTGGTACGCAGACGTCGTAAGGCTGGCAGTTGACCGTGTCCATCTGCCTCTTCTTCTAGATCTCATCACTCAGGGTCAACTTTGTTACCCCAATTTACAAATGCTGGCTTTGACGGCATGGCTGCTGAAGTCTCCCTCTTGAAAGAGAAGAAGGTCTTTCTGATGTGGTTATTCAGACTCTTATTAGAGCTAGGAAGAAGTCTTCCTCTGTCATTTATTACAGGACTTGGAGGTCCTATATTGATGGTGTGAATCCAGGGCTTTGCTTTTCTATTCCTAGAATTCTGGAATATCTGCAACGAGGTCTGGATATGGGATTACAGATTAGTACTTTGAAAGGGCAAGTCTCTGCCTTGGCTATTTTCTTTCAAAGATCGTTTGCTCTTCATCCTTTGGTTAAGACCTTTTTCCAAGGAGTTGCGCATGTGCGGCCTCCCAGAAAGCCTTTACTTCCTGTTTGGGATCTTAATTTGGTGCTTTCGGCTATGCAAGCTGCTCCCTTTGAGCCATTGCTGGATATTCCTCTTCCTATTCTTACTCAGAAGGTTGCCTTTTTCGTTGCTATTACTTCTGTCCGCTGAGTTTCTGAACGGGCGGCTTTGTCTATTCAAGCCCCTTATTTTGAGAGGCATCAAGATAAGGTTGTTTTCCGTTTTAAACCGGATTTCCTTCCTAAGGTGGTGTCTGCTTTCCACCTAAATCAGGATATAGTTCTTCCTTCCTTGTGTCCTAAACCTAGTAACGACAAGGAAAGGGTCTTACATTCTTTGGATGTAGTTTGTTGTGTTAAGTACTATTTAGTTACTACCTCGGCCTTCCACAAGACGGATGCCTTTTTTGTTGTGCCTTCTGGGCCCAAGAAGGGTTTTGGCTCCTGCCAAATCTTCCCTTAGTAAGTGGATACGTCAGGCTATCATTGGGGCCTATATGGTGAAGGGGAAGGTTCCCCCTTTTCGTGTCACCGCTCATTCTACTCGTGCTATTGGAGCCTCTTGGGCTTTTCAGCACCAAGCTTCTGTTGAACAAGTCTGCAAGGCTGCGACTTGGTCTTCTGTGCATACTTTTTCTAAGTTTTACAAGGTTGATGTGCGGGCCTCAGCGGATGCTGTTTTTGGCCGCAAAGTTCTGCAAGCTGCAGTAATTTAAGTTATGCATTATTCCTTTGGGATCCCCACCCATTATAGACACTGCTATTGGATGTCCCATGTGTCATGAATATCGGGAAGTGAGGGGTGTGACATACTAGGAATAATACCATTTTGTGAGATACTCACCTGTAAAATGGTTATTACGAGTATGTCACCCCCCCACTTCCCCCACCCTTTTTTGTTCGAGGGACCCTTTATATGGTGATTATTATTATTATTATTATTATTATTTCAAATAATTTTACAATTATTGAATATAATTGGCTCTTTTTGCTCTAAGGTATCCTTTATTTGGTATTATTATTCTCATATAATTTTACAATTATTGAATATAATTGGCTCTTCCTGGTTCTTCACTGCTGTTTAAAAAGATTGAGGTATAGTGGGAGGAACCCAGTACTTATGGACCAGGAGGGGCTCCTTTTTTCCATGTCATCTCTGCAAGATCGTCCTCTACAGGCCAGGTTCCCAAGTGTTATGAATATCGGGAAGTGGGGGGTGTGACATACTCATAATAACCATTTTACAGGTGAGTATCTCACAAAATGGTATTTTTTGGCCGCAAGGTTTTACAGGCGGCCGTGGTTTAAACTACCTGCTGTTACCTTTTTTATTGGGGATCCCACCCTACTTTATGGACACTGCTATTGGATGTCCCAAGTGTAAGTAATCTATCTGGAGCAGGACGTACTGTATACTAAGAATAATACAATTCTGTGAAGTACTCACCTGTAGAATTGGTATTATAAGTATACAGTACGTCCTGCTCCACCCCACCCTGTTGTTGCATTATTCTGGATCCCCTGTATGGTGATTATCATCATTGTTATAGTTACCAGTTTTGTTCTGGGTGGTTTAATTCTCCCAGTTCTTGTTCACTGCTTTTCAATGCTGGGGATTTGTGGGAGGTCCCCGGGTATTTGAGGGGCCAGGAGGAGCCTGTTTTACATGTCTCTGCAGTGCAACGCCATCTGGCGGAGGATAACCCAAGTGTAAGTAATCTATCTGGAGCAGGACGTACTGTATACTTATAATACCAATTCTACAGGTGAGTACTTCACATAATTGTATTTTTCCCCCTTCCTTTTGTAGCATCAGTTGATATACAATAATAGGAAAGTGAGTCAGAATTGCTAAGATGGCTTTATGTATATGAATATATAGATAAAGATATATCTATTTCATAAGCTTCTAGACTGCCCCATGCCTAGTGCCCCACTTTGCACCCCTGAAAGAATGATAGTTTAAATCATTAGTAATTAATAGTTTGAACATGTTGTATGTGCCTAAAATATAATGGGCAAAGCAGGGAGCAGCTTAAACCGGATCTTCACCATGATTTATCGAAAAGCCCAAATCCTTAAAAAAAATGATTCCCCGGCATCTAAAATTAATATATTTTAAGTTTTTAGTCACTTATTATTCTTTCCCCCACTGGGCTGCAACTCTGTTAAGGACTTTAGGATACGGGCGCCGCCATCTTGACTCAGAAGCATCACAATTACTGAGGAGAGGAGAGTGGGTTATAGATGTGCTTTGCTCAGGCAGAGCAGAGCTGGGATCGGAAAAGGTCAGCAGTCCCAGAATTCAGAACAACACAGTCAGAAGGCACTTCCTGTTTGCAGGCTGCCTGATGTTCCATAAGCCGCCATATTGGATGTTTAAAAGCTTATAACATGCAGTAGATGCAGGTAGGATGATTTTTAATGTGAGAAATCTGTATGTGCAGGGTGTGGGAAACTTATAAGATAGGCTCTTATTCAGGGTGAAGGTCCACTTTAAAAGTCCGAAAAGGGGTCAATTACTACAAAGAATAAAGTAGTATTACAAAGCTTTATTGGGTAATATTTAAAAAAAAAAAAAAAAAAACCACTGTAAGTCAACGTAAGGCACCCAACTGCCCGGGCCAAATGAAAAATGCCTTTGATAATGCAATATAAAAACAATGCTGGTCTTAATAAATAGGATTTGAGTGCATTTTTTGTTCTAGTCTGTGTTTTTTAAAGAACCTTTTTAAGATTTGAAATATTTCTTTATTCTTTGTACTGCCCCGTTTTTGGGCTCAGTGCGTTTGCAATGCTCTTAGTTTTCCCATGATTGTGTTTTAGATGTAACACAACTAATTTGATTTATGGTTTATTGTTTGAATGGTGCATTGATTTTTTTCATCCTCTGCCCTAAATATAATGGTAGCCCTGGATCTTGGTTATGGTCATATGCCTGTGGTGCCTGTAACAATGATGTCCAGTGGTAAAGTTAAATCCCCCCCCCCCCCCCCCCCCTGTGCCAGGCCCTTTTGGCATTAAATTATAACCTCTCCCCTGATGCTGGGGGGGGGGCGCTCTGCATGAGATGATGAGTTTTACTCTTGGGCTGGTGTTTACTTTCTGACCCTCAATGATCAGGGGTGATCGTTCCATAGCACACCTGTCTGGTTACATGGGTTTTCTAGGTTGCTTAAATGCTAATATGTTAATGCTTGTTTGTGTGCTCAAGTATGCATTCTACGTAAAAAGACAAGTAGCGTTTGCTAACTGCTCTGGCAACAGGCTGTGTGCATTTTCATTAATGACACTTCCCTGCCTCTTGGCTGATAAATATGTTACTTATACTAGAGCCTAGAGCATGAGAAACTTGTTGGAACTTGAGCTGTAACAAGCTTCCCCTGCACAGGGAGAAGTAAGGTATTTATCAGCTGATATCAGCAGTGTCATTGGTGAAAATACATAGAGCCCGTCACCAGAGCAGTTGGCAAAAAATACTTGTCCTTTTAACTGATCCTTGGCTACAACTTCCTCCAGCCATGCCACTCTGCATCCTTGGATTTCCTCCTATTTTGCTACCTGCCAATTATGAGTGGGGATTAGCCAGTCTACCTAAGGTACAGTAGGTTCAATTTGGCTGTTCTATAGGCTGCCTGCTAACATTTATTTGGGCAGGACTGGTTTACCAGTTACTGTTAAACAAGCATGTATAGTATTCACCCTGTAAATATTTAAAGCCTATATATGCCCAAATGAAAAAGTACACAACCTCCTTATTTCAGGAAGTTTTTTGCATGTTTTGAGCCCAAGCTACTTTTAAAGTATAAATAATATGTATGATTCATGATACTGGCACAGGGTTCTATTTAATATTGCTATACAGTGCATTATGGGACCTAGACAAACGAGAGATCAGTCCCCTTAAATCCAGCAGAACAGCTTTTCGTGATTCTTGATTCCTCCCCCCCTGCACCTCAATGTTCTTGCCATATCTTGTAAACATTATTGATCTGAAATCTTCTCTGTGTCTAGACTTTCCACTTGATGTTGTGTGACTTAAAATCTCCCTGGATATGATGTCTCTGCAGAATTGCAAAGCAAGCAGTCAATATCTGCAGCTTCATCTAAATGCCCAGATGCTTCTGTCACCTAATAAAAAGTTTCCAGAGACTCTTATGGAATTTGCCAGGTCAAACAATAATCCTTTTAGTTTTTGCTGCTAGGTATAAATTGATATCTAGTTTATTAATGTATTTGCCTTTTAAACCAGACCTTCACCATGATTTATTGAAAAACTCAAACCCTTAAACTATTCCCCAGCATCTAAAATAATTTTTAATGTAAGCAATCTGTATGAACAGGGTGTGGAAAACATATAAGGACCGCTTTAAAGTGGAAATGTGCCCTGGTTAAAGCTGAGGTCCCTAGAGAGACAGTTTTCCCCCTGACACTGGTAACACCAAATCACATGTACATGTGTTTCAACTTTCACCCCCTATTCCACCATTAGGTATCAGTACAATGGGGGACGGCTAGCCGCATCACAAACTCCAAACCTGTAGGTCCATTTTAAAAGTGATAGCAGTTGGGGCTAATATTTTTTAGTGACTCAGGAACCTGCTTTGCCAATCGCATAAATACAAATGTGAGGGAAAAATGCACTCTTTACATCAAAGTTGTTGCAGGGAGCTTGCTGTAGGCTTCTTGTGGCACCTTTTGGAGAACATCCAAATGTGATGTATCCACGGGTACTGTTTTTTTTTTTTTCACCAAGTACATACAAGGACATTTTGTCCGCAGTCTTTGACGAGCATTTTGATAAACGGTAAAGAGTCTTTAATAAGTGCTGCGGCAAGCATCCCTTTTACTCTGGCATTATGTATCTTCACCAGCAATTGAAATATCCACGTTGTGAGTCCTGTTGGATTGTTGTAAAGCAATGGCACACATTCAGTGAAGGCAAGGAGGACAGCTGCTACTGGGCCTTTGTCTCAAGGGGGCCCATTGCAAGCTGCCTCACCTGCCTCCATATGTAGCAATATCAGTGCTGTTGTAACTTGTTGTTTTTTTGTTTTTTTGTTTTTTTTGTAAAATGCCCCTATGGCGTTCGATCAGGGCCTCCCACTGGGCATCCCCCCCACCACACTAGCTTCACTCTCCATCCTCTATCACTCAGTCTCCTGCCTCTGGGCATTCCCATCATCCCCTACCCCTAGGCATCATCCTCCAGCCCCCACCCCTGTGCATACCCTCACCCTCCAGCATGCCCATTCATCTCCAAGCCCTTGGCATTCCATGCATCCCTCCACCCCCAAACATCAACTTCCATCCTCCAACCTATGGTATCACCCTCAATACCCCACCAATGAGCACCCCCTGCACACTCCACTCCCGGTAATTACTTTCCCACCACTAAACACCCCATGCATCACCCTCCATCCCACACCATTGGACACCCCCTCCACCACTTACCACCACTCTTTATCCCCCACCCTTCAGCACCCCCAGCATCTTCCACCCTTTGGAGGGGGGGGGAATGGCCACAGGCAGGAGTTACTAAAAGATAAATTATTTTTAATGTGCAGCAATTTGTATTGCAAAAAGTCAATTTTGTCCATGTATACAGCATTTTGTTTGCACAAATTATTTTAACATGTTTTAGAGTGGATGGATCAGCAACAAAATTGATTGTCTCTTTAGCTCTCTCTCTTTAAGGGGGAGTTTTTGCGCTCTGCATGTCAAATACCACTGGGTTTTCATGATTACTTTTTGCATTTGCTCATTTCTGCAATAAGCTGGGAGATCTGAGCCATGCCCCAGCTTTCAAATCACACAGCTCTGTACTATATTGACTTTATCGGGGTAAAAAAAAAAAAAAAAAAGTGGTAGATTTTTTAAATAGTCAACTTAAAAATTATGTTTAGGTCAGAAAATATACAAGATAAATAGTCTTTCACCAGAGGGTGCCTGGCTAGGACGTCTCATTCCCAAAATGACAAATGATGTAATTTAGTAAGGCAAAAATGTAATATGTTTTATTGCCTATATTCAAATACCATTGCATATTCGTTATTAATCCTTTAGGCCCTACTTACCTTTGGCCATCTTATGTCATCTATTGTCACTATAACAAAATACTCCCCTATCAGTCGGCTGGTAGGGCCATCTCAGACACTGTGTCCGTTTCCCAAGTATTTGAGTTGACTGTATAATGCTTTCGTTTTCGTCATGTGTCAGACGTGACAACACACACAGTCCCCAGGTGCCACCCTATGGCAACACTGCAGTATCGTCTTTTAGTCGGTGGGGGTTGAAGTTTGAAGAATGATAGCAGTTTTCAAGTGTGAGAATTGACCAAGGTTGTCCTACTGAATACGGTACACTGAAGCAGACTGGGCAAGTTTGACAATTTGAGCAATGCTCTACTGGGAAAAAGAACTGGTGCTTCAGTACCTAAGCAACCTCATTTACTCATAAACATATCCATGTGTGCACAAATTAGTGGTACAATAGAGATTTCTTTCATATGAAGCGATGGGACTTTGACTAAGAAAAAGCAAAGCTCCTCAACCCTTTTGATTTTGTCTTTTTTTTTTTCTTTATTGCATGGCATGGCCTGCTTCAGTATTCATAACAGTTGGGTTATTCCGCCACAAAAACGGGATTAACCATAGAGTTCCCAGTGTTTCGTCTGCAGTGAAACGGCAAAGATAGAAGATGGCTCTCTCTCTGTGCGCAGGTGAGCGGGGCAACCAAGCCTGCGGCCCTGCAAGTCTATTTCCACCCGTTTCTGGACCCTCTCTGCCTCCCAGCCCCGGCTGACAGATCGGGTGAGGATAGAAGAGCACTAGGGTCAAGTGCTCCGGGAGCGCTGCTCCAAGCCGCAGACCCTGTTCCACAAAGGGTAGCCGACCATAGGCTTTATGGTGAGCCTGCTATGGATGCAGAGTTCCTGTCCTGGCTTCTGAGGGGGTGAGTGTTTTGGGGACTTTGTCCCCTTCTTTTTCTTCAGGGGTCCCCCCCTTGGCATGGATACTCGCCGCTGCCTTCTCGTCTCTCTCTCTCTCTCCTCCCTCCCCCTCTCTGATTTTGTTCGGGCGGGGGGGGGGGGGGGGCGGTGTTAGCGGCGAGTGGTGTTAGTTGTGGTGTTTTGGCGTTTACAGTGTGTTTTTTGGTGTTTTTTGCCCGACGTGCCGCTTTGTACTACGCTCCGCGGCTGTGGGCGCTATAACCTGTGGCGTCTTTGCTTTGTCATGGCGCCGTTTTCGCGCTCTTCGGGGGGTGGGGCCGGGGGATGACGCGTATCGCCTCTGCCGGCGCCATTTTGGATTAGTTGTGTGTCTGGATTTCTCCCTTCCGGGCTGCAGCGCTGTTTCCTCGGGTGTGTTGCTTCATCCTGTGGTCTGTGCCTTGGTGACCCTGCGGTGTCCTTGGTCCGTGAGTCCCCCTTGGGGTTTTTTTTTTATTGGTCTCGTGAGGCATGTGCTGCGGGATGCTTATGTGTCGTTTTTACTTATGTCTGTCAGGCGGGATACCAGTGGGTTGTGGTTTCCCCCGGCTCTACTCCCCCCCCCCCCCCCCCCACACACACACACTTTTGCTGATCTGGGGGCATCCCGGTGGCTTTTGTATTAGCCTTTACCCAGCGCTGGCCTATTACATAGTAACATAGTATGTAAGGCTGAATAAAGACTTTAGTCCATCCAGTTCAGCCTGTTTAACTCCTTCCAGTGGTCTAGTAGCCATAGCCGGAAATGTTATTACATGCCAGGAAGGCATCAAGGCCACTTTTGAACATTTTTAATGTATCCCTCATTACTACCTCCTCTGGCAGCGAGTTCCATAGTCTCACTGCTCTTACAGAGAAGAATCCCCTCCTATGTCGGTGGAGAAAGCACCTTTCCTCTAACCTTAGTGGATGCCCCCGGGTTATGGTTACACTCCAGGGTATAAATAGATTGTGGGACAGATCCTTGTATTGACCCCGAATATATTTATACATAGTTATTAGATCACCCCTCAATCGTCTTTTTTCTAGACTAAATAAGCCTAACTTGGACAATCTTCCAGGGTACTCTAGCCCCCGCACTCCTTTTATTAACTTTGTTGCCCTTCTTTGAACGTGCTCCAGTTCTGATATGTCCTTCTTAAGCACAGGTGCCCAGAACTGTACACAGTATTCCATATGGGGTCTGACCAGTGACTTGTACAGGGGTAAAATGATGCTCTGGTCATGAGCACCCATGCCCCTCCTGATGCACCCCATGATCCTGTTTGCCTTGGCAGCAGCTGCCTGGCATTGATTACTACAGTTGAGCTTATTGTCAACTAAAACCCCTAGGTCCTTTTCCATTGTTGTTTTACCAAGTGTTTCTTTATTTAGTGTGTAATCATGACACAGATTTCTCCTTCCCATGTGCATAACCTTACATTTATCTGTGTTAAACTTCATTTGCCATTTAACTGCCCATGCTTCCAATTTATCTAAATCTGTTTGTAGTTGCCTGTTGTCCTCCTTTGTTTTAATTACTTTACTCAGCTTAGTATCATCTGCAAAGATTGAGACTTTACTGTTTAATCCATACCCAATGTCATTTATATATATATATTGAAGAGAATTGGTCCCAGAACTGACCCTTGTGGTACTCCACTAGTAACAGTGACCCAATCTGAGTGTGTACCATTGATAACCACCCTCTGCTTCCGGTCACTAAGCCAATTTCCCACCCATCCGCACACGTTTTCCCCCAGTCCAAGCATTCTCATCTTTTGTACCAGCCTTTTATGTGGCACAGTATCAAATGCTTTAGAAAAGTCAAGATATATGATATCCAATGACTCCCCCTGATCCAATCTTGAACTTACCTCCTCATAAAAGCTGATCAGGTTTGTCTGGCAGGAGCGATTCCTCATAAATCCATGCTGATATGGAGTAATAAGGTCATTTTCCCCAAGGTGCTCCAGGATAGTATCCCTTAAGAAACCTTCAAACAGCTTGCCCACCACAGATGTTAAGCTTACCGGTCTGTAGTTCCCAGGTTCCCCCCTAGATCCCTTTTTGAATATTGGCACCACATTTGCCAAGCGCCAATCCACCGGAACAAACCCTGTAGTTATGGAATCCACAAATATTAGAAATAACGGCTTGTCTATTACTGTACATAACTCCCTTAAAACACGAGGATGTATGTCATCTGGTCCCGGTGATTTATCGATTTTCATCTGCTTGAGACGGTGCCGGACTTCTTCCTTGGTTAGACCAGTGACATTTAATGGAGGGTTTCGGTTATTCCCCTGCATTTCACTGGGCATGTCAAATTCTTTTGTGAATATAGAAGCAAAGAAGTTGTTAAGCAAATTAGCTTTCTCCTCATTTCCCTCTATAGGGGTCCCTATTGTGCCTGTGTTAATCACCATATGGAGGGTTCTGGGGATAGGGTGCTCGGGGGTACTTCGGGGCAATCCCGGCTGTGTTCCATTTGTGGGGTATCCCCTATCAGCAATGATGTCACGGTGTGCGTGCCGTGCGCTCAAAGTGTCCTTGCGCTCTAGCTTGGCCTGCATCGCTTGCCAGCTCTGCGCCCCCTTCGGCATTACCTACCCCCCCCCCCCCCACTGCTGCAATTAGCTCCCAGTGAGGGGGATGCTAGCAGGGGGTCACAGTCTGATCTGGCACTTCATGTGGCCAACATTGAGAAGCAGCTTGCCGGGCCTATTCCTAGGAAGGCTTCTGGCAAGAAGCGGCACCTGACTTCCACACCCTCCCGCTCCACTGAGGAGTATGAGGAATTTGATGCCACTGGGGGACTTTATTCCCTAGAGGAAGGGGAACTGTTCCAGGACTCTGACTCCTCTGGGGACCAGCAGGAGGGTTGCATTAGTGACCCAGGGTCTGCGTCCGGGGAGGAATCAGGGTACCCTGAGGACACTGACAATCTGCTGTCACAAATTTTTGAAATCTTGCACATTGCTCCCCCTGAGGTGGCTAAGAGAAACCAGGGTGAGCTTTTTCGTCCTGATAAACAGCGTCTGGAGTTCCCTGAGCAGGGCCATTTCACTTCTATGGTTCTTAGGGAGTGGGAACATCCTAACAGGCTGCTCGCTGTGCTCAAGGGATTGGATAAGAGGTATCCCTTTCCTGCTGATCTAGTAAAGCGTTGGTCCTGTCCCCCTGAGGTGGACGCTCCCGTGCTAGGCCTGTCTAATACTTCGGTCATGCCTTCCTCTGACACTACCACTCTGAAGGACAGTTAGGACCGGCGCATGGATCAGCTGTCCTGCCATGCTTTTACTTGTGTGGGGGCTGGACTGTGCCCGGCCTGTGCTGCTGCCATTACTGATATTGCCCTTAAGAAACTGCTCAAGCGTCTCTGTGATGGCGCTATGGCTGGTAGGTGGAGGGAAGATTATAGGGCCCTCTTGCTTTGCTCTGATTTTGTTGTATTTATCCTTACTGCCATGGATGATGCTGGGCGGTAGGGCCCTTTGCACTTTTGTTGGCTGTGCGCCGCTCTGTTTGGTTACGTCAGTGGGCAGCTGATGCTGCTGCTAAGAAGGCTCTCAGCGTCTTGATATTTTGGCCAAGGATGGCAGCCTGCCTCAGCGTAGGAGGCAGCCCCGGCCTTTTCGGGGGACCTCCGTCTCCCTCCCTTCGTTCTTCCAGAGGAGGTCGTGGCTCCCTCTTCTCATGTAGCCGCAGAGAGTCTTGGGGCCGTGGCAGATCCCGTGGACGTCCCGGTCTCTCCTAGGTTTCCAAGCCCAAACCTCCTCCCAAGTCCCCCCAAGTCCCCATCCGGGTGGGGGGGCGGCGGCTTCGGCTCTTTGCTCACGTCTGGAGGCTCCACATTTCAGACCGGTGGATTCAGAAGGTGGTGTCCTCCGGATACAAGATAGTTTGCAGCCTGGCCGCCCCCAAGATTCATCAGATCCCGGATGTCTTTAAACCCCCTGTCAGCTCAAGGGCTACTTTCGGCGGTTCAATGCCTGCTGGAGTCAGGGGTCATTTGTCCGGAGCCCTATTAAGAACAGGGTCAGGGGTACTATTCCAATCTCTTCACGGGCCCCAAAAAGGACGGCTCTCTGAGACCCATTCTGGACTTGAAGGGCCTCAACAAGTTTGTTAGATTCAAACATTTTCACATGGTGACGCTACACTCTGCTGTCGGTACCCTTCGTCCGGGCGACTTCATGACCACCGTGGACATCAAGGATGCTTATCTTAATGTGCCTATCTTCCCAGGTCATCAGAGATTTCTGAGGTTTGTGCTGGAGGATCAGCATTACCAGTTTGTGGCCTTACCATTTGGTATTACATCGGCGCCTCGGGTGTTCACCAAGGTGCTGGCAAGAGTGATGGCTCTGCTACGAACCCGGGGCATTTGCATCCTTCCTTACCTGGACGACATCCTCATTGTGGCTCAGTCCTTTCATCAGGCCGAACAGGACACCCAGGTGGTGATCTCTACTCTAGAGTCCTTCGGCTGGGTGATCAATTTTCCCAAGTCTTCACTGTCCCCGTCCTTGGTGCGGTCCTTTCTGGGCATGACACTGGATACCTCTCAGGTCAAGGTGTTCCTTCCTCAGCAGAAGGTGGAGGGCCTATAGAAGCAGGCACTGGCTCTGCTCTTGTGTCCTCATCCTTCCATCCATCTGGGGATGCAGTTGGTGGGCCTGATGGTGTCCTGCTTCGAGGCGGTCCCCTTTGTTCAGTTTCACATGAGACCTCTTCAGTTGCACCTCTTGTCAGTTTGGGATCGGGACCCTGTGTCCCTGGATCAGGTATTTGCTCTGTCTCCTCTGGCCAGGCAGTCCCTTTCGTGGTGGCTGGACTAAAGGAATCTTCTGGTGGGCAGGACCTTCCTGCCCCCGTGCTGGGAGACTGTCACTACGGATGCCAGTCTGACGGGATGGGGGGCTTTTGGAAGTCCCTACAGTTCCAGGTTCGTTGGGGCCCCCAGGAGGCCCATGCTCCCATCAATGTCCTGGAACTGAGGGCGATCAGGTTGGTTCTGTCCCACCTGACCACACACCTTCGGGGTCGGGCTGTTCAGATCCGCTCAGACAACCAGACGGCGGTTGCCTACATCAACCATCAGGGAGGGACTCGGAGCAAACAAGCCTTCAAGGAAGTGTCTTTGATACTGTCTTGGGCAGAACAGAATGTCCCCTGCATCTCAGCGGTATACATTCCGGGTGTGGAGAACCAGGTGGCGGACTCCCTGAGCAAGGGGACGTCTCATCTGGGGGAATGGGCCCTCAACTACCAGGTGTTTCTCTCCCTGTGTCACCGCTGGGGTCAGCCAGATGTGGACCTGTTTGCGTCCCGTCACAATCACAAACTTCCCAGGTTTGTCTCCCTGTCACAGGATCCTGCGGCCTTCACCAGGGATGCACTGGCAATGCCTTGGACAGAGTTTCAGCTTCCCTATGTGTTCCCTCCGTTCCCTTCACTGGGTCATGGGCAAGATTGCCCAGGAGGGGGTGTCGGTGATCCTGGTGGCCCCCTGTTGGCCAAGAAGGGTGTGGTTTGCAGATGTCGTGCAGTTGGCAGTAGACCAGTACGTTTTGCCCAGGGATCCAGATCTTCTCACTCAGGGACAGCTACACCATCCCAATTTACAAACGCTGGTTTTAACGGCTTGGCTGCTGAAACCTACATCTTGACAGAGAAGGGGTTGCCTGCCTCTGTTGTGGATACCATGATTCGGGCTAGGAAGAAGTCCTCGTCCTTTTTCTATTACAGGTTCTGGCATGCTTACATTGCCTGGTGTGAGTCCAAGTCTCTTCCCTGTCGGGTTTATTCTAAGCATACAGCACGTCCTGCTCCAGATATAGTAATAACATGTGGGTAATCCTCCGCCTCCGGCGCTGTGCACTGCAGACATGTAAAAAACAAGCTCCTCCCGGCCCTACATATACCGAGGGACCTCCCACAAATCTGCAGTGCTGGAACTGCGAAGACATGAAGTATCACGCTCTCGCAGGCGAGCGGGGCTTTACAGCCCGAGGCCCTGCGGGACTATTTCCACCCATCCTCTTTGTAGAAGAATATGCCTCCCAGCCTGGGCTGCGTTGGTCGGGTGAAGGTAGGCAGGACCGTGTGTGCTTAACGGAGCCATGCTCCACCGCAATCCCCCACCATAGGGTAGGCGGTTTAGGCTGATGGTGAGCCTCTAGTAGATGCCCCTCCCACATTATTGCCCTGGACCCTGTGTAAAGGGTCGCCATCCTCCCTCATTTCCCCAACTAGTTAGGGGGAAAAGAAAGGGGGGGGGGGGGTATGTGTGTGGCGGTTCCGGTGTACCAGTATGTCACGCTTATGGCCTTATTTCTGCCCTTCATTAACATTGAAATGTCAGAGCTGCGCTGCTTGCTCGTTATTCGGTTTTCGGCTGCCGCCGTATGTCTTATACATAGTTTGCTGCGTCGTCTAGAGGCTGTGGCGCCTTTTCCTTACTAGATGTAACGTTTTTTCTATGAATCCTTAAGCGTGTGATTGTATCCTTGCCTTGCCATTACCTCAGAGCTCCGCGCTCTTCGGAGTGGGCGGGGACTTGAATTGGCGTGCTCCGCGTCACTGCCGACCATCGAGCCCGCCCTTCGAGGTTCGCTGGGCGCCATTTTGTTGATCTTCGCGCGCGTGGTGGCGGTTCCCCTCCTCCCTTGGTCTGTAAGTGCCCTCGCGGGTGACTCCTTTTTATATGTTTTTCCAGCTGCGCATGGCTCTGACACCCACTCTTCTCCTTATGTCTTTCAGACGCCAAGATTCCAGGGGCATCTCCCGGACTGATATATATCTTAAACTGGTTCACATTTAAATTCTCCCACATTCCTTGCGGGTCTTGGGACATCCAGGGTTGCTTACAGCATAAATCCCTGCTGGCATATTGCTTAGATAATCACCATATGGAGGCATCTCAGAATTATGTGTCCGGGGTCCCGCGGGGACAAGACCGGCTGTGTACTGCGTGTGGACAACCCCATGCTGATGCTGACAGAGCACGGGTCTGCGGACCGTGTGCTGAACAAGCACTGGCCCTACAATCAGGTTTACCAGTGGCTGCACCTCGCTTCAATACACCTGTCTCCCCGTGTTTAAATCTCACTCCTGATGAGTCGCACTCGAGCGGGGATGACCAGCAGGTGGTGCCACGCAGGCTACCTACGGCTGAGCAGGTGATGTCTAGTCTGACGGAGCGCTTGGGTGCTGGAAAGAAGCGGTCCCTGACGCCTCCTGGTTCTATGTTTCCCTCTGAAACTGAAGAATCTGCTGCTATGCAGGACCTTGATCCTTCTGATGAAGGTGAAATTTTCTCAGGTTCCAGTTCCTCAGACTGGTTCCTGGGGTCTGTGTGACACTGATGAATTACTCATTAAGATCTTTGAAGTACTATCCATCTCTCCTCCGGGAGAGTCTCCCAAGCTCAAGAGGGAGAGTTTCCACACGGCGACGCCGCACTTGGAATTTCTGGAACAGGATCATTTCCAGGCTCTTATATCTAAGGACTGGGAATCACCTTGTAAACTTACAGTGGTTCCGGGGGTCTGGGATTGGAAGGACCCCTTTTCCCCCTGATGTGGTTGACTGTTGGTCAGTCCCTCCCAAGGTGGATGCACCTATTATTGGGTGACAGCCTCTACTCATCGTACCCATCGAGATGCTGAGGACCGGCGCATTGACAGACTGGCTTCCCACGCCTTTTCGTGTGCAGGGACGGCTCTGCGCCCGGTCTGTGCTGCAGCCGTCACTGCGGTGGCCGCCAGGACCCTTCTTTGGAAGATACTTGACCACCAGCCGGAGGATCTCCCTTGGGAGGTCTTTAATGCATTGTGATGATTGTGATGTTTTTGTGAGGTTTATTCTCTCAGCGATGGATGACACTATTAAAATGTGCGCTAGAACCTCGGTTCTTGTGGTGGCTATTCGCCACCTGCTTTGGCTGTGACAGTGGGGGGCTGACTATGATACTAAAAAGGCTCTTACTGGCCTTCCTTTTAGAGGATGGCGCTTATTCGGGGCCCGGTTGGACCTTTTTGGAAAAAAGGGTAAAGCACCCTCGCGCAGAAGGCCGTCTCGGCCTCCCAGGGGCAGGGACACCCCTCCCCCTCTCTACGTTAGTGTCAAGCGCGAACCAGAAGTGTGCTTCCAACTTTTTGGAGTGGAGGCCTGCCCCAGGGGGGGCAGGCAACGTCCTGGAACCTCCGGCAGGGCGAAGTCCAAATCTGCCAAAACCGCACAAGCATGAAGGGACGACCTCGCCATGTTGGGCGAGGGGACTGCCGCAGCACTGGGCTCCTATCGCAGGGCGCCATGCTTCTTTCAGGTTGTTACAGGAGGTAGTCCCCCTGGATGCAGAATGGAGTTGCTGGGCGGTCCCTTTCTAAGGTTGTCAGGGTTCTTCTAGTCCCGGTTTTCCCTTCGGGGGTTGAGGCAGGCCGAGTTCGGCGTGCAGGGTCCGGGCTCTCTTACAGGTTGGCCCTTGACTTGTGTTTGCATCCACATTTCCTTTTCCCTCTGGGATGAAGCAGTCTGACCCGGGATGGCTTTCTGGGCCTAGCATTTATACTTTCACAGGCTATTGACTTGTGGCTCCTTGGGAGTCCTGTGGATTGGTGCTCAGGCACCTCACTTACTTAGTGTCCCCTGGTTCGGTATCTCCCTACGGGGTGGCATTTAGATTGGTTCATGTTAGAACCTTCCTTCTGCTATATGTGGACTTATTATGGAAAGGGCCTTGCCCTCTTTGATGTCACACTACCTTCACCTTGCAGCTGGTGGGCCTGTTGGTGGTGGCCCAGATGCTGTCCCTTATTCTCAGAAGCCCTTGGGCCCTGCGACACCTTAGGTTAGTTATCCTGGACAGGGTTCCAGCACCCCTGGAGCTAGGTCAGTACGCTCCCCCTTGTTACGGGGGTTCCTTTTGAGGTTGTAAATTCAAGGAAGATGTCTGGGACCATTCCTTTCCTTTTTGCTTCTCCCTGTAGATGGTCACCATGGGTACCAAGTCTTACAGGTTGACTGGGGGGTCTTATTTCTTCTGAAATTCCCCGTGGTCCCTAAGGGGGGCCCCTTAGGGGATCCATCTTCCTACTGTTTTTCGGTTTACACATTGAGCCTTTGGTGGGCTCTGATTTGCTTGACTACTCCTCTTCAGGACTTGTCCTTTTTGGGACTCTCGGTCAGTCTGAGGACAGTGGCTTGTCCTTTTTTATCTGTGAAGGTCTCGGAACAGGTTGACCCTTCAAGAAGGTTCTGGTTCTGATCTAAGTGGCGGTTTACATTCCTTGCACTTCATTGGTATTAGCTTTGATGGCTGTCCTACTGTTGCAGGAGGTTCTATTCTAGTGTCTCACTGCGTCCCTACTGGTGTGGCCCTGTGGGGCCCCTTTGCTATTACAGGGACTCTGTCCTGGGTTATTGTCCCAGAACTCTCTGGCCTTGGTCATGAGGGCCTAGTATTGTTTCTGTCAGGACATTATATTCTATATGTCTTAACTTCTTTCACCCTGCTAGGCGGGGTTCTGCATAAGATTGCTGTAGAAAGGGAGAACCGTTATGCTAGGGGCCCTGGGTGGCCCAGCGGGGTGTGGTTCGCAGATTTTCTGCTGAAGACCGTTGTACTGTATGCCCTCTCAAGAGGGCTGTTCTGCCTATTCAGGCTCCTTACTACGTCGCCCCTACCTACAGGCCTTTTAGGCGATTGGTCGGTTTGCCTTTCACCCTATTGGAGATGGGTATCTCTGGGTGTCTTTTCTCTATTGGATGGCTAGGCCTAGCTCCCTCCTCTTCTTCTCCCTTTTCTGCCGGCTATGTTGGAGTATGTTGTTCTAGTTTGCTTTGCTTGGACTAGCTCTCTCTCCTGCGGGATGTTCCCTGTTCCTGGGTCCTAGAGTTATTATAGCACGGTTGAAGTTGGCTCCCCAACTCAGTTCTCTGAAGGTTTTCAGGGCTCGCCATGTTCGCCTACTGCAGAAGTCTAGTTTAATCTTCTGTGTTGCGCATTCCTCAGGGGTTGCTCAGGTGCGTTCCCCAGGGAATTATATGCTCCCTTTTGGGGGGGTTACTTATCCGGATGCCCTGCTAAGGGTTCCCTTGGGTCTTATTCAGGTCCTTGTCTGAACTGTTCCTTCCCTTATATCGCTCTTCTGGGGCGGTTGCTTCAGTTAGAAGTGTGCCATAAAGGATGGCTCTGTTAGCGGTCCTAGTCATTGTGTATATATATATATATATATATATCTGTACACCATGAGGTGAGGGTGTTCCGCCTTACGCCGAATTGGTCCAGGCGGTGTTTTTATTCTCCTTTTATTCCAGACCCTCCGGCCTCTGGGCTATCGTCTAGATTACTCTGAGCTAAAGGGATCTGTATCCCTCAACAGGTGTTGGAGATTTCCTGGTCTGTCTCTTGTCCCTGGTAGGGATTATGCCCTTTGGGGCTTATAGGTGTCTCCATCCTTATGTACCGATCTGATTGCTACCACGGGTGCAGGTGCCCTTTGGATTGGTCTTGCTCGGTTGGTTTTGTCCTTCTGAGCCTAAAGTAAACGTTTCGGCTCTTGCTGAGTCTTGTTAGCGTTGTTTTTCAGTATTCCTGCTGGTCTCGCCTGAGACCTGGGTTCATATTCCCCGATGGGGAGAGTTCTAAGGTTGCCATGGTTACCCTTTTTTTTGCAGTAGCATGGTTAGGCTGTTACTCTGGCCTACTCGTTTAGGGGAAGATTCTTCTTCTCTTTTGGTTTTTGTTCTCTTACTACTTGTGCTTGGCTTGGGCCTTTCAGCACTAGGTTCTGTTGAGCAAGCTGGCTAGTCCGCTGCTTGTGTTCAGTTCCTCCTTTACAAGATTTCAAAGGTTGAGTTAGAGCGTTGCTCTTGGTAGCATGGTTGCGGGTGACAGCGCTTTTACTGTTGACTGTGCCTTTTTCACGGGCATCCCATCCTACTTATGGACACTGCTATTGGATATCCCACATGTTATTACTATATCTGGAGCAGGGCGTGCTGTATGCTTAGAATAATACAATTCTGTGAAATACTCAGTAGAATTGGTATTATACGCATACAGCGCGTCCTGCTCCACCCCACCCTGGTTTCACCTTGTTCTGGATCCCCTGTATGGTGATTATCATTGATATTATTGCCATTTATTGCCATTTTCTGGGTGGTTGGTTCTCCCGGCTTCTCTTTCTCACTGCTTTTCAATGCTGGGGATTTGTGGGAGGTCCCTCGGTATATGTAGGGCCGGGAGGAGCTTGTTTTCTACATGTCTGCAGTGCACGGCGGCGGAGGATTACCCACATGTTATTACTATATCTGGAGCAGGACGTGCTGTATGCGTATAATACCAATTCTACAGGTGAGTATTTCACAGAATTGTATTTTTCCATTCCCAGGATTCTGGAATTTTTGCAACATGGTTTGGATTCTGGCCTTCAACTAAGTACCCTCAAAGGCCATGTTTCAGCTCTGGCAATTTTTTTCCAAAGATCCTTTGCCAACCACCGGTTGGTTAAAACTTTTTTCCAGGGTGTTACTCATGTGCGTCCACCTCGTAAGCCTATGCTACCAGTCTGGGACTTGAATCTCGTGTTGTCTGCTCTGCAGGGTCCTCCCTTTGAGCCAATCTGTGGGGCTGCTTTGCCCATTCTGACTCTTAAGGTAGCCTTTTTGGTGGCTGTCACTTCTGTAAGACGAGTTTCTGAGCTGGTGGCGCTTTCCATCAAACTTATTACCTTACCTTATTTTGAGAGTCATCAGTATAAGGTGGTGTTTCGGCTTAAGCCAGATTTCTTGCCTAAGGTGGTGTCTGCCTTTCATCTCAATCAGGACATTGTCTTGCCTTCAATGTGTCCTAATCCTGCTAATTCCAAGGAGCGGACACTGCATTCTCTGGATGTGGTCAGGGCTCTGAAGTTTTATTTGGTCGCTACTGAGCCTTTCAGGAAATCTGATGCTCTTTTTGTTCTCACTTCTGGACCTAGGAAAGGTTTGCCTCCGGCTAAATCCACTATCAGCAAGTGGATCCGTCAGGTGGTGGTACAAGCCTATTCTGCTATGGGGAAGGAACCTCCCTTTAGAATTACTGTTCATTCCACTCGTGCTATTGGTGCCTCTTGGGCTTTTCAACACCAAGCTTCTGTTGAACAAGTTTGCAAGGCCGCTACTTGGTCATCTGTTCATACCTTTTCCAAGTTTTACAAGGTTGATGTTAAGGCCTCAGCAGATGCTGCTTTTGGCCGCAAGGTGCTTCAGGTGGTAGTGACTTGAACTGCCGGCCGTTACTCATTGGGGATCCCACCCTACTTTTGGACACTGCTTCTGGATGTCCCAACTGTTATGAATACCGAAGCAGGCCATGCCATGCAATAAAGAAAAAAGCGAAGCATGCAATAAAGAAAAAAAGCAATTCTGTGAGAACTCACCTGTAGAATTTTTTGTTTTTGCATGGCATGGCCTGCTTCGACCCACCCTTGTTATCGTTATTCTTGGTTGCCTCTTTATGGTGATTATTCCAAGTTAATTGGGGTTTTTTACCTTTTTTAAATGTTTTACCTTTATTCTCTCCCGGCTTCTTGTCTCACTGCTTGTCTACGCTGGGAACTCTATGGTTAATCCCGTTTTTATAGGGGGCTGGGAGATGCCACAGCTCTTCTGCAGTACACTGCGGCATCTTGTGGCGGAATAACCCAACTGTTATGAATACTGAAGCAGGCCGTGCCATGCAAAAACAAAAACAATTCTACAGGCTCGCAGAATTGCTTTTTTTTTGCCTTAAGGGTATTGAGTATTACTTTCTACCATACATGGGGTTTATATTAATCATTGCTGCTGTTTAATGCTACATCCCAGGCTTGTTGACTTGTTTTTCTTTATAACCTGCATTGTGCATTCTAAATCATTCTCTAAGAATATGCCTGGGACTCATCAGCACAACACCATGCTGCACACAGGACACCTTATTTATTTTCTACTTTTAAGCAGGGCATTGAAATTCTGTGTCAGTTCTAGCAAGCTTTAGAACCTCTCCTTGTTTTAGGACACAATATCTCATGCAGAAATCTTCTGCAGTGCACGTAGATTATCCGTACATATTTTACAATACAATATGTATGTCACTATATAGTCTCTGTCTGATGCTTATAACCTGGTGAGAATGCTAATGCAAAGAACCTTCTCTTTTTTCCGACTGAGCATTTAGAAACAATTTGTTATAGTGAAAATGTAAAGCAGTTGTGTGCTATGTCACAGAATCCTGACTGCTTGGTGTCTCTTAACATTTTCCTTATTTTAAGAAAAGGAGGCTGTTGTTATCTACTAATTATCATTCTAGTAATGGGGACCCCAATGTTTACTAGTGATGGCGATTGTTTTCTGGTTTACGACTTGCATGTAGTAAACAGGTACTAATAGAACTTTATACACCAGTCTCCTCCAGATAATTCTATCTTTCAAAGGGAGATGCTTTTAAAGTACCTAAAATTAATGTAACATTTTTAATCGCTTACTTTTTATTCCTTCCCTCACTGGGAGGGGTCAAAAGTGCAGGGGAGCGGGGTTATAGCTTAGTTGTGCACACACCGAGCAGAGCTGAGGTCAGGAAAAGGTCAGCAATCCCAGAATGCAGAGTAGCACAGTCAGAGGACACTTCCTGTTTGCAAGCAGCCTGCACCTCCATGGGCTGCCATCTTGGATGTTTAAAGTCTCCAAAAATGCAGTAGATGCAGGTAGGGTGATTATTCTTAGTATACAGTACGTCCTGCTCCAGATATAATACTTACACTTGGGCTATCCTCCGCCAGAGGGCGCTGCGCTGCAGAGACATGGAAAAACAGGCTCCTCCCGGCCCCCCAAACACCCAGGGACCTCCCACGAATCCCCAGATTTATCTGCAGTGCTAACTGCAAAGACATGATGTATCACTCTCTCGCAGGTGAGCGGGGCTACCAAAGCCTGCGGCCCTGTTGGACTATTCCCACCCGTCCTCCCTGTGATGTGCCTCCCAGCCTGGGCTGCGCTGGTCGGGTGAAGGTAGGCAGCACCTTGCGTGCTTAACGGAGTTATGCTCCACCGCAGTCCATCACCAAAGGGTAGGCGGTTTAGGGCTGATGGTGAGCCTCTAGGGCAGCGATACTCAACTGGCGGACCGGGGTCCGAATGCGGACCTCGGCACCAGATTTCCGGACCCTTGCCCTGACAGGCCTGCACTCAGTTGCTTTGTGTTTTGCCATTCTCAGAACTGCCCTATTGATCAGCAATGTAGTGCTTAGTCTCCCTGCCAGTGTCATGGCTCCCTGGCACCTAGCAGTGCAGTATGAAGTCCAATCTGCTGTAGGTTCTGTGGGGCCAATAGGATTTTTGGGTTGGTGTGGTCTGATTTTTAACTGTCTATCCCCCGCCCGGACCTCTACCTCTCACTGGATGCTTTTAAACGGACCTTTACAAAAAGTGGTTGAGTACCCCTGCTCTAGGGGATGCCCCTCCCGCACTATTGCCCCATGCCCCGTGTAGCGGTGGGCCCTGTACAAAGGGTCGCCATCCTCCCTCATTCCCCCCGTAGCCCGGGGGGGAAAGAAAGGGGGGGGGGGTGTAGCAAGGTCTTGTGTATGTTTTACACGTTATGGCCTTAGTCTGCCCGGACTAGTATCCCTGGGTCAGAACAGCGCTGTTTAGTTCTTACTGTGTAATTGCCGCCGCCGCGCGCACTTCTTCCTTTGCTGGATGTGCGGCGCCGGGCGACGACGTCGCCTCAGACGCTGCGGCGTCTTCATTAGCAATTCATCTCCTCTAAGTGCCCCATTCACTTCGCTCCTCTTAACAGTTTGTATCCACCTCAGAGCTTCGCGCTCTTCGGGGGGGAGCGGGGACATAGGTTGACGCGCTCCGCGTCACTGGCCGCTCTGGCCCGCCCTTCGAGGTTCGTTTTGGCGCCATTTTGATGCTGGTCACACGCACATGTGGTGGCGGTCCTCCTCCTCCCTGGGTCTGTAAGTGCCCTAGCGGGCGATTTTCATGTGTTTACTGCGCATGGTTCTGGCACTCTTTATTCCCATTATGTCTTTCAGACTGGTGAACACCTTTGGCTTCTCCCGGCCCAGTGTTAAATTATAGCGGGCCTTGTTAAATTCTCCCACTTCCATAGCGGGTCTTTGGGGCATCCAGGGTTACTTATAGTGTAAATCCCTACTGGCATATTGTGCCTTGATTAATCACCATATGGAGGCATCTCAGATTTATGTGACCGGGGTCCCTCCGGGACAAGACCGGCGGTGTATAGCCTACGGCTGAACAGATTATTGCTAGGTTGTCAGAGTGTATGGACCCTGGTAGAAAGGGGCACCTGTCGCCCCATGTCTCTGTATGCTCTATGAGAACTGAGGGGTTTGCTACTCCGTGTGACTATACCCCTTCTGAAGTAGGGGAATTGTTCTCTGACTCAAGCCCTTCTGATGAGATGACGAGGAGTCACGATGATTCTGGCCCGGAATACTGGGGCCAGTGTGACACTGACGACCTGTTGCTTAAGGTCTTCAAGGCACTGTCTATCTCTCCCCCCGGTCAGGTCCCCAAGCCTAGAGGGGAGCGTTTCCATACTGCGACTGCACGTTTGGAATTTTTAGAGCAGCTCATTTCCATGCTCTTGTCCTCAAAGAATGGGAATGCCCCAGTAAACTTCCAGGGGACTGGGATAGGAAATACCCTTTTCCCCCTGAGGTGGTTAATTGCTGGTCGTCACCCCCCGTGGTGGATGCACCGATCATAGGGGTCCCTAACCCCCCCTTTATTACAACCCCTCCCTATAGGGCCCTTCGGGATGCTGAGGACCGACGCATTGAGCTGCTGGCCTCCCATGCCTTTTCTTGTGCCGGGACGGCGCTACTTCCGGCCTGTGCCGCAGCCATTACTGCGGTGGCCGCTAGAACCCTCATAAAAAAATTGCTCGATCATCACCCCGAGGATCTCCCCTGGGAGGTGTTCAATGCACTCTCCAATTGTGATGTATTTGTGAAGTTTATTCTATTGGCGCTAGATGACGCCATTAGAATGTGTGCAAGAACTTCCGCCCTTGCGGTGGCTATTCATCGCTTGCTCTGGCTGCGACAGTGGGGTGCTGTTTATGCTACTAAAAAGACTCTTACTGGGCTCCTCTTCAGAGGGCATCGCCTATTTGGGGCCCGCCTAGACCTTTTCGGTAAAAAGGGCAAATCACCCCTTCGCAGACGGCCGTCCCGGCCCCCTCGAGGCAGGAGCACCCCCCCCCTCCCCCCTACCTTAGTGTTAAACAGGAACCAGGGGTGTCTTTCTGGATTTTTGGGGCAGACTCCTTCCCCACGAGCAGCAGACAACGTTTGGGCTAAGCCCAAATCTTCCACCAAACCCCCTCAAGCATGATGGGGCGCCCTCGCCTGGCTGGGTAAGGGGATGGCTGCAGCACCTTGCTCTTATCAGGAGGCATTTCGCCTCACTCTGACGGATCAGGAGGTTGTGCCCTCCAGATACAGGATAGAGTATGCTGCTCTGCCTTCCCCAGTTATTATCAGACCCCAGGTACGCCTGGTCCCTGCCCCTGTTCAGTTGCCGGCACATGCCATGTTAGGCCTGCAAGGTCTGAAGGTCTCTTGCAGATTGCCAGTAATAGGCAGAGGCAAGGGCCGCTATACCACCTCCCACAGCCCCCCAAAGGATGGGTCAGGTGGCCCATTCTGGATTCACAGCAATTCTCTAATTACAGGCAGTTTCCTGCATGAATACTCTTGAGTGTGGCTATCAGCACCTTGCGCCCAGTGGGCGCCTTGCCGCCCGGGGCACTCTTCAATGCTTATGTTTACATCCCTGTGCCCTCAGATCTCTGAGGCTCTCCAGGTTCATGTTGGAATTCCAACACTGTTAATTGTGACCCTGCTATCTGGCCTCTCTTCAATTCCTAGAGTGTCACTCAGGTGCTGTCGATGGTGATGTCTCTGAGACCAAGGGACGTCCGTGCAATGTTTCCCCGGACGCTTTCCTCACTTCCCTGTCTGAGTCAGGATAGTTGGATACCCGGCTGGTGGGCCATTGGGAGTCATTTGGATGGGTGACAATCACCTTGAGTCCTCGCTGTTCCCTAACTTGGTGACTCCATTAATAGGAATGATTCTGGATCAGTTTCAAACCAGATTCCCCCCCCCTTTCAGCAATTAGGTGGGCATTCTGGTCTCATGGGCCTAGTCCCTCACTACTGTCCCGGTTTCTTAACCAGGCAGGGATGCAACTGGTGGGCCGTTGTTAACTTGCTTGGCAGGAGCCCGAGCAGCGAAAGTGGTCCCTTATGCTTCGTTTCCCTTGAGCCGTCTGCAACTTCTAGTGGTAAGCATAGGACAGGGATCCAGCACCCCTGGAGCAGGGCCGGTGGGCCTTCCCTCCTGTATGATGGTTTTCTCTTGAAAGTGGATGAACTCGAGGGACCCGTCTGGGGGCAGTCCCCTCTTGCCTTCCTGGAAACGGCCACCATGGATGCCAACCTTTCAGGTTGAAGGGGATGGTTTCTTCCAAACAACTCCCTGTGATTCTGGTGGTGTTGGGGCCCTTAGAGGGTCCTTACGAATATGGAAGTCTAAGCAGTAAGCGTTTTTCAGTTGGCTCTTTTCGCTTGACCATTCCCCTTCCGGAATTGCCAGGCTGGGGGTGCTTGGTCCGTCTGATGACAGGCGTACTACATTAACCATCGGAAGGGGCCTGGAGCTGGCGGACCGTCCAGGGGGTGTCTATGTTCCCTTCTGGGCGGAGACAATGTCCCCTGCATGTTAGTGATATTAGCTCTGGCTAAGCCCCTCTGCGACAGGATGTGCTAATCCCCGTGTCGCTATGGAATCCATCCAGTCATGGATCTGTTGGGTTCTGTCACCTTCACAGGCTATCTGCCTTGTTTCCCTGTTCCAGGATCCTATCTCAGTGGTCCGGATGCCTTAGTACAGTCTTGACAGGACTTTTGGTTCTGTATGCCCTTCTCCATTCCCTCTGCTAGGCATGGTTATGCGGAAGATTACTCTGGTAAGGGGACCAGTAATGCTGGTGGCCCCCATCTGACCTAGTATGGTGTGGTAGCAGTTATGGTACTGTGGTCAGTAGTTCTGCACCTTGCCAGGAGTGCCAGTTGATCACTCAGGGCCCTTTACATCACTATAGTTCATGGTCCCTGGCCTAAGTGGATCTGACTGCTGAGGCATACATCTTGATGGAGGCAAGTTTAGCTGCCTCGGTGTTGTGACTATGGGATGTCTAGGAGTGAGCCTCCTCTGCGTCTTCTTCTATTGTTGTAGGGTTTGGCATACGCACATTTATTGGGACGAGTCTAGTCCCCTTGTTGGACGTTCTCGGGTTCCAGGACCCCAGTGTGGCCTTCAGCATAAATTAGAGTTGGTCCCCCAACTCTGCTCTCTGATGGGTAAGGCTCTGCCCTGTCCACCTTGCCTTAACAGTTCTGGTTCAGTCTTCCTTGGTTAAGACTTCCTTCAGGGGGTGCCCACGTTCGCCCTCCATGTACTCCTTGGCCCCTGTTGGGATTGAAATTGATTTCATTCCGTCTGCTTGCAGGTTGTCTCCTGGTCCTATTCAGGACACTGTCTGGATGTCCTTACCCTTAAGGGGGTCCTTCTGGTGACTGTTACCTTGGTCAGGCGTGTGTTAGCGGGCGGTTCGGTCTATCTAGCCCTCTTTCCTTGAGATACACCAGGATAAAGGGAGTTCCGCCTGAAGCCGGATTCTCTACATCTGTAGGTGTCGTATGTTCAATTATCCGAGATATTGTTTTCCACGGCTGTCCCCCTTCCTTGCAACGTTGAGGAAGTGGTTCTGCATTCCTTATATAGGTGTTGGCAGTTTTTTCTTTAGAAGTCACTGTGTCCTTTAAGGGAACTGAGGTTCCTTGGGGCTTGTGGTCATTACATCCTGAATGTGCTCGATCTCGCCTGCTCTCGGGAGTTGGGTGGTTTGGTCCTGGTTGTTACCTTAATGGACGTTACTCCTGGTACCTTGTTTTTTGGCCTTGGCTTCTGTCAAATTCATTAGCTATCGGCTTGTCAGGCTATTACTCAGGCCTATTCAGGCAAGGGGAAGAACCTCCCTTGTTGCCTTGATTCCCTTCTATGCGTGCTTGATGCCTCTTGGGCTTTCAGCACCGGTTTTGCTGTTGAACTGATTGGTTAGGCCACTACCATTGGCCTTCTGCTCATACCTTTTGCAAGGTTTTTTTACAACATTGATGTTAGGGCCTCAGCTCAGGCTGTCTTGGCCGTCTGGTTCTGCAGGTGACAGTGCTTTAAACTGTCTGCTGTGGTCGTTTGTTGTTGGGGATCCCACCCTACTTTATGGACACTGCTTTTGGATGTCCCAAGTGTAAGTATTATATCTGGAGCAGGACGTACTGTATACTAAGAATAATACAATTCTGTGAAATACTCACCTGTAGAATTGGTATTATTAGTATACAGTACGTCCTGCTCCACCCACCCTGTTGTTGCATTTTTCTGGATCCCCTGTATGGTGATTGTTATCATGGTTATCTTTACCAGTTGTTCTGGGTGGTTTAATTCTCCCGGCTTCTTGTTCACTGCTTTTCAATGCTGGGGATTCGTGGGAGGTCCCTGGGTGTTTGGGGGGCCGGGAGGAGCCTGTTTTTCCATGTCTCTGCAGCGCAGCGCCCTCTGGCAGAGGATAGCCCAAGTGTAATTATTATATCTGGAGCCGGACGTACTGTATACTAATAATACCAATTCTACAGGTGAGTATTTCACAGAATTGTATTTTTAATGTGGGCAATCTGTATGAATAGTGTGTGTGTGTGGGGGGGGGGGGCATATAGGATAGGGTGAAGGTCCGGTTTAAATCACATGATCCTTAGGGGAATGGTTGGTCACTTGCTACATGCCTCAGAGGACCCCTCAGTCATTTTTATATCAGTTTTTTTTTTAATAGTTTTTATTGAAATAAAAACAGAGATAAACAGCGTAGGACTACAGTCAGGATATTTTCCATACTGCGCAAAAGGTCATACAAGAGCGCCAAGAATTAGCTAGCATACAGAAGAATACGACCATCATGAACAGAACACTGACAAAAATGATCCATGGAGATAGAAAGAACACTTCTCAAGCATCATCAAAAGAAGAGTTTAGAGAAAAAAATTAAAAGTGTGAAGTAGAAGGAAAGGGGGAGAAAAGGGAGAAGGGTGAAGGGTGGGTTCCGAGCCTCCCTTCGTATCATGAGGGGAAACACGGTGGGGTTCTAGATTATAAGGAGAACACAGTTGAGACCCCCTGGATGAAAGTGAGTAATCCAGCCTTCCCAGGTGGATAGAAAGGGGGCCAAATCCCCCTTTATGGTGGCCGCCATCTTCTCAAACAGCATGGCCTCGTTAACCCAATTTGGCTGCCGTAGTAATGTGTCTTATGAGATCAAACTGGGTTCTTGTGCAGTCCGGGGGTTTCAGGTTAAGGAGGGACAGCTGGGGGGTTATGTCCAGCTTTAGCCCGGTGGCCTTATTAATAACATAGAGGACTTTGATCCAAAATTTTTTCATTACCCTGCATTCCCATCAGGTGTGCAAGTAAATACTGGGGAGCCCGCAGCCTCTGAAGTAATCCCGCGGATAGGAGGGGCAGAATTTATGTATTCTTTCTGGAACAAGGTACCACCGGAGGAGGACATTGGTGTTGACCTCCTGAGCACCAATATTTAGATAACCTGAGAAAGTGTGCCTCCATACTGCCCTCCAGTCCCCATCAGATAGGTTTAGGTTAAGGTCGTCGCTCCATTTTGCCGCATGGTTCGGAGGTCTCACCCTCTCCAAATCAGATAGCAGTTTATAGGCCAACGCGATCACTCCTTTCCCCATAGGCTGTTCTAGACAGACTCTTTCAAATGTCGTGAGAGGAAGGAGTGGGGCGCCCTATTTACATTTAGACCGCCCAAAGTGGGTGATTTGTAAGAAGTTCCTTCCCCAGAATGTCATAAGAGGATCTCATTTCGGCAAAGGAGAACGAGCATTGACGCAAAGAGAGATTCTGAATTCTGGTCAGATTCGGAGTCTTCCACCACTCGAACGCCACAGGTTCCGAAAAGCCTGGGGCAAATTCCGGATTGCCCAAAAATGAGAGTAGTGGGCAATGCGGCGAGGCAAGGTTCCCCCGCTTCTTATTAGCCCTCCAAATTCTAAGAGAGTGGTTAAGTACGGGATTGGAGATTTTCCTACAGACCGAGAGGGGGAGCCATAGAAAATTAGATATAGAGATTGGGGAACAATACGACTCCTCAATGTCCACCCACAAAGGTCTATTGCAGGACTGTCAGTTGGGCAATTTGATAAGCGCTGCAATAGCGTGCGAGATTAGGGACTCCCAAGCCACCTTTCTGTTTAGCTCTGTAAAGCGTTCCCTGGTCAACTCGCAGATACATTTGTTTAGGCCAGATTGGAGGTGTTTCAGAGCAGAGGCCGGGACGGAAATCGGCAGCACCCGGAAGAAATAAAGTAATTTGGGGAGCCACGCCATTTTCACTGCAGCAATCCTACCAAGCCAAGAAAGATTTAATTTAGCCCAGTTACATAACAGGGACCTCACGGTCTTGAACATATTAGGGTAGTTTGCCCCGTAAAGAGAATTGTAATCAGATGCCAGCTGTATCCCTAGATATTTAATATGCCTGGCCTGCCAATGAAAGGCCTTGACAGTACTCAGAACTCTATCGGGTAGGGAAATATTAAGGGCCTGAGACTTGGCAGAATTAATTTGCAGGCCCAAAAGCCTCGAAAAGGAATCAAGGTTTTTGAAAAGGCTCGGGAGGGATATGACCGGATCCTTGATCACCATTAGGATATCGTCAGCAAACAGTGATATCTTATGCTCGTATCCCCCCACCTCAATGCCTGCAATACCACTATTGGTCTGAATTAGTCTGGAGAGAGGCTCAATGGCTAAGGCAAAGAGGAGGGGGAGAGGAGACAGCCCTGTCTTGTGCCCCTACCCAGAGTGAATCGGTCAGAGAAATACCCCGAGTACCTGACGTACGCCCCCGGGTAGGCATAAAGGGAGGAAATCCAATTCAGGAAAGACGGACCCAAGCCCATTTATTGAGGGTGAAGTGCAAATAGTCCCACGCCACGGTGTCGAACTCTTTGCGTACATCTAGCGCCAACAGCATGGTATGATAACCTTCCACCCTGGAGCGATATAGGTTGGCGATTTTCCTAATGTTTTCACCAGCCTGACGCTGGGGCATAAAACCCATCTGTTCCTTGGAAATGAGCACATTAATAAACCCGTTAAGCCGTGCGGCCAGTACCTTTGCCAGAAATTTAACATCAACATTCAACAGAGAGATAGGCATATAGTTAGACCATACCGTGTCATCAGTGTTAGGTTTGGGAATCATACTTACAGCTGCTGTGAGTGAGTCAGAACTCCAGGAAGCTCCCTCCCTCAGAGCGTTAAAGGCTATCGTTAGATGTGGGGCCAATATCTGGCTAAACTTTTTATAATAAAGCGTTGTGAAGCCATTAGGTCCTGGCTGCTTACCAACCTTTAAAGATGTTATGGCCCCCTGAACCTCATCAGCCTCAACGGGCCTATCAATGTGCTCCTTGGCGCCTGGGGGAAGAGGGGGCAAATTAAGTTGGCCGAACAGTTCCTCTGCTTTGCTTTTATTTAAACATGATTTGGGTTTATATAATCCCTCCAGGTGTTTGGAAAAGGTATCCGCCACCTTTGCTGGGTTGCTAGACAGGGGCCCTCTGGGCTTATTACTCGTACGGTCCCAATGGAACTTGGATTTGTTCAATTGGCGGGCAGCCTCGCCGGATAGACACAGGTTGAGCTGGCTAGCTGTGTGATTGAGGCGGATCATATTCTGTTTAGAAGGCCGGTTTTTAAAGTCGGTTGAGGCCAATTGGTATGCCTCAGTTAGCACCAAAAGCTTTTCTTTGTAGACCGCTTTACGCCTGGCAGATTCCTGCATTAATAGCCCTCTGATCACAACCTTGTGCGCCTCCCAGAGCGTGACATTTGAGCCTTTATTAGGCCGAAAAAACTATTGGATCCCCATGCGGACCCACTCAAGGAGGGCCTCATCGGCCAACATTGTCTCGTATAGTTTCCAGGACTTCTGGGGGCTTCTCTGGGTAAGGGTCAAAAGGTCAACTGAGACCAGGTCGTGATCAGACCAGGCTATTGGGATAATGCTTGCTTGAGAAAGCTGGGGGAGGGTGGATTGCTGCATGAAAACGTGGTCGATCCTTGTAGATACCTTATGGGGACACGAGTAGTGGGTAAAATCCCGTTTGGTTGGATTAAACTCCCTCCAAGCGTCAATCAGGTGATACCGACCTAACAATGCTTCAAATGCTTTCCCAGAGGGTCTATTCTTGGCCGCCGGATAAGATCTATCGTCCGGTTGTGTATCCAGGCTAGGGTGCAGAGTCTGGTTAGAGTCCCCAGCTACAATGAGGAACCCTTTCTCTACTTGATGAAGTTTCTTAAAGAACTCCTCCAGGAATGCATTTTGGTTTTGATTAGGGGCATAGTAGGTTGCAATCGTTACTGGTTGGTCCTGAATCGTAACCACTAAAATGAGGTATCGGCCCAGGGAGTCGCGTACCGCATGCTCCAGGGAGAAGGAAGTCGAACGCTTAAAGGCGATTAGGACTCCCCGCTGCTTGGTGCGCTCGGAGGCTGAATAAGACAAAGGGTAGTCAGCACTGAGAAATTTAGGGGTAACATTTTTAGTATAATGCGTTTCTTGGCGACATACAATGTCAGCACGAAGTGACCTCATTTGCCTGAAGGCTTTTACTCTCTTCTGGGGGGCGTTCAGACCCTGCACATTCAAGGAGACTAATCTAATCGCCATTGTCCCACAATCTTAGGACCATCTCACGAGGAGGCTCAGGAGAGGGGCAGAGAAAGAATAAAAGAGAAATAAGGATAACAATCAGAATATAAACAACTCACAATGAAGGAGAAAACACCTTCCAAACTTTAGATTCCCGTCAAGGCGGCATATTATTCCGCCCCTTAGGGAATAGCGTACCGAAGAGATGGGGTTACCAATGGGGGACCCCATCACTAAGACAACAAACCACTATCCCCTCTGAGGGGGCAAGAGTTTAGTGCTTCTGTTCCCACTGGAAAACCAGTGAGAAGGGGAGCCGGGAGTGAGCGTGCGGCCGCCACATGAGTGCCTGACCCCCCCCCCCCAAAAAAAAAATGTGCCTCAACATTAGACCAGAGCGTTTCTAACATCGTATGAGACATTGAAAAAGTTGCAATGGGAGGAGGTGAATAACGTGGAGCAGAAAAGCTTATTCAACTTTAAGCATTAAAATAACCAAACAGTATAACAAACTTTAAAGATGTGAAGGTAAGAGGTGGGAACTCTTTTCTGTCACATCATAAATGACCCCCATACCAAATAAATGGCAAACCTGGGGAACAACCCTTCCAGCCGCAGCCTAAGGAAGGTGCGGGGTAAGACCTCTAGAAGAAAAAACACATGGTTACCTACCCCTCAGCCCTCCCCCACCGCCGGCTTACCAAATCTGTGGATCAGAGCCACTGGTGATTTATCTGGCATCGGGGAGCTTCTCCGCGGTTCACTCTTGTCCTTGGAAGCTGGCGAAAAGGAGAGCGCTCTTTACTTTTGTGGAGGGGCAACCTGGGCAACACTGTCAGGCTGAAGGTTCACCGAAGCAAGCACCCGATCAAGTTCCTGAGATGAGGAGGCCTCAAAGTGAGTGTCATTGTGGGAGAAAGAAATCTTAAAGGGAAATCCCCACTTATATCTGATCCCATGTGATTGCAGGATTTGCAGAGCTGGTTTTATTGCACGTCTTCTCGCTATGGTTTGAGGTGCCAAGTCCGCATACAGTTGATACGAGAAGCTCTGAAATTTCAAGGTGCTCTGTCCGCGCGCCACAGCCATTAGTTGCTTGACAAGGACGTCTCGTGGAAGACTGTCGTCCCTTTTCTTTTGCAGGGCCCTATGTATTCGATCAAATTCCAGTCTCTCAATTGGAAGTGATGGAACAAGCTCCTGAAACAAAGCAGTAACTGTTGATTGCAGGTCCAAAACAGACTCCAGGACACCTCTGATCCTAATATTGGCTCGTCTGGATCTATTTTCGACATCCTCGAGCTTATGAAGTAAAACCAGGTTTTCCTCGCGCAATATCTCCATATCATCTCTCAGCGTGGACACATCAGCTGTCTGGGTCGAAGCTTGATGTTCTAGGTCCCCAACCCTTTGACCCAGCTCCTTAATATCTGCAGAGAGGGTGTTGGTAATCTGTGTTGTGATGCTTAGCGCCTGCTTTTCCAGTGCCCTTTCCAGCATTGCTTCATATCTGTCAAGGGGGAAGGGTGAGACTTGGGAGGTGAGCCGTGAAGAGACTCATCCATCCAGGATTCGTCTTCTGGAAGGAGATCAGGCGTATTATGAGGGTCGTTCTGGGATGCAATAAGATCTGACATCGTGGGGCGTTCTGTCTGCTTTGTATATAAAGATATCGGCTAAGCAACGTCGGGGGGGGGGGGGGGGACAGACAAAGTGCACTATATGAGGGGCAAGCCTCAACACCAGGGCCAGGTCTTGCCACCCTGCTCCAGAGATCCAAATATCCCCGGGTATAGAAAAGCTGAGCTGGCCCTTTAAGAGCGCTCCACAATGATGTGCAATCAGCCGAGCACGGGGGTCCTCTTTAACTTCAGCAACCCCCTTATTAGGCTGGGGGCTTCTGAGGCGAGGCAGGGGGACCCAAAGGAGCACAATATAGCCAAATATCCCAGGGGACAGAGAAGCTGCGCTGGCCCTTTAAGAGCGCTACACAATGCTGAGCACGAGGGTCCTCTTATAATTCGGCAACCCCCTTATTAGACTGGGGGCTTCAGATGCGAGACAGGGAGCCTCAAGGATAGGGGAGGACGGGTGGGCGGGTGCACCTCACAGGCAGGTCCGCAGCATGTGTCAGAGAGCTGCAGCCTGTGTGGGTAAGATGGCGCCGGAACCTCGGCTTCTCCACCCCCCCCCCCCCCCCCCCCGCCGGGTCCGCAACTCGCCGGCGCAGATCTGTGGTAACTTCGGGGGGGAATGATCCCTTGATGCCTCCGACTCTCTGGGACTGCCACGCTAGCGGAGGAGGTCAGGTCACTCGGTGGGCTGCAGGGCTAAGCGTCCATAGCAGCTCTGCGCACTCCTTTTAGATCAGTTTTTATTAAACAATATAAAAGAACAGAAAAAAATCAGGTACACCGACATTATAAAACATAAAATTAGAAGACCAAGTATTCCATGAGCCATTGCAAAAAATCTTAATCCAAAGATTTTTCACCAGTATTTGCTCCCATCCCATTGCGTAGGGCACCAGAATGTTGAGCCTGTGCAAAACTGGGTTCTATGGAGTCAAGGGTGGAAGGGGAGCCTACCCACCCTCTCCGAATCCGAACTTGAACCATACACAATGAAAACACATTAGAGCTGGAGTAATTGGCGTTATAGCCCATACAACTCTGTGCTATAGGCAACTGGAAAGTAACTTAGATGAGAGGTGCAGAGCCAGTATCCATCGGAAGACCTGGAGAAGGGTAGTGACAACTTTAAAACAGGGTATATATGAAGAAGCACTCAGGAATTCTAGAGAGAATTAGTAACAAAAGTGGGCTCCAAATTTGGGAGATAGGGACATAAGGAAGGGGGCAGTTAAGTCTAGTTCGTCCAAACTCATACCAAGCAATTCAATTATGAGTCCCGGAAGTCTATCCAGCCAGCCCAAACCAATATGTATTTCTTCTAAGTTTTCTGCATCCCTGAAACCACATCATCTATTTGGTGAATTGACTCCACATCTGATCCCCATTCAATCAGTTTTATTTTATTTTGATAATACAGTATCCCACAGCCTTTATCGGAGGACAATCTCCCCAAATGTGCTCCATATTGTCTAGCCCGAAGGGGCACCTCTTCTTCAGGGAGGGATATATTCAATTTTTTTTTTGCAAGCGGTTAATAAAGCTTGGTAGGGATGAGTTAACGTGTGTTATCAGTGTAAATTGTGGATAAAGCGTGAGGTACTGGGGACATTTGCAAGATCAGTTGCCCAAATGGTGTTAATGAGTGGCCTGCTGCTTCTGCTAAGCTGTTGGCCGTCACAAAGGTGATCAGTTGTCTGTATAGTAACCTCCATAGTAATACGTGTTGGGGCCCTCCGCACCAGGTAACATTTTGACAGTAGGCCAGGGACAAATACGGTTTGTCAAAAAGGTGTCAAATGTCCTCGTGTGGGCCAATTGCAGCCTGTGGGTTATACCTCCATTAGGAGATATTAAGTCAGGAAGGGGAAAAATGCTTTTTGGGATTCTGTCTGACACTCTCCCGGAGCATGGAAACCGGGTCGATAGGGGAACGATTTCTCTGTAAATCCACCTACAGTTTATTTGTTGCTCTCTGAGACTAGTTTGGTAAACAGAGGAGGAATGTACCACCATTTAAATAGGAAAACTTGTTTGGAGCTACTGTTTTTTTTTTGGGGGGGAGGGTTAAGTTAAGCGCTTTTGACTTCAATTCACTTTGAAATTGCTCAGACAGCCAATGTGCTTGATTGTTGTGTTAGTTCTCTAAAGTTTAAAGTGAAGCAAAGTGAAGTGAGTGTTTTTTTTTTTCAGAGGTCAATCTGGTGGAGATTAACATTATTGGAGGGTCCAGTTATTTCCTGTTGTCTTCGTTCAGTGCTTCATGCCTGATTTTGGGCTTACTAGAGATCTTTTCTTGGAAGGAATCTAATTACCATTTGTGTTCACCAAAATTGCATCCATAAAAAAAAAAAAAAAAAAAAAAAAAATGGTTGAGCATCTTATATACATGACTTCAGTTTTAACTGCTTTACGCAATTCTTAGCCAAGTTGAATTTTTGAGAATTACTTGCATTATTGAACAACTACTGTGCTATCGGTCAATCGGAAATTATGTTAAACCTGAATAAAACCAATATAATCAGAATACCAGTTTTGATTCTTATAGCCACCCTTAAAACTGTAATTAGCCTTCCATTCTTGTGTACGGTTTTCCCTCACATGTACTCGGTAGGGTTTGGGCAAGGGGGAGCAAGCAGACATGTAATTATTCTTTAATCTTTAAGGCCTTTACTGGCTAACTATGCAGTGGGTTGCTTAGATGCGTGCAATTAAGAAATATCCTGCTTAAAAAAAAAAAAAAAAACGTTTTCTTCCATTCCAGGCCGCCCCTAATCATTACACCTGGGTAATTCCTGCCCGGAGGGTGTAGACTGCAAGATAAAAAAGGTGTGGCCCCTCCCGGCCCGTAAGTAGCAGCTGCCTCTAATCAAAGACCAGTTTCATTCTTGCAGTTGATGTAGACTGTGAAGATCGCTTGGATTTCTCGCTCTCAAGATTAGGTATTGACAGCAAGCAGGGGATTCACCCTGTCGGCTTCCTGCACTACCTTATTCCCATGGATTCCTCTGACTCAACTCTATGCCTCCCCAGCTTTTGCTGTTTTGGGGTCCGTGAAGGTAAGGTGAAGCGCCTGGGTCTGGGGCGCTTTTCAGAGTGTATACGCTCTGGGCTGCAGGCTTTCTTTGAAAAGCAAGTTAGCCGCAAGCTTTTGTCTGGTGATTGGGGGGACCAAGGGATTTTCCCTTTCTTATTGTTTTTATTGCTCTTTCCCATGTGTTGATGCTGGGGTTGTTGGCCAGCAAAACGGGGCTGCTCTGAGCCACTGCACGGCCACCATCAAGTGGACCTAAACCTTTTGGCAGGTCATTTTGTTTTTTAATACTGTTATATATATGGTGGTTACCCCCCAGAGGACTCGCAGTAGTCTTGTGACTGTCGAGAACTGTTATATACTTGGTCTCAGATCCCCAGGGTCGCAGACTAGTATTAATAAATTCACCATGGCGGAGGCATCTGGGGTAGTTGGATCTGGTCTTACTAGATTTACCCCATGTCCAGTATGCATGCAGTGGCACTGGACAAGGATAGCACGGTGTGCAGAGATTATGCTACGGTTGTAGTGGATAGGGAGACAGTTGTCTCCTCCCTGAAGGGGGCTCTGACCCCTGTCGCCAGTGCTTTCTGAGACTTAAAAACCCCCTTTGCAGCCTGCATGCGGACCTAAACCTTTAGTGAGGCTACTAAGAAGGTTTAGAAAAAAAAATTCCTCGGAGTGTATTGAAGATATTGTGGCTGCCATAGTCTCCTCCTGCGTCTTTAAACTCTATAGGTTTAGGACCACTTGAGGGCTGTCAACAGAGTCATCATGGAGTATCGGCTACTAAAAAGGTTTTAAAGAAAATATTTTTTCCTCTGAGTTGAAGAGGATATTGTGTCATAGTCTCCTTCTGAGTCTTTAAACTCTGTCGGCAGCCCTCAAATGGTCCTAAACCTATAGAGTCATTATGGTGTATTGGCTACTTAAAAGGTATTAAGAAAAAAAAAAGAAAAAATGTTTCCTCTGAGGAAGAGGATATTGTGGCTGTCATAGTCTTCCAGGAAGTTATCCGTTGGGAGAATTCATCCAGTAGGGACTTGGATTCAGAGTCCTCTACACAAGGGGCTGGTTAAGGAGAAGATGGATTGGTTGATTTCCTCCATTCTGGAGGATGATGTGGGGCATACGCATTATTATAATCTGATCAATAGGGAATGGCGGAAGTCAGGTTGTCTTCCGACCATTCCTAAAGTATTAGATACTATGGATCCCTTTCCTCCAGATCAGATTGATTTATGGTCTCGCCCTCCGGTGGTGGACGCTCTGGCCAGGTCTCTTTAAGGTTTTGGTAATGCCATCCTCTTGCTGCTGGCCTGTGCTACATCCATAGCATTTATTGGGGAGCAGGGTCGTTCACAGAAGCCATGCTCCCAGTTGGCTCTAACAGGTATGTGATCCAAGCTATGGAGGTTTGATCCGGTTATGTGCCAGAGGCCTAGCTCTGGTGGTCGCCTTAAGGCGTGCTTTATGGCTTAAGCAATGGCCAACTGACATAGCCTCAAAAAAGGAATATGATGGGACTCCCCTTTAAGGTGGGGCATCTGTTTGGGGAGTGCTTGGTTGACATGTTAAAGCATGCTACTAGTGGTAAATCATTTATGCTGAAGTCTAATACTGCTTCCGCAGGGCCTCTGATACTCCGAGGTTCCGGCTAGAGGTTCGGCCTCTTGGGATACTGAAGAGTTTTTTTTTTTTTTTTTTTTTTTTTTTTTTTTTTTGGAATAGGACAAAGTTCCAAATTAAGGCAACAGGTGTATGGCAGAATAAAGCCAGACCCCCTTCAAAGCCTGCTCAGGCATGAAGGGACTCCCCGCACTTGCAGGTGTGGGGGGGAAAGCTTCTGCCTTTGGCTCATATTTGGAGGCTTCATGTAACAGATATTTGGATACAGGAAGTTGTATCAGGTTACAAGATCAAATTGGGAGCCATACCTCCTTGGAAATTATTTTCGTCTCCCGAATTCCACAAAAAACAGAAGCATTGAGATCTGCTGTATTTCACCTTTTTAGAGTTTGGAGTTGTTGATCCACAGTGAAGTTACTCCAACCGGGAGTTTTTACAACCACAGTGTAATAAATATATATATATAATATATATATATATATATATATATATATATATATATATATATATATATATTATATATTATATATTGCTGTAGGTGGCCTACATCTTCAGTTTGTGGCGTTACCCTTCGGTCTATCATCAGCACCAGGGGTGTTTACCAAGGTGTTGGCAGGTCTCATGTTTTCTCTAAGAAGTCAGGGTATACATATAATCCCTTACTGAGACTATCGGTTGATATGGGCCCCATCATGTCAGGGGACCCAGAAGGATATACAGACTGTTTGATCGGCAGTGGATAACTGACTATCCAGTCGAATTCTTCTTAAGTCAAATTTCTTTTCATAGCTTCAAGAGTTATTCTTTCTGGGGCTGTCATTAGACCCTTCTCAGGCAAAAGTTTTTTTTCCATCACAGAAGTGACTCTTACTTCAGGCCAGAGTACAGGGTCTCTTGTCTTGCCCTCACCCGACGATTCTTCAAGGAATATGTTTGTTGGGCCTGAAGGTGTCTTGCTTTGAGTCAGTACCTTTTGCACTGTTCACACAAGACCCCTGCAGATGGAATTGCTCACAATCTGGGATTGAGACCCACACACTCTGGATCACTCTTTTTGCATGACGCCGTCAACAAGGCAGTCTCTAGCCTGATCCTCAGCCTCTTCGGACTGGCAAATCCTTCCTTCCAGTACAGTGTAAGATAATCACCACAGATGCCAGTCTATCTGGCTCGGGGAGTGTCTTAGATTCATAAACCATCCAGGGACAATGGAGTCCGAAGGAGAGCAGACTCTCCATAAATATCCAGGAACTGAGAGTGATTCTATTGTATTTCAGACATTGGACATACCATCTGAAGGGGCATCCCGTCTGGATTCATACGAGAAACCGGTTCCATGTCTCTTGGTGGTACACATACCTGGAGTGGACAACTTGTAGGCAGAACACATCAGAGGTTATGGTCTCTTAGCCAGAGTGTTTTCTTAATCCCTATGCATGTGCTGGGGGATCCCAGACCTAGATCTCTTGCATCACGGCTCATTCGGAAGGTCCGAAGTTTGTCTCAGCCCAGGGATCCTCTAACAATAGCAACAGATGTTCTGACTCTTCAGTGGTCAGAATTTAAGCTTCTTTATGCATTTCCCTCCGATTTCACTCCTGTGTCGAGTAGTAAAAAAGGTTTAGCTCACAACCATTCTGGTGGCTCCTCGGTGACAAGAAGAAGCTGGTTCTCAGGCATAGTAAGGATGTCACAGGGCAACTTGTGGAGGCGACAATCCATATCTTCTCACACAGGGGCCTCTAAGGCATACCAGATCACAAGTTCTGGCTTGGAAGGCGTGGCTATTGTATCCTTTATCTTGGAATAAGGGTTTTTTTTTTTTCTGCCAGAGTCATCCAGACTATGATTCAGGCCAGGAAGAGCTCTTTATCAAGTGATCTACTATAGAGTCTGGCAAGCATTTATCGCTTGGTGCGAATCCAGGGCTTCACTTGTAGTACTGTTCTGTTTACAGAATATATTGATTTTTTGCAGAAGTCTTGATGAAGATCTTCAATTGAGGACAAATATCTGCTATCTGTCTTCTTTCAGAAACCCATAGCTGAGAATGTTTTTATCAGAACTTGTTTTACAAGGAGTCGCTCATGTGCGGCCTCCTCATAATCCACTTCTGCCGGCTGGGGACCTGAACTTGTTTTTCAGGGTCCTCCTTTTTGAACCATGGTAGATGCGTCATTAAGTCTAAGGGTGCTTATGGTTATCTCTTAGTGGCAATAACCTCAGCAGGCAGGTTTCTTAATTAGCAGCTTATCAGTAAGCCTTGTTATTTGAGTGTTTTAGGATTTTCTTCCTAAAGGTATCTTTTCATTTTAATGAAGAGATGGTTTTGTCTTCCTTATGTCCTGCTCCAGTGTCTGATAAGGAAGGGGTGTTCTTCACTGTTTGGATGTAGTGAGAGCACTAAGGTATTATCTCACTACTACACAATCTTTCCATAGTTTGGACTTCTTATGTCATACCTGAGGGTCCACGGAAAGGTCTTCCACCAGCTAAGTCTGCCATCAGTCAAGGGATTAGACAGACAGTGGTAAGAGTCTATTCTGCCAAGAGGAAGGAGCCCCTTGTTTGGGTCACGGCTCTTTCCACTAGGGCCATTGGTGCTTCCTGGGCCTTTCAGCATCAGGCCTCGGTGGAACAGGTTTGTAAAGCTGAAAAGCTTAATACAAATGAGGAATAAGCCGCACTAGATATTTTTAGTAAAGATTACTACAATATAATAATTGTTGCTCAACGTGTGTTAGTCCAATTATCCCCGTGGACCCTACATACAATCACACACAAAGAAACACAGAACAATATTTATAACAGATTTTTAAATTTAGGTCAGCTTATGTTTCATATATATGTCCACAAATCTATAGTATCCTGCTATCCCGAGGTGCATGTGCTTCTTAACTTTGACTATAGAATTATTCCAAAATATCCACCGTGTGCCAGTAATACCGTTTAGGTATTTTCACCTTGTGCCCACCACCTTCTCTAGTTACTCTTACCAGATAGCAGTGTGGGTTTGTGCCTTAATAAAATCCCTTTCAATTTTTCCGTTATGCTCCAATCAGGCATAGAAAACTTGCTTTTCAATCATATTTCAGAATTCACTTTTAAAGTGTCCCATTGCAAGCAGGGCATGTAAATGAAACCAGTAAAAGAATGCCACACAGTGGATATTTTGGAATAATTCTATTGTCAAATCAAGTTAAGAAGAACATGCACCTCGGGATAGCAGGATAAAAAGCATTACTTACCATTGGAGGACACTATAGATTTGTGGACATATATAGGAAACGTAAGCTGACCTAAATTTGAAAATCTGTTATATATATTGCTCTGTGTTTCTTTGTGTATGTAGGCTTGTAAAGCTGCCACCTGGTCTTCAGTTCATACATTTACCAAATTTTACAAGGTAGATGTTAGGGCCTCAGCTGAAGCTGTATTTGGTCGAAAAGTTCTTCAGGCGGAAGTGAATTCAACTACCTGCTGTTCCACGTTGGGGATCCCGCCCATATTAGGCACTGCTTTTGGATATCCCAGGTGTAATGATTAGGGACGACCTGGAATTGATTGGAAGAAAAAATGTGTTTTTAGGCAGAACAGTGCTTCCTCGCACACATCCATCTTTAACATGAAAAGGTCCAACTAACTTGTCTTTGCCATTGCTGTGCAATCAAGCATGCGGGCTAGCACATCGTTTTTTTTTTTTTATTGTCTGGACTTGGGACTGAAGTATCCAGCCCTGTAGTTGTATTAGTATATATATGAAGTAAAGTTGAAGAGGGTGGAGGACAGTCAGTGTGTCAGAAGCCAGTGCTGCACCAGTATCATGGTTGTTTTTTTTTTGTACAGTATGTCTTTTGCCTAAAAATCCCACTTTTAGTTGCTGTTTGCCCATACATGTCCACAGACCTTTAGTCTGTAAAAACTTCAAAGCTTATGTATTTTAAAATTCCATTAAGTTCAACATATGCTGGAATAGTGGAGAGACCAGACTTTCAGGAAGATGCTTAGAGATCCTAACCTAGTTTAGCTGCTCTGAGCTGACAATAAAGCCTAAGTATTTGAAATGAGACATGCCGGGCCTCTTGACAGGACATCTGTGGTGTGCTCGCCTTCTTCGGATCAGTTTGCGGTCTTCTAAGTGAGGCACAAATGCCAGGCAGAGAGGCACAGGCGTGTCAGTACTCCGCTCTCCACTGAACATCTGCTCTGCTGATAGGCAAACAAAGGTCATTGCTGCCAGTGTACCTGTGTAAGTACTGCATCCAGCAGGTGCGGGGCTATTTCAGCCCATTTGTGTGACACCTGTCGCACATCAGGTAAGTATAAACAGCTGCTGCTCTGGGAGTAGCATTTCCATGCCCCATATTTGATGTCTGGCATGCTCCCAAGTACGGAGCCTTTTGTGCAAATGTACTCTCAATAGGTGATTATGACGAAGCACTGACAAACCTAATCCACAATTACAGCCATTGGAATCAGGCATTAGGAATAGACTGTGTCTCATGCTTCTGAGTGAAAGGCGTAAGTTAATAGTTTTCCTTTCAAGTATTACACAAGAGTGCAACTTAAAACCAGGCATCATCAGGGCTGGAGTCCACTGTTCTTTGTGAGGAACAGAATAAAGAATCATCCCTATGTATTATTTTCTTGTATAGGGTGGACTGATTAAACAGGTTTCCTTTTATTTTCTTCTATAGATACCCCTGAGCTGTTTTACTTAGGCGTGTGGCAGATGCTTTCTGTTTGAAGAGTTGACAGATTGCATGATAAGTTGGTGCTAGTAAATGTACAGTTTTACAATATGATAACATCACCCTGTAGACACAACTGAGGGAGGTATTTGCCTTTGATCAAGCTGCTTTGTTCATTTTATAGATTAGAAAGTAAATTATATAAACCTGTTCATATACAGATGGATTTTATTTACACTGAGAAGCTTAAAGTGTACACAAGGGCAAAAGTTACAAGCTGCATGAAACCTTGCAGTGTAAGATGACCTTCATTTCCTATACAGAATGTGCCTTGAGCTCTTTATTTCTTCAATACATTGAGAGACAGAAATAGGGCACACCGGCCCCTTAAATGTCATTTGACCAGACTTTAGTTATTCTGTTATCTACTACAGATTTCCTGCTGATTTGATATATACGATGCCAAATTTTCTTTTTTACCAGATATTTAACAAGCATTGCTGGGCATTAAAATAATAGGTTTGCTATTTCATATCTATAGTAGGCAACATCCATGGCCATTGCCACTTTCCTTAAAAAATGGCAGGAACAAACTGTTCATAGGTTTTTTTTTTTTTTTTTTTTTTGTGGACTGACACCACTCTTTATACTACATATAGTACCTTGTTGATTGAATAGGTGGAGGGCTTGTCAAGAAAAAAAATGTTGCAAAGGTTTATCATTTCTGGTTTGTCTATTCCAGCTCTTGGGTTCAGTTTGAATGTACTATCTTTCAGCCTAAATCTGCTTTTCCATCTTAGCACTTAACCCATTCAGTAAGTATCTACTAGCAGTGTTATTTATGTAGTCCTATGACCACACTAGTATATAGTCTCCATTTGTCCCTTCCTTACTGCTGGGCCAAGAGTGAGTAATCCTGTGTCAGTTGTCAGATGCAAGGAATTGTGTGGGTAGTTGACTGTTAGGACCTTTTGGAAGGGAGAGATGTAAAAGCAGTGGGATTGAACAAGGTGATTTTTGCTTTTTTCAAATGTTTACCCTGGTTTTTTAAAACCAATGTTAAAGCCATAACTTCTTGTATGCCCCACCAAACCTTTCTATAAAATGAAATATTCCACAACCACTGGGGATCCACTTTTTTATTATTCTACTTGCAGGCCATGGTGAGCAAGAAGTATAGATAATATGCATTGCAGCTAGGAAATATTTTTGTTCTCGAAGTGGTAGTGGTGCTTTTCAAGCTATTATACTATAGTATCTATGGAACTTTCCCAAACACTGGCAGCAAAGGACATCACAAATACACAGTGTGTCCTAGCAAGTCCAGTCACTCGGCATACGAATACTAACCTCTTCTGTGTTCCAATAAATATGTGAGAGCTGCTGACCAACCAGGTTGGCTGAACAGGCCAGCACAGATTGATATGTCTGTCCCAGTGAATCTTGATGGCTGGCAGTGGTTTATGATGGCACAAAAATAGCTTTAGAATGCCCAGTATCTGGCTTCTTGCTTTGTAACGCCCTTTTCTGCCATGCTGACAACCTTCCTTTTTTTTTCCCCTATTCCTCTTTATTTTCTTAATTATTTAGTTCCCTCAATGTGCTTACTACTTCAAAATCCCCATTAAACCCCTCCTTTCTCTGATCTCGGTTTTGTTTTTGACTCGTGTTTTTTTTTTTTGTTTTGTTTTTTCTTTTATTTATAAGGGTTTAGATTCTGGCTCTTGACATTTGTGCTGGTAATGCACTTTTGTGTAATACCTGGCACTCCTCCCTCTTTGCACTTTTATCCAAGCCCCAACATTCCATCTGTGATTGAACTGCACAACGCTATAAGGGCTGTAATAGGTCAGCCACTTATATATTCTAAGTATACAGCACGTCCTTCTCCAGAGATAATTCCTTACGTTTGGGTAATACATCCACAAGATGGTGCTGGACTGCAGAGATGGCAAAAATGTGGCTCCTCCCGGCCCCTTCTATACCTCCCACAAATTGGGACCTCCCACAAATTCCCCAGTTCTTCTCTGCAGTCTGCTCTGCGAAGGCAAAAAGATGGCTCTCTCTACTCGCAGGTGAGCGGGGCTATTAGCCTGCGTCCCTGTATGACTATTCCCACTCGTTCCTCTTTTTCTGACTCCCAGCTTTGGCTGCACTGGTCGGGTGACGGGAGGCAGCACCACTGTCAGGTGCTTAAGAAGCGTCGCTCCAACTGCAATCCCCCACCAAAGGGTAGGCGATATAGCCCATGGTGAGCCTTATGGGATGCCCCTCCCGCGCTATTGCCCCTCGCCCCCTGCCCATCATCTTTTTGTCACCGCGTGTATTAGTTGCTCTGGTTGCTTTTTTAAAAATGCAGCCGCCGCCACGTGCGCTTGTACGGCATTCTGCGGTCGGCGGCGACTTTACCTCAGGCTGCTGCGCCATCATTGGCCAGCATGCTCACGTGGGCGACTTCGCGCTCTTCGGGGGGAGGGGGCTTGCGGATGGCGCGTTCTGCATCACTGTCTCCGCGGCCCCGCCCCTCAGGGTATCTGCGGGCGCCATTTTGCTCTGCTTGTTCTGCGTGGCTGGCGTCTACCTACCGCAGTCCGTAAGTGCCCCTGCGGGCTGGCTTATTTTTTATATCCTATGACTGCATGCTGCTTACGGGACCTTTCTTTTATGTCTTGCAGGCAGGTCACACTTAATTGCCGTTTCTCCCGGCCTATCCCCTCTATTTAGTTACCTTGTTAGAGGCCTATTCTGTAAAACTTCCCACTTCCATAGCGGGCTATTGGGGCATCCTGGGTGGCTTTTATAGCGTGAATCCCTATTGGCCGGTTGGGGTGCCTAAGAGTTGGGATAAGAGGTATCCTTTTCCTGCTGAAGTGGTTAAGCGTTGGTCGTCCCCTCCTGAAGTGGATGCACCGATTCTGGGATTGTCCAACACTTCTGTCATACATTCCCCTGACTCTACTACCCTGAAGGATGGTGAGGACCGGCGCATTGATCAGCTGGCTTCCCATACCTTTGCCTGTGTGGGGACCGCGCTGCGTTTTGTGCCTCTGCCATTACAGCTGTGGCTATTAAGACTCTGCTCAAAAGTATTTTAGATGGGGCTCCTGATGAGGCTGCTAGTAAAGAGTATGAAGCCCTCCTGCGTTGTGAGGAATTTGTTGCATATGTCCTCTCTGCCTTGGATGATACCATTAGAATGTGTGGCAGGGCTTTTGCCTTGGCTGCGGCTATACACCGCTCGGTTTGGCTGCGCCAGTGGGCTGCTGACAACGCTGCTAAAAGGCTCTCACTGGGTTTCCCTTTAAGGGACTACGTCTATTTGGGGGATCGCCTGGACCTGTTTGCTAAGAGAGGCAGGTTACCCCAGCGCAAAAGACAGTCTCGGCCCTTTCAGGGTTCAGACTCCTTTCTTCACTCCTACCGGGGGTCCAGAATGGGAAGGGGAGCTTCATTTTCAGGGGCCCATGGAGATTTCAGGAGCAGAGGGCGTGGCCGCCCTAGCCCCTCCTGGGGTTCCAAGTCTAAGTCTTCCCCCAAGCCCCCTCAGACATGAAGGGGCACCCTCACCTATTCAGGTGGGGGGGGGGGGGGGGGCGGCTTCGGCTCTTTGCTCACGTCTGGAGGCGTCATGTCTCAGACCGGTGGATTCAGGAGGTAGTGTCCTCCGGTTACAAGATAGAGTTGGCAGCCTGGCCGCCCCCAAGATTCATCAGATCCCAGATGGCTCAAGACCCCCTGTCAGCTCAGGGCCTGTTGCTTGCTGTGCAGAACCTACTGGAGCTGGGGGTCATCTGCCAGGTGCCCTTAAGGGAAATGGGCAAGGGATGCTATTCCAACCTTTTCACTGTTCCCAAAAAGGATGGGTCCGTCAGACCTATCCTGGACTTAAAGTGGACCAACACCCAGGATTTTGACTATCCTGGGTCTTGGTCCACTTTGGTGGGGCACCCCCGATCGGGGTGCCCCGCTGTGTGAAACCCCCCCGAACCACAAGAAAAACTCACCTCTCCCCGCTCCCAGCGCCGACGGACAAGCCGCGGACAAGCGGCTCCTCCGCCGCCGCCTCCCGCGCGTCACTCTTGACGCACGTGTACCCGCGCCGGCCATTCACAGACGGCCGGCGCGGGCACGCGCACGTCTAGAGGGGCGCGAGGGAGGCGGCGGCGGAGGAGCCGCTTGTCCGCGGCTTGTCCGTCGGCGCGGGGAGAGGTGAGTTTTTCTTGGGGTTCGGGGGGGTTTCACACAGCGGGGCACCCCGATCGGGGGTGCCCCACCAAAGTGGACCAAGACCCGAAGATAAGGTAAGGAGTTTGGGGTGTTTGGGGGGGGTTTCACCCTGCGGGACATCCCGATCTCGGATGTCCCGCGGGGAGGGAGGTGATCGGCCCGGGAATATTATAGATTCCCGGGCCGATCACCTGTGGGTGTTGGTCCACTTTAAAGCTTCTCAACAAATTTGTCAGAGTCAGGCGTTTTCGCATGGAGACTCTGCGCTCAGCCGTAATTTCATTGCGTCCAGGGGGCTTCATGACCTCTGTGGACATCAAGGATGCTTACCTCCATGTTCCAATCTTTCCAGGTCATCAGAGATTCCTCAGGTTCGCTCTGGAGGATCAGCAATACCAATTCGTGGCATTGCCCTTCGGTCTCACTTCGGCTCCCAGGGTATTCACCAAGGTGCTGGCGGGCGTTATGGCCCTGCTGAGGTCTCAGGGCATTCGCATTCTTCCCTATTTGGACGACATTCTTATCACTTCTCTGTCCTTCCAACAGGCAGAGCTGGATACTTAGCGGGTAGTGTCCACACTGGAGTCTTTCGGCTGGGTGATCAACCACCCCAAATCTTCCCTGTCTCCCTCTTTGGTGAAGCCATTTCTGGGCATGAATCTGGATACAGCTCAGGCCAGGATCTTTCTTCCTCAGCAGAAGGTGGACAAGTCTGCAAGTGCTAGCTCAGCTCCTTCTGTCCTGCCCTCATCCTTCCATCAGGCAGGGAATGCAGCTAGTGGGCCTGATGGTCTCCTGCTTCAAGGCGGTTCCTTATGCTCAGTTTCAGATGAGGCCTCTTCAACTCCACCTCGTGTCAGTATGGGACAAGGACCCTGCGTCCCTGGATCAGGGTTTGGTTCTGTCCCCCCTAGCCAGGCGGTACCTTGCGTGGTGGCTGTACTCAAGGAACCTGCTGGTGGGCAGATCCTTTCTGGCCCCTTGCTGGGAGACCGTCACCACGGATGCCAGTCTGACAGGTTGGGGGGGGGGGGCTTCTGGAAATCCCTACAATTCCAGGGGCAGTGGGGAGTGATTACAAATGTACTTTGCGCATGTTGATAAAATGTTCTCTCAAAGTTTTCAATACCTGGTTGGCATGTACAGAGGCACTTCTGCTAAAACTGTAACTGAGGGGTCCGCACAAGGTTAAAGATTGATGAGTGGTAAGAGCCTTATGACATAAGGCTCTTACCTGATGCAGCAACAGTTAACCACTTCGCCTTCCGAATACTGATTCTTTCCTGATGCACCACTAGAATCAGCAAATTAGCAATCCATGCTTGGTATTCGGATTAGCGTTGTATATAGTGTACACTAAGATTTATTTGTGTCTCCCTTATCCAGTGTATTTATAACCTTCATGTGGACCCATATCCTTGTATATTACATGTATTGTAGAAAATAAATTTGTTACCTTTTTGCATTAGAAATATTGTTGTAGGTGTGCTTCTATTCGTAGTTTTTAAGGTATGACTGGGGTTATCTTCCCCTTATTATATGAATGCACCCACTGTGATACAAAACTTTACCCCATTACTTTGAGTGTGCTTACCAAATTGTATTAAACTTGGCCATGGATGCTCTAACAATGCCCTGTCAGGGTTTTCAGCTACCGTATGTCTTCCCCCCGTTCCCCTGTTGGGCAGGGTTCTGCAAAAGATAGCTCAGGAAGGGGTGCCAGCAATCCTGGTGGCCCCCCGTTGGCTAAGAAGAGTGTGGTTCGCAGACATCGTGCAGCTGGCCGTAGACCAGTACACCCTGCCCAAGGATCCAGACCTGCTCACTCAGGGGCAGCTACGCTACCCCAATTTACAAATGCTGGCTTTAACGCCTGGCTGCTGAAACCTCCATCTTAATGGAAAAGGGGCTGCCTGCCACTGTTGTTAACACCATGATCAGGGCTAGGAAAAAGTCCTCTTCTTCCATCTACTATAGGATTTGGCGTACCTACATTGACTGGTGTGAGTGTAAATCTCTTTCCATTCCTAGAATTCTGGAATTTCTTCAACATGGTTTGGATCTGGGGCTTCAACTCAGCACTCTGAAAGGTCATGTTTCTGCCTTGGCTGTTTTTTTCCAGAGATCTTTTGCTCAGCATCATTTGGCCAAGACCTTTTTCCAGTGGGTTACTCATGTGCGTCCCCCACGTAAGCCTTTGTTACCAGTCTGGGACTTGAACTTGGTCCTATCTGCCTTGCAGGGGTCTCCTTTTGAGCCTGTGCATGAGGCTGCCTTGTCCATTCTTACTCTTAAGGTAGTCTTTTTGGTGGCTATCACTTCTGTTAGGCGTGTTTCTGAGTTGGTGGCGCTTTCCATCAAGCCCCTTTACTTTGAGAGGCACCAGGACAAGGAGGTGTTTCGCTTTAAGCCAGATTTTCTGCCTAAAGTTGTGTCTGCGTTTCATCTCAATCAGGACATTGTTCTGCCTTCTCTGTGCCCTAATCCTAGTAACCCTAAGGAGAGGGCTACTGAACCCTTCAGGAAGACTGATGCTCTTTTTGTGGTCCCTTCTGGTCCTAAGAAGGGTCTGGCTCCAGCTAAGTCTACCATCAGCAAGTGGATCCGTCAGGCTGTGATTCAGGCCTATTCTGCTAAAGGTAAGAATCCTCCTTTTCGTCTTACTGCTCATTCCGCTCGTGTTATTGGTGCCTCTTGGGCTTTTCAGCACCAGGCTTCTGTTGAACATGGAAGCCATTTTTTTTTACTTGTAAGACTGGGGACTATATTGAAATCCCCTTATGCAAAGGTACCTCTGGCACCTTGAAAAAGTGTTTCTACCCCACGGAACGCATGGGCAAAAGGGACACCAGAAATCAGCAGAGACTTAACTGGCCAAATACATATGGTGATACAATTACATGTTGAATCAATCTGAGCACTTTAAAGAAGTTTTCTTTTTGTATTTATTTAGCACTTGCACTTTTTTTGTAAAGGCACTTTAGATATGCATTGGCACTTTCTGTGCACATTGTGGATTAGTTGTATATAAGCTTATTGGCACATTGTATATATTTTTTCTGGATTTCATTATTGGATGTAAAATGACACTTTTGGCCTGTGAGTCCCCTGTAGAGATTAATGTTTTTAGATACTTGTTGGGAGCTCTTTATAATCAAAATAAATTTATGATTATCATGTAAATAGTTGATTTGTGATCTTTTAGGTTGGTGGTGCCTGCTTGGGATTTCCCCTTGTGGTTGCTGGGGACACATATACTCTTTTTCCCTATATCCAGTCCAGGTCGTTATGGCGCCTACCGCATCACTGCCGTGCGCCATTTTATGATGCCTTCTGCTGTGGTGTTGTGAGTCCCTATTGCTAATCCCTCTTGCTTTTTATCTACTGCACTCTTGCTTTTTGGGATAGTTATGGCTTTTATTGCTTGTGTCTTTCAGGTGGCCATTGATAGATTTTGGGTTGTGGTTCCTCCCGGTCCCCCGCCCCCTCTCCCTTTTTACTAAGAGGGATCACTAAAGGAGGGACTATATAAGGGGATAAATTGGTTTGGGCCGTTAGTGCCTTGTAACCTATATACAAATTCGTTCTGCTAATCGCCATAATGGAGGCTTCTGGGGATAGTGAGCTGGGGGATCCATCTGGGCGGGTGAAGCTCTGCCCCATGTGCGGTGCTAGCCCTCTGGGCGCATTCAGCACTGTTTGCATCACTTGGGCCAGGAGTGTCATTTTGGAGCATGATCGGGCGGACGTTCCTGTCCCTAGCTCCTTATTACCTGTGACCTCTCCAGAGCCCCTGCCGCTGCATTCAGCCCCCAGTGAGGGGGAAGCCAGCAGCAGATTATTCTGCCGGCTCTGACAGCGGCTCTGGGTCTTCCCCGATTGAGGATACGTGGCTCCCTGATGATACGGAGAATTTGCTTGCTTCAGTTTTTGAGACATTGACCCCCTGAGAGCGGCTAAGAGGAAGCAGGGTGATTTTTTTTCGGCCTGAGAGTCAGAGACAAGTCTTTCCTAAGCAGGCCCATTTTTCTAACATGATTTTCAAGAATGGGAAAAGCCTAACAAGTTACCGTCAGTGCCCAAGGGCCTGGACAGGCGGTATTCCTTTCCTGAGGAACTGGTCCAGCTATGGTCCCGTCCTCCCGAGGTGGATGCCCCCGTGTCGGGTCTGTCCAACACTACGGTCATGCCTTCACCCGATACTCCTTCCCTACGTTATCCGGCTGACAAGCGCATGGATCAGCTGGTCTGTCATGCCTTCACTTTTGCCGGTGCTTGATTTTGCCCTGTGTGTGCCGCGGCTATTGTCACCCTAGCCATCAGAAAGAAGGTGAGATGTCTTGTGGATATTGCTAAGTCTCGCAAGCGGGCGGAGGAGTATAAAGACCTCAAGGCTTGAGTGGATTTCATTGCCTTCATTGTCTCTGCCTTCATTGTCTCTGCCATGGATGATGGTGTCCGGCTCGGTGTCAGGGTTTTGGCCCTGCTTGTTGTGCTTCGCCGCTCGCTCTGTCTGCGGCAATGGTCGGCTGATGCCGCAGCCAAAAAGTCGCTCACTAGTATCCCCTTCGTGGGCCACAGGTTGTTCGGGGAGCTTCTGGACCTCCTGGTCAAGGACGGAAGACTCCCTCAGTGACGGAAGCCTGTGCTGCCCTTTTGGGGCTCATCTGCCTATCAAGGAGGAAGAGGCTCTTCATTTTCAGGTGGTCGCAGAGATTCCTGGGGACGAGGTAGGTCCCGCGGCCGACCCAATCCTGCTTGGGGATTCAAGTCCAAGCTCCCTGCCAAGGCCCCTCATGCATGAGGAGGCGCCCTCACCCATCCGGGTGGGGGGACGGCTTCTGCTATTTGCTCATATCTGGAGACAGAACGCCTCTGATCGGTGGATTCAGGAGGTTATGTCCTCCGGATACAAAATAGAGCTGGCAGTCAGGCCACCCTCAAGATTTCTTCAGTCTTGGATATCCCAGAACCCATTGAAGGCACGGGGCCTGAGAGTGGCTGTGCAACACCTCCTGCGGTTAGGTGTGATTTGTCCTGTACCTCGTCAGGAACAGGGCCAAGGCTTCTACTCCAATCTGTTCACGGTTCCCAAGAAGGACGGAACGCTGTAGTCTATCCTGGACCTGAAGGGTCTCAACAGGTTTGTCAGAGTCAGACATTTCCGCATGTAAACCTTACAGTCCGCGGTGAGCTCGCTTCGGCCCGGTGACTTCATGGCCATGGTGGACATCAGGGATGCTTACCTGCACATCCCGATATTCCAGGGGCATCAGAAGTTCCTGTGGTTTGCGCTGGAGGATCAGCATTACCAGTTTGTGGCATTGGCGTTCGGGATATCCTCAGCCCCCCGTGTCTTCACCAAGGTGCTGGCGGGCATCATGGCTATCCTGAGGAACCAGGGCATTCGTGTGCTGCCTTATCTGGGCGATTTACTGATTGCGGCTCAGCCCCTTCTGCAGGCCGAGAGCGACACCCGGACGGTGTTATCCACTCTCGAGGATTTCGGATGGGTAGTCAATTACCCCAAGTCTTCCATCACTCCCTCAATGGTGAGGTCCTTCCTGAGCATGACGCTAGACACCTGTCAGGTCAAGGTATTCCTACCACAGCAGAAGGTGGCAGGCCTCCAGACACAGGTGCTGGCCTTGCTGTCTTGTCAGAGGACATCGATCCATCTGGGGATGTAACTGGTGGGCCTAATGGTGTCACGCTTCGAGGCAGTGCCCTTCGCCCAATTCTACATGAGGCCTCTTCAGTTGAACCTGTTGACTGGCTGGGACCGGACGCAGGAGTCACTGGACAGGAATTTTCACTGTCCCCCCTGGCCAGACAGTCCCTCTTGTGGTAGCTGGACTCCAGAAACCTATTGGTGGGCAAGTCCTTTCTGACTCCCCGGTGGGAGATTGTTACCACGGACGCCAGTCTGACTGGCTGGGGAGGCGTTTGGCAAACGCGGAAGATCCAGGGTCAGTGGGGTCCGCAGGAGAACCTCTTGCCCATAAATCTCCTGGAGTTGAGAGCGATCCGGTTGGTGCTTCTTCGCTTGACTCCCCATTTAAGGGGTCGTGCGATCCAGGTTCACTCGGACAATCAGACGGCTGTCGCCTACATCAATCACCAGGGCGGGACTCGGAGCAAGCGAGCCCTCAAGGAGGTGACCCAGATTCTGACTTGGTCAGAGGAGACTGTTCCCTGCATCTCGGCGGTTTACATCCCTGGTGTAGAAAACCAGGAGGCAGATTGCCTGAGCAGGAGTGCCTCTCGTCTGGGGGAATGGTCTCTCAGCAACAAGATCTTTCACACCCTGTCTCCACTGGCTTTGACGGCCTGGCTATTGAAACCTCAATCCTGACAGAGAAAGGGCTGTCGGCCATGGTTGTGCAGACCATGATTCAGGCTCGGAAGAAGTCTTCTTCCATGATATACTACAGAGTTTGGCATGCCTACATTGCTTGGTGTGAATCCAAGAGTCTCCCTTGTCGCACATTATCTATTTCTAGGATATCTCTAGGATATTAGCGTTTTTACAACATGGCTTAGACTTGGGTCTCCAGCTGAGCACCCTCAAGGGCCAGGTCTCGGCCTTGGCCATCTTTTTCCAAAGCTCCTTCGCCAATCATAGAATGATCAAGACTTTTTTCCAAGGAGTCACCCATGTACGTCCACCGCGTAAGTCCGTAATACCGTGTGGGACTTCAATTTGGTGCTTTCTGCTCTCCAGGGTCCTCCCTTTAAACCTTTGTGTGATGCTGCATTGTCTATTTTGACCCTAAAGGTGGTCTTTTTGGTAGCGATCACCTTGGTGTGCCGCATGTCAGAGCTGGCTGCGCTTTGTATGAAGTCTCCCTATTTTGTGCGGCATAAGGATAAGGTGGTTTTTCGCTTTAAACCTGATTTTTTTGCCTAAGGTCGTTTCTCCCTTTCACCTTAATGAGGAGGTGGTTTTGCCTTCCTTGTGTCCAGCACCGACTAATTCTATGGAAAGGACTCTCCATGCCTTGGATGTGTTCAGAGCCATTAAGTATTACCTGGTTGTGACTGAATCCTTCAGGAAATCGGATTTGCTCTTTCTCCTAACAGAGGGTTCTAGGAAGGGTTTGCCACCAGCCTAGTCCACTCTCAGTAAGTGGATCAGACAGGCGGTGGTGCAAGCATATTCTGCCAATGGGAAGGAACCCCCTTTTCGTATTACAGCTCATTCTACTAGAGCTATTGGTGCTTCCTGGGCCTTTTTGTGATCACGCCTGCCGCAGCTGAATAGCGGTCGCACACACGCCTATTAATGCGAGTGATGTAGTTAGGATTCCATTTAGTTTCTCCAGCCACAGATTAATATTCATGGCTGGAGCAACTGACTGGGCCGTGGGCTTGAGGAAAGGTAAGAACAGGGTGCAATCAATTATAGCAGAGAGCACAGTGATGTAAGGGAAGACTGTTTTTCTGCAGGATAAGAAGGGCATGGAAAATGTACACTCGGGTACAAATATAGAGTTCAGGGCAGGTTAATAGGGGCTCTCTTCATGTTGGTACTAACTTGAGATACAGATGTGTTAGCATTGCTTATCTAATTGCTTATCTAATTGTGCTTATAATTATTGCCTGTAATCACTGCCTAATGTTCAGTAAAATCTCAAAAGGTCTAAGATAACTCCCTCTTACTAAACTGCCATCAATCTTTATTTTTTTTTTTGTCTATAGCAGATCCGTACAGTATATAAGAGTATACATTTATTGCATGTTTAGTTTGGATGATACAATGTTGAGGGTTGTAGTTTAGATGTTTGTGCAAGAAAGCATATGGATTTAGAGTCTGAAGTGTTTTACGGACTTATTATAAAGAGGGCATTTTGACTTTGTTAGGCACATGAAGGACAGCTGTGGGCTGTTAACATGTCAAATATTTGCTGTATTCTTTGACCATATTGGTTTTCTGTTGGCTCCCCTTTGTTATGACAGAAGTCTTCTGTGCCTCTCTGTTGGTGTTCCTCATACTCTCCAGAGAAGCCTTTACCCAAGCCCCAACAGTCCATAATCTGTGATTGGCCTGCAGAAGGCTATAAGGGTTGTTCCACACCGCTCTAATAGGCCAGCCACTTATATTCTAAGTGTGCCATACACTCCACTTCGGTCTTCATGACATCTGGGTAATCTGCAGTAGAGGGCGAGCTTCTGCAGAGATGAATATGCAAAAAAGAAAGCCCCTCCCGGTCCATTCACACCTGGCACCTCCCACCAACTCCCCAGTTTCTTCTCTGCAGAGAAGGCGACAAGACAGAAGATGAGGACTTCTTTACTTACAGGTAAGCTGGGTAAGCTCGCGCCCGGCCTTCTATTAGCCCTATTACTGCCAGGACTCTTCTAAATTGCCCTATATTGAGCCTCCCAGCTTAGGCTGCGGGTCCTGTTGAAGGTAGGAGCACTGCTCCACCGTGAGACCTCACTATGGGGTAGGCGGTTTTCCAGGTTTCTTGGTGATCCTGGTGTGGGATACCCCGTCCCGTTAGGCTTATGGCCGGCTCCTGGCAGGATTCCCCCCTTTCGGGTCCCTTATTCCCCTCCGGGGAAAGGGGGGGGGGGGGGGTTGCCTGGCCGATATTTCGTTTTCCCCAGCCCTTGTCCCTGTGTGCTGAGTTTTACTGTGTGTGTGTGTGTGTGTGAGGTGTTTGCTGCCTTACTGGCTTACTGGGGACTGATTACAGCCTGGGGGAGCTTCTCCCCCTCAGGCTGCGTTCGGGAAGGGGGCGGGCCCTCTGCACGGCCGCGGTAGCCCCGCCCCCTTATTTGGCGCGATTGTTGTGCTCGGGATCCGCGTTGCTGGGGTGGGCGTGGCCTCAGCAATCGCGCTTTCTGCGCTGGCCCGCCCTCCCCCTGCTCTCCCTCCTCAGGCACGAGGCTGTGTGGGGGCCATCTTTCTCTGGCAGGCCGCATAGCAATCGGTGTGGTAAGGGCCCGATGCCCACCTCTGAGCTTGTGTGTGTGTGGGGGCCCCCACTGGTCTCAACTGTCTGGCTGGGATACCTGTATATATTACAATGGTGTGGCTGCAAGAACAATTGCTGTGGTTTTTTACATGTAATGTTATGGCCATTTTTACACAGCTCGGCGCTTATGTTGCTTGTTTTGTGTGTTACAGGTTGCCCTGTATATGCATATTAAGGGGTCCCTCCTGGTCATGGGGTCCCTAGTTAAAAAAAATTGTCCACCTAAAATCCTCCCACCGGGACTTTTAAGGGGCATCCCGGGTTGTTTATGCGTAATTCCCTGCGGTCTTGCGACTGACCACAAAAATTCACCATATGGATGCTCCGCAGGATACCAGGCCCGGGATCCCTTTGGGACAATCCGGGCCATGTGTGGGGTGCGGGGTATCCCTTACGGGGGAGAATGTGCTGATCTGTATACCATGCGCACAAAAGGTCATAACGCGGCAGTCTGGTACCCAGCCTTCTGGGTCGGCTCCTCCCGCTTCATCGCCTTCCCCTCCCCGCCTTATCCGTACCACAAGTGACATTAGTACCAGTGGGGAGTCGATTTCTCATGTTTGGGCTTGGTTGGCCAGCATCGAGAAAATGATTGCTAGCACGGTAGGCAAGAAGGCCCAGGCTAAAAAGAGACATTTGTCGTCGGCCCAGCCATTGTGGGATATTGACGACGAGTCCGCTGATTTGTCCGATTATTCCCCGTTAGAGGAGGGGGAATTGTATCAGGATTCAGAGGCTGACTATGTTCAGCCTGGGAATTCCAATGTCGGGCAGGCGCTGGGGGATGCCGTAGATACGGCCACTGTTTTGTCACATTTATTGGAGGTGTTGGATATTGAACCGCGTGTGGCGCCCCCTCTTAAGAAGGGGGAATTTTTTGGGGCCTGCAAGCCCCATCTGGAATTCCCTACTCAGGGTCATTTTGATGCGCTGATCCTTAGAGAATGGGAGAGGCCAAGTCGGCTTCCTGGTGTGCCTCAGGGATGGGATAAGAAGTATCCTTTTCCGGTGGAGCCGGTTAAGCGCTGGTCTTCTCTTCCCGAGGTCGACGCGCCTGTTTTAGGTTTGACCAACTCTTCTGTGCTGAACACCCCTGACGCCACCTCCCTTAAGGATGGCGAGGATAAGCGCCTTGATCAGATGGCGTGCCACACATTTTCCAACGTGGGCTCGGCCCTGCGGCCTGTTAGTGCATCTGCCCTGGTGTCGCTTGCTACCAGGTCTCTTATCAGGGACTGGCTGAATAACGCTCAGTTTGATCCAGCTGGCGCTGAGTTCGCTATCCTTAAGAAGTGCGAATTGTTCATGGATTTTGTCATGGCTGCGATGGAAGACTCTATTGTTGTGTGTAGTAGGACGTCAGCCTTACTGGTGGCCATGCACAGATTGGTCTGGCTCCGTCAGTGGACAGCGGACGTTGGAGCCAAGAAGTTGCTCACAGCTCTTCCCTTCTTGGGTGCGCGGCTGTTTGGAGATAAATTGGATGCTGTTGCTAAAGGAGGTAAGTTACCTCAGCAGAGGGAACAGTGCCGCCCCTTTCGGGGGGCGGGCTCGTTCACTCCTTCCTTTCGAGGGGCCAGAGCGTCTAGGGGTCTGGCCTTCTCAGGTGTCAGGGGCTCGTCCTGGAACAGAGGCAGAGGTCGGGACGTCCCGTGCCTGCCTGGGGTTCCAAGCCCAAGCCTGCCGTTAAACCGGCTCAGAAATGAAGGGGCGCCCTCACCCGCAAGGGTGAGGGGACGGCTGCAGCTCTTCTTCCAGGTCTGGGCCCGGGAGGTCACAGACAGTTGGATCTTGGAAGTGGTCTCCTCCGGGTACAAACTGGAGTTCGAGTACTGGCCGCCCCCAAGATTCTTAAGGTCTCGGGTGCCCTCAGACCCTCAGGCTGCACAGGGGCTCCTGTTAGCAGGATAAAAACCTTCTGGACATGGGGGTTATATGCCCGGTGCCTCTGGCGGAGAGAGGCAGGGGTTTCTATTCCAACCTTTTCACGGTTCCCAAAAAGGAGGGTTCGGTGAGACCCATTCTAGATCTCAAGGTTCTCAACAGGTTTATCTGAGCCAAAAAGTTCCGCATGGAGACTCTGCGCTCGGCTATCAATTCCCTTCGCCAAGGGGATTTTATGACATCCATAGACATCAAGGATGTGTATCTGCATGTTCCGATTTTTCAGGCACATCAGAGATTCCTCCGATTTGCGGTGGAGGATCAACATTATCAGTTTGTAGCTCTTCCCTTCTGTCTGACCTTGGCACCGAGGGTCTTCACCAAGGTTTTGGCGGGCATAATGGCTCTGCTGAGATCTCAGGGCATTCGCATTGTGCCTTATCTGAACGATCTGTTGTTATCGGCTTCTTCCCTTCATCAGGCAGAACTGGACACCCACCAGGTGGTGTCGACCCTGGAGAGGTTCGGGTGGGTGATGAAGCGCACCAAGTCTTCTCTCTCCCCGTCTCGTGTGATTTAATTTCTGTGCATGAATCTGGATACCAGTCGGGCCAGAGTGTTTCTGCCCCAGACCGAGTTCAAGGGGATTCAGGGCCTGATCCATCTTCTTCTGGCCAGTCCTTGTCCCTCTATCCGACAGGGGATGAAACTGGTGGGTCTGATGGTATCCTCCTTCGAGGCTGTGCCCTTTGCACAATTTCACATGAGATCTCTTCAACTTCACCTATTGACGTATTGGGACAGGTGCCCACAGTCATTGGATCAACCTTTCAGGATGTCTCCCAGGGTTCGGCAGTCCTTTTGGTGGTGGCTGGACTCGAGCAATCTGATGAAGGGCAGATCCTTTCTGGTCCCTTGTTGGGAGACGGTTACCACGGATGCCGGCCTGTCAGGCTGGGGAGGTTATTGGAAGAGTCATCAGTTCAGCGGGGTGTGGGGTCCCCAGGAGGCTCACACCCCCAATCAATGTATTGGAGCTCAGAACCATTCGACTGGTCCCTTGCTGCCGGACCTGCTATCTCAGGGTCATCTACTTTACCCCAATTGCTTTGACGGTTTGGCTGCTGAAACCTTCATCTGGAAAGAGGAAGGTTTGTCTGAGGCTGTTGTTCAGATCCTGATTAGGGCTAGGAAGCGGTCCTCTTCTGGCATTTACTATAGGACTTGGAGGTCCTGTATTGATTGGTGTAAGGCTAGGGTCTTGCCTTGCAGGGTTTTTTCTATACCCAGGATTTTGGAGTTTCTTCAGCATAATCTGGATCTTGGGTTCCAGCTTAGTACTTTGAAAGGACAGGTTTCTGCTCTGTCGGTTTTCTTCCAGAGGTCTTTTGCTTTACACCCGCTGGTTAACTTTTTCCAAGGGGTCGCGCATGTGCGGCCCCCTCGGAAGGCTGTAGTCCCTGTTTGGGATTTGAATTTGGTTCTTTCGGCTCTGCAGGGTCCTCCTTTTGAGCCGTTACAGGATATTGCTCTTTCGGTTCTCACTCAGAAGGTTGCTTTCTTGGTGGCTATTACCTCTGTCAGGCGTGTCTGAGTGGGCGGCCCTGTCGATTCAGGCCCCTTACTTTGAGAGACACCAGGATAAGATTTTCGTTTTAAGCCAGATTTTCTTCCTAAGGTGGTGTCTGCTTTCCACCTCAATTAGGACATTGTTCTCTCTTCCTTGTGTCCTAAGCCTAACAATGACAAGGAGTGGGTTCTGCACAATTTGGATGTTGTTCGCTGTGTGAAGTACTTTTTGGTGACTACTACTTCCTTCTGCAAGACGGACGCCTTTTTCGTGGTGCCCTGCGGGCCCAGGAAAGGTTTGGCGCCTGCTAAATCTACGATTAGCAAATGGATTCGTCAGGCCATTTTTGGGGCCTATTCTGCTAAGGGGAGGACTCCCCCTTTTAGGGTCACTGCGCACTCTACTCGTGCTGTTGGTGCATCCTGGGCTTTTCAGCACCAGGCTTCTGTTGAACAAGTTTGTAAGGCTGCTACTCGGTCTTCCGTTCATACTTTTTCCAAGTTTTACAAGGTTGATGTGCGGGCTTCAGCGGATGCTGTTTTTGGCCGCAAGGTTCTGCAAGCTGCAGTGGTTTGAGTTGGTGCATTCTTTACTGTTTCTGGTTCCCACCCATGACGGACACTGCTATTGGATGTCCCAGATGTCATGAAGACCGAAGTGGAGTGTATGGCACACTTAGGATAATACTGTTTTGTGAGTACTCGCCTTTAAAATGGGTATTATGAGTGTGCCATACACTCCACTTTGCCCCACCCTTTTTTCAGGTATTCTGGGGCTTTTATATGGTGAACCATTGGTTTTGATTGTAAGGTTATATTTGGTTCTTCCTGGTCCCTTTGCAGCTTTTATACACTGGGGAGTTGGTGGGAGGTCCCAAGTGTGTATGGACCAGGAGGGGCTTTCTTTTTTTGCATATTCATCTCTGCAGAAGTTCGGCCTCTACTGGAGATTACCCAGATGTCATGAAGACCGAAGTGGAGTGTATGGCACACTCATAATACCCGTTTTAAAGGTGAGTACTCACAAAACGGTATTTTTTTTGTCCATGTAGGAAGCAAGTTTAAATGTATAACAGCAGTATAGCTGAAATCCCACAGGAATACAAATGTGTGAGTAACACCCTTACTTAGTGAAACCGCATATGGTGAAGAAAATATTGTAATTTATGTATACAAGGAAACTGTTCTAAAAGATTGCTTTGCAAATTATTATTTTTTATTAGGTCCTGTTTTGGATTTACTGTTCGCGAATTAATCATTTGGAGTGTGTATATGTATGTATGCCTTTATGCTTCACCAATCAATTTCTAGTTGCCTACAATGCTGGACAGCCTATTAGAAAGCACTCCTACAAATGGTCTTTATTACACAATTATGAACTAACAAATTTGTGTATATGTGTGAAAGGTGTTGCTGCATGTGTCATTAAAGTGGACCAAAAGCAGCCCTGGAGTCTATAACACACCAGAGCCGCCTAAATGTACATGGCTTTAAATTAAGCATTGTTTCTCATCTCTTACATTCCTGGCACTACTAGTAGCAGCGTGTGGGTTAATCTTAGCCGTAGACAGGGACTACAAGATCGAAAAAAAAAAAAAAATCTAGATCCTCCTGGCCTATATATGGCATACTGTGGCATGATCTCCTCGGTTCATTTCTTGCAGTTGCAAGGGAGTGTGAAGATGTCTGAAACTTTTTTGTTGAGCACAGTGCTGAGCGGGGCCTTGGACTCCCTCCCAGCCCCCCACCAGCTGCAGCGTTCCTGGGGACCCCAGTTAGATGCCTGAAGTCGGTTCCCAAGCCGGTAGCGTTGGATCATGCAGAGTGAGGGGAGCGCGCATGGGTCCAGATAAGCACGCCAGGGCTTGTCCGACTGAGTCTGAGTCCTGCAGATCAGGGCCCTGAACTCTGGGTCTTGCATGGTGGCCCTGCTGTGTGCCTCCCTCTTGAGCCCTGTTCCATCTACCCCCTGGGCTCTATGACACCCTGCGAGAGACATGCTTCCCCAGGGCTGCTGGGATCAGATGAGACTGAGGAACTTATCGAGGCAATGTTGGAAGTGCTGCACCTCTCTTCTACTCTGCCGAGGTGGTAGAAGAAGGGTGAACCCTACAAGCGTCAAAAGGTCAGGTAGGTTTTTCCCAGGTTTGCTTATTTTGAAAAGCTGGTGGCAAAGTGGTGTGAAAAACCGGATAAGCTTCCGTCTCTTCCTAAGTTCCTGGACGCCAAGTACCCCTTTCCGGATGAGGAAGTCAGGGTTTGGTCTGCACCCCCTAAGATAGACAAACCAGTGTCTGGTGTTCCTCGCCCATTATCCCTGCTTCTGGTAGTGCGGCCTTGAGATACCCGGTGGATAAGAGGTTGGACCAACTGGCCAGACATGCATTCTCCATGGTGGGGTCAGCCATGCGTCCAGCTTGTGCCACACCCATGGCAACTACGGCAGGCAAGGTCTGGATGAAGCAGCAGAGGAGGCATTTGTGACATGGAGGTTCGTGCTCCTCTGCACTTCACTTGAACTCATTCACTAGCGAGGTCTTCTGATACATTTTGCCGGCTATGGACGACTTGGGGCATCGGGTGGCTAGGGGGCTGGCCTTGCTGGTCACCTTGCGATGCACGGTCTGGCTGAAACAGTGTCGGTCAACACTGCTTCTAAGAATATTCTTACTGCCCTCCTCTTTTTGGGGGTCGTCTTTTTAGTTAGCCTCTGGGTACGGAAGGCCACAGGTGGGAAGCTGACTAGGCTTACACAGAATCAGGAACTGAGGACCTAGTACCGCAGGTTGCGGATTTTTCACTCCTGCCGGAAGTTCGGAGGTTAGACAGACTTCAGACGCCACAAGTTTTTTTTCAGGTAAGTGAAAGCCAAGGGGGAAACTTAGACCCCAGGGTGTCAGCTGGCCCAAACCCTCTGATTTTCTGACCACAATGGACTTAAATGATGCTTATCTGCATGTCCCGATCTTCTCGGGTCACCAACAATACCTGTGCTTTGTGGTGGCACCCAACACTTCCCATTTGTGGCACTGCCGTTCAGACTGTCCACTGCCCAGCGAGTGTTCACGAAAGTCTTGGTGGTGGTGATGGCAATTCTGCCCCTTACCTGGATGACTTGCTCATCTGAGCCCCATCTCCGACAGAGGCACTGCGGGATGTTCGGACGGTCCTGTCAACACTGGAACTTTTCGGGTGGGTGATCAACTACCCCAAGTCCCAGGTGGCTCCCTCCATGGGGGTGACCTATTTAGGTAGTGACAGTGGATTAACGTCCGGCACAAATCCTCTTTCGGGTACAGAGGTGCACAACTCTTCAGGAGGCGATGAGGTTGCTTCTGATAAACAAAACATTCAATGATCATGCAGGACATGCTTCTCCTTGGCTTAATGATGTCTACCATCAAGGCAGTTCTGTATGCCCAGTTCCACTCCAGGCCTCTATAAATGCTGCTCCTATCGAAATGGCGCAGGACTGTGCAGTTATTGGAGCATCGCTTCGTCTTGGACAATCCCAACAATCCCTGAATTGGTGGCTGGACCAGCAGTCACTGGCAGTGGATCAGTATTTCCTGCCGGTCCGGTGGGTCATCCTGACCACAGACACTAGTCTGACTGGTTGGGGTGGAGTTCTGGACAATCAGACGGTTGATGGTATCGGAGACCAGTGGGAGAACAGTCTTCCAATCAATGTGTTGGAGCTGAGAGTGATTCTGCTGGTTCTCAGGCATTGGTCTTCTAGATCCAATGCCTTCCGATCAGGGTACAGTCAGACATGTCCACGGATGTGGCCTACATAAACCATCAGAGGGGTACCAGGAGCTGGTAGTGAGTTGCATTGTGAGGTGGGCGGAACTTCATGTTCTTTGCATCTCGGCGGTTTACATCCTGAGAGTGGAGAATCTGCAGGCCGATTATTTGAGCAGGGAGACGGTGGACCTGGGGAAATGGTCGCTTCGCCAAGCCTTCTGCGAGTGATGGGGAGTACCGAAGGTGGACCTCCTCGCATTTTGGCACAATCAGAAGGTCCAGAGCTGCATGCCGGGGTGCAAGACCCCCTGACCGTGAGGGTCGATACGCTGGCCATTCCCTGGTCCGAATACAGCCTGCTCTATGCATTCCCTTCACTGCCTCTACTGGGTTAACTGTGAGCAGATTACTATCATCCTGATCGCCCCAGACTGGCCCAGGAGAGTGTAGTTCATGGATCTGGTCAGCCTGGCAGTGGAGCCCCAATGGTGACTCCCCAACTGCCCAGATCTTCTGCAACAGGGTCCTCTGTGACACCCTAATTCTCCAGTGCTGGCTTTAGCGGCTTTGCTGTTGAAACTAGCTTATTGCAAGAGAGGGGTTGCTCATCCTCTAGAATGTACTACAGCATTTGGAGGTCTTTCGGGTCTTGGTGCGAATCGAAGGGCCACTCCTGTAGTAGGATCTCGATTCCCAAAATTTTGGAGTTCCTCCAGCAAGGCCTTAAGGAGCATAGGTTAGTCCGCACTTTCATGCAGGGCGCTGCGCAAGTTCGGCCTCCGCAACGGTCGATAGTCCTGCCCTGGGACCTCAATCTGGTCCTATCACCGCTTTATGCTGCACCAAAAAAGGGTGATCTGATTGAAAGCGTTGCCGGCTCCAAAAAACACCGGGTGAAAGTGATTGCCACGAGACACGTTCAACGTGAGTGTCATCAGGGAAGCCCCCTTTGAACCCATGGTGGAGGCTTCCCTGCTCGCCGTAAGGAGCGATGTCTGCATTCTCTCGATGTGGTCAGGGCATTAAAGTATTGCTGGGCCACTACTCAAGAAGTTCATAAGACAGATGTCTTGTTCGTGATCCCTGAAGGACCAAGGAGGGGCCTGGTGGCGGGCAGGTCCACTCTCAGCAGATGAATCAAGCAGGCGGTTATAAAAGCTTACGCCTGCAAGGGGAAGGAGGCGCCCTTCTGAGTCACCACTTACTCAACCAGGGGGATTGCCTCATCTTGGGCTTACCAATAACAGGCTTCTGTGAAACAGGTCTGCAAGATAGCAAGCTGGTCGTCTCTCCACACCCTCGCCAAGTTTTACAGACTTGATGTCAGGGCATCTGCCGATGCCGATCTGGGTCGTAAGGTGTGGCTGATGGTGGTGAAACCCTCTCCCGGCTTCTAAGCTTGAGGTGCCTATGCCGTTATTGGTTTTTGGCTGTCCCACCCTTAATAAAGATACTGCTTTGGGCTGTCCCACGCATTGCTACTAGTGGTGCCCTGTCCTCTTCCAGGTGCACCACACCCGCTCTACTGTTATGTTATGACTGCATCGGTGGCGATTCTTGCCGTGGAGGCTTCACTGCTCGACATAAGGAGCGATGTCTGCATTCTCTCGTTGTGGTCAGGGCATTAAAGTATTGCTGGGCCACTACTCCAAGAAGTTCATAAGACAGATGTCTTGTTCGTGATCCCTGAAGGACCAAGGAGGGGTCTGGTGGTGGGCAGGTCCACTCTCAGCAGATGAATCAAGCAGGTGGTTATAAAAGCTTATGCCTGCAAGGGGAAGGAGGCGCCCTTCTGAGTCACCACTTACTCAACCAGGGGGATTGCCTCATCTTGGGCTTACCAATAACAGGCTTCTGTGAAACAGGTCTGCAAGATAGCAAGCTGGTCGTCTCTCCACACCCTCGCCAAGTTTTACAGACTTGATGTCAGGGCATCTGCCGATGCCGATCTGGGTCGTAAGGTGTGGCCGATGGTGGCGAACCCCTCTCCAGGGTTTTAAGCTTGAGGCTGTCCCACCCTTAATAAAGATACTGCTTTGGGCTGTCCCACGCATTGCTACTAGTGGTGTCCTGTCCTCTTCCAGGTGCACCACGCCTGCTCTACTGTTATGTTATGACTGCATCGGTGGCGATTCTTGCCGTGTACATGGTTTAGTTTTATCGCACTGTTTCTCGGTGTACGCATTATGCACAGGTTAGTGTTCTTAGTCCCCATCCCCCCCTGCTTTTTAATTAACTGAGGAGATCATGCCACAGCTTGCAATATATAGGCCGGGAGGAGTTAGTATTTTTCTAGCTTGCAGCCTTGCCTACGCCTGAGATTAACCCCCACGTTGTTACTAGTGGTGGCCTGGAATTGAAGAGTACGAGAAAGGAAATTTGCTGGTGAGCACACAAATTCGCCTTTTCTCATCTCCTCTGTTCTGGGGCACCACTAGTAGCAACGTGTGGGGCGTCCCAAATCAGTATCCTTATTAATTGCTGTTGTTGTACTTTTTTTGTAGACAAGAGCCCAGCTTTAAAAGGGGACAATCCAGAAAATGGTAATAATATGGCAGCAAGCAGCTCGCTTGAAGCTTGTCCTAAGTGCCTATTTTTTATTCCCTGCAGAGCCAGGAGAATTTCTATTGGGCCACACTACTTTAGGGTATGATTTGGGGTGGGCTTTGCCAGAATACTTTCCTGGTAATGTACTGCTGCCTCTATCTACATTTAAAGTGGGCCAACACCCAGGATTTTCACTATCATGGGTTTCGGTCCACTTCCGCGGGGCACCCCGATCGGGGGTGCCCCGCTGCGTGAACCCCCCCCCCCCCCGATCGCCCTAAATAACTCACCTCACCCCACTCCTATGCGAGCGCTCGTCCAATCAGAGCGCTCAGAGACTCTGTGGTATGTACGGACAAGCGACGGAGAACCACAGTGGCTCTGAGCGCGCTGGGGGCCGCGTCTCGCGCTTCCTTCTAACAGGGAGTGCGCCCGCGCCGGCCATTCACAAACGGCCGACGCGGGTGCGCGCCCTGCTAGAGGGAAGCGCGTGATGCGGCCACGGCACATGCGCCGTTGGAACAGGGATAAGGTAAGGTTTCTGGGCGTCCTGGGAGGTTTCAACCCGCTGGGCATCCCGATTTCTGACTCCAATATCTGTTCCCAACTCACCCACTCTGTACTTAGCCCCATAACACCTCCCAGCCAATACAGTGCTATTTCCTCATCATAATTGATGTGGGGGCCATTCCATCTATTCTTTTAAAGCGGATGGACGCCAACCAAACGTCCCAGCCCCCCCCCCCCCCCCAAAAAAACGAGCAGCGGGGCCTTGCTTTTTGCTCCGTTTTCCACCGGAGAAGCTTCGCCCAACGGCACCGATCCCCTGCGCTCTCTTGTGGTGCAGCAGGGCATCCGCTGTAGGCAGTCTAGCGGCCGGGCCTAGAACCCGCTAACTTCTGGACTCATTCAAACCAGCATCCAGAATGTTGGAGCTCCCCGCTCATTGCCCCCCAAAACCCCCACAGTTATTATCTTTGCTTCGATCCTCGGCGAGGACTGCAGCCCCACCTTTGGTTGCCGACGGTCACGGCCAGAACAAAGAACGCGACCCCGACCCACGTGACCGCCTGTGGCCAGAGGGGGACAAATGCCTATTAGTGGGCTAATGGGTAGAGGTCCACTTTAATTCATTAGATCAGTCGCTATTGAGAGCTGTGTGCTGTTACAACAAGGGGGCTCCATTTCTTGTGGCTCTACAAGTATGCTGTTAATATGGTTTACAGTGATGTTAATAATATCAGATTTAAGATGTTTGCTCCATGTGGGCTTTTCTTTCTGTGGTTAGGAACTCGCTGGTTATGTTTATGTAGACGTGTGTAACCAAGTTGGCACCTTCTCATACCCACATAAATATTAAAATGTATCTGCCTATTGCCAAAATATTAAAAGTTGTAAAAAAAATGTACAAACTCCTAGCTCTTCTGACTGGAGCCTAGCAGAGAAGCATGCACTAAAGGAAAACAAAAAAAATCATAAGAGGATGCTGGAGAAGAAAATGGACTGAAAGGTGATGTAAGGGGAGTATTAGAATAAAGGTTTGATAATTCTAAAACAAGGGATAATATGCACATTATTAGTAACTGTTATGCTAGTCAAGATAGCAGCGGTGGTAGCTGTTGGCAATGTTTGAAATGTGATATTTTCCTTTCCAATGGTTCCAAGATATAACCAGTATTAAACTAAGATATATCAGGCAGCCCAGTTCTTAGATTCCCTGCCAGCTGCTAAACTTGGATAAAGAACTACTATTCTCTGATCATCCTAGGGTAAACAGCATGCAAGCTCCTCATCACTATGAGGTCTTGTCTAAATCTTTGGTTCTGTTCCAAGGCAGCTTAATGTATTTAATTTAGATCATGAGGATGGACTTTCATCTTAAATGAAGGCAGAAATAATCCAGTTGCGCTATTCATGTTACTACTTTTTTTTTTTTTTTAGTAAACGTCTTTTTTTAGCTTTTTATTTTAAAATGTTTAGAGTTATTTTTAGGTATTATCTCTCTGTTTTGTCTGGTACTGTTAGATGTTCTGTTTGAATTTTACCTTTTAGTCTTTGGAGAACTTATCAAGTGCACATAAATCCAAAATGAGGCTCCCTATTTATCTGGGGTGTTTGCCCGCTATTTGTCCCATAGAAATGCCTGAAACTAAACATTATTACCCTTTACTGTTTTTGGAGCCTCAGCAGCTGTATACAGTGACTACGTTGCCACCAATGGCAAAATGTCTTTAGGGGTTGTGTGTGGGTCTCGATCCCCAAATCGGCTGCTCAGGGTTGCAGCTGGGATATTTTGCACTAGAGGGGCACCAAGTTCTATAAATTTCTAGGCTGTCTTCAGCTTCCTGAAAATAATCAATGGCGACCCTGGGGTACTTGGTCCCCAGCATCCAATTGGACTATTACCCAGGACTAGATGGTTGTTTTTTTTTCTCTTACTCATCCATTTGGTCTTAACAGGGTGACTAGCAGAAGTTTTTATTTTTTAGAAGACATATGGTGCACTATAGGTCAGAAGATGTTTAAGCTACTTGCTGACATTTTTAATGTCAGGTCCCTAAAAGCCTAACTGTAATTAATAAGAAAATATTGTTTTTAAGAGAACCAGAATCCTCTTTCACTCAACCCCCAGCTTTACTCTTCTCCTAAGGAGAGCATCCTGATTTGGTATATCCCGTTGCATGCCTCCCCCTTTCTGGGATCCATTTGCAGTCCAGCTCCTCTGCAGTGGCATCCCTGCTCCCTCCCTTTGTGAACCCTAACCTACGTAAGACAAAGTGCACAAGGCAAGGGAGCAGGGTTGATTCTGTAGTGCAAAGCACTCTGGGTTGCTGTGTGATCCCAAAGATCAGTATGTTCCCATGAGGTGTGCAGCAGGAGTAGCAGTTGGCAGCACTTGTGCCTCACTGAACCCCAACTGGAGAGAAAACAAAAAACTAGGTATCTATTTTTTTCATCTGTATTTGAAACTTCAGAAACATTTAATTTAAAGTGGGGCTTCATCAGTGACATAACTAGATATGAAGGGGTCTTGGTGCGAACATTACATGGGGCCCTTTCACAGCTCATGCAATACTTTTTCTGCCTTTCAATTGGATGAAGCTAGACAACTAAAGATTGAAACAGCAGAGACACATGGCACTTCCTTTCTTCAAATGATGCCAAGTGAGCATATCAACGATAAAAGGTGGAGCAGCAACAATGATGGGACCCTCTGACCTTGTAGGCCCTGTTGTGGTTCCATGCCCTTAAGTTACGCCCCTGGGCGTCATTCTTATTTTACTAAAATGTCAAATTTGCAAAGAGCCACATTTCTCGAAGATACATTACACTGAACACAAAAATGTGTGCTCATTAATATTTCTTTACTATCCAGCGGGTCTTTCATTGGCAAGATTTTGAAACAATAAACCCAGATCATAATGGTGCATTATTCCCAGAAAGTCCTGTTCAGACTTTCCAGTTTAAAAATGAGTTTCAACTTAAAATGTGAATGGGCACACTGTGGATTGATGGACAGTTGAACATTCGAATCCTTTCTACATTGCACATGTGTGAGATTCTCTGCAATGCTCTGAATTGAAGGCACCTCGGGTGCTGAAAGGATTATATTATCTGTGTGCGCACACAGCACCAAAGCTGTGCCATCTGCTCAGCCTGTTCTGCTGCTCAGCTGATGTTGTTGACCCCGAGTAGAATTAGGGCCATCCAAATCCAAGCCAGGCTAACACCATCCTTTTGAATACCTCTGAAATGAGAGGGTTACCATGACAGCATCGCAGAAGGTAACAAATGCTAGGGTCAGTAAGGATCAGTTAGGATAGCACGACAAGGATCTAAAGAAACGCAATGCATAAAGCCTGCAGTGTGCCTCTAGGAAATCTGAGCTTTTTTTTTAGGTTCTTTCTCCTACCCCTTTCTTGCTTTATGTTTTCCCCCACCCTTTTCTTTTTCGCTTGAAATGTTGAAAGCTGCCTTAGCCTAACAATTGGAGGCCTATTCAGCTCTGTAAAGACCAAACACAAAAGATGGTGCTTCGTCTGCACCTCGAAGATGGGAGAGAGAGCCTGCAGCTGCAGTTAAGGACGTTTTCTGAAAAGGTGCCAGCAGGTTTATGTTAGATGCAACTCATATTGAAACAGCCAGATGAAGCAGCTCTTCCTTTAAGTGTAAGGAAAATTTGTTTACAGGAGGGATTTAATTGTTGCAATTTACGTGATAGAAAGGGGAAAAAATGATGTTGGGAGGGCTCAGCTATGCCCTCTTCATTTACTACAATTGAGGGGAGTGTCAGGTCTTGGCACATCCACTCCATTGCAATGAATGGATAGGGCATAGCAGTGCTTCTGTGAATGTTGGTGGGTCGTGAGCCGTACACACCATCCATTCCGACCCGTTCTAGCCCAGGGACTGATGAGCAGCAGAGGACACTGTAATGGAGCACTATCATGAAAATGTCCCAGTGATGATAAAAATCCATATAAATATGCTGGATGATGGGAGAATGGGTAATTTATATAACTGGCATCAAGAAACATCCAGCCAGGCTTGTTTCTTTCTATTAATGGAAGGAAGAGGAAATAATAGTTCGTTCTCCCGATACACTCAAAAACCTAGTACCCCTGGATGATGATCCTACCAGAAGAGGTGCATATAAGTGACTCCTCCCATTAGCCAATGTGGATTTTTAATATTACACAATTTCGTGAATGACCTCCTTAAATTTCCTATCACAGCCGACACATAGCATTAGCCAAAAGTTCTGAAGAAAACATTTTTTGAAGCAGACTAGGCCTCTAAAAATGGCTGCTTTGTAAATCTGAGACCCGTCCTGATCAGAATATAGAGGACCAAACACACAGGCTTCCTTTAATCAATAATGTAATGTAATTAAGAGAACACCAGCAATAATATGTTTTGTTACAGTGGTAGAGCTTCTAAATAAATCAATGGGACGCTTCTGGCAGATAATCCTTATTTGCTAATCCTCAGTCACACTTTTGGTCATAAATATTGGGTCTTTAGGCATTTCCAATCAAGGGCACACCTCCTAAAAAGACATTCTAAATAACACAGTAACTGCCTATGGACCCTCACACTTTTCTGCTTGTGTTCATGCTGGAGTACAAATACCCCAATCTACCACCTTCCTTTGGATCCTGAAGCCATCCTTCTGCCTTCGCCCATGCTGTCGAAGTTGGGAGTCCTATGTGCCACCACTTCATTCATTCTGGATGCCACCTAAGAACCACTACTTCATCCATGCCTGGGGCTGCTGCTGCAATGCCTTTCTCCTCCTGGTCCTTGCAGCTTCTGTCACTGGCCTAGCCTTTGAATTGAGAATCTAGGGATGCTGTAGGGCAGCCATGGGGCCACCTTTGCAGAACTCCCAATAATGGAGGGCTATTACACAATTGTACTGTGTTGCAATATACTTGTGTGTTTCCACCAAAATGCAGTGGAAATGCACAGTGTTAAAGGACCCTCAGTTTTAGATGGTTCCCTGCAAGGAGGACATGCTGCTTATACCTCTGGATCACACCCAGAGGAGCTGACCTTTTTGGAAGACTAGCTAATATAGTCAGATTTTCAGAAGCTATTATCTCTTTAGGCAAAGAAAATAGTAAGTTTGTTCCTATACTCAGAGGAATGTTTATGTTGTCACCTTCCATCCCAATCTCTTTGCCCCAAAACAGCCTGATTTTTTTCTTCTCCCCCATAGCCTTCGCCCAATATTAATAGGAATACCAACAGGAGGTAGTGTTATGGTGAATAGCAGCCTTAAGTTAATTAATTCAGTTACAACTAACCTGTCACATGATGGCAGTTAGGTTGAAGTGCTCCCCATTTCTCTTCCATTTTACTTCAGGCCATCAGACTTAGTTCAGAGACGATTGGGTTAACCTCTCCCAAATGGTGTGGTCTGCAAGAACAAAGGTGTGTCTCCACCTCCCGGGCTTATATCCACCTGGCTAACTTGATGCACTTCAGTTTTCTTTCTTGCAGTGGTCACTGCAAGGACTTATCTGAACTCCTCTCCCATTTATGTTTTGTTTTAAAGGAATTATGCCTTTGAAGCGGGGGTAATGGAAACCTGACTGTTCCTTAGCCCTTATACTCCTTGGATCTGAATGGACCCACTTTGCCTCCGCAGCTAAGCTGCATTCGGATCAGGATGGTAAAGTAAGCGCCAGGGTCTTAGGGTGCTGTGGGGTGTCACCTTTTTGTTTTTAAAAAAGAGTGACACTACCTGGCTGAGAATTCCACCACAGGAAAAAAACAGCCATAAGGCTTTTGTCTGGTGAGCCTGATTGAGGGGAACCAGGGGAATTAATTTCCTCTTTTCCTAATGCACAACACAGCCTGTTTCATGAAGTCCTTACATCTGGGTAATCCGCCACAAGGTGGCACAGTGGACTACAAAAGTTTTGTGGCTCCTCCCGGCCCCATATAAAAATGGAAATCACCCATAGACCTCCAGTGTTTCCTCTGCAGTGAATGACTGCGAAGATAGAAGATGGCTCTCTATGTTTTGCATGCGAAGTATATTTCCACCCGCTTCCGGACCCTCTGTGCCTTCCAGCCTCGGCTGTCGGATCGGGTGATGGTAGAGGAGCACTGGGGTCAGATGATCGGGAGCGCTGCTCCAAGCCGCAGACCCTGTACCACAAAGAGTAGCCGGCCATAGGCTTTTATGGTGAGCCTGCTGCGGGAGGAAGAAGCACTGCTGTCACTATGGTGGGGGTGAGTTGGGCTTGGGGACTTGTGTTCCTAGAAAGTCCAATATAATAGGAAAAAATGAACACCCAACCATATGAGCTATGCATGCCAAAAAGGTGATTTAATTACATGAAACCAAATATACAAAAATATATCAAAAAAACACAATGTGACATAAATAAACATATATATACAAAGTATAGCCACCAGATGGCGCAAATGAGTCGGTCCCAATGTTAGTACTGCGTTTCCTCATAGGTTTATACAGGATAAATGTCTATATAGGAAGTCCAAGGATCACAAGTAAATTGAAAAAACACAATATAATAACCAAATGGCAAATGCAGAGCAAGCAAGGAGCAGTCAAAGAAGAAGCATAGTATACAGGCAGGACCACAATGGATAACCACTAGTACATACTCAACGTTTCGGCAGCGTTCTGCCTTCCTCAGGAGCAATGGTGCCAAGGGGTGGTGAGTGTGGCTTTAAATAGTAGAGATGAATGACCCATCCAGCGTGCAGGTGGCGCCAAACATCGGTGCGTGCAGCGGCGCCGACTAATGACGTCACCGGCGGCGATTCTGCTGGGTCCCTGCCAGCCGCAGTTCAGGGTGGCAGATCTGCCCTCCCTGTCACCGGGTGGCGCGCGGGGCCCATGAAGATGCCGCCTGGGAAGATTGTAAAGTAAAAAAGAGCAGCATAAAAGGTATGCACTCGGGCATAGGCTACAGAAAAATGGCGTCCATCCATAGTACCAACAGGAAGTGACGGCCGCCTTGTCACAGTGTAACAGAAGTTGTATGTAGACTTCTAGAACATGGCGCCCGTCTAGGGCTCCTCCAAGATGGCGTCCATCGTGTAGTAACGGTGGCCAGACTTCAGAAAGATGGCGTCCATATACAGGTACATTGGCTTCAACAAGATGGCGTCCGCGATACTACACTTGAATAGATGTGCGCAACTGCGCATACGCTGTATGAGAGTCAAGCGCTGGATTTGATCCAGGCATCATAGGGAAAACGGGCACGCTGTATGGATGCTGGATGAGTCAGAGCCACAGTCTATCTACTAGATATGAAAAACAGACATCATTAAAAATGTGCAAAACCCCAAAGTGATTAAAAACACCATAATAAAGGTCCCACATGGGGACCCTATAGTGGTCTATTGCGCAGTACTCCAAACAGAGCAATTTAAAGAAAACTGATTTATGATTTAAAGAGATATTAACCCTGATTACTAGTCGATATTCATATGGAAGTCCAGGTAACTGGCTTGCAGAGAATACTAATGTCTACAGGGTAAGGCATACAGAACAATTAATGAAGTTAATATAAAACCTAGAATCCACATCCTCATTGAGGCCATTTGGGCTGGATGTTTGAAGTTCAAAAATCCAGTACAGTTCGCGCTGCAATAATTTTCTGTCTGTGTCGCCCCCTCGTTTGTGATTTCACACTTTCAATAACTAGGAATCTCAACTGACTCACACCGTGCCCTGATTCCATAAAGTGTCTTTTGACTGATGATTCTATCCTGCCATTCGTAATATCGGATCGGTGTTCACTGATCCCTTGTCTCACCTCTCTTTGTTTTTCCAACATACCTTAACCCACAAGGGCACTTCAGTAAATACACTACATTCTTGGATGAACAATTCGCAAAGGTCTTTATGGGGTATCTGTGACCTGTTTTAGGGTGGGTAAAGGTATTGGTTTTATAGGTGTAGCTACATTGTGTACAATGTCCACAGGGGTACATGCCAGGAGGTGGGCCCCTAGCCTCTAGCCAATTCTGGTTTTTAGGACTGGGTGTGCAGAAGTCCGCTTGGACAAGTGTCTGCTTAAAGTGGACCAACACCCAGGACTTTGACTATCCTGGGTCTTGGTCCACTTTGGACCATTGAGTTTATCATCAGTTGTGATTACAGACCAGTGTTTTCTTATAATCCTTTGGACCCCTTTGGACAGATCGGAGAAGGTAAGTACAAAAGGTATCCGTGTGTTAGGCTGTTTGGGTTTAAACTTACGTAGGGTCTGTCTATCTAGGTTCCGGGCCCTGGATTGTGCATTCTTCAATGTGTTGGGGTCATACCCCCTATATTTGAGTTTTTGGATAAGTTCGTCCGATCTTTTCTCATACAACGCATCATTGGCAGTAATCCTGCGGATGCGGACGAACTGACTATATGGCAGTGCTTTAATGAGTGATGGCGGGTGGAAGATTTCCGCATGCAAGAATGTATTTTGGTCCGTTGGTTTCCTGAAAATGTCAGTAATGAGAGAGCCCTCTATGAGCGAATTGTGTACATCTAGAAAGTGTGTACTGCTAGGGCTATTTTCCATGGAGAATGTTATAGTAGGGAGGCACTGATTTAAGTAGTGGTGAAAGGTAATGAGTGCATCAATGTCACCTTGCCATATCATAAACACATCGTCTATGTATCGCACCCAGATCAGGACATGTTGTTCAAAAGCAGTCGAGGGGTAAACTAATTTGGCCTCAAAGTCCGCCATAAACAAATTGACGTAACTGGGGGCCATATTGGACCCCATTGCCGTTCCTTGGGCTTGTAAATAGAATTTACCGTCAAATTGAAAGTAATTTTTTGTAAGAATGACCGTCAATAATTCCAAAGCCAATTGTTGTGTACCTACCGGGATCAAGGATTTTGAGAGTGCGTATTTAATCGTTTCGATCCCCTCCAAGTGTGGAATTGAGGTGTACAAACTTGAGACGTCCATAGTGACCAGAAGACAGTCAGGTGGAAGAGTACCCAGAGATGTTATGTGGTTTAAAAAATCTGTAGTATCCTGAAGAAAGGAAGGTGTTAATATAACCATAGGTTGCAGCAAACGGTCGATAAAGATCGCCGGATTTTGAAATAAAGAATTAGTGCCTGACACAATCGGGCGACCTGGTGGATTGTGGAGTCTCTTATGCACCTTAGGTAGACAGTATTACTATGGCAGGGTTGCACTGCAATGACCGAACTGCTCTATGTTCTTTTGGTGTCATATTCGGTCTGGTTTGGTGTTTAGGATTTTTCATAGAGTGAACATCTCTTTGAACTAAACTGATAAAAGTTTCTATAGCCTGAGAAGTGGGGGGGAGGGTTCCAAGTGCTTTTTTTCTTACACATACTTAGATCTATGCCTGATGAGTTATCAGAATTGTTAGTGTTAGTCCCCGGATGGTAAGCAAAGGAAGATTTGATACGTAATGATCAAAAAAACTTTTGTAAATTGATTTCTGTGTCAAACCTATCACCCTTGGAAACCGGGATAAATGACAAACCCTTTGACAGTACCTGTGTCTCTTCCAGTGTTAGCTGGTAGTCAGAGATATTGATCACTGTTGTGTTCCCGTCCGACTCCGGGGGTTGTACGGGGCTTGTGGGAGTCGTTGCTGATTGCCCTCTCTGCGCCTTCTTCCTCCCTCTCCTGGTCTTCGTGCGTTTCTTTTTGATGAATGAGGACCCCTTGGGTTCTGACCTTCCTCTAAACAATCGCTGCCCGAAGATGTACTAGAGCTACCTGAATCTGAATCTGCTAATGGACGTGTAGGATTCTGTTTGTGTTTTCTATAGTCCTTCCAATTGTATACACGGCCCTCCTGGTAATCCAGGGCGTCCCGTCTACATTTATTCAGCTTAAATTGAATAGTTTCCTGTTTGTATTTGTCCAAATTCAGATTCAGAGTTTCCAGAAACGTTTTATAAGGCTCCAATTGGAGTTTGGATTCTAATTGTATTTTAAGAGCACTAGTTGTTTCATTAATTGTGCGTAGCTCAGATTGTAGGCCTGTAATGGTTAGGGCTATGAGGTCAAGGCTGCATTTATTTAATATTTTCTGCCAATCGGCAACAAATTCTTTGTTGTTTTGGCAGAATGTTGGTCTCAATGGTAATCGTAGACCTCTGGAGATTCTTTTAGATTTTAAATATTCGATAAGTGTATCGGAATGCAGCTGATATTGTATTGTTTTTCTAGCCAGCGCTTCAAACTGTTTCTTAATGGCCGTATGGTCATTTATGAGGGGACTGTCAGACCTGGAGTACTGCGCAATGATGTTATCCACATCAACCTGGCTGAATGCCAGGGTGTCCGCCTGTTGTTGAGTCATTGTATTAATGTCCTCGAAGGACATAGTTTGTAGCAAGCAGGATGGGTGCTTAACAACCTATTAGGCAGAAAGACATATACAAAATTAGTAAACTGGTTGAAGCACACCAAAAGTAGTCAACAGAAAAAGCATAATAGAGAGGTTCTAAAATCTAAAAGAATCTCCAGAGGTCTACGATTACCATTGAGACCAACATTCTGCCAAAACAACAAAGAATTTGTTGCCGATTGGCAGAAAATATTAAATAAATGCAGCCTTGACTTCATAGCCCTAACCATTACAGGCCTACAATCTGAGCTACGCACAATTAATGAAACTAGTGCTCCTAAAATACAATTAGAATCCAAACTCCAATTGGAGCCTTATAAAACGTTTCTGGAAACTCTGAATCTGAATTTGGACAAATACAAACAGGAAACTATTCAATTTAAGCTGAATAAATATAGACGGGACACCCTGGATTACCAGGAGGGCCATGTATACAATTGGAAGGACTATAGAAAACATAATCCTACACGTCCATTAGCAGATTCAGGTAGCTCTAGTACATCTTCGGGCAGAGATTTTTTAGAGCAAGGTCAGGACCCAAGGGGTCCTCATTCATCAAAAAGAAACGCACGAAGACCAGGAGAGGGAGGAAGAAGGCGCAGAGAGGGCAATCAGCAACGACCCCCACAAGCCCCGTACAACACCCGGAGTCGAACACAACAGTGATCAATATCTCTGACTACCAGCTAACATTGGAAGAGACACAGGTACTGTCAAAGGGTTTGTCATTTGTCCCGGTTTCCAAGGGTGATAGGTTTGACACAGAAATCAATTTACAAAAGTTTTTTCGATCATTACGTATCAAATCTTTCTTTGCTTACCATCCGGGGATTAACACTAACAATTCTGATAACTCATCAGGCATAGATCTAAGTATGTGTAAGAAAAAAAGCACTTGGAACCCTCCCCCCACTTCTCATGCTATAGAAACTTTTATCAGTTTAGTTCAAAGAGATGTTCACTCTATGAAAAATCCTAAACACCAAACCAGACCGAATATGACACCAAAAGAACATAGAGCAGTTCGGTCATTGCAGTGCAACCCTGACATAGTAATCAAGCCAGCAGATATGGGTGGGGCAATTGTTATTATGAATACGGTAGACTATAAGAACGAAATTCTGAGCCAACTTGGTGACTCAGAAGTCTACATCCCCTTACGCAAAGAGTCCCCATGGGTGTTTTGTCTTGTTGGAGCATGTACTGCGGGATGCTTATGTGTCTTTTTGCTTATTTCTTTCAGGCGGGATAACAGTGTATTGTGGTTTCTCCCGGCCCATCCCTCCCCCCCCCCCTTTTTTTCCCTCCAGGCCTTCTCTGTGGGCATCCCTTGGAGGCCATCCCGGGTGGCTTTTATTAGCCCTTACCCTATACTGGCCTATTGTGCCTATGATAATCACCATATGGAGGCTTCTGGGGATAGCGTGTTTGGGGGTCCTTCGGGGCAATCCCGGCTATGTGTCATGTGCGGGGCATCCCCTTTGAGTGGTGGTGGCGCGGTTTGTGTGCCGTGCTCCCAAAGTAGTATTGCGGACCAGGTTGGGATGAGCGCTTCTCTTCCCAGTTCTGCGCTCCCCCCGGCATCTCCTACTCCTCCACTCCTGCATTTAGCCCCCAGTGAGGGGGATACTAGCAGGGGGTCCCAATCTGATCTGGCACTACGCGTGGCCAGCATTGAAAGGCAGCTGGCCCAAACTGTGATGGGCAAGGCCTCTGGCACGAAGCGGCACCTTGACCCTGCACCGTCCCTCTTTGCCTAAGAGAATAAGGACCCTGATGTGTTTGGCGGCCGTGACTCCCTAGAGGAGGGGGAGCTTTTCCACGATTCAGACTCCTCTGGGGACCATCAGGAAGGGTACGACAGTGACCCGGGGTCCGCCTCTGATGAGGATCCTTGGGTCCCTGATGACACTGATAGACTGTTGTCTGACATTTTTGAGACATTGCACATCGCCGTCTACCCCCCCCCCACGGTGGCGAAGCGGAAGCAGGGTGAGCTCTTTCGCCCTGGCAAACAATGCTTGGAGTTCCCGGAGCAGGGCCATTTCTCCGATATGGTGCTCAAGGAGTGGGAACTTCCTAATTGCCCATGGTGCCCAAGGGATTGGACAGAAGGTATCCCTTTTCTGCTGACCTGGTCAAGCGCTGGTCGTGTCCCCCTGAGGTGGACTCGCTGTTCTAGGGCTGTCTCGGGGCTGTCTCGGTCATGCCTTCCCAAGACACTACTACACTGCGTGACAGTGCGGACCGCGTATGGATCAGCTGGTCTGTCATGCCTTCACCTTTGTAGGGGCAGGCCTGCGTCCGGTTTGTGCAGCAGCCATCACAGCCATTGCCCTTAAGAAGAAGCTCAAGCGAATCGCAGATGGCACCATGGCTGGTAGGAGGAGGGAGGATTCCAGAGCTCTCCTGCTTTGCTCTGATTTTTTTGCTTTTGTGCTGACTGCCATGGATGATGCCGTCCGGCTGGGCGGTAGTGCTTCGGCCCTCTTGGTGGCTATGCGCCACTCTGTTTGGTTGCGCCAGTGGGTAGTTGACACTGCAGCTAAGAAGTCCCTTACCGGACTTCCCTTCATGGTACTTCGTCTCTTTGGTGAGAGTTTGGATGTTCGAGGCCAAGGATGGTAGGCTCCCTCAGCGTAGGAAGCAGCCTCGGCCCTTTCGGGGGCCCTTCTATTCTTCCTCCTCCTTTCTTGCCCACAGAGGAGGTTGTGACTCTTTCTTCTCGGGTAGGCGCAGAGATTCTTGGGGTCGTGGCAGATCCCGCGGTCGTCCCGGTCTCTCTTGGGGTTCCAAGCCCAAACCCCCTACCAAGGCCCCTCAGGCATGAGGAGGCGCCCTCACCCATCCGGGTGGGGGGATGGCTTCGGCTCTTTGCTCACGTCTGGAGGCTTCGCGTTTCAGACTGGTGGATTCAGGAGGTGGTATCCTCCGGTTACAAGATAGTTTGCAGCCTGGCCGCCCCCAAGATTCCTCAGATCCCGGATGTCTCAAAATCCTCTGTCTGCTCAGGGGTTGCGCCTAGCGGTTCAAAGCCTGTTGGAGTCACGAGTCATCTGTCTGGTTCCTTACCAGGAACAGGGTCAGGGGTACTTCTTCAATCTATTCACGGTCCCCAAAAAGGACGGTTCTCTGAGGCCCATCCTGGACTTGAAGTCTCAACAGGTTTGTCCGGTTCACGCACTTTCGCATGGAGACTCTACGCTCGGCTGTCAGCACCCTTCGGCCGGGCGACTTCATCAAGGATGCCTATCTTCACGTACCAATCTTTCCAGGTCATCAGAGATTCCTGAGGTTTGCTCTGGAGGATCAGCATTACAAGTTTGTAGCCTTACCGTTCGGTATCTCCTCGGGTATTCACCAAGCTGCTGGCGGGTGTAATGGTTCTGCTGTGGAACCAGGGCATTTGCATCCTCCCTTACCTGGACGACATTCTGATTGCTGCTCAGTCTCTTCGTCAGGCCGAGAAGGATACTCAGGTGGTGACCTCCACTCTCGAGTCCTTCAGCTGGGTGAACAACTATCTCAAGGCTTCACTGTCTCCATCTCTGGCGAGGTCCTTCCTGGGCATGACTTTGGATACCTCTCAGGTCAAGGTATTTCTCCCTCAGCAGAAAGTGGAGGGCCTTCAGATGCAGGCACGGGCCCTGCTCTTGTGTCCTCATCCCTCCTTTCGGCAGGGGATGCAGTTAGTGGACCTGATGGTGTCCTGCTTCGAGGCAGTTCCCTTTGCTCAGTTTCTCATGAGGCCTCTTCAGTGGCATCTCTTGTCAGTTTGGGATCGGGACCCTGTGTCCCTGGATCAGGAATTTGCTCTGTCCCCTCTGGCCAGGCAGTCCATCTCGTGGGGGCTGGACTCGAGGAATCTTCTAGCGGGCAGGACCTTTCTGCCGCCATGCTGGGAGATTGTCACCACAGATGCCAGTCTGACCGGTTGGGGGGGGGGGGGGAGATTGGAAGTCCTTGAAATTTCAGGGTCAGTGGAGCCCCCAAGAGGCCCATGCACCCATCAACATTCTAGAACTGTGGGCGATCAGGTTGGTTCTCTCCCAGTTGACCCCACACCTTCGGGGTCGGGTTGTTCAGATTCACTCGGACTACCAGACGGCGGTTGCCTACATCAATCATCAGGGGGGGACTCGGAGCAAGCGAGCCCTCAAGGAAGTGTCCCTGATACTGTCTTGGGCGGAAGAGAATGTCCCTTGCATCTCGGCGGTCTACATTCTGGGGGTGGAGAACCAGGAGGCAGGCTCCCTGAGCAGGGGGACGTCTCGGCTGGGGGAATGGTCCCTCAGCAACAAGGTATTTCACTTCCTGTGTCACCGCTGGGGTCAGCCAGATGTGGACCTGTTTGTGTCCCACCACAATCACAAGCTTCCAAGATTTGTCTCCCTGTCGCAGGATCCTCTGGCCGTCGCCACGGATGTGCTAGCGATTCCTTGGACAGAGTTTCGGCTTTTCTGTGTTCCCTCCCTTTCCTCTGCTGGGCAGGGTGCTGCGCAAGATAGCCCGGGAGGGGGTACCTGCCATTCTGGTGGCCCCCTGTTGGCCAAGGAGGGTGTGGTTCGCAGACGTCGTGCAGTTGGCAGTAGATCGGTACGTCTTGCCCAAGGATTCAGATCTTCTCACTCAGGGACAGCTGCGCCATCCCAATTTTCAAATGCTGGCTTTAACGGCTTGGCTGCTGAAAGCTCCATCTTGATGGACAAGGGGTTGCCGGCCTCTGTTGTTAATACTATGATTCAGGCTCGGAAGAAGTCCTCATTTTTAACTACTACAGGGTTTGGCATGCTTACATTGCCTGGTGTGAGTCCAAGTCTCTTCCTTGTAGGCCCAGGATTCTGGAATTTTTACAACATGGTTTGGATTTGGGCCTTCAACTTGGTACCCTCAAGGGACAGGTGTCGGCTCTGGCTATTTTTTTCCAAAGATCCTTTGCCAATCACCGGCTGGTTAAGACTTTCTTCCAGGGAGTTACTCGTGCGTCCGTCACGTAAACCTATGCTACCGGTTTGGGACTTAAATCTGGTTTTGTGTGCTCTGCAGGGTCCTCCCTTTGAGCCTATCCGTGGGGCTGCGTTGCCCATTCTGACTCTTAAGGTGGCCTTTTTGGTGGCTATTACTTTGGTCAGGCGAGTTTCTGAGCTGGCGGCACTTTCCATTAAACCTCCTTATTTTGAGCGGCATCAGGATAAGGTGGTGTTTCGGCTTAAGCCGGATTTCTTGCCTAAGGTTGTTCATCTCAATCAGGACATTGTCTTACCTTCCTTGTGTCCTAACTCTGCTAATTCCAAGGAATGGACCCTTCATTCTCTGGATGTTGTCAGGGCATTGAAGTTTTATTTGGTTGCTACTGAGTCTTTCAGGAAATCTGAGGCTCTTTTTGTTCTTCCTGCTGGACCTAGGAAGGGTTTGCCTCCGGCTAAGTCTACTATTAGCAAGTGGATACGTCAGGCGGTGGTACAATCCTATTCTGCTAAAGGGAACGTTTCCTCCTTTCCGGATTACTGCTCATTCCACTCGTGCTGTTGGTGCCTCTTGGGCCTTTCGGCACCAAACTTCAGTTGAAAAAGTTTGTAAGGCCGCTACTTGGTTTTCTGTTCATACTTTTTCCAAGTTTTACAAGGTTGATGATAAGGCCTCAGCTGATGCTGCTTTTGGCCGCATGGGACTGTAGGCGGTAGTGGTTTGAACTGCCTGGCGTTACTCTTTGGGGATCCCACCCTACCTTACGGACACTGCTTTTGAATGTCCCAGATGTAAGGACTTCATTAAACAGGCCATGCTGTGCATTAGGAAAAATACAGTTCTGTGAGTACTCACCTGTAGAATAGTTTTTACTATGCACAGCACAGCCTGTTTCATCCCTCCCTTGTTATCGTTATTCTCGGTTGCCTTTTTATGGTGATTTGTTCCAAGTTAGTTGAGAGGGTTTTACCTTTTTTACCTTTATTATCTCCCGGCTTCTTGTATAACTGCTTGTCAACACTGGAGGTCTATGGGTGATTCCCCTTTTTATATGGGGTTGGGAGGAGCCACAAATCTTCTGCAGTCCACTGTGCCACCTTGTGGCGGATTACCCAGATGTAAGGACTTCATGAAACATGCCGTGCTGTGCATAGTAAAAACAATTCTACACAGAATTGTATTTTATTACTCTTCCCATGTGTTTTTACTGGTTGAAAAATTCAAAATTTGCGCCCGCGGCTATGGAAACATTTTCGGCTTAGCATATTAGCGAGCACTGGTGTGCGGCTCTTTTCTTAACCTGCTCTTACTGGAAGATTTTCAGCCGGGCGAAGCGGCAAGTACCGCTAACATCGCGGTTCTCCGGCCGCTCGCACTGCAACATTTTTGGCCGGGGCTAAGCGGCAAGTACCGCTAACATCGCGGTTCTCCTCTAGCCACTCACACTGCAATATTTTCGTCCGGGACTAATCGGCAAGTAGCACTAACAGCGCGGTTCTCCTCCGGCCGCTCGCACTGCAACATTTTCGGCCGGGGCTAAGCGGCAAGTACCGCTGGCCGCCTTCAATGGAAGATTTTTGGCTGGGCGAAGCGCCGAGTACCGCTGAGATCGCAGTTCTCTCCAGCCGCCTTCACTGGAAGAATTTTGGCTGGGGGAAGCACAAAAATACCGTGAGCCGCTGCATGGCCACCCTCAAGCGGACCTAAATCTTAGGTAGGTATTTTTTTTATTATGTGTATTAATATATTTATTCATATATACATATTAATGGTTTTAAAAGAGATATATATATATATATATATATATATATATATATATATATATATATATTGTGGTAAGGTGCAAGGGGCCGTTATTGACGGCAGGTATGTAGCACCAATGTACCTGGCATTGGTGCAGTAAAGCCGTATAGCTTGTTTTTCCAGCATCAGCTGCTGGTGGCAGTTTGCTGTTGATGATTTAGAATAGCCGAAAGGCTAACCTGGGACGGCTTTACTGGGATGGAGTAGAGCAGGGTGGGACTCCATCCCACTACCCAGGTCCGGGTTTTGCGGGCTGTTTAAATAGCCTGGGGAATCAGCTGGGCCCTGTCCTTTGTCTAGAGCTCACATGGGAGTGAGACTCTGTGAGCCTGGCTGAAATCTCCTGTGGAAGCTGTTCATGCGGACCTGAGGCCTATTTGACTGTAAACAGGACCTTTGCTCAAGGACTAAAAGCTGTTTGCCTGACTGTGTCATTTATGCTGCGGTTTCCTGAAAAGGTGATGTAACCTGTATGGACATATGCTTTTGTGGATTTTTGTGTGAAATAAACACAGACTTTACTTTGAACTGTTTGCCTCCGCCTCTATACTGCTGACACCCGGTCGCCTACCAGAGCTAATCTCCACAATATATATAGGATAAGCTGGCAATATATTGATGTGATATTGATACTAGGTTTTAGACCCCCTGGGTGGTAATCTAGTATTAATCACCATGACGGAGGCATCTGGGGTAATCGAATCTGGTCCTTTAGCAGATAGATTCACCCCACAGCCTTATGTCATACGAGCTACTAAGAAGGTTTTGAAATAAAAAAAAAAATCCTCTGAGTTTTGAAGAGGATATTGTAGCTGCCATAGCCTCCTTCTGAGTCTTTAAACTCTGTCTGCAGCCTTCAAGTGGTCCTAAACCTTTAGAGAGTCATTTAGAAGGATTGGCTACTAAAAAGGTTTTTAAAGAAAAGATTTACCCTCTAACTTGAAGAGGATATTGTAGCTGCCATAGTCTCCCAGGAAGTTATCCGTCGGGAGGATTTATCCAGTAGGGACTCGTATTCAGAAGTCCTCTACACAAGGGGGTGCTCAGTTAAGATGGATGGATGGTTTTGATTTTCTCGATTCTGGAGGATGTTGCAGATCATACGCATTATTCTAACCTGATCAATAGGGAATGGCAGAAGTCAGGTTGTCTTCTGCCATCTGCTAAAGTACTAGATACTATCCCCTCGATTCAAAGAGCAAAAGTTAATTGATTTCGGATCGAGAATCGTAAGTTTGGGTGGGTGTTAGTCATTTTTTCCTGTTTTTTTGGCCATTTCCGACTCGCACGAGCCTACGTACGAATGCGTATATGCTCTTACGATCATCGCAAGTTCGTTCCTAAATTTTAGGATCAAAACGTAAAACTTAGGATCAAATCCTAAAACTTAGGATCAAAACGTAAAACTTAGGATAATCGAATGTGTTTAGGTGTGATTCAGAGAACAGTTTTCAAACCTCTAAATACGTTTTAAAAGAAAGCCACTGCCGACACCTTTTAGCAGTCGGATTGCTGTTCTTGAACAGGTTTTTTGGCTATGTGGAGGAGTCTGCGCGTCTTGAGCTCCAATGAACTGCATGTATCAGCATGGCCGAGGCCATAAATTGTATGGCAATGCATACCTGATTCAATACATTTCATGTATGCCTTATAAAAGCATTTTAATGTGGACCTTATTTAGTCCTTTGCATGTAAACCTTTATTTTGCAATATATTTGCGTTAATTAAAGAAACTTATGTCCTTTGTTATTTATTTTTAAATTGATGTACTAGAATAATATTTTTAGATTGCATTTATTGGTGTAGTTGTTTACCTTTGCTTTGTTTAATTATTTAAGCACATCTTTGGTCAGATGCATCACACTTACTGAGGAGAGGAGAGCGAGATAAAGTGCAGGATGTGGGTTACTGCTGTATTTTGCACAGACACAGCAGAGCTGGGGGCACAGAAAGGTCAGAAATCAAAGAATGCAGAGCAACACAGTCACAAGGCCCTTTCTGTTTGCAGGCTGCCCGATAATACCTGACCCGCCATCTTGGCCGTTTCTAGACTCATAACATGCAGAAGTTGCTGGGTGTTTTTTTATATTTGAGAGCAATCTGTATGGAGAGGGTGTGGGTAACCACACACAAAATTTTAAGTTGTACCATTTGAAGCCAAAATATTAAAATTAAATCCACAAGTAAAAAATGCAAGTTAACTAAAAATTAAACAAAGTAAGATTTACTTATGCAAATGCATTCATTAATGGTTGGTTACTACAAAATGAATGAAATAAAGAAAAATAAGACCAAATATTTAGAATGCACTTTAATGAGGTAAGTTTGTAGTGCGCAGCCGCAAGATCAGAAGGATTTACGTCCAGACAAAAAAGGAAAAAGGGCAAAACCAATGTTGCAACCTGAGAAATGAAACGGAAAATTCAGGATGGAAACTGACATAGGTCTGATTCCCGAACTGCCATACGAACGGACGTAAATTTTAGGATAGAAACGTATTTGCTTATAGAATCACTCGCAAGTTCATACGAACGCACGAGCGTACGGGAAAAATAGGATGATCGGCACCAAAATCCAAGCTGTTACATGTTTCTTTGAATCGACCCTTATGTATCCCTTTCCTCCAGATCAGATTGAATTATGGTCTCACCCTCCTGTGGTGGACGCTTTGGGGCCAGGTCTTTTTAAGATTTTGGTTATGCCATCCTCGGATAGTGCTACTCCAAAGGATCCAGCGAATAAGCGTGTGGATCAGGTGACATGTCCTGCTTATTCTATTATGGGGTCGACCTTGCGGCCGGCCTGGGCTACATCCATAGCATTTTTGGGGAGCAGGAGGTTGTTAAAACAACTGGGCTTGAAGACTCGTAGGGGTCATTCATGGAAGTCATGCTCCCAGGTGATCAAGACCAGTTTGGCTACAACAGGTATATGATACGGGCTATGGAGGATTGAGCAGGTTAAGTGCCAGAGGCCTAGCTCTGGTTTTAGCCTTAAGGCGTGCTTTATGGCTTAAGCAATGGTCAGCTGACATAGCCTCCAAAAAAGAATGACAGGTGGGGTGTCTGTTTGGGGAGTGCTTGGTTGACATGGTAAAGCATGCTGCTAGTGGTAAATCATCTAATCTGCCACAGAAGCCGAAGTCTAATACTGCTTCCACAGGGCCTCTAATACTCTGGGGTTCTGGTTAGAGGTTCGGCCTCTTCGGGACACCGAAGAGATTTTTGGAATAAGGCAAAGTTCCAAATGAAGGCAACAGGTGTCTGGCAGAATAAAGCCAGACCCCCTTCAAAGCCTGTTCTGGCATGAAAGGACGCCCCCGCACTTGCAGGGCCTCTGCATTTTGCTCATATTTGGAGGCTTCATGTAACAGATATTTGGATACAGGAAGTTGTATCCTCAGGTTACAAGACAAAATTAGGAGCCAGACCCCCTTGGAGATTCTCTTGGTCAGGGGTATCCCAAATTCTGCAGTAAGCAGAAGCATTGAGATCTGCCGTTTCTCGCCTTTTTAGAGATTGGAGTTGTTGATCCACAGTGAAGTTACTCAAGGCGGGCAGTGTATATATAAGGATACATGCCTACATTGCTGTAGGTGGCCTACATCTTCAGTTGTGGCATTACCCTTCGGTCTATCTTCAGCACCAAGGGTGTTTACCAAGGTGTTGGCAGGTCTCATGTTTTCTCTAAGAAGTCAGGGTATACATATAATCTCTTACTTAGACTATCTGTTGTTCGACATTGGTTAATTGACTATCCAGTCGAATTCTTAAGTCAAATATCATAGCTTCAAGAGTTATTCTTTCTGGGACTGTCATTAGACAGATCTCAGGCTAGAGTGTTTTTCCAACACAGCAGTGACTCTTATTTCAGGCCAGGGTACAGGGTCTCTTGTCTTGTCCTCATCCGACGATTCATCAAGAAATATGTCTGTTGGGCCTGATGGTATCTTGCTTGAGTACTTTTTGCACTGTTCACACAAGACCCCTGCAGATGAAATTGCTCACAATCTGTGATCAAGACCCACACACTCTGGATCACTCTTTTTGCATGACACCATCAACAAGGCATTCTCTAGCCTGGTCCTCGGCCTCTTCAGACTGGCAAATCCTCCCTTCCAGTACAGTGGAAGATCATCACCATGGATGCCAGTCTATCGGGTTGGGGGAGTGTCATGGAGTCACCAACACTCCAGGGACAGTGGAGTCTGAAGGAGAGCAAACTTTCCATAAATATCCTGCAACTGAGAGCGATTCTATTGTATCTCAGACTTTGGACATACCATCTGAAGGAGCATCCCGTCCGGATTCAAACAGACAATCGGACGGTGGTGGTATATATCAACCACCATGGGGGCACCTGAAGCAGTGAAGCCCTCATGGAAGTGAGCTGGTTTTTACTTTGGGCCGAGAAACAGGTTTCATGCATTTTGGCTGTACACATACCTGGAGTGGACAACTTGCAGGCCGATCATCTCAGCAGAATGGTCCTGCATCAGAGGGAATGGTCTCTTAGTCAGAGGGTTTTTTCAATCCCTATGCATGCGCTGGGGGATTCCGGACATAGATCTCTTGTGCTTCACGGCTCAATCAGAAGGTTACAATGTTTGTGTCTCTGTCCAGGGATCCTCTAACTATAGCAACAGATGTCCTGACTCTTCAGGGGTCAGCATTCAAGCTTCTTTATGCATTCCCTCCGATTCCACTCCTAGGGCGAGTACTAAAAAAGATAGCTCACGAGGGAGTCCCAACCATTCTGGTGGCTCCTCGGTGGCCAAGAAGAAGCTGATTCTCAGACATAGTAAGGATGTCAGAGGGTAACTCGTGGAGGTTACCCGACAATCCAGATCTTCTCACACAGGGGCCTCTAAGGCATCCCAATTCACATGTTCTGGCTTGGACAGCCTGGCTATTGAATCCTTTATCTTGGCAGAAAGGGGGTTCTTCTGACATGCAGACTATGATTTAGGCCAGAAAGAAGCCTTCATCAATGATCTACTATAGAATCTGGCAAGCATTATTGCTTGGTGCGAATCCAGAAGGTTTGCTGGTAGAATTTTTTCTGTTCCCAGAATATTTGATTTTTTGGCAGAAAGGTCTTGATGAAGGTTTTCTCAATTGAGTACTTTTAAAGGGACAGATATCTGCTTTATCTATCTTTTTTTTTTTTTTCAGAAACCCATTGCTGTGAATATATGTATCAAAGCTTTTTGTATAGGGAGTCGCTCATGTGTGGCCTCCTCTTAAGCCACTTCTGCCGGTTTGGGACCTGAACTTAGTTTTATCAGCTCTTTATCAGGGTCCTCCATTTGAACCACTGGCAGATGTGTCATTAAGTTTGACTCTTAAGGTTATCTTTTTTAGTGGCAATAACCTCAGTAAGGAAGGTTTCTGAATTAACAGCTTATCAGTTAAGTCTCCTTATTTAGTGTTACATAAGGACAAGGTCATCTGTTTTAAACAGGATGTTTTTCCTAAGGTGGTTTTCATCTTAATGAAGAGGTGAATTGCCTTCCTTTATGTCCTACTCCAGTGTCCGATAGAGAAAGGATTCAACATTGCCGGATAAAGGGAAAAGCACTAAGATACCATCTCACTGCTACACAATCTTTCCGTAGGTTGGACTCCTTATTTTGTCATACCTGAGGGTCCACGGAAAGGTCTTCCACCATCTAAGTCTACCATCAGTGATGGATTAGACAGGCAGTGGTAAGAGCCTATATTCTCTAAGGGCAAAGATTCTTCTTTTAGGACTACTGCTCATTTGACAAGAGCTATTGGAGCTGCTTGGGCTTTTTAGCATCAAGCTTCAATAGAACAAGTATGCAAAGCTGCTACTTGGTTTTCTGCTCATACATTTATCAAATTCTGTAAGGTACAGCCTTTGGTAGGAAGGAATTACATACAGTGGTAATTAGATGGTTTTGGAATGTCCTATTCTTGAAATGAATAAGGATTTTTGGAATGTCTTATTCCTGAATGGAATAAGGGTTTTTGAGATGTCTTATTCCTGAAAGGAATAAGGGTTTTTGGAATGTCTTGTTCCTGAAAGGAATAAGGTTTGGGGATCCCACCCGAATTCGGGTACTGCTTTTGGAGGTCCCAATCGTCTCTGAATTAAGTCTGATGGCCTGAAGTAAAATGGAAGAGAAAAGAGAATTATGTGAGTACTCACCTGTAGAATTAATTTCTCTTCCATTATTACTTCAGGACATCAGACCCTCCCTGTCTGCTAGGTTACTATGTCCATGTGTTGGATGCCTAGTTTTAGTGGAGTGGTAAATATGTAAATAGTTGCTGTAAATAATGGTCAGCGTAATAATAAGAAAAATAAATAAAATAGAGACAGAGGAGTCTTGTATTTTGTCTCAAGCCTTTTGTTTCCAATAGAATAGGTATGCCTCCCGGGCGGCTGGTTCTACTGCTTTTAAATTAAACTGAAGTGCATCAAGTCAGCCAGGTGGATATAGGCCCGGAAGGTGGAGACACACCTTTGTTCTTACAGACCACACCCTTCGGAAGAGGTTAACCCAATCGTCTCTGAATTAAGTCTGATGTCCTGAAGTAATAATGGAAGAGAAATTAATTCTACAGGTGAGTACTCACAGAATTCTCTTTTCTCAGCTGTGTGTATTGTAACTGAATATATCATCACTGGGGTTGGGACTGCTCGGCCAGAGAGCAATATGGTTGACTGTATTTCGCTACACTTACCGGCCCAGTTCAGCGGCACATGCGCAGGCTGTGGCCGCATCCCCACTATCCCTCTAGCAGCCTTTTTTGAATGTCTGCCGTGGGCACGCTCCCTGTTAGAGGGAAGCGCGAGATGGGGCCGCCAGTGCTCTCGGATCCGCTGAGCTAAGACGTCGCTCAGATGTTCTTAGCTCAGCGGCTTCGAACACAGTGATTGAACGAGCGCCCGCACATGTGCCGCAAGACCCAGGTGAGGTGAGTTGATGCGGGAGATCTGGGGGGTTTCACATAGCTGGGTGCCCCGGGGGAGTGGACCAAAACCCAGGATAATCAAAATCCTGGGTTTTGGTCCACTTTAAGTTCTGTTGTTTTCTTTTTCCATATTCTCTCTGTTGGTTTTCCTTACTCCACTGCTGTCTGTCTTTCTTTCCCTCTGCATTGATGGCAGGCTTAATGGGTTGCTTTCTTATGGTGGTGTGAACCTTCACTTCTTCTCTTGGTGACGTTTTAAATAATTGACATAGTTCTGTTACTTGGGCCACCCACGCTGCAGTTTCATACAATTGTGGTGTTGGTGTCGTCCTGCTACGCACTGGTTCCAAGAACAGATATTCATATTTATTTTTTTTCTTTTCCCATTCAGTATTGGTCTTGGATATTTAGCTTGATGATCATTTCTTATCATATGCTTCCAAGTTTGTACTAGGTATTTACATAATTATGGGAAAATTAGCTGCGGTTATTTGTGGGTTAAACAAAAACGAAAGAAAAAAAAGAAAAAACAAAGAACGAAAAGGAAAATGCCAAGTCACATATCAAGTGTCACCTTACCCTTCCCTACCCGCTAAACCTCCCTCCCTCCCTTATAGGGTATTATAACTGTCTATATGTTGGTCTATCCAGTTGAAAAAGTGAGGGTTTAGTCTTTTAATATTCAGTCCAGCTGAGTAAGAGTAGATTTAGGGGTGCTCAGGGCCTCAAGAAAGGCTTGGAGTTGTTTTTTGGTCTTTCCTGGGTTTACGTGCTGATAATTCTTTTTCCGTGGTCTAAATGCGTGTGTGTGTGTGTGTGTGTGTGTGTGTGTGTGTGTGTGTGTGTGTGTGTGTGTGGGGGGGGGGGGGGCTGGTTTCGCTCCAACAGCAGCTTATATATTGTTTAGTGCATATCATTATAAGGTGTGTTAGATATGCTTTTGATGTTTCTTGATCTGTCCCTTGTGGAATTAGAAGTATTTTATCGATGCTAGAGGAGATAGTAATCGCTTCTGCGCTTGAGAATTTTATTACTTCTTCCCAGAGCTTCTTGATATGTATACAGTTCCTCCATAAGTGACTTACAGTTGCCGGGTGACCTGTGCACCACCAACAGGGAAAGGGGGGGGCATCTTTTTATTATGGTCAGATGTTAAGTAAAATCTTGTTGTGTACTTAAAATTAAAAATCCTTAGTGATGTAGATCTTATACCTTTTGTTGGCTTTATGGATCTTTACCCAATCTATCACCTCTAGGGATTGGCCTAAGTCCTGGTTCCATTTCTTTTTATAGGATTCCATTTTGTTCTGCCTATTGCTAGAGGATCCTGGAGGATTCCTGGAGGATCTTGTAGTAGAAAGATTTTTTGGTGGTGCTTCCGGTACAAAAAAAAAGTTTTTGGAAACCTGGTCGAGAGAAGTTGGCTTGGTGGAAGAATTAATAATTTTTCTAGCCCTGCTATATTTTACCGTGTTCATTTTTTTTTTTTAATGCATAGATGGCCATTGTATGCTTGGGCACACATAGGAATTCGTCCTCCGCATTTAACCCATCCGTGCAGTGAGTGTACACATGTCCGGAGCGGTGGGCTGCCCTAATAACGGCGCCCGGGGAGCAGTTGGGGGGTTAGGTGCCTTGCTCAAGAGCACTTCAGTCATGTTCCAGGACCGGGATTTGAACCTGCCACCCTCCGATGGCAAGTTCGCTCCCTTACCTCTAGGCCACAACTGCCCCCAAGGTCCTTTTCTACATTTTCTTTGGGATACATCTGTGATAATTCGGCTTCTCCCGTCCATATATCCTGGACCCGAAATGAATTTCCTGGTGAAAGCCTGTAGACTGTTCCGACTGCCTAATTCATCTCTTTTATCTACTATTTTAAAGCGTTGTGGGTATGGAGATTATCCCGGTACGGTATCTGCTATCAGTTTTCTTAATGTATTGATTATAAATGCTGATTGTCCTCCCTGGGGTGAATAGGGTGTTACAGCTAGACAATGTGATATGTCACATGGCTAAAAATGTTTACTATTGGTTTGGGGTGCATAACCAAGTTATTAAAGTGCTACTCTGGCAGCCTATTTCCCATTACTGAGCATCTCTCGGGCAACCTTGATTTTGTCTTCGCTCAGTGGATCATACACCCACCAGCAGCTTTTGGGAAGCTCTGCAGTCAGCGTGGCTCCAGATACCTGTGACAAATAACCAGGATCTTATAGATTATCAAAGAATAGATTGAATTAGCAATTCCCCCTCCTCCAGAGTTGGTAAACCAGGCCCCATAGATATTCCTAGTATGTCACACACCCCACTTCCAAAGAAACATGACTCTTGAGAAACCGGCCTGTAGAGGGCGATCCTGCAGAGATGACATGGAAAAAGGAGCCCCTACTGGTCCATAAGTACCGGGTTCCTCCCACTATTCCTAAGTCTTTTGTCTCTTCAGTCGGCGAAGCAAGTCAGAAGATGACTCTCTCCTCCTTGCAGGTAGCCGGGGTAACTCCCGGCATTTTTTTATGTCTATTTCTGCCCGACTTCTTTTTCTTTTAAAGATTAAGCTATAACAATATGCCTCCCAGCTTAGGCTGCAGGCTCGGGCAATGGTAGCAGCACCTCTGGGTGCATAGGGGAGCTTGCTCCCCCCTGTGAGACCCCATACTAAGGGGATGCCCTGTCCCTCTTGCCCTTTCACCTATTGGTGTGGGTTCCCCCCCCCCCTGCATTGTCTCTCCGTGCCCCTTGGGGGGAGGAGGGGGGAGGGGGGATGGCCTTTCTCCCATAATAAAGCTAAAAAATCACATGGGAAAAGTGTGTGTGTGTGTGTGTCTGTGTGTGTGTGTTTTAGCACTGTTCAACAGCACAAGTATCGCAGGAAGCTCAGCTTGTGGCAAGTCCTTGCTTTTAAAATAGATGGTGTAATCTTCAAATTCTGCCATTGTTGATTTTCAGCTGGTTATTCACTCAATGGTATTTTTCAGTAGCTAGCTCCAGCTCTGTCTAGAGAGACAACACTTTGATTGCACAGGCTGGAGTTTCTTTGTAAACACTCCACTGTGCTGAGCTGCCTCACCTACGCTTGTGTGCAAGCCTAACTGCTGCTAAAGCCATTACTTGTGGCTGGAGCAGCTGGCCTGTTGTCCAGCCTTCTTTGGAGCCTTGACTCTGGATATGCTGGGTTTTGACTACTGAAGAAAATCTGTCTTATAGATACACAGATATATGTATTGGTTTTGAGTGATGTGTATGTTTGGCTTATGTCCTCCTGCCCTTATGTTCAGGTTTTGTGTTCCACTTTAAGGTGGACCTGGATTCATGTTACCTGGCTCTATGTGTTAAAGACCAACAACATAGAAACATAGAAGGTTGACGGCAGAAGGAGACCTTATGCTCCATCTAGTCTGCCCTTAAATAGTCCTAAAGGATTTAAAAAAAAAAAAAAATCCTCCCACTTGGGACTTGAAGGGGCATCCCGGGTAGCTTTAACAGCGTCATTTCCTCTGGTCATTGCGACTACCTTAAAGATCACCATATGGAGGCTTCCCAGGATACCAAGCTTAGGCTCCCCTCGGGGCAGTCCCGGCAGTGTGTGGATTGTGGGGTATCCCTTGTGGGGGATAATGTACTTGTTTGCATATCTTGTGCTCAGCATATCTTGCGCTCAGCAGGCCATAACGCAGCAGTTGGGGGCCCAGGCCTCTGGGTCTGTGGCCCTGGCCTTTTCTCCTACCCCATCCCGCCTTATCCGTACCCCAGATGATGTTATCACAGTTGGGGAGTCGCAATCTGATATGTGTGCCAGATGGCTAATATTCAGAAAGTTATTTCTAGCTCTGTGGCCAGAAAGGCCTTGGCAAAAAAAAAAAAAAAAAAAAAAAAAAAAAAAAAACCCTCCCACTTGGGACTTGAAGGGGCATCCCGGGTAGCAATTGCGTAAAACCCAGATATACTTGGCGACTATAATCAATTATAAGTATAATACTAGAGCATCATATGGAGGCATTTCAGGTTAATGGGCTTGCAATTCCCTTGGCACAGACTCTGCAATGTTTTGGATGTGGGGCATCCCTTATTTGGGACAACGCAGTTCTTGCACAATTAACCATTATGCAGCAAACTGGGGCTCAGGCTTCGGGGTCTGTGGCTACTGCCTCTTCTCCTACTTTGCCGTGTCTTGTCCGTACCCCCAGTGATATTGTCATGGGTGGTGAGTCGCATTCTGATTTATGTGCCAGATTGGCTCATCTTGAAGGATTTATGTCTACCTCTGTGGCTAAGAAGGCCTCAGCTAAAGGAAAGCATTTGACTCATGCCGTCTTGGCAAGTGAGTTGGACAATTGCGAATTGCTTGATTGGTCTGACCCTTCTCAGTTAGAAGAAGGGGAATTATATGAGTATTCAGATCTTTCTGACGAACAGCAATTTGATGGTACTGAAAGTGAGCAGGGTGAAGAGAGTGTTGTGGTTACCACAAAAGCTCTTGCCCAGTTATTTGAGGTTTTTGTTATTACTCCTCCTGAAGTAGTCCCTCTCAAGAGAGGGGAATTCTTTGGAGCCTCTAAACCTCGTTTGGAATTAACAAATCAAAAGCATTTTGGTGATATTATTTTTAAAGAATGGGAGAAGCCTGTGCGGCTTCATGGCATTCCCTGAGCAGGGGATGTTCTCGCCATGGAGAATGGTCTCTCAATCCAAGGGTCTTTCAGTTCCTCTGTCACAAGTGGGGGACTCCACGGTTGGACCTGTTTGCTTCTCATCACAAGCTGCCAGCTTTTGTGTCTCTATCCCAGGATCCTCTGGCAGTGGCAGCGGATGCCATGTCTCTGGCCTGGAAGGATCTGGGGTTCCTATATCTGTTTCCCCCATTCTCTATGATCAGCAAGGTGGTGCGCAAGTTAGCACTGGAGGAGGCGCCAGCAATTCTGGTGGCACCAAGGTGGCCAAGACGTCTGTGGTACGCAGACGTCGTAAGGCTGGCAGTGGATCGGTTCCATCTGCCTCTTCTTCCAGATCTCATCACTCAGGGTCAACTTTGTTACCCCAATTTACAAACGCTGGCTTTGACAGCATGGCTGCTGAAGTTTCCATCTTGAAAGAAGAAGGTCTTTCTGATGCAGTTATTCAGACTCTTATTAGAGCTAGGAAGAAGTCTTCCTCTGTCATTTATTACAGGACTTGGAGGTCCTATATTGATTGGTGTGAATCCAGGGCTTTGCCCTGTAGAGTATTTTCTGTTCCTAGAATTCTGGAATATCTGCAACGAGGTCTGGATATGGGATTCCAGATTAGTACTTTGAAAGGGCAAGTCTCTGCCTTGGCTATTTTCTTTCAAAGGTCGTTTGCTCTTCATCCTTTGGTTAAGACCTTTTTCCAAGGAGTCGCGCATGTGCGGCCTCCCAGAAAGCCTATACTTCCTGTTTGGGACCTTAACCTGGTGCGTTCAGCTATGCAGGCCGCTCCCTTTGAGCCTTTGCAGGATATTCCTCTTCGTATTCTTACTCAGAAGGTTGCCTTTTTGGTTGCTATTACTTCTGTCCGCCGAGTTTCTGAACGGGCGGCTTTGTCTATTCAAGCCCCTTATTTTGAGAGGCATCAAGATAAGGTTGTTTTCCGTTTTTAACCGGATTTCCTTCCTAAGGTGGTGTCTGCTTTCCACCTAAATCGGGATATAGTTCTTCCTTCTTTGTGTCCTAAACCTGGTAACGACAAGGAAAGGGTCTTACATTCTTTGGATGTAGTTTGTTGTGTTAAGTATTATTTAGTTACTACGTCGGCCTTCCGCAAGACGGATGCCTTTTTTGTTGTGCCTTCTGGGCCCAAGAAGGGTTTTTGCTCCTGCCAAATCTTCCCTTAGTAGGTGGATATGTCAGGCCATCATTGGGGCCTATATGGCTAAGGGGAAGGTTCCCCCTTTTCGTGTCACCGCTCATTCTACTCGTGCTATTGGAGCTTCTTGGGCTTTTCAGCACCAGGCTTCTGTTGAACAAGTCTGCAAGGCTGCAACTTGGTCTTCTGTGCATACTTTTTCTAAGTTTTACAAGGTTGATGTACGGGCCTCAGCGGATGCTGCTTTTGGCCGCAAAATTCTGCAAGCTGCAGTAATTTAAGTTATGCATTATTCCTTGGGGATCCCCACCCATTATAGACACTGATATTGGATGTCCCAAGTGTCCTGTATCTTTGGAAGTGGGGTGTGTGACATACTAGGAATACCATTTTGTGAGTACTCACCTGTAAAATGGTTATTACGAGTATGTCACCCCCCCCCCCCACTTCCCCCGCCCTTTGTTCTAGGGATCCTTTATATGGTGATTATTATTGAATATAATTGGCTCTTCCTGGTTCTCACTGCTTTTTAATAAGACTGAGGAATAGTGGGAGGAACCCGGTACTTATGGACCAGGAAGGGCTCCTTTTTCCATGTCATCTCTGCAGGATCACCCTCTACAGGCCGGTTTCCCAATGTATCTTTGGAAGTGGGGTGTGTGACATACTCGTAATAACCATTTTACAGGTGAGTACTCACAAAATGGTATTTTCACCATGCGAGGCCATGGTGCTGGTAGACAGATTTGCTGGATCCCTACCCGCCAGATAAATATTATCTAGTAGTTGCTCACAACATTGTGTATGGTCATTATTACAGACTAAATGCAATACATAGGGTTATTGTAGTGAAGAAAAATAAGGTTTGTTCATATTTTAATACTTCTGGAGTCTCTGTCCTGGCAAACACTAACTTTCTTCCACCTCATGAGGAATAGTAAATATAGAGCCTTTCAACACTTGAATATCTAAATGTATGTAAAATGTAGGCAAAACCAATTCCTTTGCTTCAGCTTCAGAGTTTGTGTGCTGTGGTCAGACAGCTGTGGGACCCTTTTGGCTTGCTGTGTATGCTCACACTGAGAGCACCAAGGGGAAAAGGGGGGCGTAAGAACACTTTTTTTTGCATGGTTCTGGAGGAATAAAATTGAAAAAAGGCAACCTTTGGTGCCCTGCTACAGCTTCTACCTTGCGGGAAATGAAAGAGGCATCTGGGAAAGGCATCAGGTGAGCTGCTTGTAGGCTAATTATTGTTGTTTGGTTTAGAGTCCCTTTAACTACATAACAAGTATGCCGATAATTTCTGTCATGACCTTTTCTATCTGGGCCAGTTTTAGGTTGTGATTAATTGTATTTTTTGGAAAACCACTAAAAGCAAAATAACATTACTTGATGTCCGTATTAGAAAAGCAACCAGTCATCTGCTGAATAATTTACCCCTCTGCAACGTGTGTCCGTAAGCCAGGAATCCATGCAAACACGACTGACGTGTGCCTTAGGCAGAATTTATACTGATGCAATGAGATAAAAGTAAATGAGAAACATGCAGACTGATAGGTAATTAAATTCACGTTAATCGGTTTGTAACTAATTATTGCGTTCTAATTGCAGAATGTTTACTATTTGTCAATGTAAGCACACTTAATGATGTGGCTTTTTATTATCTGTACCATAAAATCTTGATCCTTTTAGGTTAAGCTTTCTATTGATATGGTGTTTAGTGAACAGTCTTGTTCCTATTTATATGGTGTTTAGTGAACAGTTGTATGAAGTAGCCATATTAAATTTTAGTGTGCATATTCATAGTTATAGTGATATCTACTATTTATAAAGCTCAGTGTGAGAGTGACCGTACAACGTTATCCCTTCAAGACTACATACAGTTGATGTTGATGTTGATTTTGTCTGGCTGCATGTATTGTGGCTGTGCCAGTTTTGTAATCTCCATTCAGCTAAATGTATTGATGAATAGGATAAAATTCTAGTCACTAATCACTTTAACCAACATGTGTCGGCATACATTTGTAAATTGTGCCTTAATGTTCCTTCCTTCCGTGCCTTGACTGTGTCTTTACAGCAGCAATGGTTCACTAATAATTTACAATAAGTTACAAAAAACTTTTTCAAAGGGTCGCATGTTTGTGGGGGAGCTGCATCATATGCCCGCCTGTTTACCTGTGCTGCAGTAAAATACCATAGGGTCAGTAATTGATTACCTGCAAGTCTTTCTACTGCTTATCAAAGTCTAGAGCTGCTCCCCTGCACACTGTGAAAGAAGCTGCTCTCACATCTGGCTACGGGATAGGATTCAGGCCACAACTGGTGGAATGAAGCCATGGATTTATTTCTCCAGGGTGAAGAACATGGAAACACTACACACATGTAAATATTTCTACCATAACCAGAACAATTAGTCTCTATAAATTCACTTACAGGGTTCTGGAAAGGTCATTTTGGCATGCTAAATGCTTGGCATAAACTGGACCATTTGATTGATTCACTTTTTCCTGCTTTGCTTCCTTCCTATGGATCAAGCAGTGTCTTTTCAAGATTACATAGACAGGTGTCTGGAATCTTAAACAGATTTTGGTGTACATTTTCTAAATACAATTTCTAAGAAAGTTCTGTCATTGGCTGTCAGGTTTGGGGTAATAAGATTTAAAATCAAATTGATGGGACCTTTTTTCTTTCTTTTTTGCTCTATTTAGTACGTATGCAGTCTGAGGATTTCAAGTAATAGAATATATATATATGTATTATTTTTATATAAATATATATTCTAAGCATACAGCACGTCCTGCTCCAGATGTAGTAATAACATGTGGGTAATCCTCCGGCGTCGTGCACTGCAGACATGTAGAAAACAAGCTCCTCCCGGCCCTACATATACCGAAGGACCTCCCACAAATCCCCAGATTTCTCTGCAGTGCTGGAACTGCGAAGACATCAAGTATCACGCTCTCGCAGGCGAGCGGGGCTTTACAGCCCGAGGCCCTGCGGGACTTTTTCCACCCGTCCTCCTGTAAAAGAATATGCCTGGGCTGCGTTGGTCGGGTGAAGGTAGGCAGCACCTAGTGTGCTTACAGAGCTAGACTCCACCGCAATCCCCCACCATAGGGTAGGCGGTTAAGGCAAATGGTGAGCCTTCAGTGGTTTGGCGGCCCGCCCTTCGAGGTTCTCTTGGCGCCATTTCCTTCTCATGTGCGCGTGGTGAAGCGGGTCCTCCCCTCGCTGTTCTGTAAGTGCCCTCATGGGCGACCTTTCTTTAGCTTTCGCTTCTCCTCGCTTGGCTCTGACATCCCTGTCTTTCAGACCGTGAACCTCGGTGGCTTCTCCCGGCCCGGTGTAGCGCCTGGTCCAGACCATTAAAAAATCACTCCCACTTCTCAGCGGGTCATTGGGGCATCCAGGGTTGCTTTATAGCGTCAATCCCTACTGGCATATTGTATATAATAATCACCATATGGAGGCATCTCAGGATATTGTGAACGGGGTTCCCTTGGGACAAGCCCGTCTGTGTGTAGCTTGTGGGGTATTGCCTAGCAGCGGTGACAATGCACGGGTCTGCGTCCCTTGTGCTCAGCAGGCGCTAGCAGGTATCCCCACCTCTTCCCAGGCTGGGCCCGCACCTCGCCTTGCTTCCCCTACTCCCCCAAGCCTGAGCCTAACCCCCAATACTAGTGGGGATTCTCATACTGATTTGGCCACTAGACTGGCTAGTGTGGAAAACTTACTTGCTGGCTCCTTGGCGCGCAAGGCCACTACTAAGAGGCGTCATTTGAATCCTGAATCTACTATACTTCCTATAGAGTCTGATGATTTATTGCTTTCCTATGCACATTCCCCCTCAGAGGAAGGGGAACTGTTCTCTGACTCAGGGTCATACGACGACGAGTCCAGGGGACAGGAAGAGTCTGGTTCTGATAATTGGTCCTCGGACGACATTGATAGACTGCTGACCCAGATCTTTGATGTGTCATCCCTCTCTCCCCCTGCCGCGGCTCCCCGGCAAAGGGATGATCTGTTTCACACCGCCATGGCGCGGTTGGAGTTTCCCGAACAAACTCATTTCAATAGCCTTGTGCTGAAAGAATGGGAACATCCCAGCAAACTCCATGGAGTTCCTAAAGCTGTGGATAAGAAATATCCCTTTCCTGCCAACCTGGTCAAGTGTTGGACATCGCCACCCGAGGTCGATGCCCCAATTCTAAGTCTGTCCAACACCTCTATTATGCACTCCCCCGACACTACTACGCTGCAGGATTTGGAAGATCGGCGAGTTGACCAACTGGCATGCCATGCCTTTGCATTTGGGGGAGCATCGCTCCGCCCAGTTTGTGCCTTAGCCATTACGGCGGTGGCGCTCAGGACGGTGGTTAAGACTGCTCTTGAAGGGGCGGATGACTTGCCCTCTGATGCTGCCAACGCGCTGGCCACCTGTGAGACTTTTGTGAACTATATCCTATCCGCATCGGACGATGCTATTAAACTAAGCGCTAGATCTTCTGTTCTGGTGGTAGCCATACGCCGAGCGGTCTGGTTGCGCCAGTGGGCCACTGATAACGTCGCTAAGAAGGCCCTGACGGGGCTTCCATTTAAGGGGCAGCGCCTGTTTGGAGAAAGGTTAGATATTTTTGCCAAGGGTGGCAAGTTGCCTCAACGCAAGCGTCGACCCCCTACCGTGGGGCTAAGCAGGGTAGAGGAGTGTCCTTCGCTGGGTCTCGCGCAGAACCCTGGAACAAGAACAGAGGACGCCGTCCCAGTTCCTCCTGGGGGCCCAAGCCCAAAGCCCCTCCCAAGGCTCCCCAGGCATGAAGGGGCGCCCTCGCCCGTCTGGGTGGGGGGACGTCTACAGCACTTTGAGCATGTCTGGAGACGCCACGTCTCAGACCGGTGGGTTCAGGAGGTAGTGTCCTCCGGTTACAAGATAGAGTTTGCTGTACTGCCCCCTACCAGGTTCGTCGGGTCCCAGATCCCACAGGACCCTGCCTCAGCTCGGGTCTTGATGCTGGCTGTGCAGGACCTTCTAGACATAGGGGTCATTTGCAAGGTCCCCTTAAGAGACAGGGGCATGGGGTTCTATTCCAACCTTTTCACAGTGCCCAAGAAGGATGGGTCAGTCAGACCCATTCTGGATTTAAAAATCCTAAACAGATTTGTCAGAAACAAACATTTTCGCATGGAAACTCTGCGCTCGGCCATTGCCTCGTTGCGCCCAGGGGACTTCATGACATCTGTGGATATCAAGGACGCTTACCTGCACGTACCGGTGTTTCCAGGACATCAAAGGTTTCTCAGATTTGCGCTGCTGGATCAGCGTTACCAGTTCGTGGCCCTGCCATTCGGCCTTACGTCGGCTCCCAGGGTGTTCACCAAGGTGCTGGCAGGGGTGATGTCACTGTTAAGACTAAGGGGCATACGAGTTTTGCCCTACCTGGAAGATATACTCGTCACCTCTCGGTCTCTGCGGCAAGCAGAGCTGGGCACTCGGTTGGTAGTGTCCACCCTGGAGTCATTCGGCTGGGTGATCAATTACCCAAAGTCCTCTCTGTCCCCCTCCTCAGTGACTCCGTTCCTGGGGATGATTCTGGATACAGTTCAGTCAAGGATATTCCTTCCTCAGCAGAAGGTGAAAGCTCTGACAACGCAGGCGAGTCCCCTGCTTTCGAGCCTTCATCCCTCCATCCGGCAGGGAATGCAGTTGGTGGGCTCGATGGTGGCAAGCTTCGAGGCGGTGCCCTTTGCCCAGTTCCATTTGAGAACTCTGCAGCTTCACCTTCTGTCAGTCTGGAACAAAGACCCAGCGTCCTTGGATGGGTGCTCCCTCCCTCGGTCAGACAATCCCTTGCGTGGTGGCTGGACCACAGGAACTTGACAAGGGGCAGATCCTTCCTGGCTCCCTCCTGGGAGACGGTCACAACGGATGCCAGTCTGTCGGGCTGGGGGGGATTCTGGAAGTCCCTGCGCTTCCAGGGGAGGGGGGGGTCCTCAGGAGGCCCATCTACCCATAAATGTCCTGGAACTCAGGGCGGTCAGATTGGTGCTGGAACAATTGACTCAGCACCTGAAGGGTCTGGCGGTTCAGGTACGCTCAGACAACAGAACGGCAGTTGCCTACATCAATCATCAGGGAGGGACCTGGAGCAAGGGAGCTCTCCAGGAAGTGTCTCCGATTCTAACATGGGCGGAAGCCAATGTCCCATGCATCTCGGCTGTCTACATTCCGGGCGCGGAGAACCTGCTGGCAGATGCTCTGAGCAGGGGTTCGTCTCGTCAGGGGGAATGGTCCCTCTGCAACAGGGTGTTTCAGGCCCTGTGTCTCCGTTGGGGAGTGCCAGACGTGGATCTGTTTGCGTCCCGTCACAATCACAAGCTCCCGAGCTTTGTATCTCTGTCTCAGGATCCTCTGGCTCTGGCCACGGATGCCCTGTCAATGTCTTGGAAGGAGTTTCAGCTCCTGTATGTGTTTCCACACACATTGTTCTGCGCAAGATTGCTCTGGAAGGGGTACCTGCGATTCTGGTGGCCCCAAGATGGCCAAGAAGAGTGTGGTTCGCAGATGTGGTTCAAATGGCAGTAGATCAGTACGATCTGCCACGGTTGCCAGACCTTCTAACTCAAGGGTCTCTACGCCATCCCAATTTACTAACTCTGGCTTTGACGGCTTGGCTATTGAAACCTCCATCCTGAGGGAAAAAGGTTTGTCTGCATCTGTAGTGGCTACTATGGTGCAAGCCAGGAAAAAGACTACTTCTGCTATCTACTATAGAGTTTGGCGTTCTTAAATTGACTGGTGTGAATCCAGGTCTCTTCCCTGCCGGGAATTCTTAGTTTCCAGGGTGCTGGAGTTCTTGCAACATGGTCTAGACTTAGGTCTTAAGCTTAGTACCCTGAAGGGTCAGGTTTCGGCCCTGTCTATCTTCTTTCAGAAAACCTTTGCCCAGCACCCTCTTATCAAGACCTTCTTTCAGGGGGTCACTCATGTGCGGCCTCCTCGGAAACCTATGGTTCCTGTTTGGGATTTAAACTTGGTGTTATCGGTCCTGCAGGGTGCTCCTTTTGAGCCTATTCAGGAGGCTGCTCTCGCTGTTCTCACGCTCAAGGTCGTATTCCTGGTTGCTATCACTTCTGTTAGACGTGTATCTGAGTTAGCGGCTCTATCTATTCAGCCTCCCTACTATGAGAGACACCAGGATAAGGTGGTGTTTCGCTTCAAGCCAGACTTTCTGCCTAAGGTTGTGTCTGCATTCCTTTTGAATCAAGATATTGCACTTGCTTCCTTGTGCCCTAATCCTAGTAACCCTAAGGAAAGGGTTTTGCATTCCTTGGATGTGGTTAGGTGTGTCAAGTATTACCTGGTTATCACTAAGGCTTTCAGGAAGACGGATGCTCTCTTCGTTGTGCCTCACGGGCCTAGGAAGGGTTTGGCTCCCGCCAAGTCTACTATCAGTAAATGGATTCGTCAGGCTGTGGTTCAAGCCTATACCACTAAGGGGAAGTCTCCCCCCTTTAGTCTTACTGCTCATTCTACTCGAGCTGTTGGGGCTTCTTGGGTTTTTCAGCACCAGGCCTCTGTGGAACAAGTTTGCAAGGCAGCTACTTGGTCTTCTGTTCATACCTTTACTAAGTTTTACAAGTTTGATGTTAGGGCCTCAGCTGATGCTGTGTTTGGCCGCAAGGTTTTGCAGGCGGCAGTAGTTTAAACTGCTTGCTGTTGCCTTTTCTGTTGGGGATCCCACCCTACTTTACGGACACTGCTATTGGATGTCCCACATGTTATTCCTACATCTGGAGCAGGACGTGCTGTATGCTTAGAATAATACAATTCTGTGAAGTACTCACCTGTAGAGTTGATATTATATGCATACAGCACGTCCTGCTCCACCTCACCCTGGTTTCACTTTGTTCTGGATCCCCTGTTTGGTGATTGTTATCGTTGTTATTGCCAGTTTTGGGTGGTTGGTTTCTCCTGGCTTCTCATTCTCACTGCTTTTCAATGCTGGGGATTTGTGGGAGGTCCTTCGGTATATGTAGGGCCGGGAGGAGCTTGTTTTCTACATGTCTGCAGTGCACGGCAGAGGAGGATTACCCACATGTTATTGCTACATCTGGAGCAGGACGTGCTGTATGCGTATAATACCAATTCAACAGGTGAGTACTTCACAGAATTGTATTTTTAATGCTCATACACTTTGGGAATCAATGTTATATATAAAAATGTATTCAGAGTGCTTCCTTCCGGTCACAATAGTTCCCACGGAGCTATACAAAGCTTTAACACCCTGTGTTTATCAATTTCTTTCAGTGGATCCACCACCTTTACAAATAAAGGCGAAGCTATTTTTTTCTTTTATCACTGTGTGTCACTCCTTCTAACGCCATTTGTTCACATCATCCATGTTTTAGTAAATTATCATATGTTCAATCCCGATCATTGATATAATATCCAACACTGCTCTTAGTTTTCCAAGCCACCAATCAGTATTTCATCTCATGGAAATAACAATAAGGAAACAAAGTGCAGAAAAATGTAAAAACGCGGCATGCACTGCACATTTAGTTTGAAACACTCGCTAAATTTAAAAAATGTCCTCACATTTTAAAATAGCCGATCAATGGCATACAAAAAGTGCTACAGAGCAAGCCCAACCCAACTTTCTGTCACAGATTTCTCAGCAGCGAAATCCTCTATTATAAAATGACCAGTAATTGACAGCTGCGAGACCGATGCGGATGTGCGGCAAACCGCGTTTAATGGTAATAAACAGAAACAAATATTCATCGCACACACCAACCAGGTTGCTGCACAAATACAATAAGTGAACATAATAACATACATGTGTTGAAGTAATGGTACAAGAATACAGATGAACACTACATGCTATGGCTGCTGTGCAGAAATAAAGGGAAACCCAGAAAACATAAACACACTCAGGCTGCTGTACATGTACACAGGTGGAGTCTGGAAACGCACATGCATAGGGATCCAGAGAAAGTCCAATGGTGGATACAAGGCTGAGACGGGGAAGGCCAATCACAAAGGCTGTGGCAGGAGTTCTGGGTTCAGATTCTCGCTCCAGATTCTCCTCAGATTCTCGACAATGCAATGCTGATTCACCAGCTGCAGGGGTGGAGCAGCTTATAAAGGCCAGGAAGTGACACAGGTGCTGGCTGATTACCAGCACCTCTGCAGGAAAGGGCCACCTGCTGGAGGCAGTCGATCGGCCCGGGAATTTATAAGAATTTCTCCAGTGACATGGAAAGTCAATTGCTTATGGCTTGAAATCCTCCTAGCCAATGGTCTGCAAAAGCTGATTAAAACTGAAATCAGAATAACTTTCCTACTCCTCCTTGGATGTTAATTAGCACGGTAGCATTTTCTCACTGTTGTAGCAAATAAAGCACATCTCCATCCAGTGCCGGAGGTCTCCTCTTCCCCCGGGGGCCCTTCGGTCCTCAGGCCAGGGTTTTCAGCTGGACTTAGATCAGTTCTCTCACCCTCCCCACATGGCTTCATCTTGCTCCCCGCCTCAGGAAAGGGCCTTTTATGACGGAAAGTGAGATAATGTCAGCTCGCACCGATCATCTGCCTCGCTTCCAGGCTTTCGCTGCTAACTTTCGGCTGAAGATCAGACAGCATGGGACAGCGCCCGGCGATGGAAGAAGGTAGGTAGGCACTAAAAAAAATAATAAAGGACTTTTGAAAGTGTTTGCTTTTACCCACTTATTTTACATGTAACCGTTTAACCAGTAAGGGGTCTATACTGAATACTTTATTGACCGTACAGGATACATACAAGGAATACTTCTTGGAAGGGAGGTACTCCGTTAGAGCTAAAAACATTGACATATTTTACATATATTATACATATTACACAATTTTAACATATTTACAATAGATATTGGTGATAAACTCAGTGTCATGGTAAGGACAGTAAGTTCGCAGCAGATCGTTCAGTGGTGTTTATTAAGAGCCTTAACGGCTAGAGGAAAAAAAACTATTTTTGTACCTGGAGGTTCTTGTCGAAAGTGCCAGGTACCTGCGGCCAGAGGGCAAGAATTTGAAAAAAGAATGCCCTAGGTGTGTGTTGGGTCCGTTATTTTTTTTGCCTTTGAGTAGATCCTTTCCTTGAATTGTGCCTCAAGGGATGGTAAGGGGCATCCAATGATCCGCTCCGCAGTCCTGGTGATCCTCTTCAGCCTGTTCTTATCCTTGGCTGTGGTCCCGCAATACCAGACCGTGAAGGAGGAGGTCAGAAGTGAGCCTATGGCACCATTGTAAAAGGTTTTTGGGATCTTTTTAGACACACCGTATCTTGCTAGTTGTCTCAAGAAGTATAGTCTCTGTTGGGCCTTCTTCAAGATGACTGTGGCTTGCCTGCTCCACTTCAAATCCTGCATTATCACGGTGCCGAGAAATTTTGTGCTGGTAGCGATATTGACCTCTCCATTACCAATGGAAATGGGACGATGTGTTATGCGGGATCGTCTGAAGTCAATAATGAGTTCAACCGTTTTCTGGATGTTCAGGATAAGGTTGTTCTCTTCGCACCAGGATTCCAGGTTTTTTACTTGTGTACGGTAAGGAGATTCATCATTGTCTTTGATGAGGCCTACCAATGTGGTGTCATCTGCATACTTGATGATCATGATGGATGGGTCTGAGGATTTGAAGTCATTTGTGTAGATGGAAAAGAGAATGGGAGACAGAACACATCCCTGTGGTGCACCTATATCAGTTATAACAGTATACCAGTTCAAAGTACTTGCAAAACCCCCGTCTCATTACCTTCATCCACAAAGGCCTTTGGACCCTGGTCTACCAGCCTACATAGCTGGTGCCCAGGCTGGTTTTGCTGGAAAGGAGGTGGGGGGGGGGGGGGGGGGGACACCACGCCATTAAAAAAAATGTACTGTACTGTCTTCTGACCTTGCAAAAAAAAAAAAAAACACTGAGACATAAATACGTACTTCAGTGGGAAGAGAAAATAGGTGAGCAGATCAAGGAAGAACAATGGACAAAATATCTGAAAAACCACCCAGAAATCTGAATGTCCTTTCAATGCTTACAAGATCCTCTATCGCTGGTACTTCATGTCTGACCGACTACATAAGTTTTAGCCCAGCCACTCACCTCTCTGCTTCAGAGGGTGTGGAGATTTTGGTACCATATCTGGTGGACCTGCCCTACAGTCCAGGAGTCCTGGTCCCGGATCTATTCTCTGATTTGATTTCTTCCTTATGTGGCTCTACTTATAAAGCTTATGTATGGGAGGCCCTATTATCTCTCAAAAACAACCGCTTCTCTAAAAAAAAAAAAAAAAAAAGTGGACATTTGCTAACCACCTCATTGTTGCAGTGGTTACACTCCGTTGTAGCGGACCAAGATCATTATTCTGGCCATCAGGACCCAGAATGTCCTTGGCAAGAAGGGATGTTGTATCTGTGACCCTCTGGTAATCTGGTAAGCCACCAGGGTGCCCCAAAGGGTTTTGCTTTGCTTTAAGGTCTGGAACAGCTGTTGTCCTATCCTCTTAGAGGCAAGAGCATAACCTAATGACATCTTAATAATCAGCGATGTCTCCCATGAAGATCCCAAAAATGAGTTGACTGTAAGAAATGTGTGTGTGTGTATATATATATATATATATATATATATATATATATATAATCACACATAGTATGTGTATGCTTCTTAGATCATTATTGTATTAAATATTGTCTGACTGTCAAGCTGGAGGAGTCGCCATGAATTTTAGCAGCTTGGACGCCTGCAAGGGTGCTAATTAGGAAGCCACACTGAGAGGGAGCCTGTTAGGGTATGACAATATAATTTAAACACGTAGAACAGTTGTGCTGATTCTCACTGTTAATTAGAATTTCTTCAGGATTTATATCTTACATGATGACGATCCACAGAAGATCAGAGTGTCATACCAAAATTATGATTAGTGGAGGGGAAATAATTGCACATTGGTATTGACCAACATTGTCAGGATATTAGAATATTTCTCACACACAACACTTAGATCTGCGAGAACTGTGTTTCATTACTTCAGATACTTTTCTTTGCAGTTCCAATTTACATTGTAAAGTGCAAGTGTCTGATAGTTGTGAGTTGGATCATTCTTCGCCAAAGCGAATATGTATTTGTATTTAGTATGAATAAAACCAAAAACACACTTATGCTGCTATTCCAATGGTATGGGTCTGTTATGTGTATCTGTTGCCTTATTGAAGTCAATTCATGTACAGGCAGCATGGTTTAATGAATAATTATGTATCCAGTTATTACATTTGTTCACTGAACAATATATATATATATATATATATATATATATATATATTTTTTAATTTATTTATTTATTTTTTTTATATCTGGAAGGTTAAATGAAAATTTTAAATGCTGAGCTCTATGGAACCATCAGCTCTTTTGCAAGTTTGCCTAGGTCAATAACATAGCTGTATGCTGTTTTTTTGTGTGTTCTTTTTCTTGTGTTCAGCCCCAGTACTCAACTGAGAGGGTGCCATCTGTGCAACGTGTACATTTTTCTCTCCCAATCCACTCCAGGCTGTCAGCATTTAGACACAAATGGGTTAACTCTCGGCTGAAGTGCGTAGACTGCCAAGGCAGAAAGGTGTGGCTCCTCCCAGCCTTTATATACTTCTGGCTGCAACACCACAATCCATGCATTCTTGCATGTGGACTGGACTGCAATAGTTGCTTGGATATACTTTCTCTTTTTACAAGGCTTTAACTAGGAAGTGTGGGATTTTAACCCTGTCTGTCTTCCAGGCCCCTTTATCCCACTGATATATTTGCACCCTCTATGCCTCCTCATCTTTGCTGTTTGACAGATCAGGGTGGTAGGGATACGCGCCAGGGTCTTGGGGCACAATTTGGTTTTGTAAAATCACTCTGGGGCTGGAGTTTTCGCAGGTTTCTGTCTGGTGAGCCTGCAGGGCTGTGTGTATATATGTGTGTGTATATATATATATATATATATATATATATATATATATATATATATATATTAATATATATACTATTTTCTTCCTTCCCACAATATATTTGTATTTATTTATTATACATTTTATTCTTGTGTGTGAGGTGGAATTTTTTTTTTTTTTTTTTACATTTTGCCTTTTTCTTTAAGGAGCGGGCACATGGCAAGGGGGTGGAGTCGGGGCAGGAAGTAGAAGACGCTTCCTCCGTAGCAGAGGGGAATGGCACTGCACTGGCTGCCGCCTCAGTCTTCTCACAGCCGTTCGGGGATTGCGGCCCCAGAAATGTCGCTGCTGCTATTCAGCCTGTCCTGCAGCCTTCGCCACCTGCCCCCAGGGTTCTAATGAGGATCGCTGCATGGTCCATCGTAAAGCACCACTCCAACCCTGTTTGTTAGTGTTTTATATTGTATATTGTATTAGTTGTATTTTATTATTTTTATTTTATTTTTTAATAGGTTGTGAGAAGAGGGATAGTTTGGTTGTGGCTTCTCCAAGGGCCTTGGAGTAGTCACTTGTGACTATCGAGTACTTGCATATAATTTCTTTAGGGTTATTTAGGTGATAGTGGATCTGGTACCTTAGCAGACAGTGTTATCCTATGTCCAATATACAGGCAACGGCCTCTGGGTGCCAACAATACTGTTTGCCCAGAATGTGCTAGGTTAGTACTTGCTGAGTATGGGAGGAGAACTTATCCTTCAGAGACTGCTGATGCTGGGCCCTCACAACCTAGAGCTCCTTCGCTAGCTCAGTCTCGCCAGGACAGTGTCCAGCTGAATATTGCAGAAAGGTTAGCTCGCCTAGAAAGGCAGCTAGCATCGGCGCCCCCCAAGAAGGCTTTGGGGGAAGAGGGAACATTTAGGTTCCTCTGAGTCTCAGGAAGAGTTGTCTGAGGGTGAGCTTCCTTGCAGTAGCGAAGACAGTTATTCGGACTCAGAATCCTCTACTCCAGGAGGATTTTTTGTTCAAGGATCAGATGGAAGGCCTCACTGGTTCCATTTTAGAGGTTCTCCACATTTCACCTCCAAAAGTTCCCAAAAGGGAGACATGTTCTAGCCAGAGAGACGGAGACAGCAGTTCACTGAGCAAACCCATGTTTCCAATATTGTTTGGAAGGAATGGGAGAAGCCGGATAAGCTCCCTCCAATTCCTAAGTTCTTGGATACCAAATATCCTTTTCCCTCAGATCTGGTTAAATCATGGTCTCTCCCTCCTGTGGTGGATGCTCCAGTTTCGGGTCTCTCTAATGCTACTGTCATGCCTTCCTCTGATAGTGTCTATTTAAAGGATCCAGGGGAGAAGCAGTTAAAATCGGTGGCACATCATGCTTTCTCTATTGTAGAGTCGACTTTACGGCCAGCCTGTGGCACTTCCATAGCATCTTTGGCAAGCAGAAGGCTGTTAAAACAACTATATTCCAAAACCTGGTCTCGGAGTCATTCACGAAATTCATGCTCCCAGTTTATTAAGATCAATATGGAGATTAATAAATGTCATATCTGCTATGTATGTTTTGGTTAGGTTAAGCGCCAGAGGTTTAACCTTGCTAGTGGTGTTAGGGTGTTCATTATGACTAAAAGAATGGTCGGTGCATACGGCCTCGAAGAAGTCCCTGACGGGACTCCCCTTGCATGGGGACGGTTGTTCGAACGTCTGGATGATATGGTGAAGGAGGCAACGTTTGGTAAGTCTACTAAACCTCTGCAAAAAAGGAAATATACCCCCTTTTTCACAAATCCTCCAATCCCCGGCCCTTTCATGGGGGTAGAGGTTCCGCCTCTTCGGGAAACCGAAGACAATTCTGGAACAGACCAAAGTCCCGGAGTAAGGAAAGATCGCTTCGATGGAATAAGACAAAGCCCCCTACTAAACCCTCTTAAGAATGAAGGGACATCCTCTACCCTTGCAGGTAGGGGGGACGGCTTCTGCAGTTTGCTCCCTTTTGGAGGCACCATGTATCACATATAGGGATACAGGAGGTGGTGTCCTTGGGTTACAAGTAAGGCCTCCCCGGAGGTTTCTTTGGTCAGGAGTATTCCGAAAGCCGGTGAAAGCAGTAACGCACCTTTTACATATTGAAGAAAGCTGTCTGGTTCCATTCTCAGAGAGGGGCCAGGGGTTTTACTCCAATCTGTCCACAATCCCCAAGAAGGACAGTTCTGTGCGCCCAATATTAGATCAAATGGTTCGTCTGTCTGAAGCATTTTCCCATGGAGTCATTAAGAACCACAGTGATGTTGCTTCAGCCGGGACAATTTATGTCCACAGAGGATATAAAGGATGCATATCTTCACATGTCCTTTTTTCCGGGTCATCATAAATATTTGCACTGGATAGCCAACATTTTCAGTTTGTGGCTCTGCCCTTTGGCCTGTCCTCAGCCCTGAGGGTGTTTACCAAGGTTTTGGCAGGTCTTATGGCTTTCCTGAAGGCTTGGGTGATACACATAGTTCCTTACCTAGATGATCTGCTGATCGGCTTGGCAGGACACACAGATGGTCTTGTTGACTCTGGAGTGGCTCGGTTGGAGTGAAACACATTGTTACACTGCCATGTGTAGCCCGGCATAATAGTAATAATTTGAGTGTGCCTGAACAATTACTTTAACTGTATGTTAAAACCTAGACCAGGGTGTCAGGCTACCATGTGTGAACCCTGATTGTGGAGACTAAGAACCGGCTCACCTCTCGACCGGGAAGCCTAGAATCTAAGAAAAAAACTGTTTTTTACTAGAGCCTCTAATGGTGAGGATAGACTGGGCTGCAGGAAGGCCCCAGGTCAGGCAACCTAGGAGTGAGTATTACCAAGTTCTGGGTAGAAGACAGAGCAGAGCTGGACTGGAATGTAGAACAAGCCAAGGTCGTGGGCAGGCAGATCAGGATCAGAGTCGTAGAACAAGCCGAGGTTGTCAGGAGAACAGGAGAGTAGTCGGGATCAAGCCGGGTCGGTACACAGGAATGGACGACTGGAACTCAGGAACAAGACTCTAGGACCAGGTTTCTCGGGGTGGTACCTATGAAAGTTCCTAATCAGGCGAAGAGTGTGCACATTCCTAACTCTCTTTGATTCCATAGTTTTTCCACTTAATTAAATTGTGAAGGCCCACTCCTCTACGACGGACATCCAAAATTCGTTCGACCTCATATTCTTCAGATTCGTCCTCAACCAAAAACTCAGAACCGTCACCCATGGTTTCGGAAGCTGGTGCAGGTTTAAGTAGAGATACATGAAACACTGGATAGATATGAAGGGATGACGGTAAGTGAAATTCCACAGCCACTGCATTAATAAATCTCTTAATGAGAAACGGGACAATAAATTTAGGACCCAGCTTAGGACAATTTAGCTTGAGGTTTCGAGTAGACAGCCAGACTTTGTCACCAACAGCATACAATGGGGAGGACTGACGACGATCGGCATTCCTCGTATACTGTTCCTGTTCCAGGAAACATTCCCTTAATTCCCGATGTGTCTCTGCTAAGGAAGAGGCCAACTCCTGGGCGGCGGGTAAGTTGACATCTTTAGGGATGTCTGGCAAGATATTGGGGTGAAACCCGAAGTTTGCAAAGAATGGTGATTTAGCAGTGGAGCTGTGGCCGGAGTTGTTATATGCAAATTCTGCCAGAGGTAATGGCCGATACCAATCATCTTGAAGGACTGAGGAATAGCAACGCAGGTATTGTTCCAGTGTCTGGTTGGTACGCTCAGATTGCCCGTTCGACTGAGGGTGATAAGCAGATGAATGAGCCAAGGAAATTTGGAGGGCTTCACACAGACGGGACCAAAATCGAAAAGTAAATTGCGATCCTCGATCCGAGACGACTTCGGTGGCCACACCATGGAGTCGGACCACCTCCCTGATGAAAACTTGAGCGAGTATAGGTGCGGAAGGAATACCCGTCAATGGAACGAAATGAGCCACCTTGGTGAATCTATCCACCACCATTAAGATGGTAGTGAATCCTTCAGAAGGAGGTAATTCCACGATAAAGTCCATGGAGATGTGGTACCATGGTCTCTCAGGCACGGGAAGAAGTAATCCCATAGTCTTGTGAGAAGAACCCTTACTCTGGGCACAAATTTGGCAGTGATCGATAAACGAAGTACAATCTTTATTCCAAGAAGGCCACCAGAAGTGTCGCCGGATCAACTCCAAGGTTTTGTGAAGTCCGAAATGCCCTGCCAAGTGGTGGTCATGGAAAGTCTGTAAGACCGCAGTTCGGGTGGTCCTAGGCACAAATATATTGCCTTGATGAATAAACAAGCTGTCGGAACAAGTTTTCATAACCTTCTAGTGGTCATTCAGAGGAAGCTCTGTGAATCTGGGAAATGAGTTCAGACTCTTAACACCAAAAAGTGTCCTTCAGAGAGAATTGGAGCTCAGAAAGTGTCCTTCAGAGAGAATTGGTAGCTCAGAGGAATCAGTCTCATCAGAAGTGTCTGAAAGAGGCAACCTGGACAGAGCATTAGGTTTGATGTTATGGCTGCCAGGCCGATAGGTGACATGAAAATTAAAGCGAGAGAACAACAATGACCAGCGAGCTTGGCAAGGTTTTAAACGTTTGGCAGAGCGTAGGTGTTCCAAATTCCTGTGATCGGTTAGAATAAGGATAGGATGTTCTCCCCTTTCTAAGGTACCGCCACCCCTCGAGGGCTAGTTTAATAGACAAAAGTTATCGGTCCCCTACATCGTATAATCGTTCTGCTGCTGACAATTTGCGGGAGAAAAAGGCGATAGGATGCAGAACTGCCTTCTCTCCTGATCTTTGTGACAGAACTGCCCCCACAGCAATGGATGACACACCAACTTGGTAAATGGTAAAGTGGCATCAGGATGTGCGAGAATAGGCGCTGAAGTGAAGCACTCCTTTAAGGTCTGGAAAGCTTGCTGTGCCGATTCAGTCCATTCAAAGACCTTGTCCTTCTTGGTTAATTCAGTAATAGGTCGGAGTATGGCAGAAACGTTATGGATAAAGCGGCGGTAGAAATTGGCAAAACCAATGAATCTTTGGACCTCTTTACGGGAAGTAGGTGATGGCCACTCAAGCACTGCTAAAATTTTACTAGGGTCCATGGAAAACACTTCATCCGAGATAAGGACCCCCAGAAACGAGATGGATGTTTTTTTCAAATTCCCACTTTTCTAATTTAGCGTAGAGTTGATGTGTTAGAAGTCGAGAGAGGACCGCCCGCGCATGTTCCCGATGTTCGGTCAGGTTTGCCGAAAAGACAAGAATGTCGTCCCAAGTAAGCAATGACAAAGCTATCAGGGAAGTCTCTGAAAATGTCGTTAACCAGGTGTTGAAATGTTGCTGGGGCATTGCACAAACCAAATGGCATGACCAGATATTCAAAATGTCCATAGCGAGTACGAAAAGCTGTCTTCCACTCATCCCCTTCTCTTATGCGGTAAAGATTGTAGGCCCCGCTTAAATCGAATTTGGTGAAAATCTGTCCTGACTTGAGTCGCTGAAAGAGATCTGACATTAGGGGCAGATTCTTGACAGTTATTTTGTTTAGTTCCCTGTAGTCAATACAAGGTCGTAGGGTACCATCCTTCTTGCCCACAAAGAATATACCTGCAGGCGATGTGGAAGGCCGAAGGCTTTCTTTAGATTCTCATCCAGGTACTGACGAAGAGTTATCAACTCTGGTAATGGGTAAATCCTGCCAAAAGGAATGTATGCCCCAGGCAGAAGTTCAATAGGGCAATCATACAGCCGATGAGGTGGTAGAGTGTCAGCGCCTTTCTTGTTGAAGACGTCCCTATAAGCCTCAGGTACATCTTGGCAGACTCAATCAAAGCCAATTGATGCTTTGCTGTAGCATTAGAGAGACAGGCCTGAAGACAGTAAGGAGACTCAAACAGAACAGTACCTGTGGACCAATTTATTGAAGGGTTATGCGCCAATAGCCAGGGCAGTCCCAAAATAACAGGAAAAGCAGGGGATGGTATGAGATCAAAACTGAGCCATTCAAAATGATTTGGATCGATACATGCCGCTAATGACAAAGTCTGTGATGTAATTGGAGCGGTCTTGAGCGGAACCATCAGCCAGCGAGATAGTGAGTTGAGTGGGATGTTGCCGGGAGGGAATTTCGTGGATCCTAGCAAATTCCAAGTCCATAAAGCAACTGCATGCTCCAGAGTCAATAATAGGTGCCACCTCAATTCTTCTTCCGGGCAACTGTAGACAGAGCGGAACAGAGATATGATTAGCACCGGAGATCAGGAGGGAGCCTGAAGAATGTTTAGTAGGTAACTTTTTACCTGGGGGACGGACCGGGCATCTGTAAAGGAAGTGACTAGCTTCCCCGCAGTAAAGGCACAGATTATGCTGGCGTCTGCGAAGGCGTTCCTCGGATGTCAATGTAGGACGAGAAACCCCGAGTTGCATCGGCTCAGAACTACTGCTAACATCAGAAGAGGATGGACTGGGGAAGGAAGTCTCTGCACAAGGAGGACCCCAATGGAACGACTGAGGATTAATCTTCTCAAGATGACGTTCCCTTAGTCTCCTATCGATCTTGATAGAGAGTTTGATCAACTCTTCCAGAGATGCAGGAAGATCAGCACGAGCCAGTTCATCTTTAACGGAATCCGCCAGACCTAAACGGAACTGATGGCAGAGAGCGTGGTTATTCCAAAGAGTCTCGGTACTCCAGCAACGGAATCCAGCCACATTTCCAGCGCATTTTCGCGCATCTGCAATGCGCATGCCCGTGCAAATCGCACATGCGCATGCCCGTGCAAATCGCACATGCGCATGAATCCATTGATTCACATAGTTCGCAAATACGCACGCATAATCGCGCGCTTCCTGGCCCTAGTGCGAAAATGAGAGCACACGGGAAACCTTGGCGCCCTCTGCTGGGGAACAAGCGGAACATTCCTGGTTCTATGACACAGGGGTTCCCAGCCAGTGGTACTTGAGACCCTATCAGGGTGGTAAGAGACATAGCTAGAGAATGACCTGTACCCCAACCTGTTCTGCTGATGTCTGCACATCACTTTTATGTAATTGGTGGTTGTTCAAATGTTTTTACAGAGTTTTAGCTGGCTGATAAACCACATTGGTAAGTGGTACTTGATGAAAAATAGTTGGGAACCCCTGACCTAGTCTGTATCCCAGAGATTACAGACATTACTTAGAACAATTAATAAAATTGTTGTTTACTGATGGCCAAAACATGCCCAAATACCAAGGGAGTGCTTCTAATACAAATGCAGGTTCGTTATATTGTTTTAAACCGGACCTTCACCCTAAATAAGATCCTATCTTATATGTTTCCCCCACTCTGTACATACAAATTGCTCACATTAAAAATCATCCTACCTGCACCTATTGCATTTTCTGAGACTTTAAACATCCAAGATGGCGGCCCATGGAGATGCAGGCTGCCTGCAAACAGGAAGTGCCTTCTGGCTGTGCCGCTCTGCATTCTGGGATTGTTGACCTTTTCCTGACCCCAGCTCTGCTTTGTTTGTGCAAAGCATAGCTATAACCCCGCTCCCCTGCACTTTTGACCCCTCTCCTCAGTATGTGATGCTAGTGAGCCAAGATGGCGGCGCCCGTATCCTAGAGTCCTGAACAGAGTTGCAGGCCAGTGAAGGAAAGAATAAAAAGTGACTAAAACGTTAAATATATTAATTTTAAATGCTGGGGAATAGTTTAAGGGTTTGGGCTTTTTATTAAATGATGCTGAAGAGATCATAGCATAACCAATAAATACTATTCTTTTATTCTAAATAAGATATAAAAAGAATATATGATATACTTGTACTTTTATGTATTTTTACCTTTGTTAAGCTTTTTTTTCTGTATATAAGAAAACTTCACCACACAGTAGCTTAAAATTCAGTGGGATACATATTATCTCACCACAGAAACAACCATTGCCTATGAGATTCATCAGCCACAGGAGCAGGGTAGGCAACAGATGAGGCGTTCCTGGGAAAACACCATGTCCCTGACATAAGTTGTGTAGCTCCTTCATTCACACACTAACATAGCATCACCATTCAGTTGACATAACCTTTCTTACGGGAACTTGAATGGGAATGGTACCTCCTTCCTGACACACACAAGGCAGGTTCTTAGCACCCAAATTGTAGCATCCTCGTGGCACCCAAGTGGCACAAACACACACAAACACACACACACACACACACACACACACACACACACACACACACACACCTCTGGCCCTCTCAAGCTACCATTTATGGTAACGAGTTCACACAGCCTAAAAGTTCTGTCAACTATTTTCTCATCTTACATCATTAATAAACATCATAAGTAAGACTAATAAAACAGATATATATAATAATAAAAAATACCTTGTTGCAGGACTTAAAGAGAATGCTCTCTCAATTGCTTCAGAGATTTCACAGAGATTTAGGGGCAGCATATAGTCAACAGTTAAGCCTAATTTAAACAAACTGACAATGGTTAGACCTTCAGTGCCGATGTTAACACACAACACAAGACACAGACAGCAGCTGGTGTGTTTGGTGTACCTAGCAGACACTTCCTGACATCTCTGCTAATGGGCTCACCTGTAAGTATTCTGGGATTTGTAGTCACTAATACTAAGGGCTCAATGCCAGGAAAGCCACTCCAACTTTACCAACACAGAGCCTAAGGAATATTAGAAGTTTGGAATCCGCATGCTGATAAGTAAATCACAGGTCTGGGGGCAGGATCATAACACAAATGGCAAACAATAAGGCAGAACACCAAAAACCTGACAAAATGGGAGTTTTCTTTTAATGTTATGCTAGGCTGCAGGTTGTTAAGCTAAGGACTATGAGATACAGGTGGGTTTGTTGCGTGTGTGAATAAATATATATATATATATATATATATATATATATATATATATATATATATATATATATATATATAATATATTATTCTCCCCTTAGTAGTGTTCTATGGTGTAGCATTTTGAGGTTTCATTTAGCAACCTATAAAAGTCATCATTTCTGGTTTGTTTGTGGGAATTGCTCACCTATTACGAGTCTGACTGCCAACTAGTGATTTGAGTGATTAACCTTGAAGTTTCTAGCAGTGAAAACATAATTCTGGTCATTAGCGAGGTCGCTAGCCTTCATCCGTTTGTCACTGTGACAGATTCGGTAGCAAAATCATCTGTATGACATAGCCCTGGGGCTGACAGTCCTGTGTGTTTTCTTGGTACTCTTTTTGCCCAAAGGGTCTGTGTTTTGGTAGTAGTATTATCCGCATGAAATAACAGAAAACATTTAATTCTTGAGTTTTGTCCTCCTAGGTTGCACACACATTTTTGGCAAATTGTAATATTTATTTTCTGCTGGTTCAGTCTGATTGTTACTTGTTATCAATCCATTAGTGCTCTCTGAATTCTAGTGGCAGTTGAAAATCAAATTTGTTTGATGTCCACTTTGCTTCGTAATTTGGTGCTCCCATTTTATGCTTTTGATGTTTATTACTCTCAAGACTTGAGCATTATTTTTAAGCCAACTGCATCAGTCTAGCTACATTTTGAAATGTTTATGCCCTTTTCCCTTTTTTTTTCTTGCAGTGTTTACATGCCATAGAAATATATGGCCAAAATGTTTTTAAAATTGCTATTTGGAGATATGCACGCCAGCCAGCCAGACAGACAGACCGCAGATGCAACTTACATTTACGGGGGGTTGCGGGTTACTGATCATTAAGGGAGGCCAGTAAGTTTATAGATTGTACAAAAATCTTAAATTCTTAAAGGTTTAGATTGGACAAAGAAATCTGGCAAGCAGGCAGGAATAATATTTGCCTATTCTTTAGTGTAAATCCACTGGTATTGTTGATTAGGGATAGCTTGAGTTCTAACAGTAAGTAGAAGGAGCCTTTTTGGAGGTGTAATCAACTAATACCATATCATTGTTATATCCTTGTTTACAGTGTTACACCTGCCATACAGGCTTGGACTGGCCTCTGGGGGAACAGCAGAATCCCTTGGTAGACCCCTGAGCTCAAGGTTCCCCTTTGCTGCTCCACACCCCCCCCCCCCCAAGGGCTGTGTGCATAAGCCCTAAAAGATTCCTGGGTTTAGGTCCTTGCCACGGGTCACCCCATTTGGCCAATCAGCGAGCTGGCGGATGTATCCCCCCCCTACCCTTTAACGGGGAGTGTGCCCGCGTCGGCCATTCTCAAATGCCTGGCGCAGGCATGCTCCCTGCTAAAGGCTCGCGCATGCACCGTTGGACTGGACCATGAACAAAGGTGATTTTTTGGGCAACCTGGGGGGGGGGGGGGGTTACACAGCTGGGGGAGCGTGTACGCGTGGATTTTGGGCTTCTTTAAATAAATAGGTACTAATGACATTTAACTCTAGGGTGGGTATGACCAGTCCTATGCTGCTTTCATAAGTAAAACATTGATTCAGATATTGCTTACTTAAAGAGAAAAATCAGAGGCCCTGAAGTCTAACAGTAGTGTACACTGATCCATTTGGCTCTGTTAGCTGCAAAGCCATTGTGCATCTGGTGGAGCTGAATGGAGATGAGTGAAACAGTTCACTGATTGGGTGAGTGCCCACATGGAAACCAGGAGGTGGTGAGTTTTCTGTGTCATCCTGGGAGTTTCACACAACAGGGCATCCTGTCTGAGAAGGAGACCCCCCGTAGACTAAAATGCCTGGAGGATGTTTATCTTTAAAGGGTAATTCCACTTTTGATGGCTTTTTAAAAAAAGTTTTCATTATTGTGAGTCAAAATGCTGTGTTCAGTGTGCTGAACATATCTTTTGAATTTTATTCTGTTTGTTCTTTTATTTCTGTTTGTTTACAATTTTGTGTTTAAAAAAAAAAAAAAAAAAATCTTCTGTAGTAACAATATACGATAAGTGATGTTTTCGAGTACATGTCAGAGACTCCCTGACTCTGAGTTACTAATCATCTGACTGGCTGAGGCACAGATGGCATATTTAACCTCATCTGCTCTAGAATCATACTCTGTAGATAAGGGGATCACAATCTTTTGTACCAGTAGCTAAAGGTTTACTGACGGCATTCTAACTTGAGGTCAATACTGCTGTGTGGTTTAGCCAAAGCTAATGCTGATGAGTTCACCTGTTAACATTTGGGGGATGCTAGGACATGTAGTCAGTAGTGTTTGCTCAAGGCCAGGAAAACCACTCCCACTTTGGGATCACAGACACACAGAATTATAAGTAACTTGGAAACTGCTTGCTGATAAGTAAATCCCAGATAAAGGGGAACAATCCTACTGAAAATGTGTACTTTACATCCAAGAATGGGAAAACAATAAGACAGAACACCAAAAACCTGACAAAAAGAGTTTAAGTCTCATAGATTCTAGACCTGTGGTTGCTTGTCTGTGAAGTAAAACTGAAGAAATGTTATTGATTTCCTTGCTTTCCCCCTCCTACAATTAGTAGCTCCTCTCTCTGAGCTGCAACAATGAATGCAAGTCAATGTAAGTCAAAAAGTTGGCAGTTGATAGTGTATAGTTTATACCTCTCCATGTCAGACATCCCCAGAAGGGATGCACAACCTGTGGCCCCTGGCACCTCTAGCGAGTGGGAGAGTTGAGTTTGCCTTGCCTGTAGTACAGGGGGCTGTGCACCACTAATTCCCGAAGCAGGAAGTGAGGCGCCGGTGAACTTCTGTGGAGAGGTGGGTGACAAACATGCTACTGGTGTGTTGGGTGTGTCTAGATATACTCAGCTCACCTCTGCTTATATCTTACATGTGCTCAATTCACATCTGCCTACCTCTACTTACCTCTTCCTCACTTGTCCCACCCTAGCTCTGCTCACCTCACCTCTGTCCATCACTGTTCCAGTCTCACATCTGCTCACTTCAACCACCCTTACTTATGCCTACCTCTATCCATTTGTGCTCACCCCTTCCCGTCCCAGATCTTTCCACCTCTGCTTACCGCTGTCGGCCTCGCCCCAGTTCTTGCCTTACCTCTTCCTACATTTCTTTTTCTCACTTCAACCCTCCCTACCTCACCTTCCCCCACCTCATCTCTGCTCACCTTTGCCTATACATAAAAGAATATGCCATGCTTTAAAGGTTTAGCTGCTTACATTTTTTGGCGGCTCCTTGTAGTTGAACAATAAAACATTATGGCCCTTAGATCATAGAAACATAGAAGGTTGACGGCAGAAGGAGACCATACGGTCCATCTAGTCTGCCCTTATGTGTATACTGTATGTACTCTTTATCTTAGGATAGATGTGTGCTTATCCCAGGCATGTTTAAATTCAGTGACTGTTGATTTTTCAACTACCTCTGCTGGAAGTTTGTTCCAAGCATCTACTACTCTTTCTGTAAAATAATATCTTCTAACATTGCTCCTGATCTTCCCCCCGACTAGCTTCAGGTTGTGCCCCCTTGTTCTATCATTAAGCTTCTTCTTAAAAACACTTCCCTCCTGAACCTTATTCAATCCTTTAAATATGTGAAAGGTCTCAATCATGTCCCCCGTCTCCCTTCTTTCCTCCAGACTGTACAAATTAAGTTCTTTAAGTCTCTCCTGATAAGTTTTAAGTCCTTCCACCATTTTTGTTGCCCGTCGTTGGACACATTCTATTTGAATAATTTTTTGCAGGTAAGGTCTCCAGAACTGTACACAGTATTCTAGCTGTGGCCTTACCAGGGCTCTATACAGCGGCATCACAACCTCCCTCTTCCTACTGGTGACGCCTCGAGCTATGCAGCCGAGCATCCTGCTTGCTTTTCCCACTGCCTGGCTACACTGTCCACTCATCTTGCAGCTATCAGTAATCAGTTCCCCTAAATCTCTCTCCTCCGAGGTCCTGGCTAACACAGTGCTGCCCATACGGTACTCAGAGCAGGGATTCCTTCTACCCAAGTGCATGATTTTACATTTAGAGACATTAAACTCTAGTTTCCACAGTTTTGACCATCTATCCAGTAAAGCTAAATCATTTTCCATGTTGCAGACACCTCTAGGAATATCCACCCTATTACTAACCTTTGTATCATCAGCAAACAGACAAACTTTTCCTACCAAGCCTTCTCATATGTCACTTACAAATATATTAAAAATAATGGGGCCCAGGACAGAGCCTTGCGGCACACCACTTGTAACTCGCCTTTGTTCAGATTGCACACCATTTACAACAACGCTCTGATACCAATCCCTCAGCCAACTGGAAATCCACTGAACTATCCAGGGATTGAGTCCTACCTTCAATAACGTATCTATGAGCTCCTTATGTGGTAGAGTGTCAAAGGCTTTGCTAAAATCCAGATAGGCGATATCCACAGCACCACCTTCATCTAACACTTTAGTGACATTGTCAAAGAAAGCAATAAGATTGGTCTGACATGATCTGCCCTCAGTAAAGCCGTGCTGTTTTGGGTCCAATAGGTCATTAATTTTTAGATGGGAAATTATCTGTTTTTTTAAGAGTGTTTTCATTAATTTGACCACTATAGATGTTAAACTAACTGGCCTGTAATTACTGGCTTCTTCTCTACTCCCCTTTTTATGGATTGGTACGACATTGGCCATTCTCCAATCATCTGGAACCTCACCAGTTGAAAGGGAATGGTTAAGTAAATCAGTCAGAGGGGCTGCAATCACAAACCTAAGTTCCCTTAGAACTCTGGGGTGGATTCCATCTGGACCCATCGCCTTACTTACCTTTAGATGTGCCAGCTCGGATAGGACATCAGCCTCCAGAAACTCCGGAGCTGTGCCCTCCCAGCTGGATGCTGTGCTATGGCCATGCCTGCTACTATCTGAAAATACCGAACAAAAGTAGCTATTCAGATGGTCAGCCACAGCCTTATCTCCGTCAATATATTTATTTTCCCTATTTCTAATTTTTGAGACTGCATTGTTTTTCTTCTTTCTGTCACCAATATATCGGAAAAAGGTTTTATCTCCCCTCTTCATAGATTTGGCCATTTCTTCCTCCTTTTGCCCTTTAGCAGTCCTTATAATTAGTTTTGCTTCCCTCTGTTTAATTTTATACGCCTCTCTGTCAGCTACACTTCCACTTACTTTATACTTCTTATAGGCAGACTTCTTATCTTTTATGATAGTGCTGACTTCCCTAGTAAACCATAATGGTTTCTTCTTCCTTTTATTCTTGCTAGTTTGTTTCACATATTGCTTAGTTGCCTTTAAGATGGCCATTTTTAATAGTGACCACTGGGCACTCACTTCTGCTACTCTGTTCCAGTCACCTAATTTTCTTTCTACATACTCCGCCATTTCCTTGAAGTTTGTCTTCCTAAAGTCTAGCACTTTGGTTCTGGTGTGTGATTGCACAATGTCTGTTTTTATTCTGAACCATAAGCATTGATGGTCACTGGAACCCAGATTTTCTTCAACCCTGACCTCGGACACCAGATCCCCATTGGTCAGAACGAAGTCCAGAATGCAGCCCTGCTTTATAGCTATATATCTATGCTCTTGCTCTTTCTTCCTTTTTAGTAAGAAGTCAAAATAGGATTTGTTTGGATACCGCTAATGGAATTTTCACTTCTTTTTGGATTACTCCAATGATATCTAAGGACATTTAACAATATTGGTGGTCATATTTATGTTTTTGGCAAACACATGCAGATTCCTACCCCATATGTAAATAGTTTTATATCCTGCGGAACAATAAAGTTCCCCTTTATGCCATGAAGTGTATATGTAGTTTGTTCATCGCATTTACAGATCATTTAAGCACTCTTTTTAATGAGGTACAAAGAAGAAAAGAAAAATCAATGTGTACTTTGTTTTTTGCTAGGAAATGCAGAGGTCAAGATGTAGTATAGTGAGGGCATTTTCCCAAGTTACACGTAGAGTTTGTGAAGTCAGCTTAATAACCTCGGCAAATATGTAGAACAATAGTCAGTGCAAAGCACCGAGTCACTGATTTTAGGGAATCTAGACATTCTCAGCAGAGTGTTAAGCTGAACCACATGGAGCTTTTTGTAGTCATTTGACTTGTTTTTCTCTTTTTATGTTCTTAAAGTATTTGTCCATATATTCTTGCACTATTTCATGCATGACTGGCTATGCTTCAACATCTGGAATGTAAAAATACTTGCCAAGAGCTTTTGCCCTCCTCTAAATATGCCTATGCAGGCTTTAATCATAAAAGATGGTCCCGTGTGTTAATATGACTCTAAGCATTTTATTTAGTATGGCAGTCTTAGTTTGTCTGATAAATTAATTTGGCTGCACTTCCTAAATCTTTTGGATCATTTAAGGGGCTTGCAAACTTAAAATCAAACTTCACTTTAATGTTTTTATCCAAATCAGACCCACAGTTCAGACTTACCTCCCAGGCACTAGACATACCTGCCTTGACTACTGAGCCATCCATTGATATGTTTGGGGTCCCGATATTTTCGTAATCTCCCCAAAGTTTTAGCTTTTTGCTGGTAGAGGTGTGTGTGTGTGTGTGTAATGTACATGCTCAGACCGAGGACCCTGTTATTTTCATGTGGGCTTGGGATAGCAGTGTTTGATCCAACAGGGAGCTCCCAGAAATGACAAAGACCCAAATCCCTCATTGGATGCTGGAGCAATGTCAGTGAGTTGGGAACATTCTGAAAGTAAGGCTTTATGCTAACAACCATGGTGTCTCTCATGCTACCAAGCCATTTAACCTTTTATAGAATTTATATTTCTGCTGAAAATTAGAGATCTGCCAGAAAGGGTTCGGGATAATTGCCTTAAAAAATGAATTTCTTTTACAAAGAAATCTAATTATTGGATTACTTGCAAGCGTGGTGAAGCACTGATTTACTATGGCCAATATTGATGTCATTGATATGGTACTGATGCTATTTGTATGATCAATAGCTAGCTTGATATTTGGGACTGCAGTAACTAAAACATGCTACTATAAACTGTAACACCACTTTACAGCAGTTTTAAGGGACAGGCCAGGAAATGGCAATAATAAGGCAGCAAGCATCTCACCTGTTGTCTGTCCCATGCTTCTCACATCCATTTCCTGCAGCACCAGGTTGAAAACCTGTAGCAGGGCTCTAAAGTTTGCCCTCCTTTGTGGTGTTTTTTTTTTTTTTTTCCTTTTCTGCAGTACCACGCAAAAAGTGGTCTAACAGTCATTCTGTTCTCTGGGGGTCTCATCCTGAACATGCACGGCAAGCCACAGTGGTCTTGCAGCTGGCTTTGACCACAGCAGAGCATACTCATGACACTGAAATTGACGCAAAGTGGCTTGACCTAGAATACACAAGTGTCTTTTTTTTTTTTTTTAATCTAATTGTATATTGTGAGATGCTTTTAACCCTTTAACCGCCAGCCTACCTTGAGATTTTGTCCCCCTTTGTTGCCAGACCATTTTGCACTATTTTGCGCTCCACATGTTCAACAGTGATTTTTGAAGGGATTTCCCAGTATTTCCCTGGAAAATTATATATTGTTTTTTTCAGCACAGTCTGGGCTTTAACATGAAGTGTCTTGTTTGTAAGATTGTCAGTGTTTTTTAAATATTTTTGTGGAAAATATGTTAAAAAAAAACAAAAAAAACATTTTTTTACAATTTGTAGTGCGTTTTCTTGATAAAACATGCAAGTTGTTTCAGGAAATCATATTGTGTGTAAAAGCCCTATTCCTCCCGATTGCAACAGTACCACATATGTATTGGTAGACATCCTTTACTGCCCAGGAGACACGTAAAACTGAAAAGAGCGACTGAGCCAATTTTGAAAGAAAACTCAACCATTTTGCTCTCCTTGCAGTTTTTCAACCAAAACACCACTTTTCAATTGAAATACCCCCCACAAACCATATGTTCCCTGAAAGTACACACCTCAAGCGTTCTAGGAGTACCAGGCTTGTTGTTGTAGCTGCAGCTTTCTGGACGCAAGCCTTCCCGAAACTCACTGGTTGTACCGGATTTCCCTAAAAAAATAGCAAAAATGCAGCATTAAGACCAAATTTTTCTATAAAAAACATGCGTTAACCAAAAAAAACTAATCAAATCTGAAATGGCAAGGTCCCCTGAACAGAACAATACCCAACATGCATAGCTACCTCCAAGGGTAGGGTTGCCAATTACCCCAAAGCAAAGCGTATGCATAACGGGCATTTCACTTGAAATTTCCTGCTCTGCAGACAAAGTGCGCACCTTGCGCTTTATCAACCAAAACACCACTTTTCAATTAAAATACCCCCCACAAACCACATGTTCCCTGAAAGTACACACCTCAAGCGTTCTAGGAGTACCAGGCTTGTTGTTGTAGCTGCAGCTTTCTGGACGCAAGCCTTCCTGAAACTCACTGGTTATACTGGTTGTTGTGGAGGTTGGTCTCTGACCTTCCCCTCCAGGGCATTCCAAATCGGGATGCCCCTGGGGAAGGGCACCGGAACCACCGAACTGGCCAGATTTACTTGTTGGTCATGGGGCACGGGCGCCCCTATGGGCATGCGCTTGGGAGCCCCGTGACCAAACTGAAAAAAAAACACACATATACACACACACTCCCTCTCCAAAATCAACATCTATTTTTTTTTTGTTTTTTTTAAATACCTTTTCTTCCGGGGTCTCTTCCTCAGCATTTCAGTCAGTCACACGTCCCTGACCCAGCAGGTGGGTGGAGTCCGGCGGCCTGCTCTCATGTCCCGCGCTGGCAATGCTCTATAAGCAATGGCTGAGGCGGGGCAGGCAGGGCGAGGAGGCCAATCAAGATGCCGGCTGTCAGAGCCGACCGAGATGGAGGCCAGGTGGGTGCGAGCGCGGCTGCCAGGGAGCACATGATCGCCTAGGGGTGACAGGATGGATGGCTGCATGGGAGGGTGATGGGATGGATGGATGGCTGCATTGGGGGTGACAGGATGGATGGCTGCATTGGGGGTGACAGGATGGATGGCAGCATTGGGGGTGACAGGATGGATGGCTGCATTGGGGGTGACAGGATGGATGGCTGCATTGGGGGTGACAGGATGGATGGCAGCATTGGGGGTGATAGGATGGATGGCTGCATTGGGGGTGACAGGATGGATGGATGGCTGCATGGGAGGGTGATAGGATGGATGGATGGCTGCATTGGGGGTGACAGGATGGATGGATGGCTGCATTGGGGGTGACAGGATGGATGGATGGCTGCATTGGGGGTGACAGGGTGGATGGCTGCATTGGGGGTGAGAGGATGGATGAATGGCAGCATTGGGGGTGAGAGGATGGATGGCAGCATTGGGGGTGACAGGATGGATGGATGGCGGCATGGGGGTGACAGGATGGATTGATGGCGGCATGGGGGTGACAGGATGGATGGATGGCTGCATGGGGGTGACAGGATGGATGCATTGGGGGTGAGAGGATGGATGGCTGCATTGGGGGTGACAGGATGGATGGATGGCTGCATGGGGGTGACAGGATGGATGGATGACTGCATGGGGGTGACAGGATGAATGGATGGCTGCATGGGGGTGACAGGATGGATGGATGGCTGCATGGGGGTGACAGGATGGATGGATGGCTGCATGGGGGTGACAGGATGAATGGATGGCTGCATGGGGGTGACAGGATGGATGGATGGCTGCATGGGGGTGACAGGATGGATGGATGGCTGCATGGGGGTGACAGGATGGATGGATGGTGGCATGGGGGTGACAGGATGGATGGATGGCTTCATGGGGGTGACAGGATGGATGGATGGTGGCATGGGGGTGACAGGATGGATGGATGGTGGCATGGGGGTGACAGGATGGATGGATGGTGGCATGGGGGTGACAGGATGGATGGATGGCGGCATGGGGGTGACAGGATGGATGGCTGCATGGGGGTGACAGGATGGATGGCTGCATGGGGGTGACAGGATGGATGGCTGCATGGGGGTGACAGGATGGATGCATTGGGGGTGAGAGGATGGATGGCTGCATTGGGGGTGACAGGATGGATGGATGGCGGCATGGGGGTGACAGGATGGATGGATGGCTGCATGGGGGTGACAGGATGGATGGATGGCTGCATGGGGGTGACAGGATGGATGGATGGCTGCATGGGGGTGACAGGAGGGATGGATGGCTGCATGGGGGTGACAGGAGGGATGGATGGCTGCATTGGGGTGACAGGATGGATGGATGGCTGCATGGGGGTGACAGGATGGATGGATGGCGGCATGGGGGTGACAGGATGGATGGCGGCATGGGGGTGACAGGATGGATGGATGGATGGCGGCATGGGGGTGACAAGATGGATGGATGGCTGCATGGGGGTGACAGGATGGATGGATGGCTGCATGGGGGTGACAGGATGGATGGATGGCTGGCACTCAGGGTCGCCCTGACCCCCTGAGCTCCGGAAAAGATGCTGCGCCAGCGTCACCGGATGAGGTAAGCAGGGGGCGCCGGCTGATGACAGCTGCCGTGCGCCCCCTGTTGATTGGTCAGGGGAGCGATCGGGTGACTTGGGTCACACCCAGGTCACCTCCCCCTGACCCCTGGACTTTAATATCGCCGCCGCCGCCCGCGTGATGCCTTGAAACAGCAGGGGGCGCCGGCTGATGACAGCTGCCGTGCGCCCCCTGCTGATTGGTCAGGGGAGCGATCGGGTGACTTGGGTCACACCCAGGTCACCTCCCCCTGACCCCTGGACTCCCTTCAAGCTGCATCCACAGCAACTGGCCCGCTGATGCCCCCCCCCCCCCCCCCCGATGGCCGGAAGGTAAGGGAACGCTAGCCACGTAAAATTTACGTGGCTGGCGGTTAACTGACGGAGAGGCAGCCACGTAAATTATACGTGGCTGGCGTTTAAAGGGTTAAAGGATAATCTTTACGCAGTTCCCAATGGGAATATGGGGGGAGGAAGTTAGTGTGGGCCTGGTCAGGGACTTTAAACAGATTTTAAAGGAGAAGTTTACAATTAGTGTTTGCTTATCTGCCATACAGATGGTCATTCTGCTTTGCTGCTAAGTAGTTATTGATGCTAGGACTACTCTCCTATTCTGCAGCCCAACCCTCATCTTTCATTTTTCACCATATCCAGTCCAAGTCGTCCCAGAAGTGATGACAATTGGGTATTCAGCCCCCAGGGGGAGCTCGACTGCAAGATCAAAAGCTGTCGCTCCTCCCGGCCTCCTATAAAAACAGGTGTCTCACTATGATTTCCCAGTGTTCATCTTGCAGTCTGGCTGCTGAAGGTCGTTGGATACTCTCTCCTGGATACTGCAGCTGAGCGGGGCCTCGTCGGCCGCTGTGACCTTATTCCCACTGATCCCGTGGACCGACTACTGCCTCTCAGCCTTGGTTGATCGGGACGGTGAAAGTAGGGAGAATGCCGGGGTCAGGCGTTTGGCAGAGCTAGGCTCTGGGCCGCAGACCCTGACTAAAGGGTAGCCGGCCATAGGCTGATGGTGAGCCTATAAGGGGGGGGGGGGAACACTTACGCCCACGGGTTTCATGCCCTCCCTGCCCCACAAGCTTTATTATGTGTTGTGCTTGGTGGACTTTCATTTTAATTGCACTTTGTGACTCTGAAGTAGTCCCTTGATGAGCTGGATATGCACTGTGTTTTTTGGCTCTTACCTCCCTCGCTCCATCGAGTTCTCCTGCTCCTCTCTCCCCTCCATCTTGGCTGCTGCGCTGTGAGGAAGGGGGGGGGAACGGCGCTGCTCGGCGGAAGTGTTTTCTTTTTCTGAGGCTGCGGAGGTGCGGGCGCTCGCCGCACTGCTGGTGTGGGGGACCCCTCCGTGGGCTGCCCTGTGTCTCCTGGCTGCTGGGATTCACTCTCCATCTTGGGGGCGGGCGCACTTTTCGCGGCGGGGGCAGGGCCGTGTGATGACGCTTTTTGCATCACTGCTGTGCGGCCCACCCCTCGAACGCGTTGATCACCCTGCTCTGTGCCATCTTGTGCTGCCTTTCCCCTGCACGCTGCCTGGGCGCCCTCCGAGCTGCCATCTCTGTCGGTGTCGTGAGTCCCTCTTGTTAAACATCTATGGTTGTGTTGTATTGTGCATGTGCTCTGGGATACTCATGGCTTTTTTCTGCTTGTGTCTTGTAGGTGGCCCCTTTGATAGATTAAGGGTTGTGGTTCCTCCCGGTCGCCCCCCCCCTCTGCGCCCTCTCCCTATTAAGAGGGATCACAAAAGAGGGACTAATTCTGAGGGCTTATTAGGTTTGGACCGTCATGACCTTGTAACCTGCATACCAATTACTCTAATCACCATAATGGAGGTTTCTGGGGATAGTGAGCTAGGGGCCCCATCTGGGCGGGTGAATCTGTGCCCCACGCGCGGTGCTAGCCCTCTGGGCGGACTCAGCACTGTTTGTGTCACTTGCGCCAGGAGCATGGAGCATGATCGGGCAGGCGTATCTGCCCCTAGCCCTTTATTGCCTGCGGCCTCTCCAGACCCCCCGCTGCTGCCCTCAGCCCCCAGCGAGGGGGAAGCCAGCAGGGGGTCCCAAGTTGATTTGACATACCGGATGGTCAGCCTTGAGAGACAGATCTCTCGCACGGCTCCTAAGAAGGCCTATCAAGCCGTTTACTCAGATAATGATGATGATGTTGATGATCTTTTTGGAAGTCTGGGCTCCGTGGAGGAAGGCGAGTTGCATGAGGACTCCGTTTCCACTGTGGATTATTCTGCCGGCTATGACAGCGGGCCTGGTTCCTCCTCGGACGAGGATACGTGGCTCCCTGATGATATGGAGAAGTTGCTGGCTTCAGTTTTTGAGACGCTGCACATTGTCCCTCCTAGAGCGGCTAAGAGGAAGCAGGGTGATTTGTTTAGGCCTGAGGGACAGAGACGAGTCTTTCCTGAGCAGGCCCATTTTTCTAACATGATTTTTAAAGAGTGGGAAAGGCCTAACAAGTTACCGTTGGTGCCCAAGGGCCTGGACAGGCGGTATCTCTTTCCCAATACTGTCTGTCCAACACTACAGTCATGCCTTCAGGACAGAAGACTCCCTCGGTGACGGAAGCCTGCGCGGCCCTTTCTGGGCTCTTCTGCCTATCGCTCCTTTCGAGGAGGAAGAGGCTCTTCATTTTCAGGTACTCGCAGAGATTCCTGGGGACGAGGCAGGTCCCGCGGCCGACCCAATCCCTCCTGGGGATACAAGTCCAAGCACCCTGCCAGGGCCCCTCAGGCATGAGGAGGCACCCTCACCCATCTGGGTGGGGGGACGGCTTCTGCTATTTGCTCATATCTGGAGACAGCACGTCTCGGATCGGTGGATTCAGGAGGTGGTGTCCTCCGGTTCCAAATAGAGCTGGCAGTGTGGCCACCCTCCAGATTTCTTCAGTCGCGGATATCCCAGAACCCAGTGAAGGCACAAGGCCTATGAATAGCCGTCCAACACCTTCTGTGGTTAGGCGTGATTTGTCCTGTACCTCGTCAGGAACAGGGTCAAGGCTTCTACTCCAATCTGTTCACGGTGCCCAAGAAGGACGGATGCGGAGACCTATCCTGGACCTGAATGGTCTCAACAGGTTTGTCAGAGTCAGACATTTCCGCATGGAGACCTTGCGGTCCGCGGTGAGCTCGCTTCGACCTGGCGACTTCATGACCACGGTGGACATCAAGGATGCTTATCTGCACATTCCGATATTCCAGGGGCATCAGAAGTTCCTGAGGTTTGCGTTGAAGGATCAGCATTACCAGTTTGTGGCGCTGCCGTTTGGGATATCCTCAGCCCCCCGTGTGTTCACCAAGGTGCTGGCGGGCATCATGGCTATCCTGAGGAACCAGGGCATTCGTGTGCTGCCTTAACTGGACGATTTACTGATTGCGGCTCAGTCCCCTCAGCAGGCCGAGAGCGACACCTGGACGGTGTTGTCCACTCTCGAGGATTTCGGATGGGTAGTCAATTACCCCAAGTCTTCTACACTCCCTCAATGGTGAGGTCCTTTCTGGGCATGACGTTGGACACCTCTCTGGTCAAGGTATTCTTGCCACAGCAGAAGGTGGCAGGCCTCCAGACGCAGGTGCAGGCCTTGCTGTCTTGTCAGCGACCATCTATCCGTCTGGGGATGAAGCTGGTGGACCTTATGGTGTCATGCTTCAAGGCAGTGCCCTTTGCCCAGTTCCACATCAGACCTCTTCAATTGAATCTGTTGACCTGTTGGGACTGGACGCAGGAATCACTGGAACAGGAGTTTTCCCTGTCTCTCTTGGCCAGACAGTCCCTCTTGTGGTGGCTGGACTCCAGAAACCTACTGGTAGGCAAGTCCTTTCTGACTCCTCGGTGGGAGATTGTTACCACGGACGCAAGTCTGACCGGCTGGGGAGGTTTTTTGCAAACGTAGAACATCCAGGGTCAGTGGGGGCCGCAGGAGGCCCACTTGCCCATAAATCTCTTGGAGCTGAGAGCGATCCGGTTGGTGCTTCTTCGCTTAACTCCCCATTTAAGGGGTCGTGCGATCCAGGTTCACTCGGACAATCAGACGGCTGTCGCCTACATCAATCACCAGGGCCGGACTCTGAGCAAGCGAGCCCTCAAGGAGGTGACCCAGACTCTGACTTGGTCAGAGGAGACTGTTCCCTGCATCTCGGCGATTTACATCCCTGGGGTAGAAAACCAGGAGGCAGATTGCCTGAGCAGGAGTGCCTCTCGTCTGGGGGAATGGTCTCTCAGCAACAAGATCTTTCACGCCCTGTGTCTCCGCTGAGGTCAGCCGGATGTGGACATGTTTGCGTCCAGACACAATCACAAGCTCCCAAGGTTCGTCTCCCTGTCAAAAGATCCTCTGGCATTTGCCACAGACGCTCTGGCAATTCCTTGGACGGAGTTCAGGCTCCTTTATGCATTCCCTCCGTTTCCACTCCTGGGCCGAGTGCTCCGCAAGATAGCCCAGGAGGGGGTACCCATCCTGGTGGCTCCTCGCTGGCCGAGACGGAGTTAGTTCGCAGACATAGTTCAGATGTTAGTCGATCGCTACATCATGCCCGACAACCCAGGGCTTCTCACTCAGGGGTCGCTGCGGCACCCCAATTTACATACGCTGGCTTTGACGGCCTGGCTATTGAAACCTCAATCCTGACGGAGAAGGGGCTGTATGCCACGGTTGTTCAGACCACGATTCAGGCGCGGAAGAAGTCTTCTTCCATGATATACTACAGAGTTTGGCATGCCTACATTGCTTGGTGTGAATCCAAGAGTTTCCCTTGTTGCACATTCTCTGTCTCTAGGATATTGGAGTTTTTGCAACACGGCTTAGACTTGGGTCTCCAGCTGAGCACCCTCAAGGGCCAGGTCTCGGCCTTGGCCATCTTTTTCCAAAGATCCTTTGCCAATCATAGACTGATCAAGACTTTTTTCCAAGGAGTTACCCATGTACGTCCACCACGTAAGCCTGTATTACCGGTGTGGGACTTGAATTTGGTGCTTTCTGCTCTCCAGGGTCCTCCCTTTGAGCCTTTGTGCAATGCTGCATTGTCTATTTTGACCCTACAGGTGGTCTTTTTGGTAGCTATCACCTCGGTACGTCACGTGTCAGAGCTGGCCGTGCTTTGTATGAAGCCTCCTTACTTTGAGCGGCATAAGGATAAGGTGGTGTTTCGCTTTAAACCTGATTTTTTTGCGTCGTTTCTCCCTTTCACCTTAATGAGGAAGTTGTCTTGCCTTCCTTGTCCAGCACCGACTAATTCTAAGGAAAGGACCCTTCATGCCTTGGATGTGGTCAGAGCCATTAAGTACTACCTGGTTGCGACTGAGTCCTTCAGGAAATCGGATTTGCTTTTTGTCCTCTGAGGGTTCTAGGAAGGGCTTGCCTCCAGCCAAGTCCACTCTCAGTAAGTGGATCAGACAGTGCAAGCATATTCTGCAAAGGTGAAGGAACCCCCTTTTCGTATTGCTGCTCATTCTACTAGAGCTATTGGTGCTTCCTGGGCTTTTCAGCAACAGGCATCTGTTGAACAAGTTTGTAAGGTCGCCACTTGGGCTTCTGTTCATACTTTACAAAGTTTTACAAGGTTGATGTTAGGTCCTCAGCTGATGCCGTTTTTGGCCGGAAGGTGCTTCAGGCGGTAGTTAAATGAACTACATGATGTTCCGCACTGGGGATCCCGCCCTAATGAACACTGCTTTTGGATGTCCCAATTGTCATCACTTCTGGGACGATCTGAACTGGATGTAGTGAAAAATACAATTATGTGAAACTCACCTCTAGAATTGTTTTTGAATATATCCAATCCATGTAGTCCCACCCCACCCTTGTTCATTATCTCTTGTTTGCCTGTTTATGGTGATTACATTTCATATTGGACCGTTGTCCTTATGGTTTTGCCGTCGAGCGCCCCCTGGGGGCTGAATACCCAATTGTCATCACTTCTGGTTGAAAACGATTTTTTGTCCCACACTGCTAAATTAAGTATACTAATCTATGTAAATGCTGGGGCTGGCTGATAAAGGGACATCTAAATGTACACAAACAGAAAAGGTGGTGGGGCTGCCAGCACAGTCCCAAAAGCCTTTATCAAAGTGAGCCGCACTCAGTAGTTAAAAAATTGATATACTATGCCTTTATTGAAAACATATACATATACAAGACTGACAAAAGTTTAAAAAACATTAAAAAAGGTTTTGGAAATGTTATGGCTCTAACACAACAAATATCATAATGAATGCAGTCAATTAAAGTGAAAGTAAAGACAAAAGACAAATAAAAAATATTATCTGGTTCTGCAAAACGGTAAAGTGCAAATAGTGCTATCTAAGGTGCAACCAAATAAAATGGCAAGTGCTATATAGATACCAAGTGCTATACAACATACATTGTGATATGACTGCTACAAATAAGGATAAAAATGGTATCACCAGGTCAGTGGAAATGGAGCCAAGTCCCCTCACAGCCTCATAGACCGTCGACACGTTGTGTGCGGGGTCACCCAGCACTTCGTCAGGACGTGTCAGGGGCTACCTCCTCACTCCCTTTCATGCTGTGTATAATGCCAATGAAATGAGTGCAACCAAACATGTGGTGGTGTCCCCTCCCCCGGTCAGGGGATTCTAATTAGACACCTGCTGGGCACATCACGTCCGCCCAAAAATTGCATAGGCTGGACCATGTAATGTTAAAACGCATCACTTCTGGGACGACCTGGACTGGATATATTCAAAAAGTTGTCAACTCCTGCTTTCAGTACCCCCCCCCATGATCGCATATAAGAGGGCAAGCAATATTGGCGATAACTTGGTTAGAGCATATTGTACCACCCCCCGGAACTCCAATTCCGACTGGCTTTCAAAACTACAAACTCCCACAGGCATGTATCCCTGTGGTCATTGTGCCCAGTGCAGCTATACCTCTAAGTCTTCCTCTTTCACTCATCCCCTCACGGGTAAACGGTATGCAATAAAATCGTTTGCCAATTGTGCCAGTAAAAATGTGATCTATATGCTTAAATGCCCATGCGGTAAGGGGTACGTGGGCAAAACCACCAGAGAAATTAGGCAACGTATCAGTGAACACAGGTCTGACGTCCGTAATCATAAAATCGACTCCCCAGTAGCGAGACACTTCCTTGAATCCGGTCACCACATCACACAATTGAAATTCACTGTTATTGAGGTACTGAAAAAACACATAAGAGGTGGCAATATCAACCAGAAATTGTTGCAACGTGAGTTATTCTGGATACACCAGCTCCAGACCAAAAGTCCTCTAGGACTAAATGAGGACATTGATTATTCACCATTCTTCTAACTAATTATAGGGTATCCCCTTTCGACGGGTTCTCCCCCGTAAAAACTTCTGCCTTGAGTATTGCGCTATATGTATATGCACTGATCCCTCCCTGATGGCTACAGGGTAGTGTGATTCCCAGTGCATTTTTACCAGTTTTTAATTTCTATACACTAATTTTATTATTTGCTTTAGGTACCCTTAGCCTGCTTGCTACAAACTTCATTGAGCTGTGCTGAGACTCCAGTGTGCTGCAACCATTTCATCCATTTATTCCATGGGATGCAAAACTCCAGTGTGCTGTGACCTCTTCCCATACTAGAGGCCACAAGACGGCCACCTCCAATTCTGCATCAAAGCACTGTGCACTTGGCTCCAGAGCGCCTGCAATCTGTATGCAGCCTTACCGGCGATGTGACACTTCCACTGCTCTACAAGAATCATCATTTATTATTTATTTCAACATCTTCTTGCATTAGTGGGGCTCCCGAGCCTCGCTAACACGCCCCCCAGGACGCCCCACCCACTGCTGATACACCACGTCTGAGGCTCCTGTTCCCTTGGACACCAAGGATCTACTACGATGACGTACTTCCGCCATCTGAGACTGACGCCACCAATGGAGCGGCCATCTTTTTGGTTTTCTTCACCTGGATTTCCTGTGGGTAATGACGTACTTCCGCCCTCCTTTGAGATGCATAGGCGGTGGCCATTTGTACTGGCAAACTTCCCCTCCCTGGTTCTCTTGAAGGCGGCCGTTCACTTCCGCCTCCTGTATGGGCACTTCCGCCCTCGTCTGATGCGCATCGGCGGCTGCCATTGTACTGGCAGTATTTACCTGTGTTTTGTACATAGTGTATACAACCTTGTTTGACTCTTCCTTTTGCACCCCGCACCCCCATGCGGCACCGCCCCCCACCCCACGCGCCATCTACCAATGGACAATTGCTCCATTAGGTGTATGGTCGGGATGGGCTGTGGTCGCCGCTCGGTGACGTCATCAACCGGCGCTTTATGGTGAGCCTGATGGGGAACCACAGATATATTCTTTGTATATATGCCCTCCCTGCCCACTTGCTTTATTATTGTGTGTGTGATGCTGTGTTTGGTGCAACTGGGAGCATTAAGAGCTCCTCACTGTCACCTGCAGCGGTCTCCGCTCCTCACATTTTTTACTTCCCCTTCATTCCCCTGGGGGGGATGCGGGGGGGATCACCGCCATGACAGGCGGCGCTCTTGGTGCGGCACTGGGCCGGATGACGCACCACGGGTGGGGCGGAGTCCGGCGCGTAGACTGACGTCGCACCGGTGACGCCCACCCGACGGTTCTTCTGGAAACGCTGCGGTGCTCGCCGGCTGCAGAGCGTGCTGCTGAGCCCCTTCTGCGACAAGGAGACTGTGTTGGCTGTGTCTCTTGGTGTGGATGTGAGCGCCTGGAAGTAATCCCTCACTGAACTTGGCGGTGTCGTGAGTCCCTCCTTTTGCTTATATCTTATTAAGGGGATATGGGAAGACACTGTATTTTCTTGTTGTTTGCATGTATTCTATGACTTTTATATGTTAATGCATGACATTTGGGGTCATTTTGTAATTGCTATTTTTTCTATTTTTATTTTAGACCATGGGCTAAGGTTTGACGGTTGTGGTTCCTCCCGGTCCCCATTATTAATTAGAGAGATTGGCTATTAGGCTTAGGCCGTTAGTGTCTATTAGCCTTATTGAATATTGCTATTCAGAATCGCCATAATGGAGGCATCAGGGGATAATGAGCCGGGCACGCCGCTTGGGCAAGACAGGCTCTGCCCCTTGTGCAGACGGAATCCCCTGGGCGGATTCAGCACTATTTGTTCCACTTGCGCCAGAGGCATTGCTTTGGACCATGAGTGGGCGGTCGCTCCTGACCCTAGCCCTGCGTTACCATCAACCTCTCCGGATCCTCCGCTGCTGCAGCTAGCCCCTAGTGAAGGGGGAGCCAGCAAGGGGTCACATGCTGATTTTTGCGCACAGGCTGTCTAGTCTCGAGAAACAGATCTCGTTGACAGCCCCTAGGAAGACCTCGAGTAAGAAGCGGCATCTGGAGCCGATTTACTCAGATGATGATTTCTATGATTTCTTGGGATCTGCGGAGGAAGGTGAGTTGCCAGATGACTCGCTCTCAACGGCGGAGCTGCCTTCCGCTGGAGACGTCAGCATCTCTGGTTCCTCCTCGGATGAGGATTCTTGCCTCCCGGATGATACGGAAAGTTTGCTCTCTTCCGTGTTTGATACCTTGCACATTGTTCCTCCCAGAATGGCTAAGAGGAAGCAGGGTTATTTATTTTGGCCTGAAAGGCAACGGCAGGTCTTTCCTGAGCAGCCTCATTTTTCTAACATCATTCTTAAGGAGTGGGAAAGGCCCAATAAATTACCGTCGGTCCCTAAGGGCCTGGATAGGCGGTACCCTTTCCCTGCTGAATTTGTTCGGTTGTGGTCTCACCCTCTCAAAGTGGACCTCCCGGTGTCAGGATTGTCTAACACCACGGTTATGCCTTCGCCTGACAATGCTTCCATACGTGACCCTGCAGACAAACGCATGGATCAGTTGGTCTGCCATGCTTTCACCTTTGCTGGTGCTCTTTTTCGGCCTGCGTGTGCCTCGGCAATTGTTTCATTCAGAAGAAATCCTACTCGGTCCTTTCGGAACCCCTCTTCTTATCGGTCCTTTCGGGGAGGAAGAGGATCTTAATTTCCAGGTGCCCGCAGAGATACCTGGGGCAGAGGTAGGTGCCACAGCCAGCCCAACCCCTCCTGGGGAGCTAAGCCCAAAACCCCAGCCAAGCTTACTCAGGCATGAGGGGGCGCCCTCATCCATACGGGTGGGGGGACTACTTCTGCTGTTTACTCAGATCTGGAGACGTGACGTCTTGGATCGGTGGATTCAGGAGGTGGTGTCCTCCGGTTACAAGAGCTGGCAGCCAGGCTACCCACGAAATTCCTATGTTCACGGATTTCCCGAAACCCTCTAAAAGCTCAGGCTTTGATAACGGCTGTTCAACACCTCCTGCAGATAGGAGTGATTTGCCCTGTGCCCCGGCAGGAACAGGGTCAGGTGTTTTACTCCAACCTGTTCACAGTTCCCAAGAAGGACGGAACACTGCGGCCAATCTTGGACCTGAAGGGTCTCAACAAGTTTGTAAAGGTCAGACATTTCCGCATGGAAACGTTGTGGTCGGCGGTGAGATCGCTTAGGCCCGGCAACTTCATGACCACGGTGGACATCAGGGATGCTTATCTGCACATCCTGATTTTCCAAGGACATCAGAAGTTCTTGAGGTTTGCACTCACCAGTTTGTAGCACTTCCATTCGGCATATCCTCAGCTCCCCGAGTGTTCACCAAGGTGCTGGCGGGCATCATGGCTATCCTGAGGAGTCAGGGCATTCTGGTGTTATCCTATCTAGACAACCTTCTGATTTCGGCCCTGTCCCTTCAGGAGGCCGAGAGTGATACCCGGACCGTACTGTCAACCCTGGAAGCCTTCAGTTGGGTGATCAATTACCCCAAGTCGTTTATCACGCCTGCAACAGTGAGATCCTTCCTGGGAATGATAGACACCGCTCAGGTCAAGGTCTTTCTGCCACAGCAGAAGGTTTTGGGTCTCCTGACACAAGTGCAGGCCTTGCTGGCTTGTCAACAGCCGTCGGTACGTCTGTGAATTAGATTGGTGGGCCTAATGGTGTCGTGCTTCGAGGCAGTGCCCTTCGCCCAATTTCACATGAGACCTCTACAATTGAACTGGCTTGAATCGGTCGCAGGAATCTCTGGAACAAGAATTTTCGCTGTCCCCCTGGCCAGGCAGTCCCTATTGTGGTGGTTGGACTCTCGGAACCTGCTGGTGGGTAAGTCCTTCCTGAGTCCCCATTGGGAGATAGTTACCACGGATGCCAATCTTACAGGCTGGGGAGGCGTTTGGCAGACCCAGAAGATCCAGGGTCAGTGGGGTCCGAAGGAGAACCGGTTACCCATAAATCTCTTGGAGCTGAGAGCAAACTGGTTGGTTCTTCTATGCCTGACTCCCCATTTAAATGGCCATGCGGTCCAGGTCCACTCGGACAATCAGACAGCTGTGGCCTACATCAACCACCAGGGTGGGACTCAGAGCAAGAGATCCCTCAAGGTGGTAAGCCGGATTCTAACTTGGGCAGAGGAGAATGTTGCCTGCATCTCTGCGGTGGAAAACCAGGAGGCAGACTCCCTGAGCAGGAGTTCCTCACGCTTGGGGGAATGGTCCCTCAGCAGTGAGACCTTTCAGGCTCTGTGCCTCTGCTGGGGTCAACTAGATGTGGATCTGTTTGCATCCAGACACAATCACAAGCTTCCAAGGTTTGTCTCTCTCTCAAGAGATCCTTTGGCCATTGCAACAGACGCTCTGGCGATCCCTTGGACAGAGTTTACATTTCTGTATGCATTCTCTCCGTTTCCGCTCCTGGGCAGAGTGCTGCGCAAGATAGTCCAGGAGGGGGTGCCAGCCATCCTGGTGGCTCCTCGCTGGCCGAGAAGGAGTTGGTTTGCAGACATAGTTCAGATGTCAATAGATCACTACATCAAGCCTGACGACCCACAGGGGTCGCTGCGGCACCCGGATTTACGGACACTGGCTTTGACGGCCTGGTTATAGAAACCTCAATCCTGACGGAGAAAGGGTTATCGGCCACGGTTATTCACACAATGATTCAGGCACAGAAGAAGTCTTCTTCCATGATATACTACAGAGTTTGGCGGGCCTATAATGCTTGGTGCAAGAGCCAAGAGCCTTCCTTGCCGGAAATTTTCAATTTCTAGGATTCTGGAGTTTCTACAACATGGTTTAGACTTGGGCCTCCAGCTGAGCACCCTCAAGGGTCAGGCCTTATCCATTTTTTTTCCAGAGATCCATTGCCAATCATAGATTGATCAAGACTTTTTTTCCAGGGGGACCCATGTCCGGCCACCGCGTAAATCAGTCTTACCGGTGTGGGACTTGAATCTAGTGCTGTCTGCTCTCCAGGGTCCTCCCTTTGAGCCATTGAATGATGCTGCATTGTCTATGCTGGCTCTCAAAGTGGTCTTTCTGGTGGCGATCACCTCGGTGCGTCGCATATCAGAGCTGGCCGCGCTTTGTATGAAACCACCCTACTTTGAGTTGCACAGAGATAAGGTGGTATTTTCGTTTTAAGCCGGATTTTTTGCCTAAGGTCGTTTCTTCTTTTCACCTTAATGAGGAAGTTGTCTTACCTTCCTTGTGTCCAGCACCAGCTAATTCCAAAGAACGGACCCTCCATGCTTTGGATGAGGTCAGAGCTATAATGCATTACCTGGCTGCAACTGAATCCTTCAGGAAATCGGATTTGCTCTTTGTCTTAACAGAGGGTTCTAGGAAGGGATTGCCACCAGCCAAATCCACTCTCAGTAAGTGGATTAGACAGGCGGTGGTACAAGCCTATTCTGCTCGGGGGAAGGAACCCCCTTTCAGATCACAGTTCATTCTACTAGGGCTATCGGTGCCTCTTGGGCTTTTCAGCATCAGGCATCGGTGGAACAAGTTTGTAAGGCCGCCACTTGGTCTTCTGTTCATACCTTTACAAAGTTTTACAAGGTGGATGTCAGGGCCTCAGCTGACGCTGTTTTTGGCCGAAAGGTGCTTAAGGCGGTTGTGAAATAAACTACATGCTGTCTCACACTGGGGATCCCGCCCATATGGACACTGCTTTTGGATGTCCCATCTGTAAGTACTTCTGGACGGCCTGGAATGGATGGAGGAGAAAAATACAATTCTGTGAAACTCACCTGTAGAATTGTTTTTGTATCCATCCATTCCAGGCCGTCCACCCAGCCCTTGGGTTATGTCCTGCATGCCTGTTATGGTGATGAACCATTTTTGCTCATAGGACACTAGTTATATACGTTTTTCTAGTTTTTGGATTAGAGAGAGTACAAGCGGTGAGGTAACATGGTCTCCTATTTTTTTGTTGAGTACTGCTTTTAAACCACTGGGGAATGATAGACAGGCAACTGCCTTTATAGGGGGCCGGGAGGAGCTACATCTTTTGATTTTGCAGTCAGCGCCCCCTAGGGGCGAATACCCATCTGTAAGTACTTCTGGATGGCCTGGAATGGATGGATACAAAAACAATTCTACAGGTGAGTTTCACAGAATTGTATTTTTTGCATGGCCACCCTTTTTACACCCTCAGAGTGTGTCGTAATCACACCCCTCTTGCCTCATACTTTGTGAAGCACAATTTTCTCTGCTTGTCTTTTGCTTTTTTGCTTCTGAACAAAGTTCCAATTTCACTGACCCCAATTTAAAAAAAATAAACCTGTTCTCAGGCTGGTTAAAGAGTGAAAAATACCTGTACAGTATACCCAGACTTGAAGACACGAAACCTGCCCCTGCTTTCACAGAACAGAACATTCCCATTCTTTTCATCACACAGTAACCACAGTAATCGCTGAAGAATGGGAGACAAGAATTCATCCCAACAATTCTTTTCTGCAAGTTCAGACTACCATAACTTTGCTCTTTACCGGAGAACAATCACAAAACAATGCCCTAGTTATAAAAATCCATATAAATATGCTGGATGGCAGGAGGAGAGGTCACTTATATGTCCGGCATCAAGAAATATCCAGCCAGACTTGTTTCTTTATTTTAAAGGGCAATTCTAGTCAACCCCCCTAGTCAAGTGCCGCTCTCTGGGGCGCAGGTGGCCCGCCGCGCAGAAAGTCAATAGGCGGCATCCCTCAGCAATGGACGCACAGAGCCTGTGCCTTTCTGTGCCCCGGAGAGAAGCGCTGGTCTGTGCCTAAGGTAAGGGTTTTATTCCAAGTGTGACATACACTCCGCTTCCACAGTCATGACATCTAGGTAATCTCCAGTAGAGGGCGAACTTCTACAGAGATGAATGCAAAAAAAAGGAGCTCCTCCCGGTCCATAAATGCCTGGGACCTCCCACTAATTCCCCCAGTTTCTTCTCTGCAGGAAGGCGAGCAAGACAGAAGATGAAGACTTCTCTTACTTTCAGGTAAGCCGGGCTCGCGCCCGGCCATTTTTGTCCCTATTGCTGCCAGGACCTTTTCTAAATTGTCCCTATTTGAGCCTCCCAGCCTTGGCTGCAGGTCCTGGTGAGGGTAGGCAGCACATATTGAGGTGTTGAGGGAGCGCTGCTCCTCCGTGAGACCCCATTACAAGGGGTAGGCGGTTACCCGGGTTTTTGGTGATCCCGGTATGGGTTGCCCTGTCCCTTCATGCCCATGGCCGGGTTCTGGCTGGGATCCCCCCCCCCCCCTTCCAGGTTCCTTACTTCCCTCCGGGGGGGGGCTGACTGCTGGCCTTATCCAAATCATTTTTGGTGTTTGACTGTGTGTGGATGGTTTTCACTTGTTTGTGTGATTACAAGGTGTTTTGAGGCACTCTTTATTGCTGACTTGCCACGCTGTGATTAGCCTGGGGAGCTTTCTCCCTCAGGCTGTGTTCGGGGAGGGGGCCCCGCCCCCTCGTCTGGCGCGATTCTGGGGGCCATTCCACTGCTGGGATCCGCATTGCTGGGAGGGGGGCGGGGCCTGGCGGGCGCGCGTTCTGCGCCCTGCCCCCTTCTCTTCCTCCTTCCTTGCTCAGTCTCTTCTCCGGGGGCCATCTTGCCTGTTACTGGTGCTGCTGGTCGGTAAGGGCCTGCTGGCCATTTCCTTAGCTTTTGCGAGGGCCCCTTGCTAGCAGGGCCCCCCCCCCCTTGATGCTGGCGTGTGTGGGAATAATATTTTTTATTAGGGAGTGCATGTCTGATTGATATATATATATATATATATATATATATATATATATATATATATATATATACAAAATATATATATTATTGGGTGACTGTGTCTTATCATGCCCTGTTTTTTTGTGTGTTACAGAGTTACAGATTGCATCATATATGTGCATGTTAAGGGGTTCCTCCTGGCCCTGGGGTCCCTAGCTTTTAAATTGATCAGCTCAAATCCTCCCACTGGGACTTTTAAGGGGCATCCCGTGTTGCTTTTTCTTAAATCCCCTACGGTCTTGCGACTGACCACAAAAGTCACCATATGGAGGCTCCGCAGGATACCGGCTCGGGCTCCCTCTGGGACAATCCCGACCATGTGTGGGTTGTGGGGTATCCCTTATGGGGGAGAATGCGCTTATCTGTATACCATGTGCACAACAGGCCATAACGCGGAAGGCGGGTACCCAGCCTTCTGGGTCGGCTCCCTCCGCTTCATCTCCTTCCCCTCACCACCTTATCCGTACTCCTAGCGACGTTGGTGCCAGCATTCCGATGTTTGTGCTAGGCTGGCCAGCATCGAGAAATGTATTACTAGCGCGGTGGGCAAAAAGGCCCAGGCTAAAAGGAGACATTTGTCATCGGCCCAGGCGACTTGGGATTTTGATGATGATTCATTTGATATGTCAGATTATTCCCCGTTCGAGGAGGGGGAATTGTATGATGAGTCTGGGGCTGACGATTTACAGTTTGGTGATGCTGATGTTGGGCAGGCGCTGAGGGATGCTGTTGACACGGCCACGGTTTTGTCACACCTCTTGGAGGTTTTGGATATTGCTCCGCCGGAGGAACCCCCTCTCAAGAAGGGGGAATTTTTGGGGGCCCACAAGCCCCGTTTGGAATTCCCTACCCAGGGTCATTTTGATGCACTGATCCTTAGGGAATGGGATAAACCTAGTCGGCTTCCGGGTGTTCCTCAGGGATGGGATAAGAAGTATCCTTTCCCGGTGGAAGCGGTTAAGCTCTGGTCTTCTCCTCCTGAGGTCAATGCGCCAGTTTCGGGATTGACCAACACCTCCATGATTCACACCCCGGACGCCACTACCCTTAAGGATGGCGAGGATAAGTGCCTTGATCAGATGGCATGCCATGCCTTTGCCAATGTGGGCTCGGCCTTGCGGCCAATGTGTGCTTCTGCGCTTGCGGCTGTTGCTACTAGGTCTCTGGTCAGGGACTGGTTAAATGATGCACAACTTGATCCGACCAGCGCGGAATTCACTACTCTCAAGAGGTTTGAATTGTTCATGGATTTTGTCTTGGCTGCTATGGAAGACTCTATTGTCATGTGTAATAGAACTTCGGCCTTGTTGGTGGCCATGCGCAGATCGGTCTGGCTCCGCCAGTGGACGGCGGATTTTGCGGCCAAGAAATCACAGCTATTCCCTTCCTGGGTACGCGGCTGTTTGGAGATAAGTTGGATGCGGTTGCTAAGGGAGGTAGGTTACCTCAGCGTAAGAAGCAGCGTCGCTCCTTTCGGGGGGCGAGCTCCTTCAATCCCTCCTTTCGAGGGGCCAGAGCGGTCAGAGGTGCTGCCTACTCCAGGGCCAGAGGTTCTTCCTGGAGCAGAGGCAGAGGACGGGCCCGTCCTGCTTCTGCCTGGGGTTCAAAGCCTAAGCCCGCTGCTAAGCCAGCTCAGCAATGAGGGGGCGCCCTCACCCGTACGGGTGGGGGGACGGCTGAGGCTCTTCTTCCAGGTCTGGGCCCTGGAGGTCACAGACAGATGGATCCTGGAGGTGGTCTCGTCCGGGTACAAACTGGAATTCGAGTACTGGCCTCCTCCAAGATTCTTGAGGTCTCGTGTGCCATCGGACCCTCAGGCTGCACAGGGGCTCCTGTTAGCAGTCAGAAATCTTCTGGACATGGGAGTCATTTGCCCGGTGCCTCATTCAGAGAGAGGCAGAGGGGGTATTATTCCAACCTTTTTATGGTTCCCAAGAAGGATGGTTCTGTAAGACCTAAACAGGTCCTCAACAGGTTCATCAGACCCAAGAAGTTTCGCATGGAAACTCTGCGCTCGGCCATCAATTTCCTTCGTCAAGGGGATTTCATGACATCCATACACATCAAGGATGCTTACCTGCATGTTCCAATTTTTCCAGCGCATCAGAGATTCCTCAGGTTTGCGGTGGACGATCAACATTTTCAGTTTGTAGCCCTTCCCTTCGGTTTGACCTCAGCGCCAAGGGTGTTCACCAAGGTTCTGGCGGGCGTCATGGCCCTGCTCAGAGCTCAGGGCATTCGCATTGTGCCGTATCCGGACGATCTACTGATTTATGCTACTTCCTTCCGTCAGGCGGAGCTGGACACCCACCAGGTGGTGTCGACCCTGGAGAAGTTCGGGTGGGTGATCAACCGCCCCAAGTCCTCTCTCTCACCATCACGGGTGATTTCATTCCTGGGCATGAATCTGGATACCATTCAGGCCAGAGTGTTCCTACCCCAGACCAAGGTGCAGGGGATTCAGGATCTTATCCGCCTTCTTATGGCCAATCCTGGCCCCTCTATCAGACAGGGGATGAAACTGGTGGGATTGATGGTGGCCTCCTTCGAGGCGGTCCCGTTTGTGCAGTTTCACATGAGATCTCTTCAATTTCACCTATTGACGCATTGGGACAGGTGTCCGCAGTCATTGGATCAACCGTTCAGGATGTCTCCCAAGGTTCGGCAGTCCCTTCGGTGGTGGCTGGAGTCGAGCAACCTGTTGAGGGGCAGATCATTTCTGGCCCCTTGTTGGGAAACGGTTACCACGGATGCCAGCCTGTCTGGCTGGGGAGGTTTTTGGTAAGGTCATCAGTTCAGTGGGGTGTGGGGGCCTCAGGAGGCTCACAACCCCATCATTGTCTTGGAGCTCAGAGCTATCTGGCTTGTACTGGCACGGCTGACGTCGTTCTTACAGGGTCTACCGGTTCAGATTCGATCAGACAATCGAACGGCGGTAGCCTACATCAATCGCCAAGGAGGGACTCGCAGCAGGAGTGCCCTCAGGGAAGTCTCTCTGATCCTGCATTGGGCGGAGAGCAATGTTCCTTGCATTTCGGCAATCTACATTCCGGAAGTGGGGAACACGGAGGTGGACTCTCTGAGCAGGGGGTCCTCTCGCCAAGGAGAGTGGTCTCTCAACCCCGGTTTTTCGGTCTCTTTGTCGCAAGTGGGGGTCTCCGGAGGTCGATCTCTTTGCCTCACGGCACAATCACAATCTCCCGATCTTTGTGTCTCTATCTCAGGATCCTCTAGCTCTGGCAGTGGATGCCTTGTCCCTTTCTTGGAAGGATCTGGGATTTCTGTACCCGTTTCCTCCTTTCTCCATGCTGGGCAAGGTAGTTCGCAAACTGGCTCTGGAAGGGGCACCAGCAATTCTGGTGGCTCCAAGGTGGCCAAGAAGGGTTTGGTACGCAGACGTTGTAAGGCTGGCGGTAGATCAGTACCAGCTTACCATGTTTCCGGATCTGTTATCTCAGGGTCAACTACTTTACCCCAATTTACCAACGCTGGCTTGGCTGCTGAAACCTTCATTCTGAAGGAGGAAGGTTTGTCTGAGGCTGTTGTTCAGACCTTGATTAGAGCTAGGAAGCTGTCCTCTTCTGGCATTTACTATAGGACTTGGCGGTCCTATATTGAATGGTGTGAGGCTAGGGCCTTGCCTTGCAGGGTGTTTTCGATCCCTAGGATTTTGGAGTTTCTTCAGCACGGTCTGGATCTTGGGTTCCAGCTTAGTACCTTGAACGGGCATGCCTCGGCTCTGTCTGTTTTCTTCCAAAGATCGTTTGCCTTACACCCACTGGTTAAGACTTTTTTCCAGGGGGTTACTCATGTTCAGCCCCCTCAGAAGGCTATGGTTCCTGTTTGGGATTTGAACTTGGTTCTTTCGGCTCTCCAGGGTCCTCCTTTTCAGCCGTTACAGGATATTGCTCTTTCTGTTTTCACTCAAAAGGTTGCCTTCTTGGTGGCTATTACCTCTGTTCGGCGTGTCTCTGAGTTGGCGGCTCTGTCAATTCGGGCCCCTTACTTTGAAATACACCAGGACAAGGTGGTCTTTCGCTTTAAGCCAGATTTCCTTCCTAAGGTGGTATCTGCCTTCCATCTCAATCAGGATATTGTTCTCCCTTCCTTGTGCCCTAAGCCTAGCAATGACAAGGAGAGGGTCTTGCACAATTTGGATGTTGTTCGCTGTGTTAAGTACTATTTGGTGACTACTTATTCTTTCCGCAAGACGGACTCCTTTTTCGTGGTGCCTTGCGGGCCCAGGAAAGGTTTGGCGCCCGCCAAGTCTACCATTAGCAAATGGATTTGTCAGGCCATTGTTGGGGCCTATTCTGCTAAGGGGAGGACTCCCCCTTTTAAGGTCACTGCGCATTCTACTCGTGCTGTTGGTGCGTCCTGGGCTTTTCAGCACCAGGCTTCTGTTGACCAAGTTTGTAAGGCTGCTACTTGGTCTTCCGTTCATACTTTTTCCAAGTTTTACAAGGTTGATGTGCGGGCTTCAGCGGATGCTGTTTTTGGCCACAAGGTTCTGCTAGCTGCATTGGTTTAAGTTGGTGCATTCTTCTACTGTTTTTGGTTCCCACCCATGAAGGGCACTGCTATTGGATGTCCCAGATGTCATGACTGTGGAAGCGGAGTGTATGTCACACTTGGAATAATACCGCTTCACCCCACCCTTTTGGTATTCCGGATTTTTTATATGGTGAACCATTGTTTATTTTGTTAGTATTGTTATAATTGGTTCTTCCTGGTCCCCTAACTGCTATCTTACACTGGGGAATAAGTGGCAGGTCCCAGGTATTTATGAACCGGGAGGAGCTCCTTTTTTTGCATTCATCTCTGCAGAAGTTCGCCCTCTACTGGAGATTACCCAGATGTCATGACTGTGGAAGCGGTGTGTATGTCACACTCATAATATCTGTTTTACAGGTGAGTACTCACAAAACGGTATTTTTCTTTACACCCTCCTTCCTGTCCTGTCTCAGCACCAGCAGATGGGGCGGGGTGTTGATTTTGTCTGCACTTCCGCTTTAATGGAGGAAAGAAGAATAAGTTCTGTCACACCCCTGATACACTCAGAAACCTTTCACCCCTGGATTTTATTCTTACCAGGAGAAGAAAACCATAAGCTTGGCTGGAGTTTTATTCAGTTCGGGTATTAATATAAGTAACCCCTCCTCTCATTAACTGATGTGTTTATATAGATTTTTAATGCTACACAATTTTGCGATACAGCTTTAAAGCAGGCACACACCGATTTAGGATATGCAAGCCAGCGGGACACGATCCTCTGCAAACCAGTGATGTGGTCAGACAGTGAGTTACAATGTAATGACCTAGCCAACAACCACATTTATTGTATATGGCTAGCGTAAAAAAGATAAGATGGCTAGATTGGTACCTCTGGTAAATGTTTAATGTGAAGAGGATGGCAGGTGGACACCTTAGTTTCCTGTCTGAAGCACCACAAAGGCAATTTCAATTATTTTGCAAATTACTGTGTAGGCAAAACATCCAGCACATATCCCTATTTTAGAGTTCAGGAACGAAAACCTTGCTGGCCATACAGAGGCATTACCCTGCATTGTGTAAAAATTTAGGGAGAGTAAAGGCACTCTTAAAGGCTCCTAATCTGTTTCTTTTCTTTTTTTTTTTTTTTTTTTTTGTTTTAAGTTTTGAATAAACTTTGAAATATATTACACTGTAGAGTGCCCTGCAATCACTTAGTGACTTGACTGATAAAGTGGCAACAGCAGATAAGTTGAATCCTTAGTATCTAAAGTCGTAACATAAACTCTGTCGGGTTACAAGGGTGAAAGCACATGTGAATTATCGAACTGCTAAAAAAAAAAAACTCCCACAAAGATATCTTAAATGTCATAGGCCATGTTCTCGATTGTGGATGCTTCTCACTTAGTACCGTTCCAGAACACTTTAAGTGGCCTTTGATGGAAGGTCTCACAAGAGACTTTTAGGTAAAAGACTGATGAGGCAGAGTGATGAAGTCATTCAAGGGATAAATAGTTTAGCATCTTGGGAAAATACAAAGTGATAAAAGGGTCCTGAAATAGACTCCTTGTCTTTGTGAACACACACATTCAAGTCTTTTTTTTTTTATGCGTCTCCACTTGATTCTCAATGTTATAGAAATCCCTAGCGAGTCGTCTTCAGCCCAGCAGCAGTCACTTAGCTTGCCTGTTAGTTTTTCTTTACCTTATGCTAGTAAACATAACCCGCCATATAATTTAATTGCCTCAGCCTTGCTATATAGATATCTCAATCTCAATATATCTCAATTTCAAAGCTTTAATTGTAAATATATATAGATCCTGCTGGAACATGTTTTGCTTTTTGTTATGTGTATATTTTTAAAGGTATGATATGAACAGCATAGAACTTAATATCCAAACATAAAAAATTGGCTACACTCAGCTTTGCTGGGATGGGATGGGATGCATGGTGGGCAATCTCAATTTGGGCTGCTCTCATGCTGCAAGGGTAAGAGGAACTAAACTTTTTAAAGTCCTTCCTGAAGGAGAACTTTTGTTTTGCATTGTTTTTATCTTTCCTGGAAAAATGTGGAACTTGACAGTTTAGTTCCATTCCCTTTGTCAGGAAGAAAAAACATCAGAACTTAAAGCGGTCCTTTATTCTGAATAAGAGTCTATCTTATATGTTTCTCACACCCTGTACATACAGATTGCTCACATTAAAAATCATCTTACTTGCATCTACTGCATGTTATGAGCCTTTAAACATCCAAGATTGCAGCTCATGGAACCTCAGGCAGTGCCTTCTGACTGTGCTGCTATGCATTCTGGGACTGCTGACCTTTTCCTGACCCCAGCTCTGCTCTGTCTGAGCAAAGTACAGCTATAACCTGCCCCCTGTATTTTATCCCACTCTCCTCTCCTCAGTAAGTGTGATGCTTCTGAGTCAAGATGGCAGCACCTGTATCCTAAAGTCCTGGACAGAGTTGCAGCCCAGTGGGGGAAAGAATAATCAGTAAGTGACTAAAAACTTAAAATATATTAATATTCTTAGTATACAGTACGTCCTGCTCCAAATATAATACTTACAATCGGGTTATACTCCGCCAGATGGTGCTGGACTGCAGAGACATCGAAAATAGGCTCCTCCCGGCCCCTCAAATACCCAGGGACCTCCCACAAATCCCCAGAATTTCTCTGCAGTCTGGCTGCGAAGGACGAGAAATTGGCTCTCTACTCGCAGGTGAGCGGGGTTATTAACCCGCGGCCCTGTATTCCCACCCGTTCCACTAGTAATATGCCTCCCAGCCTTGGCTGCGCTGGTCGGGTGAAGGTAGACAGCACCGCTGTTGGTGCTTAGGAGTGCTGCTCCACTGCAATCCCCCACCAAAGGGTAGGCGGTTCAGGCTTATGGTGAGCCTCTATTGGATGCCCCTCCCGCACTAGTGCCCCCTTGCCCCTGCCTATCGGCCCTATTTAAGTGGCCGCCGTCCTCCCTCATCCTCCTTGTAGTCTTCGGGGGAAAAGAGGAGGGGGGGGGGGTGTGTATGTGTGTATAGATATCTATGTTATGCATTCTGTGCTTTCTCTTTTCACATGCCTTTTATTCTTGTGTCAGCCGCCGCGCTGACTTGTCTTTACTGCTTTTTAAATTTGCCGCCGCTACGCACTGACTTGGTTCCGCGCTTGGCGGCGGCATTACCTCAAGCGCTGGTGCGCCATCATTGGCTGATGGCCGTTCTGGCTTTGCGCTCTTCGAGGTATACCGACGCCATCTTTCCTGCTTGGTTGGTCTATGTGCGACGGACTCCTACCTACCGCGGTCCGTAAGTGCCCTCGCGGGCGGCTTTATTTCCTTCACTTTTGTTACGATGTACTTAAGGTCTTGTCTGCTTATGTCTTTCAGGTGGGACGAGCCCTTCTTGGCTTCTCCCGGCCCTGTTTTTAGTATATTGCTTGTAAGCCTTGTAAAAATTATACTCCCACTTCCCTAGCGGGTTATTGGGGCATCCAGGGTTGCTACATAGTGTTATTCCCTATCGGTGTATAGCGCCGCTATAATCATCATATAGAGGCATCCCAGGATAATGTGACCGGGGTCCCTTTGGGACAAGACCGGCCGTGTTTAGCGTGTGGGCAGCCTCATGCTGACGCTGACAAGGCACGGGTCTGTGTACCCTGTGCTGAGCAGGTGCATGCATTGCAATCTGGCCTGCCAGTGGCTGCACCTCGTTTCACTTCGCCTACTCCCCCAAGCTTAAACCTCACTCCTACTGAGTTGCATACTAGCGGGGATTCTCAGCCTGATGTGTCTTCTAGACTGGCTACTGTTGAACAGATTATTGCGAAGTCCTTAGTGCGTAAGGCCCCTGCTAAGAAGCGGCACTTGACGCCTAATGTTACTGTTTTCCCTATGGGAACTGAGGAGTTTTGGAATATGTGTAGCTATACCCCGTCTGATGAAGGGGAGCTCTTTTCTGATTCAGGCTCATCTGATGAGAGACAAAGGGGTCATGACGATTCTGGCTGTGACCCCTGGGCCCTGGATGACACTGACAGATTATTGACCCAGATTTTTGAGGTTCTGTCTATCTCTCTCCCTGTTGAGGCTCCCAGGCAAAGAGGGGAGCTTTTCCATACAGCAAAATCACGTTTGGAATTTCCAGAGCAGGCACATTTCTATAACCTTGTGCTCAAGGAATGGGAGCGCCCCAGTAAACTTCCCGGGGTTCCAAAGAGTGAGGATAGGAAGTATCCCTTTCCTGCTGAGGTGGTTAAATGTTGGTCATCCCCCCCCCCCGAGGTGGATGCCCCAATCCTAGGGCTATCTAACACCTCTGTCATGCATTCCCCTGATTCTACTACCCTGCGGGATGCTGAAGACCAGCGTATTGATCAGCTGGCATCCCACGCCTTTGCATGTGCGGGGACGGCGCTGCGCCCGGTCTGTGCCTCTCCCATTACTGCTGTGGCCACTAGAACCCTTATCAGAAATATGCTTGATAGTGCCCCTGATGATTTGCCTTGTGAGGTGTTTAATGCACTCTCCAGTTGTGATGTTTTTGTAAATTTTGTCCTATCAGCATTGGATGACACCATCAGAATGTGTGCCAGAACTACTGCCCTCGTGATGGCTATACGCCGCTCGGTTTGGCTGCGCCAGTGGGCTGCTGACAACGCTGCCAAGAAGGCCCTCACTTGTTTTTTCTTTTAAAGGACTGCGCCTGTTTGGGGACTGCCTGGACCTCTTTGCTAAGTGAGGCAGGTTACCCCAGCGCAGGCGGCAAGCTCGGCCCTTTCGGGGTCAGGGTTCCTTCTCCTCCCCTTACCGTGGTGCAAGACAGGGAAGGGGGGTTTTCTTTCCCTGGGGCCCGGGGAGATTTCTGGGGTAAAGGCAGAGGACGTGGACATCCTGGCTCCTCCTGGGGTCCCAAAGCTAAATCCTCCCCTAAGCCCCCTCAGGCATGATGGGGCGCCCTCACCCATCCGGGTGGGGGGACGGCTGCAGCACTTCGCTCACATCTGGAGGCTTCATGTCTCAGACCGGTGGATTCAGGAGGTAGCGTCCTCCGGTTACAAGTTGGAGTTTGCTGCCGATCCCCCTTCAAGGTTCATCAGATCCCGGATTCCTCAGGACCCTGTGTCAGCTCAGGAGCTAGTGCAAGCAGTGCAAGGCCTCCTGGAGCTGGGGGTCATCTGCCAGGTCCCTTTAAGAGAAAAAGGCAAGGGCTTTTATTCCAACCTATTCACAGTACCCAAAAAGGATGGTTCTGTGCAGGGTTCTGCGCAAGATTGCTCTGGAAGGGGTGCCAGCAATTCTGGTGGCCCCCAGGTGGCCAAGAAGAGTGTGGTTCGCAGACGTGGTACAGCTGGCAGTAGATCAGTACGCTCTGCCCTTGGTGCCAGATCTGCTCACTCAGGGCTCACTACGTCATCCCAATTTACAAACTCTGGCTTTGACGGCTTGGCTGCTGAAACCTCCATCCTGATGGAGAAGGGGTTGTCTTCCTTGGTTGTGGATACTTTGATTAAAGCTAGGAAGAAGTCGTCTTCTTACATTTATTACAGGGTTTGGCGTGCCTACATTGACTGATGTGATTCTAAGTATTTTCCCTGTCGTGTGTTCTCTATTCCCAGGATTCTGGAGTTCCTGCAGCATGGGTTGGAGATGGGGCTCCAACTCAGTACTCTGAAGGGTCAGGTTTCTGCCCTGGCTATTTTCTTCCAGAAGTCCTTTGCTCAGAACCCTCTGATCAGGAGGGTCACTCATGTAACGCATGTTATGCGTCCCCCACGTAAGCCTATGTTGCCTGTTTGGGATCTGAACTTGGTCCTGTCAGCCTTGCAGGGTGCTCCCTTTGAACCTGTGCAGGATGCTGCCTTGGCCATTACGCTCAAGGTTGTGTTTCTGGTGGCTATCACTTCTGTCAGGCGTGTGTCTGAGTTGGCGGCGCTGTCCATTCAGCCCCCCTACTATGAGAGACACCAGGACAAGGTGGTGTTTCGTTTCAAACCTGACTTTCTGCCTAAGGTAGTGTCTGCTTTTCACTTGAATCAGGATATTGTTCTTCCTTCTTTGTGCCCTAATCCTAGCAATGCTAAGGAGAGAGTTTCGCACTATTTGGATGTGGTTAGGTGTCTGAAGTACTATCTGGTGGCTACTGCACCTTTCAGGAAAACTGATTCTCTTTTTGTGGTCCCTTCTGGTCCTAGGAAGGGTTTGGCTCCAGCCAAGTCTACTATCAGCAAGTGGATTTGTCAGGCTGTGATTCAGGCCTACTCTGCTAAGGGGAAGAATCCTCTCTTCCGCCTCACTGCTCATTCCACTCGTGCTTTTAGTGCCTCTTGGGCTTTTCAGCACCAGGCTTCTGTTGAACATGTTTGCAAGGCCGCTACTTGGTCTTCTGATCATACCTTTTCAAAGTTTTACAAGGCTGATGTTAGGGCCTTGGCTGATGCTGTTTTTGGCCGAAGGGTTCTGCAGGCGGCAGTGGTTTAAATTGCCTGCTGCTGCCTTTTTTCTTGGGGATCCCACCCTACTTTATGGACACTGCTATTGGATGTCCCGATTGTAAGTATTATATTTGGAGCAGGACGTACTGTATACTGAGAATAATACAATTCTGTGATTACTCACCTGTAGAATTGGTATTATGAGAGACACCAGGACAAGGTGGTGTTTCGTTTCAAACCTGACTTTCTGCCTAAGGTAGTGTCTGCTTTTCACTTGAATCAGGATATTGTTCTTCCTTCTTTGTGCCCTAATCCTAGCAATGCTAAGGAGAGAGTTTCGCACTATTTGGATGTGGTTAGGTGTCTGAAGTACTATCTGGTGGCTACTGCACCTTTCAGGAAAACTGATTCTCTTTTTGTGGTCCCTTCTGGTCCTAGGAAGGGTTTGGCTCCAGCCAAGTCTACTATCAGCAAGTGGATTTGTCAGGCTGTGATTCAGGCCTACTCTGCTAAGGGGAAGAATCCTCTCTTCCGCCTCACTGCTCATTCCACTCGTGCTTTTAGTGCCTCTTGGGCTTTTCAGCACCAGGCTTCTGTTGAACATGTTTGCAAGGCCGCTACTTGGTCTTCTGATCATACCTTTTCAAAGTTTTACAAGGCTGATGTTAGGGCCTTGGCTGATGCTGTTTTTGGCCGAAGGGTTCTGCAGGCGGCAGTGGTTTAAATTGCCTGCTGCTGCCTTTTTTCTTGGGGATCCCACCCTACTTTATGGACACTGCTATTGGATGTCCCGATTGTAAGTATTATATTTGGAGCAGGACGTACTGTATACTGAGAATAATACAATTCTGTGATTACTCACCTGTAGAATTGGTATTATGAGAGACACCAGGACAAGGTGGTGTTTCGTTTCAAACCTGACTTTCTGCCTAAGGTAGTGTCTGCTTTTCACTTGAATCAGGATATTGTTCTTCCTTCTTTGTGCCCTAATCCTAGCAATGCTAAGGAGAGAGTTTCGCACTATTTGGATGTGGTTAGGTGTCTGAAGTACTATCTGGTGGCTACTGCACCTTTCAGGAAAACTGATTCTCTTTTTGTGGTCCCTTCTGGTCCTAGGAAGGGTTTGGCTCCAGCCAAGTCTACTATCAGCAAGTGGATTTGTCAGGCTGTGATTCAGGCCTACTCTGCTAAGGGGAAGAATCCTCTCTTCCGCCTCACTGCTCATTCCACTCGTGCTTTTAGTGCCTCTTGGGCTTTTCAGCACCAGGCTTCTGTTGAACATGTTTGCAAGGCCGCTACTTGGTCTTCTGATCATACCTTTTCAAAGTTTTACAAGGCTGATGTTAGGGCCTTGGCTGATGCTGTTTTTGGCCGAAGGGTTCTGCAGGCGGCAGTGGTTTAAATTGCCTGCTGCTGCCTTTTTTCTTGGGGATCCCACCCTACTTTATGGACACTGCTATTGGATGTCCCGATTGTAAGTATTATATTTGGAGCAGGACGTACTGTATACTGAGAATAATACAATTCTGTGATTACTCACCTGTAGAATTGGTATTATGAGTATACAGTACGTCCTGCTCCAACCCACCCTTGGTTTTGCATTATCTTGGATCCCCTGTATGGTGATAGTTATCATTGTTATAGTTGATAGTTTGGGTTGTTTTATTCTCCTGGCTTCTTGTTAACTGCTTTTCAATGCTGGGGATTTGTGGGAGGTCCCCGGGTATTTGAGGGGTCGGGAGGAGCCTATTTTCGATGTCTCTGCAGTCCAGCGCCATCTGGCGGAGTATAACCCGATTGTAAGTATTATATTTGGAGCAGGACGTACTGTATACTCATAATACCAATTCTACAGGTGAGTAATCACAGAATTGTATTTTTAGATGCTGGGGAATCGTTTAAGGGTTTGTGCTTTTCAATAAACAAAGAAGCTAAAAGAATTTTGGGAGTCCCCTATAAATTTCTATGTGTGTAATGCACTGCCCACTGTGGCGGGCGCCCGGCTAACCAAGAAGAATCTGAAATTTATACACACACACACACACAAACACTGGTTAAGTGCTGGGCTGGCAAATAACACTAATCAGGCAAGCCTTCTGCCAAACGACACTACATTTATTATAAAAAAAAATCAATGGCACTGAGCGTACATATGCAAAAACTACACACATGATGATAAGCAATAAAAAGCAAATTGCTTTTAAAAACGTATACACAAAAGGAGGCCCCCACTGGGAAAAACCCAGACACCCTGACGAAGCTCCCGAGGTGGAGCGAAACGATCGTCGGTATCCTGCCCCCCCGTTCACGCCTCCTCCTCTCACACAGTCCAGCACACGCAGGCTGCATGCAGTAATCACGTCTGATGTGCGGCGCGTAACACAGGACCCGTGGGAACCGATGGCTGGTGACTACCTCATTCAAGGGCGGTGAGACTCCTTCATTGCGCAATCTCAGTGACGGTGAATGGCCGCTGCGCCAATATGGATATGATATGCTCAGTCTGACGCCCTGTCATCGCTATCTATACTGTGATTCCTTAGGAGCACCGATATATATCAACTGGCAAAATCCCATACACGTGGGACTACATTTATGCTGATGCCGCATCAACGATATAATACCTGTTGTGCTAGTGAAAAATTTGCCTTGGTGAACTTGGCCATTTATAATACCTGGAAGTGGACTTTCAGTCCCTCATATCTAAGGCTGGCCAGCTGGTGTGTGTGGACGGTGTGTATTTGGATGCGTGGTGTCTGGGTTTTTCCCAGTGGGGGCCTCCTTTTGTGTATACGTTTTTAATAGCAATTTGCTTTTTATTGCTTATCATCGTGTGTGTAGTTTTTGCATATGTACACTCAGTGCCATTGATTTTGTTATAATAAATGTAGTGTCGTTTGGCAGAAGGCTTGCCTGATTAGTGTTATTGGCCAGCCCAGCACTTAACCAGTGTTGTTTGTGTGTGTGTATATATTTCTGCTTTTTAATAAATCCTGGTAAAGGTCCGGTTTAAAGGGTAAGTCCACTTTCTATGATATTTTTAAAAGTTTATATTTTTTGTGCCAAAAGGATGTCCTCAAGGTGCTAAGCTGATCTAGTATGGTTTTGTTTTTCCAATAAAAATAAAAGTGTGTTTTATGGAAACAGTTTCCACTACCTGCAATCTGTTGCCAGTGACAACATACACAAAGAGGCTGATTCACTACTAATGTCAGGTATTGCGAGATGTAGCGCCAGCTAAGTGTGTCTGGTGCTCCACACCATGTTTAACAAAACACTAGACACACACAGCGGTGACGCTCTAAAGCTGGGCGCTGTAGCATAGAACGCCAGGCGTTGTGTGATCTGTTTTTGAACACATATAAACCAGTAACAAAGCGAAAAAAACACATGGAATGACATTGTTTTAACACTGTGACATTAACACTTTTGTGCCAGACCTGTAAATACAATTCTCCATAAAAAAATAAAAAGTCCAAAAAGTTTATAAAAGTGTTTGTTTACAGGCCAGGAGAGGTCACACAATGATTTTAGCAAAAAAAAAAAAAAAACTATTTACACACAAATGAAGACCCGCTGAAATGTATGGGAGAGCGCTACAGAGTGACAGGTACTACATGGCACTCCAAGCCTAGAGCGCTGGTGCTATACACTGAGCCACCTGGATTAATACACGTGGCACCACATGGTGCTGTTAGAGGTGCTCACCAGATTTGCTTTCTTAAATGTGGTTTTGCGTACAGCGCCAGGCGTTCACCAGACACTGCCTGCCAATACAAAGCACTACCTGGTGCTTTGTTCTTAAATAACCCCCAAAGTCTGTACACCAGTCTGTACACCAAAACTACAGAAGTAAGATCTGTACAGAACACTGCTGCCATGGCCACTGCTGAGGTGGGGGAGCTCACTCACCCTTATTCATGGCCAAAAATTAAAAAAAATAAATCAAAACTAAGTCAGCTCAGCACCTTGAGGACATCATTTTGGCACACAAAAATATACACTATCAACAATTCCATTGAAAGTGGACTTTCCCTTTAATCTGTGTAAATAATGCTTTGTTATTGCTATATTTGCTATATTAACATAGTTAAGGACAAACTGAAGAAGGAAAACAATTAACATTTTTAGTAAAATGACCCTATAATCAAAAATTCCTTTGGGTCTTGCTTAACAATCGCACTCAGGGGACCCAGATTTAAAACTATGTGAAAACCTTAGGGTCGCTGGTAATTTGACCTTCCCCGGTGGTTCCCAGATCACTTCTGATGCCAGCGGTCACATTCCCATCTCCACTGTAGCTGAAGTGCGCTCCTATGCCCAGCCATTCAGATAGGCTGGTGGTGGGAGCGCTTCCCTTCCATCTTGTATGTGACGGATGGTATGGGGCTTTTTAATAGACTTAGTTATTTGATGGGGAGAAGAGGAGGGGGAGCGGGTTTGGCAGTTGCCGAGTGGACATCTTTAGACTCTGCAGGCCAGCTATTCAGGGGAGTCAAGCAACGAGATCCACTGGGACCAAGTCTGGGTAGAGTTTGAAGTTGAGTTGTGTAAGGATGATGTTAATTCTTCCAAGCGATACATGTCACTTACCCTGGAGAACCACATGGAGACTGTGAAAGGGGTCATCTGTTTCCAGAGGGCCGGGATGTAGGCCCTAGCTTTTAGCAGTAGCACTCAGGAGTTTTTATACTCCTTTCTTGAAAAAGATGCAAGGTGCGGAAGGCAGCGCCCCCCCCCCCCCCCCCCCAATGGACACTTCGCTAATATTCCTAGTATGTCACACACCCCACTTCCAAATATTCATGACACTTGGGAAGCCGGCCTGTAGAGGGCGATCTTGCAGAGATGACATGGAAAAAGGAGCCCCTCCTGGTCCATAAGTACTGGGTTCATATCAGTAGTCCTCAAACTTCCTCCTCAAGGGCCGAGACAGGCCAGGTTTTGCAGCTCTCCACGCTACTCCACAGGTGAATTAACTGGTGCTAAGACAGAGCTATAGCCCTAATTATTACATCTGTGCATCAGCATAGAGAGCTGCAAAACCTGGCCTGTCTCGTCCCCTTGAGGAGGAAGTTTGAGGACTACTGCGGTTATATTGTATGCCTTCCAGCCCTGGCTGTATGGTTCAGGCAAAGGTAGATACATACACCTTCTGGGGTATACAGGAGTTTTATTCCTCCGTGAGACCCAAATGTGGGTAGGCGGTTTCCGGGTTGGTGTTCCCAGCATGGGATGCCCCTGTCCCTTTATAATCCCCTTGTGCCTTATGGGTGCATTTCTATCCTCTCCCCTTTAGTTCTCCTTTACCCTGCTGGGGTAAAAAGGAGGGGGGGGGGCGCATTATCTGGGCTTATTTGTCACCATGCACACAAATAATAAAAAAAAAAAAAAAAAAAAAAAAGATATATAAAATAAATCTTTATTACATATATATTATGTATGTTTACTATACTATTTAATAGGATATGTTTTATTTAGATTTTCCTATCTCTGTCTAGGCAGCATTCTTTTTTGCTTACCTTTTAAAGCTCTTTGTTTTTGGCTGTGTTCAGATTTGAATTTCCCTCCATTCTTGGTCATGTAATTCTGAGGGTGGGCGGGGCTTAGGCACACAGCAGAGCACCTTGGTGTGCTCTCTTTGTCTGCCTGGCTCCTGCTGCTTCCCTATGGTCTTCCCTCATGGTGCGAGCTGATTTCCTGGTGCTGTGAGTACCCCTCAGCTTGCTGAAGGGAGTTTCTGCCATTTTTTTCATGCTTTGTCATTTATTGTATTGTGTGCATTGGTGACTGTTTGTTTTCTTTGTAGGTGGAAACTCTTTATTTTAAAGGGGTTTCTCCTGGTCTTTAGCCCTTAAAGCCTTATTTGGGGGTCCATTTCTGTTAATATCCTCCCACTTGGGACTATTTAAAGGGGCATCCCGGGTAGCAATTGCGTAAATCCCATATATACTTGGCGACTATAATCAATTATAGTATAATACTAAACACCATATGGAGGCATCTCAGGACAACGTGCATGCAGTTCCCTCTGTACAGACTCGGCAATGTTTTGGATGTGGGGCATCCCTTGTTGGGGATAACGCAATTCTTTGCGTCCCTTGTGCTCAATTAACTATTATGCAGCAAACTGGGGCCCAGGCTTTGGCGTCTGCGACTTCTGCCTTATCTCCTACTCCGCCATGTTTTGTCCGTACCCCCAGTGATATTGTCATGGGTGGTGAGTCACATTCTGATTTATGTGCCAGATTGGCTCATCTTGAAAAATTAATGTCTAGCTCTGTGGCCAAGAAGGCTTCAGCTAAAAGGAAACATTTGACTCAGGCCGTTCCGGTAAGTGAGTTGGATAATTGTGAAATGCTTTATTGGTCTGATCCTTCTCAGTTTGAAGAAGGAGAATTATATGAGGATTCAGATGTTTCTGATGAACAGCAAATTGTTGGTACTGTGATTGAGCAGGGTGAAGGCTCTTGCTCAGTTATTTGAGGTTTTGGTTATCACTCAGAAGTAGTCCCTCCTCAAAAAGGGGAATTCTTTGGAGTCTCTAAACCTCGTTCAGAATTTCCAAATCAAAAGCATTTTGATTAAATTATTCTTAAAGAATGGGAGAAGCCTGCACGGCTTCCTGGCATTCCCTTGGGCTGGGACAAGAAATATCCCTTCCCAGCTGATACTGTTAAGCGTTGGTCATCACCACCTGTGGTGGATGCCCCTGTGCTTAATTTATCCAATTCTTCTGTGTTGCATTCTCCTGACTACACTCCAAAGATGGAGAGGATAAGCGTATTGATCAAATGGCGTGCCACGCTTTTTCCAGTGCGGGCTCTGCTTTGCTGTCTGTTGGTGCTTCAGCACTCATGACAGTGGCTATTAGGTCTGTTGTGAGAGACCTAATGAATTACTCAGGGCTTGATCCGGCCTCTGATGAGTACGCCGCTCTTAAGCAATGTGAGATATCTTTTTTACTTTCTGCCTTAGATGATACTCTGCTCATGTGCAGCAGAACCTCTGCCTTGTTAATCGCCATTCGGCGGTCAGTATGGTTGTGGCAGTGGGCAGCCGATATTGTAGCCAAGAAATCGCTTACAGCGCTCCCTTTTGTGGGATTGCGCCTCTTTGGAGAAAAATTGGATTCTGTCACTAAAGGAGGTAAATTACCTCAGCGTAAGAAACAACGTTGTTCCTTTCGTGGAGTGGCCTCTTTTAACCCTTCCTTTCGAGGGTCTAGATCCGGTAGAGGATCGGCCTTTTCAGCCCCTAGAGGGAATGCATGGAATAGAGGAAGGGGACGTGGCCGCCCAAGTCAGAATTGGGTGTCCAAAACCAAATCTGCCACTAAGCCTGCTCAACACTGAGGTGACGCCCTCACCCTTACGGGTTCTGGAAGTAGTCTCTTCTGGTTACAAACTGGAATTCGAGTTCCCGCCTCCTCCCAGATTTTTCATGTCCCGGATGCCATCAGATCCGGCAATTGCGCAGGGACTGCGGGCAGCAGTAGCGAATCTGTTAAACATGGCTGTCATCTGCCTAGTGCCTCCAGCGGAAAGGGGCTTGGGGTTTTACTCCAACCTATTCACGGTACCCAAAAAGGACGGCACTGTTCGGCCTATCCTAGACCTAAGGAGACTCAATCAATTTATCAGTTTCAGAAAATTCCGCATGGAGTCTCTGCGATCAACGATCGATGCTCTCCATCAGGGGGACTTCCATAGACATCAAGGATGCTTATTTGCACATTCCTATTTTTCCGGGTCATCAGAGATTTCTCAGGTTCTAGATAGAAGACCAGCATTATCAATTTGTGGCCCTGCCATTCGGCCTTACCTCGGCCCCAAGAGTCTTTGCCAAGATGCTAGGAGGAGTGATGGCTATATTCAGGGTCCAGGGCATCCGCATTGTGCCTTTTCTGGACGATCTTATCGCGCCCTCCTCCCTCGAACAATCAGAGTTGGACACCAGGACGGTGGTCTCTACGCTAGAGAGGTTCGGATGGGTAATAAGTTACCCCAAATCCTCTCTCTGTCCGTCCAGGGAAATTCCCTTCCTGGGCCTGATTCTGGATACATTTCAGGCCAAGGTATTCTTAGTATACAGTACGTCCTGCTCCAGATATAATACTTACACTCGGGTTATCCTCCGCCAGATGGTGCTGTACTGCAGAAGCATACGAAAACAGGCTCCTCCCGGCCCTTCAAATACCCAGGGACCTCCCACGAATCCCCAGATTTCTCTGCAGTGCTCACTGCGAAGACATGAAGTATCACTCTCTTGCAGGTGAGCGGGGCTATCAAGCCTGTGGCCCTGTTGGGCTATTCCCACCCATCCTCCCGGTGATGTGCCTCCCAGCTTGGGCTGCGTCGGTCGGGTGAAGGTAGGCAGCACCTTGTGTGCTTATGGAGCCATGCTCCACCGCAGTCCCCCACCAAAGGGTAGGCGGTATAGGCTGATGGTGAGCCTCTAGAGGATGCCCTCCTGCGCTATTATCCCGTGCCCCATGTAGCGGTGGGCCCTATACAAAGGGTCGCCATCCTCCCTCGTTCCCCCCGTAGTCCGGGGGGAAAGAAAGGGGAGGGGGGTATGTGTGTGTGTAGCAAGGTCTTGTGTATGTTTTACACGTTATGGCCTTAGTCTGACCGGACTAGTATCCCAGGGGACAGAACCGCGGAGTTAGTTCCTACTGTGTAATTGCCGCCGCGCGCACTTCTTCCTTGTTGGATGTGCGGCGCCGGGCGGCGACGTCGCCTCAGACGCTGCGGCGTCTTCATTGGCAAAGCATCTCCTCTAGTGTCCCATTCACTCCACTCCTATAACAGTTTGTATCCACCTCAGAGCTTGACGCTCTTCGAGGGGGGGGCGGGAACATAGGTTGGCGCGTTACGCGTCACGGGACGCTCTGGCCCGCCCTTCGAGGTTCGCTTTGGCGCCATTTTGATGCTGGTCGCACGCACGCGTGGTGGCGGTTCTCCTTCTCCCTTGGTCTGTAAGTGCCCTAGCGGGCGATTTTCATGATCCTCCTTACTGCACATGGTTCTGACACCCTTTATTCCCATTATGTCTTTCAGACTGGTGAACACCATTGGCTTCTCCCGGCCCGGTGTTAAATTATAGCGGGCCTTGTTAAATTCTCCCACTTCCATAGCGGGTCTTGGGGCATCTAGGGTTACTTATAGTGTAAATCCCTACGGGCATATTGTGCCTTGTTTAATCACCATATGCAGGCATCTCAGAATTATGTGACCGGGGTCCCTCTGGGACAAGACCAGCGGTGTATAGCGTATGGACAACCCCATGCTGATGCTGGCAGGGCACGGGTCTGTGTACCCTGTGCCGAGCAAGCACTGGCCCTGCACTCAGGTCGAGTAAAAAATCTGTAAGTAACCAGCTCACCACCTGTATGCATAAGATTCCTCTGGCACGGATAAAGAAAGACTCTTGATCATTCCAATAGACATTCACAGAAAAATATCCAGCTTGGAGGAATAAAACTTAACTTTTACTGTAGAATCCAAAAAATAAAACAAGTCCATAAGCAAAAAGTGGTACAAGCATCAGTGTCAGTGGCCCGTATAACACCCCCTCCCCCCAAACACCGTGACGTGTTTCAGGCTAACACGAGCCCTTAGTCATACAAAGTATATGTGCAAATGTGGGTTTTAAATAACAAGACAATCAATAAACAATCACAAAACAAACAGTAAACCGGTGCGCTCACCTGTCCCGCCCGACCGCGCGACGGCCTGCCTGTCTCAGATAAAAGACGTAACATACGCGGCTCGGGCTCCCAGTGCAGACAGGGGAAATGTTAACTCCTCCCCTTCAATGACTTAAGCGGCGAGCCCCCATCTCAATAAGAGATGATAGGCTGAGGCTTGTCTAATAACGAGCGGGTACTAATATACATGCAGCCAGCAAAAGTTAAAGGCGGCGCGATTGACAACATTAGCAGCGTGGATAAAGATTATTCATCCCTCATACAGGAAATGGACCATTGAAAGGATATATATCCTGATGTATATACACACAGTGTAATTGATTATGATCAGTGGCGGCGTGGACACAATTGTCTGTCCCTTATTAGGGAAACGGCGCCTTGAGGAAATATATATAAGTCACCCTAGATATTTGAGAAAGTAACGATTGTAGGGCGCATGTGTGTATGAAATATATATTCAGCAAAGAGCGACTATAGATTCTACTCCAATATAATGACATGTATAACGCTGATACAGAATGTAGCATGCAAATCAAGGACTGTAAAGGGGGAAGATCAAAATCATAATACCCATAGCCCATTGTTAATACAACCAAGTCCCATACGACAGAAAATTACATCGGGACATGAGAAACAATGTACCATTCAAATAGTCCTAAAATACTACCATATAATTGTAAAGTGCTATCACAAACTCCATAAGTGAACCCCCATAAATGGAACCCCATAAATGGAAGATTACTGGGACCATCACCGGTCACAAACATTTTATCTCTTCATTAATATGACATCACAGGACTAATAATGGACCATTTGTCACCCAAATCATAGTTCAAATGTTCTGGATGAATTATCACTATTTCTGGAAGTGACTCCATCACAACCTATCCAGATAGGTGTGTTAACATGCATTATAGTTAAATATGATTAATAGCGGCGTAGTTAGCATTGTCCGCCCCTTATTGAGGAACCAGCGCATTGAAAAAATATATGTATATCACCCCAGATTTAGAAAGGTAACGATTATACGGCGCATCCACCCAAATTCCATATGATAGAAAAACACATCAGAACATGAGAACAATGTGCCGCTCATATAATATTAAAATGCTGCCATACAATGGTAAAATGCTATCACAGACTCCATGAGTGAACCCCATAAAAGGACCCCATAAATGGAAGATCACTAGGATCATCAACGGTCATAAACATTTTATCTCTTTCTTAAAGTGACAACACAAGACTAACAAAGGACTATTGGCCACCCAGGTCACAGTTCAGTTATTCTGGATAAAATATCGTTATTTCTGGAAGTGGCTCCATCCAGATTAAAATCGCCCCCATAGATTGTGTAGCTGTACACCGCGTTCATAGAATGGAAAAAAAATCTGATATATGGGCGAACCCCCGCCAACCTACAAGGTAGTCTGCACCACTTCCATTTATCTACAGGTGAAAGTATGCTCAATTTTACAAAAATATAAACACCTAAGATCTTTTAACTTGAAAAGGAGTCTAAAATATTTATCCACCAATACCTGTGAGTTAAAACCACCATAATCTAAAACCATATACTCTAAAAGTGTGGGTAGGGGTACCAATTGAATGATTCTCTTATAAGAGAATAACAGACTGACTCTTAACAATTTGTGAACAGGGAAATATCCAGTCTATCATTAAGCCCTTGGGGACAACGTGTGCCCAACAACAAAATCCATTTAGCTTCAGCTTTCAATAAGGCACTCAGGTCGGCCAGTGGCTACACCTAGCTTCAATTCACCTATCTCCCCAGGCATAAATTTCTCTCCTGCTGAGTCGCCTACAAGTGGGGAATTGCAGCCTGCCGGCCCTTCCAGGCTGCCTACGGCTGAACAGATTATTGCTAGGTTGTCAGAGCGAATGGGCCCTGGTAGGAAGCGGCACCTGTCGCCCCATGTTTCTGTATGCTCTATGAGAACTGAGGGGTATGCTACTCCGTGTGACTATACCCCGTCTGAAGAAGGGGAATTGTTCTCTGACTCCAGCTCTTCTGATGAGATGACGAGGACTCTTGATGATTCTGGCCCGGATTACTGGGGCCAGTGTGACACTGATGACCTGTTGCTTAAGGTCTTTAGGGCACTGTCTATATCTCCCCCCCGGTCAGGTCCCCAAGCCTAGAGGGGAGCGTTTCCATACTGCGACTGCACGTTTGGAATTTTTAGAGCAGGCTCATTTCCATGCTCATGTCCTCAAAGAATGGGAATGCCCCAGTAAACTTCCAGGGGTTCCAGGGGACTGGGATAGGAAATACCCATTTCCCCCTGAGGTGGTTAATTGCTGGTCGTCACCCCCCATGGTGGATGCGCCGATCATAGGGGTCCCTAACCCCCCCTTAATTACAACCCCTGCCTATAGCGCCCTTCGGGATGCCGAGGACCGACACATTGAGCTGCTGGCCTCCCATGCCTTTTCTTGTGCCGGGACGGCGCTACTTCCGGCCTGTGCCGCAGCCATTACTGCGGTGGCCGCTAGAACCCTCATCAAAAAATTGCTCGATCATCACTCCGAGGATCTCCCTTGGGAGGTGTTCAATGCACTCTCCAATTGTGATGTATTTGTGAAGTTTATTCTATTGGCGCTAGAGGACGCGATTAGAATGTGTGCAAGAACTTCCGCCCTTGCGGTGGCTATTCGTCGCCTGCTCTGGCTGTGACAGTGGGGTGCTGATGATGCTAGAAAGAAGACTCTTACTGGGCTCCCCTTCAGAGGGTGACGCCCATTTGGGGCCCGTCTAGACGTGTTCGGAAAAAAGGGCAAATCGCCCCTTCGCAGACGGCCGTCCCGGCCCCCTCGAGGCAGGAGCACCCCCCCTCCACCCTACCTTAGTGTTAAACAGGAACCAGGGGTGTCTTTCCGGATTTTTGGGGCAGACTCTGTTCCTACGAGCAGCAGGCAACGCTCTGGGCCCTCCTGCGGGGCTAAGCCCAAATCTTCCACCAAACCCCCTCGAGCATGATGGGGCGTCCTCGCCCGGCGGGGTGAGGGGACGACTGCAGCACCTGGCTCTTATCAGGAGGCATTTCGCCTCACTCTGGCGGATCAGGAGGTGGTGTCCTCCAGATACAGGATAGAGTTTGCTGCACTGCCTTCCCCAGTTCTTTATCAGACCCCAGGTCTCTGCCCCTGTTTGGTTGCTGGCTCAGGCCATGTTAGGCCTGCAAGGTCTGAGGGTCTCTTGCAGATTGCCCGTAATAGGCAGAGGCAAGGGTCGATATACCACCTCCCACAGCCCCCAAAGGATGGGTCAGGTGGCCCATTCTGGATCCACAGCAATTATCTAATTACAGGCAGTTTCCTGCATGGATACTCTTGAGTTTGGCCATCTGCACCTTGCGCCCAGAGGGTGTCTTGCCGCCTGGGGCACTCTTCAATGCTTATGTTTACATCCCTGTGCCCTCAGATCTGAGGCTCTCCAGGTTCGTGTTGGAAGTCCAACACTGTTAATTGTGGCCCTGCTATCTGGCCTCTCTTCAATTCCTAGTGTGTCACTCAGGTGCTGTCGATGGTGATGTCTCCGTTGAGACCAAGGGACGTCCACGCGATGTTTACCCGGACGCCCTTCCTCACTTCCCTGTCTCTGAGTCAGGATAGTTGGATACCCGGCTGGCGGGCCATTGGGAGTCATTTGGATGGGTGTTCAATCACCTCGAGTCCTCGCTGTTCCCTAAAGTGGTGACTCCATTAATAGGAATGATTCTGGATCAGGGTCGAACCAGATTCTCCCCCTTTCAGCAATTAGGTGGGCATTCTGGTCTCATGAGCCCAGTCCCTCACTACTGTCCCGGTTTCTTAACCAGGCAGGGATGCAACTGGTGGGCCGTGGTTAACTTGCTCGGCAGGAGCCCGAGCAGCTAATGAGGTCCCTTATGCTTAGTTCGCTTGGGCCGTCTGCGACTTCTAGTGGTAAGCATAGGACAGGGATCCAGCACTCCAGGAGCAGGGCCTGTGGGCCTTCCCTCCTGTATGACATTCTTCTCTTGAAAGTGGATGAACTCGTGGGACCTGTCTGGGGGCAGTTCCCTCTTGCCTTCCTGGAGGCGGTCACCATGGACGCCAACCTCTCGGGTTGAGGGGATGGTTCTTCCAAAAACTCCCGGCGAGTTTGGTGTTGGTGGGGGCTTAGAGGGTCCCTACTTCTATGGAAGTCTAAGCAGAAAGCATTTTTCAGTTGGCTCTTCTCACTTGGCCGTTCCCCCTCCGAAATTGCCAGGCTGGGGGTGCTCGGTCCGTCTGACGTCAGACGTACTACATTAAGCATTGGAAGGGGCCTGGTGCTGGCGGACCTTCCAGGGAGTGTCTATGTTCCCTTCTGGGCGGAGACAATGCATGTGTGTGATATTAGCTCCGGCGATGCCCCTCTGTGACAGGATGTGCTAATCCACGTGTCGTTATGGAGTCCAACCAGTCATGGATCTGTTGGGTTCCGTCACCTTCACAGGCTATCGGCCTTTGTTTCCCTGTCCCAGGATCCTATGTCAGTGGTCCGGATGCCTTTAGTACTGTCTTGACAGGACGTCGGTTCTGTATGTCTTCTCCATTCCCTCTGCCAGGCAGGGTTATGCGGAAGATTACTCTGGTAAGGGTACCAGTGATTCTGGTGGCCCCATGTCTTGGAGACATGACCAGGATATGTGTAGGAGTGAACCCTGACCTTGCTTACATCTCCAACAGTGAGGACCTACATCCGGATAACATTTGTGGAGAATGCTAGATACTCTGTACCACCTGGAAAGTAGTTTATAGCCCACTTCTTAGTAATTGCATGAGATCGAGGCTTTGTGGGAACAGTACAGCATCCTGCTCTGCTGGTCTGGAGTAAACGTCATTCCCAGATCAGATTCCCATTTGTGAAAGAAAATGAGTTTGGTGTTGTCTTTTGGATTAGTTAGGAGGTACTTCTTAATGACTGATTTTTACAATCTTTCCTCCCTAAGGAACCTATAATAATTTTTAGGAGATCAAAAAACGTAAGAGGCGGTCTAGTTCATAGTCTTTACGAGGAGAAAACAAAGGAAGACAGCACTTATTGGTGTGGGGGATGTGCCCTGTGCAAATACATAAAAATTGGGGCAACGTTAATATTAGCGAATAGAGGGGAGCTCATAATAAAACGGGGGGGGGGGGGGGGGGAACCTCGCATCATTTTTTTGGGGAATTTTAAGGGGGGGACAAAAAGGGAGTTTTTCTTTAAGTCATATGTTATTACTACTGTACTCGACAAAGCCATTTTTATTTAAACATGGTGTGACCTCTCCAGGATAAACTCTTTTTGTCCGGCGCAACTTGCTGGAAAGTGAGTGAGAAGTGAGTAGATGGTGGTCATAATCGTGTTGGGTATACACCCCACAGCACACCCACTCCATTTATTCCAGTGATGGGGATTATGTGAGAACACCCCCTCCATTGCAATGGATGGAGAGTGCACGTTTTGCGAGGCGTATATCCGACGCCTTTTTGCCTGCCATCTAGGACCAGAGAAGACTGCCGGGTCTCTCGAATTCTGATCTTGGTAAGTTTTAGTACAGCAGGTTCCTGCAGTCTAGCTGCGCTGGACGAAAGGGGAGTAGCAATCTTTTTTTGCTGGTGAATCCCTTTTACAGCCAAGCTGTAACATACACACTGAAGAAAGTGTGTATATATAATTCTAATACTGGTTAACGATACAGTACAATAAATTAATCGTGTGTTGCCCAAGTTAAAATTAAGAAACTTAAGTAAATAACTATTTTCATTTCCATTGCCCTGGCCATTTATCTTAAAAGATGTCCTGACAGGCTGAACTGTGATGCCAAACAAATGAAGATAATTGGTGCAGGTGAGGTTGACATTAGACTGCACAATAAGATCAAATGGCATTGCATTCAGGCCATAAAGCTCCCCTGTCTATCTGCAGTCAGTGAACACTAACAGTGAATAGTAAATACCAAGCCAAGGGTCAGCATGGCAGCTTAGGATTGATTGTCCCTGGGACAGCAAGCATTGTTTTTTTTTTTTTTTTCGTTTTTTTTTTTTACAAACATTCATGTCAGACCTCCCCCTTAGCAGATGGTCCTGAGATTTTTGAAAAACATTTCCTTCTGCTATTCTGAGTCCCACACTGCTCTTTAAGCTGCTTGAATTCTCAGTAGGAAAGGGAGTGAGATATAGGTTAGAGAGTTATTGATAAGCCCAGCAAGGTCACAGTTAAGGGGCCTGGAAACCAGACAAGCTGCAGAAATTCATCCTTCCCTGGAATTAAGCATTCACTAGAAAGCACTCTCAAAAATGCTTATATAAAAAATATAGAGGAAAAAGTATGATGTGTCCAAGAAATCAATAAAGTCTAAAGCCTTGTTTGTACCTAACCTTTCTTAAGAAATTGCTTGGGTAATCTATCATCCACATGTGACAGTACGTACCAATTTGTGCTGGCGAGGCTAGGGCATAACTGCTTTAGCAAGTACAAAATTAAATCAAAGCTGCCACCATTTTATGAATATATTTGTGGCAATTAAGATTTTAAGAGGTTTAAATGTGTTAACATTTTAGTGTGTTGGCCAGGTACTATTTTTACCCTTTTTTTTAATATTTTTTTTATTATAGCGTACTTCCATTTTTATAAAGCCCATCTATATAAATTATAGCATTAAAGGCCCTTTGAAAAAAAAAAATCCCTTTCTAGCCCAGAGTTTAGTTTAGGCACAAAATGCATTTTAGCATTGGATGTGAAAAATAAGGAGAAACATTGGGCGTGGCAACAGTGATGTAATTTAAGTACACTGTGTGCTTTGCATATATCATAGTAAAAAAAATGCATTGTTATTACTGCCAGCACATAGTGTGACCAGATAAAAGGGGGGGGGGGGGGGGGGGTGCTGCAGGCTAAAAGCGTCTCCAGCCTGCCAGCGCATATTGTGACCAGAGAGGAGGGAGGGGTTTCATAGCTGGGGGGTGTTTCCGTTCTTTGTCCAGTGAAGGTTGATTCAAGGACCAGGTCAGCAGAGTAGGGATTGAAAGCTGAATGAGGAAGTGATTTCCTTACTAAGGAGACTGACAAACAAAAAATCACAGCGCTCCAGCCACTCAATGAAAGGTAAGCTGATTGGAGGAGAGCCCACACTTGTACCATGGGGGCAGAGATCAAGGTGATTTACTGGGCAAGGGGGGGTTGAACCCAGGTCAGGGAGATAATAGGAAAGCATGAAAAGCTGGCTACTTCCAAGGAGGGGGAAGTCTGAGAAAACAAATCCCTCCCTCCCCCCCCACACCACTCCTAACCCCTAGTCTATACTTCCACAATGATCTCTAAGAAAATAACTCTTTGTAGTGTTTTTTTGAAGATCAGCCAAGGCTACCAAATGACCATGGACTTTTGCATCGTGTCATATTTAGCATGAAGAAGTTTTTCATTTCAGAGGCTAAATTAGTTTGCCTTTAGCCAATTTTGGATAGTAGGTGTCTGTTTGGACTCTCATGGACCTTATATATTTATCAACTAATATGTGCAACTAAAATGAAACACTGCCCAACAGAAAACCTAGTATGGCGGAGAATACACACTATATTTCCCCGTCCCTATAAGATGCGTCTGCCCATAAGACACACTTAGAATTTGAAGAGGGAAAATAAGAAAAGTATTATTCTGAACCAAATGTTGTGAACCAAATAAAAGACAAGGTGCAGAATCACACAATTACACGCAGCGTGGCATCCCCTCCCAATCCCTATAAGCAGTGTGGCATTCCCCCCTCCCATTCCCTGTAGGTGGTGTGGCATTCCCACCCTCCCATTCCCATAGGAATTGTGACATCCCCCCTCCCATTCCCCACAGGCACTGTGGCCATCCCCCTCCCATTCGCCTAGACATTGTGGCATCCCTCTCCCATTCCCATAGGCATTGTGGCTATCCCTCTCCCATTCCCATAGGCAGTGTGGCATTCTCGCTCCCATAGACAGTATTGCATTCTCCTTCCCATTCCCATAGGCAGTGTGACATCCCCCCTCCCATTCCCCATAGCCAGTGTGGTATCCCCCTATCCCATTCCCCATAGACAGTGTGGTATCCCCCTATCCCATTCCCCACATACAGAGTGGTATCCCCCCTCCCAATCCCCATAGGCAGTGTACCTTCCCCCTTTCCATTCTTTTTAGGCAGTGTTGCATCCCCTTTCCCATTCCCTGTAGGCATTGTGGCATTACCACCCTCCCACTCCCATAGGCATTGTTGCATTCCCCCCCTCCCACTCCCATAGGAATTGTGGCATTCCCACCCTCCCACTCCCATAGGCATTGTGGCATTCCCACCCTCCCACTCCCATAAGCATTGCGGCATTCCCACCCTCCCACTCCCATAGGCATTGTGGCATTCCCACCCTCCCACTCCCATAGGCATTGTGGCATTCCCACTTCCATTCCCCACAGGCAGTGTAGCATCCCCCCTCCCATTCCCCACAGGCAGTGTGGCATCCCCCTCCCATTCCCCACAGGCAGTGTGGCACCCCACACCACACACTTTTGGGGGAATAAAAGTGCATCTTATGGGGCAAAATACAGTGTACACACACACATACACACACACACTCCTCTACGTCTTACTGGTGCTCCCGTGCCATTAATCGTCCACCTCAGCCCTGGATCCAGTGGCCAGCTCCCATTGAAAACAATGTGAATTAGCCTGTATAGACCACTCACCACAATGTGCACTGGGCCTATACAGGTCATGTGCCACCCACCCTGCGGTAAACGAGACCTGTGCAAGGCTTGCTTACAATAAAAACAATGGGCAGACCATGCCTACCCACCAACTAGAACCTAGCTATGAGGGTGATTATATCTTACAAATGTATAAATAGCCTTAGCCTATGGAGAATTCAGACCGGTTTAGAGAGGCTTGCTGTCTTTGTATAGGGGGCTTCTGTTTCCGTGTTTGTAGAATTAAAGTCCCCTCCAGGCTACTATACTCCCTGCTGCCAGTCACATTGGTGGCAGGGGGTGCAACATAGGAACATTCACGAGCATGCAGATTCAAATTTAGCTCAGTTGGCACTGCCAACCTATACCCATGCTTGTTACAATTTGTATTCCATTTTATGGCAAAGAGTACTTGGGATTATTTTGCTTGATATGACATTCCTTTGTATTTGCTGCTTTAACTTTTGAAAAAATCTTTGTGCTTCTTGTAGAGAGAAATGTATGTTACAGATCTGTGTTACTTCCTTTTCCATTATGAAACATTTGCAGTATCAATACAGCAAAGGCCTCCTAATGGAGTGTTAGCTCTGAAATGATAGTGACTTGATGACAGATGTTCATTTGAAGTAAGTGCAGTGCTGCAAGTGAGACAATTACAGAACCATTTACAGAAGGGTAAACATAGATAGTTGCAAATAGTTGCATTTTTCCCTTGTTCTTTATAACCACGATTGTAGTAATGTTTGGAATAAAAACGGTTTATGCAATAGGCTTACATAATTCAAATTTTTTCTTGCACTTTTTAACCCTTTAACTGCCAGCCTACCTAGAGATTTTTTTTCACCCTTGTGGTGTTTTTGTAATTCCCTGTACAAAAACACACATAACGATAGGGTGATGAAAACCCAGCAGCAGCTGGCCACTGGCTTACCCTGGTGGCATCCCAAATCGTGATGCCCCGTTGTGTGACACCCCCTTTCCCCGGTCCAATGGCGCATGTGCCTGATTGACAGTAGGGAGTGCGCCGGGCATGCAGGGTTGCATGCTCACCATTCATCCCAATCAGAGCAGCTTGCCGAATTACATCATGACAGCAAGCGCCTCTGATTGGACGGGAGCCCGCGCATGCACCGTTTGACCTAGGCGGAGGTAAGCAGATTGGGCGATTTAGGGGGTTTCACACAGCTGGACATCCCGAATCAGGATGCCTCAAGGATGCATGACAAAACTCGGGAATGTAAACAAACTCTGTTTTGTTCTGCTTTAACATGAAATGTCTTGTTTGTAATTTTACAGTGTTATATGAAAGTTGGGGGGGGGGGGGGGGGGGGTAACACTTTTTTTTTTTAATATGTCAAACCCCTAAAATTAAAAAAAAATTGGAACTAGAAACCAGGAAATATGTAGTGCTACACCTCCTGCCATAGACCACCAATCATACATATTGTATGGTGGTCTATAGTTTCACCTCCATTTGTCAGCTCAGCTAGAACTAGCACATTAGTATAGTAAAATGCAGCCTCAGCCTGTCTCTCCCCTGCTCCCCTCCTCCACACTGCTCATATCTTTTAAACTGCGGTGAACAATGTTAATAGTTAATAAATGCAATAATAATGCAAATAATAAAGTAGTAGTACCATATTTTTCATCTATTGTTAGCCTTATGTTATATAAAAATGTTTTTATAGCATTAGATTCATTTTAATTACTATGGTGTTTGCCCAAAAATAAGAAAGGCCTTTTATTCATTTTTGCTCCAAAAATAGGTGCTAGGGCTTATTTTTTGGGGATGTCTTCTAGCCAGCTGGCAAGATGGTTGTGGCAGAACAGCAGCTTCAGTACAGTACGAGTCCTCTGGCATTGGGGGGATGGGGGGGGGGGGGATTTTGCCATATTCCCGGAATGGTGCAGGCTGGGATAGAGCCAGTGAGATTAGACATTTCACTCCTGACAGACAAGCTTACCTGTGTGATTTGATCCTGACCCTCCTTTACAGCTGGGATGTGTCCTCTTCCTCCTCTACAGCCACTCCATTCCTCTGCTGAAGCCCGGCAGTATATATATATATATATATATATATATAATATTTTCACTCACAATAGCACAAGTTCAGGCTCTTACAGACCCTGCCCATTTTGCCGATTATTATGTGCAGCATCACAGAGCCAACTTCGGAAGAGAAATAGGAAAAAGCCAAACGTAGCCCGCCACAATGGGCTAACAGTTGCCTTTGCCTTCAGAGTCCTTTTAAAGTTCCTGTCCAGACACACACTAACATCCTTCCAACCTTCCCGACCTTGGGAACAGTGTAAAATGAGCCAATTCAAAGCATCTCAAAATCTTTGATTATTTCTAATTCCCTCTATTCTAAGTGTGCCATACACTCCACTTCGATCTTCATGACATGTGGGTAATCTCCAGTAGAGGGCGAACTTCTGCAGAGATGAATATGCAAAAAAGAAAGCCCCTCCCAGTCCATATATACCTGGGACCTCCCACCAATTTCCCAGTTCCTTCTCTGCAGGGAAGGCGACAAGACAGAAGATGAAGACTTTTTACTTGCAGGTAAGCCGGGCTCGCGCCCGGCCATTTATTATCCCTATTACTGCCAGGACACTTTTTAAATTGCCCCTAATTGAGCCTCCCAGCTTAGGCTGTGGGTCCTGGTGAGGGTAGGAGCACCCTGTGGGTGCGGAAGGAGCTTTGCTTCACAGTGAGACCTCATTATGGGGTAGGTGGTTATCCAGGTTTTTGGTAATCCTGGTGCGGGATGCCCCGTCCCTACATGCCTATGGCCTTATAATGGCAGGGTTCCCACTCCCCCTTCCGGGTCCCTTACTTCCCTCTGGGGGGGCTGGCGGGCCGTCATCCTCGGCCTCTCAATTTTTCATTTGTTAATATTTATATATGAGTGTATGTGTGTTGGTGGGGCGGGCACTCAGCGCGGCCGCTGTAGCCCCGCCCCCCTCGTTCGGCGCATTTTGCTGGCCAGATCCGCGCTGCTGGGAGGGGGGTGGGGCCGGAAAAGCGTGCTGGCCCAACCCCTTCCCTTCTCTTCCTGCTTCTCCACAGATCGGAGGCCATTTTTGCTGACTTGCTGCGGTTGCTGCTGCCGTTCTTGGGGACAGGTAGGGGCCTGTCCGCCACCTCTTTGTCACTTGGGGGTCCCTCTCTGGTGGGGGGGCCCCCTGTGGTGCTGGTTTTTGGCAGGTTTTTATTAAATTATTTAATTAAAAAAAAAAAAATATATATATATATATAATTTGCTGTATAGTAATTGATATGCCTTTTTGTGTGTTGCAGATTGCCTCATTATTGTGCATGTTAAGGGGTTCCTCCTGGTCCTGGGGTCCCTAGTGTAAATTTGTTCACCTCAAATCCTCCCACCGGGACTTTTAAGGGGCATCCCGGGTTGCTTAGGCGTAAATTCCCTGCGGTCTTGCGACTGACCACAAAAATCCCCATATGGAGGCTCCGCAGGATACTGGGCTCGGGCTCCCTCTGGGACAATCCGGGCCATGTGTGGGGTATCCCTTACGGGGGAGAATGTGCTGATCTGTATACCATGCGCACAAAAGGCCATAACGCGGCAGTCTGTTACCCAGCCTTCTGGGTCGGCTCCTCCCGCTTCATCGTCTTCCCCTCCCCGCCTTATCCATACCCCAAGTGACATTGGTGCCAGCGGGGAGTCGCACTCTGTTTGTGCTAGGTTGGCCAGCATCGAGAAATGTATTGCTAGCACGGTGGGCAAGAAGGCCCAGGCTAAAAAGAGACATTTGTCGTCGGCCCAGCCCTTGTGGGATGTTGACGAGGATTCCGTTGATTTGTCAGATTATTCCCTGTTACAGGAAAGGGGAATTGTATGAGGAAAAAGAGGCTGACTATGTTCAGTCTGGGGATGCCGATGTCGGGCAGGCGCTGGGGGATGCCGTAGATATGGCCACTGTTTTGTCACATCTGTTGGAGGTGTTGGATATTGAACCGCCTGAGGCGCCTCCTCTCAAGAAGGGGGAATTTTTGGGGGTCTGCAAGCCCCGTCTGGAATTCCCTACCCAGGGTCTCTTTGATGCGCTGATTCTTAGAGAATGGGAGAGGCCCAGTCGGTTTCCTGGTGCTCCTCAGGGATGGGATAAGAAGTATCCTTTCCCGGTGGAGGCAGTTAAGCGCTTGTCTTCTCCTCCCGAGGTCGACGCGCCTGTTTTAGGTTTGACCAACTCTTCTGTGCTGCCCTTAAGGATGGCGAGGATAAGCGCCTTGATCAGATGGCTTGCCACGCATTTGCCAGGGTGGGCTCGGCCCTGCGGCCTGTTTGTGCATCTGCCCTGGTGTCGCTTGCTACCAGGTCTCTTATCAGGGACTAGCTGAATGACGCTCAGTTTGATCTAGCTAGCGCTGAGTTCGCTACCCTTAAGAGATGTGAATTGTTCATGGATTTTGTCTTGGCTGCTATGGAAGATTCTATTGTCGTGTGTAGTAGGACTTCAGCCTTATTGGTGGCTATGCGCAGATCGGTCTGGCTCCGCCAGTGGACGGCGGACTTTGGGGCCAAGAAGTCGCTCACAGCTCTTCCCTTCTTGGGTATGCGGCTGTTTGGAGATAAATTGGATGCTGTTGCTAAAGGAGGTAAGTTACCTCAGCGGAAGAAACAGCGCCGTCCCTTTCGGGGGCTGGCTCGTTCACTCCTTCCTTTCGAGGGGCCAGAGCGGCTAGGGGTTTGGCCTTCTCGGATGTCAGGGGCTCGTCCTGGAACAGGGGCAGAGGTCGGGCACGTCCCGCGGCTGCCTGGGCTTCCAAGCCCAATCCTGCCATTAAACCGGCTCAGCAATGAAGGGGCGCCCTCACCCGCAAGGGTGGGGGGACGGCTGCGGCTCTTCTTCCAGGTCTGGGCCCGGGAGGTCACCTGCAATTGGATCTTGGAAGTGGTCTCCTCTGGGTACAAACTGGAGTTCGAGTATTGGCCGCCTCCAAGATTAGTAAGGTCTCGGGTGCCCTCGGACCCTCAGGCTGCACAGGGGCTCCTGTTAGCAGTGAAAAACCTTCTGGACATGGGGGTTATATGCCCGGTGCCTCCGTCGGAGAGAGGCAGGGATTACTACTCCAACCTTTTCACGGTTCCCAAAAAGGAGGGTTCGGTGAGACCCATTCTAGAGCTCAAGGTTCTCAACAGGTTTATCAGAGCCAAAAAGTTCTGCATGGAGACTCTGCGCTCGGCTATCAATTCCCTTCGCCAAGGGGATTTTATGACATCCATAGACATCAAGGATGTGTATCTGCATGTGCCGATTTTTCAGGCACATCAGAGATTCCTCCGGTTTGCGGTGGAGGATCAACATTATCAGTTTGTAGCCCTTCCCTTCGGACTTACCTCAGCGCCGAGGGTCTTCACCAAGGTCTTGGCAGGAATAATGGCTCTGCTCAGAGCTCAGGGCATTAGCATTGTGCCTTATCTGGACGACCTGTTGATCTCGGCTTCTTCCCTCCGTCAGGCGGAGCTGGACACCCACCAGGTGGTGTCGACCCTGGAGAGGTTCGGGTGGGTGATCAACCGCCCCAAGTCTTCTCTGTCTCCGTCTCGTGTGATTTCATTTCTGGGCATGAATCTGGATACCATTCAGGCCAGAGTGTTTGTGCCCCAGACCAAGGTGCAGGGGATTCAGGTTCTGATCCACCTCCTTCTGGCCAATCCTTGTCCCTCTATCCGACAGGGGATGAAACTGGTGGGCTTGATGGTATCCTCCTTCGAGGCGGTACCGTTTGCACAGTTTCACATGAGATCTCTTCAACTTCACCTATTGACGCATTGGGACAGGTGTCCGCAGTCATTGGATCAACCTTTCAGGATGTCTCCCAGGGTTCGGCAGTCCCTTCGGTGGTGGCTGGAATCGAGCAACCTGTTGAAGGGCAGATCCTTTCTGGTCCCTTGTTGGCAGACGGTTACCACGGATGCCAGCCTGTCGGGCTGGGGAGGTTATTGGAAAAGTCATCAGTTCAGCGGGGTCCTCAGGAGGCGCTCACCCCCATCAATGTCTTGGAGCTCAGTGCAGGATCAGAGAGACTTCCCCAAGGGCACTCCTGCTGCTCGCCCGGCAGTTTATTGTCCCTATTGCTCCCAGGATCCTTTCTAAATTGCTATTGCTATTTGAGCCTCCCAGCTTAGGCTGTGGGTCCTGGTGAAGGTAGGCAGCACCCTATGGGTGCGGAAGGAGCACTGCTCCACCATGAGACCTCACTATGGGGTAGGTGGTTATCCAGGTTTTGGTGATCCTGGTGCGGGATGCCCCATCCCGCTATGCTTATGGCCGGATTCTGGCAGGGTTCCCCCCCCCCCCTTCTGGGTCCCTTACTCCCCTCCAGTGGGGGGGGGGGGGGGGGGGGCTGGCTGGCTGGCCTTTATACTCGGTCTTATGTGTGTGTGACTGATTTTTACCTATTGCCCGCTGGCTACTGTGTTTGTGCGTGTGGTTGATGCTGTACTTTGGGTTCTTCGTGGTCGGCTCCGCGGCCATATTGGCCGGGGAGCGCGACCCTCTTGCTTGTCTTAGTGAAGGGGGGCGGGGCCTGGCGCACTCCGCGCCGGTATCTGCCCGCCCCTCCTTGGCTTCGCTGGCCGGCTTCCAGCCTTATCGGCTGGGAGCGCGGCTTGGTGTGTTTTTCCCGCGTCGGGCGGGGCCATGTGCCTGGCGCGTTCCGTGTTGGCCCGCCTCCTTCATCCTTTCTGCCTAGCTGCTGCCATCTTCATCACAGCTGCCTGTGAGTGCCCCATACGGGGCTTCTTTATACTTTATACTGTATTTGGTTTATATATAGTACACTTGTTATCTCATGTTGCCGGGCGTTATTGGTGCCCGTGGGCGATATACATCTTGGGGAGATATAAATATATATATAATATATATAAAAAAAAATAATAAAAAAAAATAATATTTATGGGTGTCTATACATAGTGTATGTGTATATGTAGGTATATCTCTTTATATGTTTATATATTGTAGGGATCTTCCTGGGGGATGGTGTGTTTGGACACAGTTCACGGCAGACTCAGATGTTATAAAAGCAGATCTTGGCGTTTATTCATGGCATAAACAGTCCAGCAAACAAAACATACAGCAACCACGTGCTTCTTTTGTGTACAAACAAAAATAAAAGACCTAGCCCGTCTGGGCGCTTACTAACAGGTTCTTCTCACCTATCTGCCACTTTCAAAACACGGCGTTCGCCTAGATATCGCAGGGTGAGTTTTTAGCTCCAGCAGTGGCTGCGTTCGCAGCTTCCTTCAAACACACACAGGCTGTTCATTCCTGGCTGAGAGCAATAGCCTGCAGTCTCTGCAGAGCTTTTACCTTCCCAGGCTAATTAGGATCAGAGCTCACCTGATTCAAAACCCAAACTGGATCGGGGAGGTGTGGAATGACAGGTCACTCTACCAAACCTACCTGCCATTCCATATAAATCCAGGCCCGGCAAAATTAAACAACACCTCAGCAGCATATCACTGCTGGGAAACAAATCAATCCTGGACTTACCATCTCACCCAGCGTAGTAACCTAGGTGAAATGTACACCCCCTCGATCACTTCTCCAGTGACATGTCTACATTATATATATATATATATATATATATATATGTGTATATATATATATATATATATATATATATATATATATATATATTTATATACATATATAGTTTCTTATGCTGGGATGAAGTGCATATGCCTTTTATTTGCACTGTATGCATGTTGTTTACTGGGGCCCCCTTTTTTTGTGTTTTTCAGGTGGGACAACCAAGGCAATTAGGGGTTTTTCTCCCGGTCCTAGGTCCCTGGTTCAAATTGGGGTCCCTTATTATTATTATTATTATTATTATTATTATTATTATTATTCTTACTAAAATCCTCCCACTAATGGACATTAAGGGGCATCCCGGGTAGCTTATAGCGTAATTCCCATTGGTCATTACGACTACCTTAAAATCACCATATGGAGGCTTCCCAGGATACCGGGCTCGGGATCCCTTCGGAGCAACCCCGGCGGTGTGTGGTATGTGGGGTATCCCTTGTGGGCGACAATGTACAGCTTTGTGTACCATGTGCACAGCAGGCGATTGCACGGAAACCCGGGCCCCGTGCGGCCGGGTTGGCCCCGCTGGCCTCATCACCTACACCCCCACGCCTGGTCATGGCCCCAAGTGACGTTGTCAGTAGCGGGGAGTCGCAATCCGATGTCTGTGCCAGACTGGCCAATATTGAGAAAATGATTGCTAGCTCTGCGGCCAGGAAGGCCCCAGCTAAGAGACGGCATGATGATTATGATCCTTTTGAATGGTCTGATTATTCCCCGCTTGAGGAAGGGTAATTGTTTTCAGACTCTGATTTATCCTATGATCAGCAGTGCCTTGGCGCTGATGCTGGTACAGAGCGTGGGGATACTGTTGATACCCATAGGCTCCTTACTCAGTTTTTTGATGTACTTGATTGGTACCGCCAAACCTCGTTTGGGGTTCCCGGATCAGAAGCACTTTAACAATCTGATCCTTAAGGAATAGGAAAAGCCTAGCCGGCTTCCTGGTATTCCTCAAGGGTGGGATAGGAGGTATCCCTTCCCTGTTGATGTGGTTGAATGTTGGTCGACGCTCCCGTTCTGGGGTTGTACAATACATCGTTTGTGCATTCCCCTGATTCCACTACCTTGACAGATAGTGAGGACCGTCATCTCGACCAACTGGCTTCATCCGGTTTGTGCCTCCACACTCACGGCCATGGCTTTTAGAACTTTAATCGGAGGCCTCTTGGATGGATCCCAATTGAGTCCCTCTTGCGAGGAGTTTAGTGCTCTTACGCAATGTGAGTTGTTCATCACGTTTGTGTTATCAGCCCTAGATGATACTATCCGTATGTGTAGTAGGACCTCGGCATTGGTGGTTGCTGTGCGCCGTTCGGTCTGGGTGCGCCAGTGGGCGGCCAACAACGCTGCAAAGAAGGCGCACGCAGGGCTTTCCTTCTCGGGACGGCGCCTGTTTGGTGATCGCCTAGATTCTGTGGCTAAGGGAGGTAAGTTACCTCAGTGCAAATGGCAGCGTCGGGCATTTTGGGGCTCAGGCTCTTTCAACCCTGCCTTTCGTGGTCCTCGGACGGGCAAGGGGGTATCTGGCGCCGCACCCAGAGGAAATTCCTGGGGTAGGGGCAGAGGTTGTGCCCGACCCGGGTCCTCCTGGGGTGCCAAATCCAAATCCGCTGCTAAGCCCGCTCAGCAATGGGGGGGGGGGCGCCCTCACCCTTGCGGGTGGGGGGACGGCTGCGGCTCTTCGCTCAGATCTGGGCTCAACATGTTACAGACAAATAGATCCTGGAGGTGGTGGAGAGACCATCACTCCTCAGGGTACAAGCTGGAGTTCGCAGACCAGCCTACTTACAGATTCCTCAGGTCCTGGGTTCCTACGGACCCACGGGCAGCGCAGGGACTGTTTCTGCTGCAACAAATTCTTTGGGATATAGAGGTCTTTTGTCCGGTCCCCCCCATAGAGAGAGGCCGGTGCTACTGTTCCAACCTCTTTATGGTGCCCAAGTAGGACAGCTCCATAATACTCATTTTAGACTCAAAGGTTCTCAACCGGTTCATCAAAACCAGAAAGTTCCGCATGGAGACTGCGCTCTGCTGTCAACGCCCTACGTCCTGGGGACTTTATGTCTTCGATAGACATCAGGGATGCTTCCCTACATGTGCCGGTCTTCCCGGGACACCAGTGGTTCCTCAGGTTTGTGGTAGGCGAACAGCACTTCCAGTTTGTGGCTCTTCCCTTCGGGCTGGCTTTGGTGCCCAAGGTGTTTACCAAGGTGCTGGTGGGCGTGATGGCCCTGCTCAGAGCCCAGGGCATTCACATTTTGCCTTATCTGGACAACCTTTTCATTACGGCTTCCACATTCCACCAGGCGGAGCTGGACACCCGGACGGTGGTAGCAACGCTGGAGAGGTTCGGGTGGGTAATCAAATACCCCAAGTCCTCACTTTCCCCGTCACGGGTGGCCTCCTTCCTGGGCATGACGCTGGATACCATTCAGGCCAGGATCTTCTTACCTCAGTCGAAGGTGGATGTTCTCCAAGCACTGATTCGTCTCCTTCTATCCAATCCTCGTCCGTCCATGCGGCAAGGGATGAGGCTGGTGGGGCTGATGGTGGCCTGCTTCGAGGCAGTGCTATTTGCTCAGTTTTCAGTGGTGGCTGGACCCAGGGAATCTTCTGGGGGGGCGGTCACCACGGATGCCAGCCTGTCGGGCTGGGGGGGCTACTGGAGAGACCATCAGTTCCAGGGGCTGTGGGGTCCTCGGGAGGCTCACACCCCCATCAATATTCTGGAGCTGAGGGCGGTTCGGTTGGTGCTGGCGCACCTGACACATCACCTCCAGGACCTACCGGTTCAGGTTCGCTCCGACAATCGGACTGCGCTTAAATCAATCACCAAGGAGGGACTCGCAGCCGGAGTGCCCTCCGGGAGGTGTCTGGCCGAGAGCAATGTTCCGTGCATCTCAGCAGTTTACATTCCAGGTGTGGAAAACCTGGAAGCGGACTCCCTGAACAGGGGGGCCTCTCGCCGGGAGGAATGGTCCCTCAGCAACGAGGTCTTTCTTTCTTTCTTTCCCTCTGTCGCAGGTGGGGGATGCCGAAGGTGGATCTGTTTGCCTCTCGTCATAATCACAAGCTTCCTGCATTTGTGTCTCTGTCCCAGGACGCTCTGGCAGTGGATGCCATGTCTCTGTCCTGGTGGGAGCTCGGTCTCCTGTATCTGTTTCCTCCTTTTCCATGGTGGGCAAGGTGGTACGCAAGCTGGTTCGCGAGGGTGTGCCAGCAATCCTGGTGGCCCCAAGGTGGCCAAGACAGGTGTGGTTCGCGGACGTCGTGCGGTTGGCAGGCGATCAGTACAGTCTGCCTCTGGTTCCGGTTCTGATCACGCAAGGTCAGCTTTGTTACCCCAATTTACAAACGCTGGCTTTGACGGCGTGGCTGCTGAAACCTCCATTCTAAGAGAAAAAGGTTTGTCTGAAGCGGTTGTCCAGACGCTTGTCAGGCTAGGAAGAAATCTTCCTCTATCTACTACAGGACCTGGCGGACCTACATTGATTGGTGTGTGGTTTTTTTTGTGTGGCCCTCCGGGCCCAAGAAGGGTTTGGCGCCCGTCAAGTCTACCATTAGTAAATGGATTCGTCAGGCCCTTATTAGGGCCTATGCTGCCAAGGGGAGGGATCCCCCTTTTCAGATCACTGCTCATTCTACTCGTGCTGTTGGTGCATCCTGGGCTTTTCAGCACCAGGCTTCGGTTGAACAAGTTTGTAAGGCTGCTACTTGGTCTTCCGTTCATACTTTTTCCAAGTTTTACGAGGTTGACGTGCGGGCTTCAGCGGATGCTGTGTTTGACCGCATGGTTCTGCAAGCTGCAGTGGTTTAAATTGGTACATTATTTTACTGTTTTCGGTTCCCACCCATGACGGACACTGCTATTGGGTGTCCCAAATGTCATGAAGAGTTGAAGCGGAGTGTATGTCACACTTGGAATAATACCGTTTTGTGAGTACTCACCTTTAAAACGGATATTATAAGTATGACATACACTCCGCTACACCCCACCCTTTTTGGTATTCCGGATCCTTTATATGGTGAACCATTGTTTATGTTGTTAGTATGGTTATATTTGGTTCTTCCTGGTCCCCTTACTGCTTTTTTTTTTCACTGGGAAATTGGTGGGAGGTCCCAGGTATATATGGACCGGGAGGGGCTTTCTTTTTTGCATAGTCATCTCTGTAGAAGTTCGCCCTCTACTGGAGATTACCCAAATGTCATGAAGAGTTGAAGCGGAGTGTATGTCACACTTATAATATCCGTTTTAAAGGTGAGTACTCACAAAAAGGTATTTTTCTGGATCTTTGCCACAAGTGGGGGACTTCGGAGGTGGATCTCTTTGCCTCGAGGCACAATCACAAACTTCCGGGCTTTGTGTCTCTTTCTAAGGATCCTCTATCTCTGGCAGTGGATGCCTTGTCCCTTGCTTGGAAGGATCTGGGTTTTCTGTACCTGTTTCCACCCGTCTCTATGCTGGGCAAGGTAGTTCGCAAACTGTTTCTAGAAGGGGCACCAGCGATTCTGGTGGCTCCAACGTGGCCAAGAAGGGTTTGGTACGCAGACGTTGTAAGGCTGGCCGTAGATCAGTACCGGCTTCCCTTGTTGCCGGATCTGCTATCTCAGGGTCAACTACTTTACCCCAATTTACAAACGCTGGCTTTGACGGCTTGGCTGCTGAAACCTTCATTTTGAAAGAGGAAGGTTTGTCTGCGGCTGTTGTTCAGACCTTGATTAGGGCTAGGAAGCGGTCCTCTTCTGGCATTTACTATAGGACTTGGAGGTCCTATATTGATTGGTGTGAGGCTAGGGCCTTGCTTTGCAGGGTGTTCTTGATTCCCAGGATTTTGGAGTTCCTTCAGCATAATCTGGATCTTGGATTCCAGCTTAGTACTTTGAAAGGACAGATTTCTGCTCTGTCGTTTTTTTTCCAGAGGTCTTTTGCTGTACACCCGCTGGTTAAGACCTTTTTCCAAGGGGTCGCGCATGTGCGGCCCCCTCGGAAGGCTGTGGTTCCTGTTTGGGATTTGAATTTGGTTCTTTCGGCTCTCCAGGGTCGTCCTTTTGAGCCGCTACAGGATATTGCTCTTTTGGTTCTCACTCAGAAGGTTGCTTTCTTGGTGGCTATTACCTCTGTTCGGCGTGTATCTGAGTTGGCGGATCTGTCGATTCAGGCCCCTTACTTTGAGAGACACCAGGATAAGGTGGTTTTTCGTTTTAAGCCAGATTTCCTTCCTAAGGTGGTGTCTGCTTTCCACCTCAATCAGCATATTGTTCTCCCTTCCTTGTGTCCTAAGCCTAACAATGAGAAGGCGAGGGTTCTGCACAATTTGGATGTTGTTCGCTGTGTGAAGTAGTATTTGGTGACTATTACTTCCTTCCGCAAGACAGACGCTTTTTTCGTGGTGCCCTGCGGGCCCAGGAAAGGTTTGGCGCCTGCTAAGTCTACCATTAGCAAATGGATTCGTCAGGCCATTGTTGGGGCCTATTCTGCTAAGGGGAGGACTCCCCCTTTTAGGGTCACTGCGCACTCTACTCGTGCTGTTGGTGCATCCTGGGCTTTTCAGCACCAGGCTTCTGTTGAACAAGTTTGTAAGGCTGCTACTTGGTCTTCCGTTCATACTTTTTCCAAGTTTTACAAGGTTGATGTGCGGGCTTCAGCGGATGCTGTTTTTGGCCGCAAGGTTCTGCAAGCTGCAGTGGTTTGAGTTGGTACATTCTTCACTGTTTTCTGGTTCCCACCCATGACGGACACTGCTATTGGATGTCCCACTTGTCATGAAGATCGAAGTGGAGTGTATGGCACACTTAGAATAATACCGTTTTGTGAGTACTCACCTTTAAAACGGATATTATGAGTGTGCCATACACTCCACTTCGCTCCACCCCTTTTTTTCAGGTATTCTGGGGCTTTTATATGGTGAACCATTGGTTTTGATTGTTAAGGTTATAATTGGTTCTTCCTGGTCCCCTTACTGCTTTTTTACACTGGGAAATTGGTGGGAGGACCCAGGTATATATGGACTGGGAGGGGCTTTCTTTTTTGCATATTCATCTCTGCAGAAGTTCGCCCTCTACTGGAGATTACCCACATGTCATGAAGATCGAAGTGGAGTGTATGGCACGCTCATAATACCCGTTTTAAAGGTGAGTACTCACAAAACGGTATTGTTTGAAGCTGCTTTCTTCCTTTAAGTTCTGAATTGTGTCTGAGCTGGGAAGGGTGTGTCATGAAACAGCCTTATGAGATGCAAGCATGCTCTTCTGTGGTCAGAACCAGCTGTGGGACTTCTGCGGCTTGTCATGCTTGCTCACGCTGAGAGCCCCAAGGGACATTTTGGCTGTTAGGCTACTTTTTGTCTGTGGTCCTGGAGTAATGAAATTGAGGAAGCCCGACTTTGAAGTCCTGCTGCATCTTATACTCTGAACTGCTGGAAATGCAGGAAAAGCACATGTGGTAGGTATCAGACGAGCTTCCTTTTGAGTTTTTTTTAGAGCAGCTTGTTGCTTTTGATAGTAGCTTCCTAGTGTCACATGCACAAAAGATGTTAAGTGTATTTTTTTCATATTATCAAATAAGAAGTTGTACAATTACAACAACGCCAGTCAGCCAAGCAAGCTTTTTTTTTTTTTAATCAGACCAATCACACTATAGGTATCCATTGCATGCAATGTTAAAAGGCCAACTTGCCTCCCTATATACACTATATACCTGACTGCAAAGTTGCCCCTTTCTAATTACTAAGCCTCTAACCTGTAATGAGTTTCCAGTTTAATAGTTTTAACCATATAAGGTGGGTGCTTGTTTCAAATATGTGACTTTGTATACAGTAAAGCCTGATGATCTGCTCTTCATTTTGTCATATTGACATATTTAGAAGGTGGTCAGCAGAAGTAGTTAGCCTAACATTGTTTTGCAGTGTGTTAACTATTGAAAGCAGTAGAAGTTAAGAATTAGGCAACACCTTTTTGGTTGTGTATATTTAGGGTAAACTTTCAAAAATACTTAGTTCTCTTCATCAGACCTGGGGCAAAATATTGGAAAAATCACCAACCGGGTCTTATGCGCACAATTAACAATTAAATGTGTCCACTTTCATGGAATTTTCCCACTGACCTCAGGAATTGGATTTGTATACAAGTGCATATATTTTTTTGTTTTTAGATGAAGATTTAGAGAAGAGCACCGGTGTTTTACATAGAGAACACACACACACACTTGGATAAAGATGGACAAGCTCTTTGTTTCTTTTAGTGGGAGAAATAGAGGGATGGCTGCCTCCAAGGCCTCAATAGCCAGGTAGATTAGACAGGTATCTTCTTAGCTTACACATGTATGGACACACTACCTCCTTACATTGCAGAACCAGGGCAGAATGATCAGGAGCTTTCCTGGAGGAGCTCTGCAGGGCAGCCACATGGTCTTCCCCTCACACTTTCCTTAAAGCGGACCAACAGTCAAAAATGACTTAAACCAACAGCTTAGACCAACACAACAAACAGTGCTCATATGCATCCCTCCCCAAGGCAATTTAGATTGCGGCACATGAAAATGAATTTACCTTTTTCTAACTCTGCTTTGGTAAATTTACAAAATGGCGGCTTATGTATTTGCAGGCCACCTGAAAACAGGAAGTGCTACTCGGTTTCCTTTTATTGTACATTGTCTGTTATGTCAGTTGAATCTAGGCAGAAGCATGGCTAAGATGCTGGGAAAGGAAGCTCCTCAAGGCTGTTGGTCCGGTTTAAGCATTATCGTCTCAACCTCTTGTCAGATTCCCAACAGTCTTTTGGAAGAAAGGTTCTTCAATCAGTGTCCCACCCTTAGTCTAGATTAGTTGTTTATCCTCTAAAATGTCTGTCCTGAAGGACGAAGGGAAAAAAATTCAGTTAGTGTTGCCGGTAACGGTATTTCTATTAGTCCTTCAGGATGGCCCTAACTACCCTTCCCATTGTTCTTCGGTTACCTTTGGTGACTTTTTTTAAGATACTGAGGAAGGGGTGGGGCTTTTAAACTTGTCCCAGTTTTGCTAGAAGGAGCCTCTCTCTCAAGTGGCCGTTACTGGTATGACTAACAGGGATTTTTTTTTTTAATTTTCATCCCCAAACCCTGGGTGTGCCTTATGGTCAGGTCTTATGGAGTGAAAATACAGTACATCATAGATGGGCAAGGTTGTAAGTATAAAACTAATAGCTCATTTCCACAAAGAGGTATATCCAGCATTTGTTCAGTGAGCGAACAAACATATGATGCGCATGTTATCGAATAAATTGCATTCGGATGCAGAAGATTAGTCAGTTAATAGTTCATTAAATTGATCACTAGGGAGATTGTGCTGTTTGCTGTATGTTCCATTTCTGGCCAATTTCTGCTTCCACATGCCGATGGTAAGGCAACGAATAAGAAATGTTATGCCTGTCAAAATGATATACCACTTGTCCGATGAACAGATTTGTGTTCATTGCTCGATCGCAGCAGCCACATTCACAGATCAATTCCTGTCCAACTGGGATTGCTGTGTCGCTGTGCTGATTTTCTTTCCAATCCATTCCATTCCGACCAGAAGTCATCACGATTGGGAGTTTGTCCCTAGGGGGCGTTGACTGCAAGATTAGTGATGTAGCCCCTCCCGGCCCCCTATAAAGGCAGCTGCCTCTCAAACCAGCCCCAGTTCTTTGCTTGCAGTTGACTGCACAGGATCGCTTACTCTCTCTCAGAATTTTAGCAGCAGAGCGGGGCCACCTAGCCTGTCGGCCGGCTGCAGGACCCTATTTCCTCGGATTCCTGTGACCCATCCTTGCCTCCCAGCTTTGGCTGATACCAGGGATCCCACTACGGTAGGGTGAAACGATGGGGTCTGGGGCGTTTTGGCAGATCACATGGCTCTGGGCCGCAGGCTTTATTACAAAAAAAGCAGATCGGCCGCAGGCATTCTATGGTGAGCCTGCTGGGAAACCAATTATATATATTTTATATACCAGCCATCCTGGTGGCTCCTCGCTGGCCAAGGAGGAGTTGGTTGGCGGACATAGTACAGATGTCAATAGATCACTACATCATGCCCGACGATCCAGAGCTACGCCACCTGAATTTACGGACGCTGGCTTTAACGGCCTGGTTATTGAAACCTCCTTCCTGACGGAGAAAGGTTTATCAGCCATGGTTATTCACACAATGATTGAGGCACGGAAGTCTTCTTCCATGATATACTACAGAGTTTGGTGGACCTATATTGCTTGGTGCGAGGCCAGGAGCCTTCCTTGTTGGAAGTATTCTGTTTCTAGAGTCCTTACATTTCTACAAAACGGTCTAGACTTGGGCCTCCTGCTGAGCACCCTCAAGGGTCAGGTCTCGGCCTTATCTATTTTTTTCCACAGGTCCATTGCCAATCATTGATCAAGACTATTCTTAGTATACAGTACGTCCTGCTCCAGATATAATACTTACACTTGGGTTATCCTCTGCCAGATGGCGCTGCACTGCAGAGACATGGAAAAACAGGCTTCTCCCGGCGCTTCAAATACCCAGGGACCTCCCACGAATCCCCAGATTTCTCTGCAGTGCTTACTGCGAAGACATGATGTGTCACTCTCTCGCAGGTGAGCGGGGCTATTAAAGCCTGCGGCCCTGTTGGACTACTCCCACCCGTCCTCCCTGTGATGTGCCTCCCAGCCTGGGCTGCGCTGGTCGGGTGAAGGTAGGCAGCACCATGCGAGCTTAATGGAGCCATGCTCCACCGTAGTCCCCCACGAAAGGGTAGGCGGTTTAGGCTAATGGTGAGCCTCTTGTGGATGCCCCTCCCGCGCTATTGCCCCATACCCCGTGTAGCGGCGGACCCTGTTCAAAGGGTCGCCATTCTCCCTCGTTCCCCCCGTAGTTCGGGGGGAAAGAAAGGGGGGGGGGTGTGGTGGTCTTGTGTATTCAGTACACGTTATGGCCTTAGTATTGTCCTTGACTCATACACCTGGTGTCAGAGCCGTGCTGTTGTTCTTCAATTGTCTATCGGCCGCCGCCGGGCGATTATCTGCCCTTACTGACGGGTGCGTGAACAGGCGCTGCGGCGTCTTTATTGGTATTTGTTGTCGGGCGCATCGGGAAGTAATCCCCGTTTTTGGCTTCTATAGTGTGTCATTCACTCTACTGTCTGCGCTGACTACTGTTTTCAGAGCTTTGCGCTCTTCGGGGGGCGGAGACCTGGCTTGGTGCGCCCCGCGCCTCAGCCCGCTCTGGCCCGCCCTTTGAGGTCCGCTTGGCGCCATTTTGATACTCATCGCGCGCGCGTGGTAACGGTCCTCCTCCTCCCTCGATCTGCAAGTGCCCTCGCGGGCGATTTTCATTTGCCTTACTGCGCATGGCTCTGACATCCCTATTCCCATTATGTGTTTCAGACGGTCGAATCCAGTGGCTTCTCCCGGCCCCGTGTATTTCCCAGTTGGACCTAGTATAATTACTCCCACTTCCCTGCGGGTCTTTGGGGCATCCAGGGTAGCTTATAGCGTCAATCCCTACTGGCCTATTGTGCCCATTAATCACCATATGGAGGCATCCCAGGATATTGTTAACGGGGTTCCCTCGGAACAAGCTCGGCTGTGTGTAGCTTGTGGGGTCTCATCTATCAACGGTGACAATGCTCGGGTCTGCGTCCTTTGTGCACAGCAGGCGTTACTGGTACTTCCCGCCCCTTCTGGGGCTGAGTCTGCACCTCGCCTCACTTCACCTACCCCACCAAGCCTGAGTCTAACCCCCAATACAAGCGGGGATTCTCATCCTGATGTGGCTACTAGACTGGCCAGTGTTGAAAGTTTTCTTGCTAGTACTCTAGCGTGCAAGGCTACCGCAAAAAAGCGGCACATTGTCCCTGACTCTGCTCCATTCCCTACGGAGTCTGATGAGTTTACTCATCTATATGACCATACCCTTTCGGACGAAGGGGAGCTGATCTCTGACTCAGAGTCATCTGATGAGAAGTCTAGGGGTCATGACGATTCTGGTTCTGATCACTGGCCCCCGGATGATACTGATAAGCTATTGCTTCAGATTTTTGAGGTTTTGTCCATCTCTCCCCCTGTTGCGGCTCCCAGGCAAAGGGGTGAGCTATTCCATACTGCTAAGGCTTGATTGGAATTTCCTGAGCAGACCCATTTCAATAACCTCGTGCTTAAAGTGGACCAACACCCAGGATTTTGACTATCCTGGGTGTTGGTCCACTTAGGTGGGGCACCCCGATCGGGGGTGCCCCGCTGTCTGAAACCCCCCCGATCGCCGCAAAAACTCACCTCTCCCCGCTCCCGCGTGACCACGTCCGGCCAATGACAGCGCTCAGAGCAGCTCTGGTATGCGCGTCCAAAGCTGCTTGGACGCGCATACCAGAGCGCTGTCATTGGCCGCGTCTCTCGCTTCCCTCTAACAGGGAGCGCTCCTGCGCCGGCCATTCACAAAACGGCCGGCGCGGGAGCGCGCCCTGCTAGAGGGAAGCGAGAGACGCGGCTGTCTAACAGGGCTGTCTAACACCTCTATTATGCACTCTCCCCCGACACTACTACACTGCGGGATTCTGAGGACCGGCGCATTGATCAATTGGCGTGCCATGCCTTTGCGTTTGGAGGGGCGGCACTGCGCCCGGTCTGCGCTCTGGCCATTACTGCCGTGGCGCTCAGGGCCATGGTCAGGAATGCACTTGACGCCCCAGACGAGTTGCCTGCTGATACTATTAATGCACTGTCTAACTGTGATGTATTTGTGAACTTTATCCTGTCTGCATCGGACGATGCTATTAGGCTGTGTGCCAGAGCTTCCACCTTGGCGGTGGCTATACGCCGCGCGGTATGGCTGAGACAGTGGGCGGCCGACAATGCTGCTAAGAAAGCCCTTACTGGGCTCCCTTTCAAGGGACTACGCCTGTTTGGGGATCGCCTAGACCTCTTTGCTAAAGGAGGTAAGTTACCACAGCGTAGGCGGCAGCCTCGGCCCTTTCGTAACCAGGGCCCCCTTTCAGCCCCCTACAGAGGCATTAAGCAGGGTAAAGGGGTGTCCTTCGCGGGGGCTCGCAGAGACTCCTGGCATAGGAGCAGGGGGCGATGCCCTGGCTCCTCCTGGGGGACCAAATCCAAACCCCCTCCCAAGACCCCTCAGGCATGATGGGGCGCCCTCGCCCGCCAGGGTGGGGGGACGACTACAGCACTTCGCGCACGTCTGGAGGCGTCAAGTCTCAGACCGGTGGATTCAGGAGGTAGTTACCTCCGGCTACAAGATAGAGTTTGCTGTGCGGCCCCCCTCAAGATTCGTTAGGTCCCGGATAGCTCAGGACCCTGTGTCAACTCAGGTCCTGATGCATGCAGTACAAGGACTTCTGGAGCTGGGAGTTATTTGCAAAGTTCCCTTGAGAGAATTAGAAGGTTTCTACTCCAACCTTTTCACAGTACCCAAAAGAGACGGGTCAGTCAGGCCCATTCTGGATTTAAAGATCCTCAACAAATTTGTCAAGAGCAAGCGCTTTCACATGGAAACCCTGCGCTCGGCCGTTGACTCTCTATGACCAGGGGATTTTATGACGTCTGTGGACATCAAAGATGCTTACCTTCACATCCCTGTGTTCCCCGGGCATCAAAGGTTTCTCAGGTTCGAGTTGAAAGATCAACACTACCAATGTGTGGCTCTTCCCTTTGGCCTCACTTCAGCTCCCAGAGTGTTCACCAAGGTATTGGCGGGTGTGATGTCCTTGCTAAGGTCAGGGGGCATTCGAGTGCTGTCCTACCTGGACAACATTCTCATCGCCTCATGGCCTCTACAGCAGGCAGAGCTGGACACTCAGCTGGTGGTGTCCACCTTGGAGTCCTTCGGCTGGGTGATGAATCATCCCAAGTCCTCCCTGTCCCCTTCACCGGTGACCCCATTCCTGGGGATGATTCTGGATACGGTTCAGTCACAAATATTTTTTCCCCAACAGAAGGTGGAAGATCTGACTACGCAGGTGCGGTCCCTGCTCTCGTGCCCCCAGCTCTCGCTCAGACAGGGAATGCGGCTGGTGGGCCTGATGGTGGCGAGCTTCGAGGCGGTGCCCTTTGCTCAGTTCCATTCGAGGCCTCTGCAGCTTCACCTCCTATCAGTATGGGACAAGGACCCCGCGTCCTTGGACGGGGTTTGTGTGCTTCCCCCATTGGTCAGAAGGTCCCTCTCGTGGTGGCTGGACCACAAGAACTTGCTAAAGGGCAGGTCCTTTCTAGCCTCCTCCTGGGAGAAGGTCACCACGGATGCCAGTCTGTCAGGTTGGGGGGGATTCTGGAAATCCCTGAGGTTCCAGGGGAGGTGGGGCCCTCAGGAGGCCCACTTACCCATCAACATTCTGGAACTACGGGTTGGTTTTGAAACAGTTGACCGATCACCTGCAGGGTCTGTCGGTGCAGGTGCGCTCAGACAACAGGACAGCGGTTGCCTACATCAACCATCAGGGAGGGACCCGGAGCAAGAGTGCCCTCCAGGAAGTGTCGCGGATTCTGACATGGGCGGAGGCCAATGTTCAATGCATCTCGGCTGTTTATATCCCGGGGGTAGAGAATCTTCTAGCAGACTCTCTGAGCAGGGGGACTTCCCGTCAGGGGGAGTGGTCCCTCTGCAACAGGGTATTCCAGTCCCTGTGTTACCGGTGGGGCCTACCGGATGTGGATCTGTTTGCATCCCGTCACAATCACAAGCTCCCGGCCTTTGTCTCCCTGTCGCAGGATTCTCTGGCCTTGGCCACGGATGCTCTGTCACTGTCTTGGAAGAAATTCCGGCTTCTGTATGCCTTCCCCCCATTTCCCCTGCTGGGCAGGGTTCTGCGCAAGATTGCCCTGGAAAGGGTGCCAGTGATTCTGGTGGCCCCGAGGTGGCCAAGAAGACTGTGGTTCGCAGACGTGGTACAAATGGCAGTAGACCAGTACGTCCTGCCGGAGGAGCCAGATCTACTCACTCAGGGCTCCCTACGCCATCCCAGTTTACAAACTCTGGCTTTGACGGCTTGGCTGCTGAAACCTCCATCTTGATGGAGAAAGGCTTGTCTGCCTCAGTGGTGGATACCATGGTACAGGATAGGAAGAAAACTTCTTCTGCCATCTATTACAGGGTATGGCGTTCCTACATTGACTGGTGTGAGTCTAGGTCTCTCCCCTGCAGGGAATTCTTAATCCCTAGAATTCTGGAGTTTTTACAACATGGATTGGAGTTGGGTTTAAAACTCAGTACTCTGAAGGGTCAGGTTTCTGCCCTGTCTGTCTTCTTTCAGAGGTCTTTTGCACAGCATCCCTTGGTTAAGACCTTCTTTCAGGGGGTCACTCACGTACGTCCCCCACATAAGCCTACGGTCCCTGTTTGGGACTTGAACCTGGTTTTGTCTGCCTTACAGGGTGCTCCCTTTGAGCCTATTCAGGATGCTGCTCTGGCTGTACTTACCCTCAAAGTTGTTTTTATGGTGGCTATTACTTCGGTCAGGCGCGTGTCTGAGCTGGCGGCTCTGTCTATTCAGCCCCCATACTACGAGAGACACCAGGACAAGGTGGTGTTCCGCTTTAAGCCAGATTTTCTGCCAAAGGTGGTGTCTGCCTTTCATTTGAATCAGGATATTGTCCTTCCTTCATTGTGTCCTAATCCTAGCAATGCGAAGGAAAGGGTTTTGCATTCATTGGATGTGATAAGGTGTCTGAAGTACTACCTAGTAGTCACTGCGGCCTTCAGGAAGACTGATGCTCTTTTTGTGGTCCCTTCTGGTCCTAGGAAGGGTTTGGCTCCGGCCAAGTCTTCTATTTTTTTTTTTTTTTTTTATAATTAAATGTTTTTATTGAAGGAAGCAAAAGTTACAGCGCTTGGCAACGCAGTGCCAATTAAATGAAATGCATGTATAACAACCATTAAATAAAGCAACACCATACAGGTTCAATTATCATCAATCAAAAGCACACATGAAGATGGAGAGAAAAAGTGTAGGGCTACATTGAGCCCTGCCCCAAGTGTTTTAGGCTGCAATTCTGCTTATCAATCTGGTACAGCGACTGCAACCCATGCCTCCAACCTTCTGTTAATGGGTAAAAGAACTGGGGAAAACAAAAACAAAACTATTAGGAAACAAGTAACATAGGGGGAAGAGGAGGAGGGAGGACAAGACAGACACAGCAAGGGGAAAAAACAGAGGAGGGGAGGGACAAGGGATGGGGGGGGGGCTGGGGGGGAGGTCCGTTCCTCAAGAGGCCAGACAAGACCGAGCTACGTATAGAGGAGGAAATCAGGGGAGGAAGTGAAACTGTCCCATATCTGCCAGGTTCTCCTGTGCTTTTCCAGAGTCCCTTTTAGCGAGGCAGTAAGCTCCTCCATCCTACAGATGTCCTGAATGACAGCCAGCCACTGCGGTATTGTGGGGGGATCAGGGGACCTCCATTTAGCCGGAACACATGTTCTAGCAGCGCTCAAAAGGGGGGCAAGAAGGGACTTGTGCCTGGATCTCATAGAAACCAGTGCAAGGTTAAGCAGATAGCATGCGGGGTCCTCGCCCAAATCAACATCCGTCAGTTTCCTGACAATCTCTCTCACTCCCCCCCAGAAGACGGACAGCTTCTCGCACTCCCAAAAGATGTGTGTCATAGTCCCCCTGGCACGCATGCGCCTCCAGCATAGGGGGGAGGAAGAGGGAAACATATTCGCCAACACCGCAGGGACCCGGTACCAGCGTGAGAGAATTTTGAAGGTAGTCTACTGGTACTTACAGGAAATAGAGCTCTTATGGGCCAACTGAACCATAGCCAGCCGTTGCTCATCTTTAAAGGTTCTGCAGAGTTCCCTCTCCCATCCCCTCACGTAGGAGGGAACAAAGTCCTCCGGAGGCTCCACCAGCAGCGAATAGGAGTATGACAGGGCTCCCCTAAGATGTCCGGACGCCAAGCAGGTGTGCTCGAATTGCGTTAGCTGCCTAGATGTCGTGCAGTCAACAGACCGCTGATAATGCAAAAGTTGAAGGGTCTGTAGCTGCGTAATAGGTCTGAGTGCAAGGTCGGCAACCAGGGTCTCCGGCCTCTTCCACTCACCACCAGCCTGCATATGAAGTCTCCTGTAACAATTCTGCCTGATCCAAGCTCTGAAGGGACCACCGCTATCTCCACTGTAAAATCAGGGTGCCCCAGAACGGGTGTCAAAGGGGATGGGGAGGGGGAAAGGCCCGACCCAGGCAGGAACCTGTCCACCACCCTCCTGGATGGACCAACTGTAGGGTGCGTGTTCAACTGTGTGAGTTTGTTAAGTGGAATCCATGGCAATCCGGGGAGAGGGCAAGGGGAAGCATCCTGTTCCATCTGAACCCACTGCTTCAGATCAGAGTGTCGGCACCAGTCAATAACTTGGCTCAGGTGGGCCGCTGCATGGTAGCGCCTCCAATCTGGGAGACCCAATCCCCCCCCCCAGATTTAGGGACCGTCAGTAGAGAAGCCGCCATACGATGGGAGCGACCAGCCCAAACAAATCTAGTGCATAGTCCTGTAAGCTGCTTAAAAAAGGTAGGGGGGATGTCTATTGGAAGGGCCTGGAATAGATATAGCACCCTAGGGAGGATGTTCATCTTGATGACACTGACCCTTCCAAACCAAGAAAAAACCCCTTTGTTCCACCTAAGGAGGTCCTCCTCCAACCTTTTTAACAGGGGGGGGAAGTTTAAAGCATATGTTCCCTGCAGCTTGGAAGGGATACGTGTACCCAAATATGTAACAGCCTCCCGCTCCCACTTAAAATGAAAATTTTCCGTGATGTGTCTCAAGCGCTCCGCAGGGATAGTAATGTTTAAGGCAGAGGACTTCTGGTAGTTGATCTTGTAATTAGAGACCTCCTGAAAGCTCTTAAGCTCGGCGAGGAGATTTGGCAAAGTGATCTCCGGCTTCGAAACAAAGAACATCAGATCATCGGCGTAAGCCGCTACCTTATGCTCAGTCCCACCCACCCTCACTCCCGCAACGTCAACGTTTTGTCTAATCAAGCGTAGGAATGGCTCCAGTGAGAGGATAAAAATAAGCGGGGAGAGCGGACATCCCTGACGCGTCCCATTAAATAAATTGAAAGCCTGAGAAGGCAAGCCGTTCACCACCACGGATGCCGAGGGGCAAGTGTATGAGGCCAGGATCCTGTTAAGCATCCTGTCGCCCAACCCTATGTGACGCAAGGTCTCCTCAAGGAAGGCCCAGCTCACCCTATCAAAAGCCTTTTCGGCGTCCGTGGAGAGAAGCAACGCAGCCTCTCCCATCCGTCTTGCGTGATGAATCACGTTCATGACTCTTGTGGTATTATCTCTCCCTTCGCGATTTGGAATGAAGCCCACCTGATCCCGGTGTATGAGATCCGGGAGGAGGGGGGTGAAACTGTCCGCCAGAATTTTATTGTATATCTTAAGGTCACAGTTCAACAGAGATATGGGCCTATAGCTACCACACTGCGCTGGGTCCTTACCAGGCTTAGGAATAACGGCAATGCTAGCCCGGAGCGTGTCCCGAGGGGGGGGGGAGACCATCACTCAAAGAGCCGAAAGAGGAGATGAAGTGTGGGCCTACAGTGTCCGCCAGTTCTTTAAAATATTCCAGGCTGTAGCCATCTGGGCCGGGAGCCTTTCCGGGTTTCATGCTCTTGATGGCCTTTGCAAACTCCCCCACGTCAATCTCTTCCAGGGCCTCCGCCACGCTCTGCCCAAGCCGGGGAAGCTCAGATTTCCGTATGTAGGCCTCTATCTTTTGCCGATGCGCCTGGGACCTATTTTGCGGCATATTGTACAGGCCATCGTAAAAGTCCCTGAAGGTTTTGGCTATATCCCCTATTGTATAGTGCCTGGTGCCCGCGGAGTCGAGTATGCTGGGAATAAAATTCCTAGATCGCTGCCCCCTCAGGGCTCTAGCAAGAGCCCTACCACTTTTGTTTCTAAACTCATAGAAATACCTACGACATCTAGCGATCTGGCCCCTAACTGTCACGCTCGGGGTAACTCCAGCCCTCTTAATAAGCTCACAACCCCCAATCTCCACAGCCAGCTTCACCTGTAGGAGCCCCCGCTTGCCGGGACGCAAGATACGCCTACCCGGGATCGGTTGCCCCCAGGACTTAATGGCTCAAAGGATGTAAGCTTATATGTGGGAGGACTGGAGAACCAATAGCAAGAGCGTGAGTGACGGAAGTCCAGAGACAGGCAATAGGTCGATAACAGGAAGGCAGAGATCGTAGCGGCACCAGGGGTCAGGCAAGACGTAGTCGGGGTTCAGGCAGAGGTCAGCAACTGGGGATCAGGATCTAGAAGCGTCAGTTCAGGCAAAGGTCGGCAACAAGGATTCAGGATCGAGAGGCGTCAATTCAGGCAGAGGTCGGCAACAAGGATTCAGGATCGAGAATGGTCGTACAATCAAGTCGGCAACAGGCTAGACTTCACAGGAGTAGGTAACACAGGGTTCTGAGCGCTATCACAGGCAATTCACAACTGAGAGGGAATTGCCTTTATAGGAACAGGTCTGAGGGAAGCAGTGTACTGATTGGAGCACATAGGATTCCAAGGGTAATTGGCTGCAGAGCAGAAGAGGGCGAAGCCCTCAATCCCCAAGGATTCATTAACCCTTTAACTGATCCTCCGGCGGGTGCGCGCCGCACAGCGCCGCCGGAGGGCATAACAGACACGTGCTCGCGGCCGCGCGCGAGCACGTCTCCTGGAGGAGGAAGCGGGGGGCGTGGCTGAGCTGGGCGCCGCTCGAGCCGACGCTGCTCGAGCCGACGCCGCTCGGCGCAGCCGCCGCACAGTGACAGCTGCAGCTGGTCGCCTGGAGACGTCGCTGGAACGGGGATCAGGTAAGCGGTTCCTGACACTACCCCCCCCTTCACGAGGGGCCTCCGGACCCTCACCCGGTTTCCCTGGATTGTCACGATGGAACCTTCTTACAAGAGCCTTGGCATGAACATTCCTCGCTGCCACCCAGCATCTTTCCTCCGGACCATAGCCAACCCAATCCACCAAATACTGTAAAGAATTACGCACTTTACGTGAATCCAAGATCTTATTCACTTCATACTCGGGCTCATTATTAAGAAGAATTGGTGCAGGACCAGCAAGAGGAGCATTCTTCGCCGGTTTTAACAGTGAAACGTGAAAGGAATTAGGTATTTTCATAGTTGGCGGGAGTTGAACTTTAAAAGACACATTATTCAACTTCTTGACGATTGGAAAAGGACCAATAAATTTTGGACCTAATTTGCTAGATGGCTGACGGAGCGCAATATTTTTAGTGGAGACCCAAACTAGATCGCCTACTCGAAGAGTAGGTTCCTGTGATCTGCGGCGGTCGGCAAATTTCTTATACCTCAAACCAGTGGTCTTAAGAATCTCCTGAACGTGTGTCCAGATATTCTTCCGTTCTTGAAGCCACTCCTCCAACGCCGGCAGATTGGAAGGTGACCCTGAAAGGGAAGAAGCTCTAGGATTTTTCCCTAAGTTACAATAAAAAGGAGATACCTTGGTACTCTCACTAGGCGCGTTATTGTAAGCAAACTCGGCGAAATCAATAAATTCCGCCCATTGTTCTTGGGCATCAGAAACATAACACCTTAAGTATTGTTCCAAAGTTTGATTAGTTCTTTCTGTCTGCCCATTAGTCTGGGGATGGTAGGCAGAAGAAAGAGAGATCTGTATTCCCAACCGCGAACAGAAGTGTTTCCAAAAACGGGAAGTAAATTGAACACCCCGATCAGAGACTATATTGGACGGAATACCATGAATACGAAAAATATGCGAAGTAAACAGCCGCGAAAGCTCAGGTGCAGAAGGAAGTTTGGCCAAAGGAACGAAATGTGCCATCTTACTGAAACGATCTACGACCACCCAAATGACAGTATTACCATGTGAGAGAGGCAAATCTACAATAAAATCCATAGAAATATGGGTCCATGGCTCAGCAGGAATTTCAAGAGGAACCAAACTGCCACTAGGAGCCTTGTGAACTCCTTTACTTCGAGCACAAATAGCACAAGCGTCGATAAAGGCAGTGATATCGCGTCTCATGGTAGGCCACCATACATGACGACGGGCAAGCATAAACGTCTTACGGTTACCCAAATGACCAGCAGTTTTGGCATCGTGAAATTCGCGAATTACATCCGAACGCAGGTGCGGCGGAACAAACTGGCACCCCAAGGGTACATCACTAGGAGATTCATCTTGAAACGGCGCCAAGTTATTGGAGAGATCAGGAAGTAACGCCCCCACCACACAACCTGTGGGTAAAATTGGTTCACCAGAATCACCCCGATCCTTACATTCACCGAACATGCGAGATAGAGCATCAGCTTTAGTATTTTTTACACCCGGCTTGAAAGTAATAATAAAATTGAAACGCGAGAAGAATAATGCCCAACGTGCCTGACGAGAGTTCAGCCTCTTGGCAGAACCTATGTATTCGAGATTTTTATGATCAGTATACACAGTTATAGGATGTAATGAACCCTCCAACCAGTGTCGCCATTCATCAAATGCCAGTTTAATAGCTAATAGTTCCCTATTGCCAACATCATAATTTTGTTCCGCGGTACTGAATTTACGCGAAAAATAAGCGCATGGATGGAGACGCTCAGGGTTACCAGAATATTGTGACAAAACTGCACCCACTCCCAGCTCAGAAGCATCCACTTCAATAATAAAAGCTTTATGAATATCTGGATGCACTAAGACAGGTGCCGAAGTAAAGGCCCGTTTCAAGGTTAGAAAGGCCTCACAGGCAGAGGGGGACCAGTTAGCAGTAAAAGCCCCCTTGCGGGTAAGGTTGGTAAGGGGTGCAACAACATGGGAAAAGCCTTTTATGAAACGCCGATAAAAATTTGCAAAACCTAGAAAACGTTGCAATTCCTTTAAAGTTTTGGGTTGGACCCAATCCTGAACTGCTGAAACCTTCCCCGCGTCCATCTCCAAACCCTGGTTGGTAATAACATACCCTAGGAAGGGAACTGTAGTGACTTCAAACACACACTTAGACAGTTTAGCAAATAAGTTGTTCTCTCTTAATTTTTGTAGCACCAACTTAACATGGTGTCTGTGCTCCGGTAAAGAATTAGAAAAAATGAGAATATCATCCAAGTAGATGACTACAAATCTACCGAGATATTCCCTGAATATATCATTAACAAAATCTTGGAAAACGGCTGGCGCATTACAAAGACCGAAGGGCATGACCAGGTACTCATAGTGCCCATCCTTCACATTAAATGCAGTTTTCCACTCGTCCCCCTGTCGGATGCGAATCAGATTGTAAGCCCCTCTCAAATCCAATTTGGAGAAAATTCGAGCTCCTGTGACTTGATTGAACAGATCCCCAATCAAGGGTAAGGGGTATCGGTTTTTTACAGTGATCTTATTCAAGGCTCGATAATCTATGCACGGTCTCAAGCCACCATCTTTTTTCTCTACAAAAAAGAACCCGGCCCCAGCAGGCGAGGTAGAGGGACGGATAAATCCTTTCCTAAGATTTTCGGTAATATACTCCCTCATTGCTTGCTCCTCGGGCAGGGTAAGGTTATAAATCTTTCCCCTCGGGGGAATAGTGCCAGGCAGCAAGTCAATGGGGCAGTCATAGGACCGATGTGGAGGAAGAGTATCAGCAGAGCGTTCAGAGAATACATCGATCCAATCAGCGTATGGCTGAGGTAATTCCTGTGGTAAGACTTGAACGCTTCTGAGGCCTGTATTAAAACAGTGACCTTTACAGTGGTCACTCCACTTGACCAACTCCCCAGCCCGCCAATCTAACACCGGGTTATGGAGTTGCAACCAGGGGTATCCCAAAACCACCGGAGTTTCCGGACAATCAAAAATAAAGAATTCTAAGAATTCAGAGTGAGAAGAGCCGACAATTAGTCTGAGAGGTGGGGTCTTGGTATTTATAGGACCTCCCTGGATTGCCTTTCCATTGATAGCTAAAACTTGTAGGGATCTTTCAAGAGGAACTACAGGGATCCCTAAGGTGGAGATCATGCTCCTGTCCAAAAAGTTTCCAGCCGCACCACTGTCTATGAAGGCGGAAACTGTCTGCTTAGAGGACCCCCAAAACAAATCAATAGGTACAAGCATCTTATTCTGGCGAGAGTTACAAACTGACTCACCCAGATCAGTACTCTCTACCTGGTCTGGGTGCGGAAGTTTTCCGCCGGTTTCCCCTTGTTGGGACAGGACCCTGCAAAATGACCAGAATTCCCGCAATACAGGCATAACCCCTCGGATCGCCTACGCTGTTTCTCCTCTTGGGATAAGCGGGTTCTCCCTAATTGCATAGGTTCTTCCTGGGAGGATGAAGAGGTATTTTCTCCACGGGGAACCGGGGCTCTATGACTCTGGACTGGTCTAAAGGACGTGGGAGCCCCGACTCTCTCCCTGGCCCTTTCTCTAAGACGTCGGTCTATTTTAATGGAGACCTGCATTAATTGATCTAGGTCCGCTGGCGGGGGAAAATTGACTAAGGCATCCTTGATGCTATCCGACAGTCCCACCCTGAACTGACTACACAAAGCTGGATCGTTCCACCTAGCTTCAATAGCCCAGCGGCGGAATTCAGCACAGTAGTCTTCAGCCGAATTCCGTCCTTGTTTTAAGGCCCGAAGCCTATTCTCTGCGGTAGACTGTATATCTGGATCGGCGTATAAAACGCCCATAGCATTGAAGAAGGCAGTCACTGATTGTAGAGCAATATCATGGGACGGTAAACTAAAGGCCCAGGACTGTGGGTCTCCTTGAAGCAAGGAAATGACTAGGCCTACTCGTTGGACCTCTGTGCCAGAGGAGATAGGTCTTAACTTAAAATATAGTTCGCAGGCATTCTTGAAATTGGAAAATTTTGCTCGTTCTCCAAAAAATTTCTCAGGCAGTGGAATCTTAGGTTCGGAGAAATGAGGTGGTACAGCGGAAGTTGGCACTTGACGAGATTCCTGAGTGGCCACTCTTTGAGCGAGTTGGTTGATCGCTGTGGCCATAGCTTGCACCTGCTGTACCAGGTCATCCATTTTTTGGGCCTGTGATAATGTCACGCTCGGGGTAACTCCAGCCCTCTTAATAAGCTCACAACCCCCAATCTCCACAGCCAGCTTCACCTGTAGGAGCCCCCGCTTGCCGGGACGCAAGATACGCCTACCCGGGATCGGTTGCCCCCAGGACTTAATGGCTCAAAGGATGTAAGCTTATATGTGGGAGGACTGGAGAACCAATAGCAAGAGCGTGAGTGACGGAAGTCCAGAGACAGGCAATAGGTCGATAACAGGAAGGCAGAGATCGTAGCGGCACCAGGGGTCAGGCAAGACGTAGTCGGGGTTCAGGCAGAGGTCAGCAACTGGGGATCAGGATCTAGAAGCGTCAGTTCAGGCAAAGGTCGGCAACAAGGATTCAGGATCGAGAGGCGTCAATTCAGGCAGAGGTCGGCAACAAGGATTCAGGATCGAGAATGGTCGTACAATCAAGTCGGCAACAGGCTAGACTTCACAGGAGTAGGTAACACAGGGTTCTGAGCGCTATCACAGGCAATTCACAACTGAGAGGGAATTGCCTTTATAGGAACAGGTCTGAGGGAAGCAGTGTACTGATTGGAGCACATAGGATTCCAAGGGTAATTGGCTGCAGAGCAGAAGAGGGCGAAGCCCTCAATCCCCAAGGATTCATTAACCCTTTAACTGATCCTCCGGGGGGTGCGCGCCGCACAGCGCCGCCGGAGGGCATAACAGACACGTGCTCGCGGCCGCGCGCGAGCACGTCTCCTGGAGGAGGAAGCGGGGGGCGTGGCTGAGCTGGGCGCCGCTCGAGCCGACGCCGCTCGGCGCAGCCGCCGCACAGTGACAGCTGCAGCTGGTCGCCTGGAGACGTCGCTGGAACGGGGATCAGGTAAGCGGTTCCTGACACTAACCTTTACAAAGCTTATATCTCGGAGGGTTTCACGTAGTTTAGTCAATTTGGCAGACATCACGGGGTCCAAAGACTGTTTATGTCTGGTCTCCAGACTCCGTATCTCCTGAAGCAGGAGAGCTGTTTGTTTTTCCCTCTCTTTTTTAAGATAGGCGCCCCGTCTAATCAGGAGGCCCCGAATCACACACTTGTGAGCCTCCCACTGAGTCATACGTGACACGTCTGAAGTATTGTTCACAGAGAAGAACTCGGTGATTGCCGACCGGATTTCTGCCTTGAACGCGGGGTCCTGCAGGAGCGAGCTATTGAGCCTCCAATGCCCTGAAAGGGGGGGGGGGGGGAGAGTCAGGAACCGAGAGGGTGACGGAAATAGGAGCGTGGTCAGAGATTGAGATCAAATTGACTAAGCCTATGGATGGCCGCGAGATGAGATGTACATGCCTGTGGGGGACCAGGAACCAGTCTATGCGTGAATATGTATTGTGAGGGGGGGGAAAAATAAGTATAATCCCTCCCCCTGGGATTAACAATCCGCCACACGTCCAAGAGTTGATGGTCAAACAGGAGAGCCTTAATCCTCCTAATAGCCGAGTATGGAACGCTAGAAGTCCCCTTAGAGATATCAATTTGAGGGTCAAGTACACAGTTAAAATCCCCTCCCAAGAGGAGAATGCCAGCAGTGAACTCTGCCAACCTCTCCAAGGTGGACCTCAAGAAGCTAGCTTGATTCGAGCTTGGACAGTAGCATTTCGCAAGCGTTACCTTCTGTGTATAAAGAGTACCCCTTACAAAAAGGTACCTACCCTCACAATCATGGACCACCTCCTCCAGTGTCCAAGGGAGGTAGCGCCCCAGGACGATGGCCACCCCTCTAGACTTAGAGTCGGGAGAAAGGCCATGGTACTGGTGACGGAAGTGACGGCTAGACAGATTATGCACCCTCCCCACCTTGAGGTGAGTTTCCTGAAGAAAGGCGATCCCTGCTCCTAGGCGCTTCAACTCACCCAGAACAGATGCACGCTTGACAGGGGAGTTTAAGCCCTTGACATTCAGCGAAGTGCATTGGACTTTGGACATGGCAGTGCAGGGTCAGCAACTCCTATTTCAAGAACGGAAGGTACAGAGAGGAGGGAGTTCTCGAGCCAATGAAGAGACAGAGGGGAAGGGCGAGAAGGCCGGGAAAAGAGGGAGGGAGGGGGGGGGGCCGAGAGAACACCAGACAACAGAGGAAAACAACCACAGGAAAGGGAGGAAGATACACGAGGGGGAGACGCACAATTAACGAAAACTTACGGGATATGAACTAATATGGGAATCTAAACGGGGAAGGAGTCTTCCTGTCCCAAAAGAAGAACCCCAGGCGCCCGGGGCTAACAAAACGCCAGCCCAGAGGGCCACAGGGTCCTGCCTACGGTGAAGGCGAAACGGGTCCGAGAGGCAAGGGAGGTCCCCCCGGCCACCCCTAGGTTGAATTGTTAATAGGGCAACCACCACAGAATATACTGTCAAAAGAGAGCCCCACCACAGGGCAACACCCACAGGAATTCAAAGAATTTAGTGAGAACCAAGCCCACCGACGCGCAGCGAGGAACCCAGCAGCGGCCCCATGGGCCCCCAAGCCAAGGGCCAATCGAAGCGGTCAGGCAGGCGGGCAACAAGAACATATGCATGAACAGCGATCGCTCTGAACAAGCGTGCACCAGGTTCAAGACTCGCCAGGACCGCTCCCAAGGATACGCCCAAAGCGGGAAGCCAGGCTCGGGAAATGGAGTGCCACACTCAGCACACGACTCCATGCCCCCGGCCCCTCATAGGGAGGGCAGAAGGGGTGCCGACCCAGCGGGCCCGAAGCGTAATTAACCAATACAGACAGTGCGAACATTAACTTGCAAAGTAAAATAATACAAATATCCGTCTGCAAACATACAGTCAAAAAAGAATGTTATACACAGTTAAATAACAAATTCAGGGCTCGTCGAGGCTGGTCCCAGGCGACAAGTCACATCACGCAGGCGCGCAAGCTCAATACGGAGGGCCAGTCAAGAGTAAGTGCACAGAACACCTCAGCCTAAGCCTCCGAATTACATACTCAGTAGGCAAGCCGAGTAAAGTAAGGGAGGACCAGCCCAACGAGCCCGGAGCGCAGCAATCAAACGCACACAATTTAAGGAGTGATCAGCAAAGCAGAAGCAATGAATAAAGATACCGCTGGTAACAATGAAACCCGCCTAGTCCTCAATGGCCAAGCGACGGGGATCTCTCAGCGACCCACCACCGCGTCCGCTGCGGGTCCCGGCTCCACCCCTCGCCCGACGGATCCTCTGCGGCCGACCCCCGGGAGGCCGAGGGGGACCAAGGGGGAGGGAGACGTCGCGCCAATCCGGGATCTCCACCGGGGGGGAGTCCAGGAAGATGAAGAGATCTGGAAGGTCCGCATGAGTTTTCACAGTGAAAGTACGCTGATTCCTGCGGCCCACAAGATGAAAAGGGTATCCCCAGCGATAGGATCCGCCACACTCCCGAATCTTGGACAGCAAAGGCCTCAGGACCCGTCTCATCATAAGGGACCTACGCGAAACATCCGGGAACAACTGCAGAGACGCTCCATCGAAGCAAAGCTGGCCATGCGACCTAGCCTTCGCCAAGATGTCCTCCTTCACGGTATAATAATGCAGGCGGGCGGGCGAGGTCGGAGGACCCGGGGCCAAGGGCCCTATGGACCCGGTCAATCACTATCTCGGCGTCAGGAGGGCGGCGGAGTATCTCGTTGAAAATGCCGGTGATGGTAGGCCGAAGTTGGTCCGGACCCGTCACCTCAGGGAGGCCCCTGATCTGGATGTTATTGCGACGACTCCTGTTTTCGAGGTCGTGCAAGACCGCCATCTGTGTGACAGCCTTCTGCTGGGTCAAATCCCGCTCCAACGCCTCCAGCCTCCAGCCTCTGGGTAGTCGTGGTGCGAAACTGCTCCAGTGAGTCGACTCTGGCGTCAAGACCACCCACCGACTGCTGCAGATCAGAGATGTCCTTCTTAAATGTGCTTTCAACCCTCTGAATGAAGGATTCAAGGTCGTCCCTGGTTGGCAAAATTTTCAGCTCCGCCTTCAGGGCTGCGAGGATAGGGTCAAGAGGAGAATGCATCGCCGTCTGGGGATCGTACATGGCCTGCGAGGTGGCCTGAATGGGCGATAATATGGTCAGGTACAGGTGCGCCGTCGTTTCAAGGAGCCGCCACAACTCCCCCCCCCTCTCCACCGGGGTGCGGCCGCGAAGCCAGGTAGAAGACGAGGAGTCACTCTTCTGCTGCCACGCAGGGGAAGGGGGCAACCCAGGCGAAGCCCCACGCTCGAACCAAGCACCAGGCAAATTTAGGGAAGTAAGTGCTGCAGCTGCTCCCGGCGAGGCACTAGTGGAGGCCGGCGCAGCCCGAAGCCGAGGGAACTCCATCATAGACCCCAAATCCGGGCCCGGGCTGAACCCCATCTCGGAAGGCTCTTTCCCCGACAGTGGGGAGGGGGTGCCCATGGGTGAGGTACTTGGGGAAGCGACCATGGGCCCCGACCCGTCCAGGCGCCCCTCATGCTGCGGCGAGGGGGGGGGCAGTCAGGACTGGGGCAAATTGAATGTGGTAGGTCAGGGCGGGCACCCACAGACTGCATTTCAGCCACTATGTGAGAGCTGGGCTCTTCCGCCCCTGATCCCCCCCCAACTGAAGGCGGCACAGGGGTTAATAGAGAGTGTCCCCCTCTCTCATCAGCTTCGCCGGCAAGTCCGCCGGGCATATCTCCCTCCCCAGCCGGCGGGGGAGCACGGAGCACGTGGGGGCTCGCAGGATCTGAGCAGCTACTACTGCCTGAGGAGCGCCATTCAGGCCGACGCTCCCCACCGTCTCCATCTGCAGCTGCTGCTCGGCTGTCGCCGCCGTCCTCGCCCGCGTGAGGCAGCAAGGGCCAGCGCTGCTCCCCAGCCTCCTCCGCCCCACCTCCATCAGCACCGCCGAGGGGACCGGACATCTCCACCAAGGGCCGGGCTCCCCCCCCCATCGTCCGGGGCACTCACCGGTGCAGGAGCCGACTGTCCTCTCTCTCGATTCGAGGGATCGCCAGGCACGCCGCGGGTCACGGCCCCTCCAACCTCTGACGCCGCCATCTTGGGTATCCTTTCTCTTCCGCCCCTCGTGCGATCCACAGCCAGGTAGGTGCTTATCTTCCTGTGAGGAGGGGATGATTTATTCCTCATCTTCCTACCCTTAGCCATAGCCTATGCTGCTAAGGGGAAGAATCCTCCCTTCGCCTTACTGCTCATTCTACTCGTGCTATTGGTGCCTCTTGGGCCTTCCAGCACCAGGCTTCTGTTGGAACAAGTTTGCAAAGCTGCTACTTGGTCTTCTGTTCATACCTTTTCAAAGTTTTACAAGGTTGATGTTAGGGCCTCAGCTGATGCTGTTTTGGGCCGCAAGGTTTTGCAAGCGGCAGTAGTTTAAACTGCCTGTTGTCACCTTTTGTTGGGGGATCCCACCCTTGTGTCCAGCACCGGCTAATCCCAAAGAACGGACACTCCATGCTTTGGATGTGGTCAGAGCCATAAGGTATTACCTGGCTGCAACTGCATCCTTCAGGAAATCAGATCTGATTTTTGTCTTGACTGAGGGTTCTAGGATGGGATTCCCACCAGCCAAGTCCACTCTCAGTAAGTGGATTAGACAGGCGGTGGTACAAGCCTATTCTGCCAGGGGGAAGGAACCCCCTTTTCAGATCACAGCTCATTCTACTAGAGCCATTGGGGCTTCGTGGGCACCAGGCCTCGGTGGAACAAGTTTGCAAGGCTGCTACTTGGTCTTCAGTTCATACTTACACAAAGTTTTACAAGGTGGATGTCAGGACCTCAGCTGACGCTGTTTTTGGCCGAAAGGTGCTTCAGGCGGTAGTGAAATGAACTATCTGTTGTTCCGCACTGGGGATCCCGCCCATATGGACACTGCTTTTGGATGTCCCTATCGTGATGACTTCTGGACGGGCTGGAATGGATTGGAAAGAAAAAGGCAATTCTGTGAAACTCACCTGTAGAATTGCTTTTGTTTCCTATCCATTCCAGCCCGTCCACCCCGCCCTTGTGGTTTATTATGTCCTGCATGCCTGTTATGGTAATTGTACCATTTTTGCTCATAGGACACAAGTTTTAAGTTTTTGATTCGAGAGAGTACAAGCAGGGGCTATGTAAAGTAACATGGTCTCCTATTTTTTGGACCTCCCAGCCTGCCTCTCCTATTGAGTACTGCTTTTAAATTACTGGGGCTGGTTTGAGAGGCCGCTGCCTTTATAGGGGGCCGGGAGGGGCTACATCTCTGATCTTGCAGTCAGCGCCCCCTAGGGGCGAACTCCCAATCGTGATGACTTCTGGACTGGTTGGAATGGATCAGAAACAAAAGCAATTCTACAGACGAGTTTCACAGAATTCCCTTTTTCTTGTTAGAAAGTTGTTCAGACTAAATGGGCCCTTGGTAGCAAGCATCAAAAAGAAAAACAATAGTATAAAGCAGTGGTGTAACTAAATGTGATGGGGCCCTGGTGTGAACAATAAATGGAGCCCTCATGTGGCTCATACAGTAGACTTTCATTTTTTTTGTTTTTTTTTGTTTTAACACCTTTGGATGCAGCTAGATAGCTACAGACCAAAACAGAAGAGGCACATGGCCCTTCATTTCTCTAAATGATGCCAAGTGAGCACACACATGATAAATAAGGTGGTGGAGCAACAATAATGGGGCCCCACTGACCTTCTTGGTCCTGGTGCGGTTGCAACCCTAAAGTTACACCCTGGTGGAAATAGCTATTTACATTCAGGCATCTACAGCAGCAGAGGAGGCTGACGTTGCTCAGTTTACAGTGATGAATGAAAAGTGCTAATATGTACTGAAACTATGATGAAACCACTCAGAATGCTTCCCTCTGTCAAACTAATTAGATGTTTGAGATGTTAAATATTATTTGTTTTTCCTTTCTCCAATATATAATACTCTAAAACATTTCTCTATTTAACATTGGTATTATTACTTATGTGTATTCATTATATTTTTCAAATACGCTTTGAAATTGCTGTTGGGTTTCTGGCTTTTTACTGCACAGTGGCCAGCAAATTGTGTGTTGGGTTTGTGATGTTTTATGCAATTCATGAGTACAACATTTTCAACTGGCGCTTGGTAATTATTTGCTGCATTGTTACAACGCTGTAGTGATCACAAAATGAACTTAATAACCCATCAGTACTCCTGGGATAGGCCTCCTTCATGTCCTTTTATTTACAAAGCGTATCCAAGAGTGGCAGCATAATAGCCTGGTGAAGCCCCGCATTTAGAGAAAAAAAAAAAGAAACAGCTGTATGATGAATGTGGAAGGAGGAAGTCTCAACATATTTTTACTTTATTTACAGAGGGTGTTTGTGAGATTTGGCTGACCAGTGAAGACACAGGAGCCTATGGCAGAGATATTGATACAGACCTTCCAACGCTTTTATGGAAACTGATTGAAGTTATACCTGAAGGTGCAATGCTAAGGCTTGGCATGACCAACCCCCCTTATATATTAGAACATCTGGAGGTAAGAACATGACAGTCATTGGAAAGCACTGTATGTATCATTTGCAGCCCCCTTTAAAGTGGAACTTTAGTTCAGTTCACCCTACCGTGGTGTTTAGGCAGGACGGGGGGTCACCCACACCCACCGCAGAAAAATACACAAAGCCACATCCCACGCGTCCTGTCGCCCATTTACTTGAATAGGGGGAGGGGGCGGAGCGCACATGGAGCTGGGGGATGTGGCTCTATGCTTTTCATCCAAAATGCTGGCATCCAGTGGGCCACATGCACCTGGATAAGGTAAGTGATTTTTTTTTTTCTTTGTAACCCCCCCTTCCTGTCTCAGGTATGGGGTGGGGGGTGGTCATAGTTGACTGAAGTTGCACTTTATTTAATTATCCTCTGTAAGTTTTTTTTAATACACCCCGCCTAGAAAAAAGTAGCCTTTTAGGAACACGCTACCTGACTTCTCTGTGTGGTGTTGATGCAGTGTGTGTGGGGTAAGTATTGTTTTATTTTTGTCCACTTTGCTCAAAAGATTATCCTATGGGACTTAAAAGCTTAAAGGAATTGACCAGTCAAACTTTAAAATAATTTGTCTGGAAGCGTACCTGATGCAGTGTCCATCTTATGCTGTCTCTTCACGGTGGTCACAGAAAGGAAGAGGAGTTTCTTCTTCCTTTGCCTCCAGCGCTTCAACTGCCCTGCCCCCATCCTTACCACAAATTAAATCCTGAGGCTCCTGTCATGCTTTCAACCCCTTCTCTGTTAGTAGTAGGCAGGAACTGTCACTCATGCCCAGCTGACTCAATGTAATTCAGACAGCACACCACAAGGTGAAATTTTATTTTATAATTACTCAATGCAACTTGAGAATACTGCTGCTTAGGTAGCCCTACACAATGGGCATAATTACGAGTGTGCTTTGACAATGACTTTAATATTGGGTGTATGATACATTCAAACTAGAAAATAAGACACCGAAGAAGGCTCTGCCTTTTCTTCAGATACGCTCTGTTAAGGCAGAGGAAAAAAATGTATCAACTTCTCTTGATTTCCTGGTAATGAATTGGATATAAATACGCAAAAAATATTGTCTTCAAAAGAAAATTGGGGAAATTTAAATCTTCTTTTGGCTCCTATCTTCCTCCCTCAATAGCCACTAATTGCTCCCAGCTTGAGATTGCGAGGAGGGGGAGCCTAAACAGCTAGTTTAGAACAATGGTATGCTGTCAGCAACCAACGGCATACAATGGCATAGCTGGGGAAAATGAAAATCACAAGAATAGCAATATTAGGCAGTACTGAGGGCAGAAAACCAAATGTTATTGTAACTGGGGTGGGAGAGCAAAATAGAATTTGTTTTGGGGGGTTTGGTCTGCTTTAAGTAAAAAAAAAAAAAAAAAACTACACACCCCATAATCCTTCCACTCGTAACGGGTGAGCTTATTGGCCGCTTTTGCCAAATTAAGCAGCAGTAATGACCTCCCCAGGTGAAAATGATTCAGGTAACACTTTTGCTACTGGAACACAAGACTGTGATCCCCTTGTCTGCTGAATTTGAATTAGAGTATGTGGGGTTAAACCTGTCTTGGCCAGGCAGATGATTAGCAGGTCAGGAAGTCTCTGCTACATACATTAAGTGGACACTTTGGTGTTTGTTGCTAATATAAACCTATTGCTAGGGTCTGTCTTAACAGACTTGCAAACAATTAAAAAGAAAAATCGGCACATTGAGGATATCATTTTGGCACACAATAATAGAAACTTTTGAAAAGGCCCTCAAAAGTGAAATTACCCCCTTGAAGTGGACCAAAACCCAGGATTTTGACTATCCTGGGTTTTGGTCCTTGCCCCAGGGGTACTCTGGGGATGCCCCGTTGTGTGAAACCCCTTACATCACCAAATCTAACTTGCCTCTCTCTGGTCCTACATCCCAAATCTTGATGCCGTGGGGGGAGGAAATTGGTTCTTGGTCCACTTTAACCCTTTTAGTGCCAGCCTACCTGGGGATTTTGTCACCCTTTGTTGCCAGACCATTTTGCTGTATTTTGCGCTACACGTGTTCAACTGTGATTTTTGAAGTGATTTCCCAGGAAAATTATATATTGTTTTGTTTTTTTTTTCAGCAGAGTCTGGCCTTTAACTTGAAATTTCTTGTTTGTAATTTTTTAAGTGAATTCACTATATTTTGGGGTGAAATATGTGCAAAAAATAAAAACAATCTATTGTTTACAATTTGTAGTGGTTTTTTTGGCATAAAAAAAAAGTTTACAAAACAACAGGGGGAGGGGCAAGCAGATTGGTGTGCACCGCCTAAATTATAATAGTAAAAATACTATTACTAATAGTAATATTACTAATAGTAAAATGCTAGTACTATAGGGACAATCCCCTCTAATTATGCCAAACAAGTTGGGCCCTAGACTGGCCCACAAGATCCCTATACAATTGTACTGCACACCACCGATGTAAAAATATAGATATAAATTTATTAGATCATTCTTGGAACAACACGGACACAACAAGACTCAATTAAAAAACATATACACAATGGTTGGGGAAGTGGGAGGGTCCTGTTTAAGAGCTATAAATATTGATATATCACATGAATATGAATTCATAAATCAGTAAATTTAATATCTACAATGACATTGAATGGCTATATGGAGGCGTGTAATAATGAAAAAAATGAAAAAAAGTGTGTGAGTGCCCAGATGTGCAGGAGAAGAAATAAGCTAAAAATAAATAAATTGTGCTAAAGTGCCAAGTGCCTAAGTGAGGAGAGAGGTGGGATAGAGTGTCAAAATTAGTAGATACTGAAATGAACAATGTGTTGCAAGATAAGTAAGTGAGACAGTGCTCAGCCTAATCAGAATGAAGTGGTATACACGCCAACATAATAGCCACGGAATCTCAGTAGTAAAAAACAGTTATTAAACGATACACATCACCAATCCTGGAGCTCCGGACCCCCCGATGCCACAACTATACACCGACGCGTTGCGTGGCCTTATGCCACTTCGCCAGGGTGAGATTCTGGTAGCCCCCTGAAACGTAGATTGCTGTGCCGGGATCTGTTCTCTAAGTCTATCTTCTGAAGGGCAGAGGACAACTCTGCCCTGCTGGTTTGAATCTCTGCGTCATGTTCTTCCAGAACAGAGGTAGTGTCGGTCATTTGGTGTTCTGTCTTTGATGTACGGGACCTCAAGTCTCTCAGCTCTGTTTTAAATGTGGCAGAGAGTGGTGATGGCGGGGGCTCCGAGGTCGCGGTTTGGGATTCCAGTTGTGACTCTGGCTGAGAATCCACTAATTCTGGTGATGGTATCGGGGAAAGGGACAGCTGCCGCCTAGGTACAGATCCTGTGGAGGCTGCCATCTTAGGGCCTGTTGTGTGCGTAGAGGGTCTTGGGGTCTGCGCCGACTTGCCCCGATCCCTGCCCCCCATTCGCTGCCTGGGCTTATTGAGGCAGTGTATAGGGTGATCAGTCCCCGAGCTTCTATTGCCGCGCTTTATGTGGCGCCGAGGATGGGCTACTTGTGGCAGGGGGGCTGCTGCGTTCGGGCTGCGACAGCCCTCTTAGAGTCTGCTGGGGGTCCTGGGTGGATGTATTATGCCCCCTGGGGCCAGTTCCCTCTCCCTGCTGTCCAGTTCCTGGGTGTTCCCAGCTCCTCCAGGGACCACCACCTCAGGGGCCGTTGATGTGCTGCGTTAGGCTGGGGGCTGCGCAGATGTCAGTGTGGCCCGGTTGCCATCTTTGATTTTGCTGGGGATTCTGGGTGGATTTTCTGTGTCCCCTGGCATCCAATTCCCCTCTCCTCTGTTCGGCTCCCTGGCGCTTTCAGTGCCCCTAAATGGCAGATTAACCCGGGGCCGCTGTGCCTTACATCCAATCTGGGCTGCGCTGGCTGGCTGAAAGGTAGTGCCTGCTTCAGCGTGTGGCCGCCATCTTAGATGCTGCTGGGGGCCCTGGGCGTATACTCTGTGCCCCTGATGTCCAAGCCTCCCCTCTGTCAGGCAGCTCCTTGGTGCTCCCAATATCCCCAGATGCAGACTGACCTAGGACCTCCGTGTCCTGTGCCGGGTCCGGGCTGCGCAGGCTGGATGCGAGGTGTGCTGGCTTCAGAGTGTGGCCGCCATCTTGGATCTGGTGCCGGGATGAAAGCTCCGCTTTTCTGAGTGGGTATGCTTCCCCCAGCACCTCTGCTTGTTCCCCTGTGTTCTCGGGGAGTTCCTCGATCCTGCTGGCCAAAAAAAGCCGCTTAATTGGCTATATTTGCTGTGAAATTCCCCGCCCAGTGAGGTGCCAGTTCCGGCTGCTGCCATTTCCCTTGGCTGCTCACGAGCGCCCCCCGGGTTTTTATTAGCTTTTAGCCATATCTCCGTGATGTTCTAATGTATTGATATGATATCTTTTATACACAGTTGTGCTCTGTATGTTTAGTTAAATTTGGTGTGAAATAAATCAGCACTGACCTTTTAGATGCAAGGGGAATTTTAGCTGTTATTCAGAATGTAAAATCTTATAGTGCATATGCATCATTTCTTTGGCAGTAAGCTGGTTAAATCCTACAGTATCTGTAAGCAAAACAAGTTTTTCCTCTTTTGTTATCCACTGTCTTGTTTTACCTACAAATAGACTGTTTAACCCTTTCGCTGCCAGCCTACCTGCAGCTTTTGTCACCCTCTGTTGCCAGACCATGTTTCACTATTTTGCGCTACACATGTTCAACTGTGATTTTTGAAAGGATTTCCAGGGATTTCCCAGGAAAATTATATATTGTTTTTTTCAAGAGAGTCTGGGCTTCAACATGAAATCTCTTGTTTGGCCTTTTTTAGTGTATTCTCAATACTTTTTGGTGAAATATGTGCAATAAAAATAAAAAAAAATCTATTTTTTGCAATTTGTAGTGTTTTTTTGTAATAAAAAAGTTTGTCAATAAAATGTTATTGCGTGTGAAACCCCAATTTCTCCCAGTCACAGCGTTACTACATATGTATTGATAGACACCCTTTCCTGCCCAGGAGACTCTCCCAAAGTGAAACAGAGCTTTAGGAGATTTTCAGATAAAATACAACTATGCTATGTGTTATGCGCACCTTGCAGTTTTTCCAGAAAAACAACCATTTGCATTTAAAAAAAAAAAAAACCCCACAAACTATATATTCTCTGGAAGTACACACCTCAAGCTTTCTAGGCGTACCAAGCTTGTTTATGTGGGCTTAGTTTTCTGGAAGTAATCCCTCAATGTATTCTTTGGTTGCACAAAGTTTCCCTAAAAAAGAATAAAAAGGAAGAATCATGCCACATTTTCCTAAAAGAAAACTATATGCAAACAAGAAAAAACAAGTAAAATCTCAAAAAGCAACATGCCCCAAACAGAACGATACCCAACATGCATAGGTACTCCCTCAAAGAATTCTTAGGTTGCACAGGGTTTCCCTAAAAAAATGAATAAAAAAACTGAATAAATAACATGTTTTCCTAAAATATAAATATGCAAACAAGAAAAAACAAGCTAAATCTGAAAGAGCAAGGTCCCCTGAGCAGAACAATACCCAACATGCATAGGTACTATTTACCCTTTTAATTGCCAACCTACTTGAAATTTTGTTACCCTCTGTTGACAGGTCATTTTTCCCTATTGTACGCCATGTTTAAATGTGATTTTTGCCGGAATTTCCAGGAAAATGTATAGATATATATTTTGCAGCAGAGTTTAGGCTTCAACATGAAATGTCTTGTTTGTAATTTTTCAGTTTTTTTTATATTTTTGTGTAAAAATAAATATTTTTTTAGACAATTGTCTCCTTTATTTTAAATAAAACATTTACTTTATTAGAGAAAACCATATTGCATGTGAAAGCCCAATTTCTCCCGATTTACAACGGTACCACATATGTATCGGTAGCCCCCCCATTCTTGCCCAGGAGACCCCCCAAAATGAAAATAGCACTTTATAACATTTACAAATAAAATACTGCTACTATCCACACTATAAACATAAGGGGTTAATTAAAAAAAAAAAATGACATAGGGTCCCCCCTCCCGGGAAGGGGGGGGACCCATTTTTGGGGGAATTTTAAGGGTTAAAAACCCTTACAAATCCCCAAAAAATTGATATGGGGTCCCCCTTACCCAGCATTACCAGCCCGGGACCAGCTATGGGGGCTTGTAGGAACAGAGCTTTTGTGGCCCCCCACCCTGCAGCCTACAAGCCCACATAGCCTATGTGGGCCCGGGCTCTTCTGCTCCCCCCGGGCTTTGGGGAGGCAGGTAATTGGGGTGCCGAGGGTTAATGGCAAGTTACCTGCTAGCGGCAGGTGACTTGCCAGCCCCCAGCCTTGTGAGCTGGTATAAGGGGTCTTATGGACCCCTTACCAGTTCACAAGGGGTTAAGTGCAAAAAAACACACGGAAACGAGCAGAAAAAATATTTTATTTATTTTTTTTTACTTTTTAATACTTACCTCCCATCCATCCCTGTGTCCCACGCTGATCAATCTGGCTTCTGCTCTCCTGCTGCAGCTGGAAGCGTTTTATAGCTGCTGGGCGACAGAACATAAGGGGTTAATTAAAAAAAAAAATTACATAGGGTCCCCCCTCCCATTTTTGGGGGGAATTTTAAGGGTTAAAAACCCTTAAAAATCCCCAAAAAAATGAAATGGGGTCCCCCTTACCCAGCATTACCAGCCCAGGACCAGATATGGGGGCTTGTAGGAACAGAGTGGGGGGGGGGCAGCTTTTGTGGCCCCCCCACCCTGCAGCCTACGAGCCCACATAGCCTGTGTGGGCCCGGACTCTTCTGCCCCCCCCCGGGCTTTGGTGAGGCAGGTAATGGGGGTGCCGGGGGTTAATGGCAAGTCACCCGCTGCGGCTAGCGGATGACTTGCCATCCCCCAGCCTTGTGAACTGGTATAAGAGGTCTCATGGACCCCTTACCAGTTCACAAGGGGTTAAATGTTAAATAAAAAAGACACAGACAAATAAGAAAAAAAATGATCTTTATTTATTTATTTATTTTTTACTTTACTTGCCTCCGATCCTCTGTCCCCCGGAAATCGGCGATGACAGCCTGCTCGGGTTTGGAAGAGAGAGCCTGGGGCGGGGGGGGCAATCTCAGCCCTCTCCTCCTCCCCACCTCTCTCCTCCAACCCAGGGGGCGGGGCTAGCAGACCCGTTCCAGGAAGTGGGGGGGGGGAGGGCAATTTATGCCCTCTCCTCGCCACGAAAGAGGCTGGGGGGGGGGCGATCAAAGCCCCCCCCAGTGAAGAGGACACCCGTCAGGAGACAGCGCGGCCTCAGGTAAGTACATTTTTTTTCTTTTACAGTTAACAGCTGCTGCCGCCGAAGCGGGGGGGGGCGCTCTCCTGGAGCCATCCGAGCCCCCACGGGGGATCGGATGGCACCAAATTAAAGAGGAGACCAGGCCGGATCCAACGAGGGGTCAGGTGAGTTTTGTTTTATTTTATTTTTTTTTTTAACTAGCAGGGGGGATTCTACGTGCTTGGCACTTAAGATTCTATGTGCTTGGCACTTAAGTGGAGTAGAAGTGAGCATGTAGAATCTACGTGCTTGGCACTAAAAGGGTTAAAGAGCGAAGGTGTCACTTTAAAAACCTGTTCCAAACAGTCGCTTGGGGTTATGAATGGAAACAATGTGCTACATTGCAAGTCACCCCTTACCTTGTTGCCCTGTAGTATTTGATGCAAAGACATGACCAATCTTCTACCACTTGCTTACTTTGCAGAGAATGTCCACCTGCCCCTTGCAGCTGCATTCATTATTTGGCCAAGTTTTAGGGTTCTGCGAACTTGCCTAAATCTTTCTTAATAACTTAGACACCCCCTCTATCTATTTGGGGCTCTCCTTGGCACCCTTTTTAAAATGATCCTTAACGTTAACTGGTGCTCAGAACTGAGGATGCACCAGTGCCTTTTAAAGAGCCATTTAAAGAGGCAATATTACATCCCTTGCCCATGATTCTATGCCTCTTCTAATGCATGATAATATCTTGATAGCCTTGGAAGCAGCTTCTTGAAACTGCATAATGTTTCTTAGTCTTTGATCTACTCGTACCCACAGATCCTTCTCAGTAGGTGACTCTCAGAGGACTCATGTGACCTACAGATTATTAGACCCTAAGTCCATTTCTTTTCATTTATCTATATTGAACTTCATTTTCTAAGTGGATGCCCTTACACTCAGTCAGCTTGAAGCTTGTGAGCATCTTCAATGGACTGCATGTGCACTGGCTGTCCTCTGCAAAAATGGAAAGAATGGCATTAACTCGCATCTTCTAAATTATTTATAAACAAGTTGAATAACATTGGTCCCAGTAGGGAACCCTATGGTACACCACTTACAACAGGGATCTTGAACTGCGTTCAATCCATTTACAAACTAGAATTTCAAACTCTGAAGCTCTCCATTTCCCCAATAAGTGTCGATGAGGGACAGTGTCAAATGCCTTTGCAAAATCAGGAAAAAAGCAATTCTGTGAGTACTCACCTGTAGAATTGTTTTTGTTCTTGCATGGCACGGCCCACTTCAGTATTCATAACAGTTGGGTTATTCTGCCACAAGGTGGCACAGTAGCACTGCAGAAAGCTGTGGCGGCTCCCTATAAAAACGGGATTAACCAACAAGTTCCCAGCGTAGACGAGCAGTGAGACAAGAAGCCGGGAGAGAATAAAGGTAAGAATGTAGAAAAGGTTAAAAAAAAACAATTTAACTTGGAACAATCGCCATAAAGAGGCAACCAAAAACAATGATAACGAGGGTGGGGCGAGGCGGGCAGTGCCATGCAAGAACAAAAACAATTCTACAGGTGAGTACTCACAGAACTGCTTTTTTCTTTAATGCATGGCACGGCCCGCTTCGGTATTCATAACAGATGGGACATCCAAAAGCAGTGTCCAAAAGTAGGGTGGGATCCACAAAGAGTAACTGGCAGTAGTTCAAGACACTACCGCCTGAAGCACCTTGCAGCCAAAAGCAGCATCCGCTGAGACTTTAACGTCAACTTTGTAGAACTTAGAAAAAAGTATGAACAGAAGACCAAATGGCGGCCTTGCAAACTTGTTCAACAGTAGCTTGGTGCTGAAAAGCCCAAGAGGCACCAATAGCACGAATGGAATGAGCCGTCACCCTAAAGGGAGGAATCTTCCCCTTAGCAAAACAGGTTTGAACCACCTTCACATACTGATAGTGGATGCAGCAGGAGTCAAACCCTTCCTAGGCTCAAAAGTGAGAACAAACAGAACATCAGACTTCCTAAAAGTCTCAGTAGTAATCAAATAGAACTTCAGAGCCCAGACCACATCCAGAGAATGCAGAGTCTTATCCTTGGAATTAGCAGGATTGGGACACGATGAAGGCAAGACAATGTCCTGATTGAGATGAAAAGTAGACACAACCTTAGGCCGGAAATCTGGCTTAAGCCTAAACACCGCCCTATCCTGAAGCCACTCAAAATAAGGAGGCTTGATGGAAAACACAGCTAGCCGAGAACTTGCCTTACAGAAGTGATAGCCACCAAAAAAGGCTACCCTAGGACACCAGATTCAGATCTTAGACTGGTAGCAAGGCTTACAGGGTGGTCACATGTGAGAAACACCCTGGAAAAAACATGAACCAGCCGTGATTGGCAAAAGCAAAAGAAAAAAATTGCCAGAACTGAAACATGGCCTTTGAGTGTACTAAATTGAAGGTCCAAATCCAACCAAGTTGCAAGAATTCCAGAATCCTGGGAATAGAAAAAAAAACACCCTACAGGGAAGAGACTTGGAGTCCCACCAGGCAATGTAAGCATGCCACACCCTGAAACAGACGAAGTACGAGGACTTCTTCCTAGCCCTAATCATTGAATCAACAACAGAAGCAGGCAACCTATTTACCATCAAGATGGAGGTTCCAACAGCCAAGAAGGAGCCACCAGGATGGCTGGAACCCGCTCCTGGGCTATGTTGCGCATAACCCTGCCCAGGAGCGGAAACCGAGTGAACTCATAGAGAAGCCGAACTCCGTCCAATGGAATGCCAAGGCACCCATAGTGAAGACAGGTGAAACCTGAAACAGACACAAAATCTGGAAGTTTGTGATTGTAGCTGGACACAAACAGGTCCACGTCCGGATGACCCAGGCGGTGAAACAGGAAGAAAGAAGCACCCGGTTGTTGAGGGATCATTTCCCCAAACGAGACAACCCCCTACTCAGGGAGTCCGCCTCTTGGTTCTCCACCCTTGGAATGTAGACCTCTAAGATGCAGGGAACATGCTGTTCCGCCCAAGACAGAATCAGGTACACTCCCTTGAAGGCTCACTTGCCCCGAGTGCCTCCCTGATGGTTGATGTAGACAACCACCGTATGTTTGTCTGAGCCGATCTGAACAGTCCAATCCTGAAGGTGAGTGGTCAGGTAAGAACCAACCTGATCGCCCTCAGTTCCAGGACGTTGATGGAAGCATGGGCCTCATGTGGGCCCCACATTCCCTGGAACCTCAGGGAGCTCCAGAAGTCTCCCCAACCGGTCAGACTGGCATCTGCGGTGACCATCTCCCAGCACGGGGGCTGGAAGGACCTGTCCCCCAGAAGGTTCCTGGAGTCCAGCCTCCACAAGAAGTATCATCCGGCCAGAGGAGACAGGAAAAAATCCTGATCCAAGGACGCAGGGTCCCGATCCAAAACTGACAAGAGATCCAACTGAAGAGGTCTCATGTAAAACGAGCAAAGGGGACTACCCGAAGCAGGACACCATCAGTTCCACCAACTGCATCCCCTGACATTTGTAGGGATGAGGACACGGTAGCAGAGCCCAAGCCTGCATCTGAAGACACTTTACCTTCTACTGAGGAAGGACACCTTGACCTGAGAGATATCCAGAGTCATACCCAGAAAGATCTCACCAAGGACGGGAACAGAGAAGACTTGGGATGGTAGATTACCCAGCCGAGGGATTCTAGAGTGGAGGTCACTGTCTGAGTGACCCGCACGACCTGAGGAAAGGACTTGGCCCCAATCAGGATGAGGTCCAGGTCAGGAATGATGCGGATGCCCTGGTTCCTTAGCACAGCCATCAACCCTACCACTACCTTGGTAAACAGCCAAGGTGACATCGAAGGGTAGAACCACTAACTGGTAATGCTGATTCTCCCGTGCAAACCTTAGAAATCTCTGATGACCCGGAAAGATAGGCACAGGAAAATAAGCATCCCTGATGTCCACAGTGGTCATGAAGTCGTCCAGGCGAAGGGTACTGACAGCAGCATAAAATCTGACAATAATGAATCAGACAATTTTGTTGAGGCCCTGCAGGGCCAGAATGGGCCTCAAAAGCCTTCCTGTTGGGGGACTTATGAAAAGACTCCTCACTCTAACAGTCAAGGAACCACCAGAAACACTCCTTGAGCAGACAAGGGGTGTAAAAAACATCCGGGATCTGATGAATCCTGGGGGCAGCCAGGCTACAAACTCTATCATGCAACCGGAGGATAGGAGCTGCTGAATCCACCGGAGACATGAAGCCTCCCTAGATGATTAAAAAGCCAAGCCATCCCCCCACCCGGATGTGTGAGGTCGCCCCTTCATGCCTGAGGTGGCTTGGGAGAGGGTTTGGGCTTAGCACTCCAGGAAAAACCGGGACGACCACGGGATTTGCCACGGCCCCAAAAATCTCTGCGGCCACTAGAGAAGAGGGAGCCATGACCTCCTCTGGGAGTACAAAAGGAAGGGGGGGGGGGGGGCGGTGGACCCCTGAAAGGGCTGAGACTGCCTCCTATGCTGAGGCAGCCTGCCATCCTTGGCTAAAACATCAAGACGCTTCCCAAAAAGCCGCAGCCCCGCGAAGGGGAGACCAGTGAGAGCTTTCTTAGCCGCAGCGTCAGCTGCCCATTGGCGCAACCAGACAGTGGCGCATAGCCACCAAGAGGGCAGAGGCCCTACCGCTCAGCCGCACAACATCATCCATAGCAGTGAGGATAAAGGCCACAAAATCAGAGCAAAGTAAGAGAGTCCTATGTTCCTCCCCCGCCCCCCCCCCCCCCGCTACCAGCAGTAGCGCCATCATGAAGACGCTTGAGCAGCTTCTCAAGGGCAATAGCCGTGATGGCGGCAGCACAGGCCGGGCGCAATCCAACCCCCACACAAGTAAAAGCATGGCAGGCCAACTGATCCATGCGCCTGTCCTCACTGTCCCTCAGAGTGGTAGTGTCAGGGGAAGGCACGACCGAAGTATTGGACAAGCCTAGCACGGGTGCATCCACTACAGGGGGAAAAGACCACCTCTTAACAAGATCAGCAGGAAAGGGATACCTTTTATCCAGACCCTTGGGCACAGCAGGCAGCCTGTTAGTATGTTCCCATTCTTTAAGCACCAAGGTGGTGAAATGTTCCTGCTCAGGGAACTCTAGACGCTGTTTACTAGGGCGAAAAAAGCTCCCCCTGCTTTCTCTTAGCTACCTCAGGGGCAGCAATGTGCAAAATGTCAAAAATATGTGACAGCAGATTATCAGTATCCTCAGGGTACCATGCTTCCTCTCCGGACACAGAACCAGGGTCACTATCGCAACCCTCCTGCTGGTTCCCAGAGGAGTCAGAATTCTGGGAAAGCTCTTCCATCACAAGGGGGTGACATTCACCAAGATCGTCAATCCCCACATACACCTCAGGAAGAGGGGAGGATCTGGGATCCAGGTGCCGTTTCTTACCAGAGGCCTTCCTAGGAACAGACCTGGCAAGCTGCTTCTCAATGTCGGCCACCCTCAGAGCTAGATCAGAGCGTGACTCCCTGCTAACTTCCCCCTCATTGGGGCCCAATTGCAGGAGCAGGGAGTAGGTGAAGCCAAGGGATGTGCAGAGCTGGGAAGCGAAGCAGGCAAACCAGCTTGGAGCGCAAGGACACTTTCAGCGCACGGCACGCACACTGTGACACTGTTACTCACAGGGGATACCCCACACATGGAACACAGCCGGGCTTGCCCCGAAGGGCCCCCAAGCACGCTATCCCCAGAAGCCTCCATATGGTGATTTACACAGGCGCAATTGGCCAGCGGTGGGTAAATGCTAAGACAGAAGCCACCCAGGATGCCCTCCCACGGGATGCCCCCAGAAATAGTGAAGGGGGGGGGGAAAAGGGGGGAGGGAGGAGTGGAGCCGGGAGAAACCACAACCCAAGGGTATCCAGCCTGAAAGACATGAGTGCAAAGACACATGAGCAACCCGCAGCAAATACACCCCATTCAATAACCCCCCCCAAGGGGGACTCACGGACCAAAGACACTGCAGGATCACTCGGGCACACACTACTGGATAAGGCGACACACCAGAGGAAGCAATGCTGCAGTCAGGAAGGGAGAAAGCCAGACATGCAGCTCGTCCAAAATGGCGCCGGTAGAGGTACCTCGAGGGGCGGGCCGCGGTGGGACGACGCGATCCGCGTCATCACCCGGAGACATCACCCCCCCCCCCCCCCCTGAAAGAGCGTGAAAAACAGAGCTCACGTGACCTGGCCAGCGCCATGACAAAGCAAAATCACCTCAGGATATAGCGCCCACAGCGGAACGCAGTAAAAAGCGGAGCTGCCGCTAAAAACACCACACAAATACATAAAAAACGTAAAAAAACCCACCACAGATATCACCGCTCGACGAGAGACGAAAAGACAGCGGCGAGCAGCCGTGACCGGGGGGGGACCCCAAAAATGAAAATAAGGGGGCACAGTCCCCGAGCAACTCACCCCATCAGAAGCCTGGACAGAAACTCAGCATCCCTATTAGGCTCACCATAAAGCCTATGGCCGGCTACCCTTTGTGGTACAGGGTCTGCGGCTTGGAGCAGCGCTTATGGAGCACTTGACACTAGTGCTCTTCTACCTTCACCTGATTTGTCAGCCGAGGCTGGGAGGCAGTGAGGGTCCAGAAACGGATTGAAATAGACATGCAGGGCCGCAGGCTTGGTTGCCCCGCTCACCTGTGCAAGAGAGCCATCTTCTAACTTCGCAGTGTCACTGCAGAGAAAACACTGGGAACTTTTTTATAGGGAGCCGGGAGGCGCCATAGCTTTCTGCAGTGCTACTGCGCCACCTTGTGGCGGAATAACCCATCTGTTATGAATACCGAAGCTGGCCGTGCCATGCATTAAAGAAAAACTATATCTACAACTGCCCTTTTCTCCAGGCCTCTACTCTCCACTTTGTCTAAGCCAATCGGGTTTGTCTGGCAGCCTCCGTCCTTAGTGAAACCGTGCTGATTGTCACTTACAATATTATGCATAGTAATGTATTCCTATATGCAGTCCCTTAAGAGCACCTTAAGCAATTTTCCTACAATGGATGTTAAAGGAAAAGTCCCTTTTTGTCAGGTTTTTGGTGTTCTGACTATTTTTTTCGTCTTCTGGGATGTAAAATGTGCAGCCATACCTATGATTTACTTTTCAGCACATGGTTTAAAAGTTTCTTATAAACCTGTGTGTCTGTGTCAGAAAAGTAGTAATGGCTTTCCTGCCCTTTAGTAAAGCTGTTAGTGTCCTTTCTGACTACAACTCCCAGAATGCTTTCACTGTAGCAGGTGAGCTCATTAGCAGCTTTGGCTAAACAAAGCAGCAGCAATTACCACTCCACCTGAGAACACTGCCAGTAACCCTATAGCTACTACAACATAGGACTGTGTTCCCCCTATCTGAAGAGGTAGAATTAATGCCAATAAAGTTAAACTTGTCACCTGTGACACAGCCAATCAGATTAGCAAGCTAGCGAGTCAGAAAAAATTATGCTCTTTACATCAGAACACTTTGATGAACATTGCTCCTTCTCCTTAGCAGTGGTGTGAGAAAACGCGTAACACAGGTGCGAGGTGATGCTCTCCTCCTGTGTGCTGTAGGGCTTGTGTTCTCTCAGGGAAGTGCTTGTTATTGTTTTGTGTCTACCCACATTTATTATTCTTGGTTAGCACTTGCACTGTTTTTCAATACGGGCAGGCTGGTCAGTCCTGCGTGAATGAATGCTAGTTTTTTACTGTTTGCATTCATTGCACAATCATTGTACTGCTGTATTATGAGCCCTGTGAATCCCTATGTACTTTGCACTATTTTTACACATATTGAATGTTGTTGACTGTGTATGATATTGATTTTAGTACTGTGGCGATCTCCCTGACAGGCAGCTTTATATATGTTTGTAGCCATATTTTTGCACAGATATTTGTTTTAGCACATGCTTCTCTTTTGAGGGGTGGCTCACCTCTTTCTTGGTTTTAATTGTCACCTAGCAATAAAATATCTTGCCATACTGCTTCAAGTTGGGTGTGCTTTTCTCTATTTTACCTTGTGTTTTCACTTGCTATATTTCTCATACATTTCTAAGGTAAACACATTGTTGCTAGGGAGAATGGTTTTCTTTTGTAGCATGGAGTTATAAAAAATAGAAAAGAAAAAAATACCAGATATGCTTAGCACTTTGAGTACATCATATTGCCACATGGTAGTGGAAACTTTTAAAAATTCCTTCGAAAGTGGAATTACTCTTTAACCTCACAAGTCTGCCATTACCCGGAGAAGACCTAGATACATTATTCTAAGTGTGCCATACACTCCACTTCGATCTTCATGACATGTGGGTAATCTCCAGTAGAGGGCGAACTTCTGCAGAGATGAATATGCAAAAAAGAAAGCCCCTCCCGGTCCATATATACCTGGGACCTCCCACCAAATTTCCTATTTCCTTTTCTGCAGGGAAGGTGACAAGACAGAAGATGAAGACTTCTTTACTTACAGGTAAGCCGGGCTCATGCCCGGCTGTCTATTGTCCCTATTACTGCCAGGACCCTTTCTAAATTGCCCCTGTTTGAGCCTCCCAGCTTAGGCTGCGGGTCCTGGTAAAGGTAGGCAGCACCATATGGGTGCGGAAGGAGCACTGCTCTACCGTGAGACCTCACTATGGGGTAGGCGGTTATCCAGGTTTTTTGGTGATCCTGGTGTGGGATGCCCCGTCCCGCTATGCTTATGGACGGATTCTGGCAGGGTCCCGGGGGTGTGTCTGGACGTTATTCGTTTTTTGTTCTCCCACATATGCCCCTGTGTGTGTGGTGTGTGATTCACTGTGCGTGTGTGTGTGTGTGTGGGACAGTGAGTGTTTCACTTTTGGGCCATGGCAGGTGCTGTTATTAACCTGGGGGAGCTTCTCCCCCTCAGGCTATGTTCGGGGAGGGGGCGGGCCGGGCTCTTGGCGTGGCCGCGATTCTGTGGCTCGTTTCTAGGGTGTGTTGCTGGGAGGGGGGCGTGGCCTGGCGAGCGTGCATTCTGCGCTGGCCCACCCTCCCCCTTCTCTCCCTCTTCCGGCATGAGGCACTTCTCGGGGGCCATTTTGACCTGCGCTCCGAGTGGTAAGGTCCGGATGGCCACTTCCTTAGCTTGTATGGGGGCCCCTCTCTAGCGGGGGGCCCCCACTGATTGCGGGCGTGTGTGTGTTTTTGTGGTGGTTACGCATGTCTGGCTGAATACAGATATATATATATACATATTTATATACATATACAATTAAGTATGTGTTATTGCCTTATATATGTAGGATTGCACTTATGTTGCCTGTTTTGTGTGTTACAGATTGCATTGGATATGTGCATATTAAGGGGTTCCTCCTGGTCCTGGGGTCCCTAGTGTCAATTTGTTCACCTCAAATCCTCCCACCGGGACTTTTAAGGGGCATCCCGGGTTGCTTAGGCGTAAATTCCCTGCGGTCTTGCGACTGACCACAAAAATTCACCTTATGGAGGCCTCGCAGGATACTGGGCTCGGGCTCCCTCTGGGACAATCCGGGCCATGTGTGGGGTATCCCTTACGGGGGAGAATGTGCTGATCTGTATACCATGCGCACAAAAGGCCATAACGCGGCAGTCTGGTACCCAGCCTTCTGGGTCGGCTCCTCCCACTTCATCGCCTTCCCCTCCCCACCTTATCCGTACCCCAAGTGACATTGGTGCCAGCGGGGAGTCGCTCTCTGATGTTTGGGCTAGGTTGGCCAGCATCGAGAAAATTGCTAGCACGGTGGGCAAGAAGACCCAGGCTAAAAAAAGACATTTGTTGTCGGCCCAGCCCTTGTGGGATGTTGACGACTATTCCTCTGTTTTGTCAGATTATTCCCCGTTAGAGGAGGGGGAATTGTATCAGGAAACAGAGGCTGACTATGTTCAGTCTGGGAATGCCGATGTCGGGCAGGCGCTGGGGGATGCCGTAGATATGGCCACTGTTTTGTCACATTTATTAGAGGTGTTGGATATTGAACCGCCTGAGGCGCCCCCTCTCAAGAAGGGGGAATTTTTGGGGGCCTGCAAGCCCTGTCTGGAATTCCCTACCCAGGGTCACTTTGATACGCTGATCCTTAGAGAATGGGAGAGGCCCAATCTGCTTCCTGGTGCTCCTCAGGGATGGGATAAGAAGTATCCTTTCCCGGTGGAGGCGGTTAAGCGCTTGTCTTCTCCTCCCGAGGTCGACGCGCCTGTTTTAGGTTTGACCAACTCTTCTGTGCTGAACACCCCTGACACCGCTTCCCTTAAGGATGGTGAGGATAAGCGCCTTGATCAGATGGCGTGCCACGCATTTGCCAGGGTGGGCTCGGCCCTGCGGCCTGTTTGTGCATCTGCCCTGGTGTCGCTTGCTACCAGGTCTCTTATCAGGGACTGGCTGAATGACGCTCAGTTTGATCTAGCTAGCGCTGAGTTCGCTACCCTTAAGAGATGTGAATTGTTCATGGATTTTGTCTTGGCTGCTATGGAAGATTCTATTGTCGTGTGTAGTAGGACTTCAGCCTTATTGGTGGCTATGCGCAGATCGGTCTGGCTCCGCCAGTGGACGGCGGACTTTGGGGCCAAGAAGTCGCTCACAGCTCTTCCCTTCTTGGGTACGCGGCTGTTTGGAGATAAATTGGATGCTGTTGCTAAAGGAGGTAAGTTACCTCAGCGGAAGAAACAGCGCCGTCCCTTTCGGGGGCTGGCTCGCTCACTCCTTCCTTTCAAGGGGCCAGAGCGGCTAGGGGTTTGGCCTTCTCTGGTGTCAGGGGCAGAGGTCGGGCACGTCCCGCGGCTGCCTGGGCTTCCAAGCCCAAGCCTGCCATTAAACCGGCTCAGCAATGAAGGGGCGCCCTCACCCGCAAGGGTGGGTGGGACGGCTGCGGCTCTTCTTCCAGGTCTGGGCCCGGGAGGTCACAGACAATTGGATCTTGGAAGTGGTCTCCTCCGGGTACAAACTGGAGTTCGAGTACTGGCCGCCCCCAAGATTCTTCAGGTCTCGGTTGCCCTCGGACCCTCGGGCTGCACAGGGGCTCCTGTTAGCAGTAAAAAACCTTCTGGACATGGGGGTTATATGCCCGGTGCCTCTGTCGGAAAGAGGCAGGGGTTACTACTCCAACCTTTTCACGGTTCCCAAAAAAGGAGGGTTCGGTGAGACCCATTCTAGATCTCAAGGTTCTCAACAGATTTATCAGAGCCAAAAAGTTCCGCATGGAGACTCTGCGCTCGGCTATCGATTCCCTTCGCCAAGGGGATTTTATGACATCCATAGACATCAAGGATGCGTATCTGCATGTTCCGATTTTTCAGGCACATCAGAGATTCCTCCGGTTTGCGGTGGAGGATCAACATTATCAGTTTGTAGCTCTTCCCTTCGGTCTGACCTCGGCGCCGAGGGTCTTCACCAAAGTCTTGGTGGGAATAATGGCTCTGCTCAGAGCGCAGGACATTCGCATTGTGCCTTATCTGGACGACCTGTTGATCTCAGCTTCTTCCCTCCGTCAGGCGGAGCTGGACACCCACCAGGTGGTGTCGACCCTGGAGAGGTTCGGGTGGGTGATCCACCGCACCAAGTATTCTCTCTCCCTGTCTCGTGTGATTTCATTTCTGGGCATGAATCTGGATACCATTCTGGCCAGAGTGTTTCTGCCCCAGACCAAGGTTCAGGGGATTCAGGGTCTGATCCAACAGGGGATGAAACTGGTGGGCTTGATGGTATCCTCCTTCGAGGCAGTACCGTTTGCACAGTTTCACATGAGATCTCTTCAACTTCACTTATTGACGCATTGGGACAGGTGTCCGCAGTCATTGGATCAACCTTTCAGGATGTCTCCCAGGGTTCGGCAGTCCCTTTGGTGGTGGCTGGAATCTGTTGAAGGGCAGATCCTTTCTGGTTCCTTGTTGGGAGACTGTTACCACGGATGCCAGCCTGTCGGGCTGGGGAGGTTATTGGAAAAGTCATCAGTTCAGCGGGGTGTGGGGTCCTCAGGAGGCTCACACCCCCATCAATGTCTTGGAGCTCAGATCCATCCGGCTGGTTCTGGCTCGGCTGACTTCACATTTATGGGGTCTGCCGGTTCAGATTCGTTCGGACAACCGAACGGCGATAGCTTACATCAATCACCAGGGAGGGACTCGCAGCAGGAGTGCCCTCAGGGAAGTCTCTCTGATCCTGCACTGGGCGGGGAGCAATGTTCCTTGCATTTCGGCAGTCTACACTCCAGGAGTGGAGAACATGGAGGCGGATTCCCTGAGCAGGGGATCCTCTCGCCAAGGAGAGTGGTCTCTCAACCCCGAGGTTTTTTCTGGATCTTTGCCGCAAGTGGGGGACTCAGGAGGTGGATCTCTTTGCCTCGAGGCACAATCACAAACTTCCGGCCTTTGTGTCTCTTTCTCAGGATCCTCTGTCTCTGGCAGTGGATGCCTTGTCACTGGCTTGGAAGGAGTTGGGTTTTCTGTACCTGTTTCCACCCGTCTCCATGCTGGGCAAGGTAGTTCGCAAACTGGTTCTAGAAGGGGCACCAGCGATTCTGGTGGCTCCAAGGTGCCCAAGAAGGGTTTGGTACGCAGACGTCGTAAGGATGGCCGTAGATCAGTACCGGCTTCCCATGTTGCAGGATCTGCTATCTCAGGGTCATCTACTTTACCCCAATTTACAAACGCTGGCTTTGACGGCTTGGCTGCTGAAACCTTCATCTTGAAAGAGGAAGGTTTGTCTGAGGCTGTTGTTCAGACCTTGATTAGGGCTAGGAAGCGGTCCTCTTCTGGCATTTACTATAGGACTTGGAGGTCCTATATTGATTGGTGTGAGGCTAGGGCCTTGCCTTGCAGGGTGTTTTCAATACCCAGGATTTTGGAGTTTCTTCAGCATAATCTGGATCTTGGGTTCCAGCTTAGTACCTTGAAAGGACAGGTTTCTGCTCTTTCGGTTTTCTTCCAGAGGTCTTTTGCCGTACACCACTGGTTAAGACCTTTTTCCAAGGGGTCGCGCATGTGCGGCCCCCTCGGAAGGCTGTAGTTCCTGTTTGGGATTTGAATTTGGTTCTTTCGGCTCTGCAGGATCCTCCTTTTGTGCCGTTACAGGATATTGATCTTTCGGTTCTCACTCAGAAGGTTGCTTTCTTGGTGGCTATTACCTCTGTTTGACGTGTCTCTGAGTTGGCGGATCTGTCGATTCAGGCCCCTTACTTTGAGAGACACCAGGATAAGGTGGTTTTTCGTTTTAAGCCGGATTTCCTTCCTAAGGTGGTGTCTGCTTTCCACCTCAATCAGGATATTGTTCTCCCTTCCTTGTGTCCTAAGCCTAACAATGACAAGGAGAGGGTTCTGCACAATTTGGACGTTGTTCGCTGTGTGAAGTACTATTTGGTGATTACTTCTTCCTTCCGCAGGACGGATGCTTTTTTCGTGGTGCCCTGCGGGCCCAGGAAAGGTTTGGCACTTGCTAAGTCTACGATTAGCAAATGGATTTGTCAGGCCATTGTTGGGGCCTATTCTGCTAAGGGGAGGACTCCTCCTTTTAGGGTCACTGCGCACTCTACTCATGCGGTTGGTGCGTTCTGGGCTTTTCAGCACCAGGCTTCTGTTGAACAAGTTTGTAAGGCTGCTACTTGGTCTTCCGTTCATACTGTTTCCAAGTTTTACTAGGTTGATGTGCGGGCTTCAGCGGTTGCTGTTTTTGGCCGCAAGGTTCTGCAAGTTGCAGTGGTTTGAGTTGGTACATTCTTTATCTGGTTCCCACCCATGATGGACACTGCTATTGGATGTCCCACATGTCATGAAGATCGAAGTGGAGTGTATGGCACACTTAGAATAATACCGTTTTGTGAGTACTCACCTTTAAAACGGGCCCCACCCCTTTTTTCTGATATTCTGGGGCTTTTATATGGTGAACCATTGGTTTTGATTAGGTTATAATTGGTTCTTCCTGGTCCCCTTACTGCTTTTTTACACTGGGAATTTGGTGGGAGGTCCCAGGTATATATGGACCGGCAGGGGCTTTCTTTTTTGCATATTCATCTCTGCAGAAGTTCGCCCTCTACTGGAGATTACCCACATGTCATGAAGATCGAAGTGGAGTGTATGGCACACTCATAATACCCGTTTTAAAGGTGAGTACTCACAAAACGGTATTTTTAAAAACAGGCACCACATTTGCCTTGTGCCAATCCCTCGGTATTATACCAGTTGCTAGTCTTTAAAGTATGGCACTCTAGGGGCCAAGCCAGATTGTGACACATTTGTACTCCTAGTAATACCTATAAAAGAGGTTCTGGGCAATTTAAACTATTCATCGATCTATTTGATCTGTACAAATATTATTTAATTCCCCATTTGGGTGGCATGTTCCAACACATTACTGCTTTTGACAGTGTGAACTATTTGGACACATATATACAGGAATTTATCTTACAACCTATTCTAAATCCATACACATTAAATGTGGTTCCTTTTCAAGCTTAAACAACTTTCACTTTTCTGGGATGGCTTTCTACATGATTTTGACAGTGTATGTGGGATTTCTTACCTTTCATCCAGAGTTTTGGTGAGATCAGATAGAGGTACTGAGGGAGGCCATACTTTGATTTCGCTACTGGGGCAAGGTCAAGCTGAAAAACACTAGCTTTCAACTGGTTTAAAAGTATACAGCTGTCCAAAAGGTCTTGTTATGCTGAGGCATTAGAACTTTAACTTACTGGGACTTGATCCTAAGCAAAGCCCTGGAAACAATACATATTAGCCTTTCCTCCACCAATCTTTACAGTTGTTACAATGAAGTTTGGCTGGTAATGGACAGTCGTCCATTTGCTAAATTCTAGATAGATGAGCATGATTCTTGATGGAAACCTATGAAGCTCCCGGCATACAGTGTGTTTTCTGATTGTATTTATTTATTTTGAACTCTCTTGCCTTTCATTATAAATGAGACCATGATACAGTTATAATTTGGAAATGTCTGTGCTGGCAAGCTTACTCACTTACTTGTATTTCTGTTCTTTGGCCCTTCAATTAGAATGGAACAATTGGTTTAATGTGTTGAATTATGCAGCCAACACATGGGTGATCAGCTTATATTCTGTACGTGATCTTAATGAGTTTTTGATTAGTCTCATTTTAGTTTCAGGAAAAGGTGAGGCCTGATGTAACCTCTCTGCTGGGATTCCTGTTTATTGTTCAACACTAAAGTAAAAATGTCAATGAATATTCCAGTGTCTATGAACTTAAAGCATTCAACCATATTAGATCACTGAGTTTTCTTTAGAGTGGACCAAAACCCACTCATACCCCCCCCCCCCTCCCCAGGACTGTGATGTACAGCTAGGAACTCGATTCAGCATCTCTAACCACACATTAACGGGAGAAGCCAATTGGAGCTGTGGCTGCCTGTGGGCTCGAGGAGAGGCGAGTCTGCTTGACGTTCTTGACTGTTTCCCCTGGGGCACACCGATTGGGGGTGCCCTGCTGTGTGAAAGGACCAGGACCGGTTTGTAAATATCCCGGGTTTTAGTTCACATTAAGGATAATTATTTTCCAAACATCTGTTCCTTGTCTATGTGGATTGTGTCATGTAGAGCAACACTTGTGGTATTTCTTTGGCTACGCCATTTAAGGGTGCATACCTGCAATTAAACACTTCAATAGCACAGATCTAGATCTTTGCTGTCATGAAGTTAGAATTTAGCATTATGTTATAAACTTTGGAGAGCATGAATGTTATTCTATTGCTATCATTTTCTTTAGGACATGAATAGGGTGATGGTTTATGGTACTGTATAGGAATTCTTTGTGGTATATGGCTGCTATCTACACTCAAAACAGGGGCCCAGAATACCAAAGTTTAGAAAGCATGATCATAATTGTCCCTGGAAGGTATTTTCCAGTGAAATAGTCATGACTAAGTGCCGGAGGGCTTTCAAAACGAGTCAACAGTGTTCTGATAGGCCAGCGGTACCCAACTAGCGGACCGGGGTCCGAATGTGGACCTCGGCGCCAGATTTCCGGACCCCTGTCTTGACAGGCCTGCACTCAGTTGCTTCTGTATTGCCGTGCTCAGAGCTGTCCCCTTTGCTTGATCAGTGATGTAGTGCTTAGTCTCCCTGCCAGTGTCTTAACTCTAGCCCTAGCATTGCAATATGTAGTACTGCACGGGCGGGAAGTGACATTGCAAGGTACACACAAACTTTGTTTCTCGGTCTCTTTGCCCCATCCAATCCTTTCCCACTGCCCCAGCTCAGCCCCTCCCCCAGTTTTCTGATATTCTAAGCATACAGCACGTCCTGCTCCAGTAGTAGTAATAACATGTGGGTAGTCCTCCGCCTCCGGCGCCGTGCACTGCAGACATGTAGAAAACAAGCTCCTCCCGGCCCTTCATATACCGAGGGACCTCCCACAAATCCCCAGAATTCTCTGCAGTGCTGGAACTGCGAAGACATGAAGTATCACGCTCTCGCAGGCGAGCGGGGCTTTACAGCCCGAGGCCCTGCGGGACTATTTCCACCCATCCTCCTTGTTAAGAATATGCCTCCCAGCCTGGGCTGCGTTGGTCGGGTGAAGGTAGGCAGCACCTAGTGTGCTTACGGAGCTAGTCTCCACCGCAATCCCCCTCCATAGGGTAGGCGGTTAAGGCGAATGGTGAGCCTTCAGTGGATGCCCCTCCCGCACTAGTGCCCCCATGCCCCATCTAACGGTGAACCCTCTATTCGGGTCACCTTCCTTCCCAGATTCCCCCGTTAGTGGGGGAAAAATAGGGGGGGGGGGGCTGTGTGTTGATGGCCTACTCCTTGCCCTAAGTACACTTTAGACTCTTACAGCTACTGGGTGTCAGAGCGCGCTTCACTTGCTTAATTAATATGTTTTACTGTGCCTTTGCTCACTTCGTCAGACCTCTTCTCTGAAGTGATGCTGACGTAGCTACATTCTCTCCTGATTGGCTGCTCGCCTTCTAGCTTCGTGCGCTCGGGGGGGAGGCGTCGTTCGGCCTGGCGCGTTCTGCGTCATCGACCGCTATTGCCCGCCCTTCGAGGTTCGCTGGGCGCCATTTCCTTCTCGCATGCGCGTGGTGAGGAAGGTCCTCCCCTCGCAGACAGTAAGTGCCCTCATGGGCGATCCTTTTTTCTAGCTTGTTTCCTCGCGCTCGGCTCTGACATCCCTTTGTGTCTTTCAGACAGCGGTCATCGGTGGCTTCCCCTAGTCCGACGTAGCGCCCGGTCCAGACCATTTTTCAGAATTTACTCCCACTTCCCAGTGGGTCATAGGGGCATCCAGGGTTGCTTAAAGCGTCAATCCCTACTGGCACATTGAAGTTAATAATCACCATATGGAGGCATCCCAGGACATCGCGAACGGGGTCCCCCTGGGACAAGCCCGTCTCTGTGCAGCTTGTGGGGTTTCACCTAGCAGCAGTGACAATTCACGGGTCTGCGTACCTTGTGCTCAACAGGCGCTAGCCAGTCTCCCCACCTCTTCTGAGGCTGGGCCCGCACCTCGCCTTATTTCCCCTACTCCCCCTAGCTTGAGCATAACCCCCAATACTAGTGGGGATTCTCACGCTGATTTGGCCTCTAGATTGGCCAGTGTGGAAAGCTTTATCGCTGGCTCCCTGGCACGCAAGGCTACTGCCAAGAAGCGTCATTTGAACCCTGAAGCTACTATTCTCCCTGTAGAATCTGATGATTTGCTGCTTTCCTATGCTCAGTCCCCATCAGAGGAAGGGGAACTGTTATCTGACTCAGGATCCTACGAGGACGAGTCTAGGAGTCAGGAGGAGTCTGGCTCTGATCTTTGGTCCCAGGACGACATTGACAGACTGTTGTCTCAGATCTTAGATGTTTTATCCCTCTCTCCCCCTCCCGCGGCACCTCGGCAGTGGGGCGATCTGTTTCATACCGCTAGGGTGCGGTTGGAGTTTCCCGAACAAACTCACTTTAATAACCTAGTGCTGAAAGAATGGGAACATCCCAGTAAACTCCAGGGGATTCCCAAGGCTGTGGATAAGAAGTATCCATTTCCTGCCGATCTGGTTAAGTGCTGGACATCGCCGCCCGAGGTCGATGCCCCGATTCTGAGTCTGTCCAATACCTCTATTATGCACTCCCCTGACACTACTACGCTGCGGGATCTAGAGGATAGGCGAGTTGATCAATTGGCATGTCACGCCTTTGCATTTGGGGGAGCGTCACTCCGCCCGGTTTGCGCCTTAGCCATCACGGCGGTGGCGCTCAGGACTGTGGTTAAGACTGCTCTGGAAGGGGCGGATGACTTGCCCTCTGATACCGCCAATGCTCTGGCCACCTGTGAGCCCTTTGTGAATTATATCCTATCTGCATCGGACGATGCTATTAAGCTGAGTGCTAAATCCTCTGCTCTGGTGGTAGCCATACGCCGTGCAGTCTGGTTACGCCAGTGGGCTGCTGACAATGTCGCCAAGAAGGCCCTTACGGGGCTTCCGTTTAAAGGACTCCGCCTGTTTGGAGAAAGATTAGATATCTTTGCCAAGGGGGGCAAGCTGCCCCAGCGCAAGTGTCAGATTCGGCCCTTTCGTGGTCCAAGCTCCCATTCTACCCCCTACCGGGGGACCAAGCAAGGTAGAGGGGTGTCCTTCTCTGGGTCGCGCTCAGAACCCTGGAACAAGAACAGAGGACGCCGTCCCAGCTCCTCCTGGGGGCCCAAGCCCAAAGCCCCCCCCAAGCATGAAGGGGCGCCCTCGCCTGTCAGGGTGGGGGGACGTCTACAGCACTTCGAGCATGTCTGGAGACGCCTCGTCCCAGACCGGTGGATTCAGGAGGTAGTATCCTCCGGTTACAAGATAATTTGCGGTGCTGCCCCCTACCAGGTTCGTCGGGTCTCGGATCCCACAGGATCCTGCCTCAGCTCGGGTCTTGATGCTGGCTGTGCAGGACCTTTTGGAGCTCGGGGTCATCTGCAAGGTCCCCTTAAGAGACAGGGGCTTGGGGTTTTATTCCCACCTGTTCACGGTGCCCAAAAAGGACGGGTCAGTCAGACCCATTCTGGATTTTAAAATCCTAAACAAGTTTGTCAGAAGCAGGCATTTTCGTATGGAAACTCTGCGCTCGGCCATTGCCTCGCTGCGTCCAGGGGACTTCATGACATCTGTGGACAGCAAGGACGCTTACCTGCACGTGCCGGTGTTCTCAGGGCACCAAAGGTTCCTCAGATTTGTGCTGATGGATCAGCACTATCAGTTCGTGGCCCTCACGTCGGCCCCCGGGGTCTTCACCAAGGTGCTGGCAGGGGTGATGTCCCTCTTAAGACTAAAGGGCATACGCGTGTTGCCCTACCTGGACGATATTCTCATCACCTCTCGGTCTCTGCGGCAGGCAGAGCTGGACACCCGATTGGTGGTGTCCACCCTGGAGTCCTTCGGCTGGGTGATCAATTACCCAAAGTCCTCTCTGTCCCCCTCCCCAGTGACCCCGTTTCTGGGGATGATTCTGGACTCGGTTCAGTCAAGGATATTCCTTCCTCCGCAGAAGGTGGAAGCTCTGACAACCCAGGCGAGATCCCTGCTCGCGAACCCTCATCCCTCCATCCGGCAGGGAATTGGTGGCAAGCTTCGAGGCGGTGCCCTTTGCCCAGTTTCATCTGAGAACTCTGCAGCTTCACCTTCTGTCAGTATGGAACAAGGACCCAGCTTCTCTGGACGACAGCTGGGTGATTCCCCCCTCGGTCAGACAATCCCTTGCGTGGTGGTTGGACCACAGGAATTTGACAAGGGGCAGATCCTTCCTGGCTCCCTCCTGGGAGACGGTCACGACGGATGCCAGTCTTTCGGGCTGGGGGGTTTCTGGAAGTTCCTGCGCTTCCAGGGGAGGTGGGGCCCTCAGGAGGCCCATCTTCCTATCAATGTCCTGGAACTCAGGGCGGTCAGGTTGGTGCTGGAATGATTGACCCAGCACCTGAAGGGTCTGGCGGTTCAGGTACGCTCAGACAACAGGACGGCCGTAGCCTACATCAATCATCAGGGAGGAACCCGGAGCAAGGGTGCTCTCCAGGAGGTGTCTCTGATTCTAACTTGGGCAGAGACCAATGTACAATGCATATCGGCTGTCTACATTCTGGGGACGGGAATCTGCTAGTAGATGCTCTGAGCAGGGGGTCGTCCCGTCAGGGGGAATGGTCCCTCTGCGACAGGGTATTTCAGTCACTTTGTCACCGTTGGGGTGTGCCGGACGTGGATCTCTTTGCGTCACTTCACAATCACAAGCTCCCGAGCTTTGTATCCCTGTCTCAGGATCCTCTGGCTCTGGCCACGGATGCCCTGTCAATGTCTTGGAAGGAGTTTCGGCTCCTGTATGTGTTTCCACCAATTCCCCTTCTGGGCAGAGTGCTGCGCAAGATCGCTCTGAAAGGGGTACCCGCGATTCTGGTGGCCTCAAGGGGGCCAAGAAGGGTGTGGTTCGCGAACGTGGTTCAAATGGCAGTAGATCAGTGCGATCTGCCAAGGTTACCAGACCTTCTGACCCAAGGGTCTCTACGCCATCCCAATTTACTAACGCTGGCTTTGACGGCCTGGCTATTGAAACCTCCATCTTGAGGGAAAAAGGTTTGTCTGCGTCTGTTGTGGCTACCATGGTCCAAGCCAGGAAGAAGACTTCTGCTGCCATCTACTATAGAGTGTGGAGGGCTTACATTGACTGGTGTGAATCCAGGTCTCTTCCCTGCCGGGAATTCTTAGTATCCAGGGTGCTGGAGTTCTTACAACATGGCCTAGACTTAGGTCTCAAGCTCAGTACCTTGAAGGGCCAGGTTTCGGCCCTGTCCATCTTCTTTCAGAAGACCTTTGCCCATCACTCTCTTATCAAGACCTTCTTTCAGGGGGTCACTCATGTGCGCCCCCTCGGAAACCTATGGTTCCTGTTTGGGACCTGAACTTGGGGTTGTCGGCCCTGCGGGGGGCTCCATTTGAGCCTATCCGTGAGGCCGCCCTAGCTGTGCTCACGCTCAAGGTTGTCTTCCTGGTAGCCATTACTTCAGTCAGACGTGTGTCTGAGTTGGCTGCTTTGTCTATTCAGCCTCCCTACTTTGAGAGACACCGGGACAAGGCGGTGTTTCGCTTCAAGCCAGACTTCCTGCCTAAGGTTGTGGCTGCATTTCATTTGAATCAAGATATCGTACTTCCTTCCTTGTGCCCCAATCCTAGTAACCCTAAGGAAAGGGTTTTGCATTCCTTGGATGTGGTCAGGTGTGTCAAGTCTTACTTGGTTACCACGCAGGCCTTTAGGAAGACGGATGCTCTCTTTGTTGTGCCTCATGGGCCTAGGAAGGGTTTGGCTCCCGCCAAGTCTACCATCAGTAAATGGATTCGTCAGGCTGTTGTTGAAGCCTACACTGCCAAGGGGAAGACTCCCCCCTTTCGTCTTACTGCTCACTCTACTCGAGCTGTTGGGGCTTCTTGGGCTTTTCAGCACCTGGCCTCTGTTGAACAAGTTTGCAAGGCCACTACTTGGTCTTCTGTACATACCTTTACTAAGTTTTACAAGGTTGATGTTCGGGCCTCAGCTGACGCTGTGTTTGGCCGCAAGGTTCTGCAGGCGGCAGTAGTTTAGACTGCTTGCTGCTGCCTTCTGTTGGGGATCCCACCCTTCTTTATGGACACTGCTATTGGATGTCCCACATGTTATTACTACTACTGGAGCAAGACGTGCTGTATGCTTAGAATAATACAACTCTGTGAAGTACTCACCTGTAGAGTTGGTATTATACGCATACAGCACGTCCTGCTCCACCCCACCCCCACCCCCTGTTTCACCTTGTTCTGGATCCCCTGTTGGTGATTGTTATCTTTGATATTTTTGCCAGTTTTGGGTGGTTGCTTTCTCCTGGTCTCTATTTTTCAATGCTGGGGATTTGTGGGAGGTCCCTCTGTATATGAAGGGCCGGGAGGAGCTTGTTTTCTACATGTCTGCAGTGCACGGCGCCGGAGGCGGAGGACTACCCACATGTTATTACTACTACTGGAGCAGAACGTGCTGTATGCGTATAATACCAACTCTACAGGTGAGTACTTCACAGAGTTGTATTTTCTAACTATCCACCCCGCGGGACAGCCCCCCTCCCAGACCTTCATCTCTCACCTGATGCCTGGATATGGACCTTTACAAGAAGAGGTTGAGTATGCTTGCTCTAAGGCAAGGAAGGAAATTGCTACCTGTATTTCGAATATGATAACTGGAGTGCTGGTAGGATGGGACAGACTGCAACTGGTGGATCAGGATGACAGGACTGACGGACCAGGATCACTGGGTACTGGGATCCGGGTAAACCAGGGGATAGCAGGAACAGACTGGATGGAAAATGACCGGAGAATGCAGGGTTGAAGGCACTGAGAATGCAGCGTCTGGACATGGCTGGGAGGAACCTGAGGCTGGTTTCACACCAGTGTGGAGCACTGTGCAGGAGCTTGCGCATTAGGCCAAGTGCCCCACATCCACCTGTGAAAATCTGCTTGTATGGGTGCTTTTACATATGAATTGAGCATTTGCGTAGCGCCCAGAGTGCTCCCCAAAAGCCCTGCCTACAGTGTTTTGAGGGAACAGCACTCACGGTCTCCCTCCATGTGAGTGGGGAATACTAACACTGAACGCTCTCCACACAATGCTTACAGCGATTGCGGGGCAGTCCACAATCAGAAACCAATCTGAAACCAGCCTAGAGCACCCTTCCTTGCTTGCAAACATTGGCAAATGGCTTCAGGTGAGTCCAATTACCCTGAAAGTAAAGGCCAGCAGAACCACCTGCTGATGAGGCTGCATAGATACAATCTAAAGCAGTGATACTCAACTAGTGGACCGGGATCCGAATGCTGACCTTGGCATCAGATTTCTGGACCCCTGCTCTGACAGCCCTGCACTCAGTTGCTTCTGTGTTGCCAAGCTCAGAACTGCCCCTTTGATCTGCGATGTAGTGCTTAGTCTCCCTGTCAATGTCATGGCTCCCTGGCACCTAGCATTGCATTATGAAGTACTGTACGGGCATTGCAATGTACAAGCAGCCTTTTTTTTTTTTTAGTTTTGCTGGGGAATCTATAGTCCCCCATTGTGCTGATTTATAACTATCCACCCCCCCCCCCCCCCCAGACATCCCTCCACCCGGACCTTCACCTCTCACCAGATGCCTTTAAATCGACCTTTACAAGAAGTGGTTGAGTACCCCTGTGATAGGCTTTTTATACACTTTTATACACTTAGGCTTGTCTTTTATCTGCAAGCAAATAAAATAAAGTATGTCTTTTTTTTAAGATATTATCCATGCTTTGTTTACTGTATAGGAAGTGAGCAACCATCTGTGCAGGAGCCTACCAGTTCGGGATTAAGGATCTGGTAATTTAATTACGTTGTTTTCCAATGAAAGGCACATGAGAGCTAGCACTAGGATTACTTTGGGAGGCTGAAGATGTGATTTTTTGAGTGGCATAACACAGATACTGTAACGCAGCTCCTGTCTGTTTGACTTTTTCTTTTTCTTTCAATTTTCTTTCTGGGCTAAAATTTAAAAAAGGCAACAGCCTCCTCCAACAGTGACTGGGGTGTGTTGCTGCTCTACATAGAGCGACAGATGTTGCAAATGTTTTCTGTTGCTTTAAGTAATACAGCGACACATCCCGGGCATGGTTTCCAAAGTAGGGGTGGAGTTTCATCAACCTATTGCTATCAAATGGTGGACTTGATACCATTTAATCCCTGAGTCTATGCTAGCTGCAGGGTACAATCTCAGAAAGAAGTACTTGTTAAAGATATAAGTAGGAGAAGCTGCTGCAGTAAGTATTGCCTTTTTGAAATTTTCGGACAACCCTTTTAATCTTTTACTTATGATGATATACAGTATTTGTTAACTGAAAAGGCCTATATATACTGATGTGCAAAAGGGTAACAATGTTAAGGGCATGATAAGTTATGCAGGTGTTTGCACTGTAATTGCATTGTTACTGATTTGAATTAGAATTTTTATGATTTTTTTACTATTTTGTACTTCAACCCCCTCTCCATCAGATTTAAACATGTTTTAACAGAAACATATTCCCAGGTCTCTTCTACATGTTCCCAATGCTGATGTATAATGGTCGACTCACTTAGGTACAAATACAGCTTGTTCGTATTTACAAGCGTTCAGTTTGGTTCAGATTTGGGGATTTTGGGGTTCATTCTGGCGCCCCTACTTCATTGTCACGGGACCATTTGGGTCATTGTCCTGTAGGAACACTGTTGTCCTTTTCATAATTTTAGTACTTGAATGTATGAAGTAATTTGTCTTCTAGGATACTTACATGTAGCTCAGCATTGACATTGAAACCACCATCAATGCAGGTCAAGTATCCCAATGCCTTTGGCGAAACAACCACTCATCTTCCTGAACAAGACCGTTTCTTCAACTTCTCGATCCGTTAGTCCTCTTTCTCCTTGTTTCTTCCAGACAGGTTATAATTTGTGGTATACAAGAAGAAAAAGATTTTTCCACCACCAGGAGCAAAACTGTAACAGCGCTGTTACATGACAAGTATCTGCATAATCATATGCTAAATAGCTGCAAGTCCAAATTATGTGTGAGATGGCCTAGATGGTTGTCTCTAAATGATAGTAGTCTCACGTTTGAAGCTGTAGTGCAATGTTCCCCAACCCTGTCCTGGAGAGCCACCAACATGTCAGGTTTTGCAGCTCTCCACACAGTAGTAATTCGACAGGGCTATAGAGCTGCTATGTGAAAATCCACAAAACATGAGCTGTTGGTGGCTCTCAAGGACAAGGTTGGGGGAATGCTGCTGTACTAGATGGTGATATAGAGGCTACAAGTCAAACGTTCAAAACATTGTTACCCTTTTTCCATATATACTCCACATACTGCACACCATATAAAATAATCACCTGTTGGGTGTGTGCAAATTGGGGCAAATTTCCATGTACCAATATTTTTTCTTGAGATTTTTCATCCGGGTGTGATAATGGGGCACCATCGTTTGTACATACGGTGTTGTGCACCAGCATTCCTTGGATGCAGAATGTAGATATGTATCGCCTAGCTTTGAAAGTCTTTGAAAGCCTATGTCAATTGCCAATTGCAAATGTGCAGAGGTCACTCCTACAATATTGGCCAGACATTGATTTTATTTATTCTCGGGTATGATTTTACAACTCAGTTTGGACAAGCCTGGCAACCCTGCTACCTCCTCCTTTAATTTTCCCTCTAAGTCTCAGCAGCTGCTAAATGGAGTGGTTAGTGAATGGGGCACGTCGAGGCAGATGGTTTGACTATAGAATACAAGGACTTGAAGGGCTACTAAAAAAAAAAAATATAGGTGCTAACCTTTTCCTCCACGCAGCAGCTGCAACCCTGTCCGTCACTCAGAAACCTCCCGCTGGGGGTGCTCCCTGCTCCACGACCAGGAGCAAACAGCAGTTATTGCCATGATAGCGGCCCTACCACTGCACCCAGCTATTGGCACTACACTGCAAAGCAAACCGCTGAATAGAGCAACTCATCAGGATACCCTGCTGTGTAAGCCCCCATGTCGCCTGGTATAATCTTCTTCTCCCCCAGTCCAACAGCTCATGTGTGAGCAGTGCCACATCCCTGCTATCCAGTTAGAAGTGCGCGTGGGAACGCTCCATGTTAGAGGGTAATGGGGCTGTGGCCTCCAGCGCACTTGGCTGGACTCTGCTTTTTATTCGAGCCTAGATGAGATCGCGTCAACACACTCGTCTGGACGGGAGGCCGCACATGCGCCCCGATTGGTGTGCCCTGGGGACAAGGACCAAAACCCAGAATAGTCAAAATCCCTGGTTTTTGGTCCACTTTAATGTAAACATACAGGATTAGAAGCATTTGCAAAATTGAGATTGCTGTGACTGTGGCCTTGACTCTATAGTAAAATATATTTTACTATACACAGAGAGCCACTGCACAGAGTTTTGTTGCACTTCAGACCCCACCTCTGTAGCCAGTATGAATGTTTACATGGTCAGGTGTTGGATTCAAGTTTTGACACACAGAAGGGGGATTAATAAGGGCAAAGCAAAGTAAACTCACAACTTGTAGCATGCTGACAGTTCAATAGCACAGGAACTTTTAAAGAGGACAAACTACATTTTGTGTCCTCCAGTGCCAGCCGATTAAGCACCCCTAAAGCATCCACATTTGGGATGCCTCGCCTTGCAAACCCCTGGGATCGCTCCTCAAACAATCACCTTTCAGACACTCACACAGTGCATTGTGGGCCATGGTTGCAACCCTGGACCCTTGCAGCTGAGGTGCGCCCAGTCATTCAGATAGGCTGGGGATCAGAGCACAGAGCAGATTGCAAGGAGAATGGATATGCAGCTGCTTCCTGTATGATGAAGGGCGCAAATGTCATTGAACCGGCAGAAAAGTACATTTTAGAAGGGGTTTCACTCAAAATATCAGTTTTTAATCATAATACAAGTACTTTTGCCTGCAAAGTTTTAATTAAATACCTGTTTTCATATTATATTTAAAATAGACAACATGCTGCCTTGAATAGAACATTATTTTTTTCCCCCATTTGTACAGTAAAAATAAACACATAACATGGGCTGTGATAAAAGACTTGGAGTCTGTACAAAGAGGATCTATTATTCATTTTGCCTAGTGCAACATGAACTCTAAATATGACACAAGCTACGAAAAGAAAGCACCAAATCCCTGGTTTTGTGTTAAAGTCCATGAGCAGATCAGAAACTATATGAGGTTTTAAAGCTGCTGGTAAGAGTTAAAGACCTTCATCCCTGCTCAGTAGTAGGTATTAAATAGCAGCCAGACAGCAACTACTGCCACAGTACTCACACAGACAAAACACAGGCAAATCTCTGATCTGCACTGCACATCCCAGTTGTTCTTCATGGGGGATCTGGATTTACAAGATTCCATACACATTTAGTTGTCTAAATTCTTACCCTCCGAGGCATTTCCCGTAACAAAGAGGGCTTCATTACCACAATGTCCTTAAATGGAAATAGAAAATTTCAATTCATTGTTAGCTGCACTTCTGAATATGTACAGCTTACAAGAAAGGAATGTGGATGTTAAAAGTATTGTTAAAATAATCCATATTTACTAAATTATTATAGGCATATTACCATTTCGTCCACTTTAATATGTTTATTTTATACACGAGGATGGTGATAAAAAGAAACTCGCACCCCGGATGGATACATTGGATTTCAAATCTTAGATTAATGAAGATTAAAGATAAACTGAGCTCCAGATATATGGAGATACTTGCACCCCAATAGCAGAGATTTTTTTCTTCCACTCATATTCATTTAATTTTTTAGGGGGAAAGAAATGTTTAGATTACGTATTCTGATTATCTCCCTGCCCCATCCCCAAGAACCCCCAAAGCAGGCTGGGTGCCAAATGCCCCCCCCCCCCCCCCCCCCCAATATCCATATGACAGGCTTTGTGCAGACCCAGCCCCATCCAACTTTTTTTTTGTCTGTGATAACACACAAAGGTGAACCATTCAGAAGCTTTAATTTTTATTAAACAAAAAAAATAATTTAATAACATAATCACATTTTCCTTATTGTCTTGTGGGGGGCCCTGGTGTCAATATTCAGATATGAAGGGGGTATGTCCCAGCAAATCAGTAAATTTAGGCCTCCATGTCTCCAGACGATGCTCTGCCTTTTGTGGCATGAATGTAATCACTGTTCTTATTTTACGCATATACACACAATGCTGCTCTGAGGCCCCTTGATGGTGGTCTGTTAGTCAGCCATCTGTAGTACCTTAGGCCACCAGGTATATCATAAGTGACCTCTACCCTGTTGCTCACCTGCATTCCTGCCAGTGCTCTGTCTTCTTCCACCTTAGGACTGTCTTTTTTTTTTTCATGGGGGGGGTGGTCTTTTCAGGCACTGTGAATGTTAGCGGGGGATCTTCGTTCTTGAGTGCAAGACAGAAAGGGCTTGCTAACCTTCCTCTTCTAGCCTCATACGTCTGCAGTTATATTGACCTGCTAGCCAAAATGTATTGGGTTGACACCTCTGGGACATTGTTGGAAGCCGTTAGGGCATACTGATGCTTCACAAGTAGTTTCATTTATCCATTTGGATGTCCCTAAAGAAGTGGGGATGGGGGCTTAGTACTTCTATCAATAGTGTACAAACTGTCATTCAGCAGCTCACCTCATCATGACTGCCCTCTCCTTTCCTGTCAGAACACAGCTGTTCTGCTAGTGGAAAAATGGAAAAAAGTCAAAGTAGTGGCACACACCCTCAATTCCTTTGCCATAAACCACCAATAATAGAGCTAAGCTGGTGGTCTAGAGCTCCACATCAGACTGTGGACACTGGGAGAGTGTGAGAACAGCCAAGGTGATGAGAATGCCTGTCTTACAGACCCCCACCCATTATGCTGATTATAATGCAGCATCCCAGAGCCAAGAGCCACACCCTCATGCTTCAGAAGAGAAATCATAAGGTGAAACTGTAAACCTTGAAATCTTGGCCATTTCTTCAATGTGAAAACAGTAATCTGTTTAGGACAGTGACACATGAACCCTGATGCAATGCTCTAATGATTATTTGCCTGCTTTATCCCTTTTATTTATGAAAGTGTGTCCATGGCATGATATTTGATGCTGCACTTTGCCTTTAGGCCTCAGTATATGTTATACAACATATTAGTTTGGCTGAACTCCCTTGCACACACAGCCTTGGAGGACCAGTTTTGTTGTTACTGATAGGTGAGGAGCATCAGGGATTTATGTACAACACTCAAACAAGTTTCTATATGCCTATATGTGAAGATCCTGTAAGAAAATGGTTTGGAGATTTGGGGCGTGGCTTGGCCGAGGAGCGGAATGGCTGCGTGAGTTGAGAGCTCTCGGCGGAGTCCCCATATAAGCAACGTTTTCAGCGCTCCAGCCAGAACATGGGACATATTAACAAGCCTGGGGCAACCTCTAAGACCCCCCGAGTTTCGCAGACCCCGAGGTCGGGTAGCAGGAAGCTGCCGGAAATGTTTAGCAGCCAGAGGTCGGAGGACGCGTACCCTCGTGGAGCCAAGATGGCGGAAGCACCTTTCCCGGGGACCTCGCCTGAGAGAGAGAGGAAGAGATGGTCTCGGACGGAGAGGACGGCGGGTTGTCGGCTCAGCTTAGCCAATTCCCCACGCGCAGTGAACTTGCTAAGTTTGCGGGAGAAATTAAGACTTCGATCACGGAGGCGATTGCGGTCCTCAGAGGACATGCGGAGACTGTCCCAACGTGTGGAGAAAGTTGAGAGAGAGGAAGCTAGCATGAATAGCAGGCTATCGGAAGTGAAATAAGTGGTGATGGCGCACAACAGGCACCTTATGAACTTTCACAGACATCTAGAGGATTTGGACAATCGCAACAGAAGATGTAATATAAGAGTGCGAGGAGTCCCTGAAGCAGTAACGACGGATCAGACCCAGGAGGCCCTGTCGTCCATTTTTAATTCTTTGCTGGAGAGGCCGCCGGGCACTCCGATTGAGTATGTGCGCGCACACAGAGCCCTGCGCCCCTGGAGCGGAGGAGAGGCTCCCCTCAGAGAGATTATCTGTTGTCTTCAGAGCTTTTAACTAAAGGAGGAGATCCTCTCCAAAGCCAGAAACCGGGACACTATCATGTTTAACAATAGGGAGGTGCAGTTATACCAGGACCTTTCCGGAATTACGCTGCAACACCACAGGGCTTTGAGGCCCCTTACGGCATCCCTTAGAGAAAGGGGTATTCCATATCGGTGGCGCTTTCCATTCGCTCTGTTAGATACGTGTAAAGGGAGAACAGGAACCCTTCGGATGCCTGAGGACTTACCCGAGTTCTGCGAGACGCTGCGGCTTCCATTGATCTCCCTGCCGGACTGGTTTAGTGAGTTCTCCACGCCGCAGCTGGTGAAGAGAGCAGGGCGGCAGGGGCTTCCTGGAGGAATTCAGTGGATCGATCTGGAGACCTCGCCTCCACTGGGTAGCGGAGAGAGAAGTCGGTCGAGACCCCGGAGATGAGGCTGCTGAAGTTTGGCAGAGATACAGCATATTCGGTGGTGATGGTGGCTGAAGATAAGATTACTCATAGTTTTCTTGTTACGTTGCACTGTTCACTTGCCTCAAGTTCGATGCTCCGGGAAGTTATAGCATGCACTGTTTAAAGGGTGGGCGACTTTCTCTTGCTCCCCCTGGTGGTCTACCCCTATTCCATATTATTGGCATGGGGCGCCGCAGGAGGGTGCGCAGAGACAGCTTATGTTGTTTGGTTACTGAGATGTTTGGTTGGGATCGTTATAGTTATGCCTTTTTATCTCTTCTGACACTTGCAAGATTTATGTATGCAGGGTCTTAGACCCTTATTTAAGGGATTGAGGGGAATGCTCATAGGTCTAGACGACACCCCGAGAGGGCTTAATATGGTACATTTTTGCATGTTTTATTAGGCGTTTCACTCTGTTAGCATTAATGTTGGGCGGTGGGGGGAGGGGAGAACCCTATTGCTGGTTATACCCGGTTTGCCCCTATATCTGTCGTATGCAACCGATCTGTTGCATGTGGTCTATATAGGAAGGGTCACTGGTCCTGTATATGGGGAGGGAGGCATGCCTCTGCCAGTGGCCTGTGCGAGGAAGGCGGACTGGGTGTTGGTCAGCGCTATGTAATGTAGTGGAGGGGGTAATTTGAAGACAGCCCATGTGTGCTGGATAAGGGGTCCCCCTATTCTAGTGTTATCTAAGCTGTGAGCTCGGCAGGCTGCGGGGCTATTTGCGTGGGCTCCGGAGGGGGGGGGGGGGGAATAGGTTGGGAGCCTGATCATGACGGAATAACCGACCTGCTATGTTGAAGAGGGTTGACGGTTGGGTGCCCCCCTATGGAAGCTCAGTGTATCATATGTAACACGGAGAGGCAGGTGTGGAGAGGAGTATCTTGCATGTAGAATAGGCTCAGGCCTCCTCGTGGGCCAGTGATATATGCAAGGGCTCCTTTGGATACTCTTCTTCAGTCCCTGGAGCGCTATTCGGAGGGGCATATAAGTTGGGGAGAGATGGAGCGGAGAGGAAGTAATGGGTGCCTGTGGTTTCTAATGGTCCCTTGTGGTTCCCCTCCCTCAGGCGGTAGGTTCGCGTTGGGAAGTCATTTGAGAGGGAGGTGTGTGAACGGAGGTGCGCGGTGTAGGTTTTAGCGCCTACCTTGGAAGGGGGGGGACTAAGGTTAAATGTTAGATGTACATGGGGGGGTGTTTGTGAGTTTGCTGGGTAGTTTGGCTTTTTGTGCGCCCTCATCGGTGGTTGCCCATACAATACAATACAATATAATACAGTATACTGGCTGCATTAGTGGTACATGGGAAGAGAGCATTTTAATCTGTGATGGGGCTCCGCCGGGCCTCTTCTGGGCTAACTCACGGGTGTTGGGATTTTTCTTTTTTTCTATTCTTCGGGTGCTGGGTTTCGCTCTTTCGGTCCTCCATGTTTTCCCCCACAAGGGCGTTTTTCTGATGTGGAACGGGAATGAACCGGGTGGTTAGGTTTCTCCTGTTTTGACCTTGGCGGCTGTGTCCCGGGGCGTGGGGGTCAACAGGGGAGAGCTATAGTCTCTCCGTGAATGGTTGTCCCAGTAGTTTCCACCAGGTGGGTGGGTAGTTAGTTTCCCCTTGGCCCTCTTTTGGTTGTGGTTGTACATACTCGGTCTTGGTCTTACTGTTAGTAGTTTGTCTTTGGTGTGTTCCCTTTTGTGTCCCCCCCCCCCCGGCCTGCTCTCCTTCCTTCGTCCCCCCTCCCCTTTTTCTTCTTATTTCTAGGTCCCATCAGGGGGGAGGTCTGCTCACTGGGAGTGGTGGGGCGGAGGCTTTGTTGCAACTGTTGGAGATTTTGAGGTATAGAGCTTGCTGGCTATGGGGTCTATGTGCTTGAACATCCTCTCCATCAAATCCAAGGGACTAAATTCTCCTTCGAAACGGCACGCTTTATTTAAGGAACTTAAAAAATACAAAGCACACATTGCACTAATCCAGGAAACCCACTTCCAAATCCATAAGGCCCCGTACTTGGGTAATAGGACTTACACGTCTTGCTATTCTGCCCCTTCTCCGAATAACAAAGCGAAGGGGGTTTCGATTTTGGTGGATAAGGATCTGGACTTCCGGGTGATTGCAGTGGAAAAAGATAAAGAGGGTAGGTTCATCTTTTTGAAAGGGAAGCTTTCTAATGGGTCGGTCATTACTATAGCTAATGTTTATGCCCCGAATAAGGATCAACAAAGGTTCTGCAGGGTGGTCATGGACAAATTAGGAGCATTTCACGAGGGGATACTGATATTGGGAGGAGAACTAAATTGTGCACTTAACCCCTTGGTGGATACGTTGGATGCTAAAACTGCTCTCTCCTATAGAGCTTTGAAGCATTACAAGATTTGGCGCTGGTAGACACTTGGCGCCTGATGCATCCGCTAGAAAAAGATTTCACATATTATTCACCAATTCATGGGAAGTATTCTAGAATTGATTTTCTCTTTCTGTCGCAGAGGGATCTGGAGAGGGTGACTTCGGCGCAGATTGGCAATATCTCGTTCTCAGATCATGCTCCGGTCTTTCCATAGCCCTACCGGACTGGGAAAAAAAGGAATGGTATTGGAGAATGAGTGAGAGTTTACTGAAAGATTCCGGCATAGTGGAGAGACTCAGGCAGCATATTTCAATGTATATAAGGGAAAATGTTATGGAGGATGTAGACCCAGTTACAATTTGGGAGGCCCACAAGTGTACGCTGAGAGGGTTTCTGATCCAGGAGGGTGCAAGAGCAAAGAGGGAGAGGGTGGAGAAGCTGGCTTGGCAGATAGCGGATCTAGAAGCGAAGCACAAGCGGTCCCTCCAGATGCAGCACTTAAAGAGACAAGAGCTCAAGGATGTCTTGTTAAGGGAGACAGGCAGGTTTTTTACCAAACGCCATGGATTGTACTATGAACAAGGGAACAAGTCGGGACGTATGTTGGCTAGGGCCTTGCGGCCTAAATGTGTTCGTTCTAGAATTGAGGGTATTAGGGGCCCGGCCGGGAACCTCTACCGAAAGAATGGGGAGATAGCGGAACTATTCAGCAAATTCTACTCAGCTCTGTATAACCTTCCAGGCCAGCAGGGGAGGAGGGGTCGAGAGAATTTTATGGAAACGTATCTGAATGACTCGATGATGCCGTCGCTATCTAAAGAGGAGGTGGAATGGTTAGAGGCTCCAATAACAGTGTTGGAGTTGCAAGAAGCTATTAATGCGACTAGACCAGGGAGGGCCCCGGGTCCGGATGGCTTCCCCTCCCAATATTATAAAACATTCTCTGCCCAGTTGCTCCCTCTTATGGTACGGGCATTTGAATCTACTGCGACTTCGGGCTCTTTACCACCCTCAGCTTTGGAGGCGCAAATTGTTGTAATCCCAAAGGAGGGGAAGGATGCTATGGATTGCCGGAATTACAGACCAATCTCCCTGTTGAATGTAGATGTAAAGATTTTTGCTAAGGCGTTAGCAGGGAGGGTGGCTGCTTTCTTACCAGATACAATTGGCCAAGATCAGGTGGGTTTTGTTCCAGGCAGAGAAGCCCGAGATAATGTGATTAAGGCCTTGAACATTCAGTGGTGGGCAAAAGCATACGGTCAATCATGCTTTCTACTGACGCCGAGAAGGCGTTTGACCGGGTGGATTGGAGATAAATAGAGAAGGTTTTGGACCATATTGGGTTGGGTGAGGCGGCCAAGAATAGGATTATGGCACTGTATTCAAATCCGGTGGCGAGGGTAAAAACGAATAACTGCTCCTCTCCTATATTTCACATCCGTAATGGTACAAGGCAGGGATGCCCGTTGTCCCCTTTGATATTTGCCCTCTCGCTGGAGCCATTCTTGCGGAGGGTTAATTTGTGCTGTGGCATTAGTGGCATCATGATATAGGGAAAGAAAGGTTGCGGCATATGCAGATTATATGCTTTTCTTTTTGCATTCCTCGAGGGTGTCGGGGCCTAACTTGCTAAAGGAATTTGAGATTTTCGGACGCTTGTCAAATCTGAAGATTAATTTTAATAAGTCCAGCGCCATGAATATTTCTTTACCAGACTCGGAAGTAGAAGCACTACAGAGTATCTTTCCCTTCAACTGGGAGAAAAAAGCCTAAAATATCTGGGGGTACAGTTGCCTGTCTCGTTCTCTAACTTGTTCCAACTTAACTTTGCTCCCATTGGGGCTAGAGTTAAGAGAGACCTGATGGGATGGAACCGACTGTGGCTTTCCTGGTTTGGCCGTATGTCGGTGTTGAAAATGAATGTTCTGCCGCGGATTTTGTACCTGCTGCAGTGCATCCCCATTAAAATACTGGAGGCTTTCTTTAAAGATTTGATGAAGTCTTTTAGGGGGTTCATCTGGGCGGGTAGACCACCGAGGATTAGGCGGAACCTCCTGCTACTGCCAAAGGAGCGGGGGGGGGGGGACTGGGATCCCTTGCATGAAGTTGTATTATAGGGCGGCGCACATAGGCAGAGTGGTAGATTGGCAAGTGAATGGCTCGCAGAAAGATTGGGTGTGTATAGAGGGAGTGGTTGCCACGGGTGGGGGGTTGGATATAGTGTGTAATCTTAGGCGAGCTGATATTCCTGGGAGTGCTAGGTCCCATCCGTTGATTGGAACTTCCCTGTCTATACTGGGGGATTTGTGCAGGGGAAAACACGCCCTGACCACCTTCCCGGGCCACCTAACGCCGATCTTGGGGAACCCTGCATTCCCGCCAGTCAGAGATTTCTCCCTCTTGAAGGAATGTGGGAGTCCTAAGCCCTTGAGGACATATCATCTACAGGACAGGGGTGGGTTTAGGGATAGATGAAGCTTGCAGCAGTTATTGGAGGGGGAAGTCTCATTTTTCACCTACCTTCAGATCAGACATTTCTTTCTCTCTAAGGGAGTAAAGGAGGGTATGAGGAATGAGCTGACGGCGTTTGAGAGGGCTTGCCTGGGGAGGGGCCCCAACACACATCTTCTGTCCTGGACTTATGGCCTTTTGCAACGCAGAGATAGCAGGGAGGTCAAACCATGGGAGAAGAAATGGGAGACTGACCTCGGCAGATCTTTGTCGGAAGCAGAGTGGAGCGATATCTATAGGAATTCCCACAAAGGGGTGATTAGTAGTTCAATGCAAGAGGCTAATTGCAAACTGATCACATGCTGTTACCGGACACCTGAGGTTCTGCACTCCTTTTTCCCAGCGGTCCCAGATGTATGCTGGAGATGTGGACAGAAGGGTGCCCCGCTGTTGCACATCTGGTGGTCTTGTCCTGGGGTCCTGGATTTCTGGGGGAAAGTGAGGGGTTTATGTGGTGTGATACTTGGAGAGCCAGATGGCAAGGGAATTGCGGGAGGGGCCCCCCTTGGCCGGCACCTGTTGAATGCTGCTAGGGTAATAATTCCAAGGCTATGGAGATCACAGAGGTCGCCCACAATCAAAGAATGGTTCAGTCAAATCAACCATGTGGAGGTGATGGAGGAAATTTGTTATGCTAGACAGGATAGGCTGCAGGCGTATCAAGATTTGGACGACTTGGGTAGTGTTCAAAGAGTCGGTCTCCTACAAACAGGTATGGGACACATGAGCTACTGTTGATGTGTGATTAAGGATGGGCTGTTTCCTTGACGGTGGAATTGTCCTGGGTGAGTCAGGGTGTGGATGGGAGAGGGTCTGAGACTCGTCACTCCTACTCCATGGGTTCTGCTGGCATCCCCCCTGCATCTGACCTACCTCCCTGACTGTGTCCTCTCCTACTTTCTTGTTCCCTTTGTCTTCCCTTCCTGGTTTCCCTCTTGATTCTTCCCCAGTATGTTTTTATTATAGTTAGATGTCTTGTGTCTCTGGTGTCCTTTGTATGTTTCTTTCTTACACAATTGGGGGAGGAGGGGCGAAAGGACATACTCTAAAAGAGGGGGAAAGGTTGCTGGCCAATTCGCCCAACGTACTTGGGGGCATGGAAACCCGGAAGAGCGACTGGTTAGCTGTTACCACAGCCGTCTTTGCAGAAGCACGTGTGCTCAATCGGGGGGTGGCTGCACTGAGCATGAATGGGCTTGCATGGCGGGCTGAGGGACAGGGTAGGTGGATATTGGATGTGGCCCTGGAACCCCTTCTCCCTGATCGGGCCAATTGGTTAGCTGTCTGGGTCTGATTTACATTGTATTGTGTTATACGCCATGGCTCGCCTATTAAGGGCGTAAATGTCTGTACTTGTCTGCTTTGTTGTTATGAAAACAATAAATATGAGTATGATTAAAAAAAAATATATATATATATATAGTTTGTCCCCCTCAGAGTTGCACCATGAAATTGCTTGCCACACTAAACTGGTGTAGTATCCCAGCAGGATGTTCCCTCCAGCTATCCTTTGCAATGACCTTGGTGATTAAGGTCAAATCTAAAGTTTGTCTGGCATCTGCAATTGCTGACGGTCAAGAGACAACGCCACAGCACTTTTTTGGATGCAGGTAGGGTGACAACAAGGGTGGTGGCCTTGTGTGTTGGCTATGTGGACTAAAATAAAAAGTTCTTCCTTGCTGCCCTCCCTAAAGTACATTGCTCTAAATCTGGATCTTCTGTACTAATGTTTTAAGTAATTCCTACTCTTGGTGCTGTGCTAATGCTGTAGTGCTGTACTCCATTTACTGTGACTCGAGTTCTGGCCATGGCTCTTCACTTGCAGACCATGGACTGAGAAAAGGCTCTTGATCTTGGGACTTTGTTTGCAGAGTAGTCAAGCATTGGCATGTGTGGCTAACCCTAACTCTCAAGACTACACTTAAAGCGAACAAACACTAATGCGGGTGTTGGTACTGCCTCTAAAAGACCGTCAGGCAGAATGCTGGCGCCACCCCCCAGAATGCCCATAATCCTTATCTTTAGCCTCAATCCTCACCAGGAATCCAGCACTCATATGGGTTGTGAGCACCAACCGTTGTTCCAGGCCGCTGGATAAGCCCACCCATATGAGCGCCGACAGCCAATCGCGGTGTTGGATTCCTGATGAGGATCGAGGCTAAAGGTAATAATCCAACCAGAGTATGGGGTGCTGAGCCCCACCAATCGCTCCCCCTCTCAAAAAGTGGATTAAAAAACAATTGTTTGTTTATTTGATGTCACACCACAAAGACGTACAATACACAAAAGACAGTGTGGGTTTAGTCAATAAATATCCCAATCAAATAAACAATATACTACTGCATGTGGAAACAATCATATAGAGTTGGGGTTCATCAGGGGCGGCTCGATCACCTGGCAGCACAAGAGTGGCACACCGCAGCACATCCTGCCCAGGTGTGCTCAGAGCAAGGCCCTACTCCGAATCGGGGGAACAACTTGATTACCAGAGGAGGCCTGGGACCCCGCATAGCAACAGCTGCGGAGGTTCACGCACCTCCTAGCCGCAGTTTAGATGCATCCAGTAGCAACGAGAGGCGCCTGAGAGGAATACCATCTGGGGACTGCACCAACGCTGTCAGCGGGTGGGTTCCACGAAATGGGGGAGCAGACCCCGGTCTCGCCAGAGCTGCCACTTGGGAGACGCCTGCAGGGAGCCCAACGCCAAATAGCCCTGAAGGGAAAATTATCCAATCTTTCCGATAGGGAGAACCGCCTGACAGGTGTCATGAGCCCAGCCTTTCCGGAGGGATCCAGTGGCCAAGCGTCGTTGAGATCACCTACCTGGTCCCAGGTGGCAGAGGACCCCCCTGAGCAAGCGGACCGTAGATCTCAACTCGGAGAACAGTACAATCTTGATATACTACTGAAAGTTCTCCCATCCCGGAAGGATTTTGAGAATTACAGTAATAGGATGGAATCCCTATTGAGAAGAGAGCTTGAAAAGGTTACTGGGGCGGTTTCTGTAACAGGGTGAGCACTCTTGAACAACAGACCATCACGGAGCAACGTCTGGGAGCGCTAGAAAGGGTGCAAGCAGATGCGCCGCGTGATGAAACCGCTGCTGGAGACTATCAAATCTACTGGGGCCACGTACAGGTGGGGCCACCCTTTTCATCTGGTGGTCACGAGGAGAGGCCGATCATTTATGCTTCAATCCCACACACAGCTTCCGGAGCTTTTTTGCTTTTTGGAAACCCCAGGCGTGCAGCTGGAGGACTGCCTTTCTCCTTCGTTGGGGGATAATAGGGAACTGGGCTTACGACTGCCCCCCGAAAAGCCGCAGGGCCTGCGGCCGCGCCCGGGAGAGCCGCAGCCACAGAGAAATAGGAACAGGGGAGGGGCGCGACGTCGAGCTGTTTAAGCCTGCTGGCCCTGCCCTCCAGTGACATTCGTGGATTAAGCGGAATTGAGGAGTTTGTATTCCTGTTGTTGCTTTGTTTTGGCTGCTCCCCGCGTGTCTAGACGTGGTTTGAGGGAAATTGAAGGGTTCGCTTCCCCCCCCCTTTTTTTCTTTTTCATGTTGCCCCGCTTCTTGATACCTGGTTGTTCTTCCCTCGTGCCTTGGGGGAATTCCACCTGTGGACTGCCTTGCCATGAGTCAATTCCAGCAGCTTTGTGCTCCGGGCGCCTTTTCTAACTTGAAGCCGGGCGTGGACTGTGAGGGGGATCTTGTGGATTCCTTTTGTAAGTGGACGCCAGACTACCTCTCTGTTGAGCCATAGGCTTGGATGCTGGACTGGTGGTGGGGGGTGTCTGGGCGGCCCGGGGTGCCGGCGGGGTCTGCGCCTGGGGGTGGGCGTGCGTGATTCGTTGGGCCGCCTCGTTCCCGGGCGTTGGCCTCCTCCGGCCCTGGGTCGGCTGCCTTGAGGGGCGGGGGGTGCCGGGGGATTTAAGGGGAGACTCCTGATCGGTTGGTGATGGCTCGGCTCGAGGTGTGCGGGCGGCGGGGGGTTGCTGGGGGGCGGCACCGGGGGGCGGGCCGGTGTGATTTTGCTTTGCTGGCCCGTCGGCGGTGTAGCTCCCCCTGGCCCTCCGTGGCGGGCGCGCTCCGTGGTATGGAACCACTGGTCAATGTGTGAAATTGGGAGTGGCGAATTGAAGGGTTCACTTCCCCCCCTTTTTTTCTTTTTCATATTGCCCCGCTTCTTATCTTGATACCTGGTTGCTCTTCCCTCGTGCCTTGGAGGAATTCCGCCTGGGGACTGCCTTGCCATGAGTCAATTCCAGCAGCTTTGTGCTCCGGGCGCCTTTTCTAACTTGAAGCCGGGCGTGGACTGTGAGGGGGATCTTGTGGATTCCTTTTGTGTGTGGACGCCAGACTACCTCTCTGTTGAGCCATAGACTTGGATGCTGGACTGGTGGTGGGGGGTGTCTGGGCGGCACGGGGTGCCGGCGGGGTCTGCACCTGGGGGTGGGCGTGCGTGATTCGTTGGGCCGCCTCGTTCCCGGGCGTTGGCCTCCTCCGGCCCTGGGTCGGCTGCCTTGAGGGGCGGGGGGTGCCGGGGGATTTGAGGGGAGACTCCTGATCGGTTGGTGATGGCTCGGCTCGGGGTGTGCGGGTGGCGGGGGGTTGCTGGGAGGCGACACCGGGGGCGGGCCAGTGTGATTTTGCTTTGCTGGCCCATCAGCGGTGTAGCTCCCCCTGGCCCTCCGTGGCGGGCGCGCTCCGGGGTATGGAACCACTGGTCAATGTGTGAAATTGGGAGTGGAGGGGTGCGGGGGGGGCCCGCCACCGCTCTGCTCTGCTTCGGTGGGGGTGGGCGGCGGGGGGACCATCAGAGGATAGTGGGGCTGTTGCTTATGTTGCAATTTCTAGTTATAGTTCAGTTTATAGAAATGCGGTTACATAAAATCTTTATATAAGAAGGTGCATCTCCTGGCCTACGACCGTAGTCTTCCACCTTCCCCCAGTAGGCCGGTTCGCTTACTCCATATTGGAGAAAACTAGTGAACACTAGCACAATCACCTTGGTGTTTTTTCTTGGCAAATCTTTAGTTTGCTGGTAGATTATTTTCTTGTGTTCATCTTTCCACATTTTCTAGAAGTCTTTCCTTTCCTCCCTTCCCTTCCTGTCTAACCTTCCTTCCAACCAACCATCCCCATCCCTACTATTCTGTACTGGGAGAAGGAGCGCGTAGGCAATGGCGGAGATAGTAATAGGCTCCTTTAATGTCAAGGGGTTGAATATGTCGGAGAAACGATCACAGGTATTATATGATATGCATAAGCAGAAGGTAGCCATCCTGCTCCTCCAGGAAACACATTTCAAAATAGGACATATACCCACCATCAAAAATCGGTACTACCCCTCTTGGCATCATGCCCCTAATCCTAACATCAAGGCAACTGGGGTCTCAATCGCCATTCACAAATCCCTCCCTCACAAAGTGCTGGATCTTAAAGTGGATCCGACTGGGCGATTCATATTCCTTAAGGTTGAACTACTGACTAGGGTGTATACTATAGCTAACATCTATGCCCCTAATACTGACCAGGTTAATTTTTGTATGAAAGTACTAAGGACCTTAGCAGAATTTTTGGAAGGCACACTCTTGGTAGGAGGAGACTTCAACATTCCCATGCAGCCGGAGTTAGATACTTCTTCGGGCGGGTCGGCGGTGTCCCTGAGCAAAAGAAATAAACTGAGAAAGCTACTTTCTGACATGCAGCTGGTGGATTCTTGGCGGGCCCTGCATGGGCGAGACAAGGATTTCTCGTTCTTTTTCGGGCGCTAGGAATTCATACAGCAGAATCGACTATATTTTCCTTGGCCATCATGCCATGGATTGGGCTCCACACGCGTGGATTGGCCAGATATTATGGTCAGACCACGCCCCAATCTTTCTGTCAGTGGCTTTGCCAGGACTCTACTCTAAAAACTGGAGTTGGAGGCTCAATAACAATTTGCTCGGGGACATAGTGTGCCTGTCAGGGGTAAGAGAGGCCATAGCGGATTTTCTTAGGAATCACGAACAGGATAGTACACCTCTTCCATACCAGTGGGAGGCATTAAAATGTGTAATCAGAGGTGAGCTTGTTAAACATGGAGCCAGATTAAAGAGGGAAAGGGCCTCCGTGATATCCCAGACTTTGCAACGCATCCATGTCCTGGAACAGGATCATAAAAAGAACCCATCAACCACCTTACTTTTTGACCTAATGAAAGCCAGGGATAAGTTGCAAGGTTTATATAATCAGGCTTACCTAAGATTCAGAGAGAGACAGAAGGTGCTTTATTATAACTCCTCAGACAAGTGTGGGCGGCTTCTCGCCTGGGATTTACACCCCAGGCTTGCGGCCACGTATATTCCTAACATCAAAAGGCCACGGGGTCAGTCTGCGGTGATACCCTCACAAATTGTGGATAATTTTAGGGAATACTATCACTCTCTATATAACCTGAGACAAGATAACATCACATTGACTAGAACTGAATTGCCGGAAGCTGTTGTGGCCTACGTGCAAAACACGCCCCTCCCCCAAATACCTAGGGAAGAGGCGGAGGCCATAGAGGAACCTTTCTCGAAACAGGAGGTAGCTAAGGCGATAAAGGAAACGCCGCAGGGCAAGAGCCAAGGGGCTGACGGCTACACACCTAAATTCTATAAGCAATTTGGGCCCGAGCTAGTTCCATTTCTGACTAAGGTTTTTAACTCTATAGGGCCGGAATGCGGGTTCCCTAGACAGTCTTTAGAGGCGATAATCTCTGTTCTCCCTAAGTCAGGGAAAGATCTGTCATTATGTAGTAGTTACAGGCCGATTTCTTTGATAAATGTTGATATCAAACTGTATGCTAAGATTCTCTTGTGATGCAGAGAAGGCGTTCTACAGAGTGGATTGGATGTTCCTCAAGGCGTCTGTGTTGCAGATTGCTGTTGGCCCGGTACTCCTATCTAGGATCATGGCACTGTATTCTGAGCCCACGGCGAGGGTGAGGGCGAATGGCCGCCTTTCCTCCCCCTTTAGGATTAGAAATGGTACACGGCAGGGCTGCCCATTATCTCCGTTATTATATGTCATCACCATGGAACACCTTGCTGTGGCCATAAGGCAGAATCCAGACATTAAAGGTATTAAGGTTGGGGATCAGGAATACAAGGCCTCCCTGTACGCTGATGACCTGCTTCTACACTTGACCGCCCTGTTGACATCCTTCCCTGCGGCCCTTAAGGAGTTTGAGGCATTTGGCCGAGTTAGCAGTTTTAAAATTAAGTACACTAAATCAGAAGCCCTTAATATATCTATCCCCAAGCAGACTGTAGAGCAACTTAAAGCGAACTTTAACTTCAAATGGCAATTCCACTCAATAAAATATCTTGGGGTGCAGATCCCCTCGGACCTATCACGTCTGTATGAACTAAATTACTCCCCCCTGCTCACAAGGACAGTGGCTGAACTGAACACGTATGATAAGCGCCATTTCACCTGGTTCGGAAGGATTAATATATTAAAAATGGACATTCTCCCTAAATTCTTGTACACCTTCCAAACAGTACCTATTCATCTTCCCAACAGTTTCTTTAGGAAGCTGAAGTCCACCTTTCTGAGATTCGTGTGGGGCGTGGGGAAGCACCTTGACCAGGCTTAAGTCAGATGGCGGGGCTGGGTTGCCAGACCTAAAGACCTATCATGCGGCAGTCATGACACGTCGCATATTGGATTGGAATCAAGGGGGGGGAAGGGAAACAATGGGTTAAATTGGAGAAGGCGATTTCTCCAGTGAGCCTCAACTCGCTGCCCTGGGGAGGAGCGCTCCCTAAGCGGGTAAGGGAATCGCTCCCATTTTTGGCTGGGCAATTCCTGCATGCCTGGGATAGGATGACCAGACAATATGCTATAATTAGTAGACCAGGCCCCTTAACCCCTTTATTTGATAATTTTTCGTTTGCGCCGGGAGTGGGAGCTAGAAGCTTTCTGGCATGGGAGGCATTTTCCAACATTACAATGGGTGGTATTCTGGCGTCGGGCAGACTCCCCACACTGGAGGAAATAAAGCAGGGGGTCCCAGGGCAGTATACCTCGTGGTTTCTATACAGACAGCTGAGTGCATTTGTTACGACTCACAATATAGTAGAACAGAGTGGGGCCCCCCTGACGCAACTAGAGCATATACTTACGCAGGCACCCCCTAGCGGGCATGCAGTCTCTGTCTTGTATCGAGTCCTCTTGGCAGCTATGCACGATTCCCCACCGGGATATGTGAGGAGGTGGGAAGAGGAGCTGGGAATATCTATCTCTGAAGAGGATTTGACCAAGGTATATCTGTTTACCCACAAACTAGCAGTCCCAAGCATATCACAGGAAAGGAACTTTAAGGTGTTATCAAGATGGTACAGGTGCCCGGTAGACCAGAGTAGGTTTGACACCTCGTGCTCCGACAGGTGCTAGAGATGTTTGGTGGGGCGTGGGAGCATGGCGCATATATGGTGGAGCTGCCCGCCAATCAAGGCCCTTTGGGAGAGAGTTATATCTATCTACATTAACCTTACGGGAGAGTCAATACGGAACTCTCCACAGGTGGCTTTGCTGTCCTTGCTCCCTGGTTCCATTTCCCGCTGCAAAAAAGGAGTTCTGCGGCATTTCCCTGACAGCGCTGAGAACAATTATTCCCAGGCGTTGGAAAACCACAACCTCGCCATCACTTGTTGAGTGGGCACAAGAAGTAGAACACATACGCCGCATGGAGGAATTGACCTCATAGACAGAGGGCACATGGGAGAGGTACTGGAGGACATGGGCTGTCTGGATAGATTATAGGGACACCCGCCTGCCAATGGAGGCTCCGTAGAGGGGGTTGAGCTTGTGCTCTCCTGCTCTTGCCCTTGGCCCCACTTCCATTTCCATGTCCATTCCTGCATATACTTCCAACCTCACCTTAATCCTACTCTTCCTCTAATTACCCCCTCTTACCTTGTGCTTCTATCCTCTTATATTTCCGTATTCCCTTTTCTCATGCTCCTTACGTCCCGGGATCTCTGGGCTTGCCTGGGCCCTCCTCCTGCCTCGGCGGCCACCTGTCTTCTTTGTGTGGAGACCCGCACGTTTTGCTGCGGATTCCCGGCTGCCCCCGTCGCTTCTGGCCCTGGACAAAGTAAGATGGCTGTAGCCGAATCACAATATTCAATGATGAACCTTGGCTAGTTGGTGGTTTGGGGGGGACCGGGGTGGGGGGTGCTAGATGAGCATCGCGGGTTCACATACTCTCTTGTTTGGCCTGGCACTCTGGTGGCGGGGGGGGGGGTCAGATGTGTCCAATAATGTGTCGCAAATTTGTACAGGCATTGGGTCGGATGCTCTGGTTCTATCCTTTCTATCATTGTACTAATGTTTTACTGTTCTTTATATTATGCAAAATTCAATAAAAAGATATTGAACTAAAAAGGGTCTAGTGCTAACATGCAAACAAATGACTGCAAAACTTAAATCAATATAAATATCAACCTAATGCCAAAAGTGCAAAAAAATGCCTATAGAGTAAAAGTTACAATGGCACTAAAAATATCCCCTTAACAAATGGGGCAGCAGGATAACGAGCAGACTGTGAGAAGTAAGCACCCCCAGACTGTGATACAGCCATAGACAACACCCACACGGTCCGCTTTACGATTTATGAAGTGTTCTGTGTGCATTCAGACCAGTCGCAAAGAGGTGATGGCAAAATATTAAACAAATGCTGGGCAGAATGCCTCACATTTCATATTCCAGTGTATTTTCTACATAGAAGACTACACCCCAACTTTTTCTAAGGTTTGGCTCCATCATGGCTTGGATATCTAAAAAGTACTCTGTTGGAAGTAACCATTATTAAAGCTGATCATAGCTATGCCGTGTATTTGATGTATTTGATTGCATGAGGTTGGTTTACAGTTATTCTATAGTCTTATCTGTATATCTACCCTGAACTAAAGATAAGGTTTTTAATTCCAGTTTTAGCAGTATTGCTACTTTAGATTTATACAATTACTTAAAAATCCCTAGAAGTCATTAAAAGTATTCAATGAATGTATTTTCAGGAAATGGCAAAGATTTTGAACCATCCACGTGTGTATGCATTTCTGCACATCCCAGTACAGTCGGCCTCAGACAGTGTGCTTATGGATATGAAGAGAGAATACTGTATAGCAGACTTCAAAAGAGTGGTGGATTTCCTTAAGGCGAGGTATGTTTACTTGTGTGCAAAGTGAGATTAGCCATGCTTTTTTCTAAAACATCAGAAAGGCAAGATTTCTGCACAGAAAAACAACTTCAAGGTTATTAAGTCTTAATTTTAAATCTTCGTGTTTGAAATAAAGCATCTGTGGTTTTAGTGTTTATCCCTAGGTGGAAATTGTTTAATTGCTATAAAAATGTAATATTTATCCTGCTTGTTCATAAGAAAATGTCCTGCTTAGGACTTTTTGCTGGCCTTCTGTTACCTTGTTACAGCAAGCAGAGTTTGTAAGGCTCACTTCGGAAGATACAGTTTGGTTTAAGGTTTGACATTTAAATGCCTTAGTGGCAAAGAAAAAGACAGAGAAACCAATTGCGAGATGATTGCAATCCTCTTGTAATTGCCCCAAAATCTCTTTAAGAGCGATGTCCCCAGTAACCTACGGTCCCTTTCATATATGAGCAGGGTGATCACCCCTCAGAAGTACTTATGTCATGATTCTGTGGCATGTGGGTTCCACCCTCCAATATTCAACTTATGTCGATGTTCTTGGTGCTACAGAACTTATCAAATTACACCAGTGGGAAATTAGGTGCAAGTATAGTTAAAGGGACCGCCCAGGCAACATCAATAATAAGGCAGCAAGCAACTTACCTGATCTTTGGTCTTGTGTGCATCTGTGTGTATCTCTTTCATTTCCCGCAGCACCGGGTAGCAGCCGTAGCAGGGCTCCAAAGTTTGTCATCCTTTCAGTTCTATATTCTTAGTATACAGTACGTCCTGCTCCAAATCTAATACTTACAGTTGGGATATACTCCGCCAGATGGCGCTGGACTGCAGAGACATCGAAAATAGGCTCCTCCCGGCCCCTCAAATACCCAGGGACCTCCCACAAATCCCCAGAATTTCTCTGCAGTCTGGCTGCGAAGGACGAGAAATTGGCTCTCTACTCGCAGGTGAGCGGGGTTATTAACCTGCGGCCCTGTAGGACTATTCCCACCCATTCCACTAGTAATATGCCTCCCAGCCTTGGCTGCGCTGGTCGAGTGAAGGTAGGCAGCACCGCTGTTGGTGCTTAGGAGCGCTGCTCCACCGCAATCCCCCACCAAAGGGTAGGCGGTTCAGGCTTATGGTGAGCCTCTATGGGATGCCCCTCCCGCACTATTGCCCCTTGCCCCTGCCTATCGGTGGGCCCTATTTAAGTGGCCGCCATCCTCCCTCATCCTCCTTGTAGTCTTCGGGGGAAAAGAGGGGGGGGGGGTGTATGTGTATAGATATGTATGTTATGCAGTCTGTGCTTTCACTTTTCACATGTCCTTATTCTTGTGTCAGCCGCCGCGCTGACTTGTCTTCATTGCTTTAAAATTTACCGCCGCCGGGGCCCGTCTTTGGCGCGTTTTGTGTCATCGCTATTACTGGCCTGCCCCTCGAGGTATACCGACGCCATCTTTTCTGACTTGGTTGGCCTATGCGCGACGGACTCCTACCTACCGCGGTCCGTAAGTGCCCTCGCGGGCGGCTTTATCTGCTTCACTTTTGTTACGATGTACTTAAGGTCTTGTCTGCTTATGTCTTTCAGGCGGGACGAACCCTTCTTGGCTTCTCCCGGCCCTGTTTTTAGTATATTACTTGTAGGCCTTGTAAAAATTATACTCCCACGTCCCTAGCGGGTTATTGGGGCATCCAGGGTTGCTATATAGCGTTATTCCCTATCGTCATATAGCGCCGCTATAATCACCATATGGAGGCATCCCAGGATAATGTTACCGGGGTCCCTTTGGGACAAGACCGGCTGTGTGTAGCGTGTGGGCAGCCTCATGCTGACGCTGACAAGGCGCGGGTCTGTGTACCCTGTGCTGAGCAGGTGCTTGCATTGCAATCTGGCCTGCCAGTGGCTGCACCTCGTTTCACTTCACCTACTCCCCGAAGCTTAAATCTCACTCCTGCTGAGTTGCATACTAGCGGGGATTCTCAGCCTGATGTGTCTTCTAGACTGGCTACTGTTGAACAGAATATTGCGAAGTCCTTAGCGCGTAAGGCCCCTGCTAAGAAGCGGCCCTTGACGCCTAATGTTACTGTTTTCCCTATGGGAACTGAGGAGTTTTGGAATCTGTGTGGCTATACCCCGTCTGATGAAGGGGAGCTCTATTCTGATTCAGGCTCATCTGGTGAGAGACCAAGGGGTCATGACGATTCTGGCTCTGACCCCTGGGCCCCGGATGACACTGACAGATTATTGACCCAGATTTTTGAGGTTCTGTCTATCTCTCTCCCTGTTGAGGCTCCCAGGCAAAGAGGGGAGCTTTTCCATACAGCAAGATCACGTTTGGAATTTCCAGAGCAGGCACATTTCCATAACCTTGTGCTCAAGGAATGGGAGCGCCCCAGTAAACTTCCCGGGGTTCCAAAGAGTTGGGATAGGAAGTATCCCTTTCCTGCTGAGGTGGTTAAATGTTGGTCATGCCCCCCCCCCCCCCCGAGGTGGATGCCCCGATCCTAGGGCTATCTAACACCTCTGTCATGCATTCCCCTGATTCTACTACCCTGCGGGATGCCGAAGACCAGCGTATTGATCAGCTGGCATCCCACGCCTTTGCATGTGCGGGGACGGCGCTGCGCCCGGTCTGTGCCTCTGCCATTACTGCTGTGGCCACTAGAACCCTTATCAGAAATATGCTTGATAGTGCCCCTGATGATTTGCCTTGTGAGGTGTTTAATGCACTCTCCAGTTGTGATGTTTTTGTAAATTTTCGCAGATGTGGTACAGCTGGCAGTAGATCAGTACGCTCTGCCCTTGGTGCCAGATCTGCTCACTCAGGGCTCACTACGCCATCCCAATTTACAAACTCTGGCTTTGACGGCTTGGCTGCTGAAACCTCCATCTTGATGGAGAAGGGGCTGTCTTCCTCAGTTGTGGATACTTTGATTAAAGCTAGGAAGAAGTCTTCCTCTTCCATTTATTACAGGGTTTGGCGTGCCTACATTGACTGGTGTGAGTCTAGATCTCTTCCCTGTCGTGTGTTCTATATTCCCAGGATTTTGGAGTTCCTGCAGCATGGGTTGGAGATGGGGCTCCAACTCAGTACTCTGAAGGGTCAGGTTTCTGCCCTGGAAAAAAATAGCCAGAAGTCCTTTGCTCAGCACCCTCTGATCAGGACTTTTTTCCAGGGGGTCACTCATGTGCGTCCCCCACGTAAACCTATGGTGCCTGTTTGGGATTTGAACTTGGTTCTGTCAGCCTTGCAGGGTGCTCCCTTTGAACCTGTGCAGGATGCTGCCTTGGCCATTCTTACGCTCAAGGTTGTGTTTCTGGTGGCTATCACTTCTGTCAGGCTTGTGTTTGAGTTGGCGGCGCTGTCCATTCAGCCCCCCTACTATGAGAGTCACCAGGACAAGGTGGTGTTTCGTTTCAAACCTGATTTTCTGCCTAAGGTAGTGTCTGCCTTTCATTTGAATCAGGATATTGTTCTTCCTTCTTTGTGCCCTAATCCTAGCAATGCTAAGGAGAGAGTTTTGCACTCTTTGGATGTGGTTAGGTGTCTGAACTACTATCTGGTGGCTACTGCACCTTTCAGGAAAACTGATGCTCTTTTTGTGGTCCCTTCTGGTCCTAGGAAGGGTTTGGCTCCTGCCAAGTCTACTATCAGCAAGTGGATTCGTCAGGCTGTGATTCAGGCCTACTCCGCCTTACTGCTCATTCCACTCGTGCTATTGGCGCCTCTTGGGCTTTTCAGCAACAGGCTTCTGTTGAACAAGTTTGCAAGGCTGCTACTTGGTCTTCTGTTCATACCTTTTCAAAGTTTTACAAGGTTGATGTTAGGGCCTCAGCTGACGCTGTTTTTGGCCGAAAGGTTCTGCAGGCGGCAGTGGTTTTAACTGCCTGCTGCTGATTTTTCTTAGGGATCCCACCCTACTTTATAGACACTGCTATTGGATGTTCCAACTGTAAGTATTAGATTTGGAGCAGGACGCACTGTATACTAAGAATAATACAATTCTGTGATTACTCACCTGTAGAATTGGTATTATGAGTATACAGTACGTCCTGCTCCAACCCACCCTTGGCTTGCATTTTCTTGGATCCCCTGTATGGTGATTGTTATCATTGTTATAGTTGATAGTCTGGATTGTTTAATTCTCCCGGCTTCTCCTTAACTGCTTTTCAATGCTGGGGATTTGTGGAAGGTCCCTGGGTATTTGAGGGGCCGGGAGGAGCCTATTTTCGATGTCTCTGCAGTCCAGCGCCATCTGGCGGAGTATATCCCAACTGTAAGTATTAGATTTGGAGCAGGACGTACTGTATACTCATAATACCAATTCTACAGGTGAGTAATCACAGAATTGTATTTTCTCCACACAAAAGTAGTTTAAAGGCCACTTTGTCCCTTGGAGCACTTAGCACAAGTGACCACAGCAGGACACAGTGGGCTTACAGTCCTCTCTGACCACAACAGTGCTCTCACATGACTCATGAAGCTGCGTAATAACGTGTCCTTCGCAACTCAGCCACAATACTGAAATTAGAGAGAATAAAGTACCTTGTCTTAAAATACACATGGCATCTAAACATAATCATAGATTTAGAGATGCTATGAAATGGCTCATTTTACAGTATTCCTTGGGGGTGACAGGAGAGACAAATAGAAAATCCCCTTACTTGACCGCCACCTCTGCGTCATTCGTCCTGCGCCAATCGGGAGCACATCTTCCAGGTTCTGGCATATGGGGGTGGCCTTTGTACGGTTGGCTCCCATTGTAAACAAAAATAATGGGGCCTCCATACACAGAGGTTTTTGGTGTACACCTTTTCCCATTGTTTTCATTGGGAGCCAGCTCTGCCGAGGTCAAGCCTAGCCCCCAGTTGGAGCCAGGAAGTTCAACTCCCTGCTTCACATATCAGGGCTGTGAAAGGACAATCTGAAGCACCCAAAATTGGATACCTGGGAGCGGGTGGACCTTTTTACAGGTCTCTAGTGGGGGTGGCGAGGTCATGCTATATTTGTGCTTTTCACATATGTCCACCTTTATATTTTTACAGAGCTGCGGTCATTCTATTAAAGGAGCACTATCACGAAATTGTGTGATACTAAAGATACATATAAACGTTTTGGCTAATAAGAGGAGGGGTCACTTATACACCCAAACTGAATAAAACTCCTACTAAGCCTGTGGTTTATTCTCTCATGGTAGGAGAAAATCCAGGGGTGACAGGTTTAGTCTATCAGGGAAACAAGCTTGGCTAGATATTTCTTAATGCCGGGTGTATAAGTGACCCCTCCTCCCACCATCCAGCAAATTTAAATGGATTTTTATCATTGGGCCATTTTACGCAATAATGCTCCTTTAATATTGACACATCTTTTACAGAGACCAGGTTATGTTTTGTAGCTTATCAGAGGTTTCACCTCCTGTGAGTTTTACTCCCATGCCTCGCCTATCAGTCATTATACAAATGATACCGCCTGCACATAATCTGTCAGTGCGCCTGCATCTCATCCATCTCTCTGCCTGTCTACTTGCTTATCCACGTGTTTACTGATCACGGTGCCAGGCGGTGAGATAATCTTTTTAACAATATCCAATCTGTAAATATATGCTTTGTATAGCAAAAAAGCACTGATGTAAGATGCTTTTTGACATTGATTAATTACATAGTTTAAAACACAAGTACATTTTGTTAATTTCTTGAGGGGATTGAGGCCTTTTTCATAAATCTGAAGCAACTTTGTTGGCCATTGAACATGATTTGTGAATGCCTGAAAGTTCTGTGAATGAACATTTGTTTTATTTACCAGATGTTCATAACTATACATTGTATTACTAATAACCGCATACCTAACAAAGAGTACTCAGGGACTATTTTGTGATGTTTTAAAAGGTGGCAAGGTAACTTAAAGAAAAACTCAATTTATTTGTTTTTTGGTCTTCTGCCTTATTGTTTTCCTCTTTTGGTATGTAAAATACACATTTGTGTTAGGATTGCCTCCCCCCCCAGACCTGTGATTTACTTATCAGCATGCTGCTTCTATGTTTCTCATATTCCTGGAGCTCTGTCTTGCTACGGTTGGAGTGGTTTTCATGGCCTTTAGTAAAAAAAATGGACTACAAGTCCCAGAATTCCTACAATATAACAGGTGAGCTAATATTCAACATAATGACTTCTCCAGGTGTGAACGCTTTCAGAAACCCTTTAGCTACTAGAACATAAGATTGTTATCCTCCCTATCTGAAATAGTTGCATTTCAGCAGGGTTAATTCCGTCATCCCTGCCCTTAGCCAATCAATGATCTGTACATCTAATGCACTGGTTGATGTATGTTTTTAAGGTAAACAGTTTTATTTTATAAAACCAAGCTGCAAACAAATAGAAAATAAAAAATATAACCGATTAGCACATTGAAACACAATAATGGAAACATTTAAAAAATGCCATTGAGGGGAATTACCCTTTAAAGAGGCATAAAACGCAGGATTTTCAATATCCTGTGTTTTGGCCCTTCCGTATATTCACCTTTCCCTTATTCCCATGGCACATGTTCCGGCCGAGGCAAGTCACCGGTGCACGTTCGATTCAGCATTTGCTTTGCCGCTCAAATTGACAAGCAAAGATTATTAAAGAGCAAAACTCTGGACACAGTATTGCGCTGAGCATTGACGCAATGGCGGTGTGCCAATAGATTGGCAGAAAAGGGCGTTTGCCGGACCATCCTGAAGGTTTTACACATTGGGCCATCCCAAATTGGGATTCCCCAAGAAGAGACCATCCATGAGTCCATAAATCTTATAGACTATAGGCCTATGTTTACTCCTATTTAAAGCTGTCCTTTACTGTAAATTTAAAAAATACCCCCCTTAGCTAGCCATCTGCTGTAGTGAGTGATTAAAGAAAGTGCCACCCAAGGTCCTAATATCTCTGGGGTCATTGAATAATACAGCACAGCACATACAGCCAAGAAGTGGACCCCCAATTATTATGGTAATCAGAGGTTAGCACAGGAAGGGATGGAGGGAGCTGGATAATTTTACAAAATATCTGCAATAAATGTTTGTAAAAGGTCAAGGGGTTTAATTACTTTTTCAAGGCACTGTATATGCTGTATATACTGTATATGCTGGTAACCACAAGGCTTGTTGCCTTGGTGCATGACCTATGTTCCCTTTATAGTTTTTGGAGTTTTTATAATACATACATTCCTAAATACTAGTGTTAAATTTGTTATTTTTCTGTGTGTCAGTATCCATGAACACAAGCATATTCTGATATATTTTCATTGTATCTTAGTTTTCCATTTTACATAGGAACCAGCAGCATCTCATAATGGGGTAGTATTACAATAGACAGCTGCACTGGCAGCATTGGACACTTCACATCAGGATGCCCTTCTGCGTAGTACCACCCTAAGCCAGCACAGCAATAATCAGAACTTTGTTGATCCATCAATGGCATTCCACACTGAGGGGTCGCTGTTGTCTGTTCAAAGATACTGGGTGGGCATTTCATCATTATGTTTTGGCCTGCCCAGTGAATTTTTTTTGTTTGTGGTGATCACGTAGATGGTGACCAGTGCCCGGGCCTACAGGGATGCCCTATGCTGCCAGTGTACATAAGGAGGGAGTAAAGTCTATGCTAACTTCTGCTTTAATACCAATCCACTTTACGGTTTCCGTAAACAATCCTTGCCATTACTAGATGACAAAAGTTGCAAGCTTTTTTTTCTTTTTAAAATCTCTCAAACATCTTCGCACAAACTTGCTGGCTGTTGGACTATAATGAGATGCATTTATTACTCCCTTAAGGTAAAAAAATGCTGGAAAGACATTCACAGTTCTGTTTTACATTGTTTAACCTCCTTTCAAATACAGTCCATTGTGCATGTATGCAGCAGTTGCAATATGATACAGTACCTACTTCATTTTTAGACACAGGTTTCTGACAGTAGCATGTTGAATCGCTTGCAAAAATGTCTTATCTGCTAATTCCTTCTGCGGCAGCCAACTAATGCTTTTGTGAGATTGTAAAATGAGAATACATTATATGCATTGGACGCATCCCATTCCCTGTTTCTTAAATGTAGAGAAACAGATGTCTCTTCCCCTTGAGAGAAATTGTTGTGTTTTTGGCAGGAATTATAAGACACTAAAATCAAGGTTGAAATGAGGCCACTGTAAATGTCTGATGATATTAAAACTTTCCATAATTTGTTGCATACAAGACCGTGTGGATATTTTCAGATGCTCCCCATGAACCTCTTAATGTCATCACTGTCTTGCACACCTACTCTAAATGCATGCAGCAGTTGCTAGAGCATGCTGCTGTTTTATAACAATAATGTATGGTTTGCACCCCAACATCAATGTGCTGCCCATTTATATGCCTTCTCTTCTTGTACGGTGTATATATATATATATATATATATATATATATATATATATATATATATCCCAACTCCAGGCCTTGTTGTCCTCTTAATAGGTAATGCTTGAATATATGCATTTTTTTTTATTTTTAATAGCATGAGGATGCTCTAGAACAGGGGTTCCCAATGAACCACTGGTAGTACTTGAGATCCCCTCAGGTCGTACTTGACAAGGCTGCAGACTTACCTGTACCCCAACCTGATCTGCTGCCATCTATACTTCACTCAAGCGTAATTTACACCATAAATAAGTCTCATTTTTTTGTGTGATTCATTTACTTTAAATGTCTGTTTTTGATGCTTTGATTACGATTTTAGGTGACTGACAACACCAAGGTGATACTTGATGTAGTCAGAAATTGGAAAGTGGTACTCGATGAAAACAATTTGGGAACTCCTGCTCTAGTACTGTTTTATTGTTATTGTTGCTGTTATTCCCGTTATCCTCACTCCCTGTTTCGTGGAACTGCCCCACAATGCTAACAAACTTCTATTCCACTGCTGAATATGACTTGCACAGTTCTCATATGGAAGGGACGTAGTGCTACATTGAGGTGTGCAGCTGTTTCCAAATCCCTGACAGGCAGAGCAATCCAAGAAGAAATGTATGTCTGTTCTGCAAGCCTGAGGATGGGTTTAGGTTATATTAAGTTATATCTCCAAAGACAAAGGGAAGTCCCCAGCCCTGTTGTGTCCAATTATCACAGCTCTGAGCCGCTGAAACAAGTTGGGCAACCAGGATAAAAAGTGATCACCAAATGGTCCTAGGTGAGTTTCTGTCATGGGTCCCATTTGAGGGTGGCAGTGAAGTCCTCTTTTTAGGTTGCAGTGCGTGTTAACTGACTCTTTTCATACTGAAGCTTAGTGGGCTCCATACTGAAGCTTAATGGGCTGCTCTAGACCCCCTTTTAATTTTACCTCTGGTTCTTTTACCTTTCTTTTTCTGTACTTAAAACTTCATTTCTGAGGGGGCGTGGCCCACCGCCGTGGAAGATGGCGGCTTCTTAGAGTGGCTCTGCTGACCGGAGGCACAGAGGCGGTGTGTACCCAGCACACAAGCGCAGCACCTACCCCATCCTGCTGGTATGTCTGCTCGGGGGTCTCCGGCGTTGAGATGGGGAGGAGCGGGGGCAAGGCGCGGGGCCACGGAGCCGGGAGAACCGGCGGGACCCCAGCGCGCCAGCAACAGCACAGGCGCGGCAGCGTGGCGGCGGTGACAGCGGCCGGAGGAGAGGAGGAGTGGCCCTCCCTCCCCACACAGCGTGAACACAGGCGCCCGGAGGATCCGACGGAGGGGGCGCGGGGATGAGGTAGGAGCAGCAGCTGCCCTCCGCAGCCCACATGGCGGACGGCTGCCAGACACATCCAGCTCCCTCTCCCTCCCCCCTCAGGAGAAACCAAGCTTAATGGCGGCGTCCTCGTGGCGCCCCCCCCCCCCCACCAGCAGTGGAGGTGTCAGAGCGGGACAGCGAAGGGGGATCACCCCCCACACCATCTTTGCAGTCCATAACCCCCCCACCATTCTCCCCCTGGTTGAGGGGGCAACTATTAAGGAGGGACCCCTGCCGCAGCGGCCGCGGGACCATACTGGTATTGGATGCAGTGCCCACCATATGGCCACCCGCCACATAATGGAGCCTGATGGGGAAAAACGCCCCGACCCTTCCCTCGCCTCTTCGGGCCAATCTCATTGTCTGCCGGGCTGTTCACTCCTGTCACTTTCTAATGAGAACTTGGGGCTCTCAGGAGAACCACTCTCGCCAAGAGGCAGCGACCTATCCCAACTACTGATTGAGGATACAGATGGGGGTGGCTCGCAGCCAGACCGCGGGTACCCTGATATGGAGGCCATGGACCCCATAGTGCGGGATGCCAATCTGCTCGCCAAATTTAAAGTTTTACTTCAACAGGAGCTGGCGGCTGCTGTTTCCCAACTTTCAACCAGCTTCTTTAGTGAAATCAAAGATTTGGGCAACAGCTGGAAGATAAGATGGACGACGTAGTTGTGGCCCTGGAACACCGGGGGTCTGAGACGGTGACCCTCCGGGATGAGATGACCTCACTACAGCTAAAACTAGAGGACCTCGAGAACAGATCCAGAAGGGTGAACATCCGCATCCGAGGCCTGCCAGAATCGATAGAGGACGTTCCGGCTACCATTACTGCTCTCCTACAAGAACTGATCCCCTCCATGCCCGTCGACCACCTGGAGCTAGATCGCGCTCACAGGGCGTTGGGCCCCAGGAGGTCCGATGGTCTCCCCAGGGACATTGTCGTCAAGCTGACTTTCTATCGTACGAAGGATGCGATCCTGATGGGTGCTAGAGAAAAGGGGGGCTTGTGCTTCCGGAACTACCGCTACCAGATTTTCCCGGATGTCGCCCCACAGACCCTGCAGCGGAGAAGAGCCATGAAGCCGGGCCTGGAAATCCTTAAAAGCCACAACATAAAATATCGCTGGGGCTTTCCCTTCAAGCTGGCGTTCACCCATGCGGGTCGTCAACACACGGCGGACTCTCCGGAGGAATTGCTGTGTACCCTGAAGGACTTGGGCCTGACCCCTGCTGATTCTCCGGTCCGTGCATCTGGGGTGTCCACTCGGCAAGCTCCTGGTCGACCAACGCTCCAGCCCCTGTGGGAAAAGGTGCGTGCCCGCAGGAGAAGAGACCGCGTTGCTGGACGTCCCTCGGGGTCTGGTCCGGCCCCAGGATGAGGACTCGGACTGTCGCGGCAATGATTCATCTGATCCGGAGTGACTACCTTCCTTTGGGTATAGTCTTGAAAGTTTTTCAAAAGTTTTTCCCTATTGTTTGAATGTTTGAAATGTTTCTAATGTTTGGGCCCCTCAGGGGTGCCCGGTTGCCCCTCTTTGTTTGGCCTCGGCCTCCCCCCCCCACCCTGGGTCGGCCGGGTTCTTTGGGTGGACCCGCTATGTGCCGACGCCGGGGGTGGGGCTGGGGGGGTCGACGCCATGGGGGTCCTGGCACCCTGGATGGACTGATGTGGGCTCTCCAGTGATAGTCCGCCGACGAGGCAAATGGGCCGCTTCAGTCTTCAAATTTGGGCCCCCGCCTGAGTCTTGGATTATAATGCTGTCTTGGTCTCCGCGCTGGCCGCCTGGTTGGTCGTGACGCCAGTTGATGGCCACGGAGGCCCGGTGGAGCTGGCGTGGACTCCCGAACTCGAACCTCCCTTACAGGCTAGAAGCATAGATTGCGCTGTGTTGTGTTTCCCTTTCTTTTTTTTTTTTCTGTCTATTTGCCGTTTCCCCTATGCTATTTTACATTACGTTAAATAATTATGTGTGCTGGGTTATTTAAGCTAAAGGATGATAATATTTACCTCACTGTTTTGTCCTGTGCCTCCGGGGTGTACCCCCTACTGGACAAGTTGTCAGATGGTCCAACTGCGGCCATGTGTGGCCTCGGTCTATGGACCGTTTTCTGCTATTACAGAATCTAGAAGACACCTATGCGGTGGTTCACCGCATACTGGTCTAAAATGTTTTATTATGGTTTTCTTCATGTTGTTCATGCCTCTCATGTTATTTTTGTCCCCTTATCCCCACCTTAGCTTTCCATTTGCACCTTGCCTCCTCTCCCGCCCTCTTCCCGTGGTTCTCCCGTGCTCCACCAGGCCGGTTAATCAGGGTCATCATGGTTGGGTTAAATGTTAGTCATATTGCATAATGTCCAGGGCTTTAATGTCCCCGCCAAGTGCAACAAGGCCTTCCATTACTATAAATCCTGTAGAGTGGACATAATTTTCCTGCAGGAAATTAGGTTCTCCACCAGTTCCAAACCCAAATACCTTAGTGGTCATTTTCCCTTGTCCTACCTTGCCTGTTCTAGGGAAAAAAAGAGAGGAGTATTGATTGCCTTTCGTAAGGGCCTCCCGTTCATTTGTTCCAAAGAGATTTCAGAGCCCACGGGTAGATACCTTATATTGCAGGGTACCTTCTACGATGTGGAGCTTACTCTGGTTGCGTATTATGCCCCCAACACCTTCCAGGCCCGTTTCTTTAAGCATCTATTGTCGGTCATCCAGAGCAACACCAATGGGACCCTGTTCTTGGGAGGGGACTCCAATCTGACCATCCACCCGGGGCTGGACAGACGGCGCACTGGGCAGCCGGGAGCGACCTCGTTGACCCCGGATGCTCAGTCCACAGCTTTCCGTGACCTCCTCAACCACTACAGTCTGTGATGTATGGCGAGAGGTGAACCCCAGAACCCAGGACTTTACGTTTTATTCTAATCCACACGGCACACTTTGTAGGATAGACCACTTACTGGTCCCCCAATCTGTGCTACCCGCCATTATTGATTCCAAAATATACATTACGGCCTGGTCCGATCACAATCCAGTAATGGCCGTATTGGACCTTCTGATCACTACCAAGCACTCCTATAACTGGCGGCTCAACGATTCTCTTTTATCAAATGGCTCCACCTGCTCTAAAATTCAGGACGCGTTACAGGAGTATTTCAAGCATAACACGACTTCAGTTTCCTCCCCAATATCTATATGGGTAGCCCAAAAGGCCACCATGAGAGGGAACATTATCTCCATAGCCTCCGCTGAAAAACCGGAAAGGCAGCGGAGATTAAAGGAACTGACTCTGAGGTTTGAGCAGGCGGAGCTGCAGTGGAGGGGGAGCCCGAGCGCCAGGAATAGGAGGGCGGTAGATAAGCGCGCCAAGCTTAATATGCTTCTTGATGACCGAGCCGAGAAGAGACTCAGATGGTCGAAACAGAAATTTTATGCTAGGGGCAACAAGCCGGACACAATGCTAGCCCGCAAGTTAAGGGCGGCTGACCTTGATAGGCGCCAGCCTATAAAACTGAAGTCTGACTCGGGCGGTGCCACCGCTGACCCCAATAAAGTTGTCTCGGCCTTTGGGGATTTTCTCTCAACTCTTTACGCGGCCCCTGTATGCGCGAATCCTGCTAAGCTGGAAGAATGTTTTGAGGGAATTGAGCTACCCACTATCGAGCAGAGATTTGTAGACAGGATGGAGGCGCCCATAACACCTTGTGAGGTGCTGCTGGCTATTAAATCCCTTCGACCCTCTAAGACTCCTGGTCCCGATGGGTTTAGCGGCCTGTATTATAAAAAGTTTGCCCCCATCCTGGCCCCCCACCTGTCGAACCTGTTTAATGCTCTGTGCGCAGAAACCTCACTCAGCCCTAGCTCACTCCTGGCGGACATATGTATGATCCCCAAACCAGATAAAGACAGCTTACTCATCCCCAACTATAGACCAATATCCTTGATAAACATTGACGTGAAACTTCTAGCCAAGGTTCTAGCGGCCAGACTGAACACTTTTGTGACCAACCTCATACACGGGGACCAGGTGGGCTTTGTTCCAGCTCGACAGGCTGGTGACAATGTTAGGAGGGTCGCGCATCTGGTCCACCATGCCCACTCCAGGGGTATCCCGGCCTTTCTCCTCTCACTCGACATACAGAAAGCCTTTGATTCCCTGTCTTGGGACTACCTGATGTGGGTGCTTCGTAAATGGGGATTTGGGCAACGGTTCCTAGAATGGATAGGAGCTCTCTACATGGCCCCTGCGGCGCGAGTAAGATACCTGGGCTTTACCTCCGGGCCATTCGGTATCCACAGGGGAACTCGGCAGGGATGCCCCTTATCCCCGCTTCTCTTTATTCTGGCCATAGAGCCGCTGGGTCTGGCCATCAGGAACTCCACCAACATAAAGGGATTGGAGGTGGCGGATGTCCACCATAAAACTATGTTTTTCGCGGATGATGCCCTAATCGCCATCACTCAGCCGACCACTTCACTCCCGAACTTATATAGAATTTTGGACCAGTTCGCCCGAATCTCGGGCCTAACCATCGATGATGAAAAATCAAGGGCAATGAACATTTCCTTGCCGTTGGACGTGGTGGACCAGATTAAGGCTAGTTTCCCCTTCCGTTGGACGACCGAGCCGCTTCCATACTTGGGGGTTCACATTTCTGTTAAGTACTCTAACCTATATGAGGCCAATTACCCTCCTTTATTCAAATCTCTGACCCGCCTTATGGAGACCTGGAAAACGTACCCGATTTCTTGTATAGGCCGCATTAACGCGGTCAAAATGTCCATACTCCTGAAGCTGCTATATTTCTTCAGGGCACTACCTGTAAAGATCCCAATATACATGCTTCGGGTGATGCAGAGGAGGATCCTGGCCTTCATATGGTCTACGGGACGCCCGAGGGTGTCCAGGTGCACTATGCTTGCTCACAAAACACAAGGGGGACTGGGGGTGCCTGACATACATAAGTACTATAGGGCCGCCCAGATTGCCCAACTGGTCCCTATGCATTCCCCTACCAAACCCCCAATGTGGATTTTCCTGGAACTTCCCAACTGTGCGCCGGTGCCCATTGATAGTTTGCTCTGGATGGACCAGGGACATAGACCCAAGACACTCAGCACATTAATGAAGCATTCCCTAGCTGTGTGGGACTCAGTGAGGTACTCAGCCTCCCTGATGTCCCCACATACCCCCCTGGCCCACTTGTGGGATAACCCCAACTTCCCCCCAGGGGAACAAAATAGACTGTCCTTTAAATGGTGGCAGGACCGGGGCATATATAAGATAGCAGACCTACTCGTGGTGGGGGGCTTCGGGTCCTTTCAGGACCTGCAAGAGAAGTACGGAGTCCCTGGCAGGGAATACTTTCGTTACATTCAGTTACGACACTGGATTTTGCCCCTAACAAAGCTGCACCCCCCCTTCCGGATGAGGACTCCCTTTGAGGAATTATGCATTAATGACCCATTCAGGAGAGGGACTATCTCTTTACTATATTCAGCATTACATGTAGCCGGACCTGAGACTCACGGGTACGTCAGTAGCTGGGAGAAAGACCTGGGCCCATGCCAGAGCGAGGGGGGATGGGCGGAGATATGGTCCAACTCCTCCAAATGCTCAATCAACGTCCTGACGACTGAAACGGCCTATAAGGTAATGCTTCGCTGGTACCTGGTGCCGGGTCGGCTGAGCAGGATGTTCCCGGGACAGTCTAAAATGTGCTTCAGGGGCTGTATTGCGGAAGGGGATTTCCTTCATATATGGTGGACTTGTCCCATGTTGGCCCGCTTCTGGAATCAGGTATATAGGCTGGCTAACGACGTCTTCCAAACCAACATGAAAAGAGACCCCTGGGTTGCCCTCCTGCACTGTAAGCCCCAGGAGCTCACCAGCAAACAGCATAGACTTTTTGTCTACCTCCTCTTGGCGGCCAAACAGGCCAAAGCCTGGAAAAAACAATTTACCCCAATCTCAGAGGTGTCTGCCAGAATGAATGGGTTTCTCATCAACGAGGGGTTGTCCAGTATTCTGGCCGACACTCACGATAAATTCCTCTCGATATGGGAACCCTGGATGAGATTCGCTTGGCCTGGCGAGCCCCCGTGGAGGCTGTAGCATCCAGATACGTAGGCTGGTGGAGTGCGGGAGCTCCTTGACCCCTCTCCCCCCCCCCCCAACCTCTTCCCTTCCCCCCAGTTTTTATTTTTTTTTTCCTCCCTTCAGACTGCGATACGGTGTCGTTAACTGCTTTAACTTGTATCCATTGCAAATCATTAAAATGCCAACATAATCTATGTGTAATCATATGCACTGTCAGCTGTTCCTTCTCACCTCCCCTGCGTGGGATGGTATCATAAGGCTTACATTTCGTATATCTGTAATGTTGGAATTTCAAAGCTTTAATAAAAAATATTGAAACAAAAAAAGAAAAAACTTCATTTCTTGGGGCTTAGAATTTGAAGTAGATGCTTAAGGTATGGCTGCCTTGTGCCTTACTTCAACTGCAGTACACCAATATTCCTTGGCCTTTGGTGTATATAATGTACACAGATACTGTACTTTGCTTTCCAGTGCAACTTAAAAATAATTTTTAACATTTGCATAAAAAGCATTTGGCTGGAGTTAGGCTTTATACCTTAACATGTACTGAACTTAAACTAGACCAACAGCCTGACATAGTTGGAAAAGGAAAGCTGCCATTTGGAGCTTCCTCTCCCATCATGCATCCATCTTGTTTCTAAAATTTACTACAGCAGGAGTTAGAAATAGGTAAATTTAATTATGTGCAGCAATCTAAATTGCCCTGGGGAGGGATGCATATTAGCACTGTTTGTTGTGGTTTAGGACATTTTTGACTGTTGGTCTGCTTTTTTTTTTTTACCTCACATACATTTTCTGGTTAAAATTTGTGACAAAGTATTTGCCTTGGTAAACGTTATCATTGTGACACTTTGTTTATTAGTGCTCAATAATGGTTTCAGAAATCCTATTCACTTCAAATGTATAACCTGTAAAGTTCATGTGTTAGACCAATTTACCAGTGCAACCACACAGTATCTAGTTGAACAGAGTAAATTTGCAAATGTTTTATTAGTGTGTGTGTGGTGTAGTAAGATAGGTATTGTTAGCAATGAAGGATAGTATGTGTTAATGTAACACCTCAGCAAACTTGCGAACTGAATAGGTTAGTGTCTGTTAACTGGCTTATAGTTCTTATGCTCTACTAGTCTTTTCACCTTGCTTGCGATTTAAGCTACACTGCTTTTTCTTCTGCATGAATTCACACATTTACTTATATTTTCATGTGCTATTGCCAGTGCAATTATATTTTAACAAACACTGCTACCTTGCATTATCTAACCGTCTCATTGCTCTCTGCACTTATAGCTTAAAACCGAACCTTCAGGACGGCGGCGGACGGATCTTATCAGTCAGCGCACACCGCCGCGCCGCCAGTCTTGAGAAAGTTGGTTACCAACGAAACGCGTTGACGGTGGCGGACGGATCTTATCAGCACACTTCTAGGGATTGGCTGGTGTCACAATGACAAACACGCACACACCCCCTTACTGTCCCGCCCCGCCTCAACCAGATCTTATAAAAGCGCACACCGCCGCGCCGCCAGTCTTGAGAAAGTTGGTTACCAACGAAACGCGTTGACGGCGGCGGACAGATCTTATCAGTACACGGGCAAGCTACACTCCAGGGATACTTCACTTCCCCTCCCTCTGAGACATCAATCGGCCTAGACACATTGAGGGTTTGGTGAGAATCTTGCCTGGCGTCTCCTAAATACTTGATATACATTGTTTTTATGTGAGTGCATTTTTAACTTAATCAGTGCACATGATTAAAACGATATTACTCTAGATTTTTCTATTTGGTTTTCCTTTCTATGTGGTTTGTCCAATCTGGGACAATTTTAAAAGCCAAAGTGAGATAAGAATATCAAATCAGCTCTGTTAATAACAAGAGAGGAATGGAATATTGAGGATCTAATAAGGCATTCAAGCACACCTCCACCTGTTAAAGCGGGGACCAGAATATTTAACCGGCTCTCCTATCCAATAAGAGAGGAATAAATCATGGAGGATTTTTAATAAGGCACTAAAGCTTATTATTATCTGGTAAGAATATTTTGAAGGAGGTGGTGGGCACGAGATTCTCATCAGCAATTTGCTGTTATATACACGTGGTGGAATTTGCTACAGTGTTTTGAACATTCCTGTGATAGAAGGTGACTAAAATCCTTGGCCTTAGAGGATACTCTCAGATTGGGGAACCACCCCAGAAGCTTGGACTTTTTTATATAATGTTTTAAGAGTTAAAGCTGACCTAAAGTGTGTTATTTTATCATTGATTGCTCTGTGTTTTAGGAATAATATGTGCATTTAGGATCCATAGGGGTAAAGGATTAACTCACGTTGAGCAATAATAATTCAATAATTTAATAATTTTAAGAAATATCAGCGCGGTTATATTTCATCTTTAAAAGAACCTTCAGCATTATTTCATTAATAGCCCAAACGCGGGGGTGTGGTCACGCTATGGCCGTGTGAGGACGTGTTCCTGGGAGCTCCGCGCCTAAAGTCGGCAGTTGTATTGCATTTCCCATTAGCTGGAGCCTGGAGCTGCCAGATCTGCCAAAACCCCTCCATTTCTTCCCTCCAGGCGAGACTGTGGGATCGCGGAGGAGGGGCCGCAACATGGCGCCGGGAAAGGAGCAGCGGGAAAAGGTGACTGTGCCTGGAGGTGATGTGGTGCCCACCCGCACCCGAGGATGGGATGATCGTACCCGCTGGGTCTGTGGAGAAGAGGTAGAGGGCGCGGCGCTGGAGCTGGGAGACTCACCGCCTGCTGGGCGTGCAGTGTCCCGAGGCAGCGCTTCTGTAGCTGGCGGAGAAGATGGTGGCGCGTCATCGCCCCGTGAGAGGGGGGACAGACATCTCCTGTGGCTGCTGCTGCAGAGCCGTTGACGGCGGCGGAGGAGGCGGCAGCGGCTCCGCCGGCAGTGAAGAATGGTCAGCGGCCGCTGCCTGAGCCTCGCGGAGCAGCGGGCGGGCCGCCGGATGCCGCTGTTGGAGGCGGTGCTCGTCTGAAGGCAGGTGGAGAGGCTCCCCAGCCCTTTCAAGCTGGCCATGGGGCCGTACTGTTAAACACCAACACTTCACTCCCGGACAACAGTTATCACATGGCACATGTGGGGGAACTCACAGATGATCCGCCCTCCCCAATGCAGCCTGGGCAGAATAGCATCATGGTTACCGAGCAGGAGCAGCCTTTCCCCGGGTGTCTGTCGTTCTCCGTCCCCGGATCCCCCAATTGGCCACAATCTGCCCTGCTTGACAGGCCATTCAGCCCCCAGATAAATGCCACCCCAGCACCGGGGGGCGATCGGGATCCATGGGCGGCTGCTGGCGACTGGTTCTGGCCACCGAGCCTCGGTGGGCCCCTTACGCGCGTGACGGCGCCGGTTCACCCGCACCCGGCCCTACTTGGAGAATCCCAACAACGTGGATCACTGATGATTAGTGCATCACACTGCATCCCAGCTGAGGGCAATGGGAGCCCCACAGTTCTGATGGACGAGAGGGGGGGAGCAACCACAGCAGTGGCCACTATGCATTGTGCGGCCGCGCACTTGGAGCCTATGTCACCGGTCTCTCAGCCGGGGACCAGCGATGCAGACGCCGGAGCGGCCTCTTATCGTGGGGCTATGTGGGGGGCGGGCACTCCCCTGCACCCCGGGTCGGGGCCATCGCCGAGTCAGAATCATCAGCTTCCACATCTGCATTCACCCGGGTGCTGGCCCGGCCCACCTGTGTCCCCTGCCGCTGTGGCTCCCGATCAGATCTCCACGGCACAATACAATCTGGAGGTCCTTCTGAAGTTTTTACCCTCAAGAAAGGACTTTGAAAATTACACTTATAGAATGGAGTCCCTGTTTAGAAGGGAGCTTGAGGAAGTAACAAAGTCCGTGTCGGAGGGTGCTGATAGGGTTCAGACCCTGGAACAGGAACAAACAACCACAGTCCAGCGCATAGAAGCCCTTGAAAGAGCGAACGCAGCCTTGCAACAAGCTCAGAACGACTCAACTCAACACTCCGTCAGAATGATGATCCACCTGGACGATATGGAAAACCGGGGACGGAGGAATAATTTTCGAATTAGAGGGCTTCCGGAGACACCGGAAAACAGCAAGTTAGAGGAAATAGCCAACCACCTTTTCAATGAGCTCCTGGGGCGGAGGCGAGATGAGCACATTGAAATTGATAGGATTCACAGAGCGCCTGGGCGGAACCCGCCTGACCCATCTAGACCGAGAGACATAGTATGCCGTGTCCATTATTACAGAGTCAAGGAGGCGATCATGCGGAGAGCTTGGGAGAAGGGGCCTTCAAACTACCGTGGTGCCACAGTCACTCTACTGCCTGACCTGGCCAGACGGACCCTCCAAATGAGGCGGATCCTTAAACCCCTGTTGGAAAAGATCAAAGAGGCGGGTGCCACCTATAGATGGGGCCACCCATTTCATCTGGTGGTATCGAGACAGAACAGGTCCTTTGTGTTGCGCTCCCCTTCCCAGATTCCGGAACTTTTTGGTTTCTTGGATCTTCCGGCTTTTCCCATCGAGAACTGGTTATCACCAAGTTTAGGCGTTGAGGAAGCTGGGCCCAGGCGCCCAAGACGCGAGGATGGTCGGCCGCACAGCCCATGCAGGCCGGACGACCGACGGGGCAGACGTCGGATTCAATAGATCCAACAGACTCAACAGAATTGGTGGTTCCGGACCGGCCCCCTGATTCTGGGGTCCTGGCGTTGTAAAGTGCCCGCGCTTGATTCTTGCCTCCTTCTATTGAACTGTGGGCCACCTGCCTTGTTCTAGGAAATCTTCTGTGGACTCCGGATCCCTTTTCTCATGCTTTGGGCTCCCATCGTTCTGGCCCCCGGTTCACGTAGGCCTCTTGGGTGATCCGGACTTGTGACTGCCTAGCGATTGGGGGCCCTGGCGGGGGTGGGGGACGTCCCTAGACCCAGGTCCAAGTTTCAGGTTATTTTATGGTTATGTTTACCCCCTGGGTACGATGTGCCACGGTTATGTTATGTTACGTTAATCTGTTTCACCAGTTGTTCTTGTAGGGTCTCGGCCGGCCTGCCCCGGTCTAGGCCGGGCTGGTGGCGGCCTTCGTGGCTCGCCTGCATTTTGGGGTGCCCTGTGGGGCTCTCCCCTGCCTGGACCGTGGGCGGGTGGACCAGACCAAGCGCTATCACAGGCACTAGCCTTGACAGGCCCTTACCTAAGCCGGGCCCTTCGTTGCTCTCGTTATTTTCTTGTGATTCTGGTGCCGGGCTTGATGGATCACTGGGCCTGGGCCCTGGTGGTCTTCGCCCTTGCTGGTTGCTCTTGCTGCCGTGCGGGGCAGGAACCAGGTCCAACATCCATTGCTAATGCTAATGGGTACAGTTCCATTTTGCACAGAAAGCGCATTTCCAACTCCATGGTCGTAGCTTTCCAACCCCCAACTTAGGCCAATCTTCCCCCTCCTGCAACGAGGAGAGAGACGAGCGTAATTTGTTACACTTAGTTAAATCCCCTGTTATAGTTTTCTACTACCCATCCCCCCATCTGGTTATACCTAACCCCCCCCCCCCCCCATTTACCCCTCCCTAAACCTTATCCCTGTTCTACCACAGCTTAGGAAGGGCCTATACTATCTCCCTCAAAATGACGGAAGTGATTGTCTGCTCCTTCAATGTAAAGGGGTTCAACATCCCTGAGAAAAGAACAAAGGTCCTCTATGATCTCCATAAACAAAAGGTTAAAATAGCGCTGTTTCAAGAGACACACTTCAGGGCGGACCATATCCCCGCAATTGGCAATAGATTTTACTCATCTTGGTTCCATTGCCCTAATCCTGACTCTAAGACCAAAGGGGTGTCGGTGGCTCTCCATAAATCACTACCGCACGAAATAGTGGGAACCAAGATTGACCCTGTGGGTCGGTTCCTCTTCATAAAGATGACACTTTTTAATAAAATGTATACCGTGGCGAATGTTTATGCCCCTAATCTAGACCAGGTTGATTTCTGTATCAAGACGCTCAAGCTCCTGGAGGACTTTGCTGAAGGAATAATCATCATGGGTGGTGACTTTAATATCCCCCTCAATCCCTCCATTGACACCTCATCTGGGAGGTCAGCGCTTTCATTGAGCAAACTCAACAAGTTACGGAGGTCCCTGACGGACCTCCAGCTGATTGACACTTGGTGGGTATTGAATGGCACCAAAAGAGATTACTCATTTTTCTCGCATGCAGCCAATTCCTATAGTAGAATCGATTATCTGATGCTCAGTCACCATGCCGTGGATTGGCCCGATTTTGTGGTCTGACCGCGCCCCAGTTTTCATTTCACTCTGCCTTCCTGGTCCTGCCCCCCCCGGGATGGTCATGGCGCCTAAATGATAACCTACTCAGCGACTTGGTCTGCTCCTCTGCGATAGAGAAAGCAATTGAGCACTTCCTTGAGGACCACAAAGACGACCCAACCCCACTCCCTTACCAATGGGAAGCCCTGAAGTGTGTTCTCAGAGGGGAGTTTATTAGACATGGCGCTAGGCTTAAACGGGAGAGAGCTTCACTCATAACCCAGACACGAGATCTGATCCTCTCTCTGGAGAAGGAACACAAAATCAATCCCACCAATGCCAAACTTCTGGAACTCCAGGATGCTAGGGAAAAGCTCCAAAAGTTACTTAATAGGTCATACTTACGGTTCAGAGACCAAGGGAAGGCCATGTTTTACGAATCGGCTAATAAGTGTGGTCGCTTTGTTGCATCCTAGATCAACAGCAACGTACATCCAGGCCCTCCATAGACGGGGCGGCACTCTAGCTCAAACTCCAAGTATAGCGGACACTTTTAGGAGCTTCTACGCCTCTGTGTATAATCTCCACAATCCCCCCGACTCTACTTCTGGGGCGGGGGCGTCCCCAGAGGAGATAGCTGCTTACATTGAGAGCACCCTATTGCCCACCATTTCTGTTGAGGAGATTGAGGCCCTAGAAAAACCATTCTCGGAGCAGGAAGTGGCTAAGGCGATTAAAGAGTCTCCATCGGGTAAAAGCTCGGGCCCTGACGGCTACTCGCCCAAATTCTATAAGCACTTTGGACCTCGCCTAATCCCTCTGTTAACAAAAACCTTTAATGCCATAGGGGACTGTTGCTCCTTCCCTAAACAGACACTTGAGGCGACAATTGCGGTCATCCCCAAACCGGGCAAAGATACTGCCCTGTGTGGGAATTATAGGCCGATTTCCTTAATTATCATCGACCTCAAACTCTATGCCAAGGTTATTGGTCTTCGGTTGCAACCTTCTCTCCCGGCGCTGGTCCATTTAGACCAGGTGGGGTTTGTCCCGGGGAGGGAGGCCAGGAACAACACCAACAAGCTTCTTGACTTGATATCGTATGCTAGCACCACCGGGGAACCTGCGTGCCTCCTCTCCTGTGATGCGGAGAAGGCATTTGACAGGGTAGATTGGGAATTTATGAGGGCTTCTCTCAGGCAGATTGGTGTTGGGCCTGGCCTCCTTTCTAAAATTCTGGCTTTATATGCCTCCCCCTCGGCCAGGGTTAGGGCTAATGGGCTTCTCTCAGCTCCCTTCTCTATCAGTAATGGCACATGCCAGGGATGTCCGTTGTCCCCCCTGCTCTACGTTCTTACTATGGAGCATTTAGCCAAAGCCATCCGGAATAACCCAGATATTAAAGGGATTCAAATAGCGGGCCATCAATATAAGACATCCTTATTTGCAGATGATCTGCTGCTTCACTTGACATCCGTACACACTTCCTTCCCGTCGGTGTTGAGGGAATTCCAACGGTTCGGCAAGGTGAGTAACTTTAAGGTCAACTACTCAAAATCAGAAGCCCTCAACATTTCACTCCCAGACCGGGAGGTTAAGCGATTAGAGAGTAGTTTCCCCTTTAAATGGAGAGCCAGTGCTATCAAGTACCTGGGCGTGCAAATTCCAGCCGACCTCTCTAAATTATATGAGCTAAATTATGCCCCGCTCCTTAGCAAAATACTAGCAGATCTTAACTCATACTCTAAGAGGCCAGTCTCGTGGTTCGGGAGAATCAACAGTTTAAAGATGGACACCCTCCCAAAACTCTTATATATATTTCAGATGATCCCAATAAGAATTCCGTCCAGATTCTTTTGCAAGCTGAAATCGGCATTCTCTTAAGTTTGTTTGGGGGGGTCGCCAAACCAAGAGTGAGACTCTCCACCCTCTCCAGACACAAAATGAGGGGTGGAGCAGGCATACCAGATTTGAAACTCTACCATACGGCCGCAGTGCTGCAGCGGATAGTTGATTGGAAACATAGTGCAGGTGACAAACTATGGGTGCAGCTCGAGAAATCGCTATCCCCATTCAATCCCACTGCATTGGCATGGGCTGCACCCCTTCCCGGACACCAGAGGGAGTCTATGCCCTTCCTGGGGAGGCATCTCTTGGAGACCTGGGACCCGCTGCAATGTAAACTTGGATCAGTAAGCAGACCTGGCCCACTTACCCCATTATTTGATAACCCGGCATTTGAACCGGGATTACAGGCCAAGAACTTTCTCATTTGGAGCGCCTCTGACAATACATCAATTGGTCACATAGTGAACTCTGGGGAGGTACCTTCGCTGGCGCATCTGAGAGAGAAGGCGGGGGGTAGACACATATCGTGGCTCCTTCATAGACAGCTACTTACATTTATAAAGGTCAATAACTTTATTGCCCTGTCTCGAAGCCCCCCCACAGAGCTAGAATCCCTAGTTAGCCAGAAAGACCCTCCAACCCGAGTAATATCATCCCTTTACTAACTTCTGAATAGAACAACTCAATCCTCTCCAACGAATTATATAGGTAAATGGGAAAAGGAACTGGGGACGCATTTTTCAGAGAACGACCTTACTAAAATATTCGTGAGCACTCACGACTCGTCCCTAGCAGGCTCAGTTCAGGAAAGGAGCTACAAAGTACTTGTCAGATGGTACAGATGCCCGGTTGATATTCATCGATTTGCAGCATCGCAATCTGATAAGTGCTGGAGATGCCAGAGGGAAGTGGGTAATATGACACATATTTGGTGGAGTTGTCCGACTATCAAAGCTCTCTGGGACCGGATCTTCACTATCTACGAAGAGGTCACTGGGTCCAGGGTTGAAAACACACCACAGGTGGCGCTCCTCTCACTTGTCCCTGGGCCAATATCTGGGATAAAAAAAGGTATCCTGAGACACTTTATAGCAGCCATGAAAGCCACTATCCCTAGGCGGTGGAAGATGCAGGTGCCCCCCACATTGATGGATTGGGTTCAAGAGTTAGAGGCAATCCGCATCATGGAGGAGCTATCCGCAGTAAATAGAGACACCACAGAGCAATTTCTGTTAACATGGACATGCTGGATATTCTATCGGGACACATCTCCCTGCTTTGCTCCAACCTGGTGCCCAGTGAAACAGATAGCCTAGGATGAATGTGGAGAATATGACCGTTAATAATTACTTACCTTTTGCTTAACAGCTTCCACTGGCCCTTCCTTCCTTCCCTTAATTTCCCCACTTCCCTTCCTACCTTACCTTACCTTCCCTCCCACTGTCGCTTCCTCAGCCTCCATCCCCACTACCCTCAAGCCACCAGTTTGATACTCTCCTCGGGAATTCTGATGGGTCCACCTTCTGGAACAATTTGTGCATCAGAACATGTCTTTATAATCAAGGGTCAACATAGATCATCAGTTCTGGAGGAGAGTGGGTTCACCATTGTTATCGCTATTACTGGTACCATTACTGATATTGTCTTGAGTATTGTTATCTCAATATGCATAGTATTTCCTTAATTTTTTTTTTTTTTTTTTACCCCCTTGTATTCCCATCCCCCTGTTTCTCAATCGCTAATTGTATGTATTCCCCCCCTTTTTTTTTCTTTTGTTTTATTCATTGAAAATCAATAAAGTCTGATTATACTAAAAGCCCAAACGCATAAAAAACTATTTCCCAGCATCTAAAATTAATGGATTTCATGTATTTAGTCACTTATATTTTATTCTTTCCCCCACTGGGCTTCAACTGCCATCTTGCTTCAGAAGCATCACATACTGAGGAGAGGGGTGGGGAGTGGGGTTATAGCTGTGCTTTGCTCAGACAGAGCAGGGCTGGGGACAGGAAAAGGACAGCAATCCCAGAATGCAGAGCAACAGTGTCAGAAGACACTTTATGTTTGCAGGCAGCCTGAGACTCCATGTGCCACCATCTTGGGTATTTAAAGTGGACCAAAACTCACTGAACTTGTGAAATACTTTTGACCAAAGCCTCTGCCAATACTCGCTTCTTAGGGTGTAGAACTAGAAATAGGTATTTTTCACTTATTAAATCGCCCTGGAACATTTTTTTTTGCTGTCCCTCTGTAGGATTGCAGGTGATTATTCATTGCATTCAGGGGATGCTAAAATGTGGGTTTTGGTCCGCTTTAAAGGTTTAGAAAAGGCAAACTGTGCAGGTAGGATGATTTTTATTGCAGGCAATCTGTATGTTCAGGGTGGGGGAAACATATAAGATATGCTGTTGTTTAGGGTGAAGGTCCGGTTCAAGTTTTGGCAAGTCAAAAATAAAAAATATCAGTAGATTACCTTTCATTGGGTGGCTTTTAGTCCCCACCCACAGACCTGGTCCATCAATCAGCCTTCAATGGAACAAGAACGGAAACATGCCCCACTTACTGCCCAAACGTTCTTTTGCTTATGTTAATATACAATATTAAAGGGCCAGCCCAGTCCAGGATGTCTGTTTTCTAAATCCGCAATGGAGGCGGTTCCTTTATTCCATACTAGACCCCTGCAGCTGATGTTATTAGCCAGCAGGGGAGGTCTCTACATCATCAATTTGTTCGGACAGACCTGGTGAGAGAGCTCCCGCACCCAGCCTTTCTGAAGGGCTACGTGTGGGGGAGCCAAAAAGTGCTGCAGGTTGTGGCTTTGGCAGTGGAAAAGTCCTTTCCATCCGCTTTAAGGTGGTTTGCTCTTTCCATTTTAATGAAGAGTATTTGTTTCTAAATTCTGCTCCCCACAAAGAAAGTCTTCTGCATACTTTGTATTTTGCTTGGGTCTTAAAGTACCTCTTGACCGCCATTCAGGATTTTGTTTGTAGTCCCAGAAGTGCTGAGGAAGGGCCTGGCGGCTGCCAGATTGGCTTTTCGCAGATAGATCAGTCAAGCGGTGTTAAGGGCATGCTTCTGTAGGGTTAGGAGCCCCCATTTCAGATCATCTTTCATTCTACCAGGGCAATTCGATCGTCCTGGGCTTATCCGCATCAGACTTTGGTGGACCAAGTGTACAATCCAGCAATCACACCTAAAAGATTCCTAGAATGTTGCTATGATGCCATGTTTGGGCCTGCGGAGCTGCAGGTAGTGGTGGACCCTCCTTTGTGGGTCTAGTTCACAGGTGATCTCAGCATTGTTCAGCTTTTTCTTGCCATGTATCTGGCACCCATGGTTCGAATACAGAATTAAATAAATGTTACGCGGCCACCTGGCAGATTTTAGATAGCAGATTAGCCGATCTCAAATCTGCTGGTTCATTGGCTGCATCCCCGGCTTTCTTCTTGTCGCAGGTGCACTCTCACCCACAGCCTTAAAGGTTGTGCGGGTAGCAAAATTGCCATGGGAGCCCTGGGAAAAGCAAAGTATTTTTTGGGGGCAATCCAGGGGGTTTCACGCATCGTAAGCTAGCAGCTGGCCCCTGAAGTCCTTTAGACAGGGCCAGTGCAGGGGGGTCTTGAACTGCTTTAACTGGCTTTGTGTGTTTTGATTCTCCTTCTCTTTTCTACCTTGGTCTCAATTCTTTCTCACTCTCCCACCTTTGGATGGAAATTGAGCGAGCACAGACCCCTTTGGGTTACGTGGTTTAGCCACTCGTCTCTCGCTCGTTCCTTGCAGTTGTTGATCAGTGTGCTTCAGTCTGAAACTCCTAATTCAGTATGGGGCATTCTCTTGTCAGTGAGTTTCTCTATTTGATCTTTTCCTGCCCGGATTCCTTATTGAGATGTAGAGTGCCTAATCTCGAAGGCTTATAGTTGGGAGAGGGGAGTTATTGTCAGCAGAGCTAAAGTTCCTAACTTATCTATTGTGGACCACTAGGGCAGACCATCAGGCCTTTTCTGGGACTTTTGAATCCTGTTGGTGTGCTCTCTGATCTCTAGAGTATATTTCTTGCTATGAACTGAGCTCCCTCTGCTAGGGCAGGGAATATATGGGGAGGAGTTTTCTTATGTCCCTCAGCTCCTGGTATGGGCGCGTCATATTCACTGAATGCCTCTAAGGCCCCCATATTGGACTAAAAAATATAATTTCTCCTGTCAATCCTTTTAAGATGATTATGCCTCACTTTTTTTGTTCCATGCCCCCCCCTTCATGGGGTGGGCTCTCATCCAATCAGATCCATTTGCTGTGCATATTAATGCTCGGAAAACGGCTCGGTTTACATCACTGGTCCCCCACCTGTAGTTCAAGAACCACATGTGACTTGCAGAGCTTTGCTGTGTGGCTCACGGCCTGCCTGGGGTCTATGTGTTTGGCAGGTGGAGACGCATGTCTGCTTTCCTGCTTTTGCAATTGCACAGTTCCCAAACCCCCATTGAATGTTGTGCTGGAGGTAAGCTGACACTTCTCTGCCTACCTGAGCTATCTTCCATAGCCTCTTTGGTTATAAAGGATCTGCTTCTGAAGTGACAAATGTTTTATGGGGTGAGGAAGTCGGCCAGTCATAAATTTCTTCAAGCTGAATGTGACTCAAGACCATCTCTCAGTGCAGAATGTGGCTCTCAAGTTATGAAAGGTTGGGGACACCTAGCTTACATGCAGGCCCCATATCCCCTGCAACGTGTGTGCTCCCGCCCCCAGCCTATGTGAATGGCTGGGCATGGGAGCGCCCGCACAGCCTAAAGATGTGGGGATGCAGCCATTGTTGTTTACATCGGCAAGGGAGCCAGGAAGAAGGTGAGTGTTGCAGCACCCTGGGGAGTTACACACAGTGGGGCATCCCGATCTGGGATGCCCCGGGAAAAGGACAGTGGCTGTCCCAGGAATCTTTTAGAATCTTGGGCCGTGCCAATAGGATTTTGCTCCGCATTAAGCAGTCAACAATGTACTTTGCATGCAATGTCACATGGTTTCTTCAGTCCTTAAACCGGACATTCAGCATGATTTATTGAAAAGCCCAAACCCTTAAAAATTGATTCCCCAGTATCTAAAATTAATATATTCTAAGTATGTCACACACCCCGCTTCAAGACATTCATTACATGTGGGTATACTGACCTGTAGATGGCGATCTTGCAGAGATGTCAATAAAAAAAAGTAAGACCCTCCCGGTCCATAAATACCTGGGACCTCCCACTCATTCCCCAGTCTTTCATCTCTGCAGACGGCGAGCAAGTCAGAAGATGGATGTCTCCTCCTTGCAGGTAGCCGGGATGACTCCCGGGCCTCTATTTGATCTATTCCTGCCCGGATTCCTTATTGATTTTACTGCCTCCCAGCCTAGGCTGCTGGTCCGGGCAATGGTAGATGGCACCCTAGGTGCTCAAGAGCTACGCTCTGCCGTGAGACCCCATAACAAGGGGTAGGCGGCTAACCGGGTTGGTGACCCCGGTTTGGGATGCCCTGTCCCTTGGCCTCCCACCCTAGCTCGGATTCCCCATCTCCCGGATACCCTTAGAGGGGGGGGCCTGGTCCCTTATAGATTCTTTCTATATTGTATGTGTGTGTGTGGTGCTTAACTTGCATGCGCTTGTGCGGTACTCAGACCGGCGCCAGCGGTCCCGCTGCGCCGGCCTCCGGTGTTAGTCATGGCGGCTTTTCTATGGTACAGGGGGAGTTTCTTCCCCTCAGGACAGCGGGCGGGGCCGGGCGCTCGTGCGCGAACATCACGGCCCGCCCCCGAGCTGCGAGCACGGCGGGTCAGGTCCTGGCTTCTGGCCGGGAGCGACGCGCGATCCGCGCCGGCCCGCCTTCCCGCCTTCCCTCTTCCTCTGCCTACGCGCCTTTTCATTCCACTGCAGCCGTGCGGCGTGTCGGTTGGTGAGTGGCCTGTGGCCCCATTAGTTTTTTATTATTGATCATGCCCCTCCTTCTATTATTAACCCCTTTGGACAATTCCTATGTGGTCTGATTGCTGTGTGTGTTTGTGTGCTCCAGGTGGACCATTGTGCCTATTTAAGGGGGGTTTTCCCGGTCCTAGGGTCCCTGGTTAAATTTAGGGGTCTGTAATTCCTCCCACGCGGGACTTAAAGGGGCATCCCGGGTTGCATTACTGCGTAATTCCCTCGGGACATTGTGCATATATATATATATATATATATATATATATATATATATATATATATAAAAAATCACCATATGGAGGCTTCCCCGGATACTGGGCTTGTTCCCCCCCCCCCCTCGGGGCAATCCAGGCTATGTTTGGGGTGTGAGGTATCCCTTTTGGGGGATGATGTATTTCTTTGTGTACCCTGTGCACAACGGTCTATTACGCGGCAGTCCAGATCTCAGGCATCTGGTTCTGCTCCGCCAGTCTCCTCTCCGTCCTCCCCCTCGCTTGACATGTACCCCATGTGATGTGGTCATTGGCGGGGAGTCGCAATCTGAGGTGTGTGCCAGATTGGCCAATCTTGAAAAATTGTTTTCCGGTGCTGTTGCCAAAAAGGCCACGGCAAAGCGAAAACATTTGTATACAGCCACGCAGGCCTTTGATATGGAGGAGTTTGACTCCCTGGATTGGTCTGATTGTTCCCCGCTTGAGGAAGGGGAGCTGTTTGAGGAGTCTGAGGGCTCCGATGACCAGCAGTTTGTGGGTGTTGATACCAAGCAGGGCCAGGGGGGGTTCCTTGGATACCTCTAGGGTCCTGGCTCATATGTTTGAGGTCCTGGCTATTTCTCCCCCCGGGGCGGCTCCTCCGCTGAAGGGGGAGTTCTTTGAGGTGACCAAACCGCGCTTGGAATTTCCTTATCAAAAGCATTTTGATGGTATAATTCTCAAGGAATGGGAGAGGCCGCACTGGTCGTCCCCCCCCCCCCCCCCTCCCCGAGGTGGATGCTCCTGTTTTGGGGTTGTCCAGCTCCTCAATCCTGCATTCTCCGGAGTGCAATACTCTCAAGGATGGTGAGGATAAACGCATTGACCAGATGGCTTGTCATGGTTTTGCCAGTGTTGGGTCGGCCTTGCGGCCGGTTTGTGCTTCGGCGCTTTTATTGGTAGCTGCCAGGTCGATTGTTAGAGGACTGTTGACCTCTTCCGGGCTTGACCCGGCTAGTGAGGAGTTTGCCGCCCTTAAGCGATGTGAGTTATTTTTATCCTTTGTGCTGACCGCCTTGGACGACACATTGGTGATGTGTAGCAGAGCTTCGGCCTTGCTTGTAGCTATCCGGCGGTCGGTTTGGTTACACCAGTGGGCGGCTGATTTTGTGTCCAAAAAGTTGCTTACGGCCCTTTCCTTTGTGGGGTTGTGGCTCTTTGGAGAGAAATTGGATTCGGTGGCGAAGGCAGGTAAGTTACCTCAGCATAAGAAGCAGCGTCGCCCCTTTCGGGGGGCGGCTGCCTTCACTCAGTCCTTTCGTGGGGCTAGAGTTGGCAGGGGTTCGGCTTTCCCCTCGTCCAGAGGTGATTCCTGGTCCAGGGGCAGGGGTCGGGCCCATCCAGGGCACAGTTGGGGCTCCAAGCCTAAAGCCGCTGCCAAGCCGGCTCAGCAATGAGGGGCGCCCTCACCCTTGCAGGTGGGGGGATGGCTGCAACTCTTCTCCCGGGTCTGGGTCCAAGAGGTCTCGGACAGGTGGATTCAGGAAGTGGTGTCTGCCGGTTACAAGCTGGAGTTCGAGTTCCGGCCCCCTCCCAGATTCTTCAGGTCTCGGTGTCGTCAGATCCTCTGGCCGCTCAGGGGCTTCGGGCGGCAGTAGCAAGTCTCATGGACATGGCTATCATCTGTCCGGTGCCCCCCTCAGACCAGGGCCTGGGCTTCTATTCCAATTTGTTCACGGTGCCCAAGAAGGACGGATCCGTTCGTCCCATTCTGGATCTGAAGTTGCTCAACAGGCTCTTCCGTCCCCGGAAGTTCCGTATGGAAGATCTGCGCTCAGCCATCCACTCACTTCATCAGGGGAACTTCATGTCGTCCATAGACATCAAGGATGCTTACCTGCATATTCCAATATTTCCGGCACACCAGAGATTTCTCAGGTTCGTCGTGGAAAATCGACATTTTCAGTTTGTGGCTCTTCCGTTTTGGCCTTACCTCGGCTCCAAGGGTTTTTACCAAGGTGTTGGCAGGAGTGATGGCCATCCACGGAGCCAGGGCATCATGGCATCTTCCCTCAGTCAGGCGCAGCTGGATACCAGGACCGTGGTGTCCACTCTGGAGAGTTTTGGTTGGGTGATCAACTATCCCAAGTCCTGCCTCTCTCCCTCCAGGGTGGTGGAGTTCCTGGGAATGTCTCTGGATACTTCTCAGGTCAGGGTGTTCCTCCCCCGAGCCAAGGTTCTTCTGATTCAGGAATTGACTCAGCGTCTCCTATCTATCCCCCGCCCATCCATCCGGCTGGGGATGCGACTGGTGGGATTGATGGTGGCGTCGTTCGAGGCGGTTCCCTTTGCCCAGTTTCACACAAGGACGCTCCAGCTCCATCTCTTGGCGGCCTGGGACGGCTCCCCGCTGTCATTGGATCAGTCCTTTCTGATGTCACCACGGATGCCAGCCTGTCTGGTTAGCGGGGATTTTGGAAGGATCTTCAGTTTCAGGGACTGTGGAGGCCTCAGGAGGCTCACGATCCCATCAATGTTCTGGAGTTGAGAGCCATCAGGTTGGTTCTGGCTCACTTGACTCATCAATTGCGGGGACTACCGGTTCAAGTTCAATCGGACAGCGGTCGCCTACATCAATCACCAGGGAGGGACTCGCAGCAGGCGTGCCTTCAGGGAAGTGTCTTTGATCCTGGATTGGGCAGAGAGCAATGTCCCATGCATCTCGGCAGTGTACATTCCGGGAGTGGAGAACACGGAGGTGGACTCCCTGAGCAGGGGGTCATCTCGCCGGGGGGAATGGTCGCTCAGCCCCAAGGTGTTTCGGACGCTTTGCCACCGGTGGGGGACTCCGGAGTTGGACCTCTTTGCCTTTCGTCACAATCACAAGCTTCCGGCATTTGTGTCTCTCTCGCGGGATCCGCTGGCTCTGGCAGCGGATGCCATGTTTCTGAACTGGAGGGATCTGGGGTTTCTATACCTGTTCCCTCCGTTTTCCATGGTGGGCAAAGTGGTGCGCAAGCTGGCCCAGCAATCCTGGTGGCTCCAAGGTGGCCAAGACAGGTTTGGTTCGCAGATGTGATAAGGTTGGCAGAGGATCAGTTAGATCTGCCCCTTCTGCCGGCTCTGCTCACTCAGGGTCCACTGCTCTACCCCAATTTACCAACGCTGGCTTTGACGGCGTGGCTGCTGAAACCTCCATCTTGAAGGAGGAAGGTCTTTCTGATGCTGTCATTCAGACTCTGGTTAGGGCTAGAAAGAAGTCTTCCTCTGCCATCTACTATAGGATTTGGAGGTCTTATATCGATTGGTGAGGTCAGGGCCTTGCCTTGCAGGGCGTTTTCTATCCCTAGGGTTTTGGAATTTCTGCAACATGGTCTGGACCTAGGTTTGCAGCTTTGTACGCTGAAAGGGCATGTTTCTGCCTTGGCGGTTTTCTTTCAAAAGTCTTTTGCTCTTCATCCTCTGGTTAAGACCTTTTTCCAGGGGGTTACGCATGTGCGGCCTCCTAGGAAGCCTTTGCTCCCAATTTGGGATTTGAATTTGGTTCTTTCTGCCTTGCAGGGTCCTCCTTTTGAACCTTTGCAGGATATTGCACTTTCTACGCTTACTCAGAAGGTTGTTTTTCTGGTTGCCCTCACTTCCGTTCGGCGTGTATCGGAGTTGGCAGACTTGTCCATTAAGGCCCCTTACTTTGAGAGGCATCAGGAAGGGGAAGGCTACTTCCCCTTTTCGTAGGACTGACACCCTTTTTGTGGTGCCCTCTGGGCCTAGGAAAGGTTTGGCTCCCGCCAAGTCTTCCATTAGTAAATGGATTTGTCAGGCCATTGTTGGGGCCTATTCTGCTAAGGGGAAGATTCCCCCTTTTCGTGTTACTGCTCATTCTACTCGTGCTGTTGGGGCGTCCTGGACTTTTCAGCACCAGGCCTCTGTTGAGCAGGTTTGTAAGGCTGCTACTTGGTCTTCGGTTCACACTTTTTCCAAGTTTTACAAGGTTGATGTGCGGGCCTCAGCGGATGCTGTTTTTGGCCGCAAGGTTCGGCAAGCAGCAGTGGTTTAAGTTTGTTCCTTGTTGCCTTGTTTTTGGATCCCCGCCCTTTATGGACACTGCTATTGGATGTCCCACATGTAATGAATGTCTTGAAGCGGAGTGTGTGACATACTTAGAATAATACCATTTTGTGATTACTCACCTGTAAAATGGGTATTATAAGTATGTCACACACCCCGCTTCACCCTGCCCTTTGGTATTCTGGATCCTTTATATGGTGAACATTTGTTAGTTTTATTTGGCTTTCCTGGTCCCTTTACCTTACTGCTATCTTTATACTGGGGAATGAGTGGGAGGTCCCAGGTATTTATGGACCGGGAGGGTCTTACTTTTTTTTATTGACATCTCTGCAAGATCGCCATCTACAGGTCAGTATACCCACATGTAATGAATGTCTTGAAGCAGGGTGTGTGACATACTTATAATACCCATTTTACAAGTGAGTAATTACAAAATGGTATTATTTCACGTTTTTAGTCACTTACATATTATTCTTTCCCCCACCGGCCTGCAACTCTGTTCAGGACTTTAGGATACGGGCACCGCCATCTTGTCTCAGAAGCATCACACTTACTGAGGAAAGGAGAGTGGGATAAAGTACAGGGGGAGCGGGTTATAGCTGTGCTTTGCTCAGACAGAGCAGAGCTGGGGTCAGGAAAAGGTCAGCAATCCCAGAATGCAGAAAGCACTTCCTGTTTGCAGGCTGCCTGATGTTCCATGAGCCACCATCTTGGATGTTTAAAGGTTCATAACATGCAGTAGATGAAGGTAGGATGATTTTTAATGTGAGCAATCTGTATGTACAGGGTGTGGGAAACATATAAGATAGACTCTTATTCAGAGTGAAGGACCGCTTTAAGAGATCCTGTTCCTTGTATTTAACTGGTAGGGAACACCTCCTATGAACCACTGTTGTCTTTGTCTTGGTGTTTCCTATTGTCTTTGCAGTTGGCTGGAGTTCAAGACTGTGTGTCATGTTTTATTTAATTAAAAAAAAAAAAAAATAGTCTGTGGCAGGAGCATTACACAGTAGGGTAAGTCTGGCACCCACGCTCATTATTTAAAACCTGACTCATGCTACGCTTTATCTCAGCAGTCAGTGCTAACGGTGCTTAACCTCAATAGTAAACTTGCTGTTCATTTATTTTGTTGTTTGAATGCCATGACAATGTGTATCAGACTGATTCTGCATGAAGCTCTGGTATGCCTTAAATTAAGCATGTTAACCTTCTGCTACATTATTTATTTTACACTGGCTATACAGTACAATTTACAGACCGTCTTTGGGGGGGGGGCTTCCTGTAGACTGCTTTTTTATTGTTATGAGAATTTGAACTTATTTCTTCAAATGTTTCTAGAAAGGGAAAAATCATTTTTATTTGCAATCAAATATTTGCTTGCTTTTTTAGCCAAGGTCCAGCCAACATTTTAGGTATCATCGGTTTTTAAACAGCAACTTAACTGTGTACATTTAAAGTGGATGTCCAGTCATGTAGTACCCCCCCCCCCCACCCCCACCTTTCCTCTCTCTCCTTGCACCTTGGACAGTGGGGTTAACCTCGCCTGGGATACACGGCTGTCACTGGTACGTTTGCAGCGGTCGCACAGAGCACCATACCCTGCTTTGTGCACACTCATGCTCACACATTCAAATCAATAGCCGGGTTGCCTACAGAGTGGGACATATTGCTCTGTGCAGCCTCTCCATGCACGGAGTGCCCACTCCCAGCGGCCATCCTAGACTTCAGCAATATGGTGGTGAGCATCAGGCGGCATCGGCTGCATTGCTGGTTCATTGTGCAGGAAAGTATTTTAAAATAGGCAGAAAGTAAGGCAAAATTAATGTAGCCTGCTGGAACCAGGGCTTTGGGAGTTTGATCGGATGCAAAGAAGGACAATCGGTGGAGTGGGAGTACCAGTAAGATAAGTGGATTTTTTATTTTACATTCGCTCCACAACACACATACATACCCCCCCAAATCTTTGAGTGGTTGGGGGTGCATTGTCCTTGAGGTCTCTGTGACAGCCTCACATGACACTGTGTGTCTGCCTGGGAAGAGACATTCTTCATCGGGATTTTTCCTTTGCTGGGGAGGTGATTAGCCCTCCAGTTTTTGACTGAAGGGTTCTTTTATATAAATGTACTGTTTCCACTAAACATACAGGGAGCGAGGCTAGATGGCAGATTGCAAAGGGAAAAATAAATTTCCCCCTCTAACTGTTAATGTTTTGGCTGGGCTTGTAATTTAATGTATCCTGATATTGTTTTTATATAATATGATTATGCAAATGTTCTCATATTGATCGTGTGTGTGATGTTGCTGCCTATATTGCACCCTGAATGCCTGCATCACTAAAGGTACCTTTAGAAAAAGCCACCTGCTTGGCTGTGAGCTTGGGCTCTAAAGCCTTTAGAAGCCAGGTGGATTGCCAGTCTGGTCAGGGGTCAGTTCCCTACTCTGAACAGGGAATGACAGATAAAAGCTGACATGACTTCCTGTATATATCATTTGCATAATAAATTCTATTGAAGCTCTTTAATGAAATAAAACAGCAATAACATTAGAATATTGTAATAAAAGCAGGTCCATTTTTTGCCTACACATGCAAAAGGTACTAATATCCTGAAAAAGTCACATCCCCTTATATTTAACAGCTCACTGTGGTTTATTTAGATTACTTTTATGCAGCAGCTCCAATAAAAGTGTAAGCTAGAATTTGCATCCTTTCTGCTTCACCACAAGAACCTTTCTAGTAACTCCCTATTCCAAAATATATTACTATAATTTCAGTTCCTTTTTTTTTTAAAGAACTTGCATAGAGTGTTCTTTTGTAGGTGGTGTCAGGCAGTTGTACCTATAAGTTTAAAGTCGTTTTGCAGGCAGGAACATAAAAAATACTATACTCACTGTTTATCACCTGCAGGCGATTGCTGCTAGTCCGGTGCTTAGATACTTTGCTGATTGGCTGATCCAATCCCAAGCTGCTTTTGCCGCCATCGTGAAGCTGATCTTGTCCATTCAGCACTGCCCCGTGCTGTACATCACAGGAGCTATGGTATGCCCCCCTCCATTTACTGCAATGCATGTGACAAATGTTGTGGGGTGGTCGGTCAGGTGTTGAATGGACAAGAGCAGCTTGGTGGCAGAGACACAGGGCTGGATCAGGCAATCTGATAATTGACTCAGTACCGGACTACAACGTTTCCCTAAAATAAGGCCTAATGAGATTTTTCATCATTTTCACAAATACTGTGGAATATTACCCCTACCCCCCCCCCCCCCAAGAAAAAAATAGCCCCTAGTCACAGAGGGACTGTGCTGCACCCTCCATCGGTGACAGTTGCTGTAGAGGGATAGTAGTGGCTGTGCTGAGGCAGAGCAGGGGGGTCGGGCGATCTGCTTTGTCCTGTGTCACATTCTTTTTAATATGTTTGTAAGTGACATAGTAGAAGACTTGTTGGGAAACCGTTAACGCTTTTTTCAGGAATCCTTCAGCTCAACCGCCTATCTCCATGTGGTCAAGCTGAAGGATGACTTGGAAAATGTACCTGTTTGCTGATGATACAATAGTGAGTAATATGGCGGATATTTCTGGAGGTGTTTTCAACATGGAAAATGATTTAGCTTTACATTATAAATGGCAAAGACATTGGAAACTCTCTAACTGTAAAATCATGCACATGGGTAGAAGGAATCCCTGCTCTGAGTACTGTATGAACAGTACTGTGTTAGCCAGGACTTTGGAGGAGATTTAGGGGTACTGATTACTGATAGCTGCAAGATGAGTGAACAGTGTAGCCAGGCAGTAGGAAGAACAAGCAGGATGCCCAGCTGCATAGCTAAAGGCATCACCAGTAGGAAGAGGGAGGTTGTGATGCTGTATAGCGCCATGGTGAGGCCACAGCTAGAATACTGTGTGCAGTTCTGGAGACCTTACCTGCAAAAAGACATCATTCAAATAGAATGGGTCCAAAGGCGGTCAACAAAAATGGTTGAAGTATTTAAACTTAAAACTTATCAGGAGAGATTTAGAGAACTTCATTTGTACAGTCTGGAGGAAAGAAGGGAGAGAGGGGACATGAGTGAGACCTTCAAATATGTGAATATGTGAATTGAATAAGGTTCAGGAGGGAAGTGTTTTTAAGGAAACACGTCATGATAGAACAAAGGGGCACAACCTGAAACTCGTTGGAGGAAAGATCAGGAGCAATGTTGGAAAATATTTTACAGAAAGAGTAGTAGATGCTTGGAACAAACTTCCAGCAGAGGTAGTTGAAAAATCGACAAGAAGTGAAGTTAAACATGCCTGGGATAAGCACACATCTATCCTAAGATAAAGAGTACATACAGTATACACATAAGGGCAGACTAGATGGACCGTATGGTCTCCTTCTGCCGTCAACCTTCTATGTTTCTATGATCCAAAATAAATAACGGTAATAAAGATAGTGCAGTGTTACTGGGCGAGGACTGTCAATGAGACAACTTTCATAATCAGAGCCCCTCGTAGAGGTGGTTAGAAGAAAGGAGTGGTCTCTCTGGTGGTTGGCCCTTACTGGATCCACCCATCTTGCCTGCCCCTACGTACTAGGTAGATGCTGGGTTCACTACGAACTCATGTCACACTGATGGGGCTGACATATACTGACATGTAGGATCTTTTTCCTCTCCTCAGTATGTGTGATGCTTCTGAGTCAAGATGGTGGCGCCCGTATCCTAGAGTCCTGAACAGAGTTGCAGCCCAGTGGGGGAAAGAATAATAAGTGACTAAAAACTTAAAATATATTAATTTTAGATGCTGGGGAGTAGTTTTTAAAGGGTTTGGGATTTTCATTAAATCATGCTGAAGGTCCGGTATAAGTAGTCTTCTGGGTACATGTACAGTCCTATGAGACAACTATGGCATATGTCAATCATCAGGTTAGCATCAGATCTACATTTGGAACTCCAAGGAGAACTTGGTGGAAGTCTGTTGTGGCTCAAAAAGCCTTCCTAGGACCTTGTACTTACAAGAAAATTCACTATGACACTGTTGCCTTAGGATGCTTCTGGGTCTTGGTTTTTGCCAAGCCTCAGTGTATTAGATGTACCTGGTTCTCTGTTCATTAGGTGTGTGGTATTACATCTTCCTATGAATAATTTCCTGTGTGGGAGTTGATAAAAAAAAAGTGTCCAGTAGAGATTTTTTTGCACAATTGAATAAATCAGATGCCCTCTACAAAGGCATTTCTTGAAAAGGATTTTACGCTGAATTCTACAAAATTAAAAAAAAAAAAATAGTTTGCAACATAATTGTTGGTTGGTCTGCTTGAAACTGGTTTGCTTTATGACTCCAAGATCCATTTTTAAAGTATAATTTACTGATAATACCATGCCATAAAATGTTTAGAGGTTAGTGCGATAAGTCTCCCTTTTTAAATCAATAACTAAAGACACAGGGTTCTAAATTCAGAGCCTGGAAAACTTGCTTTTTTTTTAGAAGAGAAAATTACCAATAATTTTAGATCATGGGGCTGATTCAGAGCCGGCAGACAATGAATGACAATTTTCTCTCCTAAAAATAAAAAAAAAAATAAAAATTCTCTGAATCGACCCCATGATCTAAAATTATTTTCAACTGTAAGCGATCGTGTGTGTTCTTTTACAGTTACAAGTTTGGATATGCCGTAGTTTATACTAAGTACTTTAGGTTCAGAGGCATTTTGTGTTTAGTCTAAAGCTGCCGATAAATCCTCTTGTGTGGCCTATTGTTTTTCATAGCCTGATGCCTAAACCTTGTAGAAATTGAAATTAAAATTTACTGTCAACCAAAGACGTTTAGAGATTAATGTTGATTTGCTAGAAGGATATGTGTTGACAACTTTAGGACAAGAGGCAAAGCATCTCTAGGATTATAATGATTAAAATAATCTTCAGAACTGCGTACACACTGTACATATTGAATTTAGATTAGAGATTGTGTGCATGCTTTTTTTTTGTTTTGTTTTTTACCATCTGTAGTTGTGAATTATTACAGATTTTATGTATGTTTGCTACTGCATAGTAGTTAGCTTTCATACCTTTCAGCAACCGTGCCTGAATCCTGCTTTGGGCATTTTCTGCATAGAGGTGGTATTTTTCTTTCTCAGTCTGCTTTGGTTTTGTTTGAGTAATTGCATGTCTGACATAACTATTTCTCTTTTTTTACTATGAGTTTTTAGGCTCCTCCCTTAGGCTAGACTCTAATCAGAGCTGTTCCCAACTGGGGCCTGTACACCTCACACACATGACGTGCTTTTTTTCCCTAGGTTGCATTATAATGCTAGTCTTGGCTGATTACACATATCATTATCAAACATAAATTATTATCATACGGAAAGCTGATTTTACTCCTGAAATTTTCTTCTCCATACACACTACATACATAATCAACTATGAAAGCCATAAGGCCCTAAGAAAATGCAATGCTAAATATGCAAATAATTTTAATCCTGTATTCTGCCAAGCAGAACTAATAATCTCTTTTAGAAAGATATGTAAATTATCATCTTAATGGAATGTTACTGAATGATAGAAGATCCCAAAAAGTGTTAGCAAATTTTACCCCCCCCCCCACTCTAAAATCTACTACTTCTAATGTCTTGGATGTGGAACTATCTCCATATTACAGTACATTCTAAGAGCATTACGCAGACTGTCCTTTAGGTAAGTTTTGTTCTCATGTGTATTCATTCATACATTTATAGTTTTCTCTTTCATTTTACTTCAGGACATCTGGATAATTCAGTAAAGATATGGGTTAACCTCTCTCGACCAAAGGGCGTGGACTGCAAAGCAAAGGCATGGCTCTGCCTCCCGGCCTATATCCTTCCGGCTGACTTCCTCCAATCCAGTTTCTTTCTTGCAGTCGGACTGGACTGCAGGGCTTTCTGGACTCCTCTCCCATTTATTTTTTGTTTTTAAGATTATACCTTGGAAGTGGGGGCAAGACCCTGTTAGTCTTCCTAGGTCCCTTACGCTACTCTAATCTGAATGGACCCACTATGCCTCCTCAGCTGGCTAAGCTGTATCCAGGACAGGATGGTAAGGGTAAGCGCCAGGGTCCTGGGACGCTTTGGGATGTCATTGGCACTCTGGCTGAAGTCTGAATATCAGCCGCAGGTTTTTGTCTGGTGAGCCTGATTGGAGGTGACCAGGGAAATTATTTTCCCTTTTTTATTGCTCTTTCCCACGTGTTTAATGTGTAATTACTGGTTGTAAAATTAAAAATTTGCATGCCTTTAAGAGGGCGAAGCTAAGGCAGCAGCGAGGAACAGAAGATCTCATTGGTTTTTCCCAGCCGCCTTCGCTGAAACATTTTCGCCTAGGCAAAGTGCCTCGCACCGCTGATGCCCCGCTGGTTCTTCTACGGGTCACAGTGCGTTTTTTAGGCCGTAGACATGGAACAATTTACAGCTATGCGAAGTGCTGAGCACCGCTGACGTTGCGGCTTCTTTACCCGCTGCTTCTGGAACGATTTCGGCTAGGCGAAGCGCCGAGCACCACTGACGTCGCTTCTTTGCTAACCACTGACTCTGGAATGATTTTCTGCTAGGTGTAGGGCCGAGTACCACTGACATCGCCGCTTCTCTACCCGCTGTCTTTGGAGCAATTTCGGCTAGGCTAAGCGCCAAGCACCGACAGCATCGCTGGTTCTCTCCGGCAGCGCATGTTTGCTGGGGTTGTTGGCCGACAGGGCCATTTCTGAGCAGACCGAAATCTTTAGGTGGGTCATGTTGTTTTATTATAATTTTATTTATCGGGTATATTATTGTTTATTAACATTGTTCATGCGGACCCAAACCTTAAGTTAGGTTACGTTTGATTTTATTGTTTGTGTGTATTATGTTTATTATATGGTTCATGTGGATCTAAACCTTTAGGTAGGTTCAATTTGATTAGATTTTTTGATTTGTTTCATAGTGTGGGGGAAAGGGCAAGCAATATGATGTGTGGTCACCCCCTAAGGTCTCGGAGTAGTGGCTTTCGAGAACTGTTATATACTTGGTCTCGGATCCCCAAGGAGGTAGACTAGTATTTTTTCACTATGATGGAGGCATCTGGGGATCTGGTCCTTAACAGTTAGATTTACCCCATGTCCAGTATGCATGCAAATGGCACTGGACGAGGATAGCGCGGTGTGCAGGAATTTTGCTATGGAAGTAAATATGTCTCCCCCCTGCAAGGGTTCTGACCCTTGTCGCCGGTGCCCTCTGAGCCTTAAGGCCCCTCAGCAGCCCTCAAGTGTACCTAGACCTTCAGTGGGTCATTCAAGTAGTACTGGCTACTAAGAAGGTTATAATGGAAGCATGTCCTCTGAGTTTTTGAAGAGGATATGGTGGCTGCCTTAGTCTCCCTCTGGGTCTTAAAACTGTCGGCAGTCCTCAAGTGGACCTAAACCTTTAGAGAGTCGTCCAAGAAATACCGGCTACTAAGAGGGTCTTTAAGAAAAGATTCCTCTGAGTTTGAAGAGAGATGCATCCAGTGGGGTCTCGGATTTCAGAGTCCTCTACACAAGGGGGCGCTCAATTAAGGATAATTGCAGTGCATACGCATTTTTCTAATCTGATTAATAGTTAAAGGCAGAAGCCAAGTAGTCTTCTGCCTATTCCTAGAGTACTAGATACTTTGTATCCTTTTTTTCCAGATTAGATTGAATTATGGTCTCACCCTCCTGTGTTGGAGGCTCTGGTGACTGGTGTTTTTTTAAGACTTCCGTTATGCCATCCTCTGATATTGCTCCTTCAAAGGATCAAGCAGAGAAGCGCATGGATCAGGTGGCACATCATCCTTATTCTATTATGGGGTCGTCCTTGTGACCGCCCTGTGCTTTATCCATAACATCTACAACAGGTATGTGATCTTGGCTATGGATGATTTGATCAGGTTTAGTGCCAGAGGCCCAGCTCTGACAGTAACTTTAAGGCATGCTTTATGGCTTAAGCAATGGCCAATTGACGCGGCCTCTAAAGAGAGGCTGACGGGTCTCCCCTTGGTGGGGGGGAGGGGCGTCTGTTGATAGAGTGCTTGGTTGACATAATAATGTAGGCTTCTGGTGGTAACTAATCTGTCACAAAAGCCGAAGTCTAATACCGATCTTTGTAGGACCTTGGATCCTCTGATTTTTCATGGGGGTAGAGGTTCTGTCTCTTCAGAATACCATAGAGTGTCCCAGATTAAAGCAAGAGGTGTCTGGCAGAATAAAGCCAAACCCCCTTCAAAGCCTGCTCATCCATTACGGGACGCCCCCGTCCTTGTGGGGAACAGCTTCTGCATTTTTGCACACATTTGGAGGCTCCATGTAACAGATCTTTGGATACAGAAAGTTGTATTCTCAGGTTATATGTTTGAATTGGAGCCAGACCTCCTCGGAGATTCTTTGTCAGGGGTATCCCGAACTCCGCAGAAAGAAGAAGCAATGAGATCGGCCATATCTCGCCTTTTTGAGATTGGAGTTGTAGTTTGTTCCACAGTGACGTTACTCCAGCCAGTTTTTAAACCCACAGTGTATGTATATGGATGCGTATCTACACATTCTTCAGTCTATAGTCAGCACCAAGGGTGTTTACCATAGTGTTGGCAGGTCTCATGTTTTTTCTAAAAAGTCAGGGTACACATTTCATCCCTTACTTAGAAGATCTGTTTATATAGGCCCCATCGTGTCAGGAGGCCAAGTAGGATGCGCAGACTGTCTTATCGACATTGGGATATCTGACTATCCAGTCGAATACCATACCTTCTGGAATTATGTCTTTTCTGGGAATGTCTTTTGACATGTCTAAGGCAAAAGTGTTTCTTCCAGAACAGAAGAGACTTTTATTTCAGGCCAGGGTACAGTGTCTCTTGACCTGCCTCACCTGACTATTTCTCAAGAAATTAGTCTGTTGGGCCTGATGGGGTCTTGCTTCAAGGCAGTGCTTTTTGCACAGTTTCACACAAGACCTCTGCAAATGGAAGCCTGAACTGGATAGGCTAAAGTTTCATATACCTGGAGTGGACAACTTGCAGGCAAATCATCTTGGCAGAAAGTTGCTGCATCAGTTGGAATGGTCTCTGAGTCAGGGGGTCTTTCAATCTCTATGCATGTGCTGGGGGATTCCAGTCATAGATCTCTTGTATCACGGCACAATCGAAGGGTTCCGAAGTTTGTGTCCCGGTCCAGGGATCCTCTAGCAATAGCAACAGATGCTCTGACTCTTCAGTGGTCAGCATTCAAGCTTCCTTATTCATTCCCTCTGATTCCACTTCTGGGTCAAGTATTAGAAAAGTTAGCTTGTGAGGGAGTCCCAACAATTCTGGTGGCTCCTCGGTGGCCAAGGACAAGCTGGTTCTCAGACATAGTAAGGATATCAAAGTTTACCGACAATACAGTTCTTCACACAGGGGCCTCTAAAGCATCCCAACTCACAAGTTTTGGCTTGACGGCCTGGTTATTGAAACCTCCATCTTGGCAGAAAGAGTCATTCAGTCTATGATTCAGGCCAGAATGGAAGAGCTCAGGGGGTGATGGGAGCCCCCAGTGAAGAGGAGAGCTGGCGGGTGTCTTTTTTTTTTTTTTAGTTAGCAGTCGAAGTGTGGGGGGGGGGGGGGGTCTGTTCTGGAGCTCTCCTGAAGCCAGAAGTGCCCCAGGGCAGAGCTTGGATCCCCCCCCCCCCCGTGAAGAAAAGTCCTGGCCGAATTGAACAAGGGGTCAAGTCACCCCTGTGGGGGTTTAAAGTCAGCTATGTGAGTCTCATGTAGCTGGCAATTAAAAGGAGGCGACTACGTGAGACTTACATAGCTGCCACCAGAAGGGTTAAAGCTATATTAAAGACAAGCCTTGGGCTACATGTTGCACTGTCAAAAACTTCAATCCGTTTTCACAAATTATAAAAGTATTGGAGCATAGGAGATGCAGTTAAACATTGAGGAGAAACACTGTGTGTGGTAACAGCTATGTGATGTAAACAGAGTGTGTGCTTTACATTTTCTTAACGGGCAGTCTTACAGCAGGCACATGCGTTAATCATAGTAAAAAAAAAAAAAGTTCATTATTGTGGCTCTTATTATTGCCAGCACGTTGTGATCAGATAAGGGGGTGATAGATGCTGCAGAAGATCAGAGACAAGGGAGGGGGCAGGGATTCATAGGTGCAGAGAGAGGCAGCTACTGAGGATGTCTGGGCAGTGAGTTGGGGTGTTATTAGTTCGCAAAGGTGGAATGGTGGACCACATTGGCTGGGTGGGGAAGGAAACCAGAATGATGAAGTCATTTTCTTCACTAAGGATACAGATGGAAGAGGAAGGACCAAGCTGGAGCCATTCAATGAAATATAAGCTACTGACTTTTTTTTTTTATAAATACACTCTTCTTTTCGTCGCAGTCTACATTGTTTTTCTGTAGTGACACATATGAGTGATTACTTACTTAGTTGCGATGCATTAACCTTGGTAAAAGTGAGCCTTTAGTCTCCTGACATGTAAGCTTGACTGCCCTATGCTGAGACTATAAAATGATAAGGCTTTGTTTCACAGCAAAATAATTGGCAATCTTTTTCTCTGAGGGATGCACATTTTTGTACAGCTAGGCATAAAGTCACCTAACAGTTTAAATCACCATTACTCCAGAAATGTAAATTTTAGGTTAGGAATGAGCAAGTAGGTTTTAAACTCAAGTCTTGGTAGTAGAGTCTTCATGGACCAGGACTGTCACTAGTACGGAGTCGCCAGGGAAGTTTTGGTCCACTTTAAAGCGGACATAACTCCCCTCTCCAAATGCCCATAAATCTTACCCTGCCTTCGATCCCCCGCCAGGAATTCAGAGGAGCATTTGGCCACCCAGTGCACACATAGGTAGCTAGTGCTGCCACTGTTGCGGCTGCCGGAATGTGCTGCTCCTGTGGGTGTCGGTGGTCAATTGCTGTGCTAGATTCCTGCCGGGGAACCGAGGGGCAGGTTAGATTGATGGGGAGAGGGGGCTCCAGAGTTCTAGATGCCCCTTCTGCCTGTCATTATGTTGCCGAGACCAACACCCACACCTGTAAGAATGCCCCTGCACTTTAAAATGTAACAATCATGTTTTTTTTTTTTTTTTTTAAATGTGATTATTCCCAACTATATTTACACCAAGTAGTAATAATTACCCAATTGCACATGCGCATAGGGGCTCTCTAATAGTTTTGTAGTATATTTTAGGGCATGAATAACCAATCATGGAAGACTAAATTACATAATCATTAGGAGATGTTAAGATAGGACAATATATGGCATAGAGGAGCAGGTTTACTGTTTTACTAATTCATAATTGATGTTAAGAAAGTGTTTTTATATATATATATATATATATATATATATATATATATATATATTATTTTGTATTATATTTACCAGGAATGTCTGTGGAACATGTACAAGTATGACTAGACTGTCAGCAGCTTGTAATTATGTGGCTGCTATTGTCTTCTGTACTGTCAACTAAGTTGGCTTCAAGTAGGAATGATACATACTTGGCCATGACAACACATGAGTTTGCATCCTCATTACTTGTTCCTTTGTTTTGTCACTTGAACTTGTTTATAAGTCATAAGTTCCAACAGCATTTAGTTTCTATTGTGTTTATAGATGTAGGGAAAATGTGCTTATTAGACAACATTTTAAATATCCATTGAAATCTTTTCTCAAGAATTTATTGTATGATCTGTATGATCTGCTGCTTGCCTGTAGTGTGTATATATTTCATCACATTGTGGTCTCTATATGCATAGTCTGAGGAGAATAAAGGCCAGCACTTCAAATATTGTGTCCATATAGGAATCCAGAGCAAAGTCCATAAGTATGGGTAACAAATTCACATGTCCGTCCATTGTCCATAGCATAGTCCAACGTTTCGGGGTGCTGCTTCCTTCATCAGAGATGGACAATCAAGCAGGAACAGACACCTTCAGGGCTTAAATTCCTTTGTGGTTTTGCAAAAATCTGGCCTGATGCCAGCAGTTTATGAATATGTATATGCCAAAATTCTGCTTCACTTTAAACAATGGAACACAGTTTAGGACAGTGCCAAATTCAGCCAGAATTGTGTAACAATTACCTTTACCTGCAGTATCACTTTAAGGCACTCAGGATTTTTTTACAAAAACCTAAAAGCGCTCCCATTGAAGCTAATACATTCATAGCCACAATGGACATCTCATCTCTTTACACGAACATCCCAACTGAACCTGAGATTAAAACGATCAAACACTTCTTCACCCAAGAACCAGCTGACATACACACAGAATTTATCCCGACCGGACTTGAGCTGGTGTTGCAAAAACGTATTTTAAATACAAGAAAAATAATGACAAATGGTTGGGACTGCTATTGGGGTCGCGACTGCACCCTCTTTCACAAATCTGTGGGATTTATTGAAGAAAGGAACATATACTCGTCGTCCATGTTCACTGAAATTTTTCTCCCATCGTCCTTCAGAAAGGCCACGGAGAGGGGCTCCTCCCCCTACAGAGGAAACACAGACTGGGATAGGTTTAACCCTTTAGCTACCAGCCTACCTGGAGATTTTGTCACCCTCTGTTGCCAGACCATTTTTCAATATTTTGCGCTGTACATGTTCAACTGTGATTTTTGAAGGCATTTCCCAGGAATTTTTTATAAAATTCTATATATTTTTTTTCAACAGAGTCTGGGCTTTGTTTGGACATGTGTATTCTCAATATTTTTGGGTAAAATATGCAAACATTTTTTTTACAATTTGTAGGTTTTTTTTTTGTAATAAAAGTTTTTCAATAAAATCATATTGCGTATAAAAGCCCCATTTCTTGCGGTTACAATGGTACCACATATGTATTGGTAGACACCCTTTCCTGCCCAGGAGACTCCCCCCAACTGAAACAGGGCTTTAGGAGATTTTCAGATAAAATACAACTGCTATGCGCACCTTGCAGTTTTTCAAGAAAAAAAGAATTTATATTTCAAATTCCCCCCCACTTCTCTGGAATTACACTTCTCAAGCTTTTTAGGCATACCAGGCTTGTTGACGTGGGCAGAGTTTTCTGTAAGTAATCCCTTGATAAATTCTTAGGTTGCACCGGGTTCCCTAAACCAAAAAAAAGCGGAAGCAAAGCCACATTTTTCTAAAAATGGAACAGAATCCAACATGCATAGGTACTGTCATGGGTAGGGTTGCCAAACACCCCAAAGTAAAGCATGCGCAGACAAAGTGCGCACCTTGTGCTTTTTCAACCAAAACATCCCTTTACATTTGAAATACCCCTAACAATATATTCCCTGAAAGTAGACACATGAAACTTTGTAGGCATACTCAACTTGTTGCAGCGGGAGCATCTTTCTGGAAGTAATCCCTCGAAAAATTCTTTGGTTGCAAAAGGTTTCCCTAAAAAATGTAAAAACAAACAGAATAAACACATTTTCCTAAAATATCAATATGCACAAGGCCCTCCGAACAGAAAAATACCCAACATGCATAGGTACTTTTAACTTTAACGAAGATGTTTTCTCCCTCTGTTGACAGGTCATTTTTCACTCTGTTTAAAAATAAATTAAATCATATATATATCAGTACCCCCCCCCCCTGTTCCTGCCCAGGAGACCACCCCCCCAAACTGAAAACTCTTTTTAGCAAATACAAGCTACTACAACCACTCTCCACGCTATAAAGGGTTAAATAAAAAAGGTGGACTCCCCCTCCCTGTGCGGGGGACCCACATTTTTTTTTCATTTTTAAGGGTTAAAACTCTTAAATATTAAAAAAAAATGGTGTGGGGTTTCCATTACCAGCATAACCAGCCCTGGGGACCAGTTATGCAGGGATTTCAGAATAAGCTTCAGTGGCCGCCGGCCCTGGAGGCTACAAGCCCATAGACCTGTCGCTTCTGCCCACCTGAGCTTTGGGGAGGCAGGTAATGGGGAAACTAAGGGTTAATGGCAAGTCACCCGCTAGCCCCAGGGCCCACCGGGCATTGTCCCGAATTTCCCTATAGATCTGTCCTTGAGCACTGTGTCCCACGATGATCAGTCTGGCTTCTGCTCTCCTGCTGCTATTGGAAGCCTTTTATACCTGCGTGATGGGACATAAAACGTTAATATTGGCAGCAGCAGTGGCGGCGTTGGCGCTTTGGTTGGTTTCCCCAGGTCTCTCCCCCCCCCTCCCCTCGGCTCTCCAGGGATAGACGGGTGCACAGGCTTGGGTGCTCCCCAGACACAGTTGGGGGACGGAGCTGGCCGGTTACGTGTTATTCCCTGGATGAGGACACTAGTGGGCTTTGCTGTCCATTTCGCGTGGTCCTCGCTCTCGTTGGCAACCCGGGTGGTGCTTGGTTTGTGTCTCCCCTCTGATTTTTTTCAGGAGGGTGGAGGGGTGCGCTGGCTTGTGCGGATCCTGGGGCATCTACAGCTGAGGAGCCAAGACATGAGGATGACTCTTCAGGAAAGGGTTTACATGTATTTGGTATACCCTACATGTCACCTTAGAGTCTACCCTGTCACTTATACTTCCAGCTCTTATACCTGGTTGCTATATATAATGCGAAGGACAAGGAGGGAATTCTAGGGCTATGCCACAGGAGACTGAAAGAGTTAGACTCTGCTTGCTCTTTTCCACCATTTTATTTGTCGAAATCCTAAACAAAATGAGTGAAGCTGCCAGTTTAAAAGGATACTGTATTGCTATGCAGATATGGTCTCTTCACTGGAAATGTTCAGGGCCAGAGCATCCCAGGGCCTCTGCTCCACTGAAGTAGAGGATTTTGAAGGTGGGAGCTGCCAGAGAATCGGAGCATTTGATGTTGTTCCTTATCGTTTTCCTCTTCTGTGATTTAAACAAAAACTTTTAGGATTGCCCCCATACTGGTTTACTTATCCGCATGCTGTGTCCAAGTTTCTATATTTCTGTGTGTCTGAGCCTAAGGTGGGTGTGGCTTTCCTGGCCTTTCACTGTAACAGGTGAACTCGTCAGTAGCTTTGCTAAATCACACAGCAGTCATTACCTTTCCAGGTGAGAATGCTGCAGTAGCCCCCTAGCTTTTGGTACACAAGATTGTAATCTCCTTATCTGCAGAGTTGAATTAATGCAAAAGGGGTTAATCCTGTATCTGCCACAGCCAATCAGAGCATTAGCAAGCCAATCAGGAATCTCTGATATATACCTCCAGAACACCACTTTGGTTTAAATTGCTACAGATAATGTTTTTCTTTGTTATCACAGATTATCTAATGGATTATATAAAAGTTTAAGATGAAAAAGGACAACCAAGCTATAGAACACAGGTGTTCTGATAACTTCTGCCCTGTTCATACATTGGATCATAGCTGCCTTTTCTGCAAGGATAACTGTTTTATCTATCCACACTTTATCCAGAGCTTAATGGAAGAAGAGTGATTTTTTTCTCAGTAAAAGATATCTTTGCCTAGCTCTATTAAAAGTTGGTGGCCGGGTGCATCCAGGAGCAATTTCACATTTACCTGATACACTAAGGAATGGTAGGTTGTTTCAATGTTCTCCATACCTTTCCAGATAATTTGAATAGATTTTGGTGCCTAGTTAGACTCAGCAACTTAAGTGGGGCTGGCCGGAAAGTTTGGCCAGCCCTGGAATATCAAACTTTATTTTACTCCTGTTCCTGGGCTATGGCAGACACGGCTTGCACATCCTCTTTGACTGGAAACCATTCAGGTTCATAGGGCAGGTGTGCTCAGGCTGAACATGTTGTCAATCACCCAGCCAATGAAACCTTTTGGCCACCAGAGGTCACTTGGGACTCATGTCCAGACCTAGTGAGCAATTGCCCCAAATTCCAGGTTATTGGTAACTAGAGGGCATGCAATGGAAAATCCTTGTCATTTAAACCCCCTCCTAAGCCTAAGCATCTAGAAGCTTAGTTTTTCACTTTTAGGGATTACTTCCTTTCTTGATTTCTTTGTATTATTCCTCCTTTCTTTCTGGTCTGTTTCTCTTCTTCTCTTTATGCCATTTACATTTCAGTCATTGGTCTATATAGTGGTCCCTTGGGCATTTGGCTCGAACTGCTGCCCAAATCACACTGCGCTGAAGCACAGTGCACCCCAGGTGTTGGTGGGCCCACACGATATCGACAAGATCGGTCGTTGTGTGGCTCCTAGCCTGTGCTGCAATAACAGGCTGATCGGCAGTAACAAAGCGTGCACTCAGTCTTATATTGGACTGAGCTGTGCCATGGGTGGGCATTTCATTTGATTTTGCCTAGTAAGGTCAATACGTTTGTGTTCTGCTTAATAATGGGCCATTTTGATAAAAAAAAAATTAATGACCTGCTGACATCCCTTTAACGCCAGGCAGGATTTGTGCAGGCACAGGTATTTAACCCCTTGAAGGTGTCTGTTCCTGCTTGATTGCCCATCCCTGATGAAGAGGTGAATTGCACTCCAAAACATTGGACTATGCTATGGACTATAGACAGATATGTAAGTTTGTTACCCATACTATGCGCTACTTTGGCCTCTTTACTATGTGAAGTGAAATGCATCCATTTTTTAAATAACACCAGAAGTAATATTTGGGTAAATGGGTTTGATAAGATATGTCAGTTAAAAGGTAACTTTACCTATATACTTATCCCCACTAAACAAAACGGATTATAAATGCTGCTCAAGGGCAAAATGGGGGAAGATATGGCCAGATTTATGAAGGGGGGCCAAAAAAACCTTTTCCAATATATTGGTGACAGAAAGGAGAAAACAGTGCAGTTTCAAAAATTACAAATGGGGAGAATAATTATATTGATGGGAATAAGCCTGTGGCTGACCATCTGAATACTTTTGTTCACTATCAGCTGGCGGCTTTCAAACCCATACCATGTATTGCCATGGCATTGCATCCAGCTGGTTCTATTGAAACTGCGAACCAGGGGGTAAATGGGCCCCCCCTATTTTAAACCCAACTTGGGAACTCAATACACCACTCAACCCCGCCAAGAAAAAATTATCTTAGTATAACAAAAAATGTATATCACAAATTTATTTTATATGATATTAAAAGCTTAGTACAAGTACATCTGCCTCAACACAATTGGTTAAGCAAATAAATACATAATCCACATCATACTGAGCATATATAAGCAATCCATATATTTATAAAGTATATAGAATTTGCGGTTTCCTTATCTTGCTGTGGACCGACACTTGTCTTTGGGGCGAACTAGTTTCACCTGTAGATAGACTTCCTCAGCGCCCTGTTCAGACTTCTATATAGAATCATAAGCAGTATGAACAGCATACCTCAGTAATATAGTCTCTCATAATTTCATTACATTCCGCTATAATAAGTACCTGTTGCATCCAAAAACTGTCTTGGTCTGGACCACCTCTGATGTATAGATTATATCTAAACTATCAAGTATATGTGTTCTATGGTTCATAAGGGAGTACAACTATTTCCCAGATGTTATGGTGCAGGTGGAAATTCGAGTGCAGGGCGGAGACAAGGCGGGACCTACAGCATACAAAGGAAAAGCATGCATAAATGTAAGTCTATATAAGGGGCCAGGTTCTCCGTGTTCACAGTGCCCAGCAGAAAGCTGGGACAAATGTCAAAAATATCAAAGATGAATTACCTGTAATGCGTCCATATTCAGATACAGCATAGGGAGGGGCAGATGGAAGAGCCACCTCCCTCCCTTGTCAGCATAACCCCCGGCGCCCGTATGATGTGGAGCGAGCGGCCGCACAAAGTGAGGCCGCTTATGGGTAACACACACCATGACGTGTGCGCCGCAACTCCGCCCCCCGGCCCGCCTCGCTCTCACGAGCGTCTGTGGTTGCCGGGGGAACCTGAGGGGAGCGCCGTGTCAGGGACGTCAGAACGTACAGGCGCCCTGTGAATGTATGCGACGCACCAGCGCTTCCGCCATCCCTTGGCCCGCCTCGTTGCCAGGGGAACATGGACGGCGCACCGCGTCCGAGACGCCAGACCTCCCAGTGCTCCCAAGATGTTCCGGGCAGAGCGCAAAAGCGCTTCCGCCATACAATAATAGTGCACCAGGCTCCTGACGTCCCCCATGCGCCAGGGGAGTTTCCACCCTCTCATTCTTTTGTGGACCTAGACTGAAAAAAAACTTTTTTAGTTATTAAATTAACACACAAAGCCCAACTAAAATAATATATGGGGAGAGTGCGGAACCGCAATTATCTCTAGATTAATGGCCGGATTACGTAAAGGCATACTAATAAAAGCATGCACATTTTTAATTATTAAAAGTTAATATTTAAAAAAAAAAAAAGAATATTTAGCTACATTTGCGGTCCTATATGAATGCTAGCCCAATTATATCTCATTTGATGATTAGCTAGTAGGGGCATCAGTATTATTGTGTATAGAACATTAACCTGTTCTAGGTCCTCTTTATATCCCATTATGATTGCCTAGAGGGGACCTTGCATAATTAAAGTATAGAACAGTGGCCTAATGGCAATCCTATATTCCTTCGAGGGAAGGGCATAAAGTAGATAAAAAAAAGGCCTTCATGACAGCAAGGGGGCCAGACACTAGGGTGCCCGCCTTTGTCTCCCCAAAGCACCCGAACGTAGATTCCTCCACCTGCTTTCAAACTGATTTATATCCACGGAAAGTGGAAACCCTAAAGTACTATATAGTTTGTGTCTGACATGATCAAATTTTCGAGTAATAATAACATGGGTAAGTATCCATTAACTGTATAATGTATACACACATGGGCCCTCCAGACCACTACGGTTGTACATCTCAAAACATGAAACACATGAGAGGAAAAAGAAAGAATAGTGAAAAAAAAAGAAAAAATGGACCCTTTAATTCTTGAAGGAAGGGTACAAAGCTTAAGGATTTAAACCCGGATATCGGTGGGCCTTATAATGGTGTATCCACTGCGTCTCACGCTGGAGGGTGACTTTCTGTACGTCCCCTCCCCGTGGGTTATGATGTATTCTATCGATACATACAAAGTACATTTCCTTTGGATTTTTTCTGTGCCACGTGGCACAGATATATCGATGATATCATTTTGATTTGGACTGATACGCAAAGTAATCTGGAAAAATTTGTGACAGAATTAAACACCAACGATTTAAATTTAAAATTTACATTGGAATTTAGTCAGGTGGCGATTAATTTTTTAGACCTGACAGTAATGTTGAGCCAAGAGGGATTAGTAACTACGAAATTTTACCGCAAACCCACTGCGGCCAACACAATGCTTCGGGCCTCTAGTGCCCACCCAAAATCTTTGCTTAAGAGCATTCCGTACGGCGAGTACGTAAGAGCTCGCCGGAATTGCACTTTTGAAGCCGATTTTCAACAGGCAGCTAAAGACATATATTCTAGACTAAGCAACCGAGGCTATAGCAATGCATTACTTAAACAAGCTTATAAACGAGCCCACAAGAAATCTAGGGATGAACTGCTATACAAGCCGAGGATAACTAAGAATGATTCGTCCTTGTCCATGATTATGACATTCTCCACTCACCATTACATGAATAGAAAAATGGCGGGGCCAGGGTGCGCCAGTGCAGCCTCCGAGTTACCAGCCCTTATGCCTGATGCCCAATCTAGTTTTCGTTTGTGTTTTTTTTTTTTTTGTGAGGGCACACTTTTTTTGTTTAAAAAAAAAATCAGAGAAAGTGGGGGAAAAAATTGCCAGCTTTAATTTCATTGAAGAAAATGATGCCTTGTACAACTCGATGACAGAGATTCAAAAAAACGTTTTTGCCAGTTGTAAATTCTCGGATGGAAGTGATAATTCTCACCATGATTTCTCACTTCCTTCGCATAAACAAAAACATCTCAGAAGGAGCCTAGAATCATGTGTGACTGCGACTCGTATTGAGCACCCGACCAAGATTTTTGTTCACGGCTCTGAATCAAGTGTCGTGTCCACTCCCCCTCCCCTAAAAAAAATAACAAATTTTGTGAAAATGCACTGTACTGGTGCAGATTTTCCCCAGCAAGCACTGTATGTTCAGAACATGACACTGCTGTGCCACAATGCATTTAGGTGGTGCTTTCATTACCAAATCACTGCAATGGGGTTAAGGGCGTTGCCAATAAAGGTTGTTATGCTGTTTTCACACATGATCAAAAATGTGTGTTGAAGTAGCACCAAATGGAGTAGATGTGTATTATTGATTTCTAGGACTCTCTCTCCTTATTGCCATCCACTAATTTTCCACCCAAGCACTAATAAATATACGAATACTTTATTGACAGCCAAGTAAGTACAGGATACATACAAGGAATGCTTCTTGGAAGGGAGGTACCCCGTTAGAGCTATAAACATGAATTATAAAAATTAAACATTTTAACATATACATATATTATTATACTATTATACATTTTAACATATTTACATATGATATTGGTGGTAAATCAGTCACATGGTAAGGACAGGGAGTTTGCGGTAGATTATTCAGTGGTGGTTATTTAGCGCCTTAATGGCTAGAGGAAAAAAATATTTTTGTATCTGGAGGTTCTTGTCGAAAGCGCCAGGTACCTCTGGCCAGAGGGCAAGAGTTTGAAAAATGAATGACCTGGGTGTGTTGGGTCATCAGTTATTCTTTTTGCCTTTGAGCAGATCCTTTCCATGAATTGTTCCTCCAGGGATGATAAGGGGGCATCCAATGATCCGCTCGGCAGTCCTGGTAATCCTCTTCAGCCTGTTCTTGTCCTTGGCTGTGGTCCCGCGATACCAGACAGTGAAGGAGGAGGTCAGAAGTGAGCCTATGGCACCATTGAAAAAGGTTTTTAGGATCCTTTTAGACATACCGTATCTTGCTAGTTGTCTCAAACAAGATACGGAATATAGTGCATACTTATGACCCTTTTCAGGTATTTTTTCGAATTGTTGTTTTACCAAAGACTGTTAAAACTTCTTCCTACATTTCAAATCTGTGCACACTTGCTGTAAATGAATTCATGTTGGTTGTCAAAGAAGTAATTTAGACACATCTGTTCAAATATGCATTTCAGATCAACTTTGCGCTGGTTCTAATAATATGGCAGGGTTCTTGACGGGTATTGTATCCCTAAAGTACACACCAGATGGCATTTATTAGAGGATGAATAGAAATAAAGTTAAGGATGCTGATCATTTTGTCTTGAGTCACTCTTCTTTTAGCTGTGAAATAATGTTGGGAATATGTAAATGCTTAATTAAAGTCTGCAGAAGACTTCTGTTGAATGGGAATCTGTATAAGTGAAATAATGATTAAAACCTGTGTGTTGTATATGTGACGTGCTCTTTGTTTATGTGTTATTTCCATATCACTTTACTAAAGTACATATTTTAAGGCCAACAGAATAGTCTAAATGCTGAAATAATATTCTCCCCTAAGAAGAAATGTAACTGTATACTACAAATTAGTCACATGTTAATGCTGCCTTGGAAACATGAGTGTATGTATTGCATATTGCCTAAGCTATTTTCCTTTAACAATTAAGCTACCAGGGTGTTTTTTCTCAAAGTAAATGCCCAGTTTCATATCTCCCACTACTTGCTATACAGATTTGTAAATTTGAAAGCTGCCCCACAGCCACTGTATTAAAGTATATTTTATTATTGATTTTGCAATATCAGTCAGTCAATGTTTTGGGGAACCCTTTATCAAGATCAAACATGCATAGAAATTAAAAGTTAAAAAAAAAAAACTGCAACAATAAGAAAGGTGTAGCCAAGCAGTACCCCATCCCCATTATCCTGCAAGGCACCACATGGTTGATTCAGAGCCAGGTGAGAATTCTCACTCCTTTTGGGGCTGATTTAGTGGCAGGAGAAAATTTACACCTTGTGAACAATGAAAGAGAATTCTCACCTGGCTCTGAATCGACCCCCATGTGTGATGTCAGAACAGCAGTAAACACAAAAGTGAAGAAAATTAATCTGCAATTACAATCCAAAAGTAAAATGAATTGGCAAATCTGGTTATGCATCAGACCCTGTTCAGTTCACCCCCCCTAAAACCACTAGCATGGAAATCCTGCAATTGCTGATGCATAGTGGACCATCGGTGGCCAATGAGAGGCAGAAATGAGTGGGAGCAGGGACTGTTGCTGACACACAGTCTGAGGTGGGAAACTGTGAGCTGGGGGTGTTTCTGTCCCTTACTGCTGACATAGCGTATGATCTTGCAGCAGTGGGTGTACCTAGGTATACATACTACCTGTTGGGAACCACTGCTCTAAAATTCTCCTTCTAGAGATAACACATGCTTCCTCACTCATTAACCCTTTAAATGCCAGCCACGTAAAATTTACGTGGTTGCCTCTCCGTCACTTAAGTGCCAGCCACGTAAAATGTACATGCCGGGCATTTACCCCTGCTAGTGGGCAAAAAAAAAAAAAACTCACCTGACCCCTCGTTGGATCCGGCCGGGTCTCCTCTTTAATTTGGTGCCATCCGATCCCCCGTGGGGGAGAGCCCCCGGAATAGGCCCCCCCCCCCCCGCTTCTGCAGCAGCAGCTACTAACTGTAAAAAAAAATAAAATAAAAATGACATTCACTTACCTGTGTGTGCGCTGGCTCCTGCTGTCCCTCCTCTTCACCTGGGGGGCCTCCGATCCCCCCCCCCAGGGCTTACCAATCTTCAGGAGAGAGCCCGGGAGGCTCTCTCCTCCTCGATGGCGGCCGCCATCTTGTCGCTATGACGTCATCCCGTTCCGTCTCCCCGTCAAGCCCCGCCCCTTTTGGGGGCGGGGCTATGATGTAATCCCTGTCCCGATCAGCGGCTTCAGCTCTTTCAGCTGTCAGATGCCGGTGATCGGTGCCGGTGAAGGAGGTGGCAGGAGATCCTCCGATCTCCTGCCTCCCCCTTCTCTGGATGCCGATCACCGGCATCTGTCATCAGAGCGGAGCGGGACAAAGGAGCTTACAATCGGAGGTAAGTACAGTAAAAAATTTTTTTTTTTTTTTCTTTAATAAAATACTTTTGTGTGGTGTTTTTTTTCAGTTAACCCTTTGTGAACTGGTAAGGAGTCCATGAGACCCCTTATACCAGTTCACAAGGCTCTGGGTCTGGCAAGTCACCTGCGGCTAGTGGGTGACTTGCCATTAACCCCCAGCCCCCCATTACCTGCCTCCCCAACGGCCAGGGGGGGCAGAAGGGCCCGGGTCACTTAGTGGCTATGTGGGCTAGTAGCCTGCAGGGCCAGGGGCCACCAACGCTGGCCCCTGCGCCCTGTTCTACAAGCCCCCATAGCTGGCCCGGGTCGGTAATGCTGGGTAGGGGGGACCCTACGTAATTTTTTGGGGGGGATTTTTAAGGGTTTTTAACCCTTAAAATTCCCCCAAAAAATGGGGTCCCCCCTAGGAGGGGGAACCCTATGTCATTTTTTTTTTAACTAACCCTTTTGTGTTCTGTCATCCAGCAGCTATAAAAGGCTTCTAGCAAGTGAGCAGAAGCCAGTGATCGCCGAGGGACAGAGTGCTCCACTATGGATGGGAGGTAAGTATTAAAAAAAAAAATATATATTTTTTCTCTGTGTGTCTGTGTTTTTTTTTACATTTAACCCCTTGTGAACTGGTAAGGGGTCCATGACCCCTATACCAGTTCACAAGGCTGGGGGAGGTGGCAAGTCACCTGCGCTAGCCGGTGACTTGCCATTAACCCCTGGCACCCCCATTACCTGCCTCCCCAAAGCCCAGGGGGGGGGCAGAAGAGCCCGGGCCCACTGGCTATGCGGGCTTGTAGCCTGCAGGGCCAGGGGCCACAAAAGCTGGCCCCTGCGCCCTGTTCCTCCAAACCCTGCATAGCTGGTCCCGGGCTGGTTACTTTGGGTAAGGGGGGGCCCATGTCATTTTTTTTTTTTAAGGGTTTTAACCCTTAAAAATCCCCCCCAAAAATGCCCCCCCCCCCCCCTCCTGGGAGGGGGGACCCTATGTCATTTTTTTTTCTCGATTTAACCCTTTGTAGTGTGGATGGTAGTTGTATTTTATTTGTAAATGTTAAAAATTACTTGTTTCAGTTAGGGGGGTCTCCTGGGCAGGAACAGGGGGCTACCGATAAATATGTGGTACCGTTCTAATCGGTAGAAATGGGGCTTTCACATGCAATATGGTTTTCCCTAATCAAATACATTTTTTATTTAAAATAAAGGAGGCAATTTTCTAAAAAAATTTTTTATTTATTTTTTTTACTTAATAATAAATAAAATTAATAATAAATACAATTTACAAACAAGACATTTCATGTTAAAGCCTAAACTCTGCTGCAAAAAATATATATATAATTTTCCTGAAAATTCCAGCAAAAATGACGCAAAACATGGCGCAAAAAGACCTGTCAACAGAGGGTGACAAAATCTCAAGTAGGCTGGCAATTAAAAGGGTTAATATTACCTCTGCATGTTGGGTATTGTTCTGTTCGGGGGACCTTGAACTTTCAGACTTAGCTTGTTTTTTCTTTTTTGCATATTTATATTTTAGGATAAGGTGTTTTTTATTCTGCTTTTTTATACATTTTTTAGGGAAACTCTGCGCAACCAAAGAGTTCTTTGAGGGATTAATTCCAGAAAGATGAGCCCACTACAACAAGCTGGGTACGCTTAGAAAGCTTAACATGTGTACTTTCAGGGAATATATGGTTTATGGGGGATATTCCGAATGTAAAGGGTTGTTTTGGTTGAAAAATCGCAAGGTGCGCACTTTGTCTGCAGAGCTGAAATTTTCAAGAAAAATTACCGTTATGCTCATGCTTTACTTTGGGGTGTTTGGCAACTCTTCCCTTGACAGAACCTATGCATGTTGGGTATCGTTCTGTTCGGGGGGATGTTGCTTTTTCAGATTATACTTGTTTTTTCTTGTTTGTATATAGTTTTTTTTAGGAAAATGTGGCTTTGATTCTGCTTTTTTATCCTTTTTTTAGGGAAACTCTTTGCAACCAAAGAATACATTGAGGGATTACTTCTAGAAAACTGTGGCCACATCAACAAGCCTGGTACAAATAGAAAGCCTGAGGTGTGTACTTCCAGAGAATATATAGTTTGTGGGGGGTATTTCAAATGTAAAGGGTTGTTTTTCTGGAAAAACTGCAAGGTGCGCATAGCGCATATCACAGTTGTATTTTTTCTGAAAATCCCCTAAAGCTCTGTTTCAGTTTGGGGGAGTCTCCTGGGCAGCAAAAGGTGTCTACCTATACATATGTAGTACCGCTGTGACTGGGAGAAATTGGGATTTCACAAGCAATAAGATTTTGACAAACTTACATTTTTTATTACAAAAAAACACTACAAATTGTAAAAAATTGATTTTTTTTTTATTTTTTTGCACATATTTCGCCCAAAAATATTGAGAATACACCTAAAAAATGACAAACAAGACATTTCATGTTAAAGCTCAGACTCTGCTGAAAAAAACAATATATCATTTTCCTGGGAAATCCCTGGAAATCCCTTCAAAAATCACATTTGAACATGGGGAGTGCAAAATAGTGCAAAATGGTCTGGCAACAGAGTGTGACAAAAACTCCAGGTAGGCTGGCACTTAAAGGGTTAAAGGCTTATGATGACTCTGCCTCTAGTCTGCCTCTGCTGTGACTAAATCTACTTTTTTAAAGAGCCAGTATAGGCTAGGTGTACCTTCCAGTGTCTTGCCTCTCAAAGAGATGATTTCTGCCAAGGCTGGATTTTCACAGCATGTGGTCATTTGACAAGCAGGGCTCCCTATTGTTTGTGTGTGTGATACATATATATATATATATATATATATATATATATGTATTTATTTACAACGGGTGAAAAAAGTATTGTACACAAGTAAATATATATTTTAAAGGTGCTATTGAAATAAGCTTTTCTTAACATCCCATCAACTCCACACCTGAGAAGAAAACCTTAGATGTCCATAAATTATGTATGTGTAAAAATGAGAAATGACTCAGGAAAAATGTGTTGAACACCTGTAACAAGAGATGTGCAAAAAGCCATCGGAAGAGTTACCCAAGGTCCACACAATGCACACACACAACCCAAGACTCCATTACTGAACATGTTGAAGTGTGTTTAAAGTGGACCAACACCGAGAGGTGATCGGCCCGGAAATCTATAAGATTCCCGGGCCGATCACCTCCCACCCCGCGGGACATCCGAGATCGGGATGTCCCGCGGGGTGAAACCCCCCCAGACACCCCAAAACGCATACCTGATCTTCGGCGGCGGCCGGCCGCCGCCGCCTCCCTCGCGCCCCTGTAGGCGTGTGCGCGCCCGCGCCGGCCATCTGCGAATGGCCGGCGGGGGCGCGCGCGTGCCGAAAGTGACGCGAGGGAGGAGGCGGCAGCCGCTTGGACGTTCCTGATCCCCGCCTGGACGTTGGCGGGGATTGGACCGTCCAGTCACGTGGGAGCGGGGACAGGTAAGATTTTGGGGCTTTCTGGGGGGTTTCACACAGCGGGGCACCCCCGATCGGGGTGCCCCGCCGAAGTGGACCAAAACCCAGGATAGTCAAAATCCTGGGTGTTGGTCCACTTTAAAGTTAGCTCAACAGCATTTATACAAGCCTGGGAAATATTGGGAGCATATAGTTTGGTCAGCTGACACCATAATTGAACTGATGCCAAACGCTCAGTCAAGAAAACTTGGTTTCAGAGAGAGGACATAAAGCTGCTAGAATGTCCCAGCCAATCACTTGACCTAAATCAATTTGAAAATCTTTGGAAGTAACTAAAGCTCTGAGTACATAGAAGAAAAGGGGGTATAAAAGTATTCTAAAAGTAAGAAGTAATGGCTGAAATCACACCTGAGCAATGCATGCAACAAGTTTTTCCATACAGGAAGCAAAACCCCAAGTTGGGATGCCCCTGGGGCAGGGACCAATCATCCGTATAATGAAAAACCCAGTGATTGACCCACTTTTAAATATATTTCAGGGTGTCATGTCTCAATTATTTATATATATATATATATATATATATATATATATATATATATATATATATATATATATTATATATTTTAATTTAAAATATAATTTATTTATTTTTTTGCATTGGTACATGATGTGTACCAATGCTCGCAGCTTGGGCAACAAGCTCTGTGAATTAATGGCTTTCATATCCAGAGATGAATTGGATCTTGTTGCAATAACAGAGACTTGGTTCAAGGATCACAATGACTGGGAGATAGCCATACCCGGTTACACATTGTACAGAAAAGACAGATTGGATAGAAAGGGCGGTGGAGTAGCCATTTATGTCAAGACTACACTTCAATCAACAATAATTCAGCATACACATAATGAACTAGAAACTCTCTGGGTTACCATGCAGACTAAGGAGGGAGCTGTGGTCAGAATTGGTGTGATATATAGGCCCCCTGGACATTCTGAGGATCTAGATAACCTGTTAATAGATGAAATCAGTGGAATGGCATAGAAGGGGGACATTGTAATTACAGGTGACTTCAACATGCCTGATGTGGACTGGAATATCCCAAGTGCATCGACATGCAAGAGCAGGACCATATTAGAGGCACTTAATGGAGTGTCTCTAAAACAACTTGTGACATTGCCAACTAGAGGAGATAACATTCTGGACTTAGTTCTGACCAATGGGGATCTGGTGTCCGAGGTCAGGGTTGAAGAAAATCTGGGTTCCAGTGACCATCAATGCTTATGGTTCAGAATAAAAACAGACATTGTGCAATCACACACCAGAACCAAAGTGCTAGACTTTAGGAAGACAAACTTCAAGGAAATGGCGGAGTATGTAGAAAGAAAATTAGGTGAGTGGAACAGTGTAGCAGAAGTGAGTGCCCAGTGGTCACTGTTAAAAATGGCCATCTTAAAGGCAACTAAGCAATATGTGAAACAAACTAGCTAGAATAAAAGGAAGAAGAAACCATTATGGTTTACTAGGGAAGTCAGCACTATCATAAAAGATAAGAAGTCTGCCTATAAGAAGTATAAAGTAAGTGGAAGTGTAGCTGACAGAGAGGCGTATAAAATGAAACAGAGGGAAGCAGAACTGATTATAAGGACTGCTAAAGGGCAAAAGGAGGAAGAAATGGCCAAATCTATGAAGAGGGGAGATAAAACCTTTTTCCGATATATTGGTGAAAGAAGAAAACAATGCAGTCTCAAAAATTAGAAATAGGGAAAATAAATATATTGACGGAGATAAGGCTGTGGCTGACCATCTGAATAGCTACTTTTGTTCGGTATTTTCAGATAGTAGCAGGCATGGCCATAGCACAGCATCCAGCTGGGAGGGCACAGCTCCGGAGTTTCTGGAGGCTGATGTCCTATCCAAGCTGGCACATCTAAAGGTAAGTAAGGCGATGGGTCCAGATGGAATCCACCCCAGAGTTCTAAGGGAACTTAGGTTTGTGGTTGCAGCCACTCTGACTGATTTACTTAACCATTCCCTTTCAACTGGTGAGGTTCCATATGTTTGGAGAATGGCCAATGTCGTACCAATCCATAAAAAAGGGAGTAGAGAAGAAGCCAGTAATTACAGGCCAGTTAGTTTAACATCTATAGTGGTTGCAGCCGGCATAGCCTATGGTCATGGACTCTTCCCCCCCCTCCCCCCCGGGCTTTGGGGAGGCAGGTAATTCGGAGGCTCAGGGTTAATGGCAAGTCACCCGCTAGCTACATCGTTTTTTATTTAAGGCCAAAATGTCCCCTGCTGGGATTTGTCATTAGTTCTTCAAGGACTAAAGTTACCTCCTTTTGGACCCATTAAAGACTCAGTATTGTTGTCCCTAAAGATTACTTGCATCCTAGCAATTTCATCAGCCAAGCGGGTTGGTGAGCTGCATGCCCTGTCAATTAAATAAAACCTTACCTGAGAAAGTTACCAGACAGACTTCCTTTAAGACCAGATTTACCTAAAATGACCTCAAAACTTCACAGGGAACGGGTCAGTCAGATCAGGAGGACAGGTCCTTAGAGCTCCTAGATGCCAGAAAACTGGTTCTTCTCCATTTACAGCCTACAGCAGAATGGAGAAAGTCGGATCATCTATTGTTTTCCTTTGGTGGAAGAGCAAGGAGTGGCAGGCATCTAAAGCATCCATAGCGAGATGGATCAGAGATGTTATAGCTTATAATGGTGGCATCTCAGTGGAAGAAATATGTAAGGCCACCACCTGGTCTTCATCACACACCTTCCTGAGGCACTACAAGGTGGACTTATCGACCAGCAGAATTAAATCAAACCAGTTCTTCAGGCAGTCTGCCCACCCTAATGTTGGACACTGTGTGTTTGCTTGCCTTCTGTGGCTAAGCAGTCTTGAAGGTCGCCTAGGGAAAACTCCGGTTATTCTTACAGGTAAATGTTTTTCCAACAGTCGTCCAAGACGGCGTCCTACACCCCCCACCCCATTGTTTTCATACCTATTCTGGCTTGGTTGTACGGGTGTTACTTTTTGCCTATTTCCCCTTGGATCTTGGATTATTCCTGTATGATTGCCTAAAAACACTGAGGCAGCAGAAGGGACAGGGCTTTAATACTCAGTTTGTGTTTCCTGTTTAGGAAGAGGAAGTAGTTAAGCCGTCCTGAATGACTATTGGAAATACTGTTACCAGTATTTTTTTTTTTTATAAATCAGGAAAAATCTGTTTTTGCCTGCAGTTTGGAAAATAATTAAGTGGACATTTAGTCCCCCTATGAGGAGTGAACACGTAAAAAAAAGAAAAAAAGATTTTAGCATTTGCACCATAGGATGCCCTAACATATCTCTCCCCCCCCCCCCGTCTTATGGGGAGCAAAAAAAAAAACGATTTCATTTTTACTTCCTTGTCAGGATTTCATTTTGATGCCAGGCATTTCCAGAATTTTGCTAGTTTATCATTTATCAGTGACGTATAGTTATATATGAGTTATAGGGGCATCATTGACCTATGCACAACTATTTGGTGGTGAATGATGCGGCCCAATCAACTGTACTTGCTCCATGTGGTCCTCGAGTACTTTAACAAGCTAAGTTTTGGGTATATAGACTATGATTACAGCAGATCATGAAGACATCAGAAAGCATCATAGATGTTTTCCTTCTAATGTTGAATGACATCTTTGGTTGGAAACTCAAATCGAAAGCAACTCATCATCTTTCACTTTTCAGCATTTTAGCAACAGGCCAAATGTATAAAAGCCTAGAGGTGACTTAGAAAAACATTTCCTGTGCATACAGTATATTCAACAGTTAAGGATTATTTGCTGTGGCTGAGCTGGGCATGCCATGGAACAGATTTAGGAGTGTTGAGCATGCTCTACTGTGGTCAGACAGCTGCGGGACTACTGTGGCTTGCTGGACCTGCTCCTGTTAAGGGCTTCAAGGGACATGGTAGCTGTAGGGCCACTTTTTGTGTGATCTTGAAAGAATAAAATACAGTATCTTTTGCCCTGCAAGATGCACCCAGGATTTGGAGAAGAAAAATTATAAAGAAAAAAAAAAAAAATATTCTGAGCCAAATGGTGTGCTAATATACCCCTCCCAATCACCCTATTATAGACAGCATGCAGAATTCCCCCAATCACACCATTACATACCCCCACATTACAGGCAGTGAGGAGCATCTTAAATTACAGGTAGTGAGCAGTATTCCTCATTACAGGCAGTGTGCGGGCGTCCCAATTGCAGGCAGTGTGCGGGCGTCCCAATTGCAGGCAGTGTGCGGGGGTCCCAATTGCAGGCAATGTGTGGGGGTCCCAATTGCAGGCAGTGTGCGGGCGTCCCAATTGCAGGCAGTGTGCGGGCGTCCCAATTGCAGGCAGTGTGCGGGCGTCCCAATTGCAGGCAGTGTGCGGGCGTCCCAATTGCAGGCAGTGTGCGGGGGTCCCAATTGCAGGCAGTGTGCGGGGGTCCCAATTGCAGGCAATGTGCGGGGGTCCCAATTGCAGGCAGTGTGCGGGCGTCCCAATTGCAGGCAGTGTGCGGGCGTCCCAATTGCAGGCAGTGTGCGGGCGTCCCAATTGCAGGCAGTGTGCGGGCGTCCCAAATACAGTGTGCGGGCATCCCAAATACAGTGTGCGGGCATTACACATACAGGCAGTGTGCGGGCATTACACATACATGCAGTGTGCGGGCATTACACATACAGGCAGTGTGCGGGCATCCCAAATACAGGTAGTGTACAAGCATTCCAATTACAGGCAGTGTGCAGGCATCCCAAATGCAGACAGTGTGCAGCATGCCCCACAACAAAAAAAAACACATTCCTCAGCAGCCGTCACTCTAACACTCTCCTTACCGGTGTACGCTGCTCACAGGCCATGCCACACCCGTCTGCCTGAATCTGGTCTCTAGGTACAGCGGGCAACAGCGGAGACAACTGCAGTGGTGGCATCGCCGAGGGCAGCGGAAGCCGGTAATGTGTGTCTGGTTTTATGTCGATGGGAGATGGCTGCTGAGGCGTGGGAGCTGGGAATGCAAGTTTTTTTTTTTTTTTTTTTTTTTGCATTCGTTCGATAAGACGCGCTGGCCTTTCCCCCAACTTTTGGAGAAAAATAAGTGCATCTTATAGGATAAAGAATATGGTAGAATAAAAGGGCAAACTATGGAGCAGCACTGCAGAAAATGGAGGTGAGGCTCAAGGGACAGACATCAGGTCAGCTACTTCCTGGCTAATTATTGCTATTGGATTTAAATTCCCTTTTAAGTTATACTGTGTATATACTGTGTATGTGTGTATATACATATACGAATTACCATTTCCAACCTTTACACCCTAAAGATGGTGCAACATGGCACTGCTTGTATCTAAAAGATGCTAACATCCAGATTGTTTAAATAAAAAGAACAAAAATACAAAACTAAGAATATAGACCCAGAAGAGAAATACATTTTATGGTGGCAATATTAACTATGTACACAGATTTACGTATGTTATAGAGACAAGTATGGTATTTGGCGGGGGAGGGGTAAAATTGCTAAATAACAGGTTGTGGCTAAATTTTTGGTGAATGCTTTTGAAGGCCATTTTTTTTTTATCTAGTTTGGAGCTGAGCATTCAATTTGCACGGAAGCCTAAATAATAGGCACAAGATGGCTAAAAGCAGGGTAATGGTGTGTGCGTGTGTGTCATTGTTCTCCTCGCAGGTAGTGCTAATGCATTGCTCCTTTCACAAACTACAAGTATATATTTATTAGCAGCAAGGAAGCCATATGAAATGTTAAGTATATGCTTGTGAGAGCCAAATATATTGTCGTTTTACAAAGTAATGCCAGGGGACTTGGAGAGCCTCGGAAGGTGTTAATGAATTCCGTTTTACCACCTAGTGGCTCTTCATTTAGCTGCTTCTTTGGATGTGGATTTTGTTAAGTGTTTACTAGAGGAAATGGTTTCTGTAATTATAGCTACATAGAGAGCATTAAACTAGGCCAGATTTCATGCTAAAGGTAGGCATCTCATCTGCTATTGTTCTCTCTGATGCCTGGAGATACTAACAGCCCCACTATGATCATTAACTATCCTGTAGGTACGGCAAATATGTTGGGTCAACAGCTCTAACATTAAACCGGACCAACACCCGTTTTTACCTTAACAGTTGTTGGTCTGGCTGTGTGCTCATCGTAAGAAGTGAAGGTGGACATCCAGAATGCTGGAGCCCCCCTCGCAGCAAAACACATAAATAGCTTGTTTTACTCACCTGCATACCGAGCCAGTGTCGAGAACGGATTCCTGTGATTGGCCGCCGGGCGGTCACTTGGGCGCAGTCGCGTCCTCTGTGCCGGCCAACTATTTATGTGTTTTGCTGCGAGGGGGGCTCCAGCATTATGGATGCCCCAATTTACCAAATTGGCTGAACTTTTGCCAAAATTGACTATTGCCTTGGACAAGGTGTCTCTTCCCCTCTACCAGTTTTCTCCTAGGCCATTGTATATATACATCCCCTTGTACATGCATCGCTGTAGATTTGCTGTTTGTTAAACCGGACCTTCACCCTGAATAAGACCATATCTTATATATTTCCCCCACCCTATAAATACAGATTGCCCACCTTAAAATTCATCCTACCTGCATCTCCTGCATTTTCTGAGCCTTTAAACATCCAAGGTGGCGTCACCGGTATGGTAAACTAGGTTTCAATTTCGAATCTGAATCAGAATTATTTTGCTAAGTATGAATATAGCATACATACATTGGTAAGTAAGTTAAGCAAGGTTTTAACTGCTTTAAAGTGCACCTATACTCAGAGGGAAGTATATGTAGTCACCTATCCCCAGCCCACTGCGCCAAAACAGCCTGTGTTTCTTTGTTAACCTTAGTCTTTGCCCAGTATTCATAACACGAGCAGGATGCAGTTGGCCATATTGCTCCCTGGCTGAGCAGCCCCGCCCCCAATGATGATGCAATTAGTTAGAGCACACACAGCTCAGCAATGGGGAGCATTTCAACCTAACTGCCATTTGGTTGTAACAGAATTAATTAGCAAATGGCATACCATTCACCATAATACCATGTCCTGTTTTTTCCTGGTGTTTTATGAATATTGGGCAAAGGCTAAGGTAAATAAAGAAACACGGGCAGTTTTGGGGCACAGGGCAGGGGATAGAAGGTGACCACGTAAACCTCCTGAATATAGGTGAACTGTAAGGTTCAGAGTAACTATTTGAACTGAATAGTTAGTGATGCACAGGCTTGGAGTTACAGCTGAGAGAATAGGGAGCCACCTACCCAGAAAGCTATTCTATTCCAGCATGCCAACTAGATCATGGTTCCCAACCTAGAAAAAGACGAGGAAGAATATCTAGCAGGTAGAGAAACAAAGTCAAAGTTGACCCAGACAGCCAGTGCTTTCCAAGGCACCCCTATGATGGTGGGGGTTCTAGTTCAGCAACTAAGATTAGGAAGTGCAAGAGGTTAACCAAGGCTGGAAATATAAGGCTTACATATAATGAACACAGTTTAGATAGTAAGGTTAATTCATCCTAGTAGCCATACTTTGGGGGCAAATGATCACTGCGAATGCCTGTATCTAAAGGACTAGCTTTGTTATGTTGCTTTGGAGGATGGTAGCCACTTATGGGTGCAACATCTGTTTACGCTTGTTGCAGTGGATGGTAGACACTTTAGGGGCATTCACCCTTGGAAGTAGTGTTTTGGGGGTTAAAGGAGGCACCCGAGATTCCCCATCAAAGTGCTTGATGGATCTATGACATTTAGGGCATAAGCTGCAGAGGAAGCCTGCCCATAGCTTTACCAGAGAGCCTGGTCAGTGTTTGATCAGTTTGATGGCCCATGGAAGACACCGGGGAAAGCATTCAGGAAGGGGGGTGCAGCTGGGAAGCTCCAAAGCGCTTTACTAGTTCTGGGGGATCCCTCAACACCAAAGCCCACATGTTGCCTTCCGCCCCACAGACCTTCTGCTCCAAGTTTACCTACAAAATGTAGTGTCTGCATTTATGCCCAGTGGCGTAACTAAATGTTGAGCGTGCTAATATTGAATGGGGCCCCATCATGACTCATATAGTGACCTTTTTCCTGTTATTTTAACTAAATTACATAGTACCGCTGTACGGTCACAACCTCTTCACCCCCAATAGCTATGCCCTTGTTTATGCCCAGAGGTTCCCTCCTTGCACTTGCCATATATAAAGTGAATAATAACTTCTGTGCAGATGACATTAGCGTGCCTGTGTCTGGCATGTGGGTATGGTTTTTGTATGTAAGTGACTTAATTTTGCAAACAATTCTCCAAATATGTGTGGGCTGTGTATAGGCTTGTACTGCCAGGCAAGTCGGGATAGATGCGGGCTAAATAAAAATCCCTGACACTGATAATATTACTCCTGGAACAATTAGTTAAGAACATTTCCTTCAGAATTTCTATATTTGTACAGATAATCAAATGCTTTCATTTAATGTGCTTGCTACAATGCCAGTTAATTCCAGAAGTGCAGAACATAATCAATCCTGGACTAATCTAATTACTGTTATAAACATAACCTTGTCTCCCAAGAGAACAAGAACAGTTTTCTGGTTCCAAAATATGTTGTTCTTACCCAAGATTAAGTGCAGCTAATACACATTTCATTGGATATTGCAGCTTCCATAAACTGTTGCTATGGGAACAGTCACATAATACATAAAGTCTGAGCTGACATTCCAGCCTGTATTAAAGCATTTTCACTCTTAGTAGTAGTAAAAAAAATGTTTTTTTTTAGATAGCTAGTAAATGACAATATTTTTAATGTCTGGTTAAATCTCTTCAGCTGGCAGTATTTCAGCAGCTTTTTTTTCCTTTGCATTCAAATCCAATGTTCTGTGATTTTATTTATTAGCAATACAATATAACCTGAATACATATACAGACTAGACGAATAAATTGTTGACTTGCTCCACTGGCTCCTCTCATGTTCTGCGCTCATCAGCTTTTTGAATATAGATTACTGTACACAATGTCATCAGAAGGGATCATGCTGAAAAGTTGCAGAAATGTTAATAGGGTGCCTTGGAGAGAAGGTATTTTTTACTATGTGATCACCGTGTAAAATGGCTGACAACCATTCTGTTGCTTGCAACTTCTTAATGTGAAAAGATGGTGTCAGTTAATTAAAATGCCCTTTTTCCAATCAGTAATTCACAATGCATTATTGTGGAGGTAGCTGTCTTCCTACAGGCATCCTCATCACTGTGTTACAATGTACACAGTGTATGAGAAGCTGGATCCTGGTAATTGCATCAGTAGAAAGTTGTGTAAAAATGGTAGAAACAAAACTGAGCATCATTTAACATGTATCCCCTATTGAAAAAAGAATTCACATGGCCTGCAAAAGGTGCTTCTGCTTTTAGTCAGGTACCGTAGCTAGATTCCGGTATCAAAAAATGTCTTCTTTCATTTCTTCATCTCATTTTTCCATCTCAAGTGCACTCTTGGTCTTAATGGAGAAGCAGGTATCATGGTGCCTAGAACCGAAGGGAGCTTTGAGCATTTGAAATAGTGCCAAAACCAACAAAGGTACCTGATTTATTTTGACTCCAGCATATGGAGTTCTACTAACACCCACTAAGCTCTTTTTCACTGGAATGCAGGGGAAGCCTAATCTTCATAAAAAGTAACATTCCTGTATATATATGTATATAGATTAAAGATAAATAAAAAAATGAATGATAAAGTAATAACCTGAAACTGCAACAAGGTCTTGTATCATTAGAGCTCAAATAACTAAAATTGCCTCGATAAACCATAACTATGTGGTCCATGGCTGCCTTGAAAATGTTCCTCAATAACACCATAGGAACATACATAATAGTACCTTGTCAATCCACCACTAAATCAATTTAAATATCACATCACAGAACAAGGGTCTCATCCCTCCCCCCCAACTTGTTATCCATACTCTCTTCCATGCTTCTTTACAACACCCCGAACTCAATAATTCTTCCCGGAATAGGAGAGACCTAAAGTGTAAATTCACTGAACCTCAGAAAGAGAAAATCTTAGCCCATAAAGCATCACTGACCCGGACTAGTCTAAATTAAACAATAAATATCATTAACTTACCTTACATTGAGTCCCTCCAGTGCTCTCCTTCCTGCTATGTCAGTCTTCTTAGTGAGGAAATCACTACCTCATTCAGCTTTCATTCAGTCTCCACCCCGCTGACCTGGTCCTTGATTCAACCTTCAGTGGACTCAGAACGGAAACACCCCAACTCCCTCCCCAGACGTCCTGATTAGCTGCCTCTCTCTTTGCAGCTATGAAACCTCACCATCCTCTCTGGTCACACTATGTGCTGGCAGACTGGAGACACCCTTAGCCTGCAGCATCTCTTACCCCCGTTTTCTGGCCACACTATGTGCGGACAGTAATTACTAGAGGCACAACAGTGCACTTATTTGTCCCTTCATGACGACCCACTGAGAGAGAGGGATCCTCCACCCCCTGGAAGGAAACACAAACTGAACAAAAGTTAAAACCCCACCCCTTCCTCTCCACATCAGTTCCTTGTCTTTCCTCCCTAAGGAACCAATGGCTGCAACCATTATATTATTTTAATTTAGTGTTTTCAGCTCCAGGAGTTCTGGAGAAGCCAGCTGAGCCTGGAACAATCTGTTATCGGGTGTCGTTCACACTAGTGCAGCCCCACATAGCGCACAACTAGTGGGCTGTCAGGCTATCCCCTTTATATCCAGGCATTTTCAGAAGTGGGTGGACATGCCCAGTGAGCCCTCTTGGACTCACCTGAGCCTCTGGGCTGGCAGTCTCCAGTTCTCGCCGTCAATTTTTTTTTTCAAAAATCTGCAGGGAAGAATGGGGTGTAGTCTCATGACCACTGACCTGGTAGTGCTCTGGCATCTCTTCCGGGCACAGCCCTTTCATGTGGGGGACTCAGAAGTACAGGCAGCACTTTCTCCCAGCTAGCCTCCCACAAGCTGGAGAGACCCGGAACGAAGCAGGTGACAGCAGCAATGGCGGCAATCCGGCATTCCCCAGCAGAGGCAGGTCCCTGTTCCAAACCCAGCAAAGATCGACAATCCTGGGCAGAAGGGTCCAGATGCAGGCAGTATTTCTTGTGGCCTTCACGCCTTGTTCAAAATGCCTCCGAAAAATCCGGTAATGTACAAATCCTGATTTAATGTTTGGCATTTTTTGGCAAAAAAGGGTGTTATGTATACATAATATTGTGATGTAAATATCTTTTGTAGCCTAACACACCCAAGCTGAAGGATAAGGATAGAGACAAGGACCCCCAAAAGTAAAGCTCAGTATCCTAAACCCATTATACACTGTGAATGCTGCAGCGCTACATTTCCAGATACCTGGCAGAAACCTATATGTCAAGCATGCTTACAGCTTAAAATGGGAGAGAAGACTTCAGATTTGTACAGGGAGAGCCATGAGGAATGAAATTGCCTCAATGTTTGAGGTCCATAGTTCCCCTGGGTCGCATCCATGGGCATCCACTGCATTCCTTATTTAGGACAGGTAAATCAGGAAACTAGAGCACTAGTTTTCCTTACTACATCTATCCCAGCCATCAATACTCTTGATCTGGGGCCGTTTCAGGCTGAAACAGGATCCAAAATAATAGGAGAGTGAAGGTGAACTCTCTTCCGAGGATTCTCTCAATGAGGGTGTACAGATTAATAAGATCAAGGGGACATCTGGTTCCTTGGGACACTTGCCAGAGGAATTGGCAGGGTTATTAGAGGATATCTAAAAGCCATTGTCTGTGCAGGCTCCCATGTATAAGAAGTTTTGGGGAAAAAGTCCCAAATCATTCCCCATTGATTTACCACTTAAGGACATCATTAAGTCTGAATAGGAATACCCCGTGGCTCAGTAACTTCAGGGTTTATCTGGAAGGTGGCCCTTTTAAGGAAAGTATCTTGGATACATTGCCTACCCTTTTTGGAGCTGTTTCCTTCCTAGCTAGTGCTTCAGAAGAGGCCATAAGGGACACGACTAAGTCTGCAGCCCTGCTTCCCTGTGCCAGATGGGCACTTTGGCTCAAAATGTGGTCAGGGGATCTGGCTTTTTGTGAAGCCAACAATCGAAGGAAAGAAGATATATCTGCAGTGCTTGAAGGATTTGGGAAAGTGATAGCATGTAAGCTAAGGACTCACACTTCAGCCTTATTAGTCTTTCTAGACTGCCAGTTGAGACAGCATCAACTAATCAATTTATAATTTAAAACTATTACCCGTATTAGACTAGCGCCCTTTAAAGTTTTTCCAACTTGGGACTTACCAGTTGTATTGAAAGGGTTATGGGAACCTCCATTTGAGACTTTGGCAGAAGTACCAGAAAAGTGGTTATCTCTGAAATGTTGCTTTCTGTTGGCTATCACATCAACAAGGCGGGTAAGTGAACCTCAGGCCTTATCAATGAAGGAACCCTACTGTTCAATCCTCCTAGATAAGGCCATACTGATATCGGATTGCTTATTTTTGCCAAAATTTGCTATAACTACTAACAGGTCCCAAGATATAGTGCTCCTGACATTTCCAGCTAGGGCAGGAACAGAAGAAGATTCTAGATGTGAGAAGAGCACTGATCATTTACTTAGAAAGATCCAGAGAATGTCAGATAGTGGAACAACTTTTGGTAACTTTCAGTGGCAAAAGAGGCCTAGCTGCCTCAAAATCCTCTGTTGCCAGATGAATAAAATATAAACCATTGTACAAGCCTATAAATCCAGAGAAGTTCTCCTCTTCAGGTCTTTGCACATTCAACCAGAGCCATGTCTGCTTCCTGGACAGGGAGGGCTGGTGCTTCTATAGAACACCTTCCTCAAGCACTATAAACTAGTCTTACTTTCTGCAAAACATCAGGCCTTCGATAGAAGTGTCTTACTAGCAGCTTACCGCCCCTAAGGTATAATTACTTTGCTAATCCTCTCCGTGAGTCGTTGTGAAGGATGAATGGAGAAAATTCCTGTTAGACTTACCGGTATCTGTTTCTCCCCTTAGTTCCCTCCCATTGGTCCTATGGTTTACCTTATGTTACTTGACTAAGACTAAGGTGAGGAGGAAGGGGTGGGGTTTTAACCTCTGTTCAGTTTGTGTTTCCTCCCAGGGGCTGGCCTCCCTCTCTCTCTCTCCATGGGTGGGTTGAATGATTCATAGAGAAACCGGTCTAAAAAAGTCTTACAGGGATTTTTATTACTATGATATATCTAAAACACACAGTGTGCTTACATCACATCACTGTTGCCACAACCACTGTTTCTCATTTATCTCAGCATCTCCAATGCTGTAATACTTTTACAAATAACTTAGGAACTACAGTGCAATGTGTAGCCTCAGACAATAGGACAACTCTTGCTTTTAGTATAACTTTAGAGCTTTACTTTAATTATGGTAACATGGGGAAAAGTGTCTGTAGAGAAGCCTTAACATCTGTACAGGTATTTCCAAGGACATACAAAAGCTGGCCAGTACTGCCACCAGCCAAGAGTCATGTTAATAAATTTACATTTTCTCTACCATATACATAAATGTACCTGTTGTGTCCTCCCAAGCCACTTGCTGCCCTTTTAAGCCATTCTGAAGTCAGAGGTTCAGTCTAGTTTTTGAGTATGCCTCTAGTTTTGTGGTATCCTTGGTCTTCAGTACACATACCATCAGAAACTCCTGAGAAGGGACGTTTTTGCTCTGCCCCCAGGCAAGCAGGATATCATTTTAATAATTTTCTCACCTTTGATCATGTTAATTATAGACTGGGGAAACTTGTGATACTTATAGTACACATTCCCCAAAGAAAACAAAGAATGATTTTAAATTAATCTTAATAGCTGGAGTTACAATACTTATAGTTGCGCTTGCCTTCCAATTACCTATTACATTGCCCAGTATAGAGGTGTATATGATCGCCTAATAGATTTAGGGTGGACTTAGATGTAAAAAAGTTCTGAGACTATATAGAAAAAAACAGAAACCTGAAATTAAAGCGGCAATTTATCTTATGGTGTGGTTATATGTAGGATATGACAGCACAGTTAATTACACACTCATGCGAAAGAGCATGGAGATAAAATCATTACTGGCTGTAGCCAGCACCTGCATTTCCTGAAGACAATGGCTGCTCTGGGCCCTCACTAAGTACCAGTGAGAATATTTTGTGGTCCTAATTATGTTATAATATTTGGACTTCCTGCTGATTCTTGAAACATTCATCTTACTATGTCAGGTATGTGGCTCCATTATGTAAGGCTACTAAAATGGCTGGGTAAATGTATTTTCTATTTTATATAATATTTGATATATTGTGGAATTAGAAGTTGGGATTTTTTAAATTGTAATGTATTTATTTGAGTCTACCCCTGCATTTAAAATATTTTTGTGAAAGTTATGTGGTTCATGTAAGTTTCTTTGATTTGTCTACATTATTTTACTCTATCGAATAAAGCTCTGGATCTTTATGCTGCTGGACCAAACTAAAGACTAGATAACACGTGACCTTTTATTGTAGTTGTGTATCTTATGTTTGTCGTTGCCCTATATGTTCATTTGCTGTGTATACAGGTAATGTCAACCGTGTAATCATAAAATCAAAAGTGATTCTCAATGAGGCAACTAGAAGATCCTCATACCTTATCTTCCAGCAGCCCATAGTCTCATTCTTCCTGTTTAGTTTTTGAAGTGGGTCAGCTCTTTTTATCATCACAGGCTTCTGTTGTCTTATATAGTTGATGCTGCTTGTGAGTGACAGCTGGAAACAGTCTTGACACCAAGTCAGCACAGAAAAGCAGCCTTTGGTAAAGCTGGAAGAATGTGAGCCATTGAAGTACATTGAGCCTCAGTTAGCTGTAGGGTACTTGGATGTCCAGTTAAATCTACTGGCTTATAAAGCAAATGAATTGTGTTTTTTTATCCTAAACAATAAATCTAAGCTTAATTTTACTTTCAAAGGACTCTGAGTCCCTACGCTGCAGTTTACCATGTTTTTTGTTTTGTAGAGTGCCTGGAATTACTATAGCTACAGACATCATATGTGGCTTTCCAGGAGAGACGGATGAAGATTTTAAGGAGACAATCAAACTTGTTGAGCAATATCGGTTCCCGAGTCTCTTCATTAATCAGTTTTATCCTCGTCCAGGGACCCCAGCTGCTAAAATGGAGCAGGTTCCAGCTTCTGTGGTAAACCATTTTCTTTTGCTTCACAGTTTTTTGTAGCGCTTAATGCTCATAGACATGAGCAACAATTTTTGCATCATTGCAAGAAGCATGCATTCAGCCTAGCATAAAAGCAATAGCTTTGAATATAAGTATATGTAAACTTTGTATAGTAACCCTAAAGTGATTGTGACTATTTTAAGCTTTAAGAGTATGGTTAGGATCAAATCCAAGGGCATTATCTCTATGGGCAAGGGCTTGGTCTTTATTTCCACACTGTAGAAGGCAACACACAGCTTCCACACAGAGAGATAGCGAGGTTGTGTGTTCTTTAGTCAAAAGGTGGTTATGAAGTTGTTTAACAGGCCCTAAAATACCATTGTCAAAAGTGAATAATTTAAAGAGAACCACGTCTGAAGTAAAAATACTTGGGTTTTACACAGCATGGCCTCCCAAATTGGAATGCTTCAGGAGCACAGACCTAAACCCAGGATAGTTAAAATCTCTTAGGTTTAGTTCAAGTTCACCTGAGACATTTTATTGTGTGGGATGCCCGCTGTGTAAAACACCAGTTTTCTTACTTTGGCATCGATCCCATGAAACAAACGTGTTCCTTACTTAGTATTATTTGGCAGCATATTATAATATATATATAGATATATGTTTGCCGTTACCATGCAAAACATGAAAGTACATTAATCATTCTTTGCAGGGTAAATCCAGCACAGCGATATTCCTGTAAATAAAACGCAACAATTACTTCAGTTAAACTATGAAGAAAAAAAACTCACCTTATCCAGCGGCGTCTTTCAGGTCTCCCATGAACGCAACAGGAGAAGACACAAAACCGCATCCCCCGGTTCCTCCCTTGCTCCCGCCCGCCCATTCAAGTAAATGTGCGCACAGAACCGGTGGATGCAGCTCTGTGCTTTTCTTCCAAGATGGCGTCATCCATGATCCAGAGAAGCGATGCGGGCCCCTGGATATGGTAAGGGTTTTTTATTTGTAAACCCCCGTCCTGCCTCAGTGCTGGGGTAGGGTGGCAGGGCAAGGGGGAAGGTGTCATAGTTGACTGAAGTTCCGCAGGCATATTTCCCCAGTCTGTTAAATACAAGGAGTTGTATAAGAGAAATTTTTTTAATTCTGAGGCAACTGAAAATGTGCAGTGCATTGTTGCCCACATGCCCCTGCAGTTGTGCAGCTGGTTACTTGCACATGGAAATAAACAATGGGGTGGGGAATATGATAAGTAAAACTGTAAGAAGAGAACCAGATTACCATATTTGCTAGAGCCCTGATATAAAAAAAAAAATAAAATAAAATAATACGATTTACCTTGCAAAGATAGACGTTTTAAAATTCCTGGCTGAAACCAAGGTATTCATTATCCAATATTGTTTTGCAGTAGTTAAAGAATAATTGCCCACAAACGAGGAGGTATTGTCTCATTGTAATATGAGTTTTTGTATACTTTAAGATACAACTTTGATTTGTACATTTCCTTAGTTGTTGCATAAAACATTCCTCAGCAGTGAGATTGCGGACATTAATAAATAGTGCATTTTCTTATGTAGGATCACATGGGAAACCCTTCAATGCATTAGGATAGCCAGAGACAGATACATTATAGACAGGTATATTTTAAACATAGGTTTGACATAATTACCAGTACAACACAATGGTAAGGGCTGGTCTTGTCTCTAGATTTAAGAGTGGTGCACTGTCTCCTTTAAATCCCTGCCAGTGGTGGTGGAGCATGCTTCAAGGCTTCAAGAATATAGCCCTGAGGGCTTACTGGAGAATCCCGGGTTCGGTGGCTGTTTCTTGTCTTTTTTTCACCCCGGGGGCTGTAAGGCTGGTGGAGACTTGCTAGTGCTTACCCGGCAGCGCTCTGACGTCACTTCTGGGAGCGGCCTCAACACGTGGGGCAACCCGGAAGTACAACCAGCACCAGTTCTGCCAGCCACCACACAGTGCTGGAAGGGATTCTGGATGGAGAAACAGCGGTGGTGGAGGGCACCAGTGCAGTGGTGACTCATTGGCAGCCCACAGATAAATTAATCCTCCACTTTCAGCCCACTAAAAGTCATCAATCTTGGGCAAAGGAATACAGGTGCAGGCAGTGCCAACCAGCCTTAACACGTGCAAAATGCCACAGGAAAAGCCGGTAATGTAAAAATCCTGTTATTTTTTTTGCCATTAATGTTGGTATCCTGGGGGTATGTTTACATTACTTTAGGTGGATTAGACTAGAAATTACATTCTTGAAGAAGAAATCCAAGACGTTTCCAGTCTATTCAGCACCTAAGAATATCATTAAGTCTTAATGGAAGTACCCATAAGTTTCCCTTTCAGGAACTGGATATGGAGCCTTGGACCAAATGTCCAAAATTAGATGCACCACTAGGTCAGATCTCCAGAGCAGCAGACTTAAATTTTGAGGATATGGGGGCATTGCGTGACCCAGTGGGTCGTAGGACAGAGGGCATCCTGAAAAGATGCTGCGTCCTTCACATTCATACTTACTCTGGCAGCTGATGGTGTCATCAGAAGTAAGGAAACATGGCTCAATAACCTGAAGGGTACAGGGGAATCGCTACAAGCAGACTTAGAGAAGACTCTTCTTTTTTTAAGAACCTTAGGCTGGATTGTCAATCTAGAAGAATCAAATATGGTATTCAGCCGCTGTTGAAGATTCCTTGGGTACGATCTAGACAGTCTCTCTCTCTCTCAAAATATTCTGCTGGAAGAAATCCACAAGATCATAGCAGTGACCCAGGAATTCCTCAGTACCCCACAGGTTTCTCTAAGAGATTTCATGGTGCTTAGCCACACTTAAATCAGTGTTATGTAGCTGCCTCTGGCTGCAGTTGCACTCGCAATGTTGCGAAAGATGCAGCTGTGTGTGTCCTCTCTCCTAGTCCTGGGTGCTCCTTGAATTCCAGGCACGTCCTTGAGATTGCAGAGTCACACTCACAGGCAGCATGTTCAGGGTAGGGCCTGGTTGGTACCACATTGTGTGTTACTAGTTCTGACAGTTTAAAGTGCTGCACTTTTCCTGCAATGTGCTGTCCAACTGTAACACTGCACATGTGCAGGATTACAAGACGCCTTAGACACCTGGTCCTCTGACCAGTACCTGCAGCGTTTGAAAGGAGGATCATATGTAGATTTCAGATGCTATTTCCCTAATGTGTAATGTTAGTGGTTTATGTTTTGTAGTGTTTAGCTCGTGCTTAATCAATGAATTTAAATAAAACACAGAATTTTAATATATCCTTATAGTGTGCTGCATATCCTTTTGGGCAAAAATCATTGTGGTGGGTTTATCTGGTAACCCACATGTAGATGTATTGTCAATTTTAACATCCTTCTATTGAAGGTGTTTTTACCCTTGCCAGCACCTACTCAAGCTATTTCAGCAATGCAGGGTTCCTCCTCCGGCCAACAGTGGGTGACAAAATCGTAAGTAGGCAGGCAGTTAAAAGTACCTATTCATCGACTATTGTTCTGTTTGGGGGGACCTTTCAGATTTAGCTTGTGTTTTCTTGTTTGCATATTGATATTTTAGAAAAATGTTTTGCTTTTTTTATAATTTTTTTAGGGTAACCCTGTGCAACCAAAGAATTAATTGAGGGGTTACTTCCTGAAAGATGAGCCCACTACAAGAAGCTGGGTACGCATATACTGTATATATATATATATATATATATATATATATATATATATATATATATATGGTTTGTTTGGGGGTATTACAAATGTAAAGGGTTGTTTTGGATAAAAAAGTGCACACTTTCTGTCTGGCAACTCTTCCCTTGACGGTATCAATTCATGTTGGATGATGTTCTGTTCAGGGGACCTAGCTTTTCCAGAATTATTATTTTTTTTTTTTTTTTTAGGAAAATGTGGTTTGATTTTGCTTTTTTATTCTTTTTTAGGGAAACCCTGTGCAACCAAAGGATTTGAGGGATTACTTCACGAAAACTGCACCCACATCAACAAGAGAATATATAGTTTGTTGGGGGGGAGCTTTTTTATTCTTTTTTAGGGAAACCCTGTGCAACCAAAGAATTTGAGGGATTACTTCACGAAAACTGCACCCACATCAACAATAGAATATATGGTTTGTGGGGGGGGGGGGGAGTTTTAAATGTAAAGGACTGTTCCTGGAATACTGAAAGGTGCACATAGCAGTTGTATTTTATCTGAAAATCTCCTAAAGCGCCATTTCAGTTTGGGGGAGGCTCCTGGTAAGGAAAGGGTGTCTACCAATACACGTGGTATCGCTGAAACCAGGAGAAATTAGTTTTTTTTACAAGCAATTTTATTTAAGAATGTAATTTTTTCATTAGAAAAACGCTACAAATTGTAAAAAAAAAAATATTTTTCAATAATATTATATTTTAAAGCCCAGACTCTGCTGAAAACAATATATAATTTGCCTGGGAAATCCCTTCAAAAACCAGTTGAACATGTGTAGCGCAAAATAGTGAAAATGATGGCACTTAAAGGGTTAAATAAACAAAATAGTTTTCAAAAAGATGCATCACATATGCATCACGTGTCAGAATTTTTATGTAGCAGTGCCCCTTTTAGACACCGTCATTTTTAGACATAGGTTTCACAGTTGCCCCCGGTTACCCCATGTCCGACATGCCTGCAAAGGCCCCTGGGCGAGGAAAGTACTGTTGTCTGGAATGTGCTATGGTAGTACTTCCTAAATTTGGGAAGAGAACTTCTTCTTCAGAGACTGCTGATGCGGGGCCCTCAGAACCTAGAGCTCCTTTGGTAGCTCAGCCTCGCCGAGATAACCAAGACAATATCCAGCAGGATTTTGCAGAAAGGTTAGCCCACATAGAAAGCCAGCTAGCACTGGCGGTCCCCAAGAAGGCATTGGGGAAGCGGAAGCATCTAGTTTTCTCGGATTCTGAGGAAGACATGTATACGTCCGTAGTCTTCCTTCCACTAGTGAAGAGAGTAATTCTGGCTCAGGATCCTCTACAAAAGAGGGCTTTTCTGTTCAAGGATCAGATGGAAGGTCTGATAAGTTTCATTTCAGAGATTCTGGATATTTTGTCTCCTAAAGTTCCTGAGAGAAAAAAAATGGAAATGTATTCAAGTCCGAGAGACCAAGGCAACAGTTCCCTGAGCAAACTAATTTTTCTAATATCATCCTGAAAGAATGGGAGAGGCTGGATAGGGTCTCTTCCATTCCTAAAGTGTTGGATACTAAGGCTTCAATAAAAGTAGAAAAAAATTCTCATGATAGTAAAAAATTCAATTCATGAGAAAAAAGCCTGAGAATGTCACTGTTACTGAGTCACTAGAAAAAGACAATGAAAGTCAATAGCAGCGTTTACTACAGTGTAGAAAGAAGTAAATAGTTCTCTACTTTTCTTAGGAGTAAAAAAGTGCCATTTACTTTCATTGTTTTCTTAGCTGGTGATTCACCAACAGTGAAATTCTCAGTTTTTTTTTTCTTATGAATTGAATCTTTTATTACCATGAGCATTTTTTTCTACCTTTATTGAATTGAGGCCAAAATATCCTTTTCACTAAGATCTGACTAATTTATGGTCTCACGCTTCAGTTTCAGGTCTCTCGAATACCGTTAAGCCTTCCTCTGATAGTGCCTGCTTAAAGGATGCAGCGGATAAGCACATAGATCAAGTGGCATGTCATGTTTTTTCTATTGTAGGATCGACTTTATGGCCAGCCTGTGCCACTTCCATAGCATCTTTGGCAAGTGGAAGATTGTTAAAACAACTGGATTCCAAGACTTGGCCCAGGAGTCGTTCACCGAATTCATTCTCCCAGTTACTTATGACCAGTATGGAGATTAATAAGTATGTCATATTTGCTGTGGATGATTTGGTTAGGTTAAGTGCCAGAAGGTTAGCCTTATTAGTGGCTTTTAGGCGTTCATTATGGTTAAAGCAATGATTGGCAGATACGAGACTCCTCTTTCAGGGGGGAGGTTTGTTTGGGGAACATCTGGATCATATGGTAAAGGAGGCTATTGGAGGTAAGTCTACTTAAGTTCCATAAAAAAGAAAGTCTACCCCCTTTTTTCAAAGGTCCTCCAATCCCCAGCTTTTTCGTGGGGGTAAAGGTTCCGCCCTTTCGGGATACCGTAAGGAATTTTGGAACAGACCAAATTCACAAAATAAGGCAGGATCTTTTTGGCAGACTAAGACAAAGACCCCTGCTAAGCCCTCTCAAACATGAATGGACACCTCCATCCTTGCGGGTGGGGGGGCGGCTTTTGCAGTTTGTTCCTATTTGGAGGCTCCATGTATCAGATCTGTGGATACAGGAGGTGGTTTCCTCATGTTACAAGATCGAATTGGAGGCCAGACCGCCCCGGAGGTTCCTTTAGTCAGGAATATCCCAAAATCTGGTGAAAGCAGAAGCCTTGAGAACCACTGTAGCTCAGTTTTACAGATTATAGTAGTCCGTCTTCTCAGAGAGAGGCCAGGGTTTTTACTCCAATTTGTTTACAAATCGAAAGAAGAACGGTTCTGTGCGCCCAATATTATATCTCAAGGGCCTCAACAGGTTTGTCCATCCTGAAGAAATTTCATGCTGCATCCTTAAGATCCAAAGTGATGTCTCCTCAGCCGGTAGAATGTATGACCAAAGTGGATATAAAGGATGCATACCTACACATCACGATTTTTCGGGGTCATAAAAAATATTTGCGCTTTGCAGTAGACTGCCTACATCTTCAGTGTGTGGCTCTGCCCTTCGGCCTGTCGTCAGCCCCAAGGGTGTTAACCAAGGTTTTTGCAGGTCTTATGGCTTTCCTGAGAAACCAGGATATACACATAATCCCTTACCTAGACGATCTGCTGATCAGGGCCCCATCTTTTCAAAAGGCCCAAAAGTATACACAGACTGTTGTGTTGACACTGGAAAGGTTCGGCTGGATAGTCAACTATCCAAAGTCACATATCATCCCTTCAACAGTGATGTCTTTCCTGGGAATGTCGTTAGACACAACTCAAGCCAAGGTATTTCTTTCAGAACAGAAGAGACTCTTGCTTCAGGCCAGAATACAGGCTCACTTGCCTGCACTCAGCTGACAATCCGTCAGGGAATGCACCTGGGGGGCCTGATGATATCTTGCTTTGAGGCAGTGCCCTTTGCACTGTTTCACACAAGGCCACTGCAGATGGAGTTTTTCTCGATCTGGGATTGAACCACGGAGTCTCTGGATCATCCCTTTTTTGTGACACAGTCAGCCAGACAGTCCCTAACCTGGTGGCTGAATCCTCAGCATCTTCTGGTGGGCAGGTCCTTTCTTCCAGTTTAATTAAAAATTGTCACTGCAGATGCCAGTCTAATGGGTTGGGGGGGGGGGGGGTGTTTGGTGGTCGCAGGCAATCCAGGGATAGTGAGGACCGGGGGGAAAATGCTCCATATATATATATATATATATATATATATATATATATATATATATATATCCTAGAACTTAGAGTGATTCTCTTAGCCCTCACGCATTGGACTTCCGTCCTGAAAGGGCATCCTGTCAGGTTTGACAGACAACCTGACAGCGGTGGCATATATCAACCACCAGGGGGGCACCAGGAGCAAAAAAGCTCTCAAGGAAGTGAGGCGGATATTTCTTTGGGCCGAGAAGCATGTCCCATGCATCTCACCGATTCACATACCAGGAGTGGACAACTTGAGAGCTGATTGTTTGGGCAGAACAATCCTGCATCAGGGATTGTGGTCCCTTAGTCAGAGGGTATTTCAGTCCCTTTGCATGCACTTGGGCCACCCAGATGTAGATCTCTTCACATCTCGCCACAGTCGGAAGGTTCTGAAGTTTGTGTCTCGGTCCAGGGACCCTCTAACAATAGCAACAGATGCACTGACCCTTTTTTGGTCAGCATTCAGTTTCCACTCCTAGGACGAGTTGTAAAGAAGGTAGCTCATGAAGGGGTTCAAACCATTCTGGTGGCTCCTCGCTGGCCAAGGAGAAGCTGGTTCTCAGACATAGTAAGGATGTCGGAACGCAGCTCCCCGACAATCCAGATCTTCTCAAACAGGGGCCCTAACTGCACCCCAATTTACGAGTTCTGGCTTTGACGGCCTGGCTCTTTGAAACCTTTTAATCTTAACAGAGAATGGTTTATCTGCCAGGGTTTTTCAGACCATGATTCAGGCCAGGGTCTGGCGAGTATTTATGTCTTGGTGTGAATCAAAATGTTTTGCCCCTAGGAAGTTTTCTGTCTCCAGAATTATTGAATTTTTGCAGAAGGGTCTGGATGAGGGGCTTCAATTGAGCACACTTAAAGGGCAGGTATCTTTTTTTCAGAAGCCCATTGCCAAGAATAAGCTTATTAGGACCTTTTTGCAGAGGGTCACCCTATTCTGCCTGTTTGGGATTTAAACTTGGTGTTGTCAGCTCTGCAGGGCCCTCCCAGAAGCATCACTAAGCTTGATGAGGTAATTTTTCTAATAGCAATTACTCCGGTTTGGTGGGTTTCTTAATTAAAACAAGGCCATTTTAAGCAGCATTTTCTTTCTAAAGTGGTTTCCCCTTTTCATCTTAATGAAGAGGTGGTTTTGCCCGCCCTATATCCTGTTTCATTTTTTGGATGTAGTAAGAGCATTAAAATACTATTTTCCCTACATCCAGTCCAGGCCGTCCCAATATCCTCACGATTGGGTGTTCTCCTCTAGAGGGTGCTTGGCTGCAAGATCAAAGATGTAGCGCCTCCCAGCCACCTTTAAAGGCAGCTGCCCCTCTATCATTCCCCAGTTCATCTTGCAGTTTGGCTGCATAGAATCGTTGGCACTCTCTCAGAATTTGGCAGCAGAGCGGGGCCACCTAGCCCGTCGGCCGCTGCGAACTCTCTTCCCATGGATCTCTGATGACCCATTCCTGCCTCCCAGCCTTTGGCTGCTACGGGATCCGTGACTGTAGGGTGAACGCCGGGGTCTGTGGCGTTCGGCAGAGCACATGTCTGGGCCGCAGACCTTATTCTAAAAGGTAGCCGGCCACAGGCTTATGGTGAGCCTGAGGGGGAACCACTAGTAAATATTTTCTATGTATGTGTCCCTCCCTGCCCACAGCTTTATTTTTTGTGTATGTGCTGCATGCTTGGTGCGACTTCACTTGCGCTCCTCACTGACAGGCAGTGAGGAGCGGTCTCTACCTCCTACTCGCCTCCCTACATTCCCCCGTCAGTGTGGCCGGGGTGCGCGCCTCTCTCGGCGATCGCGGCCCGCGGACCTCCTTCCGCGTCGCCGTGTGCGGCACTGTCTGTGTGAGAGACGGGGGGGGGGAGTGCATGCGGCTGCCGTCGCTGACAGGGGCCGCAGCCATGACAGCGGATCAGGAGGGTGGCGTTCTTCTCTGATGCACCGCAGGGGGGCGGGGCCCTGCATCCGCCCCCCGCCTTCCTTGCTGCGGACACTGACATATGTATTTTATGTTAAGCTGACATGGGCTTCTCTTCTTTTTTGTTTAGATCGTGGGCTAAGGTTGAGGGTTGTGGCTCCTCCCGGTCCCCCTTTTTAATAAGAGGGATCGATTATAGGCTTAGGCCATTAGCGTCTAGTAGCCTTATTGAATTTTACTATTCTTAATCACCATAATGGAGGCATCAGGGGATAGTGAGCTGAGGGCCCCATTTGGGCAGGACAGGCTCTGCCCCTTGTGCAGAAGGAATCATCTGGGCGGATTCAGCACTATTTGTCCCACTTGCGCCAGAGGCATTGTTTTGGACCATGAGCGGGCGGTCGCCCCTGACCCTAGCCCTGTATTACCGTTGCCCTCTCCAGACCCTGGAAAGGGGGAGCTGGCTAGTCTCGATTTTGCACCTAGGCTGGCTAGTCACGAGAAGCAGATCTCGTTGACAGCCCCTAAGAAGGCCTCAAGTAAGAGACTGCATCTGGAGCCGATTTACTCGGATGACGATCTTTTTGATTGCTTGGATTCAGTGGAGGAAGAACTAAGGGCTTTGTTGTTACTGCCATGGATGATATAGTCAGGCTTGGCGCCAGAATTCCGGCCTTGCTTGTTGCTCTGCGCTGCTTGCTCTGGCTGAAGCAGTGGTTGGCTGATGCCAAGAAGTCCCTCACGAGTTTACCCTTTGTGGGAAGCCGACTGTTTGGGGAGCGCCTGGACCTTTTGGTCAAGGATGGTAGACTCCCTCAGAGAAGGAAGCCTGCCCGGTCCTTTCAGAACCCCTCTTCCTATCGTTCCTTTCGAGGAGAAAGAGGATTCTCGTTTCCAGGTGGCCGCAGAGATACCTAGGGCAGAGGTAGGTCCCGCGGCTGACCCCACTCCTCCTGGGGAGCTAAGTCCAAACCCCCTGCTACTCCAACCTATTCACGGTTCCCAAGGAGGACGGAATGCTATGGCCGATCCTGGACCTGAAGGTGCTCAACAGGTTTGTAAGAGTCGGACATTTCCGCATGAAATCATTGCGGTCGGCGGTGAGATCGCTTCGGCCCGGCGACTTCGGTGGACATCAGGTGGACGCTTATCTGCACATCCCATTTTTCCAGGGACATCAGAAGTTCCAGATGTTTGCCCTGGAGGATCAACATTACCAGTTTGTGGCACTCCCATTTGGGATATCCTCAGCCCCTCGTGTGTTCACCAAGGTGTTGGCGGGCATTATGGCTATCCTGAGGAGTCAGGGTATTCGTGTGTTACCCTATCTGTACGATTTGCTGATTTCGGCCCGGTCCCTTCAGCAGGCCGAGAGCCATACTCGGACGGTGCTGTCAACTCTGGAAGCCTTCGGTTGGGTAATCAATTACCCCAAGTCATTTATTTCTCCCTCAACAGTGAGATCCTTCCTGGGAATGACCATAGACACCGCTCAGGTCAAGGTTTTTCTGCCACAGCAGAAGGTTTTGAGTCTCCAGACGCAAGTGCAGGCCTTACTGTCTTGTCAGCAGCCATCAGTACGTCTGGGGATGAGATTGGTGGGCCTAATGGTGTCATGCTTCGAGGCAGTGCCCTTCGCCCAATTTCAGAACCTGCTGACCCGCTGGAATCGGACGCAGGAATCTCTGGAACAAGGTTTTTCTCTGTCCCCCCTGGCCAGACAGTCCCTCTTGTGGTGGTTGGACTCCCGGAACCTGCTGGTGGGCCTTTCTGACTCCCCATTGGGAGATAGTTACCACAGATGCCAGTCTGACAGGCTGGGGAGGCGTTTGGCTGACCCAGAAGATCCAGGGTCAGTGGGGTCCGCAGGAGAACAGTTTACCCATAAATCTCTTGGAGCTGCGAGCAATCCGGTTGGTTCTTCTACGCTTGACTCCCCATTTAAGGGGTCGTGCGGTCCAGGTTCGCTCGGACAATCAGACAGTTGTAGCCTACATCAACCACCAGGGCGGGACTCGGAGCAAGAGATCCCTCATGGAGGTAACTCAGATTCTGACTTGGGCAGAGGAGAATGTTCCCTGCATCTCGGCGGTCTACATCCCCAGGTTGAAAACCAGGAGATAGACTCCCTGAGCAGGAGTTCCTTGCGCCTGGGGGAATGGTCCCTCAACAGTGAGACCTTTCACGCTCTGTGTCTCCGCTGGGGTCAGCCGGACGTGGATCTGTTTGCGTCCAGACACAATCACAAGCTTCCAAGGTTCGTCTCCCTCTCAAGAGATCCTCTGGCCATTGCAACAGACGCTCTGGCGATTCCTTGGATGGAGTTCAAATTTCTGTATGCATTCCCTCTGTTTCCGCTCCTGGGCAGAGTACTGCGCAAGATAGCCCAGGAAGGGGTACCAGCCATCCTGGTGGCTCCTCGCTGGCCGAGAAGGAGTTGGTTTGCAGACATAGTCCAGATGTCAGTAGATCACTACATCATGCCGACGACCCAGGGCTTCTCACACAGGGGTCGCTGCTGCACCCCAATTTATGGACGCTGGCTTTGACAGCCTGGCTATTGAAAACTCAATCCTGACAGAGAAGGGGTTATCGGCCACGGTGGTGCAGACAATGATTCCGGCACGGAAGAAATCTTCTTCCATGATATACTACAGAGTTTGGCGGGCCTATATCGCTTGGTGCGAGGCCAAGAGTCTTCCTTGCTGAAAATTTGCTATTTGTAGGATTCTGGAGTTTTTAAAACATGGCTTAGACTTGGGTCTCCAGCTGAGCATCTTCAAGGGTCAGGTCTTGGCTTTAGCCATCTTTTTCCAGAGATCCATTGCCAACTATAGGTTGATCAAGACATTTTTCCAGGGAGTTACCCATGTCTGACCACCACGTAAGTCAGTACTAAATTCTAGTCCCACACCTGTAATAGTATCTGCTCTTCAGGGTGCTCCCTTCGAGCCATTGAGCGATGCTGCATGGTCTATGTTGACTCTCAAAGTGGTCCTTCTGGTAGCGATCAACTCGGTGCGTCGTGTATCAGAGCTGGCTGCGCTTTGTATGAAACTTCCCTACTTTGAGCTACACAGGGATAAGGTGGTTTTTCGCTTTAAACCAGATGTTTTGCCTAAGGTCGTTTCTCCCTTTCACCTTAATGAGGAAGTTGTCTTACCTTCCTTGTGTCCAGCACCGGCTAATTCCAAGAAACGGACCCTCCATGCTTTGGATGTGGTCAGAGCCATAAAGTATTACCTGGCTGCGACTGAATCCTTCAGGAAATCGGATTTGCTCTTTGTCCTAACAGAGGGTTTTAGGAAAGGATTACCACCAGCCAAGTCCACTCTCAGTAAGTGGATCAGACAGGCGGTGGTACAAGCATATTCTGCCAGGGGGCAGGAACCCCCTTTTCGGATCACAGCTCATTCTACCAGAGCTATTGGTGCCTCCTGGGCTTTTCAGCACCAGGCATCGGTGGAACAAGTTTTTAAGGCCGCAACTTGGTCTTCTGTTCATACTTTTACAAAGTTTTATAAGGTGGATGTTAGGGCCTCAGCTGACGCTGTTTTTGGCCAGAAGGTGCTTCAGGCGGTAGTGAAATGAACTACATGCTGCTCCGCACTGGGGATGCCGCCCATATGGACACTGCTTTTGGATGTCCCAATGGTGAGAATATTGGGACGGCCTGGACTGGACGTAGGGAAAAATACAATTCTGTGAAACTCACCTGTAGAATTGTTTTTGTATACATCCAGTCCAGGCCGCCCCACCCCGCCCTTGTGTTCATTATGTCCTGTATGCCTGTTATGGTGATCAACCATTTTTGTTTATAGGGCACTAGTCTACTAGAAACTAGTTTCTAGTTTTTGCTTAGAGAGAGTACAAGCTGAAGCTATGTGAAGTAACATGGTTTCTTAGCCTCCCGGACTGCCCTCTTTTGTTGAATACTGCTTTTAAACCACTGGGGAATGATAGAGGGACAGCTGCCTTTATAGGGGGCTGTGAGGAGCTACATCTTTGATCTTGCAGTCAAGCGCCCTCTAGAGGCGAACACCCAATTGTGAGGATATTGGGACGGCCTGGACTGGATGTATACAAAAACTATTTTACAGGTGAGTTTCACAGAATTGTATTTTCTCTGCTACACAGGCCTTCTGTAAGTCGGATTCCTTATTTGTTATAGCTGAGGGGCCACAGAAGGGTCTTCCGCCAGCTAAGTCTACCATCAGCGGTAATAGTAGTAAGCTAAAATGTCTTGGTTTTGTGTTTAATTCTTGGGGTTCCACCCTGAAGGGCACTGCTTTTGGGGATCCCTTAAGTTACTGAATGCTGACTGCCTGGAGTGGATTGGGAGGAAAAAAAATCTGTGATACTCACCTATAGAATTGTTTTCTGTTCTATATCCAGGTTCTATATCTCCAGGCCGTCAGACCCTCCCTTTCAGCTAGGTTACTATATCTAATATTCAGATGCCTAGTCCTAGTGGAGCTTGTCCATATGTAAATAGTTGCTCAGCAGGAAAAAAAAAGAATTTAAGAGGAGAAAGGTGAAGAATAATTATCTTGCCTTCCTTGTCTCCAATAAAGACATAGGGCTAGGGAGCTTCTCCTCCTCAGGCTGCATTCGGGAAGGGGGCGCAATTGCTGTGCTCATTTCTAGGGGTCCGCGTTGCTGGGAGGGGGGCGTGGCCTCGGAAAACGCATGTTCTGCGCTGGCCCGCCCTCCCCCTGCTCTCCCTCCTCATGCATGAGGCTTTGTGGGGGCCATCTTCTATGAGCAGGCCACAGAGCAGATCGGTGTGGTAAGTGCCCGATGGCCACTTCCTTAGCTTGTATGTGGGGGCTCCTCTTTAGCGGGGGCCCCCACTGGTCTAGAGAGTGTGTGTGTGTTATTTTCACTGTCTGGCTGGGGTATAGTTAGCATGCATATATATATATATATATATATATATATATATATATATATATATATATATATATATAGTGTGGCTGCAAGATCAAATGCTGTGGTCTTTTATACTGTAAGGTTATGCCCATTTTTACTCAGCACTGCACTTATGTTGCCTGTTTTGTGTGTTACAGGTTGCCCTGTATATGTGCATATTAAGGGGTCCCTCCTGGTCCTGGGGTCCCTAGTGTAAAATTGTCCACCTAAAATCCTCCCACCGGGACTTTTAAGGGGCATCCCGGGTTGCTTAGGTGTAATTCCCTGCGGTCTTGCGACTGACCACAAAAATTCACCATATGGAGGCTCCGCAGGATACTGGGCTCGGGCTCCCTTTGGGACAATCCGGGCCATGTGTGGGGTGCGGGGTATCCCTTACGGGGGAGAATGTCCTCATCTGTATACCATGCACAAAAAAGGCCATAACGCGGCAGTCTGGTACCCAGCCTTCTGGGTCGGCTCCTCTCGCTTCATCGCCTTCCCCTCCCCACCTTATCCGTACCCCAAGTGACATTGGTACCAGTGGGGAGTCGCTTCCTGTTGTCTGGGCTAGGTTGGCCAGCATCGAGAAAATTATTGCTAGCACGGTGGGCAAGAAGGCCCAGGCTAAAAAGAGACATTTGTCGTCGGCCCAGCCCTTATGGGATGTTGACGACGATTCCGCTGATTTGTCAGATTATTCCCCGTTAGAGGAGGGGGAATTGTATCAGGAAACAGAGGCTGACTATGTTCAGTCTGGGAATTCCAATGTCGAGCAGGCGCTGGGGGATGCCGTAGATACGGCCACTGTTTTGTCACATTTATTGGAGGTGTTGGATATTGAACCGCCTGAGGCGCCCCCTCTTATGAAGGGGGAATTTTTTGGAGCCTGCAAGCCCTGTCTGGAATTCCCTACCCAGGGTCATTTTGATGCGCTGATCCTTAGGGAATGGGAGAGGCCCAGTCGGCTTCCTGGTGTGCCTCAGGGATGAGATAAGAAATATCCTTTTCCGGTGGAGGCGGTTAAGCGCTGGTCTTCTACTCCCGAGGTTGACGCGCCAGTTTTAGGTTTGACCAACTCTTCTGTGCTGAACACCCCTGACGCCACTTCCCTTAAGGATGGCGAGGATAAGCGCCTTGATCAGATGGCGTGCCATGCATTTGCCAACGTGGGCTCGGCCCTGCGGCCTGTTAGTGCATCTGCCCTGGTGTCACTTGCTACCAAGTCTCTTATCAGGGACTGGCTGAATAACGCACAGTTTGATCCAGCTGGCGCGGAGTTCGCTATCCTTAAGAAATGCGAATTGTTCATGGATTTTGTCATGGCTGCGATGGAAGATTCTATTGTCGTGTGTAGTAGGACTTCAGCCTTACTGGTGGCTATGCGCAGATTGGTCTGGCTCCGCCAGTGGACAGCGGACGTTGGGGCCAAGAAGTCGCTCACAGCTCTTCCCTTCTTGGGTTCGCGGCTGTTTGGAGATAAATTGGATGCTGTTGCTAAATGAGGTAAGTTACCTCAGCGGAGGAAACAGCTCCGCCCCTTTCGGGGGCGGGCTCGTTCACTCCTTCCTTTCGAGGGCCAGAGCGACTAGGGGTTTTGCCTTCTCGGGTGTCAGGGGCTCGTCCTGGAACAGAGGAAGAGGTCGGGCACGTCCCGCGCCTGCCTGGGGTTCCAAGCCCAAGCCTGCCGTTAAACAGGCTCAGTAATGAAGGGGCGCCCTCACCCGCAAGGGTGGGGGGACGGCTGCGGCTCTTCTTCCAGGTCTGGGCCCGGGAGGTCACAGACAATTGGATCTTGGAAGTGGTCTCCTCCGGGTACAAACTGGAGTTCGAGTACTGGCCGCCCCCAAGATTCTTAAGGTCTCAGGTGCCCTCGGACCCTCAGGTTGCACAGGGGCTCCTGTTAGCAGTAAAAAACCTTATGGACATGGGGGTTATATGCCCGGTGCCTCTGTCGGAGAGAGGCAGGGGTTACTACTCCAACCTTTTCACGGTTCCCAAAAAGGAGGGTTCGGTGAGACCCATTCTAGATCTCAAGGTTCTCAACAGATTTATCAGAGGCAAAAAGTTCCGCATGGAGACTCTGCGCTCGGCTATCAATTCCCTTCGCCATGGGGATTTTATGACATCCATAGACATCAAGGATGCGTATCTGCATGTTCCGATTTTTCAGGCACATCAGAGATTCCTCCGGTTTGCGGTGGAGGATCAACATTATCAGTTTGTAGCTCTTCCCTTCAGTCTGACCTCGGCACCGACGGTCTTCACCAAGGTTTTGGCGGGCACAATGGCTCTGCTCAGATCTTGGGGCATTCGCATTGTGCCTTATCTGGACGATCTGTTGATATCAGCTTCTTCCCTCCATCAGGCGGAGCTGGACACCCACCAGGTGGTGTCGACCCTGGAAAGGTTCGGGTGGGTGATCAACCGCACCAAGTCTTCTCTCTCCCCGTCTCGTGTGATTTCATTTCTGGGCATGAATCTGGATACCATTCGGGCCAGAGTGTTTCTGCCCCAGACCAAGGTGCAGGGGATTCAGGGCCTGATCCGCCTTCTTCTGGACAGTCCTTGTCCCTCTATCCGACAGGGGATTAAACTGGTGGGTTTGATGGTATCCTCCTTCGAGGCGGTGCCGTTAGCACAGTTTCACATGAGATCTCTTCAACTTCACCTATTGACGTATTGGGACAGGTGCCCACAGTCATTGGATCAACCTTTCAGGATGTCTCCCAGGGTTCGGCAGTCCTTTCGGTGGTGGCTGTACTCGAGCAATCTGGTGAAGGGCAGATCCTTTCTGATCCCTTGTTGGGTGACGGTTACCACGGATGCCAGCCTGTCGGGCTGGGGAGGTTATTGGAAGAGTCCCCAGGAGGCTCACACCCCCATCAATGTCTTGGAGCTCAGAGCCATTCAACTGGTTCTGGCTCGGCTGACCCCACATTTACGGGGTCTTCTGGTTCAGGTTCGTTCGGACAACCGAACGGCAGTAGCTTACATAAATCACCAAGGAGGGACTCGCAGCAGGAGTGCCCTCAGGGAAGTCTCTCTGATCCTGCACTGGGCGGAGAGCAATGTTCCTTGCCTTTCGGCAGTCTACATTCCGGGAGTGGAGAACACGGAGGCGGATTCCCTGAGCAGGGGATCCTCTCGCCACGGAGAGTGGTCTCTCAATCCCGAGGTTTTTCTGGATCTTTGCCGCAAGCGGGGGACTCCGGAGGTGGATCTCTTTGCCTCGAGGCACAATCACAAACTTCCGGCCTTTGTGTCTCTTTCTCAGGATCCTCTGTCTCTGGCAGTGGAGGCCTTGTCACTGGCTTGGAAGGAGTTGGGGTTTTTGTACCTGTTTTCACCCGTCTCCATGCTGGGCAAGGTAGTTCGCAAACTGGTTCTAGAAGGGGCACCAGTGATTCTGGTGGCTCCAAGGTGGCCAAGAAGGGTTTGGTACGCGGACGTCGTAAGGATGGCCGTAGACCAGTACCGGCTTCCCTTGTTGCCGGACCTGCTATCTCAGGGTCATCTACTTTACCCCAATTTACAAACGCTGGCTTGGCTGCTGAAACCTTCATCTTGAAGGAGGAAGGTTTGTCTGAGGCTGTTGTTCAGACCCTGATTAGGGCTAGGAAGCGGTCCTCTTCTGGCATTTACTATAGGACTTGGAGGTCCTATATTGATTGGTGTGAGGCTAGGGCCTTGCCTTGCAGGGTTTTTTCTATACCCAGGATTTTGGAGTTTCTTCAGCATAATCTGGATCTTGGGTTCCAGCTTAGTACTTTGAAAGGACAGGTTTCTGCTCTGTCGGTTTTCTTAACCCGCTGGTTAAGACCTTTTTCCAAGGGGTGGCGCATGTGCGCCCCCCTCGGAAGGCTGTAGTTCCTGTTTGGGATTTGAATTTGGTTCTTTCGGCTCTGCAGGGTCCTCCTTTTGAGCCGCTACAGGATATTGCTCTTTCGGTTCTCACTCAGAAGGTTGCTTTCTTGGTGGCTATTACCTCTGTTCGGCGTGTCTCTGAGTTGGAGGCCCTGTCGATTCAAGCCCCTTACTTTGAGACACCAGGATAAGGTGGTTTTTCGTTTTAAGCCGGATTTCCTTCCTAAGGTGGTGTCTGCTTTCCACCCCAATCAGGATATTGTTCTCCCTTCCTTGTGCCCTAAGCCTAACAATGACAAGGAGAGGGTTCTGCACAATTTGGATGTTGTTTGCTGTGTGAAGTACTATTTGGTGACTACTTCTTCCTTCCGCAGGACAGATGCTTTTTTCGTGGTGCCCTGCGGGCCCAGGAAAGGTTTGGCACCTGCTAAGTCTACGACTAGCAAATGGATTTGTCAGGCCATTGTTGGGGCCTATTCTGCTAAGGGGAGGACTCCTCCTTTTAGGGTCACTGCGCACTCTACTCGTGCGGTCGGTGCGTCCTGGGCTTTTCAGCACCAGGCTTCTGTTGAACAAGTTTGTAAGGCTGCTACTTGGTCTTCCGTTCATACTTTTTCCAAGTTTTACAACGTTGATGTGCGGGCTTCAGCGGATGCTGTTTTTGGCCGCAAGGTTCTGCAAGCTGCAGTGGTTTGAGTTGGTACATTCTTTACTGTTTCTGGTCCCCACCCATGACGGACACTGGGGGGCGATCGCGTCCGCAGGTGAGTACATTTATTTATTTATTTTTTTACAGTTAAGTGTGGCAGCGGCTGAAGCGGGGGGGCGCTATTTCGGGAGCCCTCCTGAAGTTTTTTACTTTTATACTTTTTTTTTTCTGTGAAGGTTTAAAGTCAGCTACTCACGTAGCTAAACTAAAAGGGTTAAACTCACTCATATTCAGGTTTGACGTGTATGAGCATTTTGGATTAACCAACAGCCTTTTAGTTGTTTATAAAAATAATAATCCTCAAACATGTTTAATAATTGTTCCCTTTGTGTTTTGTTCTGGTTAATTTTAGTTGTACCATGTTCCATGAGTGAGGCTATATTGACTGTTTTTTTTTATTTAGCCTTTTTTTTTTCATTTTTCCAATAAAAAATTTAAGAAAATAACAGATTTGATTTCTTAGGGTTTTTTCCTTGGGCATTACTGACTAGTTGAGTTTTTTATTCTTCATCTTGCTTCGTTGTTAGACCCCAAGACTTATTTTTGGTAGCCTTTCTACTCTGTTCCCACCCTGGACGTGGCATAGGCCCCTTCTAGAGGAATAAAGAATATGGGTTTGTGTATTTACACATTGCTTTGTGCTCCATGATATTGTGGCCAGCCAGCAAACCCAACCCAAAGTCCATGTGATGTTGGCTTGTGGGAATTGTTCCATATGAATGTAGGGGTGTGGTGGAATCATATATGAGTGGAGTTTGTGGAGACGGGGTATCCTGAATGTTGTAGAAAATCTTCAAAAATTTATTCCAAATAGCTTGTGCCCGCGACCAGGTCCAAATTATTTAAGTGGCCTATGCTCATCAAAAGGTTAAGCACCCCTGTTCTAGAGCAATAAAGGTGTGCACAAAATTCAGATCTCCCTTTAGCTGTCATTTAACATGTTAACTTTTGGTGTTACATAAATAAAGATGGAATTTGGTATACCAATTCTTATCTGTTAAAATTAAATATTGACTAAACTTGACTTTTACTTTTTTTTTTCAGTACAGCAAATACGAATACTCTGATAGGAATTAAAGTCCTTCAGCAGCTAACTGAAAAGACAAAAGGGTGCTAGTCCATAAATTAGCAACTCAGTTGGTCGCTGGATCTGAGCCCGCCTCGTCCGAGGCTAGAACAGAGTTTGAATGGATGGCATGCAGGGGATGGAAGCGCTGGTGAATGGAGTTTGAGGCCCAAGGCAATAAGGGAAGCGATGGCTTCTGCATGGGCTCAGATCCAGCGATCTAGGACTGATCAGCAGGGGGAGGACAAAAGGTAAAAAGGTTGTTTTTTTAGGTTGGCTGCTGAACTACTTTAACATTACTAAAATTTGCCAAACTTCATTCCTGTGCTACATTTATTTTTACGTTTGTATTATATTGTCGTCCAATTGTGTATACTAACATAGAAAGATCAAACAATGAGCCACTAAAAACATTTCTGCCCAAAAGTGTCTAGCTAGAGCAGTTTTGTTGCACAACTGGTCCTTTTGGAGGCAGTTTTTTACTTATTTTTTTTCCTTCTGTTTAGTGCCTGAAAAGTGAATAATGTTCTTTGTGTAGCAGAGATAAATAATGTTTCTGGAAAGATGATATGCAATTAGGCTTTTGCTTGCACAAAAATGATGTAATGTGGTGAGATAATGAAACTGCACACACATTTTCAAACTATTACTTTTTCAGTCACATTTTAACTAGGATCTAATGAATTATACTGGATAGTTTTTTCTAAAATGAAAACTGTTTCACCATGAATGCCTAAAGTGAATGAATATGTTTGGGAAGAACCAGATTTTATAATCATGTGCTAATCCCACTAATCTAATCTTTGTTGCAGCAGTATAAGAACAATGGTTTAAAGGGTAATTCCACTTTCAATGGCATTTATTCCATTCCATTATTGTGTGCCAAAATTATTTATATATATAACAGAAAACGGCTTTCCCTAGGAACAATGTGTTTACCTTAGCAATGTACATCAGCTGGTGCATTAGATGTACAGATCAGACACTTCCTCATTCTGGCTTGCGCTCATCTGATTGGCTAAGACACAGGCAACAGGTTTAACCCATTCTGCTGTAATTCAACTTATTTAGATATGGAGGATTCTTGTATTCCAGAGGCTAAATGATTACTGGTAATCTTCCCAGCTGGGAAGGGTCATTACTGCTGCTTGACTTCTCCAAAGCTGCTAACATGCTCACCTGTTACAATTGAAGCCATCTGATTATATGTAGTCAGTACTTACTCAAAGCCAGAAAAAAAACACTACTGTCTTAGGATCACAGACACACAGGAATATAGGAAACTGCATGCTGATAGGTAAATCACATTTATGGAGGCACAATCCTACCACAAATGTTTATTTTACATCCCAGAAGAGGAAAATAATAAGGTAGAGCACTGTTAAAAAAAATAAATACCTGTATTCTGCCACTGCAGTTTTTCCCCAGTCTGGCACTCAAACATCTGTAGCATGTATCTATAATATTGATAGATGACACTGTAGTCATTGAGATCAGGGCTATGTGAGCTATAGCACTTCCAGGAGTCCTAGTTTTTCTTCATTTTGAAGAAAGGTCTAAATGTCATTAGCTGAATATTTGTAGTTATTGTCCTGCTGCAGAGTAGAATTGGAGCCAATCAGATGCCTTCCCTGATTGTATTGCATAGGTATCTACCTGTGTTGCTCAGCATTGAGGACACTATTGATCTGGAACAAATCCCCAACTCTGTTTGCTAAAATGCAACCCAAAACTTTCAAAGAACCTCTGACATGCTTCACTCTTGCCTAGACACTAAATGTTGTACTTCACAAGCTACCTTCTGTTACAACCAAATATTTCTAATTTTAACTTCTTAATCCAGAGAACTTACTGTCCTTTTTCAGTGCCTTGTCTCTAAATTTGGAAATAAGACTTTTAGCTTCAGTTGTTCCACAAGGGCCATTTCTAGACAGACTTCTTTGAGCAGTATATAGGTGTACCTACAGTAGGTCCCACTGGTTTTGGAATCTAATGGGACTCTTCGAAAACTTTCAGCATAAGGATGTTGTTTGTCCAAGATTTAAAGCAGAACAAAAATTAACAGGTCAGCCATGGAATCTCAGATTACAGTGCTGGCCCCAGGACCGATTTGGGATACCCCCAAGGGCACTTCAAAACTCACCACTTTCCTTATTCTTTCCCAACATTTTTTGGCTGGGGAATGTGGCCACTCGCCATAAACTGAGCTGCTGAGCATTAAATATGCATAGCAAATGGCTCTCGGTGCACAAAAGTTATCACATACGTTGTTGGACCAGTTTTTCTGGCCCTTCTGGGGGGGTGGCGTTGACACTGAGGGGCAACCCAAATCGGATGTCCCCAGGTCAGGGAACAAGATCCAGGATAGTCAAAATCGGGTTGTTCTTGTGAATCCTGTCAGGTCCTCCATCTCCAAAGTATTACTCATAGAATGGGTAATTCATGCTCAAGAAGCAAGTGGAAAAAGGGGAGACAGATGAAAGTCCAGAAAATAGTCAAGAGCGGTAAGGGGAATAAGAGAGAAATAAATCTATATGGAATGAGCGCAGAGAGAGGGGAGAGATATAAACCCTCATAGCTTACTGCTCAGCTGAATGTCTGACGGTCATTTAAATGGCCCATATTAGAAAATGTTTTTCTATTTTCTACAACAGAGAGCAGTAGAAAAATATCTAGCATATGAAAATATCTCCTAGGCAAACGTCATTTGGGAAGCAGTAACTTAAAAAAAAAAATGGTTTCTAGCCGGTGGGCCACTTGATCGGGATTGGATCAATTAACAGTGTCCAATTTGGATTCACTGAATTTCAAATTACTTACCCAGCCAAAATACTCAAATTCCTTCAGAACATTAGGGAATTACAACTCCAGGGAGGTGAGGTCATCAACAAACATTAAGGAAGGCTTTAAAATTTGTCATTGCCTATTTACTACCCCTGATGTCTAGGTTTTGTCTTATGGCAACAGCAGTTACATGCAAATGATATCTATTAAGGGTGAGAGTGGGCAGCCTGTCATGTGCCATTTATGATACTGAATGTTAAATATAATTTGCTTAAACTGTCACTGATGGATTGTAATACAGTACCAACATTTTAGATAGAAGGGACGAGCCAACACGCACCTGCTGTAAAAAAAAAAAGATTTCAATAATTGCCTCCCTACCAGGCAAAAAGATTACCGAATCCAAGGGGATCATATTCAGGAATGAGGAGCTCAAGCCTATTTAATGTGGACTGAAACCCATCTGGATTGGCCCGGGAATCTATAAGATCCATTCCCTCCCTGCGGAGCATCCAAAATCGGGATGCCCCGCTGTGTGAAACCCCGCAGGTCACCTGCTACACTTATCTTAATCTCGGTCCAACAGCGCATGCGCAGGCCCCATCTCCGCTATCCCTCTGGCAGGACGCGGGCGTACTCCCTGTTAGAGGGAAGCACGAGATACAGCCTCCAGCTGAGCTGCTGAGCTAAGACGTCGGGTTACACGTCCATAGGTCAGCGGCTCCAAGCACGCTGATTGGACGACCGGACGCACATGTGCCGTAGGACTGAGGTGAGTTGATCTGGGAGATCTGGGGGGTTTCACACACGGGGGAGTGGACCAAAACCCAGGATAGTCAAAATCCTGGGTTTTGGTCCACTTTAAGATTACCTTGCAAAATTGTTTTAGATTGACATAATTATATGGAGATACAACTTCCACATAGCGTAGGTTCCTTACCAAGCTTCGAAATAGTGACTTTTTTGGGAAAAGGGCAGGAGCAGTTTATGGAATTAAATATTTAATCAAAAATAGGTCTAATAGGCTCCCAAAGTGTTTGAAAACATTTACTGTTGAATTTGGGTAGACCCTCCCATTGCAATCTAGAACCCTGTTTGATAAACTTGTCTCTTACCATACATTTTTAAGGCTTCCCACACCCATCTACCAGTCAAAGGCCGCAGAGGCTAGGGGACCTCTGTTCCCGCATTAGCTTATTCATTTTGACTCCCCAAACGGCCTCCTTCTTGTTCGAGTGAGTGCTCAGATATGGTGGTGGCCTGCTGCCCACCTTGTGAAACTTGGAGGATGTCGGTTGTGTGTGTGTGTAGTGGAGGAGGGGTCTTGGGACAAAGAGGCTGCTGTGGTGTGCAAAGGTGGCTTGGTCTGGCTGCAGCACTGACGGCAGCAGGGAGCCAGCCCACCCGCAGCAGCAGTGTAGGGACATGACTGTTGGTAATGGTCCGGCTGCAGCAGCGGGGAATCTTCCTGTCCACAACAATGCTAGCGTGGAGCAGTCTGGCCCGAGGAGAAGCAGGGAAGCAGTCTGTCGGCGGCAGCAACAGCAGCAGAGTAGAGCAGTCTAAAAAAGACTAAATTCTACTTCATTATTTGTAAAATTGCTTTTTTCTGAACCAAATGTGTTAAAACACTGCCCACCAAGGGCCAAATAATCGACAAGATGCAGAATCCCCCAATTACAGACATTGACCATTTCCCATTAGAGGTAGTGTGGCATTCCCTCTCCCATTCCCCATAGGCAGTGTGACGTTTCCCCTCCCATTCCCCATAGGCAGTGTGACGTTTCCCCTCCCATTCCCCATAGGCAGTGTGGCATTCTCCCCTCCCATTCCCCATAGGCAGTGTGGCATTCTCCCCTCCCATTCCCCATAGGCAGTGTGACATTCTCCCATCCCATTCCCCATAGGCAGTGTGGCATTCCCCCCTCCCATTCCTCATAGGCAGTGTGGCATTCCCCCTATCCCATTCCCCATAGAAAAAACTAAAACCAACTTGCAATAGCACTGGTGGCCGGGATGTCACAGCCATTGGGAGACAGCCATATAACTTTTTACCCCACTTTCGTGAAATAAACGCATCTTATGTGTTGAAAAAAATATGGTATTACTATATACTAGACGAAAATAAGTCTGTTTCTGTCTGAGGGATGCTTTGCTCAGCACGACTGTGTAAGAAGCACTATCCCTGGCCCCAGTACTGTAAGACTGCCTCTCCTTTGCCGTACAACTTGAAAACAAAGGGCAACTTTCCAGCTCCATGGAATAAAGCATAAAGAGAAGTAGTTTGCTTTTGTCTGTGATGTACTTATGTGGAGGGGTTTCTATAGGAGTAGACAATGTCTGCTATGGTTGCTATTTCAAGATTTAAAGTTTAATAAAATTAAGCATATCATTTCCTTAGACAAATAATGATCAGTGAGTACCATCTTCTGAGAAATCGCACACAGTTTTTTCTGCACTTGAAAATGGCACTACATGAAAGGACTCCAAATTTTTACACCAACAAAAATCTTAATGCTTTCCTCAATGGGATCTTCTAGATAAAGGTTGATTCAGGATGGGTAGAAAAAAAACAGCTTAAAACCATCGACTCCCCCCTGCATGTGACAAATGTGCTGGTGTCAGGCCAGTCAAAGAAACATGTTTTTATGTGCCAGAAAACAGAGAGTTTGACTCGCATGCAGGTTTTTGTTTTACTCCGGCATTTGCTGTATCCCTGCTTACCTGTATATACATGTACACACCCCGGATAAGGGTATAGTGGGTGTGAAGGAACAATCCAGTTTAAATGTGAAAACCCCACGAATACAAATCTGGAGTTTCCCCTGTAGCAATAAGGCTTCCCGCTAGGAAGGCAAAGGGACGAGGTTTTTGGAAAGCAGGCTGTGTGTCCGGAGGTCCCTGATTGATAGTTGGATCCCGTGACCCGCAGTTTCCTGACAGTGGGGATACGGATTATGCACCGCCGTGAGATCACCAACTATGTAAGTATATGCTGGGGTCAACAACAGCATTACAAAATCGGATGCCCCAGGGATAGGGAATCATATAGCCCTGGAGTCCGAGACACCCAGAATGATGTTACAAAGTGTAGGGGGGTAGCATGTCAGCTGCTGACACTGCAGCCCAATTACCTGCACACACTCTTGGCTACTGGGGGTGGGGAAGAGACCAGTGGCTATCGTCATAGACCCAGTGTTCTTCCAGGGTTTCCCCCGGACCTTTACCATTTTTTTCTTAATATCTGATAGGAAATGTTGAAATCCCATGTGTCTTTCATTGAAGAAAATAAAACTTACCGTACATATTCCAAGTGTGACATACACTCCGCTTCAATAAGTCTTGACAGTTGGGTTATTCTCCAGTAGAGGGCGAACTTCTGCAGAGATGAATGCAAAAAAAGAAGCCCCTCCCGGTCCATAAGTACCTGGGACCTCCCACCAATTCCCCAGTTGTCTTCTCTGCAGGGAGCGAGCAAGACAGAAGATGAAGCTTCTCTTACTTGCAGGTAAGCCGGGCTCGCGCCCAGCCCCCCTTTTTGTCCCTATTGCTACCAGGACCCTCCAAAATTGTCTCTGTAGTGAGCCTCCCAGCTTCGGCTGCGGGTCCTTGGTAAAGGTAGGAGCACCCTTTGGGTTCTGTAGGAGCGCTGCTCCACCGTGAGACCCCACCACGGGGTAGCCGGTGATCCAGGTTTTTGGTTATCCTGGTTTGGGATGTTCCGTCCCTACATGCCTACGGCCTTATTTGGCAGGGTTCCCACTCCCTCTTCCGGGTCCCTTACTCTCCCCTGGGGGGGCTGACTCCCTGGCCGCTATTTGCATGTGTGTGTGTGTTTTCACTTTGTGTGTGCGTGTAGGTTTACTGTCAGCCCGCGCGCACGCTCTCTGCGGCGGCGTGCCGGTTCTCTCTCAGGGTCCATATTGGCCGCGGAGCCGACCCCTATATACATAATTGTGTGTGTGTGCTTATATGCCCTTTTAATTGCTGTATGGCTGCTTGGTGATATATTTATATGTATACGCAGTCATATACCTTTATATGAATATTTTGGCAGTGTGACTGTATATCTATGCTAGGGCATCCCTTACTATGCACCGCTCTTATGTGTCCTTTTTTGTGTGTTACAGGTGTCCCCGTATAAGTGCATTTTAAGGGGTCTCTCCTGGTCCTGGGGTCCCTAGCTATAAACCTTGTCCACCCCCAAAAAATCCTCCCACCAGGACTTTAAGGGGCATCCCGGGTTGCTTATGCGTAATTCCCTACGGTCTCGCGACTGACCACAAAAATTCACCATATGGAGGCTCTGCAGGATGCCAGGCCCGGGATCCCTTCGGGACAATCCGGGCCATGTGTGGGGTGTGGGGTATCCCTTAGGGGGGAGAATGTGCTGATCTGTATACCATGCGCACAAAAGGCCATAACGCGGCAGTCTGATACCCAGCCTTCTGGGTCGGCTCCTCCCACCTCATCGCCTTCCCCTCCCCACCTGATCCGTACCCCAAGTGACATTGGTACTAGTGGGGAGTCGCTTTCTCATGTTTGGGCTAAGTTGGCCAGCATAGAGAAAATGATTGCTAGCACGGTGGGCAAGAAGCCCCAGGCTAAAAAGAGACAGTTGTCGTCGGCCCAGCCCTTGTGGGACACTGACGATGAATCCACTGAATTGTCCGATTATTCCACGCTTGAGGAGGGGGAATTGTATCAGGATTCAGAGGCTGACTATGGTCAGCCTGGGAATTCCAATGCCGGGCAGGCGCTGGGGGATGCCGTTGATACGGCCACTGTTTTGTCACATTTATTGGAGGTGTTGGATATTGATCCACCTGAGGCGACCCTCTTAAGAAGGGGGAATTTTTTGGGGCCTACAAGCCCCGTCTGGAATTCCTTACCCAGGGTCACTTTGATGCGCTGATACTTAGGGAATGGGAGAGGCCCTGTCGGCTCCCTGGTGTGCCTCAGGGATGGGATAAGAAGTATCCCTTTCCAGTGGAGGCGGTCAAGCGCTGGTCTTCTCCTCCCAAGGTCGACGCTTGCTATCAGGTCTCTTATCAGGGACTGGCTGAATAACACTCAGCTGGATCCAGCTAGCGCTGAGTTCGCTGTACTTAAGAAGTGCGAATTGTTCATGGATTTTGTCATGGCTGCGATGGAAGACTCCATTGTCGTGTGTAGTAGGACGTCAGCCTTGCTGGTGGCCATGCGCAGACTGGTCTGGCTCCGTCAGTGGACAGCGGACGTTGGAGCCAAGAAGTCACTCACAGCTCTCCCCTTCTTGGGGGCGCGGCTGTTTGAAGATAAATTGGATGCTGTTGCTAAAGGCGGTAAGTTACCTCAGCGGAGGAAGCAGCGCCGTCCCTTTCGGGGGCGTGCTCGTTCACTCCTTCCTTTCGAGGGGCCAGAGCGTCTAGGGGTCTGGCCTTCTCGGGGCTCATCCTGGAACAGAGGCAGAGGTCGGGCACGTCCCGCGGCTGCCTGGGGTTCCAAGCCCAAGCCTGCCGTTAAACCGGCTCAGCAATGAAGGGGGGACGGCTGCGACTCTTCTTCCGGGTCTGGGCCCGGGAGGTCACAGACAATTGGTCTCCTCCGGGTACAAGCTGGAGTTCGAGTACTGGCCGCCCCCAAGATTCTTAAGTTCTCGGGTGCCCTCGGACCCTCAGGCTGCGCAGGGGCTCCTGTTGGCAGTGTAAAGCCTTCTGGATATGGGGGTTATATGCCCGGTGCCTCCGTTGGAAAGAGGCAAGGGTTACTACTCCAACCTTTTCACGGTCCCCAAAAAGGAGGGTTCGGTGAGACCCATTCTAGACCTCAAGGTTCTCAACAGGTTTATCAGAGCCAAAAAGTTCTGCATGGAGACTCTGCGCTCGGCTATCAATTCCCTTCGCCAAGGGGATTTTATGACATCCATAGACATCAAGGATGCGTATCTGCATGTTCCGATTTTTCAGGCACATCAGAGATTCCTCCGGTTTGCGGTGGGGGATCAACATTATCAATTCGTAGCTCTTCCCTTCGTTCTGACCTCGGCACCGAGGGTCTTCTCCAAGGTCTTGGTGGGAATAATGGCTCTGCTCAGAGCTCAGGGCATTCGCATTGTGCCTTATCTGGATGATCTGTTGATTTCTGCTTCTTCCCTTTAGCCGGCAGAACTGGACACCCTCCAGGTGGTGTTGACCCTGGAGAGATTCGGGTGGGTGATCAACCGCACCAAGTCTTCTCTCTCCCCGTCTCGAGTGATTTAATTTCTGGGCATGAATCTGGATACCAGTCGGGCCAGAGTGTTTCTGCCCCAGACCAAGATGCAGGGGATTCAGGACCTGATCCGTCTTCTTCTGGCCAGCCCTTGCCCCTCTATCCGACAGGGGATGAAACTGGTGGGCCTGATGGTGTCCTCCTTCGAGGCGGTGCCGTTTGCACAATTTCACATGAGATCTCTTCAACTTCTCTTATTGACATATTGGGACAGGAGCCCACACTCGTTGGACCAACCTTTCAGGATGTCTCCCAGGGTTCGGCAGTCACTTCGGTGGTGGCTGGACTCGAGCAATCTGGTGAAGGGCAGATCCTTTCTGGTCCCTTGTTGCGAGACGGTTACCACGGATGCCAGCCTGTCGGGCTGGGGAGGTTATTGGAAGAGTCCCCAGGAGGCTCACACCCCCATCAATGTCTTGGAGCTCCGAGCCATTCGTCTGGTTCTGGCTCGGTTAACCCCACAGTTACGGGGTCCTCCGGTTCAGGTGCGTTCGGACAACCGAACGGCAGTGGCCTACATAAATCACCAAGGAGGGACTCGCAGCAGGAGTGCCCTCAGGGAAGTCTCTCTGACCCTGCGATGGGCGGAGAGCATGTTCCTTGCCTTTCGGCAGTTTACATTCTGGGGGTGGAGAATACGGAGGCGGGTTCCCTGAGCAGGGGGTCCTCTCGCCATGGAGAGTGGTCTCTCAAACCCGAGGGCTTTCTGGATCTTTGCCGCAAGTGGGGGACTCCGGAGGTGGATCTCTTTTCCTCGAGGCACAATCACAAACTTCCGGCATTTGTGTCTCTTTCTCAGGATCCCCTGGCCTTGGTAGTGGATGCCTTGTCACTGGCGTGGAAGGACCTGGATTTTCTGTACCTGTTTCCACCTGTCTCCATGCTGGGCAGGGTGGTTTCGCAAACTGGTTCTAGAAGGGGCACCAGCGATTCTGGTGGCTCCAAGGTGGGCAAGAAGGGTTTGGTATGCAGACATCGTAAGGATGGCCGTAGACCAGTGCCGGCTTCCTCTGATACCGGACCTGCTATCCCAGGGTCATCTACTTTACCCCAATTTACAAACGCTGGCTTTGACGGCCTGGCTGCTGAAACCTTCATCTTGAAAGAGGAAGGTTTGTCTGAGGCAGTCGTTCAGACCCTGATTAGGGCTAGGAAGCGGTCCTCTTCTGGCATTTACTATAGGACTTGGAGGTCCTATATTGATTGGTGTGAGGCTAGGGCCTTGCCTTGCAGGGTTTTTTTTTGTACCCAGGATTTTGGCTTTTCTTCAGCATAATCTGGACCTGGGGTTCCAGCTTAGTACTTTGAAAGGACAGGTTTCTGCTCTGTCGGTTTTCTTCCAGAGGTCTTTTGCTTTACACCCGCTGGTTAAGACTTTTTTCCAAGGGGTGGCGCATGTGCGGCCCCCTCGAAAACTGTAGTTCCTGTTTGGGACTTGAATTTGGTTCTTTCGGCTCTGCAGGGTCCGCCTTTTGAGCCACTACAGGATATTGCTCTTTCGGTTCTCACTCAGAAGGTTGCCTTCTTGGTGGCGATTACCTCGGTTGGGCGTGTCTCTGAGCTGGCGGCTCTGTCGATTCAGGTCCCTTACTTTGAGAGACACCAGGATAAGGTGGTTTTTCGTTTTAAGCCAGATTTCCTTCCTAAGTTGGTGTCTGTTTTCCACCTCAATCAGGATATTGTTCTCCCTTCCTTGTGTCCTAAGCCTAACAATGACAAGGAGAAGGTTCTGCACAATTTGGATGTTGTTCGCTGTGTAGTATTTGGTGACTACTACTTCCTTCCGCAAGACGGACGCTTTTTTCGTGGTGCCCTGCGGGCCCAGGAAAGGTTTGGAGCTTGCTAAGTCTACCATTAGCAAATGGATTCGTCAGGCCATTGTTGGGGCCTATTCTGTTAAGGGGAGGACTCCCCCTTTTAGGGTCACTGCGCACTCTGCAGTGGTTTGAGTTGGTGCATTCTTTACTGTTTATGGTTCCCACCCTTAACAGACACTGCTATTGGATGTCCCAACTGTCAAGACTTATTGAAACGGAGTGTATGTCACACTTGGAATAATACCGTTTTGTGATTACTCACCTTTAAAACGGATATTATAAGTGTGACATACACTCCGCTTCACCCACCCTGTTTGGTATTCTGAATCCTTTATATGGTGAACCATTGTTTTTTTGTTAATCTTGTTATATTTGGTTCTTCCTGGTCCCTTTATTGCTATCTTACACTGGGGAATTGGTGGGAGGTCCCAGGTAGTTATGGACCGGGAGGGGCTTCTTTTTTTGCATTCATCTCTGCAGAAGTTTGCCCTCTACTGGAGAATAACCCAACTGTCAAGACTTATTGAAGCGGAGTGTATGTCACACTTATAATATCAGTTTTAAAGGTGAGTAATCATCGGTATTTTTAGGCTTGCTCTAGGTGTAAAAGGTACGCTCAAAAATATGGCAATACTGCTGCATTGCCTGCCTTTTTAAATATGCATGTTTTTTAGAACTTTTTCTGCTTTTTTGTGTATTTTATGCTCTCGTGCGAGAACGGAAATGCATAAAATGCTAAAAAGTTTTGTTGCACTGGTGGACAGTACATTTGCAAATGTAAGTAAGATGTATTCATCTTACTTACATGTATTTTGACCTGGTGCTGAATCATCCCTAAAACGGTAAAGTGCCGCTTTAACATTGCTGTGATGTTTTATGAGGGATTTGGTTATTTTTTCCCCCTCTGGCATTCTTCATGTTCTACAACTGCAGAAAGTCTTACCTACATCTTTCTAAAAATAAGTTGAGTTACAGTTTTAACAAATGTGTTAGGATTTGTTATTAAGCAAAGACTGCTCTTTGATTTTGTGTGGTATTTGATCATCAGCAAGGATAGTGCAGTTTATCAAGGCTTTCTACACTCTTGACAGGAAACAATCCTAAATCCCATATTTCAGAGAGAGAATATATCCCAAGGTCATTTCATTGGTTCTGATTAAATTTGAGATTTTCCTTCAGTCCTGGGTCTAGGTCAAAATAATTGCGCACCTATCATGTCAGGTTGTGTACTATAACTGTGTAAATCTTTTACAGGGTGCCCTATCTGAACTGTGTGTTTTATTGAACTCTCTCTCAGTGCAACCAGTTTCCATGAAAAGCCCTTTGTTTTTTTATTATATATTTATCTCAAGAAAAATGGACAATAGACAAGTGAGGAGTTTACAACTTCTCAGTAGTGTAATTCTTTGTTTACACTTTTTACTTTTTCGTGGAGTACTGTGCAAATAAGGTAAGGAGCAGCATACTCCTCATGAAATCTTTTTTTCTAAGAGACTGATGACAGTTTATTGTGTACAGCGGCTTTGGGCAGAAAAAAGGAGCCACTAATCAACAGTCTTAAAGAGACAGTCTTAAAATAAGGTCTTAAAACGGGTCCCTGCTAGCGCCGTCTGATGCTCTGCGCAGCTTTCTATGGTGACTGGCAGAAGCTTAATGATGTGGCCTGAAAAAGAGGGTGTCCGAGCGCTTGGGGGAGAAGCACGCTGCCTTTTCCCTGTCACAGTGTTTAGAATGCACAGTTCATCCCCCTTATTCTAAGTATGCAGCACGTCTTGCTCCAGATAATTCCTTACAGATGGGATTACCTCCGCCGGAGGGCGCTGGACTGCAGAGATGGCAAAAAGAGGCCCCTCCCGGTCCCATATATACCCAGGACCTCCCACAAATTCCCCAGTATCTTCTCTGCAGTCGGCTGCGAAGGACAAGATGATGGCTCTCTCGTTTCGCAGGTGAGCGGGGCCTAACAGCCCGCGGCCCTGTAGGACTATTCCCACCTGTTCCATCTCTTTATCTATGCCTCCCAGCTTTGGCTGCGCTGGTCGGGTGATGGTAGGCAGCACCTCTGACAGGTGCTTTAGGAGCCTTGCTCCAACCACAATCCCCCACCAAAGGGTAGGCGGTGCAGGCTTATGGTGAGTCTGATTTGGGATGCCCCTTCCGCCCCCGCCCTGGTCCTCGGTGGGTCTCTGCTAGCTGACCGCCGCTCCCCCCCCCCCTCGCTGTCCCGTTCGTTGGGGGGGTGTATATGTGTGTATTGCATGTTTGCTATCACTGTCTCAGGGCTCCGCGCCCTGGCTATTACTTTGTCAGTTGTCATTGTATGAACCTGACGCGCGCCTTGCGGCGTTCTGCGGTCAGCGGCGATGTCACCGCAGGCGCCTCTGCGCGCCTATTGGCTGGCTAGTCACACGTTATGCCTTCGCGCTTTTCTTGGGGGTGGGGCTTATCAGGCGGCGCGCTCCGCGTCGTCCTTCCCTGCGGCCCAGCGCCATTTTGGTCTCTTCTCCTGGCGTGGTCTGTGACTCCCCACCGCGGTCCGTGAGTGCCCCTGCGGGCTTATTTCTTGTCTGGTTTTTATTATTGTATGCTTACGGGGTGTAATTTTTTTGTGTTTTTCAGGCGGGAAAACTGTATAGAGGTTTCTCCCGTTCCTACCCCCTCTAGTAGTTTGCTCAAACTTTATTAGAGGCCTGATTAGTAAAATCCTCCCACTTCCCTGGCGGACCTTTGGGGCATCCCAGGTTGCTTTTACAGCATAATTCCTATTGGCCAATTGTGCCGCTATAATCACCATATGGAGGCTTCACAAGATATTGTGCTAGGGGTCCCCTCCGGACAAGCCTGGCTGTGTGTGGCATGTGGGGCATCCCCTGTAAGTGATGTGTGGGTCTACGTACCCTGCGCCCAGCAGGCGCTTGCGCTGCATTCTGGGCTATCAGTGACTCGGCCTGCGCCCACTATGTCTTCTCCTACTCCCCCTCGCCTGATTTTGACTCCCAGTGAGCTGAATACCAGTGGGGAGTCTCAACCTGACGTGTCTTCTAGGTTGGCTAACATTGAAAAGTTAGCTAGCTAGCTCTGCGGCTCTTAAGGCCCCGGCTAAGAGGCGACACGTGGCGCATGGTGCCTCTGTTTTTCATATGGAAACAGAGGAATTCTTTGACATGGCTGACAATCCCCTCCTTGAAGAGGGGGAATTGTTCTCGGATTAAGAGCTATCTGATGATCAGCGCTGACTCAGGCTCTGATCCCTGGGATGCTGATGACACCAATACGTAAAAAACAGCCCCGGTCCTTTCGGGGTTCAGGTGCCTTTACTCCCTCCTACCGTGGAGCCAGGTCTGGGAGAGGGGTATCCTTTGCAGGACACAGGGGAGACTTCTGGGGCAGAGGTAGAGGACGTGCCCGTCCAGGTCCTTCCTGGGGTTCCAAGCCCAAGTCTTCCCCCAAGCCTCCTCAGCTATGAAGGGGCACCCTCACCCATCCGGGTGGGGGGACGGCTGAGGCTCTTTGCTCGTGTCTGGAGACAACACGTCTCAGACCGGTGGATTCAGAATGTGGTGTCCTCCGGTTACAAGATGGAGTTCGCTGCCTGGCTGCCCTCCAGATTCCTCAGATCTCGGATGCCTCAAGACCCCCTGGCAGCTCAGGGCCTGGTTCTGGCTGTGCAAAACCTTCTGGACATGGGGGTCATCTGTCAGGTCCCTTTCTGGGAAAGAGGTCAGGGATATTATTCCAATCTCTTCACAGTACCCAAAAGGGATGGTTCCATCAGGCCCATCCTGGATTTAAAACATCTCAACAAATTTGTCAGAACAAGGCACTTTCGCATGGAAACTCTGCGCTTGGCTGTCAGCTCCCTGCGCCCGGGGGACTTCATGTCCTCCATAGACGTCAAGGATGCTTACCTGCATGTTCCAGTCTTCCCAGGGCATCAGAGATTCGCGCTGGAGGACCAGCACTACCAATTTGTGGCACCTCGGCCCCCAGAGTCTTCACCAAGGTGCTGGCGGGTGTCATGGCTCTCCTCAGGGCATTCGCATTCTTCCCTATCTGGACGACCTTCTCATCACTTCTCAGTCCTTCCAGCAGGCGGTATTGGATACCCAGCGGGTGGTGACGGTTCTGGAGTCAATCACCCCAAATCTTCCCTATCCCCGTCTCTGGTGACTTCCTTTCTGGGCATGAATCTGGATACGGTTCAGGCCAGGATCTTTCTTCCTCAGCAGAAGGTGGGCTCCCTGCAAGCTCAAGTCCATTTCCTTCTGTCCTGCCCTCACCCCTCCATCCGGCAGGGGATGCAGCTGGTGGGACAGATGGTGTCCTGCTTCGAGGCGGTTCCCTATGCGCAATTTCACATGAGACCTCTTCAGCTCTTGTCAGTTTGGGATAAGAGTCCCTTGTCTCTGGATCAGGCTTTTGTTCTTTCTCCTCCGGCCCGGAGGTCCCTCTCATGGTGGCTGGACTCAAGGAACCTGTTGGGGGCAGATCCTTTCTGGCCCCCTGTTGGGAGACAGTCACCACGGATGCCAGTCTGGATGGCTGGGGGGGCTTCTGGAAAACCCTACAATTCCAGGGGCTGTGGGGCCCTCAGGAGGCCCACGCCCCTATCAACATTTTGGAACTAAGGGCGGTCCGGCTGGTTCTGGCCCAATTGACTCCGCACCTTCAGGGCTGGCTGGTCCAGGTACGTTCGGACAACCAGACGGCGGTTGCCTTCATCAATCATCAGGGAGAGACCCAGGGCAAGGGTGCCTTCGAGGAAGTGTCCAAGATTCTGTCATGGGCGGCGGACAATGTACCTTGCATTTCAGCAGTGTACATTCTGGGGGTGGAAAACCTGGAGGCAGACCCTCTGAGCAGGGGGACTTCTCGCCTGGGGGGAATGGTCCCTCAGCAGCGAGGTCTTTCGCTCCCTGTGTCACCATTGGGGGGTGCCGGACGTGGATCTGTTTGCATCTCACCACAATCACAAGCTCCCAGTCTTTGTCTCTTTGTCACGGGATCCCCTGGCCTTGGGCGTGGATGCTCTGACTCTGACTGGCAGGGGTTCAGTCTCCTGTATCTCTTCTCTCCATTCCCCCTGCTGGGCAGGGTTCTGCGCAAGTTGGTTCAAGAAAGGGTGCCAGCAATTCTGGGGGCCCCCGCTGGTCAAGACAGGTGTGGTTCAGCCTTCTAAGAGCTATGCTTCCAGCTATGCTCTCTTTCACCCCACTTATTCTCTTCTCTACCCCATCCATCCCTCCTATTCTTCGTTTGGCCCTATCCATCCCTGTTATTCCCACCAGCTCTGCCCTCATTCATCCCTCTTTCCAGCATTGAGCCCGACCATCCTTGCTACCAGAGCTTGAGGTTCCACATGACCAAACTAAATAAAAGCTGCTGTCTTTTTATTCTTAGTATACAGTACGTCCTGCTCCAGATATAGTACTTACACTTGGGTTATCCTCTGCCAGATGGCGCTGCACTGCAGAGACATGCAAAACAGGCTCCTCCCGGCTCTCAAATACCCGGGGACCTCCCACAAATCCCCAGATTTCTCTGCAGTGCTGACTGCGAAGAAGTATCATTCTCTTGCAGGTGAGCGGGGCTATTAAAGCCTGCGGCCCTGTTGGACTATTCTCACCCGTCCTCGTTGTGTTGTGCCTCCCAGCCTGGGCTGCGCTGGTCGGGTGAAGGTAGGCAGCACCACGCGTGCTTATGGAGCGCTGCTCCTCCGCAGTCCCCCCACCAAAGGGTAGGCGGTGTAGGCTGATGGTGAGCCTCTATGGGATGCCCCTCCCGCATTACTGCCCCTTGCCCCGTATAGTGGTGGGTCCTGTACCAAGGGCCACCATCCTCCCTCGTTCCCCCGTAGTCGGGGGGAAAGAAAGGGGGGGGGTGTGTGCATGTGTGGTCTGTATTGGATCCTTGCACGTATATGGCCTTTGTCTGTCTTTGGACCTTTATAGATATGGTGTCAGCCGCCGCACCCTTTCTATGTATGGTCTTATTGGACCCTTGCACTTATATGGCCTTTGTCTGTCTTTGGACTTTTATAGATATGGTGTCTGCCGCCGCTCCCTTTCTATGTATTTTACTTGCAGACTGCCACCGCCACACGCGTTTCTTTCCTTAGCTGAAGGCTCCGCGCCGGGCGGCGGCGTTACCTCAGACACCGACATGTCCTCATTGGCGGTTGTTGGACTTCACGCTCTTCGGGAGGGCCTGTTTTGGCGCGCTCCGCATCATGGACCGCTGGCCCGCCCTTCGAGGTTCACGGCGCCATTTTGCGTGACGCGTGGTACGCTCCTGCTTACCGTGGTACTGTAAGTGCCCTCGCGGGCGGCTTATTCTCATTATAGTTTTCTTGATTCTGACACCATTTTCTTCTCTTTGTGTCTTTCAGACCGGTGAACACCATTGGCTTCTCCCGGCCCGGTGTAAATTTATAGCGGGCCTTGTAAAATTCTCCCACTTCCCTAGCGGGTCTTTGGGGCATCCAGGGTTGCTTTTAGTGTAAATCCCTGCTGGCATATTGTGCCTTAAATAATCACCATATGGAGGCATCTCAGAAATATGTGACCGGGGTCCCTCTGGGACAAGACCGGCTGTGTATAGTGTGTGGCCAACCCCATGCTGATGCTGACAGGGCACGGGTCTGCGGACCCTGTGCCGAGCAAGCACTGGCTCTGCAATCAGGCCAGCCAGTGGCTGCACCTCGCTTCATTAAACCTATTTCCCCATGCTTAAATCTCACTCCTGCTGAGTCGCATATAAAGGGGGAGTTGCAGCCAGTTGCGTCTTCCAGACCAGCCCACGGCTGAACAGATCATTGCGAGGTTGTCAGAGCGCAAGGGCCCTGGTAAGAAGCGGCACTTGACATCTCCTATCTCTATTTTTCCTATGAGAACTGAGGAGTTTTCTACTCCGTGTGACTATTCCCCTTCTGATGAAGGAGAACTATTCTCTGACTCAGGCTCATCTGATGAGAGACCGAGGAGTCATGACGATTCTGGACCTGAATTCTGGGGCCAGTGTGACACTGACGATTTGTTGATTAAGGTCTTTAAGGCTCTGTCTATCTCTCTCCCTGGTGAAGCTTCCAAGCCGAGAGGGGAGCGTTTCCATACAGCAACAGCACGTTTGGAGTTCCTAGAACAGGCTCACTTCCATGCTCTTGTCCTCAAGGAATGGGAATGCCCCAGTAAACTTTCAGGGGTCCCAGGGGACTGGGATAGGAAATACCCCTTTCCCCCTGAGGTGGTTAATTGCTGGTCATTCCCCCGTGGTGGATGCCCCGATCATAGGGGTTCCTAACCCCCCCTTTATTACAGCCCCTGCTCATAATTCCCTTCGGGATGTTGAGGACCGACGCATTGAGCTGCTGGCCTCCCACGCCTTTTCTTGTGCAGGGACGGCGTTGCGCCCGGTCTGTGCCGCGGCTATTACTGCAGTGGCCACTAGAACCCTCGTCAGAAGGATGCTTGATCATCACTCTGATAATCTCCCCTGGGACGTGTTTAATGCACTCTCCAACTGTGATGTGTTTTTAAGATTTATCCTATTAGCGTTGGACGACACCATTAGAATGTGTGCAAGAACTTCTGCCCTTGCGGTGGCTATACGTCGCTTGGTTTGGCTGCGACAGTGGGGTGCTGACGATGCTACAAAAAAGACTCTTACTGGGCTTCCCTTTAGAGGGCTATGCTTGTTTGGGGCCCGTCTAGACCTGTTTGGTAAAAAGGGTAAGTCACCCCAACGCAGGCGGCCGTCTAGGCCCCCTCGGGGCAGGGGCACCCCTATTTCCCCCTTCCTTAGTGTTAAACTCCGGCCCTGGGAGCAGCAGACAACGCTCTGGCCCCTCCAGCGGGGCTAAGCCTAAATCTTCCACCAATCCCCCTCAAGCGTGATGGGGCGCCCTCGCCCGTCTGGGTGAGGGGATGGCTGCGGCACTTGCTCTTGTCAGGAGGCTTTACGCCTCATACTGGTGGATTCAGGAGGTTGGGTCCTCCGGATACAAGATAGAGTTTGCTGCACGGCCTTCCCCAGTTTTTATCAGGTCCCAGGTACTCCGGGTCCCTGCCGCTGTTCAGTTGCTGGCACAGGCCTTGCAAGGCCTGTGAGGTCTGAAGGTCACTTGCAGATTGCCCGTGACAGGCAGAGGCAGGGGACGCTACACCAATTTTTTCCACAGTCCCCCAAAAGGATGGGTCAGGCTGGCCCATTCTGGATTCACAGCAATTCTCCAAATTACAGGCAGTTTCTGCATAGAAACTCTGAGATGGGCCATCAGCGCCTTGCGCCAAGGGGGCTTCTTGCTGTATGTGGAGCTCTAAGATGCTTATGTTCACATCCCTGTGCCTTCAGGACACCGATGCTCTTCAGGTTCGTGTTGGAAGTCCAATACTGCTAATTGTGGCCTTGTTATCTGGCCTCTCTTCAGCTCCCAGAGTGCTCACCCAGGTGCTGACGGCGGTGATGTCTCTGATGAGACCAAGGGGCGTCCGTGCGATGACCTACCTGGACGTCCTTTCTCACTTCCCAGTCTCTACGTCAGGCTAAGTTGGATACCCGGCTGGTGGTGTCCATTGGGAGTCATTTGGATGGGTGATCAATCACCCCAAGTCCTCATTGTCCCCTTAATTGGTAACTCCATTACTAGGAATGAATCTGGATTAGGTTCAAACGAGAATCTCCCCCTCTCAGCAATAAAGTGGGCAATCTGGTCACATTGGCTCAGTCCCTCATTGCTGTCCCGGTCCCTTCACCAGGCAGGGATGCAGCTGGTGGGCCCGTTTATGGCTTGCTCGGAAGAGGTCCTTTATGCTCAGTTCCCCTTGGGCCCTTCTGCGACTTCTATTGTTAATACAGGACAGGGATCCAGCATCCCTGGAGCAGGGTCTGTGGGCCTTCCCACCTGGTAAGAAGGTTTCTCTTGGAGTGGATAAACTCAAGGAACCTGTCTGGGGGCAGTTCCTTCTTGCCCCTTCCTGGAAACGGTCACCATGGATGCCAACCTATCAGGTTGAAGGGGGAAGGTTTCTTCTGAAACTCCCTGCGATTCTGGGGGTGGTGGGGCCCTTAGAAGGTCCTTACGCCTATGGATGTTTGAAACTGTGAGCGTTTTCAGTTGGTTCTATCTCGCTTGACTACTTCCCTTCTGGGCCTGCCAGTTTGGGGGCGCTCGGTCTGTCTGACTACAGTGTCCTACATTAATCATTGGAAGGGGCCTGGAGCTGGTGGACCCTCCAGAAAGTGTCTATGTTCCTAACCTGGGTGGAGACAATGTTCCCTGCATATCAGTGATATTCGCTCCGGCAGAGCCCCTCTGCGACAGGATGTGCTAATCCCTGTGTCACTATGGGGTCCAACCAGTTGTGGATCTGTTTGTGTTCCGTCACTATCACAGGCTCTCGGCCTTTTGTTTCCCTGTCCAAGGATCCTCTGGCAGTGGTCTGGATGCCTTAGTAACGTCATGACTGGACGTTCGTTTCTGTATGTTTTTTCTCCATTCCCCCTGCTAGGCAGGGTTCTGCGCAAGATTGCTCTGGTTAGGGGACCAGTGATTCTGGTGGCCCCCAGGTGCCCTAGTAGAGTGTGGTTTGCAGACATGGTACAGAGGACAGTAGTTTTCTGTACCTTTTGCCAGGAGTGCCAGCTCTGCTCACTCAGGGCCCCCTTTACGTCACTCCAATCTACAGACTCTGGCCTAGTTGGCCTGACTGCTGAAACATCCATCTTGATGGAGACAAGCTTATCTGTCTCGGTGATTGAGACTATGGGAAGGCTAGTAGCAAGCTTCTTCCTCTTCTTCTTCTATCTGTTATAGGGTATGGCATACCCATATTGATTGGTGTGAGTCTAGGTCTCTTCCCTGTTGGGCGTTCTCGGTTCCCAGGGTTCTAGAGTTACCCTGTACTCTGATGGGTCAGGTTCTGCCCTGTCCACCTTGCCTTAGTAGTATCTGGTTCAGTCTTCCTTGGTTAAGACTTTTTTCAGGGGGTACTCATGTGCGTCCCCCATGTAATCCTATGGTCCCTGTTGGGATTTGAATTGAATTTCATTCTGTCTGCTTGCAGGGTTTTGTCCCTTTGGTCCTATTCAGGATACTGTCTGGTTGTTCTTACCCTCAAGGTTGTCCTTCTGATGACTGTTACCTTGGTCAGGCGTGTGTTGGCGGGCGGCTCTGTCTACCTAGCCCCCATTCTTTGAGGCACACCAGGATAAGGTGGTGTTCCGCCTGAAGCCGGACTCTCCGCATCAGGTGGTGTCTTATGTTCATTGATTCGAGATATTGTTCTTCCTGCTGTGCCTTTTTCCTAGCAACGCTGAGGAAAGGGTTCTGCATTCCTTGAACAGGTGTTGGAAGCTTTTTCCTTGGTAGCCACTGTGTCCTTTAGGAGAACTGATGTTCCTTGGGGCCTGTGGTCTTTACATCCTGAATGTGCCCGATCTCGTCTGCCTCTGGGGAGTTGGACGGCTTTGGCCCTGGTTATTACTTGAATGGATGTTCCTTCTAGTACTTGGAAGGGTTTTTTTTTTGGCTTCTGCCAAGTTTACTGTTAGCGATTGGATTCGTCAGGCTGTTTTTCAGGCCTATTCCAACAAGGGGAAGAATCTTCCTTTTCGCTTTGATTCTTATTCTACTCGTGCTTTGATGCCTCTTGGGCTTTTCAGCACCAGGCTTCTGTTGAACTAGTTTGCTAGGCCACTACCTTGGCCTTCTTTTCATACCTTTGCAAAGTTTTACAAGGTTGATGTTAGGGTCTCAGCTCATGCTATCTTGGCCGTATGGTTATGCAGGTGACAGTGGTTTTAAACTGTCTGCTGTTGTCGTTTTTGTTGGGGATCCCACCCTACTTTATGGACACTGCTATTGGATGTCCCAAGTGTAAGTACTATATCTGGAGCAGGACGTACTGTATACTAAGAATAATACAATTCTGTGAAATACTCACCTGTAGAATTGATATTATTTGTATACAGTACGTCCTACTCCACCCCACCCTGTTTTTTTGCATTATTCTGGATCCCCTGTATGGTGATTGTTACCATTGTTATAGTTACCAGTTTTTTGGTGGTTAATTCTCCCGGCTTCTTGTTAACTGCTTTTCAATGCTGGGGATTTGTGGGAGGTCCCTGGGTATTTGAGGGCCGGGAGGAGCCTGTTTTGCATGTCTCTGCAGTGCAGCGCCATCTGGCGGAGGATAACCCAAGTGTAAGTACTATATCTGGAGCAGGACGTACTGTATACAAATAATATCAATTCTACAGGTGAGTATTTCACAGAATTGTATTTTTTTTTTATCCCTCAATGCCCAATATTTAGTTGGAATATGTAGCCCCCCCCCACACACACACACACACACACACACACACACACACACACACACACACACACACACACACACACACACACACACACACACACACACACACACACCGTTGCAGTGATTTCAAACTTAAACCTCCCTCCATCACCCCCGGACTTTTATCTTGCCGCAGACCATGGTGAATTGACCTCGAGTAAAAGTACAGTACTCCGATCTAGGACTTGACATGAACAACTGTCATGGTAAAACAAATCTGTCCTGAAAGCTAGATACCTTCTATGCAAGTCCTCAAAGAATTCAGTCTTCTATGTTTATATTTGGTATTCACCACTAGCAACTTAATTTGGATACCATTTTGGAACCAGGGCCCACTCACCTGAGCTGACCTGTTTAGGAAGTCCAATATTATTTTTTCTGTTCCTCGAATGTGTATACTGGAGAAAGCTGAAACATAGATTTCTATCGACTGGGATATGTAAGTGACATCACTGCATTCTTCTGATGCTGCCCTGATGAATAATTTATTACAACTTGGTGTTCAGGATAAATTGGGACATGAAAGTGGCCCCCTCTGTCTGCTGCCACCAAACAAACTGAAAATTCCTACTTAGTACCAAATATGAACAAAATTCACCCATCTAGGAGCAAGAAAAGGTTAGGGTGCAGACCCAAACCACTGTTTGGTCCAGGGGGATTGACAGGAACTGTATAGGGTTTTTTTTAGCCTACAGGATCTAGATTACCGCCCCCCCCCCCCCCCCCCAGGTGTCTGAGACACAGGTCAGCTAGAGGACATTATACGGATTGCTGAAGTGTGAAGTGAACTGCTCCACCCCACCCTTGGTTTTAATTATCCTTGGATCCCCTGTATGGTGATTATCATTGTTAGTTTAGTTAGTGGTTGATTATGTTATCATTCTCCCGGCTTCTTGTTAACTGCTTTTCAATACTGGGGAGTTGTGGGAGGTCCCGGGTATTTAAAGGGCCGGGAGGAGCCAATTTTTGCTGTCTCTGCAGTCCAGCACCATCTGGCGGAGGTAATACCCAGACGTAAGGAATCTTTATCTGGAGCAGGACGTACTGTATACTCGTAATATCAATTCTACAGGTGAGTAATCACAGAATTGTCACCACGGACACCAGTCTGACCGGCTGGGGAGGTTTCTGGCAATCACTGAAGTTCCAGGGCCAGTGGGGCCCGCAGGAGGTTTACGTGCCTATCAATCTCCTGGAGCTGAGAGCGATCCGGTTGGTCCTGTTTCATTTGACTCCCCATCTACGGGGTCGTGCGGTCCAGGTCCGCTCGGACAATCAGACGGCTCTTGCCTACATCAATCACCAGGGCGGGACTCGGAGCAAGTAGGTGACGCAGATCCTGTCTCAGCGGTTTACACCACCGGGGTGGAGAACCAGGAGGCAGACTCCCTGAGCAGGGGGACTTCTCGTCTGGGGGAATGGTCTCTCAGCAACAAGATCTTTCACGCTCTGTGTCGAAGCTGGGGTCAGCCGGACATGGACCTGTTTGCTTCCCGACACAATCAAGGTTCGTCTCCTTGTCAAGAGATCCTCTGGCCTTCGCCACGGACGCTCTGTCAATTCCTTGGACGGAGTTCCGACTCCTTTCCTCCATTTCCTCTCCTGGGTCGGGTACTGCTCAAGGTAGCCCAGGAGGGGGTCCCAACCATTCTGGTGGCCCCTCGTTGGCCGAGGCGATGTTGGTTCACGGACATAGTTCAGATGTCAGTGGATCGCTTCGTCATGCCCGACGATCCAGGGCTTCTCACTCAGGGGCTGTTACGCCACCCCAATTTACAAACGCTGGCTTTGACGACTTGGCTGCTGAAACCTCCATCTTGACAGAGAAGGGGCTGTCTGCTTCGGTCGTGCGTACCATGATTCAGGCTCGGAAGAAATCCTCGTCCATGATTTACTACAGAGTCTGGCACGCTTACATTGTCTGGTGTGAGTCTAGGAGTTTTCCCTGTCGCACTTTCTCCTTTTCTAGGATTTTGGAGTTCCTACAACATGGGTTGGATTCAGGTCTCCAGCTGAGTACCCTCAAGGGTCAGGTTTCGGCCTTGGCTATTTTCTTCCAAAGATCCTTTGCCAATCATAGACTTATCAAGACCTTTTTCCAAGGAGTTACTCATGTACGTCCACCACGTAAGCCTATGTTACCGGTGTGGGATTTGAATTTGGTGCTTTCCGCTCTCCAGGGTCCTCCTTTTGAGCCTTTGTGCGATGCTGCTTTATCCATTCTGACTCTAAAGGTGGTCTTTTTGGTAGCTATCACTTCGGTGCATTGCGTTTCAGAATTGGCGGCGCTTTGTATGAAGCCTCCTTACTTCGAGCGGCATCAGGATAAGGTGGTTTTTTTACTTTAACCGGACTTTCTACCTAAGGTTGTTTCTGCCTTTCATCTCAATGAGGACATTGTCTTGCCTTCCTTGTGTCCCGCGCCTTCTTCTAAGGAGAGGACTCTTCATGCCTTGGATGTGGTCAGGGCCCTTAAGTACTACCTGGTTGCTACGGAATCTTCCAGGAAATCGGATTCTCTTTTTGTCCTTCCTGACGGGCCTTGGAAGGGCTTGCCCCCAGCCAAATCCACTATCAGCAGGTGGATCAGACAGGTGGTGGTGCAAGCTTACTCTGCCAAGGGGAAGGAACCCCCTTTTCGGATCACAGCTCACTCTACCAGCGCTATTGTAGCCTCTTGGGCTTTTCAGCACCAGGCTTCGGTTGAACAGGTTTGTAAGGCTGCTATTTGATCTTCCGTCCATACTTTTACAAAGTTTTACAAGGTTGATGTTAGGGCCTCAGCTGATACTGTTTTTGGCCGTAAGGTGCTTCAGGTGGTAGTGTCATGAACTACGTGCTGTTGCTCACTGGGGATCCCACCCTTCTTTGGACACTGCTTTTGGATGTCCCACCTGTCAAGAATGGGCGACCTGAACAGGACACCAGGAAAAATACAATTCTGTGAGTACTCACCTGTAGAATTGATTTTGGTGGTGTCCTGTTCAGGTCGCTCCATCCCACCTTTGTTCTGTTATCCTCTTTTGCCTGTTATGGTGATTACCGTTGTATTACTTTTTTTTTTGAGAGAGTTCATTCTGAGGCTGTGTGAAGTAACATGGTCTCTGGCCTCCCGGCATGTCTGTTTTTTTACTGCTTTTCAACCACTGGGGATTCTTAGGGAGACAGATGCCTTTATATGGGCCCGGGAGGAGCCACGATTTTCATCTTGCAGTCACTGCGCCACCTTGTGGCGGATAACCCACTTGTCAAGAATGGAGCGACCTGAACAGGACACCACCAAAATCAATTCTACAGGTGAGTACTCACAGAATTGTATTATTTTATACCTGTTAATTTCAGGTATTATTTTTCTTTATTTGTATTAAGTAAAAAAGTGTTAAAATGCTTTTTTTTCCTTGCTAAATTGTAATAACGTGATAAAGAAACATCTGCTTTTTTATGGTCTGTGCATTAATAAACACACCTCTATGCCATTAGATTTAGTGTTTACACCAACTTTTAAAATGATTGATGTCATAGACCCTAAACAATTCTAATTTAGTATCAGTTTATGTAAAGCACTTATAATGAGCTCCTTTGTCTGCCAAATATGTGTGTGTCTATTACAGTTTAATAGGTTGGAGTGTGTTTCAGCGAAATATTTGTGGTGTGTGAAGAACAGCAATTACTGCTTTGCTTCACTGGGCGAATAAGGTGAATAACTCTGGTGGTTGTGTTTGTCCACCCACTTCAGACTAATTTGCTTTTGGTTTGCTCATGGCCATAAAATATTTGTACAGTTCAACTTCACTGGTGAAACTTAAAACTTAGATCAAATAGAGAAAGCATGCCTTCTAGCCTTCTAAAATAAGTCATTTTATGGATGGGCAAGTAATTCCAGCGTGACAACCAGACTGTTAACTATTACCTTGATAAACCATTTACAGTATAGCATCCGATGCCTGCTTATTTCTTCATTAAACTGGACCTGCACCTTCCCTCTGAAATTGGAGGCAGGAAGCCAGCACCTTCTGCTAGAGGAGGTTCCAGCTGTAGACACCTCTGAAAGCCGCGGCAAATCAGTTTTACTGAAATATTTGATAGTACTTGCAACTATGGAACTTTCAACATATTTATGGTTTGCAGTGAAGAGCACTTGATATAATTAGGAAGCCTAAATAATAGAAAGTTTAGAGGGAGAGTCCTTTTCACTGGCATTTTTGGAAGTGTTTATGTTTTGTGGCTTTTTCACGTTTTTTTTTATTAGAAAATGTGTTTTATGGAAGCAGTTTATACTATCTACAATCTGTTGCTATTGGCAGTTGTACACAAATATCTACTAGAAGACAAAACTGCTGCTCACTGCTGATTTCAGTGACCTCATTCCAACTGACAACCTTACACGTGCCCAGCAGCATCCTTTGTGTACAGGACTTGTTTCTCTCACAGACACACACATGCTGAGATCTTAGTTGCTGTACACCTCAGGATTTGGCCAGCTCGGCTTTAGCAATTAAGCTCACCTCCTAGAGTTCGACCACAGTTCAAGAGTTAGTGTAGCCTGGATCCATGTGCTGTGGGGGAGTAAGGGATTTTTTAATTTTTTTTACTTCACCTTTGTTTTGCACTTATCACAACGGATAAAATTAGCAAAAACACAAAAAGTGCCCTTGAAAAACGTGCGGTTCAGCTGTGTTTTGATAATTTGTTGTTACTAGTCTTAAAGCTGACCAACAGTCAAAAATTACTTAAACCAGATCAACACAATAAACAGTGCTCATACGCATCCCTCCCCAGATTGCAGCACATAAAAATTAATTTACCTGCTGTAGCAAATTTTAGAAACAAAATGGTGGCTCATGCATTTGCAGACCACCTGCAAACAGGAACTGCTGCCGGGCTTCCAGTTACTGTGCATTATCAGTTGAATCCAGACAGCAGCATGGTTGAGATGCTGGGAGAGGAAGCTCCAAAATGGGTGCTACCTTTCTTTTGCAACTGTGCCAGGCTGTTGGTATGGTTTAATTGTACTTTTTACACCAGCCAGAGGCAGATCTAAAAAATTAATAACCTTCACGTTTCTGCTTATTTTTTTCATGTAAAAATTCAAGGCCACAAATGACCACAATTTTTCAATGGAAAACACTAAGATTAAGAGTTACATTTTATTTTTTTATAAAGGTTTTTGCCTTACCTTTACCTTACCCTAGCAGAGCTGAGTCTGTCAGTGACTGGTTCAATGCTGTGTAGGAATGCAGTCAGGCATCATATGCTTTCATTCATTTTATAATGAAATGCTTGCATTCGGCACTAAAATTTGGCCTGGCTATCGTACGACCACTCAATGCGCAGGTGTTACTTTGGATCACCCGAACACCTGCACATTCAGAGCCATGCTTTTGTGAAGTGGGTTTAACTTTGGGTGAACTGAAACTTACAGGTATGATTTCCAAACTTCCAGAAAAAATACCTCGCTGGAATAAAGCTCACTCAAAAGTTTCAGTTCACACCCAAAAGTGCATCCAAAGGTAAACGTGATTTACAAACTCTTTAGCATGACCATAAAACTATTTTTCATTAAAGTGGACCAAAACACAGTGGGGCAGGCTCCCCCCCCCCCCCCCCCCCCCCCCGGAGGCATCCAAAACTGTGATGCCCCTCTCTGGGAATATCCCCTGAGTCGCCCGCAAAACGTACCTTGTCCCTAAGCCCACGGCGCATTCACGACCAGTGCCGGCATCACTCGCCTCGGCCACACACACACCTGAGGGTGGCTGAGTGATGCCGCTTGCAAGTGCTGCTAGGAGAAGTGCGTAAGCTTGGCAACCCGTGAGGTTTCACACGGTGGGTTACCCGCAAACCGGGGTGCCCCGGGGGAAGGACCAAAATCTGGTATAGTGAAAATCCCAGGTTTTGGGCTACTTTAAGAGCATTTTACTTTTTCTTTTCTCCTCTCATAGAAAAAAAAAAATTGTACTGACAAAACAGCTGGCGAACACTATTAAATTTAATTCATTTTTATTGAGAATATTATACAAGGAAATACAGAGCAAATAAAATAAAAATATACAGAATCCAATGAAGCATCTGGCCTTATAATGAACAATGGACCACGTTGTTTTGGCATACTGGTATAGGCTACATTATGTCAATACAGTGTTTGTTTGATTAATAGCATAATCTAAAACAATAGGGCAACACTTTTATACAGATTAGATACATTTACCTGCAATTTTTTTTTTTCTTTTGTCTTTCAGAAAAAACAGCGAACCAAGGAGATATCCGGACTTTTCCATTCATACAATCCATACGACCATAAGGTAAGGCTAATCACTTAATTTTAGAAGGTATAAAGGCTTTCCATTCTTTTCTCTAGGTCACATCACACCTTCAGCGGGATACATAAGCAGCAAATCATATCCAGTAAAATCTCACAGTAAAAGGGATGGGGCCTTTTTGGTTGACTAATTTTATTGTTGCCTACTAAAAGAAGCTGTATGGCAAATTTGCTTGGTATTCAAAATCCATATTAACATCCTAGGTAAGAGTTAGTTAAGATACCCCAATAAAAAAAAACATAAACATGCCAAGCTTGTGGCTTTCTTTTCCTGGGAGAAATAAAAACCAGGACTGGCAGGTTTTTGAGTGTACCGTTTCAATTTTGCAGGGTTGATTTGCTCCATTCCAATGCCTCCTAAGCTAGCCTGTGGGACACATTAGCATTAACCACTAATATCTATACATATAAGAATTACAATCACAATATATGTACTCTATTTTTTTAGTAAGACACACTTTTGTTCCCCAAAATGTGTGTGGGGGGGGGGGGGGGGATGTGCCCGCATGTAAAAAAATTAGGGCGAATATAAAAAAAAAAAAAAAAAAAGTATACTTGCATGTTCTGGTGCTCCCGCACTGCTGGCCGGCCTGCCATGGGGAGGCCAGAAGATTGAGTGGCGGACAGGCAGGGTAACTGAAGCCTCCCTTTTGCTTCCCTGCTATCGCTGCTTCTCCCGGGAGCGCAGGCACACGCAAACACTCGGCTTCCTGCAGCAGGTGGACAAGGCCTGCCACATGGGCACACTCGAACACATGGCTCCTTGCAGCAGGTGGGCATGGCCTGGACACTCGGCACAGCAGGTATCAGTTACCCTGCCCATCTGCCCCTCCTCGATTCTTCTGGCCTTCCTGTGGCTGTGGCTACCCGGCCAACACCGCGGGAGCGCCATGACATGGTGAGTATACTATTTTTTTTTTTTTTTTACCGGGGAATGGGATAGGGGTAATGCCACACTGCCTATGGGACTGGGATAGGGGTTAATGATGCACTGTCTATGGGAATAGGATGGGGGGATAATGCCACACTGCCCTATAGGAATGTGATCTGCGTAATGCCACACTGCCTATAGAAATGGGATAATGCCACATTACCTATATGGGCAATAGGAGGGGAATTCCACACTGCCTAAAATGGGGAATAGAATGGGGGAATGTCACACTGCCTATGGGGAATGGAAGGGGAGAATGCCACAATGTCTATAGGAATGGAATGGAGGGGAATGCCACACTGCCTAAAATGGGGAATAGGATGGGGGTATGCTACACTGCCTATGGGAATGGGGGAATGCCACACTGCCTATATTGGCAATGAATGGATGGGGGAATCCCACACTGCCTATATAGGGAATGGAAGGGGAGAATGCCACTCTCCAATTGCATATACTATAACACTTTTGAACATAGCAATAGAGAAGGGGTGAAACTAGGATTTTTGTGAAGCACTTTTTTCAGTGTGGCAGCGTCAAACACAGTCCTCATTAAATGTATTCAAATCAGACACACCGCCCTTCTCTTTTGGAGCAGGACTCACAAGCCTTTGTGTCCTTTACAGTGGAAGCTGCAACTCATTGGTCAGGTTCCAGAAGGAAATGTATATCTTCATGCTCAATTGGCTTAGTCTTTGTGTGGAAAAGATGGGTAGCCTCTTCATACACTATAGGGTTGATTCAGAGCCCCTTTCTCACTTTTTTTTTGCGTCAAAATGTCCATTCTCCATTTTTTCCCCTCGTCTGATTCAGCAGAACATTTTTTCTGCGAGAACTTTAATGTGAAATGTTTTCATTTTTGCATGATTTTTGGTTTGCAAGACCTCCATAAAAATGATGAGAAAGGGGCTCTGAATCAACCCTTATGTGTTTTCTCTACTCTCCACCCTGGCCATTTTCTCTTCAGGGTAGTTTCAAATCAGACCGATTTCACTGACATTTGCTCTGAAAGCACTGTCTATACTAACCTACAGGCCCATTTACATGTCTGCAGTGCAGTTGCAATTGCTATGGTCCTCCGAAAGTCAGCTTTTCATATTTCTGCTGCAATATCGCTGGCAATTTCCCTGCATTAAATGAAGTAGCTTTAAAGAAAAGAGGGCAAAAGACTTTGGTCTGCTTCCCCAGTGGTAGAAATGACTGGCTATGCAAGGATCATGCATAAATACCATTTTGCTTTAAATGTCGAGGTAACATGATGTGATTCTGTGATGAGGCGCCCAATAGAATGTATGGCATGTTGCGTTACCTTCACCCTGAATAAGAGCATATTTTATACGTTTCCCACACCCTGTACATACAGATTGCTCACATTTAAATCATCCTACCTGCATCTACTGCATGTTATGAGCCTTTAAACATCCAAGATGGCGGCTCATGAAGCATCAGGCAGCCTGCAAACAGGAAGTGTCTTCTGACTGTGTAGCTCTGCATTCTGGGATTGCTGTCCTTTCCCCGACCCCAGCTCTGCTCTGTCTGTGCAAAGCTCAGCTATAACCCCACCTCCTGTACTTTATCCCACTCACCTCTTCTCAGTATGTGTGATGCTTCTGAGTCAAGATGGCAGCGACTGTATCCTAGAGTCCTGAACATAGTTGCAGCACAGTGCGGGAAAGAATAAAAAGTAAGTGACTAAAAACTTAAAATGTATTAATTTTAGATGCTGGGGAATCGTTTTTTAAGGGTTTGGGCCTTTCATGGAATCATGCTGAAGGTCCAGTTTAACTCTAGTATGCTTTGTTCATATACGAAAGGTCACTGACTGTTACCCATCTTGACCATTTAAAGTAATATTCAAGGAATAGAGTAAGTTGGAGAAGCTATCTCCGCTATCTCAGTTGAGAATACTGACATCTGTTTCGATAAGACTTATAAAAGATTTAGATGCTTTTTCCCTTCAGGCGTGGGCTCTTTACCCAGAATGATGGTCTGTGGGTCAGAATTGCTCTTTATTATGTTCATCCTCCTGGTGTGCAAGCATGTCTTACTTAACTGGATAGTGGCTGAAAAAAGAACTTGCAATTAACAGCCTCCGCTAGTATTAGATCCATTTTTTATTATATTATATATCTTTACTTATGTTGCACATAGCAGCAAGCTGGTTGATTATATAACCATCCAGCCCAGATGCTTTATTTCCTCAGGTCATCAACTCTCATTCAGAGAAGTGATGCTACAGATAGGATATCGGCACATGACTGCCCTTCAGACTTTAGAGTTAGTATTTTCATTTCATTTATTTTACATTTTGAGTGCCTCGTAGTAGGAGGAAGATGTATTCCTGTTACTTGGGCTTTAAACAGAAATGTGCCTCATGTTTAATACAGCTGTAAAAGTCTACATTCATATCACAAGGAATTTCCACTATTCTTTTCTAAGAACTTTTTATAGAACATTACCATTCCCTTCCCATGTTACCTCCTCCACTCATATCCTTTGTGGCATTATATCAAAGTGCCCTTAAATGATTTTGGCTTTGCTTATGAAATACTCCTTTACACATTAGTCATTAGGCAATGTGGATTAGAATGTGACTGAATATCCCTTTTGATGTTTGTTTGGACGCTTAAAAAATTATAAGATATCTAGATTGTAAGGGATGTTTGTGACTGCCAAGATGTTTTTGGCATGATTATAGTTGCTCATGATATTTGCCAGTGAACACTTTCAGGTGAGGTTAGAATACCGGCTAAAATGTTAACTGCATTTTTTGTTGTTGTGCTTGGTTCCTGTCATAGGAATGTTTATATGGTCCTAAAAACCACTAATCATTTAATGGTCACATCATTTCCTATATTTCAGGACATGAAATGACTGCATTCTAGTTAGCTAAATTCACAGCATTTAATTTAAGATCACGCCATCGAATGAGCTCTCCTCACATTTGTGGTCTACGTAAAGCAGTTGAACAATGTATGAAACAAAGGATAGATATTGGTGTGAATGAGACAGAACACCTCTGGTTTATAATGTGTATAACTGGACATATTCCCACAGTGCCTATTTTAAGGTATCGGATGACTTGGGATTTGAAACAAATTTACTTCCACCCTCAGTTAGGTATAGGGATATGATGGCCAACATGCAACACTATTGCCAATGAATGGTCCAGTTATATAAAATCCACCTAAATATGCTGAATTGCCAAAGAAAAGGGGCAATTACACTCTGCATCAAAATCAAGAAAGTAGTTTTAGGGGTGACTGTTTTGAATCTTTTACAGGGGAGATATTCGCACTCTAGGGCCCTGTCCCCTGAGCCAGCCTGTGCTGCAATAAAAGATTTTTGCTATTACAACATGCAATGCTTTGGGTAGATATTAGAATGGATAATGCTCCTGCTCCCCACAGGCAGGCTCGGGAGACAGGCAATGGAATGGAGCTGATTATTACCCCTGTATAGTTGGAATGTAATACTTGAAAAGTCAGGAATCTATTGCTACCGGGAAAAGAAAACTACAAGCTTTGTAGGATGTATCCAAAGTAGCAGCTTCTCCTCACTCTCTAGCATGTTTATTTTTTAATATTAGGTGACTTTGTGATACAGCTCCTTTAAAGAGAGCCAGCACAATAGCCAAGCTGCCAATGCTTCCTGGGTTTGTTGGGCAAGGTAAAGTGGGATTAGGGAGCATTAAACCGGACCTTTAGCATAACTAAATGAACTAAAAAAAACTATTCCCTGGCATATTTAGTTTTTTAGTTTTATTATCCTTTCCCCCGCTGGACTGCAACTCTGTTCAGGACTTTAAGATAGACGCCGCCGTCTTGCCTCAGAAGCATCACATACTGAGGAGGGGGGGGGGAAGTGCAGGGGTGGGTTTATACCTGTGCTTTGCTTAGACAGAGCAGAGCTGGGGTCAGGGAAAGGACAGCAATCCCAGAATTCAGAGCAGAATAGTCAGAAAACACTTCCTGTCTGCAGGCAACCTGAGACTTCATGGGCCGCCATCTTGGATGTTTGAAAGTTCAGAAAATGCACTGGTTGCAGGTAGGATGATTTTTAATGTGGGTAATCTGTATGCACAGAGTGGGATAAACGTACAAGATAGACTCTTATTCAGGGTAAAGCCACGTTCAGTGTTTGTCTCTGGCAGATGCTCTGTCCTTTTCCGGTTGAATGAAACTTACCAGGTCCTGGGATAGTTCAGTTTGGAAACCTGGTCTCAATTCACAAGCAACCATAGGTAACAAGCTCCCCTCTGTCATTCAGAGTAGCTCGAACATGCATCCTTTGGTAACTGCAATGGAGGGAGCAGGGAAGACTGACTTTGGGGCAGCTGTAATTTATATATATACACACACACACACCTCCCACCCAAGCCAGCTGATCCAGCACAACTCTCTTCTGTTAAGCTTTGGCCATGCACATTGCAAGATGCTCACCTTCCCTCAGTTATGAGGATGAAGGGTATTGGCCAGAACAGACTATTGTAGACAAAAGAAGTAGTTTTTATGCAGCTATTGCTGTGCTGAATCATTTGGACAGTAGAGGTGTGGGGAGTTTTAAATGCCTGCAGATGCAATAAAGGGTATCTGTAGGCAAGGAGAATAATGAAATCAAAACATACTCAACTTGCCTTCACCGCAGCTGATGCTGCCAGTTCTGCAGCTTCAAAATCTAACTATTGGGAAAGTCTACCCTCCAGCTTAAGGGGTGCATACACTTCTAGTCAGTGTGCAAAAAGTAGAATCCTCCCCCTTCACCTACAGTGTTAGAGCATGCAATTGAATTCACAGAATGCAACGAAAGCATGCTGGACACTTCATTTGGAGGCAGGCAAAAATAAAGTTTTTTTTTTAGATTTTAGGGGCCCAGGTAGCACATGGGAGCACAATCCTAGTAGTTGCTGACAGTTGTTTGCTGACTGATGACTATAAAATAAGTATCATATTACCCTTGGTACAGCAGTTTATGGGCAATCAGTCTGTCCATACAAGATAAGCAAAGGCATAACTGCAGTGAGTGCACAGGTAGTGACCTCATCAGGCCCCATGAGGTTAGACCATTGTTACCCCTCCACCTTGTTTATCAAAATTGTGCTCACATGGCATTTACAGGAAGGTTTTATTCTTTAATTGGCTAAATGTATCTGATTAAGTTAAAAACTACAGAACAGTTTAGTGCTGCCACTGAGGTGGAAGCTTATGTTTTTATAAACTGGAGAATGCCTTGTTGCAACATTATTTGTGGGTCTGTAAAAAAAATGAAAAAAACATTCTGCCTGTAGTTCTTTGGAAAAAATGCAACTGTAACTTTAATTGCCTTTGTCTAAATTGCATACCAATAACTAGGTTAGTAGAACTATTGATGTAGTCATGTTGTCTGCAAAGCTTTTTGCCAATAACCGTATGAGCATATGATTATTAGATTAGAAACCTAAAAGTAATTTGATTTAATTACTTGAAATAGAATGTTGCTATGGTTTTATTTTTTCTTTTACTGTGAAAAGAAAACTTATAAGTAGACTGTTTAACTGAGCACAGAGTTATTATTGTAGTGGCGAACTTCAGGATTACAGGCATTTCGCTGGGTTTCGCTGCACTTCGTCTGGCTAAATGAGTGGTATTTACGTTAATAAAATTGGATATAAAAAATGAAAGAAATCTTGCTGAAAACAAGCTTTTACAGCTTATGTCTGCATGGTGCGGGTCTCAGAAAATGTGTGGTTTCACCGTAATGCCTTGTTTGTTTAGAAAGCCTTATACATGGAGTTTAAAAAAAAATGTGGAACGTAACCTGAAAAAAGATTAGTTGTTTAAAATTCCTGATTAAGTGTCTGACATTTAAACTCAAAATATCTGGCTCAAGCTCATAAATTATCTAAAGAGGAAATGTTGTCCCCAAAAAAAACATAGGCTGGCGCATCTATCCTATTGCGGTCCGTCCACTTTCGTGTGTTGGAACGCAGGCTGGGCCGCTGACGCACTTCCGGCCGGAGTGCGTCGGACGGCCACAGCCCCTCCTTCCGGCCGGGGTGCGTTTGGCGGCGCCGCAGCGCGCACTCGCGCTTTGTGTGGGAGCGTTGGGGGTGAGTATAAGAGGGGCCCTGGGGGAGACCATTTGGACTACTTACTGCCAGGATGAAGTAACGGGGGTTCCGTTACGAAACGCGTCGGCTGGGTCCGGAGTGTGGCGCTGTTTTGCAAGCCCTTTACATGGTGACGTAAGATGTACACATGTTTATTGATATATTTACCTTTTTCCCACTCGGCTGTCCTCATAGTAGGATGGTAATATAGCACAGCACTTTATTGCATTGTTTGCACAATTGATGTTTTTCTTATGCACTTTATATATAAATTTGAATTAGTGATTAAGTAGGAAGGTTGATTTTTTTGCTTGCTATTAATTGTCACTTTAATTGATATAGAGGGATGAGCTTGTTAGCAGCGCCCCCTGGTGGTTATTAGTGTTTTGTGTTTTTAATTGCTTTTTTAAAATTGTTTGTCTTTATGTATTTTGCTACAATAAACTTGTCAAGTATTTATATACTATATATAATATTATATATTTCAAGCCCTGTTTTTTTGGGGGGTTGTGGGGCCCCCTACTAGTATAAATATTTATTGGACACATACACATCCATAGTATGTCATGCCGTGAAATGTTGCTTCTGACTGCTCAAGTACACAAATAATAAAGACGTTCAAAACACACGTGATGATAACATTTGAACCATTTGCATTATATACAAATGGTGCAATTGAATGAACAAAAAGAAGCCAAAACAAAAAAGCTGGAGAGCAGAACAAGTGCTCGGCAGCATTCACCCAGCTATATTGAACTAGAAGTAAATACAGCAAACACGGACGAAGTTGGCCGAACATTTTTCCTATGCACTGCTCCACTCCAATGGACAGTCATTACACGTGGGTTGTCATTCAGCCCCATGCGTGACTGCAAAGATGAAAAAAAACTATAGCTCCTCCCACCAGGCCTGTATAGGACTTGGCTGCCCCTTCAGGCCCCAGTCTTTGTAGGCAACCTCACATTTATTTTGCCTTCATTTTCTCAAGAGAATCAGTGTGCGCCGGGGTCCCTTTCCTGAGCTCCTGGACCTTGCACTGAGTATCCAAATCAGGAAGCAGGGGAAGACCGTGAATCGGGCTGCGAGAATGTGCCGTCAGGTAGGCACGAGGGAGGGTGCTGCACGAAGCACAATCACCTACAGCACTGGGAGTCTTCTAGTTCTTCTTCTAGTATCTATTGATTCAACTTCTATGCATATGGTTCTAACGGAAGGATACTCCCCAGCAAATTAGAATCTGTTGTTGTCTGGCACGAGGTGGATGGCCTGTGTTTCTCTAGCCTGAACATCCCTTCCTGCTTTGGGAGGGGCTGTGTTTTTCACTTGTCCTTAGCATTTTTTGTTGCTCCCTGGGGGGTTTGGGAGGCCGGACTAGCTGCCTGTACTCCCAGGGGTTTTCAGGGACCCAGTTTTTTCCTTATGGCGGCTGAACTAAGTATGGTCTAGCCCCGCTGTCATGCATTCACCATGACAGGCTTTGCTTGTTACTCAGCTTTACTAACACAATGTCTTCAGTTTCATGGGCAAGATAGTGCCTTAGCCCTTGGAAGACTTGGATGCAGTGTAGGCCTCTGGTAAGTTGGGAGTTTTAAGCATACCTTCCAATATTTCAGGGTGGGAAAGATCGACAATTGTAAAATTAAGCCACACCCCCTCAATTGATGGATAGCAGAAAGGATGTAATGGTTACAACAATAATGGGCAATAGGCAAATAAATCATTTATTCCTGCAGATCTGCATATAAAACCTCAAAGAAGGACAGAGAAGAACGAGGGACACAGGGGCATGGACTTAAAAGAGGGACAGTTCCTCCAAATCAGGGACAGTTGAGAGGTAGGGTTTAATGCCATATTTTGGCATCTTCATATATATAAGCTGGTGCGCCGACACGGCTAAGTGTTTGCGGCTGGGGCCTCTCCCTGCTGGTCTGTACAGCCATTCTGTTGGTGATGCCAGTGGGGACTGAGCTGACAGGGAGCACAAGTGTGGTTCCATGGGTTTCCTTGGAGGTTTTCGCACAGTATTTTTCTGGAACCTTGGGTACCAGAGGTGGCCACTTCGACTGCAGGACACAATGTGGCCGCCTCCTGGTTCATGGGCTCCAGGTATGTCCATTTTCTGGAGGCGATCACTGCCCTTTTTTGCAATTCCAAGCAATGAGGGGCAGTTGGTAAGGCCATTGGCCATTTGTGGAGAAAAACTTTGCACCTCACGGTCTTCCCTGTGGCCGTGGATATGTAGGCTCCCGGTCATCTCCTTACCTTTCTGGGACATCCGTAAATTCTGAATCTTTACACTGGGCCACAGCACTTCCAGTGGTGGTGCTTTTTGCTTGGTCTCTTCAGGGCTGCCAGACATTTGCTGCAGTGTTGCCAGGGTTGGGCCCTGCCGAGTTCCTCGACAATTTGTAGTGTTCTTCCTTAGGCAACCTGTGTTCTGGGCTCTTTCCTAAAGGAGACAGTGGGGGGATGTCTTTTGGCTTTCCACTGCGGTCCTTGGCTATCCTGGACTCAACGTGGATTTATCCAGGTAATGGAACACTCCAGGGTTTTCTTCCCACTTCCGGGATAAGTCTGGCTTACCGGTTGGCATCCTTTTTGCTGGACACTACGTCTGTTAGTCGGATTCTCCACAGTGGTGACTGTAGGCTTCCTGGGCTCCCTATCCCAAACCCTGGATCCACAAGGGAGTAAGCTGCTCACTGATTAATAGGTCCCAGGGCATCTCTGCTGTTCTCCCTGGTTGTGGACTGGTCTCTTGGGGATTGACTGCTCCGAGTGTAGGCTATTCCAACAGAGCTTTTGCATCGGTCAGGCCCCAGGGTGGCTTCAGAGTCAGCTTGGTTCAGCTTGGGCCTCCTGCTCCAGAATCTTGAGGTTGAGGGACTTCCTTCGGTACCTCATCTCAGGCTTGTGGATTAAGTGGTGGTGAGCCTACTGGGGGCATGATGTCTTGTTTCAATCAGGTTCCTGACTGCATGGGCTTTCGTCTTTCACGGGCATTGGTCTTCTTTGCCTGGCTGCTTAACGGATGGTATAGCATTTTTTTCCGCCTTTGGTTTCACACACTCTTGGCAGTTCGCAGATCTTCTCTGTCTCACATTTCATTGGGTACAGCTAGGTTGTGTCCCTGCTGGAGCTTCTGGTTTGAGGCCCCTAGTCCTCCTTGGGTATTGGTGCTGGTCTCAGTGCGGCCTTCTTGTGGCAGTTTTGTACACGCTATCGCCTCCCCTTCTGCGTTTTTTTGGTGCTTTCCTGTTAGGTTTCCAGCGGGCCATTCCCAGCTGTGCCCTAGAGGGTCTTCCTCTCATTCATTGTGGTTTTCCCAGGGCTTTCCGCTTATGTTCTTGATAGTGGCTTAGTGTTCTGTTGCGGTCATTATCCTGCTGACCGTCTGTTTTTTCAGAAGCTCTGAGCTTATGCTCTTGCACAAGTCGCCACAATTTCTTCCAGACACAGGGTGGTCTTGCAGCTTGGCATAAAGTTCTCCCTGCAGTTGTGTCTTCTCTTTTTGCTGCAGAGTTTCTTACCATCCTGTGCTCCATCCTCCATTGATGTCTTATGCGGGCTTCTGTCGTGAGGGCAGGTTTTTTGCTTCTCCTTCTACTCACAGGCGGGATGTCTTCTTTTGTTGGCTTGTTTAGTCACGATTGGGCCAGCAACTGCTTAGTCCACTGTTATAGTGAATCGTGCAGATGGTGGCTATTCCCTTGGTCTGCTAGTGCAAGAAGGGTTTCCTCTGGCTTCCGTTTTTTGTGATCCCTGGCCCTGTTCACTTTAGGCTTCAGGGGACAGCTGCACAGGGCACAATCTGTTGTCCGTTTTCCCAAATCGGCAGAGTAGCCAGGTGGTCTTAAGACGTCTGGCCTCCGCCTTGGTTTTTTGTTCTTGCACAGTGGTGGTTCCTCCACTGAGGGTCTGTCTGGCTGTCCTTTGCCCTGCTATTCAGGGTCACAGGCTTGCAGTTGCCCTATTTGATTGCTTTTCCCACCCTAAGAAGTGGACTGCTTTGGGACTTCCCACTTGTAATGACTGTCCATGGAGGTGGAGCACAGTATAGGAGAAAATACCATTTTGTGATAACTCATCTTATGAATATCTCCTTAGTACTCTGCTCCACCTTGACGGCCCTGCCTTCTGATTACTCCCTGGATCTACTGCTAAATATTTCTGGCCACTGGTATTACTTCTGTTTTTGCCTTTGAGCTTTAATATATGGGTTTCTGGTGGTTCCTCCTAGAGCTGATGCTACTGCATTTGGACTTACTGGGGCCTGAAGGGGCACCCAAGCCCTATATAGGCTTGGTGGGTGGAGCTTCAGTTTTTCTATTTTTTGCAGCTACACCTACTGGCTCAGGGACAACCCAAGTGTAATGACTGTCGCAGTGGGGCATAGTACAATGGAAAAATCTATTTTACAGGTGAGTTATCAGAAAATTGTATATTTGTGTGGTAAATGTGGCAAACTTGCGAAATCTCGACAAATAAACGACAAAGTGGTTCATAAATCACTCACTTAGTTTCATATGTGGCAAATATAGACAAATCTGATCACTATAAACTTTTTTTAATGAGGTAAAACAGTGTGGAAGTAATGTGCCACATTTTTCTAAAAGTGACTCTTAAACAAAAAATCACTGCAATAGAATAGGAAAAAGACAACCTTTTCTTCACTTACTATCTTAATAACGTAACTCAAGTACCACCAGGGTGGTATATATGGGCTGTAACCTAAAACTATATTTAAAATATACAGAAACCCACTTAAAACGGACCAAAACCCTTACAATAAACAGTGCTCATATGCATCCCTCCCCAGGGCAATTCAGATTACTGCACATAAAAATTCATTCACCTTTTTCTAACTCCCTCTGTGGTCAATTTTACAAACAAAATAGCATTCTCTGGAGATTCAGGCAGCCTGCAAACAGGCAGTGCTGCTGGGTTTCCCATCGCTGTGCATTGTCAGTTATGTCAGGCAGCACCACGGTTGGAATGCTGGGAAAGTTAGCTCTAAAATGTCCACTACTAGGAAATCTGTGAGGCAGCGTTTTAGCTTCGAGTGGATACAGGAGCAAATTTAAGCGCTGACAATGATTCAATACCATGCATGCAAACGGGGCAAGTGAGTCTTGGGGAGTTTTTTTTCCAACTGTGCCAGGCTGTTGGTCTGGTTTAAATTGCATGAAATGCACATACATAGATTGCATCACCTTTTGGAGCAGTTTTGTATTAGCAAATCGGGCTTGAAAACAATATACACAGATAGGAGATAATTTTTGCTATGTTTTAGCTCTATCCCGGTACAAAGAAGCAGACATCATACTAAACTGGGTTTCAAATATATTCCATGCTTTTAAAGGTGAAATCAAATTCTGAAAAAGTTTAAGGGGATGTTAAAATTTCAGATTTGAGAAATGCGCACCTTTTAGAGTTTTGTGTACACATGTTGCTTCTGAATCTCTGTTCATCAGCTTATTCTGCTCTATCTCTTTTGTGGAGATAATTCTTTGTCATTCTGTCAAATTTGTATCTGTTTAATCCTCTGCATTTAGTGGATTGGGGAGGAATTACTGCTTGCTTTATGAAGTCACTGGAGATAGCAGTCACTACTCAAGTGAATGATGTCTTTTTATGATAGACGATGACTCATTTTTGCTTGTGTGTAGATAACAGTTTCATTATCTTTATTTACATTATGCTAAATTGTAAAGATTTTTTGTCACAGAGCAGGATGCATGTTTACTCTCACATTGTATAATAATGCTATAAATTCAGCCTGGCAAACAACATTAATCTATTTTCAGTGGTGGGAAATATCACTTCTAGGCCTGATGGTAAATCTCATCACGTGCAGGAAGTTTTGCTTCATTTAAGTCTTGTATAGAAGTTCTGTCAATTGGGCCCAGTCAGCAGAATTTTGCTTTTAATGGTTAGAAATATATATATATATATATATATATATATATATATATATATAGCTTCATATAATATTTTAGGGGAAAAGATGGCTTCCGTCCTGACTTTCAACACCAGGGACATAACTTAACAAAGGTACCACCTTACTGGGATCCACAAGGTCAGGAGGGCACCATGATTGTTGAACCTCCACCTTATTTATTTTATTTGTGCTCACTTGGCATAATTTACTCCCACATTTTCTCCATTTTCTCTTTTCACATACCTTTCTCTATCTCACTTTCTATGTCATCCTATTTTTTTGTAATCTTTTCTACACCCCCCATCCTCTTTTTACTCTTCATTCTGCATTTATTCCTCTTTCCTTCTCTCAATCTCTTTCCCATATCTACTCTTATTTCTCTCTTGTCTACCATTTTTTTGTGGCGGAAGGGGGTTGCATCCTTAAATCTTGGACAGGTGACACTCAAAGGCAGACCCTGGTTGGTATTCTGCAGTATTTGTTACTATAGATTTGCAACTGTCATATACATATATAATGTGCATATACTGTACGTTTAATTGTATACAATATACTGTAGTAAAAGTCCAATGTGCTTTTTACATTTAAAAAAAAAAATGATCCTGTTAATATGTAAAATATATGCTTGCTGGCATTCTTGTTTCGATGTGTGTACAGAATGTTGTCCAAGCTTGTACTTTCCTTTAAAAGCTTTACACTGTTCTGTCATGGTTGATACCTTGTTATATCTCACGTTGTCTTATCTCACATAGAACATTTGTGTTCATGTTGTTTTTAAATTAAATTACCTTTGTCCTGTCATGCCTGAAAATTGAGTGCTACATTTCAGTGGAGACAACAATGTTCCATTTGAAAAACCATTAATCTTCTTGTACTGTCAAAAGTACAAAATGAAAGTTGGGGATAATATGCATAAAATCATTCTTTGCAAACTCTGTAATCGTTACTGCAGTATTGTAACAAGGCATCTTTAAAGTTGTGCTCCTTATTGATTGGATTGCATTATGCTATCTCCTGTGACCTCATCTTTCAGGAAGCAAATCCTGAATGCCATGCTGGCAACAAGCAGGGCCTTTATGTTGTGACAGAAGGGTTGTAATGATGTTAGTTGGGGTAGGGAGAATTGCAAACGGCACCTAGAGACCGGGCGTTCTGCATAACAGCTGTCCTGATATACAAGGGGGCCATCTTTCTTGAGCTGTTGGGTAGACCTTCATTTGCATACGCTGTAACCTTGTCTTTGTGCTCTTGGTTTTGTACATTTTTTTTTTTTCACCACCAATGTCAGACTCCTTAGTTGTTATGATGTCAGCCGTATTGTCCAGAATGTATGTGTGGCTGATAGACAAATGGCAGCACATTTAATAATGTCCCCAGCTGCTGAAGAAGAAAAGAGCCAAAGGGTTATTTGGAAGGGGCAAAGAAAAAATATTCTTTACGAAATATACACAACATTAAAATTGTTTCTCAAGAAATGTACAATCAGTAGATTTTTGTTGCAGTGCAGGCTCTTCCTAAAGAAGTCCACTTTCAATGGAATTTTTGAAAGTGTATAATATAAATGTGCCAAAAGGCATCTTTCTTTAATGTATTCACGTCTGTTAAAAACTTTTCTGTGAACTTTACAAATACAGTAGAAAGGCTTTTGGAAACCAGGCAAATGCTTTTCTGTACTGTATGTCATGTTCTCAAATAATATGCTATATCACATACATACTGGCTTCCCTGTTTTATTTGGAGTGCTCCCACCACCTAGCCTATCTGGCTGCTGGCAAACACCGCATAGCCACCGTTATAGGTGCATTTACCAGCGACCCCAGGGGTTTTACAAAGTGGGCCATCCCAATTTGTGATGGCCTGGGGGTAGGCTCACAGCCGGCCCTGGAGACTTTTGGAGGAGGGTTTTGAGCTGCTTTAAAAGTTAGTGGTACCAAGGTAATATTAACATGTATTACCCCTTTAAATGAAATAACGCAAGGTTTTTTATGTTTTAAAGACATTGGCGTTCATTCAGAAAAAGCCTGAGACTATCACTGTTGATGAATCAACAACTATTCTCAGAAGTAAAAATGCCATTGACTTTGATTGTCTTTATCTGGTGATTCATCAGCAGTGACATTCTCAGGCTTTTTTCTTTTTTTTTTTTTTTTTTTTTGTTCAACTCTTGATGGATCAAGGCCATTGTCTAGGCTAACATAAAAATGCCTTATACTCACCTTTTCTCCCCGTCATATGATCACACCTAGTCCAGTGCTTATGCAGCAAATCCACATCCCATGCTGGGCAGTTGCTTCTTCGTTTCAACACAGTGCCGCTCCCACCATCAATCACAGTAACGTCGGAACACTACCTGCATTGCAGTCAATGAAGGGGGGCATGCCAGCGTTACTGAGACTGATGGCGGGGGCAACACCATGTTGAAAGTGAGGAAGCGACAGATAATCTTGCCTGAAGGCATGGGGGGGGGGGGGGGGGGTCTGCCGAGAAGGTAAGGCACTGGGAGCCATAATCTGTGGGGTACAAAGGTTTGAATATAATACATTTGTTAGCCTGGACAATGTCTTTAAACCAAAACAACACCCTTTTTTCACAAAATAGGTGATGTTTCTAGCATAGGTGGGCATCTTGATTGCCAATGGCCCCCTGCCAATTAACACAATTAAACTGGAGGAATCTTACCTTTCTCCTTTGTCCCCTGGCGTAATCGAGCACTCTGATGTGCCACTGGCAGACGGATACCCAGAAAAGGCCTGCGGATCACGTTACCATGGCGGACAGTCACATCAACCAATTGCACCAGATAGAACCAAGGAGAAGGGAAAGAAGTCTCTGTTTTAACAGGGTTAATGTGCAGGGGGCATGGGCATATGGGCTGTCCCCTAGGAACAATTATTTATTTTTACATTTATTTTGCTGCTTGTGATTGCTTAGTTAATATAGTTTGACACACAAATTCTTCTCTGGATGACTTAAAAACATTCATTCTCCTGGAGTTGTATTGTTCAGAGCATTACTGAGCAAGAAGGCTTAATGGTCTTAAGTGAGTCACTTAAATGCAACTTTATTTCCTCTTCATGCATTGACACATAAATTGTTACTAAGTTTTACACCCTCGGTGACCATGCTCTTTATGGCATGTAAGTGGCTTTGATCTCTTATATATACTTCTCCTGCTGTAGAGGCTGCCAATAAAGCAATAAAATCATGGTAATAATTTCACTTCATGTTTCCTATATTGATCCTAAATAGAGCTGGCCACATCTATAAGGAGTCTTTGCAGACTAATGCTCGCTGTGACTGCTTCTGAAATGTCAAGCACACAAGCTGCCTGTGATTAGCTGCTGAACAACACAGAGGCTTGTAGTTATTTATGTTAAAATGCCATTAGATTTTGGAACATAGCTGTCTTTCTCTTGTAGAATAAATAATGAATATGCAGTTTCAGCCTTTTTTCTGGGACTGGGAAAGGGTTGTTACAGGGCTGGGGGTTATAAGGGAAGTTGGCGGGTGGTCATGGTATCAAAAGGGCATGACAGAAATATTGTGGTATTCGGCGTGTGTGATAGCCATAATGGTAATTTCACTTGTGTACTGAAGGTTTTTTATTTAACTTCTTCAGAAACCGCCTCCTTCTCCGTGAAAAAAGATGGAATTGCAATTTGTTTTTTTCACTGATGCAGGCTTCCTGAAAGATTATCTAACCAGTGACCTCCCGGTGACTGAATGACTTTCAACTAGTGGTTAAGAGGTTGCAATGATTGCCTGGTAAACATTTTTACCACAATCTGAAGATTGGTATTTCAAAAGTATGTTTTACCAATTTCTAATTACTGTTGGCCTATTCATACCTATGCATTGCGGTAGAAAGGCAGTTTTGCTTAGCATTTGCACTGGGTTTGGTCAGTTTTATTTTAGTTTTCAGTTGTTGGCAGGTTTTTTTTTGTTTTTGTTTTTTTTTTACCCCTGCTTGATTAGCTGCACCCAGTGCCCATCCGTATGAACCTGGTGGTGTTCCAAGGATGGCAATTGGGGCAGAAGAGCACCAGCCCTATGCCGAAGGGCATATGGTTTTAAGGCATGGTGATATGCTTGGTGTGGCAGGCTGGAAGTCTCAGGAGAGACAACACCAAATACACTGCACTTTACATGCGTTGCTCTACCATAGACTTTTATAGGGCTACAGCTGGGCTCTGTTTGATGCGATACGTTGTATACACTGCATGCAGGACTTTTTCCAATCCTAACGCTTGTAAAAGGGTCCAGACTTACTTGGGGCGCGCTTCTCTGCCATTTTCTGTGTGACATAATGCAATGCGGAATCCTAGACCTTTGTTTACAGATGACCTAATCCAAGTTTAGATCGGCAGCAGGGGATGTTTGGACCTCACTGCACTGGGATATTTGTCTCATCTGTACCTAGTTATGAGTGATTGCTGCATGTTTTTTTACATTACCTTGTAATTCTTTAAAACATTTTTTGGCAGTAATTTTTTTAATTCCTAGAGGAGATACTGGTAAAATTTGAATAAATTAATTTAAATACATGTTCCTTAATTTACACAGGGAGGAAATATTCATAAGTAAATGAAAAATATGTTACCACTGGATTCCTGGATGATAGATGTAGACAGTCTTTACAATCCCCTGCTCTTTAGCACTATGTTTGTGCCTGTTAGGTGGTTTACTTAAGGCAGTGTGGAGTCACTGGCTGCCAATTTGCAGAGGAAAGTGTGAGCTGCCTAGTTAATGAATGTCAGTGCCCTTTATTACACCTAAGGGATATGATAACTGCTTGACAGTGTCTGCCAATACTAGAAGCACACAAGGAATTATTTGTCAGTTGAAACTTGTGTTTTTATGCTAATCCCAACTAGGTTTGGCATCTTTTTTTTTTTTTTTTTCCTCCAAATCAAGTCTGCAGCTTTTTGCTTAACAAAGCGAGAGGTGGGCATTGGTTGCAGGTCCTTTGGGATGAAGCAGCTATGTGTATGTGCCTATGCCTCTGTGTTATGGGCTAGGCTGGATGAACCAAATTTCCATCTGTGAGCACATCATTATAGATAGCACTGAGTGGTCTTTTCATTTTGATTGATGCTGCTGGTTCTTCACCATCTGTCTCCTGATAGGCTGCATTAATCATATCTTGGACTAGGAAAGTCTAGGCATGACTGTTTAATATGTATTCTTATTTAGTATCACAACAGAGCTTAAAGCCTGGAGTTTGGTGCAGATTTTTGAAATGGTTATTTTGGCTAAATGTGCCTTTTAACAAAAGAGTGAGTCTAGAATATGCCATATGTGGGAAACCACCTGCTATTCTTCTTTGTTCTAGCTTTTATGTATCACTATATTAGTATTATTATTATTTTACCATTTACCTCCCTATTTTTCAAACTTCCTATTTTATTTGGTCATAAAGAAAAGAAAATGTTCAATCTGTGATGTAATAGAGCTCTTCAGTACTGAGATAAGTATTACATTCAGAGTTTTCCTGTCACCTGTGTCTATGAACGCCTGCTGTGCATTCTCTAGAGACTTTCCTGCAGGATCCAGAGCTTCTGTGTGGTCTTTTACTTAAACTAATGCTGGTCCTTAATCCTAGCCATGGAAAACATCACCACAGCTCAGGCACTGTTCTGCTGTTACCACATGTCATTCCTTAAAGCTCTGTGATGTCAGGACATATTATGTGTAAATGATTAGTTGTGGTTTAATGCTTTAATGAAAAGGCAGGTGTCCAAACAGAGATGTTACTTACCCTTCCCTTTGCCCCCCCCTCCCCCCCAGATTACCTGGCAAGACCACCAATCAACAAAAAAAAAAATCTAAGTAAGGTATTTAAAAGCAGACTCCAACTTAAATTATTAAAGGGAGTTTTGCATTATATAATGATGTTTCACTATAGTTGCCTGGCTTTATCTTTCAACCTAAAATGTATATTTTAATGGGAGCATTATAAACAGATGATTAAAAGCAAACACAGCAAAAGGGGCTCCCCCAGAAGTGGATGCCCCTGTGCTGGGGTTGTCCAACACTTCTGTGGTGCATTCCCCTGATTCTACTACCGTGAAGGATGGTGAGGACCGGCTTCCCATGCCTTTGCCTGTGTGGGTTCTGCCTTGCGCCCGGTTTGTGCTTCCGCTATTACGGCCGTGGCTATTAAGATCTTGATCAGGGGCCTTCTGGACGGCTCCCATGAGGATCCTTCTAGTGCTGATTTTAGAGCCTTGTCACAGTGTGAGTTGTTCATCACCTATGTTGTCTCTGCCTTAGATGACACCATTCGGATGTGTAGCAGAGCATCGGCTCTGGTTGTCTCTATCCGCCGCTCGGTTTGGTTGTGCCAGTGGGCAGCTGACAATGCTGCTAAGAAGGTGCTCACGGGGCTCCCCTTTAAAGTGGACCAACACCCAGGGGGGATCGACCCGGGAATCTATAAGAGAGAAGAATCTATAAGGGAGAATGGTCCCTCAACAGCGAGGTCTTCTAATCTCTTTGTCACAGGTGGGGGATGCCGGATGTGGATCTGTTTGCCTCTCGCCACACTCACAAGCTGCCAGCATTTGTCTCACTGTCCAAGGATCCTCTGGCTCTGGCGGTGGATGCCCTGTCTCTGTTCTGGCAGAGGTTCTGTCTCCTGTACGTCTTCCCTCCTTTTCCTCTTCTGAGCAAGGTTCTGCGCAAGCTGATTCAGGAAAGGGTGCCAGCTGTTCTGGTGGCCCCCAGGTGGCCAAGACAGGTGTGGTTCACAGACGACGTGCAGCTGGCAGTGGATCAGTACTCTCTGCCCTTGGTTCCGGATCTTCTCACTAAAGGACAGCTCTGTTACCCCAATTTACAAACGCTGGCTTTGACGGCCTGGCTGCTGAAACCTCCATCCTAAGGGAGAAAGGTCTGTCAGTTTTGGTTGTTCAGACTCTTGTCAGGGCTAGGAAGAAATCCTCTTCTACCATCTACTATAGGACCTGGCGGACCTACATTTACTGGTGTGAGGCTAGGGCCTTTCCCTGTAGGGTGTTCTCCATCCCTCGGATCCTGGAGTTCCTTCAACATGGTTTGGATTTGGGTTTTCAACTCAGCACTTTGAAGGGGCACGTCTCCGCTTTGGCTGTTTTCTTCCAGAGGTCCTTTGCTCTTCACCCTCTGGTCAAGACTTTCTTCCAGGGGGTCACTCGTGCTCTCTCCCTGCAAACCCATGGTACCGGTCTGGGATTTGAATTTAGTATTGTCTGCCCTTCAGAGTCCTCCTTTTAAGCCTGTGCATGAGGCTGCGCTGTCTATTCTCACTTAGAAGTGATAGCCGCCAAAAAGGCAACCTTCAGTCTGGCGTGTTTCTGAGTTGGCGGCTCTGTCTATTCAGGCCCCCTACTTTGAGAGACACCAGGACAAGGTGGTTTTCTGCTTTAAACCAGACTTCTTCCTAAGGTTGTCTCTGCCTTCCAGCTCAATCCGGACATTGTGCTTCCTTCCTTGTGCCCTAATCCTGGTAATTACAAGGAGAGGGCCCTGCATTCTCTGGACGTGGTCAGGAATTTGAAATACAACCTGGTGGCTACAGCGCCTTTCAGAAAGACGGACACCTTGTTTGTGGTACCCTCGGGTCCCAAGCAGGATTTGGCTCCTGTTAAGTTTACTATTAGTAAATGGATTCGTCAGGCCATTGTTAGGGCCTATTCTGCTAAGGGGAAGGATCTTCCTTTCCAAGTCACTGCTCATTCTACCCATGCTGTTGGGGCTTCTTAGGCTTTTCAGCACCAGGCTTCTGTTGAACAAGTTTGTAAGGCTGCTACTTGGTCTTCTGTCTTCTTTTCCAAGTTTTACAAGGTTGATGTTCGGGCCTCAGCGGATGCTGTTTTTGGCCGCAAGGTTCTGCAGGCGGCAGTGGTTTGAACTGCGCATTGTTGCCTTTTGGGATCCCCACCCGTTTGTTGGACACTGCTATTGGATGTCCCAGATGTTATGAATCATTATCTGGAGCAGGACGTGCTGCATACTTGGAATAATACAATTCTGTGAATACTCACCTTGTAGAATTGTTATTATAAGTGTGCAGCACGTCCTGCTCCATCCCACCCTGATTACTTATTCTTGGATCCTCTATATGGTGATTGTTTCCTTGTTAATATTGTTAATCTTGTTATTGGCTTCTCCTGGTTCCCCTACTGCTTTTTTATACTGGGGAATTTAGTGGGAGGTCCCGGGTATATATGGACCAGGATTTTGGCCATCTCTGCAGTAAAGCGCCCTCTTGTGGACTATACCCCAGATGTTATGGATCATTACTGGAGCAGGACGTGCTGCATACTTATAATAACAATTCTACAAGGTGAGTATTCACAGAATTGTATTATTTTGTACCGCTTTCATTGGAGAGTTTAGCAACAAAAATTGTAGTTTGACCACTAGAGTGAATTAGCATTATTTACCTCTCTCATCTCATTATTTATCTGAAGCTTTGCACTGGTGAGCTTACAAATGTCATGTAAATGTTGATGACTTGGTTTACCTGTTAAATACATTGTCTTTTACAAGAAGAAGGCGCAGAGATACTTGATCCCCTGGTCAAAGCTCTCTACCCTGCTGTGGTTGTCACACTGAACACCCTAAACCCCGTACATGTGCAGATGTTCTTTTTGATAGTCATGCATGTGGTTTCCTGATTTTATCTCCCTAATTCAACTGCTGCAGTGAAATGTTTAACAGTGCCCTGGCAAAGAATAAAACAGCCATCTGTTCCAGACGGCGCACACATCCAGAGTTCAGAATATGCACTTGTGCCAACAACTTCTGCAGAGCAAATAGAGAGATGCAAACTCACTTAGAGAGGAAATGTGCTTACAGGATGAGTTTCCAATCCAAAACTGAATGCATCTCCTCCCCTATTTAAATATTTGTATGTTTAAAACCTTTCCCCAATGAGCACCTAACATGTGAAAACACAGGTCCAGAGCTGAAAAATAAATGGTTTAGTAGTGCTACAGCTGTAAAAATGTTGAAATCCGCTTAATGAAGGATGCTGATGTTTTTCCATTTTTGTGCCATAGTTTTACTGCTGTCGGTCCAGGAATGTCTTCAGAATGTTTTGCGAGACATAACTTAGTAGGAGCAGTTTTTAAACCTTGCGTCACCTACATGTTTGCAGACCCTCATGCTCTTTGCGGATGATCTAGAAGGGAAAAAATGTGCAGCCTGTTTTGTGAAGTCTGGTTTTGTGTATCATTCTTTTTTGGAGTCTGACGAGCTGCTCACCATAGCCGTTAGTCAGGATCAGCTGGGCTTACTCTGCAAGTAAGCGTAGAAACCAAGTTCACTAGTCTTTCACTCTAGCTCATCACAGTTCACATCAACATGGAGAGTTCCCAGCCTGTGAATCATGCTGGATCACATTTTTCTCACAGGCAAGCTCTTTGACTCCCAGAGAGTTGGTTACTTGTTATCAGAAAGCACGTTTTTATACTTTTTAAGTGGTTTTCCAAGATGATTTCATACCTCTAACAGAGATGGCTAGCAGCTTGTGGCAACCCAGACTGACTAGATTTATGCACACCCTTAATTAAGTCATGTTAAGAGTTAAAACATACTAAAATACATACTGCCACGAGGGGGCGCTAATCAACCTTACTGCTATAGTGTTAAATGTGGATGAGAGAATTCATATATACAGTGTATCAACATCTATATAAAAATACAAAAAAGTGCCAATGCTAATAAAGTGCTAAGTGCTAGCCCCAAAAGTACATCAATTACTAATAGAGCTCAGTGCAAAAAGGATTCCAACATTGCCCTGCACCGGAGGGCAATAACACAAATCAATGAAAAAAGCAGTGCAAGGCAAAATAAACCATTACTTATCAATCAAGAAGTGCAGAGCGGCAGCAGGCGTCCCCCCCCCCCCCCCCCCCCCCGTTTTTGCACAGGCCCACGCGTTTCGAGACGTGGGTCTCTTTATCAAGGCAGAGTGCGTGCATGTTTTTTAATAGTTTGTCTTCCATGTAAAAAATGAACTTTTTTAACATTTGATTGAGATTAATAAACAATACATATTAATTTTACCTCTTTTGTGGTGCAGTTATAAGACTCTGTTTAGTACCTTTTGGGTGTGAGAATAGTGGGGTACCCCCTTACCTTTAGCCATTGTCTATATTTTGGTCAACAACAGAGCATTGCACCATAATTACCAATAATATTAAATTTGTTACTGGTGCCAGCTACCCTTTTTGTCTAAGAGTTAAAACATGAGATCTCAGGCCGGGTTCCTGTAATGCCATTTCAACTTTAGACGGATAGCAGAATACCCAATTTATGTAAATCCCTGGCAAATTCTCACCAATCTCACTATGAACCTACAAATTCAGTGCTAACAGACAACCACAGTTTTCCCATAGTCATTTTATACTCTCGAGACAAATCTTACATTTCCAGTATACTTCTCAATTTTTCCCTTTGAAGAATGTATCTACTGTATAGATTTCCACTCACTGGAATGGCTTGTTTTATTTAATATTCTTGATGGATTTTCATGATGGTGGTGGATGGTTTCATACCAAACGTTCTGGACAGAGAAGTCATTTGTATGAGTGGCAACACATTGTCAAAAAAGCACAGTATGTCCAGGTGCTACATAGAAACATAGAAACATATAAGGTTGACGGCAGAAGGAGACCATACGGTCCATCTAGTCTGCCCTTATGTGTACACTGTATGTACTCTTTATCTTAGGATAGATGTGTGCTTATCCCAGGCATGTTTAAATTCAGTGACTGTTGATTTTTCAACTACCTCTGCTGGAAGTTTGTTCCAAGCATCTACTACTCTTTCTGTAAAATAATATTTTCTAACATTGCTCCTGATCTTCCCCCCCGACTAGCTTCAGGTTGTGCCCCCTTGTTCTATCATTAAGCTTCTTCTTAAAAACACTTCCCTCCTGAACCTTATTCAATCCTTTCACATATTTAAAGGTCTCTCAATCATGTCCCCTCTCTCCCTTCTTTCCTCCAGACTGTACAAATTAAGTTCTTTAAGTCTCTCCCGATAAGTTTTAAGTTTAAGTCCTTCCACCATTTTCGTTGCCCGCCTTTGGACCCGTTCTATTTGAATAATGTCTTTTTGCAGGTAAGGTCTCCAGAACTGCACACAATATTCTAGCTGTGGCCTTACCAGGGCTCTATACAGCGGCATCACAACCTCCCTCTTCCTACTGGTGATGCCTCGAGCTATGCAGCCGAGTATCCTGCTTGCTTTTCCCACTGCCCGGCTACACTGTCCACTCATCTTGCAGCTATCAGTAATCAGTACCCCTAAATCTCTCTCCTCCTAGGTCCTGGCTAACACAGTGCTGCCCATACGGTACTCAGAGCAGGGATTCCTTCTACCCAAGTGCATGATTTTACATTTAGAGACATTAAACTCTAGTTTCCACAGTTTTGACCATCTATCCAGTAAAGCTAAATCATTTTCCATGTTGCAGACACCTCCAGGAATATCCACCCTATTACTAACCTTTGTATCATCAGCAAACAAACTTTTCCTACCAAGCCTTCTCCTATGTCACTTACAAATATATTAAAAAGAATGGGGCCCAGGACAGAGCCTTGTGGCACACCACTTGTAACTCGCCTTTGTTCAGATTGCACACCATTTACAACAACGCTCTGATACCGATCCCTCAGCCAACTGGAAATCAACTGAACTATCCAGGGATTGAGTCCTACCTTCAATAACTTATCTATGAGCTCCTTATGTGGTACAGTGTCAAAGGCTTTGCTAAAATCCAGATAGGCGATATCCACAGCACCACCTTCATCTAATACTTTAGTGACATTGTCAAGAAATCAATAAGATTGGTCTGACATGATCTGCCCTCAGTAAAGCCGTGCTGTTTTGGGTCCAATAGGTCATTAATTTTTAGATAGGAAATTATCTGTTTTTTTAAGAGTGTTTCCATTAATTTGACCACTATAGATGTTAAACTAACTGGCCTGTAATTACTGGCTTCTTCTCTACTCCCCTTTTTATGGATTGGTACGACATTGGCCATTCTCCAATCATCTGGAACCTCACCAGTTGAAAGGGAATGGTTAAGTAAATCAGTCAGAGGGGCTGCAATCACAAACCTAAGTTCCCTTAGAACTCTGGGGTGGATTCCATCTGGACCCATCGCCTTACTTACCTTTAGATGTGCCTGCTCGGATAGGACATCAGCCTCCAGAAACTCCGGAGCTGTGCCCTCCCAGCTGGATGCTGTGCTATGGCAATGCCTGCTACTATCTGAAAATACCGGACAAAAGTAGCTATTCAGATGGTCAGCCACAGCCTTATCTCCGTCAATATATTTATTTTCCCTATTTCTAATTTTTGAGACTGCATTGTTTTTCTTCTTTCTGTCACCAATATATCGGAAAAAGGTTTTATCTTCCCTCTTCATAGATTTGGCCATTTCTTCCTCCTTTTGCCCTTTAGCAGTCCTTAAAATTAGTTTTGCTTCCCTCTGTTTAATTTTATACGCCTCTGTCAGCTACACTTCCACTTACTTTATACTTGTTATAGGCAGACTTCTTATCTTTTATGATAGTGCTGACTTCCCTAGTAAACCATAATGGTTTCTTCTTCCTTTTAATCTTGCTAGTTTGTTTCACATATTGCTTAGTTGCCTTTAAGATGGCCATTTTTAATAGTGACCACTGGGCACTCACTTCTGCTACTTTGTTCCACTCACCTAATTTTCTTTCTACATACTCCGCCATTTCCTTGACGTTTGTCTTCCTAAACTCTAGCACTTTGGTTCTGGTGTGTGATTGTAGAATGTCTGTTTTTATTCTGAACCATAAGCATTGATGGTCACTGGAACCCAGATTTTCTTCAACCCTGACCTCGGACACCAGATCCCCATTGGTCAGAACTAAGTCCAGAATGTTATCTCCTCTAGTTGGCAATGTTTTAGAGACACTCCATTAAGTGCCTCTAATATAGTCTCTTGCATGTCGATGCACTTGGGATATTCCAGTCCACATCAGGCATGTTGAAGTCACCTGTAATTACAATATCCCCCTTCTCTGCCATTCCACTGATTTCATCTATTAACAGGTTATCTAGATCCTCAGATTCTCCAGGGGCCTATATATATCTTATCTTAACTGACTTATCTCTGTCGGATATATCTATTGAAGTGCTCATCAGGTCTGAATCTTCAACAACTGACCCTTCCAGATCTATAAGTTGATGTCAGGCATGTTGATGTCTTGATGTGTGGCTGTGCCCAAGTTAGCATTATAAATGAATGTATCTTTTGGAAACTCTTGGACCCTTTGGCTCCGTGACATGACATAACATTTGATTGGTTTTATTTTTGTTGATGTCTTCTTTAGTAACTGCTGCAAGCTTATTTACAGTAATATAGCGAGGAGTACAAAGGGAGACATTCATATTTATATCTGCACCGATGCACCATAAAATTCCCCAAAGATAATGAAAAATAGGAAGCTGATCCCTGTTGGTTGTGGTGGAGTGGTTGATGCTTTGCCACCACCATGAATGCAGAAGGCCAATTGCATTGCTCAGTTTCAGACTTTTTATTTCTCTTTAACCAGACGGGTATGTAACAAGACTTTTGCCCCTTTTTTAAGCGGACCAAAACACACTTGTGAATTGCATTTGGCCAAAACTTATGCCAATACTCTTTTTACGGGCATAGAACTGATCATTTTGCATATCAAATTCTCCTAGAACACGTTTTTTTTTGTCCCTTTCTGTGAGATAACAGATGATCTGTCATTGCTTAAAGGATAAGTCCACTTTTGAAAGTGTATACTTTTGTGTGCCAAAATGTTTTAGATGCTGAACTGATCTCACGTTTTTTCATTTTTTAGCAAATAGTTTTCACTATCTGCAATCTGTTGCTATTGGCAACCAAGTGCACTTGGAGTACGTTGCCATTAGTAACGGATTACAGATAGTTGCACAGAATCACAACATTGCTGATGACTTAAGGAGGCGGGACTACCAGCTTAAGCAGGCAGCATAAGCGGGGAGAAAAGTGAAGCAGGAGCATTGAAATTGCCAAAAGGTGTGCTTCTCAATTCAGAGGAAGCTTGTTTAAAAATGTGGGTTTGGTCCACTTTAAGTATTACTACAGAACTAATATATGTGTGAAACCATGTGATTAAAGAAAACTGCAATGGATTTTATCATCTCTTTTGTGCACACCATTTCATGTTTAATGTTCCATTCTCTATGTTTTCCAGCATAATCTGTATGCATTATTACCACTGATAAATGACGAATGCCTCAAAATGCAGAAGGGATAATGGTGGTTTAGAGATTATACATGCATTATCATTATAGCTTGTCATCCCTGACCCTCCTTTCAGTTCCAGTGGTGTCACAAGAGTAACAACCTATACGTGAAAAAAGGGGCTAGTCTGCAGGCCACCTATACTAAAGGTACCAGTAGTTGAAAAACACTAGTCTGGATTGCTAGTAAATTCACCAGGAATGATGCATGGAAAACTGGAGCAATGGTGGTGTATTTGCTTTGAGCAACCCTAAAACCCTGTCCTTGTTCAGAGGAGAAAATTCAACTAATTGTTCTGTGTCTCTTTGTAATCCCCCCTCCTCTTTTTCTCTTGTACTGTATTTGGTATAATTCCCTCTCACTACTACTACTTGCTGTGTGTTACCTGGGCTTAGATCCAGTCCCACAATGTGGTCCTGTGCCTTTGCCACTTGGTACAGAGGGAGTGTGCCTAGACAATGCCCAAGTGTCAACCAGCATCCGATGGGCTGTGCATGATATTGCACACATGGTGAACCACATTGGTTGATTTTACCAGCTTTTTTCCAATGAACACTCGATTTGACGACAGTGTCAAGTTATGTTGCCCACAGCTTTGCTTTTAATGATTTCTGCTTTAAAAAGTGGAATACCCCTTGCCAGTACCACTTCTTTGCTCCGCATTACTAAGTGGAAGTCGCTGGTGCTGTGGTGGCACAATCTTTACTTGGTCTCAGATGTATTGCTAGTGGGTCAGTGCTCTGAAAAGTACAGGAGGGACACAGGCAATGGATCTAGCTAATCTTACATTTGTGAGCTGCTGCTACATAAAGCGGACCCGGAAAGACGAAAAGTCAAAACACGGCTATTAAACATGCCCTTAATCTAGGTATGTGTTAAATCAATTGTGTTATATATTCCAAGTGTGACATACACTCCGCTTCAATAAGTCTTGACAGTTGGGTTATTCTCCAGTAGAGGGCGAACTTCTGCAGAGATGAATGCAAAAAAAGAAGCCCCTCCCGGTCCATAACTACCTGGGACCTCCCACCAATTCCCCAGTTGTCTTCTCTGCAGGGAGCGAGCAAGACAGAAGATGAATCTTCTCTTACTTGCAGGTAAGCCGGGCTCGCGCCCGGCCCCTTTTTTGTCCCTATTGCTGCCTGCTCATTCTAAATTTACCCTGTTGAGCCTCCCAGCTTAGGCTGCGGGCCCTGGCAAGGGTAGGAGCAACCTGTGGGTGCAGTAGGAGCCGCGCTCCACCGCGAGACCTCATTATGGGGCAGGCGGTACAACCAGGTTGTGGTGATCCTGGTACAGGATGCCCCGTCCCTGCTAGCATGCGACCTTATTACTGGCCGGGTTTTCCCTTTTCCCTCCGGGTCCCTTACTCCCTCGGGAGGGTGAAATTCACTCTGTGTGTGTGTGACAGGGGGCGGGGCCGGGCACTCGGCGCGGCCGCGGTAGCCCCGCCCACTCGTCGGCGCATTTTTTGCAGGGCCTTCCTCTGGCCAGATCCGCGCTGCAGGGAGGGGGCGTGGCCTGGAAATCGCGCCTTCTGCGCTGGCACGCCCCCCCTTCTTCTTCCTGGGTACGGTTACCTCAAGTCCAGGGGCCATCTTGGTGCTTCCTGCGTGGCTGTGTCTGCTCTTAGGGGTCAGGTAGGGGCCTGTTGGCCGTTTTTTCCTTGTATTGGGGGTCACTCTCTGGTGGGGTGGGCCCCTGGTGTGTGTGTTTTTGACAATTTTTTGCTGTATATATCTGTATATATGTTCAGATGCTATTATTAGTAACTGATATGCCTGTTGTGTGTTGTAGATTGCTTCATATTGTGCATAGTAAGGGGTTCCTCCTGGTCCTGGGGTCCCTAGTTTAAAATTGATCTCCAAATCCTCCCACTGGGACATTTAAGGGGCATCACGGGTTGCTTAAGCGTAATTCCCTGCGGTCTTGCGACTGACCACTAAAAAATCACCATATGGAGGCTCCGCAGGATACTGGTCTCGGGCTCACCTTGGAGCAAGCTCGCCCATGTGTGGGGCATCCCTTACGGGAGAGGATGTACCGATCTGTACTCCATGCGCTCATAAGGCCATAACGCGGAAGTCTGGGTCCCAGCCTTCGGCTCCTCCCGCTTCATCGCCTTCCCCTCCCCACTTGATACCGCACCACTGGTGCCAGTGGGGAGTCGCAGTCGGATGTTGGTGCCAGATTGGCCAGCATTGAAAAGGCCCTGTCGGCTTCCTGGTGCTCCCCAGGGATGGGACAAGAAGTATCCATTCCCAACGGAGGCGGTCAAGCGATGGTCCTCTCCTCCCGAGGTCGATGCACCTGTTTTGGGCTTGACCAATTCTTCTGTGTTTAACACCCCTGACGCTACCTCCCTTAAGGATAGCGAGGATAAGCGCCTTGATCAGATGGCTTGTCATGCGTTTGCCAGTGTGGGATCGGCCCTGCGGCCGGCTTGTTCATCTGCTCTAGTGTCGCTTGCTACCAGGTCCCTGATCAGGGACTGGCTGAATGATGGACAGTTTGATCCGGATAGCGCGGAGTTCACTACTCTTAAGAGGTGTGAATTATTCATGGATTTTGTTTTGTCTGCTATGGAAGATTCTATCATCATGTGTAGCAGGACTTCGGCCTTATTGGTGGCCATGCGCAGATTGGTCTGGCTGCGTCAGTGGACGGCGGATTTTGGGGCCAAGAAGTCGCTTACGGCTCCTCCCTTCATGGGTACGCGGCTGTTTGGAGATAAATTGGATGCTGTTGCTAAGGGAGGTAGGTTACCTCAGCGGAAGAAGCAGCGCCGTCCCTTTCGGGGAGCTGGTTCCTTCGCCCCTTCCTTTCGTGGAGCCAGAGCAGTTAGGGTTCTGCCCGTCTCTGGTGTCAGGGGCTCGTCCTGGAATAGGGGCAGAGGTCGGGCGCGCCCGATGGCTGCCTGGGGTTCCAAGCCTAAGCCCGCCGGTAAGCCGGCTCAGCAATGAAGGGGCGCCCTCCCCCGAACTGGTGGGGCAACAGCTGGATCCTGGAAGTGGTCTCTTCCGGGTACAAACTGGAGTTCGAGTACTGGCCGCCTCCAAGGTTCTTAAGGTCTCGGGTGCCCTCGGACCATCAGGCTGCACAGGGGCTCCTGTTAGCAGTAAGAAACCTTCTGGACATGGGAGTTATTTGCCCGGTGCCTCAGTCGGAGAGAGGCAGGGGTTACTACTACAACCTTTTCACGGTACCCAAAAAGGAGGGTTCGGTGAGACCCATTCTAGATCTCAAGGTTCTCAACAGGTTTATCAGAGCCAAAAAGTTCTGCATGGAGACTCTGCGCTCGGCTATCAATTCCCTTCACCAAGGGGATTTTATGACAAACATAGACATCAAGGATGCGTATCTGCATGTTCCGATTTTTCCGGCGCATCAGAGATTCCTCCGGTTTGCGGTGGAGGATCAACATTTTCAGTTTGTAGCCCTTCCCTTTGGACTGACCTTGGCGCCGGGGGTCTTCACCAAGGTCTTGGCGGGAATAATGGCTCTGCTCAGAGCTTAGGGCATTCGCAATGTGCCTTATCTGGACGACCTGTTGATCTCAGCTTCTTCCCTCCGGCAGGTGGAGCTGGACACCCACCAGGTGGTGTCGATTCTGGAGAGGTTCGGGTGGGTGATCAACCGCCCCAAGTCTTCTCTCTCTCCGTCACGAGTGATTTCATTTCTGGGCATGAATCTGGATACCATTCAGGCCAGAGTGTTTTTGCCCCAGACCAAGGTGCGGGGGATTCAGGATCTGATCAGCCTTCTTTGGGCCAGTCCTTGTCCCTCTATCCGACATGGGATGAAACTGGTGGGCTTGATGGTGTCATCCTTCGAGGCTGTACCGTTTGCACAGTTTCACACGAGATCTCTTCAACTTCACTTATTGACACAGTCATTGGATCAACCTTTCAGGATGTCTCCCAGGGTTCGGCAGTCCTTTTGGTGGTGGCTGGAGTCGAGCAACCTGTTGAAGGGCAGCTCTTTTCGGGCCCCTTGTTGGGAGACGGTTACCACGGATGCCAGCCTGTCAGGCTGGGGAGGTTATTGGAAAAGTCATCAGTTCAGCGGGGTGTGGGGTCCTCAGGAAGCTCACACACCCGTCAATGTCTTGGAGCTCAGAGCCATCTGACTGGTTCTGGCATGGCTGACCTCACATTTACAGGGTCTACCGGTTCAGGTTCGTTTAGACAATTGAACGGCGGTAGCTTACATCAATCACCAAGGAGGGACTCGCAGCAGGAGTGCCCTCAGGGAAGTCTCTCTGATCCTGCACTGGGCGGAGAGCAATGTTCCTTGCATTTCGGCAGTCTACATTCCGGGAGTGGAGAACACGGAGGCGGATTCCCTGAGCAGGGGATCCTCTCGCCAAGGAGAGTGGTCTTTCAACCCCCAGGTTTTTCTGGATCTTTGCCGCAAGTGGGGGACTCCGGAGGTGGATCTCTTTGCCTCACGGCACAATCACAAACTTCCGGCCTTTGTGTCTCTTTCTCAGGATCCTCTATCTCTGGCAGTGGATGCCTTGTCCCTTGCTTGGAAGGATCTGGGTTTTCTTTACCTGTTTCCGCCCGTCTCCATGCTGGGCAAGGTAGTTCGCAAACTGGTCCTAGAAGGGGTGCCAGCAATTCTTGTGGCTCCAAGGTGGCCAAGAAGGGTTTGGTACGCAGACGTTGTAAGGCTGGCCATAGATCAGTACCGGCTTCCCATGTTGCCGGATCTGTTATCTCAGGGTCTACTACTTTACCCCAATTTACAAACGCTGGCTTTGACGGCTTGGCTGCTGAAACCTTCATTCTGAAGGAGGAAGGTTTGTCTGCGGCCGTTGTTCAGACCTTGATTAGTGCTAGGAAGCGGTCCTCTTCTGGCATTTACTATAGGATTTGGAGGTCCTATATTGATTGGTGTGAGGCTAGGGCCTTGCCTTCTAGGGTGTTTTTGATTCCTAGGATTTTGGAGTTTCTTCAGCATAATCTGGATCTTGGGTTCCAGCTTAGTACTTTGAAAGGACAGGTTTCTGCTCTGTCGGTTTTCTTCCAGAGGTCTTTTGCCTTACACCCGCTGGTTAAGACCTTTTTCCAAGGGGTCGCGCATGTGCGGCCCCCTCGGAAGGCTGTGGTTCCTGTTTGGGATTTGAATTTGGTTATTTCGGCTCTCCAGGGTCCTCCTTTTGAGGCGCTACAGGATATTGCTCTTTTGGTTCTCACTCAGAAGGTTGCTTTCTTGGTGGCTATTACCTCTGTTCGGCGTGTCTCTGAGTTGGCGGCTCTGTCGATTCAGGACCCTTACTTTGAGAGACACCAGGATAAGGTGGTTTTTCGTTTTAAGCCAGATTTCCTTACTAAGGTGGTGTCTGCTTTCCACCTCAATCAGGATATTGTTATCCCTTCCTTGTGCCCTAAGCCTAACAATGACAAGGAGAGGGTTCTGCACAATTTGGATGTTGTTCGCTGTGTGAAGTACTATTTGGTGACTACTTCCTTCTGCAAGACGGACGCTTTTTTTTTCGTGGTGCCCTGCGGGCCCAGGAAAGGTTTGGCGCCTGCTAAGTCTATTGTTGGGGCCTATTCTGCTAAGGGGAGGACTCCCCCTTTTAGGGTCACTGCGCACTCTACTCGTGCTGTTGGTGCATCCTGGGCTTTTCAGCACCAGGCTTCTGTTGAACAAGTTTGTAAGGCTGCTACTTTGTCTTCCGTTCATACTTTTTCCAAGTTTTACAAGGTTGGTGTGCGGGCTTTAGCGGATGCTGTTTTTGGCCGCAAGGTTCAGCAAGCTGCAGTGGTTTGAGTTGGTACATTCTTTGCTGTTTCTGGTTCCCACCCATGACGGACACTGCTATTGGATGTCCCACATGTCACGAAGATCGAAGTGGAGTGTATGGCACACTTAGAATACCGTACTCACCTTTAAAACGGGTATTATGAGTGTGCCATACACTCCACTTCGCCCCACCCCTTTTTTCAGGTATTCTGGAGCTTTTATATGGTGAACCATTGGTTTTGATTGTTAAGGTTATAATTTGTTCTTCCTGGTCCCCTTACTGCTTTTTTACACTGGGAAATTGGTGGGAGGTCTCAGGTATATATGGACCGGGAGGGGCTTTCTTTTTTTTGCATATTCATCTTTTCACAAGTTCGCCCTCTACTGGAGATTACCCACATGTCATGAAGATCGAAGTGGAGTGTATGGTACGCTCATAATACCCGTTTTACAGGTGAGTACTCACAAAACTGTATTTTGTAAGAGTTTTTAACCATTTTTTTTATTTAACCCTTTATAATGTTGTTTATTTGTAAACGTTACATATGTGGTACCGTTGAAAGAAATGGGACTTTCACATGCAATATAGTTTTCTTTAAATGTTTTTTTTTATAATAAAATGATCTTTTTTGTTTACTTTTTTTTACTTAAAGCGGACCTTCACTCTGAATAAGAGTCTATCTTATATGTTTCCCACACCCTGTACATACAGATTGTCCACATTAAAAATCATCCTACCTGCATCTACTGCATGTTATGAGCCTTTAAACATCCAAGATGGCGGCTTATGGAAGCCGCCATCTTATCAGGCAGCCTGCAAACAGGAAGTGCCTCCTGACTGTGCTGCTCTGCATTCTGGGACTGCAGACTTTTACCTGACCCCAGCTCTGCTCTGTCTGAGCAAAGCACAGCTATAACCCGCCCCCCTGTATCTTATCCCACTCTCCTCTCCTCAGTATGTGTGATGCTTCTGAGTCAAGATGGCGGCGCCCGTATCCTAAATTCCTGAACAGAGTTGCAGCCCAGTGGGGGAAAGAATAATAAGTTAGTGACTAAAAACGTAAAATATATTAATTTTAGATGCTGGGGAACCGTTTTTTAAGAGTTTGGGCTTTTCATTAAATCACGCTGAAGGTCCGGTTTAAACAGAGGAAAAACAAGACATGTCATGTTGTTTTCCTGGAGGATGACAAAATCTCAAGTAGTCTGGCAGTTAAAAGGGTTAAAAGCACCTTTGCATGTTGGGTATTATTCTGATCTTGTGCTTTCAGATTAAGCTTGTTCTTGTTTGCCTATATATCGATATTTTAGGAAAATGTGGAAAATGTTGTTTTTCTGCTTTTTTTATACAACTTTTTAGGATAATCCTGTGCAACCTAAGAATTCTTCAAGGAATTACTTCCAGAAAGATGAGCCCACTACAACAAGCTGGGTATGCCTAGAAAGCTTAACGTGTACTTTCAGGGAATATATGGTTGCAGTAAATATTCCAAATGTAAAAGGTTGTTTTGGTAAAAATTGAAAGGTGCACACTGCAGAGCTTAAATTTTCATGTAAAATTACACATGCATGCTTTACTTTAGGGTGTTTGGCAAATCTTCACTTGACAGTATTTATGCATGTTGGATATTGTTCTGTTCGGGGGACCTTGCTTTTTCAGATTTAACTTTTTTTTTCTTTTTTTCTTGTTTGCATATATACCGTATTTTTCGCCATATAGGACGCACCTGCCCATAAGACGCACCCAGGATTTGGGGGAGGAAAATAAGAAAAAAAATATTTTAAACCAAAAACGCACCATTGCAGACAGTGTGGCATTCCCCTATCCCATTCCTATAGGCCGTGTGGGATGCCCCCATTTCATAGACAGTGTAGCATGCCCCCACCCCATTCCCTGTATACCCAGTGTGGCATTCCCCCCTCCCATTCTCCATATAGGCAGTGTGGCATTCTCCCCCATCCCATTCTCCATATACCCAGTGTGGCATCCCCTCTCCCATTCCCCATATAGGCAGTGTGGCATCTCCCTCCCATTCCTCGTATGCCCAGTGTGGCATCCCCCCTCCCATTCCCATATAGGCAGTGTGTACCCCATTATCATAAGCAGTGTGGCATTCCCCCCTCCTATTCCCCATATAGGCAGTGTGCCCCCCCCATTCCCATAGGCAGTGTGACATCCCCCTCCCCCCATTATCCTAGGCTGTGTGGCATCCCCCTCCCCCCATTATCCTAGGCTGTGTGGCATCCCCCTCCCCCTATTCCCATTGGCTGTGTGGCATCCCTCTCCCCACATTCCCATTGGCTGTGTGGCATCCCTCTCCCCCCATTCCCATTGGCTGTGTGGCATCCCTCTCCCCCCATTCCCATTGGCTGTGTGGCATCCCTCTCCCCCCATTCCCATTGGCTGTGTGGCATCCCTCTCCCCCCATTCCCATTGGCTGTGTGGCATCCCTCTCCCCCCATTCCCATTGGCTGTGTGGCATCCCTCTCCCCCCATTCCCATTGGCTGTGTGGCATCCCTCTCCCCCCATTCCCATTGGCTGTGTGGCATCCCTCTCCCCCATTCCCATTGGCTGTGTGACATCCCTCTCCCCCCTAGAGGCGGTTATGCACTACTGGTTATGCACTGTTGTTTTTTGAGCCTGTTTATTCGGATTATGATGGCGATGATGATGATCTTTTTGGAGGTGTGGGCTCCGTGGAGGAGGGCGAGTTGCATTAGGACTCCATCTCCACTGTGGATTATTCTGCCGGCTATGACAGCGGGCCTGGTTCTTCCTTGACGCTACACATTGTCCCTCCTAGAGCGGCTAAGCGGAAGCAGGGTGATTTGTTCAGGCCTGAGAGACAGAGATGGGTCTTTCCTGAGCAGGCCCATTTTTCTAACATGATTTTCAAGGAGTGGGAAAGGCCTAACAAGTTACCGTCAGTGCCCAAGGGCCTGGACAGACGGTACCCCTTTCCTGGGGAGCTGGTCTGGTCATGGACCCATCCTCCTGAGGTGGATGCCCCCGTGTTGGGTTTGTCCAACACTACAGTTATGCCTTCACCCGATACTGCTTCCCTACGTGATCCAGCTGACAAGCGCATGGATCAGTTGGTCTGTCATGCCTTCACCTTTGCCGGTGCTTGGTTCCGCCCTGTGTGTGCTGCGGCTATTGTCTCCCTGGCCATCAGAAAGAAGGTGAGACGTCTTGTGGATATTGCTAAGTCTCGCAAGCGGGCTGAGGAGTATGAGGACCTCAAGGTTGGGTGTGGCCTGCGCCGCATCGGCGCAGGCCACGCCCATCCCGATTCACGGAGCGACCCAATCCCTCTTGGGGATCCAAGTCCAAGCCCGCTGCCAAGGCCCCTCAGGCATGAGGAGGCGCCCTCACCCATCCGGGTGGGGGGACTGCTTCTGCTATTTGCTCATATATGGAGACAGCACATCTCGGATCAGTGGATTCAGGAGGTGGTGTCCTCCGGTTACAAAATAGAGCTGGCAGTTTGGCCGTCCTCCAGATTTCTTCAGTCGCGGATATCCCAGAACCCATTGCAGGCACAGGGCCTACGAATGGCTTCTGCGGTTAGGTGTGATTTGTCCTGTACCTCGTCAGGAGCAGGGTCAAGGCTTTTATTCCAATCTGTTCACGGTGCCCAAGAAGGACGGTCCAGGAGACCTATCCTGGACCTGAAGGGTCTCAACAGGTTTGTCAGAGTTGGACATTTCCGCATAGAGACCTTACGGTCCGCGGTGAGCTCGCTTCATCCCGGTGACTTCATGACCACGGTGGACATCAGGGATGCTTATCTGCACATTCCGATATTCCAGGGGCATCAGAAGTTTCTGAGGTTTGCCCTGGAGGATCAGCATTACCAGTTTGTGGCGCTACCGTTTGGTATATCCTCAGCCCCCGTGTGTTCACCAAGGTGCTGGCGGGTGTCATGGCTATCCTGAGGAACCAGGGCATTCGCGTGCTGCCTTATCTGGACGACTTACTGACTGTGGCTCAGTTCCTTCAGCAGGCCGAGAGCGACACCCGGATGGTGTTATCCACTCTCGAGGATTTCGGATGGGTAGTCATTTTCCCCAAGTCTTCTATCACTCCCTCAATGGTGAGGTCCTTTCTGGGTATGACACCTCTCAGGTCAAGGTATTCCTGCCACTGCAGAAGGTGGTGGGCCTCCAGACGCAGGTGCAGGCCTTGCTGTGGGATGAAACTGGTGGGCCTTATGGTGTCATGTTTCGAGGCAGTGCCCTTTGCCCAGTTCCACATGAGACCTCTTCAACTGAATCTGTTGACCGGTTGAGACCGGACGCAGGAATCACTGGAACAGGAGTTTTCACTGTCTCCCCTGGCCAGACAGTCCCTCTCGTGGAGGCTGGACTCCAGAAACCTACTGGTAGGCAAGTCCTTTCTGACTCCCCCGTGGGAGATTGTTACCACGGACGCCAGTCTGAACGGCTGGGGAGGCGTTTGGCAAACGCAGAAGATCCAGGGTCAGTGGGGGCCGCAGGAGGCCCACTTGCCCATAAATCTCTTGGAGCTGAGAGCGATCCGGTTGGTGCTACCTCACCTGACTCTCCATTTAAGGGGTCGTGCGATCCAGGTTCCAATCAGACGGCTGTCGCCTACATCAATCACCAGGGCGGGACTCGGAGCAAGCGAGCCCTCAAGGAGGTGACCCATATTCTGACTTGGGCAGAGGAGAATGTTCCCTGCATCTCAGCGGTTTACATCCCCGGGGTGGAAAACCAGGAGGCAGATTCCCTGAGCAGGAGTTCCTCTCGCCTGGGGGAATGATCTTTCAGCAATGAGGTCTTTCGCGCCCTGTGTCTCCGCTGGGGTCAGCCGGATGTGGACCTGTTTTCGTCCAGACACAATCACAAGCTCCCAAGGTTCGTCTCCCTGTCAAGAGATCCTCTGGCATTCGCCACAGATGGCAATTCCTTGGACGGAGTTCATGCTCCTTTATGCATTCCTTCCGTTTCCACTCCTGGGCTGAGTGCTGCGCAAGATAGCCCAGGAGGGGGTACCAACCATCCTGGTAGCTCCTTGCTGGCTGAGACGGAGTTGGTTCGCGGACATAGTTCAGATATCAGTCGACCGCTACATCAGGCCCGTAGACCCAGGGCTTCTCACTCAGGGGTCGCTGCGGCACCCCAATTTACAGACGCTGGCTTTGACGGCCTGGCTATTGAAACCTCAATCCTGACGGAGAAGGAGCTGTCTGCCACGGTTGTTCGTACCATGATTCAGGTGTGAAAGAAGTCTTCTTCCATGATACACTACAGAGTTTGGCATGCCTACATTGCTTGGTGTGAATCCAAGAGTTTCCCTTGTCGCACATTCTCTGTCTCTAGGACTTTGTAGTTTTTGCAACACGGCTTAGACTTGGGTCTCCAGCTGAGACTCCTGGGTCTCCTCAAGGGCCAGGTCTCGGCCTTGGCCATCTTTTTCCAAAGATCCTTTGCCAATCATAGACTGATCAGGACCTTTTTCCAAGGAGTTACCCATGTACGTCCACCGCGTAAGCCTGTATTACCGGTGTGGGACTTGAATTTGGTGCTTTCTGCTCTCCAGGGTCCTCCCTTTGAGCCTTTGTGCAATGCTGCATTGTCTATTTTGACCCTAAAGGTGGTCTTTTTGGTAGCTATCACCTCGGTGTGTCGCGTGTCAGAGCTGGCCGCTCTTTGTATGAAGCCTCCTTACTTTGAGCGGCATAAGGATAAGGTGGTGTTTCGCTTTAAACCTGATTTTTTTTGTCTAAGGTCGTCTCCCTTTCACCTTAATGAGGAAGTTGTCTTGCCTTCCCTGTGTACGGCACCAACTAATCCTATGGAAAGGACCCTCCATCGCCTGGATGTGGTCAGAGCCATTAAGTACTACCCGTTTGCGACTGATTCCTTCAGGAAATCGGATTCGCTCTTTGTCCTCACAGAGGGTTCTATAATACGATAATTTTTTATTACACAAAAAAATACATTTTCACATATTTTACCCAAAAATATTTAGAACACACAAAAATGACAAACGAGACATTTCATGTTAAAGCCCCCAAAAAATATATAATTTTCCTGTGAAATCCCTATAAAACACAAAAATGTGTAGCGTAAAATAGTGAGAAATGGTTTGGCAAAAAAGTGTGACAAAAACTATGCTGGCAGTAAAAGGGTTAATGGTAGAGTCAAAGGGGAATGGTCAAACCCTGTTTGTATCCATTTTGGGGACATTTTCCCTTTGTGCCAGAGGTGAATGTTATTTTATTTTTATTATTCCTAGTATGTCACACACCCCACTTCCAAAGATTCATGACACTTGGGAAACCGGCCTGTAGAGGGCGATCTTGCAGAGATGACATGGAGCCCCTCCTGGTCCATAAGTACCAGGTTCCTCCCACTATTCCTCAGTCTTTTCGTCTCTGCAGTCGGCGAAGCATTCAGAAGATGACTCTCCTTCAAGCTGCAGGTAGCCGGGTTGCTCCCGGGCCTTTTTTTCTATTTCTGTCTGAATCTTTTTAACCTGTTGGGTTATATTGTATGCCTCCCAGCCCTGGCTGTATGTTTTAGGCAAAGGTAGATACACCTTCTGGTGTATACAGGAGTTTTTACTCCTCCGTGAGACCCAAATTTTGGGTAGGCGGCTTCTGGGTTGGTGTTTTCCGGCATGGGATGCCCCCTGTCCCTTTAAATTCCCCTTGTGCCTGATGGGTGCATTTCTATCCTCTCCCCTTAAGTTCTCCTTTAACCCTGCGGGGTAAAAAGGAGGGGGGGGGGGCGTTATTTGGGTCACCATGCACTTAATATAAAATTATATATTAACATAGTATTACATATATATTATTATGTATTTTTAAGAAGACAATTTAATAGGAAATGTTTGTATCTAAATTTCCCTCCATTTTCTTGGGCTTCGGCGCGCAGCATCATTTTGGTCATAGAGCACGCTGATGTGCTCTGTATGTCCGTCCTGACTTCCTGCTGACGTCAGGTGGGCGGGTCTTCGGCCCGCAGCATCATTTTGGTCATAGAGCACGCTGATGTGCTCTGTATGTCCGTCCTGGCTTCCTGCTGACATCAGGTAGGCGGTGCTTGTCGGCGCATCCTTCACTTAGCCGGCGGTTTCCGGCTGTTTTCCCTGCGGTCTTCTCTCGTGTGGTGAGCTGGTCGCCTGGTCCTGCGAGTACCCTTTTGCTTGCCTGAAGGGAGTTTCTGCCATTTTTTATGTTTTGTTCATTTATTAGTGTGTATTTGTGCATTGGTGACTGTTTTTTTTTTTTTTTCTTTCTTTAGGAAACTCCTTATTAAAAAGAAGGTTTCTCCTGGTCCTTAGCCCTTAAGCCTTATTGGGGGTCCATTTGTGTTTCAATCCTCCCACTTGGGACTATTTAAAGGGGCATCCCGGGTAGCATATGCATAAAACCCATATATACTTGGCGACTATAATCAATTATAGTATAATATTTAACACCATATGGAGGCATCTCAGGATAATGGGAATGCAATTTCCTCTGCACAGACTCAGCAATGTTTTGGATGTGGGGCATCCCTTTTTGGGGATAACGCAATTCTTTCCGTCTCTTGTGCACAATTAACCATTATGCAGCAAACTGGGGCCCAGGCTTCAGGGTCTGCGGCTACTGCCTCTTCTCCTACTCCGCCGTGTCTTGTCCGTACCCCCAGTGATATTGTCATGGGTGGTGAGTCGCATTCTGATTTATGTGCCAGATTGGCTCATCTTGAAAAATTTATGTCTACCTCTGTGGCTAAGAAGGCCTCAGCTAAAAGAAAGCATTTGACTCATGCCGTCTCGGCAAGTGAGTTGGACAATTGCAAATTGCTTGATTGGTCTGACCCTTCTCAGTTAGAAGAAGGGGAATTATATGAGGATTCAGATGTTTCTGACGAACAGCAATTTGTTGGTACTGAAATTGAGCGGGATGAAGAGAGTGTTGTGGATACCCCAAAAGCTTTTGCCCAGTTATTTGAGGTTTTGGTTATTACTCCTCCTGAAGTAGTCCCTCTTAAAAGAGGGAAATTCTTTGGAGCCTCTAAACCTCGTTTAGAATTTCCTAATCAAAAGCATTTTGATGATATTATTCTTAAAGAATGGGAGAAGCCTGCGCGGCTTCCTGGCATTCCCTTGGGCTGGGACAAAAAAATATCCCTTTCCAGCTGATACGGTTAAATGTTGGTCATCACCTCCTGAGGTGGATGCCCTTGTACTTAATTTATATAATTCTTCTGTGTTCTCCTGACTCCACTACACTTAAAGATGGAGAGGACAAACCTATTGATCAAATGGCGTGACACGCTTTTTCCAGTGTAGGCTCGGCCTTGCGGCCTGTTGGCGCTTCGACGCTTATGTCGGTGGCTATTAGGTCTGTTGTGAGAGACCTAATGAATAACTTAGGGCTTGATCTGGCCTCTGATGAGTACGCCGCTCTTAAGCGATGTGAGATGTTTGCATCTTTTGTACTTTCTGCTTTAGATGATACTCTGCTCATGTGCAGCAGAACCTCGCCTTGTTAATCACCATTCGGTGGTCAGTATGGTTGCGGCAGTGGGCGGCGGATGTTGTAGCCAAGAAATCGCTTACAGCGCTTCCGTTTGTGGGATTGCGCCTATTTGGAGAAAAATTGGATTCTGTCACTAAAGGAGGTAAATTACCTCAGCGTAAGAGACAACATCGTTCCTTTCGTGGAGTGGCTTCCTTTAGCCCTTCCTTTCGGGGGTCCAGATCCGGTAGAGGATCGGCCTTTTCAGCCTCTAGAGGGAATGCATGGAATAGAGGAAGAGGACGTGGCCGTCCAAGTCAGAATTGGGGGTCCAAAACCAAATCTGCCCCTAAGCCTGCTCAACAATGATGGGACGCCCTCACCCTTACAGGTGGGGGGACGGCTGCGGTTCAGGAGGTATCAGACAATTGGGTTCTGGAAGTAGTCTCTTCCGGTTACAAACTGGAATTCGAGTCCCGGCCTCCTCCCAGATTTTTTATGTCCCGGATGCTGTTAGATCCGGCAATTGCGCAGGGACTGCGGGCAGCAGTAGCGAATCTGTTAAACATGGCTGTCATCTGCCTAGTGCCTCCAGCGGAAAGGGGTTTGGGGTTTTACTCCAACCTATTCACGGTACCCAAAAAGGACGGCTCTGTTCGGCCTATCCTAGACCTAAGGAGACTCAATCAATTTATCCATTTCAGAGGATTCCGCATGGAGTCTCTGCGATCAACGATCGATGCTCTTCATCAGGGGGACTTCATGACATCCATAGACATCAAGGATGCTTATTTGCACATTCCTATTTTTCCGGGTCACCAGAGATTTCTCAGATTCTCGATAGAAGACCAGCATTATCAATTTGTGGCCCTGCTATTCGGCCTTACCTCGGCCCCAAGAGTCTTTACCAAGATGCTGGCAGGAGTGATGGCTATATTCAGGGTCCAGGGCATCCGCATTGTGCCTTTTCTGGATGATCTTCTTATCGCGGCCTCCTCCCTCGAACAATCAGAGTTGGACACCAGGATGGTGGTCTCTACGCTAGAGAGGTTCGGATGGGTAATAAGTTACCCCAAATCCTCTCTCTGTCCGTCCAGGGAAATTCCCTTCCTGGGCCTGATTCTGGATACATTTCATGCCAAGGTTTTTCTTCCTCGGTCCAAAATGGTTCTGATTCAGGACTTGATTCGTCTATTCTTGTCCAACCCTCGCCAGTCTATCCGTCTAGGGATGAGACTAGTGGGATTGATGGTAGCTGCATTCGAGTCCCGTTTGCCCAGTTTCACATAAGGACGCTTCAGCTCTTTCTCTTGGCAAAGTGGGACAGGTGCCCACTATCATTAAATCAGACTTGCCTATTGTCTCCCCACGTTTTGCAGTCCCTTCAGTGGTGGTTAATATCGCACAACCTCCAGAAGGGCAAGTCATTTCTGACTCCTCGTTGTGAACTGGTTACCGCGGATGCCAGCCTGGTGGGCCGGGGGGGTGGGCTTCTGGAAGAAGCATCAGTTCCAAGGATTGTGGGGGCCTCAGGAGGCTCATTCTCCAATCAGTGTATTAGGGCTTTGGGTCATACGTCTTGTTCTACTTCGACTGACCCATTTCTTACAGGGTCTGCCAGTTCAGATTCGGTCAGACAACCGAACAGCTGTTGCATACATCAATCACCAGGGAGGGACTCGCAGTTGGGGTGCCCTCCGGGAAGTGTCTCTGATCCTTCAGTGGGCAGAGATCAATGTTCCCTGCATATCAGCAGTTTACATTCCGGGGATAGAGAATGTAGAGGCAGACTCCCTGAGCAGGGGATGTTCTCGCCAGGGAGAATGGTCTCTCAATCCAAGGTTCTTTCAGTTCCTCTGTCACAAGTGGGGGACTCCACGGTTGGACCTGTTTGCTTCTTATCACAATCACAAGCTGCCTGCTTTTGTGTCTCTATCCCAGGATCCTCTGGCAGTGGCAGCGGATGCCATGTCTCTAGCCTGGAAGGATCTGGGGTTCCTATATCTGTTTCCCCCATTCTCCATGATCAGCAAGGTGGTGCGCAAGTTAGCACTGGAGAAGGTGCCAGCGATTCTGGTGGCGCCAAGGTGGCCAAGACGTCTGTGGTACGCAGACGTCGTAAGGCTGGCAGTGGATCAGTTCCATCTGCCTCTTCTTCCCGATCTCATCACTCAGGGTCAACTTTGTTACCCCAATTTACAAACGCTGGCTTTGACGGCATGGCTGCTGAAGTCTCCATCTTGAAAGAAGATGGTCTTTCTGATGCGGTTATTCAGACTCTTATTAGAGCTAGGAAGAAGTCTTCCTCTGCCATTTTTTATAGGACTCGGAGGTCCTATATTGATTGGTGTGAATCTAAGGCTTTGCCCTGTAGAGTATTTTCTATTCCTAAAATTCTGGAATATCTGCAACGAGGTCTGGATATGGGATTCCAGATTAGTACTTTGAAAGGGCAAGTCTCTGCCTTGGCTATTTTCTTTCAAAGGTCGTTTGCTCTTCATCCTTTGGTTAAGACCTTTTTCCAAGGAGTCGCGCATGTGCGGCCCCCCAGAAAGCCTATACTTCCTGTTTGGGACCTTAACCTAGTGCTTTCAGCTATGCAGGCCGCTCCCTTTGAGCCTTTGCAGGATATTCCTCTTCCTATTCTTACTCAGAAGGTTGCCTTTTTGGTTGCTATTACTTCTGTCCGCCAAGTTTCTGAACTGGCGGCTTTGACTATTCAAGCCCCTTATTTTGAGAGGCATCAAGATAAGGTTGTTTTCCGTTTTAAACCGGATTTCCTTCCTAAGGTGGTGTCTGCTTTCCACCTAAATCAGGATATAATTCTTTCTACCTTGTGTCCCAAACCTAGTAACGACAAGGAAAGGGTCTTACATTCTTTGGATGTAGTTTGTTGTGTTAAGTATTATTTAGTTACTACCTCGGCCTTCCACAAGACGGATGCCCTTTTTGTTGTGCCTTCTGGCCCAAGAAGGGTTTTGCTCCTGCCAAATCTTCCCTTAGTAAGTGGATACGTCAGGCCATCATTGGGGCCTATATGGCTAAGGGGAAGGTTCCCCCTTTTTGTGTCACCGCTCATTCTACTCGTGCTATTGGAGCTTCTTGGGCTTTTCAGCACCAGGCTTCTGTTGAACAAGTTTGCAAGGCTGCGACTTGGTCTTCTGTGCATACTTTTTCTAAGTTTTACAAGGTTGATGTGCGGGCCTCAGCGGATGCTGCTTTTGGCCACAAAATTCTGCAAGCTGCAGTAATTTAAGTTATGCATTATTCCTTGAGGATCCCCACCCATTATAGACTCTTCTATTGGATGTCCCAAGTGTCATGGGTCTTTGTAAGTGGGGGGTGTGTGACACACTAGGAATAATACCATTTTGTGAATATTCACCTGTAAAATGGTTATTACGAGTATGTCACACACCCCACTTCCCCCACCCTTTTTTGTTCTAGGGATCCTTTATATGGTGATTATTATTTTCAAATTATTTTTCATTTATTGAATATAATTTGCTCTTCCTGGTTCTCACTGCTTTCTAAAAAGACTGGGGAATATTGGGAGGAACCCGGTACTTATGGACCAGGAGGGGCTCCTTTTTCCATGTCATCTCTGCAAGATCGCCCTCTACAGGCCGGTTTCCCAAGTGTCATGGATCTTTGGAAGTGGGGTGTGTGACATACTCGTAATAACCATTTTACAGGTGAGTATTCACAAAATGGTATTTTTTTACACCAAGTTGAATACTTGTTTAAAGAGGTGGGTTTAGAGGCCCCTTTTAAAGGCTTCCAGGTTTGGGCAGTGACATATTGAGCAGGGGAGGTTATATATGAGCTGTCCTGAATGCAGGAGTGAGAGGAGGTAACCTGATTAGAGGACATAGTTTAGTGTAATTTAGGCCCTTATTTAACAAGGGATAGCGCCAGGTAGCGAATGGTGAGCGAACGGTAATGACGCTCACCGCCACGAGAACGCCGGCTCCCCTCCGCAATCACACATTTATCAAGCCGATCCTGCTTAGCGACTGACAGAGCGCCAGATAGCGAATCATTCATCATTATTCCAGCCTCACCCCACAGAGCCAGCGAGCGACCTTGAACAGCGACAGGTATGACCTCTCGCTACCTGGCGCTCTCCAATGCATTTCAATGGAGCAATCTTTAAATATTCTTAATTAATTGCTATTAATGTTTTTTTTTTTTTTTTTTTTTTAAATGTCAAAAATTCTGTGACCACTTCTGCAATTGTAGATTTTTTTAAGGTTTAAAAAAAAAAATTGTGCAGAATTGATATTACAGGTCTGATATTAATGTATTCATATTACAAAATGTTTTGAAAAACATGTTTTTTTTTTTTTTCCAAAAATATGGTTGTTTGCGGGTTAAAAAACTACTTTTAACCCATCGCCGCCAGCGCTCTGGGGTTTAAACAAGCAGTTCACAGCGCGAGAATCTTTGGAGCGTGATTTGTTAATGAATATGCTGGGAGCCGTTCGCTATGGCCATTCGCTGTCATGCGCTCCCATACAGCGCGGAACCTGTCAAACAGCGACTCCTAACCCCGTATTCAACATTACCGCACACCGACTGAGTCGTTGTCATCAGCCGAACAACGGCCAAGCACAGCGAATACTAGCGTGCGCTGTGAAAATAACGCTGTCGCTCATCTGTCGCTACCTGGTGCTATTAATGAATCGCCCTCCCCGTTTAATGCGGAGCAAAAGCCCAGAGGACTTGCTCACTGGCCTAGCGGATGCTTCTGCAGCGAAAAGTCGATTACTGTCATGTAGTGTAGTGTGTGTCATATAGTTCGGTAAAAGTGAACCAGTTTGAAGCTGCAGATCAGTCACCGGCCAGCAGTGCACAGCTTTCCCTAAGGCCCACAGCTCAGCTCACCCCGCCTCTCGCCGCTCCTGATTGAGGATAAGGTAAGGGTTTTGGGAGGCATTGTGCAGACGGCTCCAGCAATCTAGATCCCCCCAGCCTGTCAAGATGCAGCCCCACACCCGTTAGTTAGCAAACGGGTGTGGGACTGCTTTAACTCCAGAAGCATGGTCCTACGACCTTCCTACCCAAAGTTAAGATCCATAAATAGTTTTAGTAATTTAGTTAAATAATAGTTAGTAGTTTAATTTAGTAGTAATTTAGCAGTTTAGTTAATTTTAGCTAAGGGGAGGAGACCAAGACTCCTCCATGAGGGGAGAGGCGGTATGTGACAGGGGGTAAGGGCCAGGAGCCCCAGGTCTCCATTGTCACTATCTGGGGGGTGGGGGGGAAGGTCACATTGATATGTGTTGGAAAGACCAGGAACATACAGATCTGCTAATGGACCGAGCCTATCTTTAACGATGTTTAACAATTCCGGTGGCAATTATTACAGCTGGTAGGACTTCAAGTCAACCAGGCTCACTTGAAAGTCAGAGAAGCTAAATGAGAGTTTAAGTTAAGCCAAGAACATGGGTAAGGACTGAAAAGTAGTGGTTCTAAAAGGGGGAGGAGACAGTATACTGTGTCTGTTTAGGATGCACTAAATGATTATTCAGAAAGTTCAGAGAGCTAAGAGAGTACATGCAACCAGTGGTCAACAAAATATTCAGTACTCATAGAAACATAGGAGGTTGACGGCAGAAGGAGACCATACAGTCCATCTAGTCTGCACTCACCACAGTACTTCATTAGCTTCAAAGATCCATTTAGCATGCAAGTGGCCAGGTTGGAGCCTGCTTTCCTCACTGTACTGTTCTGTACTCAGGGAGAAGTAAAGCGGGCCAAAACAGCTTAATCTGTTTTGCTTCCACATCCTAGGTATGTTACCATTTGTATATTCTGCCCTAAATACTGCGTGGTATTCCTGTTATAGTGATTTTAATTTTCGCTATGCCATTGGTTTCTTACAGCATACCATTGTTCTAAACTAGCTGTTCAAGCTCCTCTCTTCACAATCTCATGCTGGGGGCAATTAGTACCTATTGAATGAAGAGAAGAGCCAAGAAGGCAGATAAGAGTCAAGAGAAGATTTAATTTTCCCTCAGTTTTTGAAGCCAAAATAATTTTTAATTAATTTAATTTTTATCCAATTCATTACCAGGGCACTAAGGGGAGTTGATACAGGTATTTTTTTTTATAACTTTAAACCTTCCATAGGATGTGGTAGGTCCGCTTTAAGCAATGTCAGACTGCAAGGATATGGTGCTCCTTTTTTCATATGTGGACATATCCCCAAGGAGCACTGCAGTCATCCTGTGGGCCACAAAATGGGGTAACCTTACAGTTAATCTCATATTCTTGCAAGAGATGCTTAATCCTTTTGCATTAGGGTTCATCCATAGCCACTGGAACCAATGGGTTCACATACCAGTTGGTCACATTGTCATGTTAGTAGCAAAGCATGTTAATAAAGATAGTGTTTTTATGTAATCTATCTTAGATCACTGTTCAAAACGAGTGAAATAGAATGGGAAACTCTAACTTAAATATGAAGCCAATACAATTGGAAAAAAATAATGTCTTTGCTTAGAATTAGGTGATGAACGTTTTGCCTGCTTGATGCACAACCGTGAAATTGTATTAGCAGAAAATATTGTATTATGTATTTGTAAATATTCCAACTTGTCCTACAGGATCCTGCAATAATTACCTAATTGCCAGTGCAATGTGCTATAAACATCCTTCCTTGTCTGGGGGACAGAGCCTTTCAGGGTGCAAGAAAAATTCTCTGTCCTTGTATCACAATAAAAGGCAACATATAAAAGAAAATGCATTTCAGCGTCTGGCACATCTTCTTTCAGTGGCATTCTGTGTGCGTACTGATAGAATGGCTGAAAAAACCTAATGGGACCAAAACTTCATTACTGGATGTTTATAATTATTCCTCACTTCATAGTCTGAGCAATGTAATTATTCAATTTTGAAAACAGGATATTGTTGTTGCTGGGAGAGCCATTTGTCTTTAATAGCAGTTGACACACCAGTGTATTGCATCGCTCATGAGTTATTTCTATGAAGAGTCTGCTCCATTGACTTGACGCCTCAGGCAGAATTATCTGCAGAAAGTAGCTGGATTTGCTGTGGACCCTAATTTGTTTTTCTTGTCCTATAATCTTTTCTGCCTACTGAAAAGGTAGTTTTTTTTCTCTAAAGGGAAAACATTAAACATTTTTCGTTAAGAATATAAATGCTGCACACAACTAACATTGTAATTTGGCATCTGGTTTATAGATGGCATTCCTGCTGCATTGTGGTTTATTACCATAGCAAACAACATTTTTCGTGTTAACATTTTTTTCCTTTAGACTCTAAAACTATGTTTAATATCTTTGTGCGATACAACAATTAAGTAAGCTAAAGTGGTTTTATTTACAGCTGCTGGTAACCTTCCGAAAATTAACTTATAGTGAAGATAGAGGATAACTTTTAGCCATTATTTAGGCAAAATAGTCACGTCAATCTGATCTGAAAACCTTTATCAGTTTGTTTTTCCTCCCTAATTATACCCAGCTCATAAACTGTGTTTCTATAGAAGGATTAACATCTTTATAATTAAAAAATAACCAACTTTTACATTTGGTGATTTTAATGCATTATATACATTTCAACACGTCAACTATGAAATTGTGAGGTATAAAGGCATCAGCTCAAGAACGATCTGAAACTATCCTTAAACTGCACTGTTGGAACCTGATTTGCAACCTACCTCAAATTAACTTGAAAACAGTTGATCTGCTCAGTACTTGCTCTCATACATGGTCCACCCACAAGTACCTTCTTGGTGTTATGCCTGCTTTAGAACAACTGCAGCTAACCTGATTGACCAACTGGATGCACTTACACGGTCCCTCCTATTGGCAGGTGTAAATTGGCAAGTTTAAATTTCCCTGGGGGTTGCCGTGGCAGATGCTCGGCGCATGCCACTCCCGCTGCACAGAGCTTGGTGTGTTTGCTTGTGGCGGCAGGACAGTGTGGATCGTGGATGGAGGGGACATCAGACATGGATCAGTTACCCTGCTTACCTGCCTGCCGCTCCTCCATCTTCTGGGTCCCGTTTTTGTGGCGGCCCGACCATCGTGCAGGAGCAATGAATATGTGAGTTCACTTTATTTTTTTTCTCTTGCCTATGGGGAATGGGATGGGGGAAAGCCACACTGCCTATGGGGATTGGGAGGGGGGGGATGCTACACTGCCTATGGGAATGGGAGGGGGGAATGCCACACTGCCTATGGGAATGGGAGGGTGGAATGCCACACTGCCTATGGGAATGGGAGGGGGGAATGCCACACTGCTTATGGGAATGGGAGGGTGGAATGCCACACTGCCTATGGGAATGGGAGGGGGACTGCCACACTGCTTATGGGAATGGGAGGGGGACTGCCACACTGCTTATGGGAATGGGAGGGGGGAATGCCACACTGCCTATGGGAATGGGAGGGGGACTGCCACACTGCTTATGGGAATGGGAGGGGGAATGCCACACTGCTTATGGGAATGGGAGGGTGGAATGCCACACTGCCTATGGGAATGGAAGGGTAGAAATGCCACACTGCCTATGGGGAATGGGAGGGGGGGAATGCCACACTGCCTATGGGAATGGGAGGGTAGAAATGCCACACTGCCTATGGGAATGGGAGGGTAGAAATGCCACACTGCCTTTGGGAATGGGAGGGGGAAATGCCACACTGCCTATGGGGAATGGGAGGGGGAATGCCACACTGCCTATGGGAATGGGAGGGTAGAAATGCCACACTGCCTTTGGGAATGGGATGGGGGGAATGCCACACTGCCTATGGGAATGGCAAGGGGGGGGGATGCCTGTATGTGGGTGATTCTGCACCCTATCTATTATTTGGGGGGGGGGGGGCGTGTTTTAGCTCAACATTTGGTTCAGAATGTTTTTCTTCTCTAAATCCTAGGTGCGTCTTATGGCAGGTGCATCTTATAGGGCAAACTATATGGCATATGTTTTTTTTTTTATATAATTTGGAAATAACCGCACCCTTTGGGTCAGCGGAAAGATGTAGCAATATACATTTTATGTGTGAGAGATTCTTGTGACTGTTTGCTAGTTTTAATAAGTTAATGTTTTAATTATACAAGAACGTGACAGGCATACAAAAATGGTATGTGTGGCATAATGAAATGGGTACATGATAAATGTGCTTGTCAGACAAGATCATTAATAACAGGCTATTAAAATAGAATACATAGATCTAATTTCAGCTTAACACAGATATTACATTGTAATGGGCGTTTTAATATAAACCAACTATACCTCTTTACTAACTTATGTATCAGACAGTGGGGTGGTTATCTAAAGCATTTTGAGAACCTCTGTACATTCTGGAGTGGCTCTTTTTTGAGAGCACACAAAATTGGGGGAAATAGCTCTATAGGTGAGGTGCAGATTAATTAGGCATTTGGAAAAGGCAGCAGCCTGTAAGGAATCCTAAAGCATTTGGAGAGATTAATTTTTCTTTTTTTAATATGCTTTATTAAACATTTTCCAAGGATACAAAAATAAAGACGGCATACATACAAGCTGACTCTTGCATGCGGCTGTCATATATAGGGCATGGAATGCAATACACTGGATCTGCATTGCTATTAAGTCAGAATAAAAAAAAGCAAGTATCTGAAAGCTCATTTATAGTGAAAATCCATACTCTGGATTACTCCTGCCATCCTCCCACGGTGGCGGCGACCCTATGGCACGCATACCAGAGACGGCACTCAGAGCCCTCTCTGCACCCGCCATCGTTCCAGTACAGACATTTTGTTTTTTTTCCTTCCCCGGCATCAGAGCCATCAGTTTAAATTTCCATGTCGGCACTTAAACCGGACCTTCAGCATGTTTTAATGAAAAGCCCAAACCCTTAAAAAACTATTCCCCAGCATCTACAATTAATATATTTTAAGTTTTTAGTCATTTATTATTCTTTCTTATTCTTTCTTTGCACCGGGCTGCAAATCTGTTCAGGACTCAGGATACTGGCGCCGCCATCTTGACTCAGGGGGTGGGGTTATAGCTGTGCTTTGTACAAACAGAGCAGAGCTGGGGTCAGGGAAAGGACAGCAATCCCAAAATGCAGAGCAACACAATCAGAAGACACTTCCTGTTTGCAGGCTGCCTGATGCTCCATGAGCCGCCATCTTGGATGTTTAAGGGCTCATAACATGCAGTAGATGCAGACAGGATGATTTTTAATGTGAGCAATCTGTATGTACAGGATGTGGGAAACATATAAGATATGCTCTTATTCAGGGTGAAGATCTGCTTTAAATTGTGTTGCAGTTTGGGCACTCAGACCCCAAAGTTTTGCCATCACTGCCTTATGTCATTTAACATCCCTCTCATCTGAGGTCTGTGGGAAAGTCTACCATAGTGGACCTTACTTTTGGAACCTTTTTTTTTTTCATCTGAAAGTTTCCAACTAAAAAAGGAGAGTTGATAGCATATAATAATAGGAAAGGACCCATCAGGTGAGACTCAAAGACCTTAATTTTTTTACAATACAGCCTGGAAGAAAGAAGGAAAATGGGGGACATGATTGATATCTTTAGGTGGATAAAAGGATTTTACAAGGTTCAGGAGGGAAGTGTTTTTAAGATAAAACTTAAAGGAGCACTATCACAAACTTATGTAATATTAAAAATACATATAAACATGTCAGCTAATGAGAGGAGGGATCACTTATACACCCAAACTGAATAAAACCCCCGTTAAGCTTGTGGTTTATTTTCTCATGGTAAGAATAAAATCCAGGGGTGACAGGTTTAGTCTATCAGGAGTGACAGAGCCTACCACCCTGGATGTCCTTTTCCTCCCATTAAAAGAGAGAAAAACAAGCCTGGCTGGATGTTTCTTGATGCCGGGTGTATAAGTGACCCCTCTCCCCGCCATCCAGCAAATCTATATGGATTTTTAACATTGGGCCTTTTTTTCACGATAGTGTTTTTTTAGATAGAACAAGGGGGCACAACTTGAAGCTTAGAGGGGAGATCAGAAGCAACATTAAAAAATACTGTTTTACTGAAAGCGTTGTGGATGCTTGCAACAAACTTCCAGCAGATGTGTGTGGGAAAATCAATCATAAGTGAATTTAAACATGGCTGGGATAAGTAGACATCTATCCTAAAATAAACAGAGCATATATACACATGGGCAGACTGCTGTCAACCTTCTATGTTTTAATGCATAAGAAAGGGGGAAAAAAAATTCAAAGGGACGGTTTGAGGGGCGGCGGGATAAAGAGAGGCATAGCCTTTTGTGTGTGCATACCCTATATGGGGCTGTTGTATCCATACCTCAGAATCCTGATAACTCCCTTTGAAACATTTTTTACCTGCAGAAGTGTAACAAAAGTTCTAATGGCCACTATCGGTAACATCATTAACATATGTCCTCCCAATATGTATAAATAATATGTCTATGAGTGGTGGTAAGGTACAACTATTGTTAAACATGATGTTTTATATGGCCAAAGCAACAATACACAAGAGGTTTTCTTTCACTAAAAACAGACTAAAGTGGTGCAGGCAAGGCACAATTTGCAACCCTATTTACAAATTCAGTTTAATGACACTTTCTTAATCCCTTAGTAATCTTCAGTTGTCTCAGAGATTGTGTGAATTACAGGCATTTTCACACTACTACTCATAGATTTTGAGGATTGCAAACAGAAACTGCAAAGCTTCTTGACCCTTACATAGTATAATAATTCAGAACACTGTTAAGTATTTCCTTCTGTCTTTGGCAAAGGGAGGGAATTGGGTGAAAGTCACTTGTGGGTAGTGTGTATTCATTTCTCTGTATAGAAGTGTTTCCCAGTTTTAGCAGATCATGCTGTTTAGTTTATATATATTTTTGGTTTTGTTTTTGATTAAGAGAGACAAGACAGAGTTGCTTTTAGTCCAAAGGAGATAAAAGTTATTAAAATAGAAAAGACTCCAGTGCATATTGGATAACAATAAACAAGTCTTAAACCAATAAAACTGTTATGAGCCTACAAATGCAATTTTGCCAAGCAGTTTTATTCTCCATTCAGCAAAACCATGATTAAACTCTTCCCTACTATAAATAGACTTGTGTTTTCTGTATATGTTGCTCTTTGTCTTCATAGTAGTTCTACAATGGTCTTTTAAAGTACCTGTCCTCCACAGTTTCTCTGTGCATCTCTGGTGTCTTCATGCTTACCAATGGTGGAGAACTAGTTATTAAAACCTCCAGTACCAGGCAGACACAGCGGCTTCCATCAAAGCAGTGTTACTTCACTTAACATGACCATTCCATTCATTACAATGGTGGGGTAGTGCCAAACCAGCAAGAATTATAGTCAGAAATCTAGGCGAAGGACAGAAATGCGTAAGCAAGGTTAAGGGCAAAAGTCTATCTAAAACAAAGGATAATGCAACAGCTAGATTTGATCACCAGAAGATCTTCTGGTGCCATCTTGGCCACTTAGTTTCCATTGCATGCGCAATGCGGATTGTGTGGAACATCTATGCCAGTCCCATAAAATATAGGCCTTATTCTATTCATTAACTAGCTATCATTATGTCAAGTCTACAGGTGGTGACTAAACTATCTAGCCAAGGGGGCTCCAGATAGCTTTAAAGTGGACCAACACCCACCCCTGATCGACCCGGGAATCTATAAGATTCCCGGGCCCATCAGCTCCCTCCCCGCGGGCATCCGAAATCAGGATGCCAAGCTGTGTGAAACCCCCCAGAAAGCCCTTAAAAACGTATCTTATTGGCGACGGACAAGCAACGGATAAGCCGCTGCCGCCTCCCGCGCGTCCCTCTAGCAGGGCGCACACCCGCGCCGGTCGTTTGTGAATGGCCGGCGCGGGCGCGCGCCCTCTAAGGTCTGCTTTAACCTTCTTACTGTCCATTCCTATGCCTAACATAACAGCTGACTTGGCAAGGAAGAACTACCTCCACCGACTGTAACATCCTGACTACGAACTCTTTCTATTAACCTTATACTTCTTGGAACCCAGATATCTTTTCATATGGCCCCTTGGACTGGCTGCCAAAAAGACTCCATTCTAACCTCAAACAAATCTGCACCTCTCCCTCTTGGTTTTCTCCTGCCATCCTATCTATTGCTTGCACTAGCATTAAACCTGGTATAGATTTTTATTTCTCTTCTATGTTTATTCTAGAAAAATTTCAATATATTCTTTGTTTTGTTTCCCAGTTTCTGTCTTTACTATTTTAATAATTGTTTGCCATCATTTCCGTTGGCCTTTCTGTCCATGGCGCATTTATGTTGGAAGGAGCCCTGTGCAAGGCTACATGATGGTACGCCGCAGGACAAACTAAGTAAAGGGGGTGGTAGTTTCTTCATCACTACTATTTATACAAAATAATCCACGGCTTGAGAACCAAGTAACAGTCCAGTTTAACCCTCTCATCACTATGTAATATTCAGCATCCAGGCATATGGATCCTGTACAGAAGCTAGGGGCCTTAGTTTGCATACAATTGCAACCTCACGTCATGTTAAAGCAACCCTTTTGATGGGTTCCCTACTCCTATTTTCGAGACCCCAAAGTTAGAACATGCAATGCAATCAAATATTACAGAGCAACTCACATGGGAAGCTGCCAGCCTCCCTTTAGAACACTACACAGGGAGAGATTCAGGGAGAGTTTCATAATGGCTGAATCTCTCCATGTTTGTGCTCATGGCAATTCAAACGGAGTAAAGGGGGTGGGAGCTGCACCATCGGTACTATTTATACAAAATTAGCAGGGCCTGGGAAGAATCCAATTTAAACCTCCCATCACTATATAATAAACAGGCATATGAATCCTGTACAGAAACTAGGGGCCTTTAATTTATATACAACTGCATGTATAAACCCCATGCCATGTAAAGGCGCCGCAGACAAAACTGACTGTATCCTCCACTCCTAAGAAATAGAAGCATAGAGCAAGAGATAAACAGGTGGCACTTCTGAGAAAACCTATTATCTAACCCACTTACCTCTCCAATAAACAAACAATTGGCAGAGTATTAGCTGAGCATGTGGTTCCCCCTGCCCCTTCCCAAACCAAACAGAAGTCCAGGATGAAAAACCTTGCCAATGTGACTGCAACTTGAACTTCCCACCAATGCTTAAAGTGGACCAAAACCCAGCTGGATCTTATGTGCAGGCATCCCCTGCTCCTACATGCCCCCACACCTTGTAGGCATGTCTGCTGGGGCACAAAAAGCTGGGTGGTCAGGGCAGTTATGCTATTGGGTGCATATGAACGCTTGGAAAAGGTAAGATTACCAATGAACATTCAGCCAGGTTCATGCAGCCAGGCATCCCAAATCATCAGGATATTTTCCTTTTATACTGCAAATGTTGAATTATTATTGGATCTTTCTAAGGGACTGATGGCAAATGGCACTGCTGATGATTCAAATAAAACTCACCACAAATCACTGTTACTTCACAGCAGATATAGGTGTTTGACAGACCTTGGGCTCTGCTCACAGCTTGGGTTGTGTTTGGCAACGTAGTCACAACGCAAGGGAAAATGCTTCCCTGAATTTTAATCAGCCAGTTCACATATTTGCATTGCGCAAAGCATTGTGAAAATGAATGCAAACGCAATGCATGTATAACGAAGTGTACTTGCCTTGCACTTGTGTTGTCATAGAATTTATTTACTTGTGCAAAAAAGGTTTTTTTCCCTATATCCAGTCCAGGTCGTCCCAGTGATGACATGTGGGTATTCCGCCCCCAGGGGGCGCTCGACTGCAAGATCAAAAGATGTAGCTCCTCCCGGCCCCCTATATAGGCAGGTGTCCCTCTATGATATTCCCAGTGTTCATCTTGCAGTCTTGACCGCAGAAGATCGTTGGAAGCTCTCTCCCAGTTATTGGCAGCAGAGCGGGGCCTCCTAGCCCGTCGGCCACTGCGGGCCCTATTTTCCACTGATCCCGTCAGACCCACTCCTGCCTCCCAGCCGCTGGCTGCTACGGGATCCTGACGGTAGGGTGAACTCCAGGGTCAGGTGTTCGGCAGAGCTAGGCTCTGGGCCGCAGACCCTGTTTAAAGTGTAGCCGGCCATAGGCTTATGGTGAGCCTAACGGGGGGGGGGGGGGGGGAACAATAGCTAAGGCTATAGGATTGCCTGTATGTCCCTCCCTGCCCACAAGCTTTATTGTATGCGTGCTGTGTTTTTTACTTGCACTTGCTCCTTGCTGGCTCAGCTGGGCCCTGTAGCTTTTCATGCTTACCTCCCTTGCGGCTCCTCATGGGCCTTGTGGAGTCTTCTCCCTCCATCTTGACTCTGTCACATACGCTGTGACGGGGGGGAGGGGGGCTGGGTGGCGTGTCAGGCGGCACGTGGGATACACGCGTTGCGCGGAGCCTTTAGTGCGGCCGCAGCTCCTGCTGCGGGAGCTGCGTTGTGATCCTGGCGCTGGCGGCCATGCCTTAATCTGACTTGGGCAGAGGGCCGCTCCTGGAGATGACGGTGGGCGGAGGGGGCTGAGCCGTGCTCCGACGCGTTCAGCGCCATCAGGCGCGGCCCGCCCCTCAAGGAACGCACTAGAACCTGCTGGTCTGCGTGTGCTGCTGCGCTCTGGCTGTCTCTGGCTGTCTCTGCTCTGCTGCTGCTGCCTGGGACCCCATCACTGTCGGTGTCGTGAGTCCCTCTTTTGAATGATCATGTTAATTATTATTATGCATCTCACTTTTTGAGGCGTCTGGTGGGCCTCTTCCGTTTTTGTCTTTTGCATAGGTTGTGGGCTTAGTGATTGAGGGTTGTGGTTCCTCCGGGTCCCCCTTTTTATTAAGAGGGATCATATAGGTTTGGCCTATTAGTGTCTTGTAACCTTTCAATTGCCAATTATTAATCACCATAATGGAGGCATTGGGGGGATAGTGAGCTGGTAGGAATCAGTAGGAATCCTCTGGGCAGATTCAGCACTGTTTGTACCACTTGCACCAGGGGCATCCTTCTGGACCATGACCGGGCGGGCGTCCCTGCCCCTAGCCCTTCACTGCCTGAGGCCTTGCCGGACCCTCCGCTGCTGCACTCGGCCCCCAGTGAGGGGGAAGCCAGCAGGGGGTTGCATGCTGACTTGGCGCATAGTCTGGCCAATCTCGAGAGAGATCTCGCGGACGGCCCCCAAAAAAGCCACAAGTAAGAAGCGGCACCTCAAGCCCGTTTACTCGGATAATGACGATCTATTTGATGATCTGGGTTCTGTGGAGGAAGGTGAGTTGCCAGATGATTCCCGTTCCACTGTGGATTATTCTGCTGGTGATGACAGTATGTCTTGCTCTTCCTCGGACGAAGATGCGTGGCTCGCTGATGATACAGAGAAGTTGCTTTCCTCAGTGTTTGAGACACTACACATTGTTCCTCCCAGAGCAGCTAAGAGGAAGCAAGGGGATTTGTTTAGGCCCGAAAGACAGACGGGTCTTTCCGGAGCAGGCCCATTTTTCTAATGTGATTTTCAAGGAATGGGAAAGGCCTAACAAGCTACCGTCGGTGCCCAAGGGCCTGGATAGGCGGTATTCCTTCCCTGAGGAGCTGGGTTGTCGTGTCGGGGTTGTCTTTGGCTTTTCAACACTAGGCATCGGTTGAACAAGTTTGTAAGGCAGCCACTTCAGTTCATACTTTTACAAGGTGGATGTTAGGGCCTCAGCTGATGCTGTTTTTGGCCGAAAGGTGCTTCAGGAGGTAGTGAAATGAACTACATGCTGTTCCGCACTGGGGATCCTGCCCAAATGGACACTGCTTTTGGATGTCCCACATGTCATCACTGGGACGACCTGGACTGGATATAGGGAAAAATACAATTCTGTGAAACTCACCTGTAGAATTGTTTTTGATTATATCCAGTCCAGGTCGTCCCACCCCACCCTTTGTTCATTATCTCTTGTTGCCTGTTATGGCGATTACCATTTTTTATTCATTGGACTTGTATCCTTAAGTCTTGTTAGAGGGAGTACAAGCTGAAGCCATGTGAAGTAACATGGTTTCTTGGCCTCCCGGCCTGTCCTTTTTTTCCTTTTTGTTACTGCTTTATAACCACTGGGAGAATCATAGGGAGGGAGAAGCTACATCTTTTGATCTTGCAGTCGAGCGCCCCCTGGGGGTGGAATACCCACGTCATCACTGGAACGACCTGGACTGGATATAATCAAAAACAATTCTACAGGTGAGTTTCACAGAATTGTATTTTTTAAACAATGCAACACAAGCATAGCTTATATTTTCATACAATGCACCTCTGGCATATTTGCAAAACGCATGCCCTTAAAGTGGACCAACACCCACTGCTGATCGGCCCGGGAATCTATAAGAGCCGATCGGGGGTGCCCCGCTGTGTGAAACCCCCCAGGACCCCCAAAAATCCTACCTTTTCCTTGTTCCAACGGCGCATGCGCGGGCCGCCGGCGCGTGTGCGCTCCCTGTTAGAGGGAAGCACGGGAGGCGGCGGCGGGCGCGCTCTTCTTTTCCGGTCCATATTGCTGCTTGTCCGTCCACGCTGATTGGCGGAGCGCTCGCGCATGCACTGTAGGAGCGAGGTGTGGTGAGTTTTTTTGGGCTTTCTGGGGGGTTTCACACAGCGGGGCACCCCCGATTGGGGTGCCCCGCGGAAGTGGGCCAACACCCAGAATAGTGAAAATCCTGGGTGTTGGTCCACTTTAAAGAAACAGGTAGGTATGAACGTTGCCTTTTAAGATTGACAGGAATTTTAATCTTACATTTTGCTGCTTAATACTAAAGCTCCCCGATGACTCAGTGCTTTCCCTGCAGTCACATGGCCATTTCTGTAATGAATACACAAAGTTCAGCTCAGTCGAAGGTTTGCAGACTTGCTTCTCAGTGCAGACATTGTTTGTTCCATAACACAGAGATCAAGCAAGGACAAGAGTGTTTTTTGAGCCTGAAAAAAAATCTTTAGTCATCAAGTGCTTACTTATTCTTCTCTTTGCTGTATTGTATCCAGTTCTAATGTCAGAAAAAATTCAGTAAATGCATAGAGAAGAAAGCATCCTAAACCATATTATAAGTAGTATCCACCTGAACCTGTAGTCGCATTTGTTGATATGCCAAATTAGACATGTCTCTCTCTGGAATCTGTTGCCCAGATCTTTTCTACCAGCCTCAGATTGTTTTTTTTTTGCTTCTTTAAATACCTTTATGGTATCTATCATTTTCTTATGTAACTGATTGTTTCATCCTTAACACTGTTGCAGAGTTAGACCAGAAAAGAAATCTAGACACAAGTATTAATCCTTGACATACTGTGTTCTACAGCCTGCAATTTACCATCCTATTTCTTTTGTATTTGCATATCTGACTCCATATGCCTAATTAAAAGCATTGTGTGGTCTGGATACCTAGAAAAAAAAAAAAAAAAAAAAAGCTTCATGAAATATCTTTCACTTTGCATCAGTAATAAGAACGGACCCTGTATCTCACCATAGAAAAACATTCCTTGCAGTATATAGTGATTATATGGTATATACATAACCAAGTCCAATCACAGCCTGGTAGGACAATAATACATATGTGTGCATTATATGTACATATGCAGCAGGTGATGCCTCATTCAATTTAATTACAATTGTTTTAACATGTTGAACTACTAACTTATGTACACAACTATTGCAGTTTGAGTTACTGTAACACCATCTCTAGGATAGAGGAATGAGGTATTGCTGTAGCAAATTTAATGAACAAAATTGCTGCCCATGCATATGCAGGCCACCTGCAAACAGGAAGTGCTGCTGGGCTTCCTGTTACTGTGCATTGTCCCTTAATTCAGTTGAATCCAGGCAGCAGCATGGCTGCTACCTTTCTTTTCCAACTGTGCCAGGCTGTTGGTCCAGTTTAAGTTTTACTGGTTAATCCCTTTAAGTTATATGAAATAACACATTGAAAGGTAAGTACATGCAAAAATGCCAAAAAAATACTAAATAGTTACATTCCAAAACATAACACCACACTTATTCTAAGTGTGCCATACACTGCACTTCGGTCTTCATGACATCTGGGTAATCTCCAGTAGAGGGCAAACTTCTGCAGAGATGAATATGCAAAAAAAGAAAGCCCCTCCCGGTCCATATATACCTGGGACCTCCCACCAATTCCCCAGTTCCTTCTCTGCAGGGAAGGCGACAAGACAGAAGATGAAGACTTCTTTACTTACAGGTAAGCCGGGCCTTCTATTGTCCCTATTACTGCCAGGACCCTTCTAAATTGCCCCTATATTGAGCCTCCCAGCTTAGGCTGCGGGTCCTGGTGAAGGTAGGAGCACCCTACAGGTGCAGTAGGTGCACTGCTCCATCGTGAGACCTCACTATGGGGTAGGCGGTTATCCAGGTTTCTTGGTGATCCTGGTGTGGGATACCCCATCCCTCTAGGCTTCTGGCAGGGTTCCCCCCTTGCGGGTCCCTTATTCCCCTCCGGGGGGGGGGGTTGCCTGGCCTGGCCGTTATTTCATTTTCCCAGCTTATGTCCCTGTGTGTGTTGGTGTTTTACTGTGTGTGTGTGAGTGACATACAGGGAGTACCTTTACTGGCATAACAGGGCTAGTGGCAGCCTGGGGGAGCTTCTCCCCCTCAGGCTGCGTTCAGGAAGGGGTAGCCGCGCCCCTTTGGCGCGATTGCTGTGCTCGTTTCTAGGGGTCCGCGTTGCTGGGAGGGGGCGTGGCCTCGGCAAACGCGCGTTCTGCGCTGGCCCGCCCTCCCCCTGCTCTCCCTCTTCATGCATGAGGCTTCATGGGGGCCATCTTCTATAAGCAGGCCGCATAGCAGATCGGTGTGGTAAAGGCCCGATGGCCACTTCCTTAGCTTGTGTGTGGGGGCTCCTCTCTAGCGGGGGCCCCCTCTGGTCGCGAGCATGTATGTGTGTGTGTGTTTTTTCACACTGTCTGGCTGGGATATAGTTAACATATATATATATGTATATATATATATATATATATATAGTGTGGCTGCAAGATCAAATGCTGTGGTCTTTTATACTGTAAGGTTATTGCCATTTTTACTCAGCACTGCACTTATGTTGCCTGTTTTATGTGTTACAGATTTCCCTGTATATGTGCATATTAAGGGGTCCCTCCTGGTCTTGGGGTCCCTAGTGTAAAATTGTCCACCTAAAATCCTCCCACCGGGACTTTTAAGGGGCATCCCGGGTTGCTTATGCGTAATTTCCCTGCGGTCTTGCGACTGACCACAAAAATTCACCATATGGAGGCTCCGCAGGATACTGGGCTCGGGATCCCTCTGGGACAATCCGGGCCCTGTGTGGGGTATCCCTTACGGGGGAGAATTTGCTGATCTGTATACCATGCGCACAAAAGGCCATAACGCGGCAGTCTTGTACCCTTCTGGGTCGGCTCCTCCCGCTTCATCGCCTTCCCCTCCCCATCTTATCCGTACCCCAAGTGACATTGGTACCAGTGGGGAGTCGCTTTCTTATGTTTGGGCTAGGTTGGCCAGCATCGAGAAATTTATTGCTAGCACTGTGGGCAAGAAGGTCCAGGCTAAAAAGAGACATTTGTCGTCGGCCCAGCCCATGTGGGATGTTGACGATTCCGCTGATTTGTCAGGTTATTCCCCGTTAGAGGAGACAGAAGCTGACTATGTTCCGCCTGGGAAGGCCAATTTCAAGCAGGCGCTGGGGGATGCCGTAGATACGGCCACTGTTGTGTCACATTTATTGGAGGTGTTGGATATTGAACCGCCTGAGGCGCCCCCTCTCAAGAAGGGGGAATTTTTTGGGGCCTGCAAGCCCGGTCTGGAATTCCCTACCCAGGGTCATTTTGATGCACTGATCCTTAGAGAATCCTGGTGTGCCTCAGGGATGGAATAAAAAGTATCCTTTTCCGGTGGAGGCGGTTAAGCGCTGGTCTTCTCCTCCCAAGGTTGACGTGCCAGTTTTAGGCTTGACCAACTCTTCTGTGATGAACACCCCTGATGCCACTTCCCTAAAGGATGGCGAGGATAAGCGCCTTGATCAGATGCCAACGTGGGCTCGGCCTGTTAGTGCATCTGCCCTGGTGTCGCTTGCTACTAGGTCTCTTATCAGGGACTGGCTGAATAACGCTCAGTTTGATCCAGCTGGCGTTGAGTTCGCTATCTTTAAAAAATGCGAATTGTTCATGGATTTTGTCATGGCTGTGATGGAAGATTCTATTGTCGTGTGTAGTAGGACTTCAGCCTTACTGGTGGCTATGCGCAGATTGTTCGGATGTTGGGGCCAAGAAGTCGCTCACAGCTCTTCCCTTCTTGGGTTCGCGGCTGTTTGGAGATAAATTGGATGCTGTTGCTAAAGGAGGTAAGTTGCCTCAGCGGAGGAAACAGTGCCACCCCTTTCGGGGGCGGGCTCGTTCACTCCTTCCTTTTCGAGGGGCCAGAGCAGTTAGGGGTTTGGCCTTCTCGGGTGTCAGGGGCTCGTCCTGGAACAGAGGCAGAGGTCGGGCTCGTACCGCGCCTGCCTGGGGTTCCAAGCCCAAGCCGGCTGTTAAACCAGCTCAGCAATGAAGGGGCGCCCTCACCCGCAAGGGTGGGGGGGCGGCTGCGGCTCTTCTTCCAGGTCTGGGCCGGGAGGTCACAGACAGTTGGATCTTGGAAGTGGTCTCCTCCGGGTACAAACTGGAGTTCGAGTACTGGCCGCCCCCAAGATTCTTAAGGTCTCGGGTGCCCTCGGACCCTCAGGCTGCTCAGGGGCTCCTGTTAGCAGTAAGAAACCTTCTGGACATGGGGGTTATATGCCTGGTGCCTCTGTCGGAGAGAGGCAGGGGTTACTACTCCAACCTTTTCACAGTCCCCAAAAAGGAGGGTTCAGTGAGACCCATTCTAGATCTCAAGGTTCTCAACAGGTTTATCAGAGCCAAAAAGTTCTGCATGGAGACTCTGCGCTCAGCTATCATTTCCCTTTGCCAAGGGGATTTTATGACGTCCATAGACATCAAGGATGCGTATCTGCATGTTCCGATTTTTCAGGCACATCAGAGATTCCTCCGTTTTGCGGTGGAGGATCAACATTATCAGTTTATAGCTCTTCCCTTCGGTCTGACCTCGGCACCGAGGGTCTTCACCAAGGTCTTGGCGGGCATAATGGCTCTGCTCAGATCTTGGGACATTCGCATTGTGCCTTATCTGGATGATCTGTTGATATCAGCTTCTTCCCTCCATCAGGCGGAGCTGGACACCCACCAGGTGGTGTCGACCCTGGAAAGGTTCGGGTGGGTGATCAACCGCACCAAGTCTTCTCTCTCCCCGTCTCGTGTGATTTCATTTCTGGGCATGAATCTAGATACCATTCGAGCCAGAGTGTTTCTGCCCCAGACCAAGGTGCAGGGGATTCAGGGCCTGATCCGCCTTCTTCTGGCCAGTCCTTGTCCCTCTATCCCACAGGGGATGAAACTGGTGGGTTTGATGGTATCCTCCTTCGAGGCGGTGCCGTTTGCACAGTTTCACATGAGATCTCTTCAACTTCACCTATTGACGTATTGGGACAGGTGCCAGCAGTCATTGGATCAGCCTTTCAAGATGTCTCCCAGGGTTCGGCAGTCCTTTCGGTGGTGGCTGGACTCGAGCAATCTGGTGAAGGGCAGATCTTTTCTGGTCCCTTGTTGGGAGACGGTTACCACGGATGCCAGCCTGTCGGGCTGGGGAGGTTATTGGAAGAGTCATCAGTTCAGCGGGGTGTGGGGTCCCCAGGAGGCTCACACCCCCATCAATGTCTTGGAGCTCAGAGCCATTCGACTGGTTCTGGCTCGGCTGACCCCACATTTACGGGGTCTTCCGGTTCAGGTTCGTTCGGACAACCGAACGGCAGTAGCTTACATAAATCACCAAGGAGGGACTCGCAGCAGGAGTGCCCTCAGGGAAGTCTCTCTGATCCTACACTGGGTGGAGAGCAATGTTCCTTGCCTTTCGGCAGTCTACATACCGGGAGTGGAGAACACGGAGGCGGATTCCCTGAGCAGGGGATCCTCTCGCCACGGAGAGTGGTCTCTCAACCCCGAGGTTTTTCTGGATCTTTGCCGCAAGTGGGGGACTCCGGAGGTGGATCTCTTTGCCTCGAGGCACAATCACAAACTTCCGGCCTTTGTGTCTCTTTCTCAGGATCCTCTGTCTCTGGTAGTGGATGCCTTGTCACTGGCTTGGAAGGAGTTGGGGTTTCTGTACCTGTTTCCACCCGTCTCCATGCTGGGCAAGGTAGTTCGCAAACTGGTTCTAGAAGGGGCACCTGCAATTCTGGTGGCTCCAAGGTGGCCAAGAAGGGTTTGGTATGCAGACGTCGCAAGGATGGCCGTAGACCAGTACCGGCTTCCCTTGTTGCCGGACCTGCTATCTCAGGGTCATCTACTTTACCCCAATTTACAAACGCTGGCTTTGACGACATGGCTGCTGAAACCTTCATCTTGAAAGAGGAAGGTTTGTCTGAGGCTGTTGTTCAGACCCTGATTAGGGCTAGGAAGCGGTCCTCTTCTGGCATTTACTATAGGACTTGGAGGTCCTATATTGATTGGTGTGAGGCTAGGGCCTTGCCTTGCAGGGTTTTTTCGATACCCAGGATTTTGGAATTTCTTCAGCATAATCTGGATCTTGGGTTCCAGCTTAGTACTTTGAAAGGACAGGTTTCTGCTCTGTCGGTTTTCTTCCAGAGCCCCTCGGAAGGCTGTAGTTCCTGTTTGGGATTTGAATTTGGTTCCTTCGACTCTGCAGGGTCCTCCGTTGCAGGATATTGCTCTTTCGGTTCTCACTCAGAAGGTTGCTTTCTTGGTGGCTATTACCTCGGTTCGGCATGTTTCTGATTTGGCGGCCTTGTCGATTCAGGCCCCTTACTTTGAGAGACACCAGAATAATGTGGTTTTTCGTTTTAAGCCGGATTTTCTTCCTAAGGTGGTGTCTGCTTTCCACCTCAATCAGGATATTGTTCTCCCTTCCTTGTGTCCTAAGCCTAACAATGACAAGGAGAGGGTTCTGCACAATTTGGATGTTGTTCGCTGTTTGAAGTACTACTTGGTGACTACTTCTTCCTTCCGCAAGACGGACTCTTTTTTGTGGTGCCCTGCGGGCCCAGGAAAGGGTTGGCGCCTGCTAAGTCTACGATTAGCAAATGGATTTGTCAGGCCATTGTTGGGGCCTATTCTGCTAAGGGGAGGACTCCCCCTTTTAGGGTCACTGCGCACTCTACTCGTGCTGTTGGTTCATCCTGGGCTTTTTAGCACCAGGCTTCTGTAGAACAAGTTTGTAAGGCTGCTACTTGGTCTTCCGTTCATACCTTTTCCAAGTTTTACAAGGTTGATGTGCGGGCTTCAGCGGATGCTGTTTTTGGCTGCAAGGTTCTGCAAGCTGCAGTGGTTTGAGTTGGTACATTCTTTACTGTTTCTGGTTCCCACCCATGATGGACACTGCTATTGGATGTCCCAGATGTCATGAAGACCGAAGTGGAGTGTATGGCACACTTATTACGTATTATGAGTGTGCCATACACTCCACTTCGCCCCACCCCTTTTTTCCGGTATTCTGGGGCTTTTATATGGTGAACCATTGGTTTTGATTGTTAAGGTTATATTTGGTGTTCCTGGTCCCTTTACTGCTTTTATACACTGGGGAATTGGTGGGAGGTCCCCAGGTATATATGGACCGGGAGGGGCTTTCTTTTTTTGCATATTCATCTCTGCAGAAGTTCGCCCTCTACTGGAGATTACCCAGATGTCATGAAGACCGAAGTGGAGTGTATGGCACACTCATAATACCCGTTTTAAAGGTGAGTACTCACAAAACTGTATTTTTACCCCCTCACGCGCACACACCATCTGATCTAAGAGCAAAAATGGGGGGGGGGGGAGTCTCAACATACAGCTAGACGTGCCAAATGAAGATAGCTTGGAAACTATATGAAAGCTGGAAAGTGGATCCAGAAACTGAAACTACTGGCATCTACTAGTATTATTCTGCGGATTTTCCTGCTGGACTGGGGAGTCGGGGTTAAGACTCCTCTATTTTATCAGCCTCCAACTCTGACTCGTTCACAAATGTCCAACAACTAGTTATAACAAATTTACTGTGGCAAAATTGTAACAATAGGCTTTTTCTCACCATTCTATAAGCAATCGGGCTACTTAGAACATAAAGCATATTTATGAGAATACAGTAAATATGCTTTGTGGAGCTGGATAACCTGTTTTTACCATGTTAATGGGGGGGGGGCTGCCAGTACTCCCTTTTTTTGCTTTTACTTTGCTTGGGCTCAGCATGGTTAAGCTGCAGTGTATTTGGACTTTGAGTACTAGGTATATCCCCACCTATGCAGTTCCATGTTTCTGTTCCAGTTTTGCTGCTTTAACACATGATACTGCACCTGCAAGTGCATAGGTGTGTGTGTGTATAGGGTAAGGACAGGAAACATTGGAGAACTTATTTTAGATCATCACTAGAACACCCTGCTGCGTATTACTGATTTCTAAAACACAAACTTTAGATTGATAGAACATAAATTATATTTATGATTACATTTCTAAACTTCTGTGAAAGTTACATTCATTATACAATATTAGCAAGAGATTTTTTATATGCAGGAGTAGGTACATTACAGTCTCAGACTTCATGGCCCTGCTTTTCAGTATTCAGAGTTTTCTGTGAAATACTAGTGCTGTCTGTCTTGATACATTTCTGGGTTAACCTCCACTAAGAGAAATGTGTTAAAAGTGACTTTGGAAAGCAAAGTTAGTACTGTTTTGAATCAGATTTGTACACATCAGATTACATATGTCCCCCTGTCTCTCCTCAGCAACAGTAAGTAATTAGCTGAAATTTAGTTTATTCCAAAATGACCAGTTGAAGGACAAATAGAGCCAGTGCCAGTCATAGCTTGATAGATTGTTAAGCTAAATAAATAAAGTTTCTTATATTTTTCTGGGTATGCCAGTTATTAAAGGGAGTTTTTATGATGAGGATCCTTTTAGCAAATAATTTGTTTACTGAGATATGCCTCAACCGCTACAACAAAGGTGAGGAAGGCCAACATATTCTCAGTATGCTAATCAAGTTTTCTTAGATTGTGTTTTTTTTACACCATCTGTATCTCTTCGAGAACTGTAATTTCTGTCACAGTTGGAGGTATTAGTTAATTTTTGCTGTACACAAAATAAGAAAGTATTTTCTTTAAGTAATTGCATATTATACAAAAGTGTGAGGCATTGCAATCAAGTGTACATTGTCGTTAACAAGCTTCATAGTCATTGGGGAATGGTTGAGGCGCCCTTTTTTGATAGGATCCGGTTTTGTTAATTTCCACTTTACTAATAAAGTGGAAGATTCAGTTAACCCTTTGTTGCAAACATTCTACAATGGTTCTATCAACATAGCTGATGAAGTTTTATAAGTTACCTATTCAACATTATATCTCTTGACTTGGATTAAATCAAGGACAATATTTAAAACTATAGCAGTAGGGATGACTGGTAGAGGGAGACTGGTACAATTTACCGTATTTGCCGGCGTATAAGACAACCCCCCAACATTTCCACTCAAAATATAGAGTTTGTTATATACTCGCCGTATAAGACTACTCCCTCTTCCGCACACCAAATAAAATGTAAAAGAACATCAGATTACACTGCAGCCGCATCCCTGCTCGCCTTTAGTTTGGGATGTGCCCACACTGGCTATTCAGAATGCGTCCCAGCTAAAGGCATAGTAGGGATGCAGCTGCAGTATAATGTGGTTTGGGCTCTGGGAAAAGGGCCAGATGAGGGGTTTCACACAGTGGAGGATCACAATTTGGGATACCCCTGGAGTAGGGAACAAAGCCCAGTGGGGCCTCCCAAATTTGGAAGCCCCACTGTGTGAAATACCCACTGTGTGAAATACCCCCGACTGGCCTTTTTCCCAGAGCGCACATCAGATTACACTGCAGCCACATCCCTGCGCGCCTTTAGTTGGGGACGTGCCTGTGCTGGCTATTCAGAATGAGTCCCAGCTAAAGGCATAGTAGGGATGCAGCTGCAGGGTAATGTGGTGTTGGCTCTGGGAATAGGGCCAATAGGGAGGGTTTTACAGTGGGGCATCCCGAATTGGAATGCCCCAGTGGGTTTGTTCCCTACTCCAGGGGCATGCCAAATTGGGTTCCCTCTACTGTGTGAAACCCCCCAATTGGCCCTTTTCTCAGAGCCCAAACTACATTACACTGCAGCCACATCCCTACTATGCCTTTAGATTGGACGCATTCTGAATAGCCAGCACAGGCCCCAACTAAAGGCGAGCAGGAATGTGGCCGCAGTGTAATGTGGTGTGGAGTCTGGGGAAAAAGGCCAAACGGGGGATTCAGACAGGGGGGCATTCCATTTTGCTGCCCCTGATGCAGGAAACAAAACCCAGTGGGGCATCCCAAGTTGAGGTGCCCCTGTGTAAAGTCCCCCAAGTTGGGATGCCCCCTGTGTAAACTTCCCCAATTTGGGGTACCCCTGTGTAAACTTCCCCAATGACTTCGTTTCGCTTCGAGTCCACACCACATTACACTGCGGCCACATCCCTGCTCGCCTATAGTTGGGGACATGCCTGGGTTGTTTAGAATGTGTCTCATCTAATAGCATAGTGTGTAATGTGTGGGGTCTGGGAAAGGGGCCAGTTGGGGGTTTTACACTGGGGGATGCCCCATAGAAACTTTTTTTTTTTAATAAATCTTAAATAAATCACACCTCAGATCAGATGCTGAAGAGTCCCCTTCAAAGTGGAGAGCAGCGAGGGCGATGTCAGGAGTGCGTGCCAGGAGCCAGCCCCCTGCCTGCCCACACAGTGCCTGAGAGCAGGAAAGCTGATCTGCTCAGTCTCTCCCTGCTCTGATCAACTAGTGCTGCCTGAGCAAGAGCATCGTTCTGCAGGAGGAGGAGGAAGACGATCGTGCTCCCCAGCTTGGTGAAGGTAAGTACATTTATATGTATGTGACCCAGGTGCACCCGGCGTATAAGACGACCCCCCCACTTGGAGGCATGTTTTACAGGGGGAAAAAGTCATCTTATACGCCGGTAAATACGGTACTTGGATATTAATCACGAACCGTAAAATACTTTTGTGGAGGGGGGGGTGCTCACCAGGCCTGGATAGGCATATTTTCAATGCTCCTTCTCTTCTGTATTACATAAATATAGTAGCTACCAAATTTTCTCTGCAACCAAATGGGTGAATGCAGTAGATGGGTTTTTGCTTGTGGGAACATACTCTTTCCTCGCTTCTCTGCATAGACCGTTAATTTAATATATTTTACTAGCAGAACTAATTCTGTCCATTTTGTTTCTGGGACAACAGAAATACCATAATACCTTTTAGCCTGTTGTCAGAAATAGGAAGGGTTGATGTTCTATACAAGAGAAGCACATAATATCCTTGTAATAGTATTGAGTTTTTGGAACTATGGAATCCAGGTAAACTTTAGTCAAATAATAAAAGCCACGAAAGAACATAGGAAATAGACTCCAGGAACAGATTATTTCAATGTACAAGAGTAATAGGGTATTCTTGCTTTATCCTTTAAGAAATGTTACAAAGTGCAGTGATAGTTGCTGCAATTTACTGTTTCAGCCTTCACTAAGAAAGGGAATAACTCTAAAATGGTCCATGTAAAATACATGAGACGGCTAACAACCTGAAACTGGGCAACACAGCCACAGATTTCATTTAGCAAAGTAATTCATAAAGAAGGGGATATTAGGAGATAATCAGTAAGGTAAGCCTTAGAGATAGCTTGAAGTGCTACAGACTTTAGTGTAGTAAAAAAAAAGTTAAGCCTATTTAAGGATGCACTATGGTAAATAAAAAATGGCTACTGCTGAATACACCTTAGAAAAAAACATTAAAAAACAAAAGAATAGATTTCTCTTTAAAATTATTTTTCACAATAAATAGCATTAATAATAGAGCTAATACACCTTAAATAAAAGGTGGCAATGCAATGCCCCCACACACACACACACACACACACACACACACACACACACACACACTCTTAATAATTTCCATTCCATTACTTACAAGTCATGATCAAGTCAGTTGGAAGAAGACTACCACATGGAGAGGTGATCACTAGCAGCTATAATTTTGGCACCAGCCCACATATCAATGAACAGAACACTTGCTGTAGTAGTGAATGCTTCAGCAGCTCTCCCTGTTGGCTGGACACCATGTGAAGCATTTCAGCTGATCTGTGTGAGACTCATACTGGCTAGGAGGCACCACATTGGGGCAGTTCTGCAAGAGCTGTTGGAGCAGATTCTGTACATCTAACAGTTTGATAAGAGGGTCTTTATCAAGGGTGGCTTGGCTGATAGCAATTGATCCACTTTACCTTTTTGCTAGTCTTGTTGGTGAAGCTTTAAAGAGGGCTTGCTAAAGGGGTACCACCGCTAAATTACAGTCTGGGGGCATCCAGAATGCTGGAGCCCCCTCCCGCACATAACCCCCATGTCAGCTGCTGGTGTTGGTCGACTGTGTTTTATAAAGGGCAGGGTCAATGCAGCTAGCTATCAGGAGATTTTGGAGCACTTCATGCTTCCATCGGCTGAAAAGCTTTATGGAGATGAAGTTTGCATTTTCCAGCACGACCTGGCACCTGCTCACAGTGCCAAAACCACTGGTAAATGGTTTACTGACCATGGTATTACTGTGCTCAATTGGCCTGCCAACTCTCCTGACCTGAACCCCATAGAGAATCTGTGGAATATTGTGAAGAGAAAGTTGAGAGACGCAAGACCCAACACTCTGGATGAGCTTAAGGCCGCTATCGAAGCATCATGGGCCTCCATAACACCTTGGCAGTGCCACAGGCTGATTGCCTCCATGCCACGCCGCATTGAAGCAGTCATTTCTGCAGAAGGATTCCCGAGTATTGAGTGCATAACTGAACATAATTATTTGAAGGTTGACTTTTTTTTTATTAAAAACACTTTTCTTTTATTGGTCGGATGAAATATGCTAATTTTTTGAGATAGGATTTTGAGGTTTTCATGAGCTGTATGGCAAAATCATCAGAATTAAAACAAAAAAAGACCTGAAAAATTTAGGTTGGTGTGCAATGAATCTCAAATATATGAAAGTTTAATTTTTATCATTTCATTATGGAAAATAATGAACTTTAGCACTATATGCTAATTTTTTGAGAAGGACCTGTATATGTGATGGTGTATTTGTAAACCATTAATAAATATTGATTCATTTATGATACTTTTTTGATTTAAGCTATTTGATTTGGTGGTGCCTGAGGTTTTCTCCGGTGACAGCTGGGGCCACACATCTTGTGTGTTTGTGTAAGGAATGGAGTTAAGGTAAGATTTGTGGCTGTTATGTGGAGGGGGGGCTCCAGCATTCTGTATGCCCCCCAGTCATTTAGTAGTGGTACCAACACCCGCACTATTAACCCAGTTTCTCTTACCCAAATGGAAGCATCTTTGAAATACATTGTTCTATTTCCTAGACACACATTTTCCCCAAGTGTCTATTGGGGAGATTTGCCTTTACCAACTGAGCTATGTTCCATTTTTTTAATGTAAATTTTCTGTTAGGTAACAGAGGAAACATATTTACTTGCCAGATAGAGATGACACGTAACATGGCCAGCTTGGCATCTGGAAAAGGAAAGCGATTACTCTTATAGCACATAGAAACTACCTTAAGCTTCTTCATCTGTAGCTGTTGCCAGAAAATGTGAATGCAGCAATCTAGGACCCCACATGTGCTGTTTGTTGGATCTAACAATTATGGTAATTAACATAATCCTGTTATTCTAGAGACTGCAAGTGGCAGTGGGTTAAGAACAAAACTCATATTATAGGGGTAATGGGGGCAGAGTTGTACCTTGTTTTCAGTTATTATCATTAACTTCCTACCACTTCCCCTACCTCTTCTGGCAGCTGTTTCAGCAGTTACTTGCTCAGTGCTTACAATCACCTGCACCCAAGTGATTTAAAGCAGACCTCCAGTCAAAAAATGAAAGTTTAGTAAATTGCTTCCCTTCTTATGATCACTTTAACAAAAATCGTAAAGGTTGAAGCACACCAGAAAAAAACTTCAAGAAGAAGGTCAAGAAAAATGAGTCATAAAGAGATGGTGTTCAGTCTTTCTCTTTGAGATGCAAAAGTAGTAAAGGGATTTTAATGAGTGAAAATGTACATTAGTGCTTGATATACAAAGTACAAATTGTGTGAAAAATACAATGCAACAAGGTAAAGTAATCCTTGGATTGACCACTAGGTGGCACTTACTAAATTGTCAGCACCTAATGAATGCATACACATTAGATATGAAGAGAGGCATAGGTTTTAAGCAGTGAAACATAATCAATCATGTATTACACAGGTAATGAGTATGCACCCTTCCATCCCAATGCTAACAATAATCGGCATATAAAATCATAATGTGAGTACAACCAACAGCAAACCAGAAAACATCTTACAAGTAGCGCCAGGTGGAAGTAAACCCTCGACGTTTCGGCTGCATAGGCCTTTCTCAAGAGGGAGCCTTTCTCCCACTTGAGAAAGGCCTACGCAGCCAAAATGTCGAGTCATTACAGCTGAAGGTTTACTACTCCTGGATAGAAATAAAAGATGATTGCTCAGAGCTATGAGGCAATTTTGACTGAGACATTGTTTTTCAGAATCAGCTCCCTCGTCCGCTGCCATTAAGACTGCAGAATCTGCCTATTGTTCCATATGTCTGCATGGTGTTAATCCGTCTCAATAAGCTTATGTCACTGACTGCCACAGAGAGGCTTTAGGGGAGCGATTTACTAAGTTTTGATTTTTTGACTGGAGGTCCACTTTAAAGTATGACATAACCACGGAATTTCACTGTCCTGGGTTTTGGTCCGTCCCTCTGGGGCACCCCAGTTTGGTATGCCTGGCTGTTCTAACCCGTCCAAGGAGCCCAAGGTGCAGGCGTGGCTCCCGTTCAATCAGCTTTTCTGGCTGCATATATTAATGTGCAGCGCCTGGAGAAGCTTAATTTGGGGTGGTGATTGAGACCTGTATTCCCTCACTAGATGCAGGAAGATTGGGATTTTCTTGGTTATTTAAAAATGTTGAGATATTCTTGTTTTTTTAAGAATATGTTGAGAGAAGTAAAAAAAATAGTTATATTCTATATCTTTTTGTATATATCTATTAAGCCTTTATTAGTGTGTCTGTTAAGCCTTTGCCTTGACTTTTGTGGATGCAGACATTGTCTTGCACCTAACTGTATCTGCCTTTTGTGTGATTGATCCTCTCCATGAATTGCTCTCAGTTCAACATACGAATAACCACATTGATAAACAACTAGGAATAGACATCTTGAAGTCGCAGTCTGTTGTATGTTCTTTCCCCCTTTGCCCATCAAAGCATTCATGCCATCGTCTGTAGCCAAACACTTGACAGCACGCATTCATATCTGAAGATAATGCAGTGACATTTTAGCTGTAAATGTCACATCTGTGCTGTATGCCTGAGTGTTTATTTTAGGGGTGTTCTCTTTTCCCTCCTCTAGGTCTATTATTCCATGCAGCCAATGTATTATAAACAGTATAGTCACATCTTAGAGTTCTTTTTAATTTGATGTAGGACGCCTGTATACAAATCACAGGCATCCCTCTTCCCTTTATTTCACCTGCTTATAAATAATTTATCGTGTAGCACCATGTGGTGCCATTCCGCACAAATTAAAGAGACAAATCCGTAAATTGTAATGCTGATGCTACCATTGCCTATATGACAGTTTTGTTTCTTAACCCCCCCCCCCACACACCTTTAACCTACTCTTAGCCATAGTGTTATGCAAGGCAAAATGCTACACAAAAATTGCACCTTATTACTGTCCTTGCATTATGGTAGCTTTTTTATAGTTACCATTTCTCTGTGAAGGTGCAGCAATGCCTCCCTGATTGACGGAGCTACTGGTGCATAATGGTATGCATAGAACTGTCTAGGAGGACTATGACATTTTCAAAGAGGTCTGGCTGTTTTCATTTCTTAGATATATACACTGATATCGCCATATTAAAACAACTAAAATGAGAGGAGAAGGGAAATCAAGAGGGCTTGACACCCAGGTAGGGGGAGGATTGAACGAGAGACGCTTGTCAGACTTAAGGCCTTAAAGTGACACGTCTTTGGTAAGACACAGCAGTAATTACTGCTACAAAGAGAAAGTGTTCTCAGTATAAAACACTAATAGATGTTTTGTTTATAATTTGGCAGCATATAGAGGCTGCAGCAGGCACCTATTGTAATGCTTTGGAGAGCTAAGGAGACGCAAAGGAAACTTTGAAGAGCCTTGTAATTAAGATACATATTACATCAGATGCCATGCTGCCTAATTAATGTCATTTTATTTAGCGACACAGTGGGAACTGGCATTCAGTCGCGCTCATGGTAAGTTTGCTTCATGACAGGCGAAGATGTCACAGAAGCCCCTGGTTTTGTTGAAGAGCCATTTAAAATAAATGAACAGTTTCTTTATGTACCTACACTGTGCCTCCGTATTATACATTACTTTTTACAAATATTACTTTTTGAATGTATCAAGGGATGGGAAGTGTATTTTAAGTAAGAAAAAAACAAAATTGGTGTAGGAGTTTAAAAGAAAAATAAATAGAGAGAGAGAGAATCAAAGCCTCATAATGCCAACAAGAAAAAAATATTTAAGTCTGAAAAAGCAAGGTCCCCAAAGTAAAGTATGCGCGTAAGAGTAATTTTACTTGAAATATATCAGCTCTGCAGACAAAGTGTGCACCTTGCGCGTTTTCAACCAAAGCAACCCTTTACATTTGAAATACCCTGAATATATTCCTTGAAGGTACACACATTAATATTTCTAGGCATACCCAGCTTGTTGTAGTGGGCTCATCTTTCTGGAAGTAATCCCTGGAATAATTCTTTGGTTGCACAGGGTTTCCATAAAAAATGTATAAAAAAAGCAGAATAGAAAACCCATTTTATTTCATATATCAATATGCAAACAAGAAAAAACTAGCTAAATCTGAAACTGCAAAGACCCCCGAACAGAACAGCATGCATAGCTGCTTTTAACCCTTTTAACTGACAGCCTACTTGAGATGTTGTCACCCTCTGTTGACAGGCCAACTTTCACTATTTTGCGCTATGTTTAAAAATAAAAGCTACAAGCCCACATAGCCTAAATGGGCCACAGGCCCTTCTGTTCCCCCCCCCCCCGGCTTTGGGGAGGCAGGTAATGGGGGGGGGGGGGCATGCATGTTAATGGCAAGTCACCTGCTTTCCGCAAGTGGCTTGCCAGTCTCCAAGCCGTGTGAACTGGTTTAGGGGTCTCATGGATACCTTATCAGTTCACAAAAGGTGAAATGTAAAAAAGAAAAAAAAAAGCCACGCACAAGGGAAAAAAAGTTTAATACTTACCTCCGATCAATCCATCCTAGGAACACTGTCCCACGCCGATCACTTTGACCTCCGCCTAACAACCCTTAAACCCTGGTTAACCCTGGTTAACCCTGGGTCCCCCTACCCAGCATAACCAGCCTGGGGAACAGCTATGCAGGGATTGTAGAACACAAAGCGGAGGCCAGGCCCCCCGCCCTGCAGGCTACAAGCCCACTTTTGCTCCACCCCCTTGGTGCTTTGGGGGGCCAGGTAATGGGAGCTTGGGGGTTAATGGCAAGTCACCTGCTAGGCACAGGTAACTTGCAGACCCCAAGCCTTGTGAACTGGTATAGAGGTCTCATGAATCCTTTACCAGTTCACAATGCGTTCAGTGTAAAAAAAGACACACACACACACACACACACACACATATCATAAAAAATTAAATTTATCTAAAATAAATTTTTTTTCTTTACCTCTGATTGTCAGCTCCTGTGTCCCACACCTCTTCCCCCCCACCGGTCTCTATGACAGATGTGGTGATTGCCGAAGGGGGGGTGGGAAGACAGGGGATCGGAGCCCATTTCCCCTCCAGCAATCATCGCATCGCTCTCTAGCAGGGCGCGCACCCGCGCCGGCCGTTTGTGAATGCCCAGCGCGGGCGTGCTCCCTGTAAGAGGGACGTGCGAGAGGCGGCGCCCGCCTCTGCTTGTCCGTCGCTTGTATGTCGGCGGTGAGGTAAGTTTTTTTTGGGCTTTCTGGGGGGTTTCACACAGCGGGGCACCCCCGATCTGGGTGCCACGCGGAAGTGGACCAACACCCAGGATAGTGAAAATCCTGGGTGTTGGTCCAGTTTAAAGGGTTAGAAAACACATAAATATCCATGGACATATGTTTTGAAAGCAAAATGTGTAAAACCAGACAAAAAATAACATTTTGAAAATAAGCTGATAATTATTTGATTTTCTTTTGAGTAATGAGAATTAGAGTTATTCTCTTGGTGTGTTTATTATGTTAAAATTGCATGACCATTTGTTTGCTGCAGTTTTCAAATTAGGGTACCTTGGAGGTCATTGAACTCCTGAGTGTCTCTTACTTTACAACAAGTGAACCGCCTGCTTCTTTCTGGAAACTTGTTTCTGTCTATGCCAGATAGATAGCTTATTTTTTTGTCCCTCGGGATAGGATTACAGTGTTTGATACTTGCCGATGATATTTCTTCTATGTTCAATTCAGTATTGTCAGGACATTAATATAATAATATAGTAGTAGTAATAATAATGATAAATAATAATAAGTAGCACAAGGAGTCTTCACTGGAGCCCCACCTTACAAGGATCATCTTGAACAACACTTCAAAAAACACTTCAATTGCTGTATAAGTAAAACTGCCGATAATGTCCCCTGTAGAAAATGCTTTTCTTTTGTTTTTGTAGCTGTGTAAGTGGAACTGCTTGTTTAAACCTGCAGATCTTTGCACAACAATCTGTACTAAGCTGGCTGATGAAATACTTATGGACTGTCTTATACCAACTAAAAAGACTGACCATTGTGTTTTACATAAGGTGTGGAGTATTTCTTTTTTGTATTCATTTGTTGTACAAATATATACTGGTAATTTGACTACACCGTATTAGACCATTCATGATACAACTACTTAGACTACTGCGCCCTAACCAGTTGATTATGGATGCCCCACTGTGTAAAAGCCCCGGGATTGCACTCAACTGACTGGTCAATCCCATGGCATATGCACTAGCCTCATACTTTCACTAGGCATTCTAAATGGCTGGTGCAGGGATCGGCACATACTCCACTCTTATAAGCCGATATGACTTTAGATCAGCTAGGTACATAATGAATGGAGCACAAACCACTGATTGGCTGACGAGCCCACGTGTGCTGTGGTATCGCAGGGAGTTGAGTTTTCACTGGCAATTCCTGGGAATAAGCACAACAGGGCAGCCCAAATTTGGATGCCTTGCTGGAGAGGAACGATACCCAATAGAGTGAAAATGCTGGAAGGTGTTCCCCTTTAAGATGTGTTTGAGTGTACTTCTGAGATTGGTTCCAGGGTGGTTGTCAAAAAGTTTGGGGTCCTTCTGGGCAGATAAAAGCGGAAGTCCAGTCTTCCCTACCCCCCTGCTTTAAAATGTAGACTGCAAATTGCACTTGTTTAGAGCACATGGAACTTGTAGAATTTGAATGTTCAGAATTGTAAAAGTTATATTTTTGTATCAAGTAACATAAATGTTACATGTTGGCACGGTTTACTAGGAAGAATTGGTAACATTGTAACATATACAACGAAACAGTATTGGAAAGCTCACATTTAGTTTAGGTTGTATATAATGCCTATGTGCACAATGTAAACATTTAAATAAGTAAAATCATAAGTAATAATTAAATTATAAATTATATTCTGTTTCTGCGCGACTACTTGTAAAAACTATAGATTAGTAGGAATTTTAATGTAAACATGTTCCACTTTGGACTGTAGCCTAAGCAGTATATATTTATTCATTGCAAATTAAAAACATAAGACCATGACTGGCAATAACAATATGGACAGCCATATATTTACACATTTAGCTGAACTTTTTTACTTTGATATCGCAAACATTTTAGTTGAGGCTTATTTGGCATACCCACCCACACCATCTTATCTAACCCTTTTCATTTTGATGCCTTCTTGTTATCAGATTGCTTACAAATTCAGCCATTTTTTCTGCCTGTTCCATTAGGTGTCCTTATCCTCATTTAAACCCAGAAAAAAGAAGTGTCTGGTTACAGGTGGTCAGAAGTACACGATTACAAAACAACACAGGAAATTATTTCTGATATTTGCATGTGGAATTTCTTTAGGCCTTGGACTTAAGTGCTCTTTCTATATTCGGCGAGGAAAATAACATTTTAATGCTAATGCTGGATGGCAAGCACTTTCCAACATCTGGAAAAGTTTAACATACTCACTGTATTAACTCGCCCTACTTTCCGCCATTTATTATTTCAGTCCATGCTGTCCTGTCAAACCTTTTTGGATAAGAAATCAGACCTTCTCTCTGGTAATGATTTTACACAATAGATAATGCCAGAGACAATAATGTAGAGAAATTGTCTGACATGTGGCACTAGAAGCATTCCGAGACCAATCGGGCTTCCAGTGATCGACTGAAGATGAATGTTAGAACTGTCAGTTGCTCTGCACGGAGATACTGTTGGAGCCAGGTGTATTCCTGAAGTTAAAGTGAAGGTCACTGGAAACCCCCTCATGGTGCCTGAGGCAGGGCGGGATGTGGGGGTTTAGGGTCAAACGTTGGCAGCCGGGATTTTTTTTCCCTTGGCCAGGCCTCTGACAGCAGTCTCATCCAATAAGGGCAATGCATTCTTAAATGGCTCATACCACTTCCTTTGTAAATACAATTGTTTGTTAACCCTTCTAGTGCCAGCTACGTGACTCTCACGTAGCTGCCTCTCCAACCGTTAAGTGCCAGCTACGTGAGAGTCACGTAGCTGACTTTAGAGGCCCATAAAACAAAAAGTAAAAAACATACAGACTTACCTTACCCCTCATTTGAAAGGGCCAGCGATTCTGTACAAGAATCCGCTGTTAGATTTCTGCCCCCAGGCCTCTGATCTTCAGGAGGGGGCCCGTAATAGGCCCCCCCCCCCGCCGGCGCCGACATCTGAAAAAAAAAAAAAAGTAAATGACATTTACTCACCTGGCAGCGCGATGGCTCTCCCCGGGTCTTCTCTTCACCAGGGGGGGCTTCGATCCCCCCCCTGGGCTTTCCACGCTGCTTGTGAGGGCCCAGAAACGGGCCATCACCATCCTCTTCGGCCGGCGCTGCCCCGCCCCTAGCCCCACCCCCAACTCCGCCCACTTGATGACGTCATCCCGCTCCTCGGGTTACTGGCACCCAAGCTCCGATCTGTCAGTTGTCAGCAGCGATCAGAGCAGGGAGGGTGGCAGGCAGGGTGGCTCTGATCTCCCTGCCTGCCACCCTCCCTGCTCTGATCACTACCGACAACTGTCATCTGCAGCAGCGTGGGACACTGGATGGGAGGTAAGTATAAGTGAAAAAAGAATAATAAAGAACTTGTCTGGTGTCTTTTTTTTAACTTAACCCTTTGTGAACTGGTAAGGGGTCCATGAGACCCCTTATACCAGTTCACAAGGCTCTGGGTATGGCAGGTCACCTGCGGCAAGCGGGTGACTTGCCATAACCCCCAGCCCCCCATTACCTGCCTCCCCAACGGCCGGGGGGGGCAGAAGGGCCCGGGCCACGTGGCTATGTGGGCTAGTAGCCTGCAGGGCCAGTTGCCACCAACGCTGGCCCCTGTGCCCTGTTCTACAAGCCCCCATAGCTGGTCCGGGTCAGTAATGCTGGGTAAGGGGGACCCTATGTCATTTTTTGGGGGGGATTTTAAGGGTTTTTAACCCTTAGAATTCCAAAAAAGAAATGAGGTCCCCCCCTGGGAGGGGGAACCCTATGTCATTTTTTTTTATTAACCCCTTACAACTATGCAATCATATTGCATAGTTGTATCCTATCTGGAATCCCCTAAACTGCTGTTTCAGGAAAAGGGGTATACCTATACATATGTGGTACCATTGTAACCGGGAGAAATAGGGCTTTCACACGCAATAATATTTTATTAACAAACTTACATTTTTTATTACAAAAAAAAAACACTACAAATTGTAAAAAATTGTTTTTTTTCATTTTTTTGCACATATTTCACCCAAAAGTATTGAGAATACACTAAAAAAGGCCAAACAAGACATTTCATGTTGAAGCCCAGACTCTGCTGAAAAAAACAATATATAATTTTCATCGAAATCCCTGGAAATCCCTTCAAAAATCAAGGTTGCACACGTGTAGCGCAAAAACGTGAAAAGTCGTCTGGCAACAGATTGTGACAAAAAATCTCGGTAGGCCGGCACTCAAAGGGTTAAAAGGTATTGTTGCCTCATGATGTCTGTCACTGTTATTTTTTGTACCTACTGGTCCGTTGAGGAGAAAGCATCTCCTAATAAAATAAAGTTATACTAAGTAAGACCTACTGTTTTGTTCTGCACATGTAGTGGGAGCTTGGGAATCTAACTAGCCCATCAGAGGGGTAGACAGGAACCCCTCGGCTGTGTAGGGCTACTTCCCCACATAGTTTACCACTCCTTACTGGGGGGTTCTCTCTGCAGTTAAGGGTGGTGTGGATAGTGATTTCACTTGTAAACAACAATTTAAGTTGCACACTCAAAACAAGATTTACTCGGATTAATCAAGAAGCAAAAAAACTTTTTAAACAAATCCTCTCTTTTATTATATTATTCTTGAAATCACCACTTATACATAAAAATTATACAAGACAATCAAATAACATTTCCATCCATTGAACTTATTTGGGTATGCTTTAAAGTTCATCGGAATATGATTTAGTATACCCATCTATGTCCAAAAAGAACAAAAAAATCCCTAATGCCCCTTCAGAATTTGAAAGATCACCTAACCATCACATCTCCTGGCCCCACCACAGGTCACAGAGTATCAGTCCTCCTCACCAACTAAGAGGAGAACTGCAGGGTAAGGAAGGGGGGACATAATTTGTTCTCATACACGAGGGCTGATTCAGCACCATAAGAATTTTATTTTCTCATGTTTTTTTGAGAAGAAAAATGTATCTGGATTATTTTTCCTTTGTGCAATTCAGAACCCAAAAATTCTCACTATGTTGGTGATTGGTCCTTGCCCTGTGGGCATCCCGATTCGCCCCCCCCCCCAAGATCGTCCACTCCACTCATCTCTCCACCATCACCACACCTCATGCACGAACAATTCAATGCATTCACACATCAATGCACAGCATAAAGCCGTATTGGCATAGGGAATGCCAGCACCCACACTTCCCAGTGGAGTGTGCGCTCCCGTGTACCTGGCCTATCTGAATGGTTGGGTACGAATGCGCTCACAGCTGCAGGGATGCTGGGGATCTTGCTGTGATGAGGGACCAGTGGAAAGGGGGCTTGCAGGCGTCAGCAGGCCCTGGAGTCTAAATAACTAGCTTCGGTGGTGCTTGGTCCACTTTAAAGGAAGATGTAATGGTTCCAGGAGGTGGAAAACATCATGAGGATGGAGGAAAGGTGCAGTGAAACTCCAGAAAGATGAGATGCCTTATGGGAGGTTTGCTTGAACTGGAAGCTTTCTTAGGACTTTCAAAGCACTAGTCTTAGAACACAAACAGAATTTCAACATGTTACTAGCCTTTGGTCACACTCTTGTCCTGGCAGATTCAGGTATTCCTTATGCTTTTAACTTTGACCCCCCCCCCCTCTTCGCTAACAATTATCTCCTTTCTTTCTTGTCCTTATTCCAAGTATGTCACACACCCTGCTTCCACTATTCTTCCGGTCCATAAATACCTCCCACACATTCCCCAGTTCCTTCTCTGCAGGGCGGCGAGCAAGTCAGAAGATGTCTGCTTCTCTTCCTTGCAGGTAAGCCGGGCTTACGCCCGGCCATTTTTTGCCCTATTTCTGCCCGGACCTTTATACATTAGGCCCAATATTAGCCTCCCAGGGTCCGGGTGAGGGTAGGAATCACCTTAATAGGTGTTCAGGGAGCCATACTTCGCCGTGAGACCCCATATAAAGGGGTAGGCGGAATCCGGGTTGGTGATCCCGGTTTGGGATGCCCTGTCCCTAATTGCATGCATATATATATATATATATATATATATATATATATATCCCTTACACCATACTTGGTGCGGGATTATCCCCCTTCCGGGTCCCTCTGTTAACCCTCCAGTGAGGGGGGGGGGGGAGCAGACTTTTCCTTTTTCCTTCCTGTTATTCAGGTGTGAATGTGTGTGTGTATGTGTGCTTGGTACTTCACATTACAGGCTGGACGCCATTTTTTGCTCTGCTGAGGGGAGCTTCTTTCCCTCAGGCTGCGGTGTTTAAGGGGCCGGGCCGGGCGCTCGCGCGCTGCCACGGCCCGTCCCCCTTCTGTTTTGGTGCCAATTGCGGAGCCCAGCCTATGGCTGGGAACCGCGCTGCTGGTTGTGAGAATAGGGGGGCGGGGCCAGGTGCGGCGCGGCGCACGATCCGCGCTGGCCCGCCCCTTCTCCCTTTCTCACTCTCCTTCTCTGAGCTGCTGAGCGGTGGCAGCCATTGTACAAGACACATGAGTGCCCTCCCGGGCTCCCCCTTTTGTGTACCTGACTTAACCATGTGCTGACTGGGGACAGCGCTAGTCCCTTTTCATTTTTTCTTTGATTTATGATGATATATATTATATATACATGTATATATATATGTGTGTGTGTGTGCATGTGCTTATGGCCACTCCTTTGTGTCTTTCAGGAGGACTCCCTGTGCCTTGCTTAAAAGGGGGTTCTCCCGGTCCTAGGGTCGCTAGCAGAAATTTGGGGCACTTATAAATCCTCCCACTTGGGACTTAAGGGGCATCCCGGGTTGCTTACCAGCGTAATTCCCTCAGTTCCTTGCGACTACCTTAAAATCACCATATGGAGGCTCCACAGGATACCGGGTTTGGGCTCCCCTCAGGACAATCCCGGCTATGTGTGGGTTGTGGGGTACCCCTTACGGGGCAGAATGTACTTATTTGCCTACCATGTGCGCAACAGGCCATAACGCGTGCCTGCCTCTCCTACCCCACCCCGCATCATCCGTACCCCAAGTGACACTGTCATTAGTGGGGAGTCGCACTCGGATGTATGTGCCAGGCTGGCCAACCTCGAGAAAATTATTTCTAGCTCAGTGGGCAGAAAGGCCACTGCTAAGAAAAGGCATCTGTCACCGGCTATGCCGGTAATTGATTTTGATGATTATGACTCCCCTGACTGGGCTGATTATTCCCCGCTTGAGGAGGGGGAATCGTTTGAGGAATCTGAGACTGAGGAATTGCAGTTCTTTGATCCTGATGCCGGACAGGCGCTGGGGGATGCTGTGGATACCCCCAAGGTCCTGGCCCATCTCTTAGAGGTTATGGATATTTCCCCACCAGCGGAGGCCGAAGAAGGGGGAATTCTTTGGGTTCTCTAAGCCCCTCTTGGAGTTCCCAAATCAGGATCATTTTGACAGCATGATTCTTAGAGAATGGGAGAAGGCGAGTCGGCTTCACGGTGTTCCTCAGGGATGGGATAGGAAGTATCCCTTTCCGGTTGACGCGGTGAAGCGCTGGTCTTCCCCTTCTGAGGTCGATGCGCCCATCTTAGGATTGTCCAACACCTCTGTTGTACATACTCCTGACGCCACTACCCTTAAGGATGGCGAGGACAATCGCATTGATCAGATGGCGTGTCATGCTTTTGCCAGTGTGGGTTCAGCCTTGCCTATGCATCGGCACTCGTGGCTGTGGCTACCAGGTCTGAGATTAGGGACATGTTAAATGGGTCCCAGCTCAACCTGGACAGCGTTGAATTCACAACCCTTAAGAAGTGTGAATTGTTCGTGAATTTTGTTTTGTTGGCTATGGATGACACTATTACCATGTGTAGCAGAACTTCAGCTCTGTTGGTGGCCATGCGCCAATCGCTCTGGCTGCGCCAGTGGGCGGCTGACATTGCGGCCAAGAAGTCACTTACAGCTTTGCCCTTCTTTGGAACGCGGCTGTTTGGAGACAAATTGGATTCTGTGGCGAAGGGTGGGAAGCTACCTCAGCGTAAGAAGCTGCGTCGCTCCTTTCAGGGGGCAAGCTCCTTTAATTCTTCCTTTCACGGTGCCAGAGGGGGCAGAGGCCTTGCCTACTCTGGATTTAGAGGTGATTCCTGGAACAGAGGTAGAGAACGTGCCCGTCCAGCCTCTACCTGGGGTTCCAGACCCAAGCCCGCTGCCAAGCCAGTTCAACAATGAGGAGGCGCCCTCACCCTTGCGGATGGGGGGACGGCTGCGGCTCTTCTTCCAGGTCTGGGCCCAGGAGGTCACAGACAAGTGGATATTGGAAGTGGTCTCGTCTGGGTACAAACTGGAGTTCGAGCACCGGCCTTCTCCCAGATTCCTAAGGTCTCTGGTGCCTTCAGATCCTCGGGCGGTGCAGGGGCTCCTGTCGGCTGTAAAGAACCTCCTGGACATGGCGGTCATATGCCCGGTGCCTCTTTCAGAGAGAGGCCGGGGCTATTATTCCAACCTTTTCACGGTTCCCAAAAGGGATGGCTCCATAACCCATTCTGGATTTGAAGCTTATCAACAGGTTCATCAGAACCAAGAGGTTCCGCATCGGTTCCCTTCGTCCGGGGGATTTCATGACGTCCATAGACATCAGGGATGCCTACCTTCATGTACCAATTTGTGGCCCTTCCGTTCGGGCTGACCTCGGCACCGAGGGTGTTTACCAAGGTTCTGGCGGGCATTATGGCCCTGCTCAGAGCCCAGGGCATTCGCATTGTGCCATATCTGGACAACCTGCTCATTACAGCTTCCTCCCTTTGCCAGGCGGAGCTGGACACCAGGACGATGGTGACGACACTGGAGAGGTTCGGATGGGTGATCAACCACCCCAAGTCTTCTCTCTCCCCATCAAGGGAGATTTCCTTTCTGGGCATGAATCTGGATACCAGTCAGGCCAGAGTGTTCCTACCTCAGCCAAAGGTGCAGAGGGTTCAGGATCTGATACGTGTTCTCCTGACCAACCCTCGCCCTTCCATTCGGCTAGAGATGACTTTGGTGGGTTTGATGGTGGCCTCCTTCGAGGCAGTCCCCTTTGCTCAATTCCACATGAGGTCGCTACAACTCCACCTATTGCTGAAATGGGACAGATGTCCACAGTCCTTGGATCAGTCATTTCTGATATCTCCCAGGGTTCGGCAGTCCCTTCAGTGGTGGCTGTAATCAAGCAATCTGATGAGGGGCAGATCGTTCCTGGCCCCTCGTTGGGAGACGTGTACCATGGATGCCAGCCTGTCGGGCTGGGGAGGTTTCTGGAAAGATCATCAGTTCCAGGGGTTGTGGGGTCCTCAGGAGGCTCACAACCCCATCAATGTCTTGGAGCTCAGAGCTATCCGCTTGGTTTTGTCACGTCTGACACTTCACCTACAGGGTTTACCGGTTCAGGTTCGATCAGACAATCGTACTGTGGTAGCTTACATCAATCACCAAGGAGGGACCTGCAGCAGGAGTGCCCTCAGGGAAGTCTCTCTGATTCTGACATGGGCGGAGAGCAATGTTCCTTGCATCTCGGCAGTATACATTCCGGGAGTGGAGAACACGGAGGCGGACTCCTTGAGCAGGGGATTCTCTCGCCGAGGGGAATGGTCTCTCAACCACAGGGTGTTTCGGGCCCTGTGTCACAAGTGGGGGACTCCGGAGGTGGATCTCTTTGCCTCTCGGCACAATCACAAGCTCCCAACCTTTGTATCTCTGTCTCAGGATCCTCTGGCCCTGGCAGTGGATGCCTTGTCCCTTGCCTGGAGGGATCTGGGGTTTCTGTACCTGTTTCCCCCCTTCTCCATGGTGGGCAAGGTAGTGAGCAAGCTGGCTCTAGAGGGGGAACCAGCAATTCTGGTGGCCTCAAGGTGGCCAAGACATGTTTGGTTCGGTTGGTTAAGATTGGCGGCAGATCAGTACAGGCTGCCCCTGTCTCCGGATCTGATCTCTCAGGGTCAACTACATTACCCCAATTTACAAACGCTTGCTTTGACGGCGTGGCTGCTGAAACCCTCATCCTGAGGGAGGAAGGTTTGTCTGAGGCGGTTATTCAAACCTTGATTAGAGCTAGGAAGAGGTCTTCCTCTACCATTTACTATAGGACTTGGCGGTCCTATATTGACTGGTGTGAGGCTAGGGCCTTACCTTGCAGGGTGTTTTCGACTCCTAGGATTTTGGAGTTTCTACAACACGGTTTGGATCTGGGGTTCCAGCTCAGTACTTTGAAGGGTCAGGTTCTGCCCTGGCTGTCTTTTTTCAAAGGTCTTTTGCTTTGCATCATCTTGTCAAGACTTTTTTTCCAAGGGGTCACTCATGTTCGGCCCCCTAGAAAGCCTTTGGTTCCCGTTTGGGACCTAAATTTGGTTCTCTCAGCCCTCCAGGGGCCTCCCTTTGAACCGATGCAGGATGTGGCTCTTTCTGTGCTCACTCAAAAGGTTGCCTTTTTGGTGGCTATTACCTCTGTTCGGCGTGTCTCTGAGTTGGCGGCTCTGTCTATTCAGGCCCCTTACTTTGAGAGACACCAGGATAAGGTGGTTTTTCGCTTTAAACCAGTTTTCCTTCCTAAGGTGGTTTCTTCCTTCCATCTCAATCAGGATGTAGTTCTCCCTTCCTTGTGTCCTAGGCCTAGCAATGACAATGAGAGGGTTTTGCACTCTTTGCATGTGGTTCGTTGTGTGAAGTACTATTTGGTTGCTACTTCTCCTTTTCGTAAGATGGACGTCCTTGTTCGTGGTGCCTTCTGGGCCCAGAAAAGGTTTGGCGCCCGCCAAGTCTACCATTAGTAAATGGATACGCCAGGCCATTGTTGGGGCCTATTCTGCTAAGGGGAGGGTTCTTCCTTTTAAGATCACTGCTCATTCTACTTGTGCTGTTGGGGCTTTCTGGGCTTTTCAGCACCAGGCTTCTGTTGAACAAGTTTGTAAGGCTGCTACTTGGTCTTCCGTTCATACTTTTTCAAAGTTTTATAAGGTTGATGTGCGGGCCTCAGTGAATGCTGTTTTTGGCCGCAAGGTTCTGCAAGCTGCAGTGGTTTAAATTGGTGCATTTTTTTGCTGTATTTGGATCCCCGCCCATGACGGACACTGCTATTGGATGTCCCATATGTCATGAATAGTGAAAGCGGGGTGTGTGATTACTCACCTGTAAAATGGGTAGTATGAGTATGTCACACACCCCACTTCATCCCGCCCTTTAGTATTCTGGATCCTTTATATGGTGAACCTTTTACTGTTAAGAATGTTTTATTAGTTCTTCCTTGTCCCCTTACTGCTGTCATATACTGGGGAATGTGTGGGAGGTCCCAGGTATTTATGGACCGGGAGGGGCTTCTTTTTTGCTTTCATCTCTGCAGAAGTTACTGTACTGGACCATAACCCATATGTCATGAATAGTGGAAGCGGGGTGTGTGACATACTTATAATACCCATTTTACAGGTGAGTAATCACAAAATTGTATTTTTCTTCAGCCTATCTATTGTCTTTCATAAAGCTGGTTCCCCAGCTGGCTTTAAATATGGTGCAAATTACTAGACAGATATGGGATTTAACAGTAACTAACCTAACCTACATAGCTAACCACCCTATTGTCGGAGGTAGCTTCTGCTGTGAATTCAGAGAGAAGGAAGGCTTCATGTGCCCTGCTTCCTCTTTGATATCAGGTTTTCTGTATTTGGCCGATGAGTTGGGTTCTTTTAATCCAATCCTGTAAAACTGACTTAGTTTTGGGTTTAAAATTTACCTATAAAATTGTACATTTAAAATGGTCAGTCTAGTGTAATATGCTTATTAGCCGCCCTTGTGTTTTTACTTTTTCCCCTATGTCTTGGTGTGGCAATAAATTATATGCTCCTTTTTACTAACAATGCTGTCTTGACCTTTTCTAGTAGTAAATTCAGAACAATTACCCTGAGTGATTGAAGGTCTAGACTGGAGCACAAGTGATACAGGAGATGAGCAGTAAAATCTTATGTATACTGCTTTAGAGCAGTGCCACGCGTGATTTTATTTGCTTGTAAGCACTTTTATGATGCAGATGCTTTTGCAGGTTTTATAGCTTGAATGAACATGTTTGAGTGCAGTGCCATCTATCTGTCCACATACAGACTCCTGCACCATGCTCATGCACCCCCTGCAGCTTTCAAGGCTATATGTCACTGCTTCACTGTGAGGTGTGACAGTTGTTCTGCTGCATGCCCGTCTCCAGAAGGCAGAAAAAGGAATTCTATTCCTTTCAAGTGTCACAGTTGAAAATAATGATTTTACCAAGGTCACATGTAAATATCATTCCTAGAAGTGTAGCCTTGATTTCTTTGCATTCTTTGTCTTCTCATCTGATCTTGTATCTAAGCAATTAAATCCCCATCGTTGTGTATGTGGTATGTTCACTGGATAGGATTTAAAATATGTCTGATGTTGTGAAAGTAATGGAAAAGGATAAAATTGGTTCAATGAAGTGGTAGCACAACTCAAGAAGTTTTTAAATGCTTATGTTGTAAGGGAACAACATTAGATTTGTTTGTGTTAGTGCAAAGTGGCTACTACAGGGCTGCACACCTGTCCTGTATATTACTAGTAAAGCCTACTGTATGCCCGAACACTAGTGGCACTTTTGGGACATCTAGCTTATCCTCTGCCCCTCACTTCAGTCATGTGGGCTTTTCTGTTGGGTGTACAGAATATTTAACCTAAATGAAGCTTATTTGCTCTCCTCTTCGATGCACTGCAATAGACTTGACACACCCCTTCCATTGAAGGGAGGGGCCACAGCGGGGCGACTGATTGTGGGGGGGTGCTACCCCTTCAAGAATGCAGAAAAGGCGTGTGATCGTCCCGGACTAGGAATGATAGTCTTCATGAGACAAAAGGTAATAGCATTTTTTTTTTGGGGGGGGGGGGGTTGGCTTTAATTATTATTGTAACGATGTATTCATTATTCATTTAACATATCAATGTGAAAAGAAAAGAAAAAATAGTGATAAAGGGACCTGTATACATAAAAAAAAAAAAAAAAAGATATGTATCTTCCTGCTGCATACTAATCTTGTGATGTAAAGCATATTGTTCTGTTTTCTTGTGGATCCCCCTGGCTCTTTGAGTCCAACCAATGATTTGCTACAGTAAGTGGATTATGCAGCTACTTTCTCTGGGTTCAGTAGAGTATATCCCTTCTACTGCAACAGTGGAGTCATATACAGGAACTTCAGGGGAGCAGCGGCGAATCAAGCAGATTAAAATTGATAAGTCTCCAGGACCAGATGGCATACTTCCCCGTTTTTATGGGTGTTATGTACAGTAATGGACGAGCCATTATTTCTAATATTTGTAGATTCAATAATTAGGGGGGCTGTTCCGAAGGATTGGCGCTTAGCAAATGTGTTGCCAATATTGCAAAGTGGGTCTAAGGGGGAGCCTGGGAACTGCCTACCTGTAAGTTTAACATCTTAGTTGTGGGCAAACGGTTTGAAGGTTTTTTAAGGGATATTATCCTGGTGAAAATGACCTTATTACTGCATAGCAGCATGGCTTTGAGGAATTGCTCCTACCAGACAAACAATTTTTATTAGGAGGTAAGTTCAAGATTGGATCAGGAATATCATATATCTTTACTTCTTAAAGCATTTGATACTGTGCCACGTAAGGGGAAACGTGTACATGGATGAGAAACTGGCTTAATGATAGGAAGCAGAGGATGGTTATTAATGGTACATACTCGTTACTAGCGTAGTAGGGTCTGTTCTGGGCCCAGTTCTCCTCAATATATATGTTAATGACATAGGGTTAACACCGATAAATGTAAAGTTATGCACATGGGAAGAAGAAATGTGTGCCATAATTACACACTAAATAAAGAAATGCTTGGGAATACCACAATGGCAAATGACCTAGGGGGGTTTTAGTTCACAATAAACTTAACTGTAGTAATGAATGCAGCAGCTGCCAAGGCAAGCAGGAACATTGGGTGCATCAAGAGGGGCATAGGTGCCCATGACCAGAGTATCATTTTACCTCTGTACCCCAGTGTAGAGTATCACTGGTCAAAGTCCATATGGAATACCATGTACATGCACCAAAACGCCTGAATAAGATTTTCCTTTCCTAGCATATGGTTAGCAAATGATCTTTTCTTTATTGTTTCATAGCGGAGTAAAACATCATTCAAGTTATATTGGTGAGGTACGGTGCATATAGATTTTAATTTGATAGCTATTTTGGTATGGTGGCTATTGGGATGCATGTTCTCACTGTAAAGTCAGTACTAAAATGACAAGGTGAGAGGGTTTCCTTCCTTGCCTTTTAATTTCAGTTTATTTGTCAAATAAGTGCTAAAGAAGGAGCTATTTTTTCATCTTGTCAGATGTCCCTATTCAGGTTGACCTTTTTTGCCCAATGGCTGTACACCTTTAGCCTGCTGTCTCTGGAATGCCCTTGAAGTGCTGCAGAAATAAATATTTCATTCACTCATATTCATAACTAGTACCCGCAAATTCCCCCTGCAGGTAACATGGGTCATCTGTGTTTTTGTGCCTGCTGTATTGCACTTTTGTTGTCTAGGCTCATATGAAATTAAGGAATTCTTGTTCAGTTATATCTTTAAATTCCATGTGTCATTCAGTTATATCCTTTAGTTTAGAGCTTTGTCTCATATGTATTATATATAATACAAGAGACTTTCCCTTTGCATACATTAATATAAAATTACAGACGTTTATGAGTGCTCTTCAGAAGCTGAATAGTTCCTGATTAATTTTGTTCTACTATTGCAACCCTTTATTGAGAGCTATTTTTAGATTACGGTAATGATCATGGTTATGTCATATCATGGCTACATGTATGTTCTATTCCTGTTGTTGGTTTATAGTATTATTCCTAAATTCATTCATATGCATGTTCAAATGGCTATATATATATATATATATATTTCTTTGCCATTTACATTTGTTAATGGTGATTTTACAGTTAAGAAATAGCAGACTGCTCCTTTTAATGTAAACTTTGTATGCACAAACATCCACGTGAAAGGTGAAACTTATCTTTTTTGTAAGTAATACACATTTAGTGGCTGTTTTGGAACTTTTTGGAGCAAGGTTCCACTGAAATATTCAGCGTGAGAGACCCATTCTCAGTTGAGACAGACTGAAAATAGGCACCACTCTGGTGCACTGCATTGAATACTCTGGGTGAATCTTTGACCACCCATAACTGTTGATAGCTGCATCTGTTAGAAACCTCTTGTGAAAGTCAGTGATCTGAGCACTCTGGTTCTATCTTGACAAGGGTTATACAAGAAGGGTGTCTAGCATAGGCAGGTAGACCAGAAAAAAACTTGCTTTTATTTGTAATCCATAAAATGTGGTTACAGGTAAGAAAAACGCATCCCCTTAAACCCCCAGTGCTGAAAAGCAGGTGACGCGTTTCAGGGTGCGCTACACCTTACCCGTATCTCTTCATGGCCGGCGCTGCTACTTGTAGTCTGTCTGTGCTTTGCCACTGGATCTCCACTGCTCTGGCATTTAGAGGAGCAGCCCACCAATCCTGAGTGGTTGGACGGAGAGGAGTGAAGTAAAGATAGCCAATGGACAGACACCATACACTGGCAGCAGCCAATAGCCTTCCAGATGGTATGGAGGATGCTGGCTAGCCAATAGGGGAGCACCGGACAAAGACCCTCTCCCATGGTTGCTATGTAGTGAAGGACTCCGCAGGTAGATATAAGCATACAAGGGGGGGTGAATATGAATGTGGCATGTTATACCTCACGCAGATTGTGCATTTATTACCTCATCCCCAGTTTAAAATTTGTGCAACAAGAAAAGGAAAAAATCAGAAACGTCAGGGAAACAACCTTGTCCTATACTGACTGAAGTTGAGATTGGGGAATTTTTTTATCACCACGTTAGTATTGGCATCTCGGGCTCGTGAGTGCATAAATAAATGAAGGAATAGCAAAATAAATGAGAAATTTGCAACAGCAACAGACATATAATATCGCAATCAAGGCAACATAAATAATATGGCAATGAGTACGTTACCAATCCTATATTAACCAAGAGTTGTACACAGGACCAGGTGAAATCTATCGTTCATGCCATATGGTATCTTGGTCCCCAAAATGAATAACTTTGAGGTATCTCTTTGGTGACTCTCCAAAATGTGGCATGCTACATTAGATTTTATAGTGGCCACACAGGTATTTTTGATGTGCTCCACAAACCTTGTTTTAAACATCCTCCTGGAGCATCCCACATATTGAATTCCACATGTCAGGCACGCCACCACATAAGTCACCCTATTGGTTCTACGATTAAAAAAAAAAACTCTATTGGCATGGTTTCTTTTATTGGTGCTAGAGGTGATGACTTTATCACCTATATGAGCAGCAAGCAGATACCACAGGGAAAAGGGTTTGCAGCGGTTTATGTAATCTCCTTCCTCTCTTTCCTGTCTGGCCCTAAAGGTGGTAGAAAAAAAAAAACAGCTAAAATTTCCTTGGTCAAATTATTGCTGCAAGGTCTGGCTCTGTCCTCTTTGATGCAGTGCATGCGTGGCTGCTCGTCCAATCAGTGCGCTCGAATCTGCTCACGTCAGCTTGTCTAAGGTGAGCGGATCTGAGCGCACTGGCAGCCGCATCCCCCGAGGCCCTCATTACATGACATTAAGGTCAATTCATGATTGCTGCGCAAAAAAAAACAAGGATAAACAATTCCACATGCACCTAGGCACCTGATTTGTGGCTTTGTGCTCTCATTTCCTCTTCAGGCGCCTTCCATCTGAAATTCTGCTGTTTTGAAGTGCAAATGGCCCTGCCCCATGAACATTTGGCTCGCTAAGCCCTTAAACCATAATTAATGGAAAAGCCCAAACCCTTAAAAAACAATTCCCCAGCATCTAAAATGAATATATTTTAAGATTTTAGTCACTTATTCTTTCCCCCACTGGGCTGCAACTCTGTTCGGGACTTTAGGATATGGGCGCCACCATCTTGACTCAGAAGCATCACACTTACTGAGGCGAGGAGAGTGGGATAAAGTACAGGGGGCGGGTTATAGCTGTGCTTTGTTCAGACAGAGCAGAGCTGGGGTCAGGAAAAGGTCAGCAATCCCAGAATGCAGAGCAGCACAGTCAGAAGGCACTTCCTGTTTGCAGGCTGCCTGATATTCCATGAGCCGCCATCTTGGATGTTTAAAAGCTCATAACATGCAGTAGATGCATGTAGGATGATTTTTAATGTGAGCAATCTGTATGTACAGGGTGTGGGAAACACATAAAATAGACTCTTATTCAGAGTGAAGGTCCACTTTAACTGCTCCCGATGACCCCCTTGTTTCTCCCCTTTCTTAACTGTTTCTCAATTGCGATTTTGTCTCCCCAGCTTCTATGTTTTAGGCAAATCTATTTTCTCCATTTTGGAGTGTATATCCGGTCACCTGACAGGGAATACACTTCGAAATGGGGAATACAGATTCACCTAAATCACAGAAGCTGGAGAGACAAAATCGCAATTGAGAAACAGTAAAGAAAGGAGAGAAATATATGGTTTATTGGGGATATCCTGATTCCAGGTCACATCCAGTGTTCTTTTTTCAAATGTTTAGTCCCAGATGTTGTCTTTACCCCTCCCTGCCCTTTCCCTATTTTTGTGTATTATTGCTTATTAATTGTGCTACTAATGTTATTTTTTTAATTTTTGGGGCCCAATGTCCAACCTTTTGGTGTTTTTATCATTAAACATTTTGAGATTTTTGACAACTTTTAACCATTTTTTTCTTCAAAACCCCCCAAAATGGGGAAAAATTTCTTTAAAAAAAAAAAGAAACTTGTGGCTGACACTTCCACTGCTAAAAAAAAACATGCCGGATGCTGCCGACGTTTGTTTTAGGAATTAAATATGCTTGTTAGTCAGTGAAGTCGGCAGTTTCCTCCAGCTTTTTGGAAATTGAAACATTTGCGCACACTTTTCTGCCTTTCAAACAGCCCATAAATCAGTCGCAGGTGGCAAATTTGCGCTTGCAGAGAATTTTAGGCGCAAGTTTCCACATTGGCACACACTCCTGCATAAATTTACATCTTAAAAAATATGCTTCAAATTTTGATGATCATTAATCAGGAGAAAACCCGAGCGAGAATTGGTGTTCCAAAAAATGCGCACAAATGCATAAGCACACGACCATGATCGACCCTATTGTGTCTCAATCAAAACATATTGTTGAGCAGAAATCATTACTGAATCTAAACATTTTGTTGAGCAGAAATCATTACTGAATCTAAACATATTGTTGAGCAGAAATCATTACTGAATCAAAACATATTGTTGAGCAGGAATCATTAGAACTTTCCATGACAAGCGGACATACATATCTGTCATAGAGTGAGAACCATCTAGAACAGGGGTTCCCAAGCTGTTTTCACCACTTTCCATTTCCTAATTATGTCAAGTACCACCTAGGTAGTACATGTGGGATGTCAGATGTTAAAATGCACAAATGCATGAAATACACATAAATCATTTGCATAACAAGGTGGAGAAGTTTTGTACTTATTGAGCAAATCAGATTTGAGTAAAGTATAGACGGCAGCAGACTTTTGGTTGGAGAATAGGTCAGCGTTCAACCTCTCTGAGTACCACCTGAAAGGCTGTAAAGGGCCACCAGTGGTACTAGTACCACCTGTTGGGAACCCCTAATCTGGAATATCATCCTGGCTAGAAAGAAATGAGATATATGGGAAAAACAGCTTACTTCTTACTTTCAGTGTGCTCTACTGTGGGTATCTTATCATTATTAGGAATATGTTTAGAAAATCTTTCATTGGTCAAAGGAAAAATAGCTATAACTTTATATGTCTCAAGAACTTTTACTGTTTAGAAGAAACTCTAAATAACTGCACAGAAAATAGTTTGTGTATTGATCTGCTCTCGGCTGACTGCATGCCTTCATTTTCAATAACATTCTAGGTCTACCTGTAAACGCCATTCTTTATAAATAAATAATGCAGACTTAATTTCCTGCATGGCCATTATAGATTGTGGCTTACAATGAGCATTCTAATTACACTGGCCTTTCAAGAAAAAACAATGATCAGATCCTCATTCTTTCATTTAGAATTTAGTTGCCTGACATAGTGACAAGAGCCAACAGCACTTCTACCACGATTAATTGAATTAATTAAAACCAGGATTTACATTGCTTTGTTAACTCATGTGTGACACTTGGCCATAAAAGGTTCACTGAAGTTGTTAGTCCAGCAGGAGAGATTGGCACCATAAAAAGCTGTTGAGCAGTATATTATTTTGCTGCTTAGTAATGGCTGCATTTTCCGATTATAATGATTTAATGTTTTCTTTAAAGAAATAACTAGATGCACTGACCCTAAAATTAAATCCTAATTGGGAGGATCCACTTAATAGCTTTTTTTAAAATGTAAAACCTAGTTGGTTTTGAGGGTTATTGGGAAGGGGATTGCTAAATAGGGTTTTAGAAAAAAAAATGCCAGCAGTCTCTGTACCAGTGGCTGTAGATGGTGATCCAGCCACTGGCCAAGGCGTTCATGAAGACCCCTAATCCCTGCTACTATGGGTCTGCCTTTGGGGTGCTGTACCCCTTGTGGATCTTAGATAAATGGTGGAATATTGGAACCACAGGATTTTCCTCTAACAAATATTTCACCATTTTGGTACCCACAAGGCCTGACCCTCCTCAAGGGGTTTTGACAACTTTAATTTAAAATTCTCTGTGGGATTTTGTTTTAACTTTTCATAGATGTTGACATCTTAAAGTTGTTGCAATGCCTCCTGTCTGTACATTTCTGCATCTAGCACTACAACTGCTCCTCCTTTATCCGCCTGGCAAATTACTATATTCTTATTGTCCCACAACTTCTTCTATGGGTGCCCCCATTTTCCCTTCACTTGCACATTTTTTGTGGGTTGGTGGGAAGGTGAAAATCTACATTGCAATTTGATACATGCTTATTTTCGTTATATCAATGATCTGTTGATTGTCTGGGCTGGCGCTGAGGGGTTCCTCCTAGCTTTTGTAGACTATTTGAATAACAACTATATTAATTTACGATTTACAGTCCACTTTGATGCAATCCAAATAGATTATCTGGATTTACGGCTTTCAGTAGGTGAGGATGGTAACACAATTGTCAATAAGTCTTCTAGAAAGCCTACAACTGGTAATTGTATCCTGCAGGAAAATAGTTGCCACCCTTACCAAGCTATCAAGGTTATCCCTGTCTGTGAGATGCTCTGGGTTCGGGGAAAAATGCTCCTGACGGGAGGACTTTGAAACACAGCTGATATCTCTCGGTTGTCGATACGGGGATACATACATACATAGGAAGAACACCTATAAAGGAAAGGTCATGGAGAGTGGGAGAAGAAATACACTTGCCCCTTAAAAAAGAGGTTTGCAGAGCACTTATACTGGATAAAATCGAATGATGTCTTTAGACGTTTAAATGTTGCTAGATACCTTTTGGGGAAGCATGAGGGGGATACAACTAGCATCACAGTGAAAGCAGTACAGAAAATTAAATCAGGACCGGGGGGGGGGGGGGGGGGGAGATTTGCAGCGGCTTTCATTTAAAGCTGAGGCTAAATGGATATTTAAAATGAAGGCCTAACTTCTAAGTGGTATATATCCCTTTTTACTGAATACATTGACATTTTATGGGAGTGCAGACTGGCATCTTTCAATGCATGTCGAGAAGTGGACTAGCCAGGTCGGGCACCCAGTTGGAGATTATATGCAACAGCTTGAGAGTTAGTTCCTTCATATTTGAATCTCTTTGACTCACCTGTGCAGAGAAAAAAGTTCCAGTAAAGCAGTGATCAGCAACAAAATGTTTCATTAAAACATACTGTTTACTTAGAAATATTAAAATAATACCCACATCCTGATGATGAAAGTACCCTCCCAAAATGTTTAGGGAGCACATGAGAGTATGAGGGTACGGTCATGAGGGTACCTTCCCCCCTGTCGTCAGGATGTGGGTATATGTCCATTCTTTTATTCTTTCTAAGTAAATGCTAAGTGTTAATTACACTTTGTGCTGGAACTTTTTTACTTAGCACTTGGACACTTTGGGGACTACAGCACTCCCATTCATGCAAAATGGGATCTGCTACCTGACACTGAGGAGCTGTTTAAGCTTCTTTTCTCCTCACATTAGACTTTTTGAAATTCTCAAATCTGGGGCGTGGGCATTGCCCAACAAGAGTAGGAGGGGGAAGTTTAACTACTTCAGGCAATTAATGCGTGAGGATTGCAGGTGACTGTGTCCCCTGCATTGTTTAGGTTCTTGGTTGAACCCTTTGTAACCCTACAGCTAGCCAGTTGATTGATACTGTATGAATGAGTTAGTACCTGACCAGTTGCAGGCTACTGCCAGTCGACCTAGTTTAAGGACTCCTAGCCTTTTTTCCACCACTAACCGTTTGTGAGAGTTCCTCTTGTGATTTAGAAGTGAGTAATTTAGAGCGCTCCCACCTTTGAACCAGTGAGCTGTCAGTCCAAGGATACATCTTTTAGATAGCCTATAGATAACATATTTGTGGGCAGTTTCTTGAAAATTACTCTTTTACATCAGTACCAAAACTTCAGGATCTTCTGACCACACCCCGGCCATTTGGAAGTCATGTAGGTTTTTAGAATTCCCTGATTCCCCTGAGGGTTCTTCTGCTAACAGCTTTTGCATTATGGTATTTGTTCTGAACCCACCTTGGTCTGGGAAGAGATTCTCACATGATCAGGACACACACTCACAGCTTGGGGTCTTCTTCCTATCGCCCACACACTGGATGTGGTCATACATGTGGCTATCAGCATCTCATGGAAATCAATCCCCTAAGAGAGTAACTTCCATTCAGCAGGCCTCCAGGTCATAGATGGTTCTATTTGCCTATATTCTGCCCTCTCTTGATCTGCATTGCATTTGGATGTTTCAACTTTAAATCCTGGGTGTACTGTCCAGTGAGGTAAATGTGATATTCCAAGTATACAGCACGTCCTGCTCCAGAAGATACCCTACACATGGGTAATACATCCACTAGATGGCGCTGGACTGCAGAAAACAGCTTGTGGCTCCTCCCGGCCCCACATAAACCAGGGACCTCCCACAAATTCCCCAGTTCTTATCTGCAGTCTGGGCTGCGAAGAATAGAAGATGGCTCTTTATGCTACGCAGGTGAGAGGGGCTATTAGCCTGTGGCCCTGTAGGACTATTCCCACCCGTTCTGAACCCACTGCCTCCCAGCTTAGGCTGCACTGGTTCGGGTGAAGGTAGGAAGCACCGGGGTCTGGTGCTAAGGAGCACTGCTCCAACCGCAGTCCCTGCTTTAAAGGGTAGGCGGTATAGGCCCGTGGTGAGCCTTGTGGGATGCCCCTCCCGCTATCTGGGGTCCCCTTTACCCTTGTCCCCTGGGATGGACCCCTTCTCTTAGGTGCTCCCCTGCCTCGCTCTCCCTGGAGACATCCCCGGGGGAGGGGGGGTGTGTTTGTGTGCGGAAGTAGTCCAGGCAGGGTGTAGAATTGTTTTATCCATTTAATTTGCCTTGCATGGTTGTGCTTATTGCCGCCGCGCGCTTGTGCTGCGCTCCGCGCACGGCGCCGTCATTGGCCTGTTCAATCACGTGGGCGCGTTTTCGCGCTCTTCGGGGGGGGCGGGCCTTGCAGATGACGTTTTCCGCATCACTTCTCTGCGGCCCGCCCCTCGAGGTATATGACGGGCGCCATTTTACCTGCTGTGCTGCGTTGCTGCTTCTACCTACCGCGGTCCATAAGTGCCCCTGTGGTGCAGCTCTTTTTTATATTTTTGATTTACTTGGATTGTTTGCTTATGGGGATGTCTGTTTATGTCTTTCAGGCGGGTCAAACTTTTTGTGGTTTCTCCCGGTCCTCTCCCCTTGATTTAGCGCTAATCCTATATTGGAGGGCTATTGTACTTTATATCTCCCACTTCCCTAGCATGCTCTTGGGGCATCCCGGGTAGCTATATTTAGCGTTAATCCTATATTGGCCTGCGGTGCCACATTAATTACCATATGGAGGCGTCTCAGGATAATGTGCTTGGGGTTCCTTCGGGACAAGCCCGGCTGTGTATTGTGTGTGGGGTATCCCCTGTAAGTGATGATGTCAGGGTGTGTGTACCCTGCGCCCAGCAGGTACTTGCCCTGCAGTCTGGTTTACCTGCGGCTGGGCCTAGTGCTGCGCCCACTCTGGCTTCGCCTACCCCCCCACGCTTACATCTGACTCCTAGTGAGGTGCATACCAGTGGGGAGTCTCAACCTGATTTGGCTGCACAGGTGGCCAGCATTGAAAAGCATATTGCTGAGTGTGCCCCGCGTAAGGCTTCTGCTAAGAAGCGGCATTTATCACCCGCTGTTTCTCTCTTTCCAATGGAGACCGAGGAAATTTTTGACATTACCGGTTATACTCCCCTGGAGGAAGGGGAATTGTTTTCTGATTCAGAATCATCTGAGGGGCAGCCTAAGGTTTATGGTGATACCGGGTCTGGGGCTGACCCATGGTCCTCAGATGACACTGACAGGCTTTTGGCTCATATTTTTGAAGTGCTCTGTATTTCCCCTCCTGTCGTGGCTCCGCAGCAGCAGGGTGAGCTTTTTCATACGGCTAGTCCACGCTTGGAGTTTCCTGAACAAACTCACTTTAAAAATCTGGTGCTCTAAGAATGGGAATGGCCTAGCAAGCTTCCTGGGCTGCCAAAGTATTGGGATAAGAGGTATCCCTTTCCTGCTGAGGTGGTTAAGCGTTGGTCATGTCCTCCCAAAGTTGATGCACCTGTTCTGGGACTGTCCAATACTTCTGTCATGCATTCCCCTGGCTCTACTACTCCGAAGGATGGTGAGGACCGGCGCATGGACCAGCTGGCTTGCCATGCTTTTGCTTGTGTGGGGACCGCACTGCGCCCGGTTTGTGCCTCTGCCATTACAGCTGTTGCTATTAAAGGCCTGCTCAAGAGTCTCTTAGGTGGGGCCTCTGATGACGCGGGAGGAGAGGTGTACAGTTCTCTCCTGTTTTGCTATGAATTTGTTGCATATGTTCTGTCTGCTATGGATGATGCCATTAGAATGTGTGGGAGGACATCTGCTCTGTTGGTGGCTATACGTTGCTCTGTCTGGCTGCGTCAGTGGATAGCTGATAACACTGCTAAGAAGGCTCTCACTGGCTTTCCCTTTAAGGGGCTGTGCCTCTTTGGTGAACGCTTGGACTTGTTTGCTAAGGGCAGCAGGTTACCTCAACGTAGGAGGCAGTCCCGCTCAGCAGAAGGTGGAGTGTCTTCAAGCTCAGGCCCAGCTTCTTCTGTCTTGCCCTTATCCCTCCATTCGGCAGGGGATGCATCTGGTGGGCCTGATGGTGTCTTGCTTCGAGGCGGTTCCATGCGCTCAGTTTCATATGAGACCTCTTCAACTTCACCTCTTGTCAGTATGGGATCGGGACCCTGTGTCCCTGGATCAGGTGTTTGTTCTGTCCCCTCTGGCCAGGCGGTCTCTCTCGTGGTGGCTGGACTCAAGGAACCTGTTGGTGGGAAGATCCTTTCTGACCCCTTGCTGGGAGACAGTCACCACGGATGCCGGTTGGGGGGGCTTCTTGAAGTCCCTGCAACTCCAGGGTCAGTGGGGTCCTCAGGAGGCCCACACTCAACATTCTGGAACTAAGGGCGATAAGATTGGTTCTCGCTCAATTGACTCCACACCTTCAGGGTCGGGCTGTTCAGGTCCGCTCGGACAACCAGACAGCGGTTGCCTACATCAATCATCAGGGAGGGACCTGGAGCAAGAGGGCCCTCAAGGAAGTGTCCCTGATTCTGTCCTGGGCGGAGGAGAATGTCCCCTGTCTCTCAGCTGTGTACATCCCAGGGGTGGAGAATCTGGAGGCAGATTCCCTCAGCAGGGGGATGTCTCGTCTGGGGGCGTGGTCCCTCAGCAGCAGGGTGTTTCACTTCCTGTGCCACCGTTTGGGTTGGCTGGATGTGGATCTGTTTGCGTCCCGTCACAATCACAAGCTTCCAGTCTTTGTCTCGCTATCCCAGGACCCTCTGGCCTTGGCCATGTATGCGCTAGCAATGTCTTGGAAGAGCTTTCAGCTCCTTTATGTGTTTCCTCAGTTCCCTCTGCTGGGCAGGGTGCTGCGCAAGATCTCCCAGGAAGGAGTGCCAACCATTCTGGTGGCCCCCCGTTGGCCAAGAAAAGTGTGGTTCGCAGACTTCGTGCAGTTGGCAGTAGATCAGTATGCCCTGCCCAAGGTTCCAGATCTGCTCACTCAGGGGCAGCTACGCCATCCAAATTTACAAACGCTGGCTTTAATGGCCTGGCTGCTGAAACCTCCATCTTGATGGAAAAGGAGCTACCTGCCTCTGTTGTTAGTACCATGATTCAGGCTAGGAAGAAGTCCTCGTCATCTATCTACTATAGGGTATGGCATGCTTACATTGACTGGTGTGAGTCTAGGTCGCTTCCCTGTCGGGTGTTTTCTATTCCCAGGATTCTGGAATTCCTGCAGCATAGTTTGGATTTGGGTCTTCCACTTAGTACCCTCAAAGGTCATGTTTCAGCCTTGGCTATTTTCTTCCAAAGATCTTTTTCCAATCATCGTCTGGTTAAGACCTTTTTTCAGGGGGTTACTCACGTGCGTCCTCCTCGTAAGCCTATGTTACCAGTCTGGGATTTGAACTTGGTATTGTCTGCCTTGCAGGGGTCTCCCTTTGAGCCTTTGCGTGAGGCACCTTTGTCCATTTTGACGCCTAAGGTAGTCTTTTTGGTGGCTATCACTTTTGTTAGGCGTGTTTCTGAGTTGACGGTGCTTTCTATCTCGCTTCTATCTCGCTTCTATCTCCTTACTTTGAGAGACACCAGGACAAGGTGGTGTTTCGTTTTAAGCCAGATTTTCTGCCTAAGGTGGTGTCTGCTTTTCATCTCAATCAGGACATTGTCCTGCCTTCTCTGTGGCCTAATCCTATTAACTCTAAGGAGCAGGGTTTGCATTCTCTGGATGTGGTTAGAACCCTGAAGTTCTATTTGGTGGCTACTGAGCCTTTCAGGAAGACTGATGCACTTTTTGTTCTCCCTTCTGGGCCTAAGAAGGGTTTAGCTCCAGCTAAGTCCACCATCAGCAAGTGGATCCGTCAGGCTGTGATTCAAGCCTATTCTGCTAAGGGGAAGGAACCTCCTTTCCGCCTTACTGCTCATTCTACTCGTGCTATTGGTGCCTCTTGGGCTTTTTTAGCGCCAAGCTTCTGTTGAACAAGTTTCCAAGGCCGCTACTTGGTCTTCTGTTCATAGTTTTTCTAAGTTTTACAAGGTTGATGTTAGGGCCTCAGCTGATGCTGCTTTTGGCTGCAAAGTTCTGCAGGCGGCAGTGGTTTAAACTGCCCGCTGTTGCTTTTGGGGATTCCACCCTACCTTACGGACACTGCTATTGGATGTCCCATATATAAGGAATCTTCTGGAGCAGGACGTGCTGTATACTTGGAATAATACAATTCTGTGATTACTCACCTGTAGAATTGGTATTATAAGTATACAGCACGTCCTACTCCATCCCACCCTTGTTATCATTATTCTTATTTACCTCTGTATGGTGATTGTTCATGTTTATTTGAATTATGGTTATTATAGTTCTCACGGCTTCTTGTTAACTGCTTGTCAATACTGGGGAATTTGTGGGAGGTCCCTGGTTTATATGGGGCCGGGAGGAGTCACAAGCTGTTTTCTGAAGTCCAGCACCTTCTTGTGGATGTATTACCCATGTGTAAGGAATCTTCTGGAGCAGGACGTGCTGTATACTTATAATACCAATTCTACAGGTGAGTAATCACAGAATTGTATTTTTAGTACTTCAATGAAAGGATTTTGCAGTGAGTGAGAAAAAGCAATTTGTCAAGTTGCCATGTAAAGTCCAAGTGCTGTAAATACATTTTTGAGCCCAATCACCAGCTTGACAGAACATTTTTGGCATTGTGGTGCACCATTATTTAGCAGGCATCAGTATTTTTACCTCTTAGCTGCTCTAATTATGTAAGGATTGTGAGATTAAATTAATGAGTTTAGATGCTTGACTCGCTGTTGCCGAAGTAATCGTCTTACTTTGGGGCTCAGTATCTGACTTTGCATTAGATGAAGAGTGATTATTGCACTCTCTATGGAGAAGTTCTGTTGTTTTTCTTTTGCTTCCTTACCATTTATTTACAGGGCTCGGTTCTTATTATGGAATGTGGGTGGTATCGCTGAAAGTGTAACATCACTGAATCTAAACTGATTTTTAGTATTATGTTCTACTAAATATCGTTAGGAAATTTTTTTATATTTATTCCCTCTAGAGCTGTATTTTGCTCCACATTTTTATTTTCTTGTTTATGGTGGTTTTACATGAAGTTAGATGAGCAGTGAAGCAGGGAATTTGATATGATTGGGTCAGCTAATATCTGGGACAGAGCTGTCACAATCCTTTAAACTGATTTTATGGATAAGCGCTGGCTCTCACTGGGGGGGGGGGATTTAACAATTTAAAGTAACATTCTTCTATATTCTACATCTCCGGATACATGTTCATCCAGCTCATAATGCTTTAGATGTTCAAAGCCTAATAGCCTCGTGGCTGGCAATGCCATTGTGAGGATTCTGGAAAAAATAGGTTTTGGCTTCTTTACCTTCCAGCATGCTTGCTACCAGTAACCATGTGTGACAACTATAGGGTTTGAGGTGACCTTAGGACAGTAAAGCAACAATTTAAGCAGCTGTAAGGTGGAAACCAGTTTGTTCTTATCAAGCAAATATTTGTTATATAACTGTGAGTAACATTTTATGTGAATTATATCAGCAGATCAGTCTAGCTGACCTCTTTCCTGACAGCTCAGATCTTTCCAGTTATAGACACTAGAGGGCAACATGTTTGTCCATGCACATGCTCAGTCGAGTCACATGACCACCAAATAATAACCAGAGTAAATGCTATTGATGCATTTACTGCAGTTAGATGGTAGGTTGTCACCGGTACCTGGGGTCTTGTAGACTGCAGTTCACAACACAGCTGCTGAAGGTTGCATGGGGGAGAGAGTATTTATGGGGTGATTGAGGCGGTCCCACAGATACCCAATTGAGTTAAAGGAAAACTCCTTTTCGTCAGGTATTTGGTTTTCTGCCATATTGTTTTTCTCTTCCGGGTACCAGGTGAGCTCATGAAACTTGTTGGCAAAATCAAGCAGCAGTAATTACCTCCACTGGTGAGAACGCTACCAGTAACCCTACAGTAAACTACTAGAACACAAGATTGTGACCCCTTATCTGTAGAGATTTGATTTATGCAGAATGGGTTAAACCTGTTGTCTCTGCCTTAGCCAATCAGATGATTAGAAAGCCAAAGTCAGGAAGTCTCTGATATGTACTACAAAATACCACTATTGTTGCTTTTATAACAGTTACAAACCAGAAAAAATGAGATCAGAGATAAGTTAAGCACATTGAGCACATCATACAGGGAACACTATAATGGAAGCTTTTAAATAAGGCCATTGAATGTGGAATTACCCATTGAAGTCTAGAGAATATGGAGTCATAGTACTACTTGCTTTTGATTTTGTTTTGTTTTTTTAACTATAATAGATAAATAAACACTAAAAATTACCAGCATAATAATTCATTTTTGCAAACAGGCTACAAAAAAAACTGAAGGGGGAGGGAGTTGCCCTATTTCTGTTATTTATACAGGATTTATACAGGATATTTCAGGGGCTGGGAACCAATTCACTGCCCAGTCGCATGTATTAAACCCCACGCCACGTCAAGGTGCCCCTATTGGTGGCGCCCCTATTTGAGTGCCCAAAGTCGGGATCTGCAATGCAATCAAATATTTCAGAGCTACTCGCCTGGGAAGCTGCCAGCCTCCCTTTAGAACAATCCACAGGGAGAGATCCATATTGACTGAATCTCTCCCTGTGTGCGCTCATGGCAATTCAAGTAAGGGGGAGGGAGTTGCTCCATTACTATTATTTATACTATACATTTATTTTATACAGTGATGATAGGGTTAAACTCAGTGAATTGATTCCCATGCCCTGAAAGATCCTAAAATAATATAAATAATAGTAATGGAGCAACCTCCCCCCTTACTCAGTACAAAAAAAAAAAACACCTGACAATCCACAGACCCGTAAAAAATACTGCTGAACAGCTGTTGATTAAATAGTTGCTGTAAATAATGATCAGCATTACAAAAAAAAAAGAAAAATTAAACGGAGAGAGGAGTCTTGTATTTTGTTTGCAGCCTTTTGTTTCCAACAGGAGATATAGGTATGCCTCTTGGGTGGCTGGTTCTACTGCTTTCTAATTAAATTGAAGTGGAGCAAGTCAGCCAGGAGGATATAGGCCCCGAAGGTGGAGACACGCCTTCGTTCTTGCAGTCCACGCCCGGGGGAGGTTAACCCATTCGTCTCTAAATTCTTCTGATGTCCTGAAGTAATAATGGAAGAGAAATTTATTCTACAGGTGAGTACTCACAGAATTTTCTTTTTCAGCATCTTTGACTAAATCAAGCAGCATTAATCACCTCCCTAGGTGAGCGTGCTATCAGTAACCCTTTAGCTACTGGAACACAAGATTGTGATAGTCTCATATAAAAAGGCTGAATTAGAGGAGGAGGGGGTTAAAACGTGTGGGCTCAGGAATGTGGAGCATTTTCTCTGTCTTAGCCAATTAGATGATTAGCAAGCCAGAGTCAAGAAATCTCAACTGGTGTACATTGGTAAGGTAAACACAGAGGTGGAAATAAATAAAATAACAAAAATGAACAGATAGGCTCAGCACCTTGTGAACATTTTTACAGACAATGAAAACTTTTAAAATTCCATCGAAAGTGGATTTACCCTTTTAATGTTTTTTTTTTCTTCTGCCTTGTTGAAAAAAATATTCTCTGCACAAAGATTTCATATATTTTTCAAGAATAGATGGGGTTTTTACCATCTGCATTGTGACTGTGCTATACTGGCTCAGCTTTGTATTTTACAAATAATCTCTCACCAGATAGGCCCCTATTGGATATAATGGTCTGCTCTTTTTACATATTAATCAGTTGTCAATTCAGCACCAGAAGAAGTGCATTTGGAGTAAAAAAAAAAGTTGCACTTTAGGTTGAAAAATCATATAAAAGTACACGTTTTATAGCTGGTGCTGAATGGACCTCTAGGTGGCCAATGGGAATGGCACTTTCTACTCCAATCCTTTGATTTATCACCAGGTTCAAAAGTGACATTCCCTTTTTTAGATATGTATTTTTTTTTACCGCCTGTAAAAAGTGCATTTCTTTGTTATTTTTGCATTTTTGTTGTTGTCCGGGAACAGAAGTATTATTGTGTAGGTCAACATATGGCAAATATTATTGTGTAGGTCAAATATTTTTTTTTATAAAAAAAAGCTATATAGCCATTATAAAATAAAGTTTCACCATGTGTTGTGCTGTCTTCTGTGATGGGAGTGGCAGTGTTGAATGATGCAAGCATGCTGTGTGTATTGCACTGGAGTAAGCTAGTCTTGTCTGGCCGAATGGAGGGTTCCATTCAAGCCTATCAATTAGAGAGGGGGTGTCAACCTGACTCAAGCCTCAGGATTGGAGGGGTGGTGGCACTAGATGGAGCAAACAGGAAAACGGAATTCTTCTTTCTTTTGGCACAGAGCACAGAGACAGCTTGGGACTGACACGGCATCAGGTAGGCGGACAGGCAATCGATTTTAAAGTTTGACTGTTCAATCCCCTTAAGTCTGGACATCTATGCAAATATTTTTTTGGGGGGGCACCTTTTAATATATTTAAAAGCTGAAATATTAACCATGCATTAAGAGGTTAATTTACGCGTTCTTAGTCGGAGGGTTTGTTTTGTTGAGAAGTATGACGTCTAACTGCGGTAAACAAAGTCTAAGCCCTGGTTACAGGGCTTAGTTTTTAAGAAAAGTTCAGCACTGTAAAACAAAGCAACTTGAACAACTCCTCATTCTACACATTACAACATTCTCAAAAAATGTACATAAGAACCTTACCGTATTTTTCTCCATTTTCGCACCTGCCCAAAGGATGCACCTAGGATATCAAAAATAAAAAAAATATTCTGAACCAAATGGTGTGCTAAAATCCCCCCCCCCAGAACAGGACATGGCAATCCCCCAAATAATCCCTATAACACATAGTGAGGCAGATTCCCCCCATCCCCAAAAACAAGCAGCATGCAGAATCCACCTCCCAATATAACAGGCAGCTTGCAAAATTCCACCATACCAGGGTAGTGTGACAGATCCCCCCTATCCCCAAAAACAAGCAACATGCAGAATCCCCCTCCCCATATAATAGACAGCATGCAGAATACCCCCATAACAGGGGAGTGTGGCAGACCCGCCCCCCCCATGCAGTGCAGGTGACAGATTCATCATTCACAGTGCTAAGGGGATCAATGACATTGGGGTGCGCTGGCTGCGGAGAGTAGCGGCTTCTGGATCGCCATGCAAGTATGACATTTTTATTAACTAAATGGCTAAGCGGTATGTGCGGATGGGGGGGGGGTCTGCCACATTAGCCTTCACTCTGAGATGCATGGGCATTTTCCCCAAGCTTTTGGGAAAAAAATAAGTGCGTCTTTTATATGGTGAGGAATACTGTAATTTGTTTAAAGTTACTAAGAGCCATTCTCAAGTGCTCAATCATATCAGGGATCAGATTTTTTTTTTTCAGATGCACTGCGCTTATTAATGCCCATGTCAACTTATTCATGACTCCTTTCATGATCAGTAACGAAAAAGAGAAAAATAAAAGGGAAATACAGGCAGATGAATGAAGAAAACGTAGGAGGAAAATAGAAGCATGGGAGGGCTTCTCTGTTAAATTTCGTTAATCTAGATACATAAACAATGCATTTTGTAAAAGACTTTCCTGTAACATGGCAATTCAAACCTTTTTTTTTTTTTTTAGACCTTGCTTTATGGAAACAATTAGGACTTTGGACAAACATATACACTATTACTAATCCCACTACACCCTGATTATCATTTTTTGTTCTTTTACTTACTGCCCTCTAAACAATGGTACAGAACTCCCCTGGTGAGGATAGAAATGCACAGGAACAATTTTTCTCTCCAGCCATACGAGAACTGAACTGCTCATTCTCTGCACTCATGGGTCATTTCTGGAAACCAAAGGCAGACTGAACCAGTATCACAAATGTACAGTAGTAAATTCAGACTATATAGGCAAAGAGTCACTTCTAATTATGTGTTTTTCTATTTTATTATTCTACTAATCTTATGGTATTCTTATTATAATGTTGATGATATTTGATTGCATTGCAATGTTAAATGGTACTGTCCTTTCTCCATCTCTTGCTGGGAAAAAATCCTAGTATGTACTTATTATATACATGGCCGGAAATCTAAATACTATCCTCACTGGGCCTTATGGTCCAAAACAATTCACAACCGTTTGCACTCAACCCCCCCAAGAAAATCTTCCACTCTCAACATCTACATTATGTAATGTTGTTTGCTCTTCCTTTTACAAGATGCACAGCTTCAAGTGCCCCAGGTCACAGAAGAATCATGTGAGGCATATTAAAACAATGTTGCGAGAACTATAAGAGGAAAAGCTGAAATTTAAATGCCAGGAAAGCGTGGAGTCATGTGAAGTCTAATAAATTGCAGGCAGAGCTCACAAATGAAATGACTACAGTTTAGCTTGTGTGCAGAAGCTATTCAGTTATGTAATGTGTTATATAATGTCAGTGTGTGAAGATTTTCTGCAGATTTCTGTAGAGCTGTGTAGTCTCTTGCATTTATATGTAGTGATCCCAATAAGCATTTATTATGTATCTCTGGAGAACCTGTTTCTGTAATTCTTCACAGGATGCTTAATCATTCCACATTGCCCATGAGATCTGGTCGTGGGGAGTTTTAATGAGGCCATTTTAGCTTTTTCAGCTTGTTCTGCTATAGTACTTTTTAATGGCATTGCACACCTCATTTTTTTTCAAGGTGAGGGTAAAAAAAAATCCACTGTCCTGCAGAGGAAGGGTGATTTATTGTATGCGTGATTTATGCAAGGTCTCCCCCCACTAACACATTCCCCTCCTCTACTGAAGGGTGGGGGGTTACAGACACATCCCAAATGCCAAACATGCTTTCTTTCTTTCTAGCAGATACAATTTCTTGGATTTCTTGAGCAGCTTTTTTCCACAAAGAAAGACGCTAACTTTGGTGCAAATATAACAGTGTTCCTCTCGGGCGCCGGGGCAAGCACAATGGAATAGATCATTTAAATTCAGGTCATGTAGGTGACAGAGCCCAGGGTACATAGATCCATGAATCGGTTGACTCTTTCCCTTTGTGTACAGATTTTTCAGCGGTGTCTAAGCCCTGTGTTCTTGGTTGGTGCTTGACAATATACACACTCAAGTTGAAAGGTGAGGAGCAAGGGGCCATAGAAGGTCTGTTGTCTCATGTCAAATTAGGGTTCTTGCATACAGATGAGCAAATCTGCTTAAGCTGGCTGCTGGATTTTTATTTAAACATTTTGTAAACATACATACAGCAACACAATTGACATACCAGCATGCATCACATTTTTTATATAGATGGCCATTTTTATTTTGCTTTTAGGTTGTCTATCATTAATAGTACAAATTAAGCTATTTTTGTTTTTGATCATTTTTTCCTTTTTTTAAAAAATGATCGCAGTAAATATATACTCTTTATTGTCAGCTGCTTATCATTGCCTGTAGGACATGTCTTCGTAGTTGCAAAATGCTGCTTATATCCTTTGCAAAATAAAGAATAGGCAAAGCCCATCACATGCTGAGATGGTAATAAAAGAAAATATTTGGTATGGAAGTGCCACTAGATGGCCTAAGGGAGTTTCCTTGGGTTAGTGCTGTATATAGATTTAAGCGGTATTAAAGGAACATAAACCAGGACTTTGATATTAACCTATTTGCACATATTTCCTTTACAGTTGAACGTTCAGTGAACTATAGGTAAACACAAGACACGTTTCCCTGTCTATGCATTGTACGCTGAAAATATTTCTAGCTTCAATGATTTTTATTGAAATGTATTCTATGTACCAATGCAAATCTTGGTTCCAAAGATAAATCATCTTAAACCACAAAAAGAATATATAAACATACATACACACATACACATAGACATATTGCATCCCAACTGACAATATGTTGTCTCCCCATGTCAAAAAAAGAATCAAGAGAGAGGAAAATGAAATGACAATGATATTAAAAAAGATAATGTAGAAATCGGGAGGGGTATAGTCCTATTGTTGCATAATGTATGTTATAGTAAAATTCCCTTGCATCTTTATCATGTCTTTTTTTAATTATCTTCTGTATCCTGCTATATGCTATGTAGTTTTTCATGAGTCATGACCCCTTTAAGTTTGCTGTGAATATACTCAAACTTAATTTAAGTTTCCAGGAAGTAGGAAGTGCTACTTTACTGGCGAATAATACATAAAATATGAGTGTTTGGCTTGCCTTAGGGATATTCAGCAACATGTAACCCAATAACATTTGCAATGGGTTCCTGGGTGGAACAATTCCCATGAGTTTGTGTATCAAACCAATTATTCCCACCAAGTGTGATAAAGAATAACCTGGTTTCTACAAACGTAGAGGGAAGATGCATCTGGCTAGGCGTTTGTGATTCTCGCCATTACCATATACCATATTTAAAGTATTTTGTAGTTTACCTCAATTAAAGATGTATTAATTAGCCCTCTTGCTGCTCCTGATGCTAATTTGCTCCAGGTAGACACATCAATATCCTCTACCATGTCTTCCTCCTTTGCCCTCATGTATGGAAGTTTAGTGTCCAGTTTAGTGTCCAGTGTAGTCAATGATTTAATGTACTTGCCTTCCCAGGAGATCCCGGGGTCTCATAAATAGTGCAGATAGTCCAATTCTCATCAGTCACTTCTTATTGCTGATACTAGAGAGACTTGATGTATGATTAGCACAAATGTTCTTCAGGCAGATTCATGCCTCGAATCCTCTGTAAAAGTACTCAACAAACCTTTCTAGACACATGTGACGAGATGTGGTTAGTTGTCTGTTTATAATACACTGCTTGTCTCTGCGCATTTACTTTGTCTGACAATATCTGAGATTGTCTGATTGCCATTCATATTCTTCATTTGCAGCCTATACATTTGCTGAATTTCTGATCTAGCCACAGGTCTATTGCTTTTGCTGCAGATTGCCTCAATCTGTCCACTGAGGATAGTTTTACAGTTCGGCTACCAACCACAAGATATGGTTATGGATTGGGGCGTTCTTTAATAGTTACTAAAATATTAGAATGACAAATTCTTTAAATGCCAAATTTTAGTTTCATAATGCCACCTAAAAAGGTAAAAAGCATTATGCAGATCATTTTTAAGGCTACTTTTTTGGGTTGTGATGAGTTGGTGAAGGCTACCAGCGGGGACACAGGAGGGACACCATTTATTCTCAAATAGGTGAATTCATTTCATGTAGTTGTGTTTTGTTTAGAAATGCCTTCTCTTTCTTGATTGCACACAAGTACTGGCGCATTGCACTTTATTATAGCACTATTATTATTTTTATTGATAATTTGGGGGAGATTTTCACTGGATGTTTGATACTACTGAACTTATGGATTATGTGATTAGATGTTGCACTTTTGTGGTGGAGATGCCCCTGCTGTGGATTTGATTTTAATTATATGTTGTGTGTTATGGTTTTAATATAATACATTTATGGAAATCATTTAGTTTGATTATGTGATTTTTTGGGGTGATGGTTGTGGTGGTGCTGACCTGAGATTTTTGTCCGTTCTGTGGTAGCTGGGGCCACAATCTTTTGCTATTTAAAATATGGAAATGCGTAAGGCGAAAAACAGATGAATAATGAAGACAAAAAAGGGGGAGCGGGGGGGGGGAGGTGAGCGGGTAAGAAGTAACCTGGTATGGAAAAATGAAAGATGGAGGACTTGAATGCCTTAAGCAAGCGCTTAAAATTTTGCAGAAGGTAGTTTATTTTATTTTTTCCTTTTTTTATATGACGGTCAACTGTAATTTTCCAGATAAGTTTGTCCCATTCGTTTCAGGGAGCGATCTGTGACACAACCACAAAGAAGCTTGATAAGCAAAAAAGTTGAGATATTAGTTACCCAAACATTTGCATATTGTTAAATATCTTTTGTCAATTGTCTGTAAATTCTTGGTTGAAGACACTGTCTGGGCAAAAATAAAAAAAAACACAGGTGCTAATCACCTGTCCTCCACAGCAGCTTGTATGGGGTCCCGTTCTCTGTAATTTTGCTGATTTGGAGATTGAGCTTTTTTGGCAGATTCTCTACCATTCACAGGGAAAGTAGTGGGTGAGGATTAGCAGCCCTACCTTCTTGTTACAGCTTTATTTACTGCAACAAGTGGGCGGGGGGGGGGGGGGTTGCCAGGCACTGCTTTGGTGCTGTACCTCTGTACAAGGCAGTGGAACAATGCCAGTATGCTGTGGAAACTATTTTCAGAAACCAGTGAGCTTTTATGCACCAGAAACTTTGCAGACAGCTGCTGGGGGGCTGGAGGTGAGTATCTTGATTCTTTTTGTTTACTTTTAATCTAGTAAAGGTCCTTGGTTAAAGTGGACCAACACCCAGGATTTTGACTATCCTGGGTCTTGGTCCACTTCGGTGGGGCACCCCTCACAGTCTGTGGGTGCTCATTTGCATCAGTCTTCAGGGAGCAGGCTTCCTTGCTGAGCGACCACAGTGGGGTGCATTGGGATATGTGCACAGATGATATGCTGGGCGCTTGCATGTGGGTTAGTATGTGTAGACCTCTACAGCCCACAAGACAAAGGGATTGAGCCAGCAGGCTGAAAGGTAAGTCTGTTTTTTTCTTTTTATGTCCCTTTTATAGCTTTAACCTCCTCCTAACTTTTCTCACAAAAAAAAAAAACATCTCTACACCACCATTCCAACCTGTTCATGGGCCACTTGTGGCCTAGAGGTGAGGAAGAGATCTTGTAAGGGGGGTGTTAAGGTTTGATTCCCGGCCAGATCGGTTTGATTGTATCACTACACTGATGGGTTAAATGGAAAAATTCCCATGTGTGTGCCAACATACAATGGACATATATGTACAAACAAAAGACTAACAATCCATACAAGAGCAAAGCTGGGGGATCACTTAAACTGGACCACAGCCTTCCACAGTGAAAAAAAACAAAACTCCTTTGCCCTATCTGCCTGAATGATACTGACTAATTATCAGTACTTACCATTGCTCCTGTATCCACACAAAGCTGAAACTTTGTGTCACCGATTTTCTGCGGCCATCTTGATGCAACCTTGACACTTCCTTTCCCAGCTGCCTAGATTTATTCGACATAACCCATAATGTACAGTGGCAAGAAAGCCCCGGCATCACTTCCTCTTTGCAGGCTACCTGCAGATCCATAGGGCATCATTTGGGGGTAAATATTGACCACCGCAGAAGTTTTAAAGAGGTTAATTAATTTTTATGTGCAGCAATCTGAATTGTCCTAGGAAATGGATTTATATGAGCACTTTCTTGTAGTGGGTCTGGTTCCGAACATTCTTAATAGGAATTTTTGTAGCCAGATCTAAATAGCTTTGCTTTCTGGAAAAAATAAACAATTTAATGAAGCTAGCTAGCGCGGAGTAATGCTAGGTTCTGCTTTGGCATCCATGGGGCTCTTCTAGGTCTCCTGAATAGCAAACTGTTGAAGGACCTAGTTAGATGCCATAAGCTGCAGAGGAGTGTGTGTGTATATGTATATATAATTTTTTTTTCCCCAAAAGTAGTAGTTTCTTTCAGGCATGATTTTCTCTGTATACAGAAATGTGTGAAGTCAGAGCGGAACAAAACCCAGGATTATGACTGGGTTTTGTTCCTTGCCCCCTGTGCAACCTGATTGGAGATGCCCTATTATGTGAACCCCCTCCCCCCCAGATCGCCCAGTAAAATTTAATCCAGTCCTCCCGCTTGTGTGCGGGCTCTTGTCAAATCAAAGCCGTTTGCCATGAATTTGTAATGTTTGGCAAATAGCTCTGTTTTTCTCAGGAGTGCCAGTGGCCATCATATGTTTACGATGAGGGAGCCAGGTTTTACAGATTCCTGTGCCAGCTACGCTGTTTTTTTTCCTTTTTAAAGCAAAATATATTGTCATCTTAACCCTTCTAGTACCAGCTACGTGAGCCTCATGTAGCTGCCTCTACTCCACTTAAGTGCCAGCTACGTGAGACTCACGTAGCTGATTTTAAACCCCCACAGTAAAAAAAATATAAAAGTAAAATACTCACCTGACCCCTCGTTGGATCCGGTCGGGTCTCCTCTTTAATTTGGTGCCATCCGATCCCCCGTGGGGGTTCGGGTGGTTCCAGGAGAGCCACCGGAATAGCACCACCCCCCCTCCGCTTCGGCAGCAGCAGCTGCTAACTGTAAAAAAAAAAAAAAAATTAAAAATGACATTTACTTACCTTTGGTCGCGCTGCCTCCCGACGGGTCTCCTCTTCACTGGGGGGCCTCCGATCGCCCCCCCCCAGCTTCTTCCGTGGCGAGGAGAGGGCAGAAATCGCCCTCCCCCCCACTTCCTGGATCGGGTCTGCTATCCCCGCCCCCTGGGTGCGGGGCCCGGGTGACATCACTGTGATGTCACCAGCAGCCGGCCTCTTAATACCGGCACCCGAGACTAAGAATCAGTCTGCTCGGGTGCTTGGAGCAGAGAGGTGGGGAGGGGGAGAGGGCTGTGATGGCCCCCCCCTCCCCAGGCTCTCTCCACCAAACACCCAAGCTGGCCCCTGCGCCCTGTTTCTACAAGCCCTGCATAGCTGGTCCCGGGCTGGTTACTTCGGGTAAGGGGGGCCCCATGTCATTTATTCCAAGTGTGACATACACTCCGCTTCAACTCTTCATGACATTTGGGTTATTCTCCAGTAGAGGGCGAACTTCTGCAGAGATGAATGCAAAAAAGGAGCTCCTCCCAGTCCATAAATACCTGGGACCTCCCACCAATTCCCCAGTTCCTTCTCTGCAGGAAGGCGAGCAAGACAGAAGATGAAGACTTCTATTCCTTGCAGGTAAGCCGGGCTCGCGCCTGGCCCCATTTTATGTCTATTTCTGCCGGACCTTTGTTTCCTAAGTACTATATGAGCCTCCCAGCCTTGGCTGCAGGTCCTGGTGAAGGTAGGCTACACCTCTTTTAGGTGTGATAGGGAGCCATGCTCCCCCGTGAGACCTCATTATGGGGTAGGCGGTTTTCCGGGTTGGTGATCCCGGTTTGGGATGCCCTGTCCCTTCTTTCCCTTGGCACCGTATGGTGCTGGATCTCCCCCTTCCAGGTACCTCTATTACCTCTCTGGGGGGGGTCGGCCCTTGAATACCTTATTGTATGTGTGTTTTTTATTCTCTGTTGTCTGTGTGATTTACTTTATGGAGGCCACCATATGGAGGCCTCTATCTGTTTTTTTTTTTTTTTTACTCAGCGCCGCAGGCTTCTGGGGAGCTTCTTCCCCTCAGGTACCCGGTGAGGGGGCGGGGCCGGGCGCCCGTGCGTTGCCGCGGTCCGCCCCCCTCTATTGCCGCCTTTTGCGGGCCCAGCCTTCTACAGGCCCGCATTGACTAACGTTGGAGGCAGAGGGGCGGGGCCTCACGCGGCGCGCGGGCCCGCCCCCTTCTTCTCCTTTCCTCTCGCTGAGCTGCTGCTGTTGCCATCTTTCGCGCGTGAGTGCCCCACCGGGGGCTCCCTCCCTCTTCCTTGCGTTTTTATTGCCTCTATTGCCGCTTCTTTGGCAGCGCTGCCTGCCTGCCTTGGTTTTGATTAATGCATACATTGAGATATATATATATAAATATACTTGTATATTCTTGTTTTATGGTACTGTGGGCATTTATACCTATTACATGTGATGTATGTGTGTGGGTGCTGATGGAGCCTTTTCACTTATGGCTTTCAGGAGGACTCCGTTTTTTGCATATAAAAAGGGGGTTCTCCCGGTCCTAGCCTTAATTTACACTTGACAAATCCTCCCACAGGGACTTTAAAGGAGCATCCCGGGGTTGCTTACTAGCATAATTCCCTAGGTCTTGCGACTATCCAAAAAATCACCATATGGAAGCTCCGCAGGATATTGGGCTCGGGCTCCCTTTGGGACAATCTCGGCCATGTGTGGGTTTGGGGTTATCCCTTACAGGTGATATTGTGCTGATCTTTATACCATGTGCACAAAAGGCCATAACGCGGCAGTTGGGCCCCCAGGCGTCTGGGTCGGCACCTCCCGCTTCATCGCCTCCCCCCTCTGCTTTATCCGTACCCCAAGTGACTTGGTCGCTAGCGGTGAGTCGCACTCTGATGTTTGTACTAATTTGGCCAGCATCGAGAGATTTATTGCTAGCGTGGTGTGCAAGATGGCCTAGGCTAAAAAGAGTCATTTGTCGCCGGCCCACGCCGCTTTGGATTTTGATGATGATTCCCTTGATTGGTCAGATTATTCCCCGTTAGAGAGGGGAATTGTTTGAGGTATCAGATGCTGATGAGGTGCATTTTTTGTGATACTGATGCTGGGCAGGCGCTTGGGGATGCCGTTGACACTTCCAGGGTTTTGGCACATCTCTTGGAGGTTTTGGATATTGCCTCGCCAGAGGCACCCCCTGTCAAAAAAGGGGAATTTTTAGGGTCATCCAAGCCATGCTTGGAGTTTCCTACCCAAGGTCATTTTGAGGCATTGATCCTTAGGGAATGGAAGAAACCGAGCCGGCTTCTGGGTGTTCCTCAGGGATGGGATAAGTAGTATCCTTTTCCGGTGGAAGCGGTTAAGCGCTGGTCTTCTCCTTCCGAGGTCGATGCGCCAGTTTTTTGGGATTGTCCAACACCTCTGTGGTCCACACCCCAGACGCCACTTCCCTTAAGGATGGCGAGGTTAAGCGCCTTGATTAGATGGCAGGTTATGCTTTTGCCAGTGTTGGTTCAGCCTTGCGACCTGTGTGTGCATCTGCGCATGCTACAGTGGCTACTAGGTCTGTGGTTAGGGACTTGTTACTTGACGCCCAATTTGACCTGGCCAGCGGCGAGTTCACTAACCTTAAAAGGTGCAAATTTTTCATGGAATTTGTATTGACCGCTATGGAGGACACTATTGTCATGTGTAGGAGAACTTCGGCATTCTTGGTAGCCATGCGCCGATCGGTCTGGCTTCGCCAGTGGGCGGCGGACTTTGCGGCCAAGGAATCGCTCACAGCCCTTCCCTTCTTACGCGGCTGTTTGGAGATAAGTTGGATGCGGTTGCTAAGGGAGGTAAGTTGCCTCAGCGTTAGAAGCAGCTTCGCTCCTTTCAGGGGGCGAGCTCCTTCAACCCTTCTTTTTGTGGTGCCAGAGTGGTCAGAGATGTTGCCTACTCCGGAGGCAGAGGTCGGGCCCGTCCCGCTTCTGCCTGGGGTTCCAAGCCCAAGTCCGCTGTTAAACCAGCTCAACAATGAAGGGGCGCCCTCACCTGTAGGGATGGGGGGACGGCTGCAGCTCTTCTTCCAGGTCTGGGCCCAGGAGGTCACAGACAGATGGATTCTGGAAGTGGTCTTGTCCGGGTACAAACTGGAGTTCGAGTACTGGCCTCCTCCAAGATTTTTAAGGTCTCGGGTGCCCTCGGACCCTCAGGCTGCTCAGGGGCTCCTGTTAGCGATTAAAAAAAAAAGGGAGCAGGGGTTACTATTCCAATCTTTTCACGATTCGCAAAAAGGATGGTTTCATAAGACCCGTTCTGGTCCTGAAGATCCTCAACAGGTTCATCAGAACCAAGATGTTCCGCATGGCGACTCTGCGCTCGGCCATCAATTCCCTTTGTCAAGGGTGACATCCATAGACATCAAGGATGCGTATCGGCATGTTTCAGTTTTTCCAGCGCATCAGAGATTCCTCAGGTTCGCGGTGTACGATCAACTTTTTCAGTTTTGTAGCCCTTCCCTTCGGGTTGACATCAGCGCCGAGGGTCTTCACCAAGGTTCTGGCGGGCATAATGGCCCTGCTCAGGGCATTCGCATTGTACCGTATCTGGACAGCCTACTTATTTCTGCTTCTTCCCTCCGTCAGGCGGAGCTGGACACCCACTAGGTGGTGTCGATACTGGAGAGGTTCGGATGGGTGATCAACTGCCCCGAATTCTCTCTCTCTCTCTCCATCAAGGGAGTTTTCATTCCTGGGCATGAATCTGGATATTATTCTAGCCAGAGTGTTTCTACCTCAGCCCAAGGTGCAGGGGGTTCAGGATCTGATCCGCCTTCTTCTGGCCGATCCTTGCCTCTCTATCCGTCTGGGGATGAAACTGGTGGGATTGATGGTTGCTTCCTTCGGGGCAGTCCCGTTTGCTCAGTTTCACATGAGATCTCTCCAACTTCACCTATTGACGCATTGGGACAGATGTCCGTAGTCCTTGGATCAACTTTTCAGGATGTCTCCCAGGGTTCAGCGGTCACTTCGGTGGTGGCTGGAGTCGAGCAACCTGATGAGGGGCAGATCCTTTCTGGCCCCTTGTTGGGAGACGGTTACCACGGATGCCAACCTGTCGGGCTGGGGAGGTTTCTGGAAAAGTCATCAGTTCAGTGGGTTGTGGGGTCCTCAGGAGGCTCACACCCCCATCAATGTCTTAGAGCTCAGAGCCATCCGGCTTGTCCTGGCGCGGCTGACGTCGCACCTACAGGGCCTACCGGTTCAGGTTCGATCAGACAATCGGACGGCGGTAGCCTACATTAATCACCAAGGAGGGACTCGCAGCAGGAGTGCCCTCAGGGAAGTCTCTCTTATCCTGACTTGGGTGGAGAGCAATGTTACTTGCGTTTTGGCAGTCTACATTCCGGGAGTGGAGAACACGGAGGCGGGTTCCCTGAGCAGGGGGTTCTCTCGCCGAGGGGAGTGGCCTCTCAATCTCTGAGTTTTTTTCGGTCCCTTTATCACAAGTGGGGGACTCCGGAGGTGGATCTCTTTGCCTCACGGCACAATCACAAACTCCCATCCTTTGTGTCTCTATCTCAGGATCCTCTAGCCCTGGCAGTGGAGCCTTGTCCCTTGCCTGGAAGGGTTTGGGGTTCCTGTACCTGTTTCCTCTCTTCTCCAGGTTGGGCAAGGTAGTTTGTGAGCTGATTCTGGAAGGGGCACCAGCAATTCTGGTGGCCCCAAGGTGGCCAGGACGGGTTTGGCACGCTGACGTCGTACGACTGGCGGTAGTTCAGTACCGGCTGCCCATGTTTCTGGATTTGATATCTCAGGGTCAACTACTTTACCCCAATTTACAAATGCTGGCTTTGACGGCTTGGTTGCTGGAACCTTCATTCTGAAGGAGGAAGGTTTGTCTGAGGACGTTGTTCAGACTTTGATTAGAGCTAGGAAGCGGTACTCTTCTGGAATTTACTATAGGACTTGGCGGTCTTATATTGACTGGTGTGAGGCTAGGGCTTTGCCTTGCAGGGTGTTTTCGATTCCTAGGATTTTGGAGTTTCTTCAACACGGTCTAGATCTTGGGTTCCAGCTTAGTACCTTGAAAGGCCAGGACTCTGTTCTGGCTGTTTTCTTCCAAAATTTTTTTGCGACCTGAATTCGGCTCTCCAGGGTCCACCTTTTGAGCCATTGCAGGATATTGCTCTTTCTGTGTTCACTCAAAAGGTTGCTTTCTTGATGGCCATTACCTCTGTTCGGCGTGTCTCTGAGTTCGCGGCTCTGTCTATTCAGGCCCCTTACTTTGAAAGACACCAGGACAAGGTGGTCTTCCGCTTTAAGTCGGATTTCCTTCCTAAAGTGGTTTCTACTTTCCATCTCATTCAGGATGATGTTCTCCCTTCCTTGTGTCCTAAGCCTAGCAATGACAAGGAGAGGTTTTTGCACACTTTGGCTGTTGTTCGTTGTGTTCTGTACTATTTGGTGGCTACTTCTTCTTTCCGCGAGACGGACGCCTTTTTTTCGTGGTGCCCTGCGGGCCCAGGAAAGGTTTGGCGCCCGCTAAGTCTACCAATAGCAAATGGATTCGTCAGGCCATTGTTGGGTCCTATTCTGTTAAGAGGAGGACTCCCCCTTTTAAGGTCACTGCGCATTCTACTCGTGCTGTTGGTGCGTCCTGGGTTTTTCAGCACCAGGCTTCTGTTGAACAAGTTTGTAAGGCTGCTTCTTGGTCTTCCGTTCATACTTTTTCCAAGTTTTACGAGGTTGACGTGCGGGCTTCAGCGGATGCTGTGTTTGCCGCAAGGTTCTGCAAGCTGCAGTGGTTTAAATTGGTACATTATTTTACTGTTTTCGGTTCCCACCCATGACGGACACTGCTATTGGATGTCCCAAATGTCATGAAGAGTTGAAGCGGAGTGTATGTCACACTTGGAATAATACCGTTTTGTGAGTACTCACCTTTAAAACGGATATTATAAGTGTGACATACACTCCGCTTCACCCACCCTTTTTGGTATTCCGGATCCTTTATATGGTGAACCATTGTTTCTTGGTTGTTAGTATTGTTATATTTGGTTCTTCCTGGTCCCCTTACTGCTATCTTACACTGGGGAATTGGTGGGAGGTACCAGGTATTTATGAACTGGGAGGAGCTCCTTTTTTGCATTCATCTCTGCAGAAGGTCACCCTCTACTGGAGAATAACCCAAATGTCATGAAGAGTTGAAGCGGAGTGTATGTCACACTTATAATATCCGTTTTAAAGGTGAGTACTCACAAAACGGTATTTTTTTCGGATTTTTAAGGGTTTTTAACCCTTAAAAATCCCTATGTCATTTTTTTTTAAATTAACCCCTTATGCTCTGTCACCCAGCAGCTATAAAAGGCTTCCAGCAGGTGACCAGTTCACAAGGCTGGGGGCCGGCTAGTCACCTGTGGCTAGCGGGTGACTTGCCATTAACCCCTGGCACCCCCATTACCTGCCTCCCCAAAGCCCGGGGGGGGGGCAGAAGAGCCCGTGGCCACGGGCTATGTGGGCTTGTAGCCTGCAGGGCCAGGGGCCACAAAAGCTGCCCCTGCGCCCTGTTTCTACAAGCCCTGCATAGCTGGTCCCGGGCTGGTTACTTAGGGTAAGGGGGACCCCATGTCATTTTTTTTTGGTAAAAACCCTTAAAAAGCCCCCCCGTCATTTTTTTTCTTTAACCCTTTGTAGTGTGGATGGTAGTTGTATTTTATTTGTAGATGTTATAAAGTACTTGTTTCAGTTTGGGGGGTCTCTTGGGCAGAAACGGGGGGCTACTGATAAATATGTGGTACCGTTCTAATCGATAGAAATGGGGCTTTCTCATGCAATATGGTTTTCTTTAATAAAATAAATTTTTTATTTAAAATAAAGGAGACAATTTTCTAAAAAAAAAATGTATTTATTTATTTTTTACTTAATAATAATATTGCAAAAAACATAATTAAAATTACAAACAAGACATTTCATGTTAAAGCCTAAACTCTGCTGCAAAAAAATATATATATAACTTTCCTGAAAATTCCAGCAAAAATGGCGCAAAATGGGGAAAAATGACCTGTCGACAGATGGTGACAAAATCTCAAGTAGGCTGGCAATTAAAAGGGTTAAAAGTAGCTATGCATGTTGGGTATTCTGTTCGGGGGACCTTGCGCTTTCAGACGTGGCTTGTTTTTTCTTGTTTGCATATTTATATTTTAGGAAAAGGTGTTTTTTATTCAGCTTTTTTATACATTTTTTTTCGGGAAACCCTGCGCAACCAAATAATTCTTTGAGGGATTAATTCCAGAAAGATGAGCCCACTACAACAAGCTGGGTACGCTTAGAAAGCTAAATATGTGCACTTTCAGGGAATATATAGTTTATGGGGGATATTCAAAATGTAAAGAGTTGTTTTGGTTGAAAAATCGCAAGGTGCGCACTTTGTCTGCAGAGCTGAAATTTTCAAGTAAAATTGCCGTTACGCACATGCTTTACGTTGGAGTGTTTGGCAACTCTTCCCTTGACAGTAGCTATGCATGTTGGGTATCGTTCTGTTTGGGGGACCTTGCTTTTTCAGACTAAACTTGTTTTTTCTTGTTTGTATATAGTTTTTTTAGGAAAATGTGGCTTTGATTCTGCTTTTTTATCCTTTTTTTAGGGAACTCTTTGCAACCAATGATTATATTGAGGGATTACTTCCAGAAAACTATGGCTACATCAACAAGCCTGGTACAAATAGAAAGCCTGAGGTGTGTACTTCCAGAGAATATATAGTTTGTTGGGGGTATTTCAAATGTAAAGGGTTGTTTTTCTGGAAAAACTGCAAGGTGCGCATATTGCATAGCATAGTTGTATTTTATCTGAAAATCCCCTAAAGCTCTTTCAGTTTGGGGGAGTCTCCTGGGCAGGAAAGGGTGTCTACCTATACATATGTGGTACTGCTGTAACCGGGAGAAATTGGGATTTCACACGCAATAAGATTTTTTTGACAAACTTACATTTTTTATTACAAAAAAACACTACAAATTGTAAAAAATAGATTTTTTTTATTTTTTTTTCACATATTTCACCCAAAAATATTGAGAATACACCAGAAAAATGACAAACAAGACATTTTATGTTAAATCTCAGACTATGCTGAAAAAAACAATATATAATGTTCCTGGGAAATCCATGGAAATCCCTTCAAAAATCACATTTGAACATGGGGAGCGCTAAATAGTGCAAAATGGTCTGGCAACAAAGGGTGACAAAAACTCCAGGTAGGCTGGAACTTAAAGGGTTAATGGTTGGTGTCTTTTCTTTAAAGGGAATTGTCCACTTTGGTAGACTTTAGACCCTAACTGCCACTGTTGCATGAGGCTAGTCTGCAGCTGCTCCCTTGTGAGCTATCGCTCTCCAGAAGGCCAGGAATCACCATGCTGGACCCAACAATCCCTACTTCAATTGGATGTGTGTGAAGTATGAGTGCAGACAAATATTTGCCTAGTCTTGTATACAAAGCAAAGAGCAGGACCCAAAATAGAGATTGTCAAGATGCCATGCCTTTAGGGGAGTGATAGGCTGTGTGGGAGTGCAGGGGATGCTCATGCAGCAACAGTATTTTCCCAGTATTGATAGTCCTTTTGCGCTTAAGTTATTTGAAACAGTACCAAAAGCACTTGGCTTCAATGTAATGCTTGCATGACTTTGACCATGGATTTAGGTTTTGTTGCACTTTGCTGATTTAAATGATGAATTGGTCGCTGTAGATTTCGGTTGGTATAGAATGCATGTAATTTTAATTCAAAACATGATTGTTATCAGAAAAGTTTACTTTCTATGCTCATATGCCTAAAGGGGGCATAGTGATGCTGCACTGTAGAGCTAACACCACTGGGGACTCCTCAACTTTTAACAAGAATAATAGCAGTGATACAGAAGCCATAGAATTGGAAGATGTTTATGTCCCGGGCTATTTGTTGTTGACTTCACAAATCATTTGCTGTCTCTAGTAGGATATGTGTCCTCATCAGTAATGTGAAGAAACATCACAATTATCACACACAGTTGTAGCTGGTTTCTCAATGGTAACTGATTTGATTGGCACAAATGCTACATTTCCCTATTGGCTCAGAGATATTAAAGGAGCACTATCGCGAAATTGTGTAATATATTTAAAATACATAAAAGCACTTCGGCTAATGAGGGTAGGGGGTCTTTAATACACCCAAACTGAATAAAACTTCCGCCAAGCTTGTGCATTTCTTCTCCTAATAGAAATAAATCCCAGGGGTGCCAGGTTTAGTGTATCAGGGGTGACAGAATGGTCACCCCTAATGTCCTCTTCATTCTATTAAAATAAAACAAACAAGCCTGGCTGGATATTTCTTGTTTCTAGTGACCTCTCCTTCTGCCATCCAGCATATTTATATGGAATGTTATCATTGGGCCATTTTTTGCGATAGTATAGTGTATTATATATCTCAAGACAGCAAGACTACAACCCATTAAAGGAGCATTTAATGGGTTGTAGTCTTGCTGTCTTGAGATATATATATATATATATATATATATATATATATATATATATATTTTGTTGTATATCCTTTATTACGGTACATGTATAATGATCCAATCAAATTCACTTTTGTCTCCATTTTCACTTCCTTTAGATTATTTTTGGTGTGGTACCTAACATTTTTTTTTTCCTTTGTGATCTTCCAATATTTAAAGATCATATATCATTTGAAGCATCTGAAAATGTTCTGTTTAAGAACAAAACATTTTATTTACAAAAAGTGTTGGGACAGTCATGTCTGACGGGAGAATTGTGTGCATGGTTTGTGCACATCATTTAGAGTGATTTCTGCTGACTTAGCAAGTTTTGTCTTTTGTCAAAAGGAAATGGAATGAAAAGGGGAGCGGAGAATCTGACATGTGAAAATATTTATCATAATTTTCCCCACATTAGTCATATAACATACTGTATGGGGGACGAGGTAAGTATATCCTAGCCTTTTTTCACCCATTACAGTGGACTTGCACCCTCCCTGGATTAGTTATTCGAATAAGTATATGTAAAATATCTCTAGTATATCTTTCTGCACCTCTGTGTAGCATAGAACACCCAGAAAATGCTTTACACAGCTGTGGCGTTTTTGCTTTTCCTGGGACAGGGATGCCAAGGATATCTAATCTTTTAATAGAGTGTTATAAATTGGCTATGCAGTCATAGTGAGCATTGTGTACACTATGCAGTTTATCACAGATGGTAAATATCTAATGTTGCTCTGCCTATTTTCTGAGACTGACTGAACAGTTTAGTAGATGTAAAGCAAGGCATGGAAAAGGTATTAATGGGATTCTGTTGAGGTGTCAGGAGTTATCCAGCCAGTAGCCTTATCTGCACTAGATAGGATTCTCAAATTAAACACATGAGCTTAACTCCAGTTTGCATTGAGGTCACCAAGCTTTTTATTGGCACAGAGTGCTGGAATTAAATATCATTTTAACAATGTAAGTCGTTATTTCAGAAACAAATGCAAGACTTGGGCTAGTGATACCCTCTAAAGAATGTCAGATTATGTAGAAAATGAGTCTAACCCTCCAATCAAAATTCAAATATTTGCATGTTGCTCTGTGTTATCTGAGCAACCAAGATATGTTTTAATGCAAATGGGGTGAAACTCAGTCACTGCTTATGTAAATGAGTGTCTGCTCAGCCTGATAACATCAATTTATGGAGCATGTAGAGATTTCACTTTATTTACTGTTTTCGCTTCATCATAGCCCTAAAAGATTTTACTTGGACACTATCAGTTGCCAAACATTGATATGAGTGTGATGGAGGGAAAATAGGTAGTTATATTTTTATATTTAAAATGTATTCCCCGTAAAATGTTGTTATAGGGCAAGAATGTACCCAGTGGATAAAATATCTGGGCCATATTCAAATGAGTTTTTTTTTTTTACATTTGTAAAAAATCAGCCCCTATGATGTATTCATTAAAGGTTAGCAACATGATCTCCCCATCCCTATAAATGTGAGCCACATCAGCCATACCAGGCCCCTCTTCACCAGTCATTCCAAACCTCTAGAGTTTTAATGCAAAAGGATTTTTTTCCCCAATGCACCACTGACTATTTCTTAATAATATATAAATGTAGGTGTGCCTTAAAGGAATCCCCGAAAAAGAGTATATCCAAATACAAGTACACAATATATGTGGCCCCAGCTACCACCAGGGGCGTTCCCAGGCACCACCAAATCAAATAGCTGGAATGAAGAGTATATCATAAGTAATCAATATTTCCCCAATGCACCACTGACTATTTCTTAATAATATATAAATGTAGGTGTGCCTTAAAGGAATCCCCGAAAAAGAGTATATCCAAATACAAGTACACAATATATGTGGCCCCAGCTACCACCAGGGGCGTTCCCAGGCACCACCAAATCAAATAGCTTGAATCAAGAGTATATCATAAGTAATCAATATCTAGAGTTTTAATGAGTACACAATCAGGTTATTTACATATTTGTAAAAAAAAATAATTGGAAATAATCTATTTTACATGACAGGTCAGTTTTGAATTTGCTTAAGTAACTTCATAAGGCAAGCTTCATATTTTGTCCTCCATTTAACCAAACTGATTTGGTTTGCAGCATTGTTCAGGTTGGATGGATTTACCCAGTGTAGGCACACACAGGTCGCATTATTGGTGGATATATAATGTGTGCAATAGATAAAATTGGTGATTTAAAAAAAAGATGATTATTGGCTATCGGTGAAAGGTCGAAATTATCACTGAAACTGTCACCATTGTGAATACATGATGTGGAATCTGTAGAGAATCATGTAATATTGATGTGAGGTGAACGTTGACTACAAAAATGCACAAGAGCAGACCAACAGGCTGCAATAAAGCAGCTCATTGCCAAAATGAATCGGGGGACTACCAGACGTGTTTAAAACAGTTCAGTGAAACCTAATACCTATGGATCTCTGAAGCAGATGAATGGTCACTGCACCTGTTACCGAGGTTGAATCTGTAGAAAAGGCTTCATTTTTCACAGCAGTATCAGAATTAGACCTCTGCTGATTGGCTAAGTGTTGCTTTCTCTGAAAAGTCAAGTTTTTTTCATACAGACAAACGGACGTTAGTGTCTCAGAGGAGAAACACCATAGAACAAAGACCTTGCAATGATTGCTAGAAGAACACAAACCCAGTGGTGGCAGCATTATGGCCTGGCATTTCTCTGGGCCGCCCATCCATATGGAAGGCACGCTCAACAATTCTGGTATTAAATCCGTTCTAGATAACTTACACCCATACATGCTTATTGTCTTCCTTGAGGTGGGTGGTATTTTACAGCAAGTCAATGAGACATGCCACACACATAAAAATGCCCTACATTGGTTGGAAAAGTATTGACCAGAACTAAATTTCCCAGACTTTAACCAGTTGGGTATCTGTGGGACCACCTTGATCCTGTGGATCTATGGATCCTCCCTCATGCACTAACCAGCAGCTGTGGGATGCACTGCAGTCAGCATGGCTCCAGCTACCACTTTAGTGATGAATGTCACATCTCTGTCTAGGCAGAGTCTAATGGAATAGATTAGGTTTGCTAATGCCAGGAGAAGGTTAGCTGACTGGCTGCACTGTGCTAACTGTAAAGTTTGTGGAGGAGGGATAATTCACAATTACAGTGTAGGGAAATCTTAATTCTTCACCACACTAAGGCATTTTGACCAGTTGTATCCCCCAACTTTGTTGCAACAGTTTGGAGAAGGTCTTTTTTTCATTCCAACATTTCTGTTGCACAAACATTGCGCAAATCATGTTTGGCTGAGTTTGAAGTAGAAGAGCTTGACTGGCCTACACAAAGGCATGATCTCAACACCACTGAGCACATTTGGGATACTAGGAAAGCAATTACATTGGTATCTGACCAGACAAATGCTTTTCTGGTTAATTTGCCACACACTTTCCCAGACACACTTCGAAATCTTGTAGAAAGCCTTCTTAGAAAAGTGGATTTTTTTATTTAGCTGCAGTGGTGGACTATATAGTTCCAGGGGCTTAACTTGATTTCGAAACAATGCATTATCTGCATATTGTCGTATAATTTATATTCTGTAGGCAATGAAAAAATCTGCTACCATGGCCTCGATTCACAAAGAGTTGAAAAAAACTCTCATGGTAGTAAAAGATTCAATTCATGAGAAAAAAGCCTGAGAATTTCTCTGTTAGTGAATCACCAGATAGGAAGACCATGAAAGTCAATGGCACTTTTTAATACAGGTAAAAAGTTCAATACTTTTTTCAGGAGTAAAAAGTTTCGTTGACCTTCATTGTCTTTTTATCTGGTGATTCACTAAAAGTGAAATTCTCAGGCGTTTTTCTCATGAATTGAATTTTTTATTACCATGAGAATTTTTTTCAACTCTTAGTGAATCAAGGCCTATATATTTAGTTCATTAATGTTGTAATACAACACATTTTGAAGGCAATATTTTTGGTAAATTAAAGAATATTATTTTATTCTGGTTGTTTGTATGCCATATTTATGCTCTATATAATATTGAGGGGAAAAAATCAATAAATATTACTACTCTCAGATTAATCTGAAGGCTATTTTCACACTGGGGCATTGCATTTGCACTAGCAATTTCCTATCGAAATCACTAATGCAAATGCAATCACTGTTTTACCGTGATTTGCAAGCGATAGGGCTTGCAATCATAATGCAATAGAGTGCGATTGCTAGCAATTTCCCCGCAACAACATGGCAAGAAGGACTTTTGCAAGGCAATTGCGATCACCCAGAGATCACACTGCTGTGATGTGAAAGCATCCATAAATTACTATGGGTATCGCTTTTACGTAATTTCGGGGCCAATCGCCCCCACAAATGCTCCAGTGTGAAAGTAGCAGAAGGGAATCCTTCTCAAAAAAATATTTTTATATTTTTTTCAGATTACTTTAGTCTTAGGGGATTTACATTGAGTAATTTTACATTGGCTCTTTATTTGTTTCATGTGTTAGATATGGCGGAACTCATCTACCCAACCATTTTGCGTGTGTGTGTTGCTTAGGGACAGGCAGATGAATATGTGGCAACTAATGTATTACTGAGTCACGTAAACTCCATCTGCTGTCTGTGGCGATCAGCATCAGAATAAAAAGGTCTTTTTGTATGCCACCCAGCAAACCCTCTCCAAGACCGCTGTAAACTTTTTTTTTTTTTAAGCTTTTATTTTCACTGTGCATAGCAATAGCAGCATGACATAGAAAAGCCTAATTCAACATTGTCTGTTTTGAAAAACTAAAATGTGATACAGACTACTTGTACAAAACGGTTACATTCTTCCCGCTTGGGCTGAAAAGATGGGTTTCTATGTACTGTGAAATTTCACCTTGAAATTATTCAAAGGAAAAAAAGATTTGCTGATGTTTCCACTATTATGTATATGTTAAAATTTGTTACGATATATTTGCTTTATGGTAAAATAGGTAATAAGTAAACATGTTGGGGATCTAACATCTACTGGCCTTTATATTGCTTCTTTGATTAACATTTGGTTGTGTTTAAATAAAATTCTTGCTAGTGTTTTAGAAAAACCACATGGGTAGGGTTAAACTGTCTTCAGCATACATATTTGTTCATTATTATTTACAAAATAAGAGTTTATTAAATTAAAATGAATTGATTTTCTATTGCACTTTGCTTTTAAATATGATAGATCTAATAGTATTTATACATAATCTACCATATACTCTTTACCAAAATGCATACATTGTTTTTTCTTCTCATTATATTATCAGCATAGATATAGATTTTATTTTTAAAAAGTGGTGATGGAAGAATAGGAGCCACCAGAAATGTACATAAAATAAACCAGGGCATATGCTAAAAAGAGAGGCTAGGTTTAAAAAGTGGATGGCCATTCTAAATGTAACCCTCCTGTTGAGGCATAAAAATAAGGGGCTATATCACTCCTTTCCTCGCCCGGGATATAGCAGCACATGGGCAACTGCCGCAAAGTTGATGACCCAAAGCGGCTTCCCCTGCTCTGTGTGCTCCCACCTGGGAGAAACATCTCTCTGCAGCAGATTCAAGATCACTGCGGTCAGTGCCGGAAAGGCCAGCAATTAGTGCTGGATCCCAGGCGAGGTAAGTATTTTTTTTCGTTTTAACCCCCTGCTCTGCCTCCACATCAGGGGAATGTGGCAAGCAGGGGGGTTACATTTAGAATGGACACCTTTAATGGTAAACCTTTTATTTTTATACTTTTGCTGTCCAGTTCTGTTCATAGAAAGGACACCCTGATTGGAAAGGGAGAAGAGGAGAGCTACCAAACTAATAATGGCAATGAAGGATCTTAGTTATGAAGAAAGATTATGGGAATTAAATCTGTTTAGTCTTGGGAGGAGACGCCTGAGGTTGGACATGATTAACTTGTAAAAATATATAAATGGCCAATACAAAATTATGGGGAAAAGTTATTTAAACTAAAATCCACTCTAAAGACAAGGGGCCATTCCCTCCATCTGGAAAAAAATCTCAATCTCATTTTTTACCATAACTATAAATTTGTGGAATAGCCTCCCACAGAAGCTTGTAACAGAATCAACAGCTGACAGCTTCAAAAAAGGATTATATGCTTTTCTAGAAGAAAGTAACATTAACAGTTACAAATAGCTTTTATCAGTTAAAAATGAATAAAAATAACTTTCCCCAATGCCATCCCTTGGTTGAACTTGATGGACATATGTTCTTTTTTCAACCCTACTAACTATGTAACTGTGTGGTCCCTTTAAATTTCATTTTACTTAGGTAGTGTGCCAATATTTTAAAGCTGTGTAGTTTTGTGCAATTTCTAAAGGGTTCACTCATATTCCAAAGGTTCATTATCGTTCACTGATTATGATTGCAGTATTGATCACTCTGAGTGGAACGTTTCCTCCGGGGAATGGCCATTTTCAATACTGTAATGCACTTTCTTCCTGATTGTACTGAAAGTGAAATTCAAAGCAAAAAAAAGGTAAATTAGAACGATATCTGTTTCTCTCTTAAAGTGACATTAGGACAGAAAGGTGATGACCAGCACAAAAGGCAGGATTGCTGTGGCAGTGACATGCCTCTGAATTCCAGACAGGAAGTGATTTCAATCTCTTTAATGGGGGTCACAAATGGCAATAAAGAACAGTGGCTCTTACCTTTAACACTTCATATAAAAAATTATTGGATCTGAAAAGGTGAACTTAAGGAAGCTTCCTAAATGCCCTTCCAGGTATTGCCCTGAAACACACAGTACTGTCACCCAGCAGTATCCCAGCCCAACTGCCTCTTCACTATTGTAAAATATGCCCCCACTTTTTTAATTTTTTTTTAACGGTCTGCTTTGCTCTGGGCAAAGTTTCCCTCATAGCTGGATGGGCCTGGACATTATGTCAGCCCCAGGTCAGACTCATTGGCAATACCCTTCCCTCCGTGTATGTTCACACAGAGCATTTCTCCCTAAACAAATGAGTCAGTACGGGGACTCTTTATTTAGACAATTACTTTAATTCCGTAAAACACACCCTGCAACCTGACTTAACTAATTGACCCACCAAGTACTTGCAGTAACTTGAAGCACTGGCTATAGCCAAGGTTTAGGCAGTACCTCAACCATAACAGAAATGTAATAAGAAAGAGTGGATATGAGCTATAACGTTATTGAGGCACAATATTTAATCATTGAATCCTAGTGTTGTATTTAGTCCCCATTGCTAGTGGTGTATACAATTATACACAACATCCTTGATTTAGACTTTCCTGGGTTCTGTTTTGCACCCCCGGGTTCCCCAGATCCCCCTTTCAAACTCGTTTCTTCCCAGTCCAACAGTGCAAGCACAGGCTCCCGTCCAGTTGGAGCCGTATGTTGAACATATATTTGCTCGGCATACAATCTCTGTTTACACTCAGAATTGGGCAATGGAAGCCAGAATAGCCACAACCCCTGGAGCACGCTGTCCTGTCCCCAGCCTATCTGAATGGCTGAAGTGGGTGTGCATGCATAGCCCAAAGGAGCGGTGATGTGGCCGCCCTTGTTTACATCGGCAAGGGAATGCCAGGAAAAGGTGCTGCAGCACCCCTGGGGGGGTTTCACACAGCGGGGCATCACGATCTGGGATGCCCCTGGGGAAGGCCAGTGGATTCAAGATTCAGTATACGAAGGCCCTTTTCCAGTACACCAAGCAAGCTTCACAAAAGCATAGTTGGGCAAGTTTGGTGTGAAAGAATATGACTGGCCCACGTGGAGCCCTGACCTCAACCACACACTGTACAATACCATTGGAATGAACTAGAGCAGCGATTGGGAGCCTGGACCTCTTTTGCAACCTCATAATTCCACCTAACGTGCAAGAACTGCCCCACCACAAATGAAGGTGATATTGATTTTAAAATTAAACTATTTTCACTCTGCTTCTCCAAAGGCACACAAAATCATTCGGCTAACCCCCAAATCTCCACATTGTGCACAAGGTTCCCATAGATAATCTTCATATGAGGATTATAAAAGTCTCCTGGGAGGCCATTATGTTCAAGTAGTGGGCGATACCACAGCGTGTGCGTTGGCCGTATACCCAATGTGTACCCGTGCCAGGTGTTTCTGAATATCTAGCATGGGTGCACGCCCAGCAGCGCATGCTTTATTTCATTCCTAGCCGGGTTTGCTTAGCAAGGTATGAATGAGCTGATTGGCCCTAGATCGCACATGCTCCATGGATCCCTGGAAGAATGTTTTTACAGGAGATCACAGCGGGGCATCCCAAATCAGTATGCCCTGCCGGAAATTATCAACACCCGGAGATTGCAAAGTGTTCCTCTTTTAAGCAGATTTATCTTGAATATGGTATAGTTTTTGACATCCATACAGTATAAACATGTTAGAAAGAAGAACAAAAAACATGGATGACAAACATGAAATTCCAATTTCACAGAGGACTGGTGAACTGTATCACCTAGACCAGTGATGATAAACCTTTTAGGGACAGAGTGCCCAAACTGCAACCCAAAACTGTGCCAACACGATGACTCTGGTGCCCAAAAGCATGTACTGGAAAGATGACAGGGATCTTAGTGCCTCTGCTGCCACAGGGGCCATCAGTTTGCCACCACTGGCCTAGACCTTTGGGAAACAGTAGTATAAATAGTGCTTTTTTTCTGTGTAAAGGGTAAAAATTATGAACTCACCACAATTGTATTTTATATCTCATCATCTTTTTCCATAGTGCTGTGCAAAGTATTAATTACTTGTATTAAAACATTTAGTGCATGGAATATTACAAACAAGTTGCTATAAATTCCAAGAGAATGCTTTGAATACAGGATACAATAAACGAGAGCCGTGTTTGACACATGCTTAAAATTGCATTAGTAATATGCCTTTAACCCAGTATAGGCTGGTTCAGGGAACAGGCAGGAGTTCAGAAATTCTCCCCTGTTAACAAAGAATTGTTTGTTCTAAAATCATTGATTTTTTTTTTGCCTTCTGGTAAAACAAAAATACAAGGTCATTTGTCTTTCATGTAGGGGATATAAGTAAGCCCTTCTCTTGTTGTCTAGAATGTGTCTTTTTAATATTGGATCAGTGTTGGGAATACATCTCTCTCTGGCCAATCAATATGACCACTTTTTGTTTCTCTTAATAAGTTGCTGGTGTGTCTGTTGGTCTTCATATTCTAAATGAAAAAAACTTTTTAAACATTCTCATGCATTTCTGTTAAAGGGAAGTTTAAAATATACGCTCTCCCTTTTAACCTTACTGATATAATGCTTCACAAAAAGTGCTAACATCCATTTGTTTATAACAAACCGTTCTGCCTGAGTGACTAGCAGTAGTCAATAAGACATTACATTTTAGTAGTTAAAGAAAAAAAATCTATGATGTAATGGTATGACTGATATAAAATAATTTAATTAGATTGGCCCATATGTTGGCTATTAATCTAAATGGTCAGTTAGTGGTTGTTTGTCCCGTTTTTCCAAAATTTTTAGCATCCTGCTAAAAATGAAAGATTAATATGCTTAACTTATATATGACAACCTATGCTGCCTATGCTTAATATTGTTTTATTGCGTGTCTGTAATGTTTTGTTTTTATCTGTCAGTGGAGCCAGTCGTTAATAGCTCACATATAGTTGCAAAGCACTTGTCATTTTTAGGTCACAATTGACATCCCTGAATATATTTTCCTTATGAGCCGTGTGGCAAGGCTTGTATATGCGAGAAGATTTCACAGCAGGAGAGCAAATCAGAATGAAGCAGTCAGTTGCAGGTGCACAGCCCACAGAAGAGAGCTATTTACCCTGAAGCTGGAAAGCATTGGCCAAGAAAGCACACACATTCTCTTGTATTGCTGCCAGAAGTATTCAAATAATGGTTATTCAGTTGCCTTTAATTAGATGCATTGCCCACCGCTCAGAGATTGAGGCATTGCCTTTTATCATGCTAATTCACCACCATTAGAACCTGCCCATCTGTAACTTTTATAGGACTGTACTTAATCCATCCTGCTCACTCAGCCCAAAAACCAGATCAGCAAAAGGCAAAAAGGCGACTGCCTGCCTGTGATACATCTGTTGCATAGCCCACATGTTAATTTCTACATTGTGCATGTGTATCAAGACTTGGGGGGGTATTTAAATGGCTTAGGAAAGGCCATCTTGCTGCAGAAATATACATCTTTTGCCCTGTATCTTTCCTCATTTTCCCATAAACGCCTCATGAATGTCTTATTTAAGCAGATTATATTTTCGGGACTACATTATTTATTAAACGGCCTTTTCTGAAACACTGAAACAATGTGATCTGCTGATCAAAAAGTGTTATTACTATTTAATTAATGTATTTGTACACTTTACAGGGGTTGTGTAATAGTTTTTATGATTTATTACATTATTATTATTCCCAGTATGTCACACACCCTGCTTCCGAATATTCATGACACTTGGGTAACTGTCCTGTAGAGGGCGATCTTTCAGAGATGACATGAAAAAAAGGAACCCCTCCCGGTCCATAAATACCTGGGACCTCCCACCATTCCCCAGTCTTTCGTCTCTGCAGTCGGCGAAGCAAGTCAGAAGATGGCTGTCTCCTCCTTGCAGGTAGCCGGGGTACCCCCCCCCCCGGCCGTTTGTTTCTATTGCTGCCTGAACCTTTTTTATTTAAACTATAGCAGTGTGCCTCCCAGCCTAGGCTGAAGGTCCAGGCAATGGTAGGCTGCACCTGTGGTGTATATGGGAGCTTGCTCCCCCGTGAGACCCCATACAAAGGGGTAGGCGGTGTCCGGGTTGGTGATCCCGGCTTGGGATGCCCCGTCCCTCTTACCCTTTCACCTATTGCTGTGGGCTCTCCCCCCTACCGTGTCCCTCTGTGCCCCTTGGGGGAGAGGCCTTTTCTCCCGTGGGTTGTTTGGCTTTATTTGGGGGAAAAGGTGTGTGTATATGTGGTGTGTTTTGGCGGCCGTTGTTAGCTGGTCCGGTTTCTACTCAGGTGCAGTTAAGGAGGGGGCGGGGCCGGGCGCTCGGCGTGCTCGTCGCGGCCGCCCCCCCCCTCGAGGTCGGCTTCTCTGAGGCGCTCTGCTGGCTGAGGCCGGGCCCTGCGTGAGGGAGGGGGCGGTGCCGGAGCCAGGCGCGGCCGCGTTGTGTGCTGGCCCGCCCCTCTTCTTCCGGCCTCATTGCTCTTGCTGCTCTCCCTCTCATTCCCTCGCTGCTGTAAGGGTTGACGGTCGCCGCTTTGCTGGTGTGAGTAATTTCTGTTTATTTCCCCATTTTTATCTGTTCATATATGTGTTGGGTGATGTGCATGTTGACACTTATGTTCTCCCTGTTCTCATGTCTTCCAGGTGGGATCCCTTCTTTTGATGTTTAAAAAGGGGGTTCTCCCGGTCCTAGGGTCCCTTAGAATTTAATTTAGGGTTCCTAAAAATTTTTAAAAAATAAAAATAAAATCCTCCCACTTGGGACTTGAAGGGGCATCCCGGGTAGCTTAATAGCGGAAATCCCTCTGGTCATTGCGACTACATTAAAAATCACCATATGGAGGCTTCTCAGAATACCGGGCTTGGGATCCCCTTGGGGCAACCCCAGCAGTGTGTGGGTTGTGGGGCATCCCTTGCGGGGGATAATGTACTTGTTTACATACCTTGTGCTCAGCGGGCCATAACGCAGCTTTCGGGGGCCCAGGATTCTGGGTCCGGGGTCCCGGCCTCATCTCCTTCCCCACCCTGCCTTATCCGTACCCCTAGTGATGTTGTCACAGGTGGGGAGTCGCAATCTGATGTGTGTGCCAGATTGGCTAATATTGAGAAATGTATTTCTGGCTCTGTTGCCAGAAAGGCCTCGGCTAAGAGAAACCATTTGTCTCCAGCCACGCCGGCTTTTGAGTTTGATGATTATGATTTTCTTGACTGGTCTGATTATTCCCCGCTAGAAGAAGGGGAATTATTTGAGGATTCTGAGGGTTCTGACAATCAGCAGTTTGTTGGTGCTGATACTGAGCAAGGGCAAGGGGATGATTTCTGGTGATTTCTCTTCCTGAGGAGGCCACTCCGCAAAAAGGGGAATTCTTTGGGACTTCTAAGCCGAGCCTGGAATTCCCAAATCAAAAGCATTTTGATGGCATTATTCTTAAGGAATGGGAGAAGCCTTCTCTGCTTCCAAGTACTCCTCAAGGTTGGGATAAGAAGTATCCCTTTCCGGTGGACGTGGTAAAACGATGGTCGTCCCCTCCCGAGGTGGATGCCCCGGTGCTTGGGTTATCTAATACTTCTATTTTGCATTCTCCTGACTCCACCACTCTCAAGGATGGTGAGGATAAACGCATTGATCAGATGGCTTGCCACGCTTTTGCTAGTGTCGGTTCAGCCTTGCGGCCTGTTTGTGCTTCGGCGCTTACGACAGTGGCTACCAGGTCTGTGGTTAGGGACCTGTTGAGTACTTCCAGGCTTGACCCGGCTAGTGATGAGTTCGCCGCCCTTAAGCGGTGTGAATTGTTCATGTCCTTTGTGCTTGCCGCCTTGGATGACACAATGGTCATGTGTGGTAGAACCTCGGCCTTGCTTGTAGCTATTCGGCGGTCGGTGTGGTTGCGCCAGTGGGCGACTGATTTTGTGGCCAAAAAGTCGCTTACAGCACTTCCCTTTGTGGGGGTTGCGGCTCTTTGGAGAAAGATTAGATTCTGTCACGAGAGGAGGGAAGTTACCTCAGCGTAAGAGGCAACGTCGTCCCATTTGGGGGGCGGCCTCCTTTAACCCTTCCTTTCGTGGTGCCAGAACTGGCAGAGTTTTGGCCTTCTCTACCCTCAGAGGTGATTCCTGGAGTGGAGGCAGAGGTCGTGCCCATCCAGGTCACAGCTGGAGTTCCAAACCCAAGCCCGCTGCCAAGCCAGCTCAGCAATGACGGGGCGCCATCACCCTTGCGGGTGGGGGGACGGCTGCGACACTTCTTCCAGGTCTGGGACCAGGAGGTCTCAGACAAATGGATTCTGGAAGTGGTGTCTTCCGGTTACAAGCTGGAATTCGAGATCTGGCCTCCTCCCAGATTTTTCAAATCTCGAGTGCCTTCGGATCCACTGGCCGCACAGGGGCTCCGGGCGGTAGTAAGTTATCTGCTGGACATGGCTGTCATTTGCCCAGTGCCTTCTGCGGAAAGGGGCTTGGGATTCTGTTCCAATCTATTCACGGTGCCCAAGAAGGACGGCTCGGTTCGACCCATTTTGGATCTGAAGCTCCTCAATCGGTTTATCCACTTCAGGAAGTTTTGCATGGAAAACTTGCGTTCAGCCGTCAATTCTCTTCGTCAGGGGGACTTCATGACGTCCATAGACATCAGGGTTGTGTATCTGCATGTACCTATCTTCCCGGCACACCAGAGATTCCTCAGGTTCGTGGTGGAAGATCAGCATTTTCAGTTTGTGGCCCTTCCATTCGGGCTTACCTCGGCTCCGAGGGTGTTCACCAAGGTACTGGCGGGGGTGATGGCCCTCCTCAGAGTCCAAGGCATTCGCATTGTACCATACCTGGACGACCTTCTCATTTTGGCTTCCTCTCTCAGCCAAGCGGAGCTAGACACCAGAGTGGTGGTATCCATGCTGGAGAGGTTCGGCTGGGTGATCAACTATCCCAAGTCCTCCCTCTCCCCGTCCAGGGAGGTTTCGTTTCTGGGCATGACTCTGGATGCCTTTCAGGCCAGGGTGTTCCTTCCTCAGTCCAAGACTCTTCTGATCCAAGATGTGATTCGACTTCTACTATCCAATCCTCGCCCGTCTATCCAGCTAGGGATGAGATTGGTAGGTTTGATGGTGGCTTCCTTCGAGGCAGTCCCTTTTGCCCAGTTTCACATGAGGACGCTTCAGCTCCATCTTCTAGCGACTTGGGACAGGTGTCCGCTGTCATTAGATCAGTCTTGTCTGCTGTCTCCCCGGGCTCAGCAGTCCCTTCAGTGGTGGCTAGTGTCAAGCAATCTGTTGAAGGGCAGATCCTTTCTGGCCCCTTGTTGGGAAACGGTCACCACGGACGCCAGCGTGTCGGGCTGGGGGGGGGGGGCTTCTGGAGGGAACACCAGTTGCAGAGGTTATTGGGGCCTCAGGAGGCTCATACCCCCATCAACGTTTTGGAGCTGCGGACCATTTGGTTGGTTCTGTCTCGCTTGACTCTTCTCTTGCAGGGATTGCCAGTTCAAGTCCGATCGGACAATCGGACGGCGGTCGCTTACATCAATCACCAAGGAGGGACTCGCAGCAGGAGTGCCCTCAGGGAGGTATCTCTGATCCTTGTTTGGGCAGAGAGCAATGTCCCATACATCTCAGTCATTTACATCCCGGGAGTGGAGAGATCCTCTCGCCGAGGAGAATAGTCTCTCAGTTCCAAGGTATTCCAGTCCCTTTGTCACAAGTGGGGGACTCCAGAGGTGGATCTCTTTGCCTCACGTCACAATCACAAGCTTCCTGCCTTTGTGTCTCTGTCTCAGGATCCTCTGGCCCTGGCAGTGGTTGCCATGTCCCTTGCTTGGAGGGAACTGGGGTTTCTGTACCTGTTCCCCCCCCCCCTTCTCCATGGTGATCAAGGTGGTGCGCAAGCTAACTCTAGAAGGGGCACCAGCAATTCTGGTGGCTCCAAGGTGGCCAAGACGAGTGTGGTTCGCAGACGTCGTGCAGCTGCCAGTAGATCAGTTTTATCTGCCTCTTCTTCCGGATCTTATCACCCAGGGTCAGCTACGCTACCCCAATTTACCAACGCTGGCTTTGACGGCGTGGCTGCTGAAACCTCCATCTTAAAGGAGGAAGGTCTTTCTGATGCGGTGTTTCAGACTCTTGTTAGAGCTAGGAAGAGATCTTCCTCTAACGTCTACTATAGGACTTGAAGGTCTTATATTAACTGGTGCGAGGCTAGGGCCTTGCCTTGTAGGGTGTTTTCTATTCCCAGAATTCTGGAGTTTCTTCAACATGGTTTGGACTCGGGGTTCCAGCTTAGTACTTTGAAGGGGCAGGTTTCTGCCCTGACGGTTTTCTTTCAAAGGTCTTTTGCTCTTCATCCCCTGGTTAAGACATTTTTCCAGGGGGTTACTCATGTGCAGCCTCCTAGAAAGCCCTTGCTGCCGGTTTGGGATTTAAACTTGGTTCTGTCGGCTCTCCAGGGGCCTCCTTTTGAGCCGGTGCATGATATTGCTCTTTCTCTGCTCACTCAGAAGGTTGCCTTTTTGGTGGCTATTACCTCTGTTCGGCGTGTCTCTGAGTTGGCGGCTTTGTCCATTCAGGCTCCTTACTTTGAGAGGCACCTGGACAAGGTAGTTTTCCGCTTCAAGCCAGATTTCCGTCCTAAGGTGGTTTAGGCCTTCCACCTCAATCAGGATGTAGTTCTCCCTTCCTTGTGTCCTAAGCCTAGCAATGACAAGGAGAGGACTTTACATTCTTTGGATGTGGTTCGCTGTGTGAAGTATTATTTGGTGGCTACTTCTCCTTTTCGTAAGACGGACGCCTTTTTCGTGGTGCCTTCCGGGCCCAGGAAAGGTTTGGCGCCCGCTAAGTCATCCATTAGTAAATGGATTCGACAGGCCGTTGTTGGGGCCTATTCTGCCAAGGGGAAGATTCCCCCTTATCGTGTTACTGCTCATTCTACTCGTGCTGTTGGAGCATCTTGAGCCTTTCAGCATCAAGCTTCTGTTGAACAAGTTTGCAAGGCTGCTACTTGGTGTTCCGTTCATACTTTTTCTAAGTTTTATAAGGTTGATGTGCGGGCCTCAGCGGATGCTGTTTTTGGCCACAAAGTTCTGCAAGCTGCAGTAGTTTGTTTGCATTATTGCCTTTTTGGGACACTGCTATTGGATGTCCCAAGTGTCATGAATATTCGGAAGCGGGGTGCGTGACATACTGGGAATAATACCATTTTGTGATTACTCACCTGTAAAATGGTTATTACAAGTATGTCACACACCCCGCTTCATCCCGCCCTTTTTTGGTTTTCTTGGATCCTTTATATAGTGAACCTTTTTCTTTGTTGTTTACATTTGGCTCTTCCTGGTCCCTTTACTGCTGTCTTATTCTAGGGAATCGTGGGCGGTCCCAGGTATTTATAGACCGGGAGGGGTTCCTTTTTTTCATGTCATCTCTGCAAGATCGCCCTCTACAGGACAGTTACCCAAGTGTCATGAATATTCGGAAGCGGGGTGTGTGACATACTTGTAATAACCATTTTACAGGTGAGTAATCACAAAATGGTATTTTTTGTGCTGAAAAACATTTTTCTATAAGGTTCAAGAAACAGATTTCATCTAGAGGACTTAAAAATCCACTTATGTTAATCCTTTAAAGTGGACCAAAACCCACCCTCAAGTCTTAGACTCCAAAGCAGGCATACTCCCTCCCCCCAGCGCATCCAGATTCGGGATTTCCTGCTGTGTAAACCCCCCCCCCCCCCCAGGTTGCCCAGTAAACCACCTACTCCCCGATCCAATGGCACATGCTCGAGCAGTGGGCGCTCCTTGCTATACCTTTAGCAGGGCCGTGCATTTGTGAATAGCTGGCGCGGGCATGCTCCCTGTTAGAGGGTACCGGGGATGTGGCCGTCCGGCGTGCTCGGCTAGAATTGGCTAGACTCTGCTAGACAATTTTTAGATGAGTGGGCAGGAGCAGACCCGCGCATGCACCATAGGACCGGAGAAAGGTGAGTTGGAGCAAGCAACCGATGGGGTTTCACACAGCAGGGTATCCTGCATTGGGGTGCCCCAAGGGCAAGGATCAAAACCCGGGATAGTTAAAAGCCTGGGTTTTGGTCCACTTTAATGCTGGAAGTGAATTGCTGCTCAGTAGTTTTAATTACACAGATGAAGAGGTAACCACCCCTTTCTTAAGACAACAGACTTGGAGCAGTCTCATCCTGCATTTCACAGAGACGCAGAGAAATCCGTAGCATGGCTGTATAACAGGAGATAAATCATCCAAACGATTCTCGGAGATCAGACTGGCAGAAATGTCAGAGTTTAGGAAAGCCTGTGATTTTAGGGTGGGCCAGTACAGCTCTTAAAGTCCTTGTCCAGGCACATGCTGAATTCTTATACCTAACGGAGACAGCGCAAAATAAGCCATTTCATAGCATCTTACATTTTTTATTATACATTATATGTGAATGTATTCTAACCAAAATCACTTTTTTTTCTGGGTTGTGGCTAAGCAGGGAAGGGCATGACATGGTGCAGTTTTAGAAGTTATGAGCATGCTCTGCTCTGGTCAGCAATGGACAGTTAGACCACTCTATTCCTGGAGGAATGAAATTGAAAGGAGGGCAAACTTTGGTAGCCTGTTATCTCTTCTACTTGAAACTGCAGAAAATGGAGGAGGGGCACATAGGACAGGCATAACTTGAGCTGCTTGCCACCTTATTGTTGTTATTGGATTTACAGTTCCTTTGAAGAAAGCATCCAGTTCTATATTAAAGTATTTATTGCATCAGTTAGATTCAATGCCACTATTCCATCGCTATCATACTAGAATACTCCATTCTCAGCGGGCACTTATTCTAAGTATACAGCACGTCCTGTTCCAGAAGAGATTCCTTACTCTTGGGATATACTTCAGTAGATGGCGCTGGACTGCAGAGACAGAAAAGAGGCTCCTCCCGGCCCCATAAATACACAGGACCTCCCACAAAATCCCCAGTTCTTCTCTGCAGTCCTGGCTGCGATGACTAGAAGATGGCTCTCTCTACTCGCAGGTGAGCTGGGCTATTAGCCTGCGGCCCTGTAGGACTATTCCCACCCGTTTCCTTTTACTGCCTCCCAGCTCAGGCTGCGCTGGTTCGGGTGAGGGTAGGCAGCACCGCTGTCAGGTGCTAAGGAGCTCTGCTCCAACCGCAGTCCCCCACCAAAGGGTAGGCGGTATAGGCCCATGGTGAGCCTTATGGGATGCCTCTCCCACACTTTATCCCCCTTGCCCCGTTCCCCACAGTGGCTTCCTTTAGGCTGCCTGATTCTCCCCGCGGTCGGCGGCGACATCGCCTTAGGAGCTGCTGCGCCATCAGTGGCTGGTGTGGTTAGGTGGGCGCGTATTTGCGCTCTTCGCGGATGACGCGTTTTGCATCACTGTCTCCGCGGCCCGCCCCTCGAGGTGTATGCAGGCGCCATTTTAGTTCTCTGCTGCGTGTGACTGGTGTCTCCCTATCGCGGTCTGTAAGTGCCCCTGCGGGCTGCTTTTTTATATGTATATTGTATATTTTGCATTTCGCTTATGGGATCTTTTGCTTATGTCTTGCAGGCGGGCCAAACTTGTGGTTTCTCCCGGCCGTATCCCCTCTTTTTAGTTATCTCTACCTCTGTTTGGTTATTGGGGCATCCCGGGTTGCTTTTATTAGCGTCAATCCCTATTGGCCGGTTGTGCCGTGATAATCACCATATGGAGGCTTCTCAGGATAATGAGCTCGGGGTTCCTTCGGGACAAGCCCGGCTGTGTCTGGCGTGTGGGGTATCCCCTAGAAGTGATGTCAGGGTATGTGTACCCTGCGCCCAGCAGGTACTTGCCCTGCAGTCTGGTTTACCTGCAGCTGGGCCTAGTGCTGCGCCCCCTCTGGCTTCGCCTACCCCCCCCACGCTTACACCTGACTCCCAGTGAGGTGCATACCAGTGGGGAGTCTCAACCTGATTTGGCTGCCCGGGTAGCCAGCATTGAAAGGCATATTGCTGGTTCTGGTCCGCATAAGGCTCCTGCTAAGCGGCGGCATCTGGCACCCGGTGCTACTCTTTCCTATGGAAGCTGAAGAGTTTTTTGATGTTACTGGTTATACCCCCTGGAAGAAGGGGAATTATTCTCTGATACAGAATCACCTGAGGATCAGCCCAAGGGTTATGCTGAGTCTGGCTCTGACCCTTGGGCTTCAGATGATACTGACAGATTGTTGGCTCACATTTTTGAAGTGCTCTGTATCTTTCCTCCTGCCATGGCCCCGCAGCAGCAGGGGGAGCTGTTTTAAACTGTTAAGCCACGTTTGGAGTTTCCCGAACAAACCCACTTTAATAATCTGATTATCAAGGAGTGGAAAAGGCCTAGCCGGCTTCCCGGGATACCAAAGAGTTGGGATAAGTGGTATCCCTTTCCTGCTGAAATGGCTAAACGTTGATCATGTCCTCCAGAGGTGGATGCACCAGTTCTGGGGTTGTCTAACACATCTATCATGCATTCCCCTGATACTACCACCTTGAGGGATGGGGAAGACAGGCGCATGGATCAGCTAGCTTGCCATGCCTTTGCCTGTGTTGGGACCGCGCTCCGTCCGGTCTGTGCCTCTGCTATCACGGCTGTTGCTGTTAAAAACCTGCTCAGGGGTCTCTTGGATGGGGCCCCTTATAATGCTGGTAGTGAAGAGTATAGAGCTCTTCTGCTTTGTGATGAATTTGTTGCATATGTTCTTTCTGCCCTGGATGATACCATTAGAATGTGTGGCAGGGCTTCTGCCTTGTTGGTGGCATTATGCCGCTCGGTCTGACTGCGCCAGTGGGCAGCTGACAATGCTGCCAAAAAGGCCCTCACTGGTTTTCCCTTCAAGGGGCTGCGCCTCTTTGGGGAATGTTTGGACTTGTTTGCTAAAGGCAGCCCCGGCCCGTTCGGGGGCCTTTTCTCCTTCCTTCAGGGGCTCCAGAATTGGACGGGGAGCTTCCTTTGCTGGAGCCCGTGGCAATTTTTGGGGCGGGGCAGAGGACATGGCCACCCTGGCCCCCCCTGGGGACCCAAGACTAAGTCCTCCCCCAAACCCCCTCAAGCATGAAGGGGCGCCCTCATCCATCTGTGTGGGGGGACGGCTTCCACTCTTGGCTCACGTCTGGAGGCGTCATGTCTCAGACCGGTGGATTCAAGAGGTAGTTTCCGCTGGTTACAAGATAGAGTTGGCAGCCTGGCCGCCCCCAAGATTCATCAAATCTCTTGTATCTCAAAACCCCTTGTCAGCTCAGTGTCTCTCCCGGGCTGTCCAAGGCCTTCTAGACCTAGGTGTCATCTGCCGGGTGCCCTTGAAGGAAAGGGGCAAAGGCTATTATTCCAATCTTCTTTTTTTTTTTTTTTTTTTTATTGTGCCCAAAAAGTACGGGTACATCAGACCTATCCTGGATTTAAAGCTTCTCAACAAATTTGTCAGATTCAGGCACTTTCGCATGGAGACTCTGCGCTCAGCTGTGACTTTCCTGCGCCCAGGGGACTTCATGACCTCTGTAGACATCAAGGATGCTTACCTTCACGTCCCTATCTTTCCAGGTCATCAGAGGTTCCTCAGGTTCGCTCTGGAGGATCAGCACTACCAATTTGTGGCCTTGCCCTTCGGCCTCACCTCGGCCCTCAGGGTATTCACCAAGGTGCTGGCAGGGGTGATGGCCCTGCTGAGATCTCAGGGCATCCGCATTCTTCCCTACCTGGACGACATGCTTATTGCTTCCCAGTCCTTTCATCAGGCAGAGCTGGACACTTAGAAGGTAGTGTCCACACTGGAATCATTCAGCTGGGTGACCAATCACCCCAAATCTTCCCTGACTCCTTCCATGGGGAAGTCCTTTCTGGGCATGATTCTTGATTCAGCCCAGGTCAAGATCTTTCTTCCTCAGCAGAAGGTGGTGGTCCTTCAAGAGAAAGTTCAGCTCCTGCTGTCTTGTCCCCATCCATCCATCAGGAAGGGAATGCAGTTGGTGGGCCTGATGGTGTCCTGCTTCGAGGCGGTTCCATATGCTCAGTTCCACATGAGGCTTCACCTCTTGTCAGTGTGGGATCGGGACCCTTTGTCCCTGGATCAGGTGTTTGTCTTGTCCCCTCAGGTAAGGCGGTCTCTAGTGTGGTGGTTGGTCTCGGGAACCTGCTAGGGGGCAGGTCCTTTCTGGCCCCCTGCTGGGAGACTGTCACCACGGATGCCAGTCTGACAGGTTGGGGGGGATTCTGGAAGTCTCTGACATTCCAGGGTCAGTGGGGTCCTCAGGAGGCCCATGCCCCTATCAACATTCTGGAATTGAGGGCAATCAGGTTTGTTCTCGCCCACTTGACTCCTCACCTGAGGGGTCGGGCTGTTCAGGTCCGCTCAGACAACCAGACGGCGGTTGCCTACATCAATCATCAGGGAGGGACCCGGAGCAAGTGGGCCCTCAAGGAAGTGTCCCTGATACTGTCCTGGACGGAGGAAAATGTTCCCTGCATCTCAGCTGTGTACATCCCAGGGGTGGAGAATCTGGAGGCAGACTCTCTGAGCAGGGGGACCTCTTGTCTGGGAGAGTGGTCCCTCAGCAGCAGGGTGTTTCGCTCCCTGTGCCACCACTGGGGTCAGCCGGACGTGGATCTATTTGCGTCTCGTCACATTCACAAGCTTCCAGTATTTGTTTCTCTGTCCCAGGATCCTCTGGCCTTGGCCACAGATGCCCTGGCAATGTCCTGGACGGGGTTCCAGCTCCTGTATGTGTTTCCCCCGTTTCCACTGCTGGGCAGGGTGCTGCACAAGGTAGTTCAGGAAGGGGTGCCAGCCATCCTGGTGGCCCCCTGTTGGCCAAGAAGAGTGTGGTTCGCAGACATCGTGCAGTTGGCAGTAGATCAGTACGCTCTACCACAGGTTCCAGATCTGCTCACTCAGGGGCACCTACGCCACCCCAATTTACAAACGCTGGTTTGACGGCCTGGTTGTTGAAACCTCCATCTTGATGGAAAATGGGCTGCCTGCCTCAGTGGTGAATACCATGATCAGGGCAAGGAAGAGATCCTCTTCTTCCATCTATTACAGGGTCTGGCGTACTTACATTGACTGATGTGAGTCCCACTCGCTTCCCTGTCATGTGTTTTCTATTCCTAGGATTCTGGAATTTCTACAACATGGTTAGGATCTGGGTCTTCAGCTCAGTACTCTGAAAGGCCATGTTTCTGCTTTGGCTATTTTCTTCCAAAGATCCTTTGCTCAGTATCCCCTGTTTAAGACTTTTTTCCAAGGAGTTACTCACGTGCGTCCCCCGCGTAAGCCTATGTTACCAGTCTGGGACTTGAATTTGGTCTGAGCCCTTGCAAGGGGCCCCTTTGTCCATTCTTACGCTTAAGGTGATCTTTTTGGTGGCCATCACTTCTGTTAGGCGTGTTTCTGAGTTGGCGGCGCTTTCCATCAAGCCTCCTTACTTTGAGAGACACCAGGACAAGGTGGTGTTTCGTTTTAAGCCAGATTTTCTGCCTAAGGTTGTTTCTGCCTTTCATCTCAATCAGGACATTGTTTTGCCTTCTCTGTGTCCTAATCCTAGTAACCCTAAGGAAAGGGTTTTGCATTCTTTGGACGTAGTCAGAACTCTGAAGTTCTATTTGGTGGCTACTGAATCCTTCAGGAAGACTGATGCTCTTTTTGTTCATACTTTTCAAAGTTTTAGGAGGTTGATGTTAGGCGGCAGTGGTTTAAACGGTCTGCTGTTACTTTTGGGGATCCCACCCTACCTTACGGACACTGCTATTGGATGTCCCAAGAGTAAGGAATATCTTCTGGAACAGGACGTGCTGTATACTTAGAATAATACAATTCTGTGATTACTCACCTGGTATTATATGTATACAGCACGTCCTGTTCCACCCCACCCTTGTTATCATTATCTTTAGTTACCTCTTTATGGTGATTGTTTTTATGTTCAAATTTTCATATAATGGTTATAGTTCTCCGGGTCTCTTGCTAACTGCTTTTCAATACTGGGAATTTTGTGGGAGGTCCTGGGTATTTATGGGGCCGGGAGGAGCCTCTTTTCTGTCTCTGCAGTCCAGGGCCATCTACTAGAGTATATCCCAAGAGTAAGGAATATCTTCTGGAACAGGACGTGCTGTATACATATAATACCAATTCTACAGGTGAGTAATCACAGAATTGTATTTTTTCTAACTGCTCTAACCTTGTGGTAAATATATATTGTATATATTTTGTTATACTTTTTTCAAGGCTGAATAAATTTAACTATTTCAGTCTCTACCAATAACCCCTCTAGACCTCTTATTAAATTAGTTGCCCTTCACTTTTTCTAGTTCAAGAGCATCTTTTGTTTATGAATTGGAGCACATACTCTGGTGGACCATTTACAATTGATTTGTTCAGATTCCTTTGTTATATAGAGCACCATGTTTAAACAGGGGCAAACCTTTTAAATACATGTAAATAACACGGAATTAAGCATTTTTAGGAAAGCCTAAGCTAGGAATTAACCTACTACTACTACTTGGCTATCTGAAATGGTACATTTTGATGTGTTTGTACCATGAATGACACAGGACAGAGTTTCAGGAGCAGATTTTTGGGGGGCAGGCAACAAGTTAACAAAGTTAACAAACGGATACCATGTGTATTAACCTATTCTACAAAATGCCCCCAGGTACGTCATATTATAAGAAGAAATTGGCATATTCTATCAAGTGATGAGAAATTGAAAGAAGTATTTCAGGCACCGCCCATGTTTGCATTTAAGAAATCCCGGAGCTTAAGGAATCATCTGATTAAAGCTAGCAACCCTACACCTGATAGACCAGGATCGAGAACAGGTACTAACTGGCTAAATGACTTGACGCGACCACTGGGCATGTACCCTTGCGGTCATTGTACTCAATGCTCCTTTGTAATTAAATCGAAAAAATTTTACCATCCACTAACAGGACAAGCAATTAATCTTGATTTTTTTGCTAACTGCTCGACGAGCAATGTGATATATGCATTGAAATGTCCCTGTGGAAAGGTATATGTAGGAAAAACTAATAGACCTATTAGAGATCGGATTAGTGAACATAGGAGCTCAATCAGGAGATGTGACACAGAGTCTCCCGTGGCGAGACATTTTTGGCAAGAGGGACATCAGGTCTCCCAATTAAGATACTCAGTTATAGAAGTAGTGAAGAAACCAGCGAGAGGAGGTAATATGGAGAGATTGATTTTACAAAGGGAATTGTATTGGATCTATCGTCTAAAAACCAAATCCCCTTCTGGATTGAATGAGGATATAGACCTCACACCCTTTTTGTAACAGCTGATTTAGGATAAAATTTATATAGTATTACTTTGGGATTTGGCCGAGAGTAAAGGTTTAGGTATGCCTTATAGCGTAGGAATATCATCGAGGTTTAGGTATGCTTGAAGTTGATGAGCTACATATAGAAGAAGCTTAAGGTATCACAATAGTGTGGATAGTGTTTATGAGCATGTTAACATATTCATGAAGTAAAATACAAGAGATATATATGTATATATATTGATATACCCTATAGTATTGTTTTTAATATTTTTTTAAATATTTTTATATTGAATTTACATAGGTGCTGCAGCCTCAAAATGGATCAAGAAACCCCTTCAGTGGATCCCCAATCAAAATTGCAAACAACAAATGTGTATTTGTAATGAAATTAGAAGTAAAATTGTGTGCTTCAATAAAATGTCCGGTGCGCCGAGCCCCGCGCGTCTGCGCAGCCGCAGTCTGGTGTTCAGTGTCATCCAAGCGGCTGACGTCACTGACCCAGCCTTCTGCTGCTGTCAGACCGGGACTCGCCGAAACCGGAAGTGACACGCGGCGCCGCACCGGAAGTGACGCGACGCCGCGTCTAGTCACGTGGCCGGCCGGCCAGGGGGATCCATTTAAAAGCGCGCGCGAGGCTGCTTAGAGTAGGGCGTTATTTCCTTGAGAAAGGGGACGTGATCCCCGGAACGTGGGAGGACCGCCCCCACCTTTGCTATACAGATCATTTGGGTAATATTACAATGCTGAGATTTCGATACACTTAGGTGTTGGATTGATTATGCATGCTGTGGTTTAACTTTGTTACTGTTGCTGTTTAAATAACATGTGGGATTGTTTATGACAACTTATCCCCTGGTATGCTTATGTAAGACTAACTTTGCCATATGTAACTTTAAGTTAGGATAAATGTAATTACATATGTAACTAGTACAGATTACTGCCTCAGCAGACTGTTTATAAATAAGTTTGTACTGTTGATACAGTTTATATTTTGCTATATATGCTCTGTACTGAAGGCTGTAGAGCAGTTATCCATCTGTCTACCACAGCAAATGCTTGCACACTTGATGAGATGTTTTCATTTGCTCATATGCATGTAATATGTAGCAATGTTTGTACCATTTACCCCATATATCTGAGATGAAGTGACATTTCTGCAGATAAGCTGAAAATATAAGCTCTAAGAATTGCAAAATAAAAGAAGTTTTTTAAAACTTATAATTGGTGTGCGCCTGATACTCTAGTAAATATGGTCTGTAGGATATGAAGAAATATCCAGACAGGCAGCACCCTATTTATTGAGGCTTTATTAATTAGCTATAGAATCATTTTTAAGTGTGCCACCATTCATTTAATTTTTGATGTTGTTTTCTTCATAGGTGTGCACCTTTTTTTCTGACTATGACTTTCTGTGATCTAAATAGTTTAACAGATAAATGTGCAGATATATTATCATATTCTCAAGCAGAGATAGACACAGTTATTTCTAGATTTGGGGATACAAATGACATATTTTCCAAAGATGATGTTTCCTTAAAAAGACAATTTGAAAATCAGAAAAGACGATTGGTTCAATATCAATTGCACTCAACCACATTGGTTGAATATTTAAAATCAAAACGCATACCTAGAGGTCTTAGATTGAATATTAGGCCTACTTTTTGTAAGGATAATCCAGATTTTTGTGATAAATGGTTCCAGATATTAAATAAATGTAGTCTGGATTTGATAACCTTGACGGTTCAAGGTATACAGAATCAAATAGGGGAAATAGATAAGACAGTAGAAAGCTTGCAGAAAAAATTAGAGAATACCCTGAATTTGAATGATTACAGAGCATATCTTGAAACAATTGAAGTGTCGATTGAGCAGCATAAGAAAGACACACTACAAATTAAGTTGAATAAATACCGTAGGGATTTAGCAGACTACGAGGAGAACAGGGTATATACCTGGAAAGAACATAGAAGGCTCAGGAGAACTCCTTATAATTTAGCACCTAATCAGAGCGATTCAGACACTAGCTCCAGTGATAATAGCACTAGACCTTTTTTAGGGAGAGGTCCCAAACCCAGAAAGCCTCCAAAAAAATCCGTAGGGGACGTAAGACAAAAAGAAGACGATCAACGCCAAACGAGGAGCAAGACACAGAGGAGGACCTAGTGGTCAATATATCTGGATATCCATTGACAAAAATTGAAAGGCGAGTTTTAAATAAAGGGTTGGGATTTGTACCACTGTATAGGGGAGATCCTCTCGAACTTGACATTGAGTTGCAAAAATTTTTTAGGTCTATACGTCTGCGAGCATATTTTGACACAATACCTCCTCATCCACTGACCGAAAGGAAGATGCCCACTATACAAGGGGCTGATCTAACAGAGTGTAAAAATCCAAGTAAGTGGCAACCTCCAACACTATTTCATACTGTTGAAGCTTTTATAAAAACTGTAGAGAGAGAGATCAAACACTTAGATTGGAAACAGACAAAGAAAATGCACCCCAATTTGAATCGAGAAGAACGTGAGGCGCTGACCTCCCTTAAGAAAAATTCAGCCATAACAATTAAACCGGCCGATAAAGGGGGTGCAATTGTAGTCATGGACAGCAATTATTATGATGAGGTCATTATGACACAACTGAGAGATAGACAAATATATACAAAATTAAGTTCAGATCCCACGAATGATATTGGTGCAAAAATTTGTCATATTCTTAAAGAAGGACTTGATGCTGGTTATGTAGATAAGAAGTTATATGATTACTTAAGCTGTAAGGATCCACTAATTCCGTTGTTTTACATTCTCCCAAAAATACACAAAGATGCAGAGAGACCACCAGGCAGACCGATTGTAGCGGGGACGAACTCTATCTTCCAGCCACTAGCGACCTATTTAGACAAGATCTTGCAGGTAAAAGTGACTAGCACAAAATCTTACTTAGTAGATACGGGGGATTTTTTGAATAAAATTAAAGATCTGGGGATCCTACCGGATAACACCTGGCTATGTAGCATGGATGTTAATAGCCTTTATACATCTATACCACATGATGCGGGCCTAGGGGTGATAGATACCACATTACGGGATATGGGATTATCGGATGGAAATAGAAAATTCCATATGGACCTGATGACTATGATATTGAGACATAATTATTTTCAGTATAAGGCTGATTTTTACCTACAAGAACAAGGTACTGCAATGGGGTCGAATGTGGCCCCTGCGTATGCTAATCTATTTATGGCACATTTTGAAGCCCAGTTTGTGTATACACATCCCCTTTATGATTCCCATGTGTTATTATGGGTTCGTTATATCGACGATGTTTTTTTCTTGTGGCAGGGCCCCCATGAGAAGTTGATTGAATTTAAAGAGGACCTAGACAGAGCAAGTCCGACTATTTCGTTCACAATAGATGCACATCTAGACCAGGTACACTTCCTGGATGTTCTGATTATTAAGAGGGACAATGTATTGCACACGGATGTGTACACCAAGCCTACAGATCGTAATACTTATTTGTCTTACGAGAGTTTTCATCCCGAGCCACTAAAGAAAGGTTTACCCTATAGCCAGTTTCTGAGATTACGTCGCATAATCAGCGATGATGACAAATTTTTACAACAGGCGGAGACAATGGCACAAAATTTTATGAAAAGGGGCTATCCTGTAGAAGTGGTCGAAAAGGCAAAAAATCAATCGTTTGCCAAGAGTAGAGCGTCCCTATTGAGACACAACCCAGGGAAAGTTAACAAACGGATACCATGTGTATTAACCTATTCTACAAAATGCCCCCAGGTACGTCATATTATAAGAAGAAATTGGCATATTCTATCAAGTGATGAGAAATTGAAAGAAGTATTTCAGGCACCGCCCATGTTTGCATTTAAGAAATCCCGGAGCTTAAGGAATCATCTGATTAAAGCTAGCAACCCTACACCTGATAGACCAGGATCGAGAACAGGTACTAACTGGCTAAATGACTTGACGCGACCACTGGGCATGTACCCTTGCGGTCATTGTACTCAATGCTCCTTTGTAATTAAATCGAAAAAATTTTACCATCCACTAACAGGACAAGCAATTAATCTTGATTTTTTTGCTAACTGCTCGACGAGCAATGTGATATATGCATTGAAATGTCCCTGTGGAAAGGTATATGTAGGAAAAACTAATAGACCTATTAGAGATCGGATTAGTGAACATAGGAGCTCAATCAGGAGATGTGACACAGAGTCTCCCGTGGCGAGACATTTTTGGCAAGAGGGACATCAGGTCTCCCAATTAAGATACTCAGTTATAGAAGTAGTGAAGAAACCAGCGAGAGGAGGTAATATGGAGAGATTGATTTTACAAAGGGAATTGTATTGGATCTATCGTCTAAAAACCAAATCCCCTTCTGGATTGAATGAGGATATAGACCTCACACCCTTTTTGTAACAGCTGATTTAGGATAAAATTTATATAGTATTACTTTGGGATTTGGCCGAGAGTAAAGGTTTAGGTATGCCTTATAGCGTAGGAATATCATCGAGGTTTAGGTATGCTTGAAGTTGATGAGCTACATATAGAAGAAGCTTAAGGTATCACAATAGTGTGGATAGTGTTTATGAGCATGTTAACATATTCATGAAGTAAAATACAAGAGATATATATGTATATATATTGATATACCCTATAGTATTGTTTTTAATATTTTTTTAAATATTTTTATATTGAATTTACATAGGTGCTGCAGCCTCAAAATGGATCAAGAAACCCCTTCAGTGGATCCCCAATCAAAATTGCAAACAACAAATGTGTATTTGTAATGAAATTAGAAGTAAAATTGTGTGCTTCAATAAAATGTCCGGTGCGCCGAGCCCCGCGCGTCTGCGCAGCCGCAGTCTGGTGTTCAGTGTCATCCAAGCGGCTGACGTCACTGACCCAGCCTTCTGCTGCTGTCAGACCGGGACTCGCCGAAACCGGAAGTGACACGCGGCGCCGCACCGGAAGTGACGCGACGCCGCGTCTAGTCACGTGGCCGGCCGGCCAGGGGGATCCATTTAAAAGCGCGCGCGAGGCTGCTTAGAGTAGGGCGTTATTTCCTTGAGAAAGGGGACGTGATCCCCGGAACGTGGGAGGACCGCCCCCACCTTTGCTATACAGATCATTTGGGTAATATTACAATGCTGAGATTTCGATACACTTAGGTGTTGGATTGATTATGCATGCTGTGGTTTAACTTTGTTACTGTTGCTGTTTAAATAACATGTGGGATTGTTTATGACAACTTATCCCCTGGTATGCTTATGTAAGACTAACTTTGCCATATGTAACTTTAAGTTAGGATAAATGTAATTACATATGTAACTAGTACAGATTACTGCCTCAGCAGACTGTTTATAAATAAGTTTGTACTGTTGATACAGTTTATATTTTGCTATATATGCTCTGTACTGAAGGCTGTAGAGCAGTTATCCATCTGTCTACCACAGCAAATGCTTGCACACTTGATGAGATGTTTTCATTTGCTCATATGCATGTAATATGTAGCAATGTTTGTACCATTTACCCCATATATCTGAGATGAAGTGACATTTCTGCAGATAAGCTGAAAATATAAGCTCTAAGAATTGCAAAATAAAAGAAGTTTTTTAAAACTTATAATTGGTGTGCGCCTGATACTCTAGTAAATATGGTCTGTAGGATATGAAGAAATATCCAGACAGGCAGCACCCTATTTATTGAGGCTTTATTAATTAGCTATAGAATCATTTTTAAGTGTGCCACCATTCATTTAATTTTTGGGGGGCAGGCAACCACCATTGCCTGGTGGTTAGAAACCGAATCTTATGACTAGAGGGTTGCAGGTTTTGTTCCCGGCTGGGGCATGACTGAAGTGCACTTAAGCATGGCACCTAAGCCCAACCACTCCCAGAACACCATGGCTAGGGCTGCCCACCGCTCTCGGCACATGTGTGTTCCCTAGTGTGGTTTGCTAGTATGTGGTGTTCTGACTGTATGGATGAAATAATTGCAGAACACAAAGTCCTATGTATTCACAAGCATAGAATTGTCCTTACTAATGTGTCATGTCTAGCAAGGGTGAGGATTAATATATAATATCAGCTAGGGTCATGCTCAAGATTTAATGAAGCAAGTTCACCTCTTGGTGCACATTTGTGTGTTAACAGCAGCCTGCATCTCAGTAAGCTTTTCAGTTTTAACACACAAAAAATTGCGATTAAAAATATTTGTTCAAACGTTTCCTAAAAATATCACCTGCACATGAGATGGAAATTTTTACAGGTAAGGTAAATCATGTTTCCAATCCAGCAAGAATAATTGTTTCAAAGTTTTAAAACAGCACCCTATGCGGTATGATGACGAAAATAGGGCGTATCCCATAGGGTGCTGCTGTTCAAACTTCGCAAAAAATATTCTTACCTTTACCTCACCTGTAAAAATACCTCATCACATGTTCAGGGCACATATTTCTTATTGCACTTTTTGGTGTGTTAACATTAAAAAGCTCACCGAGATGAAGGCTGTAATTTACACCCAAATGTGTGCCCAGAGTTGATCTTCACTCAATCTTTAGCATGACCCTCAAAGTGAACTAGTTGGGTACAGGCTTTAGGTAAGGGTTAATGATATAAGGTAATTTGCTGAAATTTGGCGCGCTCTTTAACTCCTGTTGGAGAACTTGCTGTTTTCACATTTAAGGTAATACCATTTTGTAGTTTGTTGAAAATGTCTAGGAAATTTTAAATTTGCAGGGTTTAATATTTTGAGATATTTTGAGAGAGCACTGGAAATTGACATGGCAATCTCACTGCTTCAGGCAGCAACCCCCTACGTGGTGCTGTGTCTATATTTTCTGGTCTGTAAAAGGGCTTGTGAGTTGATACTGTACTATATACAATAGAAAACAGTGATAAAATCTTTATGCTAGAATATTAATTTATGGGAGATTTTCTTTAGAGAATGTGTATGGTGCATAAAAATAACCACTTGCCATGGTTGTCTTGCACATCGGCTATGGGCTGTAACTTGGGTGCACACCTTATAATGAATGCAGAGTGTGGTTTATGTGTTCTAGAAACATTACGTGGGTTTTTCATCTGACTCAATGCTTATGTCTTAAATATATTTGATACAGTCTAAAATGCCGTAACGTGTGCAATAAAATCGAATGAGGTTACAAAACTTGAGACCACAAAATTGTTTTTTATGGTTGTTGGTGAATTTACTGTCAACATGAGATTTCTAAGAAGCACAATACATTGCATACACCAGTACCCTAGCAAATCTAGGTTTTAAAGTGGATAAAAAGGGCCTTTGCCTATTCCAGGTTTTGGTCCCAGTCCCAGGGGCATTCTAAACTGGGATATGATCCCATGGAGTATGTGCCGGCCTGGTAAGCATCCCTACTTGTGCGCGCCCCCATACCTGGCAAACGCAAATATCTACTGGCGCACATGTGGAGGGTGGATGGAGCAGAGGTGGACACTGGGCTTCTGCATGACAACATGTCTCCCGCATGAATCCCGCAATTACAGTAGGAGTAAGATTCTAGCCAACCTATGTTTTTTTTCCAGATTGGGATGTCACAAGGATAGGGAATTACCTAGCCATAAAGGCTATTATAGACCTAGGGTTTTTGCCTTCTTTAAAGCTTTGATTTAAAAGATAATTTATTTAGTTTTACCATACAATACAGCATGTCATCCAACATCAAACGTAGTTGATGTTCCAGCTCAATGGAATATCTGCTCTCTCTGTGTATACCTCCTCTTTGTTAATCCCGAACTCAGTTTCAAGTCACACAGAAGCAATGAAGTATTAGTAAGAACTGTGCAGCTCCCAGCAACATTATTCTAATTTTGGTTCTACATTCACAATGAATTTTTAACAAATAATTCAGATGCAGTTGAAGTTCAGACTTTCAGCTTTAATTCAGTGGGTTCATTTCAAGGCCTCAAAAGTAATTGAACAAATTAAATAATTGTAAATAAAATGTTAATTTCTAATACATGGTTGAAAATATTTTGTTGGCAATGACTGCCTGAAGTATTGAACTCATGGGCATCACCAGATGTGTTTACTCCCTTTTTCTTGCTCTGCTAGGCCTTTTCAGTTGCTGTTTGTTTGTGGGCCTTTCTGTCTGAAGTTTAGTCTTTTAACAAGTGAAATGCGACTCATATGGGTTAAGGTCGGTGGCTGACTTGGCCATTTAAGAATATTCCATTTTTTTTTGCTTTAATAAACTTCTGAGTAGCTTTGGCTTTATGTTTTGGGTCATTGTCCATCTGTACTGTATTATGAAATGGCGACCAATCAGTTTGGCTGGATTTGAGCACACTGCATGTCTCTGAATAGCTCAGTATTCATGCTGCTGCTTCTGTCCTGTGTCACATCATCAATAAACACTATTGACCCAGTGCCACTGGTAGCCAGGCATGCCCAAGCCATCACACTGCGTCCTCCATGTTTTCCACCGTGCAGTGAACCCTCTGTAATTACTTTCATGCAGTCTTCTATTTATGGTAGTTTTGGATATTGGTACGCATTGGTGAGTGTTCTTCACTTGTTTGGTTGTTATGAAGGGGTTTCTCTTCACCATGGAAAATATTCTTCCACTCCTGTTGTCTTCCATGGCCATCCAAGTCTTTTTGCATTGATGAGTTCGCCGGTGCTTGCTTTCTTTCTCAGGATGTACCAAACTATAGATTTTGCCACTCCTAATGTTGTAGCAATTTCTTGGATGTTTAGGGATGGCTTGTTTCACCTGCATGGGGAGCTCCTTTGGCCGCATGTTTTCTTCACAGCAAAATCTTCCAAGTTCAAGCTCCACACCTCGAAATCAACTCCAGGACCTTTATCTGTTTAACTGAGAATGAACATATTGCCCACTCCTGTCCATCGAACAGCTTTTGAGTCAAAACTCCAATTACTTTTGTCCCATTTTAAAAACGAGGTGGCACATGTTAAGTAATTATTATGGACCTAACTATAGATGTACTCTTTTGTTTTGCCATTTCAATGTTCTATGAATATAGTTAAAATGACCAAATACTTGACAGTGTAATATACTTGCTATTGATAAAGAACAGTATTTTAGTGCCAAAAACTCCCTGAAATCTTAACATTTTCCATTTTTATCCCCCCCGCTGTTATAATTGTCTGTGGCTATAGATGTCTATAACTATAGTGACTTTTATGATGCGTGATGTTGCCCACCTGCACTTCATTTGGTTCTAGCCATTCAATTATATATTTTTGCTTACGTGCTCATTACTCTGCTATCCGGTCTAATTCAGTTTGGTCATTTTTAGCTGTATCAGGATTGTCACTATGTTTACGTGCACAATGGTTTTCATGTAGTACACATGGTCCAAAAGCTAAACTTGGGCAAGGAGTGAAGTATTCAGGAAAAGGTACACATGAGCTGGGAGGGGTTTGTCATTATGGGGTACCCATGAGCTGGTATGGTGTGGTCACGATGCTGCTCACAAGAGCCTTTAAGGGGGTGGTGGGGTATATCTGCTAGAGGGATCAGGGTGCAGTGTAGATGACATGGAGGTAGTCCCAGTGAGGTGTATAGCACTATTGCCTAGTCAAGTAATTGGCCCATGTTCGACCTTGGCATCATGTCTATATTGTTATGTCCTGTGTTCAAAGGTAATTTTATTTGGTAAAAGTTGTTGACAGTAAAGCTGGGGTGTTATAAAACAGTCAAGTTAAACCTATTGAGTAATTGCCTGGCTCTAGTTTAATTGGATAACAATGGCCTCTTTTCACTTATTAGTACCTGGGTCATCTTCACATTCACAGGTTTTAGAAACCTACCAAATACATTCTGGTGTCGGTGTTCTGGGAACATAGCCAACTAGAAAGTGCAGAATCTTTAGCCGAAATCACTGTCCTTTGTGACCGAACATTGAATTATGTCTTACTGTATAATGCTGTCAACTTGAAATGATAATCAAATCATCCATATCATGTGAGGTTTTATTCCTACATATTGAACTTAAGGCTTAATGCGCTGCGTTAATGGAAGTCTTGTTTAAATTAAAAACTGGCCTTTCCTTGTGTCACTGGGGTGCCGCCATCAAGCGCTGTACATATGGTGAAACATGTATGGCACAGTGGGAAGCAGTTTGCCAAGGTGACTTGCAGAATATGAGTTCTGCCGCATAATAAAGTTTGCTTAGAATCTAAACTACAACTAGCACATTTCCGTTAGTAGGTTTTTCTAAATTCCAGCCTAATCGCAAAGGTAAAAAAAGGCAGCAAATTCTACAAACAGCGATCCTTAATACCACCACTGTGGTAGCGCCATTTACATCCCTATATGTAGACTATTTCTGAGACTGTGGTCTTTTGTAAAAAAATATACATGGTATATGTCCATTATGCTTTTTTTTTTTACAGACCGTGTAGGCAAATGACTTGTCTTTTGGGTCCCAAGAAAATTTAGTTTTGGCTTTATTATGACTTCCTGATTATGACTTTCTAATCATCTGATTGGCTAAAGCAGAGATGACTGGTTTAATGCCACCTGCATTAATTCAACCTCTTCAGATTAAGGGGGGCTCACAGTCTTGTGTTCCAGTAGCTAAATGCAGTGTTCTCACCTGGGGAGGTAATTGCTGCTGCTTAGTCAGGAAGGATGCTCCTATTTTACCAAGACAGAACCACAGGAATCTAAAAAACATGGAAACAACATGCTTATGCGTAAATCACAGGTCTGGGGGCACAATCCTAACACACATCTAAAACAGTAAGGCACAGCACCAAAAAAAACCTGACAAAAAAGGAGTTTTCCTTTTTAATGGTTTGCTGATGCAGGGAAGCTTACATATGCTTTTACTTTTTAGGCTTTTCATTGAAGTTCTTTCGACAGTATGCTTGTAACGGTACTTACTACTTTATCTCCCCAAAATGGCTTCATCTCCATCTACAGTACATGGAGACCCTTTTCTGAAATAATTTGCCATGGTTTGATAGTTGCATGTAGTTTTACATATAATCAGGAGTACAAGTATAGCTAATATGGCCAACTATAAGAAAAGCTGAACAGATATGTGTTTTAGGAAAAAAAACGGATTCCTGGCTCCTACTATTCCTAAAGCAGTTGTGATTTCTAAATGTAAGGCCTACATACAATGTTCAGACATAGGAAGCATTATGCTCGCCAGCTGTTATATAAGATATTGCATGCTTTAATTGATTACTCACGTGCGTGCTCAGACCTGCAATATTTATGGGAGTGTATTTAGTTTCAGACATAGTTAAAACTTGATCGCATATTTTATAGTGTGGTATATAAAGTCTCTATTTTTAAACAGACCTACTCCACATTTAACACTTATTTTACCGGCCCCTGTCAATCTAACAGCTCATTTTAAAGGGGAAGTATTATTAAAAGAAACATATTTATAATGTTTATCTCTCCATTTTCTAATAATAATATTCCTTCTGTCTATGGCAGATTGAAAAAGCACCCTGCCATTCAGGAGGGATGCTGCCTACGCCTCACGCAGAAAATGAAAGCTCCAGTAATATACTCTTCCTGTCGTCACGCATGGAAGCGCATTGGTGGTTAACTACTGTATACCACATACCAGCGCAGATAACTTATTGGAGACTCAGACACCATTATTAGCACTGTGCCTTACACCCAGCCAGGCTCAGCTAGAACTTTACACAGAAGCCAATGCCTGCAGCTCTTTGCACCTCTGCTCTTGAGCTTTTTCCTAGCTGGTGCATGGGAAACTAAACTGATGCATGTTTACATGTGCTCGCGGATTAGAAATGTATTGCTTGAGCACTCACTTTCTCCATTGCATTGAGTGACCTTTTCCAGAATTTGGGCAGTTGGTGGCACCCCCATAAAGATGGAGAATTGAAGCTATCCAATAATGAGTGACTTTTGGTTTGCTAATATAGTAGGCAAGTAATTCAAAGGAGATGTATCACAAACTTTAGCTCTAGTCAACTGTAAAAAATTCCAGGGGCCATCTGCTCCATTCCTATGCCTGTTTCCTGAGCCAGCCTGTGGGGAGCAGCAGCATTAACCACTCCATTTGTTTGCCCAGATCATTGCATGATAGGTTAAAGCATATACTCACATCATCAGAATTGCAATAGCAATTAACTATTAATCCAGCACAGCCTGGCTCAGAGGCCTGGCCATTGAAGTTGAATAGATCCCCTTGTAAAGGTGAATGGTATGTTCAAAACCTTTTCTCATTATTAACCCATTAACTGCCAGCCATGTAAAATGTACATGGCTGCCTCTCCTACCATTAAATGCCAGACACGTAAATTGTACGTGCCTGGCTTTCCCCTTGCAAGCAGACCCTAAAAGAAAGTTACTCACCTGACCCCTCAATTGATCCGGCTGGTCTCCTGTTCACTTAGGGGGCCTCTGTTTCCCCCCCTCCGCCTCAGACTCTTCAGTCTTCAGGATAGGGCAACAGCCCCTCTCCCCCGCTTCCACCGCCACCATCTTCACCACTAGCTCTGCCCCGCATTATGTCATCCCGCTCCCAGTTTTTAGAGACAGTGATCACAGGAGATAGGGGTGGAGAGTCATGGTAATGTCATATTTTGGCGGAATGGTGCCCCCTCGCCCTTATGTATGTATGTAATCGTTTTTTAACCCTTTATGTTCCATCACTCAGCATGTATAAAAGGCTTTCAGCAGTAGCAGGAGAACAGAAACCAGAGTGATCGGCGTGGGACACAATGCTTGGAGATGGACCGATAGAAGGTCAGTATTAAATATTTTGTGTGTGTGCTTTTTTTTCAAATCTAGCCTTTTGTGAACTGGTAAGGGATCCGTGAGACCCCATACCAGTTCACAAGGCGCAGGGTCTGGCAAGTCACCCAGCCCCCCATTACCTGCCTCCCTCCCCATTACCTGCCTCTCCAAAGCCCAGGGCCATTTAATTTTTATTTATTTTTAAGGGTTTTAACCCCTCAGAAAAAAAATTGTGCCCCACACCACACCAATATATTTTTATTTAGCCCGTTATAGTGCGCATAGTAGTTGTCGCTTACTTGTAGTGTTATAAAAGTGATTTTTTTCAGTATGGGAGGTGGCGCGCTACCGATACATATGTGGTATTATTGTATTTGAGAAATGGGGCTTTCACATGCAATATGGTTTTCTTGAATAAAATACATTTAAAAGACAAATTAAAAAATATATATATATTTATTTTTTTTAAACTGTGAAAAATGACGTGTCAAAAGAGGGTGAAAACACCTCAAGTAGGCTAGCATTTAAAAGGGTTAAAAGTACCTATGCATGTTGGGTACTGTTCTGTTCGAGGGACTGTGCTCTTTCAGATGATTTTTCTTGTTTGCATGTTGATATTTTAGAAAAATGTTGCTTTGATTCTGTTTTTTTTATTCTTTTTTTTATTTTTTTTAGAGAAACCATGTGCAACCAAAGAATTCATCGAGGGATTACTTCTAGAGAACTGCGCCCACATAAGCAAGCCTGGTACGCCTAGAAAGCTTGATGTGTGTACTTCCAGAGAATATATAGTTTGTGGGGGTATTTCAAATGTAAAGGGTTGTTTTCCTTGAAAAACTGCAAGGTGCACATAGCGGTTGTATTTTATCTGAAAATCTCCAAAAGCACCATTTCAGTTTGGGGGAGTCTCCTGGGCAGGAAACGGTGGCTACCAATACATATGTGGTACCGTTGTAACCAAAATAAATAGGGCACTCACACGCAATATGATTTTATTGAAAAACTTTTTTCACTTTTTATTACAAAACATTACAAATTGTAAAAAATATATATTTTTATTTTTTTCACATATTTCAGTCAATAATATTGAGAACACACTAAACAAGGCCAAAATTACATTTCATGTTAAAGCCCAGACTCAATAAAACAATATCATTTTCCTGGGAAATCCCTTTAAAAAAGCACAGTTGAACATGTATAGTGCAAATGATTGAAAAATGGTCTGGCAACAGTAGGATGGTATTTAAAGGGTTAAAAACGATAAACAACTTAGCTGGAGTTCTTTTGATGTAGGCTGTATAACTCCCCCACTTTCTAATTAGCATATTTATGATATTCATTTATTACTGGAGCATTCTTACATACTAGTGGTCCTAGGATGCATGTTGATTTTGGAGGCCCCACATTTTGAAACATAACAAGCAGCCTTTATGCTCTTACCCTACCCCCTCTTGCCTTTACAGCCTCAGCTGGCTTTAGCCCATAAAGGCGCTGTCTGTTTCAAGATGTTTCAAGGTGAAAGGCATCCCTAACCGGCATGCACACTTCCATGCCTTACTATGTTAGCGATCCAAAGGTCACTAACTTTTAGACAGCTGTAAGAACAGTGAGAGGTCATATACAAGAAAAAAACGTGCCACCAATTATTGTAATAAAATTTTATTGTATATCTTATTGTAGCTAGCCTATTATAAAATGTCCAAGAAGAGAGAGAAAAACAGACAGTAACTTGGAATGTGTCCTTCACCAGTTAAACCATACATGTGTTCCTTTTGTTTTGCAGATCGGTGAAAACCAGCAAGTTTTAGTTACAGAAGAATCATTTGACCACCAGTATTATGTTGCTCATAATCGTTTTTATGAACAGGTATAATGTAAATCAATATAGTTGCCATTTTAAATTGTTTGAGAAAACATAGGAGCCGAATCATGCTTCTGATTTTTGTGTTTTTTTTCTTGTGAGTGATTAATTTTGCCATGATGCCATTATTGACATTTCTTAAATTTACTTGGTGTAATTTGACACATTACATATATGCATATTTAAAAATACTCTCTGTAACAATATGTTTTAATGGGAAGTGCTTTCAGGTGTTTCTTTGTATTGTTTTCTAGTATTGTTGTTTGCGGTATATTGTTTTGTGGTAGTCTTTCCTTATTTCCTGTATGTGTTGCGATTCAAGGCTCTGCAGTTAAGTCGGAAAAATGAACCTGAAGTCGGCTCATTATTTTAGGCAGCAAGAATTAACAATTAAGGAGTTTATATCTTTATACATGCTCATGTCTGCAATAAGTCCTACTATGCTTTTTGAATCAGATATAAAATTTAACAGTTTTTCATTTGGGTTTTATTTGAGAAGATTACATTTCATTGTCTTTATTTTACGGTTGTCCTACAGAATCTTTGAAGTGTAGCCTCTCTTCCCTCTTTTTTTGGCTAAATATTCTCACCATGACCAGGAAAATAGGCTTAGCCCGCCTAAATGGACTTTATTATCCAGGCCTGCCCTTGACCAGCTCACGAGCTACCGAGAACAGCCCATCCCATATGTGCTTCATAGCTGATGAAGGCTTTGGCAATGGTACACAAGCTTCAGTATTGTAGTGGAAAATACTGTGGTAATGGAGCATCTGCCCCCCCCCCCTCCCCACAGCCATTTTGCTAAGGCTATATAACATTGCAGAACATGACAGAACATGTCTTGGCTTGAGGGTATGGGGGGATGAGGGGATAGACGTAGAATGTAAGTAGTGGAATGGGTTTTAAAAGTGGAATGACACAGGAGCGAGTTACGTTTTTAACCTATTACAGCAGCTTCTTTCTTTCCAGCAAAACTAGTAAAATACCAGCAATAAATGTTTGACAGTATGGGGTTCTTACAAGAAGCAGATTATTGTCCTTGATGACACCCTACCCTTTCTTCCACAGATGTGGTACTGTTGTTAAAAAATATATTTTAAGCATAAGACAAAAACTATAAACCTATGGCAGCATAATATTTATATTTATCCCATTAATTAGCCTTAATTTCTATATTAAGGTCCTTGTCCCCAAAGATCAGGTGTTCATGGGAAAAATGGTTGAAGTACATATATATGAAACTGGAAAACATTACATGAAGGGAAAACCACTGTCTGATTCGAAGATCTATACGCCATCCATTGTCAAGCCCCTGGAGAAAGGGAAAGTTTCTGGTTTATCAGAGGTAGGTGATTTTGTTTTAATAAATATATAAAATGTATGTAATATTATGTTAAGAACTACAACATTTCCTTTAAGCCTTTGTTTAACACATAAGCATATTGTATGCGTTACACAGAAACATTGTTGGCTGATTCACCACTCTAAATATAATCATGTAATCTACAGTTTTAGATTCCAGTTTCAAATGAAAGTCTACTGCACTACTATAGATCTGTAAAATTGTTTTAGCTGGAGGAATGCCTGGATAATTTCCAATAAATTTATCCAATTTTAGAAATAATTTTCAGAAACTTTGAGGATTTCAAGGGGCTCTAAGAGAAGAACATTTGGCATGCTCAAACCACAGGTTGCTTTATGCAATAAAAAGTCTTCCTATTTTAACTGTGGTATGGTTTTCCTCCTGAGGAGATGGTATGAATGAAAATTTGCAAAAGATGGATATTTTCTCTATACGCCACATCTGTCAAGTACATATTCTTGTTCGTTGTTTATCATTTGGTTTTCTCATTCTCTTCATTCTGGGGCACCACCAGTAGCAATGCATGTGTTAACCTCAGCCATAGACGGGGACTGCAAGATAGAAAAAAACTAATTCCTTCCGGCCTATAAGGGGCAGGCTGTGGCAGGATATCTTCAGTCCTTTTCTTTCAGTTGCAAGGGACTGTGAAGCTGTTATGGATTATTTTTTGGTTTTTGTTACAGTGCTGACAAGGAGTGGGGGTCTGAATTTGGTTTCAAATCCGATAGTGTGGGATTGTGCAGAGTGAGGTCCAGGTAAGCTCGGCAAAGCTCGACCAGCTGAGTCTGAGCCCCCAGGATCAGTACCCTGCTGCTTGCAGAGTACCTGATCTCTGGGCCTTGCATGGTGGCCCTGCTGTGTGCCTCCCACTGAGCCCCCATTTCCCTCTACCTCCTGGGTTATCTACCCACCCTGGCCACAGTCCGCCTTCCCCATGGCTTCTGTGGGGCCCGAGCTAGGTGGCCGGGCTCCCAGCTGTTAGTGTTTTGTACTTTTACTATTGCTGGCAGCTGTGCCTTACAGTGGAGGAAGGGAGGTGGGGGCAGGGCGGAATCAGGGGGAAATACCTTTTAGATTTACTGATTTCCTTTCTGAAGCTGACATTTGTTCATGTTCTTGCAGCATGGGGGTCCGGAAGCTGCTACATCCTTGGCAAATGGGTGGATCTCAGCTGTAGGGAGGTTGCTTTTCCGGTAGTACAGGCAGGTCTGACCGGTAGTCGACATGCAGGAGGATGTGGGGACGAGCTCTTTAGCTGTATTGGCAGTTAGAGCAGCCATTTTACCATGCCAGAGGCATCGGGGTTTTGTATTTTAATGGAGAGTAGTGCCACCTGTCCCATGTACCAAGTGCAAGGGATCCCTATGCCCTGCGCCTCCTTATGCAGCTACCAGGTTCCACGACGCCAACCAGATCGTCCAGTCTCCCCTGCGGCTTCAAGCTTGGACTCGTCTGAGCAGGATAACCGCTTAGGGGAGCTGCCAGGTTTGTTTTTGTCCCAGGGTCCATCCATGGATGGGGTTTCTCCTTCAGACGTGGTGGATAGGCTGGCTCTGTTGGAGAGCATAGTGAGTGTTCTAAGCCAGTAGGGGCACCCCGAGTCTGGGAAGGCTACTGCCAAGCATAGGCATATTCAGATGGAGTCCTCAGAGGATTTTAGCTTCTATGCCTATTTAGGGGTTCAGGATCTAGTTATAGCTGGTCAATGGGAGGTGTCGTCCGGCAGAGGAGAGGAACCAGAAGCTGCGCATGTGCTAGGGAACCCTCCTGATCAGATTGAGGAGATTATTGAGGCAATATTGCACCTCTCTCCTCTCCTTCACTGAGGCGTCATGCGGGGAGGGGTGAACCCTACAAGTGCCAGAAGGTTAGGCAGGTTTTTCTCAGGCTTGCCCATTTCGACAGGCTGATGGAAAAGAAGTGGGAGAAACCAGATAAGCTTCCATCTCTTCCTGGATGCCAAGTACCCGTTTTCGAATGAGACTGTCAAGATTTGGTCTTCGATTGGTCAGTCGATTCATTGTTGGGTCTGGCTCGGCACACCCTTATCCCTATTTTGGATAGTGCAGCCTTGAGAGACCTGTTGTATAGGAGGTTGGACCAGCTGGCCAGGCATGCTTTCCCTATGGTGGGGTCAGCAATGCGCCCAGCTTGCGCCACGTCCATAGCTGCTATGGCAGACAATGCCTGGATGAAGCAGCAGAAGAGGCATTTGCGACATGAAGGTTCATGTTCATCTGCACTTCGCTTGAACTTCTTCGCTATGGAGGTCTTTAGATTGTGCATCTGGTGGCTAGGGGGCTGGCCTTGCTGGTCGCACGTTCTGGCTGAAACAGTGGTCCGCTGACATTGCTCCTAAGAAGACACTTTCCGCCCTTGCCTTTTTGGGGGGGTCATCATTTCTGTGAGCCTTTGGATGACTAGGCTTCCACAGAAACTTAAACGGAGGACCTCCGTTTGCAGCTCACTGAATTTTAGCCCCTTCCGGAAATTCGCGGTTCAACAGACTGCAGATGCTGTGAGGATTTTTCGGGTAAACAAAAGCCATGGGGGGAACCTAGACTCCAATGGGCCAGCCGTCCCAAACCCCTAAATTAGAGATAAACCAGCAACTGCACACTTGGTCATGAGCCATGAACAAGAAGCACTGGCATTTACTTATCTGAGGAGGTCATTTCTGATGCTTGATTTGTGGAAGGAAGGGCTCGTCAGTAGTTTTTACTCAAGGCCAGGAAAGCTGCTTCTACTTCAGCAAAGGAATATAACAAACTTGAAAATGGCATGCTGATAAGTAAATCACAGGTATCACGATCCCAACACAAATGAAAACCTGACATTTAAATGAGTGTTCATTTAAAGTTATAACTCTGCAACCTGCTAGTAGATGACTTGCATTGTCTTAGCAAAAGTTCGATTGCATTTTGTTTTAGAAGTTAAGTATATATGAAGGGATTTGCATGCAGTGTTCTAAATCCACCTAATAAAACATTTACACTTTTTGTCATTAAATTCCCAATTCCTTGAGTGTGCCAATAAAATTAATTGAAGGCGATAGCCTAGTGACGTGATCTTCAGTTCATACTTTGGTGAATGTGGCAGTATTCCAGGCCCATTTCACCAAGACATGGTTGTAAAAACTGATGAAGTGTGTGATGAAAACATGTATCACATTTCTAAGCGTCTTTTTATGCACTTGCTTCAGGAAATTTTGGACTACAAAATTTTGCCTTAGTTTTAACATATGAAGAAACAACTCTCTATCCTGTACTTTAAAAATGTGGGGACAAATTTTGGAGCATATGGATAAAGGAAGGAAAAAATACAATTCTGTGATTACTCACCTGTAGAATTGGTATTATGAGTATACAGTACGTCCTGCTCGAGATATAATACTTACTATCGGGTATTACTCCGCCAGATGGCGCTGGACTACAGAGACATCGAAAATAGGCTCCTCCCGGGCCCCTCAAATACCCAGGGACCTCCCACAAATCCCCAGCATTGAAAAGCAGTTAACGTGAAGCCGGGAGAATTAAACAACCCAAACTAGTAACTATAACAAAGATAACAATCACCATACAGGGGATCCAAGATAATGCAAAACCAAGGGTGGGGTGGAGCAGGACGTACTGTATACTCATAATACCAATTTTACAGGTGAGTAATCACAGAATTGTATTATCCTTAGTATACAGTTCGTCCTGCTCCAGATATAATACTTACTATCGGGACATCCAATAGCAGTGTCCATAAAGTAGGGTGGGATCCCCAAAAAGGTAACACCACTGCCGCCTGCAAAACCTTGCGGCCAAAAACAGCATCAGCTGAGGCCCTAACATCAACCTTGTAAAACTTTGAAAAGGTATGAACAGAAGACCAAGTAGCGGCCTTGCAAACTTGTTCAACAGAAGCTTGGTGCTGAAAAGCCCAAGAGGCACCAATACACGCGTAGAATGAGCAGTAAGGCGGAAGGGAGGAATCTTCCCCTTAGCAGAGTAGGCCTGAATCACAGCCTGATGGATCCATTTGCTGATAGTAGACTTGGCAGGAGCCAAACCCTTCCTAGGACCAGAAGGGACCACAAAAAGAGCATCAGTTTTTCTGAAAGGTGCAGTAGCCACCAGATAGTACTTTAGACACCTAACCACATCCAAAGAATGCAAACCCCTCTCCTTAGCATTACTAGGATTAGGGCACAATGAAGGAAGAACAATGTCCTGATTCAAATGAAAGGCAGACACTACCTTAGGCAGAAAATCAGGCTTGAAACGAAACACCACCTTGTCCTGGTGTCTCTCATAGTAGGGGGCTGAATGGAAAGCGCCGCCAACTCAGACACACGCCTAACAGAGGTGATAGCCACCAGAAAGACATCTTTGAGAGTAAGAATGGCCAGCGGAGCATCCTGCACAGGTTCAAAGGGAGCACCCTGCAAGGCTGACAAAACCAAGTTCAAATCCCAAACAGGCACCATAGGCTTACGTGGGGGACGCACATGAGTGACCCCCTGGAAAAAAGTCCTGATCAGAGGGTGCTGAGCAAAGGACTTCTGGAAGAAAACAGCCAGGGCAGAGACCTGGCCCTTCAGAGTACTTAGTTGGAGCCCCATGCCCAACCCATGCTGAAGGAACTCCAGAATCCTGGGAATAGAGAACACACGACAGGGAAGAGACTTAGACTCACACCAGTCAATGTAGGCACGCCAAACCCTGTAGTAAATGGAAGAAGAAGGCTTCTTCCTAGCCTTTATCATGGTATCAACCACTGAGGTAGACAGCCCCTTCTCCATCAAGATGGAGGTTTCAGCAGCCAGGCCGTCAAAGCCAGAGTTTGTAAATTGGGATGGCGTAGGGAGCCCTGAGTGAGCAGGTCTTTCACCATGGGTAGAACGTACTGATCCACTGCCAGCTGCACCACGTCTGCGAACCACACTCTTCTTGGCCATCTGGGGGCCACCAGAATTGCTGGCACCCCTTCCAGAGCAATCTTGCAGAGAACCCTGCCCAGCAGAGGGAATGGAGGAAAGACATACAGGAACTGAAAGTCCTACCATGACATTGCTAGGGCATCCACGGTCAAGGCCAGAGGATCCTGGGACAGGGAGACAAAGGCCGGTAGCTTGTGATTGTGACGGGACGCAAACAGATCCACATCTGGTTGGCCCCAACGGTGTCAAAGAGATTGGAACACCCTGTTGCATAGGGACCATTCTCCCTGGCGAGAGGTCCCCCTGGTCAGAGAGTCTGCCAGGCGATTTTCCACCCCCGGGATGTACACAGTCGATATGCAGGGGACATTGGCCTCCGCCCAAGTCAGGATCAGAGACGCTTCCTGGAGGGCCCCCTTGCTCCGGGTCCCTCCTTGATGATTGATGTAGGCAACTGCCGTCTGGTTGTCCGAGCGCACCTGAACAGGCAGGCCCCGAAGGTGAGTAGTCAACTATGCCAGGACTTACCTGGTTGCCCGCAGCTCCAAGACGTTGATAGGTGTGTGGGCCTCCTGAGGGCCCCACCTCCCTTGGAACCGCAGGGACTTCCAGAAACCCCCCCAACCTGACAGACTGGCATCCGTGGTGACTGTCTCCCAGGAGGGGGTCAGAAAGGATCTGCCCCCCAACAGGTTCCTTGAGTCCATCCACCACGAGAGGGACCTCCTGACCAGGGGGGTGGATCACACAGACCCTGTCCAGGATCCTTGTCCCACACTGACAAGAGATGGAGTTGCAGAGGCCTCAAGTGGAACTGAGCATAAGGGACCGCCTCGAAGCACGCCACCATTAGGCCCACCAGCTGCATTCCCTGCCTGATGGAGTGATGATGACAAGATAGCAGGAACTGGACCTGTGCAATCAGGCTGTCCACCTTCTGTTGAGGAAGGAAAATCCTTGCCTGAACTGTATCCAGATTCATTCCTAGGAAGGGAATCCCCAATGAGGGGGACAGCGAAGACTTGGGGTGGTTGATCACCCATCCAAAAGACTCCAGGGTGGACACCACCAGTTGAGTATCCAATTCTGCCTGATGTAGAGATTGGGATGTGATGAGAATGTCTTCCAGATAAGGCAGCACACGGATGCCCTGAAACCTGAGTAGAGACATCACGTCCGCCAGCACCTTGGTGAACACCCTGGGAGCTGAGTTGAGACCAAAGGGCAATGCCACAAACTGGTAGTGTTGATGCTCCAGAGCGAACCTGAGAAACCTTTGATGAACTGGAAATACAGGAACATGAAGGTAAGCATCTTTGATGTCCACAGAAGTCATGAAATCCCCTGGGCGCAGGGAACTGATGGCAGAGCGCAGAGTTTCCATGCGAAAGCGCCTGCTCCTGACAAATTTGTTGAGGATCTTCAAGTCCAGGATGGGCCTGAGTGACCCATCTTTTTTGGGTACTGTGAATAGGTTGGAATAGAACCCCTTGCCTTTTTCTCTTAAGGGGACCTTGCAGATGACCCCCAGCTCCAGGAGGCCTTGCACTAGCTCCTGAGCTGACACAGGGTCCTCAGGAATCTGGGATCTGATGAATCTTGGGGGGGGGGGGGGGGCAGGCTGCAAACTCTATCTTGTAACCGGAGGACACTACCTCCTGAATCCACCGGTCTGAGACATGAAGCCTCCAGACGTGAGCAAAGTGCTGCAGCCGTCCCCCCACCTGGATGGGTGAGGGCGCCCCATCATGCCTGAGAGGGCTTGGGAGATGACTTAATCTTGGGGCCCCAGTAAAGGAAACCCCCCTCCCTTGTCTAGCACCACGGTAGGGGGAGGAGAAGGAGCCCTGACCTTGAAAGGGCCGAGACTGCCAGCTCTGGGGTAACCTGCCTCCCTTAGCAAAAAGGTCCAGGCGGTCCCCAAACAGGTGTAGTCCTTTGAAGGGAAACCCAGTGAGGGCCTTCCTGGCAGCGTTGTCAGCAGCCCACTGGCGTAGCCAAACCGAGCGGTGTATACCTACCACAAGGGCAGATGTTCTGGCACACATTCTAATGGTGTCATCCAAGGCAGAGAGGACAAAATTTACAAAAACATCACAACTAGAGAGTGCATTAAACACCTCACAAGGCAAATCATCAGGGGCACTATCAAGTATATTTCTGAGCAGGGTCCTAATGGCTACAGCCGTAATGGCCGAGGCACAGACCGGGCGAAGCGCCGTCCCCACACATGCAAAGGCATGGGATGCCAGCTGGTCAATGCGCCGGTCCTCGGCATCCCGCAGGGTAGTAGAGTCAGGGGAGTGCATGACAGAGGTGTTGGATAACCCCAGGACCAGCGCATCCACTTCGGGAGGGGATGACCAACACTTTACCACATCAGCAGGAAAGGGATACTTCCTATCCCAACTCTTAGGTACACCGGGAAGTCTACTGGGCCGTTTCCATTCCTTGAGCACCAGGCTATTGAAATGTGCTTGCTCTGGAAATTCCAAGCGTGACTTAGCAGTCCCAGGGGTCAGAGCCAGAATCATCATGACCCCTGGCCTCTCATCAGATGACCCTGAGTCAGAGAATAGCTCCCCTTCGTCCGAAGGGGTATAGCCACATAAATGCCAAAACTCAGTTTCCATAGGGAAAAGAGTGACATTAGGCATTAAGTGCCACTTTTAGCAGGGGCCTTACGCGCCAAGGTATTAGCAATTAACTTCTCAACACTAACCAGTCTAGAAGACACATCAGGCCTATAATCCCCACTTGTATGCAACTCAGTAGGAGTGAGATTTAAGCTTGGGGGGGTAGGTGAAGTGATACGAGGTGCAGGACCAGCCACTGGAAGGCCAGATTGCAGTGCAAGCACCTGCTCAGCACAGGGTACACAGACCCGCACCTTGTCAGCGTCAGCATGAGGCTGCCCACACGCTACACACAGCCGGGCTTGTCCGGAAGGAACCCCGGTCACATTATCCTGAGATGCCTCCGTATGGTGATTACAGCGGCACTATAGGCCGATAGGGATTAACGCTAATTAGCAACCCGGGATGCCCCAATAACCCGCTAGGGAAGTGGGAGTAATTACACTAGGCCTCACAAGTTAACTAACTAATAGAGGACCGGGAGAAGCCAACGGATTCGCCCATCTGAAAGACACAATCAAATGAGCCGTAAGCAGACAATAATAAAAAGTGGAAATTAAGCCGCCCGCGAGGGCACTTACGGACCGCGGTAGATAGAGGTCCGTCAAGCAGAAGCCAACCAAGCAGACAAAATGGCGTCGGTATACCTCGGGGGGCTTGTTCTTTTAAAAGAAAACCTCAATTAAAGGGTATGGTGGCCCTGTAGGATGGACCTAGAGACTTCTATATGAAATCCCGGTTACGCCCCTCCCCCCCGCTACCTGATATGTATCTCTATATGTGTGATTCTTTTTTAGGTTCCAAGGAATCTCTGCAGGAACCATTTCCGCTATCAGACAAGCTGTTTAGTCGCTTGCTGTACCGACCCTGGCTATTTTTAAGCTGGCGTCTCGCTGCATCAGGCTGAGTATTTGCGCGTCTTCAACACACAATTGGGTTGGCTGCATGTGGAATGCAGTCCCATATCTAGGGCTATCACAGCGGGAGAGGTTGACTTAGAATCCTGCTCTCTTCACCTTCTGTTAAGCCGCACCTGGAGTGGCTTTACCAGGCTTTAATTTCCCTAAGAGGCAAATAATGATGTGACTTTGTCCGTGCTTCTCACACCAGGCAGATAAGGATCTCCTCTGCCGGCAGTTGCAGGGGCAGTGGCAGACTATACGGACCAGCAGCTGCAGTGATTTCAGCATCAGTCTTGGGTAGAGGTAGAACTCCTGAGGGAGTAACTTATTCATGGATCTTGGATACCCTATACATCAGTGGTCCTCAACCCTGTCCTCAAGGCCCACCAACAGGTCATGTTTTTTGAATCTCCAAATAGCCAGCTCTATTGCTCTGCAGCTGCACTAATTACTCCACCTGTGCATCTTTGTGGAGATCTGTAAAACCTGGCCTGTTGGTGGGCCTTGAGGACAGGGCTGGGGACCACTGCTATACATTATAGTGGATATCCCAATCATAACTTTACTTAAAGTGGACCAACACCCTCCCATGAGCGGCCCGGGAATCTATAAGATTCCCGGACCGATCAGCTCCCTGACTGCAGGGCACCCCGATCGGTGTGTGAATCCCCCCAGAAACCCCTAAATCCCTACCTGCTCCTTGATCCAGCGGCACCCGCCGCCGCCTCCCGCGCGTCCCTCTAGCAGGACGCGCACCCGCGCCGGCCGTTTGTGAATGGCCGGCACGGGCGTGTGCCCTGTAAGAGTGACGCGCGGGAGGCGGTGGCGGGCACGCTTTCTTGTCCGTCGCTGCCTCCCGCTTGTCCGCCTGCGGGGATTGGCTGCAGCGGTCACATGGGAGCGGGGAGAGGTGAGTTTTTGGGGCTTTCTGGGGGGTTTCACACAGCGGGGCACCCCCGATCAGGGTGCCCCACCGAAGTTGACCAAAACCCAGGATAGTCAAAATCCTGGGTGTTGGTCCACTTTAAGCTTAAAGTGGACCAACACCCTGAGGTGATCGGCCCGGGAATCTATAAGAACTATCTATCTATAAAAACCCCCGAAAAGCCTTACCTCTCCAGCCGCTGCTTCCGCCGCCGCCGCCTCACTCGCGCTCCTCTAGACGTCTCTGAATGGCCGGCGCGGGCGCGCACACGTCAAGAGTGACGCGCGGGAGGCGCCGACGGGCAAGCTGCTTGTACGTTGCTGTCAATCAGCTTGGACGTCGGCGCCGATTGGACGGCGCGGCCACGTGGGAGCGGGGAGAGGTGAGTTTTGGGGGCTTTCTGGGGGGTTTCACACAGCGGGGCACCCCCAATCGGGGTGCCCCGGGGAAGTGGACCAATACCCAGGATAGTCAAAATCCTGGGTGTTGGTCCACTTTAAAGCAGACCTTCACCCTGAAGAAGAGCATATCTTATACATTTTCCCCACCCTATACATACAGATTTCTCACATTAAAAATCATCCTACCTGAACCTACTGCCTTTAACCATCCAAGATGGCGGCTCATGGAGCATCAGGCAGCCTGCAAACAGGAAGTGTCTTCTGACTGTCGCTCTGCATTCTGGGATTGCTGTGCTTTCCTTGACCCCTTATTTATCGCTTTTGGATGTACTGCTGCGCCTCCTCTAACCTGGCACCCACTAATTATGTGGTAAGAGTGCAACTATCACTTTGGAATTGTCTTCCAAGTAAATGGCTGGGTGGCTGGCAGACAGGTAGGTGGGGACTCACCAGCCGACAGACGGCAGGAGGTGGGACCGGCATCTGACCGCAATAAGGCAGGAGCTGGGACAGGCATCCGACGGGACTGACATATGCCGGAAGCAACAAGGAACATGCCAGTGGGGGCCCGGCAGAAGCAGTGAGGGAGAGACATCTCTGTAATGGATGTGGCGAGGGACATCTTGTCAGCAGTTGCATTGCGGGGACAGGAAACAAGCTGCATGGAGGGGGCTAGTTGAGTAAAAGAAGCATGCCCAACCCTCTCCCCTAGCCCCTGCACACTCCCCCTGCCACACTAGTCCCTCCAGGGACACAGGTAAACCCCCTTCTTTCTACCCTCTATCTAGCACAGGACAGTTAATGCACTGTTTCTGCCAACATTCTAGAACTGTCACTCAGAGGGTTAAATTGTGGTCTTTTCCTTCGCGGTTGTATGATCCAGTTTCAGGATTATCCAGACACACTTGTAATTCCCACTTCTCTCAAGGACCAGGTTGACAAAGTGGTACAGATCAATTGTCTACACATGCCTTTTCCATAATTAGGTCCGCCTTATGCCCGGCCTGTGCCAGAGCCATGGTTGAGATGAAATGGATAAGGAGACAGCGGGAACAATTTCGGAGTGGGTGTTCTCTTTCTTCCAGTCTTCAGCTGGTTGATTCAGTCCTTAGAAGCTTTACAATATGGATGATAAGATTAAATGCTAGGGGCTTAGCTCTCCTAGTGCCTCATAGACATTCGATCTGGTTATAGCAATGGTCAGTGGATTCAAAGTTGACCATAACTAGTCTGCCTATTGTGGAAGGTCGTTTGTTTGTAGAGCATCTCAACAATATTACTAAGAGGGCTACAGTAGGAAAATCCAATAGTCTCCCACAGAAAAGAAATCCTTACCCTCCATTTCACAAATCTGCCAACTCCCATCTTTTTGAGGTGACAAGGGTTCATTCAATTATAGACACAGAGATGACTTTTGAGGTCAATCTAAATCCCAAAGTAAGCCCAAGCTCTTATGTTCTGTGGGTATTCACAGTCTTGGTCGGACTCAAAGCTCTCCTGCCCTACTGTTTAGACTATCTTATGCCCTGTGGGTATTCACAGTCTTGGTGGGGCTCACAGCTCTCCTGCCCAATCGTTTTGGCCTTTTGTTACATCCTGTGGGTATTCACAGTATTGGCAAGGCTCATGGCGCTCCTAAGAAGCCAGGGTATATGAGTTACCCTGTACCTAGATGATCTGCTTATCGGGGCTCCATCAGTGCAGACCCTAATAATTGTAACACCACAATTGTAAGACTTTCTCCCATAATAAAGCTAAAAAATCACATGGGAAAAGTGTGTGTGTGTGTGTGTGTGTGTGTGTGTGTGTGTGTGTGTGTGTGTGTGTTTTCAAGTGTGTTTTAGCACTGTTCAACAAGACAAGTATCGCAGGAAGCTCAGCTTGTGGCTTTGCTTTTAAAATATACGGTATTTTTCAGTAGCTAGCTCCAGCTCTATCTAGAGAGACAACACTTGGATTAGCACAGGCTGGAGTTTCTTTGTAATCACTCCCCTGTGCTGAGCTGCCTCACCTACGCTTGTGTGCAAGCCTAACTGCTGCTAAGCCATTACTTGTGGCTGGAGCAGTTGGCCTGTTGTCCAACCTTCATTGGAGCCTTGACTCTGGATATGCTGGGTTTTACTACTGAAGAAAATCTGTCTTATAGATACACAGATATATGTATTGTTTTGAGTGATGTGTATGTTTGGCTTATGTCCTCCTGCCCTTATGTTCAGGGTTTTGTGTTTCCACTTTAAGGTGGACCTGGATTCATGTTACCTTGTTAAAGACCAACAACATAGAAACATAGAAGGTTGATGGCAGAAGGAGACCTTATGCTCCATCTAGTCTGCCCTTAAGTAGTCCTAAAGTATTTGAAAAAAATAAATAAATAAAAAAAAAAATCCTCCCACTGGGGACTTGAAGGGGCATCCCGGGTAGCTTTAACAGCGTAATTCCCTCTGGTCATTGCGACTACCTTAAAGATCACCATATGGAGGCTTACCAGGATACCGGGCTTGGGCTCATCTCGGGGCAGTCCCGGCAGTGTGTGGATTGTGGGGTATCCCTTGTGGGGGATAATGTACTTGTTTGCATATCTTGTGCTCAGCAGGCCATAACGCAGCAGTTGGGGGCCCAGGCCTCTGGGTCTGTGGCCCTGGCCTTTCCTCCTACCCCAATTTGGCAATTCCCAAATCAAAAGCATTTTCGTTTGTATTATTCTTTAGGAATGGGGAGGCCTACTCGGCTTCCAGACACACAATGATTTGTCCCAAAAATGTTTCAGTTTACTTTAGCATCACGCTATTTAAACACAACCAAATGAAACACAATTGAAATATATGGGAGAGTGCCACTGAGCGACACATGCTACATGAGGCTACTGAACCTAGTGTGCCAGCGCTATACACTAAGCCACCTGTGATAATACATGTGGCTCTACATGACGCTATTAGAGGCGCTCACCAGCCTGACTTTCTTCCCCTTCCGGGGTTGATGCCCTGGTGCTTGGGTTATTTTATTCTTCCGTTGCATTCTCCTGACTCTACCACTCTTATGGATGGTGAGGACAAACGCATTGATCAGATGGCTTGCCACGCTTTTACTAGTGTCGGTTCAGCCTTACCGCCTGTTTGTGCTTCAGCGCTTACAGCGGTGGCTACCAGGTCTGTTGTTAGGGACCTGTTGAGTACTTCTAGGCTTGACCCGGCCAGTGATGGGTTCAAGGCCCCTGTTGGTCTGTGTCCTTGAAATAAAAACGCAATGGTTATGCGTAACCTCGGGCTTGCTTGTGGCTTTTGCGGGTTGGTTGTGCCAGTGGGCGGCTGATTTCGAGTCACGAAAGCAGGGAGGTTACTTCAGCGTAACAAGCAACGTAGTCCCGCTCCAGATTCTTCAGGTCTCGGGTGCCTTCTGGTTTCTCTGGCCGCACAGGGGCTCCGGGCAGCAGTAAGAAATCTACTGGTCATGGCTGTCATTTGCCCAGTGCCCCCCGCGGAAATTCCAATCTATTCACAGCGCCCAAGAAAGATGGCTCCGTTCGGCCCATTTTGGATCTGAAGCCCCTCAGTCGGTTTATCCTTCAGGAAGTTTCGCATGGAATCCTGGCGTTCAGCCGTCGATTCACTTTGTCAGATGTCCATAGACATTAAGGGTGCTTATCTGCATGTACCAATCTTCCCAGCACACCAGAGATTTCTCAGGTTCGTGGGGAAGATCAGCTTTTCAGTTTGTGGTCCGTCCGTTCGGGCTTACCTCAGCTTCAAGAGTGTTCTCCAAGGTACTGGTGAGGGTGATGCCCTCCTCAGAGTCCAGGGCATTCACGTTGTTCTTTATCTGGACGACCTTCTCATTACGGCTTCCTCTCTCTGCCAAGCAGAGCTAGACACCGGGGTTGTGGTATCCATGCTGCAGAGGTTCGGCTGGGTGACCAACCATCCAAAGTCCTCTCGCCCCGTTCAGTGAGGTTTTGTTTCTGGGCATGACTCTGGATACCCTTCAGGACAGGGTATTCCTTTCTCAGTCCAAGATTCTTCTGGTTTTTGATCTGATTCGGCTTCTTCTATCCAACCCTCGCCCGTCTATCCGGCTAGGGATGAGACTTGTGGGATTGATGGGAGCTTCCTTCGAGGCGGTCCTCTTTGTCCAGTTTCACATGAGGACGCTTCAGCTCCATCTAGCTAGGTGGGACAGGTGTCCACTGTCATTAGGTCAGTCTTGTCTGCTGTCTCCTCGGATTCAGCAGTCTCTTCAGTGATGGCTAGTGTCAAGCAATCTGTTGAAGGGCAGATCCTTGTCCCCTGTTGGGAAACGGTCACCACGGACACCAGCCTGTCGGGCTGGGGGCAGTTCCAGGGGTTAGGGGGGCCTCAGGAGGCTCACACCCCCCATCAATGTCTTGGAACTACGGACCATTTGGTTGTTCTGTTTTGTTTGACTCTTCTCTTGTAGAATTACCGATTCAAGTCCGATCGGACAGTTGGAAGGCGGTTGCCTACGTCAATCACCAAGGAGGGACTCGCAGCTGGAGTGCCTTCAGGGAAATGTCTCTGTTTCTTGCTTGGGCGGAGAGCAATGTCCAATGCATCTCAGCCGTTTACATTCCGGGAGTGGAAAACACGGAGGCGGACTCCCTGAGCAGGAGCTCCTCTCGATGAGGGGAATGGTCAATATGTGTATCAATATGTGGCTCTATCCTTTACCTATACGCATATTTTTCTAGAAGTTCTGCAGCACCCTGCGAATTGCCCCTATACTTGAATGGGCAGTACTTCTTTTGTCCCCTGTATATAGTGTATATAGATCATTTTCTGAAATTGTGTAAATAGGTGATGGTACCTGTACATACAGATGACTCATGAATTGTTATACTCACTGTGGATTAATATATTATGGATTGAAAATTTTCTGTGAAATATAGACAAACCTATTTTTGCAACTTAACCCTTGTGTCAAGGTGTGCATTCATACACTCTCTGGTTCTAGATAGTTTTTTGGCAGATTTCTGCCAGTAACTTAGTGTGATTGCACCCGGCTTCTCTGCTTTATTTATTTAATCTTGTGAAATTATTATAATATTATAAGTGTGCTTACCTAACTACTCTATTTAATTAATATCTTTGTTTTGCAATGTTCACCACAACGCTGCAAGCAACTATACACATAGGGAGCGTTGTTAAAAAGTTTACATCTGACCAATGACTGAGCAGTAATATCCTATAATAAGTAGGGCATCTGACCAATGACTGAGCAGTAATATCCTATAATAAGTAGGGCATCTTTTGGGGTACATTCAAGAAGTACTTATGCCAAAATACATTGTGGTTGGTGAAATAAGTGTCATAATTAGGATAGGCTATCTTTTCCAGTGAAGAATAATACTGAAATGTAAGTTCACTTTAAAATTGGCACTGCACTTGTGGCTTGATGTTGTCTGTAACCGTAAATTTAAAAAAAAAATCCAGTTTGTAATTGGTTATTTCCTTAAGCATTGTGTTCTCCAAGTTTTCTCTTTATTAGTATGTTTGACATTTCAAAAAGTTAATATTGAGTTTGCGTTGGGGGTATTTAGTCTGTTGGTGAATATATTTTAGACAGTGCGCAAGCTTTGGGCAGTCAGCAGAGTAAGTCTTAATGGTTTTTCGATGTTGTTCACTGCCAGGCCAGAAAATCCCCAGATGCTGTTTAATGCATTCAATGGCTTGGCTAATTTCATGGCAAAATGTGAAGAGGAAAGCTAGAGTCATATACTCCAAGGTGTCTTGGCACAGTCTTCTGTAGTGCTTCACTGAGGAAGAAATAAAACGCTCAACAAGAGCTTTACACTTTCAAACAGCTTAACCCTATAAGCGCCTAGCTAAAGCCACACTAACAAATGTAAAATGAATCCTTTAAAGCGATAATGAAATCTAGAATTCAGATGGGTTTTATTTTTTAATATTTGTTACATATTTTGTCTGATTACAGTTTTCTTAAAGGGAGTAAATAAAATTGAATTGTTGTAGAGTCAGGAACAAGTCCTTACCCTGTGTTTTCTCATCAGTCTGTACTTGGCCATTCATAAATCTATATTATTGAACTTCTTATTATTATACAGGACCCAATTCTCATCAAAGCTCGGATTTCGCTGGTCCATAAAGGATGATTAAAAAAAAAAATAGTCAATCCATACATTCTAATACTGTCATTTAGCCATCTGACCAGATGTCATAGATTCAGTGGGGCAATTTAAGTGGTAGCCGCATTACATGGGGGTTAGAGGTTAAGGTAAGGATTGTGGTTTAAAGAAATCTTTTAAATATATAGTCGGTAACAAAGCGGCTACCAAACAAACCGATTACCAAAAGTATCTGACCAGTTGTCCCATTTTGTGGCATTTTGTCCCCCTATACAGCAGCGGGGCTGCATGACTAGAGCTGCTCCGCTGTGCATCGCCGCCAGTAAAACAAAAAGACCTTTTCCGGTCCCTCTTCTACTGCTGCCTGATAGGCTCGGTCATGTGGGCGCAACACCCCAAGCAGCCTATCAGTGCGCCCAATGGCCAAGCCTATCAGCGCTGACTGACGGTGGGGACTGCTCCATGGCAACCAAGATGACCCGAAAGAGGGGAGTTCCCGCGAGGCTTTTTTTTTTGGTTTTATTGGCACCGATGCACAGCAAGGTAGCCTGGTGCTGCCCTGTTGCTGTATAGTAAAGAGGGAGTATGCACATTTTTGACCATATTGTCTGTCTATAGTGGCCCCACTCCCATTTTCTATAGAATGAGAGTGTGGGAATGCTTTGTGTTCCCAGAGTTTTTGGGGGGACATTGGAACAAAATGCCCTAAAGGGTGAATGTCCCACCAAAAGTGGGACATCTTGTGAGAATCCCTGTCTGATTGTGCAGCTGGAAAACTTACCAACTGTATATTTGAAACCCTGTTTTTGTGCAAAGGAAAAAGTCAGCAGTCCATCATTGGCGGTCAATTGCCATTCTCTTTTATCCCAAAAATAAAAGCTTTTTAGTTGCATAGCCATTAAAGATGAGTCAAAAGTTATGCATCATTTCCTATGTTGTTTAACAGGGTTTTTTACTTGCCTTAACTTCCAGTGAGACAATGCTGCTTACTGGTAGAGTACCTTTCCTGCTGGTTTAAAATTGCCTTTACAGTAAAACAATATTGCATTACCCAGTTTTGGACATGCATCCCTTTATGTCCTGTGACTAAGAGCTGCGCCATTGTGGAATTCTGCTTTTATCTCTGTGCCTGTTTTATTAGCATTTGATGGTAAGGCCTTTTGTGTAAGGCTAATGCCACAACTTTTAAGAACGCAGTAAAACTGGTGGGCAATGAGTCAATGGGAATGACATAGCCTGTAAATGTATATATTTTCCAGTATGTATTGAAGTCATAGTAGTTTTCAAGGAAAGCATTTACAAGCCGCCTTCCTAGTATTTTTTTGCAGGACTGACTAAAGAATGGTTAAGTGTTTCCCTTAATACGCAGAGTGATTTCCTTTTTGCTTTTAACATTACATTTCTACTTTCTAAAGCATTCAGCTACTTCTGTAACTAAAATTACTGAACATATAATGGCAGGAGTTTATTTTATTGCCAGTATTATATGAAATGCACTGAGTTTGCCGTTTTTTTTATCTAAAGCAATTTGTCATAATCTTAGACTCATTCCTAAACCTTGGATGTACAAACTTGACATCTGGAAAAACTGGCCTTCTTAGCAAAAATGTACTTATTCAAATGATGTTAGCAGCACATTTTTTCCAAGTTTACAGCACGGCCTGTTTCATTTCAATCATTATTTCTGGGTATTCCCCCATAAGGTGGCGCAGTTGACTGCAGAAGGCTCCTCCTGACCCTATAAAAAGCCAGGAATCACCCATAGAACCCCAGTGTTTCTCTGCAGTCATACTGCGAAGACCAGAAGATGTCTCTCTGTTATTCGCAGGCGAGCGGGGCAACCAAGCCTGCGGCCCTGTAAGTTGCCTCCCAGCCTTGGCTGACGGATCGGGTGATGGTAGGGGAGCACCTGGGTCGGGTGCTCGGTGAGATTTGCTCAAGGCCGCAGACCCTATATACTGAACTAGAATATATGTCTAAATTCCGCACCACAGCATTAAGTTAAATCTAAATTCAATTTTAATACTTGTGGCCGTGCGGTGGTGGAAGACTATTTCTATAAGGATTAGAATTAAAGTATTGTAATGGTGAATCCAGCAATTCACCCGGTATAGCTTCACACCATCGCACCTCCTCCACAGTATTTAGTAAATAAGTTGAATAATCATCATGAATTCATAAATAATTTATTAGTAATTACCCACAAAAATCACATGACAGACAATTAAAAAACATTTAAGACTAAACCGTACATTTCCAAGGGCATCCCAGTTTATCCCAAATACTCATAAAAACAATCCATAAAGTGCATAAGTGCCAATCTGTGCAAATACAACATTAATAATACAAAATGTGGCAAGACAAGAGAAAATAAAACAGATCAAAGGTATCAAATACAACAAGCCAATTGAAAAACACACATCACCTGAGTGAATAGCTCTAACGTGTTCCACAGGAATGCCCCAGTCAAATAACTTAACGTTATAAGTGATTGGCACTTATGCACTTTATGGATTGTTTTTATGAGTATTTGGGATAAACTGGGATGCCCTTGGAAATGTACGGTTTAGTCTTAAATGTTTTTTAATTGTCTGTCATGTGATTTTTGTGGGTAATTACTAATAAATTATTTATGAATTCATGTCTTGCAGACGGGATAGCAGCATTGTGGTTTTTCCCGGTTCCATACCTCCCCTCCCTTGGCCCCTCTTCTGCGGGACATCCCTTTGGGGCATCCCGGGTGGGCCTTCTTAGCCTTATTCCGTGTTGGCTTATTGTGCCTTGTTGCTAATCACCATATGGAGGCTTCTGGGGATGGCGAGCTTGGGGGCCCCTCGGGGCAGGCTCGTCTGTGTGTCATGTGCGGGGGCATCCCCTTTGAGTGGTGGCGGTGCGTCTGTGTAACGTGCTCCCAAAGCATTATTGCGGAACAGGCTGGGCTGAGCGCATCTCTTTCCAGCCTGTCCTCCCTACAGCGTCTCCTACTCCCCCGCGCCTGCATTTAGCCCCCAGCAAGGGGGAAGCTAGCAGGGGGTAGCAATCGGACCTGGCGCTGCGCGTGGCCAGCATTGAGCGACAACTGGCCCGACCGGCTGCGGGCAAGGCCTCTAGCAAAAAGAGACACCTCGATGTGGATTTGTCCCCCTTTGCCGATGAGGAGGAGGGCCTTGACATGTATAGTGAATGTAATTCCCCGGAGGAGGGGGAGTTGTTCCCCGTGACTCGGATTCCTCTGGGGATCGTCAGGGCGAATTTGACAGTGATTTAGGGTCTTCCTCGGAGGAGGATACCTGGCTCCCCGATGATACCGACAGGCTCCTGACGGCTGTTTTTGATACCTTACACATCGCCCCCCCCTAAGGTGGCGAAGAAGAAGCAGGGCGAGCTCTTCCGCCCCGGTAAACAATGCCTGGAGTTCCCGGATCAGGGCCATTTTTCTAATATGGTCCTCAAGAAGTGGGAGCGCTCTAACAGGTTACCTTCTGTGCCCTAGGGGTTGGACAGAAGGTATCCCTTCTCGACGGGGGCCTTAAGGACAACCCTCACAAAGTGTTGTTGCCTGGGAAAAACCAAACGCGGCTGGGGAACATCAAATAACTCACCCTTTGGCAGGGCGACTGCCTCAGGCGGATCCAAATTCAAAATTTCAAGCATTTGAGCCAGAATGGAAGGGGTGTCAAAGGACACCCCCATAGCCTGATCGCCAGCAGCGTCAATCCCTGGCTGATCTGCAGGCTCAGCCGACTCCTCAAGGAGTTCCCCCTCCTCATCAGGGGGACAATCGGACCAATCCACTATTTCACACGTCTCATCCTCCGAAGCAGGTGCTGCTGGAGAAAGGTGTTTCCGCTTCGCTGTAGCCTTCTGAGCTACTTTGGCGGAAATTATTTTCTCGAGGGTGGCCAATCGTGCACACACCTCGGCTTGCGAATCCCCACCCTTGACAATGTCACATGGGGACCGGAATAAGGGAGGGGGGGGAGGAGATGACGGAAGTTGCGAGGAGCCAGAAGCCGGAGCGACAGACTGGCGTGCAATGTTTTGCTTTGCACATGGAATGCATAATATGACATCATCGCCTGGGAGCGGAACCCCACAGCCCCCACACAGCCTGGATGGCCCCGAAGAGCCATTTCCGGTAGCCTCCATATGGTGAATTTATGGTATTCGCAACAACCCAGGGTTTTACGCACTAAGCCACCCGGGATGCCCCTTTATAATTAATGTCCCGGGAAAGGGAGGATTAAAATTTTTTTTTTTTTCAAAAAAATTTTTTTTTTTTCAAAAAAATTGTTTTTTTTTTTTTTTTTTTTTTTAAACCCTAGGACAAAACCCAATTTAGAGTACTAAGGCTAGCCAGGTATAACAGAACCGGGAGAGCCACTGCAGTGAGGGGATCCCAGGATTTGTGGGGGGAAAAGAGACAACAGTCAGACCCCCAGAAGAAAAGGCAGCATGCAGCATAGTCCTTCAATACAGAGAAAGGCATAATAAATAACAATAGCAAAGCCCCAGAGTGGCTTAAGAGTTAAACTGAAGCCAGCCAACATACACTTTTTATAAACATGCTGAAGCAAACAAAGTAAAAAGGATGGCCCCACACACGAGGTGGGGACCGTTTACCTGTACGAAGAGCAGCAGCAGCAGCCAGCCAGACAGCAACCTGCAGCCGAGTCCCCCGCACCTGACTCCTTGATTAGAAGGAGGAAGTGCGGTGGGGCCGAGCTGCAAGACAACCAGCTCAAGCCATGCCGACGCCCTCGGAGTCAGTGGGGGGGGGGAAACATACCACACATATCACAGCCCTAGCAGTCCAGCCGCATGAGCGCTACTCGCGGCGCTGAGCCTGAGACTGCCAGCACTCTTTACTCAGCACTAACGTTAAAACACACATGCACACAGTATAAGAACCCCCCAAAAACCACCCCCCCCCCCCATAGTGAAGGGAGAAGGGACCGTAACGGGAGAGAAATGGCCAAAGGGGAACCTCGGGACAGGGGCATCCCAAATCCGGATCACCATGCCGGATAGCCGCATTGCCCCACGTGTAGGGTCGAGCGGAGGAGATAAGCTCCTAGGCACCTATAGTGCCATCTACCGTTGCCCAGTGAGCAGCCTAGGCTGGGAGGCTTCCATTAACCATCTAGGTAAACAATCAAAACTGGGCAGAAATAGACCCAAAGGGGGTTCCGGGGTAAGACCCCGGCTACCTGCAAGCAGGAGACTTCTTTCTTCTGTCTTGTCGCCTCATGCAGAGAGAAAACACTGGTGTTAAGTGGGAGGTCCCAGGTATATATAGGCCAGAAGGGGGCTCGTTTTCAAGACTTCTCTCTGCAACGTCGCCACCTGGCGGTGGAGTAACCCGATCGTAAGAATTAAAGGGGAAGCGGGGTGTATGGCACACTGAGAATAACTGATGTTAAGTGGGAGGTCCCAGGTATATATAGGCCGGAAGGGGCTCGTTTTCAAGACTTCTCCCTGCAACGTCGCCACCTGCTGGTGATCGTAAGAATTAAAGGGGAAGCGGGGTGTGTGGCACACTGAGAATAAAGATGGCGTCAGTATACCTCGAGGGGCCTCGATGACGCAAAGCGCGCCATAGACGGGCCCTGCTCCCCCGAAGAGCGCAAAGCCAGAACGTGCAAGCAGCCAATGATGGCGCACCAGCGCCTGAGGTAATGCCGCCACCAAGCGCGGAACAAAGTCAGCGTGCGGCGGCGGCAATTTTACACAGACAGTAGAGGCAAGTCAGCGCGGTGGCTGACACAAGACTAAACAGAATGGAAAAAGAGTGTAAAACACAGAATGCATAGCATCCACATTTACACCCCCCCTCTTTTCCCCCGAAGGCTACAAGGAGGATGAGGGAGGACAGCGGCCACTTAAACAGGGCCCACCGATGGACAGGGGCAAGGGGGCACTAGTGCGGGAGGGGCATCCCATAGAGGCTCACCATAAGCCTGAACCGCCTACCCTTTGGTGGGGGATTGCAGTGGAGCAGCGCTCCTAAGCACCTAACAGCGGTGCTGCCTACCTTCACCCGACTAGCGCAGCCAAGGCTGGGAGGCATATTACTAGTGGAACGGGTGGGAATAGTCCTACAGGGCCGCAGGCTAATAGCCCCGCTCACCTGCGAGTAGAGAGCCATTTCTCGTCCTTTGCAGCCAGACTGCAAAGAAATTCTGGGGATTTGTGGGATGTCCTCGGGTATTTGAGGGGCCGGGAGGAGCCTATTTTCGATGTCTCTGCAGTCCAGCGCCATCTGGCGGAGTATATCCCAAGTTTAAGTATTAGATTTGGAGCAGGACGTACTGTATACTAAGGATAAACTAAATAAAATGTACAAACAAGACATTTCATGCTAAAGCCTAAATTCTGCTGCAAAAAAAATATATATATAATTTTCCTGAAAAAATTCCAGCAAAAATGGCGCAAAATGGGGAAAATGACCTGTCAACAGAGGGTGTCAAAATCTCAAGTAGGCTGGCAATTAAAAGGGTTAAAAGTAGCTATGCATGTTGGGTATTGTTCTGTTCGGGGGACCTTGCGCTTTCAGACTTAGCTTGTTTTTTCTGGTTTGCATATTTATATTTTAGGAAAAGGTGTTTTTTATTCAGCTTTTTTATACATTTTTTAGGGAAACCCTGTGCAACCAAAGAATTCTTTTGAGGGATTAATTCCAGAAAGATGAGCCCACTACAACAAGCTGGGTACGCTTAGAAAGCTTAACATGTGTACTTTCAGGGAATATATGGTTTATGGGGGATATTCCAAATGTAAAGGGTTGTTTTGGTTGAAAAATCGCAAGGTGCGCACTTTGTCTGCAGAGCTGAAATTTTCAAGTAAAATTACCGTTACGCACATGCTTTACTTTGTTTGGCAACTCTTCCCTTGACAGTGCCTATGCATATTGGGTATCGTTCTGTTCGGGGGATGTTGCTTTTCAGATTAAACTTGTTTTTTCTTGTTTGTATATAGTTTTTTTAGGAAAATGTGGCTTTGATTCTGCTTTTTTATCCTTTTTTTAGGGAAACTCTTTGCAACACATTGAGGGATTACTTCCAGAAAACGATGGCCACATCAACAAGCCTGATACACCTAGAAAGCTTGAGGTGTGTACTTCCAGAGAATATATAGTTTGTTGGGGGTATTTCAAATGTAAAGGGTTGTTTTTCTGGAAAAACTGCAAGGTGCGCATATTGCATAGCATAGTTGTATTTTATCTGAAAATCCCCTAAAGCGCTGTTTCAGTTTGGGGGAGTCTCCTGGGCAGGAAAGGGTGTCTACCTATACATATGTGGTATCGCTGTAACCGGGAGAAATTGGGATTTCACACGCAATAAGATTTTATTGAGAAACTTACATTTTTATTACAAAAAAACACTACATATTGTAAAAAATATATATTTTTTTTATTTTTTTGCACATATTTCACCCAAAAATATTGAGAATACACCTAAAAAATGACCAACAAGACATTTCATGTTAAAGCCCAGACTCTGCTGAAAAAAAACAATATATAATTTTCCTGGGAAATCCTTGTAAATCCCTTCAAAAATCACATTTGAACATGGGGAGCGCATAATAGTGCAAAATAGTCTGGCAACAAAGGGTGACAAAAACTCCAGGTAGGCTGGCACTTAAAGGGTTAAACATGGCGCAGAATGGGGTTGAACATGTGTAGCGCAAAATAGTGAAACGTGGTCTGGCACTTAAAGGGTTAAGGTGAGCTTTCAAGAATATCTATTTCCCTTTGGTAGACATAATGTTACTGTTTGATTCCTTGTGTAACATCATGTCTGATGAAGAGTACTAGGTATTCTCAAATGTTCACCTTAAATATACTCAGAAAAAAAGGAATAGGTACATATATTAAATACCACATGTATTTTGCATATGTCCCCAGTATACCAAATCTTGTATTAACAGCATGATGAAAGAATTGCTAGAATGAACAAATGCAGACCCAGATTAATGTAGCCCCTCACTTCAGTAGTTCTGGAAATGAAGTCGTCATGAAAAGAAAAACATCCTGGCATTGGTTATTTAAAGGGTCAAAAGCTTCTGAAATGACTTCATAGAGCAAAAAAAATGGATTTTCTCTTGACCTCTTTTGTCTCAAGGAGGGGAGCAACTTACCACGCTGAAAAAGGCTGTTATTACAAAAAGGATCTATAATTTTGCTTTCCAGCCTCTACAAAATATTACAAACAGTACCGGTATAGATAAAAGCTCAGTGCGAATGCCCAAGTTGGAAAAAACACAATAAAAGATACATACACACACAAAGCAGCAGAAAAATAGAATACAGAGGTTTGGCAAATACAATTTCTGACCCATAGTGAAAAACCTCTCAGATATCCTCAAAGATTTCATGTGCAATTTAGAATGACTATTTGCAAAATATGTTTTTCACATACACATTCACATTTTTTGCATATACATAATAGCTTGTATCGCAATTAGGAAGTAGAAGGAAGTTTAGGAAATGAAGAATGAAAAGAGTTGCTTATATATATAACAAACCACCAAGGAACGTCTAATCAAATGTGACAACATTTTAGAATGTCAATACCTTGTCAACTTGTGAGTATGTATGTCCTTTTCTTCCATTAATTGTTCTATAACTGAATGCAATGAATGATAAGCTCCCCAAATTTCAAATACACAGCCGTGTCTGCTTAGTGCTCCAGAGCGCTGCCTCAGGGTCTGCTACAAAAATGTAGTCCTTGTTCTATGTTTCTTACCTAACATTATGTCTTTTGATACGTATGCTAATAATTCATGACTAGAATGCTACCAAGTACCCAGGGATTACACACTGCTGTCTTGCCCCCTGGCCTCCATGTGCACCTCAACCAGTGTGGTCTGATTTGGGATGTCCCACTGTGTGAGACCCCCCCGGGTCTACCTGAAATAGTACCTTTGGGCCAATCCCTCGGTACATTCGAACAACAGCAGGATGATCACTGAAACATATTTTGTATCTATTGTTCAGTAAATAGAACACTCATCAAAAATGTTTAAAAGATGCCTTATATCAGGATTAATCGCAGAATTAAAGGTTCACTTTTAATGTACTTTTTGAAAGTGTATATTTTTGTGTGCCAAAACGATGTCCTGACAGCAAATGTGTGTTTTATGGAAGCTGTTTACTTTCACATAGTGCAACATCATTTCCTCAAGTATTTTTATATATTCAAACTCATCCATGATACTGCGCAGGCCCAACATTATGTGATTATATAGCCCCAGCATGCTTTGTACGGTCTTATATGCATAATGTGGCATGGATTCAATGCCTAGGTGTGTTTTGTATATTGTCAGTGTCAACGCAACTTTCATCAGTTCACAGAATGTTGCACCATTTCTCTTTGGGCCAGTCAATGTGCCCTACTCACAACATTTCTTTTTTTGCTGCGTCTCAGCAGTGGAAGACACTCCATAAGAATTGACAGTTTGTCTGTGCAACCAACCTGGAAGTCATTTTTTTTATTAAAAAAAAAAAAGCAAAAAAGGGGCTGGAACTTGCTTTTAGTGTGGGCCTCCTGGGGACCCCACTGACCCTGGAACTTCAGTGACTGCCAAACCCCCCCCCAGCCGGTCAGACTGGCATCCGTAGTGACAATCTCCCATCGTGGAGGCAGAAAGGACCTGCCCACTAGAATCCAACCACCCATATAGAGTCCAACCACCACGAGAGGGACTGTCTGACCAGAGGGGACAGAGCAAACTCCTGATCCATGGACTCCTGAGTCCGATCCCAAACCGACAAGAGATGTAATTGAAGATGTCTCATGTGGAACTGAGCAAAGGGAACCACCTTGAAGCAGGACACCATTAGCCCCACCAACTGCATCCCCAGGCGGATGGAGGGGTGAGGACACGACAACAGGGCCCACACCTGCAACTGAAGGCCCTCCACCTTCTGCTGAGGGAGAAAAGCCTTGACCAGAAAAGTACCCAGCGTCATGTCCAGGAAGGACCTCACCAAAGACGGAGATAGTAAAGACTTGGGATAGTTGATCACCCAGGCGAAGGACTCAAGAGTGGACGTCACCACCTGAGTATCCATCTCGGCCTGATGAAGAGACTGAGCAGCAATCAGAATGTCGTCCAGGTAAGGGAGGATGCGGATGCCCTGGTTCCTCAGGAGAGCCATAACACCGGCCAGCACCTTGGTGAAAACCCAAGGAGCCGAGGTGATACCTAACGGCAAGGCCACAAACTGGTAGTGTTGATCCCCCAGAGCGAACCTCAGGAACCTCTGATGACCTGGGAAGATCGGAACGTGAAGGTAGGCATCCTTGATGTCCACCGTGGTCATGAAATCGCCCGGCCGAAGGGAACTTACGAACGAATTCGACGAATTTGTTGAGGCCCTTTAAGTCCAGGATGGGCCTCAGGGAGCCGTCCTTCCTGGGCACCGTGAAGAGGTTGGAGTAGTACCCCCGACCCTGTTCCTGAAGAGGTACCTGACAAATGACTCCGGACGCCAGAAGACGTTGTACGGTCAAACACGGGGTTTAGAGATATCCGGGACTGGAGGAATCTTGGGGGCGGCCAGGCTGCAAACTCTATCTTGTATCCGTAGCAAACCACTTCCTGAATCCACCGGTCTGAGACGCGCAGTCTCCAGACGTGAGCAAAAAGCCGAAGCCGCCCCGCCACCCGGTCGGGTGAAGGTGCCTCCTCATGCCTGAGGGGCCTTGGTAGGGAGTTTGGGCTTGGTTCCTCAGGAGAGACCGGGGCGACCGCGGGATCTGTCTCGACCCCAAGAGTCTCTATGACTACCTGAAAAGGAGGATCCACGACCTCCCCTTGAAGGGCGAAAGGAAGAGGATCCCGAAAGGGCTGAGCCTGCTTTCTACGCTGGGGAAGCCTACCATCCTTGGTCAGAGCGTCAAGACGCTCACCGAAGACCAGTGAAAGGGAGCCCAGTGAGAGACTTCTTAGCGGCGGAGTCAGCCGCCCACTGACGCAACCAGACGGACCTATGCATAGCAACCAGCAGGGCCGAGGCCCTACCGCCAAGCCGGACGGCATCATTCATAGCAGACAGCACAAAGGCAACAAAGTCAGAGCAAAGCAAAAGGTCCTTATAATCCTCCATTTTCTTGCGAAACCAGGCGGCCTCGGCAAGACGCCTGACCTTTTTAATAGCAATTGCCACAATAGCCATGGCACAGACCGGACGCAGCCCGGCCCCTACAAAGGTGAAAGCATGGCAAGCCAGCTGATCCATGCGCCAAGGTGGTAGTGTCAGGGGGCGGCATGACCGAAGTGTTAGATAGCCCCAGGACCGGAGCGTCCACCTCAGGCTGCCACGGGGGATCGGATGGCACCAAATTAAAGAGGAGACCCGGCTGGATCCAACGAGGGGTCAGGTAATTTTTTTTTTTTTGCCCGCTAGCAGGGGTAAATGCCAGGCACGTATATTTTACGTGGCTGGCACTTAAGTGACGGAGAGGCAACCACGTAAATTTTACGTGGCTGGCATTTAAAGGGTTAAACCATATATTCCCTGAAAGTTCACATGTTAAGCTAAGTATACCCAGCTTGTTGTACTAGGCTCATCTTTCTGGAAGTAATGCCTCAAAGAATTCTTAGATTGCACAGGGTTTCCCTAAAAAAAAAAAAATTATAAAAAAGCAGAATAAGAAACATGTTTACCTAAAATATCAATATGCAAATAAGAAAACACAAGCTAAATATGAAAGCACAAGGCCCCGCGAACAGAACAATATCCAACATGCATAGCTACTTTTAACCCTTTTAATGCCAGCCTACTTGAAGTTTTGTCACCCTCTGTTGACAGGTCATTTTCACCATTTTGCACAATGTTTAACCGTGATTTTTGCTGGAATATCCAGGAAAATTATATATATTTTTTTGCAGCAGAGTTTAGGCTTTAACATGAAATGTCTTGTTTGTAATTTTTCTAGTTTTTTAAATATTTTTGCGTAAAAATAACAAAAACAAATAAAATATATTTTAGAAAATTGTCTCCTTTATTTTAAATAAAACATATATTTTATTAAAGAAAACCATATTGCATGTAAAAGCGCCATTTCTCCCGATTACAACAGTACCACATATGTATCGTAGCCCCCCCCCCAAACTGAAAAGAGCACTTTATAACATTTTCAAATAAAATATAACTACTATCCACACTATAAAGGGTTAAAAAAGTTGGTCCCTTTCTCAGGGGCCAGCTTTGGTGGCCCCCTGCCCTGCCGGCTTCAAGCCCACACCGCCTAAATTGGCCCCCGGGCCATTCTGCCCCCTCCTTGGGGAGGCAGGTAATGGGGAACTGGGGGTAAATAGCAAGTCACCCGCTAGCCGCAGGTGACTTGCCAGCCCTGTGAAGTTGTATAGGGGTCTCATGGGCCCCTTACCAGTTCACAATGGATTAAATATAAAAAAAACATACAGTGAGAAAAAAATAGTTTATTCTTTTTTTTCCAGCCTTCCTGCTGAAAGCCTTTTATAGCTGCTGGGCAACAGAACATAAGGGGTTAATTTTAAAAAAGCCCCCTCCCATTTTTTCTTGGAATTTTAAGGGTTAAAACCCTTAAAAATCCCCCCAAAAATGACATGGGGTCCCCCCTACCCGGTATAACCAACCCGGGACCAGCTTTGCATGGCTTGTAGTACAAAAAGCAGGGGCCAGCTTTGCCAGCTGTTGTTTGGTCAGCTGGCCCCCTGTCCTGCCGTTTACAAGCCCACATAGCTTCCGTGGCACGGGCTCTTCTGCCCCACCCAGGCTATGGGGAGGCAGGTAATTGGGGTTCCGGGGGTTAATGGAATGTCACCCGCTAGCTGCAGGTGACTTGCCAGCCCCCAGCCTTATGAACTGGTATACGGGTCTCATGGATCCCTGACCAGTTCACAAAGGGTTAAGTGTAAAAAAAAAAACACCACACAAAATTACACTCAAAAATGACATTTATTATTCACCTTTGATCCTCTGCTGTCCCACGATGCTCCAATAACAGCTCTCGGGTGATCAATGGAGGAGGGCTGGGGGGGCAAAGATCAGAGCCATCTCGCCCCCTCCAACCTTCCTCCTCCGAACACCCGGAGCTACTGAGCTTCTCGGGACGGATGCGATGTACCGGCTGGTGGGTGACTCCATAGTGACGTCACTCGCCCCGCCCATTTTACATAAGGTATTCAAGCTTTATGGATCACAGGTTTAAGGCTGCGTTCACTCCTATGCAGTTGCCACTTCTGTTCAAATGTGGCTGCCTGCACACCTAGATACTGCACCTGCATTGGAACAGAAATAGAAACTCTGCAAGTGCATCTGCATACAGCAGTTCTCTCTTGGTGTATTTACCCTGTCAGTTTTCTTTGGAAATATTTATGCATTATGAATGGCCCAAATTCTGGAAGCCTGGAGGATGTTTGAATCTGGTGGTTTACATGGAAACCAGGCCTTATGGCTTTTAAGCGGTTAATCCGCCCCTGTACTGTGCCTGGGCTTTACAAGCCCTTTGATGTTAACTAAAAGAAGTACATAATAAAATGGGATTAATCCATCTGATTGTTGAATAATTAGTTTTGTTTTAACTGCATTGCTAATTTCCCAGTGACTTGCATATACTAATTATTTCATATAGAGACGTAATCTCCAGAGCTCAAAGGGTTTTTAACCATGTCAGTGACATTTTCTGAGTGGAATTTATATTGTATTTGACATTATATCCTCTTCGATGCAGATCACTACTCATTTCTTTAATGAAATCAGAGGGGATAGCTTTGAATCAGCTGCTGTACCACCAATCCCACCCCTCACCATACATGTGGTTTCTATTAATATTATTATTCCTGTAAAACCAGAATCAATTTTTAAAAATGCAAATTTTGTGGTGCAGATTAAAGAGGAACTTCGGAGGCCCCTGGTCTGTCTGAGTTCCTGTCCTTGGGGCTTCCCGAATTGGGATGCCCCACGGTGTAAAACCCCATAGATGGCCAGATCCACTTACCTGCAGCTGCATCCTCACACCTCGCACACCTTTAGCCATGCACACGACCGCACGTCTCAGCTGCAAGGTGAGCAGGGTTGCGGCTGGCAGAGCACTCAGCTGCCTGCGGCGCCGCTCTGTTGCTTAGCTGAATGGAGCCAAGTGACAGTGAGCGGGGCGCTCAGCCAATCGGCGTGCTCGGTTTCAGCTTGAGCCTGTGCCGTGGAAGCGACTGGAAAGTTGATCGGGGGACCAGCGGAGCATTCCAATTCGGGATGCTTACAACTTACAGGAAACATTTCTGTGTGGTGTTCCTTTTTAAGGTGTATGGGGGGCATTTTGATAGCTGGAATTTTCAGGGTGGTTCATCTCCTTACTCAACACAAACTACAAGGGGAAAAATGTTTTCAATATTTTTTAATATTTAAAAAAATACATTTCCTGCCAGTGGGGCAGATGAGGTGCAGTTCATTCCTAATGAAGTAGATATTTTATTTTAGAAGCATATAAATGACAGCAGCCTAATTCAAACACATAAAAAAGCAAAATAATAAAGGAATACATGTCAGCATATTTAACCCATTAAACGTTAAGCTCGTTAAGAGTCAAGCTCATGGATCCTACATGCTTGATGTCTTCTCCCATTTACAGCAGGAAAAAAGCTTACCCCCATCCAGGATCTGGCCTCTGATCGCCAGCCTTGGGTCTTCAGTGAAGCAGAGGACACTAATTATCTTCTCTTCTGACAGCTCCCTCCCTGGCGCAGGGCGAAGCTGATGTCTTCTCACTTGCTGGTCTAAAAGGCCCCTCCCTGCAGCTGGAGTGAGAGACAAAGTCTGGATTGTGTGAGGGAAGCCGGTAGAGGGGCAGGGGACCCCGAAGCAATGCCCCGTTCCCAGCTTCCACTGTTCATTTCCAGCTGTCAGATGGCAGCAATGGATAATGTGGGACAGCAGTGATCAGCGATGGAAGAAATGTAAGGGTTACATTTAACCCTTTGTGACCTAGTAAGGGATCCTTGAGGTTACCAGGTATACTAGTTACCAGGGCAGAAGGGCCTGGCAAGTAATCTGCCATCAAGAGGGTGACTTTCTAACCCCATTACCTGCATCCCCAAAGACTAGGGGGGAGCAGAAGAGCATGGTGCCCATGTGGGCTATTCGGGCTGGCAGCTTTTATGGCCAGGGGCCAGCCAGTCAGCCTCCACACCCTGGTCTACCAGCACACATAGCCTGTGCCCAGGCTGGTTTTGCCACTCTACTTTTTCAAAAATCTTTAAGGGTTTAACCCTTGATAGTGCCATAGTAGTTGTATTTTATTTGAAAATTTCATAAAGCACTCTTTTCCGTTTGGGGTGACTCCTGGGCAGGAATGGGTATGTGGTACCGTTGTATTAGGGAGAAAAGAGGCTTTTACACTCATTATTATTAAAGTTATTATTAAAGTTTAATTATAAAGGGCCATCATCTTCCATGTCGCTGTACAATGTGAAATTACAAACTGGGTAAAACTAGCTTACGATACATAACAGAAAAGCACAAATACATAATCATACTGAAATACACTAGGAGAGATGGGCCCTGCCCTTGCGGGCTTACAATCTAAATCTAAATCTAAAGATGATAAATAAATAAATAATGCAAAAAAAAAATTAAAAATGTTTCCACATATTTCACCTAAAGACCACTGAAGAAATCACAAAGTGTGAAAATTGGCAACAGAGGGTGACAAAATCTCTAGGTAGGCTGGAGGTTAAAGGTTTCATGTACCTCTGTCACACTGGGGGTCATGGTAATTATTTGATGAAGCTCAGTTCACTCTGGATGCGCGTTTGAGTGTGAACTGCACCCTGCATCTTGGTGAGATTTTTAACTTTACTACACAAAAAGTGCACTACAAAATATTACTTTTCTTTCTTTCCCCAAATATCACCTGCATATGTGATGGGGCGTTTTTAGGTAAGGATATTTATTTTAAGTTTGGAAATCACAGGGGGCTATGCAGAAAAAACATGTGAATTCTTTAGGAAACACATTTCCAAACATTAAAAAAAATTATCCTTACCTCACCTATAAAAATGACCCATTGACGGTACAGGTGATTTTTATTGGGAAAAATTAGAGCAAAAAAAGTGCTATTGTACTTAATTGTGTGTTCCAGTAGTAAAAGAGCTCACTGAGATGTGAGTTTCAGTTCACACCCAAATGTACACCCAGATTTAAACTTGCTTCACTAAGTAATTAGCATAACTCAACCCGTATTTGACCCTTTGAAATAAACAGCATATGTATTTTGCATTTTTTGCTTTTGCAAATGCCATGATTCTTCTGGAAAAAGTCAGACCAGTTCTGATTTCAGTGAAGCCCCTCCTGGTGTCACACACAATGCAGCCTTTAACCCTTTAACTGTCAGCCTACCTTGAGATTTAGTAGTAACTGTTAATGTTATTTTCTGCTAAAAGAAAACTCTAATCCTTTTTTTAATTGGTCAGCCGTTGATGCTGTGACAAGCTTCTGTGGGAGGCTATTCCACAAATGTATGGTTCTTATAGTAAAAAAAAATTGTCGACTAAACAGATTTCATTCCTGTAATCTTTCTTCAGAACTAAGATTCTTCACGCCCCTTATTAGTTTGGAGGCTCTCCTCTGTACCGTTTCCAAAATCAGGGTGTCTTTTTTATAAATGGGTGCCCAGAACTAGAGGGCATATTCCAGATGAGGGCATACTAGTGCATTGTAAAGAGGCAATATTACAACTTTCGTGTAATTCCATGCCTCTTTTAATGCATGATAATATCTTGGTCACATTAGAAGCAGCTTCTTGGCATTGCATACTGTTATTTATACATGTTCATCTGTGATTTATTTAAGGGATTTCCCAGTAAAATGATATATGTATTTTCTTTTGCAGTGCCTGGGCTTTAACATGAAATGTCCTGTTTGGCCTTGTTTTTGTATATTCTCAATATTTTTGGGTGAAATATTTTTTATTAATATTTTTTTACAATTTATAGTGTTTTTTGCAATAAAAAAATGTACGTTTTCTAATAAAATCATATTGCGTGTAAGGGTCCCATTTCTTCCGGTTACAACCGCGCATATATGTATTGGTAGAAACCCTTTCCTGCGAAGGAGACTCCCCAAACTGAAACTTTAGGAGATTTTTAGATAAAATACAACTGCTATGCACACCCTCACAAACTATATATTCTCTGGAAGTACACACCTCAAGCTTTCTAGCCGTACCAGGCTTGTTGATATGAACAAAAGCAGAATCAAAGCCACATTTACTTTCAAAAAAACAATATGCAAACAAGAAAAAAGAAAGTAAATCTGTAAAAGCCAGGTCTCGCGAACAGAATACCCAACATGCATAGCTATTTTTAATGGTAAGATTGCCATACACCCCAAAGTAAAGCATGCACATAATGGTAATTTTACTTAAAAATTTCAGCTCTGCAGACAAAGTGCGCACCTTGCACTTTTTCAACCTAAACAACACTTTACATTTGAAATACCCACCACAAACATATATGTCATGAAAGTACACGTTAAGCTTTCTAGGCATACCCAGCTTGTTGTAGTGGGCTCATCCTTTTGGAAGTATTCCCTGGAAGAATTCTTTGGTTGCACAGGTTTTACCTGAAACCATATTGCATGTGAAAGCCCCATTTCTCCTGATTACAAGGGTACCACATATGTATCGGTAGCAGGGGTTGAAACTACGTGCGTGGCATTTCCCCCTGCTAGTTAAAAAATAGAATAAAAAAACCTCACCTCTGGTATTGTTGGAAAGCTGGGGGTCTCATCTTCCTGGGGGGGGCATCCGATCCCCTCCCTCGGGGTCTCCTGGCCCGAAACTGGCCACCCCCCCTCTTCCGGGTCCTCACACCCCTCTAATGATGGCGCTGGCCGCCGCCCCTAGACCCTCCTTTTGTGGGAGGAATGGGGTGACATCATCCCGCTCCTCTTAACCCGCACCCATGCGTCTGACAGATGCCGGTAGTTGAGGTGCAGAGTGGGTGAGATCGGAGCCTCCTCGCCTCTCACCCGCCCTGCTCCGATCACTATCGAAGAGGGTGAGTAGAGTAAAAAAAAATAAAGATAATTTTTTTCTCTTTGTGTCCATGTCTTTATTTTTTACATTTAACCCCTTGTGAACTGGTAAGGGGTATACCAGTTCACAAGGCTGGGGGCTGGCAAGTCACCTGCGGCTAGCGGGTGACTTGCCATTAATCCCCAGCACCCCCATTACCTGCCTCCCCAAAGCCCAGGGGGGGACAGGTGAGCCCGTGGCCATGGGCTATGCGGGCTTGTAGCCTGCAGAGCCGGGGGCCACAAAAGATGGCTCCTGCTCCCTGTTCCTACAAGCCCTGCATAGCTGGTCCCGGCCTGGTTACTTCGGGTAAGGGGGACCCCATGTCATTTTTTTGGGGGGGAATTTTAAAGGTTTTTAACCCTTAAAATCCCCCCAAAAGCCCCCCCCCCCCCCCCCGGAGCCCTATTTCGTTTTTTTTTTTTCAATTAAACCCTTATGTTCTGTCACCCAGCAGCTATAAAAGGCTTCCAGCAGGTGAGCAGAAGCCAGTGATTGTCAAGGGACACAGTGCTCCAGGATGGATGGGAGGTAAAAACGAATAAAATATTTTTTTCTCTGTGTATGTGTGTGGTTTTTTTTTTTTACATTTAACCCATTGTGAACTGGTATGGGATCTATGAGACCCCTATACCAGTTCACAAGGCTGAGAGCTGGCAGGTGGCGGGTGACTCTCCATTAACCCCCCGGCACCCCCAATTACCTGCCTCCCCAAAGCTTTGTAAATGTTATAAAGTACTTGTTTCAGTTAGGGGGTCTCCTGGGCAGGAGCGGGGGGCTACCGATAAATATGTGGTACCATTCTAATCTGTAGAAATGTGACTTTCACATGCAATATGGTTTTCTTTTATAAAATACATTTTTTATTTAAAATAAAGGAGACAATTTTCTTTAAACATTTTTTTTTATTTAATAATAATGTAAAAAACAGAATAAAATGTACAAACAAGACATTTCATGTTAAAGCCTAAACTCTGCTGCAAAAAATATATATAATTTTCCTAAAAATTCCAGCAAAAATGGCGCAAAACATGGCGCAAAATGGGGAAAATGACCTGTCAACAGAGGGAGACAAAATCTCAAGTAGGCTGGCAATTAAAAGGGTTAAAAGTAGCTATGCATGTTGGGTATTCTGTTCGGGGGACCTTGCGCTTTCAGACTTAGCTTAGTTTTTCTTGTTTGCATATTTATATTTTAGGAAAAGGTGTTTTTTATTCTGCTTTTTTATACATTTTTTAGGGAAACCCTGGGCAACCAAAGAATTCTTTGAGGCATTACTTCCAGAAAGATGGGCCCACTACAACAAGCTGGGTACGCTTAGAAAGCTTAACATTTGTACTTTCAGGGAATATATGGTTTGTGAGGGTATTCCAAATGTAAAGGGTTGTTTTGGTTGAAAAATCGCAAGGTGCGCACTTTGTCTGCAGAGCTGAAATTTTCAAGTAAAATTACCGTTACGCACGTGCTTTACTTTGGGGTGTTTGCCAACTCTTCCCTTGACAGTGGCTATGCATACTGGGTATCGTTCTGTTCGGGGGATGTTGCTTTTTCAGATTGAAATTGAAATTGTTTTTTCTTGTTTGTATATAAAAGCAGAATCAAAATGTGGCTTTGATTCTGCTTTTTTATCCTTTTTTTAGGGAAACTCTTTGCAACCAAAGAATTCATTGAGGGATTACTTCCAGAAAACTGTGGCCACATCAGCAAGCCTGGTACGCCTAGAAAGCTTGAGGTGTGTACTTCTAGAGAATATATAGTTTGTTGGTATTTCAAATGTAAAGGGTTGTTTTTCTGGAAAAACTGCAAGGTGCAGATAGCGCGTAGCATAGTTGTATTTTATCTGAAAATCCCCTAAAACGCTGTTTCAGTTTGGGGGAATCTCCTGGGCAGGAAAGGGTGTCTACCAATACATATGTGGTATCATTGTAATCGGAAGAAATTTGGACGCACAATAAGATTTTGACAAACTTAAATTTTTTATTACAAAAAAACACTACAAATTGTAAAAAAAATTTTTTAATTTTTTTGCACATATTTCACCCAAAAATATTGAGAATACACCTAAAAAATGACAAACAAGACATTTCATGTTAAAGCCCAGACTATGCTGAAAAAACAATATATAATTTTCCTGGGAAATCCCTTCAAAAATCACATTTGAACATGTGTAGTGCAAAATAGTGATAAATGGCCTGGCAACAAAGGGTGACAAAATCTCCAGGTAGGCTGGCACTTAAAGGGTTAAACCAGGGCACGAAGGTCCGCTTCGCTGGTCCCAGCCCTGAAATCTACAAGCCCATGTAGTTTATATGGGCCGCAGGCTCTTCTGCCCCCGCCCCCCCCCCCCCCCCCCCCCCCCGGGCATTAGGGAGGCAGGTAATGAGGGGCTGAGGGTTAATAGCAAGATACCCACTTGTTGCAGGTGACTTGCCAGCCCCCAAGCCTCGTGAACTAGTATATGGGTCTCATGGATCCCTTGCCAGTTCACAAAGGGTTAAAGGTAAAAAAAAAAAAAAGACACACACATTAGAAAAAAATATTTTATTTTATCTTTTAAAACCTCAAAGGACCATCCTCGAACACTGTGTCCCACACCAATCACTCTGGTTTCTGCTCTCCTGCTACTTCTGGAAGCCTTGTGGGGTCCCAGCATAACCAGCCCTGGGACTAGCTGTGCAGGACTTTTAGAACAGGGTGCAGGGGCCAGCTGTGCCTTGTGAATTGGTATAGGGTCTTATGGATCCCTTACTAATTCACAAAGGGTTGGCTGTAAGGTTAATAAAAGATTAACCTGTGTTTAAAGATACATTTAAAGATTTTTTTAAAACAAAAAAGAATCTTTACTTACCTCCGATCGTCCACTCCTGTGTCCCACACCACTTTACCTCACTGATCTAAATGACCGTTGCGGGGATCGTTGAAGGGTGCGAGGAAGGCAGGGGATCAGAGGAATCCCCTGTCCCTCCACCCCCCCCCTCCTTTCCAGCGATCACTGCATCTGAGACTGTCAGGCCTGGAGCAGAGTGATGTGAGCAGGATGATGCCATCCACCCCTCCCCCAAAAAGGGGGGGCTAGCAGCTGGAGATGATGGCAGAGGCGGGGGTGAGAGCATCTGTTTTGGGCCCTCTCCTGAAGGGTTAAAGTGTAGGTCCACTTTCGAGGGAATTTTTGAAAGTGTACATTTTTGTCTGCCAAAAAGATGTCCACCATTGGCAATGTACATCAAGTCTATACACTAAGAAGAGAGAAGTGAATCATGTACACACAGAACACTGCTGCTGGCATTTGTAAATGTGAGTGAACGTCCTTACCTCAGCAGTGGCCATAGCAGCAATGTTCTGTTTATACAGGGCTCACCTCCCTCTTTCGGTTTACAGCTTTGCATTTTTTTTGCCATTGGCAACATACACCAGATAGTGAAAACTGCTTTCATAAAACATACAATTTCTAATATAGGAAGTAAAAAAAAAATGCTAGACCAGCTCAGCACCTTGAGGACATCCTTTTGACACAAAACAGCTTTACTTAAAATGTATGTGCATATAGGAGGAGTATTGCTCATCTTCCCTTCCTAAATTTATAATTTAAGGGCAGAGTGAACAGCTTTATAACATTTCTCTTAAAGCAGGACTGACTTTTGAGTTTTGAATTTGGGCATTGGTAAGCATTCAAATGAATGAATGATTATTAATGACCTACTTGCCTTACCTGGCTGGCGGCTCCGGATTCGCCACCATCTTGTATGTATGCCACAATCCTCTCAGGTACAGCCTCAAAGTTACCATATCAGCATCGATCCATTCATCGAATCAATGTGGTGGCGGTGTGAGAGCAGCCTTTGCGGACTGGCCGACATAAGTCACCCGAGCATCCGCAGGTGCTGATTGGGAATTGCAGAATGCTCATCACCCAATGTTCAAACGTGGAACTGAAAGTCCCAACTCCCTCAATACACTTAAAATGTACCTTTCATGCTATAAAGAAATATATATATTCATTTTCGGTTTGACATTCTTAAAACGATTTTGTAAGGTATGTTTTTAGCAATAAACTGCCACTTGTGTGTTGTAACCTTTGTATTTGATGCTTTGGTAGGTAGCAATAGTTCCAGCATTCAGAAAATTACACGAATCTTCTTCATAGGAGAAAAAAGGTTTTTGTAGCCATAATAAGAAAGTTGACACTTCTGCTCCAGATGTCAGGCTGCAGATAAAGGCAAAGGATATGGTCTGCTTGAATTAATTAGTGGCTATCCGAAAATAGTGACTGTCTAAACACTGTGTGCACCCAACCAAGTACTTCATCTGCTAATCCCCTGCATATTTTTTTACACAACAGCTTCTTAAACTAAGACACAAAATCCTACCTTCCAGCTAGATCTAGACAGATGGGAAATGTCAGTTACCTATTGGTTTAGAAAAAGTAGTTATGCAGGTTTTGTTAGGTATAGGTTATTTTTTAATCACAGTGTGCTCCTGTAGTCTATATGTAAAAACATCAGGCACTAAATAAATGAACTAAATTTACTGTATTTTCTCCCACATCCTGAAAAGTTTTTATCCAGACCAGGAGCATAAATAAAACGCAGCACCCCCATAATGCTTAGTGGAGCTACCATATTTTTATTTACCGGTTTCCCAGACAAGTCTAAGGCAATGTAAATATATTAAGTGAAGTTCTACTACAAGTCATGTATACATGGCATTTCAAATTTTCATTTGTAGAAAGCGCAATATGATATAATATAAAAGCAAATATAATACTAAGCTCTTGAACACGTCATAATGGTTTGAATTTGTATTGTTGATGTGTGTTTTTTTTTTACTTTGGAAAAATGATGTACCTCAACTTGTCCCATCACATGTGTAGGTGGTCACTCCTGGACCTATGGTGCCCAAGAGAACATGCTGGTAAAGCTGCAGCGGGGTTCTGGCAGGAAGAATGCTGGCCCTAAACTGTGAATTGTTATAGGGATCCCCTTGACCCCTAACCAGTTCACAAACCATAGTTTAAAAAAAAAACAAAAAGCCGTGCAAAAAGATATTTCTTACCCTAATTAAACAGTATTCATCCTCTCTGCTTCGGTGTTATAAAAGCATCCCTTCCCTGGTTCCCATCATTATCCTTGTGCCCCTTCACTATAGATGGCCGGTGGAGTACCTAAAATTGATACCACCACTGACATCAGAATACCACAGCCACAGACCAGGAAGGAGCCCACGGACAAGAAAGAGGATGCCACACGACAGGGGACAGAAGGATGATGAGGCAGATCGACGAGTACAGATTAATTTAGATTGTTTACTTTGTGATTTTTACCCTATTACTCGCACCCCCTCTTGAGCACCATGGGTGCAGAAGAGCCCTGTGCCCATCGGTATGGGACCAGTTTTCTTCCAGGGGTATGTCTAGATTTTTATAATCTATGAAGATCCAACAGCTATAATTACAGTTGTTGAATATTTAGGTCCTAAATGCTTAATTCTTCACTTTTGGGATTTGCCTGTGCTTGGAGGTTTACAGGATGATGGCTATGCAATGCAGTTGATACAGCAAAATACACCTAATTTTCTGATTATGTTTTACTGGAGCACTAAAGAAAAATTGAACTGCAAGAGAAGGTGAAGGTGTTACTCCGTAATGGTTTCGCCATATTGTTTTTACATTTTAGGGGCCTATACAAATATTGAACATATGATCTTGATGATTAACTCAATTAAAATTTGCTTCAAAAGTGTTTTTATAACTGGCAAAAATGGCTTTTGAATGTTGATAACTTGAAACAATAGACTTTTTTCATCATTTTTGAAAAAAAAAAAAGTTTGGGGTGTTTGGGGGGGTTTCACCCCGCGGGACATCCCGATCTCGGATGTCCCGCGGGGAGGGAGGTGATCGGCCTGGGAATCTTATAGATTCCCGGGCCGATCACCGGTGGGTGTTGGTCCACTTTAAGACAGAAAAAAGTCAACTTTGAGTGTTTTAAACTTTGCAAATCATGATTTTATGGCCAGTTCATAATAAAATACAATGTGTTGCTTTTAGATCACTGAAAATTAGAGGTCATTATTGGATAAAAAAGAGAACATTTTATTTAAAAGTAAAGCTGTCACAGTGAGCGAACTAGGCCAGATACAAGGTAGTAATAAATGGAAGCTTTTGCTTAACTTAATGCGAGTCCAGCACAGAAGGGGTTGTTGGGAACAGATATCATGGGAAAAGTACAGAATCCGTAACAAGTACATTAAATCTAGAGAGATTATCTGAGGCCCAGTGACTCAGTGTTGTACTGTAGAATGTGACCTCTCTGACTTTTAATGTCTTGGTGGATTTCACCCTCTTATTAGCTGCCGTTAAACCTGGCTGACTGTGAAATGAAAAAAGGAGAATTGGGTTTCAAGACACCCACTCAGACACTTAGAAGTCTAGTGAATGTCACTGCAAGAAACTTCCCAAAATGTCTTCAGGCAAGTTAAAAGAGGGAGCTGTGACAATAGATACAGATAACCTCCTAAGTTGCCCGATACGGTATGAAACCTGTCTAGGCTTATTAACTTCTAGGTATCATACCCTGGAATGGATACTCATTAGAGCCAGCAAAGCATGAATGTTCCCATGAAAGTTCTCAGTTTCTCTTTAGAGTCAGGAAGAATCTAATAAAATTATGGGCCATCTATTCTGTGAAAATGCTGTATTACAACATCATCCCATGATAAAGTAAAATTGAGCTGTAGCTTTCAGATTTTAACATAAAAATACATTATATGAATGCATTACCTAAAAAGATTTGTAGACTGAGACAGGGTTGCACCCAGGGCAATGCTATATCAAGAAGCAGATTTTATGTGGATCAAAGTTGCTCTTATAAGTTACATTGTGTTGCTTAATTTAATAGAGGGAAAGCAAAATGCTTTAGAATACAGTGGAAATGTTTCTTTTGTATTAATTATAACTGTGATTCACAGAAAAGTGGCACTGAACACCAAGGGGACATCTGTAGTGCAATATACAACATAGGGGTTCAGTGAAGCACAGGGGTGGAAACATTGAAGGGTGTGCAGTCTACACTTTTACAGTGAAGCCATTGAAGATTTTCACCTGCCTGATAGTTTTACTGTTTTATTGCACCACCATCAGAAATATTGCGATCCCATATAAATGTAAACGAAAAGTATATATTTTTTTGCAAATGTAGTAACCCTACTACGGTAGCATTCATTACTAGACAGGGAAGACCTTTATCTGCACAAGAAGGAAATCATTGGTTGGACTGTTGGCATAATTGCCAGGACAATCCCTGGAAGAAGTTTTTCTATTTTAGCTATGAAAATAGGTTTTGCAAACTCCTGGCAGCGATTGTAGTCTAGAGCAAGGGTCCAAAACACTCTCCCACCAATAGGCCAGGTTTTGCAACTGTCCACATAGACGAGCCAGTAAATAGTGCAGCAGCAGAGCTTAGAAGACAGCTATGTAGAGATCGACACAACAGCTGTTGGTGAACCTTGTAGCAAAGGGTTGAGGTCCACTGGTATAGGGGACCTGAGAATACTGGTTTAGGGAATTGTAATTCTGTGGAAAGCTGCCCCTAAAGCAGGAAAAGGTGCAACATTTTTGAGGAAGGACTTATAGCATGCAGTAGTGACAAGTTGTATTACAGTCATCCAAATTCTGACCCTAAAAACTGCTGATATATAAGCTTTTAACCCTTTAACTGCCAGCCTACCTGTAGATTTTGTCACCCTCTTTTGCCAGACCATGTTTCACTATTTTGCACTATATGGGTTTAACTGTGATTTTTGAAAAGCATGTCCAGAGATTTCCTAGGAAAATGATATATAGTTTTTTTCAGTAGAGTTTAACATGAAGTGTTAATATTTTGGGTGAAATATGTGGAAATAAATTAAAAGGTGGTCTTTTTTAAATTTACTAGCTTTTCTAAAAAAAAAAAAAGAATGTTTTAAGAAAATCATTTTGCGTGTAAAAGCCCCATTTCTCCTGATTACAATAGTACCACATATGTATTGGTAGATAGGAGGCTTCTGAAACAGAAACAGTGCTTTACAACTACTGTGTAATCCTTGCAGTTTTTCAATAAAAACAACACTTTACCTTTGAAATACCCCCATAAACTATATGTTCTCTAGAAGAACACACCTTAATCTTTCTAGGAGTACCGGGCTTGTCATGGGAGCAGTTTTCTAGGAGTTATACCTCAATGAATTCTTTGGTTGTGCAGGGTTTACCTAAAAAAAAAATAAATAAAATAAAAAAAAAAAAAAAAAAGTAAAAAAGCTGAATCAAACCCCCCCCCCCCAAAAAAAATGCCAACACAAAAAACAAGTTATTAAATCGGAAAAGGAAGGTCCCCCAAACAGAACAATATCCAGCATGTATAGCTACTTTTAAGGGTAGGGTAGGGTATTTTCAAATAAAATATTACTACTTTTTAAGTTACCTTAAAGTGGACCAACACCCAGGATTTTGACTATCCTGGGTTTTGGTCCACTTCGGTGGGGCACCCCGATCGGAGGTGCCCCACTGTCTGAAACCCCCCCAACACCTCACCACGCTCCCACGTGACCGCTCCAGCCAGTCCAAGACCGCTTGGACGCGCATAGCAGCTCAGCGGCTCTGAGCGCTGGAGGCCGCGTCTCGCGCTTCCCTCTAACAGGGAGTGCGCCTGCGCCGGCCATTCCCAAACGGCCGGCCGCGGCTCGCGCATGCGCCAATGGAACGGGGCTGAGGTAAGGTTTGTGGGCCTCCTGGGGGGTTCCTCCCCACGGGACATATCTTATAGATCTTATAGATTCCCGGGCCGATCCCCCCTGGGTGTTGGTCCACTTTAAAATAGTCCTACACCCATTTTCTACATAATGGGTGTGGGACGCAATCTTTACTTGCACCTCGCTCCCCATGAAATGCGTCCCCATGATTGGTCACCTGCGGTCAATCACAGGGCCGCTTTTCACAGGGTATCAAGGTGCAGGTAAGGATAGCGGGGGTCTATGTGCAGGGAGGTTCCAGCAATCTAGATGCCCCCCGTCCCATGACTGTCACAATGCAGCCCCATACCCAATTCTTTTTCCAAAGACAGTTTGGAAACAGCACCCTATTGGTAATGCTAAAGAAGTTGCAATATTTTTCTGCATAGGAAACCTTAAATACATGATCCTTACTTTGTTGGAAAAAAGATTTGCCTAACCTGTAAAAATGTCCCATTTCATGTGCATGTGATTTTTATTTTTTTTTAGAAAAATTATGACAAACATTTTTATTGCACTTTTTTGTGTTAAATTTAAAAAGCTTACCGAAATGCAGGTTGCCATTCACACCCAAATGTGCAATGTTGTTCAAAATTTGTAAATGGTATTCAAATGAAGGCAAACATATACGAGCCACTAAGCCCTGCACTGCTAAAATAGTAATTGAGTGCAATGTTTTAATGTATACTAAATGGTACCCTTCAACCCCCAAGTGTCCATCCTGTGCAAAGCACATTGGCAGGGAATGTGCGCCAACTGCTCAACCCATGCGGGCAATGAGGAGCACTAAAGAGGGTGGAGGGACTAGTGTGGCAGGGGAGCAGGTCAGGGGTGCAGATTTCTGCATGCAGAGCATGTTTTTTTACTCACCTAGTCCCCCTTGATCCTGCACTGCAGCCGTTTCCTGAACACCACTGCTGCCACCCAAAGCCAAAGTAGAGGAGCCACTGCTGGAAGTCTGCCTTCTGGAGGAGAGAACCAGAAAAGCGGTCCCTTCGCCTGTGGAGAAAAGCCGTCAGGAAAGGGTGCCGATGGCAGGAGAGGAGCATACTTGGCTGGCTGCCTGCCTGCCCAGCCCACCCACCTAATTACCTTACCTGGAGCCACTGCCTATTGACACGCATGACCCACCTGCCTGCCGGCCGCAGCCCTTCCTCCTGTCCGTACAGTCTTCCTTTTCTCTCACCTGCAGATAAGCCAGCTGGAGCCCCTATCTGTATACCTGCCAACCCAACCACCTGCCTCATCCACTCACCTGTCTGTTTGCTTTCGTACTCTGTCCACCAACCCATGTTCTTGCCTACATCCCCCTACCGGCCTGACTGCCCAGACACCAGTCCACCCACCTAACCCCCTGCCCACCAGTCCACCCACCTACCTATTGACCCACCCATCCATCCACCCATCCGTCCACCTACCTACTCCGCCAGAAGTTGCTACCACTGGACCCGCCCATCTGCCCAAAATGAAGTTATGACCTGAAGTGCAAAGAGGGGAAAATGTATTGATCCCCAGGGATACATTTAGGGTCGGTTACTGAGAGGCTAAAAGCTCTTTAGGACAATGAGTGAAACACCAACTTTATTTAGATGAGACACAGATTTGAGATCCGCAATATAAAATTAGCCATTTTTGGGAGCGCTTCTTCCAATTCCATGTGACAGCCTGGGGGGTTAAAGGAAGGGCTTGTGGTGGGGGAGAGGGGATTGGTGGGAGAGTGGAAATAATTTTTTTTATTATTTTAGGTACAATATTTTTGCTCTATAAGACACACCTGTCCATAGGACACACCTAGGATTTGGAGGAGGGAAATAAGAAAATATTCTGAACCAAATGTGCTGAAACTCTGTTTCCCCCCAAGAACCAAATAATAGGAAAGGTGTAGAGTGGCATTCTCCTCCCCCATTCCCTATGGACATTGTGGCAATCCCCCCTCACATTACCATAGGCAATGTGGTATTCCCCCTTCCCATTCCTGTAGGGAGTGTGGCATTCCCCCCATTCCCATAGACGGTGTTGCATTTCCCCCTCCCATTCCCCATGGAAAGTGTGGCACCCCTTCCCATTCCTCATAGGTAGTGTAGCATTCCTCCCACCCCATTCCCATAGGCAGTGTGGCATTCCCTCCTTCCCTTTGCCATAGGCAGTGTGGTATTTCCCCCTTCAGTTTCCCATAGGTAGTGTGGTATTCCCCCCTCCCATTCCCATAGGCAGTGTGGCATTTCCCATTCCCATAGGCAGTGTGGCATTTCCCCCTCCCATTCCCCATAGAATGTGTTGCACGCCCCTCCCATTCCCCATAGGTAGTGTAGCATTCCCTCCTTCCCTTTCCCATAGGGAATGTGCCATTTCCCTCCCCCATTCCCATAGGCAGTGTGGCATCCCCCCTCCCGGAGGCAGTGTGGCATTCCCTCTTCCTATGGGCAGTATGACATCCCCACTCCCATTCCCAAAGGCAGTGTGGCATTCCTCCCCTCCTATTCCTATAGGCAGCGTGGCATTCCCCATAGAAATTGTGACATCCCCCCTCCCATTCCCATAGGCAGCCACAGACACGGGAAGCCAGCTGAGGCAACGGGCAGGGATCGTTCTCCGGTTGGGAAGGCTGGAGCCAGTCGGGGGTGGTGTAATCCCCCAGGCTATTTATTCCTGTCTACCCCTAGTTAAGCAGGGGAGTTTGGATCAGGTCCTCCCCTCTCTTCCTAAGAAAATGAAGGGAACCATGGACTGAAGCCAATACCTTTGGTCTCAGGGTGGGAAAGAGGGGTTCTCTTTTTTTTTTTCTTCCTCCCCCCCCCTTTCTCTTCGTTCTAGGATCAAGACCCTTATGCTCTGCCCCTGGCGATCACCCCTCCCCCAGCAACCATCCCTCTTTATTTGAAGTCCAGAGAGATCACATATACTTAAATGATGGCTTTTAAAATCACCTCCCATAATGTCCAGGGCTTAAACACCCAAATAAATAGATGTAAAGCTTTTAGATTTTCTAACTCATTGGGATCAGACATCCTCCTATTACAGGAAACACGTTTTAAAGAAATTCACACTCCTATCACCTAAATTCTCTAATCTTTACATGTCCTGTTCCAAGAACTCGAAGAGAAATGGGCTCACCATCTGTCTGAATAAAATAAGAGTCCCCTTTATCTTGGAGGAGCATTTAGAAGGTAAGGGCAAATTCCTTCTAGTCTGATAGAGGGGACCAAGGTTTCAATGTAATAACAGTGCATTAGCAGTGGAACCTGACCAAACATCAAGCATGTCCAGCCAACTGGTATTTCAAGTGGATCTCATGTGACACTTTATTGACAGACGATATGGAGTGGGGTAATAGCCCTGCATAATCCAGAATAAAGCTCTTTAGTAGCACTATTATGAGGTATTCTTTAATAGCATGATTAGCATGTTTCCACATACAAATGTAACTAGAAGCGTTACACAAACAGAAAAGGTGGTGGGGCTGCCAGCACAGTCCCAAAAGCCTTTATCAAAGTGAGCCGCACTCAGTAGTTTAAAAATTGATGTACCATGCCTTTATTGAAAACATATACATATACAAGACTGACAAAAGTGTAAAAAACATTAAAAAAGGTGTTGGAAAAGGGGGACTTAATTTTATGGCTCTAATACAACAAATACAAATATGATGATGAATGCAGTCAATTCAAGTGAAAATTAGGACACACACACTGGTTCTGCAAAAACTGTGCAATGTGCACGGTAAGGTGCAAATAGTGCTATCCAAGGTGCAACCAAGTAAAGTGTCAAGTGCTATACAACATACATTGTGATATGACTGCTAGAAGCGTTGGTTATTTTTCCTTTAGTCAGTGTCTTCTTGAGTAGCTGAAAGGTTACATTTAAAGATGTTTTTGAGTTCCTAAAATGTATAATATAAAATCGTTCTAGTTGACTGCTTAAGCAATGCAAAGACTAGACTGCTATCTTGGTACATGGGGGGAAAACTAGTGTGTGATCAGATGATGCCAAAGCTCAGGTTTTGATCTAAATGTGTTTTCTTTCATACTTGGCAAGTGAAGTTTGAGGCAAGAGCCTCAGAAATATGAGTGATCAATAAATGGCAATATAAGAGCCCACCAAATGTACCTCTTCTGGCAGTAGGGAGGGGGAGGGTTATTCTAAAAAATAATGTGAAATGCATTTGATCATAGAGGGACCCGTTTAATAATTCATAATATACCTTATTAGCAAAGCCTGGTGTTTACTTTTCTGCTGCCAAAACAAGATGAAAGGAGCCTGTCTCCCTTCTCTCTAAGACAGAAAATGTGGCATTCTCTTGCTTTTATTTAGCAGATTAATATTGCATTTCTCTCATGCTTATCTTTAAATTTCTTCCATGATTGTTTTTGATTTATGCTTCCCTATTTCTGCAATTTAATTCATTTAATCTCCAAGGTTTATTTTATCTTCCACAGAAGGCACATAAAGGCATCCAAGCCTTTTATGTGTGCCCACTATTGCAATTCCAAGTCCAAAACAACTGCTGTTTTTTATTCTGGGTAATTACCACCAATCCCTTATTATTAGTTTGCAGCCTTGTATGTTAGTCCCTGAGCACAGTATTGTAATTAATTGTCCTACATTACCTATCGTTTACAAGTGTGTATGTGGCAAAACTCCATCTGTGTACACCTTTTATTGTTTAAATGCATATTCTAACTAGGTAAAATGTGAGTGATACCAAGCAAGACCCCAGTAGCAATGTGGTCTGTGTAAAACTGCCATCATTAAAGGAACATTTTCAAGCAGTTAGGCAGCTAGATTTCGTTTTTTTTGCTTGCATTTTGCATTTAGTTTGGAGGTTAGAACTTGTTTTTTTTGCTCTGCATTTGCAAGCGCTTTGCCTTTTTTTTATGCTTAAGAGACTACGGATCCTACTCTTTCAAGACTACCAGTTGTTACACATTTCATAGGAGTTGGGAACGCCATGGCTTGGATGCCTCTGGCAATGGCAGGACACCAGCCCTGTATGCTTGTCGGAACAGGTATGTTGCTATTTCATGGCTGCCGAAAGGTCCCGTGGCAGTGGGCACTGGACTCTTCTGGCCAGTGGGGCAAAAGTAATGGGACGAGGGGGGATCAGCAAGTAGCCCACCACATAATGACTGGTAAAACTTGCTGGCCCTCTAACCTTGAACCTGGGACTTTGGGATTACTTACCAGTTCACAAGTAGTCAAAGAGTTAAACATAAAAACACAGACGCAAAGAGGGGGTGTGGAAGTGCCCTTCCAAGAGAACCCATTTACTGCAGAGAAATGGACATTCCTGCCCTTATGCTTGGTGCATCCTGGTTAGCCTATGGAGGGTGTTTTTTTTTGTTTTACTGAAAATGCATGTAAAATCTGCATGCATTTGCTTTACATTCCCATAGACACTATGGGGCAGTGATTGCGTTTTCAGCTCGTTCTGCTGTACATGAAACAAGCTATTGAATGTAGCCTGAGAGCCAGTGAAGATTTTTACCCCCTTGGGTGGATAGGTGAGTGCACAGGCAGGTAGGTGGGTAGATAGGTAGCTGGGTCAAGCAGTTAGGTAGACATTACAAGTAAGCAGGTAGATAGGTGGGTGGAAGCATAGGTAAATAGGTGGCTGGGCCTTTTGGCAGGCAGATTGGTAGGTGGACAGCACACAGGTAGGTGGGTGGGTAGGCGGGGGGTTGGGTAGCAACACCTCACCATGTGGATGGTCATCAACATCGGGGCAGGCATCTCAGCGGCTGGCATGAGACGGTGGCAGCAGCGGTGGAGGACATCTCAGCGTGGCAGCAGCAGCGGAGGACATATCAGCAAGGCAGCAGCAGCAGGTGATATCGTAGCTCCAGTGGCAGGCGACATCTTGGCGAGTGTGAGGCGGCAAGGAATATTTAGGGGAGGTGGCAGTGGCTTGCAGTTAAAGAGCTGGCCCCGTCATCATAGCGGAAGGTAAACAGGAGCAGGTGGGCAGGCTATCAGCGGCGATGGACCCCTCCTAACTCCTCTCTAATAGAAACCCAATGTAAACCTCATTATAACTCATTATAAACACGAGTAAATACCATCAAAAGTGCTAGTGTCACATCTGAATAAACAAATAATATATTGCACAGTGTAAGAGGACCAGAGGGGTTAGCAGTAAAATAGTAATATCACCAATATGCCCCACATGTTCACAGCTGGCACTTGTACCTGCATTTTTAACCAACATAAAAGTTGATGGTTGTGAAGACAATGGAAGATGGGAAGTTTAGTAATTTTCTAGAAGGCTTTGACAGCTTTCTAGTGTGGGAAGAATTTGGTTCCAACTGAGAGCTTCTTTGAAATTACTTCAAAACAGCTCATCAAAAACTCTTTATCAGATTTATTCTCTATTCTCTTTATCAGATCTATTCTATGCCCATTTTAAGCATTTATTTGTCTCTTTAACCCTTCTATTTCCAGCTACGTAAAATTACCAATCCGACCAGGTCTCCTCTTCACCTGGTGGGCCTCTGATCTCCCCCGCTGTGTTCCTCCAGCTGTAGAAGGGTGCCCAGAATATATATGGATTATATGGCCACACTTTTAAACCCAATTAAAAATGAATCTGCACTGTGCAAGGCATACAAAAAATACAAAGCTTGAATTTTCCTCTAATCTTGCTATACTTAACATAACAGCCTTACTGAAGAAAGCTGAATAGCATTTAAGTGTAATTTCACTCTTCCGCCCTCCGAGCATAATGAATACAGGTTCATGATTGAATGACATACAAGGGAAAATTAATTTGTGGCACAACGCTACAGTAATGCTGTGAGTTCAGACTCTAAACAGCATGATTAGACACTACCATCCAAATCCACAGACAAAAATCTTCTTAACCCCACACAGATGCACTGCTTCTAGAAGCTAAACAGCTATTAGCATGTTAAAGAAAAGAATATCAATGACAAGGCTTGATCAGACAGATCTAATTGCATCTAAAAAAAAAAGCACGGTGTGATTTTAAGTTGTTGATCTACAGGTGGCAGATGGATATAGGGATATATTCCTCAACATTGAAAATGCAACAAGAAGATGCTAAAATCTTGGAATTATGGCAATCACAGGAAATGATGATTGAGGGACAAGCATAAAAATATTGTTCCACATCTCTGAGAGATCCCGGCCCAGACAAAAGGACCTTGTAACAAAAGCCTTTTCAATAAGAGGAGCAACAATTTGGCCGAGGGAACAGTCAATTGCCCATACACACATGAAATACCCATAGAAATACCCATACACACATGCAGTCCCCATTTCAAAGGCCCCCCACTGCTTCACCTAACACCTTTGTCAGACTGAATGGGATCTGCCTGGCCACCTGGATTGGCATGGCCGGAAAACTGGAGATCTCAGACAGCCAGACCCCAACACGGTACCGAGAATTACTGGATCACCCTAGCCACAAGCCAAAGATATGGGCAGAACCAGGAGGCTCAGACACATCTACACATAGTTGTCCCATTTCTCTTACACAGAATCAGATATGGAGATGTCCGGTTCTGATCCATCCTGACCCCAAGTCCTTGGACTCACCAGATGTGCTGCATTGGGCCAAAGTGTCTGGCACCAGAACCAGATCCCTACGAGTTTCCCAGCAAAAGTTTTGACCCAAAATGACTTCTGGAGATTATCCTGCCATAGGGCCGAAGGACAGGGCAGAAACTCCCTCCCAGGGGATTTTGGTAGTGTCCAGCTGAGGGTTTAATGCCAGACAACCCCCTGGGGACAGTTTTTCTTCTCAGGGGTCACTTGTTTGTGTGAAAGAGGTCCCAGGTTACTCACAGGCGCTGTTCTCCCCCAGCGGCCCTGCATTACTTCACATCAACCGTTTAGCTAAGGTAATCTGACTTTCTCTCAGATAAACATTCCTGTTTATAACTACTTACCTGTAACCTGTATTCCATTATTTAGATCTGTATATGTATTATTCTACTTGTATTTCTGCATAGTGTGCACTTATCCCATTCAAATATATCATTTGACTTTAGCTGTCTTTTTTGCTTTGATTGAAACTCAAGTACGTGTCTTTTGTTAAAATGTTTAAATTACCAACTACTGGATTGGGCCCAATATTACCTTGTTGAGGGACCGGGATTAGGAAAGCATATTACAGGACTTCTGAAGCTGTGGCGTCAGCTGGGCTCACGTGATTTTCTCATAACGATAAACAAAATATTCAAAACATGTCATTTTGTTCAGAATTGTTTGTGAGGACCACACAACAAACATACATGCAATTGCACATCTTGGCAAGCGAATTATTAGCGTTAACTATCTTGTTGAACAGGAGACCTCATACAATCATTCCATAACACAGTTTCATGCCACATATTGAACCTGAATATGATAATTTGCAGATCCTAGTAACACCTGCTACTATCTTTGATTTTCCTAACCTTACAGCTTGTCCTTGGTGTTGCAATTTGAGGAGTGTATATTATAGGTAATTTTTTATAATGTAGGTATTGCTGTCATTCCTGATATGTATAGCTCAGTATTAACTTTTAATAAAATATAAGATTTAAAATAACATATTTACATATTTCTATATTTCTTTACATAGTTTGCTGATACTAAGCCGGCATCACCAGTTTGCAGTTGTCTGTAAAACACTGCTGATGTGGAGTATGATTTCAATGCAACATTTTTGACACCCCAACCTTGGATCTTATACCCATCCCACCAGAACCTTTGCAGCCTGATTATTTTTAACGTCAGTTTTGCATAAGTGATTAATGTTTAATATTCAGGTCATTAACTCACTCACCTTTAGAACACCATTTGTTGTATAGTGCTACCTTCTCTATCAAATTCACTCACATGCAGGGGGATACTTGGTGCACAGTTCTGTCAGTAGCGTAATAGTTGGAATAATGAATTCTAGGATAAAGAGGGGCTTTTTGATGCTTAAGATGTAAAATAGGTGATAAATTGTCGAGGTCCCTTTCCATTAGTGTATGACTACCCGTTTAGATGTCATTGTGTTTAGTCTGGGTAAAGTAGCAAGATATTACTGATGCTGATTATGTTTACATTTCTTTTCTCTGCAGGAATGTTCATCATTGCCGACCAATGGATCCATTTCAACAGTGAAATTGTCCAATGCACAGCACAAGTCCTTCCTACGTGTGGACTGGGGAGATGGTGAAGAGAGGATGAAGGTCCTTTACTTTTTTGCTGCAGTGCTCGCAGTGTTTATTGCATTTGTAGGAATGAGGGTATTTCAACATGAAGTACTTGGTAACTGAATCTGTTGAGATTAGAAGGTTTGCAAGAAAATGTCATTTTGTTTACAGTATTAGGACATTTTTATTTTTTTTAAAGCATTTGTTATTCATACATGGTTTTTACAGCTTGGTGCAGAATATTGATAAATAACATCATTTGCAAGTCTTGCTTGACTACATGACATGATTAGTATATAGATTAATATATGATTAGTATGATAGTTATAGGATGTTGCTCTAGATGCGTGACATAACAGCCTTTATTGTGCAATAAACAAGAAGCAACAGAAGAGAAATGAGGCTGAATGTTCATGAGAAAAGTGAGTACCTAATGACATAACCTGTTCCTGCAGACACAGGCTCTGCTCCTACAGCTCGATGGATTTTTGGCCTCAGATCTGTTCATGGCTAAATGAGCTTTCCTGCTGGCTAAAGATGCCACATTCAACTGGAATATACTGGCCCTTGAGCTGATGGGTTGATACTTAAACTGGACCAACACCCGTTTTTTCTTTAACGGGAGTTGGTCCCGCAGACAGGTAAGCTCGGGGGGGCAACCAGAATGCTGGAGCCCCACCAGAACACCCAATATCCTTACCTTTACTACAAGCCAGTGTCGGGAAATGAGCTCTGCGATTGGCCGCCAGTCGGTCACATAGGCGGGGCATTCCGATGGCCGGTGCCAAGGACGTGGTCATGGCCCATGTGCGCACTGGTGGCCAATCGTGGGACCCAGCACTGGCTCGTAGTGAAGGTAAGGATATCAAGTGTTCTGGGGGGTTATGTGCAGGGAGCTTCCAGCATTCTGGATGCCCACTGAGCTTGTTTTTATTAGCTGTCTGCGGGACCAACATCCGTTAAACAAAAAACGGGTTTTGGTCTGGTTTAAGATGATGAATCTATCAGGTTATCTGTACCACAGTCCAGTGATACCTTTTCACCCTAGCTTTTAACCAGCTTTGTCATTTATTCAAGTTTGCATTTTGTTGAACGTAAATTCAAATATATATATATATATATATATATATATATATATATATATATATATATATAACCCCACCTTAAAGCCACCAGACATATTTTATTTTTATTTTTCTGCTCTCAACTAAACTGTAGCCTACCCTTAGCCCCTGGCGTGCACCCACAAACATGCATATTTCTGGGCCATTAAATTTGTACATTGTAATCCTGAACTGGCCTTTTGTGAAATCATTTCTACTTGTACTTGATTTGTTTGGGAAAGGGGCTCTTTAGGTTGTTAAGGGGCAATTTTGTTTTTTGATGCATGAAATCAACTTTTTTGAGGAATTAAATTAAAGCTCTGTTCCCACCTCTCCGTTGCGTTAAGACCAGACGTTATGTAAAGAGGGGCATTGTATCAAAACAAACATTGCGCTTTTGATGCATTAGAAATGCATTGGTGTTGCATTTTTTTTAAAGAAAAACCTGTTTTGCATAATAAGTAAATAGTCTTTAACAACATAAACGCAATTCAGGTACACTGTGTTATATGTGTGTTGCATTGCATTTTAACTGCATTGCAACGCAGTGCAACAATGCAGAGAAATCACAGAGGTGTGAACAGAGCCTAAACATTTTTGTTGGGGGCAAAGTGTGTATAAAAACTTGATTGTTACCACCATTCTTTATGCAGCTACCAACAGACTACTGCTTCATTGTTAGTGACATGTTTTAGTTCTACTGTTCATTTGATCATTTATTATTTTATGGGTTTTTTTGATTAGAATTAGACTTTTTTTTCATAATTGCATTTCGCTGCTTACAGTTCAAACATCATCCAAACATTTGCAGCTTTGCTTGCTTTTATCACTTTTTTTTAAAGAAATTAAAGTATTTTTGTTTTTAAAACAATTCTAAACAGGTTACCTGCTAGAACGTTGCTCCTGCTTTAGTGGACAGCCACAAATCTAGTGCAGGCCACAGCTCTGCTTTCTACACTTTGACCTGTACGGTGGAACTGAAACGAGATGCTGGTACCTTTCCGGCTCCGACTGCCACACAGTCAGAAGTACCAGAACCGTTGCAGGGAATGGGGTGTGGTCTGCAAATGATTGGCGAGCATTCAGTAGGGGAGTGTTTTTTTTAAACTTTTGACTTATTCTCTCAGATGGTTCAGGTTACAAGGGGGGGCAGTACACAGCTCACATATACACATGAAGTATTGGCAAACAACATATTGACAACAAGAAACTATTAACAAATGCATTTTGGAAAAATGATCTAATTTACGCCCATTATGGGATTATAATATATATTGCATTAAATAAATCCAGCCAAACTTATATTTCCTTTTTCTGGAAGGGCAATCAGGGTTAACAAGTTTCGGCATACCATTTTGCTTTTACAGGGGCGAACTACTCAACCTGTGCTAGGATAATGTGTTTTTGGTATTGCAGTATTGCTGACTTGTCTATATGCTCTTACCCATTATGCAATGCTAAGCACAGATATTCAAGTGGTTATTGCTACTCTTTCTAAAATAATTATTTGAAAGACAAATGTTTAGAGTTAAGTAGTCCCCTGTAAAGGTGAGGTGTTATATTCAAAAACCTGCTTGATTGTATTTTTTTAATGCATGGTAAATAAGTAACTCCTTCCTTGCTATCAGACATGTTTATATAGGTTTTAAATATTGCACAATTTGTTATTTGTATGTAAAGAGATAAGACCCTGCAGCCTAATAGGTTGTTCAGTACCAGCAAAAGTTAGAAGTTAGGCTTTATGTAATTCTGTGACTATTTCTCGTGATCCAATCCCCACCCCCTGCCTGTCACTGTTGCATACACGGACCTCCTTCTTCCAAAGGCTGATGGGATTACTGTAAGCCCAGTTGCACAAATATCCTTTTTTTTTTTAAACACAATAATTATATTTTCTTTGCAAAGGAGAAGTCACCAAATATGGATAATAGTAACAATCCTGAAAATAAAGTCTATTTAAATTCTTTGTGTGCAAATAAATTGGTTGGAAAAGAACATTTTTGCCTTTGTTTAATTTTATGCTCCCTTGCACGTACACTTGACAAAAGCCATATATTTAAACATATCCAGTCACAGTGGCTTCAGAACAGATTATCCATGGGTTGCTTACTATGTAAAAGCAGCAACACAAATGCTGATTAATATCTCCATGTTTAGAAGTGGCATCTCCAGGCTGTGCTTGGCTTGCTTTTCCTTTTTTTTGTAGTACCAGACAACGTGATTGGATGATGGTGCACTATTACATTTTCGACAGGGAGCAATGATGTACACTTCTATTTCCTGCAGGTAATTAAAGTTCATGGACCACATCCAAACTACTCTGACATTTTTCAATGCATTCTTCTGTTGTGAAGTGTACTTTTGTATTTATTGTAATAAAACAGGGGTGGTTTGGTATTAAAAAAAATAAAATCACAAAATATTATAGAATTCCTGTACCATTCATACTCTCTAGTCCATACTCTCTCTCCAGTTTCCAACCTATTTGGAACCTACCATTTTTCTAACGGTACCACCCAATGCGTACCATTTTTAAAAATATTTACAAAAATTTGGTGAACCTGAACTGTCTTAAGGATTAAAGAGGAACAAAATACACACTGCTGGCCTACCCTTAGATAGGCTGGGGGCAGGAGTGCACGCACTGCTGGGGATACCGAAGGCCTGCATGTAGAAGGAGCAATTTGCCGAGCATTACATATGCAAGGCAAATGGCTCTGATTGCACAAGAGCCTGTGCATGTGTCCTGTGCATAGGACCGGGTAAAGGTGAGTTTTTCTGGGCAATCTGGCGGTTTCACACAGTGGTGTATACCAATTTGCGATGCACCAAGAGTAAGGAACAAAACAAGGTAAACTCAAAATCCTGTGTTTTGTTCTGCCTTATAGAAGGTTTTTGGTCACTCTGTGATCCCTTCTTGGATCATTTTGCGAGAGATAACACTCTAAAGAGCCTTCTGTTTGTTTAGCCTCTTGTGAATGAAGGTCTCCTTTAAAGGTTCTGAGAGGAAGCTTATCAATGTGGGACAGTGCAACTGGCTTCCCTTTGGAACTTTTAATGGGGATCTGCTGACTGTAAAGTGCACCTAAACACCTCTTCTACTGCCCCAAGTGAGTTATAACGCTTATCTATTAACAGATCAGAAAATACAGGAAACACCACAGCAGTATGAGTTGGCGGCTGCTGCAGTATTTCCTGCATTACTGGTCTGCCTACAGGTAAGATTTATCACTCACTAGAGTCTTAGAGGTGGGCACAATAGAGAGAAGGTCCCCTTTAAATGTCCTAAGAGGAAGCATATTAATGTGAAACAGACTTCCCTTTGTAACTTGATATAGAAACCTAGAAGTGTGACGACAGGAGGAGACCATATGGTCCATCTAGTCTGCCCTTATGTGTATACTATATGTTTTCTTTATCTTAAGATTGATGTATGCTTATTCCAGGGATGTTTAAATTCACTGGCAATCAGTGGCAATTTGTCAACTACCTCTGCTGGAAGTTTGTTCCAAGCATCTACTACTCTCTCTGTAAAATAATATTTTCTACCATTGCTCCTGAATTTCCCTCTTCCTAGCTTTAGGTTGTGCCCCCTTGTTCTATCATTACATTTTTTACTAAAAACACTTCCCTCCTGATCCTTAATCCATTCTTTCACATATTCAAAGGTCTCTTTGTTTAAAGGGTATAGGCTTCCCCTCCGCTTTCAAGCACTGAAGGACTAATCAAGAACAACTTCTGTCTGCTTGGACTGCATCCCTGCTTGGACTGTATTAGGAAAGCTAACGGCACATAGAAACAAGCAATTTCTTTCTGCTAACCACTGCTTTGCCACTCCACATGACGACCAACTGAACAAATGGGCTGGCATGGCAGGCTTGCACAATGCACACATGTAGACTTCTTTAGCTGCCAGCACCTTGATAGGTGGTGCCCCGCTATGTGAAACCCCCCAGATGCCCCACATCAACTCACCTCATCCCGGTCCTATGGCGCATGCGTGGCCGCTCATCCAATCAGCGCGCTCGGAGCCACTGAGCTATGGACGTCTAAGCCGACGTCTTAGCACAGCACCGTTGGACCGGGAAGTAAGGTAAGTGTAGCGGGCGATCTGGGGGGTTTCACACAGCGGGGCCACCTGATTTTGGATGCCCCGGGGGGAGGGAATGGATTGGCCCAGGAATCTTATAGATTCTCACGCCGATCATGCTCGGTTTCAGTCCACTTTAATCTCAACTTCAACATCTTTAGCCATGATCAATTATTTGCAGGTCAGCAAACACTTGAATCAGATGGACCTACAGTCTCTGTAAGGTTGCTGGCTCTCCATGGGTCAGGAAACTAGACACCAAATGAGGCAACAACTTCTAGGCTCCTAGCATTATGACCTGCATTCCTGTCAGTCTGGGGGGCAGAAGAAAGGTGTCTCACATGGACAGGATCACTTTTGCCAACGGTGTAGGTCTCAAACTCTCTTTTAGGGTGTATGTTCTCTTTATTAAAGTTCATCAGCTCTTTATTCTCTGAGGGTGATCCAAATGTTTTTGATAGTTTCTGCTATTTTTGGATTACAAAATAAAGTGAAAATAAAGTTGTCAAAACTCAGACTCATCATTTGAATAACCCACTCTATTTCTCTCTGTTCCCAGTTGTTAAGCAAATTTAAATGTGAAACATGGTTTAGCCTCTGAATGCCAGTATGGGAATGTACCATTTGATGCACTGCACCTTTGTCACATCCATGTCTGCACATCTCTGAACATTTGACAGCCTGGGTTAATTTAGTTTTACTCCTCAGTTCAGCTCAACATGAAGAAAGTGAGAGTGATTTTTTGAATAACAGCAAGTAATATGTGATTTGGCAGCAACTGGCAACTCTGACATTGAGCTTGGCTGTAACCATTACCCAGAATCTGCCTGTACTTCTTGAGAAGCAATTACAATTTCACAGGTTGGAATTAAAATTCCCCGTGGTATGTAACAGAGTAACAGAGACTGTCAAAGTGATTTCAAGCTGCTAATCTTTCAGTGTTGTAGGAGTGAAAATAGAGTCCTTTTTAGTGACACACATGTCTGATGGCATAAAAAAATCAAGATTGGATAAATGGTTTAGGCCGCACTCTGGCCATAAATATTCATTTTATTTATTTTGTATAGATTATATGGTGTTAGACCCCCTTACCTATTATGTTTGCTAACTGCGACCCCATTGCCAAGAAGCAACCTCACTTTGTTCACATGACATGACAAAGTAAAGTGTGTGTCATTAGGACCAAAAAAGTAGTGACCGATACAAAATATGGGGTTCCTGCGCAGGGCATGCCCATCTGGCTTTGACATGGCTCACTGTTTGGTGTTGACAGACAAGGAGTAAGGCTGAGTCTCCTTAATAACAAACCACAGAACTCTAGAACTGGTTACAATTTCTGCTCACTCTATCCTAAATAAAAGAAATGTGTACTTACTAGCTTCCTGGTTCTCGCAGACAGGTGGGTGTGACCTGTGCACAGCTGGTTCACATTGTAAAAGTGGGGCCAGGAAAATCCCAATACTTTGTGGATTGTTTATTTTCCCTCTTTCACTGTCCAGACCTAGAGTCTTTGGAAAAGTTCATAAAAACTGATGAGTATCGCAAGGGGGTGTATTACAAATATTAAAAAAATAAAAATAACCTTGTTTAAAGCGGATAACCCCCCACGGCTTTCCTGGAGTCTAAAATATTTCAGGCCTGTCTGCTAGCCTACCCCCGGGGTATCTTACACCAGATGCCCACTGTGTAAAACACCCCGCATTTGAATGGCTGAACAGCATGCCGGGGATACAGCCAGCCGGCTGTACCTCATCACAGCGGCAAGTGCAGCATGGAGTGGTTTCGGCAGTTGAAAAGCCCAATTTTCTTTAGCAGCGCCCAGCTGCTTGGGCAGTGGGTGGGGAGGATAATCAGTGGACCAAAATATGGGTTTCCATCCGCTTTAATAGCCATGCAATATCTCATACCATGTATACAAATAATACAGCAATAGTATTCCTTACTTTTATATTTAAAAATGAAAATTGTGTGTGGCTCAGTCCATTCACTGAATTGGGTTGTAATCTGTGAGGTGAGCGCAGACAGCTGATCACTAAGGGGAAGCAATCGAGATTGTGATATAAATAAAACAATCATAATTTTCGCCAAAAGGAGGTTGTTGCGTCTTATAGGACGAATGTAAAAGTCAACTTGCATAACCGGTGCAGCTGCAGCCACTGGGTGTGAGAGCAGATGGCGGAGCTGTGGGCAGGCAGGGCTGTGCGGTGCACACACACAGACGATTACCCAGGTCCATGCAGCAGGTGGGTGTGGCCTTTGTCAATTTAGGGCAATGGACCTGGACGCAGGCCGTGCCCACCCACTGCATAGACCCAGGTGTTTGTGTGGCACGCTCTTGTCACGCCTGTCGAGCAGCAGCGGTGGATAGGAATCAGTTACCCTGTCCGTCCAGGACTTCTGCAGTTACTTGAGGTACATTAAATATCCAAGCAGCACAAGAAGGCGCTGCGGCAATAGCCCACCAAATTATTCAAGGGCCAGCTCTGTCAGATGTTCACATTCTGGGAGTTTATAAAGTGGCAGAAAACTACCTTACCAGACAATGAGTGTCTTACGGGAATTGGGCAGTGGGTGGCTTCCTTGTCGCAGGTTGAGGGCCCAGGAGGTGGACATGTTTCTGTCCATGGCAGCCTGATGGTAGAGAGGCCAGGTAAGAGATCCTCTGGCCTGGTTTGAGGATGCCCTTGTCATGCCTTGTATTTGGGGCGTTATCCTGGTTTGTTCTCATTTCTGTGATGCATTAGGTGCATCAAGATATAAATGTAAAGCCTCTAACCTGGTGGTTCAACCTGATGGTGAATAGGCCTAGGCAGCGGCGGTGGCCGGGGACAGCGGACAAGGATCAGTCATCCATTCCGCCTGCAACTCCTCCAGCATCCGGGCGTCGGGTTTGAGTCTGCCACATTGCTTATAATGGAGAATGGGAGATGGGATGAATGCCATACTGCCTGTAATAGGGAATGGGGGGTGCCACCATGCCTATAATGGGGAATGGGAGGGGGGGATTCTGCACTTTGCCTATTATTTGATTCTTGGTGAGGACAGTGTTTTAACATATTTGGTTCAGAATGTTTTTTTCTTATTTTCCTAGGTACTTCTTATAGGGTGACAAATACTGTATGTGTGTGTGTATAAATATATATAAATATATTTTACAAGGACAAAGACAAATTACAATACAATCCCTGTTGAATTTAGCCCTAAGTTATACATCATAGTGCAGGGTGGATATATAAACAGTATATTACAATATTACAGTAGACCAGCCACCCTAATTGGATTCCCTGCAGTATAAAACCTCCTGGGATAGCCCACAAAAACTCACCTTTCCTGTGGATCGCACCCTGAGGCAGCATTCCCGTCATCTATATACAAACTATATATTCTCTGGAAGTACACACCTCAAGCTTTCTAGGCGTACCAGGCTTGTTGACATGGGTGCAGTTTTCTGGAAGTAACCCCTCAATGAATTCTTTGGTTGCACAGGGTTTCCCTAAAAAAGATAATAAATATAACAAAATTTAGGCCACATTTTCCCCAAAAAACTATATGCAAACAAGAAACAAATCTGAACATCAAGGTCCCCCGAACAGAACAATACCCAACATGCATAGCTACTGTCAAGGGAAGAGTTGCCCACCCCAAAGTAAAGCATGTGCGTAACGGCAATTTCACTTGAACATTTCAGCTCTGCTGACAAAGTGCACGCCTTGCGCTTTTTCTACCCAAACAACCCTTTACATTTGGAATACCCCCCATAAACCATATATTCCCTGAAAGTACACATGTTAAGCTTTCTAAGCGTACCTAGCTTGTTGTACTGGGCTCATCTTTCTGGGTTTCCCTAAAAAAATGTATAAAAAAGCAGAAGCAGAACACCTTTTCCGAAAATATCAATATGCAAACAAGAAAAAACAAGCTAAATCTGAAAGCATAAGGTCTCCTGAGCAGAACAATGCCCAACATGCATAGGTACTTTTAACTGCCAGCCTATTTGAGATTTTGTCACCCTCTGCTTTTCACCATTTTGTGTGATTTTAACTGCGATTTTTGCAGGAATTTCCAAGAAAATAACATATTTTCTTTTTTCTATATTTTTAAGTAAATATATATATATATTTTTTTTCATTTATGTTATTAAAGAAAACCATATTGCATGTGAAAGCCCCATTTCTCCCGATTACAACGATACCACATATGTAGCGGTAGCCCCCTCGTTCTTGCCCAGGAGATCCCCTAATCTGAAAAGAGCACTTTATAACATTTACAAATAAAATACAACTACTATCCACACTATAAAGGGTTAAATAAAAAAAATGGTGTGGGGCCTCCCTTCCCGGGGGGACACAATTTTTTGTGGAATTTTAAAAACCCTTAAAAATCCCCCCCCAAAAATAAAATGGCGTGAAGTGTCCCCTACCCAGCATAACCAGCCCGGGACCAGCTATGGGGGCTTGTAGAACAGGGCGCAGGGGCAGCCACGTAAATTTTACGTGGCTGTCAGTCAAAGGTTTAAGCTCTAAACGTATTCACGTATGCAAATTGCTAATACCACACTATGGCCTAAATGGATCTAATATCTGCTTATAAGGTACAAAAGGAACCAAGGTAAGGGAATGTGAAACCCAACCACCACTGCTGTAAGTTAAAATGTTGTGTTGTTGACTGCTGTTAAAAAGTAGGTTGCCTATCGTAGTCACTTTTTTTATGAAATGTACATTTTAAGTTGTTTTTGTCAATTTAACATGGAAAAAAAGCAAGTGAGGTGTAAAAATTCCTTTTTCACTTTGTTACATAATATTTCTGCACACTAATAGTTACTCAAATAGATATTCTAAAACAGCCAAACCCTTGCTTTTATTTTCTCAAATTACAAGGTTTGAGATTTATTATGATGTTTAGATTGGCCAACAGCAGATTGTTAAAATAATAAAATAAATCTTCAAAAATGCAACTTGCCTATTGGCTGTTATAACATATTTAATTTTTACATTATATGTTGAAACCTGCAGAATCTAATCACCAAATCAGCAGCAGCATGGGAGTTAAGGCAGTCATACATGCAGCATTGGCGGATACTACTGTTACCCATATGTGTTGGGGAAAACTGCCTATTGCATGATGCCCCTGGGTTTTTCAATATATTTAATGATCAATAAATGTATTTGTTACAATGCTGGTACTTTGCTCTTTTGAATCATACTGTATGCTGGAATGATAACGTTCCTTTCTGCCAGATATACCATAGCTAAAAAGAAACAAAATAAGAATTGGTTGGGTAAGCTAAATTTCTTATTTGTCTCATTGGATGACGTTCATCTGATTGGATCTTTGGTTCTGTGGAGGTTGTTTATGGGTTAAAATGTGTTCCAACATCTGACATTTGCCACCAGCTGATATGTTTAGAGTACAATTGTTGGAAATGCAACTTTTTGGGTGGGGGTGCAGAGATACAGGAGCATCTGCATCAGGGCCCATGAGGTCAGGGGGCCCTTAAAAGTGCATTATGCAGCTGGCGAGGGACTGGAAGACATCAGAAAAGGTCTGATCTCGAAAAATTGGGCAGTGAGTCACTTACTCACCCGACAAGAAATGCAACCAGGTTTTTTTTCTTTAATTCATGGCACGGCCTGCTTCGGTATTCATAACAGATGGGTTATTCCGCTACTAGGTGGCGCAGTAGCACTGCAGAAAGCTGTGGCACCTCCTGGCTCCCTATAAAAACGGGATTAACCAACAAGTTCCCAGAGTTTCCTCTGCAGTGACACTGCGAAGTTAGAAGATGGCTCTCTCTCTTGCGCAGGTGAGCGGGGCAACTAAGCCTGCGGCCCTGCATGTCTATTTCCAGCCGTTTCTGGACCCTCACTGCCTCCCAGCCTCGGCTGACAGATCGGGTAGAAGAGCACTAGGGTCAAGTGCACCAGGAGCGCTGCTCCAAGCCGCAGACCGGCCATAGGCTTTATGGTGAGCCTAATAGGGATGCGGAGTTTCTGTCCAGGCTTCTGATGGGGTGAGTTGCTCGTGGACTGTGTACCCTTATCTTCACTTTTGGGGTCCCCCCCGGCCATGGCTGCTTGCCGCTGCCTTCTCGTCTCTCCCCCCCCCTCTGATTTTGTTCGGGGGGGCGAGTGGTGGTGGCGAGCGGTGATTTCTGTGGTGTTTTTGATGTTTTTTGTGAATTGTGTGGTGTTCCGCAGCTCTGGGTGCTATATCCTGAGGTGATTTTGCTTAGTCATGGCGCCAGCCGGGTCACGTGAGCGCCGTTTTTTGTGCTCTTTGGGGGGGGGGGGGCTGGTGATGACCCCCCTGCGGCCCGTCCCTTGAGGTACCTCTGCCGACGCCATTTTGGATGAGCTGCGCGTCTGGCTTTCTCCCTTCCTGACGGCAGTGCTGCTTCCTCCAGTATCTCGACTTAACCTGTGGTCTGTGCCTGAGTGACCCTACTGTGTCTTTGGTCCGTGAGTCTCCATTGGGGGGTTTTTTATTGCATGGGGTGTATTTGTTGCGGGATGCTCATGTGTCTTTTTACTTATGTCTTTTAGGCGGGATACCCTTGGGTTGTGGTTTCTCCCGGCTCCACTCCTTCCTCCCCCTGTCTTGCTTGGGCGTAATTTATCTAAAATTTACAAAATATATTTGCAGCCCTCAAATATATAAGGAAACTTAAGAGCTCAAATACATGTATATCTCCAAAATAAGTCTATAAGTTCATTTGCCAGTAACCTCCAAGGAAGATGATGCACTTTAAAGTTATTTTATATACCTTGCAAAATGTACAAAACAAAAATACTACAATCCGTGTTACAACATAGAAAGCCTAACAGGGCAAAAAGCATATATATATTAAAACGGATTACTCATCTGTTTTAATTGCTCCACGCAGAAAATCAGCAGACCACGTCCAAACAAGATGGCTGCTGTACTTGGCTTCACGATGCAGGTCTCTCTATCCAAGGCAAAGTCCCATCATCGTCCGTCTGGTCGGGCGCACCAGCACATCTTTTCTCCAGCTGCCCTCCAAAAGAAAATCTCTCTCTCTTTCTCCAGCCTACTGTTTTTTATCAGGTGGACCCTTTGTTCCATTTTGAAATCTGCAGGTCGTCTGTGATTGGCCCAGGCAAAACTCACAAATCAATACCCTGGCCCCGCTTATTCTATCACAGGTAGCCAGCTTAATTTGCATACAAATGCACACCTGAAACTGGAGCTACAGTCAAACCAGTCTTCAAAGAACAAAGGGGGTTACCCACCATGCTGCACCAAACAAAAGGGATTGTCCTATATACAGTGATTGCATGTATAAGATTTTTTTTTTACAATTTCTATGGGAACAAAATATATAAAAAATATCATAGCTTCACACCCCCTTATCTTCCCCTTCACTACTTCTGGGGGCATCCCGTGGGAGGGCATCCCGGGTGGCTTCTGTCTTAGCCTTTACCCACCACTGGCCTATTGTGCCTGTATTACTTACCATATGGAGGCTTCTGGGGATGGCGTGCTTGGGGGCCCTTCAGAGCAAGCCCGGCTGTGTTCCATGTGTGGGGTATCCCCTGTGAGCAACAGTGTCACGGTGTGCGTGCCATGCGCTGAAAGTGTCCTTGCGCTCCAAGCTGGTTTGCCTGCTTCGCTTCCCAGCTCTGCGCATCCCTCGGCTTCACCTACTCCCCCGCTCCGGGTCCCAATGAGGGGGACATTAGCAGAGAGTCGCGCTCTGATCTGGCTTTGTGGGGGGCCAACGTTGAGAAGCAGCTTGCCAGGTCTGTTCCTAGGAAGGCCTCTGGCAAGAAGCGGCACCTGGATCCCAGATCCTCCCCTCTTCCTGAGATGTATGTGGGGATTGATGATCTTGGAGAATGTCACCCCCTTGAGATGGGAGAGTTTTCCCAGGATTCTGACTCCTCTGGGAACCAGCAGGAGGGTTGCGATAGTGACCCTGGTTTGGCATCCGGAGAGGAATCATGGTACCCTGAGGACACTGATAATATGCTGCCACATATTTTTGAAATTTTGCACATTGCTGCCCCTGAGGTAGCTAAGAGAAAGGGGGGGGGGGGGCTTTTTCGCCCTGGTAAACAGCGTCTAGAGTTCCCTGAGCAGGAACATTTCACCACCCTGGTGCTTAAAGAATGGGAACGTCCTAACAGGCTGTCTGCTGTGCCCAAGGGTCTGGATAAAGGGTATACCTTTCCTGCTGATCTTGTTAAGAGGTGGTCTTTTCCCCCTGAAGTGGATGCTCCTGTACTAGGCTTGTCCAATACTTTGGTTGTGCCTTACCCTGACACTACCACTCTGAGGGACAGTGAGGACAGGCGCATGGATCTGTTGGCCTGCCATGCTTTTACGTGTGTGGGGGCTGGATTGCGCCCAGCCTGTGCTGCCGCCGACACTGCTATTGTCCTTAAGAAGCTGCTCAAGCGTCTTCTTGACGGCGCTACTGCTGGTAGTGGAGGGGAGGAACACAGGACTCTCTTACTTTGTTCTGATTTTGTTACATTTATCCTTACTGCTATGGATGATGTTGTGCGGCCGAGTGGTAGGGCCTCCGCCCTCTTGGTGGCTATGCGCTGCTCTGTCTGGTTGCGCCAATGGGCAGCTGACGCTGCAGCTAAGAAAGCTCTCAATGGTCTCCCCTCAGCGTAGGAGGCAGTCTCGGCCCTTTCGGGGGTCCTCCATCCCCCTCCCTTCCTTTCGTACTCCCAGAGGAGGTCGTGGCTCCCTCTTCTCTAGTGGCCGCAGAGATTCTTGGGGCCGTGGCAGATCCCGTGGTCATCCTGGTTTTTCCTGGAGTGCTAAGCCCAAACCCTCTCCCAAGCCCCCTCAGGCATGAAGGGGCACCCTCACCCATCCGGGTGGGGGGATGGCCTTGGCTTTTTACTCATCTCTGGAGGCTTCACGTCTCAGACCGGTGGATTCAGGAGCTAGTATCCTCTGCCTGCATGATAGAGTTTGTAGCCTAGCTGCCTCCAGGATTCATCAGACCCCGGATGTCTTTGAACCCCCTGTCTGCTCAAGGGGTGTTTCTGGTGGTTCCTTGACTGTTAGAGTCAGGAGTCTTTTCATAAGTCCCCCAACAGGAAGGCTTTCTGTGGCCATTCTGGCCCTGAAGGGCATCAACAAAATTGTCTGATTCCAACTTTTTTTGCTTAAAGACGTTATGCTGCTATCAGCACCCTTCGCCTAGGCGACTTCATGGCCACTGTGGGCATCAAGGATGCTTATTGTCCTGTGCCTATCTTTCCAGGTCATCAGAGATTTCTAGGTTCGTGCTGGAGAATCAGCATTATCAGTTAGTGGTTCTACCCTTTGGTGTCACCTTGGCACCTCGGTTGTTCACCAAGGTAATGGTAGGGGTGATGGCTCTGCTAAGGAACCAGGGCATCTGCCTCATTCCTGACCTGGACGTCATCCTGATTGGGGCCAAGTTCTTTCCTCAGGTCGTGCAGGTCACTCAGACGGCTCTAGAATCCCTTGGCTGGGTGAGCTACCATCCCAAGTCTTCTCTGTTCCCGTCCTTGGTGAGGTCTTTTCTGGGTATGACCCTGGATATCTTAGGTCAAGTGTTCCTTCCTCAGTAGAAGGTGAAGGGTCTTCAGATGCAGGCTTGGGCTCTGCTACCGTGTCCTCATCCCTACATCTGTCAGGGGATGCAGTTGGTGGGCCTGATGGTGTCCTGCTTTGGGTAGTCCCCTTTGCTCGTTTCACATGAGACATCTTCAGTTGAACCTCTTGTCAGTTTGGGATCAGGGCCCTGAGTCCTTGGATCAGGAGTTGATCTGTCTCCTCTGACGGTCCTTCTGGGGGACAGGTCCTTCCTGCCCCTGTGCTGGGAAACGGTCGCCGCAGGCGCCGGTCTGACCAGTTGGGGGGACTTCTGGAGATCCCTGAGGTTCCAGGGAAGGTGGGGCCCACATGAGCACCATGCTTCCATCAACGTCCTGGAACTGCGGGCGATCGGGTTGGTTCTTCTTACATGACCACTCACCTTCAGGGTTGGAATGTTAAGATCCGCTCAGACAAACATAAAGCGGTTGTCTACATCATCCATCAGGGAGTTACTTGGGGCAAGTGAGCCTTCCAGAGAGTGTCCCTGATTCTGTCTTGGGCGGAACAGCATGTTCCCTGCATCTCAGCGGTTTACATTCCGGGGGTGGAGAACCAGGTGGCGAACACCCTGCGTAGGGGGTTGTCTCGTCTGGGGGAATGGTCCCTCAACAACCGGGTGCTTCTCTCCGTGTTTCACCGCTGGGGTCATCCAGACGTGGACCTGTTTGGGTCCCGCCACAAGCACAAACTTTCAGATTTTGTCTCTGTTTCAGGATCATCCTGTCTTTGCTATGAGTGCCTTGGCATTCCCTTGGACGGAGTTCAGCTTCTCTATGAGTTCACTCTGTTTCCTCTTCTGGGCAGTGTTATATGCAACATAGTCCAGGAGCGGGTACCAGCCATCCTGGTGGCCCCTTCTTGGCTGTTGAGACCTCCATCTTGGTGATAAAGGGGTTGCCTGCTTCTGTTGTTGATTCCATGATTAGGCCTAGGAAAAAGTCCTTGTACTTCGTCTGTTACAGAGTCTGGCATGTTTACATTGCCCGGTAGGACTCTAAGTCTCTTCCCTTTAGGGTGTTTTGCTATTCCCAGGACTCTGGAATTCTTGCAACTTGGTTGGATTTGGACCTTCGACTTAGTACACTCAAAGGCCATGTTTCTGCTCTGGCAATTTTCTTCCAATGTGCTGTTGCCACTTACTGGCTGGTTCAGGTTTTTTACAGGGTGTTTCTCACCTGCGTCCACACCGTAATCCTTGCTAGGGAATTAGGGCTCTGTCACCCCTGATGGACTAAGCCTGTCATCCCTGGATTTTATTCCTACCATGAGATAATAAACCACAAGCTGGGCAGGAGTTTTATTCATGTTGGGTGTGTAAATGACCCCTCCTCTCATCATATATAGAAAGGAAGCATGTGACGGGTGGAAACCATGGCCAACACTACTCATAGAAAACATTAGAGCCCTGTGAGTGGGATAAGCCCTGATAGTGTTAAAAACTTTAATAAAACCAGTTAGATGCATGGCTTGGGGATCATTACATCATGAATCCACATGATGGCAGTGTTGCCTAAGGAATGAACCTAACTAATATTAAATAGTCTAGTGTTCCTCTTAAATTAGATAAAGACTCAGCCAGAGGTGGCATTGGCAACATTACCTGCTCTGCCATTGTTTGAGGCTCGCAACATAGTATGGGAAATTAACAATGCAGAGGTTATATAAGGGAGAACTCAACCCCTCTAGAACGTTTTGTTCTTAAAGCGGACCTTCACTCTGAATAAGAGTCTATCTTATATGTTTCCCCCAACCTGTACATACAGATTGCTCACATTAAAAATCATCCTACCTGCATCTACTGCATGTTATGAGCCTTTAAACATCCAAGATGGCAGCTCATGGAACATCAGGCAGCCTGCAAACAGGAAGTGCCCTCTGACTGTGCTGCTCTGCATTCTGGGATTGCTGACCTTTTCCTGACCCCAGCTCTGCTCTGTCTGAGCAAAGCACAGCTATAACCTACCTCCCTCTACTTTATCCCACTCTCCTCTCCTCAGTAAATGTGATGCTTCTGAGCCAAGATGGCGGCGCCCGTATCCTAAAGTCCTGAACAGAGTTGCAGCCCAGCGGGGGAAAGAATAAGTGACTAAAAACTTAAAATATATTAACTTTAGATGCTGGGGAATCATTTTTTAAGGGTTTAGGCTTTTCAATAAATCATGGTGATGGTCCGGTTTAAGTTTGGAGCTAGTGAAGAGGGGAAGTGTTAATGTAGTGGAGGAGCTGAGTCACAGAGATGGAAGAAGCCTATGGATTATAACTGTTTGCTGTAAGCTATGGATATTGCCTGTAACTGGACTTTGCTGTTTAACATGGATGGAAGCCTTCAAATAAAGACCCTGTTGTTTGCATCAAAGAGTGTCATCAATGGAAACCAGCGTCGACTGAATCAGTAAGTGCACCTCAACCCCACATATGCCACACCAACCTGGGTCGCTCTACCCTAGGTCCAAGAACCCCCCTCGCTCCTCAGAGGGCGTGCCAATGGCCAAGCACCTTTTGTTTCCTTTGTTGCAGTCTTTATTGTATACAGTTTCATTAAAACAGCAAGAAAAATATTTATATTCCATGTTAGGGTCAACATTTAATGTCTGCACCAGGGCAGCATCACATTTAGCTACATTTTTGTCTGCAGGCCTGAATGAATAATCCTATGGATAAACAAATGGATCCTACATGAAAAACACCTAAAACACATTTTAGATTTCAGGGCTGGCTGAGTTACTGCCCATGGGGCATCCCTATTTTAGATGCCCTGATGTTTGAAACCCTCGCAAGAACCCCAGCACACACACATTTCCCTCAATTGCTGTTTGAACTGAGACACAGAACAGTTGCAGAGACTACTCTCTCCTCCCCCAGAACATTAAAAAGGCACCAGCCACATTTATAGGCACTGTGTCTGATAGACAGAAAAATGCTCCCTGCGTGGAAGCAATCCCAGCACTTGTGTGTCCAAGTACGCTTCTGTGTGCCATATAAAATAGATACATTTTGTCATGGGGCTTCAGAGTACTAGAATAATGGAGCTATAGAAATTAAGCACTAACTAGATGTAAATTGTGCACAGTGTCACATCAGCTAGATGCCAAGGAGAGTTCACCATGTGAGAGAACCGCTCAACTGGTGTACAGTCAGAGTTCTTAACACCTCTAAGTGGAGGCTGCCAATGCGCACCCTCCCTCTCTGTCATGAGAGAGGCGTTGCTGTACAATAACATGGTGACACCACATCAGTTAAAGCATTCAAATACTGTATATGGAGTTCTGCGTTTTGATATACGGCAACCACAGGGCTTAAATGATGGACTAGATTAGCCTTATTTATGGGCTGACAAGCCAAATATGTTGTGTTTTCCTTTGTCTATGGTCCAATGGCACCCATGGGTTTAACGTTTAGTGTTCATTTCTCATTATTTAATGTCCAGTGTAAAATTAGTTTATATGCGTAACATTGTTTATATACAGGTCATAAATGCACAGGCAGGCAATTGTTTTAGTTATTCACCTATATATGTTTTGATTATTCCCTGGGTATCTTGGCTATTTATTATATCTAGAAATAACATGTCAAATAGGGACTGCTCTATACTAGCTATACAAGCCAGATGTGCCTTGTTAATCGCCTGCTCTGACAGATGACTGTCAACTTTAGGAGCTCCTCCCCTTTCATTCTGGGGGGGACAGGACACCTGGCTTTATCTCTGACATTATTATTGGGCGCGCTCTAGTGATTCACCATCATTAATCTACTTTGGTGAGTGTATCGCATGTCCTTTTGGTTAACATATATTGTTTCTATCCCACTATTATGCACACATGTATGGGACTTTCCCTTGTTATTTGGCCCTTGTATACATAGCAACCTATCAGACACTGGCTTTCACTTTCTTGTCTAATGGGTGCCACATGCCTCCCGCCGATGTGCAATAGTTTGTATTTGATACACAGAGCCAAAGGGTTCTTGATACTTTAGGAATTTTCAAAATATGCTTATTCTATTTAACAATTTGAATAGCCACATTAGTTGGAATATTGTTAATTGAAGTATCTGAGACATTCATATCACATGGCGTTCCTTCCGGGAGCGAGGCTCATCAACCAGTTTGGGAGGATTGAAACATTGTCCACTCAGTAGCTCACCGCTCGATAATGGACACAGATTAACCGAAATATGTTGTGATTTGGGGTGCGGACCAAAACTCACTGAACTTGTGAAATACATTTGGCCAAAGTCCCTGCCGATACTCTTTTCTTAGGATGTAGAGCGGATGCAAGTTAAAAATGTGGGTTTTGGTCTGATTTAAGTTAGTTTTGCTGGGAATCAATTCTGACATATAAGCTTTATTATTTGCAATATTTAATTCTTGGTATTTTTGTTTTACCTATTAATAAACACTTTAGGAAATGGTTAGTAGCCTCCCACAGAGTGTTGAGGAAAAGTTAGCACAGTACGGGAATCTTAACAACGACAATTCAAATGCCTTATTTCGGCAATTTATTTCAGTTTCAGTTCTCTGTTATTGTTGCCTATAGTCACGTTAAACGTTAATGGCAGGAGTCTCACATAGCCCCTTCATAGAATAGGGGAAATTGTCAAGGTTCCACTAGATCAGCAGGGTTTTTCACCTGATTTTATTTTAGTAAGAAAACAGTATGTATGATTGTTCACAGTTGTAGGCCTTTAAAGGAATGTTTTACCTTATTATTTTCCTTTTTTGGAATATAAAATAAACATTTGCGTTAGGATTGTGCCACCAGACCTGTGATTTACTTATCAACATGCCGTTTACAAGTTTCCTATATTCCTGTGGCAGGTGTTGCTAAAGTGGAAATGGTTTTCCTGGTCTTGAATAATGCCTATAGCTTGGCTACAAGCCCTGAATCTTTCCAATGTAACAGGTGAGCTCATACGCACCATGGAAAACTCAAGCTGCAGTAATGTTGAAGAACATGTGCTGACATGTGCGGACCATGTGCAGACACTGCCGCTAAGAGACAGGCTGGGAGGGGCATCCAGAATGCTGGAGCCCCCTGCACATAACCCCCAGAACACCTGTAATTATTACCTGAGCCTCGATTCTCAGCCGGTAATACAGCGCCTCGATTGGCCAGCCGGTGCTCACGTGGACATTAATGTTTTTGCTGTCAGAAAGCCCCGTCCACCCGAGCATTGGCGGCCAATCGCAGAGCTGCATTCCCCATAGAGGATTGAGGCTAAGTTAAGAATTACTGGCGTTCTGGGGGGTTATGTGCGGCAGGGGCTACAGCATTCTGGATGCCCCACAGTTTTACAGTGACGTTGGACCGCTTTAACTAGAAGATTTCTTCCCCAAATCAAATCTTGACATATCTAGGAATCACTAGTGATTCTTTGATCACGAAGAATCTTTTACTGGGACGGATTACAATCTAATACAATCTAATTCTAATTTTAAGTGTACCTGGTTTTCAAAAATGGTTTGAGAGGATCCGCATGCTAGAACAGAGGGTTCTGACTAGAATATCCTCAGTAAAATTGGTACGGACACATCCTTAATCAGACAAGCTATGAAGGTTCTATGACTAATGACATCATCAGTACTCAGTAGAATGATGACCACAGGTGTTGTTTACCGGGAAAGATGGTCCCCTGGGGGCTCCAGCCAACTGCTCACCCCGACCACAGTCGTTACGGCATCATGTACAACTGTGGTGGGAGCCAGGGGATGGCTCCTGAGGTGTGCAGCCAGAAAAGTCACCAGAGGGACCTGGCCACTGGCAGCAAAAACAATGCTGCCCTTGGAGCAGTTTCAGCAGTGGTTGCAGGGGAGCAGATTGAGTGGTGGATGTGGGAGGGAGAGTGGTGCTGTCACTGAATACTTTCCACTTCATTTGATGCCATCTGTGCTGTCCTGTGTGACGTGCAGGAACAGCTTGGGCAGGCAGTATCTAAGTAAGTGATAAGTATTCAAACAGCGAAAGCTCCTCATGCCCTCCCACTCCCGCTGCTGAAACAGTTACAGGTGTAGCTTTGCTTATGCTGCTCTCCCCCTGCCCCACCACCAGGACCGCCGGTACGGCCCACCAGCTTAACCAAGACCACACATGGGGGGCGCAGGATGGAGGTGTGTGTGCAATGGGGTGGGGCTGGAGGATGGAGTGCAAAAGGTAAAGGGGGTACAGATTGGAAATGCAGTTTGGGAGCAGGACGGAGAGTGGGATGCAGCGGTGAGCAGAATGGTGATGGGGGCAGGGAACAGGACAGGGACGGGGGGGCAGTGGGGAGTAAGACGGAGATGGGTTGCTGTATAGCAGGGATATTGAACTCATTTTCAAAGAGGACCACATCATCATTCTGGCTGCCTTAAGAGGGCCGGTTAATAACAAAATTGAAAAACAATGCAAGCATGCCCATTTAAATGTATAGTTATAGAAACAGAAAAATGTTGCTCTGGACAGATAAAAGACCGATGAAAGAGCAAAAACATCAGTCAATTTTGCTCCCTTGGTTATGGTTTCCCTGAGGTGGGGCATCCTGATTTCGGGTACCCCACTGTTTATTTCCCCAGTTCGCTGATAACTCGCCTTCCTGGTGCTCCCACATCACTGGCACGGCAGAAACCCAGTGCGCTGAGTGGGCTTCTCAGCCAGTCGACGTGCTCAATTTGCTTGGCTTCCTTCGGCTCTGTTAGTGGATAAGCAGCCGAAGGAAGCTGAGCAGGGCCAAGTGCATGCACCACCTGCCACATTCCTGCTCAGTTTCTAGCCGTGGGTGTGCCCTCAATGCCCATTCAGAAAGGCATGAGTGGGTACTTGCACAGCTAGAGATGAGCGAGGATGTTGCTGCAGCACCGAGACATGGTGAAGGCTCCTGGAGCAGGTAAGTGGAATGGGCGACTGGGGGTTCACGCAGCTCACTCAGATCTTTTAGACTCCATGGTCTCCGAAGTTCCTATTTAGGACAGAGACAGAAATATTTTTCCAGGACAGATGCAGGCACAGAATTATTTTGCCCAGGACAGCCACCAAATTTTCCCAACCCACCTCTGTAGGCCCCCTCTGCTGTGACAGTAAGTTGGGTGAGTTAGGTGGGCCCCCTTTGTGTGGTAAGAGCTGTTTGAACTGAGACACAGAACAGTTGCAGAGACTACTCTCTCCTCTCCCAGAACAATAGAAAGGATCCAGCCACTTTCTTAGGCACTGTGTCTGGGGGCAGGATTAGCAGAAATACAGCGTATCACTAGGCAGTGCCACACACAGGTGCACAGACGTGCTGTTGGTGTGCTGGAGTGACCAGGTGCTGCCGTCCTCTGGTAGCTGTTGGAGGGCCATGTCTGGCCCCCGGGCCTTGAATTCGGCACATGCTGTATAGGAAACCTAGTCCTCTGACAGAGTCTTCATCTGCTATTTAAAAAACTATCCACGCCTCACTGGTGGACCTGTCTTTATAAAATATCCATCCTGTTCGGTTACCTGCTCTGCTGGTACAAACAACAACTATGCAGATAAATATATTCTAACTTTAAATCAAGCTATGAATCAAAAACTGTACATAGAACTATAGGAGCACAATTCTTAACTAGCCTCTTAACACAGTCCTCTCTTCAGCACAATTCTTAACTAGCATCTTAACACAGTCCTCTCTTCTACAATGCTGGGGTCTTTAGCCATATTTATTCAAAACTAATCAGTGGAAGTCTGTATCACCGGTCTGAGGGTAGAATGTTGAAAAAGGTTTTATCCGGAGAAGTGGGGTCGGGAACAATCTTGGTTGCCGTAGATGTATGTCTTATTTTAAAGAGATTAGTATCAGGAGTGATGTTCCAATGACTTTTTCTACTGTGTTCACAACTCTTTTCCAGAGTTGCCTGTTCTTGCTGTTGGCTCCCCCATACCAGACCAAAGCTGATGCACACATGACTGACTAAATGGTTGCCCTTCAGAACATGGTCAATCCATCTTAGAGAGCCTATATTTCCTAAGTTTCAGGAAATAGTATTTGCTGTGCTATCTTTATTACCATGTTTGTATGCATGGTCCATTTCAAGTCTGTTAAACATTGTACCAAGAAATTGTATGCTGTCCACCCTGGATACCTCTGCCCCATCTATGATTATTGGATTTGGCTCCAAGAGTTTTAGACCTTCTTCACTGTCTTCTCTACATTTATGATTAAAGTTGTTCTGTATGAACCATTGAGCTAATCTATCAATTTTCTTACTGTGTGCAAGAAAATCATCATTGCTAATGAGTCTGATGATTGTAGTGTCATCTGCTAATTTTGTTTTGACAGTGTCTCCTGTCGAGGTGCAGTAATTTGTGTACAGTGCGAATAAGAGTGACCATGCACATTATTGTGGTGCCCCAATGCTGGTTCTATTGGGCTAAACCAGAACTCTCTTAGTTTGACGCATTGAGTCCTATCAACCAAGAAGGTTCACTCACAGGTGTTCTGGGCAACCAACAATGCCAACATTTTGTTGTGGAGGATGTCAGGGCTGATTGTGTTGAAAGTGGGAAACTAAAGTCCAGGAACAACATCCTGACACCAGGGTTTTCTGCATGTTCCAGGGCATATTTTATTGCCAGATTAATCGCATCCTCGCATGACCTGTTTGCTCTATAAGTAAACTGGATGGAGTCCCATTTTTCCTGACTGATCCTCTTCAGGCATGTAATCAATAGCCTCTCTATTATATTCAATATTATTGACATCAAGGCCACCGGTCTGAAGTCTTTAAGATTTTTAGCAGAGGACTTTTTAGGAACTGGGATTGATATTTTTTAGGCAGATGGACACAGTCCTTTGTTACAAAGATATTCTAAAGAAAGGACAGGAGAAAGCTGACCTGCAAAAATGTTTAGGCAGAAGGGAGTTACACCTTTGGGACCTGCGGCCTTTTTGATGTATAGGTCTAGAAAGAGACATCTTAAGTTTCACCGATGCATGATCTGTTAGAGCAGTGTTCCCCAATTCTCTCTTCGATAGCCACCAACACGTCATATTTCGTGGGTCTCCACATAGGCACGCTATAGCTCTGCTGCTGCACTAATTACCTGTGTGTATATCGGCAGAACATGGCCTGTTGGTGGCTCTTGAGGACAGGGTTGGGGAACACCGCGTTAGAGCATCCACAGGTTGTACTGAGAAAGATGTGTTTCTTGTGTTCTTTGACTGAAAACATATTTTTTGGTCAGTCTACATTAAACAGCATGTAGACTGACCACAAATTGTCTTAATCAAGTAAGTAGGTTTAGTCAAATATAAACCGATCAGCCTAATATGTCAAGTTATATGTGACATGTGCTTTTTAAACAGTCACATGCTTGGGTTTTGGTAGTGCACATCACTGGGACACTAATGTTTTAACGATCATTGTATATTGTGAATAAGTTCAAACATCTGTTGCATACTATAAAATTGAATCATATTGCAAAGCTAACTCTTAGTAAGGTTTTTTGGAGAATACTGGCAGTAGTCAATTCAAATAATCAAACCCACATTATAGCATTTCTTTTTTCCATCCTACCTCCTCAAATGTGAAAACAAGCTATAGGACACTCTATTAGCCAATAAACATTTAATTGAAGTTATTTTGCCAACTCCCTACAAACCGGGGTAGTAATGTGGGGGATGTAATATGACTGACCACAGTTGTGTACGATTAAGTATTGATGTCACATGTGTGTTTAACAGACTAGGTACATACCCTTTTTATTTTACCTTGTTTACAACTGTTCATATATGTTTGTTACTTGTGTTTTGCATTAAAGGCTTGCTGTAGGAGTTTTGGAGCCAAATAGAAATGCGTTGGACATTTTTTTGCATCACTTCAGTTTTATAAAAAAAAAAGACTTTGGGTCTGAGTTTGAACTTAGAGTTTTAGCTAATGTATATACATTTTTCTTTCTACTTTGGGTTGCATTTTCATGTTAGCCACTGTTGCTATTGTTAGTTTGAATGGTTATTTACAGATTAAAAAACAATTACAACACTGGATTTGAGTAATAGTTTTGACAGTAATTCTGTTGTCACGCTGGATGCTGAATATGCCTCACCGGACACGATTGCCCCCAGGACTTAGATAACACAAAGGATGTAGACTTACAGGGTAAATGCAGATGAACCAGGGTCCAGACTGGGCGATGTCGGGCTGGCCAGAGTCATTCACAGGAAGCAAGAGAAGGGGCGAGAAGCAATAGACGCAAGAGACGGGTTCGAGGTTGGGCAGGCAGGTGTGAGTCTAGGCAGCGATCAAAGGGAATGGTCAGACAAGCAAAGTTAGCAACGGATAACAATTCACAGCAGAAGAACTATAAGACCCAGCAGCACACCATCACGGGCAATGAGACAGTGAACTGTGAATGAAAATAGAGTTAGGGTTCTGGGAATTGGTCAGAAGCAATGTTGTGCTCATTGGCCTGTGGGACAATTTGAGAGCTGATCAGCCCACCATAACCAGGGGCACCCTGCCCCACATTAACTGCTGGGATTCATTGGCCTATTTAAACTATCCACTGATGGGCGCGTTGTCTGCAGTGTCGCCGGAGGGCATAAACTGCACATGCTCACGAGCATAAGAGCTGGGGATGCAAGGCGAGAAAGAGCCGCAGCACCACTTGAGAGGGCGTCCAAGACTGACGCGACAGTACACCACCACTCGGGCAGAGACCCAAGGATGCAGCAGGACCAGGAAGCAGGCGATTAGATTGTCGTGACAACTGTGATGAATACAAATATTTCCTTAAACTTGCCTCCCAAAGGTTTGTAAGCCTGATGAAGTGGGTCATGTGCCCACGGAATGCGTGGCTCCTGGTGTGGTAGGTGGTGGGGAGACTTCACACATGTTATTTTCATGATACCTTGGCTTTATTTCTGGAGATGTTTTTTTTTTTTATAGATTTCTGATATTTTTTGATTGGTATTGTGATATACATCAGTGGTTCCCCTTTGGGATGCCTAATAATATATACAGGTGGTTATATTTTCATTGGTGAATAGAGTAGATTGATATGTTTGAGTTGTAATGGTTGTGAATATTAATTCTTAATTGATTGTTTGACTAGTAGCACTTGCACTTATATAGATTTTATAGTGATCCGGATCATAGGCAGGATTTGCACATGTTTAGTTGCACTGTTGGAACACTTTGTTGAATAATTTAGCACATATATCTAGGCATTTGATATCAAATAGTGTGGTGAGACTCTCCCCATCACCTACACACCGTTATGTTTGTTTGTCCTGTGTGTTATTGTCCGATTTATGTGTTTTTTTAAGGGATTTAATATGTTGAGTGTATTGTATGTAGTGATTATTAAATATGTAATTAATAAAAATGTATTTTTTGATCAATTTATTGAGTTGAGAGTGCCTCCCTAAATACTTTTTTTGTTCCTGGTTTGAGCTCTTTTGTAGCTTTGGGAGTGGCACCTCTACAGATTAAATAGGGCATAGTGCAAGTCCCCATTTTTTAAGCTGACGCCTGTTTGCTCGGCTGCCCTAGGATATGTGCCCATAGGTGGATCATTTTCTCAAACATTACATATTATGGAGTTGTCCGCGTCACATGCAACCAATAAGCTTCAATAGCAAAATGTGCGCGTTTGGTATAGAGCTATGTTCTGCTAATCTGTCCATTTATATTTTACGTCCTCATTACTATATTAGCTAAACCCCATGAGGTTAAGTTTCTTTTTACTCTCCAAGTATTTTATATTTGTAAAAGTTTAAGCTGAAAATACGTGTTATAAAAAGCTCAAAAGCAAGCAGAATGAGTCATACAGCACTACTTGTAACCCAAATGTTTTTTCTCAAGTGCTTTTTCTACCTAACAAAACAGCGGAAATAAATAGAGCCATATAATATAAATTAAGACTAAATATCCATAAATGGAAATAAAGTAAAAGACTAAATTTTTTTTTTCACAGCAGGAACCCTTTTTTGTTAAATTGTCAACTATCCATGTATTCATTTTAAGGAACACACAATAATTTCATGTTTGTCTGTGGGTGGGCATTTTGACGATTTTCAATATAGGTTTTTTAATACAAATTTTGTGACTTTAACATGACACTCAAAAGCAACAGAATGTAGATGCATGACATGATCACGCCCAGGGGCGGGCTGGCCGCAGGGCATATCGGGACAAATCCCGGTAGGCTGCGGCTTGTCCTGCATTTCTGCCTCCCCGTTTACCTTCTCCTGGCTGCTCTGGTCGGCTTCCTAGTTCGGGTGATAGCAGGAGAAGTAGGCCCGTATTTAACATTAGGCACACCTACGCACCGGCCTCGGGTGCCAGAATGTGCAGGGGAGGGGGGGGGGTTGCAGCAGGGGCATTAAAAAAGTTTGCTTTCAGCATTTGCATTGCACTAGTATTGGTATGGGGCCCCAGCAGCATGACACGGACACTGTTGTGTTTTTTTTTTTTTGTACAATTTTTTCAGTTTGTGGTTGTTGATTTTCTTTTCCCTGAGTACCCCCCCCTCCCGCCCGCACATGGTATGACCCAGTATCTATTGAGGACGCACAGTGGAGCTGGACTGTGGTGCGGCAATGTATTGTATAGACAGATGGAAGCTTCTTTACATGGCCCCTCCCTGGCTCAGCCTATGCAGGAACATGGCTGACCTCCTGGGCTGCTTCTCCTCCACACAGCACAACTGCAAACATTACAAGTAAGGGCACTGACCAGCCAGGCTGCAGCACCTCTCTGGGGACACTAGCAGAAGAACCTTCAGAGCCTGGAGGCTGCTCTGAACATGGGTGACAGCAGACTGATCTGCCGACTGATCAGAGAAGGTTCTGTGTGTTCTCACCCATTTCTGCCTAATTTGCATGTGTCTGTGTTACACAGAGTTCATGCCCCAGCTAGCTGGAGTAACTCGCCCCGTCCCCCAACGTCATTATCAGCATGACGTCATCATCTGCTGTGTCTCCAGGGCTTTGAAATATCAGGAAGGCAGCGCAGGGGATGGAGCTTCTCATTGCTGCTCAGTAAGTCTGTGAGCCTGTATCTGCTTGTGTCATGATTGTAGACATTTTCCGGCCTGCTGTGCTCTCTTCTGGCTGCCCATTTTCCTGATATCTACTGTTTTCCTGCAAGTCCTCCTTTCAGCCTCCTTCATGTGCCATTTTTTCATAATTTCTGCCTTTTATATTCTGGTTGATTTCCCTCCTTCTTCCTGTCATCCACTGCTCACTGTGCCTCTTTCTGGCGGCCAATTTCCCTCCTTTCTATCCCTTTATCCTGCCATTTTTATGCAGCCAGCTGTTCCCACATTGCTCCTGTATCCCCCCTTTTTCTCTTTCATGCTAATAACGTTCCTTCTACTCTGTGCCTCCCTGATGCGCACTGTGCCCGCTTTCTAATTTCTCTTCTGTGTCTTTTTATCCTTTCTGCCACTATCCCTTTTTTTTCCTTCTGCCACTTTCTGTTGCCCCCTTTCCTTGGCAACCCCAGACCCAACAGCCCCAATACCTACCACTTGCACTTTTTTAACTATATCGGTCATTCACATGACAACCAACAGCCAATCAGGGTTCAAGACCACTAGGTGAACCTGTTAGAATGCTGGTGGTTATGTGAACAGCAGGGAATAGCATCTAACAGGTAGTGCAAGGCAGACTGGCAGGAGGATGTGCACCAGGACAGTGCTTAGAAGACAGACGGACCTCAGGGTCTGTATGGCTAGAGATCCCCTTTAACCCTTTAAATGCCAAGCACGTAGTTTCTACGTGGTTGCTTCTCCTACCGTTAAGTGCCAAGCACGTAGAAACTACGTGTCTGGCATTTCCCCCTGCTAGTTAAAAAGCTGGGGGTCCCCTCTTCCTGGGGGGAGCATCCGATCCCCCCCCCGTCGTCCTCCGTCTTCAGGAGGGGGCCCGAAACTGCCCCCCCCCCGTTTCCAGCGCTGACAGATCGCGGCCGTAAAAAAAAAAAAAATTCACTTACCTCCGCGCCCGAACCTTCTGTTCGGGTCTCCTCTTCACCAGGGGGGGGGGGGGCCGATTTCCCCCCCCCCCCTGGGCTGCGCAGACTTCAGGTGAGGACCCTCTTCCGGGTCTTCACCTCTTGTAATGGTGGCGATGGCCGCCGACCCCTAGCCCCGCCCATTGTGGGAGGAGCGGGATTACGTAATCCCGCTCCTCCTATACTACCCCGAGCACTGGCATCTGTCAGATGCCGGTGGTGATCGGCGCAGGGCGGATGAGAGGAGAGGAGGCTCCGATCGGAGCCTCCTCTCCTCTCTTCCGCCCTGCGACGATCACTATCGGCATATTTCTGAGTGAGCGACGTGGAACCCAGGATCGGAGGTGAGTACAGTAAAAAAAAAAAAAAAAAAAGATTTTTTTTATTATGTGTCAGTGTTTTTTTTTTTTACACATTTAACCCCCTTGTGAACTGGTAAGGGGTCCATGACCCCTATACCAGTTCACAAGGCTGGGGGGATGGCAAGTCACCTGCGACTAGCGGGTGACTTGCCATTTACCCCTGGCACCCCCATTACCTGCCTCCCCAAAGCCCAGGGGGGGGCAGAAGAGCCCGGGCCCACGGGCTATGCGGGCTTGTAGCCTGCAGGGCCAGGGGCCACAAAAGCTGGCCCCTATGCCCTGTTTCTACAAGCCCTGCATAGCTGGTCCCGGGCTGGTTACTTTGGATAAGGGGGACCCCATGTAAATTTTTTGGGGGGATTTTTAAGGGTTTTTAACCCTTAAAAATCCCTCCAAAAAATGGCCCAGCAGCAGCGAGGCTTCACAGATCTGCATCCTACACTATGTCTTGACGCAGCTCGGCGCTGGGGACCAAGAATTTTTTTTTAAGTTACGGACGGGGGGTTATAAAGATAGAAAAGAAATTGTATGTAAGTAAAAAAAAAAAAAGTCTGCTGCATCTCTGGCTGTTAACTCCAGATGGTTACTGTCATCACAAACATGGCAAGGACTCCTAAAGCAATTAATGCTTCCAGGCGAGACATAGCATTTCACCAAACACCAAGGTGTTGATTATAAAGAATTGCACAACTTTAGATCAATGTATGCAGCTCATGAGTGCTGGCTTGTGTATTCATTTAAGTGGAATTAGGTAGCCTGAAACATAATGAGATATTAAAGAGCTAATCATTTATGCAGTGTTCTGCAAGGAGGCAGCATGACAAGATCCCAGGGGAAGACATTTGATCTTGCATTTTGTTGCTACACCAGCTCAAATTTGCCTATATGTTATACTGCCATAGATGGAGATGTATATTTTTTCATAATCATGAATACCCTGTTATATTCTTTTTCCCGAGATAAAAGTTGCAAGTCCCTTTACTTTCTTTGTGGCTAAGTCTCCAGCAAAGTTGGTGCATCCTTGGATGAAAGGATCTCTCAGTTAAGTATTACAAACAAAACACAGGTCTGAAAACAAATGTTGCAGCTCTCACCTGGATGTAAAGAGGACCTCCGGCCTAATTAAAATATAACTCTTATTCTTGCATATGACCCAGATTTCCTGATTTACATCTCTTCAATTGGATTGCTCTGCTGTTAAGACTCCAGCTTGAGCCTGTTATGCCTGGCCACCATTCTTTTCCAGGTTAAACGTCATCTAGGATCCATTTGCTTAAAGGGCTACCAGTTGTACATGGCTAGATTTTCTGCATAGCTAGTCCACCTTCAGGGGAATACAGGATAAGGATTCTGGTTTCTTGGTGTGTTCTGTAGCTGTAGGCATCTTGACATCTTCTCCACATCTAGGGTTCCTTCTTATTACCGCCATGTTACAATCTGGTACAGAGTCGTCTCCCTTATAAGCAATGGCACAGCAGCTGATGGCGCTCACACAACCCATTCTCGACCTGTATGGAAACTTTTTGCAACTAGAAAATTAGATGAAGATGAAGTTCAGACAGGTGCGAGGACATTGCAATTCTGATTTTACCAGCTTTTGGGGGAAGCTGATCCAATAAAAATTTTTTTTAACTGATTAACTGTCAGCCTACCTAAAGTTTTTTCATCCCCTTTTGTCAGACCATTTTTCACTATTCTGGGCTACACACAATTGTGGTGTTTTTGAGTCTGGGCTTTAACATGAAATGTCTTATTTGGCCTTTTTAGTGTATCCTCAATATTTTGGGGTGAAATATGTGCAAATATATTAAAAAAAAAACATTTTTACAATTTGTATTTTTTTTTGGTATAAAAAATGTAAGTTTCTCAATAAAATCTCATTGCATGTAAAATCCCAATTTCTCCTGGTTACAACGGTACCACATATACTTTGGTAGACACCCTTTTCTGCTCAGGAGACTCTGAACTGAAACATCGCTTAGATATTTTCACCTAAAATACAACTGATATGCGCACCTTGCATTTTTGTAAGAAAAAGAACCCTTTACATTTGAAACACCCACCACAAACTATATATTCTCTGGAAGTACAGACCTCAAGCTTTCTAGGCGCAGTTTTCTGTACTCATTACTCTGGAAGTAATTCCTCAATTAATTCTTTGGTTGCACAGGGCTTCCCTAAAAAAAAAAAAATAAAAAAGCAAAGACGCATTTTCCTAAATAAAAATATGCAAACAAGAATAACTAACTAAGTTAAATATGAAAAAGTAAGGTCCCCCTAACAGAACAATACCTAAAATGCATGAGTACTGTCAAGGGAAGAATGAAAATTTCAGTGTGTGTGCACCTTGCAATTTTTCAACCAAAACAACCCTTTACACTTGGAATACCCCCCACAAACCTTATATTCCCTCAAAGTACACATGTTAATCTTTCTGGATGTACCCAGCTTGTTGTAGTTGGCTCATCTTTCTGGAAGTTATCATTTGAAGAATTCTTTGGTTGCACAAGGTTTCCCTAAAAAAAAAAACAATACCCAACATGCATAGGTACTTTTAACCCTTTTAACTGACAGCCTTGAGATGTTGTCACACTTTTTTTCATGTCCTTTTTGTGTCATTTTTCACCATTTTGCCATGTTTAACTGTGATTTTTATAGGAACTTCCAGGAAAATTACATATTTTTGATGACAGAGTTTAGGCTTTAACATGAAATGTTAAATTTTTACACTCTTTTTTTTAATATTCTTGAGTAAAAAACAAAAAAAAAAAAAAAACCTTGCACGTGAAATATCTTCTGTGGCTCCCCCACCCTGCAAGGCTACATGTGTAGCTTTGTGGCTGGGCTTTGGGGAGGCAGGTAATGGGGGGCTGGGGGTTAGTGGCAAGTCACCCGCTAGCTGCAGGTGACTTCCCCTGAGCCTCGTGAACTAGTATAGGAGTCTCATGGATCCCTTACCAGTTCACACCAGTTCACAATTGGGTTAACTGTAAAGACACACCTGGGAAAATGTTTTTTTTTCTCTACACGCCTCCAATCGTCAACCCTGTCAATGACGGATGTGGGTGGAGGCAGGGGATCAGAGTATCGTGCTCCTTCATGGATCAGCTGTTCAGTTTAGTTCCCGACTTTAATCACTGGATTCTTGCTGGCTCAGTCACCCAAGTATTTTGGGGGTTGACCTGCCTTCACTCTGTCAGATTACATCCTCTGCACTTAAGTCTTGGGGGCAGCCATGTCCAGGGAGGCTTTTCCAGCATACCAGCGAATGGGGGCTCGTCTATAGGCTCTGTTTGTGATCCGACCAAAGGTGGGTGTCCAACCAGTCTTTGCAGCTCACATACTACCTCAAATGACTGTCTCTTTTCCATTCTAATAACCTTTAGTTTAGTTTAAAAAGTTTACTATTGGGGGTCATGCTATTCTTTTTGTAAAGCAAGTTTAACTTTGGGTGCACGTTTGGATGTCAACAGAAACTCTGCCAGCAATGGGGCACTTTTACAGGTCTGGTGCATCATTTTACCAATGAAGTATGCAGAAAAAAATGGAAAATTCTTTAGCACACAATAGTATAAGAAATGTTGGTAATAGCACACCTAGTATTGGCAAGAATAAGATATAGTCAGTGCTATCCATTCAAAGGCTGTATCAACTTCAGCCTACCATCAAATTATAAAATCAAACTAACTGAAAGGATGCCCACTACACTAGTCAAATTAGTATTGCAGATAAAAATTTATATTGAGAAAATAGTACACCAATGATATATATGTAACAGTATCAGTATCATGAAAAGGATACATAGAAAGCAAGGTCAATGGAACTGTAATTGCTCATAACCCCAGAGTATAGTGCATCCACGTGTGGATAGAATAGAGGGGATCGCACACTGTCAGACAACATTTCAGGGCAACTAGTCCTTTCCTCAAGGCAGCCAGTCTCGTGGGGCCTCTTCAGATTTGCATTGCTGGAACAGTTTGGGTGGGCCGACATGTTGTCACATAAACAATACAAAACACATACTTTCTTTTTTTTAACTGACTTTTTTTCTGTGCCCATAGTTAAAGTGATTGGCAAGTCAAAAGTTAAAAAATAAATATCAGCTTACCTTGCATTGAGTTCCTCCAGCGCTCTTCTTCCTTCTATGTCAGACTACTTAGTCAGGAAATCAGCCTTCAGTGGACAAAGAACGGAAACACCCCCCACTTCAGAGACACATTCGTCTGTACTTCCGTAGCTGTCTGTGAAAGTTTTAGTGGGTGTTTGTCTTTTTTTTGCTTTTTTTCATTTGTACGAACGTTCGGGAAAATGCGTATATGCGCTTTCGATGAACGAAAGCAAATCGGAACATTTCCGTTAGTTCGGATCATTTTCATTTCATTTCAACAAAATCTGATATTTTTCGTTCGTTTCAGATAACTTACGTTGTTGGGATGGGCTTGCGTCTGATTCAGAGAGCTGATTTCCGACGGACCACCACCCTATAAATCCGTTTCATTTCCGATCGGATTGCTATTGTTGAATGTTTTGCGGCTATGTGGAGGAGTCTGTGCGCCTTTAGCACCAAGGCATTGCATGTATCAGCATGGCCGAGGCCATAAATTGTATAGCAATCCATACCTAAATCAATACATTTAATGTATGCCTTATAGAAGCATTTTAATGCTGACCTTAATTAGTCCTTAGCATGTAAACATTTATTTTCCCACACATCCATATAATTGCCATATTTTTTTAGACTTATGTCCTTTGTGAATTATATTTGGATTGTTGAACTTGAATCTTAATTTGTTGTAGGAGTTCTTGTTTTAGTCGGTTACCTTTGCTTTGTGTAATTATTTTATATTTGGTTGCAGGAACTGCAAGATGTGCCACTCGCACAACATACAAGCAGTGTTTGGTCCAGCTATGCGATTCCTCAGTGTTCTTGCAGGGCATCCAGGGTCGTCCCATGATGCTTATATATTGCAGAGCTCCGGCTTATTTTGTCAGTTTGAGTCAGGAGAATTATCTGGTGGATGGCTCCAGGGTAAGTTTGCTCACATTCCATCAATCCATTTTCACTGTATGGCAATGAATATAGTTGACTCATGTCTTAACCTATGGCTGTTTTTAGCCCTTGATGACATGTTAAACAATATTGTAGCTTAGAATGTGTATTTTATGTTAGGGGATTCTGGATAGCCACTCCTGCCCTTGCTCCTGATGCCCGTTCTTTGCCTGCAGAATGCGGGCCAGGAGTTCTGTAATCGGCACTATGCAAAACGTGGGCCGTGGTGGCGAGGGCCCTCTGGCTTTTTTAGTCCAGATTTAGGTGTTTGGACCATACGGGGGGGGGGGGCACTGCAGTATGACCCCAACAAGGTTATACCAATATTTTAATTCACGTTTTTTAACAGGGACCACACGTGCCACAGTGGCACAACTGAGTGTCAGGGTCCTTCAGTTGGTGGGCGAGATGCAGGAGCTGCGCGACTCGTTGGGGACCACAGATGAAGAATAATGGTATGTGGCCTGCCATTGCTATGTATTTTTTTTTTATAGTTGTAAAAATTTGACATTTTTTAAAAATTTTATATTTTATGATGGTATAAAAAAAAAAATGTTACATTGTCATTTCATTTACAAAATACATTAACACAAAACTAATGGGCCCAGAAATGTTTAAAGATGAATATTAACATGACCGAGAAGTGATTTGGGTAAGTTTTAGGGGGCTAAAATGGAAGAAGAACCTAACCGCGAAGTGGTTTGGGTGAGCTTTAAGGGTCCAAAAGGGAAGATGGAGGATAGTGCTAAGTGCTTTAGCTAAACATTGTAGTAGAAGTGAGGGTGGCAAATATGTAGGCGAGCACTTTAATGAGTTAAGTTTGTAGTGCGCAGATGCAAGATAGTAAGGATTTCCGTCTGGACGAATATTTATTGAAAAAGGGAAACAGAATCGAACGGGAAACGTAAAGGATTCGTGGGAGGATACGATGGGAAAAGGTTAAAAACAAAAGCCTACGTTGTAACATGTGAAAATGAAACGGAAAAGTCTGGATGGAAAATGACATCCTCGTATTCGTAATCTGCCGTACGAACGGACGGAAACTTTACAGAAGGTTTTCAATGCATGCATAGAATCGCTCGTGCGCTCTTACTAGAACGGAAACATTTCACAAAAAAAAAACAGATCGGAACTAAAACGGAATTTTTTTTGTCTCTCTGAATCAATTCTTATGTGCTGGCAGACTGGAGATGGAGCTCTTAGCCTGCAGCATCACTCACCCCCTTTTTCTGGTCACACTATGTGCTGGCAATAATACCTAGAGGCACAACAGTGCACTTATATTTTTACTATGATATATGTGAAACACACAGTATGCTTACATCACATCTCCGTTTCTCCTCATTTTTGGCTGAATTTCCAATGCTCTTATACTTTTGCAAACAACTTAGGAACTACAGGGTCTTTTTGAAAATGGATTGAAGTTTGGGACAGGGCAATGTATAGCAATGGGACATCAATTGAGCTTGCCTTTAGTATAACATTAAGCATTAAATCCCAGCAACACTGCTAGAAATGTGCACCTGTAAATCTCTTCTGAAATCAAGATTGCATTTACTCTACAATCCTGGAAAGGCTTGCCCCCTCTTGTCACCAAAATGTTTTTTTTTTATGTTTTAACTTTGCTAACCACTGGCCCAATAACATATAAAGAACATCTCAAGACTAAATGTAAACTCATGCCTTACCTGCGATATCTGCTGAAATACTTTATCAGAAAAATTGTAGTTACTGTATTTTTTACATTATAAGGTGCACCTAGGGTTTAAAGGAGTAAAATAGTGTTTAGGTCCCCCACAAGAACCCCATAACAAGCAACATGCAGACCCCCCCAAAAGCATGCAGAATCCGCCCCCCCCCCCCAGAACTCCATAACATACAGTGTGCAAAACACCCCCAATCACCACATAACAAGCACTGGTGTGCTTTACCGCCACGCAACCCATGCAATTGCATGTGGCCCCCAACTCTCAGGGCCCCCTGAGTACTCTGCAGAGTGCACAATGGAAGCGGCTGACACCTTGAGACTATATTAAAAAGAAAAATGCATTAGATATAGCTGAGTGCTCTAAGCAGTGAAGAAACACAGAGAAACACACGGACTGCTCAGCACCTCGGGGCTGCACACATGGCCTCACAACATGGCCTATGGACCGGCCACCTATATATCTGCAGGGATTGGTTTGCTAGTGTAGGAGGGGGAGTGAGGGAATGATTATTAGCTTCTGTGCTAAAAAGGCCCCTGAAGAAGTCTCCCCTTCATCTGTCTAGATACCCCTTTTTCCCCTCCATCTCTCTTTAGCTTTGTCTCATTGATCTGTCTGTATCCATTTTTTCTCGTCTTTATCTATTTATCCCTTTTTCTCTCCATCTCTTTTTATTCCCCTTTCTCTCCATCATCTCTCTGCTTCTTATGACTGTGGCCACATCTCTGCTAATCCTTTAAATAGAGCAGTGTATCCGCTGCAGGCATTTTTGAATGGACACAGCTGGAGGCGGGGATGTGGCCAGCATCACTTTCTCCATTCAGATTTTCTTGCCGCTGTGAGCAGGGACGTAACTAAATGTGACGGGCCCCAGGTGCAAACATTAAATGGGGCACTTTCAATTCTTATACAGTTGGCTGCAGCTACACAACATAACACTGAAACAGCTGAAGAAGTAGAGGAGCAATGATGATGTGGGCCCCCCTGATCTTTAGGGCCCCGGTGCGGTCACACCCCCTACATTGAAATTCAAAGAAAAAAATAGCCAGCTCACCAAACTCCTTAGTAAAAGCACGGACGGGGAGATCCCAGGCACAGCTCCTCCAGAATTGACAGGCAGTATATAACAGTGATTTGTCCAGCTTCTCCTTAAAACATAGCTTTTAATCCATCCAGTTAAAAACAGCTTTTTGTGAAACTATTAGGTAATTGAAATGGCCCAGTAACAACAACAAAAGGCAAGCACCTAGTGACGCGTTTCAAGCCTGGTCAGGCTCTTAATCACACCCCCTGCATTCCCTCAAGTTACTCCCGCGGTTGTGCACTCGGAGCTGCAAAATGTGAATGAAATCCGCTCTGCGCATGCACTGTTGGAACAAAGAAAAAGGTGGGTTAACAGGTGATCCTGGGGAATACACACAGGGGCATCCCAAATCAGGATGCTCCCAGCAAGAAGAACAAATTATTGAAAATCTTGGGTTATTTTCCTCTTTAATGTTGTAAATAAAACTGCCTTTGATTAGGGCCCCCAGACACAACTTGGCATGGGGCCCCAGAAATGATAAGCCCCCAATGACCAGCAATATGCAGAATCCCCCCCCAGAACCCCATAACAGGTAGTGTGCAGAATCTCTCCATCCCCCCTCCCGAAACACCAGTACAGTCAGGGTCTGATTGTAATTGTAACTTTTTTTTATTGAGTAAAATCAAGCAATCATATACAATATATACAAAGTTACAATAATAAATAAATAAAAATAAAATAAATAATAACTAAACAAAAAGAAACAGGCCTAACAATTCGGCATATAATATATAATATCCATTATTCTATATACAATCCTATCTACAACCTAAACACTACACTCTACACAACTCAGCAGGAAGACTAAGAGACCCCATCACCTGTGCACGCAGCCGTTCTTCAAAAATCTGTCATTGTTATAAAAATCTATGGGTGATAAGAGATAGGAAAGCTCACCCAGAGGGAAGTCATGGGGATCAAGGAGGCCTGATGTTCCTCCACGCCTTCATCCAGGCCCCCCGTTCCCACCTGTCCCTCTCCAGCACCCGGATCTTGCCCACCTCATGCAGGATGTCATGCACCACCACCGGGACAGGGAGGACTTTCCTCCTAATGCAGAGCTGGCACCGTGCATTCCATGTGAAATAGCGGATCACTAGACTAACTAGATATAAAGTGTCCAAACAAAAATCCCCTCTGTTCTTGAATGCTCCATACACCCACTCAGCATAGGAAAGCTGGGAGAAGAAGGGGGCACCGAGGGCCAACCCCACCTGTTTACACACCTCTACATTAAAGGGACACCGGAGCAGGAAGTGGTCCATAGTCTCCACCTCATCCCGACACTGCTCCCGGAGACAAATTATCTCTGGCAGGCTGCGACTCTTCCGGATCCCCCTAAGGTAGAGTTTTCCTTGGAAGGAGAGCCAGGCTATATCCCGGTATTTCAAAGGAATTCTTGAGGAGTTAATAAGCCTCAAACCCTCCCTCATGATGGAGCCTGGGCAATCCCTGAGGGACAATGGTTCATGAAAAGCCAGACCCAGGACCCGACTCACCAGAAGCTTCCTCGGAGTAGATCTCATGTCCTCTGCTGTCAATTGCCATTGCCGAAGTATTTTCAAGCACGGGACAACATAGGCCGGGAGCTGAGCCTGAGGAACTCGAGGGCTTTTCATCCGGCCACCATTCTCCCAGTCTCGCAGGAAGGGCTTAAACCAGGACTGGAAAATACCCACCCAGCCAGGCGGGCTCTCTGCCAACATGCTTCCAAAATTATGTTTCAGAAACAAGAGAGAGAAAAACACGACTGGGTTGACCATCCCTAGGCCACCCTCCCGCCTAGATAGGTAGGTGACATTTCTTTTCACCAGGTTCATGCGGTTTCCCCATAACATCTGGAAAAACACGCTGTAGACCCTGGTGTAGAGAGACACTGGCAAAACACAGACGAAGCTGACGTATAAAAAGATGGGGATCAGGTAGGTCTTGATAAGGTCAACCCTTTCCCTGAGAGACATTTTCCAGCTCTTCCAGACCGCAACCTTGGCATTGGCAATTTCCAGCCTGCGCTCCCAGTTTTTTTTGGCCATAATCGCCAGGACCGAAATTTATGCCAAGGATCTTAATTTCCTGCTGGGGCACTGGGAAGGCGTCCGGAAGTTCGAAGCCCTCACCCTCACCCATCCAGAAAACTTCACTCTTCTCGTGATTGACCTTGGAGCCCGACGCTTCTGTATACTGTGCTATAAGAGAGGCCACCTCCTCCGCCTCATTTGTCCCAGAGACAATCACAGATACATCATCAGCATAGGCAATGACCTTCAAAGGAGGCTCACCAGGCATACCCAGAGGAACCCCACATAACATGCTGCTCTCGACCCTCCTTATAAAGGGATCGATCGCAAACACATACAGTAGGGGACTCAGGGGGCATCCCTGTCGCACATCAGAGCCAACTTCGAAAGGCCTTCCAACCCAACCATTAACAAGAGGGAAGCTCTCAGCCCCTTCATACAGGGTTTGTAGCCAATTAATGAACTGCCCCGGCAGGCCGTACTTACCAAGAAGCAGCCATAGGTACTCATGATTGACCCTATCAAAAGCCTTTGCCTGATCCAACGCCAACAAGTACTTTCCCCAGCCTGCAGCCCTGCACCGCTCCAAGGCTTCCCGGACAGCTAAAACCGCTGAGAGGGTGCTTCTACCTTAGATGGAGCAATGCTGGTGACAAGAAAGCAGTTGCTCCGCCACTGACGACAAGCGCCAGAACAAAACCTTTGCCAGTATCTTTCTATCGACATTGAGAAGGCTGATGGGGCGCCAGTTCTCAATCATCGAAGAGTCCTTACCTTTTGACAGAAGGATCACGGCCGAGCGCCTCATGGAGGGAGGGAGGGAACCCTCTGCCAGACAGCAATTAAAAACCTCCACCAAATGTGGTGCCAGGATGGTCTTAAAACATTTATAAAATTCAGCTGTCAGACCATCTGACCCGGGCGACTTTTTGATGGCAAGGTGATCAATTGCACTTACCACCTCATCAGCCGTGACCGGTTCTGTCAAGCCAGTGATAGAAATGTCACCATTTTCCAATCCTGGAGTAGAGTCCAGGAAACTTTCCATCCTTGCCCGGTCAAGAACCTTTCTGCCCAGGAGGTCAGCATAAAAGGACCTAATGATCTCCAGGATCCCAGATTTAGATCTTACCAGGGATCCTGTACTATCCTTTAGACCAAGGACAGTCTTGAGAGCTGCAGCCTGTCTGCAATTCTGATAGGGATCGGGCGAGTGGTATTTCCCATAATCCCTTTCCAGAACCAGAGAAGCATGCCGGTCATACTGACACTTCCTGAGGAGAAGCTTGACTTCATAGATTGCCCCTTGATCTCCACCATTCGAGACAAGGATGTCAAGCTTCCTCCGCAAGCGCTGGTAGGCAATGTATTTATCAAGCTGTTTCCTTTTTCCTAGGCCCCTGAAAAGCCCAGCAATTCTCATTTTGGTCAGCTCCCACCACTCAGACCTGCTGCTGCAAAAATCCTTAATGGAAACCTGTGCCTGAAAGAATTCCTCAAAGGATTGTCTTACCCACTCCTCCTCAAGGAGAGCCGAATTCATCCTCCAGATGCCCCTTCCTTTAGGGGGTGTGTCAGAAGCATTCAAGACCATCGATAGTAAAAGGTGATCGGAGAACTCGACCGCCTGCAGCCGGGGAGGCTGAGAAGCCGAGCCCTCCTTCAAAAAAAACCTGTCTATCCTACTCTGACTGCTACCTCGCTGAAAAGTGAAGCCCGTGAGGTCCGGGGAGTGCTTAATGTGCACATCTTCCAGACCTGCCTCTCTAACCATACTATTCAAAAAGAGACTATCGCAGCCCAGCTTGCCTTTGAAGCCTCTCCTGTCCATGGGCCTAGTCACGGTGTTAAAATCACCTCCAAAGACTACTGACCGGGCTGTAAAAAGGAACGGCTTGATCTTTGTAAAGAGGCATTTCCTGTCCCACTTAGTTTGGGGTCCATAGATATTTATTAGGCACAGGTCCTGCCCCTTCACAATGACGTCCAATACCATGCACCTCCCGATCTCCACCTCAATGACTCGCCGGCAAGTTACCATGTCAGTTTTAAAAAGCACCGCCACTCCGCTGTAAGGCTCGGCCGCAAGAGACCAAAAAGAGGGTCCGTGCCTCCACTCCTGCTTCACAGCGTGAATGTCAGCCAGACTGGCCAATCTGGTCTCCTGCAAAAATAAAATGTCAGCATCAAACTGGCTGAGAAAAAATAAGGCCATAAAACGAGCGCTTACAGATTTAATGCTGGCAACATTAATGGTTGCCACCTTTATCGGAGGGGGAACTGCCATCAGAGTCATTCGGGAGAACGTCTCTTAGCCTTCCCTCCGGCCTCACTATCTGACCCTAAACGCTTACTGGAGGAGACTGGTGCTTCCTCCTCCATATCTGATGCCTCGGAATCAAAAGAAGATATTTCAATAGATGAGTCCTCAGAAAGTGCCTCAAACCTGTTGGAGAGCTGCACCCCACTGCTCTCCCCCGGCTCCGGCACTGCATTACCCTTTTTCCTTTTTTTCTTTGTAGCTAGCCTGTAAGCCAGGTAATCCTGATCCCCAGGGGAGAGTCCAGACCATGCTGTCTTGGGATCTGAACTCCCACCCTGCTCAGAAGGGGGTGCAGGATCAGGATCACCTAGCCCCAGCCTGCGAGATCTTACAGCAGGGGGCACAATTACTGAAACCCCCTTGGTACTTGCAGTGCCAGCCCCCCGGGCCGCCTCAGCTATTATATTGCTTGGTCTTACATTAGTGGTTGCTGACTTGGGGGCAGACTGGGGATTCACCTTAGGGCCACCTGCAGATGGCACAGGCACAGGGGCCTCAGGAACCCCCAGCTGAGTTGGGGGAGGGACCGCAGACGGGGCAGCATGGGAATGTTCCTCCCTATCCAGCCGCAGCATTTCCTGCACCACTTCCCTGTCCAGGTTGTGCCAGGCCTCAGGACACTGACTATAAGGGTGGCCGAGCTGGTTACATAGATTACAGCGGATCGTATTGCAGTCCTTAGCCAAGTGTCCCAAGCCCTGGCACAACGAGCACCTAAGAAGCGAGCAGGAGGAGCTGAAGTGACCCTTGGCCCCACATTTATGGCAAACCTTGGGCTGACCAGGATAAAAGATGGTCAGCCGGTCACGGCCAATATAGGCAGATGATGGCAAGTGGGTGACCTGGTTGCCATTCCTGCGGAGCCTCAGGGTCACTGACCAGCCCCCGGTCCAGATGTCGCGATCGTCCAAAATTTTTTTCAGGGGAGTGAGAACATCACCATAACGCCTTAGCCAGACGGTCAAATCTGAGGGGGGAATGGACTCATTTCTTACTAGGATGGTGATGTTTTTTATGAGCTGCTGCCTGGAGACCTGGATGGGAGTTAACCCCTTCCAGGCAGGACGTTGCTTTTGCAGCTCGTACCGCTCCCAAAACAAGTCCATCCCCTCTGGTCTAACGAAGCTCAAGTCATGTTCTGCGCTCCCCACTGGACTGATCAGGGCAAAAATGTCTGCGGCTGTAAATCCCATACCCAGGATGAGATCCACCACCGCCCGCCGGGTGATAACTGGCCCCTCCCCCTCCCACCTAAGCTGGACCAGGTTGCGCCTATTGAAGCCACTGGCAGGGGCGTTGACCTCACTGGGCACAGACATCCTCTCACCAGCAGCTTCTCCTCCGCGCCTGGCAACCTGGGCATAGGACACAGGGGGCTGCACTGCAGCACCAACAGCATTATTGGCCCCACTCCCTGTGCCACCTCGCTGGATAAAATACAGGGCAGGGCGGACAGCAGGGGCCCCAGCATTAGGTGGCACAGTCTTCTTATAGTCCACCTGAGGTGCAGGTGAGGGGACAGTCATATCATCAGCAACAGTCACAGCATCAGTCACAGCAGAAAGTCCAACAATAGAATTAACCCCTGTGGACTCAACCCCAGACACAGCAGCAGTAACAGGAGCAACAACATCAATAACAGCACCCAAACCAGCTGAAGCAGAATCAATAGAAGCCCTGCCAGCAAGACCCAAACCTGCGGGTGAGTCACCCATGGCCCCAGGCCCACCAAGTTCGGCGCACCCAGGAACCCGGATGGGTGCCAGGATGGTAGTTACGTCTGGCGCCACCTCACCCTTTTCAGGGCAAGGAGCGCCACAGTCTTCTATACCCCCTGACACAGCGCCTATGGCGCGCTCCGCAGGTTGGCTGGACAGATGGATGTCGTCCTTAGCTGGCATGGGCTCCTCAGGCTGGCGGCTGTCCTCTGGAAGATCTGCTCCAGTAGGGGCTTCCTGGATGCCCAGCGATGTCACGCACTCCTGATGTGTTGCCTCAGCAAGAGAGTCTTCCAATGCTGGTTCCGGGGCTCCCGGCTCTGCTACTGCTGCAACTTTGGGTGGAGGTACAGCTGGAGAATCCTCCACCATCTGGGTCTCGTCCACATGGTCGGCCTCTTCCTCCTTCACTGTGGGGCCTGAGCGCTGCATGGACTTAAATCGCTCCTCATTTTTATATTTTTCTTTAAAGGCCCCACTGCTTGCTTTAAGGGACGCAACCAACTTTTCCTGCTGCCGACATGGTGATTCAAGCTCAGCTAAGTCTGCTTTGCTTGACCGCTTATCCAATCCTCTCGCCTTGCTGGTGTCCATTTTCTTTTTCTTTAATGCAATTTTCATCTTGCACAGCTTCTCCTCCTCCTTCGCCACATTGCACAAATTACTGCATACACGGCTGCGAAAGGCTGACAAACTCTCACCGGGCTGGGGCACCGTGGTGTTACTAGCGCCGCTGGTGGAAGCAGTCCCGGGATCCGGAGGTTTAATAGTCCTCCGGGGATATCGGCGAGATTCACCCCCAGAATCCTCCATCTTGCCTGGGATAATCCTCCCAGCAAGGCCTCAGGCTTCTCAGCTCACAGCTCACAGCTCTCCAGCTGCAGGTAATCAGAGGAAGCACACACAGCAGGAGCTGTGATTGTAATTGTAACTGCTCCCTGCCCAACCGCTGGTTCTCCATTGTCTGGCACTCCTTACCCACATTCTGTCTGTCTAATGGGCCTGGCCTTTGCATGACTTGTGTCCATTGCCAGTGCTATAGGAAAAGTGGAAGTGGAATTTTCATTTACACTTGTCCCATAAGACGCACCACACGTTTTGGACGGGGCGTCTTATGGAGTGCTAAATCTTTCTCCTTTTTGTCACATACTCTAAACCATGCCTTCCAGTTTTCTCTGTAGCCTCTGAGAATTACAGACTGGAATTGTTACATACAGTCTGTGAACAGAGACTGTCTTGCCTGTTATCTCCAGTCTCTTCTGTCAAATGAGGTTAGTTTATGATTTATATCAGTTTGTAAAATGGATATATTTAACAGGCATGTGTGGTAATGTGATTTAACAAGCAGCATTTCTGTCCTGTAGGAATAGAATATTGCTTATATATCCTTCTGAAACACAAGCTGAATGAAACTGAAAGATAAAGGTAGATTTCAGTTCAACATGTTTCTGTGTTCACTTTGTATACCTCAATATTGCTTTATAGGCTGTTTTCTCTGACAGTACAGCAGACAGAAGCTTACCTGGTTAATAGAAAGTGCAGAATTCTACTCTTGTTGAAATGTTAGCAGCCGATATCTTTTTGTAAGATGTATTCATTTGTCTGCTTATGACTAGGAATTCTCAGAGATTTCATAGACAAAACGTAAAGAGAAAAACGCTATCCTATCCATGTTTCTCTTTCTGTATATGAACTCCATTTATACATCCGCTCTTTTTCCTAAATTGACTTTTCAGGTTAGCATGAAGTTATTTATTTGCCATTGGAGGAAATGGGTCTTAACGCCTGTGATCACTAAATAACCTACCAATTTTAGTTTTTCAATGACTGCCTTTTATAGGAGAACCTGTACATAAAACTCCTGACCCGGTACTATATAGACAAGCTATTAGCATTTTCTGAGTAAACCATTTGCAGACCAGTAAGGTGTTTTAAATAAGCTGAGCTCCTGTTCAAATGATTTTGAAAAAAAAAAATACAAACGCTGTGTACAACTGGAATGAATATGGTAAAAAACAGGGTTGACTGTTGTTGAAAATCTATTGTTCTGAAATATCTGGCATGATGTATACATCTTAACCCTTCTAGTGTCTGCTAGCTGCCTCTCCTACCGTTAAGTGGCAGCTACGTCAGACAAGTTGACTTTAAACACCTATAAAAAAAAGTATAAAAGTTAAAAACTCACTTAACCCCTAAATTGATCCATCGATCCTGCCAGGTCTTCTCTTTACCCGTGGGGCATCCGAACCCCCCCCCCCCCCCCGGGCTCTTCTGGCTTCAGGAGAGGGCACGGAGTAGCACCCCCCCTTTGGCTCTGAAAAAATAAATAGACATTTACTCACCAGTGACAGTGATCCCACCTGCCAGGTCTCCTCTTTATTGGGGGGGGGGCCTCTGATCACCCTTTCGGGCTCTTCTGTGGTAAGGAGAGGGGCAAAATAGTCCCTCTCCAGGCCGTCGCACAGCCACTCATCTATGACGTCATCATACACCTGCCCAAAGACACTTAGTACTGCTGAGTGATTGGCGGGGAGAGGATTGGAGGGGCAAGGGGCTTTAATCCCTTGCCCCCCCAGCCCCCTTTCCACCGATAACCTGGCAGCTGTCATCGGAGCTCCGTGGGAAAGGATTGCTGGGCACAGCAGAGGATTGGAATTAAGTAAAAAAAACTAATAATGTAATTATTACTCTGTGTGTCTTTTTTTACATTTGACCCTCTGTGAACTGGTAAAGGATCCATGAGACCCCTATACCAATTCACAAGGCTTTGGGACTGGCAAGTCACATGCGGCTAGAATAATAATAACCACGTAGAATCCTGATTTACCTCTACAGTATGTTACCTAAGAAGCCCAAAGCAGGCAGGTATCATGAAAAAGCTGCGCACTGCAATGAAGCATGTCTCCTACTGGAGGAGTTGCATCTGTTGCATAGGTGCACAGATGTTACTTCTCCCCCATCAGATGAAGGATAAACAAGAAAAGGTTAATATTTCTCGATTGCTCACCGATGTGTAAGGAGGTGGACTAGGTAAGTTACAGGAGAATCTCTGGCCACGCATCGGGAAATAAACTGTATCTGGCATATTTTACATATTTATAATATTGAACTGTTCTGACTTTTATGGATACGCACATGCTCACTGGCAACGTGCACATGCTCATGGATGTCCATGATCTTACAGGGCTAGTACAGCCTAGACTGGCCATTTTTTAACCCCCCCCCCCCGCCCCTGCTTCAGTGCTAGGGGAGGGTGGTAAGGCAGGTTCATAAAAAAAAAAAAAAACACTTAACTGGCCCGCAATCCAGTGATAATCACCGGGTGACTCCAGCGATGCTCGCTGCCATCTTTCCTTCGGCCAGTCTGACCTCCGGGAGTACGTGTTCCCGTCTATTCATTCAAGTAAATCTATGACTGCACACAGGAACTGTGGAGGACAGATGCTGCAGGACCGTTTTCCTGCTTTCTGCAGCAGACAGAACATACAAAATCAGACCAATATCGTATGCCTGTGAGCAAGACATGTCAAACTAATTTGTTTCACATCACAAGAGAGGCTAATTTTGAAATATTTTCATTACTCCCAAAAACAAATGGCGGGAATGCAGTTAAGGTTTAAATAGCTGCAAAAGCAGGGCTTTAAAGCAGACCAACACCCTCCGTGACGATGGTGCTGGTGGCCGCCACTATAGCATAGGAGGGGGGAGGCGAGGATAAGGTAAAGATTACAGGTGTACTGGGGGTTATGTTCGGAGGGTTGCAGCATTCTGGGTGCCCCCCCCCCATCCCGCAGCCTGTGCTATAGCTGCCCCAACGCCCTTGTCACTAATTATCCAAAAAGATCCATGATGTGTGCTCTGCTGGGTCCAAAACTCTGAAGTCTAAAACATTCTTGTTTGGGTTAACCCCCCCCATTTGGGATGCTCCACAGGTTGAAGCTTTCTGGTGCCCCTGCACTAGCAAGAGGAAATGAGGATGCTGTGATGCCCACCTAGTGCTGAGGAGGATTTCAGCATTTAAAAATACCAAAGCTTAACTTACCGGTGCTGCCCGTTCACTCGCCTAATTCACTCTTCAATCAGTCCAACAGGGGCTGCTGCACACTTAGAATGTTCAACCCTGCTCCCAGGGGGGAAATGGGTGTCCAGCACTGGTAAGGTAAGTGTCATTTTCACCTTACCTCCATCCATTGTTTTCCCAATTCCTTCCATGTTTTTCCCTTGTCACCTTTCTTCTATCTCCCTCTCCTTTGCACATTAAATATTTCTCCTTTACTTTAACGTATTCCCTCTCTCTCTCTCTCTTTTACACTTTTTCCCCATCTTGCTCTCTGGTCAGTTCTTGTACATCTTCCACTTTAATTTCTCTGCTTTCTCTTTCCTTTTTTTTGCCCCTTCATTTCTTCTTCATGTTTATACCTTCGTCGTATCTGTCTTTTCCACATTTCTTTCTATTGCCTCCTTTCTTCCATCCCTTTTCATTTTTATTCTCCACATCTTTCACTTTCTCTCCCCTTCTCTCTGCTTGTCATGTGTTCTTGTCTTTTTTTTTTTTTATTATTATTATATTATTATTATATATTTATTTATTATCTTTCTTATCCCTTTTTGTCTTCTCTTCTGTGCTCCATCTATCTCGCACTTCCTCTTTTCCATGTTCATCTGTCTCTCTCTTTCCAATATCTATCTACCTTGAATTTTTTGGGTTTTGCATTTCTGTGCTCCCCATGTCTGTTTTCTGCATTCCTTGTCCTTGGATTGTGGCTGTATGTATGTGTGTATTTTTACCCACCCCCCCCCTCTGAAATCCAGAATATGGCAGTGTTTAAAGGCCTGATTGGACACTAGTGATGAATTTACATTGCCTGTTCTTCTCCAGTGAATGTAATAATGATGATTATTTTTGTTCTGTTTCAGAATCGTACTCTCAAGCTAAGATTTAAACTACTAAAACGTTGTATAAAACGATGGATCATTTTGCATATGTGTCTTATACTGTCTCTAAATTCTCAAGTGAATTTATGCTGCATGACTATTCACTGTATAACATTCTAACACTCCATTTCTCATATACCTCTGAGTAAATGAAAAGGTGGAGCACTTGCATATTAGCTGAGAAACCTTGCCAAAAATGAGCGCAGAAACCTATATGTTGTGGTGGGTTACGTGATTCTAGGCTGGAAATATCCATTTGGCTGCTGAAGTTTCAGTCTAGAATAACTCCCTTCTGAATTTACTTTAGCTGGTAGCATTCGTTATACAAATAATATGTGAGCGAGTCTTTATTTCATAAATAAATAACATATGGTCTTTTTATTAGCTGAAAAAAAATGTGGACGAGATCAAATGAGCAGTAATACACGTAGCTGCACTGAAACCAACCCTTAATAAAAACACCAGACTCTGGAGCGAATATGATTCTACCTCCGTACTGCCAGGCCCAGGGCTGAACTGAAGTTCGGTGAGGGTTTTGTTTTTTTCCCTCCCTTTTCTGTTTTTTATTAATAACATGTTTTGAGGTTACATGCTTGCGCTGGGAAACCACAATAGCGTTGCTAAATAAACAATACAACATGGACTTTTTCAAGATGTGTGGTTTGTTAGTCAAGCCATATTGTCTGTTGCTATTCAAGTGCAGTTAGACTGATATAAATAAAGAAAGTTATTAATGAGCTCTGGTGCCACTGTCATTATTAAATACAAGTAAGACCACAATCAAATTATTTTTTAATATGATAGGGCAATCCTATTGCTGTAACAGCGGGACAATGTTTTCTTACATGATTCATTTAGCTGCATCATATGGCAGGCTAGTAAAGGCTCCATAAGGCTAAATTTAAATGACAGTTCAGTTGTCATGGGGGTAAAAGGGCAGTGGTATCTGTTTACTGACTACCAACCTTTATTTTCAAATATTCTGCAACTTTTTCCTGCCAGAAGGCTGCCTGCTCACCTTCCATCAGTTGGTGCTTTCATTAATCTGGTCGACCTCAACCAAAACTGACGCAAGTGGTCATACAGGCTCTCCACAGCAAATATATGCCCACTTAATAAAGATACAGCTTTATACCTGAGGGTGTTATGCTTCATTCTTTTGTTTGGGGAGTTTGAGGACATCAGGGCTTGGTTTTAGAGAAATGACAATCCGTCTTGGGAAGCCAGGTTTTGAGATGATAGCCTGATACTTACCTCTAACACCTGAAATGTTCTTATGTCAGGAAAGTGCATTGCATGACTAGTGATGAGGTGTATGTAAACCATAGGCATTAACTCGGTCTGCATACTGCCCACTTCTGGTGAAGGATTACTGTGAAGAATTGCTGCTCCACACCCACTTCTATAATGTTATTAAAGACCTTCATAATTTGCTAAAAAAAATATGCAGCACATTTTTTTTTTAGTTTTGCAACCTGTGTAATGGTAGTTAATGGAGTTAACTAGCATCAGCCACAGCTTTAAATTGTAATCCCATGTATTTCATGGTGTCAACTACGGCAATGTCACAGCACACAGGTATGGTAGCCGAGGGTAATTGTTATTGGGACCGCATCATTGGGAGCTGACAAGATGGTTTCACAGCAGACAGACAATTAACAGTAGGCAGGATAAGTGAAAGCATCAGCTTGTTTTATTGTCATAGGTTCATGACAAGAAAGTTTCATGCTTTAATCCACGTCGCAGTCAAATGCACAGATCACATGCCAAATAAACTTGCATTGCTTTGTAGAAATCAACACATGCATAATTGCCTCATAAGGATGTTTCATTGTAAAGGTTAAATAGTCTTGTTTTCTTCAGGCAAAAGGACACAGGTACACTTTCTTATCAGAATGTTACAGCATAGGGTTAACCAGGCTTGTGTCTGTCAGACACAGGTACTCTTGCTTGTCAGAACATTTCAGTGAAAGGGTTAATCAGGCTTGTGTCTGTCAAGCATATAACACAGCTACTCTTACTGATCAGCAGATTAGGGGTTTCACCACCCCACTTTGATGTGAACACTAGCTAGTAACCTAGTAAATCAGGCAGGGAATTATGCAGGAGTAATAGGGGAACCTTGTCCATTGTGAGTTCAGGATTTCCAGTGGTTCCACTAGGTGTAAGCATAGAATCAGGGCAGTGTCCAGGGACAACAATCTTCTCAGCCTTCTCCACTCACACAGCAGATGACTCCTTATTGTTAGTCCCATGGGGTTCTCTCTCTCCCAACAGGATCCTCCCAGGTTTCCCGAAACTCCTGCATGCTGAAGCAGTATATCCTCCTGCACTGTGCTTGCTGTTCCCACCACATTCCCACCCCAGCCATCTTACATGGGGTGTCTGCTATGGACAATCTCTCTGTCTCTCCTTCAGGCTTCCCTTATTTTTGTTGTCAACATTGTTATCAAAGGTTTTCCCTCCTTGAAGCTCCCAACCAATATCAGCAATTTCCTTTTGTTTCCCAAATGTATCTTATGCCCCCTGACACAACCTAAAGGGGAACTCTGGCCTATCATTCTGATCTTGAATAAAATTCAGCTTCTCTCATTTGTGGTCTTGTTGTCACGGATCTATGAGGTGTGACCAGAAAGTGGTAGACACTGGTGTAACTAAATGGTGATTTATTGTGACAGGGTGAAAACACAGCACAGCAAACACAACAATATACAATGACCCTGTATCTACAACAATACCAACACAGCAAACAATTAAAACTATATACAACAGAGCACAGAGCACCGCAAACAATATTTATATATATATATATATATATATATATATATATATATATATATATATAATCTATATCCACAACTCCAACACAATATAAACAATACAGGCTTCAGAGACAGGACTACCAAGTACCTGAAAGGCCCGAGAGAGGTTGCATGGGTCTGTAATGCAGGAAAGCAATCAGCTACTGGAGCCCTAAGTCTTGTCTTTGGAGCTGATTTAAAGCCAGATGATTAGTGGCTGCATCTGAGCACTCAACCCAGTCTTCAGTAACAGTCAGTCTCTTTAGCCATACAGACGTACTCACTGGGTGTGTAGACATCCCCCCCAGGAACAAGGCCTCCTGACCTGTACTCTTGGAGCTCTGTATGGGTGCTTCTGCCCAGGCACCACCTTGTGGCTTTTGCTATAGGCAGCACAGCCCAGCCCTGGGTGCCTCCTGCACTCCCACTGCTGTCTGGCTGTGGGTTCTCCTCAGCTAAATATATTCAGCTCTTTCTTCTCTGCCATTTTGGCAGTCATTCCTCTACATAAGTTATAACTGCTGTGACTATTCACGCCTCCTGTAAATGTCTTTCAATATTGTATTTCCCCTGTTTTACACCACTACAAGTAAATTTTGAAGTATTATGGGTATTATGTTTTTTTGCGCCAAAGTTTTTCCTCTGGCCACTATAAATGGGAAATCTACACCATTTAAGTAGTATAAATTGCAAGTGAAATCACCTATTGGATTGCATGTACTATTTATATTCCTGCAAGCTTTTTAAAATTGGTAGAAGCTACGCAAGTCCCTTGCTAATGGGCAGCAACAAGAATGGCCAAAGGCCAAAACACCGCTCTTGCAGAGCTCCTGCTTTAGGCACTATATAATAATCAGTAAAATGGAAATAGTGAACCAGTGCAGTAACTTACCAGAATTAAGAAGTATGAGAATTGCTGACAAGGATGGTATTTCATGAAAAAGGTTCCACAGATGTTTTATTTTACAGTACTTTATTGTTAATGTATTGGTGAAATAATGCATCGTTCTCTCTATAAATTTTAAATGAAGTCAGGCTCATTTGGCTTACCAATAATAGCAGCTAAATGTTACCTGCTTCTAAATTACGAGAAAAGGCAACAAGAAGCTTCTTAATCTGTATAATACCATGTGGCTAGATATAAGAGCATCCTTGTTAGTCCAATAGAGGCACTTATCCCCACAGCACTTACCCCTAATTTCGAAGTGTGGCTACATTTTCATGTTAAAATTGAAGATCTAAGAGAAGGAAAGTGATGTAGACAAGCAAGTTTTAAAGATTTCTTCTTGACTATAATAAGTCTGGTTAGTGTTGCTATTTTAAAGCTAAGGCTATAGGATAAGGTTTAAGTGGTATCTTAGGGCAATCATTATATATAACTATATATAGGATTTGGGGTGAACCACAAGTATAGTCCTTTTGAAGGGTACCAACATTCCATAAAGCAGTTTTCTTGCGAGAAGTAGGTTACTGCATCTGTATCACACAAGCATTTTATTGTGATTATTATTTGAGGATATAAGTCCACAACCCCTGTCCCATATGGCTACCCTGGAGCACTGTATAACTTTTTGTCGAAGCAGGCACATGACTGCCCAACCTTTTTTTTTATTATTCCCTATTTCTTTTTGCATAGTACAAGAAGAAACACAATGGGACAATAATAACATTTAGGGTGTAAAATTGTCTGTATATTCAGATCGCATATAATTACTTGCAGCATATTGGGTATACTAACGTATCCAGCGCCACATTTCTCACATGGTACCTTACCAGGCCTGTGTTGCTCTGTCACTTGTTTCACCCCTCTAGTTCGTCAAGTATTCTTAACTTTCACTTTATCTATTGGCGATGGGTGGCGAGTGCTTGACGGCATGTATGCCCTGTTGTCCAACGTCTCCAGCATCCCTGACTGCGTACCTGCACTCTTTTCCTTGTTGATACCCATCCTATCGTCCTCGGATCCAGTCAGACATCAGGTGTGGCTACTCTGTGACTTTGGCTTTTCTCCTAAGCATTGGTCTCTCAGCTACCTGGTGCCCCGAGTTTTACCATTGCACCTCTCGAGTGACTACTTGCTCATCAGCTCTTGGAACTCATCTGACTCCTGGAAAATCAACCAAGGTAGCCAAGTGGTCCTAAGCTGTTCGTCTTTGTCCTGTAGGGATAGCGTCATGTCTTCCATTTCTTTAATATACAGAACATCTCCCACCCAACCCTTCACTGTCGGGGCATTTTTCTGTTTCCAAACCGGGGTACCAACCATTTGGCTGCATTTGGCAAGTGTATCAATAGGCTTTTCTTATACTTACCTACTGGTCGGTCGACTAGGTGTAGTATCTGGGCAGGGTCGTTCTGGATCTGAGCTCCTGTAAGTTTTGCGATCACAGGGATAACCTTTCCCCAATATACTTGAACCTCCCAACACCCCCCAGATGCACTAGCGTCCCCCTCTCCTCCCCACATCTCCAACAAAGAGGGTCCGTCGTTGGAAAGATCTTGTTGAGCCTGTCTGGCGTATAATACCATCTCGTTAGCAGCTTATAGTTGGCCTCTTTTATTTTAGTTGCTACCGAGGAGCTGTGTGGCAGTGTTGCCATCTTCTCCCTCTGTTTATCCGTGAAGCGTCTGTCCAGCTCTGCCTCCCATTCCCCCCAGAATGCTGGGGCTACCCCTGCTCTCCCGGGAGAAGCAAGTAAATCTTAGACATTAGGGGGTATGGTCCTGTCCTCCCAAGCACACCCTCTCAAAGGTCGTGGGCGGCCTGAACCTATCCCTTCTAACGCCCAAATATGACAGAAAAAGTTGAAAGTGTAACAGAGTCCAGGGATCTAGATTGCAAGTGGGCCACCTAGCTTTCAGCTCTCCCAGGGGGGACCATCCATTCACCCCAACCCGGTCTCCGCATCTAAGGGAGGACAGGTCTCCCCACCCTCTGAGACTGGCTTTGGGGCAACTCAGGGGCAGCGGAGGGTTTTATAGAAGTGATATCATGAGATCTCCTACTGATATTTATTTCTCTGGAAGGTGTCTAGGATAGCCAATATTGTGGGGTGCGTTGTAGGCTCCAACCTAGGAATTTCTCTATTCAAAGGGGCAGTGCCCAAGGGTATCTTAGCTACTGCTCCCTCCAGCTGAACCCACATTTTGGTTCCCTGACACAGTTGCCATTTGCATACCCTCTTTAGGTGGGATGCGGCCCAATACCGTTTGATATCCGGTAGTGCCACCCACCCCTGATGTTTATGTCTGCATAAAACCTGTATCCTCAACCTGGGCTTCTTTTTCTGCCAAATGAACTTCCTAAATGCTCTATTCAGTTCCCTAAAGAAGTGCATCGGGAGTCTGATTGGGAGGGCCTGGAATAGGAACAGCAGCCTAGGCAACACCGACATCTTGATAATATTAACCTTTCCCATTCAGGAAAAGGATGGGTAGATACCATCTCTCTAGGTCTGCTCGAATTCTCTGCGCAAGCTGCAGAAAATTTAAGGCACAGATGTTTGACAGTTGACCCAGCAGCTATGTCCCCAAGTATGTTATTGTGGAGTTTACCCATTTGAAGGAGAAGGACTGCTGCAAATTCCTTTTTGTGTCCACCTCGAGGGTTAGGTTAAGGGCTTCTGACTTTTCGACGTTTATTTTATAGAACGAAAGCCTTCTATAGATCTCAAACTCTTTCATCAGCACTGGAAGGGTGACACAAGGGCTTGTGACAAAGAATAGGAGGTCATCTTCATAAGCAGCTAACGTATGTGTCCCGTCTGGGGTTTTGAGACCCCTGACATTCTCATTGTGTCGAACCCTACACAGGATCAGTTCCATTGAGAGTGCAAAAAGAAGGGGGGACAGTGGGCATCCTTGTCGGGTCCCATTGCGAATGAGCACTGGGTCCGACAGGAGGCCATTCACTCTAATCCTTGCTGAGGGGACAGTGTATAAAGCCTCTATAAACCTTCTCATCCCTCCTCCTAGACCCACATGCCGAAGCGTCTCCTCCATGAATGACCAGCTTACCCTATCGAAGGCTTTTTCCGCATCGGTGGATAGAAGCATTGCGGGGGTACCTGATGATTTGGCCTCTACTAATGGCCGTAACTACATTGTCCCTTGCCCTCCCTCCCCAGGACAAACCCTGTCTGATCTAAGTGTACCACCTGGGCCACCGCTGGGACCAGTCTGTTGGCTAGGATTCTTGCATATAACTTCAGGTCTGTATTGAGGAGGGAAATGGGCCAGTAGCTCTGGAAGATTAAGGGGTCCTTACCCTGCTTATGGAGAACCGTAATGTGGTTCTCTACCGGAGAATGCGCCCTGTATCTCTGGATCCACTATCGTGTTCCAGGCCTTAAACATACGTGGTCCCAGGTCTGGGAGGAAGGTTTTATAATACTTAATGGTGTAGCTGTCTGGTCACGGGGACTTACCTGCTGGAGATTGCTTCACTGCTTCCGCCAGTTCCTCTACACTGATGGGGGCCTCCAAAGATTCTGCCACTTCCTTGGGAATTGCTCGCATACCCGAGTTCTCTATGTATTCCCTCTGCTTGTCTTGGAGGTCCCCAGCCCTGAAACCTGCAGGTAAGTTATATAGACTGGCATAGAATGACCTGAACGTTTCTGCTATCGCCTCTGGGGAGTGCTGTTTCTGTTGGGGTTTGTCTAGAATCTCTGCTATGAAATTTTGGGAGCGCCGCTGTCTTAGCTTCCGAGCGAGCAGGGAGCTATTCTTATTCCCATGTTCATAGTATGCTCGCCTGCATTTTTTTGATCGTGAATTTTGCCTTACTCCGAAGGACTGCGTTCAGGGCTTCCCTTGCCTGTGTCAGCTCGCCAAACCTCCGTGCCACCTCTGACTGTTTATGGGACAACTCTAGTCTTTTTACCCTCTCCAGTAGCTTCATTATCTGGGTTGTCCTTTCTTTTTTTATTCTGGTGGCATAATTGACCAGTAGGCCTCTGATCACGCTCTTATGTGCTTCCCAGAGCATTAACGGTGAGTAGGAGCTCGGGTACATGCCCCCTCCCGCCACTGTACGCAGTAAACTGTGTGAGACTAGGAGATAGTCAATCCTGGAGTATGTCCCATGAACCCTCGAAAAGGAGTAGTCTTTCTTTTTGGGGTTAGTGATCCGCTATGCGTCCACCGGCTGCACGTCATGTAGTTTTTCCTAAGTGCCTTAGGAGCCAACTGTGGTAGCATCGACTTGCCTGTTGATAAGTCCAGAAGGGGCTCGATAGCTAGGTTGAGATCTCCACCCACTATCACCTCCCCCTCTGCAAACTGCTCCAGCTGGTCTAGAGTATGAGTGAGAAACTTACATTGCCGTGGTTAGGTGCATTAATTGAGGCTAGTGTATACTTCCTGTGCCCTAGTAGACCTTTGACCATAATTACTCTTCTCGCTTCATCGCCCCATTTCTCCTGTACCTCGAACGGGAGGGCTCTTGCAAGCACAATTGCAACCCTTTTCTTTTTCATCCACTCTGCCGTGCAACTGGTGAACACCCATGGAAAATTCCTTTTACTCAATCGAGGGCATGCGTTGGTTTTAAAATAGGTTTCTTGAATAAATGCAACCATCGCTCCCTGCCTTCTCCATTCCTGCCAGAGAATGGTTCTTTTCTCTGGAGAATTGAGGCCCCTGATGTTCAGTGACACCACCCTCATGGTGCTCATTTCCGACCCTCTGAGAGGGCATCTACTGGCGGACAGACGCTCTTCTGATTACCTCGGTTCGAAATCTGGCTCCCTACGTCGTCAGGGGACCCACCACTCCAAAAGAAAAGAAGAAAAAAAAAGTGGGGGTTGTGTGGGGGAAAGGGTCGACTAGGGGTGGGAAAAGGGGTTTCGGGGTAAAAACAGAGATTAGTCAACTGGTGCGTCACTAAAAGCAGGCACCATCTATCCCGCCTCTTATCGTGAAGGGGTGGATAGAAGACCCAATGCCCTTAGGCTGTAAAATAGCCTCACTCTCCCATCTGGGAGGGCCTAAGGAACTTTCCAGAGGGGTGCACCAAGTCTTGGGGGGTTGCAGGACTAGACACATGTTCGGTGTGCGGGAGGTGCACTATGGTTGCTGATGACTGCAAAACCACAATACGACTCAATCGCCAAGAGATCGGTTTTGACCCTAACATTTTTCGTGGGCGGGGCGCCCGCCGAACTGTGCTCAGAGTCGGACTAATCGCCATGTTCATATATTATCGTCTCCAAGGTATAACATTAACTTCAGATTTAACATTTAACAAGGCCATCCACAGCCTTCTAGCAAGCTCGTTGACTGACCCAGACCACCGCCTCCTTACACCCCACCACTGCAACTCCAACCCAATCCGCCACCAAACCACCATATTAATGTGAGAAACTTGGGTGTGGGGATGAGGGAGCTGGGCCCGGGGGGCCAAGCTAGTGTGATCACGAATCTCGTGCTATGCAGTACTTAGAAGTAAAACAGCGAAACAAAATCTAAACCCAGGGGATGCGGCCCAGACCAAGTAACCAATGGACCACAGTCCGCTACCCAGCTCAGCCACCCCGGTCCCCACCGCTAAAGTGCTTATGCCTAGTGTTGGGGCCATGCACGCGGGGGGGGAGCAGTCCGGTGGCCGGTCCCAACCCACCACAGAGACCACTCCCGTCACCCCCATCAATTGGAGCTGGGGTGCTCCTCTTCCTCTCCAGCCTCCACGGGGGGCACCCCAGCTGTTGCGGCAGCCGCCTGCATAAACTACTGGTTCCTGTGCTGTCCAGTCAGGAATGTCGACCGCTTCTGCCTCTAGAAAGCAAAATAAATTTGGGAGTTGGCTAGGTGATTTGAGCACGAAGATATTCCCATTCCTCCGCACAATCAGCTGGAACGAGTTCCCCCATTTGTATACGGCTCCACACCATTGCAGTAGAGGCTTCAGGAGTCTGAATATTTGTAATGTCTGCCAGACAAATCTTGGAGGACAGTCAACTGTGATCCCCGGGTATGTAATGGGGCCTTTTCCCAGGCCTGTCGGATTAGGTCCTCCTTTATTTTGAAGAGGTGGACTCTACAGATGATATCTCTGTCTTGAGGGCGGGCCTCCAGCGCCCTGTGTACCCAGTCCAGCTCAATGTGATTCGTGTCGGGTTGGTCAAGAAGTGTGTTGAAGATAGATGTCACCACTTTCAGCAGGTCTTGGCCTCCCACCGATTCCGGAACTCCCCTAAGTTATTCCTACGGCTCCTATTCTCCACATCATCATGGGCCAGATACATGTCCCAGAACTGTCTGCTGTTGACTTTTGCTGCTGTTTCAGTGCTGATCCAGGGCCCTCTGTGTGGTTTCCACCCCATCCACTCTCTGGGTGACCTCCGCTACTGACCCCTGCAGGGACGCCAGCTCTCTTTTTATAGTCCCCTCCATTCTAGATACGTATCCCACAAATTTACTTAGTGTGGGTAGGCCTCTCAGGGCTTCCTTGATATTGACCTTTACCGCTTCTGCTATGGACTGGGATAAGAGATCCAGCGAGACCGTGGGGCTCGGGCTCCGACGGGGTTTGGGGTCCCAGTCACCTTGTCCCATCTGCTGCCATGAAACCGGGGCCGACCCTCGCGTGTCTCCTCTCTTGGTGTCTGCGGATTTGGGGGGGGGAACATATCTCCATGCCCATCTCTCGCTCCATGCCCTGTTTTGGGGGTCCGTTCTCTGGCCAAAGCCCCTGCTGCACCTCAAACTTGTCTGAGAAGGCCGGTTCCAGCATTGGGCTGCTGGGGGGTCTCCTGCTCCCATCCAGACCTGGGCTCATTGGGGGGGATGGGGAGCCTGAGAACATTCTGTGTCCCCGTGACCCTGGCAGCATCCCAGACGGGGAGCAGTTTTCGCCTCGGGGGAGGTTGGACAGCAGATGGTATCTCGCCTGCCTTCAAGGGAGTCCGGGCTACAGAAGCCTATCTCTAGGGCATATGGTATCTGTGAGCAAGCTGTAGAAGTGGCCGGGTAAGGGCTCACGGTGTCTCTGCCCCTCCTCCCCTTTGAGCATGGCTCCCTCCTTATCTGACTGGATGTGAGGGATGATCTGACCTGGGATCCACCGGGTGCTCCTCCTTGCCAGTCTGGGTCTCTGTGGACCTGCGCCGCCACAGTGCACGTGTGCTCCCGTCCCCGCACGTGTCATCTCCCTCCGCTCTTCTCAGACTGTCTGCGCGGCCCAGCGCTCCGGGCGTCCTTGTATAGGGCTTGTTGGTCGCCGCCCCTCGGACCACTCCTCTCTCTGCTGCTGTCCGCCGCCATCTTGGATTCTGTGGCCGGGCTCCTTTTCTCTCTCCCTGCTGCAAAGAACGTCGGAATGGTGCGTTCTCTCCCCCTCTGTGCCGCTCCTCGATGTTGCCCCCGTATGGGCATTCGCCTCCTTCCTCTTCCCGTCATTTGGGTCCTTTTTTTACTGTTACTTTTTTACAGTATGCTGCCTCACGCAGCCATGTCAAGCCAAGCCCCCTAACCTAAAACTTTTGACATTCATGCAGTTCAATAGTATTACTGGTGTAGCAAACTGTGAAGGTTTTCGTGAAACATAGCAGGCTGACAGCAGAAGGAGACCACAAGGTCCATCTAGTCTGCCCTCATGTGCGTGTATATTCTCATTATCTTAGAAATATTGTATGCTTATCAAAGACATGTGTAAAATCATGTTTGGATTGGAGAAATGTAACACTGCCCAAAAAGTACAAAGTTTGCCTGTCATGATTTATTTTCCACTGAATAATATCTTTCCACTTCCCATGTATTATTCATCCATTGCAGGAGAACTGACCGTTTCAAGACACAAGATGTAGCCAACAGCAGCAAAGATTTAGGAGGGCATCATGCATTTTGTTTCTACATTAAGGGCCTTATTTATGAATTGTGCCGTTTAGCATCTTTCTGGTGGCTATAGCACCAGTTTTGAAGCGCCAACATCTCCTTTTTTGGCACTGCTATTTTGGCTAGAATGGCGCTGGAAGTCACAGCCCTCAGTGTTAACTAATTTGCTTTGATTGTTGCACTAGGTATTGGCCAGCCTGTGTCAGCCCTTGCATTTAGAGTTTTAATATTTTAATACCCTACGCGGAGAAAAAAAATGTTGGTGTCAAAACTATTCAACCTTCAATTTAACACTGTCACAGTTCTGTACAAATACATGTGTGTAATATTATTTATAAGGATAAAACACTTCAATACCATTCAGTCCATTGTGCTCTATGGGATCTTGAGCTACAGCACCACTATAAACCAGCAAAGCTTCAACCAGAGTGCCAGACACTGCAATCTATATGGTGCTAGTGTTAAATTAGATGCATGCTGGCGGCCACATCGGCACTGCCTAGTTTCTTAGTTCATTAAATTGTATGCTGAGTGCCGCTGAGGCAAATAAAATGGAGCTAAGTGGTATTAACAGGCTCTGATGCTTGATAAATCAGACTCCCTAAGACAACTACCAATAAATACCTGTGAAAATTACATTCCATTGTATGACAGACTATAGAGAAATCTTTGACTAATATACTTTGTTTAAAATAGAAACATTTCCCAATCTGTACTTTTTTACAACTTGTCAGCAGAGTGATGAAAGTCAACATAAAGTGAAAAAGGAGCACCATGTCTGCTCACAATGCTTTTAAGCACTGTGGTTTGTCTTCAGACACACAAGTCACAAGCCCTGAACCATGATATGTTTCAATTTGGTGTCTGTCATTCCCTATCATATGCTGCTTGATTTAGCCAGAGCTGCTAATGAGCTCACCTGTTACAGAAAGTATACTAAGAGCTTTACTAAATGCTAGTAAAGCCACTGCCACTTTAACTATACAGAGCCACAGGAATATAAAAAACCTGGAGGAAAACAATAAGGCAGAACACCAAACCCCTGACAAATAATTTAGTTTTTCTTTAAAGTGGACCAACACCCTGAGGTGATCGGCCCGGGAATCTATAAGATTCCCGGGCCGATCACCTCACACACCGCGGGACATCCGAGATCGGGATGTCCCGCGTGGTGTAAACCCCCCCAAACCCCCGAAAAACCTTACCTCTCCAGCCGCTGCTTCCGCCGCCTCACTCGCGCTCCTCTAGACATGCGCGCGCCCGCGCCGGCTGTCTCTAAATGGCCGGCGCGGGCGCGCACACGTCAAGAGTGACGCGCGGGAGGCGCCGACGGGCAAGCTGCTTGTCCGTCGCTGTCAATCAGCTTGTCCGTCGGCGGTGAGGTAAGTTTTTTGGGGCTTTCTGGGGGGTTTCACACAGCGGGGCACCCCCGATCGGGGTGCCCTGGGGAAGTGGACCAATACCCAGGATAGTCAAAATCCTGGGTGTTGGTCCACTTTAAGACCACACATGATGCAGTTACATTTGTTTGAACTGCAGTGATTAGATTGCAGCCTCCTCCAGTTTAGTCCCCTGTAAGTTACAAAAGGATAGCATTGATTTTGCAGATGCTCGAGGGAAATTGTAAAAATATCTAGTTTCTATCAAACATGAAATATTTCCCGCCATTCACTTTTTAATACTTAATTGTACATATTACAGTTACATAATTCAGCAGTATGATATTGAATATAGAATAGATAAACCAGGAAAGATATACAGAGCTAGAAATTAGAATTATTTGTACAGGAAATTAATTAGTGCAGGAAATTGTCTTAGAACTTCATTAGATGATTATATATGAAAGGTGTGTGTTAAATAAAAGTCTCTGAATGTCTCTAATGACAACCTTGGCAGGAGATAAACAAATGGCAGCATAAAGCTCTTTAATTAAGCTCTATGTAGGGGAGAAACATGGCTGTGTTCATAGTGGTCCCCCCGCTGAGTCTTAGGCTGATTAGTTAGACGATGCATCTGCTGTTTCTAAAAGCCCATCTGCAATGAGCACGCATCTCGGGGATTACGTCAGAATGATGTCATCCTCTGGATTGATCAGCACTGGGTATTTAATGGCAAGTCACATGCAATACGTGATTCTAAAATGAGGTTTAAAGCCAGATCTGTTCATTGGTATAAACCAGTAAAACAACCTTTTGCTAAATATTGCATGCCCCCCCCCCCCACCCGATGCACTTCAAGCCCAGGCTCCAGGCATTGGGGGTGATAACCTAGGGCTCAGAGGCTGACCCCCTGGCCCTGCCAGTATACCAGCTCCTATGCTCTTTGGTATGGGTTTGTTGCTCCTCCATCAGGATTGTGGGCAACCTTGAAAGAACTTTTCAAACTGTGTTGTGTTTTTAATTAACTTTTGAACTGTTAAGGGGTCCTATGACCTCCCTATACCAGTTTAAGTTTGTGAGGCCAGGGATGTCGCAGAAAGGTGGGTGATTGCAGGTCTACATGGGGGGGTTCACACATTGGGGCATCCCGGGTTATTTAGTTGGCTGGCCCTGGAGTCTTTTAGACTGCAGGGATGATATTTCAGACGATAGGTCCATTTTAATTCCTTTTTATCTCCCATGCTATCGCCTGTGACTCTTTTTTTATCCCCCCATATGATTCTCTTTTTGCCTTTTTTAAAGTGGACCAAAACCCGAGATTTTGACTATCCTGGTTTTGGCCGATGCCCTGCTATGTCAACCCCCTGAATCCCCAGTAAAAGCAACCTGATGGCCAAGCCAACGGTGCATACCTAAACATGTGCCTCAAACATGCGGCATTGGATCGACGAATAAGTAACTTTTACCGGGAATCTGGGGTTTTTCACAAAGCAGGGCATCTTGCCCCAGGAAATGGAATCGGGCAGCCCTGGAATTTTATAGACTTTAGGGATGCTTTTGGTCCATCTGAACAAAACCCATGAATTTGACTTTCCTGGGTTTTGTATCATACCCCCGGGGCATCCTAAATTGAGATGCACACTGTGTGAAACCCCCCAGAAAGCCCACTTAAACTCACCTTTCCTCGCTCCAACTGTGCATGTGTGGGCTCTTGTCCAATCAGAGCCATTTGCAGAAAGGAAGTAAACGCGGCAAAGGGCTCTGATTGAAATCAATGGGGAGCGTGTGCTCCCACATCCCCCTTATCCTTGGTCTCGTGCGTGATCCCTGTTGCAAAGAATCAGATTGGACAAGAGCCCGTGCATGCGCTGTTGGGCAGGGGAAAGGTGATTTTTTTACAGGTGCCCTGGGGGTTTTAACACATCGGGGGCATCCTGATTTGGGATGCCCCAGAGTTTTGAAGTGTCCCTGGTTCCCCCCAACCCCCGTGATTATCAGCCAACCAGCTTTTACCTTAATTCACTGTCTGCTGGTGATCTAATGCTGCACAGTTAAAAGAAAAACGTCCTGCTTCACGTACTGTATTATATCCAGCTAAAACTGAACTATGCAGGGTGGAACTAATACATGCTCTTGCAATCGTAGTAGGCGGCTAAGCCAGCTGCCCTGCTACAGCCCACTCGTCTCTCCAACCACCTGCCTCACCTTCCGCCTTCCGAACGTTCGCTCCTCCCACTCGCACACCTGTTTCTCTTGCCGCCCATCCGTCCATCTCTCCTCCTGCCCACACACTCTTCTCTCCGCCCGTCTGTGGGGTCCAGAAGACGGCAGCCACGGTCCACCAGTTGTATAGGGTATATAGGGTCTGGCCAGTTGTCTACTAATGGCTTTTCTCATTGTTCAAAGGCAGAAATTGCTGTCATACATTTTACTCCCTCTGATGTGAGAATAAAATGAAAACCCTGCATGCAGAACAAAAAAAAATCTTGCATGTGAATCACATTTCTTATATGTGGAAAATATTCCAGGTGGTTCTCTGAAAATAGAATATTTCCTAAATGTAAGTTTGCCACAGTGTTTACTCATAAGCACTTTCGGATGGTGCTGAATCGGCCCTTATGTCTAGAGGATCATTTTCTTATTTTAATAATCAGGCCATTGAGAATAGACTAAATAATCACCAAAAAAGAAACTGTGCCAAGAAATGGGGTTCCCTTGTGGGTTTATACCACTTTGGCGTACACTCCAGTTGGCAGCACAATACTATTGGGGGGCACGCTGTTTGATTCTGATACAGCTTGTCTCCCCTTTTCCAAAACTTGTCAATAAACCTACTATTATAGAGGATAGTATAGATGTATAGTAAACACGGGTAATCTTGCCACAAAGTCACTCACCACCGCAGCCCACTTCACAACAACCCAGGCTGAAGCCTTGAACAACCCCGGCTGCGCTTATCACCGTTACTGGACCTGTAAGCAGTTTATTTACCAACAGACTGATGCCGCCACTCTGCGCAGTGTAAGAAAAAACACTTCTTTATTTGCACTCACTTAAAAACAGGTTTAGTAGTTAGACAGTCTTGAATATATAGCGTTTGTCTCTCTTCCTTTCTGGCTGATGCACGTTTCGTTGCCAGTGATGTAACCTCCTCCAGTTTATGCTCTTATACTCTCACTGTTCCAAGACCTTGCTCTAGGCAGCTATCTAGCCGGCATATGCACTGGCACATTTTAAATGCGCCAGTCATAAAAAGTCATAAAAAAGGTATATTTTATTTAAAACTTTGAAAACTTAATGTGGACCAAAACTCTCTTCGCTGAGCTGCATGGCCAGCCAAATGACTCTCCCTGGGGCATCTGGATTTGGGATGCCCAGCTAGGTGAAACCATCGCCCAAGATAACGCACCTTTCCATTCCTTTCCACGTTCATAGCCCATGACTGCATCCCAGGGCAGGAGAGCACCTCAGACTACAGGAAAACTTGGGGTTGTGGTTAGCGGGCGTGTCATGTCTGGGAATTTATAGTTATTAGAGTATTAGACTATTGCATAATATTTGCTTCTTTGATTGTATGATGGCCACTATTGCTGTAAGATTGTATTGTGTGTTGCTTAATAACTGCAGTGTGTGGCTGCCACTTCTATAGTTAGGGACAGATTCCAGGGCCAGCAGCAGGGATCTGTGTGTATGGTGTCCTTGCAGGCCAGACAACTGCTAGCTGATGGTGGCAGCTAGATCACACTGATGAGTGTGTGTTAGTTACAACTGTTCTGTTTGAAGTCAAGTTTTGTGGGAGTCCAAAGGTGATAAATGGTGGCCTGTGATAACTGGCACCATTGTACCCTTAGACACATGTTTCCTACCACTACATTGTCTATTGGTCTGGCTTTGGCTGACATTTTGTGAATATATATATATATACCGTATATATATATATATATATATATATATATATATATATTATTCTTTATTTCTCTTTTTCCACCTTGAAACATCCACCTTCCTCATCTGTTTCCCTTGTGTACGGATAGCAATATTTTGATTTAAAGTACAGATGGTAACATTTGGCTGGTACTGCTGCCAACAATTATCTATCAATATTTTACAAGTCAGGCAGAGATTTATGTTTCGAACTTCAATGTGTCTCTAATACAAGGGTTTGGTGATGCATTCAATTACCACCCATGGCTTCTTCATTTTGCTCTAGCTACTAATGCACCATATGTATGCAAGAAAGTGAGTGATAGCAGCTACACAACATGCTCACTAGTTTAATGTACTATTAGAAGAAACTGGCTGGAATAATGATCACGATTCCTCAATGCTGAGAGAAGAGTATCCTCATTTAGTCCTTTATGTCTTTAATCCAGTTTTCCCAATCCAGAGATGCAGTGCATTACACTGGCATTATTTACAGGTAGTGAGACTTTTGCTTTTATTCAAAATATGAGCTATCATATCCTATTCATTACTGGACATACAGTGTGCTTATCCAATTTATTGTGAGAGAAGCACAACATATATAATATATATATATATATATATATATATATATATATATTTATTTATTTATTTTTAATCAGTAGCTAAGGTTAAAATGGATGTACAAATGTAATCATTTATGTACATACAATCTTTACAAAATGATTCTTTACAAGTGCAAGTTACAAATCCCCATAGATGGAACATTCATTTCTCTAATGACTTGATTGTGCTTTGTGCCATCTTTTAATGCTTTCGTTGTTGAACCTGGCTTTTTCAAAGAAGGAGTCGTCTGTGTTTAAATAGATATTATAATGTTTTTAGAGGAATTTATAATAATGGTGTATGGATAACCATTTTTAAAAAACCTTTGGATACTCACATCAGCATTGAGAGAATCAAGTAGATTTCCATGGAGAATAGACAGGTGACTCTCTTTTAAATGGATATCTTCTCACAGTTTGGAGAACTATTACTGGAAATATGTAGCAGCTAAATGTAAACAAATATATATTGCTTCAATGATCATGACTTAATTATTAATAAATCATGTATCCAAGTTTTACTACTCAGCGATATATTATTTATACACTTTTACATAAGTAAAATATTTGCACACGTAAAATGTCTTGCACACACATGCGTGGTCAAGTTCTGAGTAAGCTCCGCGTCCACATGGCAGACAATAGGCATTTAAGCCCAGATCTTCGGCTGCGTCGTCGGTGAGGAGCCCTTTCTGACAGTTGGGTGTCTTCTCTTCATGATGGCAACGCCGGCATCCTACAGCAAAGACCAGGGGCCAGGCTGATGACCCCCTACCTGGCGTATCTAAGATGCCGGTGGCGTGAGGAGGCAGAGAGACCTGTGCTGATCTGCTGTCTGTGAAAACTGCAACATCTGGCGAGGGCAGTATCCCTGATCGAGGCTCGGCAGGAACTGTGAACACTTGCCGCCAAAACAAATGACCTGGAAGATCGCATAGACAACATGACAACAGTTCTCGAGGGATGCGGTGATCCAATAGAATAGCTGCCATCCGAGAACAATATCCTAAGCCTTAAGCTGATGCAGTAAGCAAGTTAGAAGATGCGAAGATGTATGTCTCCCCTGTTAGACAGGAAAAGATCCCTCGCTTGGATCAAACCCTACCTCCTCATCCGCTTTACAAGACTTATCTAGGTGGACTTTAATTGGACACTAAACCCAGTAAATGGACATCTTCTCACAGTTTCGAGAACTATGATTCAAAGATTGCAACAGGCCTGCTCGCTAAACCAAAAGGTAGTCAAGCCAGCAAGAGGATGGATGTCTCCCTTGTAGACAGATTTTGTTTTTTCTCTGGGTAGGCCTGGGCCACGGGGAGCCCGCTGAGTTGGGAGGTTGTGTGGTGGATTTCACCTGCTCTGTTAGCCAGTGGTGGGAAGGTCACTCTGTTAATCTTGATTCATCCTAGCTGTTAATCTTGATGCACACTAGTTACACTGTCTTCCTCTTGCAAAAACCTACTAAATTTAACTAAGCTTGCAATAATTCTCTGCTAAACTTCCCAGATACTTTTGAGGCAGTCAACAAGGAAATTGCTGAGTGCTTTGCACTTAAGGCAACTCCAGATATCCCAGACATCTTCAGGCACTTGGGACGAGGCAACTCTGGACTCATTGCTCTCAGAGTTAGCTCTGCTAGAGCTGCCACAAGCTTTGAGGGAGGATCTAGAGGTGGACTTCACGGAAGAGGAAATACTGAATACTATTAAAGAATGAAAGCCTAACAAAAGACCGGGCCCTGATGAAATTTCAGCCCATTATTACAGATTTGCAAAGGATCTGGTAAATTTTATGATGTGCCATGAGAAAATGGTGGCTATTGCAGAATTAGCTCCTTAGATACAATCCTAAAAGTGCACCTATACTCAGAAAGGAAGTTTATGTGGTCACCTTCTATCCCCAACCCTATGCCCCTAAGCAGCCTGTGTTTCTTTTTTTTTTTACCTCAGCCTTGGCCCAATATCCATAAAAACACCAGGAAAAAACAACTGGAATTAATTCAGTTAAAACCAAACTGTCACATAATGGCAGATAGGTTGAAGTGCTCCCCATTGGTGAGCTGTGTGTACTCTAACTTCATCATCACTTGGGGTGAGGCTGCTCAGCCAGGGAGCAATATGGCCGACTGCATCCCGCTTGTGGTGTTATTGGGCAAAGGCTGAGGTAAAAAAAGGACACAGGCTCTTTTAGGGCACTGGGCTGGGGATAAAAGGTGACTGCATTTGGACTCCATGGCTGCACGATTATGCTGCGCCCAACCTAGACAGGGAGCTGCTGGCTCTTTAAGAGGTGCCTCCTTTTCTCTTTCTCCTCTTTTCACTGTATCTTTTTTGTTCCCATAGGATCCTCAGATCCTTAAGTAGGCCGCATATGCCATCTGATTTTCTCTTTGCCCCCATGTTAGTAGGGTCGGGAGTTGTGATAGTAAACGTTTAGGTCTTGGTAATTGGGACTTTCGGGCATTTTGTCTCAATGGAATCGAATTAGGTTCCTGTCCTATTCGACCCCTGGCTGACAGCCACTGTTTGAGCCTGACTTGTATGGAGGAATTGTGAATATGTACTTTATGGTACCAAAAGTGCTGTTTAGCCATATTTTTGTACATTGGATAGTGCGCTGTTATGTTCCATTTTGCAATATGACGATGTATTGTTAAACCATTAATAAAACTTATTGAAAAGGTTTTTTTTTAAGGCTTTTATGCTCTGGGCAATGGCCAGGGTTATCTGAATATCACTGGTACGGACCTTAGTTTTATTGATGCATTGATTACATTTTCCCTTGGGATGGGATGCCTTTTCGAATTGAGGGGTCCGTCAACACCGTGCCAGGTTACTTCAGTGGGCAGAGGTGGAAAATGTTTGTTAATAGACCGCAGAGGAGAGTGGTACAGTAGTCAAGCCAGGATATGATCAGAGCATGCACTAGAATTTTAGCAGTGTCCTGTGTGAGAAACTCTTTTGGAGTTGGAGATGACAGGAGTTGGCTAGTGACTGAATGTGTGACATGAATGAGAGAGGGGATTCCACTATTTTAACATTGGTGATAAGCTGGAAGGAAGAAATCATAATGTGCTATAATGGTGCTTTATATATAAACAATAATATTAATATGGATTACAGTTTGCCAGAATGTGAATTAAAAGAGATTTAATTAAACAGATAAGGCTGCACTGGCGTTTCCTGGAGTATTTGATTTATGGACATTCAGCTGACCTACCCCTGCCCCTTCTGACATGTCTTGACTTTGGTGCAAATGTTTAGTGGTATAAGGGGAGTAAAGTCCAAAGAAAAAAATAAAATTCCCTGGTTTATGCCACAAAACCTTGTTCTTAATGCAAAAATACAGCTTAGGTTAATAGGCTTTCTAGTTTGTAAATATGTAATATTTTGTAAAGAATATCTAAAACAATCTGATATTTAGCTAAATCGGACATAGAAAAACTACTTGTGAATACAGAAGCACAGCAGAAATAATCTAAAATAGGTGTCATTATCCCCTTCTAGTCATTGGCAAGCCATTTCAGCAGCAGCTGTTTTGGCTAAGCTTTTAATTTACATTGACTTCAATGCAACAAGAAAAATGTAACATCTACTGTAATAGCTTACAACAATGCCTGAATGATCCAATGGTGTTAAAATATACGTTCGGGCTCTTGTAAGTTTCTTCATTATATTTTGTGTGAACAGTGTTCAGTTTGGTCTTTTTGCTGATGTAATTCAGGCATAATTGATGAGGGGATCAATAACAATAGAGCTCACCCTTGTGAGAAGGTACTGTGCAGGGAAGATATATGGCAGTTTTGTTTTCTAGGACTTAACATTACAGAAGACAAACAGCCTCATTACTTTTAGACTGGCCACTTTTTCAGCCTTTGTATTTTTTCTTTCAGTAAAGTCCCACGTGGCCATTATCTTGAGAAGAGGATACAATGGCCAAATAGTGCACCCCGTGCTTTTATCTCACTCTTCGGGCTTTCAGCCCCCCATCCTGGCCAGTGACAAATAGCCATCCTCATCATGGAGCATTGTTGTGCAATTACTAGGCAATCATTTAGGAAAATCCTCTCCTTATGTAGCTTACGGCGTGGACATTTTGAGTATCTTCTTTTCGAATGTTGCTTTTGAAGTCACTCACAGTCTTAGGCAGGCTATAAATCCTGTATCAGCCGACTGTTTTAAATTGTAAAAAAAAAATGTAACATGTTCCTGAATGATACGGTATGACTTTTAAAGTGGATCAAAACTCATGAAAATGAGTTGACTTTCTTTAGGAAATTTCCTTAGGGAAATACTGGTTTGTGATGCTCCGCAACTCTGTCTGCAGCTAAGCTTCCCCTCCAGACAATTTTTCTGGACAATTTTTCTGAAGCAAGACTTTTTTGGAGAGAATTTTTGTTTGAAGCAATAAATCACACAAAACTTCTCTCCAAGAGTGTAAACTTATGTAATTCAGCCGGGCTATTTTTTATTTTTATTTTTTTTTAAGCAAAGGGCAGGCCAGGTGCTGGTAAAATCCCAGGCTGGTTTTTGGCCCCAGTCTACCGCTGTGCACTGACATACTCACAAAAGACAGAGGATAGGAGGATAGGGCACCAAAATGCCCCAAAGATGGAAGGATGAACCCTCGCAGGACATTAGACACTGTCGAAAAGGAGGAATAAAGCTCCCGGTGCATGGACAGAAGAAGGAAGACGGGGACCGTGAGCAGTGAAATTAAGAATAATGAATGTTTTTGTGTGGTGTGTGTTTTAACATTCGGGGAGAACTGGAAAGGGTTTCAGGGGCCCCTTATACCAGTTCACAGGGTAGGGGGCAGCCATGTCACCTGTTGGCATTAGCTGGTGATTATCTGCACCCCAATTTGGGAAGCCGGGGGTAAGAAAGAGCCCAGTGCCCATCGGTAGGGGCATGGGGTTCTTTCAGGGGTGCCCACGGCCCGACTGAATTGAGCTTATAGTCTTAGCTGCCCTAACACCTGATCTTCTGTTGAGGAATTAAACGTTTATAGAGTAAATATGTTTTTAAGATTTTGTTTCTAGCCTGGAATACCCTGGCAATTACTATAGCTACATTAGAGCAACGGGAGACATTCAGCATCCCATTATGCATTATAGGAGTAGATATTATATTAATCCATTTTTATCTCCATCTACATTGTGCAGTAAATTGAATACCCTCAGAGTCTATTATTTCTTCTTTACTGAGTTGTCACTCTGCAAACACATGGTTAGATTCTGAGTGAACCAACCACAAATTTACAGCAGAAGCTATTGAAACACTCAATATATTGTAAAAAAAAATAATAATAAGATGTTATCAGTGTGCTAATGCACTTTTGCTTTGCATTTGAAAGGGTGCTATCAAGGATTGAATAAGCAATTCCAAGGTGCTATTGATTGCTCTGTAGCAGAATGGCTGTTTCTAATCTGCCATATCATCGTCACATAAGGCATTTTAGCCATCAGCTGCCAATCTTGAATAGACCTTTAGTGGTATTGTTCAGTTTATGTAGCAGGAGCAATTGCATTTTCTGACATGGCCATTATAGTATATGCGATTTCAAACTTGTCAGTTCAATAAAAGGACCCTAGTGTGAATAATACTTGGCAGTTCTTGTCGAGAGTAAACGTTTAGTGCATCATTTGATAATCTGTGACTGGTGTTCGCATGTTGTGACAAACAATCTCCCGTATATACTAGTGCATGCTTTCTGATTGAATACCTGAAACACAATATCAGACAGACACATCTACATAATCTGAAAGATTACGAATTAACCTTAAACAAACCTGTGACAATTGTGGCACAAATATTACAAATATTAGAACACACATGTGATGATGGTAATGGCATATACTTAACAAAAGTGTATCTCAGGATTGTTAATGTGGATCAATGATCAATATTAGCAACAGCTTCAGCAATGTTTTAAAATTAGAGGCCAAACTGACCATAATTGATTGTGGAGATTTGGTTTATATTTAGAGCTTAAATTTTGGACCATGTTGGGGTGAATGATGCCCATTTGTCATAATAAACCCATGGGCAACTTTCCCTACCTGTCTAAACTCACCAATGTCCTGGCTTATCTATATATATATATATATATATATATACATACATAGATTGGATATAAAAAGTCTGCAAACTCATGTTAAAATGCCAGGTTTTGTTATGTCATAAAAATCAAACCAACAATGTCAGAACTTTTTTAACCTTCAATGTGACCCATAATCCATACAATTCTATTGAGAAACAAACTGAAATAATTTTGAAAGGGAATATAACATAAACAAAAATCAAATAAAGTAGTGGATCCACTATGGAGCACATTGAAGGCTGCCATCAAGAAGTCACAACAGTGACCAAATTAATAGTGCAAAAATATTACCAAGAACTGCACATCCTTAAAAAATTGATGAAAAGACGAGAGGGAAATTGGTCTAGAAGGTGGCCAAGAGAACTACAGCATCATGTAATGAGCTGCAGGAATTTATGACTGGTTGTATACTGCATGTGACAACAATCTCCCGCAATCTTCATATCTTTGGGCTGTGAGATTGGATGGCAAGATGAAAGCCTTCCTTTTTGTACAAAGAAAAACATCCAAGCCTGGCTATGTTTTACCAAATCAAAAACTATTATAAAACTAAAAACCAGGGAATGGCCGTACAAAATCAACAGGCGGCTTGCGCGCTGCCCCTTATCCCAGGGGCGCCCTGTTCAACCTAAATAGTAACATGAAAACACACATAGATTAGGACAGTTGGTTGTTCTACAGGGCTGGCACTTAGGACTCGCCAAGCATTATAGCCAAAATTACAAATTTTAATCAATAACAAGTATGGCACAGGACACATATTCTACAAAAATACATGATAAAATGAACACATGTAAAATAGCAATTGCTGAAAAACGAACACACATATAGGGGCCCCCGCCAGGATAGACCTGGAATACCACACCTCCTCCACACACTCAACAAACACTCAGCTGGCCAGCTTGACAATCCAGGAGTTAAGTCCTCCAATTCATTGGGGATGCCAGGTGACAAGTGATTTGCAGGGGAAGCAGGTTAAATTGGATCCTCACAACGTCTCCACACTAGGGCTTAGAAGGAGGCTGTACACCAACGGTTTTCATATCCACACAATGTGGTAAAGGATAGAAGCCGATTTGGAAACACAGTACACAGTATGAGCCCGCAGGCACTCACGTGTCCCGTTAGGATAGAACTGCTCCACTGGTCCGGGAAAGCGATATGCTGCTAAAATGGCAGACAATGATGGTAAAGGTTCAAATCGCCACTCAGGCGTATCCACTTGTTGCCTTTGGGGCACCGCTGCTGCCGCCGCCACCGCCGTCACTTAATCAGCGCGTCCCGGGTACTGTGTTACATGCGCTCCCGGTCAGAGCAAAAAACAGCCTGCCGACATGAAGATTACCACCTGGCCTCACACATGGTCTCAATGCGGTGTCATCGAGGTGGGATGATCACAGGAAGTTAGGAGGCGTGGTCGGGGGTCGTCACCGACGTACGTTTCACTCCCCACTGGGAGTTTCCTCAGGGTGAGGGAGGGGCCGGACACACACAGGCTTTTATGCATATTGACACACCTCTTCATGACAGCGAACCCAGCCACAGCTGGGGCCGCCCAGTTGTCAATCAAGTCTCGGGTTAGATACACCCAGTCCTGCCTGGGAAGTTAGCTGCGGTGGTCACATTAACCCTTGCGTCTCATCCTCCACATTCCTTTACAACAACGTGTATTCCACCATTTCATAATTGTAACACTTAGGATATTCGTACTTCACATATTAATGTCCAACCCGGGGCACCTAAAGGTGATCATTATTAAAAGGATAACAGTGATTTCATACCATTCACAACAGCGCAAACATTCCTAAAATAGCACCATAACCAGCACATCAGACTCAGCTATAAGGGGGCTACAGTTTTGGGCAGAGGGGATAAGGCTCATCAAATATTTATTTTATTTTAAAGAGGAGAAGAAAAAAGGGGGGGGGAAGGGGGGGGGGAGGAAAGAGGGGGAAAGGGAGAAAAACCCCCCTTTTATTTTACTAGGTTGTAAGTAAATAAAATTGCCCTACTTTGAACCTTAGGCGCCCATATGCAGTTATTAGCCATATTACAGTGCCATAATCATAGAGGACCACCCGTGCCAAGACTACCCATACGAACTCATAGCTATAAATAGCCACAAGGACCCCATAAGGGGCCAGTCAAGATACAGGGACACACACACAGGCAAAAGAGATAATAAAGAAGAGATAAAGAGGGACTGTATATATATACACCGTGGCCAAGTTCAAGACAAATATACACAGACTACAAGGTGACAAACTAATAGCAATTACCTACAGTGTCCCCTATTGGTTCACAGAAAGGACTTTAGGCCCATATCAGTATTTAAGCCGTGTGGCACCATAGTGCCCAGTTCAAAAATCAAACGGGCTTCATGTTGAAGGAGCCTAGTATCTCTGAACCCTCTTCTACCTTCCATTTCCAACTTAAAAATACCACAGGCCCGCAGGCCAGACGGATCACTGTTGTGAAATACTCGGAAGTGTTCCGCCACCGGACTTTTTTCACTCCTTTTCTTTATATCTCTTACATGTTCCCCTATTCTAATACGCAATTCTCTTATGGTCTTACCCACATACTTTTTGTTACACGGGCAGCTCAGTAGGTACACAACATATTTTGAAGAACAGTTTATAAACCTCTTTATAAGTTGAGGACCTTTACTTTTAGGACCTATGTATGTTCTAGTTTTTTCTATGTAAGAACACACCTGGCAGTGTCCACATTTATGTGAACCCTTTAGCACCTTGGTTTCATTTCTTTCTACCATTTTCACCCTATACTCACTCCGCATCAATAGATCCCTAATATTAGCAGCCCTTTTAGCTGTCATAAGGGGTCTTGGTCCCACATGTTGGGCTATTACAGGGTCCAATTGCAAAACATGCCAATGAGACCTCAGGATATTACGAAATTTCTCCCAGTGGGCATTGTATTGAGTAATGAGGCGGACATGCTGACCACCACCCGCCTCCCTCAGCCCAGAGCCATGCAACAGACTATCACGGGGCGTCTCCAACGCCTTGTGGAAACAGGTGCGGAGGAGTCGATGGGGGTATCCTCTGTCCCTGAAACGACGCGTGAGGGTCCTGGCCTCCCGAACGTAGTCCCCCACTGTGGTACAGTTCCTGCGTATGCGCAGAAACTGTCCAAGGGGAATACCACGCCTCAGGGGGCCTGGATGATGGCTGGTGAAATGCAGGAGCGTATTTCCTGCCGTAGGCTTGCGGAAGGTGGTGGTGACCAGCCGGCCCGCCTCCTTAGTGATCCGAAGATCAAGAAATTCAATCGTTGTGGAACTCCATTTGAAAGTCAATCTTATATTTCTAAGGTTTTGGTTGAGTAGGGAGATGAACTCCTCCAGTTGTGGTACTGTACCCTTCCATATCAATAACACATCATCGATGTATCTCAGCCAGAGGGCGGCATGTGCCACGAAGGACGCCCGCCCAAACACCTCCAGACTCTCCCACCGTCCGAGGTGTAGGCAGGCGTATGAGGGGGCACATGCCGCCCCCATTGCTGTCCCTTGGGTCTGTTGGTAGTAAATTCCATTAAATTTAAAGAAATTATTCATCAGGACAAATTCCAGTAATTCCACAACAAATTCGTTGTAGGCCGCGTCCCCTGGACCCAACATCTCCAGTGTTTCCACCACCGCCTGGAGGCCCACCGTGTGGGGAATGGAGGTGTACATGTTTGTTTTACCAAAGCCTTCATCAAATCTACCAATAGCTTGTGGAAAAATGTTACAATTTGAATATTTTGACAATAATTGAAAACGTATTCTTGGTGCAACACTGCATAACCAAAATAACACCATAGCCATAGTGAGGCATGATGAAGGCAAAACTTGTGCTTTATTCTAGGAACAGTTCGAAATATGAATCAATTTAGACACAAAAGCTTCGACCCCCTTTCACACAGTAGCAATGCTCTGCAAGGAAAACACTATCGCGATGTTAAAGCACCTGTGATTGCCTTCCAATTCAGGAGCAATCGGGCCTTAGGACTAAAAGCATATCACTGCATCAAGAAGAAGCACCCCTAAATTATGGGCTCCGATGCAGCGGCTATCACTGCACTGCCCCCCTGCCTTTTGGTTATGTGAAAATTAGTTTCATCCTCTATGATGTTGACTAGGGATGAGCGAATCAATCCGGACAAACCCGGATTCGTTCCGAATTTCATGAGAAATTCGATTCTGAACGAATCAGAATTTCCCCGCGATTCGATCGATCGAAGTTTTCCTTTAAACTCCATTTATTTCAATTACAGGCATTCTAAAATGGTGGAAGCACATGTCTGGACATATCCCCTGGGGCAAGGTATCATGGGTAAGTCACATGCAGCCTATCAGCAGCCAGGAAGCCCGGTGACGTCACCGTGCTATATAAAGTGGCGGCCATCTTCCTTGTGCGCATTTCAGCGTTCTATTGCGGCCAGAGCACAGCTCGTTACAGACAGGGACAGAGAGTTAGAGATAGGTAGGGAGAGTCAGAGAGGCAGACAGAGCCAGGGAAAGATAGGGAAAAACCGGAACCATCCAGCCAGGGACAGCTTAAAAGTGACTTTTTTTTTTTTTTTCATTAGCCAGATCAGTTTTCAATTCAATTTCAGTTATTTGTGCTGTAAATCTGCCTTGCCACTGTGCATGCCATCTATGCAGTGGCTTATTTAACCCTATCTGTTACACACAAGCATTTATCATAATATATAACTGGATTAGTTTTAATATTTTTTGGTCTACCTTTAACCAAAAAAAACACCAGCCCACCTGGGTATCCCAAACCTGCACTTAGCAGCCTATCTGTTATACTAAATACACTTGTTGATCCTCCTCAGCTTAATCAAAGTATTGCATTTTGAATTGTTTTTTGGTCTGCCTTTAACATAAAAAAACACCAGGCCGCAGGGCATCCCAAACCTGCACTTAGCAGCCTATCTGTTATACTAAATACGCTTGTTGATCCTCCTCAGCTTAATCAAAGTATTGCATTTTGAATTTGTTTTTGGTCTGCCTTTAACAAAAATAACACCAGCCCACCTGGGTATCCCAAACCTGCACTTAGCAGCCTATCTGTTATACTAAATACGCTTGTTCATCCTTTCTCAGCTTAATCAAAGTATTGTATTTTGAATTGGTTTTTGGTCTGCCTTTAACAAAAAAAAAACACCAGCCCACCTGGGTATCCCAAACCTGCACTTAGCAGCCTATCTGTTATACTAAATACACTTGTTGATGCTCCTCAGCTTAATCAAAGTATTGCATTTTGAATTGGTTTTTGGTCTGCCTTTAACAAAAAAAACACCATCCCACCTGGGTATCCGAAACCTGCACTTAGCAGCCTATCTGTTATACTAAACACGCTTGTTCATCCTTCTTCAGCTGAATCAAAGTATTGCATTTTGAATTGTTTTTTGTCCTGCTACCAAAACACTAGGCCGCAGGGCATCCCAAACCTGCACTTAGCAGCCTATCTGTTATACTAAATACGCTTGTTGATCCTCCTCAGCTTAATCAAAGTATTGCATTTTGAATTGGTTTTTGGTCTGCTGGCAAAACACTAGGCCACAGGATATCTCATATTGCCAATTTTCATAGTATCTGGTGCAGAGAAGCAGTTCCTCACTTTATTTAGCTTCTTCTTTTTAAAGTAAACACATTTTTTATCGTACCTATTGCGCATTTCAAATACATAAAAATGTCAGGCAGACAAGTGCAAGGATGTTCAAAGAGGAGTGGCAGAGGCCAAGATTCAGCAGGCAGAGGTCGCAGCAGACTAGGAGCAAGTGGCAGCAGGAGTCACGGTGAGATACCTGATCTGCCAATTTCTGCTAGCGGTTGTGTCTCCACCAGTAACGCATCTGCCGTGGTAGATTGGTTAACTCTCTCATCAACATCATCACAAGTTACATCTGAGACCCCCAGTCTAGGGTCGGTAGGTTCCTCTGACACAACCCTGAGTTGGCATGCCCCGAGAGCAGTCCCTGTCCTCCCATTGCCTCTGTCCTACGCTGTTCCCTCCCCCAGCGACGTATCCTATGCTTTGGGTTCAGCTCCACTCTTTAGTGAGGAGGACGATCAGATAGAGGACAGTCAGCAGCTACTGCCCAGCCAAGAAATGGAGGTGGCTTCTTTAGCTAGGCAGACAAATAGTGATGTGGACAGTGTCGTGGGTGTTGCGAGCGTTCCTTCTCCTGCGCCAGACACTGTTGAGGAAACCGAGAACATCAGTGACGTGCAGCCACAACTCGATGATGATGAAGCTGATCGCACTTGGGAGCCGGGTGATGAAGGGGCTTCATCGCCATCATCAGGAGAAGAGGGGCGCAGGTTGCCCCGGAGTCAGCAGCTGAGGCAGGAGGGTGTTAGCAGCATGGTTGGCAGTCAGCATGGGGGCACAATTGTAAAGCCTGAAGCCAAACAGGGCCGGCTTTACAATTGTGCTCCTACAATTTTTGGGCTCCTGCTGCCAACTCCAGTGTGTCTTTTAAGCTATGTTTGGGTTGCTGCTGCTGCTTGCAACTCCAGGGTGTAATTCGGCTAATTTTTGGGCTCCTGCTGCCAACTCCAGTGTCTCTTTCAAGCAATGTTTGGGATCCTGCTGCTTGCAACTCCAGGGTGTCATTCAGCCATTTTTTGGGCTCCTGCTGCCAACTCCAGTGTGTCTTTTAAGCCATGTTTGGGTTGTTGCTGCTGCTTGCAACTACAGGGTGTAATTCAGCTAATTTTTGGGCTCCTGCTGCCAACTCCAGTGTTTCTTTCAAGCTATGTTTGGGCTCCTGCTGCTGCTTGCAACTCCACGGTGTCATTCAGCCAATTTTTGGGCTCCTGCTGCCAACTCCAGTGTGTCTTTTAAGCTATGTTTGGGCTGCTGCTGCTTGCAACTCCAGGGTGTAATTCAGCTAATTTTTGGGCTGCTGCTGCCAACTCCAGGGTGTGTCAGTCAATTTTTGGGCTCCTGCTGCTGCTGCCAACTCCACTGTCTCTTTCAAGCAATGTTTGGGGTCCTGCAGCTGCTGCTTGCAACTCCAGGGTGTGATTCATCCAATTTTTGGGCTCCTGCAGCCAACTCCAGTGTCTCTTTAAAGCAATGTTTGGGCCCCTGCTGCTACTTGCAACTCCAGGGTGTGATTCATCCAATTTTTGGGCTCCTGCAGCCAACTCCAGTGTCTCTTTAAAGCAATGTTTGGGCTCCTGCTGCTGCTTGCAACTCCAGGGTGGGATTCATCCAATTTTTGTGCTCCTGCAGCCAACTCCAGTGTCTCTTTAAAGCAATGTTTGGGCTCCTGCTGCTGCTTGCAACTCCAGGGTGGGATTCATCTAATTTTTGGGCTCCTGCTGCCAACTCCAGTGTGTCTTTTAAGCTATGTTTGGGCTGCTGCTGCTGCTTGCAACTCCAGGGTGTAATTCAGCTAATTTTTGGGCTGCTGCTGCCAACTCCAGTGTCTCTTTCAAGCCATGTTGGGCTCGTGCTGCTGCTGCTTGCAACTCCAGGGTGTCATTCATCCAATTTTTGTGCTCCTGCAGCCAACTCCAGTGTCTCTTTAAAGCAATGTTTGGGCTCCTGCAGCAGCTGCTGCTGCTGCTTGCAACTCTATGGTGTAATTCAGCTTATTATTGGGCTCCTGCAGCCAACTCCAGTGTCTCTTTCAAGCTATGTTTGGGCTCCTGCTGCTGCCAAGTCCAGGGTGTGTCAGTCAATTTTTGGGCTTCTGCTGCGGCTGCTGCCAACTCCAGTGTCTCTTTAAAGCAATGTTTGGGCTCCTGCTGCTGCTTGCAACTCCAGGGTGGGATTCATCCAATTTTTGTGCTCCTGCAGCCAACTCCAGTGTGTCTTTAAAGCAATGTTTGGGCTCCTGCAGCTGCTGCTGCTGCTGCTTGCAACTCTAGGGTGTAATTCAGCTTATTACTGGGCTCCTGCAGCCAACTCCAGTGTCTCTTTCAAGCTATGTTTGGGCTCCTGCTGCTGCCAAGTCCAGGGTGTGTCAGTCAATTTTTGGGCTTCTGCTGCGGCTGCTGCCAACTCCAGTGTCTCTTTAAAGCAATGTTTGGGCTCCTGCTGCTGCTTGCAACTCCAGGGTGTGATTCGTCCAATTTTTGGGCTCCGACAGCCAACTCCAGTGTCTCTTTAAAGCAATGTTTGGGCCCCTGCTGCTGCTTGCAACTCCAGGGTGTGATTCATCCAATTGTTGGGCTCCTGCAGCCAACTCCAGTGTCTCTTTAAAGCAATGTTTGGGCTCCTGCAGCTGCTGCTGCTGCTGCTGCTTGCAACTCCAGGGTGTGTTTTTCAGACACTATAGGGGCCCCTCATAGTGATGCCACTTCAACTCTCTGCAATTGTGCCGCTCTGCGATTCTATTAGCAATGCCTCTGATCTGCATGTGATAATTATTTACAGTATTATTTCACTAACCCAGCACACATCCTATGCGTGTTACAGCAAGGCAGAATGGTTTACAACCCTATTGAGGCTCTAGGAGGAAATAGCCGTTTTTAATAGCGATTCGTCGCGAACAAATTCGGGTCAAAACCATTTTTGTTGGAAAATTCGGCGAATCAGTCGAATCGAATTTTTCAAACGTTCGCTCATCTCTAATGTTGACACAAGTGTGTAATTTTAGCTGACATTTTTATAGTACTAACTTGTTTAGCTTACTACACATGACTTTCATTTCTTGAAAGCTCATCGTTTTAGCTGCAGCTCATGAAACTTTATCTGCAGTCTGGGCAACCAGAGTTCTTTTATTTCTTTCTCCTGTATTCTGGCCACTGGAGACTCCAATGATTTACAGTTGACCCACAGGTAAGAAGTCACAGAATAAAAACATACATTACATGGACTGTTGTAGTCATAATGTACATAATAAAACACAAATGGGGGCAATAGGAAATGTGTTTGTGGGTTTTAAGATATAGTGCCATGTAAGGTTATGTAATCCTAGACCTCCTTCAGTGAAAGTGACACACAGTGGACTGTGTGTAAATGATTTTACTGTAATTCAGCTGGATGTCTGAAAGTCTCTACTAATGGTATAACTTTGATACACAAATGCATATGTGGGTTTAATTATTTAAAAGGCTAAAATGTAATGGCACTATTAAATTCTTAATACATGTTTGCATATTGTAGATTTGATTCAAATGATTCAGTACAGCAACCAGTAGTAATAAACCTGAACATTACATGAAAAGTAGTGCTTGGAGATTGGGTACAGTATACCAAATGCACAGTGTTGAGTGAACATTCAACCATAAAGCGAATATAAGAGGCTTATAGGTATTAGGTGGGTAGAAAAGGTTTGAAAGAATTTGACAGAACAGATAGAGGAAAATGTGGAGTGAAGAGAGGGTCAGCCACTCTTTATCTTTTGGATTAAAGCAACTGTCTGGGCATTCAAACAAAAAAATATATAATCACCAGTCATCTAAAACCATTTCCTTCCAGTCTCCATTCTCTCTGCCTACAACAGAAAGTGTTTGCCAAAACTGCAATCCCTAACACTCCCCCTCTGTTGTAATCAATGAAGATGGGCTTTCGCCACTTACTGTCATAACATGGACATTCCCTTTAAATATGTACAGGGTTTGTAAATCCAAATCCAAAATAAAAGAAAAGGTAAATCCCCAAAAAAAAACCTTTTTTGTCAACCACAGCAGCTCTCGGCTGGTCCATTGCTCATAAACCTACTAACTTCTGAGAATGGGTCCTGTGGTGAGTACATGTCCCAGAATTTCCCGGGGTCTCAACCAATGCTCTCTTTGTTGTGACCCAGGCCCCTGTGTCAGTCACAATGCCTGTCAATCCCCAGCTCTATTCACTGCAAGAGTGGATATGCACAGTCTCTAAACTGGGCAACCCAATAGGCTTCTGAGCCTTGGAGCATCTTGGAGCTGCTTTTCATTTGGGTTTACAGACCCTTTAAAGAGGAAAATCACCCGGTAATTTAACTCTCCCCAATGTTATTCAGTTGGGGCATCCTGATTTGGGATGCTCTGCTGTGTGAATCCCCATGATTCAGCAAGGAAACTCACCTTTCCGTCAGCCAAACGCAGGCCGCTCCGTTTCACTGGGCTCTGTTCAGGTCTGCTGAGTGTAACGCTGACCACATCCCAGCTGTGGACGTGCCCACACCTGCCATTAAGAAAAGCCTAGTGTAGGTAGGTGCTCCAGCTAGAGGTATGTTAGTGATGTGGCATGGTGGGGGGGCTCTAGAAACAGGTTAGTGGAGGGTTTCAGGTTGTTTCACACAGCGGGGCATCCCAATTGGGGCTACCACAGGGACTCCAAGGCCTCCGATGTCCCTCTTTAGAGAGCTTCTAAAATAATATACATCTATTATGGCCTACGTAGTAATTGGGTTCAATGATAGGGGGCTCCTTACTATTGTAACTCTCATGATTCAGCATTTTTTTAGCAAAATTTTTTGGGGAAAGAATTTTCGTTTTTTGCAAGAACTCCCAGCCCAAATACAGTAATTGTTGCATTTTTTAATCATACAAAGATCCACAAAACATGACCTGTTGGTGGGCCTTGTAGGAGATGGTTGGGGACCACTGTCTTACCTGGCAGATCCATATCACGAGCCAACCATCATGATATTACTGTGACTGATGGTGGGTAGTGGCCTCTCGTTGAGAATGCGGATGTGCCCGGCGATCAGGCAGAGCGGGACATAAATCTGCCAATCAGTTAAGGCACCCAGCGCAGGACTAGGACTGATCATCTATGGGGGGACAAAGGGTAAGTATAACGTTTTCACTTTAAATTGAGCAGAACAGTACTTTCACAGATCTAATAGCCCTTTCTCCTATAATTCAGCTTGTTTATGTGTTATTTTCATTTAAGATGATCCTTTTAAAGAGGCACATTGCAGGTATTGGTGAGTTAAAAACTCCCCAAACTTGGCTTGCTTGGCCCTCCTGCCCCTTCGGTTTAACATTAGACAACTTTAAACTTACCTGTTCGGTTGCATTGCGCTCCAGCATCCTCAATCCCACACCATCTCCATAGGACAGCACCATCTTGCCGTCCCATCATGCTCTGCGCCGCTCCTCAGATCTCGCGCATGCGCAGTGTTACTGGATAGGCTGCAATGACACTCGGCGCAAATCCCGCAAGATTTGTAGAGGGACAGCGAAGGGTGAGTACGGCTAATGCTTGCAGTCTTCACTCAGCGATGGCTAAGTGCAGAGGGGCAAGGAATGCTGCCGGATGTCTGCATTTTAGATAACGCCTACATGCAAAAGGCAGCGAGGGATGTTTAGAGAGGAACATTAAAAAAGGTCTGATGTTTCTCTTTAAAGCAGACCTACATCCTCACACGTAACTTTGTGCCGGGGAGGGTCATTTTTCACAGGTAAACTAAACTAATTTAGCCTACACCCTGTGCCATCTCTATTCTCTCACCATATTAGGGTTGACTCAGCACCATTTTTTTAACTTATGTTTTTTGTGAGTAAACAATTTTTCTCATGATTTTTTCTCTCTATTGCAATTCAGCCCCATATTTAGCTGTGCAAAGGTTTAAAAAAATGCGCAGCTAAAAATGGTGTTGAATGGCCCTGAGAAAAACTCATGAAAAAATGTGTTTACCCACTAAAACACTTAAGTAAAAAAATACTCAAAAAGGTGACGAATCAACCCTATTGAGTCGCTGGCGGATGTGCTGAACAACGAGAGCAGGAATGCAGCCGTCATTCAGTGCTATCTGCTGGTTGCTGCGTTTCATAGCCACGGGAACCCAGAAGAATGTTTGTATATAGCACCGCTCCTCGTGTCTTTGTGGGATTTACACTGTAAATGCAACACAAATCATGAAGTCCCCTAGAGATTTTTACAGTAAACCAAAACTCTTTTGTTTATTCCAGGAGCATTTGCTAGGATATATATAATATAAGTCTATTTTGAAGGACCCCTGGAGATTTGTTTACAAGCAGCTGATTTGACTATGACGACCCCAGTCACAACCTTGTTTGTCACAAAGCCGATTTTAGTCCTTGAACTCTGCAATTAAAAATTGCACATATGCTAAATTATTTGGCACCCCAGGTCAGTCGTGGTCGCTCGAATAACGCACACTCTATATATTCTTATTTTCTGGATGTCCGTTGTTCAGCCTTTCTCTTGGCTAAATGCAGTGCCTCCCTAATGACTTCAGATATACCACAGCAAATGCATAGGATATGGCAGTGCTCTTTTTGATTTACACCAATTTCTACTCAAAGTAGAATGAAATACTTAAAGGACCATTGTAATATAATGGTGTCCTGTACTGCTTCCTTAATGTTACCAGATTACATTAATCATAAATGTCAGCAGTGTCATAGATGACTTCTTAACTTCTGACAAAAAGCCATAATCTTGGCCTTTTAAATTCCAAGGTCAAGGAGAGACTGTAGCATTCCGAATAATTATTAGCATTATTTTACACTGACATTTCAGCCCTGTCTGGAGTTCTGGCCCAGCAATGAAATCAGATGTCATCTTTTCTTTCACTGGAGGGATTTGCCCCAATTAAATCTGACTTTAAAGATATTTAAATCTCTGTACTAATTTGCTGTCTTTCCTTTTTTATAAATGGAAATAACTTCATGAGGAAAGGAACTTTCATTAAAGGCATTAAAGATTTACAGTGACAAGAACAAGCAATTTTTAAATTCATTTTCTCCCTCTGGGCTACAGTCATCGCGGCTATTCAGTGAAAGTGACGTGGGAGTGATGGGACAGAAGGATACATGTCAGATTGCATGCAGGTCTAAACATTCTCCTTTCACTCATGACAACAGAAAGGTCACGTATAGAGGATTTATTCTTGCTGTCTTCTAGGAGATGAAAACCATTCAGCTAGAAAGATTTCTTAAAGAGATACTTTACAAGTTGAAGCTGTAAAATATACTTGATTGTGCAGATAAAAGCTGGTAAACGGCATCTTTGAAATTGTTTTTCTTAACCTAGAGAGTAACCGCTAAACATTTCAAACCAAAAATTACAAGTTTAGGTCCATCTTGATCCCTATATGGCCCCATATGCTGACCCTCTGGTGTCCCACATAATACATGTGGTGGTGGGGGAAATAACAACCGCGCTAGCCTACGCCATTTCCAGACTTATAGTACAATTTCAGTTGCTGCCCGGCAACATACACTGCGCCACTCTCTCATCATCAGTCTCTTCCTGGCTCCCTCTGACATGGTGACGCCCCCGCGCCCTAAGTCACGGTGAGCTGCCATGTCCCTTCATTGACTGCAATGGAGGGGGGGGGTGGCAGCTCACTGTGCATGATGGCGGGGGTGTTGCTACGTCAGAGCGAGACAGGAAGAGAACAAGAGTTATTTTCACTCAATCCCTGCCATTGTGTGCTGAACTTCCTTTTGTGAATCATGGTACCAGGACAAGACCAAAGCACAACGCAGTATTATTGTGTTTCCATTCTATTCAGAATTGCATGTGTGAGGTCCGTTAATAATGAACCATAGAAACATAGAGACATAGAAGGTTGACGGCAGAAGGAGACCATACGGTCCATCTAGTCTGCCCTTATGTGTATACTGTATGTACTCTTTATCCTAGGATAGATGTGTGCTTATCCCAGGCATGTTTAAATTCAGTGACTGTTGATTTTTCAACTACCTCTGCTGGAAGTTTGTTCCAAGCATCTACTACTATTTCTATAAAATAATATTTTCTAACATTGCTCCTGATCTTCCCCCCGACTAGCTTCAGGTTGTGCCCCCTTGTTCTATCATTAAGTTTCTTTTTAAAAACACTTCCCTCCTGAACCTTATTCAATCCTTTCACATATTTAAAGGTCGCAATCAAGTCCCCCCTCTCCCTTCTTTCCTCCAGACTGTACAAATTAAGTTCCTTAAGTCTCTCCTGATAAGTTTTAAGTTTAAGTCCTTCCACCATTTTCGTTGCCTGCCTTTGGACCCCTTCTATTTGAATAATGTCTTTTTGCAGGTAAGGTCTCCAGAACTGCACACAGTATTCTAGCTGTGGCCTTACCAGGGCTCTATACAGCGGCATCACAACCTCCCTCTTCCTACTGGTGATGCCTCGAGCTATGCAGCCGAGTATCCTGCTTGCTTTTCTTACTGCCTGGCTACACCGTCCACTCATCTTGCAGCTATCAGTAACCAGTACCCCTAAATATCTCTCCTCCGAGGTCCTGGCTAACACAGTGCTGCCCATACGGTACTCAGAGCAGGGATTCCTTCTACCCAAGTGCAGGATTTTACATTTAGAGACATTAAACTCTAGTTTCCACAGTTTTGACCATCTATCCAGTATGGATAAATGTAATGGTAAAAATTAGGGAACTGGCACAAAATGTCCATTCTTAGTGTATTCCAGGTCAGGGCATTGTGCTAACCAGTAAGTGAAAAAGTCCAAGTATATAAATATTGCTAAGCAAAATTTAGGCAATAAAACACAAAACCCACTGTAAGATGGAAAGATAAAGGTTCTTTACACAAAATTGGAACTGTACAATTATCCAGAATGCTGAAGTGTTGAGGTATCTTTTCACTGAAGTCGAGGCCGTTACCTTAGAAACAATGCCATTATTCCTGCTCCATCCGAGCTAGTTATCCCCTGGGGAAAGGTGGGTACATTTTATTTTAAAAATACAGAGAAGAAAAATGTGACAAATCTTGTAACCAATGTTCCCTCACATAAAATTCAATCATGGTTGCCTTTGGGTGTGAAAACCCAAATAGTTTCACACATTCAGCCGATCGGCTCCTGAAGCAAATAGACCCCTGTTTGGCTCATCACTAATGAGGATCATTATCACCTGTTTGGTTTAACTGGTTAACTATATTCTTAACTATAATTCCATACTTCGCATTTTGGGAACTTGTGCAAATAAACTGTTAAAACGTCTATTTTAATAAGCATTCTTACTTTGTAGCATTTTCCCAACCTCCCAAAAACATATATATATATATATATATATATATATATATATACAGTATATCAGGTTAGAAAATGGCTACTATAGTAAATGACGCAGTCAAGTAATAGTAAGGTTATGGTAAGCTGTTATCCAGATACACTTTTCCACCAGATGAAGTGGGATGTTTGATGTTTGTTGGATAGTGCGCTGATGATTTAAGAGAGTGGCTAAATTCCCCCTCAGCTTTAGCATTCATCACATTCTAGCCCTGCCATTTTCAATCCATTGTATTTCCCTGTGGAATATCATGTTCTGTAAGCTGTCCTGACCCTCAGAACCTCTGTCAGTTGGCTGTAGACTGATGTACCTTTTTGGTGATCACAAAGCTCTGGGTTTGACCTCTTGCTGCAAGTTAGCATACTTCTGAGGTATGGACTGTCAGGCATCTTCAGCCATAAAACTTGGAACATGTGGGATCTGGACACTTGCAATAAATCCACTTATCAATCTGTTCATTTGGGCTTTATTATACAGAAAGTTTCATGTTGTTGTGCTTGAAAACAAGCAGACAGTTCAATGAAGCGTGGAACCTGAAAAAAATAATACGATTTCAGAAACATTGGCCTTGATTCAACAAAGTCTGTAACAAGAAATTAATCTGTTTTATGAGAAAAAAACACTACATTTGTAGCTTTTACAAATTCTTGTGATTCAGCAAACATGCTTCATTTTCTACACTGTTTTTTTTCACTTGTCTTCTCTCATAAAGTGAAAAAAAATACAACTGAAATTTACAATTATAAACATTTAGTGTGATTCAGCACTGTTATTAGCACTGTTTTGAATGAATTATTTACAGGTGCCCTGAGCAGGTGTAACAAATTCTAAGCACATTCCCTTGTGTTTTTTTTACCTAAAAAGCCAAGTCAGCAACTGTCAGCATGTTTTTTTTATTAGTGTAAAAGACATGCGGAATTAACTTTATATCTTTTATGACTGTTTTAATTATAATTTTTTTTTTTAAAAAACAACTGCCAAAACCCCCGGCAGAGCACCTAACTGGGCCAAAGTCTGAAGGAGCTAGTGAGTTGTCAGGACCAGCCTGATAATTTGGAGGGGAGGGACCATGATTTGTTTTCATTTTGATTAAAACAATAAAAGTAAATGAAGAGAAAATTAACTTCAGTAGGTCTGTAGGAATAAAACGTGCACAAATGCAATAGCAAGTCATCCAGCCGACTTTCCCAATAGGCAATGTTGAATTCACGCATAAATCCAATGGGGTGAATAACAAAACATGTGGCGCAAAACATAACAGCAAGTTCCGTTGCCTTGATTTATTACTCAATAAATCGCGTTAATCGATTAATTTTTTTTAATACTGTTTAATAAAATATTAAAGCTGACACCCCAGGAAAAGCACTAACCTTGGGCAAAGGCTCTGAAGCCGCTAAGTGGTGAGGGCCCAGAGCAGGCTGTTCAGGTTTTTGCCCTTGGGTTTACTATGCCTGGTGCACCAGTCTGGAGGAAGGGCCATGATTCTTTTTTAATTTTATTTGAAACAGTTACAAAATAAATAAAGTTAACTCCTACATATCTGTAGGAATAAATCTATGCAACTGCGATGGCTGTTTCAGCTTTCCAGCTGCCTTTCCTGATAGTGGGATGAATAACAAAACATGTGAAGCAAAAGAAAACAGCAAGTCCAGTTGCCTTGATCTATTATTGAATACATATCTAGCATTACATGGATGAATGTGATCCTTCATAACAAAGTGACTACTTACACAATTGCATTAAAAAACAATTGTCACTAAATCACAATAACATATTGCATGGGGACGTCACCTGATCATTCTGAAGCTGTGTGAAATGTACAAAACTAATGCACCATTTTGGGTAAAAGCTTCTCATTACTAGAGACGCTTTCAGAGTTTTTAGAAAAATTAGAGCTGATTTTCCAGAAATTTCCGCTTACTAAAGCCATTTTCGCATGGAAATGTACATTTTTCACTCACATTTTTGAGCCTATTCGACTGGACTCATTTAATTAGTCAGCTTTGTTGATCCACTCGAAGTTAATAACGTTTTTCGCATGCAAATCAATTTTCCATCCAAAACTATTTTTTTTTTTATGTTTGTTGAAAAAAGCCCATTATGTCCATGTTTCAGTTGCTCATTGATGGCAGCGGTTTAATTCAAACACAGATTTTACAAGACAAAACCACCAAGAGGTGTTGGTACACAGACTGTTACTCACTAGCGGTGTACTGAACCAGTTTACATGATCTAAATCTATAGACAGCATTCCTCATTTATATAGTTCCTGCATATTAAAGCTTATCATGATGACTTTAAAGCCATAAAGAGGAGCAACTACAGTCTATAAGACTCCCTTGGGATCCCCTGAAAAACTCTCCTTTCCACTGACCCACGGCGCATGTCGGTCACCTTTTATCTGTGTGTATCCACACCAACCACTCAGAAACAACTGGAGTGTGGCTTTAGGAAGCAATAGATGCAGCCAACGGTGCAATCTCCATTCAGCTTTGTCTGCTGCTTATTGTCCGGGGAGGGGGGGCATATATATCCCCGACAGGAGGAACAAAACCCAGAATAATGAAAATCACAGGTTTTGTTCCTCTTTAAGATTTAAAAGACAAACCTCTTTATTGGAGGCATTTTTGGGCAGTGTGTGTGTATATAAAAATCAATTTAGGGTTGAGTTTCCTTTAAAGGTAATGTACCTTATGGCTGGCCTGGATCTTCATTACTTAGTAGTTTAGTTTATAAATGACTGCCGGTCTACTCGCCCCAAGCATCATGCCTGCTATTGGAGAACTCCCACACTGCACTCTGCATTACTTTGCCACGTCTGCCAGTTCACCACCTGCCATGAATAGTCACAGGGGGCAGTAAACTGACAGCCAATGGCTAGGGACTCACAGAAGCTAGGGACTGCTTCTGTGAGTGGGTGCACAGAATCAGGCTTGATGTGGGGTTATGCATAGGGGACTTCCAGCAAACCCTGTTAACTGTTGGCAACGATGTGGGGTAGTGACAAAACACAGAAATGTTTTGGGGTGGGGGGCACAATCCTCTCGCACAGGGCACCTTCCATCCTAAGGCCGGTCTTGAGGTAAATGATGGAGATCTGGACTGGGCACAAATGTAATTACGGTAAGAATAGATTGAGTTTTTGCTTATAGATGACCTCTAAGTAACATAGACCAGTGTTCTATACAAGACCCTTTGTGTTATAAGGCTTAAATTATATTGTTTAAATTTGCAGATGAAGGTCCTTTATTTAGATGCCCATCCTGAAATATATTGGCTATATTATAAAATAGTGGATATATTGGATGTCTTCATACACACCTTCAAGGTTAATAACAAATGGAGCTGTAATATTCCGATTCAAATACTCAGGCAGGGAGGACAGGGTGGTTCAATGAAAGAAAAAGGCATAATGAAGAAGGTATAGAGTGCGAGTCATCAGGTGGGAGTATATTATGGGCCTGGGGGTGAGATAATAAAAACAGCAAGAATAAATTGCATGAAGGTGGCATAATTAGAGTGGATAAAACACATCTAGGACTAGATAAGTTCTTAAGTCCACTTAAGTCATATGAACATGTATTTTTCCGGTCTAAATATCTCTGTATGATTATTCTTGGATGTCTACAGGCTGTTTTACTTTTTATGTAGCTAATGTTCCTGTTCTCATCTCAAGTAGGCTTGAGTTGCGGTTATTGTTTAGGCTTAAAACACAGCTCCATTCTATTAGTATATGTGGAAAGGAGCTCAAAATTATCGGATATTAAAAATCCATATAAACATGTACAATAGCGAAAGGAAGGGTTACTTAGACCCCAACTGAAATAAATTCCCTCCAAGCTTGTGGTTTTATTCTGCTGGTAGAAATAAAACCCGGTTGTCACAGGTTTTTGAGCAAACCATTCCAATTTTACAGGGAAAAGCTACTTACCTATATATGCTTGACTCCTAGGCCAGCTGGTTGGTAACAGTAACATTAAAGGGAGAGTGTATGCTTTTGTATGTGCTCAAGGTTCTAAACTGATCTAATTTCTCTCCCAATTTACTCCAGGCTGCATTCAGTAACAAATGGGTTAACTCTTGTGGACTGCAAGACAGAGGTGTGGCTCCTCCCAGTCTATATACTTCTGGCAGCACTTCCACAATCCAGTTTCATTCTTGCAGTTGGAACTGGACTGTGAAGGTGTACCTGGAACGCCTTGCTTCTAATTATTTTATTTAATAATAAATAATAATTAATTATTTTTTGTTTATAGGATTTACTGAAGAAGTGGGGGAATTTAGCTCTGTTTGTCTTTTTGGCCCTTATAACCCACTAATCTGTTGGACCCACGATACCTCCCCAGCTATGCTGTGATACGGATCAGGGTGGTAAGGGTAAGCACCAGGGTCTTGGATACTTTGTCACTTTTGATTTTTAAAAAAGTTTTCACAGTTCTGCTTTAAGGAAAGGTCAGCTGCAGGTTTGTTACTGGTGAGCCCGCAGGGGGACCAGGGGAATAATTTCCTTTTTTTATTGCTTTCCTACAATTTTTTATTTTTCATGTTGGCACTTTAAAATTTTTGAATGTCATGCTCTTTCCAGCGAGGGGGCAGAGCTAGGGGGCAGGAGCAGCTTCCCTCCATCTTTGCATCGAGGGAAGATCGCTGCCAGGTTATACCGCCACTGCTGGTTCTCACTCCCGCTTGCGACTCTCACCTTTCCCGCGAGTGGGGCCGCTACTTCAGCTGTGCTGATGGTTCTCTTTTTGGCTCATCTTCCCTGCGAGCAGGGCCACGTCCTTGTCCGCGCCGCCGGTTCTATCGCCAGCTTGCGGCTCTCATCTTACCCGCAACCGGGGACGCTTCTCTGGCACGTCACTGCTTATTTCCACTGCGGCTTGTGGCTTTGGCCAGCTTCCCTGGTTGCATACCGTCGCCTCTTCACACGGACATCGGGGCTGCTTTAGGGGTCATTGCAGCTTGGTCCGGCCAGCTGCCTCTTGCAGCAGGGCCTACACTGCTGGGTTGGTAGGTGATGATTATTATCATTATTATTATCATTTTGGGAAGGGTAAGCAATATTTGGTGGTTCACTCCTAAGGTCTCAGAGTAGTCACTTATGACTATCAAGGCCTTAGGCTCTCAGGGATTCTTTAGACTTTATTATTATTTTCCAATGACTGAGTCATCCAGGGTAATTGGTCCTTTAGCAGACAGGTTTACCCCATGTTCAGTATGTATGCAAGGGCCACAGGACGAGGACAGCACTATCTATAGGGATTGTACTACAGTAGTAGTGGACCCTTAGAACCTAAAGAAAAAGTAGCCTTAGTTTCCTCTGATTCTGAAGAGGATCTCTTTTGCTACCATAGTCTCTCAGGATGAGTTATCAGAGGAGAAAGCCTTTTCCATTAGGGAAGGAAGTGATTCGGATTCAAAATCCTCTACACAAGAAACCCCCAAGAAAAAGGGGAATTGTTAAAGTGGACCAACACCCACCGGTGATCGGCCCGGGAATCTATAAGATTCCCGGGCCGATCACCTCCCTCCCCGCGGGACATCCGAGATCGGGATGTCCCGCGGGGTGAAACCCCCCCAAACACCCCAAACACCTTACCTCAGTTTCAGCCGCCGCCGCCTCCCTCGCGCCCCTCTAGACGTGCGCGCGCCCGCGCCGGCCGTCTGTGAATGGCCGGCGCGGGCACGCGCGCGTCAAGAGGGACGCGCGGGAGGCGGCGGCGGAGGAGCCGCTTGTCCGCGGCTTGTCCGTCGGCTCGGGGAGAGGTGAGTTCGGGGGGTTCGGGGGGGTTTCACACAGCGAGGCACCCCGATCGGGGGTGCCCCACCGAAGTGGACCAAGACCCAGGATAGTCAAAATCCTGGGTGTTGGTCCACTTTAAGCCGGAAAAACAGAGACTGTTTTTACCTGAACAAGCTCATTATTCCAAACTGATCCAAAAAAGAATGGCAGATGCCAGATAGTCTTCTGACCATTCCTAGAGTACTAGATGCTAAATATCCTTTTTTCCCCTCAGATCTTGATTTATGGACTTCCTGTGGTAGACGCTCCAGTCATGCTTTTCTATTGTAGGGCCGACCTTACGACCAGCCTGTGTCTCATCCATAGCATCTTTGGCAAGCAGAAAGCATTGGATTCCAAGACTCATTTGGGTAATTCTAGGAAGACATGCTCCCAGTTGATCAGGACTGGTATGGATATTTACAGGTATGTAATTTCTGCTATTGATGATTTGATTAGGCTTAGTGCCAGAGGTTTAGCTCTGCTTGTAGCTTAAGGCGTGCATTATGGCTAAAGCTACCTCTAAGAAGAATCTGTTTGGGGAGAACTTGACATGGTAAAGGACGTTATTGGGGGTAAATCTGCTAGGCTTCCACAAAAATGGAAGTCTGGCACTTTGTTTTGCAGGGCTTCCAATCCCCTTTTTGTGGGGGTAGAGTTCCATCTCTTTGGGATACCGAAGAGAATTTTGGAATAAAGTCCCAAAATAGGGCAAGATCTCTGTGGCAGAACAAAGAAAAACCCTCTTCATAGCCCTCTCAGCAATGAAGGGATGCCCCCACCCTTGTGGGATGGTTTCTGCACTTGCTCTCATTTGGAGGCTCCATGTAACAGATCTTTGGATACAGGAAGTGGTATCCTCAGATTACAAGATCGATTTAGGTGCCAGACCTCTTTGGAGGTTCTTTTGGTCAGGGGTATCCTGAATCCTGGAGAAAGCAGAAGCCTTGAGATCCTGTAGCTCACCTTTTTACAGGTTGGAATAGTCTGTCATGTTCTTGTCTTAGAAAGGTCAGGATTTTTACTCCAAATTGCTCATAATTCCCAAGAGTGATGGTTCTGTGCACTAATTATTAGATCTCAAGGGCCTTAACAGGGTCATCTGTCTGAAGAAATTTCACTTGGAATCTTTAAAATCCACAGTGATGTCACTTCACCTGGGAGAATTTATGAGGATATAAAGGATGCATACCTACATCTTTCCGGGTCATCAACAATATCTGCGTTTTGCTGTAAATGGCCTACATCTTCAGTTTGTGTCTCTGCCTTTCGGCCTATCGTCAGCACCAAGGATGTTTATCAGAGTGTTGGCAGGTCTCATGGCCTTTCTGAGAAATCAGGGGATACATATAATCCCTTACTCATACTGATCAGGGCCCCATGTTTTCAGACTGTCTTATCGACATTAGATTTGGATGTCAGCTATCCAAAGTCGTATATCATAGCTTCAAGAGTTTTATCTTTCTTGGGAATGTCATCAGACACAACTTAGGCCAGGGTATTTCTTCTGGGAACAGGAGAGACTTTCACTTCAGGCCCAGGGTACAGGATCTCTTGATCTGCCCCCACCCGATTCGTCCAGGATGCGTCTGTTGGGCCTGATGGTGTCTTTCTTCGAGACAGTGCCTTTTGCACAGTTTCACACAAGATCCCTGCAGATGAAATTGCTCTCAATCTGGGATCAGAATCCAGAATAGCTGGATCACCCCTTTTCCATTACGCATTCAACAAGGTAGTCCCTAACCTGGTGGCTAGATTCTCAGCCTCTTCAGATGGCCAAATCTTTTCTTCTGGTACAAGATGCCAGTCTAACAAGTTGTCATGGGGTCACAAACGATCCAGGGACATTGGGGATTGGGGTAGAGCAGTTTTCCCATAAATATCCTGGAATTGAGAGCGATGTTTGTCTCTCAAACATTGGACACGATTTGAAGGGTCATCCCATCAGGATTCAAAAAGACAAACTGGGCACCAGAGGCAGGAAAATTCTCAAGGAAGTGAACAGAATCTTACTCTGCACCGAGAAGCATGTTCCGTGCATTTTGACGATCTACATACCAGGATTGGACAACTTGAAGGCCGATCATCTGAGCAGAACGGTCTTGCATCAGTCAGAGGATGTTTTAGTCCCTTTGCATCTGCTGGGGTTTTCCAGAGATAGATCTCTTTGCATCCCACCCAGTGTGTGACTGTACTGGTTATTTACTCGAATTCAATGGTCTGCAGCTGTCATTCCCCTTTCACAATGGGGGGAGGGTTGCTGTGGTCAGGTGAGGGTTGCTGTGGTCAGGCCACCCTCTGGTCACAGGCTGCTTCGTTCAAGAGCAACTATGAGCAAGTCGCCACTTCCTCATTCATGGTCTATGGCAGTTAATCGTTTTACCAATGGAAACACTTCAGATTGGATATGAAAGCCCATTTAAGGAATAAGGAGGTTTGAGTACACAAGGATTACTCTACTCCTGGTGTACCCCGTCCTTTAAAATGATTGTTTCTGGCCCGTGTCCCAGTGCAACTGACAACTATGTTAGAACATTATAGGTAGAGGAGATTCCAGGTGATCTCCTACACTACAACACTGCCCCCCTGCAGTTAAAAATCAACATCAACATTAAAGGCTATATGATCAGCAAAAGACATACAATCAGTATAAAATCTTATACAAAGTTCCGGAGAGTGCACTATGTCAAAGTATTTGATTAGCTATTGTAGTAATAGAGTATCTATTGTCGTGTGAATATGTAATCATATTCAAGTCAATCAATGGGAAACCGCTTACATAGTAACTTCTGCATGTGTGTCGACATAACAGAATAACAAGTTTGGAAAGATTTACTTACATAGAAGGACGCACTAGGGGACCATGCGTAAGCCTTATCTGCAATAGCCTGTCCTCTAGTGGAGCAAATGCATATCTTCATATATCTATATCATAAAAGACACAATGTGTGTTTTGTTTAGTGGAGTCTATTTTAGGTAAGCTTTAAGGTGAATAGGCTCAAATAGCACCTTACTGACGGTTTCCTTTGTTTCCTCCGCCGACCATGAAGAAGCAGGGGTTCTGTGATGGTAGGGAAGAAGGGCCCACTGGGAAATTCATATTTGTCACCAGCAGCCACGTGATTAATTGTCATTTTGTGCTGTAGACCTCGAATGAGGAAGTGGTGACTTGCTCATAGTTTCTCTATAACCAGTGGAGCATGACTGCCCCTTTATCTAGGGACTGAGTATAGCAGAGGATTTCTGCTGGGAAAGGTGTGAGAAGCAAGGAACTAGAAGAAGAAAATGCTAAATTAGGTAACAATATTACTTTCAGCCAGCATGTGCACTTTTGTTTTAACAACTATCCACCGCTGCCTTCTTTTCATAATTAATTTTGTTTGAAAATAAATGATTGTCCCGCTAACCTTGAATTGGGCATGCTGCAGGACTTCACAGTCATATGCCGGTCAGATAGTGGATGTAATGATGACAGGCTAATCCAGGAAATCAGTAAAATATGTTTACAGACTGAAATCATAATCCACTAACATAACAGTGGAATAGATTTGAGACTTGACATTATCAGAACAAACATCACTTGGTGCATCTGACCTTGGCTTGTGGTAATTAACAAATGTAGAAGAGTAAAGAGGTAACGCTCTATCGTCTGCTTTATTGCCTATCAAGTCTGTCTCTCTTATAGCTCCCCCCTTCACCACTCCAGGCTTAATCAGATGAACAAATTTGCATGGTAATGTGTCTAATTATGCACATTTTCTTCATAATAAATGCTAGAGTATCAGCTAGGTCTGTAGCCTCCATTCAAGATTCCCATGTACATGATGGAAGTCAAAGTGTTGAGCAAATTATTTCCACTTGTATATAGACTTAATGAATCACACTAAAACATTTGCATGCAAACCACGGACTAAATTTTGCAATTTCCGCAAATTCGACTTTGATTAATCGAGTCTCCATACTTGCAGGCTATAAATGTCACTTTTAAAGAGATGGCCACATCTATAATCACAGACACATGACAGATCAGCAGGATAAATGCTGTTTCGGAATGTTACATATTTTTATTTAATAGAATATAAAGCTATTGAATTATGACGTGTATAGAATAATGCAGAGCTATAGTTTAATTTCTTGAAACTTATTGCTGATTTTTATAATGTTATATATGCGGTACTCATAAGCAGCTTATATTATTCATTATATCTCTCCAAGAAATGTCTACAGTCTGGATTTTAATCATTTACCAGGAGAGTTACACGCTTTGTACCCGCATGTTGGGTAAAGCGCGTAAAACGTGCAATGTCAGCTTTTGATAAATGATGATTATAACTAGATGTCAGGTGATTTGTGGATAAAGTCTTGTCAACTTTTAAAGTTCAGGCTGACATTAGTTGTCTGGCAAGGGACTTGTCATCTTTTATAGCGCCAAGAAGGTTTGATCATTTAGTAATAAATACATTTTCTGTAACAGTAACCAGCTGCAGTCATTTTTTTTAATGAGCTACCACATAGTAAGGAATAGAAACCAACTGGAAGAAAAAGTTTCCACTCTATCTCTACTATAGCATGTGTGTATCGTCAAATTTAAATTGTAACTCCAACTTTGTGTGAATTGTACCTAATGTCATACATAGCAAATGCCATTTAAAACGATCTATGCAGTTTACAAGAGCAGGAGCATAATCTAACATACTCGTCTGTTCGATGTGTTACTGGGGCTGGCTGAATCTACAGGCATCTGTTTTCAGGATGCTGACAGTGCCTGCAGGCAGTATGCTAATACATGTGTCTATGCGCTGGCGCACATATAAAGAGCAGATCACAGATTGGTACCACACTGCTCCTGGCTGTCCTTAATGGTGCTCTGTGGATTAAACCCAAACAACACCCTGATAATAAAGGTTCTTTATCTGGATAGTGCGGGTTGCTGCAAAAGGAATGTGGCTCAACTTTTTCCTTATTGTGAAAAATCCATTTATTTAGCAATAATGGTGGTGACTGTGTGAATAGTGGCAAAGTGGAAGCTCAGATTAGCTCCTGAGCGAGCTGCGGCGAGCTCCCGCTGGCTCCGACAGAGCAGGCCCATTGAGAAGGCACATGCGCTAGGCCTGCCACTCCTTACAGCTGGACATGCGCAGTCAGTGCTGTGTGCTGCTCGCTCAGAAGCTAATCTGAGCTTACGATTTGCCAGCACAATCAGTCTCCCATTTGCCGGCCACTACCCAGCGGGCGCCATTATTTCTAAATAAATGTATTTTTCACAAGAAGAAAAAAGGTGAGCCACATTTATTTTGCAGCAATCAGCATAGCGTGGGCGCTATCCGGATAAAGAAACTTTCTTATTGGGTTGTTCCGGTTTAATGCTGCTGACCTTTGCTTTACATCTGTGTTGTTAATCTCTACTGTTTGCATTGGACGTTTACCTTTACCCCTGACTATGCTCCTACTTAAAGCGGACCAACCACGTCCTATGGAAGGTTAAAACAAATAATGTATCAACTCCCCTTAGTGTCCTTGTAATGGACTGGATAAAAATACTCACAAATGATTTTGGCTTCAAATCTTCCTTCTTGGCTTTTATCTTCCTTCCTTCGATAGACTGTGATTACGCCCAGCATGAGATTGCGAGGAGGGGGACTTAAACAGCTAGTTTAGAACAATGGTATCCTGTCATACAATAGGGAAAATGAAAATTAACATCATTATAACAGTAAGCAGCGTCGAGGGCAGAAAACATGCAAATGGTAAAGTACCTGGGGTGGAGGGTTTTTGGGGGGGTTTGGTCCCCTTTAACTCTAATTTGAACTATTGACCCCTAAATTGAATTGACCCTTTTACTGAGTTCAAGATATTGTCAGCCTGTAGATCGTTGCACACTTATTATGTACCGCACAGAAGTGTAGCCCCTTCCCAACCTGATCTGTGCAGTCCTGATGATGTGCACCCCAAAGGAATTGCTGTCTATTGAACCTATGAGCATCCTAAATATGTATACCCAAAAGTGGGGTTAAGTCCAATTTAGGGGGCCAACATAACCCTTTTACCTGTTCACTAGATGGTGTGATTTTGGGCTGCTATGGGGCAACTCTGTCCATGCTCATTAAATTCCCAGAATGTTCCCCTTTTTTCTGAAAGCCTACCTGTTTTACTGCCTGCTGTTTATAGGGGAAGTGGGCAATTCTAGAGGACTCCAGACAGACAGGCATTCCAAATTGGGATGCTCAGGGTGTAGGATAAAAATTGGATATTTTGGGTTTAGACACCCTTAATTTTAATCCCCTTAAAGTTTTCATTAAACCACAGTACCCTGAATCTGGCGCCTTCACAAATAAACCTGATTTCTTTTTAGGGACTTTGCTGGTTAAACCGGACCTTCACCATGATTTATTGAAAAGCCCAAACCCTTAAAAAACGATTCCCTAGCATCTAAAGTTAATATATTTTAAGTTTTAGTCACTTACTTATTATTTTTCCCCCACTGGGCTGCATCTCTGTTTAGGACTTTAGGATACGGGCGCCGCCATCTTGACTCAGAAGCATCACACTTACTGAGGAGAGTGGGATAAAGTACAGGGGGCAGGTTATAGCTGTGCTTTGCTCAGACAGAGCATAGCTGGGTCAGGAAAAGGTCAGCAATCCCAGAATGCAGAGTGGCACAGTGAGAGAACACTTCCTGTTTGCCAGCTGCCTGATGTCCCATGAGCCGCCATCTTGGAAGTTTAAAGGCTCATAACTTGCAGTATATGCAGGTAGGATGATTTATAATGTGAGCAATCTGTATGTACAGGGTGTGGGAAACATATAAGATAGACTCTTATTCAGAGTGAAGGTCCGCTTTAAGGCTATTTCTAATTAAAGAGCATCACCGTGACCTTTGTCAAGCCAACACTGGCAGACATGACAGATGTGACAACAGAGCTCGGAATGAGCACTTCTGACAAAAAAACTCAGAGGAACATTCATTAAAAATGAAAAGACTGTTGAGCGATGATGATCTCCATGAATGTAGAAGAGCACCAGGAAGATTATTCAAGTCATCTCTCATAATAAAGTAGAATGGGTGGGGCATATTATAAATATGCTTGAAACTTGTACAGAAAGCTATTTAGAATATTTTACAGGCTGCCGGTGTGAATATAAAGGTGTAGGATGATGTTTTTTGGGTGTCATACCTTTAATTATCTTCTTCTAAGAATCTGTCAAATGCAAATCTGCAAGTGGGGGGGGGGGCATGAGTTAGGGATCATCCTTTCACTATCAGTTATCAGATAACTTGGAACACATAGGGTTATTTGCCCTGCAATTAGAGCAGGAGGATATACCTACATGTTGCTATTATCTGAATCATTCCAGTCACCTAAGAGAGTAGAGCCCTGAGGGCAATGCCAAAGAACTGACATATATGTCCCAGACATGTACAGAAATTCCCCCCTTTGAAGAAAGCTTCAGATGTATCATTCATGTATTCCTAAAGTTATCAGAATAAAATAAAAATCAGATGAAATCAGGTTCCAGTCTGCAAGCAACTATATCGCAGACACTATGCGGTTGATTCAAAGCCTGGTGAGAAAACTCTTCTTTTTTAGTAGAAAACCTACATTTACTTGTCTACCTTGGGGATGATTCAGAGCCAGGTGAGAAGGTACACCCAGTAGACAATGAAAGTAAATGGTTTTCTCTCCAGGCTCTGAATGGATCCCTATACGCTTTCCCATATACTCTTTCCTATATGTGGTGTAATATATATATATAGATATAGATATATATATAAATAAGCCTCTGATGGTTAACAGTTTTTGTCTGCAAATATTGATATAACCCACACAGTCAACCAGGGCAGTGCTGGGGCTGTATGTCACATGTTCCTTATGTTAGATGGTGGTAAGTCTGCTGCAGTTAGCCTTCGCTGGGGTTCAGGGAAACAGAAGAAACTGCAGCACTGAAAGTCACATGGCAGTCCCAGCAACAACCTTTTCCTGGGGGGGGGGGGGGGGGGGCTGTTGCCGATTTGCCTGCTGCTGGTCTGGCAGGGTGACAGTGCTGAAATGGGGTTGAATGAGCTCTTGGGTCAGGGACCCATGGTAGACATGTAATTTATTGCTCAACAGATGAGAGTGCAAACTGAGAGAAATGTAATAGACTGAGCATGAAAGGGAGACCCCCTGTCTTCTCCAATGCCTAAGAATTTTATTTGGAAATACATCCACCTACTGGATCCATGAATAGTTCAGTGAGCTTTCAGTTAGTGTCTGACTTCTTAATCATGTAGGACATTAACCTTTTATCTGCCAGCCTACATAGCGGTTTTATCACCCTCTACCACCAGACAATTTTTAAGCATTTTGCACTATATGTTTAACTATGATTTTTGCAGGGGTTTCACGGAAAATGACCATATTTTCGCACCTGTCCATAGGACACACCTAGGATTTGGAGGAGGAAAAAATATTCTAAACTAAATGCTGTACTAAAACACCCCATTACAGGCAGTGTGGCACACCCCATATCCAATTCCCAAAGGCAGTGTGGCATCCCCCCATTCCCCATATAGGCAGTGTGGCACCCCCCATTCCCCATATAGGCAGTGTGGCATCCCCCCATCCCATTCCTCATATAGGCAATGTGGCACCTCCCCATTCCCCATATAGGCACTGTGGCATCCCCTCCATCCCATCCACCCCATCCAATTCCCCATAAAGACACTTTGGCACCCCCCTTCTATTCCTCATATAGGCAGTGTGGCACCCCCCTCCCATTCCCCATATAGGCAGTGTGGCACCCCCTCCCATTCCCCATATAGGCAGTGTGGGGAATGGGACACCTCAAGCTTTCTAGGCTTACCAGGCTTGTTGACATGGCCACATTTTTTTAATCCCTCAAATAATTCTTTGTTTTCACAGGGTTTCCCTAAAAAAATAGAAAAAAGCTGAATCAAAGACGCAATTTACTTAAAAAACAATATGCAAACAAGAAAAAAAAAGTTTTATCTGAAAAGGTCTCCCGAACAGAACAATACCCAACATGCATTGGGTATGGTACTGTCAAGGGAAGAGTTTCTAAACAAACACCCCAAAGTAAAACATGTGTGTAAGGGTAATTTTACTTTAAAATGTCAGCTCTGCAGACAAAGTGCACACCTTGCACTTTTTCAACCAAAACAACCCTTTATATTTGGAAATCCCTCCGCAAACCATAAATTCCTTGAAAGTAAACCCTGTGCAACCAAAGAATTATTCGAGGGATCACTTCCAGAAAGACGAAGTCACTACAAAAAGCTGGATACTCCTAGAAATCTTAAAAAACATTGTGTGAGGTCCCATAACCAGCCCAGGGACCAGCTATGGGGCTTGTAGAACAGGGTGCAGAGGCAAGCCTCGGTGGCCCCCCGCCTTGCAGGCTACAAGCCCACATAGGCTAAATGACACCTGGGCCCTTCTCCCCCCCCCGGGCTTTGGGGAGGCAGGTAATGTGAGGACTGGGGTCCACCGAGGCACCTGCTAGCTGCAGCTTACTTGCCAGTCCCCTAAGCCTTGTGAAGTAGTTTAGGGGTCTTATAGATCCCTTACCAGTTCACAAAGGATTAAATGTAAAAAAAAACACACACATACACAGAGGCTGGCAAAGAGGAGACTCGGGGGGGGGGGGGGGAGTGACCATGCATGAAGGTGAATAAATGTCATTTTTATTTATTTTATTTCTTACATGAAATGCCGGCGGCGGCTGAAGCGGTGGGGTGCGCTATTCCTGCAGCCGGAGGGGTCTGGGATGTTTTTCCCCCTTTGCCCCCGATTCATGAGGCACATTATTTGTGCGTACATTTGCACATGAGTATGATTTCATGCGCAAATTTACTCCCAATCGCAAATTTGCATGTAATTTAGGGATTGTTTTGAGGGGTGAAAAGTTGCCAAAATGTGTTTTTCATGCACCGTTTTCCTCCAGCAAAAAGCAGGAGGAAAATGCCGACTTTAATAACTGACAAGCTTATTTAATTCATTAAAAGCATGCAGCATGTTTATTATGAATGAAAGTGTCATCTGCCATTTATTGTTTACTATTTTGCCTTCTCTTTACTAATTTTTTGTCAACAAACTATTTGGTAAATAGTTTTACAAGTTGACAAATCTAATATTGTGAGTAAAAAAAACTGAAAGGTGAACATTTGGCCAAAAGAAACAAGACATTAGTAGCCCAGTTATTAAGCACTAAGACACTAAACAAACAAGGTCATAAGGGAGGGATATACACCTCCCTTCTGGGAACATCTGGGACCAAACATTGGGAAACACAACACTGTAGGGCAGCGGTCCCCAAACTTTCTTGCCGTAAGAGAAGCCACATTCAGCACTGAGAGCTGGCCAGGAGCCACTTTAATTGGAAAAGGCATCCTTGTACTTACGCTTGAACGCTTTATCGGTTTGGCAGCCATTCAGTGACTGCAGGTAACCAGTCAGATTTGCCACTGACATGAGCATGTCTCACCTTCATTTGATTGGTAACTGTTGGTCACATGGCATGGTAGACTGACAGGTTGCTCTGATGGAATTTAGTGGGTGATCCATATTGTCGGGGGGGGGGGGGTACTTTACGTCCTCTTTGATATGAACACTGAATATGGAATCCCCGGCCCTATAGAGGTTGAATTGTAGAATTAAGTACCAGACATGGGGAGGGTGGAAAAAAGAAACAGGTGAGCTGGCACCCTACATTGCTTGCCATGTTGCAGTAAAGCAAAACAAAGCCCACCAGCAGCCAGCCTGAAATATAAAAGATGGATTTTTTCCAAATCCCGCTGTATGAAACTCTTCAGGTGGCCCCAAAAATCTCACCTTGCCACAGTCCAATGAGAGTCCAATGAGAGCTGCCTGCTATGATGTCATTCGGCAGGCGGCTGACATTGTTTACAATGGGGAGTGCACACTGCCGTGTCCTGCCAGCAGCCATTCAGACAGGCTTGGGTGGGAATGTGATGCGCGGGATTCAAAGAGAGCCACCTACCGAATGACGTTGTCAGAGCAGGTAGCTCTCATCGGATGAGAGTCCATGCATGTGTTGTTGGAGAGTAGCAAAGTGAGTTTTCTGGAGCTTCCTTGGGGGTTTCACAGAACAAAACTCAAAAGTCAAATTCACAGGTTTTGTTACACTTTAAAATACAACTAACATTTCCCAGCTGGTTTGGTGTTGGGCTGAATATATTACCTTTATGCCTCTCAGCTGATGAATCTGTTACTTTCTCTTACTGCAGGGTAAACATGTTACATTGAGATACATTGTAAATAATTTGATACATTATATTACAAACTAACGATACATTACAAACAAGTTGTGTATACTTTGCAGTAGGAGAATGTACAGTAACAGTTTTATCAGCTGGGAGGCAGAGAAGTGTCTGTAATGAAAATATATTCAGCCCAACTCCAGAAGACCTGACAAATGATAGTTGTGCTTTAACCTCATGCATAGAGCTGACATTGCACATTGCCATGGACCCCTCTAGTCTCAGCAGACTAGTAGACTTTCACAAGTGTTCTGGTCTAGCAGACACAACATCAAAGGTCCGTGAGCCACATGTGACTCCTGAGCTATAGGTTGGGGAGGCCTGCTGTAGGTCAACAGGAATCAAAATATCGCCCAATAAAACACTACACATAAAAACTAGATTAACACAGCTGCCACAGGGAATCCACTACAGATTGTAGAATAGAGATTTGCTTAAACACAGAAGCTGGAGAGACAAATGCACCACTGCTAAACAGTAAAGACGGGGAGAAACATGGGGGCATTGGGGACCAATGACTGCCTTAGCCTGGACAATGCGCATGGAGCTTGACCACAGAAAAATAGCAGAATTGCATGTGCAATGCGCAAGTTTGCGCATAAATTGGAAGTTTGCACTTGCACGTGACACATACCACTTGTTGCGGTGTGCGCGGATTGTGCGCCGAAGTGTCAGTTTTTGCAGGTGGATTCAGCTGCGTTTGGTTTTGCTGTTTTTTGCTGCACAACCATGAATCCACCCTTTTTGTGTGTATCTTTCTTAAAATATTTATTACTGATTTATTAGTAGTTTACGGTCTTAAGTGATTTGTATTTGCACTTTATTAGGCAGTAGTATTCTTGCGGTGTTGGCACAGTGGCTAACATGCTATCTCATTATATTGGGGTGTACTTTTGAATTGGTAGAGCTGATTGTATTTCAATCCATCCATTTGAGCCATATCTAGATTTGCTGATCGTACATTTCTTATTTATTTATACAGCCAGTATATGACCCTGGTGTGGTTTTTAATTGTTTTGTGCATGTTTGTATCATGTGATTTTTTAAATAAATAATATGGCAGGGCCCTGGTGCAAACATTAAAGAGCGCCCTGTCATGGCTCATACAGTAACTTTTTCCTGTTGTTTAACTCATGTTCCATTACATCATTTAAAGTGAGCACAAATCTGCTAAATAATGTGATGGAAACAACATTGATGGAGCCCCCGACCTTCTGCGCCCCATTGCAGTTGCACCCCCTGCACCAACTTAAGTTATGTCCCTGGAAGTGATTATTTGTTGGGCTGTGGTACTCTTATTCTTTTGATCTTTATTTTTATTAAATTTAGTTACTGGTTTTGATAAAATATGTTAAAGTGGAACAAAACCCAGGATTTTGAATATATATAGGTCTGTTTTGTTGGGGCATCCTGATTTGGTATGCCACCCCCCAGATCACCACTTACACGGATTGCCTTGCCAATGGTGCAGACTCAGGATCTTTTACAGCCAGTGATTTACTTTGTGCATAATAACTCTCAGCAAAAAGCATATTTTTGAACTGGTATTGGGAGTGGGCACTTCCATGATTTCCCTGCAGTGTGCATTGTGCTTCAGCGTCTAGTCTATCTGAATGGCTTGGAGCGAGTGCGGGGCTCAGCTGCAGGGATGCTGGGGATGCGGCCCTTGATCGCGGAGCAAGATGGCTGAAAGAGATTATGGGCCTCTGCAGACAGTGGGGCATTCAATCGTCCGGCCAGTCAGTCAAACATTTGCCAGTGATTTTTTTTTTTATTTTAAAGATATAATGTATAACATTCTTATATAAATCTACCTGATGTTCTAAGAAATATAGTTATCTGCCACAATAATGAACTGTCATGTTTAAAGACTGGTTTGCTGTCATGTTTAAAGACAGGTAGCTGTGCTGGTGGTGGTTAATAACTTAATTATTTAGTAATTACCTTAATACGTTAGACCCAAGATGTCAGAAAGCATCACTAAGCCTTCACATTCAACATAAAGTATTACAATTTTATTCACTAGATTTTTTCCCTTTATAATCAGTAACATTATTTTACCCTTTAATGTGATTTTTCACAAGACGTAATATTTTAACCTTTCTTTATTTTACATTTCAACAAAGCAATAAAGTAAAACCCAAAGTGCTGCTGTTCAGTAGGATAAAAGCCGTCAAGAAGATTTTGGATGCTTAATCCCGGTGGTCCAAAGACAGCCTAATTACAGTTGCTGTCGCAGATAAAGGATATTATTTCTGGAAACACAGCAGGCATTTTATTAAACAATTGTACCAGCTGGAGGCAAATTATTGCCTTTATTTTGAACAACCATTTGTAAGTCTAGTGATTTCATATCAATGGGACACAAATGTTTGGGAAAATTAGAGAGCTTTTATTATTACGTTTTGTGCCATGGTCACTCAGGCCAGTGGAATTACAATGAGGTGGTTATGGGCTGCTGTTGTAAGTGCAGAGCTCTTATTAGATGGCGGTTAAAGCTTAAGCCCCACTGTTGTGCTTCCCAAAAGCCTAACTTGTCTGAATGGCAAAGAAGGTAAAGGCATACAAAATGTAACAGATGTCAGGCACAACATAATACCCTCCAAACAGTTTTCAATATTCTTGTCCTTTCCTTTATTATCCAATTATATAAGACCTTTACTGGTAGTTCTTGGTGGAAACATTTTAAAAAAGTGCTGCTAACATAAAAAAATAAAAGTGGCCATCATGGGCCTCTGCACAGCTGTAATTATCTTAGGCACTTGTATGTAGCTTCAGGAATTGAGCTATCTTGCTTGCTTCTGTCTCCGCAACTGATTCCGGAATTGTTTGGCTCTATTGCACTATTTATTGTTCTTTCTTATATTATTGTATTTAGGGTCACTGTCACACTGGAACTAGGCACTTCGCCACGGGGATTTTATGAAAATCCACCCATCCTTCTTAGCAGTATGGATTACCAGCTTTATTTTTCCTTTAATCTCTCAGTTTCTTATACTTTCGTCTGATTTCTGTAGAAAGCCAAGTTTTAAGTGCTATATGTTTTACTGGCTGACCACTTTGTTTCTCGCTTCAACCTTGCCAATTTGTACAGCACATCTGGTAATATATTTTTACCATTACATTGTCTGCTTAGTAGACATGCTGCTGCAGGATGGCCAATTTGTTTCTTGTCCATATGCTTACTCTTGACATAGTCCCACAATTTAACCCTTTCGTTGCCAGCCTACCTGGAGATTTTGTCACCCTTTGTTGCCAGACCATTTTGCACTATTTTGCGCTCCCCATGTTCAACTGTGATTTTTGAAGGGATTTCCAGGGATTTCCCAGGAAAATGATATATTGTTTTTTCAGTATAGTCTGGGCTTTAACATGAAATGTCTTGTTTCTCAATATTTTTGGATTAAATATGTGAAAAAGAAACAAACCTATTTTTTACAATTTGTAGTGTTTTTTTGTAATAAAAAATGTAAGTTTGTCAATAAAATCTTATTTCGTGTGAAACCCGAATTTCTCCCGGTTACAGCGGTACCACATATGTATAGGTAGACACCCTTTACTGCCCTGGAGGCTCCCCCAAAATGAAACAGCGCTTTAGGGGATTTTCAGATAAAATACAACTATGCTATGCAATATGCGCACCTTGCAGTTTTTCAAGAAAAACAACCATTTACATTTAAAATACCCCCAACAAACTATATATTCTCTGGAAGTATACACCACAGGCTTTATAGGCGTACCAGGCTTGTTGACATGGGTGCAGTTTTCTGGAAGTAATCCCTCAATGTATTCTTTGGTTGCACAGGGTTTCCCTAAAAAAAGAATAAAAGAGCAGAATCAAAACCACATTTTCCTAAAAAAAACTATATACAAACAAGAAAAAACTGAAAATCTGAAAAAGCAACATGCCCCGAACAGAACAATACCCAGCATGCATAGCTACTGTCAAGGGAAGAGTTGCCAAACACCCCAAAGTAAAGCATGTGCGTAACGTTAATTTTACTTCAAAATTTCAGCTCTGCAGACAAAGTGTACACCTTGTGCTTTTTCTACCAAAGCAACCCTTTACATTTGGAATATCCCTGATAAACCATATATTCTCTGAAAGTACACATGTTAAGCTTTCTATGCATACCCAGCTTGTTGTAGTGGGCTCATCTTTCTGGGCGTAATCCCTGGAAGAATTCTTAGGTTGCACAGGGTTTCACAAAAAAAGTATAAAAAAGCAGAATAAAAAACGCCTTTTCCTAAAATATCAACATGCAAATAAGAAAAAAACAAGCTAAATCTGAAAGGTCCCCCAAGCAGAACAATACCCAACATGCATAGGTACTATTAACCCTTTTAATTGCCAGCCTACTTGAAGTTTTGTCACCCTCTGTTGACAGGTCATTTTCCCCATTTTGCGCCATGTTTAACCGTGATTTTTGCTGGAATTTCCAGGAAAATATATATATATTTTTTTGCAGCAGAGTTTAGCCTTTAACATGAAATGTCTTGTTTGTAATTTTTCTACAGTTTTTTTAAATATTTTTGTGTAAAAAAACAAAAAAATAAATAAAATAATATTTTTTAGACAATTGTCTCCTTTATTTTAAATAAAACATTTGTTTTATTAATGAAAACCATATTGCATGTGAAAGCCCCATTTCTCCCGATTACAACGATACCACATATGTATCGATAGCCCCCCCATTCGTGCCCAGGAGACCCCCCAAACTGAAAAGAGCACTTTATAACATTTACAAATAAAATACTACTATCCACACTGTAAACATAAGGGGTTAATTTTAAAAGAAAATGACATAGGGTCCCCCCTCCCAGGGGGCGGGAACACCATTTTGCCTGTAAGAGGGACGCGCGAGAGGCGGCGGCGGCGGCGGCTTATCCGGCGCTTGTCCGTCGCCGATAAGGTAAGATTTTTGGGGCTTTCTGGGGGGTTTCACACAGCGGGGCATCCCCGATCGGGGTGCCCGGTGGAATTGGACCAACACTCAGGATAGTGAAAATCCTGGGTGTTGGTCCACTTTAAAATTTAAAACAAAAATGACGTAGGGTCCCCCCTCCTGGGGGGGGGGGTACCCTATTTTTTTTTTATTTTAAGGGTTAGGGTTAGGCTAACCCTAACCCTTAAAATTAAAAAAAAAATGACGTAGGGTCCCCCTTCCTGGGGGGGGGGTACTTTATTTTTTTTTTATTTTAAGGGTTAGGGTTAGGCTAACCCTAACCCTTAAAATTAAAAAAAAAAATGACGTAGGGTCCGCCCTACCCGTCATAACCAGCCCGGGACCAGCTATGGGGGCTTGTAGGAACAGAGTGGAGGGGCCAGCTCCCCCCCACCCTGCAGCTTACAAGCCCACATAGCCTATGTGGGCCCGGGCTCTTCTGCCCCCCCCCCTGGGCTTTGGGGAGGCAGGTAATTGTGGGTGCGGGGGTTAATGGCAAGTCACCCGCTAGTTGCAGGTGACTTGCCAGACCCCAGCCTTGTGAACTGGTACAGGGGTCTCATGGACCCCTTACCAGTTCACAAAGGGTTAACAGCAAAATAAACACACACACAGAGTAAAATTATTTTATTTAAAAAAAAAAAAAATCGTCAGCTCCTGTGTCCCTCGCTGATCTGATGACAGATGCCGGTGATCGGCAGCCAGAGGAGGGGGGGAGGCAGGAGATCAGAGGATCTCCTGTCCCCTCCTTCTCTCACCACCGATCACCGGCGTCTGACAGCTGAGAGGCCTGGAGCTGTCATGATGCCGGCCGAGTGACGTCATAAGCCCCGCCTCCCAAAGGGGCGGGGCTTCGCGGCAAGATGCCGGCGCCTGTAGGAGGAAGAGGGGAGAGAGCCTGACAGGCTCTCTCCTGAAGATAGATAGCCCTGGGGGGGGGATCGGAGGCCGGCGAGATCGAGCGCACATGGAGGTGAGTAAATGTAATTTTTATTTATTTATTTTTACAGGAAAACCAGCGGCCGCAAAAATGGGGGGGGGGCTACTCCGGGCTCTCCCCTTCCTCCGGAGGAGCCTCGATGGGGGATTGGAGCCCCCCAGGGTGAAGAGGAGATCCGGCCGGTTCAAATGAGGGGTCAGGTAAGTGTTTATTGTTTTACTTTTGCAGGCGCTAGCAGGGGGCAAAGCCAGTCACGTAAATTTTACGTGGCTGGCATTTAACGGTTGGAGAGGCAGCCACGTAAAATTTACGTGGCTGGCAATAGAAGGGTTAAACCTGTTTGGGCTTTAACATGAAACATCTTGTTTGTAATTATCTCAGTACTTTCTCAATATTTGTCTGTGAACTATGTATACAAAAATTGAAAATAATCTATTTTTTACATTTTGTATCTTTTTTTAATGAAAAATATGCGTTTAAAAAACATTTCATGTAACATAGAAACATAGAAGGTTGACGGCAGCTCTCCCTTCTTTCCTCCAGACTGTACAAATTAAGTTCTTTAAGTCTCTCCTGATAAGTTTTAAGTTTAAGTCCTTCCACCATTTTCGTTGCCTGCCTTTGGACACGTTCTATTTGAATAATGTCGTTTTGCAGGTGAGGTCTCCAGAACTGCACACAGTATTCTAGCTGTGGCCTTACCAGGGCTCTATACAGCGGCATCACAACCTCCCTCTTCCTACTGGTGATGCCTCGAGCTATGCAGCCGAGCATCCTGCTTGCTTTTCCCACTGCCTGGCTACACTGTCCACTCATCTTGCAGCTATCAGTAATCAGTACCCCTAAATCTCTCTCCTCCGAGGTCCTGGCTAACACAGTACTGCCAATACGGTACTCAGAGCAGGGATTCCTTCTACCCAAGTGCATGATTTTACATTTAGAGACATTAAACTCTAGTTTCCACAGTTTTGACCATCTATCCAGTAAAGCTAAATCATTTTCCATGTTGCAGACACCTCCAGGAATATCCACCCTATTACTAACCTTTGTATCATCAGCAAACAGACAAACTTTTCCTACCAAGCCTTCTCCTGTCACTTACACATATATTAAAAAGAATCCCCATTTCTCCCGATTACAAAGGTATCCTGTTTATATTGGTAGCCACCCGTTCCTACCCAAGAGACCCCCCCCCCCCAAACTGAAAAGAGCGCTTTATGAGATTTTCAACTAAAGTACAGATACTATGAGCACTATGAAGAGTTACATTTTTTCAGGAGGACCCTACACTTCTTTTTTTAATTTTTTTTTCTAAATGCCATGGGGTTCCCCCCCTATCCAGCAAAACCAGAACGGGCACCAGCTATGCATTAATATTATTATTATTAGCCCACATGGGCCGCGGGCTCTTCTGCACCCTCCTGGGCTTTGGAGATGCAGGTAATGGGGCTACATAGAATTCACTTAGATGGCACTTAAAAGTTGGTGAGGCAGCTATGTGAATAGGGTTAAATCTTGCTACCACATTTACCCCAACTTCACCCTATGTGTTGTGGGAAAAAGTCAAAGAGGATCTCACAACCCCCCTCACCTAATCACAGTCATCCAATCACAATGACCGCAACACCCCTGTGATTGGCTGACTTAGATGTCATGCCAGGTCCTGTTTCCATGGCTGCCAATACAACACGGGGGGCCATTGAGGTGATCAGAGGAGGAGCGCAGTGTCTAGGTGAGTATTCATTTTACATTTTAATGAAAGTTAGGCTTGCCTGGGAGGAAAGCACCTGGAGGGGGGCAGCTGAGGGTTGTGGATACTCACTGTTCTGGATACTGTATGACCTAAAGATCTAATTGTAAATCCCTCTCTATTAGGCCTCTGCTTTTTCTAGGCCTAAGTACCTTTTTTTCGGTTCAATTGAGAGTACCCATTTTATTTTCCAAAAAAGCTAATTATGTCTAGCTATATTATACTATGTGTTCTGCATGTATGCATTTTAAAATGATTGTGAAGGTTTACTCTTAGACGAAAAAGGGAAGAAAACTACACATCTAATCACTTTTACTAAATGGACACCCCTCTGCTCACATTGATAATCATATGTTTTCTTTGTCAGTAACGCCGCTCTTACCTGGTGCCAACTTATTTGCTAGCCTTCCTCTACAATGTGGGTGTAATTAGTGTAAACAGGTTTATTCCACACAACACAATATTGAGTGCCATGTATTGGTATAAAGTCTAATCTCTCATCCTTACTTTAGATAACATGTCATGTCATTTTCTATAGTTACCAATAACCTCATAGCTTGTATAGGATTCCCTTTTTAACCTGAGGTTAATTCAAGTAACTGTTGGCTGAAAAATAGCTAACTACATGCTTCTTATTTCTAAGTCATTGGTTTCTATTGTCAACACCCAGAGGTGATTTCCCTGCCAATATGGAAAACCCACATGTCAAATGTTTGGACGCCATATTTCATTCCATGGCATTTTCCTTTTCCACAAATCATCACACTGTAAACCATTGTGGTCAGCCTCACACTGGGGGGGCACTGCAGCAGACTAGTAAAGGTTAGAGTGAAATTAATGCAGCATATGACAGGATGATCCTGCTCAGAGACCAGCAAAGAAATTAGAAGGATGGTTCGTGTTCACGCATGAAAAAAAAAATCATGATCACAAAAGCTGTAACAAAAAATGCTAATATTCTAAAGTGGCCATGTAATTGTCCATACCATACATCTAACAGAAAATGTGTTCTTGGGCTTGAAGAGGAGCAACTATGCCCTTGTGTCTAAGATGCAAGGCATGACGGTCTCCCCACATCGGGATGCCCTGCTGTATATAACTACCTGGATAACACCATTTACTCACAGTTTACCGAAGCCCTCGACACATCTCAGCACCACATCCACTTCCCCAGTGTACCTCTATCTGGGGCGTGTACCTGTGGCAGGCCTTTCTAAATGGCCATGTGGCCACGCCCACAGCTAGAGGGGTGCAGGGATGCAGTTGGCGGAACTCCATCTATGCAGATATTCTTGCCGCACTGAGCTCAGACTGGCAAAGGAAATCTGAATCGAACTGAGTGGCCCATGTGGGAACCAGGAAGAGGTTGATCCCGGGAGATACACACAGCAGGGCATCCCAAATTGGTATGCCCTGACATTCTTATTCCTCTTTAATGCAGCAAAAAACCTTTCCCCCACCCGAGTACCCTGGCAATGCAGCCGACTCGGCAGTGGCCCATTTGAAAAATAATATATATATTTTTTTTTCCACCACCGAGGCCACACCTATACGCCACTTTTGAGATTGCCGATTGATCTCAAGAATGCCAGGTGACGTGACCAGCCAGCTGGCCTCATCCCTGGCTTCCCTGTAGAATTTGGGGCACTCATGTCCCCACCTTTCTGAATGGCTAGGCACGAGAGCGCACAACAGCTACAGGCAAATCAGAGATTCGGCCACTGCGGCTTGTGTGCCGCTTTAAAAATTAAGCTGCTAGGTTCCCACCTGCCAAAACCTAAGCATTTTTAAAAAAGGGAATGAGGAAAAGTCTTAGGTCATAGTTATGATGGGTTGGATACCTATGCAATATATTATTTTGAGATTGAAGTTCTAAGTAAAAGATTACATTCTTTATTTGGGTGTATGATGTACATCATTTTTAAGCAAAGTGAGTTGTCAGTATTTCTTTAATGTTTGATTTAGCTTGCCCTTAAATGGTTATCTGAACGATTTCTCTTGATCAATTTTGGATTTTTTATTACTTCCAAGTTCTATAAAGCCTAAACCAGCTCAGTTGTACTATGCTTTAGAAAAGCAATGGATTAAACATATACCCCTTTCAAAGAGATCCTTTGTATTGCAGAGTTGAGTATTGAGTTTTTCTGCTTTGTATTATTAGAATGTCTTGCTGCTATTTATACCTAAAAATAGACTTTTTCTTGGCTTATTGGCTTTTTTTAAATTACATTTTTATGAGGAATTTAAATAAGTATATTTCTAAAAAAGAGTATGTTCGATGTATGTTCGATGTATGTTCGATGTATGTTACCAGGTTATGTACTAAAGGACAGAGAAATTATTTATTAATGGAGCTAAAACACATGTGTTATTACATACAGTAGCAGGATTAGAACAATTTTAATGTGCTCAAGGTTTAGGTTTAAAAGGAATACCGTATGGAAAACAAAATCCCAATTCATATTGTTGTATAAATGTATATGTTGCACACATTCTCTTGGGGGTGTCACCAACGTGTGTGAGGAGCAGGTTCTTCTCAGGTTCTTCTTAGTCCCCAAGTTGTGCATGTATAGGGATAGGGGTGCTGGCAGGTTCTCTTCACACCCGGGCAAGGGTACACAGAATTCTGCCTCTTAATGGATGGTTCACTCATTTTATTCAAGAGACAACTTCTACAGCTGTTCCAGTTGTTTCATTATGCTTCTATTATTTATATATGTTTCATTTTTTTATAGTTGGTCTTGGCATTTTTTTATATAGTTAGCAGTCATATATTATGTAACGCAGCAGTGAAGCTTACAAATAAACAATCTAGCTTGAAAATAATTGCAATCATTTGCCTTAGGAGTCAATAGAAACATGTGCAGGCAATGCTTGTGTAATTTGGTCCTGGAACTTGATATACAAACCGTCTTGAGGAAAGGTAGAAGAGCGCTTTCCTAAAACAGAAAGTACAGCATAGAGCATGCAGGCCTAAAAAGTACAGAACTATTATGATCCTTAGTGCCAAACCATGCAAAACTTCATTTTATATTTATTTAGGCTGGTTCCCAAGCTCAAAGAAGCTGCTAGAAGGTGAGTGCAGTGCTATGGTATAACTAAGAATATTTACACAGGCATCCATTGCAATGGGGAAAGATGGCTGTTTGGTAAGTAAAACTTGGGAGTGCCAAAACCTAGTCACAAGAAACTTTGAGAGACCCAGGTTAGGCTAAAAATAGTGCACATAAATAGACCAATCCCCCCAGATAAGGGCAAAGGTAGATCAAAGAATTTACATGGTGCATACAGGCCACGAACCACAGAGGTACCATGATTCTTAGCGGGTAGGCAGGTAGCCATGCAAAGCTTTTTTTTGGCCTTGATTAAGTAAACTTTGCTTAAAATATATATATATATATATATATATATTAAAGCATGAGATAATAGTGATTCAAAGAAGAGAGTGCATTACACATAGATTATAAATGCATAAAATATATGTTATTACCACCTAAAATGTTCACTGTATTGTGGTAAAAAGATCTACAGACTGTACTTTATAAAAGCATATGAGAAAGTTTTCACATTACTCTAATAAAATTTTAGGAGCAAATCATGCTCTAGCTTCTGCCCGTTACTAAATCACAACTTATTTTGAAGCAGGCCTAATTTTGAAATAAAGCTGGAATTTTTCATGAGATATTTCAAAGCAAGTTTACTGGATCGCAGACTGTTATTAATTTGTTTAATTTATTTTTACACTGAAAATGCTTTAAGTCCAGGCAATAGGACTGCTTTTTCAGAGCCACGTCTAACTTTAGTTGTGTGTTTAAAGGAAAACAACATTTTTGTCAGATTTTTGGCGCTCTGTCTTTTTTGAAATGTAAAATAAACATTTGTTTTAGGATTGTGCCCCCGTGATTAACTTATCAATGCGCTGAATTAGAGCAGGATGGGTTAAGCTCAGGAATGTGGCATGGTCACTGCCTCAGCCAATCAGATGATTAGCAAGCAAGAGTCAGAAAGTCTCTGTTACGTACACCAACACACCAGTTTGTGTACATTGATAACAGAAACACTTTGTTGCTAGATAAAATATTATATATTTTATAGCACATAGTTGCAAACAAATAAAAAGGAAAACAAATGATCAGATAATCTCGGCACACAATGATGTAATAAATAGTGGACTTTTTCTGAAAGGTATCACGCCATTTGACCACCACTGATTAGTAACATAGTGGCTTGCTGGTAGCTTCTTCATCCACCTGATCCAGCTGGAGACATTTTCCACAAATTGGTAAATAATCCCATATGGGTATTCTGTAGTGAAGTGTGAAGAGCTCCCCACATAAGGCAGATAGTTCTCTCTGTTTTATTTAATAGTCCTCTAAGTGTGAATATTTTATACATTTTTATATTTAATTGATTTACTATGCTTGTAAAACAGAAGTGTCTACAAACTTGGTGTAGTGTGAAGTGATAGGGACATTGTACTTTTTCATCAGTCTGTCTCTGAAAATGTAAGCAGGCAGCTCCTGCAGTGCCCCACTAGAATATTTTTAACCTACTGGTAATAGCATTTGCAGAATGAAAAAAAATCAATTTACACTTTTTTTCGCCTTGTCAATGATCTCACCAGTATGGAATATCAACGCCACAATGTGTTCATAAAAAATGTTGTTGCCATGGCAAACCGTTTTATATTAAAAGAGTTGTTTTTTTTTTACAGTGGATCACTAGTAATTAAATCTACTTTTGCTGAGAAAATGCACATTTTAAATGGTATATTCATGGTTTCGATAAAATGCAATGTCAACACATAGACTTGGTAAATTTATAAAACAAGCTTTATTCAAGAACTACAGCTACATGTTCTTTGCAGCTAACCACAGGCAAATTAATGAAACAAATTGCAGCTTTGGCTATTTGCATAATGAGTATGTGAAGGGTCATTCAGGAAAGTGGCACATCTATGATTGGTGAAACAAAAGAAATGTTACCAACTTCAATAATGTATAGTGATTGCTATGAGTAATGTGATAATTGGATGGGTGCTTGGAATTGGAGATTCCAAAATGATTTCCACAGACATTGTATAATTTAGATGTTTGATCATGCTTTGTTGGTGAAAGAAAAGTCTGTCTGTGCCAAAATATATCTAAAAGTGGAGAACAGTGTTCCCTGTGGAGATAAGCTATTGCGAGGGCATTGCTGTGATGCCGACCATTTCTGATTCCAAAGTCTACAGCGTAACAAAGTCATATTGATAAATTCTAATACATATCACATAAACACTAGAGGGGTAAAAAGAAAGCACTGAGAGAGAGAAGTGTACATAGAAAAGATTAATGGCAAAATAAATCAATCTTGAAAATTGCTGTTCTGAACAATAGAAACAGAGTCTTCCCAAGCCAAGTATGGCAACTCTCTTACCTTGAATGATCTTAAAGCCAGCTTGCCTTATGATGTCTCCCCCATCCCCCACAGATTGTTGTGAATGTTGTTTCTATTACTCCTGCACAAAGCCCCATATTGCTCCCTGAAACCAGAAGTGTTGAATCCAACCTGGTGCAAAGCAAACTTAGAGAATTGCATCATCCCAGTTTCCACTGCAGCAACCACGAGAAACTTCGTGCTGCTCATGTGCCCACTGTACAGGGTGGCAGGAGCATAACAGTGGAGAATTCGGGTGGAGGCTTGGTATTCTAGATCTATGATAGTGGGGCCAAGAAAATCGGGCTACATAGGGAGCACTGTGAGAATCAGTGCTGCTCAATTAGGACCTGGTGAGTCTTTATGGATACATATCATGAGCAATGCGCAATGCTAAGCAGATGATGCAAGTGATTTCCTATGACTGTTGGTCCTCGTTTTTAGGGAAAAAAAATATCCTGGTTGAATTTTTTCTTGTGGTCCCTTGGTATTCATGGTAATTTTCCTGGTAATTTGTAGACCTACTGATGTAACAAAGTCCACCTCCAGGTAAGAATAACTCTTCTTCTCGCACATACTTTCCATACCAGTTTCCCTTCACCTAGCTACTTTTGAATTGTAAATTGGCATTTAGTAAGTGACTGCTCTGCTGCGGGGACTCCAGACTCAGAGATCAGATACACTTTGCATATTTGGTACCTGAGAAAAAGGTTTCATTATATTTTTATGATGTGTATTTGAAAGGTCATATGTAGACAGGTTTTACAAAACATGGGTATTTTTCCACTTTGAACCATTTTAATACAGAGAACAGTGACTGTAGTCTTTTTTCTACTACATATGTCAATACTCAACTTGATGTTTTTGCATGGCAAACATTACGTGAAAGTTCATGTTAGCATTGAAAATTACACAATAAAATAAAATGTAAAGGAAAATTGCCAATTTACCACTACATGTGTTTATTTGTGCTATTAAAAAAATGTTTAAATTGGGCTGGCAACTATGACCTGTTATAGAATGCACCTCTCAAAATTCCCAGATCGGAAAAAAACAGGAGCAGAAGGTTATTGGCAGAGTTTTTAGTGACCGGATAATGGAAATAAATGGACCAAATAGCTCTTGTATTTAGCACTTCAGTGAAGAGGGCACAGACAAGATCAGCGTAAGCATTTACTACTAAAGAGGTGAGTTAGTGATGCAGATAATTGTGGCCTTATTACACTATTAAGTAAAGCATTAGCAGCTGAAGAGAGGGTCATTTAAATCTGTCTCCATGACTAGTACTTCATATAGTTTGGTGACATAAAAAGAATATAGCTGGCAAGAGTCAAAACATAAGCTTCGTAGGAATTCAGCACGCAAAGCCTAATAAGTTTTTTTCTATTGTGAATCAGGGCTGAGGTTATTATACACCCACTGCAAGGGTCATGAAATATTTAAAATGTTCTTTTCCAAATGCATATTTGTGTTTTCCTTATATTTATCATTGGCAATGATTTAATGTATCCCTAAAAAGACCTTAGACCTGGTAACAGCCATTCTGATTTCGGGTGCCCATCAATTTTTTTAAGTAGGAGGCCCAGGAATGGGCTGAGATATCCAGCAATGCAGATAAGAGCAATCCTTGTGTCCCCTTTTATTCACATGACCGCTGGCAAGCTGTCAGGCTCTTAGCTACAGCTTACCTTTTGCAATGGATCCTGGTAGATGTTGGGCTTCCTATTTAGCAGTGAGGGGCATCCCAGAGTGAGGTGCCCCTGAGAGAGGCTGTTTGGTGAAGGCAAAATCTTTTTAGACATTAGTCCAAATTTACGCTTTGGACTGTGATATGGGCATTTTGTCTTGCGTTCTTTAAAAATACAGTATATATATATTTGGTCTAAATTAAATAGTATGTATATTTACATATTAAAAAAACTATTCAGCTATTAATTTTTTTTCCAAAGCTGAAAGGAATGCTAATGTAAATTAAATATATTATTTTCAACCAAACTATTGTAAATGGTCAACATGATTTGGCACAGCTTCATGTATAATCTTAAACCTTTAGAAATGCACCATCTATATTGTATATAGCTTTGAGGTTAATAAGAATCACTTTACATGATGACATCTGTGTACTGACTACTATGTAAAATAGGTTTCAATTTGATTGGCTAATTTTGAACTTAACCGCATTAATATGGGGGGGGGGGGGGTTCTCTCTTTTTTAATTATTATTTCCCCTAATTATTATTATTGGATGTGAAAAAAGCTCATCACTCAAGTGGCTGGCCTGGGAGTTAGGTGAGTATAGGCTTTCCTGTTTTATTAAATAAATAAAAATAGAAAGAGGAGTTTTGCCAAATTAATTCTAAACCCAGTCTCTTTGTTAAAAAACGTGCTTCAAACATGGAGTGTAAACCAAGTGTCACAATCTCATATAGTATATTTAAAAATAATAAAAGTTCCATGGAGCTTATACTTTCACCAGCTTGCTTGTGCCTATGCTTCAATCAAAACCTTTGCCGCTGGCTGAGTATCAGTCTTCAACATTTATTGGCAATCTTTCAGCCAACTTCACTTGTTATATAAAGACAAATCAAAGACAATGTGCTTCTCATTTAAAAACACATGAGCAAGATGGCTTTTTCTCCTTAATCTACCAGCAAGTTCTCACCAACCCATGTGCGAGTCACAGCCATTGCCCAGGAGTTGGTAAAAGCTATCCTTGCTATGCACTCCAGCCAGCTGTGCATGGGAACACTGGGGAAGAGGCATGTGACGCCATACGTAGCTCCACCCAACACGTTTCATCATAGACTTCTGCTGGGGCTTACAACCTTGGTACAGGATCATACTTTTATCATGATTGGTGGTTAACCATTTATCAACTCTAGGGAGCGTTAGGAGGGCACTATCTCCCTCTACCTTGGTATGATCTCATCCACATCAGGCTGAAGTTTAAAGGAGCACTAATTGTGTGATATCAAAAACCCATTTAAACATGTTGGCTAACGAGAGGAGGGGTCATTTACAAACCCAAACTGAATAAAACTCCCGCCAAGCTTATGGTTTTCTTCTCCTGGTAGGAATAAAATCCAGGGTTGACCGGTTTAGTGTATCAGGGGTGACAGAATCTGTCACCCAATTTCCTCTTCCTTCCATTAATAAAATTAAAAAACAAGCTTGGCTGGATATTTATTGATGCTGGTTGTATAAGTGACCTCTCCTCCCACCATCCAGCATATTTATATGGATTTTTATTATTGGCTCATTTTTTCGCGATAGTGCTCCATTAACTATTACATGCCTGTGGGAAACATTAGCAGCTTTTTTTTTTCTTTCTATCATTGCAACAACAATGCATTAAGAAAGTATAAACAGCAATCTGTGTGTGTGTATATATATATATATATATATATATATATATATATTTATTTAAAATTATAAATACAACAAATGTTGTTGTCTAACATTATTAAATATTAAAAACATTACCTAAAATCATTAATTAAAAAATTTTCACCAATGTGGCATAATCTGGCAGAGGTGTTTGAAAAATCAGGGCCTGTGTGTGAATACAAATCATCTATTCAGGAGACATGTTCAGGAAAGATGACTGTATAATAAAATGTAACACTTAGGATTGATCTAGCAGAATGTGCAAAATATGCAGTTTTTCATTTTTTTTACCTAAAGTGCACTTTTTGCACCTTATGCTGATTTTATTATTAAGGCCTTGATTCAGCATACTTTCCTTAAAATAACTTTCAAATATAACATTTTCAGTCTTCATATGTTAATGAGACAAGGGTGAGAGAAATGTAGGTCTACTTGATAATTCTGCACCTACACATGCATAATAATTCACTATGTGACAGTGCTGAATATCAGTATTTGTTCACATAAAATGTTTGCAGCATTTAGAGATTTCATGTGTATCTGTTTTATGTACAGCAGATTTCTTATATAGTCTTAATCAACACAACAAGGTGATAATTTCCCCCTAATGGAATCATCCAGCACTTGGGCATTTGCCCAGTGCTTGCTACTTTGCTTGACTAATAAGAAGGAAATGTCCCATGATTCACCTTGGCTGCATTATTAATTATAGGCATAATTTATCATTAGCTGTGGAAGATGGCACAATTAATGCAAGTAAATCATCCAAACCATTCGGGCAAGAACAAACAGTCATGTGCCCGATATCTATCATATATGGCTCTATTCACAAATAAACAAGAGTGAACTCTAGTCTATGTATAAATCACTGTGAGGTGTTATTTCATCTAGCTATTATAAGAAATAAACATATAGATTAAAATGAAAAAAACAATCTAAATGAATGCTAAACCACAACACATCATTATGGGAACTGTATTCTATGTATGAGGCTAGTCTACAGCTGTAATTTATGAGGCTGCTGAGGAGTTAAAGCAGAGATTAATTTGCAAACGACTGACTGCATCGCAATTTGGGATACCATTCAATGGTAAGAGTAATATGAAGCCCAAAATCAGGTGTAATCATTCACAAGGTCCAACACTTCTGTGTAGTACTTGTGTCCCACATAAGTGTTGGTGTACACACCCACCCAGTGAACCTGTTTTGTCACTTACTGAGCACTGAATGCGTTGCCATTGGTAACACGCAGATGGGTAACTATTTTGCCTAAATTCAGTCTTTTTACCTGTTGTGTGGAGGCACTTCCCAAATCCAAAAACAGACTTTTTTTGTAGTTGGATTTCTACTTTAAAAGAAGAAATATAAGAAATCAAAGAAACACCATGCAGTGTATGCAGTGAATCTGTTCAGTGCCACGCAATGGCCCTCATTTACAAAAGTGGATTATAACCATTAAAAGAAATTTTTGAAGACTTTCCCAACAGCCCTCAGATCAGGGCTGTCAGAGGGGCACAAGGCATCTCTGCTCATCTTCACCCAGTCCTGCTGCAATAATCGCTCTTCTGCCACCCTGGTATCTCAAGCCAGGTGCCACATTTCTGGGTCCTGGCTGGCCAAAGGTGTGTATCCTTGTATGACTCTCAGCCAAGACACCTATAGAGAATCATAGGTGGTTTGTACACTGCACATTCCCATTAACCAGCAGGAATGAGTAAGTGTTGCTTTCAGCTTCAAATACTGGGGATGTAGGGAGACGCGATGGCTGCCAAGAAAAAGGTGAAGGTAAGCAGGGAGCCTCATGCCCCTCTGCCAGCCCTAATCAGCTGTCTGAAAGACCTCATGCTCCTCCAGGCTGACAATGCTAATTTAAGAACCATCAGTGTTACCAGCCTTTGTGAACAATGTAACCTGTCCCTAGCTGAAGCAAGTAGACCGTACAAGAGGGTAGAAAGTTTCTGTCGTACTGGATGAGCTATTTGCAACTGCAAAAAACATTATTTCAGTTTTAGATGAAGGAATTTTTAACAAAAGAGAACGGATCGCACCAGTATTCCTATAGGTAACAATATGGGAGTGTGCTCACTAAACTTGGTACAGAAAAAGTGCCCACCAAGGGAAAAGAAAGTTACTGTATAGGGTCCCCACACACCCCAAAAACTGTACCAAGACAGATGACAAAGAAATAGGGCACCACCCTCTTCAAAAATATAAAAATATATAAATTTATTGTATTTGAGATATAAAACAATTATCTAATAGACACATTAAAAAACATATAACACTTTGACAACAAACACACTAGGGGGCGCCAGGGTAACACAATGAATACAAAGGTCAAGGTGTTCCAATAAATATCTCTGCTGGACTAGCCACATACCAAAAATGAAATAACTACCCAATTAATTCAAAAATCATTTGTGTGAACACTATATACATATATACATGTGCAAAAAACAGCAATAGCAATAACAAAATCAAGTGCCTGTGCAATATAACCTATGTAATACAAATGTTGTAGATCAAGCTACACCATATCCAAATAAAGGCCAGCCAGGGTGGTTGAAAAAGTCATGGAACAATCATTATAATAAGGTAAGTGTACCAACTGGACCTACCCCCACTGTAGATCCGCCAACGCGTGTCGCAACGGCCACACGTTGCTTCCTCAGGGCGATATTGTATCAGAGCTCATGTACTGTTCCCTATATATACACCCATCCCGCCAATAGAGCCAGGTGGGCGTCCTATGGGAGGTATTTTAATTAGCCTACACCTGTTATGCCCCACCTCTCCATACCAGTATTCCCAAGGGACTACAGGCAGCCATGCACAAGTGTCAGATAATTAGCCATCAAGACCCCAATGGCTGTATATTGTAGCAAGGTAAATTGCTGTGCGACCCGCTCCGGCCGGAAGCGCGCCGCCGCAAGACCTGCGTTCCAAGGTTGCCATGCAACGCCCCCGGCCGGAAGCGCGTCACACAGCAACCCAAAATAGTGTTAGAAATAGATCATTCACCCGTTAGGGTCATTATATCCCCAATAGCAGCATGGAGAGGGGGGGGAGAGAAGAGAAAGGTGAGGGCAATCCATATGGTGATAGTTTTGACGCGCAGGCGCGGTATCAGCAGGCCTGACGGGTCCAATACGCGTCATCCAATGCGCGTCACTAGATCTAAGGGCGCACAAACCTGGCAAATGTCCCGCGCCTGCGCGGTCGCGCCAGCACGTATCTCGCGTCCTGCACACAAGCACGAATGGAAACGAGAGTGCGCGTGCGCGGCCGCACGGCGAGAGCGCGCAGGCGCAGGGACTGCGGAAGGGATGTAACACAGGGAGCCCCAGAGATACTTCAAAGCAACATAAATAACATACAAAAAACAACATATATATTTACATCGTTACCCGTACTATATACAAAATTTACATGATATTTTAAATACAGTAATAATGAATGGCCATATATATTTCATAAAAAGGACATCATTTAAACACTTTTTGGGGATTTTAGCCTATTATCTTATTTTCACATACCATCTGATATTTGGGTATGTCCGCCTATAAATATGTACAAAGCACGCCATTTTATATACAAATTATATCATATGTATATATATATATACCATATATGGGGTTATACAAGAATGAGAGGAGAGGGAGGCAGGAGGGAAACTCTCGTTTCCATTCGTGCTTGTGTGCAGGACGCGAGATACGTGCTGGCGCGACCGCGCAGGCGCAGGACATTTGCCAGGTTTGTGCGCCCTTAGATCTAGTGACGCGCATTGGATGACGCGTATTGGACCCGTCAGGCCTGCTGATACCGCGCCTGCGCGTCAAAACTATCACCATATGGATTGCCCTCACCTTTCTCTTCTCTCCCCCCCCTCTCCATGCTGCTATTGGGGATATAATGACCCTAACGGGTGAATGATCTATTTCTAACGCTATTTTGGGTTGCTGTGTAACGCGCTTCCGGCCGGGGGCGTTGCATGGCAACCTTGGAACGCAGGTCTTGCGGCGGCGCGCTTCCGGCCGGAGCGGGTCGCACAGCAATTTACCTTGCTACAATATACAGCCATTGGGGTCTTGATGGCTAATTATCTGACACTTGTGCATGGCTGCCTGTAGTCCCTTGGGAATACTGGTATGGAGAGGTGGGGCATAACAGGTGTAGGCTAATTAAAATACCTCCCATAGGACGCCCACCTGGCTCTATTGGCGGGATGGGTGTATATATAGGGAACAGTACATGAGCTCTGATACAATATCGCCCTGAGGAAGCAACGTGTGGCCGTTGCGACACGCGTTGGCGGATCTACAGTGGGGGTAGGTCCAGTTGGTACACTTACCTTATTATAATGATTGTTCCATGACTTTTTCAACCACCCTGGCTGGCCTTTATTTGGATATGGTGTAGCTTGATCTACAACATTTGTATTACATAGGTTATATTGCACAGGCACTTGATTTTGTTATTGCTATTGCTGTTTTTTGCACATGTATATATGTATATAGTGTTCACACAAATGATTTTTGAATTAATTGGGTAGTTATTTCATTTTTGGTATGTGGCTAGTCCAGCAGAGATATTTATTGGAACACCTTGACCTTTGTATTCATTGTGTTACCCTGGCGCCCCCTAGTGTGTTTGTTGTCAAAGTGTTATATGTTTTTTAATGTGTCTATTAGATAATTGTTTTATATCTCAAATACAATAAATTTATATATTTTTATATTTTTAGTTTAATCTCTTTTTATTAACTGTTTTTAGCAAGGAGAAGGAGAAAGAAAAAAAAACAGATACAGGCAATATCCAACATTATAGGCGTACATGAACATGAGGCATGAATTTGTACAAGAAATACTTAGTGTGCGCTAATTGTTGAGAAAGAGACAGTCCCCAGCGCCTCGGCCATCCCCTCACGCCCCCGGGTATGATGGCCCTCGCCTCACCAGACGCGCCCGTCGCCCCAGCCAGGGGTGGTCGTCGAGAGCCGCGGGCCAAAGCAGGCCCGCCGCCCACGCATTCCCCCCCGGGGAGGACATTAGCTGTGAATGAGGCGCGGAGGGAGGCAAGCGCACCAATACCCCCTTCCACCGCAGCAGCATACCCCATCATATACCTGCCCCCTAGAGGACGGCCCCGATCCCGCAGTTCAGAGACCCGTCCAGCCATCCCCCCGGGGACACGCCCACCCCGGAAGCCGCACCCCGCCCCCAAGAGGCGGCACACCTCCCGAGGAGGGGGGACCCACGCGGGGGAGGCCGCGCCCCCACGCGGAGAGCAGAAGGGGGGGTAAGTCAGTCGGTCGTCCCCCAGGATCATCAAGATGGACTTAGTTCTGGTAGCTTCAGAGAAAAAAGGGAGGAGAAGGGCGACCGCATAGGTGGCAGTGAGGGTACAACGTATGGGCTGGCTCGAGGGAGGCGGGGAACACGAACGGGGAAGAGGGGACTAAAGGCGGAAAGAAAAAAAAAAAAAAAAAAAAAAAAAAAAAAAATTATATGTAAAAAATAAAAATATATAAAAAAAAAAAAAAAAAAAAAAGGGGGGGTGGGAGAGGGGGGGGTATGTAGGGGACGGGAGGGGGGGTAGGTTAGGAGGGGGAGACAGAAATAGAGAAAGAATGGATGGCCTCCACCCTTCACCAGCATAGGACCCGTAGACGCCATCTCAGCCACTCGGTCCCGCCGCGGGCGGGAGAGCCGTCCCCATCTCATCAGGCATCTGCCGCCAAGAGGGCCTTCGCTGTGTCTGACTCCCTATACAAGATCCAACCTGTCCAGGTCTTTAGAAACGTCTCGGTGTTTCCCCTATCTTCTGATATCAATTCTTCCATTCTTTGTATATGGTCCATTTCAACAAACCACTCTGCTAGATTTGGAGGTACCGGGGATTTCCAGCGTCGGGGTATGATCGTTTTCACTGCTGTCAAGAAGTGTTTGAGGATGCTTTTTTTTGTTCTAGATAGTGGTCCTGGGATCAAGGACAGAAGAGCGACTTCAGGCCTATTTGGGACGCTTGTGTCCTCCACCCTCTCGTAGATCTGAAAGACAGCCTCCCAGAGCCTCTTGATCTTGGGGCAGTCCCACCAAATGTGGAGAATGTCCCCTCGGGTTTTGCCACACCTCCAGCACATTCCGGTCTCATTTGGTGAGAAGATTGCAATGTCTGCCGGGCACCTATACCACCTAGTAAGGACCTTATAGCTCTTCTCCTGTGCCGAGCTGGCGCTGGAAAGTCCGTGCGTCAGCGCGAAAATTTTACATGTTTCCTCACTGGTGATGGAGATTCCCAGGTCTCTTTCCCACTTTGCAAGGAACCCCAACGGAGAGGCACATCTGGTTGAGACCAGCAGAGCATAGAACCGTGATATCACGTGGTCTAACGGTTGCGGTTGTGAGAGATAGCCCTCCATTAGCGTCAAGGGGCGGGAGGCGCCCTGGAGGCGCCCTCCAGAGGTAAGAAAGGTCACGAGTTGGTGATGCAAAAGCCACGACACCCGGCGCCCTCCAGTCCGCTCCTCGAGGTCGGCCAGGGAAGGCAGCCCTCCCCCCACCAGCACGTCTCTTAACCTGACATCCTCCGACTCCCGCCAGACCAGGAACCGAGAGACCCGCTGTCCTGGTGTGAACTCCGGGTTGTTAAATAGGGGGGTCAGGGGACCAGGGTTACTCACCAGTTCTCCCCGTCTCTGGGTCCTAGCCCAGACCCGTGTGAAGTGTTGGGTCAAAAAGGGAAGACCCCCCCTGTCCGGGGCGGTTATCCATGGGATTGCACTCGGGTTGAAGCCTATGAGGTCTCTTTCTAATCGGACCCAGAGTTTCTCCCCGCCTCTGTACTTCCAATCCGCCAGCCTCATTAAGACCGAGGCCGTGTGGTAGAGCCTTATGTCGGGTGCTCCAGTCCCCCCATCGCTCTTGGGTCTTGCAAGCACATCAAACCGGATTCGTGGTCTCCGAGAGCCCCATATGAATTGGAGGAATATTGATTGAATAGATTTAAGGAAATGTCCCGGGAGAGTTATAGGGATTGTCTGGAACAAGTAAAGGAACCTGGGGCGAATATCCATTTTCAGGATACTGATTCTTCCAAACCAAGAATATCGGCCCCGATCGTATTTTGAGAGGCTCTGGGCTACCTTGGTCTTGAGCTCTTTAAAGTTGAGCTCAAATAGGTCGTTTAGGTTAGATGGTACCCGTACCCCCAGGTACTTTATTGCGGCAGACTGCCACTTGAATGAGAAGCTGCCCTTGAGGTTGTCCACTAGGTGTTGAGGTAAGGTGAGATTGAGCGCCTCCGACTTTGTACAGTTGATCCGGAAGTTTGATATCCGGCCAAAACGCTTGAATTCTTCAAGGACCGCTGGGAATGACACAGTCGGTGTGGTCAAGTGAAGGAGCAGGTCGTCAGCAAAAATCGACATTTTGTATTGCTGACCCCCACACTCCACACCCTTGATATCAGGGTTGTTTCTGATCGCTATAGCTAAGTGCTCCATGGTCAGAATATATAGCAGAGGCGAGAGGGGGCAGCCCTGGCGAGTGCCATTAGAGATGTTAAAGGGCTCCGACAAAATGCCGTTGGCCCTGACCCGCGCAGTTGGGTCTTGGTACAGTGCCATGATCTTGGAGATTATAATGGGGCCGAGACCAACCTGCTCCAGGGTGGCCCGGAGGAAGCGCCAGCTCACCCTATCAAACGCCTTCTCGGCGTCGCAGGACAGCAGGCATGTCGGTATACCCCTGTCCTGAACGTAGGAGATGATATTTAGCAATTTGTTCGTATTGTCTCTGGCCTCACGGCCCGGGACGAAGCCCACCTGGTCCAGATGGATCAATTTCGGGATCAGTGGTTGGAGCCTGAAGGCTATAATTTTAGCGAAGAGCTTTAGATCTACGTTAAGTAGAGAGATAGGCCTGTAGCTGCCGCAAACTGACGGGTCCTTGTCTGGCTTTGGGATTACAGCTATTGTAGCCTCCAGGGCTTGCTTTGGAAAGGGGCTGGACCCCTTCACATGGGTGAAGGCCTTCGCCAGGAAGGGGGCGAGGCAATCTGCCAGGGTCTTGTAAAATCTCGGTGTAAGGCCATCCGGGCCTGGGCTTTTCCCGGCGGGTGCATCCCTAATGGCTCTCAGGACCTCCAGCTCCGTGAAGGGACTTTCCAACTCCGCCGCGGATTCCTCCGGGATCACCGGGAGGGGAGTCTCGGCAACGTAACCCTGTATACTCAATTCCAGCTCCTCCACCGAGTCCACGGACGGCCGGAGGTTGTAGAGAGCACTGTAGAAATCTTTGAACACCTCTGGAATCTTGGCTGGGTCCATGACGCTGTCCCCACACTTCGTCTTAATGCATGGGATGAATGACATCGCGGTTTTGTCCCTAAGAGACTTGGCCAAGGACTTGCCGCATTTATTGGCATGCTCGTACATCGAGGCTTGCAGCTTGTCTCTATACCGAAGGTGAACCTGATCATATAGTTTCAGAAGCTTAGTCCTATTGAGCGAGAGCTCGGAAAGTAGCTCAGGGGTCGGGGTCGTCTTGTGCTTAGTTTCCAGCTCATGTATGGTTTGTAGCGTTTTAGTGATCAATGCTGACCTCTCGCGCTTCAGTCTTGAACCCTCCTGAATGAATATCCCTCTGAGCACGCACTTGAGCGCCTCCCATTGTATTGTCGGAGGGCAGCCATCCCGCGCGTGGTCGGCAGCGAAATTGGCTATCGCCTCCCTGATCTTACCTAAACAGGCCGCATTTCTGAGGAGATTATCGTTCAGGCGCCAGCTCCATTGGTTGGGGGCACCGCCGGGCAGATCAAAAGAGACGAAGACCGGCGCGTGGTCTGACCATAGAAAGGACCCTATGCTAGCTTTGGGGCGCCATTGCAAGGCATGATGGCTGAGCAGTATGTAGTCTATGCGACTGTACGAGCCATGCACTGGGGAAAAATATGTGTAGTCTCTAGCAGATCCGTGTTCCAGTCTCCAGACATCCATCAACTGTAGGCCATGTAAGGCCCTCTTCAGAGACTGCAGCTTGCTCAGGGACACCGAGGATCTACCTGCGGACGTATCCAAGGAGGGGTTTAGTGCCAGGTTTAGGTCACCCCCCAGGATCACGACTCCCTCCATAAAGTCCTCCAGCTTTCTTAGGTATCTTCGAGATGCTCCCACTTGGTCGTGATTTGGGAGGTAGAGGTTAGCAAGTGTGTACTTTTTATGGTGGATCGACACCTTGACAAAAACGAACCTCCCCTCTGGGTCAACAAGTCGCTCAATCTCCTTAAAGGGTACGGATTTATGGATGGCTATCGATGCACCTCTCGATTTACTCGATGGATTGGTGCTATGAAACCAGCAAGGGAAATACCTGTTGCTCAGAGTAGGCATCTTGCCCTCCTGAAAGTGGGTCTCCTGGAGCATAAGGATGCTCACCCTCTGCTTATGTAGGTCATATAGCACCTTCGAACGTTTCTCCGGGACGTTAAAACCCTTGATGTTTAGGGAGCATACTGTCAGCTTGGCCATGTCAGCGGGAGGGGCGGATCCCGGAGACGTGTCAAAAGGGTCAGCGTGGGGCAAGCGAGCACCCGGCACAGCTGGCCCCCCCAGGAACGAGAGGGCTAGGGTGGGGGGCAAAGGCCAAAACAAAGAAAGAAGAGTGAGGAGGGAGGAAGGAGGAAGATAGGGGATGTGGAGGGGAAGTGGGAGGTGGAAGGAGGGAAAGGGGGGAGAGGGGAGTCAAGAGAAAGGAGGGGGAGGGAGAGAGGGAAGGAAGAAGAGAAAGGAGAGAGAAAAAAAAAAAAAAAAAAAAAAAAAAAAAAAAAAGGGGGGGGGGTAGGGAAGAAGCTGGGTAGGGAGGAGTTAAAGGCCGGGAGAGGAGGGCGGTGTCTGCTCACTTTGCAAACCCTCAGGCAAGGGCTCTCCACTGAACGTGCGGATTATCAACCTAGGAGCAGCGAGTCAGGAGAGCAGAAGGAAGGGAAGGAAAAGGAAGGGGGGGTGGGAAGGGGGAGAGAAACAAACAGCAGATCGCCGGGGTAAGGCAAATCCGCAGAAAACTCTATGTGAGGAGCAGCAGCGGAACCCTGTGCCGCTGCTGGCCCCGTTCCCTTAATTGGGTCAATCCCGACACAGTCAGGACAGGAACCCCAGGGATACCTAGATTGGGGGTGTGTAAGTCGAGTGCGAAAAAAGGCAAAGGAGATGCACCCGTTGAGAGGTAATGCCACTGTATGAGCGAACCAATAAAACTCTACATAATACATGTTGAACTTTCAGAATGAAGAACCTTAGCACAGCAAAATGAAGCACGTTACTTGAAGCTTAGGCGGGAGTAGATCTGGAGGGGGCCCTCCCGGAGCAGGGCACGTTAGTCCGCCCCACTTCCTGGGGGGGGAGCAAGAAGGCGCCCCCCATCCCCACCATGCCAGCGCCAGGCCCCCCCGACCCCCGGGGGCCGCACAGCAAGGGCCAGAGCCGGGTTCTCACTGGCACTGGGCCGAATAATGAAGCCCGGGGGGCCCAGTCCGGCACGGGGGGGGCACCCCCCAGTCAGCACCACCACAGCAGCATGGAATGAAAACAGAAACAAGTAAACAGTAAACAGTAAAACAGAGAGCAGGATCTGCAACAAGATAATACAATAATGCAATAAAGGCCCCCGGGGGCCCAACCCTCCAGAACCCTCCCAGCAAGAGGGACGCTCGAGCACCCGTTGCCCCCATGGGGCCCCGGGCACAAAGCAGCGCCCGCAGGATCTACATAGCCCACCCCCCCGCCCTCACAGTGTACGTAGGCAAGGGGCGTCCCGGTCGAACCCAGCACTTCGATCAGCTGCAGGTGCCCATGGCCTCAGCGGGGAGGCCAGAGACCAACAGCCTCTCGCGCCCGGCACGAGAACGAGGCCCAAGACTCGGATCTCTTTAGGTGTAGAGGGGGAGCGGGCGGGGGCGGGGCCCGCACGCATCAGGGGTCGGGGGGATAGTACATCATTGTCCACCAATTGATGGCTCAGGCTCCCACATCATGTGGGGGCCCACGCCTCCTGGGGTCTCTCCTCGCTCTTCTTAACGGTCTCGGTGGCTCTCTCCTCGCCAGTCTCCCAGGGCGAAGGTCCAAGTCCGGAGCCAGCCAGTCCGGTATCCGGACCGGCTCAGACTCTAAGAATGCAAACAGTGCCGGGAGCTGGTCAGGTGTTTTCAGAATGAAGGTATTTCCGCTCCTGCGCACGATCAGGTGGAACGGGAAGCCCCAACGATATGAGCCCCCTTGGCGCTGTATTACCCCCAAGAGGGGTCCCAGCAGTCGCCTCATGTGGAGTGTTCTGAGGGAGAGGTCTGGAAGTATTGTGACGGAGGCGTTCTCGAACCTGGTTGGGCCTTTCTCCCACGCCTTCCTCAGGATGTCTTCCTTTGTTTTGAAGAGATGAATCCTGCAGACCACATCCCTGGGGCGTTGTGGGTCCGCAGGTCTTGGACCTAGGGTACGGTGAATTCTGTCGATGACCACGTCGTTTGTGGGGGGGGACTCCAGGATTTCGTTGAAGATAGCTTTCGCTGTGCGTTCTAGATCTGATTGTGCGATCGTCTCCGGAAGCCCCCGTAGGCGTACATTGTTGCGCCTGCCGCGATTCTCGATGTCATCTAGATTAAGGTAGAGGGTGGAGAGGTGGTTCCTGTCTTCGCGCCGCATCTGTTCCAGAGCCGCCACCCTCTGGGCCAGCGAAGACTGATCCTGTTCGACCGTGTCCACTCTATGAGAGATTTCCGTGACCGAGTTCTGGAGAGTGCTAAGCTCCCTGCGGAGGGTGTTCTCCATTTGCAGGACATAACCATCAAAGTCCGAACGAGAGGGGAGCGCTCGTATAGCATCAGCTATGTTTGATCTGACGACCTCCGCTAAAGCTGAAATCAGCGTGGGAGATATGGGTATGGATCCTAGGTCCACCGGCGCTTCTTCAGGGGGGGGGCCCCAGACCGCTCCCGGTCGACGGCACAGCCCGCCAGGTGGGTGCGAGCCTGGTGCGCTTGCAGAATCAGCCCCCTTACTTGGATCCCAGCACTCATTCCAAGTCTCTGGATCCACGCCCCAGCTATTTCCCGATGGAGTCACACGGCTATCGGGACCCTCCTCATCGTGTGGGGCATCCCAATTCTGGGGCACCAGCGTGGTCTCACTATGGGGGCAGAGATTCTCGTTGCCCTCTGTGGGATCTTCCCTATAGGTCGCAGCTTGTCCCTGTGCTCCTGGGTCGGGAGTTCCCCACTCATCATTCCCCCTCTCCTCTCCATGTTGCATTCTACCTGGTGTGGCAGCAGGGGGCCTCGCGGTCATTGCCTTTCCTGGGGTCTGGTCTCTGATATGGCCCGGAATTTTCTCCCTCTGAGCCTGTGGGGGGTGAGCCAGGGGTGATGGCGTGCCTCCTGTCTTATCCCCCCCTCGCATACCGCTCACCTCCAGATCCGCGGTGTTTCCTCCGGGCGCCGCCTGTGACACATGCGGTGGGGCGGACTCCCCCGCCATCCGACAGGGACCTCGCTTGTCGGCTCCCCGCTCCTCCCCTCCCACGCCGGTCTCTGTCTTCTCACCGGCGGCTGCACGATCAGACGCAGCGGGGGCAGGGGGACTTCTCAGCCGCATCTCTTCTCCGTCAGCGGGCATCAGCGCATCGGGCTCCCCGGCGGTGACGTCACCTCCTAGTGACCGGCAGCTCTCCTCACTCACGCGCTCCGCCATATTGCTCCCTCCACGCCGTCTCTCGCCTGTTCGCCCCGGGGCTCCAAAGAAGGACAATATGGGGGCCGATCCACGTTTCCCCTTGGTCCCAGACGCCTTCCTACGTCTGGACATCTGTGCTTGGGTTCGGGCACTGCTGAATAGAGGTAGGTTCGGGGTTTTTGGTGCAGAGCTCCTGCGAGACACGTCCTATCCCGCCATCGGCTAGCCACGCCCCATATTTTTATATTTTTGAAGAGGGTGGTGCCCTATTTCTTTGTCATCTGTCTTGGTACAGTTTTTGGGGTGTGTGGGGACCCTATACAGTAACTACCAGTTTTAGATGAAGATGTGACCACTACAGCTAAAAAAAATCATAGGGGTTACTAACACATTTCGTACTCTCATCAACTTTCATCTTGATACCATCAATTGATTTGTTGTTAAATTAATTTCCTGAATTTTGGGACCAAACATTGAGCAAAAGGAGCACTTTTTCATATCTCATCTAAAGAACACAAATGGTGCTGAGTTGACTGTGAAATCTGGATTATGGTTCATGATCTGCTAATGTATGCTTTATTATGGTTCATGTAGCAAGAATGACACGTATATGGCTTTATTGATGTGACTATAGTCTTACTGCAAATATACAAAAAGCTAATTATACCACTTTATCTTTTCTGATTTAGGTGAGAGTATACATTCTGTTGTAAAAGCTGCCACAAATCACTGGAAATGTCTAGATCCTTATATAAAGATCATGTTGGACTAACCTAAGCCAGTACTTAGGTTATAGACATGGCTACTTCCTGGTAGAAACACCAATTATTTCAAACAGACGTTCACACACAAATGTTTTTTGCCCCACAGACACAGGCAAACTTAAAAGAAAAAGAATGCTGTCTTAAAGTGAACCAAAACCCAGGATTTTAACTATCCCAGGTTTTAGTCCTTGCCCCTGGGGCATGCCGATCCAGGGTGCCCCGCTGTCTGAAACCCCCTAGGTCGCCCAGTTTAACTCACCTTTCCTCGGTCCTACGGCACATGCGTGCCTCTCATCCGATCAGCGCGCTCGGGTCCGCTCACGTAAACTTGTCTAGCAGGGCGCCGGCAGCCGCATCCCTGCTACCCTCTAACTGCATCAGCCAGTCACAAATGCCTGCCCTTGCCCTGCTAAAGGTATAACAGGTAGTGGCCACTGCTTTCAGGGGGAAAGGTGAGTTTACTGGGCGACCTTTCACACAGCGGGGCATTCCGTACTTGGTTCCCCCCGGGGGGAGGGAATCAAGTGGCCCTGGGTTTTGGTCCACTTAAAAACAGAAAGTAACTGCATAATGCATACTGACCAAAAACATCTGAAAACACCCATTTTCCCAGGTCATCCTTTGGGACAGTCTAACATATGGGTACTTCCGGGGCTCTGCCCCTATGGAAACACAAACCAGACATGTCATAATAAAAAACATCCACCCCCTTCTGGCCTTAAGCTCTGTTTGTGAACACGTCTTGTGTAGAAGTGGATACTTATTTTGTGTCAGAGGATTCTGGTTAGTGGTTGGAATAAGGAAATCCCTGGAGCAGCGATATTCAACTGGCAGACTGGGGTCCGAATGCAGACCTCAGCATCAGATTTCCGGAACCCCGGCCCTGACAGCACTGCACTCAGTTGCTTCTGTGTTTCTGTGCTCAGAGCTGCCCCCTTGATTGTGGTGCTTAGTCTGCCTGCTAGTGTCATGGTTCCCTGGCACCGAGCATTGCAATCTATCACTGTCCCTTCAACTCTGCCCCATCCATCCATGTCCCCTCAACTCTGCCCCATCCATCCATGTCCCCTCAACTCTGCCCCATTCATCCCCATTCCCTCAACAATGCCCTATCCATTCCTGTCCCCTCAGCTAAGCCCCATCCATTCCTGTACCACCATCTCGCCCCCCCCAGCTCAGCCCCCTCCATTCCTGTCCTCCCAGCTCTGCCCCATATATCCCCACAACCCCCAGTTTTGCCCCATGCATCCCCACACCCCCCAATTTTGCACCATCCATCCCTGTCCCCTCAGCTCAGCCCCATCCATCCCCACCCCCCAGTTTTGCCCTATCCAAAAGTGTACCCTCGACTCAGCCCCATCCAGGCCAGTCTCTCTGCCCCATCCATTCCTGTCCTCCCAGCTCTGCCCCATCTAATCCCTGTCCCCTCAGCTCTGCCCCATCTAATCCCTGTCCCTTCAGCTCTCCCCATCCATTACTGCCCCCTCAGCACTGCCCCACCCAGCCCAGTCTCTGCCCCATCAATTCCTGCCCTCCCAGCTTCGCCCATCTAATCCCGGTCCCCTCAGCTCTGCTCCAGCCAAGTCTCTCTGCCACATCAATTCCTGTCCTCTCAGTTTTGCCCATCCAATCCCTCCCAGGTTTGCCAATCCATTACTCTTTCTTGCAGCTCTGACCATCTACCCTCCCCCAGCTCTGCCCATTCATTCCTGTCCTTCTAGTTCTGCCCATCCATCTATCCCTTCTCTCAGCTCTCTTTCCACTCTGCCCCTCCTGTTCTGTCTACCCATCCCATCCTTGTTACCAGACAGTTACCTTGCCAGTAAAACTATTCCACCCCTGTACATGGCCTGCACAGAATGCAAGGGGGGGGGGGGGTTAAAGCAGTGTGTCGCGGGCCAGAGCTGTAGGTTCTGTGGAGCCAAAAAAAGCTTTTGTTTTTTCCCAGTGCCCAATAGGATTTTTGGGGTGGGGTGGGCAAACAGACTTTTTAGTTTTGCCTGGGGAAACTATAGTCCCTCCCCCAGTGTGCTGATTTCTAACTATCCACCTCTCATGACAGCCCTCTGCCCAGAACTTCACCTCTCACTGGATGTCTTTAAATGGATCTTTACAAGAAGTGGAGTACCCCTTCCCTAGAGACTGTGACAGATCAGAGGATCCTATAGTAAGACCTTGGAACAGGGTTTTTCCAACTTTTCATCTTTTTTTTGTCACAGCATACATACATTGCAGGTAAATGAAAACATTTCTTCCAAGTCGAGTTGTTTTTTACCTACGTATGATACATGCTAGATTGGGCTGTGGTTATATTTTTAATTCACGTCCTCTACATGTATTATTTATATAATTACCTATTGTTACCACCTGATCTATTGCTCCCGACTTTCGCTGCCATTGTCTGACAACTGTCCACCTCATAACGGCAAACCCAGATGTGTGGGGCTTAGGTAACCTTTGGGTTTTTCATCAGCTTAAGCTGTGCACAGTGTTATAAAAGAACAATGTGTTTACCTTACACCGTACACAAAAATGGTGTGTTTTGTGTACATAGCGTAGACTTCCTGACTCTCTTGTTAATCATCTGATTGGCTAAGACAGAGACGATACTCCACATTCCTGAGCTTACATGTTAAGCCCCCTCCTGCTAAAATTAATTTCATGTGAGATGCTAACTAAAGCGTTACAAGCCTCACCTGGGTAGGTCATTACGGCTGCTTGATTTAGCCAAAGCTGATAATGAGCTCACATGTTAAAATGGAGACTTGTAGTCAGTAGTCTTTACTAAAGGCCAGGAAAGACAATCCAACTTTACTAACACAGAGCCACAGGAATAAAAGAAACTTTGAAACGGCATCACAGGTCTAGGGGCTCCCAGCCCCTGTCTGGGCGCTGCCCATACCCAAAACTCTGGTCGCTCACAGAAGGTAGGAAGGTAGGATATTATCAGGCATGTTAGTTTGGCTATGAATGATTAGCTTAGGTGACAGAGGTTTAGCTCTGTTATTAGTTTTAAGGTGTGCTTTATGGCTAAAGGAATGGTCGGCTGATGCTGCCTCTAGGAAGAATCTGACGGGACTCCCTTTTCAGAGGGGACGTTTGTTTGGGAAGCACTTGGATGACAAGGTAAAGGAAGTTACTGGAGGTAAGTATATTAAACTTCCACAGGGAAAGTTTTTTCCTTTTTTCTTCCGATCCATTCCAGACCCTCCTTACACTTTGGACTACTTCCTTGCCCGAAGGGTGTGACTGCAAGACAAAAAAGGTGTGGCCCCTCCCGGCCCATAAGTAGCAGCTGCCTCCTAATCAAAACCAGTTTCATTCTTGCAGTTGAAGTGACCGTGAAGGTTGTTGAAGATTCTCTCTTAAGGTTGTTGAAGATTCTCTCTTAAGGATTGGCAGCAAGCGGGGGAATGCACCCTGTCGGCTTCCTGCGCGACCTTATTCCCACGGATTCCTCTGACCCAACTCTATGCCTCCCCAGCTTTTTGCTGTTTAAATTGGGGTCCGTGAAGGTAAGGTGAAGCGCCGGGGTCTGGGGTGCTTTCTGAGGTTAAACCCTCAGGGCTGCAGGCTTTCATTAAAATGCAAGTCAGCTGCAGGTTTTTGTCTGGTGAGCCTGCTTGGGGGGACCAAGGGATTTTCCTTTTCTTATTGCTCTTTCCCATGTGTTTAAGCTGAGGTTGTTGGCCAGCAAAAAGGGGCTACTCTGAGCCACTGCACGGCCACCCTCAAGTGGACCTAAACCTTTTGGCAGGTCATTTTGTTTGTTTTTAATACCGTTTTTTTTAGTTTAAATCTATACTATTATAGATTGGGAAAGTGCAAATATAATATTACTATATAATTTATATATGGTGGTTACCCCCCAGAGGACTTGCAGTACTCTTGTGACTGTCGAGAACCTATCTATACTGGTCAGAACCCCTGGGTCTTAGACTAGTATTATTAAATTCACCATGTCAGAGGCATCTGGAGTAGCAGATCTGGTCTTAACAGATTTGCATGCAGTGGCACTGGACAAGGATAGCACGGTGCGCAGGGATTATGCTACGGTTGTAGTCTCTTCCCTGAGGGGGCTCTGACCCCTATTGCTGGTGCTCTGAGACTTAAAAAACCCCTTTGTAGCCTTAATGTGGACCTAAACCTTTAGTCTGACTACTAAGAAGGTTTGTAAAAAAAAAAAAAAAAAAAAAATTCCTCTGAGTGTATTGAAGAGGATATTGTGGCTGCCATAGTCTCTTTCTGAGTCTTTAAACTCTGTCGACAGGCCTCAAGTGGTCCTAAACCTATAGAGTAATCATGGAGTATTGGCTACTAAAGAGGTTTTAAAGAAAATATTTTTTCCTCTGAATTGAAGAGGATATTGTGGCTGCCATGGTCTCCTTCTGAATCTTTAAAGTGGATTTTCACTATCCTGGGTGTTGGTCCACTTCCGCAGGGCACCCCGATCCCCGCCTCTCGTGCGTCCCTCTTACAATGAGCGCACCGGCCATTCACAAACGGCTGGCGCGGGTGCGTGCGAGCGGCGGCGGCCCGTGCATGCGCTGTTGGAACGGGGAGAAAGTAAGGTTTGTGGGCGTCCGGGGGGGTTTCACACAGCAGGGCATCCCGATTTCGGATGCCCCACGGGGAGGGAGCTGATCGGCCCGGAAATCTTATAGATTCCCGGGCCGATCAGCGGTGTGTGTTGGTCCACTTTAAACTCTGTCAGCAGCCCTCAAATGGTCCTAAACCTATAGAGTCATCATGGAGTATTGGCTACTAAAGAGGTTTTAAAGAAAAGATTTTTTCCTCTGAGTGGAAGAGGATATTGTGGCTGCCATAGTCTCCTTCTGAATCTTTAAACTCTGTTGGCAGCCCTCAAGTGGTCCTAACCTATAGAGTGCCATAATGGAGTATTGGCTACAAAAGAGGTTTTAAAGAAAAGATTTTTTCCTCTGAGTGGAAGAGGATATTGTGGCTGCCATAGTCTCCTTCTGAGTCTTTAAACTCTGTCGGCAGCCTTCAAATGGTCCTAAACCTATAGAGTCATTATGGTGTATTGGCTACTAAAAAGGTAATTAAAAAAAAAAAGGATGGTTGATTTCCTCCATTCTGGAGGATGTTGCGGGACATACGCTTTATTATAATCTGATCAATAGGGAATGGCAGAAGTCAGGTTGTTTTCCGACCATTCCTAAAGTACTAGATACTATGTATCCTTTTCCTCCAGATCAGATTGAATTATGGTCTCGCCCTCCTGTGGTGGATGCTTTGGGGCCAGGTTTCTTTAAGATTTTGGTTATGCCATCCTCGGATAGTGCTTCTCCAAAGGATCCAGCGGATAAGCGCGTGGATCAGGTGGCATGCCAAGTTTTTATGGGGTCGACCTTGCGGCCGGCCTGTGCTACATCCATAGCATTTTTTTTTATGAGCAGGAGTTTGTTAAAGCAACTGGACTCTAATGGGTCGATTCAAAGAAACATGTAACAGCTTTGATTTTGGTGCCGATCATCCTATTTTTCCCGAACGCTCGTGCGCTCGTATGAACTTGCGAGTGATTCTATAAGCTAATACGTTTCTATCCTAAAATTTACGTCCGTTCGTATGGCAGTTCGCGAATCAGACCTATGTCAGTTTCCATTCTGAATTTTCCGTTTCATTTCTCAGGTTGCAACATTGGTTTTGCCCTTTTTCCTTTTTTGTCTGGACGTAAATCCTTCTGATCTTTCGCCTGCGCACTACAAACTTACCTCATTAAAGTGCATTCTAAATATTTGGTTTTTTATTTTTCTTTATTTCATTCATTTTGTAGTAACCAACCATTAATGAATGCATTTGCATAAGTAAATCTTACTTTGTTTAATTTTTAGTTAACTTGCATTTTTTACTTGTGGATTTAATTTTAATATTTTGGCTTCAAATGGTACAACTTAACATTTTTGGTGTGGTTACCCACACCCTCTACATACAGATTGCTCTCAAAAATTAAAAAACACCTAGCAACTTCGGCATGTTATGAGCCTAGAAACAGCCAAGATGGCGGGTCAGGTATTATCGGGCAGCCTGCAAACAGAAAGGGCCTTGTGACTGTGTTGCTCTGCATTCTTTGATTTCTGACCTTTCCGTGCCCCCAGCTCTGCTGTGTCTGTGCAAAATACAGCAGTAACCCACATCCTGCACTTTATCCCGCTCTCCTCTCCTCAGTAAGTGTGATGCATCTGACCAAAGATGAGCTAAAATAATTAAACAAAGCAAAGGTAAACAACTACACCAATAAATTCAAATTAAAAATATTATTCTAGTACATCAATTTAAAAATAAATAACAAAGGACATAAGTTTCTTTAATTAACGCAAATACATGGATGTATTGCAAAATAAAGGTTTACATGCAAAGGACTAATTAAGGTCCACATTAAAATGCTTTTATAAGGCATACATGAAATGTATTGAATCAGGTATGCATTGCCATACAATTTATGGCCTCGGCCATGCTGATACATGCAGTTCATTGGAGCTCAAGACGCGCAGACTCCTCCACATAGCCAAAAAACCTGTTCAAGAACAGCAATCCGACTGCTAAAAGGTGTCGGCAGTGGCTTTCTTTTAAAACGTATTTAGAGGATGGAAAACTGCTCTCTGAATCACACGTAAACACATCCGATTATCCTAAGTTTTAGGTTTTGATCCTAAGTTTTAGGTTTTGATCCTAAGTTTTAGGTTTTGATCCTAAGTTTTAGGTTTTGATCCTAAGTTTTAGGTTTTGATCCTAAGTTTTAGGTTTTGATCCTAAGTTTTAGGTTTTGATCCTAAGTTTTAGGTTTTGATCCTAAGTTTTAGGTTTTGATCCTAAGTTTTAGGTTTTGATCCTAAGTTTTAGGTTTTGATCCTAAGTTTTAGGTTTTGATCCTACAATTTAGGAACGAACTTCCGATGATCGTAAGAGCATATACGAAATCGTACGTAGGCTCGTGCGAGTCGGAAATGGCCAAAAAAACAGGAAAAAATGACAAACACCCACCCAAACTTACGATTCTCGATCCGAAATCAATTAACTTTTGCTCTTTGAATCGAGGGGTAAGACTTGTATGGCTCGTTCACAGAAGCCATGCTCCCAGTTGATCAAAGCCAGTTGGCTCTAACAAGTCAAATATCATATCATAGCTTCAAGAGTTATTCTTTCTGGGACTGGCATTAGACACGTCTCAGGCAAAAGTGTTTTTTTCCAACACAGAAGTGACTCTTACTCCAGGCCAGGGTACAGGGTCTCTTGTCTTACCCTCACCCGACGATTCATCAAGGAATATGTCTGTTGGGCCTAATGGTAATATAAGACCTAATGGTCTTGCTTGAGTCAGTACCTTTTGCACTGTTCAAACAAGACCCCTGCAGATGGAATTGCTCACAATCTGGGATCGAGACCCACACACTCTGGATCACTCTTTTTGCATGACACCGTCAGCAAGGCAGTCTCTAGCCTGGTCCTCAGCCTCTTCAGACTGGCAAATCCTTCCTTCCAGTACAGTGGAAGATCATCACCATGGATGCCAGTCTATCTGGTTGGGGGAGTGTCATGGAGTCACAAAGGATCCAGGGACAGTGGAGTCCAAAGGAGAGCAGAATCTCCATAAAGATCCTGAAACTGAGAGCTATTCTATTGTATTCAGACATTGGACATCCCATCGGATGGGGCATCCCGTCCAGATTCAAACAGACAATTGGACGGCGGTGGTATATCTCAACCACCATGAGGTGGTTTCTGCCAGAATCATCTATGATTCAGGCCAGGAAGAAATCTTTATCAAGTCTACTAGAGAGTCTGGCAAGCATTTATAGCTTGGTGCGAATCCAGGGGTTCCCTTGTAGAATATATTGATTTTTTGCAGAAGTGATTGATGAAGGTCTTCAATTGAGGACAAATATCTATCTGTCTTCTTTCAGAAACCCATAGCTGAGAATGATTTTATCAGAACTTGTCTTACAAGGAGTCGCTCATGTGCGGCCTCCTCTTAATCCACTTCTGCCGGCTTGGGACCTGAACTTGTTTTTTCAGGGTCCCCCTTTTTTTTTTTTGAACCATGGTAGATGCGTCATTAAGTCTAAGAGCGCTTATGGTTATCTCTAAGTGGCAATAACCTCACCAGGCAGGTTTCTGAATTTGCAGCCTCGTTATTTGAGTGTTTTAGGATTTTCTTCCTTTTCATTTAATGAAGAGATGGTTTTTGCCTTCCTTATGTCCTGCTCCAGTGTCTAATAAGGAAGGGATGTTCTTCACTGTTTGGATGTGAGAGCACTAAGGTATTATCTCACTACACAATCTTTCCATAGTTTGGACTTCTTATGTCATACCTGAGGGTCCACGAAAAGGTCTTCCACCAGCTAAGTCTGCCATCAGTTGATGGATTAGACAGACAGTGGTAAGAGTCTATTCTGCCATGGGAAAGGAGCCCCTTGTTTGGGTCACAGCTCTTTCCACTAGGGCCATTGGTGCTTCCTGGGCCTTTCAGCATCAGGCCTCGATGGAACAGGTTTGTAAAGCTGCCACCTGGTCTTCGGTTCATATATTTACCAATTTTACAAGGTAGATGTTAGGGCCTCAGCTGGTGCTGTGGTTGGTTGAAAGGTTCTTCAGGCGGTAGTGAAATAAACTACCTGCTGTTCCGCGCTGGGGATCCCGCCCATAGATGGCACTGCTTTTGGAGATCCCAAGTGTAAGGAGGGTCTGGAATGGATCGGAAGAAAAAACACAATTCTGTGAAACTCACCTGTAGAATTGTTTTTTCTGGGGATCCATTCCAGACCCTCCGGCCCACCCTTTTTGGGTCATGATCTATCTTTGGATGCTTTTTTGATGGTGTTTAGGCCATTTATTATTTCATTGGCATTAAAAAAGAGAAAAAAAAAAAGTTTATTTTGAGAGAATTTAAGCGGAGTTCGGTGTGAGGTAACATTATCTCCTATAAGGGGGCCTCCCGGGCTGCCTCTGGTTTATGATTTACTGCTTTTTAAGTGCTGGTTTTGATTAGGAGGCAGCTGCTACTTATGGGTCGGGAGGGGCAGTCACATCCTTCGGCCAAGGAAGTAATCCCAAGTGTAAGGAGGGTCTGGAATGGATCCCCAGAAAAACCAATTCTTCAGGTGAGTTTCACAGAATTGTGTTTTTTCTTGCAGGTCATATAATCCTCGGCCCTTTCGTGGGGGTAGAGTTTCCACCTCTTTGGGATACCGTAAAGAATTTTGGAATAGACCAAAGCCCCAGGATAAGGGTAAGAGGTATCTGGCAGAACAAGGAAAAATCCCCTTCCAGCTCTTGCAGGTATGCAGGGATGTCCTCACCTTTGGGAATGTTTTACTTTAGAGTTTTCGAACAAGTATTATAGATTAATGCAAATTAGAGGTTTTCGCTTTTTTTTCAGAGATTTTACTTTGCTGAATAGTAAGCTACAAGGTATATTTGTTGGGTATAGATTATTCTTGATTTAAAGTCACAGGTTAATACCTGAGATCCTGCCCTGAAGTAGGGGTACTTCTTTTGAAGGTCCCAGTCGTTACTGAATAGTCTCATGTCCTGAAGTAAAGTAGAAGAGAAAAGAAAATTCTGTGATACTCACCTGTAGAATTGATTTCTCTTCCATTATCACTTCAGAACACCAGACTCTCCCTGTCTGCTAGGTTATTATATCCATTCCTTGGATGCCTAAGGCCTAGTGGAGGGTTGTATATATGTAAATAGTTGCTTAGCATAAAAAAAATAAGAAAAAAGGAAAAATAAACAGAGAGAGGTAGAGAGGAGTTTGTTTCTGGTCTCCCCTTTTGTCTCCAGCAAAAATATAGGGATGCCTTATTCCTCCCAGGCGGCTTTTCAATTAAACTGGTTTGTGAGAAGACTGTCAGAAGTATATATAGGCCAGGAGGAACCACGCCTTTGTTCTTGCAGTCCATGCCCTTCGGCCAAGGAGTTATTTTTTTTTAGCTGCACCTCCATCATCAACTTCCAAACCTTCCCAATGGTAACAAATTAATAGTAGGAGCCCGCCTTTTCCATTTTAAAAGGGAATGGAGGTGAGTCACAGCAAATCCTGTAATAAACATAATATAGGAAGGCTATCTTATTTCATTGATAAGCTAAACACCAAGACTTCTCATCAGATCCTGTGCAGGCTTCGGGTCTTTTGTTGGAAGTGCAAACTTTACTTCACTTCTGCAAATGTCTCCACACCAGCAGGGGAACATTTTACCCATATGTTTTCCTGGTGCACAAAGCATTGGGAGAACTAGGAATGATTGTGAATCTAAAAGCTTTTAACAAGTTTGTTCAATGTGAAAAATTCAGAATGGAAATTATTTACACAATCAAATATTTGCTGTTTCCAAAAGCTTTCATTAAACATCTGGACTGCGTATCTGCAAATACATCAAGAATCGAATAAACATCTAAAATTTGCAACTTCACAAGGTTAAAAAAAACATTACATTACCAGGTCTGGGCCTTGCTCTTTGGCCTATCTTCCTCATCCAGAATATTCACAATCTTCCATCCATATTCATTATATAACAGCTGGACGCTTTTCAGATTTCGGGGAAGTAGAAAACGATATAGAAATAGTGCTGCATCTTTTTTAAATGCTTAGGTCTCCTAGTAACCAAGGACAAATACAATTTTTTCCTTTCCAGACAGCTCCATTTTCAGGTGGTGTCACTACCGCAAAATAATTTTTTGACCAAGGCCAATATAACCAGATTATTGGCAGAGGTACAACAACTGGTGTCAGTTTCATCAATCTCAATAAGGAGGATTATGATAGTCCTGGGTCTGATGATGATATACATACCTGCGGTGACCTGGCCTCAGGCACATTCCAGATCTCTTCAGAGACATTCTCAGGAAGTCAGAGAAATCAGAGACCTAGTCTGATAAAGATTGGTGCACAATCGATCCCAGGGAAGACTGTTGAACATAAATGTGATATCAGTAGCCTCGTTCCGTCAATCTACATGGCTGAGAATTTCCAGTTTACAATCTGGTGTCTGTATGCAGCAAAATGAAAAAGAAGGGTTGTACTGATGCGGTGATGAAGACACTATAAGACACTATTAAACAGCAGAAAATTCATTACTAAGAAAATATATTGTAGAATGTATTTTAGACCTTCTTCACAAAGGGGCTGCTAAATAATTGTACATTTCCATGCTTAAAGTGCAGATTTCTGCTCTTTCAGTGTCTTTTGATTTTCAGGTAGTGGAGGAAGTGTGAGGAAACGCGCACCACGTGATCACACTAAAGCACCGTCCGTTTCACCCGCCCACCTTAAAGGTCCAGCAAGGACAAGGACTCTTGTTAAGGCAAAAATGACAACTCAAGTTAAATATATATTTTAATACCATAGGCGCACTAGACAGCTATTACAAGCCTTTTATATGGTGGAGGTGGACTGGAAATTTTACAAATACCAGTTCTGAGAAGTGGGATACAGATTACATGTAACAAGCAGAAATACAACAAAATGCCAGGTTATCTTAAATGCATTCAGATGCTTGGTTAGGCAGAGCGACATCTGGGTGCAAGCAGCCTGCTGGGATACTGGATACCATTCCTAAAAGATGTAGGTAACCCCCAGGAACCCCCAGCTTTCCCTAGATTGGAGGCCTGCTACTTACCCACCCCAGCTGAACACTCCCTACGCCCCTCTGAGTGGAGTATCCAGCCCTTCCTCTGCCTCTGCCCCCATTTAGAACCTACAGACACTATTTTGAGCATAACTTCTGAATTGATGGACGTAAGATCCCAGTTCAGGATCTAAACTAATGGGCTTACTGTGCCACATCTTTCAGGTCCAAGAATGGGAGTAGGGTGGATCAGAAACTGAGATCTCCATATCTCTGGTTCTAGGTGTTATCTCCTGGTTCTGTTATCTCCCGATTTACCTGGGGTGAACTCAGCGTTAACCCCTCCGGCACTGTACTAGGTTTGGGGCTAGGGGGAATGGTGACTTCATTGTTCCTGGTTTTGTGTCATGTCGGTAGGTTGTTTGAAGAGAACGTGCTCTCAGTGGTGTAATCTGTGAGCCAGACCCAGAGGCCATGGGTGTGAAATGCACACGGAGTATCTTTTGAAGCTATGCCCTCCGAAGTGTGAGCCTTGCTGCCATCCTGGAAGCAGCTTTAGGTGAGAATTGTCACCTATGCTAGCAGATGGCTATTGATATCCTTGACACTAAGTTTAAACATTTTTACTGGTTGTTAAAAGAGGACATATGGTTCATTTTAAGTTAATACCACCTTGGGGGATTGTGCTCTAAAATTAACTTTAAAGTAATTGTAAAGGCAAAAAATAAATGGATAAACAGTAGCCTAATTCGCTAAACATTCCTCCAGTGCTGTCATTCTTCTCCAGTCGGCACCCTGATTAAGGAAATCATCTTCCTCACTCGGGGCTCGGGCCACACCCTGCCATTGTGGTTCACCAATCGACTTCCATAGCGGAACCAGGCCCCCCCTCTGGCTTGAATGGCTCACAGCCATCAAGCCCAGCTAACTCCTCTCTCCCGCCTCCCTGCCCCACCTCCTTTTAGCGCTCTCTTGCTGTGCGCTGACAGCTTTCCCTGGGAGGGGTGAAGCCTGCTGCCCACCGCTACTGCCCGTCGCTGCAGCTGGAGGAGGGAAAGGAAAATAGGAAAGAAATGATGACACTGAACATCGCATCCCTTGCTAGAGCAGCATGACTTTCTGTTTGTTGCTGGTGCTATCAGCATATTCTGTTTTACTGGGTATTTCCCTGGTTTAATTTCTTCCTCACCCATACTCCCATATATGTTTAGCAGGGAGAAGGATTTGAGGGAAGAACTGGGGGTTGATTAGTGGAACAAAATGGTACAGTAGTTTTGGTACTCTTAATATAACTCTAATAAAAGCAAATTACAACGTGTTTTTATGTTTATACAGTACATGACCCCAGATTGAGTGCAAAGGCATGCCCCAGATCCAAAATCGTGATTCCCTGCTGTGTGAAACCCCCCAGGTCACCCCATTAACTTACCTTGTTTCCCGGTCCAAAGGCTCATGCGTGAGCCGCAGCTGCATCCCCGCTATCCCTCTAGCAGGGTGTGTGCCCGCACCAGGTATTTGTAAATAGCCGGTGCGGGCATGCTCCCTGTTAGAGTTGCCTTAGGCGATCTGAGGGGTTTTAAGCAGTGAGGCACCCAGGTTCCGAGGGAAAGGACCAAAACCCAGGATAGTCAAAATCCTGGATTTTGGTCCACTTTAATGACTTCTCCTTGCCCATGTCAACACATTTCTGGGCTATGGAATACTTGCTGCCAATATATAAATAGCAAATTCATGTTAGAAACCAAATAATATATATAATTTATTAGGAAGTTTTAATCTATATATCCCTTTCAGTGCCAAGCACGTAGTTTCTACGTGCTTGCTTCCACTCCACTTAAGTGCCAAGCACGTATAATCTACGTGCTTGAGTTTCCCCCCTTCTAGCAAAAAAAATCAAAATCAAAAATACTCACCTGACCCCTTGTTGGATCCAGCCGGGTCTCCTCTTTAATTTGGTGCCATCCGATCCCCCGGAATAGCCCCCCCCCCCCCGTTTGGCAGCAGCTGCTAACTGTAAAAAAATAAATAAATAAAAATGACATTTATTTACCTGCAGTCGCGCTGCCTCCCTCTGGGTCTCCTCTTCGCTGGGGGGGCCTCCCCCAGCCTCTTCAGCTTCAGGGGAGAGCCTGAAAGGGCTCTCCCCCTCCTCTCCCGACGGGCACCGCCATCTTGCTGTTAAGGGGGCGGGGCTTATGACATCACTCCGGGCGTCTTGCTGCCTCTCCTCGGCTCAGCTCTCAGATGCCCTGGTGATCGCTGGGCAGAGCAGTGGAGGGGCAGGGGATGCTCTGATCCCCTGCCCCCCCCTCCTCTGGCCAGCGATCACCAGGGCATCTGACAGCTGATGAACACAGGAGCTGACAATCGGGTGAGGTGAGTAAAGTTTTTTTTTTTTTTTAATAAATAAAAATTTTGTGCGTCTTTTTTTTTTTTTTACTGTTAACCCTTTGTGAACCGGTAAGGGGTCCATGAGACCCCTTATACCAGTTCACAAGGCTAGGGGCTGGCAAGTCACCTGCAACTAGCGGGTGGCTTGCCATTAACCCCTGCACCCCCAATTACCTGCCTCCCCAAAGCCCGGGGGGGGGGGGGCAGAAGAGCCCGGGCCCACACAGGGTATGTGGGCTCGTAGGCTGCAGGGTGGGGGGCCACAAAAGCTGGCCCCTCCACTCTGTTCCTACAAGCCCCCATAGCTGGTCCCGGGCTGGTTATGACGGGTAAGGGGGACCCTACGTCATTTTTTTTTTTCATTTTAAGGGTTAGGGTTAGCTTAACCCTAACCCTTAAAATTAAAAAAAAAATGGGTTCCCCCCCTGGGAGGGGGACCTTACGCCATTTTCATTTTATTTTTAAGGGTTAGGGTTAGGGTTAGCGTAACCCTAACCCTTAAAATTAAAAAAAAAAAGGGTTCCCCTCTACGTCATTTTTTTATTTTTAAGGGTTAGCCTAACCCTAACCCTTAAAATCAAAAAATAAAAAGTCTTTTTTTTATTTTTACGGGTTAGGGTTAGCCTAACCCTAACCCTTAAAATTCAAAAAGAAATTCAAAAAATTTTTTTAAGGGTGAGGGTTAGGCTAACCCTAACCCTAACCCTTAAAAAAATAAAAAATGACGTACGGTCCCCCCTCCCAGGGGGGGGGGGCGCATTTTTTTTTTAAAAATAACCCTAACCCTTAAAATTCCCCCCAAAAAATGGGTCCCCCCCCCCACTGGGAGGGGGGACCCTGCGTCATATATTTTTTTTTTTTTAAGTGTTAGGGTTAGGCTAACCCTAACCCTTAAAAATAAAAATGATGTAGGGTCCCCCCCATTTTTTTTGGGAATAACCCTAACCCTTAAAATTCCCCCAAAAAATGGGTCTCCCCCCCCCCCCCCCCCCCCCCCACCGGGAGTTGGGACCCTACGTCATTTTTTTATTTTTAAAGGTTAGGGTTAGCCTAACACTAACCCTTAAAATTCCAAAAAAATTACATAGGGTCCCCCCTCCCGGGGGGGGGGGGGGGGGGGGTCCCCATTTTTTGGGGGGAATTTTAATTTTTGTATATTTTTTTATTTTTAAGGGTTAGGGTTAGCCTAACCCTAACCCTTAAAATTCCCCCAAAAAAGGGCTCTCCAGGGCAAGAATGGGGGGGGCTACCGATACATATGTGGTACCATTGTAATCGGGAGAAATGGGGCTATCACATGCAATATGGTTTTCATTAAAAAAAAAAAAAAAAGGTTTTATTTAAAATAAAGGAGACAATTGTCTAAAAAATATATATTTTTTGTTTTTTTTTGTTTTTTTAAGCAGAAATATTCAAAAAACAGCAGAAAAATTACAAACAAGACATTTCATGTTAAAGCCTAAACTCTGCTGCAAAAAATGTATATGTAATGTATATAATTTTTCTGGAAATTCCAGCAAAAATCACGGTTAATCATGCCGCAAAATGGGGAAAAATGACCTGTCAACAGAGGGTGACAAAACTTCAAGTAGGCTGACAATTAAAAGGGTTAATAGTACCTATGCATGTTGGGTATTGTTCTGCTCAGGGGACCGTGCGCTTTCAGATTTAGCTTGTTTTTTCTTGTTTGCATATTGATATTTTAGGAAAACATGGTCTTTATTCTGCTTTTTTCATAATTGTTTTTAGGGAAACCCTGTGCAACCTAAGAATTCTTCAATGGATTACTTCCAGAAAGATGAGCCCACTACAACAAGCTCAGTACTCTTAGAAAGCTTAACATGTGTACTTTCAGGGAATATATGGTTTATGGGGATATTCTAAATTTAAAGGGTTGTTTTGGTTGAAAAATCGCAAGGTGCGCGCTTTGTCTGCAGAGCTGAAATTTTTAAGTAAAATTTACCGTTATGCGCATGCTTTACTTTGGGGTGTTTGGCAACTCTTCCCTTGACAGTACCTATGCATGTTGGGTATTGTTCTGTTCGGGGGATTTTGCTTTTTCAGATTTTACTTGTTTTTTTCTGTTTGCATATAGTTTTTTTTAGGAAAATGTGGCTATGATTCTTTTTTTTTATTCTTTTTTAGGGAAACTCTGTGCAACCAAAGAATTGATTGAGGGATTACTTCCAGAAAATTGCGCCCATGTCAACAAACCTGGTACGCCTAGAAAGCCTGAGGTGTATACTTCCAGAGAATATATAGTTTGTGGGGGTATTTCAAATTTAAAGGGTTCTTTTTCAGGAAAGACTGCAAGGTGCGCTTAGCGCGGTGCATAGTTGTATTTTATCTGAAAATATCCTAAAGCGCTGTTTCAGTTTGGGGGAGTCTCCTGGGCAGGAAATGGTGTCTACCAATACATATGTGGTAACGCTGTGACCGGGATTAATTGGGGCTTCACAAGCAATAAGATTTTATTGACAAACTTACATTTTTTATTACAAAAAACACTACAAATTGCAAAAAATAGATTTTTTTTTATTTTTTTGCACATATTTCACCCAAAAGTATTGAGAATACACCTAAAAAATTACAAACAAGACATTTCATGTTAAAGCCCAGACTCTGCTGAAAAAACAATATATCATTTTCCTGGGAAATCCCTGGAAATCCCTTCAAAAATCACATTTGAACATGGGGAGCGCAAAATAGTGCAAAATGGTCTGGCACCAAGGGTGACAAAAACTCCAGGTAGGCTGGCAGCAAAAGGGATATATATATATATATATATATATATATATATATATATATATATATTGTGGTAAGGTGCAAGGTGCCGTCATTGACGGTAGGTATGTGGCACCAAGGTACCTAGCCTTGGTGCAGTAAAGCTGTATAGTTTTCTCCAGCATCAGCTACTAATGGCAGTCTGCTGCTAAAATGTTAGTATAGCTGAAAGGCTAACCCGGGACGACTTTACTGGGATGGAGTATAGCAGGGTGGGACTCCATCCCCTACCCAGGTCCGGGTTTTGCGGGCCACATAAATAGCCTGGGGAGTCAGCTGTGCACTGGCTGTGTCTAGAGCTCACTTGTGGAGTGAGACTCTGTGTGCCTGGCTGGAAGCTCTGATACAGGCTATTTCATGTGGACCCGAGATGGATTCGGCTACAAGTGTGCAAGCTTGGACAAAAACTAAGAAAGGCCGTTGCCTGTCTGATGCAATTCTGTGGCACTTATCCTGAAAAGCTGATGTAACCCAAAAAGGATACTTTGTGTTATGGACTTTTTGTGTGAATAAACACGGACTTTAAGTTGAACTTTTCGCCTCTGAGCCTCTATACTGCTAACATCCTGCTGTCTACCAATGCTGATTATCACATTTGGGGGAGGATGTGGGCAAAGCAGTGAGGCCGTTGCTAGGAGCAACCGACGGAAAAGTTTTTTTGTGCATGTCCTACATTAAGCCTGCCAGGCTGCTACCTGAGACCGCAGACAAAATGGAGGCTGTCGTGAAAACACTCATGGAGGCGAATCTGCAGCAGCGCAAGGCCAACAAGCAGCAGTAGGAGACCAACCAGCTGCTATTGCAACATGTGATGGCGCTGCAAGCTGCAGGAGCGCCCAAAAGTGTCCCTGATGCCCCGAAAGCTGTCCGCTTGGCGCTTACAAAGATGACCCCCTCGGATGAAGTCGAGACCTACCTGGCGGTGTTTGAAAAGGTGGCTGCAAGGGAGAAGTTGCCTCGTGACCAGTGGGCTGACGTCATCGCTCCATTTCTGGCATCTGGACCCCAGCAGGTGTTTGATCTTCCAGACGACCAAGCCGCTGACTACCCGAGTCTGAAGGGTGAGATACTGGCCAGACTGGGGGTGAATGTGTGGGTTCGGGCTCAGCGGGTGCATCAGTGGAGCTATCAGTCGGCAGAGCCCACAAGACCCCAGTACTATAAACTGCTGCACCTACTGCAAAAATGGCTACAGCCAGATTTATTAAGCCCCTCTGCCATGTTGGACCGCTTGCTGGCGGACATGTTCTGGAGGGTTTTACCGCACCCTCTCCAGCACTGGGTTGGCCAGGTATCCCCCGGCAATGCTCTAGAGATGGTGGACCTAGTGAAGCGATATGAGGCCACCAGGAACTTGCAAGGGGGCTCTACGGGGAAGGATTCGGAGAAACCCCGGAGGTCCCCAGCCCAGGCGAGTGGTGTTCCCTAAACCCCCTCAGGACCTACCCCCCAAAGTCCCTGTCCCGGTGTTGTGTTGAGGGTGTAAGGAGCAGGGACCTATCAGAGCCAACTGTCCCCACCAGGGGGAGCCCATGGACGTGAACTTTGGTTACCGCCCTTCCATGTTTGCCAGGAGGCTGTGTGCTGCCGGTGTCCCTGAGCTTGTGGGGCAAAGTCACCTCTGTCAGGTGAAAGTGGGGGATACCCTGGCTGTGGCCCTTTTGGACTCGGGAAGTATGGTTACCCTGGTGAGACCCGCCATGGTACTGCCCGATGAGTACACGGGGCGGAACAATTGGTGGTACCCAATCCTTATCACAAATCCGGTGTTGGATTTGGCCCACCAACATGTTCTGGGGGGACACCTAGGCCAGCAGAAAACTCTGGATCGAATTTCACAACGGTTCTACTGGCCCAGTGTGTACAAGGAAGTGTCATGTCATGTCAGATGACCAGCCCCCAGCCTCATTACCGTGGTCCCCTAGTTCCTCTCCCAGTTATTGAGGTGCTCTTTGAGCGGATTGCCATGGATCTGGTGGGTCCAGTGCCAAAATCCACTAGAGGGCATCAACATATTCTGGTAATCTTGGACTATGCCACGCGGTACCCCGAGGCCATACCCCTGCGACACACCTCAGCCAAGCTCATTGTTAAGGAGCTTATGGAAATGTTTTCCCGGGTAGGCCTGCCTAAAGAGCTACTGACCGATCAAGGTACCCCGTTTATGTGTAAGGTGATGAAAGAGCTCTGTAAGTTGTTGCAGGTGAAACAATTGTGGACATCCGTTTACCACCCGCAAACAGACGGCCTGGTAGAAAGGTTTAACCAAACTTTAAAAACCATGTTGAAACGGGTAGTCGCCAAGGATGGGAAGAATTTGGACTTGCTTCTGCCCTATCTGATGTTTGCAGTGCGAGAGGTGCCTCAGGCCTCTACGGGGTTCTCGCCCTTCGAGCTCTTATACGGTCGGCATCCATGGCGGCCTGTTAGATATAGCCAAGGAGGCTTGGGAACAGCAACCCACCCCCCACAAAAGTGTGGTAGAGTATGTTACTCAATTACAGGAATTGGTAGAGACCGTGTTGCCGCTGGTGAGGGAACATATGGAGGCAGCACAACGGGCCCAAAGTAGGGTTTATAACCGGCAAGCCAGGGTACGGAACTTTAACCCAGGTGACAGGGTTGAGGTTCTGGTACCCACAGTGGATAGTAAATTTCTGGCTAGGTGGCAGGGTCCCTACGAGGTGATTGGGAAAGTTGGGGAAGTGACTTACAAGGTACATCAGCCCGGGCGGAGAAAGCCAGAGCAGGTGTACCATGTAAACCTGCTGAAGCTGTGGAAAGACAGGGAAACCCCTGTGGGTGACAGTCCCCGACCAGGTATGTTAGGGGTGGAGCTTCCCGTCCCTCAGTCTGTTGTTAGAGAAGCGGTAGTTGAGGTGAAAACTGGCGACATCCTCTCCTCTAAACAGACCCAGGAAACCAGGGAGTTTATTAGCAGAAACACGGATGTGTTTTCAGAACTCCCTGGACGCACTTCTATCATCCAACATGACGTCACGGAACCTCAGGCTAAGATCCGGTTGAAGCCCTACCGAGTACCTGAGTCCCGGCGACAAGCTATCACGGAAGAAGTGCAACAAATGCTCAGATTAGATGTAATTGAAGAGTCAAAGAGTGAGTGGGCCAGCCCAATAGCCCAAGCCCGATGGTACGTTGCAGTTCTGTAATGATTTCCGCAAACTTAACGAAGTATCTAAGTTTGAAGCCTACCCTATGCCCCGAGTAGACAAGCTTATTGAAAAGCTAGGCCAAGCCCGATATTTTATATTTTTCTGTTTTGGACCTCACAAAACGGTACTGGCAGGTACCCTTGACTGAGGCTGCCAAGGAGAAAACAGCCTTTATCACACCTCAGGGACTGTTCCAGTATAAGGTATAACCCTTTGGTTTACATGGCGCTCCCGCCACGTTCCAACAGTTAATGGACATTGTCCTCAGGCCACATCGTTGGTATGCTTCTGCCTATCTGGACGATATCATCATCCATAGTACGAATTGGGAAAGTCACCTGCCCAAAGTTCAAGCCGTAGTGGATTCCTTCAGGAAGGCTGGTTTGATGGCAAACCCCAAAAAGTGTGCCTTGGGCTTAGAAGAAACTAGATCCCTGGGCTATGTGATTGGGCGAGGAATGTTCAAACCCCAGGTTAACTAAATAGAAGCCATCCGTAGCTGGCCACGTCCTACCTCTACCCGCCAAGTGAAGTCATTTCTGGGGTTGGTGGGGTATTACATGAGGTTCATTCCTAACTTTCACAGTAGAGCACAGAGCGGGACGGATGTTGGGTAATGCGGATGCCCTGTCCTGGGCACATTGTTTTGCATGTGTCCACCCTCTCAGGTAAAGAGTAAAGCAGGGTGGGACTCCATCCCCTACCCAGGTCTGGGTTTTGCGGGCCACATAAATAGCCTGGGGAGTCAGCTGTGCACTGGCTGTGTCTAGAGCTCACTTGTGGAGTGAGACTCTGTGTGCCTGGCTGGAAGCTCTGATACAGGCTATTTTATGTGGACCCGAGGTGGATTCGGCTACAAGTGTGCAAGCTGGGACAAAACTAAGAAAGGTCGTTACCTGTCTGATGCAATTCTGTGGCACTTTTCCTGAAAAGGTGATGTAACCCAAAAAGGATACTTTGTTATGGACTTTTTGTGTGAATAAACACGGACTTTAAGTTGAACTTTTCGCCTCTGAGCCTCTATACTGCTAACATCCTGCTGTCTACCTGAGCTGATCCTCATATATATATATATATATATATATAAGTTTCACATTCATGTCTATATAACGGGTATATGGTATTTTATTCCTGAATAAAGTAATAAAGTACACTTATTTGATAGCGATTTTATTGATAAATTAAGGTATCATTCATTTCTGAGTTAGTGTTAACTGAGGACTACAGCTTTTAATGTGACTTCTAAAAGGTTGAGATAAGGTGGCGGCTGATAACATCCATGCCCATTAATGTTTGTAATTTTATTACTGCAAAACTAATAAACATATTGAAACATGAGATGAGAGTCAGCAATGCCAGCCACCAGTTCAGCATGAGGATTTTTCCCTAGTATTAGATGTTATACATGTTCACAGTCTGTCCTGATCTCATCTTTATTAAAGTGTTTTCAAGCGCTTTCTTCCAATATATTAAAGGAGCACTGTCATGAAAAAAAAATGGTCCAATAAAGATCTACATAAATATACTGGATGGCAAGAAGAGGGATTACGTATACAGTCTGCCTTTAAAAAACCCAGCAAAGCTTGTTTCTTTTCTTTACTGGAAGAAACCAAGAATCAGGGATGATTTTGAACACACCACTGTGTTTATACAGGGGAGGACTGCTTAACTCTTAATGGCCTGCCTTCTGGGCCAACATGTGTTGCAATAACCACCTATTGTGGTTCTGATATGTGTAGATGCTTTTACCCATCATGTGATGATTAGGCAGACTTTAAAGTGGTTACTGCTACGTGCTGGTTCAGGAGACAGAGGTGATCAGTTCTCCCCTTAAAATGGAATAGTGCGGCACCCCTGGATTACATTTCTACAATCAGAATAAAAGCACAAGTGGGGGTGTAACTCCTGTACTATCTAGCAAGTGGCTTTTAATAGTAGTCACTGCTGCAAATGATTAAAAACATGGAAACATTGTGCAAACTTTTGAAAAGAATATGCTCCTTAGTTTGCTCATTAAAGACAACCTTTGGCCATTCTTTATTCATTCTGCATAAAACATGAAAGGGCTTTATACCTGCTAATGTTCAATGCATGGCCCATGACTGCTTAGCTGTCCATGGTTGGCCTATCTTACTGTTTGGTATAAAACTTTCTTATTGGGCCTGATCAGACATTAGGCATTGAATAAAACTTTTATAATTCAAAGCTGTAAAAGTTGTTCCAGTTACAGGCAGCAAAAGTAATGGTGACATTTTAAGCCACCCATTTTCTCCTATAAATTTAATGAGAACTCTCAAAATCTGCCCTATGAAAGATGTGTCTATAATCCTATCTGTCTTAGTGCTTAATAATGCTCTTACTCTCTTATCATTGTATATAAATTTGAAACACTGACATATTTAAACAAAGTGAAGACCAAATATTTAAGAGTTAAAGCAAACAAATCATGTTAATCTGTAATGCAGACCCGTGTCAACATGTCCCATAGACAAACTGACATAGTCTTATGGGTAAACTTAAACTGTAATTATTGCCAAACATAATAAAATAAATAGTTCTTTCATCTTATCATGAAGAGCTGGAGTCATATTTTAAATATATATTGCAGGTCCAGATATTGGCAGGAAAAGTTCTGAAAATAAATATAAATCTCAGCTGTTTATTTTCCCCATATCTATTATGTTTTTGGAGGTCAGATTTTTATTTTAATGAACGGCCTACCTACTGCAGGCTTTCTGGTGACATAAATAACAAGGTGATTAACTGATTCTGTGAATGTGCCAAAAGTCTTTCATTTAGAATGATCACAATACGATAGTTTAAAAAATGGAGAGAAAAAAAGTATGTAAAAAGAGTATGAGATTAAGATGTGGTTTCTCCTGGGTATTTTTCTTCATATAAAGCTGTCCAGTGCTCCAGGCAGCATAGTAATGTACTTTTCAATAAATCTCTTGAGATCCTGCAATAGTGGTTTCCTTGGATGCCATTAGCAGGACTAATTCAGAGCTACTCAAGGGGCTTTGCTCATTGCTAGACTAAAAGTAAAGAAAGTGTGGCTGTATGTGTGTGCTTGCTGGCCTAAGCTCAATGGTAGAAAAATATTCAAGTCCTGGGCAGTTAATCTAATTGCCCAAACTAATGACGCAATATAGGGTAAATAAAGAAGAATACCCATAGTTGTTGCTTTTCATATGTTCTGGCTTTTCCTAAAACAGTTTAAGTTTTTTCAGTACTTTGAAAGTAGTTTATAGTGAAAATAGTTCACAGCTAAAAAAAAGCTTAATGTGTTTGTCTGTGTACTTTTAAAGTGAGACCACTATCCAAACTCATCAAAAGGAGCAAATGTATATTTTGCACATGAGCCAATTTGAAAAATAGAGATTATACTGTATATTAAACAAAATTTGGGAAATCCTGCCTTATGGCATTGTCACTCTTGGATTGGCAGTCCCACAGTTGTAGAAATAAAGGATGAGATCACATTTTCAAGTTCTCATAGACCTCAAATAGTGGTCAGGTGGTATATTCACAATCTAACCCCACGTGGTATTTAATAACATGTTAGTAACTTCTATGAAAATCATTTAATCAATATATGCTTTACATATAGTACAACAAGTGTTACTATAGATGGGCACTAAGTTGTGTTGCCTCTATTTTTCTTCCTCCTATTTGGTGATTTTACAGGCAACACATTTACCAATGAAAAATCTAGTAGTAGTAATCTAGACAGACACTCTTGTAAGTGTTTCTTTAGGTCATCAGTAAGAATGATAATGCTGTACCCAAATAGTTAAATATTAGAATACAAATTGCATTTTTCTGCCTTGTGACGCTATTTCGCTAGAATGTGTGTTTTTATATGCATATAAGGCCATTGTATGATTGCGCACACGTAAGAATTTTTATTTGCATAAACACAAGACAAACACAAGCAGTTAATGCACACATGCCAGAACTGTTGGGTTGCCCTAACCGCTGTATCCAGGGGCAGTTTGGGGGGGGGGGGCTAGGTGTCTTGCTCAAGAGCACTTCAGTCAAGTCCCAGATCGATATCGAACTTGCTACCCTAAGGAATCAGCATCTAAGAGAACTGCTGGCCTGGTCCCTGTACTCTTTGATTTGGACCCCACTAGATACATACAAACTTGGTGTATTCTCCTATCCTCCACTGATATCAGTGATATGATTGAGCATCACAATCAGGGCCCATACCTCTAGTGAGAGAGTACATGCTGGTAGTGGCAGCACTGCTCTTTCATTTCTATTATTTGTAGTATGCTAGTTTGGTCATACCTCCACTTTTTTACCTGCTTATTAAAGTGTTTTACTGTGTATATTTCTATGTATACTCAGTTGGTGTGGTGTCTTTTCACATGCTTGGGATACACAAAATGAAACAGGATTTATGAGGTTCACATGAACAATTTGTTCTTGCAGAGGTTACTTTAGGTTTTCCCACAAGATTGTTGAGTGAGCTGAACCATAGCTACCTCCACATACTTCCGGCTGAGTAAAGATTGTGATCCTTAATCTGCTAAAATGTGTTGTATATGCACCAAATGGGGATTGTGATTGGGGTACGTGGTTATGAGTCGTTATCATGCTTGGTTAAAGTGACTAGAGGGGCTCTCGTCTGTCATTTTTGGGTCACAAAGTCTGGGTCCCCATGGATTTCAATGGGCACTGGGTTCAGGTCAAGTTCGGGTACCCGAACCAGACTTTTGTTTAAAGTTCGGCCGAACTTGCCAAAGCTGAACTTACAGGGATTCGCCCAACACTAATTATGAGCTTTAGAATTCTATAACACTTTTAAAAATAAAACCCTGGAGGCAATAACTATTGATGGGATGGGATATGTAGCTTCTAAACCAATTAATGAGATTCAGGAAATGATCAGTGGATTATCTACAGCGGTGCAGCAGTGTTCCCCAACCCTCTCCTTAAGAACCACCAACATGCCAGGTTTTGCAGATCTCCACAGGTGAAGTGATTAGTGCTCAGACAGAAGTATAGAGCAGCTATGTGGAGATCCGCAAAACCTGACCTGTTGGTGGCTCTCGAAAAGAAGGTTGGGGTGCTGATATAAACTGTTGTTAAGCCGAATTTCTGAACTTAGTTGTTTTTACGCTGAGATGGGTTACTTACCATATTTTCTGATCCTGACCATAAGACACACCTAGGGTTTAGTGGAGCAAAATAAGAAAAAAAATATTCTGAACCAAATAGTGTGCTAAAATGCCCCCTCCTAATCACCCCATACCAGGCAGCATGCAGAATCCCCTCCCATTTACCCCATTACAGACAGTGTGTAGAATCCCCCACAATCACCCCATAACAGGCAGTGTACAAAATCCCCTCCCAATCACCCCATTGCCAACAGTGTGGAGGGAAGCATCTTCTCGTTCTCTTTATTTGCCTTTTCAGGCTTCATGATAGAAAAATAATTACCGTATTTTCCGTCATATAAGACGCACCTAGGATTTGGGGAAGGAAAACTAGAAAAAAAATATTCTAAGCCAAATGTTGTGCTAAAACACCCAATTACAGACAGTGTGGCATTCCCCCCTTCCTACTCCCCAGAGGCAGTGTGGCATCCCCCCCCATCTCATTCCCCATATAGTCAGTGTGGCATCCCCCCCATCCCATTCCCCATATAGTCAGTGTGGCATCCCACCTCCCGTTCCTATATAGGCAGTGTGGCATCCCTACCCATTCCTGTATAGGCAGTGCGTCATTCCCCCCCTCCTATTCCCATATAGGCAGTGTGGCATCCCCCCCTCCAATTTCCATATAGGCAGTGTGGCATCCCCACCCATTCCCATATAGGCAGTGTGGCATCCCTACCCATTCCAGTATAGGCAGTGCGGCATCCCCCCTCCCATTCCAGTATAGGCAGTGTGGCATCCCTCCATTCCCATATAGGTAGTGCGGCATCCCCCCTCCCATTGCCATATAGGCAGTGTGGCATTCCCCTATAGGTAGTGTGGCATTCCCTCCCCTCCATTCCCTATATAGGCAGTGTGGCATCCCCCCCTTCCATTCCCCGTATAGGTAGTGTGGCATCCCCTCCTCTTCCATTCCCCGTATAGGTAGTGTGGCACCCCCCTTTCATTCCCCTTATAGGCAATAGTAAAAAAAAAAAAGTAAACTAACCTTTAAATCCTCCCCGCTGTCCCCACCGTCTTCACACACAGACAGACACACACGGCCTTATACACTCCACACATTTGAAAGGTAATTTACTATATTAACCCTGACCAGTATAGATCATTCACTGCCTTTCCCCACACCAGTCTCTATATTCTATATCACACAGGGCTCACAATTACCATTTTTTATTACTATAGGTTAAACAGAATACAAAGCAAGACCCTATATGAAGCAACAGTCTGCCAATCCAGGTATACTCTAAATATAATACCAACAATTTATCTACATAGAATACCATTATTTAATACCAGTAACTTGAATGCAAGTAATACCATATACTTATCAACAGAATTAAAAATACAGCGTGCCTCCCCCCACCCCCCTTTCCTCAAATAAAATAGGATCACTCAGTCAAAGGCATCTGAAAAAATGTGAGTGCACACATTTATACCTTATTTTATATGTTTTATACATTATGTGGCACACTTTATTGTTGTATACACATGTATGAGAAATGGCTTACTCATAAAATTACTTTGATTTATTAAGGTAAAAGCGCACTGAGGAAGCTGTAAGTCAGGGAAACGTCTGCACGGCTTTTGCCTTTTTCATGACGGTAAAAAGTGAAACCTTAAAGCGCGACTGAATCTCCTACAAAACCATACTATTGGTATACTTGAGACAAACTGTAGTCAATGTGAAAGAAAAAAATACTATAAAAGTGTTCGTGGTACTATATGTGTAAAATTGATTACATGAGTGTACAGAATGTACACAATATATGTGAAACAATTGGAGTGCATATATTATCTGATGTGCTGAATATGGTATTCACAATATTTCAGTAACTATGAAATAAACAATTTGCACCATTTTTTAAAGACTTGACGTATTAAACCTATAGCCATGCAAAATACTCCCATATTGGAGGATGGGGCGCTACTAGCCTGGGTGACACCCAGGGAAGAACTCCCCAGACCAACCTCTCCCTCCCCAAGCTATAAATATATATAAATAGATATATATATATATATCTATATATATATATAATGTAACAAATAGCCTGTGAAGTGTGTCTCTAAAATGTGAACATTATAAACAACAAACATACTCTGAGGATCATGTAACCCCATGGCACATTTACTCCTGACTAGATGAGTATCCACCTTAATGTCACCTTTGAATTCTTTTTTATGTTTTGTATAATGTTAGCACTTAGGAGACACATTTCAGACAGTCTCTTTGTTTATTATCTGCACAGACTATTTGTTACATGCGTATATTTATATACTGTGTTCACACTGACAGTGGATACATTCTGACATTCTTCAACATTGATACATATTGTCGGAGATAAATAAAGTTAGCATTCGCACCATAAGACACACACAACAACTCCCCCACTTCTGAGGGAGTACAAGTGTGTCTTATAGAATGAAAAATTGGTTACTCATTAACACATGGTTACATATGTACAATATTGCCCATTGTGGTATAAACAGTAAGTATATTGCTGGATACTCTATGTATTTTAGTCATGATGAAATGTGGCAATAGTATATTTGTATAATCAAGTTCAAGTTGTGGCAATACCCAATATATAAATCTCTAAAATAGTTTTAAACGCAAGTTCATTAGGCTATCTGCATCTTATGGAGTTGCACTTCACTCCTGCTGCTGACCAACCTTCTAAATATGATTTATTATTATTATAGTGTGTATTCTTGGGGGGGGGGGGGGGGGGGGGAGTTTAGCACACCATTTGGCTTAGAACATTTTTTCTTACGTTCCTCCTCCTAAACCTTGAGTACATCGTATGGTCTGGTGCAACTAGTGTGAAAAATATGGTAAGCATTTGATCAACAAATGAAATGGAAGAAAAAATTATGTTTATGTACCTCCAGGTGAAATAGGTTTGGCTTCACTAATTGGCACACTTTTTATTTTATTTTTTTAAATAAAATAACATTTTTAAACATTTTTTTAAATAAAAAATGCATACCCCCTCCTAAAGCCAAATAGCAGGGGCACCAGGTGTAGGGACTGCTACCCATGGCTCAGAGGCCAACCAGCCAGCCTTGCCGGTATCCCATCTCCTATGCCCTTTGTTATGAGTATGGGTCCACTGATCCTCCATCCGGCTTCTGTCTGATGTGCCTCTACTCAATTGTCTGCAGCACAGGGTAGAAGCTCGAAGCAGGGCTTCAAATTTTGCCCCTCATTTCAATTTAATTCCTCCAGGACCACAAAAAAGTGGTTTAGTAGCTACCCTGTCCCTTGGAGCTCCCAGCAAGCAAAACAGGCCACAGTGGTCCCACAACAGAACATGCCAATGACTCCTAAAGCTGCACCATGACATAAAAGCCTCCTCCCCTATATATATATATATATATATATATATATATATATATATATATTGGGCGGTTGGGCAATCAGCAGTGACACAGATAACAGTTTTTTAACAGCAAAAACGGCTTTATTTAGCAAATTATCGCTCAGTCCATAGATTACAGCATAAACGCATTAAATCAAAAGTGGTTACTTCACCAAACAAATGTAAGTCCAGGCTGGGTACTCCAGCAAGCTGTAACTTCAAGGTAAGTCCAAATCCACTTTGCAGGGCGTATCAGCCCTTCGCTGCTCATCCCCACATGTCCACAGTTAGGGGGAGCAAAAACCAAGTCCTTCGGCATGCATACAGTCTTTTCCTTCACCACATGTGCACCTCAGCCTGGGCTCACTCCTACAGGCTGGTCAATAGACAGACCGTGTGACTCCTTTTTATTCAGGCTTCACCAGCAATCAGCCTGATCACCTGTGCATGACCCAAGATCATGGAACAAACCTGAAAGGGATTGGGGAAAGTGACCTGGGTCCTGAAAATCCGGCACGGATGATGCCTGATACAGCCTAGCAGGGGAGAAATACACACCATTTATAATTTTTGTACAATTAACCACATATCCCCCCCCTCTTCTTCAGATCCGCGGTCTGACAATCTTCAGCGACCATACAGTGGGTTTGGGACACCATCTACATTCCCCAGCTTATTTTCCACTTTAATCTTCTCTCTTTCACCCGTGGGTACTATTCCCAGAACTCAGTCACCAGGGTTAAAGGCCCTCACCTTGGTCGTCTATTATATAACCTGTTTGGGGCCCCACGTTTACCCGACTTGACGGGGAGGGTTACCGGATCTGCCGGAGGTACTTCGCTGTCGGCAGGAGGAATACGCCTTTCCCACAAGGGCCAGAACAAGGGAAAATCCCGCCCAATTACCACATCATAGACAAGGCGTTTTACTACGCCAACTTCATGGGTCAATGTTCCCGTGGGGGTCTCAAACTTACCCATGGCAACAGGGTAAGCCACGATATCCCCATGGATGCAAAGCACACTAAGCTTTTTCTTTGGTTTGCAACCACCACGCACCAGGTTGGCCCAGACCAAAGTTACCCGGCTACCTGAGTCCAATAGTGCCTTTACTGGGCGACCATTCATCTTCACAGTCACAATCTGTGTCTCAGGCTCTGACCGCTAACTGGCGGCACAACCGGGTTCTGCTAACAGGTATCTTCTGCGGGCAGTGTCACATTCCATGGGCTCAGGGGAGAGGGGGCAATCCAGGCTATGTGTCCCCACTCTCGGCACCTCCAACACTGGGGACCCCGGAACCTCCTTGCCCGGGGCGTCTTGCCTAGAATTAGGGGGCCTCTGGGGGGTCAGGGTTAGTCTTTTGCCCTCTCACACCGCTCCACACACCTCCAAAGGGAACTGGCTTACCCACCGGTCTGCTGGTCTTAGCGGTTGCTGGTGCTGCAGGGGCATCCTGAAGATGGTCCTCGGTCTCGGCGAATCATTCAACCAAGTTGACCAGCTGCTCAGCAGTCTGTGGGTCGCCTTGTCCAGCCCACCACTGTAGCTTCGGCGGCAGGGTTAGAAAAAAATGGTCCATCACGACCTTCTCGATGATCTGCGCTGGTGTGGACTGCTCCGGCTCCAACCATTTCTGCACAAGATGAAGTAAATCAAACATCTGCGACCGAGCAGGCTTATCCACAGCAAAAGTCCAGTTATGCACTCTCCGGGCCCGAACTGCTGACGTGACTCCCAGGTGAGCAAGGATCTCCATTCAGAGTTTAGCATAGTCCCGTACATCTTGCTCCCTAAGGTCAAAGTAAGCTTTTTGGGGCTCACCTACCAGAAACGGTGCAATCACATCTGCCCACTCTGCTACTGGCAGCTGCTCTCTCTCAGCCATGCGCTCGAACACCATGAGGTAGGTCTCAACATCATCCTCAGTGTACATCTTTTGTAGGACCCGCTGTACAGCTCTCCTCGCGCCACCCGTCTCAACCGGGCTTCTCTCCTGCTGTGAGACTTGAGCCACAACAGTCTCTCTAAGTGCAGCAATCTGTTTTATCAACAAGCGGTTTGTCTCCTGCTGTGCTTGGTGCTGCTGTGCCAGGGCCTGGTGCTGCTGTGCCAGGGCCTGCTGCTGCTGTGCCATGGCTTGCTGCTGTGCTTGCTGCTGCTGTGCCATGGCTTGCTGCTGTGCCATGGCTTGCTGCTGTGCCTGCTGCTGCTGTGCCATGGCTTGTTGCTGTGCCATGGCTTGCTGCTGCTGTGCCGGGGATTGCTGCTGCTGTGCTTGCTGCTGCTGTGCCATGGCTTGCTGCTGTGCCTGCTGCTGCTGTGCCATGGCTTGCTGCTGTGCCATGGCTTGCTGCTGTGCCATGGCTTGCTGCTGCTTTGCCAGGGATTGCTGCTGCTGTGCTTGCTGCTGCTGTGCCAGGGATTGCTGCTGCTGTACCATGGCTTGCTGCTGCTGGAGGTTAGCCTGTATTAGTTGTTTAATCACCTCCTCCATTTGCGTTTGGTGAGACATCTTAGTCGCCGCTTTAACCTTCGACATCCAAAATGCAGAGCGTTTTTGTCACTCCGTTGCCCCCTAGCAACAGTCACTGTGCCCCTCGCATCCTCCACCAATTGTGGGCGGTTGGGCGATCAGCAGTGACAACGGACAACAGTTTTTAAACAGCAAAAACGGCTTTATTTAGCACATTATCGCTCAGTCCATAGATTGCAGCATAAACACAGTAAATCAAAAGTGGTTACTTCACCAAACAAATGTAAGTCCAGGGCTGGGTACTCCAGCAAGCTGTAACTTCAAGGTAAGTCCAAATCCACTTTGCAGGGCGTATCAGCCCTTCGCTGCTTAACCCCACATGTCCACAGTTAGGGGGCGCAAAAGCCAAGTCCTTCGGCATGCATACAGTCTTTTCCTTCACCACATGTGCACCTCAGCCTGGGCTCACTCCTACAGGCTGGACAATAGACAGGCCGTGTGACTCCTTTTTATTCAGGCTTCCCCTGCAATCAGCCTGATCACCTGTGCATGGCCTAAGATCATGGAACAAACCTAAAAGGGATTGGGGAAAGTGACCTGGGTCCTGAAAACCCGGCACGGATCGTGCCTGATACAGCCTAGCAGGGGAGAAATACACACCATTCATAACATTTTTGTACAATGTACCATAATATATATATATATATATATATATATATATATATATATATTTCTACTTATGTTATAACATTTTGGTTCTCATGTACTCTTGGGGTTAGCAAGCATTAGCTTATGTCAAGCTCCATCCAAGGTGGTGGATCAGTAAAGAAATAATTAGAAGAAAAATGAATAGCCAGTGGACTACTAGATAATAGATTATTATTGGTACAATGAACTGCAATAATATGAAAAATGAAAGACTCTTTATTCAATTGATAGGTCTCTGGGGATATTCATTGTACAATGGCAAAAAGCTTTCTACACATTTTTTTTTACTAATTCGTGAAAAATGAAAATAATTGAAAAAAGATGATTTGATTGTACTTAATTGTGTGATGACTATTAGAGGAAGGAAAACATAAAGGAAACCAGGAACCTTACAGGCTATTCAGCTGATGTTGGAGCTAAAGAAGCATTCTGTGGTGATATTTTGTTGATGATAAAGAAATGTTGATGGATATACTGTAACATAATTTTGAAGTAATACCATTTATTGGCTAACTCAAAAGTTTAAAAAGGCAGGTTTCATAACCCTTTAGTTTCCTCGTAAGGCCAGAAACCTGAAAGGTTTTGAAAGCTTGCCTTAACGCATTACGCCAATTAAAGATGTTACTTTAACCTTCCATCTGCTGTTAACATGGTACAACTTGCCAATAGTGGATATAACCCACGGGTGAAGAAAGCAAGTATTGGATGAAGGCATTTCTTAAAGTGCTGTGGTAACCACATACGGTGGGGCTCATATGGCTGTTTGAAATACCGTTGCATTGCAGTAAACCTAAACCCTTCAGACAGCTCCCCACCAGTGCTGTGCATTTTCTAGGGGGCTTTTTGATTTAGGACCCCCCCACAGTGCAAAACTCTCTGGTTTCGCAAATACTCAACTTGCTCTGGGATCCCACAGGACATGCCTTCTCTGATCACTCTGTCCTGAATTTTTGCTGGCAGGGCTGTCCAGAGTTTTGGTCTTCTTTAAAGGTCCACTTGTGGCTTATGTGAACAACTGTTCCACCATCAGCTAGTTACCGAGTATTTAACTTTGTAGGGCAGCATGACATCTTAGGAAATAACCTTTATCTCTTCCATTCTACTTCAGGCCATCAGATGATTTAGATACATGTGGGTTAACTTCTTGGCTGAAGGGCCTATATACTTCTATCTGCACTTTCACAATCCAGTTTCATTCTTGCAGTTGGAACTGCGAAGGTATAACCTTCAGCTCCTTTCATCCATTTATTTTTTGTTTTTAGGATTTTACTTGCGAGTTCGGATCATTTTCCCCACAAAATCTGATATTTTTCTTTGGTTCAGATAACTTACGTTATTGCTATGGGCTTGCGTCTCATTCAGAGAGCTGATTGCCGACGGACCACCATCCTATAAACCCATTTCCTTTGCGATCCCCTTACGGGACCATTTTGACCTCGAGACTAGCAGCTATGGACATTTGAGGAGCATGAGGATCTGCAGCTCATGGGCATTGAAATTGTCCGGGGGCCGAGAACAGATTGCATCGGCGACGCATGCACATCGATGGCATGCATGACGATGAGCTGTTCGAGCTCACCAGACTTAATCGCGCTTCCCTCCATAAGTTGTATAGTGAGCTGCAGCCATGGTTAGCCCGCACCACAAGGAAGGGGCAAGCAATTTCAGGTATGACCAAGATGCTTGGCTGCCTGCAATTTTTGGTGAACGGCTCGTTCCAGGGGCTGGGTGCCCTCTACGTGGGGATTTCCCAGCCTACGCTGAGCCGCGCGCTATCAAAGTTTTTGGAAGGCATGGCTACCATTACTCGGAAATATATTTGTTTTCCTGAGGACATGGTAGCCAGGAACATGGTTAAGCTGCCATTTTATAACATCGCCGACATGCCCAACGTCATGGGTGCCATTGACTGCACCGACGTTGCCCTGGTGCCTCCGGCAGCCGACGAGTATATCTACAGGCAAATACAATCAGTCATTTTTACAATTACTTTACCTTATTTTATTTTACATTTTTTAAGAAGCCAACTTGTAAAAAGTCCCTCCTTGTAATTATTCCCACCTTATAAAAAGTACCTCCTTGTAATTATTCCCTCCTTGTAATTATTCACTCCTTGTAAAGAGTCCCTGTGAAACAATGGACCGTATTTCATTTCTCCAAAATTTCACATGTATTCCCAAGGGAAACATTTTAAGGTGTACCTGAAATAGACACTTCAAAGTAAATTTATACTTTTTCAAACATACATATCCTTTTTTTTTTGTGTACCAAATACTTATGTACTTGGTTAGTGTTATTTGTATTGGCCCACAGGTTTTGCTTAGGGTGTGATTAGTTAGTGTTTCGCTAGTTTTCCTTGCCTTGCTAATGTTTTGGTTTTTATTTTTTACCAGGAACCGCAAAATGGGCCACTCACTGAATGTCCAAGCAGTGGTGGCCCCGGACATGCGGTTCCTTAGTATGCTCTCCGGGTTCCCAGGCTCATCACATGATGCCTACATTCTTAGATCTGGATTGTACGGTCGGTTTGAGTTGGGGGAATTTTCCGGTGGATGGCTCCTTGGTAAGTTGATGCCAATAACGTAATTTTTTGGGAAATGTATGCCTATGAATTTATTTTGTGTTCCAGGATGCATATAATAGGGCACACAGGAAGACCAGGGCCGTGGTGGAGAGGGCGTTTGGCCTATTAAAGACCCGCTTCAGATGCTTGGACCATACCGGGGGAGCCCTTCAGTATGACCCCAAAAAGGTCATAGATATTATCATGGCGTGTGCAGTGTTGCATAATTTTGTCATATTGCAGCGTGTCCCCCGGTATGTGGATTTGCCCCCCTCTCCACCTACCGATGATCCAGAGGAGGACTACCATGGGCCACCTAGTGCGTCTGGCCAAGCCGTGCGTGTCACTTTATTGATTGTTACTTTAGTTTGTTGCCCTTTGTGTTGGTTTGTTTATTTTTTTATGTACCAAAGACTAAGGAATTAATTACTATAAACCTCACACCTTATTTGAAACTCATGTCTTTTTTTGTGCCCAAGTTGTTAGTGCAAACTTTAAGTAATCTTTATTCCCAAAAAACCTAAAGGCATCAACTTAGTCAACAACAGGCTAAGTAAAAATGTATGGGGTTTATTGGAAAAGCAAACATTGGAGTTGATGGTCACTCCCATAGTTCATGTAAATACATGGTCAAACTACAAATGTAATTTTTGGCAAATCATGCCACATAGCAATTGGCCACTGGCAGGAGTTACAAAGTAAGGCACTCCAGGCCAAAGTTTAATACAAAATTACAAAACAAACCCATATGTGACAAGCATTGGCATGTCCAGGTTTTTTACAAAAAAAATACGCCCACAGACACACCCTCTCCTGCTTGGCCACATTTGCCACAGGCACAGGTGTAAAGCAGCCATACCTATGCCACATCTACACCTGTTACTCAGTGGCCCACCCAAACAAGAACCCCCAGTCCCAATCCAAGTCCTGTACAATCTCAGCCAGGGGTCAAGGTAGTAGTTTTCAAGCCCAGAATGTCCCCCAATCATGCCTACAAACAGGAGGAGCCAGAACCAATGTAATTAGGCCCAAGCCTGCAGCGCAACAGCTTGAGTGGCAGGTTCAGTGAGGCTTGACCTCCGGCATTGGCTAGTGGCCTACCTCAGCACTCTAATGAGCTATATGGGCGCAAATCCAAAGCATATAAGCAAAGCCATACACAAAGGGTATATTGGTAGGGCTCACCATACAGGTCAATACAGTGGGGATGTAGAGCAAATATGTGGAGCAGTTACAGGCCAAATAGGCCTTAAAATGGGGGATGCCCATAAAACCCAGGTTGGGGCCCTTGGAGGTGGGCCCTCACCTGGGCCTGTGTGGCATTCAGAATCTGCAACTGTTCCAACATGTTTCTATTGAAAGTTCGAAATTCAGCCATCATGGCACTGAGATTGTTAGGTAAGGTGGCCATGTGGTTGTTGCTGTTTCTAACTTCCTCAAGCATGGCACTGTAATAATTCGATAGGGTGGCCATGTGGCTGTTGTTGGACCTAAATTCAGTCAGCATGGAGTTTAAGGTGTTATTTAATGTCTCTAATTGTCCATGAAGATGTTCGTGTTTTTTTTGATTTTGTAGGCGAAATAACCGCCTCTCATGGTGCCATGCTGACTCCATCATCGGCGCGCCCCTCCCCTGGGAAACTGGGCGACATAGCTGACTACGCCTCCCAATTCCCCGGGTTGTGGGGCTGGCAGATGGTGGGCCTCTAGGTCCACCAACAGCCACAGGTCTACTTGGCAAATCCTTAGCAGCAGAGCTAACACTGGGGACTGTAGGCTCAGTCTCTGGATGCTGCCCAGGATGGGCTGGCAGCATGCGGCCAGCTTGACTCGGCTGCTGAGGATTTGTTGGAGAAACATGTTGGGACAGTTGCAGATTCTGTCCCAGGGGGGGCTGTACAGAAGGTCCAATGAAGGTTCCATCCTCCTCCAGCTCCTGGATTTCCTCCATCAGTGTGTGGGTCTGTTGGGACATGTAAATAAAAAAGGATCAGTTTGGGCAATACATATGTAATTCCGCAAAAAGAAACATGCCAAGTCACATGCATAAGCAAAATCAGAAAAAGACACTTACCGTATATATCGGATCCTGGGTCCGAGGCAGCACGGAAGTTGACGGCATGGTCAAACTGGCTGAGGATTCCCCACTAACTGAGGGATGATGCTGGGCTGCATTGTGGAAAAGAAGGCATGTTAACACACAACTAGGCATTGCTGATGTGTAATAACACATATGGTTCACTAAAACATGGGGCCACGCATGAATGGCAACTCCCCCAACGGACCAAGTTGACCGTGTCTATGAATGCCATTATCTGTTAGATGTATTAACAAGTACATACACATTGGTCTCCTTAACCCAAATAAACATGCATGTACTGGCTGTTCTGAGGCTTCACACATCCCTAAAAGCCCATTAGGGGACCACACTCAGCTTGCAAATAGCATTTGCCATCAGATTATGCTGGTTGCCATTCTTTCTAGGTCAAACTTTCAAGCACCCCAGATCAAGTCTTTCTGACCAAAGCACAGCTCCAACCCAAGTGGCCTACAGATAAAGATGGAAGTGTTGGATGTAATTGACTCTAAAAACATAACAGGCAGTCCTTTGCTAATCTCAATAGTGTTCCTCAAGACTCTCAAAGCTCATGTATGGGCAAGGAAATTAGCAAATGATGAGTCCACACACATAACACACCCTGTTTAAATTGTTACCTCCACTACAAGGCACACCCTAGGTGCATGTGTTAATATATGGCTTGGAGCCTCATTTTACACGTAGCTCACATTTCACATACACACTAACATTACTAACCTGCAGGAATAGTCGGAATGTCCGTGTCCTGTTGGGCCGAGTGTCTCTCTAAGGCCACAGGATGTAGCAGGCCCAGCACCATCTCCTCAGCTCGGGTAAATTGCAGTTTAGTGGGGAATCCTCCGCCAGTTTGTAAGCTGCAAAAGATAGTTGTACACATTTAGCTAAATGGTGCCAATACAAGAAGAAAGGACAAATCCACAAAGTATATATGTACCTGTAATGATGCAGTTTATTTTCTTTCTTCCGTGCTGCATACTTGAGGTCCGATATTTTCCTTTGAATCTGCTCCACATCTTTGAGCTCTTCCCCCGCTGCCTTGACCTGTCTGGTGAGCTCCTCCAAAATTTTGGCTTTGCGCTGTTTGCTTGTAGCTTTGGATCTGCGCCCATATAGCTCATCATAATACAAGGTGAGGCCACTAGCCAATGCCAGAGTTTGGGCCTCCCCAAACCTGCCACTCAACTGGCCTCTGCGCAATGTGCGCCCTGTTGGTTGCGGTTCTGGCTCTCAGTGTTTGGCGGAAAATCAGGGGACATTCTGGGCTGGCTGTGTTGGGGTGAAATTACAGACTGGTGGCTGGCTGCAGATTGAACCGGACTTGGAAAGGGACTGGGTGTTCGTGGATGGGTGGCCACAGAAGTCGCAGGTGTAGATGTGGCATATTCTGAGTGCCTTGACACCTGTGCCGGTGAAGAATGTGGCCGAGGAGGAGAGGGTGTTGTTGAAGAAGTTGGGCTTGGGGCCCTGTGCCTCTGTGGGCCCTCAGAAGAACCATGCCCCTTGGAGATAGTCTGCTGGTCCAGGGGTGAGCCAGAGCTTTGGCTTCTTGGCTGGTGCCTTGCCCTCTTGGCCGAGGATTTGGAGACCCGTGCGGGTGGGGATGGCGACCTTAGGCTTCTTGGGCGGTGTCTTGCCCTCTTGCCATGAGACTTGTGGCCACGTGCAGGTGGTGGTGATGCCGAGCTCGGGCTGCTTGGGCTTCTGGGCCTTGTTTGTCGGTGCCTTTGGCTCTTGGAAGTTTTTTCACCACGTGCGGGTGGTGGTGATGGGGCCTCTTTCCCGGTGTGTCCATTTTTTAGCCTTGGCTTGGTAGACACGTGGGTGGGGTGATGGTTATCTGGGGGGGCTGGGGCTTCGCACCCTCTTGGTACCTTTTTTGGCCCCCGTGGTTGTTGCCTTGCTGGCCTGTGGTTTTCTCTTGGCCGCTGGATCTGGATCTGGATTTTTTGGCCTGGTTTTTGGAGGAGGCTTCGGCTGAGCACTGCGGGTTGCCTGCAGCTTACTTTTTGGCATCTTGGAGCGAGTTGTTGGCCCTGCACATTGCTCCTGCCGCTTGGATGGAAGTTTGCTGCTGCTGGCGACCTTTGCTGCTTGTTGCTAATTTTTTTTATGTGCCATAATGTTGAGACTCTCAAAGAGAATGAGCTGTGTGTCCAGGACCCTTTAAATTGCCGAGGTCTGACACTTACGCGTACGCGTGCATACGGACGTGCGTACGGCTGTTCGTCCGGCCGTGTGGAACCCGGAAATCGCAGGGGCATTACTTATCTGCTGCAGACAAGGTAAGTTTTAGGGGCCTAAAATGGAAGAAAACCTAACCACAAAGTGGTTTGGGTAAGTTTTAGGGGCCTAAAATGGAAGAAGAACCTAACCGCAAAGTGGTTTGGGTAAGTTTTAGGGGCCTAAAATGGAAGAAGAACCTAACCGCAAAGTGGTTTGGGTAAGTTTTAAGGGCCTAAAATGGAAGAAGAACCTAACCGCGAAGTGGTTGGGGTGAGCTTTAAGGGTCCAAAAGGGAAGATGGAGGAGAGTGCTAAGTGGTTGGGGTGAGCTTTAAAGTGGACCAACACCCAGGATTTTGACTATCCTGGGTTTTGGTCCACTTCGGCGGGGCACCCCGATCGGGGGTGCCCCGCTGTGTGAAACCCCCCAGAAAGCCCCAAAATCTTACCTGTCCCCGCTCCCACGTGACTGGACGGTCCAATCCCCGCCAACGTCCAGGCGGGATCAGGAACGTCCAAGCGGCTGCCGCCACCGCCGCCGCCTCCCTCGCGTCACTTTCGGCGCGCGCGCGCCCCCGCCGGCCATTCGCAGACGGCCGGCGCGGGCGCGCGCACGCCTACAGATCAGGTAAGCGATTTGGGGTGTCTGGGGGGGTTTCACCCCGCGGGACATCCCGATCTCGGATGTCCCGCGGGGTGGGAGGTGATCGGCCCGGGAATCTTATAGATTTCCGGGCCGATCACCTCTCGATGTTGGTCCACTTTAAGGGTCCAAAGGGGAAGATGGAGGATAGTGCTAAGTGGTTGGGGTGAGCTTTAAGGGTCCAAAAGGGAAGATGGAGGAGAGTGCTAAGTGGTTGGGGTGAGCTTTAATGGTCCAAAAGGGAAGATGGAAGAGAGTGCTAAGTGGTTGGGGTGAGCTTTAAGTCTCCAAAAGGGAAGATGGAGGATAGTGCTAAGTGATTTAGCTAAGCATTGTAGTAGAAGTGAGGGTGGCAAATATGTAGGCGAGCACTTTAATGAGTTAAGTTTGTAGTGCGCAGGTGCAAGATCGTAAGGATTTACGTCCGGACGATTACTTATTGAAAAAGGAAAACAGAATCTAACGGGAAACGGAAAGGATTCGTGGGAGGAGACGATGGAAAAAGGGCAAAAACGAAAGCCTACGTTGTAACATGAGAAAATGAAACAGAAAAGTCACGCAGGAAAATTACGTACTCGTACTCTGGCATACGAATGGACGGAAACTTTACTGAAGGTTAGCAATGCATGCATAGAATCGCTCGCACACTCATACGAGAGCTGGAAAATTAAAAAAAAAACAGATCGGCACTTAAACGACTAGCTTTTTTTGTCTCTCTGAATCGAGCCTCATATGCATAAAGTACACTTTAGAGTGAAAAGTGTACTTTAGGTGAAAAATTGAATAGAAGTGCAGTGGTGCTGACCGTTAAGTAGGCAATGAAAGTCCATGGCACTTTTTGCATCTGGTGTTAAATCGAAGAGGTAAATGACCACAATGTGCAAGAAAGGGAATTTTATGTATTGCTTACCATAATAATTTAATATACAGAAGTGTCAGACAGTAATGGAATAGATAATTCTGAAGCATACCTTCTCCTCCTCCTCTGTCTCAGACCTCAGTTTTGTTAACAAGCAATAAGAACAAGGATGGACCTGCCAATAAAATAAACATATGCAACAAAACATGTGATAACACACAACTTGTGGGAGGTCTGAAGCCATAGCCCATCAGCCAACCCAACAGAGTAACTGTGCATCTACCAAATGGGCAGGTTTTGTGTCACTGAGTGAAAATTAAGAGAATGGAATTATTATGGCAAAGTTACAAAGATAAGTTACACATAAAATTACCTTTTCTCACTACGTCCACCTTGTAGAACTTGCCTGATCCAGCTGCTGATGTTTGCCTTCGCAGCTGGTCCGTCTGAAACCAAGAAGAGAGAAGCCATCTTTCTGCAGAAAGATGTAACTGACTGATAGAATTTGAAGGCCCCGACCACATCTAACGAATGCAACCTCCTCCTGCTGGGTTGAGAGGAAATGAGCAAGAAGGCAAAAAGCCACCTTATTCTTGTGAAAAAGAAGGTAAGGAGATTCCACAGACAGCGCTGCCAGCTTGGACATCGAACGGATGTTATGGCCACCTCTGACATAGGCTCAAACGGAGGTTCCTGAAGCGCTGAAAGAACAAGATTAAGGTCCCATTGGGGAACCAGTGCTTTGTAGGGGGGTCTGACATGAGTAGCCCCTTTCATAAAGGTATTTACCAGCAAACACTCTGCCAAGGCCCTCTGAAAAAGGATTGATAAGACTGGCACGTGACCATTCAGTGTACTAAGCATGAGGCTGCCATCCTTCAGAAAATCTAGTAGTCTTGTCCTGCGTTGATCTGAGTCCGGATCACCGCATCTGACAGCGCTTTCTCTTGGAGGACTATGGTCTCAACACCCATGCTGTCAAAGACAGCGACCATAAATTCAAGTGGTATAGAGCAGCGATTCTCAACCATATTATGCCAAGTATCCACTAGCGACAAGCAGTTGCAAGCAAGTTCCCAAGAAAAGGGGGGGATCATTGACTATTGTTACCGAAATAAGTAGGTCACTGGTCTTGAAGCATTTTTTGAAGGAAGAAAAAATATTTTACTGTTAAAATAATATACCAAACCTTCAGAGGGTGTTGGTGCACCCTTGAAAATTGCTGAGAATCTTGGTGAACACTCTCGGCGTTGTTTCAGGCCAAATGGCAGAGCCACAAACTGAAAGCGATTTCTCCTTGCCGCACACCTGAGAAATCGTTGATGGGGAGAGCAAATCAGAACATGCAGGTACGCTTCCTGAATGTCTATGGAGGCCAGATGGTCTCCTGGGTCCAGGGACGGTACTACTGACCTGATCGATACCATACAAAACTGGACCGAATGAAGGCATTGAGCTGCTTCAGATACAGGACTGGTCTTACCAAATCTTTCTTTTTGGGGACCACAAAAAGGTTCGAGTAGAAACTGGACCCTCTCTGTGTGGGTGGTACCAGCTGATCACCCCCATGGAAAGGAGACGGGCTCTTCATGGGGGGGTTGTTTGCAGTGTTCTGGGTGGAAAGGACATCTTGTACCTGGAGGAAACCACCTCTCAGACCTAGGCATCTGAGGATTGGGCCAGACACCTTTGCAAGGAGGAGCAGGTGTCCCCCCTACCTAGGCCAGTGGGGGCATCCCTTCATGCTTGGGGGACTTGATGTTGGTCTTCTGTTTCTCAGGCCATGGAATGTTCCACTTACGCTGAAAAGGACACCTGGCCCCAGTTGCTGTACGCGGCTTGTCACTATTCACTTGTTTAGACCTGCAAAAAGGCAGAAAGGAAGGAGTTCTCTTAAAGGGAGGTCTGTCTCTCCAACATTGAGGAAGCTTGATAGATTTTTCTCCTGTCACGTTCTTAATCAATGTGTCCCGGGTCTTGACAAAGAGCAGCTTACCCTTAAAGGGAAGTGTTGTTAGATTCTTCTTCAAGATGGCGTCACCTGATCATTGCTTTAGCCATATAGTTGGCCTTTGTGAAATGGCCACCTTCAGGGTGCGGGGTTTAAGACTAGAAGTGTCCGCCATGGCTTGCTGCTGGAACTCCATCGCATAGCGCAGAAATTCCATATAATCAGATATCTCTGCTGTGGCCTTCAGCCAAATCCCTGAGACCGTGGTGACCAAAAACCCAGCAAAGACATGCTCCTGCTAGGTTAAAGATCTGCCAGGACATAGTCTCTAAATTCTTGTCGGTGGCATCCTTGACTGATGCACTGCCCGCAGATGGAATGAGGACCTGTTTGCCCAGAGCGGAGCTTGAGCATCCACCTCCCATGACACTGCCTCCCTCTGCAGGGTACCTTCTGTAAAGGGGTAGAAGAGGTCAGTGCACCTAAGGATGGCTGGGGCCTTCTCCATGTGATCCCACTGCTCATGAAAGGGAAAACATTTTTTAGATTTTTTCCTCTTCTGGACTGGAATTGTGGTGGAAGTAGAAGCGGGGTCCTCACCCAACATATTAAGGCACCTTACTACAGCCTCAATCACTGAAGGTCTGCATACACCTCATGGAATGCTGCATGTTCTGCATGTTGTCCCATACTGTCCAAAGTCAGCTGCACAGTGGACTGGATAAGAGTAAGGGGAAGGTGACCCCTGCTGGTAACACAAAGCTAGGAGAAACGGTGACTCTGACCTCGCCTTTTTCCCTTTCTGGGTGTCACACATGCATAACCCCATAGAAGGAAATATCTGACCTGAGTAGCCTCAGGTCCCTGACATATCAGCAGCAGCAAGTGAAATGATTTCTTTTCCTAGGCAGCCAGTGGAAGAGAGAGTGAAAGTCTGGGGGGGTGTTGGCAAAATGACCCACCTCCATAGGCCAAAGGCTATTTGGGGTGGGCAAGCCTTTTTCTGTCTTTGCCACTAAGAAGGCTGAATCGCCCTGAGGAAGCAGGAAGGGGCAGCACTTGTGTCATGGAAGACATGTGCAGGGGGGTGGGGAACAAGGTCTCTGGTTGGCCCTGTGACATCCCCATTGCAGATGAACAGAACAGCGCTGCAGGCACCTGATGATTCCCCCTTCCTCCCCCACTGATGCATGCGGTTGGGAGAGAAGAAGCTGCTCCCAACGACAGTGATCCCCACAGTGGGGAACACACAACACGGTGTTGCTGTGCCTGATGCCTATCCCAACCCTCTGCCACTGACACACGCAGTGTCCTCTGGTGTCCTGCGTCCATGGTGGAAAACCTCACCTGATGTCAGCCCCTCTCCTCTTTAAACGTCCTTTCCACTGCCTCTCCTCCCCTTGCAACTGCAGGGTTTTGCCCTGCAGGCGGACAACAAGCGGGTCATGAGCAGGCATCCATCCGTGTCTCTCCTTGACATCCTTAGAAAAATAAAGTATGCAATGAATCCAAAAAATAACTGCAGCTTGGGAGCTGCAAAAAATATGTCTGCACTCCTAACTGGAAGAGAAAAAACTGGGGTCTGAGACAGAGAAGGAGAAGGAGGTATGCTTCAGAATTAACTCTTCCAGTACTGTCTGTCACTCCTGGGGACAGGTGTATAGACCATACTGTAAGGAATACTGTGTGACTGAGTGAAGGAAAGAGAAAAGTGCAGTTTGCAAAACTGCCATTGCCTATTTAGGGATCAATTCAGCACAACTGCACTACTATTACATTTTCACCTAAAGCACACTTTTAACTGTAGGTTTTTTTTTAAAGTTTTTATTTTGCAATAAACAGACAAACATGACATAACAAGACAAGTCATTTTGTACGACCTTAAGGTGCCGCAGGCACCCAACTTCATAACTGGCATATAGGTGACAACACTAACAATTACTCACACAACTTTCATACCGGACCTCTGGTGACTCTTGCTGCCATCTCGGTGCGATATCGGACACGGAAGCTGATGTACATTAGTTATTAGTCGGGGCGTACGTACTCTGAAGTCCCCTTCATTACTCGTTGGTCAGGCTCCAGCACCCACTCTCCTCTCCCCAATTATCGCGTAGATGGCATTCTTGACCCTAAGAATTCCCCGCCAGGCCCCCCTCCCAGTTTCACTCAGCGTCATAAGCTGACTCTTGGCTCTGCAGCCATGGATCCCAGACCTTTTCGAACTTATCGGGCACTCCTCTTGCGGCGTATGTCAATTTATACATGGTGAGTTTCTGGTTAACTAGTCTTTTCCAGGATTGCACTGATGGTCTAGCCGGGTGTCTCCAGTTCATCAGGATGCACTTCCTGGCGTAGAAGAGCAGCAACCGGACCAGCGCCTTCAAAGCCCTCAGTTCCGAGAGCGACTCCACCACCCCAAGAAGGCACATCGAGACAGACCCCTGCATCCGAAAACCCACCACACTGCTAATCAGACCCATCACCCCCTCCCAAAAGGCCGTCAGGACCTCACATGACCAAATCATGTGTATCCATGAGCCACTACTCTTCCCGCATCTAGGACATACATCCGTATCTGTTAAGCCCATTCTGTGCAGACGAACCGGGGTGATGTAAGCCTGATGAATCCATTTAGTTTGGATGAATCTGTCCCTAGCTTCTACTACCGATGCATGTAGGTTCTCCATTATCTCCTCCCAGTCGTCCCGATCTAGGCTTGGGTCCAAGTCCTGCCATTTAGCCTCAATCTTGCCCCTAGGGGATTCCAGCTCTCCCATCAAACATTTATACAACGCGGAAACAGGCTTTTTAAGGTTCCCGTCTCTGAGTACATATTCCGCCTTGGACTCTGAGATCCTTGGGCCCTCCCTATGGAATTGGGCGTGCAATGCGTGTCTGAGTTGTAGATATCGAAAAAAGTCTCGATTGGACAACTGAAACTCCGCCCTAAGCTGATCGAAGGACACCAGCACCCCCCCTCTATATAGTTGCCCAATCTGCTGAACGCGTTTCCTCGCCCAGAACAGCGGGTCCTGCATGGCACCCATTTCTGGTAACCTGGGATTATCCCATAGGGGGGTATATGGGGACCACGTCGGAGTCTCCCCGGCCCTCATCCCCAGCTTAGCTGCCCTCTCCCAGATGTTGCTCGCCGCCCTCATACACGTGGTCGCCTCTCGAATCCCTCTCGTACCCCTGTATACCAGGGAGGCCAACCTTTCCGGGGAGCCCAGAAGCGCCACCTCTAAGCACACCACAGGGTTGTCCTTCGGCTGGCATAGCCACCAGTGGACAAACAAGAGCTGCGTTGCGTAAAAGTATATTTGCATGTGTGGCACCGCCAGTCCCCCGGCATCTATTTGCGTCTTCATGATTTGTCGATTTAGCCTTGGGGGGGAGTGACCCCATATAAAGCCAAAGATGATCGACTCCAGTGCTTTAAAGTGGGAGACAGGAAGCATCACCGGGGAGGCCTGGTATATGTACAGGAATTTAGGAAGGAAAATCATTTTAAATATATTGATTCTGCCCATGACCGACAGCGGAAGGTTCGCCCACTGGGTGACTCTTTGCTTTAATTTCGCCACTACCGGGGAGATATTAAGGGAGACAAACTCGTCGGTCCGCCCACTGATCACAATCCCCAGGTACTTAAATTGTTGGACTCTCTTTAATTGAGACCTTGGGGAGACATCCCGAGGGTCGGTCCCATCAACTTGCATCAGGCTGGATTTGTCCCAGTTAACCTTCAAGCCGGAAAATCTCCCAAACACCCCAATGGTATCCAAAGCAGCCTCCAGGGACTCGTAGCTATCCGCTAGGTATAGTAGGGTATCATCCGTGTAAAGTGAGATTTTCTCCTCTATCTCCCCCAGCCTCCATCCAGCAATGGCAGGAGAGTTCCTAATCATGATTGCCAACGGCTCAATGGCCAACGCGAAGAGCAACGGCGAGAGTGGGCAGCCCTGCCTAGTCCCCCTCTGCAATACAAAAGGGTCAGAATAGCAGCCATTGACCCGTACTCTGGCCGTTGGGCGGTCGTATAACAGCCTGATATATGATATAAAACCTGCAGGGAGCCCAAATCTGGCCAGCACTGCCCAGAGATAGACCCATTCGATCGAATCAAAGGCCTTCTCATTGTCCAGTGAGGCTATCGCCCGGCTACCACAGTTGTCATGAACTATCTGCAGGTTGGATATCAGTCTGCGCAGGTCCGATCAGTTGTAATATGACCCCGTTTAGCCTCATGGCCAGGATTTTAGCCAATATTTTGGCATCTTGATTCAAGAGGGAGATGGGCCTATATGATGCACAAATATCGGCAGGTTTCCCTTCCTTGTGAATAAGAACCACATGCGCTTCACGGAAGGAAGCCGGGAGACCTCCATTATCCATTGCCTGTTTCAGAACCTCCCAGAGTCTAGGTGCGATCCTGTCCATCCCCTGCTTATACCACTCGGCCGGCAGTCCATCGGGCCCTGGTGCCTTTCTACCGGGAAGTGCTCTCATCGCATTCCTGACTTCATCAATAGTGATGGGAGAGTCAAGAGCTTCCCGATCAGCCGGAGCCAGTTCAGGGAATTTAATTTGATCAAGATAGCTCTCCAGCTCCTCCATCCCGTAGTTTACCCTAGAGGAGTACAAGGCCGAGTAGTATCTGAGGAACTGCTGTGCAATTTTCTCACCCTCTGTTACCGTCTCCCCTGCTCCCACTATCCCGGCGATGCTGTTGGACTTGTTCTCAGCCCTCGCCAGATAGGCCAGAGTCTTGCCATTTTTGTCCCCTTTGTCAAATATCGTCGCCTGTTTATGTAGCAATAGTTTCCTAGTTGAGTCGGATAATAACAGATTATACTCCCGCGTAAGAGACATCAGATTCGAATGGGCCCTATCGTCCGCTGAAGCGATGAATTCCTCTTCCGCGTTCGCAAGTTTACTTTCGAGGTCTGCCCTTTCCTTCCCCCTCTTCCCCCTGACCGCCGCTATAGCACTTATGGCGCATCCCCTAGTAACCGCCTTAAAGGCATCCCATCTCACCTCCGCAGTCGTTTCATCCGCGTTACACTCCCAGAAAACTTCCGCAGCCGAGGCCAGACTATCCCTAACTTCAGGAGTCTCTATCCACAGGGGGTTTAGGGTCCATCCCACACGGCTCGCCCGCGACCGCAGCAGCCCAACCTCCATCAGCATAGGCGAGTGGTCCGAGATGCCCCTCGGGAGATAGTCACAGGACGCCACTCTCGCTAGTAGATCAGGTGATGAAAACGCGAGGTCTATCCTGGACAGGGACCTATGTGTGGCCGAATGACAGGAGTAAGCCTTATCAGTTGGGTGTTTCCACCTCCATAGTTCCTGCAGGCCCATCGCCTCTGCCCAGGACGCCAGCTGTGTCCTAGGGCCCGGTCTCCTGTCCAGTCTATCTAACGCAGGGTCCAGCACCATGTTAAAATCTCCCACCCACAGTATCGGGGCCGGGGGGTAATTCACTATCTTCTCCATGATCCGGTGCAACACTTGTATATTGAAAGGCGGGGGGACATAAATGCCTACTATAATTATATCTGTATCCATAAGCTTGGCGTGGAGGATTACATAGCAACCCTCCCGGTCCGTCTGCACAGAATACAACACGAATGGGGTTCCCTTGGAGATCAGTACTGATACCCCCCCAGAGTAGGACGAGAAGAGAGCATGAAAGGAGTCCTGGATCCAGGGTCTCCTAAGAGCGAGTCCCCTCCGTCCCACTAGGTGGGTCTCTTGGAGGATCGCCACATTGGGTCTATATTTCTTAACAAACTGGAGGACTGTAGACCGTTTGATTTTATCGTTTAGCCCCCTGACATTCCAGGAGAGAATCTTACAATCACCCATTCTCAAAGATCAGAGTGCTAATCTCGTGATCAACTGTCAAACTGCACCAGATGTTCCGCCCCTCCACCCGTGGTCGTCCTACTTTTAGGGTCCGTTTGCCATTCATCCCATGCATACCGACATAACAACACACCTTACGCAAACTATTAAACTCTATACTAAACATACAGATACCATTCCCAACCACCCCCACCCCGCTCCACCAAATCCCAACTTTGGCGAGCTTCATACCCCCCCAACAATACAATACAACAACGGTGTAACTAGTTGCACCGGGGTGCAGAAACCCACTGCCTATGGGCCCATAACATAACATTACCCAAACCATGTACAGGTTGGAGACATAGTCACCAAGGGTTCCCAGGGGGCGATTAGGGGTAATCAGGAACAACAGGCAGGAATGGCTAGGAAGGGGGGGGAAATTATGGGCAGGGGGGAGAGGGGGCAGTCCGGACAAGGGAGGTTAACAGGAGTGATAGGAAGGTGAGGGGGGGCTCAATAGGGGAGGGGCATCACTCCGTGGGAATCCAGAGCCGCAGCTCTCCTGTAACGATCATATCAGGATACAATGCGACTAGAGCAGCCAGAACAATTTTCAACCATTTACAACAGTTTGCAGCAGTTTCAGCAGCCATCAAACAAACGAGTTAAACAGGGCGATCTTTGTTACCGGGTGGCTTTAGACACCAGACCCCCCAGCACCAAAAGGATCGCAGCGGAGGGGAGGGTCCCCTTGCAAGGGCACCACCATCAATTCCAATATTGCTAAGTTTAGAGGGATGCTGTCTCCACCCTGAGCCCAGGTTGTTAGGCTCCAGGTAGAGAGTCCAACCATGCATTAGCGTCCTCAGCCGATGTGAAGAATCTGGTAGTTTCTCCATCTTGCACGCGCAAGCGTGCTGGAAACATCATGGCATATTTAATTCCTCTCCGTCTGAGCCTCTCCCTCACGCCATTAAAGGAGCGCCTCAGTTTTTGGACCTCCGATGTGAAATCCGGGAAAAAGGATAACTGGGCGTTGTTGAAGGTCACCACCCCCTTCATTCTAGCCGCAGCCAGGATAGCGTCTCTGTCCCTATAATGGAGGACTTTGAATATAAAAGGCCTTGGCGGTGTCCCCGGCGGGAGGGGTCTCATGGGGATCCTGTGCGCTCTCTCCACCGTAAAAAACTTGGTCAGGTTCACCGGTGCCAAAGTCTCCTTTATGAGATTTTCCACGAACTGCTCTGGAGAGGCTCCCTCCGCCTTTTCGGGTAGCCCTAGGATCCGGACGTTGTTCCTCCGGTTTCTATTTTCAGCGTCCTCGGCCCTCCCCATGAGAGTGGTCACCTGCCTCCGCAGGGTGGCAATTTCCCCCGTATGGGTGGATAGTCGATCCTCTACTTCTCCGATCCTCCTCTCCGCCTCCCCGGCGCGGTCACGAATTTTATCCAGATCATGACGGAAGTAGTTAAATTGTTCCTGGAGGGTGTCAAATTTAGCTGTGAGGGCACTCTGGCATGAGGCAATAGCTGCCATTGTGGCTGCAGTATCAGGGTTGGAGGCTCCCAGCTCAGCCCCACACGGGGTCTCCATGGTTTGCGTACTACAGGCGACCACGGCGGTTCTACGCTTCTTGTTGCCTCTCATATGTAGGGGGGCCCCCGGGCAAGGACAGCCCCGTCGGGGTAGGATCCGAAGGCAAGGGTCCACCAGCCCCTCCGAGCACTCAGGGTTCTCCTGTGGGGGGGATACGGCGAGCAGCAGAGCGTCCAGGCAGTCCCAAACCAACCCCGCAGACAGGAAGGGGGGCCCCGGCCCCCGGGCAGTGCCTAGTTTCTTTGGCCCCTCTGATGTGCCTCAAGCCCGCAGGACGGGTATCGCTCCTGTTCCAGGTAGGAGGCGCCCGGGCATCCCACTCGGACGGGTCCTTGAAGCAAGTATCAAGGGCTTCCCTGCCCCCTCAGAGCATGCGGTGCCAGGCTCACGCGCAGAGCTGCTTTTTTGGGCCCCAGGACTGGTATGGGGGGGTTTATCTGCTGCTGGTGGCACTACTGCGGTTTGCCCCAAAAAAGCTCAGCAAGGCTTATAGATGCTCTTCCCAGGGCTGTGGCGGCATATCACTCAGGAGAAAAAAAAACAGGGGGCCAGCCGGATGGGGGGGGAGGGGAAGAAGAAAGGGAGACCCAGCAACAGGCAGCAGATATGGATGTGCAGGGCTTTATATTGCTGCTCCCCTTATCCCTGGCGTCTGCCCAGGCCGCAGATTATCCCTAGGATTCTCAATAGTTCTGGCCAGATCCTCTCTCCCTCCCACCCCCCAAGATGGCGGCTGCTTATATTTCGCGCCTTCTCCTCAGCGCTCTGTGGACCTGCAATGTCGGCCGAGGTGCCTCCGGTCGTCGCCCCTCCACGTGGGTCCAGGGCCCGCCGCCGCCCGCCTCTCACCGCAGCAATTACCTCACCGCGATTACGGGGCGCCCCGCTCTCAGCACCGCCACCGCAGCCCGCCGTCAGGATGAGGCCGCTGCTGCTGTCACCAGATCCGGAGTGTCGGCCTCCCCTCCGCTCACACGCCGGCCGCCGCCTCTCTGCTTCTCACGCTGGCCCGCGGTCCGCCGCCTCCTCCACACCGCAGCGTGTCCGGGTGCCTGCCTCCTCACCACCGCCGCAGCCCGGATTAGGATGGGGCCGCCCGATCTCCTCCGCTCACACGCTGCCACCTCGGCGCCTCACGTGCGCCCCGCCGCCACTCCCGATGGCTGCCTCCGCCGCTGCTGCTCTGCACCCAGGCTCGATCCCTCGGTCAGGGAGAGCCTCGACAGGGGTTCTGGCCGCCCAGTCTTCGCAGATGAAGGTAAAGTCAGGATACTAGCAGGGAGCCCCGATCAGGCACGTCCGCTCAGGTCGCCATCTTGGCCACGCCCCCCTTTAACTGTAGGTTTACTGTGTATGTTTTGCATCAGGTGCTGAATTGACCGTATTTGTCTACTTTGTGTCTGTGTTTACTCTATATATCTTCCCTGTGTCCACTATTACTGTACTAATTTTGACTGTACCTGCTATCACAGTACATCTTTTCTATGTGCCAGCTATTACTGGCTCTCTTCTCTCTGTAACACTATTATTTTGTCTGTTTAGTGGTTCTTACAGACAGACATGACCAGTTTGTGAATTCATCTGCCACACATCAGTTGATTGCAAAAAAATCTTACAGATCATTACTAGACGTCGGGCTTGCTTTAGCAGTTGACTGGCAGACCAAAGCCGTCCACATGTGGTGAGCTGGGACCTATACATCGCACCATGCTGGCTTTTAATTTCGCAAGTGACATTCTCCAATATGTTCTGTAAAGTGAGATATACAGATGCTGATTACATTATTGCATAAATTAGTTGATTACCGAAATAAGGTCATTTAAGCCCACAAACCATTAGCATGAAAACTATTAACATAATTTTATAAGCTAATAAACTAAGTACAGGAGAAGGAATTAAGAAGTTCTCCATGATAAGTGTTTCTACAGAGATTAAAGAACACAATTTTCTTATGCATATATTAACATTTTAAAAGTGAATTCATGCAAAAGCAATCTTTCCTGCATATGGAAATCTATTTTTTTCTTTTTATATAATCTCGTTATTTGGTCTGGAGAGTTATTTTAAACAAGATGACTTTTTAGATGAATTTTAATTGTTTTTTAAAGCAATTTGACAGTGAATCTTTTTAGGTCCTGATAAAGAAGATTTATCTGTCTGTGTTTGTCCTTGGCGGATTTAATGAGCCGCTACAGATGAAAGATGCAAGCAAAAGTTGCACATCTCATTTTGAAGCAACAAGGTATTGGTCCCTTCATGAAGATAACCGCAAGTCAAACATGATTTTAAAATGAGAATTTGTAAGAGGTGCTTGGGGTATTATCTCAGTAATTACAGAAATTTAGCCTGGGCATAGTGTACTCATAAATTAATGCAGTACATTTTATTCCCAGGCGGGCTGCATTAGCTGCCAATTCCAAGCCCGTCAACAGGCGTTTTCAAATCAGAAAGACGCTATTAATTGAGTTATAGTAACCGCGCTTTATCCAAAAGGTGAGATTAGTTGCCAAAATGAATCAGGAACTGTTATCATTAAATTATACACCAGCGAGATGCTTCTACTCAAGAGCACAAGAAGTCAGTTATTAACTGTGAACGAGGATTTCCTTTAACTTGGTGTTTTTTTTGTTTTTTCTGTGGAATGGGAAATAGACCAACAACAACTAGTTTTAAAATGAGCTACATTTATACAGCCCTATAAAAATTACCCCTTTCATGTTTTATTTTTTTTTAACAAACTTGAACCATAGTTGATTATTCTTTTTACATGGATTGACTGACACCATTCACCATTATGCCCCTGGTGTAAGCATGGTGTTTAGAAATTAGTAGTAGGCCCTCTCTGTTGATAGGTCCTAATCAGATTGGACACCACTTATACTTCTCATAAAGCAGAACTTAAGTCTATAATGACCCCCACGTCCTGCCTCTACCCTGGCATGATGGGGGGGGGTTGCAAAAAAAACCCCCTAACCTGACCCTCGGGCCACCTAAGCTTCTACAGCACTGCCATCTGACACAGAGTGGAACCCCTTGGCTTCATGCACACTCCCGGCCACCCATTCAAATAAATGAGTGGCCGGGAGCATGCGTGGACCTGGGAGACTCTGTGTGACTTTCAGCAGCAGCTGCACAGAACCGCTGGCCAGAGGAAAAGGGTTTAAGGGTTTTTTTCTTTGTAACCCACACGTCCTGCCTCAGTGCCAGGGTAGGATGGTAGGGCGGTGGGGTCAATTTTAGACTGAAGTTCTATTTTAAGAAACAGCTGAAGCTCTGCCAAGTTGTATATGGCTCAAAAGTGAACTGCCACGTTTGTGGCCTTGGGTGCTGGTCTGCTGCAGGTTGAAAAAAACTGCTGAACCACATATCTGTAGATGGCCTGGGTAATGTGTGGCCCTAGGGGAGAGAATGTAGTGCCCATTACATTATTTTGGCTCGCTCATTCTTTCTGTTCTTTCTTAACTTTCATTTTCTTTCTATGTCTTCTGAGTTGTTTTCTTATGTTAATTAATTAAAATGATCATTGCATAATTTGTTTAAGTGCTTTGGCCAATTACTTTGCACATCTTGACTGTTGGGTGTGATCACATTGTGCAAGCTCGATCATCAAGGCTTGTTTATTCTAAACTTTAAACATACATAGTACAACATTAGCTCAAAACCATATTGCTTCTATTTTTTGGGGTTTACATTTATTCTTTTACAGGTAATTATTACAGTAAATATGAAAAACACTAGTGTATATTGGCTCTTAAACATAGGCACTATTACTAGTTACAGCACAATAAAGTGGATAAAGGTAGAATAAACAGAAGCTTTCTTCCTAATGTGTTAAGATGTTGCAATGTAGCCATTTTCTCACATGTTCAGTGACTCCAATAGCTTGTCACCTTCCTTTATCCTTGGTAACAAATGAAATGGTCTATTTCCTCTTTTTTTCTTATCTTATCAGTGCTTCTTCCTGCTTTGGTGAAATTAACCTCAACTTGAGCAGTCATCTTATCATAGCATTTACCTTAAAGACTTTTATGTTTTAGATGTACAGTAAAGCTTTATTTGTTGCATAAGTAAGAGATATTTTCTATTCAACAGTATTTATGGTGACATTTCTTTTTAGCTTCATCATTTGATAAAATACATTTTCTATGACAAATAAAAGGATTTAAGGTGTACCGGTTATTGTGAGCAGGAGCTCTCAGCAAACTAATCTCATTTTTCTGTTGCTCCATTTCCCCTAAACTGTCATTATAGCCATCTACCCCTTCATAGCTAACTGGCATGGGTGCCTCAGAGACAACTCCCCTTTCACATTTCAATAAACCCCAGTGCTTCTTAAAATCCTCCCAAAATGTTTTGCGCACCAGCCACCTAATTAGTTGCTCCCTTTCTTGTAAATCTTAACAGCACCCGTGCAGTGAAGTGAAATGGTGCATTTAAACTATCACCAGTGAAAGCTGGACTGGACCTATTATACAGTAATGGTGTAAGTTTATGGTCACAAGGGGACCTATACCCTTATTTACCTACTACTTTCTCTGAGTCTGGCCACAAAAAGCATAGCCCCAGCACTTTTCATTTAAGCAGGCCTTTTTGACGGCTGTAAATCTTAACCTTTACACACTGATCCCAAAAACCTCCAGCCTACCTAAAAAAGTAAGCATTTTCTTCGGCTACTCTAACAAACACAAAACACATGTTTAGTTCTACAAAATATACAAATGTTATAAAATTTACAAAGACGACAAATATGGCTTAAATGGGTTAAAAATAAGTAACTGGAGCCCTGCTCACAATTGCTCACTGAAGCTAAAATCCCTACAGGAGGTACCTCCAAACTATTCACACCAATTTACTCTCATACAGGCCGGCCAAAATACTAGAAGTAATTTTCCCGAACATGCATATAAGTAGCTGCTGGCTGGTGTCCCACACACATCAAATGGCAAATTCAAATACAAAGGTATCCACAGCAATGCGCGGGTGGGGCAGGCACAATTAACATGGTGGGAGGGATATATGTTATCATATGCATATACCCATGCTTAGAAGATATTTACCCCTGCCAGGTTGCCCCACGCTCATCCAGTGTTGTGCTCTTCTGCAGTGCCGACACCTCTTCCTCTCTTCAAAGTCCAGCAGTATCAGCACCTCTTCCTCACTTCAAGCGCCAAACTCTGTGTCACGTGGTAGCAAGTAATAGGTAGGGAGTGTCTCTAGGCTCCTACGACGTTATGTTCCCATGATACTTCTTTAAGGTGGGGACCAAGCAGCGCAATTCTATATTTATAAAGATGCACTCCAACTGACGTCTCCCTCTATTTGCTGGCTAATAGAAGATTACTTTAGCCTTACACTGTACAGTCAAAAATGGTGGGATGTAAAGGACAGGGCCATTGTTATAAATATTTATTTTATTACAAGCTGTCATTGTTTATTCACATACACTCAATACTGTAACCTGATTGGTCATGATCATCAAGATAGCGAAAATCTTATTTACACCTGTCTATACTTCTGAAACAACTCACTTTATATGGTATGCTGATTGTGTACATATGTATATTCACCTACAAACGCAGGAAAATCCATCTTGCTTCTTTTTGGTGCAAGATGCTATCAAAATCATCTCATCATTGGTGCATATTAAGGTGATATATCCCCATCACCTTAAAGCTATCCACACCTGTCCTGCACATTATGCTACATGGATAGCCATGGGGCTCATTATATTTGACACGCACATCTCTCAATTGTTCCATGGCTCTTACTTTCAGCTCTCATTTCATCTTGTCCGCGTATCTTTTTAACCAGACTTACAGGTCAGAAAATAAACAACCCAAACACAAATTTGGCTCACAATTAATTATGGCTATTAAGACTTTTTTTCATGGAATATATTGTCATGCCTGGCAGTACCTTGCCAGCTGGAATGGGATCCGGGCTTCCTTATGAATGCATGCATGTGCAAGAAGATATTTGGAAGGTATATGGACACATTTTAATGCAGGGGTCTAAAAATCATGTTGTAAAGATGAAATGAATGTTAGGACCTCAGCAGCTTCAAACCTGGAACTATTGCAGTTGGAAGTTCTGCCCTTATTCATCGCAGTACAAGAGTACTGCAACAGTTGAATGTGTGCATTTATCTGTCTAATGTTATTGCCCTGTCAATCTGTCCATCCCGCCGCTTCCACAAGTAAACTCCTGGCTTTTTAAGTCTGTACCTTGCCATGTGAGATTGCTGGTTATCATTGAAAGCAGGTTGACAATCTGGCTACTTTGATTGTTTTATATGTATTTATCCTACCTATATTCCTGTGCCCTGATCCCAACTTACTTGAACTTCTGTGCCCAAGTTCCCACGTATCTGAGCTACAGAATTGTCTGAATAGCAACCTAGGAGGGTTGGCAGCCGCTCAGACCATTTTATAACTAACCTGGGAGGTGTACGTTAGCAGGGCAATTAGGATATAAAAGTGTTAAAGAAGCCACAGCACTCAACCCTGTTAGCTTGCAGACCAGCCTTCAATCTGTCTCTAAACTTGGTTAAAAACAGAGGGCTCGGTCACACACATCTGCATCAGTATGCTTAAGCTGCACCACCACGCCAAAGTGCCTCTGTGGGGTGCAGTCCTAACTCTAATCTCTGAGAGCCCATTTGGGACATACAGTGCAATAGATAAATTGGGAGCAGGCTTACCTGAGGTTGCCCTAAACCTCATGTGCAAGCCATGGGGTGGAAGGGTCAAAGACCTTGCAGTACAGCCTAGACCCCACACCCCATGGGCTTGCACAAATTCAAAAGAGGGGTGACAGCCGCTCAGACCATTTTATAACTAACCTGGGAGGTGTACGTTAGCAGGGCAATTAGGATACAAAAGTGTTAAAGAAGCCACAGCACTCAACCCTGTTAGCTTGCAGACCAGCCTTCAATCTGTCTCTAAACTTGGTTAAAAACAGAGGGCTCGGTCACACACATCTGCAGAAGTATGCTTAAGCTGCACCACCACGCCAAGGTGCCTCTGTGGGGTGCAGTCCTAACTCTAATCTCTGAGAGCCCCATTTGGGACATACAGTGCAATAGATAAATTGGGAGCAGGCTTACCTGAGGTTGCCCTAAACCTCCTGTGCAAGCCATGGGGTGGAAGGGTCAAAGACCTTGCAATACAGCCTAGACCACACACCCCATGTGCTTGCACAAATTCAAAAGAAACAAAGGAGGGGTGGCAGCCGCTCAGACCATTTTATAACTAACCTGGGAGGTACACGTTAGCAGGGCAATTAGGATACACAAGTCTTAAAGGAGCCACAGCACTCAACCCTGTTAGCTTGACCGAGCCCTCTGCTTTTAACCAAGTTTAGAGACAGATTGTAGGCTGGTCTGCAAGCTAACAGGGTTAAGTGCTGTGGCTCCTTTAAGACTTTTGAATAGCAACCTAACTGAATTCTAAAGTATAAATTCTTTCCTATTTTCTGGTCTTTGTTCTGTACAGCAAATGCTTTCCTAGACTGTATTTCTATCCTTGAAACTGGTTTCTAACCCATGCTTCTGAAACATATTCAGTTTAATGATCTCAAATGTATATATGTGTATTTTAGATCCATCCAATATGCTGATTTGGTAAAGGAAAAGGACAAAATAAAATAACAATAAAACATAATTAGAAGATCAGTTCAATGTGCAATACATGTTTATATATTAATAACACTTGATTCAGGAAAATCAGACATCAAGCTGGGAGATCTCTATCTAAGATGAGTGACAGAAATATTCTTTATCAAGTCCTAGGGTGCCCAGAAGCCTGCCAAGTAATATTCATATCAGCCCTTTTACAGTGCAATCAGAAGATACTGCTGGTGCTCAGAGTCCCCTGATGCCCCAGGGTGACCATAGTCATCACAAACGACAAGCAATCCTGATAAAAAATACAGCTCAGGAGAAGAACATGGAATTTCATAAAAATGTTATTGTGATGTGATTACCAGCTGTTAACTGGTTACTAAACCTTCAGCCATGTCTTGCTTCAAAAAAATATCTGGGCTGCACCTTCATTTAGACTATAAGTGGGTAAAGCAGCATGTACTTTATGCAGAGCAAGGAACAAGAAACTGCTAGTATGACAGAGAGCAGGGATCTAGTTGGAAGATCTTGACTAAAATGTAGAAGGGCCTAATCTATTTTAGGATAAATCAGCATAAAAAACCCTGTTCTAAATCATTATAAGCAACACAGATTGAAGTTGATAATAGAAGCATGATGAAACCCTCATTACAAATATTTGGACCGATATACTAGCACACACACAATGGTTATGTAGCAGTAATATGTTATACTGGCTATCCAAATGGAATCTTGTTTCTTGAACTACAGTATTAGACCCAAAGCTGATATAACTATGAACCCCTTGTAGCAGAAGAAGGGAGAAGCACAATTGAACTTCACAAATAACAGGCATAAGAGCAAGCTACATCTTGTGTTTTCCAGTGGTTTTGGGCTGACAATGCAATTGGGCGGCTTCGATGACCACTCATGTTCAGACCCAACTGACAGTCAGGGTTTTTCAGGATCTATTTTTTTTAAACATCCTTTAGCAGTGGTGCCAGCTAAATATGTCCTGATTTCTAATGTTTACTTTACATGTCAGGAACATGAAGAAAGTAAAGCTGCGTGTCACCCTTCTAAAAATATGACATTAAATCGATGGGCTTCAGAATGTGGATGAATTGTGATGGCTTTCTGATTGTATAGGCTTTGTATGATTTGTTAGATTTATTCCTTTATGGAAGACTCAATTAGGCTTGTTATTTCAAAGCGCTGGAGCTTTGTGAAAACACGCTTCATGTGTAAATCTGTAATGTGTCAATTTTTACCACATACGGTTATAACAAATGTATTTGGCAGGACTAAGTAGGTAAATGAGGCTACTAAAAATATATGTGAAAACAATGAATTTTGGTAATTTTAACATTTATTGTGATTTTGACTATAACATCTCCCACTACTGTATATCACTATATGTACACAAACATGGATGCAATAGGTCTAAAAATATTACTATTTATATCTGTTTTCTGGACTGGATATGGGATAGTAATAATGATGGTCACTACCAAAAAGCCAATACTAGTAGAGATGAGCAAATCACCCATAAAACTCTCTTAAGTTCCCTTTCCTCTATGTTGGTTCAAATCTCCCCAATTTGCAGAGAATTGGGTGATCCAGGGGTTCTGAAATACATTATTTATAGTGAACTGGAAAAATCAGCATACAAAATATCCAGGTAAATCAAATGTTATATTAATATTTTCATGGCAATAAACGAGGCAACAGGGAAACCAATAATTCAGTAAACCTATTGTATAACAGTTAAACACAAAATTATAGCTTTGCTTTTTGAAATGTGGCCCTACAGGCAATGTATATTTTTTACGCTGTACAGCAGAAAAGTGCAGAAAAATAAAATAAAGGGAACAGTGGTTTTACACTTATTTTGGACCACCAGCTTGAAATATGACAAAACTTTGAGACCATCCAGCCCTTTTTATTGTAAAGGGCCCTAGGCTTGAGTGGGCCAATTTTATGTTCCCTACATGGGGAGGGGGGGTGTTCTGCTGCGGACCCAAGGAGTTGCTTCACCACCCTGCGATTCTCCCCTCCAACTTGTTTACCCTGGGGGGAGGGATTTGTGCTGCAGTGTGTTGTGGTTGGTTTAGGCAGACTGCTTAGCACTGCCTGTACTTGCAAGTGGCTGTGTGTCCTTTTTTGGCACCACTGTAGGGGGGATGGATTAGCCAGGAGGAAGTGTCTTCTCTACTTACTTCTGGCTGTGGCAAAGTCGGCTACAGACTCTGCATGGGGAGCTGGTGCTCCAGCTCACACTCAAGGCTTGCTCCAGCACCGCAGTGTGGACAAGATGCATCGATCATCGTGGCCAGTGGCCACTGCAGCCATCACCACTGCCACCGCATGCCTGCCCAGCCTAGGGCAGTTTCCTGTCCACTGCAATCACCTAGCAGACCTCGAGCAAGATTACAGGTAGGGCCCTAGTGGGGCACCCTTTTCTTCATTTTAAATTAAAATAATATTTGGGGAACTTTGTTTATAGGGGGTCTGATTTTCTTTTTCTGTTTTTCAGAAGGAACACTTCAAGGGGACACAAACTAGACATTTGATAAGGTAAGTAGTGCTTGTTAATTCTGTGGCTGGTTATTCTGTTTCTTCCAGAATGGCAGCGGATGTCCAGGTCAGTCCATTCAATAATTCCTGTGACTAGACATTCATATATATGTCTCAGATATTGAACATGTGCGCCAGGTCCTAGCACTACAGCGACTACTGCTTTGGGTGTCCCGTTCAGTTGATGGAGGGAGAAGTGCCACTCTCTCTAGCAAGACTAGAATTGTGCTACCACCACAGGGGAGTCAGTCTAAGTGTGGGTTACCCCCCTCTGGTTGTTCTTGGGCATCCTGTAGCTCAAAGGCTTTCTCCTCCAAGCTGGATCCCTTCCCTTCTGACTCCCAACTAGTGATTTATTAATAGGGACTGAACATTTCTCATGAAATTAGTGGGGATTAGCTGCCTTGCTTATGAAGTTGTCAGGGACAAGGTGTGTGGGGTTCCGCGGGTAAAAAAGCATTTATCTTGAGACAGTCTCCATCTGAGTCAGAGGAGGGCCCCTTTGATTTCCAGGAATCAGAAGACCTCCTGCCTCCTTTGGGAGAAGCAGATGAGCATGTTTGTTTGACTTCTGTTACGGAGAAGGAAGCCACACTGGAGCAACAGAGGGATTCAGTCGATGATATGATTTAAATCATTCAGGATACCCTCAGTCTGAAGAAGCCATCTCTTCCTGTTGCACCAGATGAAGAACCAGATGAATATCAGGATGACAGGGTCTAAAACATAATTTCCATATCTGCTGCATTTTAATGGCTCTGCAGGAATCTTGCCCTGTCACTAGCTTTGCATCACGCACTGTGGCTTAAATAGTGCTCTGTGGAACCATGGACGGTAAAAGTACTCGCTTACCGCAGCAGAAAAAAAACAGGCAGCAGACTCAGCACGGTTCTACCTTTTGACCCTTCGGCAAATATGGGACAGCAGTTTCAGAGGAGGCAGGAGCACACAGGTTAGCCCAAGTCTGTCTGGTGCCCTAAACTAGTCAGACCTTACCACGTTGGGTGGCGGACGTCTTTACCAGTTTGCTCAAATCTGGCAAGGCGAGTGACAGATGCCTGGGTTAGGGAGGTTGTGACCTTTTGGTTATATGATCGAATTCAAGAGCTCACCTCCGCTTAGATTCATGGCATCAAGACTACCTCCCTTGCCAGAGCAGGCATCCGCTCTCGGGTTGGCTGATGACCGACTATTGCAGGCTGGAGTGATGTTGTGTGAAGAGGAAACTGTAGCCCTGCTCTTGCGAGCTTACAGTATAAAGTATAGGTGATTGAGGCAAAGAGGCAGGATCATGTGTTAGAGCTTGAGTTTGGCACCATGTGTCCTGCAAAGTTATACTTAAGCCAGATTATTTGCAAAGTCTTGAAGTGGGAGTGCGAGAGGGTGACCAAGGAGGAGGACAGAAGAATGTCAGAGATAGAGCTGAGGTTGGATTGGCATTGTTGGGTTAGAGATGAAATGTAGGGAGGGACCCTATATTTCCATCTAATGCATCTTAGAATTTCTGCAGAAGGATCTGGATCAAAATCCATGAGGGCTGGCCCTGAAATCTAAAAGTTTCAGGGCCAGCCGCTAGCCTGCCCCCAGGACAGCCTATAGTGGGATACCCTGCTGCGTGTAACCCCGGGGATGCTGGTATTTTTCTTCCGATCCATTCCAGACACTCCTTACAATTGGGATTACCTCCTTGCCGATTGGATGTGACTGCAAGACAAAAAAAGGCGTGGCCCCTCCTGGCCCCATAAGTAGCAGCTGCCTCCTAACCAAGATCAGTTTCATTCTTGCAGTTGAAGTGACTGTGAAGGTTGTTCAAGATTCTCTCTTAAGAAATTGGCAGCAAGCGGGGGAATGCACCCTGTCAGCTTCCTGCGTAGCCTTATTCCCACGGATCCCCTAGACCCAATTGTGCCTCCCACGGCATTGGCTGTTTTGAGGTTTGTGAAGGTAAGGTGGAAGCGCCGGGGTCTTGGGCGTTTTCAGAGTATATATGCTCTGGGCTGCAGGCTTTGTGATGAGCACGTCAGATGCCGGTTTTTCTCTGGTGTACCTGCTGAGGAACATATTTGATATTTTCAACCCATCTTACTTCCTTGTGTTTTGAAAAAAAAAAAGAGATGTGTTTTTGTCTTGATTTTAAAAGATCGCGCCTTTAAGGGGCGTGGTTTGTCAAATGACATCATGCGAGGGGTGGAGTTAGATGGGGAAACACAAGGTTGTGTATTCAGTGTTCTCTCTCTCCGGCCGGAGGGAGGTTGGGGCCGCATCTTCTCCGCCGAACCCGTCAGGCTTCCTCCGTTTTGGGAGGTAGGTGCCGGCAGCCTGAGGGCGGTGTGCGGTGCGGGCGCAGCAGTGGTGGCGGGGAGCGGTTAGTGCGGGCTGCCCCGTGATCCTCACTGGGCCGGTCTTGTTTATGATCTTGCCCTGGGGGGGGACTTGGTCCTGGGGGGTTTTGGGTGTTCCGGGTGGCCGCCATTGCTGTATATTATAGGCGGCTTTGGAGCACAGACACCCGTAGGGACCACTGCTGCTGCTGAACGGTCATCATAATGATAGAGTATCATGCTACATTTAATCTTCTTGTTATTGTCTAGGCTTATATTTGTGGAGAGGGCTGCTGGGGTAAGTGGACATCGATGTTACTATTTCATATTATTTCATGTTATATTTCATTAATTGGTTGTGTTGATGTTAGAGTATGGTTGTTTTTTTGTAAAGGAAAATTATATTTTTTTCTAATAGGGTTTTTTCTCCTGTTAGCACGGTGTGTTCCGCTTGCGCCATAAGAATTGGGTTAGACCATAATAGAACGGCGGCTCCGGTCTCTAGCCCAGCAATTGTTTTGGCGACAACTCAGCCTTCTTTTATATCCCCCGAAGAATGGGAAGGCAGCGATGCACAGGCGGATGTGGCACACGGGTTGGATAACCTAGAGAAACAGTTATCCTTGGTCGTTCCTAAAAAAGCCACCTATAAGAGGAGGCATTTGGAGCCTGTTTATGAGGAAGAGGATTTATTTGCCTCTTTTGGGTCTGAGGAAGAGGAAGAATATTTAGATGAGCAGCTCTCAGAGGGCGAGTTACGCTCTGGTGAGGAGGATAGTAATTCTATTTTATTCTCTTCTGATGAGGATCCCCTTCTCTCAGACGAAACAGAGTGTTTACTTTCATCGGTTTTTGAAACTTTAAATATTGCCCCCCTAAGGTGGCAAAAAGAGGGAAGGACGACCTGTTTAGGCACATTTTTCCAGAATGGTGTTAAAGGAGTGGGAAAATCCTAACAAATTACCATCTGTTCCTAGGATCCTAGACTCTAGGTATCCTTTTCCGGTGGATATGATTAAACTTTGGTCTTTTCCACTCGAGGTGGATTCTCCTGTATCAGGCTTGTCCAATACTTCTGCTACCAATGCATCCTTAAGTGATCCCACAGAGAGACAAATGGATCAGTTGGCCCGCCATGCCTTTGCTATGGTAGGTTCGTTTCTTCGCCCGGTTTGTGCCACTGCTATTGTGTCCTTGGCTTTGAGGAAGAAGGTGAAGAAGCTTTTGGCCAGGGCTAAGTCTCGCAGACATAGTCAGGAGTCCAAGGATTTTAGAGCTTGTTTGGACTTTAACGCCTTTGCTATCACTGCTTTGGATGATGCAGTCAGGTTAGGTGCCAGGACCTCTGCCCTTCTGGTTGCCTTATGCCACTCCTTATGGCTAAGACAATGGTCGGCAGATGTTGCCGCTAAAAAGTCTCTTACAGATTTACCTTTTTTAGGGAGCAGACTCTTTGGGGAGCGGCTTGACCTTATGGTCAAGGATGGCAAGCTGCCTCAGAGAAAAAGGTCGGCTTGGCCTTTTCAGAGGCCTGCATCATATCGGCCCTTTCGGAGCAGTAGAGGCTCCTTCTTTTCATGTTCCCGTAGGGATTTTTGGGGCAGAGGCAGGACCCGCAACAGGGCGGGGGGTACGTGGAGAAGCAGGCCTCCAGCCAAGCCCTCCCAGACATGAAGGGGCGGGTGGGGGGACGGCTCTTACAATTTGCTCCTATTTGGAAACGCCACGTGGCAGATCTTTGGATCCAAGAGGTGGTGTCATCAGGCTACAAGATCGAGTTTGCAGCCAGACCGCCCGCAAGGTTTCTTTGGTCAGGGGCATCCCGGAACCAGGTAAAGGCAGATGCCCTGAGAGCCGCTGTTCGGCATCTTCTTCAAAAAGGGGTAGTTTGCCAGGTACCCTTTCAGGAGAAAGGTCAGGGGTTTTACTCCAACCTGTTCACAATTCCCAAGAAGGATGGGTCGGTGCGTCCTATTTTAGACTTAAAGGGTCTCAACAAGTTTATCCGGGTGAAACATTTCCGCATGGAGACTTTGAAGTCAGCGGTAAGATCGATTCAGCCCAGGGGTCTTATGACCACAATAGACATAAGGAACGTGTATCTTCATATCCCGTTTTTTTTTTAGGTCATCAGAGATTCCTAAGGTTTGCCTTGGTGGGGCAACATTTCCAGTTTGTGGCACTGCCGTTCAGCATATCCTCGGCTCCAAGGGTATTCACCAAGGTCTTGGCAGGTCTCATGGCCATTCTGAGAAGCCAGGGGATATGCATAATCCCATACTTGGACGATCTCTTGATTTCTGCCGGGTCCCTTCAGGAGATCGAGAAGGACACGCAGACGGTTCTATCGATCCTAGAAGAGTTCGTCGGGGTGATCAATTATCCGAAGTCCCATATCACCCCTGCGCCAGTAAGGAATTTTTTGGGGATGTCTCTGGACACTGTCCAGGTCAAAGTTTATCTGCCAGAGCAGAAGGCTCGGTTAATTTAGAGCCAGATAGAGTCCTTACTGGCCTGTCAACAGCCGACCATCCGGTTAGGGATGAAACTGGTAGGCCTCATGGTGGCCTGCTTCAAGGCCGTGGCTTTTGCCCAGTTTCACATGAGGCCTCTTCAGTTAGATCTGTTGTCAAGCTGGGATCGAGCCCCCCAGTCACTGGACCATGCCTTTGTTCTGACTCACTCAGCCAGGCAATCTCTCCTGTGGTGGTTGGACCCTCTACACCTATCGATAGGCAGGTCCTTTCTGACACCTCAGTGGCAAATCATTTCCGCGGATGCCAGTCTTACAGGCTGGGGGGGCATCTGGCAGACCCAGAAGATCCAGGGACAGTGGGGTCCGAAGGAGAATCAGCTTCCCATAAATCTGGCTAGTGCTTCAGTATCTGACCCCCAGTTTAAAGGGACAGGCTGTCCAAGTCCAGTCAGACAATCGGACGGCAGTAGCCTATATCAACCGTCAGGGGGGTACTCGGAGCAGGAGTGCTCTAAGGGCAGTAAGCCGGATTCTGGTTTGGGCATCTCGGCAGTTTACATCCCGGGGAAAGAGAACCAGGAGGCAGACGCATTGAGCAGGGGGTCGCTGCGTCGGGGAGAATGGTCCCTCAGTCAGAAGATTTTTCAAGCCCTTTGCCTTCGCTGGGGTTGTCCGGAGGTGGATCTCTTTGCATCCAGACACAATCACAAACGACCGAAGTTCATGTCCCTGTCAAGGGACCATCTGACCATAGCAACGGTCGCCCTGTCAACCTCTTGGGCAAGATTCAAGCTTCTGTACGTTTTTCCCCTGCTCCCGCTTTTAGGTCGTGTACTAAAGAAGATAGCTCAGGAGGGGGTACCAACCATTCTGGTGGCTCTTCGCTGGCCAAGGAGAAGCTGGTTTTCAGACATAGTAAGGATGTCGGTAGATCATTGGCGCCTGCCAGACGATCCAGACCTTCTCACACAGGGGGCACTTCGGCATCCGAATTTACAGATGCTGGCTTTGACAGCCTGGCTATTGAGACCTTGATCTTAGCTGAGAGAGGTTTATCGGCTAAGGTTATTCATACCATGATTCAGGCCCGGAAAAGACATCTGCCAAGATTTACTACAGGGTCTGGCGAGCGTTCATTTCCTGGTGTGAGTCTAGGAAATTTTCATGCAGAAAATATTCGGTTTCTAGAATTTTCGAATTTCTGCAGAATGGTTTAGAAATGGGCCTACAATTTAGCACCCTAAAGGGGCATGTATCGGCCTTATCTATTTTTTTCCAGAAATCTATCGCTAGAAATAGACTCGTTAGAACTTTTTTTCAGGGAGTCACTCATGTCCGACCACCGCGCAAGCCTATTTTACCGGTGTGGGATTTGAATCTGCTCTCCAAGGTGCTCCCCTCGAACCTATGATTGACGCTCCATTGAGCATTTTGACGCTTAAGGTGATATTTTTGGTTGCAATCACTTCTGTGCAGCGAGTTTCTGAATAATCCGCCTTATGTATGAAGTCGCCTTATTTTGAGTTACACAGAGACAAGGTAGTTTTTCGGTTTAAGCCTAATTTTTTACCTAAGGTCGTCTCTCCTTTTCACCTCAATGAGGAGGTAATTCTACCTTCTTTATGCCCAGTTCCGGCTAATGCTAAGGAAAGGGCGCTTCATTCTTTAGATGTAGTCAGAGCTGTAAGATATTACATGGCAGCTACGGAATTCTTCCGGAAGACGGATTTTCTTTTTGTTATATCGGAAGGGCCGAGAAAGGGGCTTCCGCCAGCTAAATCCACTGTCAGTAAGTGGATTTGGCAGGCAGTTGAAAGAGCCTACTCAGCCAAGAGGAGGGAACCCCCTTTTCGGGTCATGGCCCATTCTACTAGGGCTATTGATGCTTCCCGGGCTTTTCAGCATAAGCCTCGGTGGAGCAGGTTTGTAAAGCTGCCACCTGGTCTTCGGTTCATACATTTACCAAATTTTACAAGGTAGATGTTAGGGCCTCAGCTGACACTGTGGTTGGTCGAAAGATTCTTCAGGTGGTAGGGAAATAAACTACCTGCTGTTCCGCGCTGGGGATCCCGCCCTTAGATGGCACTGCTTTTGGAGATCCCAAGTGTAAGGAGGGTCTGGAATGGATCGGAAGAAAAAACACAATTCTGTGATTACTGTAGAATTGTTTTTTCTGGGGATCCATTCCAGACCCTCCGGCCCACCCATTTTGTTTTGGGTCATGTTCTATCTTTTGATGCTTTTTTATGGTGTTTAGTCCATTTATTATTTGCATTAAAGAAGAAGAAAAAAAAAAGTTATATTTTGAGAGAATTCAGGTGGAGTTCGGTGTGAAGTAACATGGTCTACTATGGGGCCTCCCGGCCTGCCTCTAATTTATGTTTTTACTGCTTTTTAAGTACTGATCTTGGTTAGGAGGCAGCTTCTACTTATGGGGCCAGGAGGGGCCACTCCTTTTTTGTCTTGCAGTCACATCCAATCGGCAAGGAGGTAATCCCAAGTGTAAGAAGGGTCTGGAATGGATCCCCAGAAAAAACAGGTGAGTACTCATAGAATTGTGTTATGCACCTTTACTGGTGGCTCCTGCAATGATGCAATTTCCGGCCCCTGTAACCCTGGCTTCCCTGTAGCTGTACATACTCCGTGTTTCTTGCCAAACGTTGGTTGGTTCGGCTTTTCATTTAAATCCTGTTCATCCGAAAGAATGGATTCTGCACTCTCTTGATGCAGTGCGTGCACTAAATGTAATGGCTATGAGAACTGTACATAAAACAGATGCTTTGTATTTATGTAGTTAATCAAATGTATTTAATTAAATGATTACTTAAGTTTATAGAATTATTATTTTTTAAGCATTGGTTCAGTGGCTATTTTTTTGCAGAGATATCTATATTTACACGCATAAACACTGAAAATGTAGTTTGTCATGAAACCTAGATATATTAGCTACTCAGGGATATAAGGAAAACTAGGGTATAAAAAAAACCCAAATATGTAGATATGTGCCGGAAATATGTAAATAGTCCCTGTTGGGCCAAAAATAGGAAACGGCTATAATAAATTTTTTACCCATAGCACCAAGAAAAAAACAGCAAATTTGGATCTTGCAGTTTGTTTTCATGCCCTGCCACTTTGTATTGAGGGAAAATGCTGAGGCAGTGTCTGCGACTCTGGTCACCTATTGCACAGAGACCCACCAGTGGAAAAGGTGAAAAGGGGGGAGTGAGGCATGACAATACCATCTCTTCCCCTCTGAGCTGATCTATCCATACAGCTTAGTACATGAAGGAATGTTTTAGTAATTTAAACCATCGCCAATGCAGTTTAAGACTATTGTCTCGGCCTAGTGTGCAGGTGAACAGTTAAAGATTGCAAAGAGTGCCAATACACAGCACTGCCAATGCCTGGTGACCATTATCCAGCAGCCATGTAAATTTTTTTTAAAGCATGAAAATCTCACAACCCCTGAATTTAATAAATTCTCATTGTCTGTAATTTGTTTTGGCATAACTAAAACGGCTTACTACTATATTAAAGCCAAAATTCCCATGTCGAAAATAAGGATATACAATGCCACATCCGAGGTCAGTCTATGAAATGCCCAACTATAAACATGTTTGGGTGAAAGGATTTTAGTTGCTGGGATCTCAGGCAGCTCAAGAAAATCCGGGACTGTTTTCAAATATGCACTTAAGCTCATCTTGTAAGATTTGGAGTTATAGAACAATAAAAATAAAATCTTCCAGCCCAATAGAATCTTTACTATACAATGATTAATAGACTTTTTTTTTTAATTACTATGTCAGCCTGTTTTGCGTTTCCCCTTCCTTGATTTTGACTGATCTGCACACAGTAATATAAAATATAAACTTAGTTTGGGTATTCATTACTACAAAAACTAGACAACTACTTATTAAATAAGACAACATTTAAAGAGAAACTACATCTGAGAAATTTGTATTTCCAATCCCAACCCCTATTTGCCAGTGTGTCATGTTAAAGCTTTTTATACTAGATGGAGCTGGGCCTCAAACCTTTGCTGCCAGCTGAAAACATGACCCTCCAGATCATTAATGGCTCAACATTGGTTGAAAAAATGAGAGCCAGCCACCGGGACGGCTTTTTATGCAATGGGAGAGTAGTTTATGTAGATTGTAAGTCCACCCAAATTCTGTCGTCCTAGGGCTGCTGCTGTAAACTTGAGACTTTATTTGAATTCACACTCCCAGCCCTTATTTTCTGAACATACTGTTGGTAATGCCTAATGACACTACAGTCATGATAACTTTGCGTGATTGCTTCACTGTGTTATGACTCGGGTTTTCTGCTGACCACGAAGCTTAGCTATCTGCATACCCCTGGCCTGATCTTTAGTTTGCCAGCCTAAGCTGCCTGCACTGCCTGTCTATGCTTGTTCCTCACCACGGTCCTTCTTTAGCCCAATGGGCCTTGTTTAATTGTTGCCAGGGACTATTCAGACACTTTGTCTGCCAGCTTCTGGATCCCCTCCTCAGCCAACACTAGCTGTCTCTTTACCTGCTTGGATTTCTATACAGCCCCCCCTAACCTTTGCTTCAGCCTCCAAGACCCAGGATAATGTACAGTATGCACCACATTGATCACAACAGATGACAGCCACATCTGAAGGCAGCAGTTTAATGTGCAGTAAAGCCGAAATTTGCTGCTCATCACTTCAGGTGCAGACAGCTCCCATGCAGCTCCAGCTTTCCATGTTGGCTTTATCTCCTATTTTCCCACAGGCTTGCAGGCTCCAAACCCCGGGGCAGCGAACACTACAGGCACAGGAGCCTTTTTTGTCTCTTAAGAATTCCAAGATGGTTTGTCTCATATCTCCTCTAGACTGCTGTTCCAGCCCCCAAGCTGTGGGACACTGTTGTTCACCATGCATCTTGCATCTGCAGCACATAATTACAGAAGTACCATCCATGAAATTTATTTAGAGGTAATATTAGGAGAAAAACTTTGGAATTGGACAGAGGGACAAAAAGGCATCCCAGCATGGGAGCCCCCTGCCAAGGCAGCTTGTTAATGAATAATTTTGTTCTTTAACTGCTTTAATTTGACATGTCATTAGAAATTCTCATGTATTATGCACTAATAACACCTTCATCAAAGGACGATGAATTAACCTGTCTGCTTGCTTACAGATGAAGCATTCTGCATATATATGGGCTCTTTTGTTTATCAACTGGATTGGCTCCCTTGTTCGAGTTATCCAGCATTAAGCCAATTGTTTTAAAGTAAGCCACTCCAAAAACTAGGGCACCAGCGTCTTTGGGAAAGTTCTAATTTTGGCACAGAAGAATTGTGTCAGACATTGTGCTCCACAAAAATGTTAAATGTTGTTGTGAATGATGGATAGAGGGAATGGTAAACTGCACTTATTTCAAATTTAGTTTTTATAGTTATGTAATTGTAAGTTCTGGCAATTTCTGTGTACACTATTTTCTTTAGCATAATGCCATTATGACCAACACACTGGTACACCATGTAGTCTTCATATAAACAATATATGTGATCCAGATCAATCTGTCCTCTGCCCCAACACTGCATCCCTAGTACTGTTTGAGTGCATGCATGCTAGGGAACACTCTGGAGCATGCTACCCTGTTTTGCCTGTGATGTGGGATTATCTCACGCCCTCTGTAAATGTAATCCAATAATAGTTAGGGGGGTAGTATAGAGTGCGAGCACACTCCTTCCTCCTATGGTCAGATACTAGCAACTTTCAAACTATGAGAATAGGGGGATACACAGCAGGTTGAACGATTGGCATGATTGGCATGGCACGATTGGGAAATAGAAAGTGATGACTGAGAGCATACAAATACTGCTCCCATCACTCTGCCCAGCCATTTTACTTTCCACTGACATCCATCCTGTTCTGCTGTCAATTCAAGTAGAAAAAAAAAGGGGATATGTTTTTTAAAATAAAGAATATTAGTTAAACATTTTCCCATCAAGCTGTCCATACAGGGGCACAGCTTCCCTATTATTGGGTATTGCTTGGAGCCAGTAGCTGGCAAGAGAGCTGTGGTTCCTCCCCTATCTGCGGGTTTAAGGCCTGGCAGGCTGGTAGCTTACCCGGTTCTGCTCTATTCTTCGTTGGGATAGGATCAGATAAATGTTTTACACTTTAGTGATCTAGAGCTAGTTTAATATTGTTCGAACCCATTGCCTGTCCTATGCTGCCTCCCACTACCGGCAGTACTTCACTAAACGATACAGTAGACAGGAGCTGGATTCTGTCAGCTGCCACATGTTTGCATAGCAGCTAAATCTTGAGGACGCAGAGCATGAGACCGTTAAAAGGCTTGTGGAGCAGACATTGAGGAGCAGGAGTTCTTGCACAATGTTAAACGTTTTCCAGGAGAGCAATGCTATCTGTAGTGAAAGGGAGCCCCCCTCCTCCTTTCTTGGCATTTCGCTGGGGGGGGAGCTTTTATACCACAGAGGCAACTCTTACAACACTGGATGGGAGGGCCGGGGGCGGGGGGATAGTATATGCCCCGGTTTCAAGGCTTTTGCAGCTTCTAACAGGTTTTTCCTCCAGGATTGCACTGCAGTTCTATCCATTTTGACATTGAATCTAACCAGCTTATCAGTTCCTGCTGAAGAAAGCAGTGTCACATTGGGGATGATGTGTGCAGTGTATGCTTTTATCCACACATATCATTTGGCAATTAGACCAAAAAGTTAAACTTTCGTCCCATCTGACCACAAGCTTGCCGTGTCCCCTACATAGGTTGAGGCAAACTTCAAACGGGCCTTCTTTTAGCTTGCTTTCAGTAATAGCTTTCTTTTTGCCACTTTTCCATAAAGGCCAGATTTGTACACAACTTGTAGTTGTCCAGCTCCTCTACAGTGACCCTGGGCCTCTTGGATGCTTCCCCAATTACCGCTCTGTGTGCATGTGCTGTCAGTTTAGGTGGACGGCCATGTCATGGTAGGTTTGCAGTTCTGCCACCAATACACTTTGCCACAAATTTAGCTGAGCTGTCTGGAGTGTTCCTTGGTGTTCATTATGCTGTTTGTTTACTAATGTTCTCTATAAGGGCTGACAGAATACCCGAAACGCGTCAGAAGGTCTTGTATGTTTTGTGTCACTCTGGGTCTACCTTTGTATTTTAGCACTGCTTCTTGACAATTTTTTGGAGATGATTTTAATAATTTTCATTAAATACATTTAGAATGTAGATAAGCTCAAGGGGCATGTAACTTTAAACTGCCCTGTTCAAAAGGCTTCAGTGAAAACATACTTTACGGTCCCTTGATTGAGTTTTCAGAGGGAACTATGTCGATTTTTTTTTAGCATTTTAAATGACAAATAGTAACATTAATGCAACAAGTGTAAAGCTGAACTATTGTTTTTATGTACAATTTACAGTAAATCGCAGCATTTCACTATGGAGAATGCATATGTCTTAACACAGTTTTCATATTATTAAATGAAAATATTGGAAACGTAGCATTAAAGTTTCATTAACGTCTGGCCCTTTTATGAAATCTTAATATATTAAACATGATATGTATATTTAATAGTGTACATTATGCCCCTGGGAATGAAAACTTCAAAGTTAATAAAGCTTCCTTTTTCTTACAAAAACTTGTTGCATATGTCGCCATTCAAACAAGATTAATGGCCAGTGGTAGAAAATCAGCCAGATGCACTGGCACAGACGAGCAGCCACAGAGAAGTGAGGCCTCTTTGCCAGTATAGTCACATGCAGCCAGCACCATTAGTCTAAAAACAGAAAAATGAAAGAAGCGTATTGTCCTGGGTTTCTATGTAACAGATGTGGATTATTTTGTTCAGTGGTAGTTACAGCTGCGAGACAGAAAAATAAATATATTGTTATACTGGATGTATTGATGTCCTTTTCATCCCTCTCTAACCATCTTTGCAAAGGATTATACACTATGACCTTCTATTTTTATAGCTGCACTACAATCTTCAGAAATGCTTCTAAACACATTCAAACTAAATTATTGTGAGCGTAGAATTTTCTTAACACTACGAAGTTTGATCAGGACAGCTAAAAGTTGCTATGCAAACTATCTGTGGAGCCTAGCTGATTCTGATGTCTTTTGTCAACTCTCCATAAGTGATTATTGAGTAAGTCACCCCAAACAGAGCATAGACCTCTCTTCAGTCAATATGGAACGGGAGTGCTATAAATGGTTTTAGCTCAGCACTGCTGGTTAGTGCATGCTAAAGTGAGTGAATCAAATCTGGAGGCCAAGTGAAAGGAAAGGCCCAGATGTGAGAAGTCACACTGCCTGGCTAGTGCTATGCAGCCAATACACTTTGATGTACTATGTTGTGCCGCCATTAGTGGAAGTACAAGGGTGAGGGCCTAATAGTCCTTCCTATAGATCCTTTTTTTTTTTGCCCCCCTGGCAGCATGAGGAAGCAGGAGGCTTGGCAAGGCTAGTGGCGGCAGGAGGCATCAGAGGTGGCATCCAACACTGGAGGAGGCATTTCTGTGATCGAGGTGTCACTGGCAACTCACTGAGAGACCACATCAGGAGCAGTGGGACCATGGGTGATGGTAAGTGAAAAGTGGCAGTGAGGACCAAGTTGCCCTGCAATGCAACGCAGGTAAAGCGCAATACACATGCATTACCTACACTAACCATAGATACCTAAGAGCTGCATAGCACTTGTGCTGTGGACAAAACATTTTTCCAAAATGCAGTGCAGCACATAGCCAAAGAAAATATTAGAGGTATGAAAAGGGTCTCGGGATTGCTTCCTGGAGGTAAGGTTAAAATTTGAGGAGGCTCTTTATCTTAGAATGTGGAATGTGTGCACCGTGTTTTTGCAACATAGGGTTATCCAGATGAAATGAAATACTAACTTTGTACAAAAAGTTTTTTTTTCCTGTACAATGACTTTACTCACAGTATGTCAAACACATCAAAATGTCAAACGCCTACATAAAATATATATTTAAAGAGGCCCTGGAGTCTACAAGGTGGGCGGGGGATGCGGCTGGTGGCACTACACAGCTATCAGTGGCGGTAAAGGCAGCCGATCAGTGCACTCACTCTCGCTTGAGTCTGTGCCATGGGAGCAGAAGGAAGGTGAGTGAAACAGGGAGACCTGGGGGGGTGCACGTAGTGTGGCATCCCGACTCGGGATGCCGTCACACATCGGAACAACACACAGGAAGTTGCCTGCACTTTCAGAACAAAAAATGCTGCCCATTATTTTCAAGAGACAAGTTTGCATCTGTTTTTTGTGCTGTATTGTGGCAAATGCTACATGTAATTCTATTGCAGTGCAGTGTACTATGTTGTGTCCGCACTGTGTCAGTAGGGTTTATGGCAAATTGACAAAACAGCAAAATACAGTGCAATGCAACACAAAAATTCCAGCACCACAAACTGGACAATGAAGAAATGGCTGATGGAAGATATTAATTAAGAAATATAAACATATCTAGTTACAAGGTGTTACTGTGGAATTTCAATCCACAAAATGGTACCCAGTCCTGACTGTAGTGAATATGGTGGCTCTAGGGTCAGCATAAACCCATAGAGCTATTCTTGATATGTTTGCAAGATATTTTATTATTAGCCAGGACCTCGGAGGAGAGAGATTTAGGGGTACTGATTACTGATAGCTGCAAGATGAGTGGACAGTGTAGCCAGGCAGTGGGAAAAGCAAGCAGGATGCTCGGCTGCATAGCTCGAGGCATCACCAGTAGGAAGAGGGAGGTTGTGATGCCGCTGTATAGAGCCCTGGTAAGGCCACAGCTAGAATACTGTGTGCAGTTCTGGAGACCTTACCTGCAAAAAGACATTATTCAAATAGAACGTGTCCAAAGGTGGGCAATGAAAATGGTGGAAGGACTTAAACTTAAAACTTATCAGGAGAGACTTAAAGAACTCAATTTGTACAGTCTGGAGGAAAGAAGGGAGAGGGGAGACATGATTGAGACCTTTAAATATGTGAAAGGATTGAATAAGGTTCAGGAGGGAAGTGTTTTTAAGAAGAAGCTTAATGATAGAACAAGGGGGCACAACCTGAAGCTAGTCGGGGGGAAGATCAGGAGCAATGTTAGAAAATATTATTTTACAGAAAGAGTAGTAGATGCTTGGAACAAACTTCCAGCAGAGGTAGTTGAAAAATCAACAGTCACTGAATTTAAACATGCCTGGGATAAGCACACATCTATCCTAAGATAAAGAGTACATACAGTATACACATAAGGGCAGACTAGATGGACCCTATGGTCTCCTTCTGCCGTCAACCTTCTATGTTTCTATGTTTTATGATTGTAACAGGAGACTAGGGAGGAAGGAATTGGATTGGAGTCTTAGAAGCAGTAGTCCATCCCCTGGGGGTAACCATATGACCAGTCCACTTCTGCGTGAACGATTGCAAATGTCATGAATGTCACATCTAATGTCAACCCTCAGAAACAAAATTAGGTGCACATAATGTTATGCATTATATAATCTGTATATCTGTGTGCCCAGTGCACTTAGAATTATAGGGAACTTTATCTTTCTGTGGAGACCTAACATAATAGATGAACAAATTCTTCCTTAGTAACAAACATTTTGAAACAAACAGTCCAATAACCATTGGCAAAAAGAAGGAATTAACTGCCCAAAACCTAGCAAGATGTCAAGATCGTACCAGTTCTTAGCAGTATGTCATTGTTGGCTGTATGTTACCTAAACAAAAATCATTAATGTTTTTAGCCTGTTGTTAAAGTAGCATAATTGTTGTTAGTAACAGGATTAAAAGATTTGCAAGTTATAGGCATGGTGGGCTGTTTTATGACATTTTATTTATTTCTTGACCATGAACATTTCTGTGCCTTTATATGAGCCTCAGTAATCAGAGGGGTCATTTACTAACATCTGATGACTTCAGTAAATACAACATGGGGATTAAAGGCTCCCTAAAGGTAAATAAATAAGTCTTACTTTCTTGACTGCCCACAGGCTCTATCTCTCGACATCCTGAAAATCAAATCCTGAAAGGCTAAACAGCCCCATTATTGTGCTGTCAGCTAGACTGGCCATGGTGCGTACCCCAGCTTCTGGACATGAGAAAGCCGACTCCCTCGTTTATTGTCAGTGGGGGGGGGCACATGACTTAGAGGCCGATTCATTAATAGCGCCAGGTAGCGACAGATGAGCGACTGTAGCGTGATTTTTTCAGCGCCAGCCAGTATTCGCTGTGCTTGGCCGGCGTTAGCTTGATGACAGCGACTCAGTCGGTGTGCGGTAATGTTGAATACGGGCTGGGGGGTCGCTGTTTCACAGGTCCAGCGTTGTATGTGAGCGCCTGACAACGAATGGCCAGAGCGAACGGCTAGCTTCATATTCATTAACAAATCACGCTCCGAATGTGCTGTCGCTGTCCATTCCTTGTTTAAACCCCAGAGCGCTGGCGGCGATGTGTATTAATTAGTTTTTAACCCCTAAACAACCATATTTTTGGAATGTAACATTATACATGTGTTTAGAATCATTTTGTAATATGAATACATTAATCTCAGACCTGTTAGATCAATTCTGCACAAATTTGTTTTAAATTTTTTTTTTACTTAAAAATAAATCCTAACATTGCAGAAGTGGTCTCCGAATTTTTGACATTAAAAAAAAAAAAAAAAATTAATACCAATTAATTATGATTAATTATAGATTGCTCCATTGAAATGCATTGGACATCGCCAGGGAGCGACAGCTCATACCTGGTGCTGTGAGGGAATTTGCAGCGGCGCTGTTCGGTCCAGGCGGCTTCATGATGAATGCCGCGCTAGCCGTCACTCTCGCCGGCGCTAGCCTCATTTTGCTTGATAAATGCGTCATTGTGACCGCCGCCGGGCGTACTTGAGTCGGTAGTCGCCGTTAGCTGCCGCTACCTGGCGCTCGTCAGACACTACCTGGCGCTATCGCTTGATGAATAAGGGCATTACTGTTTTTAGTTTACTGCTGAGCAACAGTAAGTCATGCTGCCAATAAACAAGGGAGCCTGCTCTCTCATGACTCGATCCAGGGGCACACAATAAGGTTGGCAGAAACTCCAATCTGCATTATCTATTTCCTATAAACGGGGGCAAGAACCTCATATAGGTAAAATGTTGTGATTGAAGCCATAAGGTCTTATTAAGCTGTTTTGGGAGCAGTGTTGTGAGTTGCACATGGCAGACAATATATTTCTCATGCCCATGTGATCACTTGTTTTGCAAATTGTAGCAAACCTGCTCAAAGAGGAAATGGAAGGAAGGCTTTACCTACTTTCAAGGGTATTGTACCTAACAATTGATTTTGATATGTGTGGATGACACCTGGGTTACATTTCAATATCAAAAGGTATAGGCCGTCACTGAACACATCAACACAGTAGACCACAACATTATGTTTACACTGGAAGGTGTGGATGTTTTTCCCGAATAACCCCCTAAATGTGCCATACACTGTTTCCTTGAAAGTGCTTTCCATATGGTTCTGTATATGAAAGACACTTTACGTATGTAAATATAGATGAAGAGCAATATATTACTTAGAGGTGCCAGATGTACACACAGGAAGAAGTTCAGCTTGTCTAGATCTCTTCCTGTGTTAGCGGAGGGTGGGTGAGAAGGGCAGCTTCTCAGGTGAGTAGCTGTGAAGTATTATTTTGCATTACATGTCACAATTTTGGTGACTCAAACATGGAATAGGACAATAAGAGGGGCACCTTAAAGAAGCACTATAGTGAAAAATGGCCCAATGATAAAAATGTGTGTGTATATATATATATATATATATATATATATATATATTCTGGGTGGCAGAAGGAGAGGTCACATATACACCCGGCATCAAGAAATATCCAGAAATATCCAGCCATACATGTATTTTTATTTCAATAGAAGGAAGAGAAAATCAGAGGTGACAGGTTCCGTCACCCCTGATAGACTAAACCTGTCACCCCTGGATTTAATTCCTACCATGAGAGAATAAGCCACAAGCTTGGGGGGGAGTTGTATTCAGTTTGGATGTATAAGTGATCCTTCCTCTCATTAGCCGATATGTTTGTATGGATTTTTAACATTACGATTAGGTTACCTGTGCAATTGTATGCAAATTAAGGCCTCTGCTTCTTTTATAGGATTGACAAACCTGTTTCCTAAATATTATATAGTACTGAGAGTATAAAACTGAGCTTTATCCCTGAAATAAATTAGATAAATAGTTTTAGTATAAATAAAGCAACCCCCCACCATCTTCACTCAGGGGAGGGTTTGAATTGCCAGGTGCATACACAAGGAGAAGTTCAGCTTGTTTGGATCCCTCCCTGTGTTAGTGGAGGGCAGGGTCGTTTTTTGCCCCGGGCGATTGCACTGAGCGCAGTTCCACCTGTAACCACAGGGGGTGCGGTGCTCAATGCTGATTATAGGCACCCTATCAGCTGAGCTCAGGCACACAGGCAGGAGCAGCAACACAACCATGAAGTGATGTGTCTGTATGCTGCTCCTGGGTGCCTCGCCCCGGCTTCTGCAATACACCCAGCGAAGCGGCACGGGCGGCCTCGATCGAAGGTGTCCTCTCTGCTAACTCCCCACTCCGTATCTCACGTGTTATACCCGTTGCCAGGCTAAGTATTTTTGCCTCCCTTTCTGCCCTGCTTTGTTTTTGTTGGTCTGCATTGAAGTGTCTGTCTGTAATTTATGTGGTGTGTCCATGACCAATATTTATTTATACACTTATAGTTTATTCTTTCCAACATTAGTTTGTATATATTTTCTTGCACTGTATCACTGTAGATGTTCTTACATTTATTGAATATCTGGTTACGCAATTAGATGAAGATTTTATGAATTGTACACGGATTGTGTTGTTGATTATGCACTGTCACTTTAGTATATAATTGAGTAGATAGTAGGGGCTTTTTTGTGGGGTGGGGGGGGGGGGTGTTTTGTGCCGGCACAAAAAGAGTGGTTATTAAGGGGATTTTTTACACGGACTGATATTTTAGGAGTTGCCCAGGTATTTTTGCTGTGAACAGCAGCACTGGATGTATTTTGGGGATACGCAGTGTTTTTAATGTGTTAGTTATGTATGTTGTGTTTTTGTCTTTCTTGATCATATGTGACTCTTAATAAAAGATTTTGTATTATAATTGATTGAATTGGCGCTCCTGATGTTTGGGTTTCTGGGCTTTGTCCCATGAGCCTAATTAGTTTTTGTGTCCGGCTTCTGCAATACATTCAGCGACTCCTCAGCTGACACGGAGGTGGATCCCCCATTTTTGACCCTCCCCTGAGCGCGCTCAGTGTCAATGATCTTCTGTCAGGGAGTGGAAACAGAGGAAAGGAGAGCAGCCTCAGCAAGCCTGCAATACACACACTTCACAGCCAGGTACTGCTGCTGTCTAGGCTGGGACATTTTGCCTGTAATGTTGAGAAAATGCCCCACCACACAATCAGTTTCTCAACATGGGGACTGGAAATTGCAGCACACACTACAGCAGCCAGTGGTTTCTATTCTCCATTTTCTGGAGACCAGACTTGGAACATGTAAGTGACCTCAGTTGTGTTGTCTCTGCATTAAAGTGGGCCCAAACCCATTTCCCGTCCATGTGCCCCCTTTTGCTTAGGGCATCTAGATCCTGGATCACCTCAGTGATCATCCCATAGCACATGTGCAGGCTGTTGTATAATCAGAACTCTGTGCTGTGCACGTTGTTTATACACAAGGCCTGCCACACAGTGTTAGGAGTGCCAGGTGTCCCTTCGGTCCTATCAAACTGTGGGATTCCACAAGGCAGCAGGGCATTACAGATTGGGATGCCCTGGGGGACAAGGAATTGCCCTGGAGTCTTAGAGTCTGTTAGAGTCCAGGGCCAAGCACTAAGGGCAAAAGTGCACCAAACACCTTTCCTGCAACCCCTGATAGTCAGCCATACCAACTTATGGGACCAGAGGCCACTGAGTGGCCAGAGTCTTCTATTGGAGGAGGTCCTGGTTGCTGCAGTGTGCATTGCAGCTACTGATCTCCTGGAGACCCTGACCTGAAGCAGGTTAGTATGGATAACTTATGCATAGTAAAAGCACAGCTAACACCTCTCCTGTCACCTCAAGCTTGCCAGTTGGCCAAACTAACCTGCTGCCCAGGAAAGATGGAGCTGGAGGTCACAACTCACCCTGCAGCAACCAGCGCCTCCTGCTGGGGGAGCGCGTTGGATTTAGGTCTCCTTTAACCTAAAATGTGACATCTGGTTTTGCCTGCCTATCAATTCAGGGTTATGCAGCTTTTTATTCACCTGTCTGTATAGATTGTGTCTTTCCACTTGCCTTCCTTCCTTCTTCTTTTTTTCTTTCTTTCTTCCCTCTTTTTCTTCCCTTCCTTTCATTCCCCCTCTCTTTTCTTTCTCTGTTTAAACGCCCATTCTTATTTTTCCTTCTTCATTGTCTTCCTTTCTTTCCTCTATTCCTTTATTCCACTTTCCTTTCTTCCTTCCTTTTCTCTTTGTTCCTGTATTGCTTCTTTCCCTTTCATCTTCCCTGCCTTCTTTTTTTTTTCTTCCACTTCCTTCCTTTCTTTCTTTCCTCCATTTCTCCCCCTGTTTGGGTTTCTTCCTTTTCTTCCTCCCTCTTTTTTTGTATTCATTCTTCCTCCCTCCATTTTCTCCTCTTTCTTTCTTTCATTCCTTCTCTTTTTTTCCTCCTTCCTTCCTTCCCTCTTTCTTTTTCTTTCTTTCTTCCCTCCCTTCCCCTTTCTTTCTTTTTTCTCTTTCTATATGTCTTTCTTCCTTGGCTTCCTTTCATTCATTAATTTATTCATTTATTCCTTCCCTCCTTCCATTGCCTTTCCTTCTTCCCTCTCTTTTACTCTCCTTCCTTTTTTTCTTTCTTTCCCTCTTTTCTTCCTTCAATTTTTCTCCCTTTCCTTTATTTCTTTCTTCCACCTCCAATGTTGTTGCTATCAAAAATTAACCTAGCGATTCTTTAAGCCGTCAAAATTTAAATGTCCCAAATTTGTCCCTCTGCAAAAATGGTAAGAGTATTCTGGATCTAGGGGAGCCCTTTTTTTAAATTACTCTTTTGAGGCTGAGCACTGGAAGAAGAGTGTGATAAGTTATCTTACAGATAACAGACAGTAAAATATGAGATTTATGATATAATGGACAAAGATTAAAGCTTGAATAAGGACAGGGATGCAACATTTATCTACATACAATGTTGTTTAAAACATATCTCAATGTGATTTATTGACACTTTATAGCTCTAATCTTGTGAATGCAAACAACACCTTTCTCTTATGAGGTGTTTGATACCGGTTATACCATAGGGCAACAGTAATTAATGCCAGATCTTTTTATATAAGTTTGAATTGTGAAAGTCAGTCAGATGACTAGGAAATGTTTTCAAGAAAAAATAGAACAAGTCCATTGCGACAGATTTACCATGAACCTGTATAAATAAGAAGATTCACAGCTCCATGAGGTCCTTCACCGATTAGGATACATGAAGTTTGCTGATTGGATCACCACTCAATAGTATTTATAGTGATGGGATTTACGTACAAAGCATTCTAAATTGATAAAGACAGGTGGCAAGAACAAAACACAGTATGTTCAGTGACCTACAGATATACCTTGACCTGAGTACATCTTCATGGACAGGTTTCTTGTTTAGTCTCTTTATGAAATGGAAAAGAAGAACAAAAAATATATATTTTTATACTAGCATAACTAAAATTCATAAGGTGCAGTACAAATAATTCTTACAATTTGGGAGAACATACAAAAGTAATCACTACAGCTTGTACAAAGTAATGATCCCAATAACTTCTATTAATAATGATGTAATACTAATGTCAAGCTGTTATCACATAGCACAGAATGCGATATCAGGCATTGGGAGAGAGTGAATTCATTATAAATATCACACCACAAATTGCTTTTTCTTTGAATAATGATTTCTGCACGCACATGCAATGATCTCATGCTCTCTAAGTAGAACACTTTGAACAGCCTCAATCAAATTAGTCCTGCAGGCTCCTGATAACAGTGACTACAGCAAGAGCAGAGGAATCAAAGGAAAAGAACACACAAATAAAATAATTGGGAGACTGAGGCAGTACACGCGTGGTCTCTGAAATAACCAAGTAGTCACCTCTTTTTTGTGTTGTTTACATTTAATGAAGTCAGTACTAGTTATGAAAGAATGCAAAAAGATTTAAATTTAAAGGAGCAGTATCGCGAATTTTTCTTGGTGACATTTAAATGGTACTTTGAATGTAGGTAAGTGTTGGAGTAAGAATTACAAATTTAGAAAAAAATGATGTGTGTGTTGAGCAGCTGGAGACTAATAGCTCATGTTTATGTCTGCTGAGTGTCGGAGCCCGACACTCTCGCCTGTTCCATGCTGAGGAGAGGGGTGAAACAATGTATCAAAACATCAGCTGTTCAGTGCTGGCAGCCGTCCAGCATAAGATAACAACATTGCAACATTGCCTGGCCAGAACTTATATATCTAAAACAGAGAGAAAAGCTCTAGAAGTCATTTAGCTGATTTTGACAGTTTTCCCTTCATGTTGGCTCTGCTGCAGAATCTTTCAGTTTACCATTTTCTCTCTCTTTTCTCAACACATTTTTACATATGATCTTTCTTTCAGCTTTGTGTGTTTTGAGCAAAGCCCAACCCAGGATTTTCACTATCTGGAATTTTGTTTTGTGCCCCTAGGGGCATCCCGACTTGGGATGCCCTGATATGTGAAATCCCCAAGTTCGCCTGTGAAAACGTACCTTTCCCTGTCCCACAGCGCATGCTCTCATCCAATCAGCGCTGTTTGCACACAGATGGGGAGCCTGAGCAGTAACCTTCCTGGCCGCCCGGCCTATCTAAATGACTATCTGCGTGAGTGCGCCAGAAAAATGGGGGGGATCTGTGGTTATCCAGGGGTTGTTTCACACAGTGGGCATCCTGATTTAGAATGCCCAAGGGGCAAGGTCAATGGCCGGGTCTATACATAGACTTCAGGGTCGGCAACTCAGGGTTTTGTTCCACTTTAATACCTTTAGATTTTCCTGCACAGTTATTCAAAGAAGAATTTCAGTCGTTTTCAGTCAGTTTAGTTTATTTTGCATAGATTTTACACATTTGAGTCACCTGGTCTCATAACAAAAGCAGCAGCTCACACACACACAGCCGTTACCACTGATTACAGTGTCAGCCTCTGAGGTAAAGTGTTGCTAGGAGACCAGTGGGCTAAATGAAGCAGCTCACTAAATACAACCCAGCAGATCCCCCTATTCAGCAAATGGACTGAGCCATTGTCATTATACAGTTTAAAAGAGAGGCATATATTTTTTCCTTTTTCTATCGCCAGATTATTTATACACATGTTAGAAGCTATTGTGTGGCTATTTAATTATTTATCTTTTTTAATGCAAATTTTGCGATACTGCTCCTTTAAGCACAAATCCTAGACTCAGGGGGGCATCCAGATTGCTCGTGTCCCCATAGACCCTCACAACACCCCACAATCCTTAGCTTAACTTTGATCTCTCAGCGAAAAACAGCCCTGCGATTGGATGGCGGTAATCACGTGGACCAGGGTCGCTTTCATTTTCCTGGCTGCTGGTTAAACCCGACCCATGCCCCCCTGAGCCTGTCACAATGCAGCCCCCTGCCCATTATGTAGAAAATGGACATGGGACCACTAATGCTGCTGCAAAGGGGCAGCTACACTAGGCCACAGCTGAGGAGGGGAGCTCCAGCACCTAATGTGCCAAAGATATATATATATGTATTGGCTATAGGTGGCCTTCAGCACTTCAGGCCTTGTGGAGAAAAAGACAAGCAGTGCAGTCAGAATGGCTGTTGTGGGGAGAAAAACACCTGAAACATCATGTCTGGGGAAGAGAAATAATTAAACTCGAATGCTCATAAAGCTCACCTTGAAATATACTCAAAACAGTATTGCCTCATTTTTCTACTATTCGCAATACATGGTACAATACAATGCTACTTACTGAAATAATTAGGTATTTTCCATTAACAATGATTTAATTGTCTAAAGAGAAAGGATTAAATGCCATGTCAATATGTCATACAATTGATTAAACAAGCACTGCTGCGCTACATGAGACCGAAAATGATCAGGTTTTGTTCATTTCTGGTCGTGTCATCATACATGATAACCGAAAAATGTGATCCTGTGAGACTCTTAGCTGTGTCCTATACTTCTCTGCCATGTTAGGCAAAACTCAAAACCAACATGTATATTAAAAATAATTTACTTGATTTTTGTACAACCCCATCATGCAGAAAGCACTACTGTACCTGTACTTCATACAATAAAAATATTTTAAACTAAAAATATTTTAACTGATGCATATCCAAATTGAAAATGACACATGGGTCTATAAGAGGTTTCCTACTAGTTATCCTCAAGTGGTTATTCAGGAGGTCATGTTTATTTGTCTATTGGTTTAACTAAAATTACACCAATCTATACCCAATACATTTGCAATGCTCTGAGCAGTACTATATTTTGAACTGTCGGACAGAAAAGCCAACTTTCACGGCAAATCACAAATCCTAACTGTCCATGTGAGCTCAGAAGCCCCTAATAGGACGAGAGGGAGATAGTGGAGTGGGTTTCAAAAAAAAATGAGCACTTTTTTGTTCACCACACATTTGAACATGATTTCCAAGCTTCAAAATTGCAGAAAAAAAAAATGGCCCCTTCCCTTAAGCTTACCAGTCCCCATGCGCCAAGAACAGGGGCTGGTAATTGATGGCCCAAGGGACAGATTGAGGGCCCTGGCCCTAGTAACTACCAGCAATTATGCCCTTCAGGATAAGTCTGCCACTGCTCTTCCAAACCCCCAGGTCATTGGGGGTATTGGTAATGAGGCAGGGATGCTCAGCAAGCTTCGCATCACTCTGCCTTTGACTTGGTATAGTGGTTCGTTGCCCCCCCTTACCAGTTTAAAAGTAGTGTAAAAGTAAATAAAGCACCACACAAAATTGGTCTTTGCTAATATACATTTTTCTATAATTACGCCCTCTGTCCCACACCCAGTAGTTACTTGCTACCATACAGTATCTAGAGTTGATACCTCGCCTACATCTGGAGTGATGTGGGGCAGTGGTCTCCCCTCTGGCCTTGGCATCTTGCCAAGTGTAATGACAGGGGCCGAGGGAGTAAAGTTTTTTACTGCAGAGGATTCTGAGGATCCCCCCCATGTGACTATGTCACTGGAGGGACATAGAGGAGAATTTCCTGGTATAACCTCCCCCATGTCCCTTTTCCAGTGACATAGTCACATGGGGAGATCCTCAGAGGCTCCACCAATGAACTATAAAAAGCCTCCCTTCCTCAGCATTACTCCTGGTCTGGAGGAGAGACCTGTGTACATCCATACAAGAGATGTCAGCGCCCGTGGTGTCTGCAATAGATGCCAGTGTCACCATTCCTGAAGCCTTCAAATAGTCATGGATTTTTTTTTACCATTGCATTCATATTCTTCTATTATGTATCATAACACAATGTTACACATTAAATAGAGATGACATTTGCACTTATAGGCTAAATTACAAATTGACTTTATTGAATTTCCCAAAGGTCATTTATTAAAGTGTGGTGTGTTTGCTTTAGTTTTTATTTATATGTGTGAGGTCAGAAAATGTGCGAAAATACAGCCTCGCATGGTGCTGAATTGAGCCCAATATCTTATATTTTAAAATACTGTATCTACTGCCATTACATAACATTGGTGATAGTTTTGCTGTGTCCAACACAAACTGAAGTTCATCAGAAACAAATTTCCAACTAGGCAATCCCCCTGAAATGATTATACCAGCACTTCAGAGATGTGTACACATGGAAAAAGGAAAAATCAGAATAGATTTCTTATCTATTGTGACCACACCAAATGTAATAGTACTTAAAGCTGTTCCCACACCTTTTTCCTGTCAGAAATTAGGAGTTCCCTGCAATATGCGGTTTTTGAATTCTGTTATTTTCCTACAGAATACTGAGAACACAGAGATGTTTATTTAGAGAACATCTAATGGCTGTTACAAAGGAAAATGGTAGTAAAATCAATATATACTACAAAAGCCTAAAGAAGTGAAATGCTGCACAGACAACTTAATTAAACCATGGTTGAGGCACAATCGTGTTTTGCCTCTTGTAATACTTGGGATTAGCAGTATTTATGGATTAGTAGAGGTGCAAAGAAAGAGGATCTTTATTATTCCCATTATAATTCTTTAAGGTTCTTAAAAGAAAGAGTTGATAAGGATTAGTAATAGAGGTGTGACAGATATGCAGCAGAAGCCATTAAGTACTTTTTATAAAGGGATAATAGATGATGAATAAAATCATACAATGCGTAAGACCATTTTGATGGTAACAGACTAACTTTCAGTTTGTCTGATGCCCAAATATCACCTAAAATAAATCTAAATCCTTAACTTTACAAGTTTGTGCAACTAGCACATTTGAGAAGTGTATTACCTAGTCAGGCAAAAGAGGAACAACCACCCCCGTCTAGTCTATAAGACTCTTGGGGACGGTGAGCTATCTCTTTCTAAGGCAAGCTAAATTGGGATGCCCCGGTGTGTGAAACCCCGGCGCTCGCCCCATCAACTTACCTCTTTCCTCGAACCCTTCCTGAATTTCGGTGCCACAGCTGCATCCCCGCTACACCTCTAGCTTGGTATGTGCCCGTGCTAGGTCTTTCTGAATGGTCAGTGGTGCTCTTTCCATTGATATATCCTTGAAATGAACACCACTGATTGACTGAGCGGCCCCTGCATGTGACCTGTGAAAAGCGAAAAGGGCAATCGCGAGGGATACACCCAAGTCGGGATACCCTCAACAGGAGGAACAAAACCCAAGAAAGTGAAAATCATGAGTTTTGTTCCCCTTAATGCAAATAGCTGTAGAGGTCCAGGTCCAACCTAAAACTGAAATCCAGTTTACAACTAATTTTTCCACCTTCCATGCAGTTGTACTATTGAATTGTGTTCATTACAGGGACTGTGTCTGTCTGGGATTACAGGAGTCATAAAACACACAGTTTTGTATTCATTTCACAAATATAAATAGTTGTTTGCTTTGCAAACGGCACTCTGTACATATTTTGCTTTTTAAAGAAGTCAGCTGTACTTGCCACAAGTTTGCAAAGATCTGCAAATCAAAAGCTAGATTTAAGTGTGATGCAGGAACTGGAGGTAGCCTTTTTTTTCATGCCAGAACAGCAGGAGGACAACTTAGGCCCTTATTCATCAAGCGATAGCGCCAGGTAGTGTCTGACGAGCGCCAGGTAGCGGCAGCTAACGGCGACTACCGACTCAAGTACGCCCGGCGGCGGTCACAATGACGCATTTATCAAGCTAAATGAGGCTAGCGCCGGCGAGAGCGACGGCTAGCGCGGCATTCATCATGAAGCCGCCTTGACCGAACAGCGCCGCTGCAAATTCCTTCACAGCGACACGTATTACCTGGCGCTACCTGCCGCTCTCCCATACATTTCAATGGCATACGCTGAAATGATTGTTTTTTGGGGTTTTTTTCTTTGGTAAAAAATTCCAGACATGTTTATATTGATCTGTTTAATGAATCTGGCTGTTTTTTTTGTTTTTTTTTTTATTTTTTTTTTTTTTACAGTGTAATGTTGTGAGTGACATGGGAATTGCATCTCCTCCACCCAAACTCATTGGCATCAAAATCGCTGTTTTTCCACACAATGGTGGCTTGTAAAGCTATTTTGTAGCCTGTCAGGTTGGGCGGTCACGTTCGCTCTTCGAAATTGTCAGCGCCCAAGCTATTCGGCAGCCCTGTCCTTGATGAATCTGTGTTGGTCAGTGTTTGTGCAGTCGCTGTTTAGATTCGCTATGTGGCGGCGCGAGCGTCGCTGTGCCTCGCTGCGCTGCGTTGTGCGGCGCTGTGCTGTTCATACATGTGCCCTTCTGCCATTTGCAAGGAATTCACTTCCCGCGACCCCAGTCGTTGTTAATGAATACACTGTAGTTGTGAGCGTGCCTGGCCACATAATGCAGGATTAACATTCAGTCGTACCAGCTCATAACAACCCGTTATGCATTCTCATGTGTGCCACATTTTCAGGTAGTTGTCTACTTTGATTGTGTGCTGAATTTTTGAAGGAATCAGATTTGTATATTTAAACCCAACGGTGTATGCTTTAGAAGGACCTATGCATTACAGTATGTAGAATCCCCTGCTAAATCAAGCTAATAATTCGTGGCGCCTTTTGCCCTAGCTTGTTTTGCAGCGTCATTTTAATGTATTTCCGCCACTTAGCGTGTACATAGCTGATATTAGCTTGTCCCTGTTGCGCGCATGTTTGTGTTTGAATTTTGAAGCACAGTTGCCAGCGTCATATCCGGTTCCGGGATCCTCCTTTGCGTTTCAACGCCACCTTAAGGTAAAACTGTCTAGCGCTTATGCCAATAGCTTGTTTTCAAGCGTCATTTTAATGTATTTCCGCCACTTAGCTTGCACATAGCTGATATTAGCTTGTCCCTGTTGCGCGCATGTTTGTGTTTGAATTTTGAAGCACAGTTGCCAGCGTCATATCCGGTTCCGGGATCCTCCTTTGCGTTTCAACGCCACCTTAAGGTAAAACTGTCTAGCGCTTATGCCAATAGCTTGTTTTCAAGCGTCATTTTAATGTATTTCCGCCACTTAGCTTGCACATAGCTGATATTAGCTTGTCCCTGTTGCGCGCATGTTTGTGTTTGAATTTTGAAGCACAGTTGCTAGCGTCATATCCGGTTCCGGGATCCTCCTTTGCGTTTCAACGCCACCTTAAGGTAAAACTGTCTTGCGCTTATGCCACTAGCTTGTTTTCAAGCGTCATTTTAGTTTTGCCGCCACTTAGCTTGCACATAGCTGAGAATAGCTTGTTGCTGGTGCGCGGAGCGTTTTTTTTTTTTTAACTTTTTCCCAATGTCGCTAGGGTCATTTCCGGTTCCTGTTTCCTCCTTAGCGTTTCCAATATGATGCCCAGAAGGAGAGTAATGCGCCTCCCCAGCTCCTCCTCAGACTCTGACCCCACCACCCCTCCCCCACCTCCCCCACCTACCTCACCTCCCCCACCTAGCACCCCTCCCACCCCTTCCCCTCCTGGGCAGGCCAAGAAAAGGCGCACCCGGGTGGATAGCCGAGTCAATGGCCAGGTTGTAAAAGTGAGTATTTTTTGGTTTGTCTTTTTAGCTTAAAAGTTGCTGAACACACAGGGGGGATTGGTTATGCCAAATTTTGGTTTTTATAACAAATTTGACCAATCCCCGTGGGGCATCCCCATTGTGGATGTCCTGCTGGGATGCCCCCCCTGGAGGGCCCTAAATATTACCTCAGTCCCGTCCCATCTGTGCATGCGTTAGCTGCGGATGCCTATTGCGCTTACCTCTAGCAGGGTGTACCCCTGCGCCAGACATATTGTAATTTTGGGTGCAGGCGCACTCCCTGTTAGAGTCAAACGCCACATGCCTACTTTGCCGTGCAGACCCAGCTGAGCTGGTATGCACGTCCCAACGGCCTTGTATGCGCATACCACAGCGGCGCCGAGCCCTGTGTTTGGCTTGGGGAGTGACGTGGGAGTGTCCTCAGTGGTGTATTTGTGGCCTTCCAAGGGGGTTGCAGACAGCGGACCACCCACAATTGGTGTGGCCCACCAAAGTGCACACAAACCCAGAATAGTGATAATCCTGGGTGTGGGTCCACTTTGATCTGGTCTATGTATAACTGTTTATGACTGTGTTCTGATGTCATGTATTTATTTTAGTTTGTTTGTTCTTTTTTCATAGGACTTCTGCCTGGCCGAAAATATGACTATGCCCGTGGAGGCAAAAAACGCATAGCCATGGAGGTGAAGGCCACAGTGTCCCGGCGCTTCCAGACCGAGCTGACCATCCGCTCCATCCAACAAAAGTGGTCGGATTTCAAGCGCCGGGACCCTGAAGGCGTGTACCGCCTATATGATGCCTACGCATCAGGTAAGTTAAAGCTTATGTTATGTTTAGCCTTTGTGCCGAATCATCTGCTAAGCTGTGTCCATTTGTGCTCTTTAGATTAATTATTTTCTTTCACCCCCTCCACACAGATAAGCGTCCTCCCCTGGGGAAACGTGGGAAGGGATTCCTCCCCCGAACCAGGCAGGCGGACTCGGGGGAGTCATCGGGGGAGGGTCCCTCCCGCGGGTCCTATTTAGAGGACCCAGGGGAGGAAGGGGATGACGCCCCAGAGGAGTGTGCTGCTGGGGGGCTGGCTGGATCAAGCCTCAGCTCCTCACACTCTGAGTGTGAGGACTCTCACCAGGCAAGGGGCCACTCTCAAGCAGGGAGTGAGAGGGAGGAGGGTGGCCCTTTGCCTGGTGGATCTTCCGACCAGAGTGTGAGGAGCCGAGGCTCCCCGCCTCCTCCTCAGAGCCCTCCCTGGGCTTCAAGTGGCGCTTCATCCCCTGGTGAGTGTACATTTTTTAATTGTTAGTCTGTGACAGGTTTCATCTTGCAATGTGTCCTTAGCCCTTGCCATTCCTCTCTAATTTGCAGGGCATCATATAGGCGGCACCTCCATGGCATTTTGGTGTAGGATTCTCCACGGGCATAGTCATGGTAAGTGTTTTTGGTTAGCCATCACATTCCCAATGTTATTACATTCATTCAAGTGTACCCCCAAACATTGATGGTGCTTGGTTTCTGGAAGCTTCCAGGACCAATCACATCCCTCACCCAGGGCCCCCCCCACCCAAAAAAAAACACCAAACTCCTTACCTCTTTGGGGGTTGGCAAAGCCACCGTCCAAGCCTCCTGTGTGACACTCTAGATGTGTGTGCGCCTGCGCTCTTTTTCCAAATGGCCTGCGCGTCCGCACACACTCGAGGAGTGATGTGTGGAAGGCAGCGGCCGCGGAGTACGTTGGCTCATGCAAATTGTGTGGCTCGGCCAAAGTGGTCCCAAACCCAGATTAGCAGCAATCATGTGTATAGGCCCACTTGTAACAGACACATGTTTCCTGGTCCATTGTCACAGCTGGTTTGATAAGGTACCCTAACCTCACCAACCCTACTACAGTGCTAGCCAACTGTCAACCACCCCTATGTTTCTGCCCACACCATGATGGGTGTTCTCATTTCTTTTCTTGGGTTAAGTTGTTCCCGCTCCAACATGTGGGCCACTATTAACATTAGCCAAACAACTGCAAAAGATTCCTTTACATAGCACTGTCTATGTTATTTGCACATTCTCTTTAGGGATACATGTGTGAAGCCTTACAAATTGACATTAACTCATGGTCCAGGAAATATGCTAATTTAGGTCAACCTGTATGTAACCATGCAAGCCTTTGCATTTTCAGACTCAATAACCAGATGGATGTCAAATAGTCAGGTGTCATTTGCCCACTAATTGTGTTTTTGTCTTTTGCTTTATGTTGACAGATGTTGCGACGCAGACGGAGCCAGAGACCCTCCTCCCCACCCCAGCTCCAGGGACGGCCAGCAGCATGGGCCCCCGCCACAGCTGCGATGGTGAGTACATCCCACTTCATATGCCTAAAGACTTGTGAAACCTATGTCTTCTAGTCACATCTGCAGCCAATTTACATTTACCTATGTGTTAATTTCACACACATCTCGATTCTATGTGTTTGCACAATAATCCAACATGCCTGTTTGCATGCTTGATTGTTGGCTCACATCCTTCTTTAGGCCACATAGAGACTATTTTTGCGTTAGACACAACCAAATGGGCCCTATTAGGTCTGGACCTGTAACATTATAGGGAAAACTCGTGTACTCGTTCGGACTTAGGCCCTGATGTTTGGCTGTTACTAAACACAAAAATGGACACACAGGGAATTATACCTTCTTTGTTTCCCAAGAGTTAAACTGGAACAACAACCAGGATTTTGACTTTCCTGGGTGTGGTTCCACTACGGTGGGGCACCCCTGATCGTCACCGCTGTGTGACAACCCCCTGAACTCACTTTGACTCCAACAAACGTACAAGCCATTGCAAATTGCCTCCTCCTCCGCCTCCCCCGCGCCCCTTTTTACGGGCGCGTGCCTGCGCCGGCAATTCACAGACGGCCGGCGCAGGCACGCACACGTCTAGAGGGGCACCAGGGAGGGCCCAGCGGCACTGCCACACAGAAACTGAGGTAGGTATTTTGGGGTTTGGGGGGGGTTTCACACCCAGGGACATCCCGATCTTGGATGTCCCGCGGGGAGGGAGGTGATCGGGCAGGGAATCTGATAGATTCCCGGGCCGATCACCCGTGGGTGTTGGTACACTTTAAGAGAAAATGTATGCTTGGGATGTGTTGTTCACATTCCTGCCAGTCAATAGTACTCATATCATGTTAACCAATAAGCACACAGTGGTCAACAATGTTAATGTGAGTGTCACATAATTGGACACACTGACATTACATTGCTACATCTGTGTCTGTTGAGGTCACATCCAATTTATTAAAAAATTGTTGTTTCTACATTTCTACAGCTTGTGAAAACCAGCATCGCAGACTGTGGCGGGAGATCCGGCTCCTGAAGCTGATGCTGCTGGCCAGGAAGAGGCGCCGACGGCGTCGTTAGGGTGGGGGGAAGGCTGGCCTCTTGATGGCCGTTGTTGGCCAAGGTTGGCCGTGTTGGCCATGTTTTGGATTAAATTTTTTTTGATTACCATCATTACAGTGTGTTGCATTGCAAAGCATAGTTGAACTGTCTCCCAAACCATTTGTGGGTCAATGTAGCCATACCTTTGGAGCCATTTCAGGTGTTAACCATAGTAAGCTATGGTCTCCAATGTGTGGGCTAAATTGACCAATACATTGACATATGTAGATCAAGATACTCATCCCTGACTGTGTTATTAGCGAGGTCTTAGGAAACACACAATTTAGAGGTGGGTGAAGCAAATATATTTACAAAACCAAAAATATACAAAATTAATATTCTTGGCTGGGTGGCCGGGGAGGTTGGGAGTCATTGCTAGGGGCGGTGTTGGGGGACAACAGTGCAGTAAAAAATATAGACTGCTGTTGTATGAGCTGTTGTAGCAACAACAAAGTTTGGTCCTGCCGCTGGAGACATTCTGCCTGGCGCTGTATTGATTCTTCCTGGCGCTGTAGAGATTGCTCCATTAGATTTGCCAGCCGACCAAGTTCCTGGTTCTGGAGTTGGTTTTGGAGCAACTGGTCCATCTGGCGCTGCAGGGCCTCATTTTGTTGCTGACACATCAGCACCTGATTTTCCAACGCCGCAATGCGCTCATTAGTTCCATCACGCGGCTGTTGGCGACTGTAGTCCTCCAGCATCCGGACCCCTAGCTCATAGAAATCGGCACTGGTTGGTGCCACACCTCCTCTTGCTGTGGTTTGAGGCTAAACAAATAGTAAACCACATTTTAGTCAAACAGAACCAATGCAGGTATGCCCCTCAAAATAAATCCCATAAACAGTCACTATACAACTTACCCTTGTCTGAGCCTCGGAAGCTTGGCCACATGGGACTTGGGAAGAGGTCCCAGCTTGGGGTTCTGGTTCCGCCTCCTGCAAAAACAACAATGAAAGGAAATGTCACATGTTGCTTCTTCCACTACCCACGAAGATGCCAATGTGGTTCGAGGTCGTCTACATCAGCCATGTTACCTGCGTGTCCTCCGGCACAGGTAGGCTCGAGGTTTCGCTGCCAGAGAGTGGCAATTCAACATCCGAGATGTCCGGCAAGTTGGCATATGCTAAACAGGAAAATCAGGTTAGTAGGTCTGTGGCCCAAACTCTAATGTAACCTGGTTAGGCTATCGAGGCCATACCTCTAAAAAGTGCCAAAATACACACTAGACCAAAGGTATCTGTTAAACTCAGATTGTTAACATGTATGTTACAGGACTAAGAGGCAATAATTTTTGCTAATCACATCAGAAACATTGCTTAAATTACACATACCCGCAATCTCCCAGATGTCTGGAGTGGGGTCCTCACTCGAGCTTGGACCTTGAAAATACATGTGGACACACAAGTTGCCAGAAGCAAGTGCCACAAAAGTAGAGCCAAAATACAGACTAGAGCAAGGCAAAACCACTTACCCTCATCTCTGGCAGCCGGAACTTGAGGGGCCCTTTCTGGACAGCCACTTCCGATATTCGGGTCAACTAAAAAAAACAAGGAATGTCTCTAAATAATCAGCAAACTACTACGGGGAATGTTTGGCTAAAAAGATGTCCGCCAAAATACATTGCTATCACTCCAATAACTAATAGACTGACCCTGGGGAGGCAACAAGCACTCCCAAGAGGCATCTTCAAGTTTACCAAGCAAACATGTAGCTTAGTAGACTAACCAAATTGAACCAGTGTAACATAAACAGCATAAAGGATACATTATGTATTGCTCTACACACCAACAGGGTCCTGTTGACCGGCAACATCGGAAGTGGGGTCCAAAGATGAACCAGTCACTTGGCCTAACAAGAAAAAAGAGGAATGAGACACATGCACTTGGGTAAAAGTGGATCAAGCAAGGTGAACACATGCACTTACCGACATCCAAAGAGTAGGTGGGATCCGGAGGAGATGCTGGGGCCAAGGGCATGGGAGCTAGGCAAAAATAAAGCCAACATTGAGCCATAGTTAATGTGCGTGCAAAAATACAACATGCATTATGGTGTGTGAGCAGCTCTTTCACTAATATTCACTAATCAAGGCCAGTGTGGCTCCCACATTGATATGCCGATATATGGCTACACATCTCTGGCGTCAAACATATCTACACATGTTAGGGCCTTGTTAGTTAGTTGCTGTGAGTGTTACAGTGGGCGTGCAATTAGGCCGCAGGCACATATTATTAATACTCAACAGTGCAAAACTTGATTGTTTGAGCTGCTCCCACACCCATTTGTTCACCAAACAACCAGCAACCAAATTAGGGGTAAATACCTTCAATGGCAGACTGGGGTAGCCTTGAGGTTGCTGGAAGGGCAGGAGCTTGGGTGTCCTGAGGCACATCCCGGACAGCAGCATGTGCACCTATGCATAAAGCAACAGACAGAAAAGTAACAAATGTTTGAGCTCTAATGTAATACTTCACAGGTCCTACTGTTAGTTGGTCAGAATGTAAAAATGCAAATCACATACATTAACATTAGGTTAGTATAAAAGCCAGAAAATATGTACCTTCAGTCCAACCGGTGGTGTCATCCCCAGGATCCACACCCTGCAGCCGAGCCAGTGGGATTTTGGCCTTCAGCATCTCCTCATACGGCCTGTAGGTACTCTTTGGAGCCTGGATGAACCCACTGTCCACATCAAGATCGTGATTCATCTTTTTCATAAGGGCCCCTCGCAAAGTGTAGAAGCGTTTCCTGCAGGATGGGCCACTACGTGGGTGTTGAGCAGTGCTACTAAGCTCCACACCAATGGCATCCCACAGTTTGCTTCTTTCTTGTTTGCCTATGGACTTGCTTTGGGAGCCAAATATCAGCTCCCATTTAGCAAGTGTAAGGCGCACAAGATGATTATTCTCAGCCAAATTAAATTCAGGCTCCCTCTTGGCACCTGGGCGCTTAGCCTGGGGTGCTGCCCCACCTTCAGGCTGTGGCCTTTTCCGTAAGGGAGGTCTGCGCACAGCACCCACCAAACTCCTACTCGGGCCTGCTGTGGCCGGCAGATGTCCTGAATTTGGCTCCATCCTGTAGCTGCACACACACACAAATACACACCCAACAAGCACGCATGCAGACTACAGAATGGCATCGCAATCTCTTAGGCTTGGCCAGGTTTTATGTGCTCTAACAGCCAATCCAAAAGCAGGCCACTTAATTGATTCACACATACAGCCCAGTTCCTTCTAGGCACACCTCCACTGCACTGACAGAAGCAGGTGTGTTAGCCAATTAACTCATTACAGACCTCATTAACCAAACAACACACACCCAAATCCAACAATGGACTGATGTATCTCAAACCCTTGTGACATGTGGTTAGCCTAACGGCTATTTAAAAAAACAGCAGCTTACCTTTCATTGGTCCACCACTGATTTTTGGGCCATGTCCGTTAATGCACGCAAGTTACGGCTCAAGTACGCTAGTAGCGCTACTAGCGTGCGCGTGCGCACTCTGTTTTACGCACACCTGGGTCGGCTAATTGGCGCCCGGAAATAGCAGAGCGACGCAAAAGGCGGCAAAGCGGACCTGTCCCTTTTGAAAATGAAGTATAAAAGGAAGGAATTTTCTAGCTTCTGCTATTCTTACACTGTGGCAAAGGCTGTGGTGTGGTGCTGTGCTCGCTTCCCTTAGCTCATTTGAGCCTCTGTCTGGTTTCTGTCCTCACTCTCTGTGGCTTGTTGGGTGATTTCTGACATCAGTGCTGTTTCTTTAGGAGCTTGGTTTTGGTGGCATCTGCAAATATTGTGTAGCATACAGCAAGTGAGGCTTGATTTTGGGGCCTTTTGTGGGCTGTGCAGCAACTCCCCTCTTGGTTGTGCCTAACTTAGAAAGCTGGTTTTCAGCAGGCTGGTGGTTTGGACCACTATAGTTCTGGTTTTGTGGTGAGCTGCATTGTAGCGGGTGTGTGTGGAGTGTGATTGTTTGTGTGTGTGTTGTGTGTTAGTGGTTTTTTTTGTTTATTTTTGGTTTTGTATATATCTTTAGTGTGTGTGATGGATAAGAGGGTGATGTATGGTGTCTGGGTGGATGGATGTATGTGTATGCTGAAAGAGCAGGAGGAAAGGGAGCGGGGTGTTGTGAGGCTTAGGGCACCCCGCTCCTTTGCAATCCGCCTTTCAGTATGGGACTTAAGTGACGAGCAGATCAGGAGCCGCTTCCGTCTGAATCGTGCTGCACTACAGTCCCTATATGATCAGATTAAGACCAAAATCGAGCCATCCACCAAACGCACTCATTCCATTCCAGGCATAGTACGCCTGTGTGCCACTCTCAATATTTTGGCACGAGGGACCTTCCAGGCAACCTCAGCCCTCCTCAGCGGGATAAGCCAGGCTACTATGAGCCGCATACTAATCCAGGTAGTTCTGGCAATTTGTGATTTAATCCCAATTTACATCAGGTTTCCTGAGGATGAGGAAGAGGTTGCCAAAATAAAACATACTTTCTATCTGATGGGAGGGATCCCGAATGTGCTAGGGTGCGTTGATGGTACACATATCCCTTTCCGCCCTCCCCGTGCACAGGAGCTGTCCTACAGAAACCGGAAGCAATTCCATTCCATTAATGTGATGGTTGTCTGTGACCCAGACATGAGGCTGCGGGCGGTGAGATCGGGGTTCCCCGGCTCATGCCACGATTCTTACGTCTTGCAGCGGACAGTCCTGTGCCGGAAGTTTGATAACAACGAAATGCCAGCTGGCTGGCTACTGGGTAATAAATTAACCATGTCAATGTATTTTGCAAATATGTGGCCTAGTAAGCCAAATTTAACCAAACTACCACCAAAAACCATGTACTAGTACTAATTGCTGTCTCTCTCCTTGTGTTTTTTCTACAGCGGATAAGGGATATGGGCAGAGAACGTGGGTCATGACTCCGGTCAGGAACCCACGGACCTCTGCCCATGAACGCTACAATGCAGCGCATCGCAAGACCAGAAGCATTGTGGAAAGAACCATCGGCCTGCTGAAAGCACGCTTTCTCTGTTTGGCACGGCCAGGAGGAGAGATGCTGTACAGCCCACAGAAGGTCTCCAAAATCATCCTTGCCTGCTGTGTGTTACACAATATCTGTATATCCCACCGAATCCAAGCCCCCGAGGAGACAGCACTGGTGCCAGAAATCCCCAACATGCCCGCAGCAAGAAGTGAGGACACCCAGACTGGCGATGAGCTAAGGGAAAGGATGATCACTTCTTTTTTTGCGGTAAACTAAATAACCTTCACTCTAATGCAAGTACTGCACTACTGGCTAAATGTATTAGAACTACCATCAAAAAGAGCCCAAAAACACACTAAGGGGGGTGTAAGATGACCCAAACCACTCTAAGGGGGGTGTTAAGATGACCCAAACCACTCTAAGGGGGGTGTTAAGATGACCCAAACCACTCTAAGGGGGGTGTAAGATGACCCAAACCACTCTAAGGGGGGTGTAAGATGACCCAAACCACTCTAAGGGGGGTGTAAGATGACCCAAACCACTCTAAGGGGGGTGTAAGATGACCCAAACCACTCTAAGGGGGGTGTAAGATGACCCAAACCACTCTAAGGGGGGTGTAAGATGACCCAAACCACTCTAAGGGGGGTGTAAGATGACCCAAACCACTCTAAGGGGGGTGTAAGATGACCCAAACCACTCTAAGGGGGGGTGTAAGACGCCAATGTTGGTTATCAAGTAATGCATTTTTGTATTTGCTACAACTATACTACTTTAAAGATCTATACTAACTGCACTTTTCTTATTTTTCCAGGCACAAACACAGGCACCGTGATCCATATTTAGGACTTTACAAACTTTATTTGACTTTACTTTGCTTTTTCCTTTCTGTTTGAATTTTTATTTTCCTTTTCTCTTGTGTTCATTTTTAAATTTATGTAGATTTTAATAAAAAAATCTACTAGATATAGATACATGTGGCTATGTGTTTAATTCTGGTGAAAGTTTCCTTGGCATTCTACTTCCTATTGTAATTTTATTTTTCTTTCTGATTTATGTTTTTATTTCCCTTTTCCATTTTCCTTTTATTTCTCTGTTCTGTTTTTATTTCCTTTTTCTATTTTCCTTTCTCATTTCTGTTTTTATTTTCTTTTTCTATTTTCCTTTCTCATTTAGGTTTTTATTTTCTTTTTCTATTTTCCTTTCTCAATTCTGTTTTTATTTTCTTTTTCTATTTTCCTTTCTCATTTCTGTTGTTATTTTCTTTTTCTATTTTCCTTTCTCATTTCTGTTTTTATTTTCTTTTTCTATTTTCCTTTCTCATTTCTGTTTTTATTTTCTTTTTCTATTTTCCTTTCTCATTTCTGTTTTTATTTTCTTTTTCTATTTTCCTTTCTCATTTCTGTTGTTATTTTCTTTTTCTATTTTCCTTTCTCATTTCTGTTTTTATTTTCTTTTTCTATTTTCCTTTCTCATTTCTGTTTTTATTTTCTTTTTCTATTTTCCTTTCTCATTTCTGTTTTTATTTTCTTTTTCTATTTTCCTTTCTCATTTCTGTTTTTATTTTCTTTTTCTATTTTCCTTTCTCATTTCTGTTGTTATTTTCTTTTTCTATTTTCCTTTCTCATTTCTGTTTTTATTTTCTTTTTCTATTTTCCTTTCTCATTTCTGTTGTTATTTTCTTTTTCTATTTTCCTTTCTCATTTAGGTTTTTATTTTCTTTTTCTATTTTCCTTTCTCATTTCTGTTTTTATTTTCTTTTTCTATTTTCCTTTCTCATTTCTGTTTTTATTTTCTTTTTCTATTTTCCATTTCTTTCTCTGTTCTGTTTTTATTCTCATTTTCTTTCTCATTGGTGGTTTAATTGTATTTCCTTTTTATTTAAAAAAAAAAAAAAAAATTTAAAATGTGGCTATGTGTTTAATTATGTTTTATTTTGCATTTATATTCTAATATCTGGTTTAATTTAATTTCCTTTTCAACACAAAATAAAAACTCTTTAATTTTTAAAAAAATGTGGCAATGTGTTTTATTCAGAAGGTACTGGATGGCCAGGACACAGCAAAGCTAACAGGCGCTGTGTAGAATAGCGTGGTCACACTGACTGACAGCGCCTACAAAGCTGAGGGCCAACATCATATTCAGCAATGTAGGCGTTGTTCCCAACAACGCCAGGTAGCGACTGAGGAGGCCTGCTATAGCGAATCGCTACCGCCCGCGGCTGACGCTAGCGGCGCTCATAGCGCCATACTTCAGTCGCTCATCTGTCGCTACCTGGCGCTATTGATGAATCGGCCTCTTAATGTCTGTCTCCCTATCCCTAGGGTAATGGCCAGAGTTCAAAGCCAAATATGCAATCTCCTTTTATAGCAAGTATGATGTTGACCGTAGAGGGATGAAAAATGTCTCACGTGGGTGCCTGAATTTCAAGCTCCACATAGACACCAGGCTCCTATAGTCTTTAGGCAGTAGACCAGTTATATATCAAATATGTGGGATCAAGACCAGATACTTTAGAATTTTTACTCAGGGCAATTTGCTGAGAGGCCAATTTGACCTAATCATCAGAACCAGTGGGTCCAAATAACTCACAATGCCATTGGGAACCATAATAGACCTGCATCCCGATGATTGGTGAGAGACTGGATTAAGTTTAAAAGTTGTCAAAAGACCCAAACAACAAAAATGTGGATATTGGGCCCCAAAAACAAAAACAATAAAAAAATTATAGTTAAATTATTAAGCATTAATATGCAAACCAAACAGGGAAGGGAAGGTTAAAGAGAACATCTGGGACAAACATTGGGCAAGAAAATGTTAAGACTTAACTGGAATCAGAATATCCCCCCAAAAAACACCCCCCAAAAATGGATAACACGGGTTCTCCAGTGAACACACTCCATAGAAATTTGATCTGGAGAGATCAAATTTCTATGGAGAAGTGGTAAAGGAGAGGGAAGAAACATGGGGCACCATCAGGAACAGTTTATCGCTTAGCCTGTCAAATGCTCATGGGGCAGGGTCATCTGTGCTTCAAAACAGCAGATTTTCCTTGCGGAAGACGCAAATTGGCACAAGAAGAGACAATTTGAGCTTTTCCTGTGCGTTTGCCATTTGGTGCAATTCGCACGTGCGTCAGGAGTGCGCACACAGTCATAATTCTTGCACCTAGGCGCCTGCAGAATGGTTTGCACTCCTCCTGACGGTTTTTGCATGCCAACCATGAATCGACCCTATAGTGGCTTTGTGTTGAGTTGTACAAGCTGTACACTGAATCTTTACAATAGGGTTGATTCATGATTGGTGTGCAAAAACTCTCAGGTGGGGAGCAAACAATTCCAACTGCGCATGATTCACGGCTACATACGAATCGCACCAAATAGCAAGTGCACAGGAGAAGCACAAACTACCTCTTCTTGTGCCAATTTGCCCCTTCCACAAGGAAAATATGCTGTTTTGAAGCGCAAATGGCCCTGCCCCATGCACCTTTGGCCAGCTAAGTGCTTAACTGCTTCACATTTTTGTTGTTTGGACCTTCATTTTTGTGATTTTGCCAACTTCTTATCATTTTTTTAACTAAAACTAAGAAAAGAGTTTGATCCTCAAAAATAACTTGTGGGTGACACTTTCATTGTTCAAAAACATGCCAGATGCTGCCAGCATGTGTTTTCTTAATGGAGAAAGACTCTTACTCGTTGGAATCAGCAGTTTACTACACCTATTTGCTGGAAAAAAATTCACTCTTCATATTGCCACATTTGTGCACGATTCTCTGCCCTCTACGCACACCATAAATCAGGCACTGGAGACACGGAAGCCCGAGTGCGACTTGATGATCCAAAGAATGTGTGCAAATTTGTTTGTACACGAACATGAATCGACCCTATTCTGTCATGTCTTTAGTGCTGTCCCATGAAAAGATTGAATAAAATATTTACAAAAATGTGAGAGGTGCACACTGCGTAGTATGACCTAAAGAACAATACCTAAAGGGAAGCACATAAAGCGGAAATCTGTTTTCTCATATATGTCACTCATGGCTCTTTGATTGCTCTGTCAGCATGCTACTTTATTACAGTAGTTATAAATTTAATAAACCCAGACACCCCAGAGAAGCCATATCTGCAGTGTAACATACCATCATAAAAATAATTAACAAGGTTGTACATATATTTTGAGAATGTAATCTCAAAGTGAATGTATATCAGCACAGTTTATATCTGTTCCTTTGGTTATCCTTCTGTGAAGGAAACAATGTTGACATCCATCTTAAAGTAACAATATGACCTCATCTAATGCACTTTCTAATGCTAGCATTGTAATGGAATTACCAGGGACATTATTTACTTATAGTTATCAGTCTAGCACATAACGTGTTCTAGCTGGCAATTTTTTAAAGGGATGCACTGATGGCTTTCCATGCAGCTGGGTGTTGTGTAACGATAAAGTGCCTGAAGGGTTCTTTAATGACATCAATGATGTTGATGTTGTTCCTGAAGCCTTCAAATAGTCATGGATTTTTTTTTACCATTGCATTCATATTCTTCTATTATGTATCATAACACAATGTTACACATTAAATAGAGATGACATTTGCACTTATAGGCTAAATTACAAATTGACTTTATTGAATTTCCCAAAGGTCATTTATTAAAGTGTGGTGTGTTTGCTTTAGTTAAGATGTTCTTATTTGAACAGAAGATCTAACTTGCCATCTTTCTACTTATTACCTCCCACAGGAAGATAAGTGAATCTCGTGATGGGATTTCCCATAGCCAGAAAGCTTTCGTTTATCCTTTCCTTACAATAACAAATGGGAATATATGGTCGTGGCCATGGATGCCACAGTCTGAATCTCCGGTGGATGTAAGTTTGAAACTCCTGGTATAGGGTCAATCAGCTTTGTGCCACTACTTGTATGTATCTATCCTTTTTTGCATGGATGGTCCCTTTAAAGCATCGCTTAAATTAATGTTGCACTTCCAGCAGCAACTCTTGAAGGAAAACCTCAGATCATGTCAGGTCAGGGGTGGTCCAGAGATTTTAACCTGAAAAGCATATGTTTGTTATCTAATTGATAAACGAGCGAGAACTGATCCACTTCGTACGCTGCAGGTATTAGGATGGGGGTACTACTGGATCCAGCAGGTGACATGCCTGCTCCCCTACTCTGTGACCCCGTATAGAGGTCCCCTGGCCGGCATCCTCCTCTCTGTGCTTCCATGTCCATCTTCAGAATCCCTCACCAGGAGTCACTCTCCTTCACTTCAGATGCTGGCGTGGCATTTGAGATTGGCATTATGTTTACAGAGCTGGCGTGGGACAGAGATTGGGAATAATAAGTATTGTTTGGATCAACAGCCTTGCACAGTTGGAAGAAAAACTCAATTAAAATCAATTTACCCATCTTCATGCATGATACTGAATAATTGCCACCACGTACATTTGCTCCCGTATCCAAATTGAAAGCCAACAATTTTTTCCTGGTTGCAATCATCTTGCAAGACCCGAAATACTTACTTTCTAATCATCCCTGCTGTGCTGCTGCCTGAATTTAACTGACATAACCTACAATGTACAATGGTAGGAGACCCAGCAAAAGTTCTCTTTGCAGGGAAAATCGTCCAAAACAGGAGTTACAAAAAGGTAAATTAATGTTCATGTTTTATGAGTCTGAATTTCCCTTGGGTAGATGCATATGAGAACTGTTTTTGGAAGGGTGTTGGTCTGGTATAAGAAAAAAAATTAAGAAAATTATTTTGGTGCTGTCTTTTTTCCTTACACAATAGCCTCGATTCAGAGACAAATTCGTCTGGACTTCCGTAGCTGTCTGTGAAAGTTTTGGTGGGTGTTTGTCATTTTTTTTGCTTTTTTTCGTCCATTTTCTACTCACACGAACGTTCGGGAATGCGCTTCCGATGAACGGAAGCAAATCGGAACATTTCCGTTAGTTCGGATAATTTTCCAAACAAAATCGGAAATTTTCCGTTTGTTCAGAAAACTTCCGTTGCTGGGATGGGTTTCTGTCTGATTCAGAGAGCTGATTTCCGACGGATCACCACCCTATAAATCCATTTCATTTCCGATCCACTTACGAGACCTTTGAGGGCTCGAATTGCTATTGTTGAACATGTTTTGTGGCTATGTGGAGGAGTCTGTGCGCCTTTAGCACCAAGGCATTTGCATGTATCAGCATGGCCGAGGCCATAAATTGTATAGCAATGCATACCTGAATCAATACATTTCATGTATGCCTTATAGATGCATTTTAATGCTGACCTTAATTAGTCCTTAGCATGTAAACATTTATTTTTCCACACATCCATATAATTGCTATATTTTTTTAGACTTATGTCCTTTGTGAATTATATTTGGAATGTTGAACTTGAATCTTAATTTGTTGTAGGAGTTATTGTTTTAGTTGGTTACCTTTGCTTTGTGTAATTATATTATATTTGGTTGCAGGAACTGCAAGATGTGCCACTCGCCCTTGCTCCTGATGCCCGTTCTTTGCCTGCAGAATGCGGGCCAGGGGTTCTCTAATCGGGCACTATGCAAAACCCGGGCCTGCCATTGCTATGTATTTTGTTTTTTATAGTTTTTTTAATTTTATATTTTATGATGGTATAAAAAAAATGTTACATTGTCATTTCATTTACAAAATACATTAACACAAAACTAATGGGCCCAGAAATATTTAAAGATGAATCTTCACATGACCGAGAAGTGATTTGGGTAAGTTTTAGGGGGCTAAAATGGAAGACGAACCTAACCAAGAAGTGGTTTGGGTGAGCTTTAAGGGTCCAAAAGGGAAGATGGAGGATAGTGCTAAGTGGTTTGGGTGAGCTTTAAGGGTCCAAAAGGGAAGATGGAGGACAGTGCTAAGTGATTTAGCTAAACATTGTAGTAGAAGTGAGGGTGGCAAATATGTAGGCGAGCACTTTAATGAGTTAAGTTTGTAGTGCGCAGGCGCAAGATCGTAAGGATTTCCGTCTGGACGAATACAGTATTTATTGAAAAAGGGAAACAGAATCGAACGGGAAACGTAAAAGATTCGTGGGAGGATACGATGGGAAAAGGGCAAAAACGAAAGCCTACGTTGTAACATGTGAAAATGAAACGGAAAAGTCTGGATGGAAAATGACATCCTCGTATTCGTAATCTGCCGTACGAACGGACGGAAACTTTACAGAAGGTTTTCAATGCATGCATAGAATCGCTCGCACATTCATATGAGAACGGAAACATTTCACAAAAAAAAACAGATCGGAACTAAAACGGAAGTTTTTTTGGTCTCTCTGAATCGAGGCTATTGTTTGAAATGATATAGGGGGTCCAATGAACCCCTATACTAGTGCAAATGGCAGGGGAACAGCAAGCCACCTGCCCAACATCCCAGCAAATGGTTTGCTGACCCCCCCCCGCCACATTCCCCGCATCACCGATGGACAGGGGTGTGGAGGAGCCTGGCTGGCTGGGTGTTGAGTAATTTTGAGGGGAAACTTGACAGTGTTATACAAGCTGTATGCTGACCACTTTACCTTGTTTCAAAGTGTCATATCTTCAGTGTTGTCACATACTGAATTATTTACAAAACTTGATAGATGTTCTCACTTTTGTGAGATACGGGCAGGCTGATTCATTACTAACGCCAGGTAGCGACAGATAAGCGTCTGTAGCGCGGATTTCAGAGCAACCGCTAGTAGTCGCTGTGCTCGGCCATAGTTCTTTGTTTGCAAGCACCATAGTCGCTGGCCGGCATTGATGAATATGTTGTGTGAGTCGCAGTACTATGCTGTATGGGTGCGAACAGCGCCAGCTCAGTGCGACCTATTCACACCACATTCATCAAAAAAACAGCCTCAAACATCGCTGGCGCTCAAAATCAGGTCGTTGTAGCCCGCAGCGCCAGAAGCTGTGTGTTTATTGAACATGTATCCATGTATCCACATGAAAACATATGGAATTATGTTGTTATTACATTGTAACATAAACACTTTAATACCAGACATGTAAGGACAATTCTGCATAAAAATATAAAAAATCTAAAAAGTTTCCAAAAATGCCATTTTCTAGGCCAGGATACATGTCAGAAAGTTTTGAGATTTTATTAAAAAAAAAATAAAAAATTGGGATAAGGATCTTCCATTGAAATGTATGGGAGAGTGCCAGGTAGAGAGAGGTAAGACGTGGCGCTCTGCAAGGCTGAATGATGAATCGTACGCTACATGGCGTTGTTCCAGTTGCTCACCAGATTCGGCTTCATAAATGTGTAATTGCGTGCCGTGCCCGGCGTTCACCTGCCGCTTACAAGGCACTACCTGGCGCTAGAGCTTCATGTAGACCCTAAATGTATTATGGCTTATACCATTTTCATTTGGCTGATTTGGTCAGTGGGTTTAGCAACCCAAGGGATCTAATGACCCATGGAGAAGGTGAAGGATATCTTTGTCTTATGACTAGAAGCTGTAAGGGCAGAGGCACTGTATGAGACCTGCTCTGTGGGTTTTTGTGATTACTGTCGTTCAATGTGTTCAAGTGTAATATTGTGATACCTAAGGAAGTAAAGCTTCATTGCTTACAAACAAAATGATTTCAGCAAAAACATATTTGCATATTGTGACATCAAACAGGAACCCGTTGCCATGTTCATCAGCTGCAAATACAGTCCTTGACCAAAAAACAAATAATTGTGTCAGGATGACTTAAAATATGTTTGCATTTGGTTGTTGTTATGCAGATACAATACAATCATCATAGGGATATTGGTATACAGTGATTCCAAGTCCATAGAACCTAGGATGGTTCCCTCTGGTCCAGGTTCGGCAGAAAGTTATTTGGGTTCATTGTGTCCTAAACAGTCCCCGTTCCGTTTTATTATATTGGTCCTATTGTCCTTCAAGGCATTGATGGGTCATATTCTTCTGCAGTAGCGTGAATGTTACCTTTCGCCTAGTATCAAAATCAATACATGTATAATAGGCCCTTATTTATGATGGAATAGCGACAGGTAGCGACTGGTGAGCGGCCGGTAATGACGGGCCCCGCCACGAGAACGCCGGCTCCCCACCACAATCACACATTTATCAAGCCAATCCTGCTTAGCGACTGAGATAGCGCCATATAGCGATCCATTCATCATTATTCCAGCCTCAGCCCACAGCGCCAGCGTCCGACCTTGAACAGCGACAGGTATGACCTCTCGCTACCTGGCGCGCTCCAATGCATTTCAATGGAGCAATCTTTAAATATTAATAATTAATTGTTATTAATGTTTTTTTTTTTTTTTAAATGTGAAAAATTCTGTGACCACTTCTGCCATTTTAGATAATTTTTTTAAGGGAAAAAAAATTTAAAATAAATTGTACAGAATTGATATTACAGGTCTGATATTAATGTATTCTATTTATTTAAAATATTTTTTTTTTTTTTGGTTTCCAAAAATATGGTGGTTTGGGGGTTAAACTACTTTTAACACATCGGCGTCAGCGCTCTGGGGATTAAACATGCATTTCACAGCGCTTGAATTTTTTGAGCGTGATTTTTTGATGAATATGGTGGAAGCCGGTCGCTCTGACCAGTCGCTATCATGCGCACCCATACATCGCGGAACCTGTCAAATAGCGACTCGTAACCTTGTATTCAACATTACGCCACACCGACTGAGTCGCTGTCAACAACCGAACAACGGCCAAGCACAGCGACTACTAGCAGGCGCTGTGAAAATACCGCTACAGCCGCTCAACTGTCGCTACATGTCGCTATTAATAAATCAGCCTCCTCGTCCACTGTGAAATTAGCTCCAGAAATACAGGGGCATGTGGCTCTTTTTGAGGTTTTCTATACTTTTCTTCCAGACTTGTATCAGTTATGGATGCTCATTATTTTGCCTTAGCTTTCTACCAAATGTCTCTACACCAATTTGTTCTGTTGGTTTTTATGTACAGAGTTGACAACCATTTAGAAAGTACAGGCACTATGGTTTCTATGATAACAAGTTGATAAAACAAGTCTCTTGCTTATTGTGATGCAGAAAATATATTAGGGCAAAATCTTTATACTTGCACGCGTTCAAGAAGAGAAGATGTTGCTGTCCATTTGTGCACGTTTCTGCGAGTGAATCTTCAGATCCAGAAATATTCAGTACATTGTGGTATCTTCCATTGTAGTACTACCATGAAACCCACTCAAAAAAGCTATTAACCATTCTTAATTATTTCATTTTTTTTTTTAGTTGGTAACGGCTGAAAGGTCAGGCCCATTGAAGGTTTTTTCCCCCAAGTTGATTTTATGTACTCATTACAAGATGGGGATGAATTGCAACGTAGAACCCAGCCATTAGCACACAGTACTATTTTTTTGTTTAGATGGGTTTTTACCTGCACAGCTGAAGTACTATTTGTCAGGCAGAGTTTTATCCTTTAAGATCACGTTAAAATATTTATAGTAATTACTCTGAAAGCAGAATAGGTCAATCGGATCTTTGCGACCTCTGGCAATCTATTTTTCTTTTTTTATGTGGAAAGGAGATTATAAGTGCTGTGACACAGGAAGTTCTGCCATTGATGAATATGGTCTTGCATACTTTACCCTCTAATAAACACAACATAAAAAGCTACTGCAAATAGAAATATGAACTTTACAAGCACAAATAGTTCTAAAAAACGGCACTGTTTCATTAATAGAAAAACTTGAACTTTATTACCTCTGGATTGGAAAAAACAAGTCTCTTCGTACTCCTTAAGTGTTATATGAGTTTGAAGTGGTTCTGCATTAGTAATGGATAATCAACTTTCATAGATCAATGTGACCTATGCTGTAGTTGTAAATCATGCCAGTACATAATCCTAAAAACATCTGCACACAACATAGCTGACATCATATAGACAGGTCAATATTCTTTTTACAAGAGAAAAGTACCATATGCAATCAACAGTGCTATGATTCAGTAGGCTGAATTAATCTAATGAATGTAAAATAGACAGTGAAGTAACAAATTAAGCATGGAGGTATTTTGTTGCATGAGGGTAACTTGTGTCTCAGATTTAAAGTGGATCCAAAGCGGCACTGGAGCCACCTGATTCCCCCCCCCCCCCCGGGCCAGGTGCTGTGGGTAAGAGATGTGCGGCATGGGAGTGGGTGGCAGGTAAATGGGAAGTCTCATGTCTTAGGGCTCTGTGTGGTCTAGAGGTCTAGGTGAACGATAGATAGCCTAATGGTATCCATTTGTTCAGTGACCACAATGCTCATCTCTATTGTTTGATAACTGTTTCACCCACATTATCCTTTTATTCATCTGTGGAAGACACTAGATATGGCTAATAAAAAGATGGATTGTCAGGTACTTATGCAAGAAATAGAACAAGGATCTAAAGATTTCCAGTGACTACTAAGTGGATTAAAGCGAGTTCACTTTTAATGCTAAGAGGCCGATTCATTAATAGCGCCAGGTAGCGACAGATGAGCGACAGTAGCGTTATTTTCACAGCGCCGGCTAGTATTCGCTGTGCTTGGCCGTTGTTCGGCTGTTGACAGCGACTCAGTCGGTGTGCGGTAATGTTGAATACGGGGTTAGGAGTCGCTGTTTGACAGGTTCCGCGCTGTATGGGAGTGCATGACAGCGAACGGCCATAGCGAACGGCTCCCAGCATATTCATTAACAAATCACGCTCCAAAAATTCTCGCGCTGTGAAATGTTTGTTTAAACCCCAGAGCGCTGGCGGCGATGGGTTAAAAGTAGTTTTTTAACCATATTTAAAAAAAAAAAAACATGTTTTTACAAACATTTTGTAATATGAATACATTAATATCAGACCTGTAATACCAATTCTGCACAAATTTTTTTTTTTTTTTTTTACCTTAAAAAAAAAATCAAAATTGCAGAAGTGGTCACAGAATTTTTGACATTTAAAAAAAAAAAAAAAAAAAAAAAAACAATAATAGCAATTAATTATTAATATTTAAAGATTGCTCCATTGAAATGCATTGGAGAGCGCCAGGTAGCATGAGGTCATACCTGTCGCTGTTCAAGGTCGCTCGCTGGCGCTGTGGGGTGAGGCTGGAATAATGATGAATGATTCGCTATCTGGCGCTCTGTCAGTCGCTAAGCAGGATCGGCTTGATAAATGTGTGATTGCGGAGGGGAGCCGGCGTTCTCGTGGCGGTGAGCGTCATTACCATTCGCTCACCATTCACTACCTGGCGCTATCCCTTGTTAAATAAGGGCCTTAGCTTTAGTCATAATTTAGCAGCTATTATCACCATGCACCAATCTTTCTATTTTAATGCTCAATATAATATCCTCAAAAGATAGTTTTCAATTGCATTTTTCCATCATACTATTTAGAAAGTTTTTTTTTTTTAAAGGAGCTCTATCACAAAATCTAATATTACAAATCCATATTAACATGCTAGATAGTGAGAGGAGGAGTTATGTATGCATTCCAACTGGAAAAAGAACATTCTGCCAAGCTTGTGGTTTTCGTCTACTGTAGCATTAAAATCCAGGGGTGTGACAGGTTTTTAAGCATTCAATTTCACTTTGACAGATTAAAACTGCTTAACTCTAACGATCTGTCCTGTGAGTTAGCCTGTGGGAAACAGTAGCATTAACTACTAAGCACAGGGGGGCTGCTTTGCACAGACAGAGCAGAGCTGGGATCAGGAAAAGGACAGCAATCCCAGATTGTAGAGCAGCACAGTCTGAAGACTCTTCCTGATGCAGACAGCCTGAGACTCCACAGACCTCCATCTTGGATGTTAAAAGCTTCTGAAAATGCAATAGGTACAGTTAGGACGATTTGTAATGTGGGCAATCTGTATGTACAGGGTGGGGGAAACATACAAGATAGGCTTTTATTTAGGGTGAAGGTCCTGTGTAAGCGTTTTCATTGTCGTTATGAACATCAAACCTTAGGGCAATTAAGTTGTGATGGGGAGGCCATCATATCTAATGAAATAATGGAAAAAAACATTTTCCCTGATCATTCCATCACACTGCAGTCTACTTGTATTTTACTATAGACAGTTGTTTATTTTAATGAAGGAACATTTGTAGGAGTTTACACACACAACACATGGAGTAGGGAGCAGTTTGCAAGAGATGGATTTTTCTGGGACCTTGAGGTGTCCTGTTAGCACTTGTGGATACGGGGCAGCCAGCACAACAAATGGCAATCCACTTTCGCAGAAACATACAAGGAGTCACAGGCCAATATTAAAGGTTAGCTCCAATATTCAAACCCACTGTTTTAGCAGTACATTTCCACAGCAGTCCAACTCCATGTATTCAAGATATTCAAACAAGTATCATTTGTGGTCTCCTGTGCGTTATGCTTCCTCCTGAATTTTGGTCCCTGGCACTGTTTAGGCTCCTGGCTGGCTGTTTTCTCCTTTTGCTCCCTCCTGCAGAAAAGTTTTCTCAGGGACTATTCCGGTTTGGGGCTCTTGTCCTGTTGTCCCTGAATCGCTAACACAGAGGTCCAACAAGGCCTGAGAGTGCAGTTCAGCACACATGCATCTTCCAGGGGGCGGTGCCATCCCGTGCTGGCTGCTGCATGTTTTTTTTGACAGTTAGATCATTGGTGACCACCCAGTGGGGGAATCAGGGCAGGGTACCTGAGCCGGCGCTATGCTGTTTGGTAGTTTTTGTATAGATGCACCATGATATCCGCTGCACCCGAGCCAGGACCATGCTATTTATGTAGCTCCGCCGATAGCTCATGCAGGGGGCGGAGCTACATAAACAGCATGGCCCTGGCTTGGGTGCAGCGGATATCATGGTGCATCTATACATAATGCTGTGAGGACAACAAGCAGGTGGTGAGATGCCAGGAGCCCACAGCAGCCCCCATCCTCTTCCTCAGGCGAATGCCCCCCCCCCAGGCATGGCCATCATTCATCTGGGGAGCTTTGTCAGTCCCTGGTCACTTTCCAGTCTTGTTTCCTAGCTTTCTAGAGACTAGTTGGGACTTGTAGTGTCCTGTGTGTGTGGGGGGCTTGGCTGTGTCTGTGTTGAGGGCTTGTGCATGTGGGGGGCTGTGTGTGTGGGGGGCTTGTCTGTGTGTGTGCACTGGGGGGTTAATGATCGGCATGTGTGGCATGTGGCATGATGTGGCACGACATGCCAGAGAGTGTAATCCGTGAGCAGGATGGGTTTAATTGCAAAAAAAATCGCCAGCACGCCACACGTGTCTCTCTTTCCTATTTAATAACTTTTATTAAGTTGGAAGGTATGCAATTTCCTTACTGAGCTGGTTACTAGCTCTTCTGCAAAGGAGGCACATAGCCACTCCATGTGAACAATCTTCTAGAGCTCCTAATAGGTATAGAGCCATGCTTGCTAGTTAACTGTTTCCTGACCAGAACATTAAAGTGATTGGCAAAAGCTGAAAAATAAATATCAGCTTACCTCACATTGAATCCCTCCAGTGCTCTACTTCCTGTTAGGTTGGTCTAGTTAATGATGAAATCACTTCCTCATTCAGCTTTCAGTCTCCACCCCACTGACCTGGTCCTTCAATCAGCCTTCAGTGGACCGAGAATGGAAACACCCCCCACTCTTTCCCTTGACATCCTGATTAGCTGCCTCTCTCTGCAACCTGTGTGCTGTCATGCTGGAGACACTCTTAGCCTGTAACATCTCTCACCAACTTTTTCTGATCACAGTATGTGCTGGCAGTAATAACTAGAGGCAATACACTTATTTCTTTTTGACTATGATATATGTAAAGCACACAGTGTGCTTACATCACATCACTGTTGCCACACCCACTGTTTCTCCTCATTGTTAATCTGCATCTCCAATGCTCTAATACCTTTACAAATAGCTTAGTAACTACAGGGGCCTTTTGAAAAAGGAGTAAAGTTTGGGACAATGCATTGTGTAGCCCGAGACAATGGGACAACAGTCGGGTTTGCCTTTAGTATAACTTTTAACATCTTAGCCAAGCCCCCAAGGAGTTTCTCAGATGATCAGTTGTCCCTTAATGAGCTGATGTTATAGCATTGCAGGAAACATATTATGGGTAGGGATGCAATTGTGATAAATGATGGTTTTAGTATTGTAGGTGCAGATACTGTGACAGGTGTGTTAATGTCCCCACAGTCACAATGCTGAGACTTTAGCATTGAAGGGGCCGAACATGGACCGGGGTGTCCTAGCTTAGGGGTGTTACAGTGGAAGGCAGTTCTAGGGAGAGGGGCTGGGGGAGCCTTGGAAAGCAGGGGATGGAGGGTAGCGGTAGTGTATAGGCACAGGTGGGATGGGCTGCATAATGAAGGCTACATCGAGCCTAAGTGGCCCTAAAGCAGTGCCCCCCACCAGGAATTATTTCTGTGCTCTCTATGGCCAGTCCAGCCTGGTGGTAGGATTGTCAGTTACCTAAAACAACTTAAGTCACCCACCAATCATACCCATCACATATATGTAACATTTGCCTATGTACGTAACTGACTGAAGTTAGGGTTCTTTGGATATGATTAGGGGTTATAACTGTAATAAAGGTCCAGGAATCCACACCCAGCACATTCTGTGAGTGGACAGAAAAAATATATGACCGCAAACCAATTAAATGGTTGATTCCCACCAAATTTTATTAAGGAGGAAGTCCAGTCGAAAAATAAATAGACTTCCTTTTTATTTTGCAGCAGCAGAACAACATGGGCTGCCAATACTCACGCTCCTTCCACAGCAGCCATAGACTAGCCTATCAGGATTGCAGGACAGGCTGTTGCAAAGTAAAGTGGTGGTCAAGTTGGTCTGTAGATTCTAGTAGAGGTGAATATCTATTCTCTGGGTTATGCAGCACCAATTTGGGCTACCACACTGCTGCATAATAAAGAGGTAGTTCAGTCATTTAATTGGCATTCTGTTTCTGCACAATATTTGGCAATGCAATGTCAGGCTTTGTTTCAACTTACCTCCTTACTAGTTGACAGATGAAACTAATGGTAGAATGTGTCTGCAGAATGAAGTTACTTCCTTATAATCCTAAGAGCACCAGCAGTGGATTTTGAGTGAACCTGACAAACAGAAAACAAATGAAACAACTAAACACTATTGGAAATAAATAATGGCTAACTGTCACTACTGTTGGGTGGACATAAATTCCGTTTCATAAGTAACAAGGGCATATTAGATCGTTGGGCTACAGTTCTGGCATTTACATTTTATACTGTCTGTAGTCTTATTCAAACCTTTAGTGGCTTAAATCATCTTGCCATCTGTTTCATGACACTCATGTCACAGTCAATTAAGTTTCCTGATTTTCGAACTGTCTTCATTGTTTAATGTGCAGCTTCTGTCTAGTTTCTTTGAAAGCACCACACGGGAGAAACTTGCTATCCCTGCTGGAGACCAGCACATACGAGACTGAGGAGAATAATGACAGCAAGCTTTGCTAGAACAAACACATGCAGCTACTGATTCCAATTATGAAAGTGGATGGAGAAAAAAAAGGTGCTTCTTTTGGGAGGCTCCTGTCAAATTGACAAGCTAAAGAAGTCACTCATCTCTCGTTAGCACTGTTAACACTGCTTGAATGTCTATTTCTAAGTAAATGATATGTTCTAACAAGCATTTCTTCTCTGGATGGATGTAATGTGTATATTCTGACTATTCATGTTAGTAAAACTGTTTCAATGGTACAGAAAAAATGACTAGAATGTGGATAGGCTACAAACAGCTTAATTTGAAAGTCACAAGAACACATCATTGCAATACACAGACAATCTGTCTCAAAACATGTTGGGCCTTTTAAAAGTGTTCATAGTCTTAGAAAAGTGGAGAAGAATTAGGGACTTAAAGTGTTTGGCAAGTCATTAAGTGGCTCCAGTGCTCTGCTTCCTCCTCTGTCTGTCTCCTTAGTAAGTAATGTCACTTCCTCATTCAGCTTTCAGTCCCCACCCCACTGACCCGGTCCATCAATCAACCTTCAGGGGACCAAGAACGGAGACACTGCCGACTCCCTGCTCAGATGTTCTGTTTGGCTGCCTCGTTCTGCAGCTCTGAACCCATGCCCTTCTCTATTACTCATCACAGTGTGCTTACATCACATCGCTGTTGCCACACCCACTGTTTCTCTTCATTTTTTCTCTGCATCTCCAATGCTCTAATACTTTAAGATAACTTTTGAAAACGGATTGTACTTTAGGACAGTGCAACATGTAGCCCAAGACAATGGGACAACAATCCGGCTTGCCTTTAGCATAACTTAAATGATGAAAGATTATGTATAGTCAAAATATAGATATATTTAGCCTTCCCTTGGTAAATCCCAAAGTAGAATGTACCTGTTTCCCTGATATCTATTGCTTGAGTAGGGCATCCTAAATTTGAAAGAGAAAATCCTATCCATCTGGTTTAGACAAAAGATGAAAAAGGTAAAATAGAAAAGGAAATGATTCTGAGTAATCTTCAGGCATAAACCTTTTTACTGATGCAAAAAAGCTTACACCTCAAAACAAATATTGTTCCAGAATTTGGCAAGCATGGGTAGGGGAACAATGGATTAGGAACCTCCCCGCAAGATGAGCAATAACCAAGAGTGCTAAACTCTTAATATTCTGGCACTGGACTGTCAGGGTGATTACACATGGGTCCTAGATAAAGATGAATGTTTTACCTGTCATAAAATCAATACTTTTATTCATGGAAAGTAATGGAGAGATCAGATTATAAGCTACCTACCAATTCAAATGACCTCTGTATTTGTAATATTCAGTACAATAGGAAGGGATACATTTTAGTGTCAGCAGGAGGGGCCTGCATGTATTGGTGTGTATGGGGGAACAGTGAATGATTATTCACGGGCATATGCTGATTACTATAGTTCTGTATCTGAACTTGGATAACTTTGGCTTCCCATGATATTTTCTTGAACACATTACATATATTTAAATAATGTGATCTTTCTTTGCCCTACCCATAACCATCATGGCAGGACAGCCAAGAATCCGGTATGGGTGCAAACATGAAGAAGGAGCACTGGCCAGATGGCCTTGATGGCTAGGGTTGAGCAGACCCGACTTTGCGAGTTTGGGTTCCCAACACTTGCTTCAACCAGAAATCCGTGCCAGGGTTCGGCCCAAACCAAGAAAATGTGGTTGATGGGCTGCTGAGCTTACCATCTCACCTCCCGCCTGCACTCACCCCCAACCAATCAGGAAGGGGAGTAGGTGGGGCCAGGCTGCGACGAGGATGGCCACAAGCTGGGCCAACAGCACTATGCCTGCTACAGATGATGATGGGGGGGCTCTGTCAGGGTCTACTATGGAAGATGATGGAGGGTTCTGTCGCAGTCTGCTATGGAAGATGATGGGAGGGCTCTGTCAGGGTCTGCTAAGGAAGATGATGGAGGGCTCTGTCACAGTCTGCTATGGAAGATGATGGGGATCCCTGTTACAGTCTGCTAAGGACGATGATTGGGGGCCCTGTCACAGTCTGCTTTGGAAGATGATGGGGGGGCTCTGTCACAGTCTGCTAAGGAAGATGATTGGGGGCTCTGTCACAGTCTGCTATGGAAGATGATGGGGGCCCTGTCACAGTCTGCTTTGGAAGATGATGGGGGAGCTCTGTCAGGGTCTGCTATGGAAGATGATGAAGGGCTCTGTCACAGTCTGCTATGGAAGACAATGGGGATCCCTGTCACAGTCTGCTATGGAGGATGATGGGGGCCCTGTCACAGTCTGCTATGAAAGATGACGGCGGGTTTAGCTACACATTCTGCTATAGGGATGATGGGTGTTATTTTTTGTCACTTTCCCTTGTCACTTGGAAACAACTTTTTGTCACTTTCCTATGTTTTATTGAATGCCACTTGACTGGCATTCATTAAAGCTAAGAAAGTGACAGTGGGGTTCCTACTTAACTATTTTTACTTTTAAAAAATGTGGGGTCCTGCCCAAAGGCTACCAGCGCAGGCACCAAGCAAAAGAGATTGTAACCCAGGTCTCAGAGGCCACGCTATTGGCAGCTCTTGTCCCTGCAAGTTACAAGCCCTTATGCGATTTGGTATGGAACTGGACCCTTTGGTATTGCACACCAATTTGCACCGGGCTCTTCCACACCACAAAAAAATATATTTATTGTTCTAAATTTCAATTATACTCACCTGTCCCCGCCTTCCATCTTCTGTCCCCCGCCAGATGCCGTCTTCCTCAGGTCTGACAGGTTTTCTTTGTCCCACATCATCTCACCTTCCTTTTTCAGGACCCCCTCCAATGTGTAGGTGTGGCAGCACCGTCTGTCAGAAGCTGGCAGCGGTGCCGCCATTTGAATGAAGGGGGGAACATAGGTTCTGCCTTCTATCATCCTCGCTACCTAGCAAGGGACTGAGGTCAGGCCTGGGGAAGCCGGCTTTCATACTTGGAGAAGTAGCCACCATGGAAACTACCTGATATCATTGCTGACATCACAGAAGGGGTAGAGCCTAGAGGGGATTATCCTGTGCAACTCCTTTAGCCCCCTCCCCTTTTGTGACATTGGGGAGATTCCAGAGAGGCCTGTCTCTTAATAAAAGGCATTGGCTCTTTTTCACATAGAACTGGGGAAAATAAGGCACCTTTCTATTTGTTTCCGGTAAAAAATATGGTTAGAAAGGTACAGTATAATTATTGTCACATACAAAAAAAGAGAAAAGAAGTTGGCCGTTTCAAACCCTTCACACATAAAACCTAGCCCAAGGTACTTGAAAAATATTTATACACAAACTCATTCTGTGCATTTTCATTAAAAATTAGACCACAATCACCATAATGTAAAAGTTTTTTAAATAGTGTATGAACTTGCTTTAATTATTAAAAGGCAGGGCCTCTCTGGAATCTCCCTGACATCAGCTATGATGTCACAAAAGGGAAGGGACTTCGAAGGGTTGCACAGGAAAATCCCCCTATGATGTCAGGGACATTCAATGGAGGCCACACCTCCAAGTATAAAAGTTGGCTCCCCCAGGCATTCCCGTAAGTCTCTTACTGGGGAGTGAGGATGAAAGAAGGGAGAACATTGTTTCCGATGGCTGGTGCCCCCATATTTACAGGCTGAAGGGGGAGAAGGTGCAGAACCAAGAAAACCCGCCAAGGAAGATGGCGCCAGCAGGGGACAGAAGATGGAAGACAGGGACATGTGGCTCTAAGTTAAATTAGGCTGGTTTCACAATCACACCAGCATGGCTGCTGAGAGCTCACGCTTTCGGCAAGCACCCTGCATCTGCCTGTGAAAAGCTGCCCATAGTAATCTATGGGCACTTTCACATGTAAATCGGGTGTTTGCGGAACACTCTGCAAAAGCCCTGCCAGCAGCATCCTGAGGGTGCAGTGCTAGCTGTGAGTGGACAGTGCTAGGAAAGAATTCCCCCACACGCTAACACCAGATTGTGGGGTGCTCTGCAATCGCTGTAGTGTGAAACCAGCCTTAAGAACAATAAAATATTTTTGTACGGTGCCTTATTTTTTAACTTAGGATGATGGTAAGGGGTTTAGGGGACCCCTATACCAGTTCACCATGGTCAGGAGCCAGCCAAGCACCTGCCGGTTGAAATGACAAATTACCCGCCCCCCTATTTGGGGCATCAGGGGTGTGAAATGGCTGGTGTCCATTGGTGTGGAGAGCTCCAAGCTCATACCAAACAGCATAAGGGCTGGTAACTTGCAGGAACAAGGACTGCCAATAGTGCAACCTCTGAGCCCTGGGTTACAAGCCGTTATGCTTGATTCCCAGTCTAGTACACTTTGGGGCGAGGGGACCCCACATTTTTTTAAATGAAAAAAGTAAGAGACATAAAAAAACAATAAAGAGCAACCCAATTACCACTTTCCCGGCTTTAATGAATACCGGTTAGGTGGCATTTATTAAAACATTTTGTGGGAAATTTCCTGAAAAATGAATTTAAAAAAAAAGGAAAAATGTGTTCAGCCAAAAATGGCTTGCAAGAATCACATGAAAATGAAAAGGCAAAAAAGCAGGATTTTTCATAGAAAAAACAGTGAGAGGCCCTAAATCAGGCCAATAAGGGCTATGGGGGGGGTTCTTAATATTTTTTTTAATAAAGGATAAATATTAGTTCTGTCCCTTTCACATTTTGTGCAGTGCAATCACCCTGGTGTTACCACAAATTCGCCCTCTGACATCTGTGAAAAAATATTTTATTTATTTTTCAGTTTATTTTTAATTTATTTATGTATTTTTTTTTTTGCTTTGTGTGATTATTCGGAGTACTTTCCCTACCCCACCCCATTTTGTGCAGGGAAATCTCCCTGATGTTACGCCTTGATTTGCTCTCTGACACCCATTAAAAAATGAATATTCATAAAATATATATATATATATATATATATATATATATATATATATATATTTAATTTATTTATGTATTTATTTAATTCTTTGTTTCTGAGTTTATTTGGAGTACTATTCCTACCCCATTTTGTGCAGGGCAATCGCCCTGGTGTGCCGCCCCCATTTGCAGCCCCCTAACCCTTGCTATCCCACTTTTACAGCCATTTTTGGGCCCCCAAGTTTGGGTCCCCATTAATTTTAATGGAGTTCAGGTCCAGTTCAAGTCTGGGGCCCAAACTGAACTTTGGGCGAACTTGTTGAACTCAAACGTCTATGGGCCCGCTCATCCCTACTGAGGGCCTGATACCTGCTTGCAGTATTACAGTATTACTGTCAGTACTAATGATGAATGACGCTGCCCCAAGGCTGCTTTGCATTGGGGCACAATTCAAACTAGTGAACTAGCCATTACATATAAGTGGGTAGACATCCATGCAAAATATTGTCTTGGGAGTGCCCCCCATAACCTATAATGAAATGGCTAGCTCCCTTGTTTGAACTTCAGCCATCACATATAGGTAAAGGTGAGGAGCAGGCTCTATACAGCCTATATTTTTTGTTTTGCACTATATTGTGTCGTTGAATGTGAAAGTCTCTTCAAACTTGGTGAACAGTTATCCAAAAGAAATCAGTAAATTAATCAGTGAAGCTTGTCTCGTCAGATATATTGTACACAGTTTACAGAGCATGCAATAATTTATTTTAATTCTTTTACTTTTATTAGGAAACTGCTTCAGAAGCCAGGGCACATCACCGATATGTTGACTTCTATAGCTTAAATATACCCTTAACCCTGGTGGGTTACCAATACAATTTGTTTACTTGGACAGCAAAAAAGAATAAACTGTATATTTCTGATCTGATTTGTTGGTGGCCTTTTTGTGCATAGTTATGCTTGTTCAGAGGGGTGAACAAGAATAACCCTGATTCTGTCTAAAACCACAAATATGTACTGACTGTTAATACATCATGTGAAGGTAGAGGCACATGCCTCAGGTCTTTACTTTAAAAGAGGTCAGCGTTCACAGGCCCACATACTTTATGTGATGAATGAAATGAGGAAATAGGAGACACTAAAGGGGACCAAGCCCTTTGAATTGTACTGCCTTTAGGTAAAATTTTAATCAGATAAAGCACAGGGCACTTAATCATAATCAGAAAACATTGACATGCTATTTGTGTATGTTTACATTATATCAAGAAAATCAAAACAAAGCATTAATTAATAAACCTAAAAAGTCCGATTTGGGTACCCGAAATTGACCCGAACCCTATTGAAAACATTTTTTGTAAAATGGGTGTAGTAAGGGGTAGAGGGCTGCAAAATAGGGTCCATAACAGAGCAAAAGAAATAAAAAACAAATAAAATAACAAAGTTTAAACCTGTGTCAGTGGTCCAGGGAGAGACAGTATGAGTATGAGTATGGAAGAAGTATACACTTACAGTTACTGACACTACCCTGAAAAGGGCATTTATTTAAAATGACTGTCTGTCCCTCGCTATATGAGCCCCTTCCTACCTACCTGTCTTGAAAAGGACAGATAATAATTTTTATCTGTCCCTAACTGATCCTCACTGCAGCTACAGCCTCTCCCTATCTAACTTACCTAGCAGTAACTGTGCGAATTGGGCATTGCTGTGGTTGCTATGGGCTAAAAGCTGGTTGCTCAGCAGCCCATTAACCAGCTTTACTGTTCAGCTGAAACCGAACACCCCGATCACATAGAGCGCTGGAGGAGAGCCCACACATGCACGGTAACACATATGCGAGTTAAGTCTGTTGGGAGTTTCTTGGGGTTTCATACAAATTGGGATGCTCCCCGGACAAGGAACAAAGCCCAGGAGAGTAAAAATCCTGGGTGTAGCACAGCTTTACTCCAGCTTTCCTACAGGTCCTTGTAATAACTAAAAATGGGACTTTTTAATGGTCTAAAGTCACATTTTGCCACCCTGAACTATACATTCATCTGTATTTAAGAAAAAAGTATCAATATATATATATATATATATATATATATATATATATATTGCATTTTAAGGAAGACACTGCTTCAACTGAAATATGTCACATACACGATTGCCAGAAAAAACACCTCTCCTTTTAGTCTGCAGCCACCTGTAATTTTCTAAACTTCTCAAGAAGCCAACAGCAAGTACATTGTGTACAGACACCCTATAATTCACATGCTGCTTCACTACAATTGACTTTCTGCCATCTTAAATGTCTCAAAAAGCTTTATTCCAAATTACAGGAATCACCTAAGTGTGGGATAAAACATGAGCCCTAAACAAGATCCTCCAAACAAACTGAGAAGTGAGATAAGATTTGTTATAATGTTTGCAATAAACAGAACTGCATGTTCTTCTATTCTAAAAGAAGACAAGAAGGCATTTAAGTACTGATTGTACTTCCTGCGGCCCTGACTACAGACAACTACCTTCCTGAAAGTGCACCAAATGGCTGAGGCCATCTCTTTCTTTATGTCCTCTTTCTCCCCTTAAAATGAACATGGACAATTCAGAAATGACCATTCCCCATCATCTAACACCCCTCCCCCCTAACACCACAATTTCTGCAAATAATCTTAAAATAACTGCAACGCCCCAAACTTAATGCCTAGGTGTCATTCTGGACTCTCCTTGGTCACCTCCTTCAGGACTTCTCCTGTACCTTTTCACCTTTCTGGAATGCACTTCCCCATCAATCTGTTACTCTCCAATGCTCCAAGCTTTTAAAAATACCCTGAAAACTCACTTCTTTAGAAAAGCATATAACTTGGCTTAAGCAAATCCTATAACAATTACAGGGAAAATGCCACCAAACTAAAGCTCCACCACTTATGACCCCCCCCCCTTTTGTCTCCACCTCTTATCCTTTAGACTGCAAGCTCTTAAGGGCAGGGCTCCTTCCTATTGTTTCCTGTTCTCATATCATTTGGTCTGAACTTTGTACCATCTAGTATATAATGGTCTCTGTACTCTTTTTCAGAGTGAGGGAACCTACTACCAGTTTTGGTAGTAAGTTTATAGCCAAAGCAGTGCTGAGCCTGCTTTGGCTATAAAAATAAATAACAAGGTTTAATTGACTAGTGCAGGCCATTCCCTTCAGGAATCTTCAGGAGCAGTGCCTCTATTTTCCAACCTGCCTCCCTGACCACGACTGAAAGCTTAGTCAGCCAATCTGAGCTCTGATTTGCTAACTTAGTGGTCAGTCTCCCTGTCGCTGCCACTGCACGGATACTGCCGTTAGCACCACTGAGGTGAGCCTTATCCAAGCTAAACTTAGCAGCAGCAGAGCAGTGGAGCAGCAGGGTCCAGCTGTGACTGGGATTTCGTTTTGAGAGCTCACATGGCCTTTGAATAGTAACAGCTGACAGCTCTTGGAGGCTGACTCTGTAAGTGGCTGCTTGGAAGTGGTGAGTTAAAGCAGGAGTTAAAAGCAGAAGTGCTGAAGCTGTAAGTATCTGCCTTTGATTTCAGATTGTTATTTTAAGTGTTGTAAATTCTACACTTGGTGTTCCCACAAATTGATACAATGGCTTCCATGCCTAACAATGCTGTCCAGTGTACATCTTGTGCTATGTATGCACTTTTTGATCAATCGGTCGATGGTGGATATATATGCCCCGGATGTCTGCGAATCGCTGATTTGGAAGCCGTCATTCACGATCTAAATAAGCAATTGCCAACACTGAGAGACATTGTTATCATGCAAAAGAGTCTGGATCTCACTGAGCTGGATCTCAATGGGTCAGGGGAGGGTGGTAGTATGGGGGGAGAGGAAAAGCGGGAAAATAAGGCAGCTAGCTGGATAACAGTTAGAAGGCAGGGTAGGGGTAAAAGTTACAGGGAGGCTAGTCCTGAACAGGCACCTCCAAACAAGTTTGCCCAGTTGGCAGATGAGGAGGATGTTAGCTCAGGGATGGCACAGCTGCAGCAAGACACATCTGTCGGCTCCAGTAAGGAAGGGAGGGGAAATGGGAGAACAGGGCAGGCAAGACAGGTGCTGGTAGTGGGTGACTCTATTATTAGGGGAACAGACAGGGCAATCTGTCACAAAGACCGGGATTGCCGAACAGTGTGTTGCCTTCCTGGGGCAAAAGTACGGCATGTAGCGGAGCGGGCTGACTGATTGTTGGGAGGGGCTGGTGTGAACCCAGCGGTCATGGTGCATATTGGCACAAATGACATAGGAAGAAGTAGGTGGAAGGTCCTTAAAAATGATTTCAGGGACTTAGGCCGTAAGCTTAAGGCAAGGACCTCAACTGTAGTATCCTCAGAAATACTACCAGTACCAAGAGCCACACCAGAGAGGCCGTGGGAGATTAGAGAGGTAAACAGGCGGCTCAAAAATTGGAGTAAAAAGGAGGGGTTTGGGTTCTTAGAGAACTGGGCTGACTTCACAGTGGGCTACAGGTTCTTTGGCAGGGATGGGTTGCACCTCAATGGGGAGGGTGCATCTGTTCTGGGGGAGAGGATGGCTAAAAGTTAGAGGAGTGTTTAAACTAAGCACTGGGGGGGGGGGGAGGGTAAAAGCTATTACAAAGGGGAAGTTAGGAAAGAAAGTGACAGTGGGTGTAGACATGAAACTGGGGGTGGAGAGGGGGGGGGTTAGCACATCTAGCTGGAATAAGGGCAATATAGAAAATTATCAAAATTGTCATAAGCATGCTTACAAATGCTAGAAGCTTGCCTAATAAAATGGATGAACTAGAACTGATAATAATAGAAGAACAATATGATATAGTGGGGGTAACAGAGACCTGGCTGGATGAAAGCTATGACTGGGCAGTACATTTACAGGGATACTGTGTGTTTAGGAGGGACCGTAATGAACGCAAAGGGGGTGGAGTCTGCTTAATTGTAAAATCCTCTCTACAGCCTGCTCTGCGGGAGGATATATGTGAGGGGAATGATCATGTGGAGTCTGTATGGGTAGAAATACATGGAGGGAGAAACAAAAATAAAATACTGATGGGGGTTTGCTATAAACCTCCAGATATATCCGAATCCATAGAAAATATGATGCTAAGGCAAATAGATATAGCCGCTAAACTAAATGAGGTAGTGATTATTGGGGACTTTAACTACCCAGATATAGACTGGGATGCTGAAACATGTGTTTCGCATAAAAGTAATAGTTTTTTATCTAAAACAAAAGATGGCTACGTTTCCCAACAAGTACAAGCGCCAACAAGGGGGAAAGCCATATTGGACCTAATACTAACCAATGTACCAGACAAAGTAATAAAGGTACAGGTTGGGGGACACCTTGGAAGCAGTGATCATAATATCATTAATTTCCAATTAGCAGTCACTAGGGTGCCTTATCAAAAAGGCAAAGTTTGACCAACTTAGAGATGCCCTACACTGCATTGACTGGGAAAATGTCCTTAAAAACAAAAGCATGGACGCTAAATGGGATACTTTCAAAGGAATACTTAATTTTCATTGTGACAGATATATACCTTACAGGAATAAAACTATTAGACACACATGTAAACCGATGTGGCTAAATGAAAAGGTTAAGGGGGCAATAAACAACAAAAAAAAGGCATTTAAACGTTTAAAGCAGGAAGGGACAGCGGAAGCATTAAAAAACTATAAAGAAGAAAATAAACAATGTAAACAACAGATAAGGGCAGCTAAGCTGGAGACAGAAAGACTGGTCGCGTAAGAGAGTAAAACTAACCCCAAATTATTCTTTAGCTACATAAACCGTAAAAGGTACAAACCTGAGGGTGTGGGCCCCCTGAAAAGCAAGGAGGGGACCCCTATAGAGGGAAATGAGGAGAAAGCAAATTTGCTTAACAACTTCTTTGCTTCTATATTCACAAAAGAATTTGACATGCCGAGTGAAATGCAGGGGAATAACCGAAACCCTCCATTAAATGTCACTGGTCTAACCAAGGAAGAAGTCCAGCACCGTCTCAAGCAGATAAAAATCGATAAATCACCGGGACCAGATGACATACATCCTCGTGTTTTAAGGGAGTTATGTACAGTAATAGACAAGCCGTTATTTCTAATATTTGTGGATTCCATAACTACAGGGTCTGTTCCAAGGGACTGGCGCTTGGCAAATGTGGTGCCAATATTCAAAATGGGATCTAGGGGGGAACCGGGGAACTACAGACCGGTAAGCTTATCATCTGTGGTGGGCAAGCTGTTTGAAGGTTTCTTAAGGGATACTATCCTTATTACTCCATATCAGCATGGATTTATGAGGAATCGCTCCTGCCAGACAAACCTAATCAGCTTTTATGAGGAGGTAAGTTCAAGATTGGATCAGGGGGAGCCATTGGATATCATATATCTTGACTTTTCTAAAGCATTTGATACTGTGCCACATAAAAGGCTGGTACAAAACATGAGAATGCTTGGACTAGGGGAAAACGTGTGCAGATGGGTGGGAAATTGGCTTATTGATCGGAAGCAGAGGGTGGTTATCAATGGTACACGCTCAGATTGGGTCACTGTTACTAGTGGAGTACCACAAGGGTCAGTTTTGGGACCAATTCTCTTCAATATATATATATATATATATATAAATGACATTGGGTATGGATTAAACAGTAAAGTCTCAATCTTTGCAGATGATACTAAGCTGAGTAAAGTAATTAAAATTAAAGAGGACAGCAGGCAGCTACAAACAGATTTAGATAAATTGGAAGCATGGGCAGTTAAATGGCAAATGAAGTTTAACACAGATAAATTGCGCATGGGAAGGAGAAATCTGTGTCATAATTACACACTAAATAAAGAAACACTTGGTAAAACAACAATGGAAAAGGACCTAGGGGTTTTAGTTGACAATAAGCTCAACTGTAGTAATCAATGCCAGGCAGCTGCTGCCAAAGCAAATAGGATCATGGGGTGCATCAGGAGGGGTATAGGTGCTCATGACCAGAGCATCATTTTACCCCTGTACAAGTCACTGGTCAGACCCCATATGGAATACTGTGTACAGTTCTGGGCACCTGTGCTTAAGAAGGACATATCAGAACTGGAGCGCGTTCAAAGAAGGGCAACAAAGTTAATAAAAGGAGTGCGGGGGCTAGAGTACCCTGAAAGATTGTCCAAGATAGGTTTATTTAGTCTAGAAAAAAGACGATTGAGGAGTGATCTAACAACTATGTATAAATATATTCGGGGTCAATACAAAGATCTGTCCCACAATCTATTTATACCCCGGAGTGTAACCATAACCCGAGGGCATCCACTAAGGTTAGAGGAAAGGTGCTTTCTCCACCCACATAGGAGGGGATTCTTCTCTGTAAGAGCAGTGAGACTATGGAACTCGCTGCCAGAGGAGGTAGCAATGATGGATACAGTAAAAACGTTCAAAAGTGGCCTTGATGCCTCCCTGGCATGTAATAACATTTCCAGCTATGGCTACTAGACCACTGGAAGGAGTTAAACAGGCTGAACTGGATGGACTAAAGTCTTTATTCAGCCTTACATACTATGTTACTATGTTACTATGTTATGTTACTATGTTAATGTAGTAGGAGTACTTTAAAACTTTTGCAAATAGGTTACTATAATTATCGATTAATTTAAAAAACATGCAAGCTTTGAACTGCAGTTTGATCAATGGTTGTAAATGGAGCTTCTACCAGGTACTCTCTGCCCCCATTTAAATCATTAAATGCCAAGTACATAAAATTAAAATAGCTGCATCTCCGCCGTTAACTGTCAGCGACGTAAATTTCACGTGCCTGGCATTTTCACAATTTAAAGCCAAAAAAAACACAGCTCACTGCCACCACAACTTTCCTCTTCCTCTGGGGGGGGTCCTCCAATCCTGACTTGGGGATCTTAAGCAGGGCAGAGATCACCGATTCTCTGCCCTCCATGCTGACTTCTGTAATTTCCCTCCCCAAGTGTGCCGGTATAGAATATCCCTCCCTGCAGTGGGAGCGGAGGGCCAACCCTCTGCCCTACTCCCAGCTTCAGCCACTCCCTTTGGCTGTTAGAGCAGCGCTCATCTGATATGGGACAGCATCTGGCGATGGAAGGGTGTAAGAAGTAAAAAAAACACACATATATGTATGTGTGTGCTTTTACCCCTAACCATTTGTGAACTGGTAAGGGGTCCTTGAGACGACAACAAGCGGGTGAATTGCTATAACTCCCCTGCCCCATTACCTGCATCCTTAAAGGCCAGGCGGGTGTAGATGAGCCCAGTGCATATGTGGGCTAGTAGCCTTAAGGGCTGGGGGCCTGACACTCTGCTTCTTCGCCCTAGTCTACCAGCCTCCATAGCTGGTGCCTGGGCTGGGAGACGTCATGTTTTAATTTTTTTTTTTTTAAGGGTTTAACCCTTAATTTTTTTTTAAAAACCTTGGGCCCCTCCCCTGGAATGGAACTTTTGCACACAATAGGGTTGATTCAGAGACAGGTACGTCTGGGCTTTCATATGTGTCTGTGTATGTTTTTGTGTCTGTGTGGCCTTTTTTTTGTTTTTTACGTTCGTTTTTCCATGCATATGTTCGTTCCCGCTAATGTGTATATGCACTTTCGATGGACGGATCTAAATCGGATCATTTGCGTTAGTTCGGATAATTTACACATCAAAATCTGATATTTTGCATTCATTCAGATAACTTTCATTATTGGGATGGGCTTGCATCTGATTCAGAGAGCTGATTGCGGTTTTGTGGAGGAATATGAGCACCTTCAGCTCCAGGGCATTGCATGTGTCATCAGGGCCGAGGCCAGATTGCACCGGCGATCGCATGATGTTGAGTTGTTCGAGCTGACCTGACTTAACCGTGCTTCCCTCCATAAGTTGTATAGTGAGCTGCGGCCATGGTTAGCCCGCACCACAAGGAAGGGGCAAGCAATTTCAGGTATGACCAAGATGCTTGGCTGCCTGCAATTTTTGGCGAACAGCTAGTTCCAGAGCCTGGGTGCCCTCTCCGTGGGGATGTCCCAGCCTACGCTGAGCCGCGCGCTATCCAAGTTTTTGGATGGCATGGCTACCATTAGTCCAAAATTTATTTCCTTTCCGGACGGCATGGTAGCCTGGAACGTGCTTAAGTTGGGTTTTTATAATATCGCCGACATGCCCAACGTTATGGGTGCGATTGATTGCACCCACGTTGCATTGGTCCCTCCCACAGCCGACAAGTACATATATAGGTAAGGTAATGATGTAATTTTGTTATATAGTTTAGCCAAACTGTATTGTAACTATCTATTAAGCCCTCCTTGTAAAGTGTCCCTGTGAGACACTTTCCAATGTATACCTTAATCCCTCCTTGTAAAGTGTCCCTATGAACCATTTTACAGTGTATACCTTAATCACTCCTTCTCAAGTGTCCCCGCAAAATGGGCCACTCACTGTCCAAGCAGTGGTGGCCCCGGACATGCGGTTCCTTAGTGTCCTCGCCAGGTATCCAGGCTCATCCCATGACGTGTATATCTTGCGGAGCTCAGGATTATTCTGTCGGTTTGAGTCTAGGTGGATGGTTCCTTTCCTCAAATTATGACATTCCCTTTTCACTGTATGCCTATGAATATAGTTGATGAGCCATGTCTTAACCTATGGCTGTTTTTTCCCCTTGATGACATGTTAAACCGGAACTTCACTATGATTTTTTGAAAAGCACAAACCCTTAAAAACTGATTCCCCACCATTTCCACCTAATATATTTCTAGTTTTTAGAAAATTACTTATTATTTTTTCCCCCACTGGGCTGCAACTCTGTTCATGACTTTAGGATAGGTGCGGCGCCATCTTTGCTCAGATGCATCACACTTACTGAGGAGAGCGGGATAAAGTGCAGGGGGCGGGTTATAGCTGTGCTTTGGTCAGACATAGCAGAGCTGGGGTCCGGGAAAGGTCAGAAATCCCAGAATGCAGAGCAGCACAGTCAGAAGGCACTTCCTGTTTGCAGGCTGTCTGATATTCCCTGAGCCGCCATCTTGGATGTTTAAAGGCTCATAACATGCAGTAGATTCTGGTAGTTTTTTTTTTTATGTGAGTAATCTGTATGTACAGGATGTGGGTAACATATAAGATAGGCTCTTATTCAGAATGAACGACCGCTTTAAACAATATTGTTGTTTCGAATGTGTAATTAATGTAAGTATTTAATTATTCTTTCAGGGGATTCCGGCTATCCTCTTCTTCCCTGGCTCCTGGCGCCCCCGTCCTTCGGCCACAGAATGAGGCACAGGAGGCCTACAATCGGTCACACAGAAAGACCCGGGCCGTAGTCGAGAGGGCATTTGGGCTGTTCAAAACCCGCTTCCGGTGTTTGGACCATACCGGGGGGGGGGGGGTACTCCAATATGACCCCAACAAGGTCATAGACATAATCCTGGCATGTTGTGTTCTGCATAACTTTGCCATTATGCAGCGTGTCCCCCGGTATGTGGATCTGCCCCCCTCACCACCCAGCCAGGAGGCAGATGAGCAGTACACTGGCACAACTAGTGCCTCTGGGCAAGCAGTGCGGGCCAATGTAATAACCACATATTTTAGCCTAAAATTTGGTTTCTTTGTTTGTTTATGTTATTTTGTTATTTTAAATATGATTTGCCTTTGTGAAGCCTTTGTCTTTATTTTTTTAAAAAGTAATGACTTAATTACTAAAAAATTGACACCTGATTTGAGCCTCATGCAGTTTATCTTCGCATGTTTGTTCTTAAAAACCTTCATTAATCTCAAAAAAACCAAAACATTAATGCATCAACTTAGTCAAGAACAGCTAAAGTCCCATTCAATATATTTTATTGAAATATGTACATTTTTAGTTGAAGGGCACTCGCAGACTCAAAATGTACATACATAGTAAAACATAAATATACATTTGGGCAGACTCCAGGCTGAAGTATCACTGCCCAACAACACAAAGATAGTTGCGCAGGAATACATAGGGCCACATACACACCCTCTCCTGCTTGGCCACATTTGCCACCGACACAGGTGGAAAGCAGCCATACCTATGCCACATCCACGCCTGTAATTTCGTGGCCCACCCAGACAATTACCCCCAGTCCTAATGTCAGTCCAGTCCAATCTTTGCCATGGGCAAATGTAGTTGTTGCACACCCAAGAATGTCCCCCAATATTGCCAACAAACAGGATGAGCCAGCCACCATTTGATTAGGCCCAAGCCTGCAGCGTGGCAGCTTGAGCGGCAGCTTCAGTGAGGCTTTAGCTCAATCATTGGCAAGCGGGGTATGTCAGCACTCTAATGAGCTATATGGGCGAATTCAAAATCAAACCAGCAAAGCCATAAACAGGCAATCTTGGTAACGCTCACCAGACAGGTAAATAGAGTGGGGATGTAGAGGAAAGATGTGGATGCAGATACAGGTCAAATAGGTCTTAATATGCATGTTGCCCATAAAAACCTTGTGGTGGGCCTTGGAGGTGTCCCAACACCTGGGCATGTGTGGCATTCATAATCTGCCACTGTTTCAGCATCTGTCTATTGCTTGTTCTAAATTCCTCGAGCATGGCAGTGAAGTTATTATTTAAGGTGGCCATTTGTCCTGCCATCTGTGTGCTTAAGTTGGCCATTTGTTCAGACATCTGGCTGCTTAAGTTGGCCATTTGTTCAGACATCTGCCTGTTGCTCGTCCTAAATTCAGTCAGTATGTTGGTGAATGTATTATTGAAATTTTCGAATTGTGCAGTGATCTGCTCTGTGGTTCGTTGAGTCACCTGCCGAAAGTAACGGCTGTCATGGCGCCATGCTGACTCCAGGATCGGCACGCGCTTCCCCTGGGAAACTGGTCTACGTTGTTGACTACGTCTTCCAATTCCCCGGGTTTGAGCGCCTGCAGATGCTGGTGCTCTAGGGTGAGCAACAGTCCTGCAACCTCTGCAGCAGAGCTACCACTGGGGACTGTAGGCTCAGTCTCAGCCTGCTGCCCACGATGGGCTGGCAGCATGCGTCTAGCTTCACTCTGCTGCAGAGGATTTGGTGCAGTAGGATGCTGGGACAGTGGCAGATTAGGTTCCAGCGGGGTCATTTCAGAAGGTCCCATCAAGCTGGCATCCTCCTCCTCCATCTCCTGGATTTCATCCATCAGTGTATGGGTCTGTTGTTTCAGTTTGGGCCCTAAATATATTTGTTAGGCAAATTAGTCATGTGCATTCACATGCATCAGCAGTTTCAGCAAAGTCCACTTACCCTATATATCTGTTCCTGGGTCCTAGGCAGCAGGGAAGTAGACGGCGTGCTCAAACTGGAGGAGGCTTCCACACTTGCAGAGGCTGGATGATGGGCTAGATTTAAAAGTAAAAGGCACGTAAACACACAAACATTCATTGATGAGCTGGATTACTACATATGCTTTATGTAGACCTTTTCCTGACCCCAGATCAAGTTTGTCTGACCAAAGCACAGCTACAACCCAAGTGGTATAAAGACAAAGAAGTAAGTGTTGTCTATTATTGACTATATTCACATAACAGGCAGTGCTTTGGTAAGATAAAGAGTTTAATAGTGAGCATAAGTACTGTCCAAGGTCGTGTATGGCCTGCAAACCTTTTAAATGACCATTTACTACTGCACCCTGGCCATCAGGAATCCCATTCCTCAGACATAAAACACCCGGCTAAAATAGTAACCTCCCCTCAAAGCCACTCCCTTGGGGCATGTGTTCATATGGGCCTGTGAGCCTCATTTCAGACATTTCCAATAGTTCACATTCAAACAAACATTACTAACCTGCAGGAATGTATGGATGTCCGTGTCCCGTCTGCCTAAGAGGCCCTCTAATGCGACGAGGTGTATTAATGCCAGCACCATCTTCTCTGCTCGAGTATATTGTATATTGGTGGTGAAGCCTCCGCCAGTTTGTAAGCTGAAAAATAGAGGTTAACAAATTTTGGTCATTGTGGTCAATACAACAAGCAGCAAAATGCACAACTCAAATATGTACCTGTGATTGCTCTGTTTATTCAGTTTCTGCACGTGCTGCATACTTTAGGTCAGATATTTCGCGCTGTATCTGCTCCACATCTTTCCTCTCGTCCCCCGCTGCATTGACCTGTCTGGTGAGCTCCTCCAAGATTTGGGTCTTTCTCATTTTGCTGGTTGATTTTGAATGTCACCATATAGCTCATCATAATGAAGTGTGAGGCCACTTGCCAATGCGAGAGTTTGGGCCTCACCAAACCTGCCACTCAACTGGCCTCGCCGCAATGTTCGGCCTAATGCTTGCTCTTCTGGCTCATCTATGTTTGTTGGCAATTCGGGGGACATTCTGGGCTGTCTCTGTGGTGATGAAATGGGTGACACGTGGCTTGAAAATGACTGGACTGGACTTGCAATAGGACTGGGGGTCCTTGCCTGGGTGGCCACAGAACTTTTAGGCATGGATGTGGCATATGTATCTTTGGTTTTCACCTGTGCCATGGCAAATGTGGCCGAGGAGGAGAGGCAGGGCTGGCTGGGCTGGCTGGGCTGGGGCTTCGGGCCCACTGGCTCTTAGTGGGTTTGCCACTGGTGCTCCTTTGGCCATGTGATGTGCTGGCACGTGGAGCTGGAGAGGCAGTGCTGGTTGGGCTGGAGCTTCGGGCCCGCTGGCTCTTAGTGGGCTTGCCACTGGTGCTCCTTTGGCCATGTGATGTGCTGGCACGTGGAGCAGGAGAGGCAGTGCTGGCTGGGCTGGTTCTTCGGGCCGGCTGGCTCTTAGTGGGCTTGCCACTGGAGCGCCAGTTATGAAGGGATGTGCTAGGGCGGGGAGGAGGAGAGGGTGTTTTTTGTGGGCTTGGGCTTCTCACTCTCTGCTTCTTTGTGGCCTTGTACGTCGTCGTACCTGCCTGCTTGGTGCCTTCTTCTTTGATGCTCCGTCCTTGCCTTTGGTTGTTGGTTTTGATGTTCCTTGTTGGCCACTTTGGCTGCGCGTTTCCCACACCTTGCTAGTCGCTTGGTGTGACCGAGTGGTCGGACGGGAGGAAGAAGTCTCCTCATGTCGCTGGGCCCTTTTGCTGGCGGCCTCCTTTGCTGGTGTTGCCTTATCGCTCTGTTTTTTTTGGTGCCATGCTGACAATCTGAAAGAGAATGAGCTGTGTGTCCATGACCCTTTAAATACTAATGACTGGGTATGACGCTTACGCGTTTGCGCACGCGTGCGTATGGCCGTTCGTCCGGGCGTGCGGAACCCGGAAACCGCTGGGGCATTACTTATCTGCTGCGGACAAGAAACAAGATAGCTCCCACGATCTTCACCCGCCAACAACAAGAGCTGATTATGCTCGTAAGTGTATTGTAAGGACGTAGATTTGCCATCTAAATGCAGGCCTAGGCCTTAAGGAAGCGCAGGGAGAAACAGTTGTTTTCTAAACTTAGTTAAACTCCGTGCCAAACAGAAGTTAGTGCACACATGTGCGAACCAAGTCACTTGCATCTAGAAGGCTAGTTTGAGGCTAGAAATGTGTCTGGGAATGTCATTTAGTCAACTGATCTAATTGTGACAGATATTTGTATGCAGTTTGATCTAACAACTTTTTTTATTTTGTTGAAGAGTATGGCCTGCAAACCTTTTAAATGACCATTTACTACTGCACCCTGGCCATCAGGAATCCCATTCCTCAGACATAAAACACCCGGCTAAAATAGTAACCTCCCCTCAAAGCCACTCCCTTGGGGCATGTGTTCATATGGGCCTGTGAGCCTCATTTCAGACATTTCCAATAGTTCACATTCAAACAAACATTACTAACCTGCAGGAATGTATGGATGTCCGTGTCCCGTCTGCCTAAGAGGCCCTCTAATGCGACGAGGTGTATTAATGCCAGCACCATCTTCTCTGCTCGAGTATATTGTAAATTGGTGGTGAAGCCTCCGCCAGTTTGTAAGCTGAAAAATAGAGGTTAACAAATTTTGGTCATTGTGGTCAATACAACAAGCAGCAAAATGCACAACTCAAATATGTACCTGTGATTGCTCTGTTTATTCAGTTTCTGCACGTGCTGCATACTTTAGGTCAGATATTTTGCGCTGTATCTGCTCCACATCTTTCCTCTCGTCCCCCGCTGCATTGACCTGTCTGGTGAGCTCCTCCAAGATTTGGGTCTTTCTCATTTTGCTGGTTGATTTTGAATGTCACCATATAGCTCATCATAATGAAGTGTGAGGCCACTTGCCAATGCGAGAGTTTGGGCCTCACCAAACCTGCCACTCAACTGGCCTCGCCGCAATGTTCGGCCTAATGCTTGCTCTTCTGGCTCATCTATGTTTGTTGGCAATTCGGGGGACATTCTGGGCTGTCTCTGTGGTGATGAAATGGGTGACACGTGGCTTGAAAATGACTGGACTGGACTTGCAATAGGACTGGGGGTCCTTGCCTGGGTGGCCACAGAACTTTTAGGCATGGATGTGGCACATGTATCGTTGGTTTTCACCTGTGCCATGGCAAATGTGGCCGAGGAGGAGAGGCAGGGCTGGCTGGGCTGGGGCTTCGGGCCCACTGGCTCTTAGTGGGTTTGCCACTGGTGCTCCTTTGGCCATGTGATGTGCTGGCACGTGGAGCTGGAGAGGCAGTGCTGGTTGGGCTGGAGCTTCGGGCCCGCTGGCTCTTAGTGGGCTTGCCACTGGTGCTCCTTTGGCCATGTGATGTGCTGGCATGTGGAGCAGGAGAGGCAGTGCTGGCTGGGCTGGTTCTTCGGGCCGGCTGGCTCTTAGTGGGCTTGCCACTGGAGCGCCAGTTATGAAGGGATGTGCGAGGGCGGGGAGGAGGAGAGGGTGTTTTTTGTGGGCTTGGGCTTCTCACTCTCTGCTTCTTTGTGGCCTTGTACGTCGTCGTACCTGCCTGCTTGGATGTTGGTGCCTTCTTCTTTGATGCTCCGTCCTTGCCTTTGGTTGTTGGTTTTGATGTTCCTTGTTGGCCACTTTGGCTGCGCGTTTCCCACACCTTGCTAGTCGCTTGGTGTGACCGAGTGGTCGGACGGGAGGAAGAAGTCTCCTCATGCCGCTGGGCCCTTTTGCTGGCGGCCTCCTTTGCTGGTGTTGCCTTATCGCTCTGTTTTTTTTGGTGCCATGCTGACAATCTGAAAGAGAATGAGCTGTGTGTCCATGACCCTTTAAATACTAATGACTGGGTATGACGCTTACGCGTTTGTGCACGCGTGCGTACGGCCGTTCGTCCGGGCGTGCGGAACCCGGAAACCGCTGGGGCATTACTTATCTGCTGCGGACAAGAAACAAGATAGCTCCCACGATCTTCACCCGCCAACAACAAGAGCTGATTATGCTCGTAAGTGTATTGTAAGGACGTAGATTTGCCATCTAAATGCAGGCCTAGGCCTTAAGGAAGCGCAGGGAGAAACAGTTGTTTTCTAAACTTAGTTAAACTCCGTGCCAAACAGAAGTTAGTGCGCACATGTGCGAACCAAGTCACTTGCATCTAGAAGGCTAGTTTGAGGCTAGAAATGTGTCTGGGAATGTCATTTAGTCAACTGATCTAATTGTGACAGATATTTGTATGCAGTTTGATCTAACAACTTTTTTTATTTTGTTGAAGAGAGTTGGTTAAGGTGCGCTTTAGGAATCTGTCATACAACTGCTGCCAATAATGAGGGGTCACACCTCCTTTGAATGTATATGGAAGAAAAACACAAAAATCCCTGATGTCGGTGAACCAGGTTTACCGGCGTCAGGAAGGTCGGTTTAGGCGCGCTTTAGAGTGTAATTGTCATTTGTAAGAGGCATTTTATGGCCAGAGACAATGAATAGTCTGTGACCAGCTAAAAATTGCTTCTGGTTTTGTTCAATACTCTATGCTATGTGATCTTTAATCACGCAGCTGAATAACTAAGCTATAAAAACATGTTAATATTAAAAACGTTATAGCTTATATAAATGGTTTGTGGAACCACACTCACCGTCGTGGCCCAGGGGTAAGCTGACCTACCCAGGGCCCGTGAGGATCTGATGCTCGTGTAGTTGTCTGTGTGGTATCTGGATCCGCTGGAAAAATGGTTGCTGTTGCTTATTAAGAGGTCCAAATAGGTGTAATCCTATGTAAGTCCTCTTGATGTATATGGTGCTTAAATAAGTATCACAGCCTTTTATCCATGTATTTTAAAAAACAATTTAATGCTTCATATTAAAGGATGAGTTCATAAAATGATATAACAGATATGCACTATACCCGTGCGTGATGTAAATCTTCAGAGTCCAGGTGGTGGTAATTGGTTAATTAAAGGTTGGAGTCCGGCTGCGTGCCTTGCAGTTCACAATAAGTCCGAAGTTGGGAGTTTGCCAAGTTTTCTAGCGTATTCTAGTACTTAATCAATCAAGTAAAAAACAAAGTCTTTAAGAGGTGTCATTAGCTGCTAAGCTCCTTGCTCTGCTTTTGTGTTTTTTAGACCATGCTTCAGCGCAGGTACGACTACCTGCCCAATGCGTTTAAGAAGAGGAACGTTTAAGAAGAGGATCGTTTCCCGGAACCAACAGGAGACGGACACCACCTTCACCCATACGCAGATCATGCAGCACTGGTCGGACCTGAAATGACTCCAAATGCCCCGGGTGCGGTGATTTTTTGGTCTCCATTAACCAAGTAAGTACATAGCGATTGCATGCTAAATGTAACTAATACAGAAGGTAGGTCTTTATTTATAAATGCTTTTCTTTTCTAGTGTTGGAAATGGAGTACAGAATCAGACGCACCCGGAGGCGCACAGGCAGGCCAGTGCTGCTTGAATCTACAGCAGGAAGTAAAGTTGGTGGATCTACAGGGCCACGTTCCTACCCCTCCTCTGTAGCGGGCTCAGACCAGCCCCTGGACCTTTCTACAGAGGAGGGGCGAAACGACGTGGGCAGGGAGTCTGCCCAAGTGATGGAGCCATTAGCCTCTGGTATGTGACTCTTAATGTAACCGCACACACATACATGCTATTAAAAGCAAAGCTTATTCCCTTAATCTCTTTTTCTAGATGAATATGTAGCGGGTGAAGGATCAGTGGAAGAGACTGCAGCAGATCAGGCCCAGGAGGCACATGGAGAAGGTGGGTGATGTCACACACACATTCTAAGTGTAATTTGCTTACTGTTGACTCAGACATTAGAAGTGACCCTATTTTACATGTCTCTACAGCCTCAACTTCCCAGCAGTGGCAGGTTCCAGAGCGGAGGGTGGTCCCCGAAGCAGAGGTCGCCCACCAACGAAGTAAGTTGTAATGTAAATATTTTGAGTATGTGGGAAATTACATCATCACCAATCTACCGAAATCCATAGTCAATGCCATTAGCAAGAATGAAGAATGAGACTGCGAAGTGATTTAGGTAAGTTTTAGGTGCGGGAAATGGAAGAATATACTGACCACGAAGTGTTTAAGGTAAGCTTTAGGTGCGCCAATGGAAGAAGAATGAGACCGCAAAGTGATTTAGGTAAGTTTTAGGTGCGGGAAATGGAAGAAGAATGAGACCGCAAAGTGATTTAGGTAAGCATTGTAGCAGAAGTGAGTGAACCAAATATGTAGACGAGCCCATTAATGAGTTAATTTTGTAGTGCGCAGGCGTAAGGTCGTAACGATTTTCGTCTGGACGATTATTTATTGAAAAAGGAAATCAGAATCTAACGGGAAACGTAAATGATTCGTTCGAGGAGACGATGGAAAAAGGGCAAAAACGAAAGCCTACGTTGTAACATGAGTAACATAAACGGAAAACGAAAGCAGAAAAATGACATTCTCGTTGGCATACGAACGGACGAAGACATTACTGAAGGCTTACGACATGCTTAGAATCACTCGTACACTCATACGCGAGCGGGAAAATAAAAAAAAAAAACAGATTGACACAAAAACGAAAGTCTTTTTATGTCTCTCTGAATCAACCCTAATATGCAACAATATCAAAAAATGCGACAAAATTTGCAGGCTAGAAGATGGAGGAGCAGCAGGCAGACAGGGAAACCGCTGCCTCCACCGCTTGTGCCCTGCTGTCTCTGCCACCGCTTCTCCATGGTGGCTGCATGCACAGAGCGAATGCCCGACTCTATACAGTGGATGCTCGAGCTTTGGCCATGCTCACGGCAGAGACAGCAGAGACAGCACAAGTGGCGGAGTCAGTGGACAGGGATTGGTTGCCCAGCCGTCAGCCTACCGCTCCTCCATCTTCTTGCCTCCCATGGCAGCCTGGCCAGCAGCGCAAGAATAATAAAAAGATGTTTACTTTTTATTTTTTTTGACTATTGGAATGCGATGGGGGAATGCCGCAATGCCTATGAGTATGCGGGGGGGGGGGGGGGGGTGCCACACTGCCTATTGGAATGGGAAATGCAGAACTGCCTATGGGGATGGGAGGGGGGAATGCCACGCTGCCTATTGGTATGGGAGGGGGGATGCCACCCTGCCTTTGGGAATGGGAGGCAGGATGCCACACTGCCTATGGGAATAGGAGGGGGGAATACCACACTGCCTATGGGAATGGGAGGGGGGAATGCCCCTTTTAGCACAACATTTGGTTCAGAATATTTATTTTCTTTTTTCCTCCTCCAAATCCTATGTGTGTCCTATGGAAGGTTTGTCTTATATACCGAAAAATACAGTATTTCACCCAAAAATATTGAAAAATCACTGAAAAAATTACAAACAAGATATTTCATGTTAAAGCCCAGGCTCTGCTAAAAAAAAACATACATAACATATATAATTTTGCTGGAAATCTCTGCAAAATCACAGTTAAACATAGTGCTAAATACTCTTTAATAGCCTGACAAAGCCTGGCAGGTAAAGAGAAAATGAATACATTAATATAAAGTACATTTATATTATCTGTTGCTGGGTAGGATCATCACAGAAAAAAAAAACAAAAACATATTTGATATGTAAACTACACAAGGAGGGCATTGTTATTCTCTTTCAAGTCATTTCTGATGACAGATGTAGGGGATGATGGTCCAGCCTGTGTGCCTTTAAATTTAGTTCACAAAGCAGAAAAAAAACATGTATCAAAAGCACAATAAGCAGGTAGTTTAGGTAATCAGCAATGAATAATTGAGTCAAAATGACTTGTAATTGTATCAAGACCTTTTTGTTTCATATCAATAACTCTTAGATGGAACCCTAAGTGCTTTATGTTGTAAGCAGGGGCACGGTGCACAGTTCTGGAAATCTATTTACTGACAATCAGTCCATTACTAAGCTGCAGTGCTAAAAGCATTTACAGTTAGCTCAGTGACTGAACCATACTGACATGCGAGGACTGGAGGGGCTGCACCTGTAAAAAGGATGCAAATCTGGAAAATGAGCTACCCAAACATAATTATTTTGATACAAGTGTTTTTAAAGATGACAAGCCTTTCTTCTTTTTGCTGTTAAAATTTTTTTTCTGCTTTTTGTGTCCTTTATTTGATGCTCATTGTGACCATTTTTATAAACTTGAACCTTTTCTAACTTTTCATGAAAAGTATTTATGACACGGTGGCCATCAATGGACACAATGAGATTTATTTAAGTTAGATGAAGCTATATATACAGTACCTCACCAGTGTCTCCATGGCGCAGGTGTGACTCCAATCAGCTTTTTTTAGTTGCACATTTATTCAGCAGCTAAAAATGTATTGGGCGCTTACCTGTTTTCCCGATCGTTGGCACCCCCTGCACCCCTATGGCTGTGCATGGTTCGACTGGCTTTTCAAGTACAGTGGGCGTAGCTATGCACAGACTAGAGAGATGCAGGCGATGCTGCTGGCCTGAAATGCACCGTGTGATCACCAGCAAGTTATGAATAAGGGCCGACCGGCACAATGGACATCCCAAGTTGGTATGTTCCGGGGTTGGGAATTTAACCAGACATAGAGACTTGTTTTGGTTCACTTTAATGTTAGTGAAAATGGCTGTATGCTTTGTTGGAGTATACACATTATGCTTGTGATTACATAAGTGATATATGTGAATGATATACAGAAATTAAAGTTAAGAATGTGGATCGTAACCTAAACAATGTAGACCTCTCTGCTATTGCTCTGCCTAAAGCATAACCACTTAGACTCTATATGTACGGTTTTGACACATTTTTAAATGTTATTAAATAGAAATATAGAAGGTTGTGTGCCCTTATCTGTGTATGTACGGTACTCTTTTTCATAGGGCCTTATTTATCAAGGGATAGCGCCAGGTAGTGTCTCACTAGCGCCAGGTATCGCCAGCTATCGGCGGCTACCGACTCCAGAACGCCAGGCGGCGGACACAATCGCGCATTTATCACGCTAAATGAGGCTAGCGCCGGCGAGAGCGTCAGCTAGCGCGGGATTCATCATGTGGCGGACTGCAACGAAATGCGCCGCTGCTAATCCCATCACAGTGGCAGGTATGACCTCTCGCTACCTGGCGCTCTCCAATGCATTTCAATGGAGCAATCTTTAAATCTTCATATTTAATTGTTATTAATGTTTTTTTTATTTTTTTTTTAAATGTCAAAAATTCTGTGACCACTTCGGCAATGTTAGATATTTTTTTTAAGGAAAAAAAATTGAAAAAAAAAATTTTGTGCAGAATTGATATTATAGGTCTGATATTAATGTATTCATATTACAAAATGTTTAGAAAAACTTGTTTAATTTTTTAATCAAAAAATATGGTTGTTTGGGGGTTAAAAACTACTTTTAAGCCATCGCCGCCAGCGCTCTGGGGTTTAAACAAGCTTTTCACAGCGCAATAATTTTTTGAGCGTGATTTGTTAATGAATATGCTGGGAGCCGTTCGCTATGACCATTCGCTGTCAGGCGCTCCCATACAGCGCGGAACCTGTCAAACAGCGACTCCTAACCCCGTATTCAACATTACTGCACACCGACTGAGTCGCTGTCAACAACCGAACAACGGCCAAGCACAGCGAATACTAGCGGGCGCTGTGAAAATCACGCTACTGGCGCTCATCTGTCGCTACCTGGCGCTATTACTGAATCGGCCTCTTAGGATAGATGTTTATTCCAGGTGTGATAAAATTCATTAATACTGATTTTTCAACTTCATTTGCTTGAAGTTTGCTTTAAGCATCTACTACTTCTGTACTTCTGTAAAATAATCTTTTCTGAAGTTGATCCTGATCTTCCCCCCAATTAGTTTTAGGTTGTGCCCCCTTGTTCTGTAATTATATTTCTTCTTAAAAACACTTCCCTCCTGAGCCTTATTCAATCCTTTAACATATTTAAAGGTCTGAATCATGTATCTTCTTTCGCATCTTTCCTCCAGACTGTACAAAAACATATTGCTTTAAGTCTCTTTTGATATGTTTTAAGTTTAAGTCCTTCCACGATTTTTGTTGCCTGCCTTTGGAGCCATTATATTTGACTAATGTTTTTTGCAGGTAAGGTTTCCAGAACTGCACACAGTATTCTAGCTGTGGCCTCACCAGGGCTCTATACAGTGGCATCTCATCCTACTGATGATGTCTCAAGCTATGCAGCCAAGCGCCCTACTTGCTTTCCTTAGTGCCTCACTACATTGTCCACTCAGCTTGCAGCTTTCAGTAATCAGTATCCCTAAATCTCTCTATACTAAGTGTATAAATGTTCAACTTACAGTTTTTTCCCCCTGCTTCCCAGTGGTCAAAACTTTCAGACATCTGAAACCAACATCCTCTCTTCAGACTAGGACTTTCAGTCGAGTCTTCTCTTTTCACAGCACATCTTCGTCTTCAGCAATGCATCTTATCAGTGGCTAGTTTCTAAAGAAAAACATTTTAGAAATAAATACTTGCAATGTGTATACATATTTTACAATGAATGCCTTATACCCCATAAGGGTATAAGGTGGGGTGCAGAAGGTAAAGAAAAGAAAACTGACTAATAGAAGCGGGCATAATGTAGGATATAAAATCTTGAAAATCTATGAAAACTAGCAGGCACTCAAATAGATTTTACCCTTTGGCCATCAAGAACATGAATTTTGGTCCTGTTAATTACAGTTACAGAATTTTACTAAATTCCTTAATTACTTAAAATGCTTGATCATGTTACACTACATTATTTATTCAGCCATTAAACCGGACCAACGGGTGTTTGTCCTGCTGATAGCACATGAAAACAAGCTAGAAGGGGGCATCCAGAAAGCTAGAGCCCCCCCTCCACACATATATACCCCCGCCCCCGAGAACGCCCGATATTCCTACCTTCACCTCGAGCCTGTGCCGGAAAAGGAGTGCCATGTTTGGCTGGGGGCGGGTAATGGACGGGGCGTTCTGGTGGCCAGCATCGAGGATGCGGCCGTAGCCCATGTGACCGCCTGGTGGACAATGTTGGGACTTCTTTTCCGGCGCAGGCTAGAGGTGAAGGTAAGCATATCTGGTGTTCTGGGGGGGTTATGTGCAGGGGGTTGGCTCCAGCATTCTGGATGCCCTCCCAAGCTTGTTTTTATGTGCTGGCAGTGGGACCAACACACGTTGAGAAAAAACGGGTGTTGGTCCGGATTAAGCCTGAACTTTTAGATAGAACCTTAAGTGTTTTATTATTTGATATTTATTATGTTAATTTAAGATCTGATTGTAAGCTGTTAAGAACAACTCTTACTTAGTGTTTCCTATTATGGCTGCCATTCTGCCCATCGCCATGGCCACTGGCAATCAATATGGTTTGACATGAGGGGGTGACATACTGCACCTGCATGTCAATCAGGTGAGCCTAATTGGTTTCTAGCTGTTACCTGGAGCAGCAGAATGGCATTGGCATCCATATGAGAGAAGGAATAAAGATCCCCTCCTACCTCCCCAAAGCGACGGATACTTTTTTAGTCTGTCTGATATGGTACTAAAAGCCACAACATGCACATCAGAAACAGGCACCTCTACCAGTAAAAGGCACCTGCTGCAGCTTTCATTCATACAGAGTGTCAGATGGGTCAGAGTAGTCCCCTAACCAACAGCCTAAATAGAGGCTGGGCCCCTTATAAACTATAATGTGATGACTTTAATTTTTAACTAATGGAGCATGATTCAACCATGACTGTCATTGGGCTAAGCCATCACATATATTATGATGGAGATTAGGGGGGAACCAGACCTCTAAAGTGATGGCTGGGCCCCAAGGCAACAAGGCTCCCATAGTATTTAGACCCCCACTGATAAAGAAAAACACAAAATATAATTAGGAGAAAATCAGTATTTCTTTACGTTTTTATGCATATGATAAAGAGAAACTCTAGGCTTTTTTTTAAAGCTCGGGGCCTGTAACCCTTTTCATTCCCTTCCCTGGAACATAACTTGAGAGTGTGCAGAGGGAGTGACCACACCAGGGCCGAGAAGGTCAGAGGGGCCCTATTATTGTTGCACCTCCATCTTATTTATCATATTTGTGCTCACTTGGCATCATTTAGAGAAAGGAACCACCATTTGTCTCCATTGTTTCATCGGTCTTTCGTTGTCTAGCTTCATCCAATTGAATTAAAAGACAGAAAAAAGGTTACTGTATGAGCCATGAGGGCCCTATTTAAAGTTCACACCAGGGCCTGGCAGCCATAGAGTTGTGATGGGCTGACTTAGGCATCACGGAGGTGCAAATTAAGCTATGCTTCGGTGAGAGGACAGAAAGGCTGGCAGAGTTGGGGCTGTTGGAGTTCCTCTTCAAGGACACCACACACTGGCAAAGGGAAATGGGGGAACTACCAGAAACAGTTAACTGGTCTTGGTTTTCCTGTCCTAATGGTGGCCCTGTTATCTGCATATACATGGCAAAATTAACTTCTGAATCTGATGAGGGTGGCAATGCTTATGATATTTTAAGGTATAAGGGGGATACAGAGGGTATAAAGGATAGATAGAGAAGATGCAATCCCTTGATTATGGTTATAAGTAATCGTACATAAGGTGAAAGGGTTTATCATCTACTAGATTATGATGGAGGATACAATTCTCTGTGTAAGTAATCCAAAATGTATTCAGTTTACCTAGATAAGGTAGACTGGCTCTCTTGGGTAAGTAAAAGAATGACAATCCACCATACAGCCAGCAGTTCGTTAGTGCTGTAACTCAACATTTAGTGAGATTAGCATCAGCTTTGCCAATAAAGCAATTCTACACCATTTTTAGCTGTGCAAATTATTTAAAAATGTAAAAGGAAAAATGTAAAAAACGAAAAAAGTCATTTAGATTTTTTTAACCTAAAATGCATGAGAAAAGAAAATTCTGTGTTGAATCTCCACCAGGCCTGCTAGGTGTGTCGCTGATACTGCTAGAATGATACCAGTAAATATGAGGTACACTAACACATGATTGGTAGTTATGTAGATTACATGATTCACTGTCCCTTCCCCTTCAAATATATATATATATATATATATATATATATATATATATATATATACAAAAAACTGGAGATGTTAAGCTATAGGTCACCTATCCCCCACATGTTCTAGTGGTGGGTTCCTTCTCCAGACTGCAGTTGGGTAAGCAATCATGCAAGTGCTAAGCAGCTCAGCCCTCTTTGCATATTTTCAGACTGATGCACTGATGCACACTTTATGAGCGCAAATCGCCTAACCTGTGCAGTGTGGAAATCTGAAAAGCATTGCCTTTGTTGGCCATAGAGGAGGAGGGTTGAGCATGTGTGATGTAGTTATTGACGTCATGAAGACGGAATTAAGAATCCTATTTCACACACAGTTAATAATGATGATGATGATGGTGCATAGAGCTGGTGGAGACAACATTCACAAACGGCCGGCGCAGGCGCGCGCACTGCTAGAGGGGCGCGCGGGAGGCGGCGGCGGCTGATCCGTCGCCGATAAGGTAAGGTTTTTTGGGGCTTTGGGGGGGGGTTTCGGATGCCCCGCGGTGAGGGAGGTGATCGGGCCGATCACCCCTGGGTGTTGGTCCACTTTAAAGCCTGCCCAGAAAGCTTGCTTGATCATTGCCAGTCTAGGCGGAAGGCAAAGCAGCAGCTGCCAGCAAAAGAATATTGAAGTTGGCAACACCCAGTCTCAAGCCGCTTGTATCATTGGCGGTGCAGGGAGGAATCCTAAAGCACTTTGACTGGAGGTCTGCTTTAAGTTAATGATTATGTTGAATAGCATTGAAAAAGAATAATTTGACTGAACTAAGGAAAAAAGCAATAAGAAAGCATCATTTTCCTACCGTTATCTACTCATTATTAAAAGAAAGATCTTTCTGTCATCCTAGGGTTTACAGATTTAAAGGTTGAGCCGGTTGGAAAGTTCTCTAACCCAGCTTTACATGTAATTTTACAAAAAAAATCACAGCAGTCAAACCAAGTTAGGTAACCATTAGTTGAAAGCTGTCAGATAACAATGAACGGCTGCTATTTTCTTCTGCTAGAAACTGAGCATTTCATGAAATATTTGACTGTCCTCAATCAGTTCTCCCTGCCCTTGTGCTTTATTCTTGCCTTGAGGCTGGTGTAGGTGCCTGTTTGCTTGTTATTAAATATGCTGTGACAGCTGGGGGAAGGTTTTTTTTTTGTTATAGTACACCATTACAGCAGACAGGCAGAGAACGTTAATGGACAGTTGCATTGGGGATTGTTCATAAATGTTTAAATTAGTTGCAGAAGGATCTTGTGGGACATTTCTGAGAGAAAGCACTGTGGGACTTTTTTATCTATATTTTTCTGAAAACATAAAAGCATTCCATAGCAGACCTGTCAGAGGTTAATTAAAAATGTAATGGTGTTATTCCTTCTGATAAATGTCTGAACAAGAAGCATACAAGTTGACCACTAGATACAGCACAGTATATTTTAGCCTCTTCAGTGTATTAGATTCACATAAATAAAGCAATTTTAGATTCATAAGACATGGACTTTGATTCACTAAGAGTTGAAAGTCAATGGCACTTTTACTCTTGGAAAAAAGTATTGCATTTTTTACCCCTTTTTACCTGTAGTAAAAAGTGCCGTTGACTTTCATTGTCTTCCTATCTGGTGATTCACTACCAGTGAAATTCTCAGGCTTTTTTCTCATGAATTGAATTTTTTACTACCATGAGAGTTTTTTTTCATCTCTTTCTGAACCAAGGCCATAATCTCAAGGAGTGTCTGCAATTTCTGAAATGGCCGAGGTTAAAGAGAGTTTTATTATAAAACAAGAGTTTTCCAATGAAGCAGAGGTTCGCTTTACAAATGTGTATAGAGTAGGTTCCTAGTGACATAGGAGTCGTCCCCTGACATAGGAGGGGATTCTTCTCTGTAAGAGCAGTGAGACTATGGAACTCTTTGCCAGAGGAGGTAGTCATGAAGAATGTACTAAAAGAGTTCAAAGATAAACTGAATGCCTTTTTTACATGTAATAACATTACCAGCTATGGTTTCTAGACCACTGGAAGATCATCTTTTACAGTACAGAGTCAACAGGAGCCTTACATACTATAATACATCAAAGTCATCTGTGAGCCAGCTGTGAAGCTGTTTACATTGTAACAAAGCACATAGCATGAAGTAGCCATTATTATATGGTAACCACACAATTCACCTGGCTTGTTATAATGGCTTTTTGCAATGTAACAGCAGTACAGCATATACTTTATAAAATGCACGTCCAAATATGGGGTCCCTCCGCCAGTTTTACACCTTTTTCCCCAATAACAACTTTTTAAGTTAGAGAAACCTTGCATATGCTCACCAAGCTGAATGCCCATCATAATTGACTTTTACCGACCCATTGTAACACTTAATTATAACATAGATAGTGCCCACAATCCCTAATCCTCCTGTTTTAGCCTACTTCTTTAACCTTTTTTATTCTATATTCTATATTCACTACTTGAACGAGGGCCCTAGCAAAGTGGCACATTGGTTGTCTTGGTAGGAAGGTCCTAGTTCAAGAAGATCCTCTCATCTTCTTTCAGGTCTAACTTCTGTTTTTGTACACCCTACTCTTCTCTTTATTTCCTTGGATCAGGACCCCCTCCATCTGGCACTGGAATGGCTGCCTGGGTAAGAGGCTCCTAATTCAGAGAACCCCATTTTTTTTTCAGCCTTAACCTCTATCCATACTTCACTTACTATTACTTCTCCTCTCTCCCATCATTCATGTGGCACCTAGGGCATGGCTACTTAGACGAGTGACTCCATGTGCTGCTGAAGTCTCACTTTTGATCCTAAATAATGCTTATATGCTCCAATATTCTCAATTTTGCTAATTCAATTGTTTAATGTTTAGTTCCTACCAACTGTACTTAGCATCGCTACCACAAAAAAATCCTAGTACAATAAAGTACAAACCTGGTTAAATTAATCTCTGATCCTAAAATGATACCACATGCAAAAAAACAAAATGGCTCCACTATATGCAAAACTAAATTTATAGTGTTGGTTGGAGTTGGGCATTAACTTTGGTAAAACTAAAATGGTGGTACTTTTAAGCGTGTATATTTCTTTGTGCCAAAAGGATGTCCTGAAGGTGCTTAGCTGAGCTTAGTTTTCACTACCTGCAATCTGTTGTTATTGACAAGCAAACACCAAGATCTACAAGAAGAGAGCAATGACTCCTGTAAACACAAAAAACTGCTGCTATGGCCACTGCTGAGATGAGGGAGCTCACTCAACCTCACACATGTCCAGAAGCAGTGTTCCCTGTGTGCAGGTTTTACCTCCCCCTTTTTGATGTACAGACTTGGTGTACGGTTGCTACAAGCAACAGAAGAAAAAAACTGTGAAAACAGAGAATGAAAACTGTTTCCTTAAACACACATTTTTTATCATAGGAAAACATTAAAAAATAATGAAGCCCTGGCCTTCCCCTGGGGTATCTCGAATTGGGATGCCCTGCAGTGTGAAACCCCCCAGGTACTCATTCACCTTTCCCTGGTCTAGCAGTGCATGCGCAAGCTCCCATCCAGTCAGAGCCACCCGCTGAACTGACGTTTGTTGTGAATGGGGAGCGAGAGAGGCCGCATCCTCGGGCTCAGCCATTCAGATAAGTTAATTGGCTAAAAGGTTTTGCACTGCCTATGTATCATAATTAAATTTCAGCTACAAGGAGAGGACAACACATTTTAAATAATGAAAAATTAAATGTTATGCATACATACATATATTAGTTAATAGTCAACCCCCTCAAATTTCTTTTTCAAGATAAGCCTGAGTTGAATAATAAAAATATTACTAAGATAATGCCAACTGTCTGCCTGCTCCCAGTTGCCAAGCCATTGGGGATAATTGGTGGATGAGTCTTGTCACCCAATCACTGTAGCAGCAGCAGACCAGCTGCTGTTACCAGTTGGTGGGTACCAGTTACTCACCAGCTGGGCAGATCTGGAAGCTGAAACTTCTTTTAGGCAGACACACAGATTAGATAGAGTGATCCTTTGGCATATCTTCTGATTGGATCCTTATAATGTAAGGTTGAGAAGACTCAATTCTCCTAATAGAAGATGGCAGACCATGAGTTGTAGGACAGTAAGCCCACTGGTAATGGCACGTGACATGCTTGATAATCTGGTTTTCTGGAGAAAATATTTGGCAGGACCTCTCAGCCCAGCAGTGTCTTTTCTCTTTATCTATATTGCATTTTAAATTGCTGGATCTGTCTGTTATGATTGTAGGACAATTTAATTCTTGGCAGCATTGCATTATTGCACGTAAAAGTATTAGAGGTGAACTTTAACACAGGGAGATTAAAATCACTCGAGCTCTCCAGCTGACACAACATTTGGTCATTTCTTGAAATTGATCCTTCTAAGAAAGGACTGCTTTAGTTGTAACTATATAGGTTCATCTAGAAATATAAATATTACTTTAGGATAAAATGAATACTTCCCAATAATATTTTATGAAAAAATAGTATTTAATTTTTAGAGAACTGGAAACTGCTTAAAGAAATGTTTTGTAATATAATAAAGCTATTAATTACCCCACAATATTAACTCTCATATGTAATGAGACGCAACTACGGTGAAATATACCAGTTTGGTAATGACAACATTAAATTATCATGATGATTTGGAAATAGAGTGTAACACATACATTTGATACCCTGAAGGTTATGTTGTCCATAAACTGTAGAGACAAACTACAATTTTACGATTGTGATTGAATTAAAATCCCATGTTATGCGCTACCTAGCGGTAGACACTCGCCATGCTCTGGGGGAAAAAAAAGTTATTCACAATACAGTGTGATATAGTATGTAACCTGATGTGACGTGGTATACTTGAAACTCAGATCAAATAGTTCTAAAGCCCTGTTTCCTTCTACTGAGATAATATTGCTCTGTAACATGCAAATCGAGGTACATACAATATTTTTGTTACATTTAAACAATTGGTCGGTATTAGCAATTCTTGGGATTCCTATCCTTGAGTATTTGTAATCATATGAAGACATTTTCTTAAGCTTACTAATGTGGTTCCTGCATCAAGCAGTCAGTAGATATTTTAAATTTGAATATCACTTGTGCCAGCGTCATTTTCTTTGTACATTTAATAGTTCTATATTTAGTTCTTGTATCTGCCACCTTGTGGATGTGTATTTTTGCATTTTTATGTCTAGACAAAATGTAGGCACTGGGAAAATTGAGGACTGATTTACTGGAGTGGAAGAGTAATCCATCCCAAAATCCACCCATGCACATTTTGAAATATTGTATTCACCAGTTTGCAAACAGCAAATATGTTACTTATTTGTTACCTAATATTATTTAAAAAAATAGAAAAGTGGTTTTAAGTCGTCAAAGAAACAGGACTGAGTCACCATTTCTGCTATGTGAACCTGAAAACACACAACATTAGGAATATAGCCCATGGGAAGGAAATCAGTCTGGCTGTATCAAAATGAATGACTGTCTGAGTGTGACATTTTCCAGAGGGATAAAGGGAAATGAAAGCATATTTAGGTCAACATGAATAACATAGTTATTATAGCAGGATGTTAGTATTTGTGTCATAGCTACACTGAAGCTCTCTTCACTGTAATTTCAGAGCACCATAGTTTATTTTATACTGCAACTCAAAAGTATTTGCACCATTTCATTTAAAAGTTCTTTTTTCTTTAAAAGCCAAAAGAAAACATTGCAATTTGGCACTACAAAGTTTTCTTTTTATCCATGTTAACACTTTAAGTGCTTCCAAACAAACGCAAGCCAGTGCAATGAGTTTTTCTATCTTAAAGACATAATTATATGATTTCGACATCAAAACATACTCTCAACTTTTTTTTTTAAATTAATGTTTCCAATTTTTATTTATGTTTCCTAAGCCTTTTGTCTACATTGCAGTATTAAAGAAATGGTCAAAAACACAAATCCCAAGCCTTGTCCTAAGGTACTTAGACATTTTGCACATTTCATATTAGTTTGTTGTTTCCATACAACTTATAAGAAACATGAATTGTAATAAAAAGCTAGTCATGTAATAGGGTTGATAATTGTGCTAATTTTCACACTATTAGTAATTAAACATTACATTTGTGTAATGATGCAGAGTGTTCTGCATTAAATGAAGCCCATGATTAGAATAGTTCTCATCTTTTTATTTTCAACATTGCTAAAACAAATATATAGATACATATTCAAAACCTATAGCAAGCATTTGCATGCATACATTACTATGAAAACTACCATGTGTCAACCCCATCCCAGACTCAATAGCTAAAACATTTCCTTACAGTGCAATCTTTTGTTGTTCTTTATTGCATACTTACATGGTCAGGTTTTGTGCAGTTCCAAAGGCAACGTGTCTGGCTCCTTTGTGAAGAAGTAAATTGAAGTTACAGAATGAATTGGTTTCACAGGCTTCATGTCGCTCCTGCAGCAGGTGCTCAGAAGCAGCACGACTGATGGCACTAACTGAAACTTATCCCACAAAGACACAAATTACAGCATGCAGATCTCACTGAACAGACAAGTTAATCGTACGCACACAGATTACGGTGGTCATTGTGGGGGCTAGCATAATCAAAGTGATATTCACCTGTACAACATTTTCATCACAGCAACATGTCAGGCAACATTTGAGAAAAAGCAGTGAGCAAATTCAAATGAGTTAACATCGTATTTACCTTACAGTCTGCACATACCATTATTATTACTTTTAAACATAAAACATTTGCTCAAAGCAGAGTATTGATCCATAGCCAGACTTTGTCGCAGTAGCCATTCAAGTTAAAATTAGGCAAATTAGAGATCGTTTGATGGCATTCTACTGTTGCTTTTGTAATCACAGTAATCTTCCTTGGTAAAGCTGCTTTTTGATGAGCGTGTCTTCTCACTGGATAATTGTAAAAGATATCGAAAGATTCAGGATTCAGCATCTGGTTTCGAAAGCACTTCAAATTCAAATTTCCATTTTACTATATCCTGAAAATTTATTAGAGATTCAGATCATGTCGCTTTAAATGGAAAGGTGAAAGCAGGGTAATTTCAATCTATGAATTATTCAGCTTCAGACTGGAGGAACTGCTACACATGAACTGATTCTCTGACAGTGTCTCTTCCAGAGCCTCCATTACGCTTGTCATTTTTATTTCTTTATCTACGATCTCTTTCTAAGCTACTGAGCTTGTCCCTTAGGGCTCAGCTTCAACAAACCAAGTATTTCAAATTGACAATAACCTAAAATGTGCTGCAGTCTCCATAGGCTGTATTTTTCCAAACCATTAAAATAAAAACCAGCGCACATCCATGACGATATCTATTAAATTCTTCAATTAGGTGAATTAGAAACAAAAGGAATAAAAGAAGGCGAAAGAGATGGCTTCATATCGGAGAAGAGTTATGCTCCTGTAACAACCTCAGAAGATAAAGTGATGCTTTGTGCTTTCTCCTTTGTTGTCAGCATGCAAGGCATCCAAGCTGCATAGCATCACACAAAACAACTGTTAAAGCAGGCTGACTTAGTGCCCTGGTTTCCAGCAGGAACAGATAAGGACAGCGATGCAGACAGACTAATCCAGACAAATGTGCACTAAGAACAGGCACCTCTCATAGCTGCAAAGGGGAGAAAACGCAATCAGCCGACAACAGCAGACGTAGTAGCAGCAGGTAAAAAGAAATCCAAAACCCAAAAATCAAACAAGAGAAAAGTGCTATGTTTTGATTAGAGAAGCTCCATCCAACAGACATTGCAATCCCAGAAATTCTCCACATGATGGCTGGTTGTGTCAAAGCTAGACGGCTGCTGCCCTGTATCCAGACAAGGATTGGGATTGATTTAGGTCAGCAAGTCTGACTAGTCTTTTTTTTGTATCCTCATGATGAAAAAAAATACATAGCATCCTATAGTTTTGCCAGCATTTTACGTAAACCAAGATGTATAGAAAAGCTTCAGCTGTAGAAAGGCTGGAAAGGCCCCAGATAGACACCAGTATCGGATCCTTTGTCTTAGAGATCCTATTCTTTGCAGGTTTACTAGCGTGGCACAGAAAACTGTTATACAAGGTGAAAAAACAGCTGTTTCGTCTTTCTTCCGGAGCATTTTGGAATCCGTACTCTTAGCAGAGCTAGTTTAATTGAAAACGTTGTAAGTTCGATATCAGCGTTTATGTACAAGCCACTTCCTTTCTCTTATCCGAAAACATAGCAATCCATTTTGTATCCGAAATATAAACAGAAGGGCAACTCCCCAGACCGAAAAAAAATATAATAGCGTTCCATATCCCGTCCTATGCGTCTGTATTGCCGCACTGCGACCAGAAAACTGCAGTAGATAGAGCTCTTGCAGTTGTGGAAATGTAGAAAGCAGCAGCTCTGTGACACAGCAGTCAGCTGACTTGTAGTGTTATCGTTCAATGTCCTCTATCCAAAAAAAAGGCCAGTTTTTGGGAAAAGAAGAATTCTGCGGAGAAGACCTAGAGATCTGAATTTAAAAACCAACAATGTGAGAGCAAGTGTAACTGGTCTGTCTGCACACCTGAAAGTCACTCCCAGTGCATCGCATGCAGTTTTGTTCACAGGAACTCTGGCCACATGAAGCTAGCTGGCTGTCTGAAATCTCAGACATGCTGACGTAAGATTAGGCATCTTCTTTTTTTTGGATAACAAAAAAAGCCTGTGATGATATGGAGGAGAATGTTTATTTAGCTCTGAATGTGCAAGCCTGACATCAGATTACTATTTACATCAATAACAAAATTAACATACACTTAATGTACAGTATATACAAATATAAAACAGATATCCCCCGCGTCTTACATATTACACCACAGTGAATGGATTTTTAAGCCAGCATGGAAGGCATTTTGTGTTGTTTATTTGCACTCTACCAATACTCTAGATCATAGATTATTTGTACATTACCATCTGTACATTATATCGTAGTGTATACCCTGCATTATTTGATATGATAGTAACTTTGAATAAGACATTGCAGCTGAATAGTTGAATGCAAATATATACTATATCTGCTGGAACTCGTAGGTATAGAAATGTAACAAAAAGCCTTGCCCTTTTATTGTGCAAGTGCAGGGCTGAACCTGAAGAGGTCGCCAGTCAATGTCAGGCTGTGAATTTCTGCTCTATATAACATTCCAGTTTTGTTTATATATATCTTTTGTTTATTTATATCTTCTACGATCGTCTTCTTGAGTTCATTGGTTTAAAGATTTCTCATACATCATTATTCTTAGTTTCTCGTTGTGGTGCTCTAAGTACAAAGATTATTGATATTCTTTAGTTCCGGGGAACATTCAGATCCCATGCTTTGTGTCTAAGGCACAATAGAAATTTAAGAAGCTCCCCTTTTGCTGCTTTCAGCACCATATAAAACTTCTCAAACATTTTATTCTCACCATGTAAACATAATATATAAACTTGTATTCATTCTTACTTCCTAAAACAACAACATATGGTTGTTTTTGTAGTTGATATTCACGCTTATACCAGTTTTTAGAACTCTTCACACCTTTCATTTACAGACTTTAGATAGCAGCTACTCAATACTATAACAGAACCTCTCCTCTGGACTACACTGCCCTTACTAGAATAACCAACAACTTTAGAGGGACTGTAAACCCAATGGCAATAATAAGGCAGTAATGAGCTTACCTGATGCCTGGCCCATGTGCCTCTCCTCCTCTTCCTGCAGTGCCGAGTAGAAGTCGTAACAGGGCTCCAAAGTAGAAAAAGATGTCTAATGGCCATTCTGTCTCTTGCTGCTCTCAGCATGAGTGAGACGAACAAGCCACTGCGGTTCCACAGCTGGCTCTGACCACATCACCGCATGCTCAAGACTCCTAAGCTCCAGCTACATCATGGCATTCCCTTGCCAGCTCAACCACCACCCAAAAACCGTAAGATGCTTTTATGTGGCTTATTTTACATTGTTACTAAGGGAGATAAGGTGGGAAGAGCACAGTATGTGCCTGGAAAGCAGGGAGACAGTAACCTTCTAGATAGTTGATCCTGAGTGGCTCAACAGAATAATCGGTTTGGTCAAGGATTTTCTGCTATACAAACATGTTTTCATGACTATTGCTCATGTGAACAGGCAGAAGATCTTGGGTTGGTTAATCACGGTGTTGCTAGAACAGAAGACAAATTCTAGCAGGAGAGCTGTCTATCAAATTGAAAGTGGTGTGTAAATAAAAAATGGAGGTAATCGTCATTTCATTTCCTTCCCAGGTCCGCATTAACTTTCTCCCACCTATTCCCTGTGGGAACTGTTTAAAATGAGCAATGTCAAAGCATCTCAAAATATCAGATTATATGTATATACCATATTTAATCTAGGAAAGGCCACTGGTTCCTAAGGAGAGAGTAGCTGTTAGACCACTTTGTTGCACAGTCCTAGAGGAATGGCATGGCAATTGAAAGGAAGGCAAACATTGAAGCCCTGCTACATGCTGCCTTATTGTTACTTGGACAGTCACTTTAAGCTCAGTTAGATCTCTGCTATTGCAGATAGTTATCTAGGAGTTTTTTTGCAGAACACCCACTCCATTGCAAATAAGAACAATGCTAGGCTACTAACTGTCACGTACCTTATTGGAGACCAGGCCGATGTAGATACAGACAGCTCCCATCAGTACCACCTGTGGCTTACCCAGAGGATGGATACTAAGGAAACTCAGCAGAGGGGAAAGCAGGAGTGTCAAGAAGGGTTGTTCTGCAGAATCAGAGGTACCAAGCAGGAGCTAAGGAAAATCTGGAAGACAAGAGAGGGTTAGGGCTGGCTGTACCTGGAGGGAGCCAGCAATGATAATTTAATGAAGTTCTACACCATGCACTGGTTTCAGCGTGGGGAGTCTGCCTACAGGTCTGGTTTTCATGGGAGCCTCCTGCAAGGAAGAACGGACTGTGCTGCAGACAAGTTGAGGTCCCACTAATGTTAGCAGAGACCAGTGAGCCCAAGGTCCAACAGTTCAGTTCAGGTTTTGGGGAAAAGCAACAGAAGCCACAGAGCCAGGGAATGCCATAATCCAAAGCCAGATTCCAGATTCCTCGGAATCTGAATAGATGCTGTATAGGGCATCTGCCTTGCCATGAAATGTAAATCAGGAAATAAAAAGTGCTCACAGAGCTTGTCTAGGACTCACTCTCTTTGCAGAACGCAGATATTCCAGGTTTTTATGATTGGTGAAGATCAGATACTGCCACTCCTCCAAGGCCAACTTGATTGCTAGCATTTATCTGTCCCCCACATTGATTTTTAGAAAGCCACTGGGTATAGAGTATTCTTTTCGTCCATTCTTTGTGACAGAATGGCTCATACGACTGATTCAGAAACATCCACAACAATGACAAAAGTTGGGAGTCAGAGTGTTGAGAATCCACTTCACATCACATTTCCTGTGAAAATTATTGAATCCCACAAATTGCTGGACTTATTTGTGGGAGCTGGGAAAAGGCCATTACAGGATTGCTTAGACCTTACTGGGGTCCATTGCTGTTTCAGTGGCAGAAAGTATGAAATCCAGGAATTGTACAGTTCCTTTTCAAATTCACTTCTCCAATTCAATGTAAAGGTGATGATTTCAGAGCTCTGGAATAAGCGGAAGTGGATGTTTTTAATTGTGACCTTATTTAGCACCTTGTAATCAATACATAGACGTAGGGACCCATTTATTCCCACAAAAAAAGAATCCTGCACCAGCTTGGGAAGAAGAGCGATGAATGAAGCCTTTTTAGATACATCTGAATCTAAGATTACTCCAAAAGTGATACCTGCACCATATTGCACAATTAAAATATGAGTAGAACTGCCAAATCATATATGCCCTTGCATAGAAAACTATATGTAGCAAAAAGTTTAACTGCCCTCTCCCAGGAATGGATAATGCTATTGTCATCTTGAGACATAGTAGAAGTAATTTATGGTGTTCCATAATCTATTACTATAAGCCAATAATTAAAGGAACTTACCACAAAATATTTTCCTTGAGGTTCAATGAAGAACATTGGAGCTTTTCTAAAAATAATGAATAGCTAGGTCCACCATCCGGGAGACTGGACACTTGATAAATATGTCCTGATTAAAATTACATCACCTAACATAAGCAGTGATGCATCCATTTGTAGCATACAGTTTTGGTTCAAGAAAGCAGTTCACAGGAACAACATCCAGTGAAGAACATACAGTATCTAGAGCAGGGATGGGCAATTATTTTGTCCATGGGGCCACATGAAAAACTAAAAATATTGTGGAGGGCCGGGCCAAAAGGCTGAACTCAATTCTGCATAATATAATTGTATTTCTTTATAAAAAGCAGTAAATAGCATTGTTTTGACAAGCTGGCACCAGTATATGTTATAGTTAAACAATGAAAAATTGAGGTTGCCTTACAAAAAAATGTAATTTATTAAATAAACCACATTTTGTGTGTCCAGTGAGGTCTCACACAGCAGGGCATTGGATGCCCCAGAGGCATGATGCCTGTAACCCAGCCCTGGATTTCGTCACAATCCAAAGGGCTGGGTTAAATGAGTTTTGGTCTGCTTTAATCATGACCAAATCAGGTTAGGATGGAATAACCCCCCTCCTTTACATTATTATTAAAGTAACACAGCGCTGCTCACACTTTTTACTCAGTAGCAATGTGAAAAATTGCGGATTTCCTCACATAAAGCAGAACAAAACCCAGAGCGGCCACTGGTCTTCCCCCTGGAAATCCCAGATCGGGATGCCCCACTGTGTGAAACCCTTTTTACTCAGCAGCAACATGAAAAATGGCAAACTCCCTCCCTTAAAGCGGAACAAAGCCCCGATCTGGGATGCCCAGGTGGAGGACCAGTAGCCGCTCAGGGTTCATTTCCACTTTAAGGGGGAGTCCACCATTTGTCAAGTTGCAACTAAGTAATGAGGGTTTCACATAGTGGGGCATCCTGATCTGGAATGCGCAGGGGGAAGACCAGTGGCCCCTTTGGGTTTTGTTTCAGAGAAGGAGCCCGCCTTTTTTCACGTTGCTACTGAGTAAAAAGGGTTTCAAAAAGTGGAGCATCCCGATTTGGGATGCCCGGGGGGAGGGAGACCAGTGGCCGGCCTTGGATAAAAGGCTGTGTGAAACCCATCCCACCTTCCAGCATGGTCCCCCCGCTCTCCCAAAGGCATTGGTATGGCCAGAAAAGGACTACGAGAGCCAGTGCACCATCAGACGCTGCGTACGGCATGTAACAGTGGACTGCAAGTGGCAGCAGCCTGCGACGTGAGGCACAGACAAGTGGCTGGAGAACCTCCATCTCCGACGTCAGCTCTGCAGCGACTAACACATGCCACACAGTACAGGCCAAGGGCGGGAAGAGAAACTCCGCCCACAGCCAAACCTGCAGGAGGGAGCTGTCCAATAGGACAGCAGGCTCTAAAATACACACGCCCCGCTACATTAGACTCACTACAGAGGGGCAAAAGTGCTGTTCAAACCCGGCACTATCTTTTCTGGCAAGACTGCGCGGACAGTGGGCTGGACTCGCGCACCGTACAGGGAACGCTGGTCGCGGGCCGGTCAGAGCCAATCAAAGGGCCGTATGTGGACCTGGGGCCTTACAATGCCCAGGTCTGATCTAGAGTGACAAAAATGCATTCACCAGCAGGGTAGAGCCTACATAGGATTTCTATGGTAAGCAAATGTTTTTATTATCATTTCATGGGGGCGAAAAAACTCTTGTATATTAATGAAAAGCTGGGATATTCCAAAATCAGTGGAACCCCGAGAATAATGCAAGGCATAAACCTATGGAGTGTGAATTAAGTAAAATAATACAATCTTGCTGATAAGAGTAAAACATGAGACATATCTTGTGGTCAACCACAGTGCCTGTTGACACTACTCAGGTTGTCAATTTGGGTGTACTCTGGTCAATCTGAAGTGAAGAGGATAATTGTAACCTCTACCAACTATAGAATGAGTATTATAGAGTACATTAGTGAAAGCAAGGAAACAGCATACACCAGCCAGAACCCCAGCATGCACAATGCATCTGTTAGAATAACCAGTTGACCTCTGACTCTCCCTACAAAGGCTTTGATCTTCCTGTGACATTTCAATGCAAACAGACTCATTCATTGGGTTCCACCACAAGAACATATAAACCTGAATACCTCTGAATACACTGACTGCATTCTTACAAAGTATTCCTGCAGAACACTAAACCAGTAGTATATAGACTGTAAAATCACTCTCAGGTCTAGGATGTTGATAGACAAATGAATTTCCCAAGAGGACAATGTGCCTTGAACTATGAAAACCTTCAATAATACTTTCCAACCCATCAGACAGGTATCAGCTTAATTCTCCATTGAATCGGAGGAAGGAGTGACAAGCTATCATCTGGGCCCACACTTCGCCTGTGAAAGTAGAACAAATTCTGTACAATGACAAAGCAGACCTGTTCTGTTTAGCTAGAATGGTCAAATTGAAAGCTCTTGTGTAGAACTGGGGAAGAGAACTGCCTTGAAAGAGGCTGACATTACATTTTTAACTCTCATGCCTCTCTGACAGGTAGGTCATTTGAGGCTTAGTGTTAAGAGCTTACTGGCTCCATGTAGCCTGCAGCGTTCTTCCTTGGCTCTTGCCTCTTGGAGGCAGGTATGGAAATGCTGCTCCCAGAAGCCAAGCACATGTGTGGCACCCCAAACCCTTTAAGCAGACATTGCACCACTCGTGGCAGATGCTGCAGCCTCTGGCGAATTAGCCCTTGTTTTACTGTGTGGGCTACTGTGCTTTTTAATTTGATTATAGCCATTGAGTCTACAAATCTGACCCTGCCCAATGGCCATGTCCATTCCCATGCTCTGCTGCCACTGTCTATTTTCCAAATAAAGCCGACTCCTGTATCTGCCCACATTGGTTGTGATATTTTTATTTGCTAGGGTGCACTTTGATTTGTGTTGACCTGTTGCTGTTCTATTGCTTGTATCTCAACCTTTCCAACTTGCCACCTGCTCTTATCTCTGCCTGCCTGACTACGAGCCTTCACTTTTGACCCTTGGCTTGTCCCTACAATCCGCTTTTGCCTTCCCTGTTCTGAATACCCTGGGTGTTTACCTGCCTTCTCTGCATCAAATAGTATCCCTTGTGCTACTAAGAGGCCGATTCATCAATAGCGCCAGGTAGCGACAGATGAGCGACTGAAGTATGGCGCTATGAGCGCCGCTAGCGTCAGCCGCGGGCGTTAGCGATTCGCTATAGCAGGCCTCCTCAGTCGCTACCTGGCGTTGTTGCGAACAACGCCTACATTGCTGAATATGATGTTGGCCCTCAGCTTTGTAGGCGCTGTCAGTCAGTGTGACCACGCTATTCTACACAGCGCCTGTTAGCTTTGCTGTGTCCTGGCCATCCAGTACCTTCTGAATAAAACACATTGCCACATTTGTTTTAAAATTTAAAAATTTTTTATTTTGTGTTGAAAAGGAAATTAAATTCTACCAGATCTTCGAATATAAATGGAAAATAAAACATAATTAAACACATAGCCACAATTTTTTTTTTTTTTTATTTGTTACATAAAAAGGAAATACAATTAAACCACCAATGAGAAAGAAAAGGAAAATAAAAACAGAACAGAGAAAGAAAAGGAAAATAGAAAAGGAAAATAAAAACAGAACAGAGAAAGAAAAGGAAAATAAAAACAGAACAGAGAAAGAAAAGGAAAATAAAAACAGAACAGAGAAAGAAAAGGAAAATAAAAACAGAACAGAGAAAGAAAAGGAAAATAGAAAAGGAAAATAAAAACAGAACAGAGAAAGAAAAGGAAAATAAAAACAGAACAGAGAAAGAAAAGGAAAATAAAAACAGAACAGAGAAAGAAAAGGAAAATAAAAACAGAACAGAGAAAGAAAAGGAAAATAGAAAAGGAAAATAAAAACAGAACAGAGAAAGAAAAGGAAAATAGAAAAGGAAAATAAAAACAGAACAGAGAAAAAAAAGGAAAATGAAAATAGGAATTAGAATGAAAAGGAAACTTACAACAGAATTAAACACATAGCCACATGTATATATATAATTTTTTTTTTATTTTTACTCTAACCAAAAATTAATAATAAAACTGAAATGAAATAGAAAATGAAAAGTCCAGCAGAAATTCAAAAGAAAAGTAAAGTCCAGGAAAGGGTTGGAAAAGGAATTTAGGGATCATGGTGCATCTCTTTGTGCCTGAAAAAATAAGAAAAGTGCAGTTAGTATATATCTTTATAGTTGTTTTGTGTTTTCTTTAAAAAAAATGCATAACTTGATAACCAACATTGGCGTCTTACACCCCCCTTAGAGTGGTTTGGGTCATCTTACACCCCCCCTTAGAGTGGTTTTGGTCATCTTAAACCCCCCTTAGAGTGGTTTGGGTCATCTTAAACCCCCCTTAGAGTGGTTTGGGTCATCTTAAACCCCCCTTAGAGTGGTTTGGGTCATCTTAAACCCCCCTTAGAGTGGTTTGGGTCATCTTAAACCCCCCTTAGAGTGGTTTGGGTCATCTTACACCCCCCCTTAGAGTGGTTTTGGTCATCTTAAACCCCCCTTAGAGTGGTTTGGGTCATCTTACACCCCCCCTTAGAGTGGTTTTGGTCATCTTAAACCCCCCTTAGAGTGGTTTGGGTCATCTTAAACCCCCCTTAGAGTGGTTTGGGTCATCTTAAACCCCCCTTAGAGTGGTTTGGGTCATCTTAAACCCCCCTTAGAGTGGTTTGGGTCATCTTAAACCCCCCTTAGAGTGGTTTGGGTCATCTTACACCCCCCCTTAGAGTGGTTTTGGTCATCTTAAACCCCCCTTAGAGTGGTTTGGGTCATCTTACACCCCCCCTTAGAGTGGTTTTGGTCATCTTAAACCCCCCTTAGAGTGGTTTGGGTCATCTTAAACCCCCCTTAGAGTGGTTTGGGTCATCTTAAACCCCCCTTAGAGTGGTTTGGGTCATCTTACACCCCCCCTTAGAGTGGTTTTGTTCATCTTAAACCCCCCTTAGAGTGGTTTGGGTCATCTTACACCCCCCCTTAGAGTGGTTTTGTTCATCTTAAACCCCCCTTAGAGTGGTTTGGGTCATCTTACACCCCCCCTTAGAGTGGTTTTGGTCATCTTAAACCCCCCTTAGAGTGGTTTGGGTCATCTTAAACCCCCCTTAGAGTGGTTTGGGTCATCTTAAACCCCCCTTAGAGTGGTTTGGGTCATCTTAAACCCCCCTTAGAGTGGTTTTGTTCATCTTAAACCCCCCTTAGAGTGGTTTGGGTCATCTTACACCCCCCCTTAGAGTGGTTTGGGTCATCTTAAACCCCCCTTAGTGCGTTTGTTTGCTCTTTTGGATGGGAGGTCAAATACATTTAAACAGTAGTGCAGTACTTGCATTAGAGTGAAGGGTAGTTAGCTTACCGCAAAATAAGAAGTGATCAGCCTTTCCCTTAGCTCATCGCCAGTCTGGGTGTCCTCACTTCTATCTGCGGGCAGGTTGGGGATTTCTGGCACCAGTGCTGTCTCCTCGGGGGCTTGGATTCGGTGGCATATACAGATATTGTGTAACACACAGCAGGCAAGGATGATTTTGGAAACCTTCTGTGGGCTGTAGAGCATCTCTCCTCCTGGCCGTGCCAAACAGAGAAAGCGTGCTTTCAGCAGGCCGATGGTTCTTTCCACAATGCTTCTGGTCTTGCGATGCGCTGCATTGTAGCGTTCATGGGCAGAGGTCCGTGGGTTCCTGACCGGAGTCATGACCCACGTTCTCTGCCCATATCCCTTGTCCGCTGTAGAAAAAACACAAGGAGAGAGACAGCAATTAGTACTAGTACATGTTTTTTGGTGGTAGTTTGGTTAAAATTGCCTTACTAGGCCACATATTAGCAAAATACATAGACATGGTTAATTTATTACCCAGTAGCCAGCCAGCTGGCATTTCGTTGTTATCAAACTTCCGGCACAGGACTGTCCGCTGCAAGACGTAAGAATCGTGGCATGAGCCGGGGAACCCCGATCTCACCGCCCGCAGCCTCATGTCTGGGTCACAGACCACCATGATATTAAATGAATGGAACTGCTTCCTGTTTCTGTAGGACAGCTCCTGTGCACGGGGAGGGCGGAAAGGGATATGTGTACCATCAACGCACCCTAGCACATTCGGGATCCCTCCCATCAGATAGAAAGCATGTTTTATTTTGGCAACCTCTTCCTCATCCTCAGGAAACTTGATGTAAATTGGGATTAAATCACAAATTGCCAGAACTACCTGGATTAGGATGCGGCTCATAGTAGCCTGGCTTATCCCGCTGAGGAGGGCTGAGGTTGCCTGGAAGGTCCCACGTGCCAAAACATTAAGAGTGGCACACAGGCGTACTATGCCTGGAATGGAGTGAGTGCGTTTGGTGGATGGCTCGATTTTGGTCTTAATCTGATCATATAGGGACTGTAGTGCAGCACGATTCAGACGGAAGCGGCTCCTGATCTGCTCGTCACTTAAGTCCCATACTGAAAGGCGGATTGCAAAGGAGCGGGGTGCCCTAAGCCTCACAACACCCCGCTCCCTTTCCTCCTGCTCTTTCAGCATACACATACATCCATCCACCCAGACACCATACATCACCCTCTTATCCATCACACACACTAAAGATATATACAAAAACAAAAATAAACAAAAAAAAACACTAACACACAACACACACACAAACAATAACACTACACACACACCCGCTACAATGCAGCTCACCACAAAACCAGAACTATAGTGGTCCAAACCACCAGCCTGCTGAAAACCAGCTTTCTAAGTTAAGCACAACCAAGAGGGGAGTTGCTGCACAGCCCACAAAAGGCCCCAAAATCAAGCCTCACTTGCTGTATGCAACACAATATTTGCAGATGCCACCCAAACCAAGCTCCTAAAGAAACAGCACTGATGTCAGAAATCACCCAACAAGCCACAGAGAGTGAGGACAGAAACCAGACAGAGGCTCAAATGAGCTAAGGGAAGCGAGCACAGCACCACACCACAGCCTTTGCCACAGTGTAAGAATAGCAGAAGCTAGAACATTCCTTCCTTTTATACTTCATTTTCTAAAGTGACAGGTCCGCTTTGCCGCCTTTTGCGTCGCTCTGCTATTTCCTGGCGCCAATTAGCCGACCCAGGTGTGCGTAAAACAGAGTGCGCACGCGCACGCTAGTAGCGCTACTAGCGTACTTGAGCCGTAACTTGCGTGCATTAACGGACATGGGCCAAAAATCAGGTGGGGACCAATGAAAGTGAAGCTGTTGTTTTTTTAAATAGCCGTTAGGCTAAGCACATGTCACAAGGGTTGCAGATACATCAGTCCATTGTTGGATTTGGGTGTGTGTTGTTTGTTTAATGAGGTCTGTAATGAGTTAATTGGCTAACACACATGCTTCTGTCAGTGCAGTGGAGGTGTGCCTAGAAGGAACTGGGCTGTATGTGTGAATCAATTAAGTGGGCTGCTTTTGGATTGGCTGTTAGAGCACATAAAACCTGCCCAAGCCTAAGAGATTGCGATGCCATTCTGTAGTGTGCATGCGTGCTTGTGGGGTGTTGATTTGTGTGTGTGTGCAGCTACAGGATGGAGCCAAATACAGGACATCTGCCGGCCACAGCAGGCCCGAGTAGGAGTTTGGTGGGTGCTGTGCGCAGACCTCCCTTACGGAAAAGGGCACAGCCTGAAGGTGGGGCAGCACCCCAGGCTAAGCGCCCAGGTGCCAAGAGGGAGCCTGAATTTAATTTGGCTGAGAATAATCATCTTGTGCGCCTGACACTTGCGAAATGGGAGCTGATATTTGGCTCCCAAAGCAAGTCCATAGGCAAACAAGAAAGAAGCAAACTGTGGGATGCCATTGGTGTGGAGCTTAGTAGCACAGCTCAACACCCACGTAGTGGCCCATCCTGCAGGAAACGCTTCTACACTTTGCGAGGGGCCCTTATGAAAAAGATGAATCACGATATTGATGTGGACAGTGGGTTCATCCAGGCTCCAAAGAGTACCTACAGGCCGTATGAAGAGATGCTGAAGGCCAAAATCCCACTGGCTCGGCTGCAGGGTGTGGATCCTGGGGATGACACCACCGGTTGGGCTGAAGGTACATATTTTCTGCCTTTTACAATAACCTAATGTTAATGTCTGTGATTAGCATTTTTACATTCTGACCAACTAACTGTAGGACCTGTGAAGTATTACATTATAGCTCAAACATTTGTAACTTTTCTGTCTGTTGCTTTATGCATAGGTGCACATGCTGCTGTCCGGGATGTGGCTCCGGACACCCAAGCTCCTGCCCTTCCAGCAACCTCAAGGCTACCCCAGTCTGCCATTGAAGGTATTTACCCATAATTTGTTTGCTGGTTTTTTTCAAAACAAATGGGTGTGGGAGCAGCTCAAACAATAAAGGTTTGCCCTGTTGACTATTAATAATATGTGCGTGCGCCCTAATTGCACGCCCACTGTAACACTCACAGCAAGTAACTAACAAGGCCCTAACATGTGTAGATATGTAGGATGCCAGAGATGTGTAGCCATATATCGGCATATCAATGTGTGAGCCACACTTGGCTTGATTAGTCAATATTAGTGAAAGAGCTGCTCACACACCTTAATGCATGTTGTATTTTGCTACGCACATTAGCTATGGCTCAATGTTGGTTTTATTTTGGCCTAGCTCCCATGCCCTTGGCCCCAGCATCTCCTCCGGATCCCACCTACTCTTTGGATGTCGGTAAGTGCATGTGTTCACCTTGCTTGATCCACTTTGACTCAAGTGCATGTGTCTCATTTGTCTTTTTTCTTGGTAGGCCAAGTGACTGGTTCATCTTTGGACCCCACTTCCGATGTTGCCGGTCAACAGGACCCTGTTGGTGTGTAGAGCAATACATAATGTATCCTTTCTGCTGTTTAGGTTACACTGGTTCAATTTGGTTAGTCTACTAAGCTACATGTTTGCTTGGTAAACTTGAAGATGCCTCTTGGGAGTGCTGGTTGCCTCCCCAGGGTCAGTCTCTTAGTTATTTGAGTGATAGCAATGTATATTTGCGGACATATTTTTAGCCAAACATTCCCTGTAGTAGTTTGCTGATTATTTAGAGACATTTTTTTTTTTTTTTAGTTGACCCGAATATCGGAAGTGGCTGTCCAGAAAGGGCCCCTCAAGTTCCAGCTGCCAGAGATGAGGGTAAGTGGTTTTGCCTTGCTCTAGTCTGTATTTTGGCTCTAATGTTGTGCCACTTGCTTCTGGCAACTTGTGTGTCCACATGTATTTTCAAGGTCCAAGCTCGAGTGAGGACCCCACTCCAGACATCTGGGATATTGGTGGTATGTTTAATTTAAGCAATGTTTATGATGAGATTTGCAGAAATTAGTGCGTCTTAGTCCTGTAACATACATGTTAACAATCTGAGTTTAACCGAGACCTTTGGTCTAGTGTGTATTTTTAAACTTTTTAGAGGTATGGCCTCGATAGCCTAACCAGGTTACATTAGAGTTTGGCCCACAGACCTACTAACCTGATTTTCCTGTTTAGCATATGCCAACTTGCCCGACATCTCGGATGTTGAATTGCGACTCTCTGGCAGCGATACCTCGAGCCTACCTGGGCCGGAGGACACGCAGGTAACATGGCTGATGTAGACGACCTCGAAACCCATTGGCATATTCGTGGGTAGTGGAAGAAGCAACATGTAACATTTCCTTTCATTGTTGTTTTGGCAGGAGGCGGAACCAGAACCCCAAGCTGGGACCTCTTCCCAAGTCCCATGTGGCCAAGCTTCAGAGGCTCAGACAAGGGTAAGTTGTCTAGTGAGTGTTTATGGTAACTTTTTGGAGGGGCATAACTGCATTTGTTCCGTTTGACTAAAATGTGGTTTACTATTTGTTTAGCCTCCAACCACAGCAAGAGGAGGTGTGGCACCAACCAGTGCCGATTTCTACCAACTAGGGGTCCGGATGCTGGAGGACTACAGTCGCCAACAGCCGCGTGATGGAACTAATGAGCGCATTGCGGCGTTGGAAAATCAGGTGCTGATGTGTCAGCAACAAAATGAGGGCCTGCAGCGCCAGGTGGACCAGTTACGGCAAAACCTACAACAGAACCAGGACCTTGGTCGCCTTGCAAATGTTATCGAGCAATCTGTACAGCGCCAGGAAGAAGCAATACAGCGCCAGGCAGAAGCAATACAGCGGCAGGACCAAACTTTGTTGTTGCTACAACAGCTCATACAACAGCAGTCTATATTTTTTACTGCACTGTTGTCCCCCAACACCGCCCCTAGCAATGACTCCCAACCTCCCCGGCCACCCAGCCAAGAATATTAATTTGTAAACCTTTTTCTTATTATTTATGTAAATATATTTTTGAAAACCACCTCTAATTTGTGTTTATCCATACATGTGAAAGCTAAATACACAGTCATGGCTGATTTGCTCAATCATCTCTAATATTATGCCACCATTTATGTGCCACATTAGTTAACATTGCTTACTATGGTGTAAACATGTACTGGCTCAAAATGGCTGCCTAATTTTAGACATAATGGTTTTTTGGAATCTAAACCTATGCTGGTCAAGGAACAACACAGTTATTGGTAAATATAAATGTATTTCTACAAATTGGGCCAACACGGCCAACATAGGCCAACAAAGCCACTAAAACATGGCCAGGGCAGCCATCCCCCCCACCCTAACGTCTCCGACGCCTCTTCATGGCCAGCAGCATCCCTTTCATCTGTCGGAAGGCCCGCCACAGTCTGCGATGCTGGCGTATACAAGCTGTAGAGATGTGATTAAAAATAATATATTAGAATTTGATTGGGAACTCAACATACACAGATGTAGCAATGTAATGTCAGTGTTTCTTACTTGCTAACACTCACATTAACATTGGTGAACAATGTGCCCCTAACATTTTAAATTAAAGTTTTAATATTGGCTTGAAAACATGTTAGGACCACATACCTTTACTCTTAAAGTGGACCAACACCCACAATATAGTTTATCATGGGTTTTGGCCCACTTTGTTGTTGCTCACAGATCTGTTTTTCCCCTGATGTGTGTATACACACAGTAATCCATAGCCACTCACCTCTCCATGCTCCAACGTGCTTGGCACAAAAAACGCACGCTAACGTCTATGCAGGGAACAGGAATGTACACTCCTCTTCCACCCCCTCTTCACGCATGTCACTCTCTGGCTGCTCATGGGGACCCGGCGGCCATTCACAGAGGCCCAGGGGGGAAAAATGCACGTCTGGAGTGTTGCGCTGGAGCCAGCGGAAGATAAGTTCCGATAATTAGGGGTTTGCTTGGTGGGTTGGACCCGCGGTACCTGCACTTATCGTATGTTCCGCGGGGTGTTAGTTGTTAGTTGTTGGCAAATTAAATGTTTAATGCACATTAAACACCCTTGGTGTTGGGCCAGGTTAACTCTTGCAAATGTAATAATGTTTATGGCCAAGTAAGGACATTTATGTCTTTAGTCCAAGCCAAACATCAGTGCCTAAGGATGATGGAAGTTTGCCCTATAATGTTATGGGTAAACACCTAATCAGCCCCATTTGGTTGTCTATACGCCACAAATAGTCCGTATGTGTCCGTAACAAGAATGTGAGGCAACTATCAAGGATGGTGACTGGCATGTTGGATTATTGACCAAACACATTTAACCTAGATGTGTGTGATATTCACACATTGGTAAATTACAAATTTCTACAAATGTAACTAGAAGAGAAATGTTTACAAAGTATTTACCCATATTAATTTGGATGTACTCACCATCGCAGCTGTGGCGGTGGCCCATGCTGCTGGCCGTCCCTGGAGCTGGTGTGGGGAGGAGGAATTCTGCCTCCGTCTGCGTAGCGACATCTGTCCATAAAAAATCAAAATACAAAACAACTTTTAGTGGAGCTATGACACCCGAAGTTTGGACATCAATCTGGTTATTGAGTCTTACCTCCAAAAACAAACACTTCTTTACATACATGTTAAACGATATTTGCTATATTCCTGGCCCATTAGTTAATGTGAAGTGTTTATGGTTGCCACATGTATCCATTATGAAAATCTGGCACTAACCTTTACATTGCAATGTAAATGACTCATTACCAATTTAATGGATAATGTTACCAGTGTGCAACATGTGTTTGCCCTAACTACTTCACGTAAATTAACTATTGCTAGCACACATCATGGTGTGGCCAGAAACATAGGGTTGGTTTCCAGTTGGCTAGCACTGTAGTGTGGTTTGTGATGTTAATGTACATTAGCAAACCAGCTGAGACAATGGACCAGGAAACGTGTCTGTTAAAAGTGGTCCAAGACCCAGGATTGTGAATATTCAGTGTATTAGTCTACTTTGGCAGAGCAACACAATTTTAGTCCGCCACCGCCCCTGCCTTCCGCACATCACTCCGCCAGTGTGTGCGCACGCGCATGCCAGTATGAAACAGAGCGCAGGCGCACACACATCTCGAGTGCCACACAGGAGGCAGGGACAATGGCTTCTGCCACCCCCAAAGAGGGAAGTAGTTTGTGGTGTTTGGTTGGGGGGGGGCCCTGGGTGAGGGATGTGATTTGGCAGGGAAGGCGCCATAATCCAAGCAATATCATCAATGTTTGTGGGTCCACTTTAAGGAATGACATAAATTCCAAAATGAACTAGCTTAAAACATACACTTACCACGACTATGCCCGAGGAGGATTTGACGCCAAAAATCCATGGAGGTGCCGCCTATATGATGCCCTGCAAATTACAGAGGAAAGGGCTAAGCACAAATGGTCAGATGAAACCTGTCACAGACTAACAATTAAAACATGTAAACTCACCAGGGGATGAAGCGCCACTTGAAGCCCAGGGAGGGCTCTGAGGAGGAGGCGGGGAGCCTCGGCTCCTCACACTCTGCTCAGAAGATCCACCAGGCAAAGGGCCACCCTCCTCCCTCTCACTCCCTGCTTGAGAGTGGCCCCTTGCCTGGTGAGAGTCCTCAGACTCAGAGTGTGAGGAGCTGAGGCTTGATCCAGCCTGCCCCCCAGCAGCACACTCCTCTGGGGCGTCATCCCCTTCCTCCCCTGGGTCCTCTAAATAGGACCCGCGGGAGGGACCCTCCCCCGATGACTCCCCCGAGTCCGCCTGCCTGGTTCGGGGGAGGAATCCCTTCCCACGTTTCCCCAGGGGAGGACGCTTATCTGTGTGGAGGGGGTGAAAGCAAATAATTAATATAAAGAGCAAAAAAGGACACAGCTTAGCAGATGATTCTGCACAAAGGCAAAAAAGAACATAAGCTTTAACTTACCTGATGCGTAGGCATCATATAGGCGGTACACGCCTTCTGGGTCCCGGCGCTTAAAATCAGACCATTTTTGTTGAATCGCCCGGATGGTCAGGTCGGTCTGGAAGCGCCGGGACACAGTGGCCTTCACCTCCATGGCAAGGCGTTTTTTCGCTCCTCGGGCATAGTCGTATTCGGCCAGGCAGAAGTCCTAGGAAAAAAAAAACAAAATAAAAAAAAAAAAAATAAATACATGACCTCAGAACAATGTCATAAACAGTTATACAGAGACAAGATCAAAGTGGACCCACACCCAGGATTTACATTATTCTGGGTTTGGGTGCACTTTTGTGGGCCACAACTATTGTGGGTGGCCCACTGTCTGCAACCCCCTTTGAAGGGCCCAAATACACCGCTGAGGACACTCCCACGTCACTCCGCAAGCCAAACACAGCGCTCCACGCCGGTGTGGTATGCGCATCCAAGGGCCTTGGGAGGTGCATACCAGCTCAGCTGTGTCTGCACGGCAAAGTACGCATGTGGCGTTTGACTCTAACAGGGAGTGCGCCTGCACACCAAATGAAAATATGTATGGCGCAGGGGTACACCCTGCTAGAGGTAAGCGCAATAGGCATCCGCAACTCACGCATGCACAGATGGGACGGGGCAGAGGTAATTTTTAGGGCCCTCCAGGGGGGGGGGGGCCATCCAAGCAGGACATCCACAATGGGGATGCCCCATGTGGAGTGTTAAATTTTGGCCTAAAAACAATAAAAATTCTGCCCCTATCCCCCCTGTGTGTTTATCAATTTTTAAGCTAAAAATACATAACTAAAATACTCACTTTCACAACCTGGCCATTTACACGGCTATCCACCCGGGTGCGCCTTTGTTTCTTGGGCCCAGGAGGGGAATGGGTGGGAGGGGTGGTATTTGGGGAAGGTGAGGTAGGTGGGGGATGTGGGGGAGGGGTGGTGGGTCCGGAATCTGAGGAGGAGCTGGGGAGGCGCATTACTCGCCGTTTGGGAGCCATATTGGAAACGCTAAGGAGGAAACAGGAACCGGAAATGACGCTAGCGACATGAGACAAATAAAAAACAAAACATAACAAAAATACGCACCGCGCCCCAGCAACAAGCTATTCTCAGCTATGTGCAAGCTAAGTGGCGGAAAAACTAAAATGACGCTTGAAAACAAGCTAGTGGCATAAGCGCAAGACAGTTTTACCTTAAGGTGGCGTTGAAACGCAAAGGAGGATCCAGGAACCGGATATGACGCAACCAACTGTGCTGCAAAACTTAAAAAAAAAACATGCGTGCAGCAGGGACAAGCTAATATCAGCTATGTGCAAGCTAAGTGGCGGAAAAACATTAAAATGACGCTTAAAAACAAGCTATTGGCATAAGCGCAAGACAGTTTTACCTTAAGGTGGCGTTGAAACGCAAAGGAGGATCCCGGAACCGGATATGACGCAAGCAACTGTGCTTCAAAATTCAAAAAAAAAAATGCGCGCAGCAGGGACAAGCTAATATCAGCTATGTGCAAGCTAAGTGGCGGAAAAACATTAAAATGACGCTGAAAAACAAGCTAGGGGCAAAGGCGCAACGAATTATTAGCTTGATTTAGCTGGGGATTCTACATACTGTAATGCATAGGTCCTTCTAAAGCATACACCGTTGTGCTTAAATATACAGAGCTTATTGCTTCACAAAGTCATCACACAATCTAACTAGACAACTACCTGAAAATGTGGCACACATGAGAATGCATAACGGGTTGTTATGAGCTGGTACGACTGAATGTTAATCCTGCAATATGGGGCCAGGCACGCTCACAACTACAGTGTATTCATTAACAACGACTGGGGTCGCGGGAAGTGAATTCCTTGCAAATGGCAGAAGGGCACATGTATGAACAGCACAGCGCCGCACAACGCAGCGCACCGAGGCACAGCGACGCTCGCGCCGCCACATAGCGAATTCAAACAGCGACTGCACAAACACTGACCAACACAGATTCATCAAGGACAGGGCTGCCGAATAGCTTGGGCGCTGACAATTTCTAAGAGCGAACGTGACCGCCCAACCTGACAGGCTACAAAATAGCTTGACAAGCCCCGTTTGTGTGGAAAACCAGCGATTTTGAGGCCAATGAGTTTGGGTGGAGGAGATGCAATTCCCATGTCACTCACAACATTACATTGTGAAAAATAAAAAAAAAAAAAAAAAAGATAAATAACCAGCTAGATTAATAAAACATATCAATATAAACATGTGTTGAATTTTGTCCCAAAGCAAAAAACCCCAAAACCACTAAAAACAATCATTGCAGCGTCTGCCATTGAAATGTATGGGAGAGCGGCAGGTAGCGCCAGGTAATACGTGTCGCTGTGAAGGAATTTGCAGCGGCGCTGTTCGGTCCAGCCGGCTTCATGATGAATGCCGCGCTAGCCGTCGCTCTCGCCGGCGCTAGCCTCATTTTGCTTGATAAATGCGTCATTGTGACCGCCGCCGGGCGTACTTGAGTCGGTAGTCGCCGTTAGCTGCCGCTACCTGGCGCTCGTCAGACACTACCTGGCGCTATCGCTTGATGAATAAGGGCCTAAGTTTTTAGGAGGATGTCGGGTAAGGTGTGTTGTGCAACCTGGCCCACTGTGACCTGGTTAAAGACACCGGAAGAGGAAGTGCCGGAGACAGGGGCTTGCTGCCTAATTGAAGACAGGTGTCTGGCCAGGCATTACACTTAGAGGCCATCCAGCTGAATCATTCCAGAATTTTCAAAGCAGTTGACCCCCTCTAGTCCCCAAGAACACTCACATTCAGATCATTTAGGTAAGGAATCTAAAAGATCCCTTGTTTCCTGAAAGAACTAGTGTTGGGCAGTCTGTTAAGACCAGGATGTACATGTTAACCCTTTAATGACCCACCAAATTTTAGCCTTAAGAATCAGTTTATTTTTGCCCCTCCTTGTGGTCAGACAGGCACGTAGGAGGTGGATGGGCAGACGAGTGGATGGATGGTCAGGGAGGTAGGTAGGTGGGCGGACAGACGGGTAAGTGGCTGGTTGGTAAAGTAGGTGGGAGGATAGGTAGTTGGGAGGCAGGCATGTAGGTGGATGGTCAGGGAGATAGGTAGGTAGGTGGGCAGACAGACAGGTAGGTGGCTGGGTGGTCAGGCCAGTGGGTGTGTAGATGAGCATGCAGGCAGGTGGATGAGCGGGCATGATGGCTGTCAGGTAGGTAGGCAGGCAGGCAGGTGGAGTATGTTGCCATTCACCTTCATTGTCTACCATGGGGCTGATTCCACCGGTCTTTAAATCAGTACCAAGGTAGACAATTAAAGTGAATGTCAGTTTTTTCTCCTAAAAAATAAATAAAAATTCTCACCTGGCTCTGAATTGACCCCAATGTATTTACCTTGGCAATGTACATCAAAGTGGTGTGTTAAAAGTACAGATCAGACACTTCCTGAATCTAGCTTGGTAATCATTTGATTGGCTGAGACAATGACAAGAGTATTAACCCCTTCTGCTCTAATTCAACTTCTTTATAAGGGAGGAATGGGAGGTCTTCTGTTCCAGTAGCTAAAGGGTTACTAGCAGCATTCTCAGCTCGCAAATGATTGCTGATGTGTGAATTAGGCAAAGCTTCTAATGAGCTCACCTGGAAGGATTGTGGGAGTTGTAGTCAAAAAGGATACCAAGAGTTTTACTATAGGGCAAGAAAGCTAATCCTGTTTTTTGAGTCAGAGGAATATAAGAAAAATGAAAGCAGCATGCTGAAAAGTAAATCACAGGTCTGGGGCACAATCCTAACACAAAAATAAGGCAGAACACCAAAAACCTGACAAAACGGGAGTTTTCCTTTAAGCCCCTTAAACCTAGGATTGTATTCCCCTTCCCCTCCCTAAATATGGCAAACATATGAATTAATTAATGAATTAATTCATTAAACCAATGACCGGAAAAGGGGGCACAAGCTGCGCATTTCCGGTACTGGCATAGGGCAGTCAGAAGCTGTGCAGTGCAGAGGCCGGGAGCTGTGTACAGGAGCCGGTCTGTCTATAAGTATACAGCATTATGGTATAGAATATTCCTACAGGGAGGGTTATCTTGGGCCTCATTGGTCCAGGCTCTCAGTTTTTGCCCCACACCCCTAAGTTTCTAGATTCCTTCAAGTACCCAGACTCCCCCCAAGTATCCATGCTGTGCATGTGTCCCTCCCCTGCAAAAGGTCCTTCTATAACCCTCAGGTATCAAGCATGCAGAGTTAGAGTTTTGGGGGGAAATTGGGCAATTAGCCAGGGCCCCTTCACCACCGGGGCCCCTTAGTGCTGCCCTCCCACTGCTGAAGTCTGTGAGGCGTGGACTTGTGGTGACAGGGACATCTGCCCCCATCTATCTATTTATTAGTAACCTCACCTTCTCCTACTCAGCAGCTGACCTTTCCCTTACCCAGCTGCTGACCCACAACTTCCCTCCCACCCAACTGTTGACTCACCATCCCTTATCCCCCCATCCAGCCATTGACCCACATTCTCACCACCCCCTATTCAGCCACTGACCCACAACCTAACCTTCCACTATCAAGCCACTGACCCACAACATCAGGTCCCCCTACCTAGATGTTGACCTGCAACCTCATCCCCCTCTACCCAGCCACTGACACACATCTCACCACTCCCCCTACCCAGTCGCTGACCCACAACCTTACCTCCTTAGTCAGTCGTTGACTGCCCCCTTCCTTAGAGGCTGGCACTTTGCCAGTCTTGGAGCTCTTCCCGCTAAAGAGAGGGTTATTTATACCTCAGGATGTGGCTTCACTGGGAATCTCCCCCCCCCCCCCTTCAGTGGGGAATGTGCCATGCATGGCAGAGTGCCAGTCTGTAAAGAAGGGAGATCCTTCTGCCTCTGTGCCTAAGGATTAGTTCTGTATTTTTTTAGCCTACTGGGTGTGATGAAAAAAATTAAATGTATTTTTGGAATTAACCTCTGCACAGCGGTGTCGAGGAAGAAGGAGCGGCACCCGGCTGGGGATTGACATCAGGTGATCTGGTAAGTGTCTTTACACCGCACCAGCAGCGATAGCCTGCGCTGAATGAAAGGTGAGCATAGCGTTTGTTTGTTTTTTTACTAAAGTATGTCTTTAAAACAACAATATGTGTTTTATTCCCTTTTCACACATCCCACATTTGCTGCTGGTTGTTGATGGGTACTTCTTGGTCTTTCTCCAGCTCTGTTGTCTCCATATAAACTCCACTTGTTACATGGCTCATGAAACTAATGAAACTAGCAACACTGATAAATCTTTTTTTATAGTACTACTTTAAAAAAGGCAGTATACTAAATAGGTTTGAAGCAATAGAGACAAGAGGAGGGATAGAAAGATCTGGTTTCAAAAATAGACAGTTATGTATGAGATCAAGCACTAATTTACATTAATTTAATTAGAAAATCTGCATTTATCTGATTTTAGTTTCTTAAATGATGCTCACTTCGATCTTCAATAAACTAGAATTAGTCTTGCGACTTGTTTAATGTCTACCTTTAGGACTGATGCCTATCAAAGTATCCTGGAGATGATTTAGCATTGAGCGTTAGGATAAACTTCTACACACTGTCACTGAAGAACCAGGTATTGGTAATAACAGCTGTCAAGAAAGCAGAGCATTACACTAAAGGTATTATTTGATGCCCAAGGCTCGCCTTGATTGATACTGACAGACATTAGTGGATTAGATCACCTTATATAGAGACTGTGTGGTATTTATAGCTTAGTATGTAATAGTAATACTAAGTATGTTTTATCTGTTAAGGTTTTTTAATGTTAATCAGTTTAAAAGTGACACCTGTTCTATGCTACAGTACTTGTACTACAATATATATTTTACCAAGAACACATAAAATAAAATAAGCAAAATGTATTTTATTATCTAGCTGGGTAACAATGTAATAGATATATATGGTCCAGACTGCACTCTGAAATTGTGCTGATCATTTAATTGTATATAAAAAGGAAATATAATCCAATCAATTTTCTGTAAATAGCAGTGAAAAAATACATGTTGCCGTCTATGGGGTCTATGGGGTCATATTAAATATTTGGTGAAGCCAGCGTGACTTCGGGTGTGGATTGTAACCTGCATCTCGCTTTGTTTTTTTTTTAGCGTTTAGACACAAAAAATGCCCTTTCTACTTTTTTCCCCCAAAACGACCCGTACATGTGATGGAGCATTTTTCCAGTTGAGGTGCATCATTTTTCCTATAAGGTAAGGATGTTTTTTTTATGTTTGGAAACAACAGGACTCTATGGGCTACGCAGAAGAAATGGCAAATTCTTTAGCATAGCCCATAGGGTGCTTTAATTTCCAAGATTTAAAAATAATAACCTTACCATATTGATATATGATGTAACTCCCCTGTAAATATGCCCCATTGCAATCAGGCCATTGGGGCACCAGTATCACAGCCATCATGTTTTCTGTAGATGAGTTAGGGGCATAATTAGTGGTACAGGCCTTAAGACAGGTCCCTCATCCACCAATATTGAGCTCAGTCATGTGGGGGGCACTGCCTGCTGCTATGGTAGAGGTACAGCATGGCGCACACCTGTATAGGCACAGCAGCACCATAGGATGGGTGAGGAGGAGCAGAATTCTTTTCTTGCCACACTGAGCATTATTCTGCCTAGAAACTGTCCTGTTTTGGACATCCCGATGTGTGAAATTCTGGGATCACCATAACGCTCACATTTCCAGCAATCCCACAACGCATGCACGTCATTTCTTCAGCTGATGCTTGTTCCCACACCAGGCCTGTTGAAATGGCTGGCGCAGGGCACACAGACCCAGAGGGAAGTGGTTTTGGAGATGTCTGTCACTACCCCTCCATTTAGATTTCTATGCCATTCATCAATATGCACAGCATAGAAAGCTGATGGAAGGAAAGCCCGCACATGGGGGCATCACAAATTGGGATGCTCCATGGAAAAGGCACAAGGAGAGTGAAATTCATGTTTTTTTCCCTTTAATGTCTGTGCTGAAATCAAATGTAGCAAAATTTAATTTTTACTTGTAGCTGGCCAGTTTCTAAACAAGTATCCATATTTTTGCCAAAATTTTTGCATTAAAATAGACCCTGCACTCCAATTCACAAATACCCCAACATATACAGTATATTTCAAAGCCGTTAGGCAATTGCTTTAACCCCTCCCCCTATCCTACTGTGGATGACATCTTTCCAGCAGTGGTGACATGCCCCCCCCCCCCAAGTTGTGCTGGTGGCTGGGCACAACCATGTATAAGCCCAGCCTTCACAGTCACAGGGTGACTTCCAGTGGCTCTGGATTATGTTAATCTACCCCCGGAGATATCTCAGACCTCTTCCAACTGTAACTTGCAAATGTGCTTGTGCATTAGTGAAAGTGTATATTAGTAACAGGACTGATCCCCTGCTATGACCAGCACATTTGTGCCTTTAGTCACAATACCTCTGGCTATTTCTACAAAGTCTTTGATGTTTCTCTTGTGTGGAGATGCAAACAGATCCTTCTCTGGAGTCTCCTCATTGGCAACAAAAGAGATCTGCTGCTTGCTGGGGAAGTCAGTCTGCCTGCTGGCAGTGTTGGTGTCTGGGCCTTTGCCCAACCTAGAATGAGACTTGTCTATACCCTAACCACCATGCATCTGCCTTAAGTGATGTATACTACAGCTATAGTATTGTTCAACTGAATCCTCATCAGAGACCTCTTCAGAATTGACAGAAGCATGTTTCTTAATTTCAAGATGTTGATGTAAAGTCTAATCTCCTGAGGAACCCACTGTACCTAAACTGTCAGGCCCTCCAACTCCTGCCCCAGTACATTAAGCCTATGTTAGGTGTGAGGACCCTCCACAGGAAGGAAAGAGTGATCAGTAGTCAGCTGAGCTGAACTTAATCAGTATAACAGAAACTCCTTACCTCGGACAATAGGACACAAACTCCGTGTGACAGAGGAGACCCATTCTAATAGGCCAACAGAGCCAATTGCAAGGGTCTGGTATGAAACTGAGCAAATTAAATTGCCTTCATGAAGGCTACTTAAGACCATTAATAGCATGCATCTATGAAAGTTAGACTTGATGCAAAGATGTTTGTCCTTGGGAGGCAGGATCCTAGCTGAAGCTAGCTGAAGTGTCCAATATAACTCCTTTAACCCCAGCTATGCAGCAAATGAATGTACTGTAATGGGTGTAAACAAAGTCTGTTGGTTTCCTGGCACAGATATTAAAGTGGACCAACACCCAGGATTTTGACTATCCTGGGTTTTGGTCCACTTCGGCGGGGCACCCCGATCGGGGTGAAACCCCCCAGGAACCCCAAAAAACTCACCTCTCCCCGCTCCCACGTGAACACCGCAGCCAATCCCCGCCAACGTCCAGGCGGGGGACAGGAACGTCCAAGCCGCTTCCGCGCCGGCCCCCGCCGGCCATTCACAGAGGGCCGGCGCGGGCGCGCGCACGTCTGGAGGGGCGCGCGGGAGGCGGCGGAAGCGGCGGCGGATCAGGTAAGATCTTTTTGGGGTTTCTGGGGGGTTTCACCCCACGGGACATCCCGATCTCGGATGTCCCGCGGGGTGGGAGGTGATCGGCCCAGGAATCTTATAGATTTCCGGGCCGATCACCCCTGGGTGTTGGTCCACTTTAAACTGGAACACTATTTTAGGTTGGCAGGTTCTCTTTTTTATATTGGATACTATTTTATTTATTATATTTTATTTATTATATAGCAAAGTTCAACAGCAGATGCACAATTTATTGTATGCATACATTGTAATTATGGAATTTAAGCAGTCATGGGGACCCCCCGATTTTTAAGAGCCCCTTTTTGATAAATTATACAACTTTATTTGGGATCCCAAATGAGGAATGTATTGAATAAAACTGGTGTGCCGGATGTATGCATGTTTTTTGCAAAGCAATCTTTTGCACATGGTTCAGTTTAAAAAGGCACAGGCGAAGAGAGCTATGATAATCAGGCCCGTATTTGCCCCTAGGTAAACATAGGCAGGTGCCTAGGGTGGAGCTACAGCACGTGTTCCCTCTGCCACCATAATTGAATTGGTGGGTGCGAGTGTTTGGGCAATCCAGCCGCCCCTCCCTCATTGTCAGCTGCTGCTGGCTGTTTCCTTTATATTACAGGAGCAGTGCAATGGGAGTTGGGGGACATGGTCTCGTCAGCTGCTTTAGCCAGGGGCATAGGGGGACATAAGCCCCGGGAGGGCATCAAAGGGGGATCTGGGTGCTGGACAGATGCCCAGAGGTGCTCTCAGAAGAAACTCTAAGCCCTCCCCAGCTACCTTGGGCTGCGTTCCTGGTCACACTGAAGGCTGCGCTGCAGTATCTCTCTGTCTGTACAATCAGCAGGGCAGGAGCCTGCACGTCCAAATGGCATCTGGGATGCATTGTACTGTGAGTGTGTTAGAACAGCTCAGGGCTATGTAATGCTGCCCTGACAGGAGAGACACAGTGCCCCCCTTTCAACCCCTGCTCCCTCCATCAGCAGCAAGAATCATCATAGCAGTGTGATGGTGGCTCTTTCCCTCCTTCTCCCTTCAGCTCAGAGTGTGGGCTGTCGGCTACACTGCAGCTCGAAGATTATCTTCCACCTCCATGATTTCTCCTCCATGATTTCCAGCAGCAAAACAAGGTACCAGCATACAAGTTAATACACACGGCAGCTATCGTGTAACTATAGGGGGTGCAACCACATCAGGGCCCAGGAGGTCAGGGGGGCTCCATCAGTGTCGCCACTCTTCCTTTAGCAGATGTGTGCTTACTTGGCATTAGAGCCGGCTTCAGGTTTATGTGGGCCCTTGGGCGGCATGGTCTCAGTGGGTCAAGTCACCTCACAAATCTGGATGCCCCCTAAGGATCAAAAGAAAAGAAAAAGAAATCATCTTTAAAAAAAAAACTTACCTCTACAGTGCTTTCCCTCCCGGTCTCCTTGTTGCTGTCTGCTGTTTGATCGCCCGCAGCCTGCCGGCGCGCCTGTCACATGTTGTGGAGGCCCCTGCCTCTCTCACTGGTGGGGACAGCACTGGCAACAGTGAAACCTTATTGTTGCCCTGCTTGGCATCATCTAGAGAAAGGAAGCTCCATTAAGCTCTGTTGTTTCAGCCTTTAGTTGTCTAGCTGCATTACATTAGATGAAAAGTCTGGAAAAAGTTAACTGTATGAGTCTTGATAGGACCCCATTTAACATTCACTCCAGGGCCCAGTAGCATTTAGTTACTCTTGTCCAATCAGTGCTTTATGGTGTACATACTAATGCACAGCATAAAGCACTGTTTTGGACGGAGCATCGCCATAGGGAGCAGCCACATCCTCGGTTTCTCTGCAGTGTAAGGTGCGCTGCCATGCCCAGCACATTGGCATATGTTCTGGCGTTATTTTTTTTTTATTATTTTCTTTCACATTGGTACATTCGGCTGCAATGGCAAACACGTATTTACTAAATCATGACACATTTACTAAACCCAGCCATTATGCCTGGGTTAGCTGGTGCAGTACTCACTGCTGCCTTAGGATGTAATGGGTAAGTTACAGAAAATGTTACTTCACTTTCTTCTTTTTTGTTCAGTTGTGCACTGCCACATCCCCTGCATCCGTGGCGGCATTCAAATAGGCAGGAGCGCCCACGCCTCTGGGGATGTGGGGGATAATGCAGAGCATGGATTTGGACCTTCATTGTATACAATGTTCGTACTAAGTACGTATTCACAAGGCGTATTCACACTTCCCAGCTTGTGAATACGTACTTAGTACGAACATTGTATACAACGAAGGTCCAAATCCATGCTACGGGCCAGAGCGTCACTCATTCAGCAGGTGGTAACACGCCAGTTATAAGAGCTTAAGTGTGCAGCATTATTCAGCTGAATTGGGGGAGGAATAATCAGAAGACGTTCTTAGACCACTTGACTCTTGTGGGCCATGTAGCCCCTTCTATTACCTTAAAGCTGGCCAGCTGGTGTGAATGGTTTGAGTGCGGCGGGAATGCGTGTGCATCAGGGTTTCCTGATCAGGGCCCTTTATGTTGTGTGTTGTTTTTAATGCAGCAATTGCGTGTTTTATACTACTAGTGTTTGAGTGATTATCCATTATGTGTCTCATGTATTGTGCCTATGTATTTTTGATAAATAAATAAATGTGTTTAGGCATATATAGCCATTTTATAATTCTTGCCAGCCCTGCGCTTAATCATGTCACATGTATGTTTCTAGTTAGTCTTCGGTTTAGCAGGGCGCCTTACGGTGTGGCAGTGCAAGATTTTGAGTTTCAAGTAGCCTCCCAAGTTTTTTATACTTTCTTAAACCCACCATAGTATAGCCTATGTTGAAGCGGTTTTTAAGACCCAATTGCTGTTGATCAGCTGCACTAGGCCTGAGAAAAGTCCAGTATGCTGACACACACTAGGGTCGATTCTAAATGCAAAAGTTAATTGATTTCGGATCGGGAATCGGAAGTTTGGGTGGGTGTTAGTCATTTTTTCCTTTTTTTTGCCCATTTCTGACTCGCGCGAACGTTCGAACGAATTCGTATATGCTCTTACGATCATCGGAAGTTTTACTAACAAAATCGGAAGTTTTACAACCAAATCGGAAATGTTCCCAACCAAATTGTAATTTTTCCGTTCGTTCCTAAAACTTCTGTTAATTGGATGTGTTTCCATGTGATTCAGAGAGCTGATTCCCACCCTAAAAATCCGTTTAATTGAAAATACTCTTCCGACACCTTTGAGGACTCGGATTTGCTATTGTAGAACATGTTTTGTGGCTATGTGGAGGAGTCTGCGCGCCTTCAGCTCCAATGAACTGCATGTATCAGCATGGCCGAGGCCATAAATTGTATAGCAATGCATACCTGAATCAATGCATTTCATGTATGCCTTATAAAAGCATTTTAATGTGGACCTTAATTAGTCCTTTGTATGTAAACCTTTATTTTGCCACACATCCATATAATTGCGATTTATTTTTAAACTTATGTCCTTTGTTTTGTTTTTTTTGGATTGTTGTTGTACTTGAATCTTAATTTGTTTTCGGATTTATTGTTGTAGTTGGCAACCTTTGCTTTGTGTAATTATTTTATCTTATCTTTGGTCAAATGCATCATACTTACTGAGGAGAGGAGAGTGGGATAAAGTGCAGGGTGCGGGTTACAGCTGTGTTTTGCTCAGAGACAGCAGAGCTGGGGGGCCTTGAAAGGTCAGAAATCCCAGAATGCAGAGCAACACAGTCACAAGGCCCTTTCTGTTTGCAGGCTGCCTTATATTACCTGACCCGCCATCTTGGCTGTTTCAAGGCTCATAACATGCAGAAGATGCTGGGTGTTTTAAAAATTTGGAGAGCAATCTGTATGTACAGGGTGTGGGTAACAACACAAAAAATTTAAAGTTGTACCATTTGAAACCAAAAATTTTAAGTAAAAACCGCAGGTAAAAAATGCCAGTTCAAAATAAAAATAGAAATACATTCATTAATGGTTGGTTACCACAAAACGACTGAAATAAAGAAAAAGCAGAAATGAAGATTCGCCTGAGCGCACAGTGGTTTGGGTCAGTTTTAGGGGTGAGACATGGAAGATGTAAGAAAGTGCAAAGTGATTTAGCTAAGCATTGTAGAAGAAGTGACTGAGCCAAATATGTAGGCAGCACTTTAATGAGTTAAGTTTGTAGTGTGCAGGCGCAAGATCATAAGGATTTTCGTCCGGACAAAAAAGGAAAAAGGGCAAAATCCAAAACCGACTTTGAAACCTGAGAAATGAAATGGAAAAGTCAGGATGGAAACTGACATTCAACTGATTCACTAACTGCCATACGAACGGACGGAAAACTTACACACGGTTTAAAATGCATTATAGAATCGCTCAAATGTTCATACGAAATCGGAAAATTTACACCAAAAAACCCAGATCGGAAAAAATACTAACGTTTTTGGTGTTTCTCTGAATCGACCCTACTGTGTACACTAGGGTGAGCCTTGTTCCTTGCAGTGCAGAAAACTTGATACATATGGCCCGATATGTGTACATAGTGTCCAAAAAATAATCTAAAAAATGGTAATCGAGACACACTATACTTCTCTTTTGTATTGACTAGTTTATTCAGAAATGTTTAAATATTAATATATATTAAATAATATCAAAATATAGTTTTAGGTTTTTCAACTTTAATTTTTTTAAATATTATGTAAACTGCTTAGAATTATAAGTCAGCCTAATAGTCTAATATTACTTTAGTTCTAAATAAAACAAAATGTAAATGTGACAGAATAGGCTAAATAAAAGTAACAGCAAATGCTAATATAATATTTTTCTCAAAATAAACTCCGTTCAAAATGAGGAATGCAATTGTCGCAAAGTGTGTCTACATGTTACAGGTACTTTTCACACAGGACATTGTACATGAGTACAAAAAAAGTGCATCTCGAAACTGATCCTAGACTGTGGCAATTAAATTGGGGGCATTATGCAGAATTAAAGATACTGCTATCTGATGTGAATGTCAATACCTTCTCTTATAATATTAAGTAAAGGCAATGATACAGTCACTTTCACAGGGCTCCATTTCTATCTTCCGCAATTGCAGAAAAATACCCTGATCCTAATGAACCAAGAAACAGGTCTAGGGTTTCACTTAAATGTGCACTACAACAATAAGGCCTAACAGTGTGTAAATTGAAGTTTTCATTCACCAATGTAAAATACAATTGACATTTCACAGTGAAATACTGTAATCAGAGTTGCTGTCTAAAAAACCTCATTTCGAGGCTTTATTTCAGGTTTCATGAATGCCAACTAAATTTTGCTTTGACTTTGACCATCAGTAAGTTCATCTTTTAAGGGCGAGCACTCCACAGTTAACTGGCTAATATTTGCTCTTCAGCTATTGGCTCACTGTATACCACTTTTTCTGATTCCAACAAGCACACTTATAGTATTCTACTTCCCTCCCCCCCCCCCCCCCGTGTTCCTTGTTGTGTCCTTTCTTAGCAAGTTAGCAAGTAGAAAATTCTTCTACCCTGCATAAAACAAAACTAGACAAAATCCCTAATTCCTAATCCTTAAAGTGGACCAACACCCAGGATTTTGACTATCTTGGGTCTTGGTCCACTTCGGTGGGGCACCCCTGATCAGGGTGCCCCGCTGTGTGAAACCCCCCCGAACTCACCTCTCCCCGCGCCGACGGACAAGCCGCGGACAAGCGGCTCCTCCGCCGCCGCCTCCCGCGCGTCCCTCTTGACGCGCGCGTGCCCGCGCCGGCCATTCACAGACGGCCGGCGCGGGCGCGCGCACGTCTAGAGGGGCGCGAGGGAGGCGGTGGTGGCCGGCCGCCGCCGAAGATGAGGTAAGGAGTTTGGGGTGTTTGGGGGGGTTTCACCCCACGGGACATCCCGATCTCGGATGTCCCGCGGGGAGGGAGGTGATCGGCCCGGGAATCTTATAGATTCCCGGGCCGATCACCGGTGGGTGTTGGTCCACTTTAATGATCACGACATGCTAGTTCAGTATGGGAAGACCACCCAAACTGATACCAAAAGGAAAAACCATGTATGTCAATAAAGTAATACACCATCAGAATAATAATAAAAAGAAAGAATAATTTTATTGGTCTCATACAAAACATAAAGACAATAGACCTTTAAAAACTCGAAGGGGGTTGATACCCCCCAGCTGCTGTTTGGCAAGGATCAGCCATATATCTATTGCACAATACATTAATACTAATGCATCTTCAGTATTAATAAACAATAAATATATATGAAAAATGGCCCAATGATAAAAATCCATATAAATATGCTGGATGATGGGAGGAGATCACTTATACACCCCGTGTCAAGAAATATGCAACCAGGCTTCATTTTTTTTATTTTATTTTAATGGAAGGAAGAGGAAATGAGGGATAACAGATTATGTCACCCCTTGATACACTAAACCTGTCACCCTTGGATTTTATTCCTACCATTAGAGGATAAACCACATGCTTTGCGGCAGTTTTATTCAGTTCGAGTGTATAAGTGACCTCAACAACGTGTTTATATGGATTTTTAAAATTGCACAATTTCGTTAGTTCTCATTTAAATATTAAATTCTAAGTGCCTATAACATTGAGCACCTAATCGTGCCACAGCTACATGCCAGGCAGTGAGCAAAATCCCCTCCCCCAATCACCACATTACAGACAGTGATTGGGATTTCCCATTACAGGCATTGTGCAGCATCCCTCATTACGAGTCGATATGCGGTATGCCGCATTACTGCCAGTAAGCGGCATCACTCATTACAGCAACTTAGCTCCATCCCTCATTACAGCCAGTGAGCTTCATCCCTCATTACAAACTGTGAGCGGCATCCTCCTTATAGGCAGTGTACGGAATCCCTCATTACAGGCAGTGTGTGGCATCCTTCATTAAAGGCAGTATGAGGTATCCGCCATTACCACCAGTGAGCGGCATCCCTTATTACAAACAGTGAGTGGCATCCCTCATTATAGCTAGCTTGCGGCATCCACCATTACTGCCATTACAGCCAGTGAGCAGCATTCTTCATTACAGCCATTGAGCAGTATCCCTCATTACAGAAAGTGTACGTTATCCCTCATCACAGCCAGTTAGCTTCATCCCTCATTACTGCCAGTGAGATTCATCCCTCATTGCTGCGAGTGAGCTTCATCCCTCATTACAGGCAGTGAGTGGCATGCCCCATTACAGGCAGTGTACGGCATCCCTTATTACAGGCAGTGTGTGGCATCCCTCATTAAAGGCAGTATGAGGCATACCTTATTACAGCCAGTGAGCAGCATCCCCCATTACAGGCATTGTGTGGCAGCTCTCATTACAGCCAATGAGCAGCATCTTTCATTACAGCCAGTGAGTGGCATTCCTCATTACAGCCAGTGAGAGGCATCCCTTATTACAGCCAGTGAGCGGCATCCCTCATTACACCCCAGTGTGTGTCATCCCCTCCCCAATCCCTTGTGTGAGGAGGGAGTGCAATGGAGGACCAGTGGGCAGGAAGCAGTTAAACTTACACTTGCTGTCTGCCGGTCCTCCAATGCCCAGCACTACCCACACACATACACGCACAGAGACAAACACACACACACTCACACACACAGGCATACCTACAGGCTCCCGCGTCTGATTTCCTGGCTTCAGCGGATGGCCTATTTGGGGCCTGTGCCTGTGATTGGATGCTGGACATTCAAAGCCCCACACATAGGCCCCACCACATATCAAAGCAAAGGAAGGAGAAGTTTTTTCTAAACATTTTCTTCAAAAGGACATTTTCCCACTGCTTTTAAAGGGTTTGTCACGGACCCGAACTACCCACGATATGATGGTGTGATGTCAACCGAAATATAGTTAGTTAGTTATGTCATTCTGTCTTCTCTCCTTGTTACAGGGTTGTTGTCAGTATGCATGCCAAATTAATGAAATTCAGTAGGATAGGGTTTGTAAACTACAGAAATATACAAAAATATGTATATGAAATTTCTAGATACAAATTCAGAGTTCAAAAATATTGAATGTTTACATACCCCACTTGCCTTTTAAGCAGATTTGATAGAAAAGTGTATCCGCCATTGACATTCCTATGTTTTAACCTTTCTCAAGGAGGATCAACTGTCAAAGTTTACTGTTATTTTAGTCAGTTGACTTTTACAGCTGCATGGTTAATATGTGTAAGTCAACTTTGAGTTAAAGGCTCTCTACTGAGATATTTAAAAGGTGTGCCATCTTATTGTGGCTAAGTGGTTTATTAACAAGAAAAAGCATTTCTATTTGGTCCCCCCCCCCCCATGTCTAACTATCCTAACTATTTTATTAGCAGTTTTGCAAAAATATATGTGAGGGAAAGCTGTATCACATGAGCACAGCCGACGTCACAGCCTTCGGAATCATGCTATATGTTTGCATGATACTGGTCTAACTAACTTAGCCCGACTAACGAGATCCCTTCCACTACCTCAAGTGGATTGAAACTAGCCAGCCATAATAAATGCCAGCAGCTCAGGTGTCCTGGTACATTAACGGAAGTTTGCAAGGCACTAGGTCCGACCATCTTTGGGGTGTGGGGGGGGGGGGGTGATGTATTGAGTATATTTGAGCATTTGATTTATTTCTATACCTATATGCTTGTTAGACCAGCTCTACTGGTACTTATACAGCACGTTACGTTATATGTATTTGCATGTTATTGGTTTTTGAGGATTGTGACAAGTATGTAAATACACATTGTTTATTGTTCACAGTTTCCATTTATCTGCAATAGTGCCTGTATACCTGCAGATTTAATAATATCATATAGTGTATGCATTATCGTTATTATTGACAAATGAATTGGTATCGCCGATTGCTTGTTGCTATTGTTTTTAAAGTGTCATTTTTGTGTTGTGTGTATCAATTGTATATGACCAATTGTTAATTGATTGATTGAATTATTGATATTTGTTCATTTATTTTGATTTAATAAAGTGGATTATATATGGATAGAATTTGTTGTTTGGTGGATCTGTGTTGCATTGTGTTGCATTGTGTTCATTGTTAAATATTAGCTACTGCTAAACAGATCCCCTTTTTCTATATATATTTTATCGTTGCCTTTAGTATAGAGGGTATTGTTCAGTTAACAGGGAATATCCAAAGCCAGCCCAGTAGTGAGTAATTTAACCAAAAGACACAGTTGAGTGAGATCAGCTCAAAGCAAAAAGGGCAGCTCAAATTCAGTTATATACCGAATTTGTGGTAAGCGCTCACTAAGCAATGTACAAATAATGACAGTTCATATACAGGTCTGAAAGCAGGTTACAAATGAGTAATACAGACATAATATGCAAAAGAAATGTTCGATCAGATGATGATTGTTATGTAGAGCAGCCCCCCAGAGGTGGGAGGCAGTCTGCTGGGTTCTCAGAACTTCTCCCAGACGTTAGGTGACCCCCCAAAAGACAGACCCAGTCTTCAGGTTCCTACCTGGTATTTAGTCCTCAGCTGGATGATCCCAACACCCCCCTGGGATGAGATTCTGCCTACTTCACCTCCCTGAGTTACAGCTTACAATCTCCAGAACTTATTTTGAGCATAACTTTTGATAGGGTGCTCCTAGCACACTGTTCCTGGTGTTAAATGATTCAAGTGGCACATCTATCTGTTTCAGATAATTCTGGACTAATGTTATCCATAAAAGGACCCCCGGAGCATCTAAGAATCGCACAAGAGATACTCCCACAAACCATATATGTATATGATTTATGGCTAGGGTGAACCGTGTCCAGTAATTCCCGGTACTGTGCTGAGTGGGAGTGGCTAAGCTATGTGTTTGAAGCTACCCTGCCATTCGAGTTTCCCCAGCCAGGGGTCCTTTATGGTTCCACTCAGTCTGCAGAGGTATCAAATGAATTGGCAAGAGGTCTTTGACCCAGGAACAGCCTGTGTTTACTGCTCTCCTGTGACAAGTGACAATTTCCCCAGCCAAATAACCATCCCTCCTGAAAGGACTTTTGCTACAAGGGACAACTGCTAAAAGGGTTTACTTTTATTAAAGTGGACCAACACCCAGGGGGGATCAGCCTTGGAATCCATAAGATTCCCGGGCCGATCAGATCCCTCCCCGCGGGCATCCAAAAACGGGATGCCCCACTGTGTGAAACCCCGCAGGACGCCCAGAAACCTTACCTTATCCCCGTTCCAACGGTGCTTCTCTCTAGCAGGGCACGCACCCGCGCCGGCTGTCTGTGAATGTGTTAGAGGGAAGCGCGAGATGCGGCCTCCAGCGTGCTCAGAGCCGATGTGGTTGTCCATCGCTTGTCCGTACATACCACAGAGGCTCTGAGCGCTCTGATTGGACGAGCGCTCGCGTAGGAGCGGGGTGAGGTGAGTTTTTTAGGGCGATCTGGGGGGGGGGCGATCGGGGTGCCCCGCGGAAGTGGACCAAAACCCAGGATAGTGAAAATCCTGGGTGTTGGTCCACTTTAAATACAATATAGAATCCCCTAAAATATAAATGATTGAAAATATAACATTAAAATAATTAAATTAGGTCTTTTAAAATGGACACCTTATTTTTATGAAAGAAAAAAAGGTGTGGAAATAAATGTGTGCAAATTTTACACAGGACAGGAGGGAAGAGATTGGGACTTAGATAGCCTTGTTATAGACTTTTTTCACATCAATCACTTTGACAGGCTGTCAAAGTGATCAAAAGCCAGTAACCACTTTGGTTACAGGGTTTTTACTGAGATCACATCTGTAAAGTAACTATGTGGTTACAGCAATCTGCAGTGATGCTGGGTTCCAGCAGTTTGCAACGTAACCTGATGCCTGAATACACCAGAATACATTTAACAGCCTACCACCATCACTTATAAAGTCATTGCATGGTAGGCAAGTGGTTAAAGTAACAGAGCTGAATTACAAATTAGTTTGCCTATTAGGCATGTTAGGCGTCTGTACTTTTAATAAATTCATGTAAATAGTTCTGTGGCGCAAGAAGAGTCTTTAGACCGTGGCTTCCCTAGTTGTGTGACAATTGCAACATTAACTTTTCCTATTGTCAGATTGAGTATCTTGTTTGCATGGTGCATTTTTGCCTTTGGGATGATTAAAGGAAGGATAACCGAAGTGGTATTCCAAATAATAGGTCCATATTTAAAGCTTTGTTCTTTATTTAATATGCCAGATTAACATTGGCTATGTTATGATAAGAATAAATAGGTTATTTTAGTGGCTTTGTCCTTTTTGTTCATGTCGGTATGTTTTCTGAACTGTTGTTTTAAGCTGAAAGCCAGGATTTTTCATGCTTTTAACCAATTAAGCTGACAATTCAATCCCATTTACATCCCAGGACTGTCATTAAAGTTTTTACTAAACACAGTCAAAGGAACATTCTGTCGGAATTCATCACATTAAAAGCACTAAATAAATACATTTCATGTTTAACAGTATACATCAGTGGCTGTGTAGAGCTGTTACTTGAATATTATTAACTCTTAACTCCACTCCAGTGACCTATACTGCCTCTAGGAACTTGCATTACACATTATTTTCATTTATGGTGTTCATATGTGCTCTGTTATGATGTTTTCATCCACATTTACTTGAAAAAATAAAATAGCAGAATTAAACCAAATATTAACCTCTATGCCAAGCAAGGTTTTACTATAATTACCATCTTTTACATTTTGCATCTGTCACAAAGGATAATAACACAAGCACAACACATTCACTAAATGCATTAAAAACTCCAGTATACTCTTGCATCTCCAAGGGCACATTTAGACCACTGATTCATTTTGTAAGATCGGGCTTCAAGACTCAGCTGTGAAGACCCAAGCCAAGATAATCATACAATCAACCTTGATACCTGGTGTCTAAGAACTCCCCCATGTCTACAATGAAGCCCCCCACAAGACAGATATATTAAGAGATGGGGTCAACCTAGTGTTACTTGACCCTCCAATGACCAATATGATTATGGCTATGTGGATAGTTGAGAGCTAGAAAACCCCACAAGGGGGTGGGCTGGTAAAACGTTTAGGCTCCCTAAACAGGTTTGAAATTGGAAGCAGAGGGGTTTGGACCGTTCCCTTTGCCAAGTTAATTTTTGTGGAGCTCAAAAAGGTTTAACCTCGCCACATTGAGACACTGATAAATTTATATAAAATGAATGACTTTTATTTTTGACCATTAAAAACACTGTATTAAAGCATATAAATAAATATCTCAATAAATATCTCATATTTATTTATATGCTTTGATATACTATTTTTCATTGGTATAATAACAAGGGTCCCATGTCAGCGTTTTCAGGATCATAAGACTAGTTTCGCCATGGTTGGCTTCTTCAGTGCCTTCTCAAGCTGAAAACCCCAGCTATACATTGTATAGAAAATACATGATAAGTATATAGGATGACATTTACATATCAAAATTCATTGGTATCTTACATGATTACCTGTGTATGGGATGTGGTTGCTCCTGGGAATGGATTGGGACAGTTTGATGTAAATAACAAGAAAAACAGTAACATGGATTTATTGAAAGACATGATTTCAATTATAGCAATACAATAGGCCAAAATTGTGCTAATTGGTGCTCTCAGTGGCATGCTTGAGAAAAAGGGGTTTAGTGCTGGTGAAGTGGAAGCAACAGGACGAGCCCACATTCTGTGATGGAGTTCAAATATAGTGTTTCAAGCAAAATGGCAGATCAAATAGGTACCCGTGGGTATCTCTAAGGATAAGAACCAATATCTTAATATATGTGAGTGTCTCATGCTATTATCCCAGAGTTACTGGGTGATATATGACTAGGTGAGGAGAAAGACAAAAAGTATAAAGAAATTAGTTGGTACCTTGCAATATTCAAAGTCGTCACTGTGTCCTGTAGGAGCCTCCCCACTAGCCTCAGGTGCCACACATCCAGTGCCCGGGGCATACAGTGCTAGAAACTGTCAACCCCCTTTTATATATTGCGTCGCGCTCCGGCGCACATTTGCTTCTGCATCCCCCTCCACAGACGCTCTGATTGGGCGGCTATGAGACCGGGGAAGAGAGAGCAGAAGCGCATACGTCACTTCCGTGTAACGGCACCCGGAGCGCATCTGCGGCCCGGAGGAAAACTCCGGAGCGCATCTGTGCTCCAGGCGACCGCCAGAAGTGACAAGGCACCCGGCCGCTCATCTTCCCCTCCTGGTTGCAATCTCCATTTTGTTCTAGGTCATAATGGCAGACCTCTGTAGCGCAGGTTAAAATGCGAACCTATATAAGAATAGTTATTTTTTTATATAATAACTATAGCCTATCTAACATAATGAAAGGAGATCTTGAATAGTTGTTACTAGAATATGAGAGAATTTCATAATATAATAACTGTCGTCTACCTAATAAAAAGAGATCTTAAATGGTTGTTACAAATATGTGGGAAAATGACATAATATAGGTATGGCAGAACGTTTATGGAGGAGCTGTTTGCATGCTACCTGAAGGGGAGGAGCGGGAACTAAACCTTAAAATATTTTCTCAAGGCATGGCACTGATTAGTGGCTATAGCTATATATATATATATATATATATATATATATAAATATAATATATATACATATATACATATATATATATATATATATATATATATATATATATATACTTAGGCCTTAAAGTAACAGTATTGCTGTTCTTATATAGTATTTCATTTTTGTTTATGTCCCACTTTTCACTTGTCCAAAGGAGCAAACGCATCTCATACTTACACTGAAAGAGTGCATTAGCAGTGAAAAACGAATCCAACTGTATTGAGTATTGATAGAAAAAAAAAAAGGATTTTTCAAATTGCATCAAGATTGAATCAGGTTGGATCAACATCAATGAAATTTTGATTGGCTTTATCTGGGGAGAGAAGGATAAGGAAAGGAAGTGTAAGGACTGTACCGGACACCAGTCTGTCTTGAGCTGATAATCCCCAATCTCCACCGCCTCTTCTGCCTATAGACAAGTCCCCGCTTGTAGGAGACGCGGGTAATGCCTCTCCTACTCGGTTACCCCCAGGACTTATAGGGCGCAAAGATTATCAGCTTAAGGTGGAGTCTGATGAACGGCAGGGAGTCCCAAGCGAGGATGCCGGATGGCGGAAGTCCGATTACAAGCCGAGGTCAGAGCCGGGAGGTCACGGGGCGAGGTATCCAATGGAGGTAACGAAGAATAGTCAAACAAGCCGAGGTCAATCCAGAAGGTCACGGGGCGAGGTATCAGAGGGGTCAGGCGAAAATCGTCAGGCAGGCAAAAGGTCAGTTCAGGCTGAGGTCGACAACAGGACTCAATCGAGCTTCAATGCTTGGTACTAGGCACTATAACAGGCAATGACACACTGCAGTGGAAATCCCTTTATAGTGAGAAAATCGGCAGGATTGGACAGGGAGACAGTGGCTGGGATTGGTGCACTTAGGATCTGACGGCAGATTGGAGCACTGGCCCTGTGGTCTGATTGGTGAGCTCTGGGCTGATTGCTCCAGCTGAGCTTCCCAGGCAAACTGCTCAGAGCTGCACCTTCTAGACTTCGTTCTTTTAAACAGCCTCCGGTGGCCATTCTGAGTATTGCACCACCGGAGGACATGAGCTGATTGTATAGGCCAGCAAGCACAAGCTGAATGACAATGGGCAAGGGGGGAGGACTTACTCGGCGACACACGCGCCGCTGGGGATGGCACCGGAGGCAGAGGCGGCTGCTGGGCAGGAGAAACCCTGGCCAGTTGCCTAGGGACACCACGGGCACGGACTGAAGGCAAGTCATTCATGACAGTACCCTCCCCTTCACGAGGGGCCTCAGGACCCTCACCAGACTTAACAGGATTATCACCCTGAATGGTTCCGGCGGACTTCAATAAAGATTCATGAGGTACCCTCATGGATGGAGAGGCAGACGGACAAATAAGCTCTGAGACTTGGGTTGCTCCAACAGTGATACTACAGCAATGTTCTGCACAGTGCGGGCTCCATCCTGTCAATTCCCCAGTTTCCCAATTAAAGGTAGGGTTGTGCACCTTTAACCAGGGGAACCCTAAGACAACCGGGGCTTCAGGGCTGTCTAAGACAAAAAATTCAAGGTTCTCAGAATGGGAAGGTCCCACAACTAGGTTAATTAAAGGGGTTTTGGAGGTGACAGTTCCTCTAGGAACAGGAGTATTGTTTACTGCCAAAATCTGAAGGGGCTTCCCAAGGGGGATTAAGGGAATGCCTAAGGCGGCTACTATGGATTTATCCAAGAAGTTGCCAACTGCTCCGCTATCGACAAAAGCAGAGACGGATTTCCTGGACAACTCCCAACCCACAGTAGCAGGTAACAACATTTTATTTCTATGAAGGGAAGTTACCTGACCGTCCTGACAAACTTTCTCTATCTTGTCAGGACATTGCAATCCCGCCAAAGGTCTTTTATTGGGGCAGGTCCTAACCAGGTGACCTGAAACCCCGCAGTACATGCATAGGCCTAAGGTGCGACGTCTACTCTTTTCAGCCGGGGAAAGGTGAGTGGCACCAAGTTGCATAGGCTCTTCTGGGGGCGAAGATGAGACAACACCCATAGAGGATGACTCCTGGTGGGAAGATTCCCAGAAGTGAGAGTGATTCTTCTCTATATGTCTCTCCCGTAGCCGTCTGTCAATTTTAATGGCCATAAGCATGAGTTCATCCAGGCTTTTAGGGTAAGGAAAATTTGTTAGAACATCCTTAACACCTTCTGAAAGACCAATTCTATACTGACTACAGAGAGCAGGATCATTCCAACGGGATTCAATCGCCCAGCGGCGGAATTTGGCACTATATTCCTCTGCTGAGCGTTTCCCCTGTTTCAGGCTTCGAAGCCTGGCATCAGCGGTCGAAGTCCTGTCAGGGTCCGAATATAGGATCTCCATAGCGGAGAAAAAGGCTGAGACAGATTGCAAGGCCTCAACTGTGGGCGCTAAGCCAAACACCCAGGACTGTGGATCACCCTGGAGCAGAGAGATAACCAGGCCCACCCTCTGCATTTCTGTGCCTGAAGAGTAGGGCCGTAGTCTGAAATAAAGTTCACAGGAGTTCTTGAAGTTGGAGAATCTTGTACGATCCCCATCAAATTTCTCAGGAAGGGGAACCTTCGGCTCAACAGGAGGTGAGGATACAGGTGGTGCAGGCAGGTGGCGATTTTCTTGATCAGCCACACGTTGGGCCAGCTGGTTAATGGCGGTAGCCATGGCCTGCACTTGTTGTACAAGTTCTTCCATATCAATTTTTGGGCCTGTTATAATGTAAGGACTGTACCGGACACCAGTCTGTCTTGAGCTGATAATCCCCAATCTCCACCGCCTCTTCTGCCTATAGACAAGTCCCCGCTTGTAGGAGACGCGGGTAATGCCTCTCCTACTCGGTTACCCCCAGGACTTATAGGGCGCAAAGATTATCAGCTTAAGGTGGAGTCTGATGAACGGCAGGGAGTCCCAAGCGAGGATGCCGGATGGCGGAAGTCCGATTACAAGCCGAGGTCAGAGCCGGGAGGTCACGGGGCGAGGTATCCAATGGAGGTAACGAAGAATAGTCAAACAAGCCGAGGTCAATCCAGAAGGTCACGGGGCGAGGTATCAGAGGGGTCAGGCGAAAATCGTGGTCAGGCAGGCAAAAGGTCAGTTCAGGCTGAGGTCGACAACAGGAATCAATCGAGCTTCAATGCTTGGTACTAGGCACTATAACAGGCAATGACACACTGCAGTGGAAATCCCTTTATAGTGGGAAAATTGGCAGGATTGGACAGGGAGACAGTGGCTGGGATTGGTGCACTTAGGATCTGACGGCAGATTGGAGCACTGGCCCTGTGGTCTGATTGGTGAGCTCTGGGCTGATTGCTCCAGCTGAGCTTCCCAGGCAAACTGCTCAGAGCTGCACCTTCTAGACTTCGTTCTTTTAAACAGCCTCTGGTGGCCATTCTGAGTATTGCACCACCGGAGGACATGAGCTGATTGTATAGGCCAGCAAGCACAAGCTGAATGACAATGGGCAAGGGGGGAGGACTTACTCGGCGACACACGCGCCGCTGGGGATGGCACCGGAGGCAGAGGCGGCTGCTGGGCAGGAGAAACCCTGGCCAGTTGCCTAGGGACACCACGGGCACGGACTGAAGGCAAGTCATTCATGACAGGAAGCACCAGGAAAATGGGACTAGGTTATGCTATAAATATGGAACAAAACTAATGGACTTGTTTAGGCCTGGGGATAGTGGGCTTTAAAGTAGTTGATTCACCTAGTTTCTTTTTGCCAGGTGATTTTTTTCTATGTCCCCCCCCCCCTTTTAGGATTACTATGTATGCGGTCCAAACCAATTATATGCATCCCTACTTGGCTTTTATTGTGACTCTTCAGGAAATGTTTCCCTTTGGGAGTTTTCTCATTACCCGTACGGATGTCGTATGTGTGTTCGTACACTCGTTTCCACAACTGTCTATTTGTCTTCCCTATATAGTATCTGTTGCAGGGACAGATCAAAACGTAGATGATATTGGAGGATTTACAATTGACAAAGTGTTTGAGGGTGACAACTGGTTTGTTAGGTAAAGTTAGAACTTTAATTTGTCGTATGTACCTACACATGTTACAATTCTGACATTGGTATGTACCAGGAGTTACACAACAGGTCCGTTTTGCCTCACCAGAGTAGTGGCTGCTGACCAACAGGTCTTTTAGTTTTTTTGACCTCCTATAGGTGAACCTAGGTTTCTTAGGGATGATTTTCGTAATCGCACGTCATGTATGTGCCAATGGTGATTGAATATTTTTTGGGTCTCAGAATGAATCATAGATAACGAATGATCTGAGTTTTTTAATTTGAGCTTGTACAGTAACTCTTGTTGTGGCCTTTTCTTCGCTTTGTTGTAGGCTCTACATAGAGTTTGGGAGCTATAACCTCTGTCAGCCAGACGGGTGCGTATGTTGTTTGCCTCTTTTTGGAAATCTGAGCAATTTCGTTGGGCTCGGATATACTCCCCATAGGGAATGCTAGATAGTAGGTGGCCCGGGTGGGCGCTTGTGGCCCTTAGTATCGTATTGGCAGCTGTTTTTTTCCCTATAGAAGTTTGTTGTTAGTTGTCCTAGGGGGTCCATAATGATCGTAAGGTTTAAAAAATGTACATGTGTCAAACTGTACTCCAACGTAAACCTGAGGTTAAGGGCGTTGCAGTTCAATTCCACCACAAATTCAGTTAGAGCATATTCGGAGCCTGCCAAGATAAACAAGATGTTGTCTATCTACCTGTGCCATGTAATAACTTGGCACAGGTACATAGACAAGCGGTCCTCACTCCACAACCCCTTCTCCCACCCACGCAGATACAGGTTAGTGTGCGATGGGGCACAAGTAGTCCCCATCGCCGTACCCTGTATCTGGTGGTAAAGTTGGTTGTCAAAAAGGAAGAGGCTGTGAGTGAGGACAAACTGTAAAAGTTTAAGGAGAAAGATAGATAAAGGATACGTAGTAGGTGCCCTGTGTCTTTAAGGTACAAGGGCAGCTGATGGACCAGGGGTTGGAGATAGTGATCGAAGTAGTGGCTGGCCCCATCCGTAAGAGTGTCCATGCCCGACACTATGGGTCTGCCCGGAGGCGTCGTAATGGACTTATGTATCTTGGGCACCGCATAGTTGGTAGTGTCAGGCATGGGACCTCCAGGTAGGAGCCAGACGGTCCGTCGATCACCCCATTTTCCACTGCTTCCCTTATGATGTGGCGGTCGGCCGCTGAGGCCTCTCGACCCTGGAAATGGAGGCCCTGGCATACCAGTCCCGGTTATTCAAAATCCTTTAGCACATTTTTTCATAAAATAAAATCGATTACCACAATATTTCCCCCCTTGTCGGCAGGTTTCACTATGATGTTATGATTGTTTTCTAATTCTTTCATTGCCTGTCTAAGCTTGGAAACCTTTGTACTCAGTTTCTCAACTTCTGTTGTGACCAGGTCAACGAATGTGGCAACATGTGCGTTTGTGGTGAGAGTAGGAAAGTATGTGGAACGCTTTTTAAAACACATGTGTTTAGGGATAATCATTGGAGTAACGCCCGTTGCCCCCAGGCCTAGATCTAAGATCTCTTGTACCTTTTGGGTCTTGTTTAGTGATTGGTCAGGTGATTGAATATTTTGAGGATCTTGTTGTTTATCGAATTGATACCTACATAGGATTTTTCGAGCAAACAAATGTAAGTCTTTTATCACTTCGAAGGAATCTGTTCTGCTTGTGGGACAGTAATTCAGGCCCAACAATAGTAGTTGTTCCTGAGCTGGCTTTAGTGTAACACTGGATAGATTTATAATATCCACTTTAGAGGTGGATTTTGATGTAATTTGTATTTTGTTTGGGACCTCTGGACTAATTTCCAGAGTGTCTATCCCGCTGTGTAGTCTTTGTGTCCGGTTAGTGTGCCTCCTAATGTTCCTCTTTCTGTTTCTAGAGGATCTAAAAAATCTTTCCGATGTTGTAGATCCTCAGCTATCATGTCTTTATTTTGTGCTTCCCCATTTTTTCATCTCAATTTAGATCTGGTAGTGATTTCCTCCTGATCGAGAGTGATTTCTCTTCTTGGAGGGCCCTTAGGTTTGGGCAATCTATTAGTTCTCAATCTTGTATTTTGTGTAAAGGATTGATCTTTTTGTTTATTGTTTGATCTCTCACGAGAAGATGAAGAATCTGAGATGGAATATTGTCTCGGTCCCTGGTCTCTACGGGTCGGTCTGGGATTGTTGGTTGGCCATGTATAGGCATATTTATTTTTTATATGCTATTTTGTCCCTTTGTAATTTATATTCCTTAGTTTGTATTATTTCTTTATTGATCTTCTCTATGGACTCTTTGATATTATTGTCTCGTCTAACAAAGTTTTCATCTATTTTCAATTTTTTTAAATCCTCTACCGTCCCTTGAATTTGTGAGTCTAAGTTTTTTAACTGTGATTTAATGGTGGTCTAATATTAGTTTCATTAGAGCGATAGAGCAACTATGTAGTGCTTCTTCCCATCTAGATTTGAAAGCACTGGTGATCTGGCCTATTTGAGGGAAAAGCTTTAATCTTAGGCCTTTAGGGATGATATTGCTTTCGATGTATTCTTCCAAATATTGAACATCTTACCAAATGTTAGATTTTTTGTATAGGAGGTTGTAGAGAATATTGAATGTCGATTGAGTACGTTCTTCACGTTCTATAGTAATTTTACTGCGTAATCTACATTGTGTTAGGTCCTAAACCATGGTCTGCCAGTTTGTGCTGGCTAAATCTGTCATGTTCTTGATTCAACATTTGGCCTATTGTATTGCTATAATTGAAATCATGTCTTTCAATAAATCCATAGATTAACTGGCAATACACAACCTACAATCTAGCTGAGGACATGTTATTTACATCAAACTGTCCTATTCCATTCCCAGGAGAAACCACATCCCATACACAGGTAATCATGTAAGGTACCAATGTATTTTGATATGTAAATGTCACCCTATATACTTATGCATTTTCTTTACAATGTATAGCTGGGGTTTTCAGCTTGAGAAGGCACTGACATGGGACCCTTGTTATTATATCAATGTATTGTGTCACGCATTTGAGATATTTATTTATATGCTTTGATATACTGTTTTTAATGGTCAAAAGTAAAAGTCATTCATTTTATATAAATTTATCAGTGTCTCAATGTGGCGAGGTTAAACCTTTTTGAGCTCCACAAAAATTAACTTGGCAAAGGGGACGGTCCAAACCCCCCCCCCCCACAAGACAGGACAGACTGGGCTTCAGAGAAGGTACAGTTTGTAAGAACAGGGAGTGAGATGCTGGAAAGCCTGGTTGAGTTACACAGTATTTTAGGGAGCTGGATCGGGTGGACGAGCCATGGTTGGTGGGTCACAAGCCCAGGAATGGGTTAACAGACCAAGGGTCAAACCAGGCAAACAGTCCCTTAAATTTTTATTAAACAGACATGTTCAAATTATTCTGGATCATTACAGGTTAACAATCTAAAGTACACAAGAAGGGGTTAAGGAAGCCGGTCAGAGCACAGGATTCAGAGAACACAGAAGGTTACAGGATACCAAGAGTACTAATTGAATCCCAGGATATCAAGATGGCTGAAGATCACAGAATAATCAGGATACACAAGATACCAGGAATCCCTGAAGACCAGGCAGCACTGTGATGATAGCACTTTTAAGCCCTGGAACCGGATCTCTGCTCGGATGTGTGCAGGCTTCCACGTAGATGCATGTGATTCAAGCTTCCACATAGATGGATGCATGAAAATTTCGGAAGGAACAAGGAAGGTGTGCTGACAGCATGCAGCATGGGCTGGGGATTTTAAAAGCATACAGAATGAGACGCATACAGATTTAGAAACATTCCTAGTGGCCAAAACTTTGTTTAAACTTTTGGAAAAATGTATTAAAGAGGACCAAAACCCAGCAGGATCGGCCCGGGAATCCCTCCCCGCAGGGCATCCAAAATCGCCACTCAAATCCTTACCTGAATCCTGGTCCAACGGCGCATGCGCGGGCCGCATCTCGTGCTTCTCTCTAGCAGGGCGCGCTCCCTGTTAGAGGGAAGCGCGAGATGTGACCACCAGCGTGCTCGGAGGGTGCTTTGACGCGCATAGCTCAGCGGTTCTGAGCGCGCTGATTGGACGAGCGGCCGCGCATGTGCCGTAGGAGTGGGGTGAGTTGATCTGGGCGTTCTGGGGGTTTCACATAGCAGGGCACCCCAGATCGGGGTGCCCTGGAAAAGTGGACCAAAACCCAGAATAGTCAAAATCCTGGATTTTGGTCCACTTTAAAACAGGTACATGCATTCCAGATGTCCTAACGTCTGCTGCATATGTTTTTGAAGAGAAGGCATTCCTGGTGTTGCATACTGAATTTTCAGAGATATTGATATGCTGATCATTGCTGCTACCATCTGGAGTTGGTTTTGAGGCAGACTAAGACCAATGATAATGCAGAGGGAGGGACCAATTCTATCTCCGGCGCTGCTAGTTGCCCAAATACTTACATAATCTGGGCACAAATTACATACTTGTTAACCTTCTTTTTGGTAAAGACACAAAACTGTACTCATAAGTCAAACATTCGCCTAACATTTTACTTTCCAAGATGTCTTTTTACAGCCAAATAAGGTACAACATGTCATTGATTTAGGCTTGCAGAACAAGAACTACAATCTATTTCACTCTAGGTTTTTTGTGTTTACCTGTGTATATTTTAGGCTAATACTTGGCACTGCACACTCAGTGGCTTTCTGAGTGCCTTGGATGGCCCTGAGAGGTAAAAGGGTGATCTGCATGGCACCACCCACTGCAAAGATCGATGGGTAATTCTATTATTCCTTGTGTTGGGCTCTGTGTGAATACTTTCTGTTCTAGAAAAGCACCTCTTTTCCTTACCTTTGAGAAGAGGGCACTTTGTTTTTTTTAGCCCCTCGAGATGGGATGCCCAGCTGTGTGAAACCTATACCAGTTTAAAGGGCAGCAGGGGCCGACTTCACACCTGCCAGCAAGCGGGTGACTTTCCAAAGCTCTCCGCTGGGTGGGTACAGAAAAGCTTGTGCCCATGTGGGCTATGTGAGCTGGCAGCCTTTAGGGTCAGGGCCTGGTCACTTGGCCTCCGCACCCTGGTCTACCAGCCCTCATAGCTGGTGCAGTTTCTGGTTTTGCTGGACAGGGGACCCCACAATTGTTTTAATCTTCATGGGTTTAACTCCTGATAGTTATTGCAAATTACCTGCAAGGTGCGCGTAGTAGTTCAAAAGCACTCTTTTCAGTTTGGGGTGTCTCCTAGGCAGAAGCAGAGGGTGTCTACCCATACATTTGTGGTACCATTGTAATTTGGAGTAATGGGGCTTTTACAAGCAATCACATATTTATCCCTATATTGCACCCAAAAATATTGGAAAAGCACAGTAAACATGTCAAGCAAGACATTTCATGTTAAAGCCTAAACTCTTCTAAATATATAACCCTCTGGCTAGGAGACCATTCCCTCTGATGCAGGACCATTCTGCTGAGACGATCAGTCTACAAGTTGTCCACTCCAGGTATGTGTACCACCAAAAGACATGGAACCGCTTTTTCAGCCCAAAGTAAAAACCCAGCTCACTTCCATCAGGGCTTTACTGCTTCTGATGACCTCATGGTGGTTGATATATACCACCTCCGTCCAATTGTCTGTTTGAATCCGGACGAGATGCCCCATCAGATGGGATGTCCAATGTCTGAATACAATAGAATAGCTCTCAGTTTCAGGATCTTTATGGAGATTCTGCTCTCCTTCGGACCCCACTGCCCCTGGATCGTTTGTGACTCCATGACACTCCCCCAACCAGATAGACTGGCATCCATGGTGATGATCTTCCACTGTACTGGAAGAAAGGATTTGCGGATCTGAAGAGGCTGAGGACCAGGCTAGAGCCTGCCTTGCTGACGGTGTCATGCAAAAAGAATGATCCAGAGTGTGTGGGTCTCGATCCCAGATTGTGAGCAATTCCATCTGCAGGGGTCTTGTGAAAACAGTGCAAAAGGTACTGACTCAAGCAATATACCATCAGGCCCAACAGACACATTTCTTGATGAATCGTCGGGTGAGAAAAACATGAGACCTGCCAACACCTTGGTAAACACCCCTGGTGCTGATGATAGACCGAAGGGTAGCGCCACAAACTGAAGAAGTAGGCCACCTACTACAATGTAGGTACAATGTAGGTATACATCCTTATATATACACTGTGGTTATAAAAACTCCAATCTCTAAAAAGGTTAGATACGGCAGATCTCAATGTTTCTGCTTTCTGCTGAATTCGAGATACCCCTGACCAGAGATCTCTGATGGGGTCTGGTTCCTAATTTGATTTTGTAACCTGAGGATACAACTTCCTGTATCCAAATATCTGTTACATGAAGCCTGCAAATATGAGCCAAATGCAGAAGCTTTCCCCCCCCCACACCTCAAGGGCGGGGGCATCCCTTCATGCCTGAGCCGGCTTCGAAGGCTTTGTTTTGCCAGACACCTGTTGCCTTAGTTTGGAACTTTGTCTTATTCCAAAAAAAGTTATCTTCAGAATCCCGAGGCTGAACCTCTAGCCGGAACCCCGGCGTATTAGAGGCCCTGCGGAAACAGTATTAGACTTCGGCTTCTGAGGCAGATTAAATGACTTACCACTAGTAGCGTGCTTTACCAAGTCAACCAAGCACTCCCCAAACAGATGCCCCACCTTAAAAGGGGAGTCCTGTCATATTCCTCTTTAGGCGACCACCAGAGCTAGGCCTCTGGCCCAAAACCAGATCAAACCTCCATAGCCTGGATCACATACCTGTTAGAGCCAACTGGCTTTGATCAACTGGGAGCATGGCTTCCGTGAACGAGCCATACAAGTCTTAGAGTCCAGTTATTTTAACAATCTCCTGCTCACAAAAAATGCTATGGATGTGTAGCACAGGCCGGCCGCAAGGTCGACCCCATAAAAGCATGACATGCCACCTGATCCACGCGCTTATCCGCTGGATCCTTTGGAGACTCAGAAAGAGACTATGGCAGCCACAATATCCTCTTCAATACACTCAGAGGATTTTTTTTATAAACCTTCTTAGTAGCCTCCCTAAAGGTTTAGGTCCGCATGCAGGCTGCAAAGGGGTTTTTTAAGTCTCAGAAAGCACTGGCGACAGGGGTCAGAGCCCCTTTCAGGGAGGAGACAACTGTCTCCCTATCCACTACAACCGTAGCATAATCCCTGCACACCGTGCTATCCTTGTCCAGTGCCACTGCATGCATACTGGACATGGGGTAAATCTGTTAAGACCAGATCTGCTACCCCAGATGCCTCCGCCATGGTGAATTTAATAATACTAGTCTAAGACCCTGGGGTTCTGAGACCAAGTATATATAGGTTCTCGACAGTCACAAGACTACTGCGAGTCCTCTGGGGGGTAACCACCATATATAAATTATATAGTAATATTACTATATTATATTTGTCCTTTCCCAATCTATAATAGTATAGATTTAAACATAAAACAAAGCTGGGGAGGCATAGAGTTGGGTCAGAGGAATCCGTGGGAATAAGGTCGTGCAGGAAGCCGACAGGTTGTATTCCCCGCTTGCTGCCAATACCTAATCCTTGAGAGAGAGAATCAAGCCATCTTCACAGTCACTTCCAAACTGCAAGAAATAAACTAGTCTTTGATTAGAGGCAGCTGCTACTTATGGGGGCCGGGAAGAACCACACCTTTGATCCCAGGTGTAATGATTAAGGGACGGCCTGGAATGGATTGGAAGAAAAAGTGAAGGCCTCTCCTGGTGCTGAGGCACAATGGGGATTTGTTTCACTCTATTTCAGGAGTCAAATATTGAAATTTGTATGGCAACCTCAGGTATTGGGATTCCAGTCAACAGATATTCACACTGGCTAGCAACCGGTGCTTGAAGGATGCATCGTGTTTTTGATGGGTGGAGGTGAAAGGAAGCCTGGGGGTTCCAATGCCAGTGGCCAGTTTGTGGATGAAGAAGCACTGTTTATGTACTGCAGATGTAGAAAGCGACCAATACCAAGACTCAAGATGAGGAAAAAACTGAGAACGATACTTTATGTTGCAATGAAAATCTATCCAAATGTGGGAGTATAGTCAAATGTAACCCCTGCCCTGCCTCCCATCTTGGATTTAATTAAGGGTTTTTTTCTCCTTTTTTCACATTTAACTGGAAAGCCACTTTAATTACCAAATATGGTGAAAACATGTACAATGATGCAAAGATCTCTCCACCAGGGTGCTGATTCATTTGAAATATGGCACAATGAACTGGCTTCCCTGATTTAGCTCTATCTCTAGTTTCACCAGCTTAATAAATCTGCAGCCCTCTCTAAATTTTGCTATCCTGAGATTATTTTCTAGTAAAAGCTTGTGGTGGGGTACACCTCATCGTCCAATCAAAAAGGGGACCCTCCTTCCTCATGACTGAAAAAGGGGCAAACAATGCCAGCTGGGGAGTGCACTGTCAGCACCAGGACTAACAGCAAAACTGTTGCAAATCATCCATTAGGTTTATTAAGTTTGAGCCATCTGTAGGCCAGGTAAGTGTAACATTTTTTTTTTCTAACATGCACGTTAAATACACAAAAAAGTATACATTTATGGCTTGTAAAAGGAGCCAAGAAAATTTAGCTTTTGCAATCACTGTATATGTATATGTTGTATATTTAAATATTAGGATGAGAGGAACACTATCACAAAATAGTGTAATATTAAAAATACATATAAACACGTTGGTTAATGAGAGGAGGAGTCACTTATACACCCGAACTGAATAATACTCCCACCAAGCTTGTGGTTATTCTCTCAAGGTAGGAATAAAATCCAGGGGTGACAGGTTTAGTGTATAAGGGGTGACACAGCCTGTCACCCCGGATGTCCTCTTCCTTCCATTAAAAGAAAGAAAAACAAGCCTGGCTTGATATTTCTTGATGCTGGGTATATAAGTGACCCCTCCCCCCGCCATCCAGCATATTTATATGGATTTTTATCATTGGTGCAATTTCCGCTATAGTACTCCTTTAAGTAAAGATCTGTGAGCATACTTTAATCTTGTTTGATATCAAGAAAGTGTACTTTAAAATATAATCAATCAAATAAAATAAAGTGCAGTAGGATGTAGATTTGCTGGAAAGTTTTTCAAGGACAAATACATCTGTAGGAAACATGACTAGAATCTGAACATAGAAAAATCAATAAATTCAAATGTATTAGTGTTTTTTCCCCTACCATTACAAATCATAAACATTTTAAAGCCAAAGTTGACTATTCATAAAAATAATTACTTGATTATTTTGCTGAATGCAATATAGCACACCAGATTGTGTAGCTTTGATGGCTAGTGGTATATATATATATATATATATATATATATATATATATATATATACATACAAACTTACAAAAATGGGACTGGATTTCATACAATCACCTGTTAGATATATATGGGCCAACAGTTTCTTACTAGAATGCAAAAAAATGGGGGGGTTAAGATAATTTACCATATATACATTAATAGAAGATATAGGGTAATATGGGGCAGGATACTCACTCTAGGATGGAGGTAACATATTATTTTGAAGCGGACATGGGCTAACAGGAACTTATAGCCCCCTGGTCATTTAACGTGGACCAAGACCCAGCTGGATCGGCCCATTCCCTCCTTGTGGTGTATCCAAAATCAGGATGCCCCGCTGTGTGAAATCCCCCAGGTCGCCCGCTACACTTACCTTAATCTGGGTCCAACAGCGCATGCAGGGACCACGGCTGCTTCCCCGCTATCCCTCTAGCAGGGCGCGTGCCTGCGCCGGCCATTCACGAATGTTAGAGGGAAGAGCGAGATGCGTCCGCCAGCATGCTCGGAGCCACTGAGCTAAGATGTCAGGGTAGGCGCCCATAGCTCAGCGGCTCCGAGTGTGCTGATTGGACGAGAGGCCGCGCATGTGCGGTAGGACCGGGAAGGGATTTCACGTAGCAGGGCACCCCCGATCGGAGTGCCCCAGGGGAGTGGACCAAAACCCAGGATAGTTAAAATCCTGGGTTTTGGTCCACTTTAATCTACATTTAAAGATTGGGGTACAGCGAGCTGGTGGGCAATTGAGAAAGTTTGGAGGGGCAGACAGGCGTACATAGGTATCACCAATTCTGACCTGAGCAACACCAATCCTGACACTACCAGGGGCTGAAAGACAAGGGGGACAGCTTGTACAGAGCCCCCTTCTGCCGTGGGCCTGGTAGCTGCTGCCTCCACCTGCCTATGGTATGTACACCCTTGGGGGAGAAATGACCCAGTGGGGATCAACAGGAGCATGATTTTGCAGTTACTGGGTGCCACCTCCCTGACCAAAGCATCTGAGCTTTGAGATTTCCCCTTTAGTTTTTTCCTCTTTTAGTAACAACAGAGCACATACATCTAATTTCATTACACTGCTTTGTTCAGTACTCTGCGTACTCAGTGCTAGGAAGCCAGAAAAAGGCTGAATTACTCACCAGACCTGTGTTCCTGCATTCCACATGACCGTGAAAGACCAATCAGGGATGTTGCAGAATCCCAGGAAAGACAGTACAGGAGCCCAATTTCAGCCTTTCTAGATCTCAGTAAGCATAGGTACATCCTATATCAGGATTCCCTTGAAGAGGGGGTGTAGTTCTGATGAAGAAGCTCCAGTGCAGACCTAATCCGGTGCCACACAAGAATGTGGCACCGGTCAGGAATCAGGAATTGAATTGTTAAAGTAGAACTTTGGACAAAACCCTTTTATTTCAAAATAATCTTCCTGTGTCTTTTTATGTCATGGTTGCTAACTGGAAAGAACGTGTTGCAATGAGCTAATGAACTATGGCTGTGTTGTGAGCGAATACAATAGCATGTGGTGAACAGTTCTACCTGCAGAGCTTGCAAGACTAGCTGCTCCAAACACATACCGTATTTTCGCCCTAAAAGACAACGCCCTAAAGTTGGGGGAAATGCCACTGCGTCTTATAGGGAATGTGGCAACTGTGGCAGTTCCCCATCCCTGACCGCTGCTGAGCCGTGCACCTATTCATCGGCACATGCTGGCTGCGGAACGTGGCCGTTTTTGGATCGCGGTGCAGGTGCAAGTTTTCTTTTTTTTTTACAACTGACTCAGCGGTGGACAGGGATTGGGGGAGGTCTGTCACACTGCCTGTTACATGGTGGGTTGGGGGCTGCACGCCCTGCGCTGTCATATGGGGATGAGAGTACCTGCCACACTACCCTGTTATGTGAGTATTCCACAAGCTACCTGTTATATGGGGTGGGGAATTCAGCATGCTGCTTATTTTTGGGGATGGGGGGGTCACACAGTCTATCATAAGTTATAAAACAATTTCCAAATGTTGTCTATTGGGGAGCCTAGTGCCCAGTCAAAATATTCACCTGGATTTTGTTAGCAGTAGTTTTTCCTTTATGTCTTCACCTCGGTGCCAGATCTAATGCTCTCTATTGTCTGTACTTTAAGGAAGCTGGGGTCACTATTATGTACATGTTTGCAATGTTTGGATACCCATGTACCCCACCTATAGGCTTCATGGTCATTTTTTTAAGGGGGGTGAGATATGGACCCAACATACTGTAAACAGCATTGTTCACATTTGATTAAGTACTGTATATGACACCCTTTTGTTTACAGTTTAAGGCTGTAGTAATGGAGATAAATTCTCCCCCTCCTGGCGCAAACGTGAATATACTGCATCTGAGTTTGCCACATTTTTAAAATCCTTTATCTTTATGGTAACTTTTATCTAGGACGCCTATAAGTCTCTTATCACACCTAAGAACTCTTTCTAAATATCAGCGATATAAATTTTTTGGCTGAAAGGAGTGAAGAATCAGAAGGGAAGGGAATATTGGCCCCTAGACTTTGGCCTGTTGTGCACAATTTAAGATCCATTAAGGATAGCCTGTTTCAGTCAAACATATAAAGGTATCCCTTGATTCCCACACATAATCCAATATATCCAAACAATTCAAACAAATCATTTTTATCATTTTAAGTAACGTTCCCACTGGAATTACGTTTTTGGTGTGAATTTTTATCAATGTTAAATCTAAATCTTTTTTAACAGATTCTTTTGGTTATAATTGATATATTTGATGAATTCATCCAGTCTTTCACTAACTCCTTCCCAGATGATAATAAATTTGTCATAATATCTTCCAAAGAAATATAAAAAGTTGGATGGAATAAATGGAAGTTTAATCAAGTCTTCATTATAACCATAGAATTTTCAAAATGTGCTGAATTATGCAGAATAGGTCTAGCGCATCTTTGAAATGAGCCCCTAGTTCTTCTCCCAGGAGATCTATACATTCTTTGCCATTGATAAACCTTATTGAACCGATAATCCTCTTGGTTTCTTTCAAGTATAGCTTTCTTGGTGGCCAGTTTATCCTGCTCCACCTTCTGTAACAAGGCTTTAAATTTGTTAAGTAAAGTCTCATCGTATAGGTTCATTTTGTATTTTTACAATTTTTTCTTAATATAATTCATCTCCTTGTTCAATTCGCTAAAACATACTCTCATGTTCCACTATGAGATATCTTCGTGCCAAAGAGCTTAACGTTTTGTTTTCAGTCATAGTTGTAACCACAACATAGGAATTAGTGTAAAATGTACTCAGTGATGAAACCCACAATAAAAGAAAAATCTTGACCTGAGGGTTCTAACCCTTGTTCAAAAAGGTTTTGCTGAGAATGCTTATATCTTTAACCCTTTCGCTGCCAGCCTACCTGGAGTTTTTGTCACCCTTGGTGCCAGACCATTTTGCACTATTTTGCGCTCCCCATGTTCAAATGTGATTTTTGAAGGGATTTCCAGGGATTTCCCAGGAAAATGATATATTGTTTTTTTCAGAAGAGTCTGGGCTTCAACATGCGATGTCTTGTTTGGCCTTTTTTTTGTGTATTCTCAATACTTTTGGGTGAAATATGTGCAAAAAAATAAAAAAAAATCTATTTTTTGCAATTTGTAGTGTTTTTTTGTAATAAAAAATGTAAGTTTGTCAATAAAATCTTATTGCGTGTGAAACCCCAATTTCTCCCGGTTACAGCGGTACCACATATGTATAGGTAGACACCCTTTCCTGCCCAGGAGACTCCCCAAAACTGAAACAGCGCTTTAGGGGATTTTCAGAAAAAAATACAACTGTGATACGCGCTATGCGCACCTTGCAGTTTTTCCAGAAAAATAACTCTTTACATTTGAAATACCCCCCACAAACTATATATTCTCTGGAAGTACACACCTCAAGCTTTCTAGGTGTACCAGGCTTGTTGATGTGGCCACAGTTTTCTGGAAGTAATCCCTCAATGTATTCTTTGGTTGCAAAGAGTTTCCCTAAAAAAAGGATAAAAAAGCAGAATCAAAGCAACATTTTCCTAAAAAAACTATATACAAACAAGAAAAAACAAGTATAATCTGAAAAAGCAACATCCCCCGAACAGAACGATACCCAACATGCATAGCTACTGTCAAGGGAAGAGTTGCCAAACACCCCAAAGTAAAGCATGCGCATAACGGTAATTTTTCTTGAAAATTTCAGCTCTGCAGACAAGGTGCACACCTTGCGATTTTTCAACCAAAACAACCCTTTACATTTGGAATATCTCCCATAAACCATATATTCCCTAAAAGTACACATGTTAAGCTTTCTAAGCGTACCCAGCTGGTTGTAGTGGGCTCATCTTTCTGGAATTGATCCCTCAAAGGATTCTTTGGTTGCGCAGGGTTTCCCTAAAAAATTTATAAAAAAGCTGAATAAAAAACACCTTTTCCTAAAATATAAATATGCAAACCAGAAAAAACAAGTCTGAAAGCGCAAGGTCCCCCGAACAGAACAATACCCAACATGCATAGCTACTTTTAATCCTTTTAATTGCCAGCCTACTTGAGATTTTGTCACCCTCTGTTGACCGGCCATTTTTCCCCATTTTGCGTCATGTTTTGCGTCATGTTTTGCGACATTTTTGCTGGAATTTTCAGGAAAATTATATATATATATTTTTTGCAGCAGAGTTTAGGCTTTAACATGAAATGTCTTGTTTTTACATTTTATTCTGTTTTTTTACAATATTATTAAGTAAAAAATAAATAAATAAATACAATTTTTTTTTAGAAAATTGCCTCCTTTATTTTAAATAAAAATGTATTTTATTAAAGAAAACCGTATTGCATGTGAAAGCCCCATTTCTACAGATTAGAACGGTACCACATATTTATCGGTAGCCCCCCGTTCATGCCCAGGAGACCCCCCTAACTGAAACAAGTACTTTATAACTAGGGATGAGCGAATCGATCCGGACGAACCCGGATTCGATCCGAATTTCAGGAAAAATTCGATTCGGATCGAATCCGAATTTCCCCGCGATTCGATCACTCGAAGTTTTCCTTTAACATCCATTCATTTACATTTACAGGCATTCTAAGATGGCGGACGGGACATGTCTGGACATGTATCCCGCGCCAGTGCAAGCTGGGGCAGTCACATGCAGCCTATCAGCAGCCAGCAAGCCCGGTGACGTCACAGCGGTATTTAACGGCGGCCATCTTGCTTTTCCTCATTTCTCTATTGCATTCGTGAGAGACAGGACGCTGTGTAGCTGAGGCAGTTAGACAGGCAGGGACAGACAGGGACAGACAGGGACAGGCTGGAGACAGGCAGGAGACAGACAGGAGACAGACAGAAAGCCAGGGAAAGGTAGGAAAAACGGAGGCTGTCACAGGGAGATTTTTTTTTTTTTTCATCCAGCCTGAGTGTTACTAGCTGGCTGACAGGCTTTGTTAGCGTTTTCAGGCTGCTTATAGTAACTAACTGTGCATATATACTGAACTGATCTTAAGTCTGCTGTGAGGTATCCCATTCTGTGACTAAAGCAGCCTCTGTTTAAGACCATATAAGCATTTGCTCTTATCATATTTGAAATTAGGCCTGATAAAGACACTTTTGCTGGGCATAGCACTACTGGACCCTGCCAGGTCCACTTCTGTTGGGGCATCCCATTTTGTGACTACAGCAGCCTCTGTTTAAGACCGTATAACCATTTTCACTTATCATATTTGAAATTAGGCCTGATAAAGACACTTTTGCTGGGCAAAGCACTACTGGACCCTGCCAGGTCCATTCCTGTTGGGGCATCCCATTCTGTGACTAAAGCAGCCTCTGTTTAAGACCATATAAGCATTTGCTCTTATCATATTTGAAATTAGGCCTGATAAAGACACTTTTGCTGGGCATAGCACTACTGGACCCTGCCAGGTCCACTTCTGTTGGGGCATCCCATTCTGTGACTAAAGCAGCCTCTGTTTAAGACCATATAACCATTTGCTCTTATCATATTTGAAATTAGGCCTGATAAAGACACTTTTGCTGGGCATAGCACTACTGGACCCTGCCAGGTCCACTTCTGTTGGGGCATCCCATTCTGTGACTACAGCAGCCTCTGTTTAAGACCGTATAACCATTTTCACTTATCATATTTGAAATTAGGCCTGATAAAGACACTTTTGCTGGGCAAAGCACTACTGGACCCTGCCAGGTCCATTCCTGTTGGGGCATCCCATTCTGTGACTAAAGCAGCCTCTGTTTAAGACCATATAAGCATTTGCTCTTATCATATTTGAAATTAGGCCTGATAAAGACACTTTTGCTGGGCATAGCACTACTGGACCCTGCCAGGTCCACTTTTGTTGGGGCATCCCATTCTGTGACTAAAGCAGCCTCTGTTTAAGACCATATAACCATTTGCTCTTATCATATTTGAAATTAGGCCTGATAAAGACACTTTTGCTGGGCAAAGCACTACTGGACCCTGCCAGGTCCATTCCTGTTGGGGCATCCCATTCTGTGACTAAAGCAGCCTCTGTTTAAGACCATATAAGCATTTGCTCTTATCATATTTGAAATTAGGCCTGATAAAGACACTTTTGCTGGGCATAGCACTACTGGACCCTGCCAGGTCCACTTCTGTTGGGGCATCCCATTCTGTGACTAAAGCAGCCTCTGTTTAAGACCATATAACCATTTGCTCTTATCATATTTGAAATTAGGCCTGATAAAGACACTTTTGCTGGGCATAGCACTACTGGACCCTGCCAGGTCCACTTCTGTTGGGGCATCCCATTCTGTGACTAAAGCAGCCTCTGTTTAAGACCATATAACCATTTGCTCTTATCATATTTGAAATTAGGCCTGATAAAGACACTTTTGCTGGGCATAGCACTACTGGACCCTGCCAGGTCCACTTCTGTTGGGGCATCCCATTCTGTGACTAAAGCAGCCTCTGTTTAAGACCATATAACCATTTGCTCTTATCATATTTGAAATTAGGCCTGATAAAGACACTTTTGCTGGGCATAGCACTACTGGACCCTGCCAGGTCCACTTCTGTTGGGGCATCCCATTCTGTGACTAAAGCAGCCTCTGTTTAAGACCATATAACCATTTGCTCTTATCATATTTGAAATTAGGCCTGATAAAGACACTTTTGCTGGGCATAGCACTACTGGACCCTGCCAGGTCCACTTCTGTTGGGGCATCCCATTCTGTGACTAAAGTAGCCTCTGTTTAAGACCATATAACCATTTGCTCTTATCATATTTGAAATTAGGCCTGATAAAGACACTTTTGCTGGGCATAGCACTACTGGACCCTGCCAGGCCCACTTCTGTTGGGGCATCCCATTCTGTGACTAAAGCAGCCTCTGTTTAAGACCATATAACCATTTGCTCTTATCATATTTGAAATTAGGCCTGATAAAGACACTTTTGCTGGGCAAAGCACTACTGGACCCTGCCAGGTTTATTCCTGTTGGGGCATCCCATTCTGTGACTAAAGCAGCCTCTGTTTAAGACCATATAAGCATTTGCTCTTATCATATTTGAAATTAGGCCTGATAAAGACACTTTTGCTGGGCATAGCACTACTGGACCCTGCCAGGTCCACTTCTGTTGGGGCATCCCATTCTGTGACTAAAGCAGCCTCTGTTTAAGACCATATAACCATTTGCTCTTATCATATTTGAAATTAGGCCTGATAAAGACACTTTTGCTGGGCAAAGCACTACTGGACCCTGCCAGGTCCATTCCTGTTGGGGCATCCCATTCTGTGACTAAAGCAGCCTCTGTTTAAGACCATATAAGCATTTGCTCTTATCATATTTGAAATTAGGCCTGATAAAGACACTTTTGCTGGGCAAAGCACTACTGGACCCTGCCAGGTCCATTCCTGTTGGGGCATCCCATTCTGTGACTAAAGCAGCCTCTGTTTAAGAACATATAAGCATTTGCTCTTATCATATTTGAAATTAGGCCTGATAAAGACACTTTTGCTGGGCATAGCACTACTGGACCCTGCCAGGTCCACTTCTGTTGGGGCATCCCATTCTGTGACTAAAGCAGCCTCTGTTTAAGACCATATAACCATTTGCTCTTATCATATTTGAAATTAGGCCTGATAAAGACACTTTTGCTGGGCAAAGCACTACTAGACCCTGCCAGGTCCATTCCTGTTGGGGCATCCCATTCTGTGACTAAAGCAGCCTCTGTTTAAGACCATATAAGCATTTGCTCTTATCATATTTGAAATTAGGCCTGATAAAGACACTTTTGCTGGGCATAGCACTACTGGACCCTGCCAGGTCCACTTCTGTTGGGGCATCCCATTCTGTGACTAAAGCAGCCTCTGTTTAAGACCATATAACCATTTGCTCTTATCATATTTGAAATTAGGCCTGATAAAGACACTTTTGCTGGGCATAGCACTACTGGACCCTGCCAGGTCCACTTCTGTTGGGGCATCCCATTCTGTGACTAAAGCAGCCTCTGTTTAAGACCATATAACCATTTGCTCTTATCATATTTGAAATTAGGCCTGATAAAGACACTTTTGCTGGGCAAAGCACTACTGGACCCTGCCAGGTCCATTCCTGTTGGGGCATCCCATTCTGTGACTAAAGCAGCCTCTGTTTAAGACCATATAAGCATTTGCTCTTATCATATTTGAAATTAGGCCTGATAAAGACACTTTTGCTGGGCATAGCACTACTGGACCCTGCCAGGTCCACTTCTGTTGGGGCATCCCATTCTGTGACTACAGCAGCCTCTGTTTAAGACCGTATAACCATTTTCACTTATCATATTTGAAATTAGGCCTGATAAAGACACTTTTGCTGGGCATAGCACTACTGGACCCTGCCAGGTCCACTTCTGTTGGGGCATCCCATTCTGTGACTAAAGCAGCCTCTGTTTAAGACCATATAACCATTTGCTCTTATCATATTTGAAATTAGGCCTGATAAAGACACTTTTGCTGGGCATAGCACTACTGGACCCTGCCAGGTCCACTTCTGTTGGGGCATCCCATTCTGTGACTAAAGCAGCCTCTGTTTAAGACCATATAACCATTTGCTCTTATCATATTTGAAATTAGGCCTGATAAAGACACTTTTGCTGGGCATAGCACTACTGGACCCTGCCAGGTCCACTTCTGTTGGGGCATCCCATTCTGTGACTAAAGCAGCCTCTGTTTAAGACCATATAACCATTTGCTCTTATCATATTTGAAATTAGGCCTGATAAAGACACTTTTGCTGGGCATAGCACTACTGGACCCTGCCAGGTCCACTTCTGTTGGGGCATCCCATTCTGTGACTAAAGTAGCCTCTGTTTAAGACCATATAACCATTTGCTCTTATCATATTTGAAATTAGGCCTGATAAAGACACTTTTGCTGGGCATAGCACTACTGGACCCTGCCAGGTCCACTTCTGTTGGGGCATCCCATTCTGTGACTAAAGCAGCCTCTGTTTAAGACCATATAACCATTTGCTCTTATCATATTTGAAATTAGGCCTGATAAAGACACTTTTGCTGGGCAAAGCACTACTGGACCCTGCCAGGTCCATTCCTGTTGGGGCATCCCATTCTGTGACTAAAGCAGCCTCTGTTTAAGACCATATAAGCATTTGCTCTTATCATATTTGAAATTAGGCCTGATAAAGACACTTTTGCTGGGCAAAGCACTACTGGACCCTGCCAGGTCCATTCCTGTTGGGGCATCCCATTCTGTGACTAAAGCAGCCTCTGTTTAAGACCATATAAGCATTTGCTCTTATCATATTTGAAATTAGGCCTGATAAAGACACTTTTGCTGGGCATAGCACTACTGGACCCTGCCAGGTCCACTTCTGTTGGGGCATCCCATTCTGTGACTAAAGCAGCCTCTGTTTAAGACCATATAACCATTTGCTCTTATCATATTTGAAATTAGGCCTGATAAAGACACTTTTGCTGGGCAAAGCACTACTGGACCCTGCCAGGTCCATTCCTGTTGGGGCATCCCATTCTGTGATTAAAGCAGCCTCTGTTTAAGACCATATAAGCATTTGCTCTTATCATATTTGAAATTAGGCCTGATAAAGACACTTTTGCTGGGCATAGCACTACTGGACCCTGCCAGGTCCACTTCTGTTGGGGCATCCCATTCTGTGACTAAAGCAGCCTCTGTTTAAGACCATATAACCATTTGCTCTTATCATATTTGAAATTAGGCCTGATAAAGACACTTTTGCTGGGCATAGCACTACTGGACCCTGCCAGGTCCACTTCTGTTGGGGCATCCCATTCTGTGACTAAAGCAGCCTCTGTTTAAGACCATATAACCATTTGCTCTTATCATATTTGAAATTAGGCCTGATAAAGACACTTTTGCTGGGCAAAGCACTACTGGACCCTGCCAGGTCCATTCCTGTTGGGGCATCCCATTCTGTGACTAAAGCAGCCTCTGTTTAAGACCATATAAGCATTTGCTCTTATCATATTTGAAATTAGGCCTGATAAAGACACTTTTGCTGGGCATAGCACTACTGGACCCTGCCAGGTCCACTTCTGTTGGGGCATCCCATTCTGTGACTAAAGCAGCCTCTGTTTAAGACCATATAACCATTTGCTCTTATCATATTTGAAATTAGGCCTGATAAAGACACTTTTGCTGGGCATAGCACTACTGGACCCTGCCAGGTCCACTTCTGTTGGGGCATCCCATTCTGTGACTAAAGCAGCCTCTGTTTAAGACCATATAACCATTTGCTCTTATCATATTTGAAATTAGGCCTGATAAAGACACTTTTGCTGGGCATAGCACTACTGGACCCTGCCAGGTCCACTTCTGTTGGGGCATCCCATTCTGTGACTAAAGCAGCCTCTGTTTAAGACCATATAACCATTTGCTCTTATCATATTTGAAATTAGGCCTGATAAAGACACTTTTGCTGGGCATAGCACTACGGGACCCTGCCAGGTCCACTTCTGTTGGGGCATCCCATTCTGTGACTAAAGCAGCCTCTGTTTAAGACCATATAACCATTTGCTCTTATCATATTTGAAATTAGGCCTGATAAAGACACTTTTGCTGGGCATAGCACTACTGGACCCTGCCAGGTCCACTTCTGTTGGGGCATCCCATTCTGTGACTAAAGCAGCCTCTGTTTAAGACCATATAACCATTTGCTCTTATCATATTTGAAATTAGGCCTGATAAAGACACTTTTGCTGGGCATAGCACTACTGGACCCTGCCAGGTCCACTTCTGTTGGGGCATCCCATTCTGTGACTAAAGCAGCCTCTGTTTAAGACCATATAAGCATTTGCTCTTATCATATTTGAAATTAGGCCTGATAAAGACACTTTTGCTGGGCAAAGCACTACTGGACCCTGCCAGGTTTATTCCTGTTGGGGCATCCCATTCTGTGACTAAAGCAGCCTCTGTTTAAGACCATATAAGCATTTGCTCTTATCATATTTGAAATTAGGCCTGATAAAGACACTTTTGCTGGGCATAGCACTACTGGACCCTGCCAGGTCCACTTCTGTTGGGGCATCCCATTCTGTGACTAAAGCAGCCTCTGTTTAAGACCATATAACCATTTGCTCTTATCATATTTGAAATTAGGCCTGATAAAGACACTTTTGCTGGGCAAAGCACTACTGGACCCTGCCAGGTCCATTCCTGTTGGGGCATCCCATTCTGTGACTAAAGCAGCCTCTGTTTAAGACCATATAAGCATTTGCTCTTATCATATTTGAAATTAGGCCTGATAAAGACACTTTTGCTGGGCAAAGCACTACTGGACCCGGCCAGGTCCATTCCTGTTGGGGCATCCCATTCTGTGACTAAAGCAGCCTCTGTTTAAGAACATATAAGCATTTGCTCTTATCATATTTGAAATTAGGCCTGATAAAGACACTTTTGCTGGGCATAGCACTACTGGACCCTGCCAGGTCCACTTCTGTTGGGGCATCCCATTCTGTGACTAAAGCAGCCTCTGTTTAAGACCATATAACCATTTGCTCTTATCATATTTGAAATTAGGCCTGATAAAGACACTTTTGCTGGGCAAAGCACTACTAGACCCTGCCAGGTCCATTCCTGTTGGGGCATCCCATTCTGTGACTAAAGCAGCCTCTGTTTAAGACCATATAAGCATTTGCTCTTATCATATTTGAAATTAGGCCTGATAAAGACACTTTTGCTGGGCATAGCACTACTGGACCCTGCCAGGTCCACTTCTGTTGGGGCATCCCATTCTGTGACTAAAGCAGCCTCTGTTTAAGACCATATAACCATTTGCTCTTATCATATTTGAAATTAGGCCTGATAAAGACACTTTTGCTGGGCATAGCACTACTGGACCCTGCCAGGTCCACTTCTGTTGGGGCATCCCATTCTGTGACTAAAGCAGCCTCTGTTTAAGACCATATAACCATTTGCTCTTATCATATTTGGAATTAGGCCTGATAAAGACACTTTTGCTGGGCAAAGCACTACTGGACCCTGCCAGGTCCATTCCTGTTGGGGCATCCCATTCTGTGACTAAAGCAGCCTCTGTTTAAGACCATATAAGCATTTGCTCTTATCATATTTGAAATTAGGCCTGATAAAGACACTTTTGCTGGGCATAGCACTACTGGACCCTGCCAGGTCCACTTCTGTTGGGGCATCCCATTCTGTGACTACAGCAGCCTCTGTTTAAGACCGTATAACCATTTTCACTTATCATATTTGAAATTAGGCCTGATAAAGACACTTTTGCTGGGCATAGCACTACTGGACCCTGCCAGGTCCACTTCTGTTGGGGCATCCCATTCTGTGACTAAAGCAGCCTCTGTTTAAGACCATATAACCATTTGCTCTTATCATATTTGAAATTAGGCCTGATAAAGACACTTTTGCTGGGCAAAGCACTACTGGACCCTGCCAGGTCCATTCCTGTTGGGGCATCCCATTCTGTGACTAAAGCAGCCTCTGTTTAAGACCGTATAAGCATTTGCTCTTATCATATTTGAAATTAGCCTGATAAAGACACTTTTGCTGGGCATAGTACTACTGGATCTTTTTTGGGGGGCATCCCATTCTGTGACTAAAGCAGCCTCTGTTTAAGACCATATAACCATTTGCTCTTATCATATTTGAAATTAGGCCTGATAAAGACACTTTTGCTGGGCAAAGCACTACTGGACCCTGCCAGGTCCATTCCTGTTGGGGCATCCCATTCTGTGACTAAAGCAGCCTCTGTTTAAGACCGTATAAGCATTTGCTCTTATCATATTTGAAATTAGCCTGATAAAGACACTTTTGCTGGGCATAGTACTACTGGATCTTTTTTGGGGGGCATCCCATTCTGTGACTAAAGCAGCCTCTGTTTAAGACCGTATAAGCATTTGCTCTTATCATATTTGAAATTAGCCTGATAAAGACACTTTTGCTGGGCATAGCACTACTTGTCCCTGCCAGGGCATCCCATTCTGTGACTAAAGCAGCCTCTGTTTAAGACCATATAAGCATTTGCTCTTATCATATTTGAAATTAGCCTGATAAAGACACTTTTGCTGGGCATAGTACTACTGGATCTTTTTTGGGGGCATCCCATTCTGTGACTAAAGCAGCCTCTGTTTAAGACCATATAAGCATTTGCTCTTATTATATTTATATTATAAGACACTTTTGCTGGGCATAGGCTTACTGCTGCCTGCCAGGTGCACTTCTGTTGAGGCATCCCATTCTGTAACATAGCATACCCCTCTTTATTTACACTAAGCAGCTCTCTTATTTACACTAAGCAGGCCTGTTGGAGGCTGAGTGTTACTGCTCACTTTTGGTGTGCATTATATTCTGTTTCATATAGACCCACCGCTGCCCGGGGGATCTTAAAATATCACCTACTCCCACGCCAGTTAGACTATGTCGGGCAGACAAGTGCCTGGAAGTGAAAAGAGGAGTGGCAGAGGCCAAGATTCCGCAGGCAGAGCTCGCATCAGACTGGGGGCCAGTAGCAGCAGGAGTCACGCTGAGAGACCTAATCTGCCAGTATCTGCTAGCGGTCGGGTCTCCACCAGTAACGCATCTGCCGTGGTAGATTGGTTGACGCGCTCATCAACAACATCATCACAACTTACGTCTGAGACCCCCAGTCTAGGGTCGGTAGGTTCCTCTGACACAACCCTGAGTTGGCATGCCCCGAGAGCAGTCCCTGTCCTCCCATTGCCTCTGTCCTACGCCGTTCCCTCCCCCAGGGACGTATCCTATGCTTTGGGTTCAGCTCCACTCTTTAGTGAGGAGGACCATCAGATAGAGGACAGTCAGCAGCTACTGCCCAGGCAAAAAATGGAGGTGGCTTCTCTAGCTAGGCAGACAGATAGTGATGTGGACAGTGTCGTGGGTGCTGCGAGCGTTCCAGCTCCTGCGCCAGACACTGTTGATGAATCCACGAACATCAGTGACGTACAGCCACAACTCGGTGATGATGATGATGACGATGAAGCCGATCGCACTTGGGAGCCGGGTGATGAAGGGGCTTCATCGTCATCATCAGGAGAAGAGGGGCGCAGGTTGCCCCGGAGTCAGCAGCTGAGGCAGCAAGGTGGTAGCAGTCAGCATGGGGGCACAATTCCAAAGGCTGGAGCCGGCCGGGGCCGGGGCCGGGGTAGAGCACCTGCTGTGCGGCAGTCTACCTTATCGGGAGGTAGTGGAGCAGGGGTTCCTGGAGTTGGCAACAGCAGCAGTGAATCAGTGAGGCCAGGGGGTGGGAAAAGTAGCTACTCGGCAGTGTGGCAGTTTTTCCTGAGGCATCCGCAGGAGGGTAACATGGCCACATGCAAGATATGTAGGCAAAAGGTGAAGCGTGGCCAGGGTCCAAATGTTGGCACCACGGCCCTGCGCCAACATATGATGCGTCACCATAAAACGACCTGGGAGAACCGAGGCTCCCAAGGGGTGGTCCAGTCTGCTTCCTCACCAAGTGAGCTCCCAATTTCTGCCAGCCAAGGCTCCAGCACCTCAGCCGAAGGCAGCTGTGCGTCATACCCATCCTCTGTCGCTCCTGCTCCTCCTCCTCCTCCTCCAAGTCATGCATCCCGCCAGCAATCCATCAGCGAAGCCATGTCCAAGAGACAGCAGTATGCGCCCACTCATCCTACGGCGCAGAAGCTGAATGTGCTCCTGTCCAAGTTGCTGGTGCTGCAGTCGCTCCCTTTTCAGGTGGTGGAATCTGCACCTTTCAGAGAACTGATGGCTTGTGCCGAGCCGAGGTGGAGAGTCCCAAGCCGTCATTTCTTTGCCAAGAAGGCAGTACCAGCGCTGCACACTTTTGTTGAACAGAAGGTGGGCCAGTCCTTGAGCCTGTCGGTGTGTAGCAAAATACATGGCAGCGCCGACATCTGGAGCTGTAACTACGGTCAGGGGCAGTACATGTCGTTTACGGCCCACTGGGTGAATGTGGTCCCTTTGCAGCAGCAACTTGGACAGGTCACGCCGCTTCGGCCTCCGCGCTCTCTGCCCATTGGGCCTGTGACACCGTGCGACTCGGCCTCCTCATCCTCCGCCATCTCCTCACCCTCCACTGTAGGCTCAAGTCTCAGTGCCCCTCCAGTCTACCATGTGTGCAGGGCCCGGAGGTGTCACGCAGTGCTTCACATGGTTTGTCTTGGCGAACGGAGTCACACAGGGGAGGAACTGCTTAAATGTATTCATCAGGAAATCCAAACATGGCTTACTCCGAGAAAACTTAAAATGGGAATCATGGTTACCGACAATGGGAAGAACATTTTGTCTGCGCTGCGCCAAGGAAGCCTGACCCATGCCCCCTGCATGGCTCACGTCTTCAATCTGGTTGTCAAGCGGTTTCTGAAGTGTTCCCCCCATCTGCAGGACATCCTAACAACTTCACGGAAACTTTGCATGCACTTCAGCCACTCCTACACCGCCAAACACACCCTTCTTGAGCTACAGCGTCAGAATGGTATCCCCCAACATAGTCTGATTTGCGATGTTTCCACCCGTTGGAATTCCACCCTTCACATGTTGGACCGATTATATGAACAGAGAAAAGCCATCACGGATTTCCTGATGATCCAAGCAGATAGGGGGACTCCCCTGTGTAACTTCAATGTCAACCAGTGGCAGCTCATACGTGACACCTGCCGTTTGCTCAGGCCCTTTGAGGAAGCCACTTTATTTGTCAGTCGGCAGGATTACGGGATGAACGACGTGATTCCACTGCTTCATGTACTACAGCACATGTTGGAAACCATGGCTGGTCAGGGCACTGGAGACATGGCGTTTACATCTTACGGCCACATGAACCCCGTTGGAGCTGAACTGGAGGAGGAGGAGGAGGAAGAGGAGGAGGAGGAGTTGCCCAGCGAAACACAGTTTAGGCTTGGCGAAATGGCTGGTTTATCTAGTCAGCGGACAGGAGAGGAGGAGCAGGAGCAGCCAGAGGAGCTAGAGGTTTTTGAGGAAGGAGAGACAGAGGACCCGGGCACACCGTGGCAGTATGCAGTGGAGATGGAGACAGGTAGTCCATCCGAGTCACTTGCGCAAATGGCACGAAGCATGCTCACATGCTTGCGTAGTGACCCCAGAATTGTTTCCATCTGTCGGCGGGATGACTTCTGGCTGTCCACCTTATTGGACCCTCGCTTCCGGCACAAAATGGGGGCATTTTTTAAACCCACCGAGAGGGAGGACAAACTCAACTACTACAAAGACATTCTACGTAGGCAGTTGGCCGATGCCTATCTGCGCCATGGTCCATACTCTCGCAGGTCTGACTCGAGGGGACCTCTGCGCTCACCTTCCACTGCCATGGCCGCTGGGGGGGTTGGCAGCAGCAGCAGCAGAAGCTCCATCAGCAGCAGCAGCCTCAGTCTTCAGTCGCTAATGAGTAGCTTTCTACACCCGCATAGTGAGGCTACTCATGAGCAGCAGGAAGACCTGGAGCAGGACCTGAACCAGCAGGTCATGTCATACTTTGACATGACCATGCCAACACACCTTGAGGATCCGCTGGACTTCTGGGCAGCCAAACTTGATTTGTGGCCGCAACTAGCAGAGTTTGCCCTGGAAAAGCTGTCCTGCCCGGCAAGTAGCGTGCCATCTGAGCGGGTGTTTAGTGCGGCGGGGGCCATAGTTACGGCGAGGAGAACTCGTCTGTCAACTAAAAATGTGGAGAGACTCACCTTTGTCAAAATGAATCAGGGATGGATCAGCCAGGATTTCCACCCACCAATGCCTGATGCATGCGACTAGATTCAGCATGGTGCCACGTTTTACACTTTCCAAATGGTGCAAAACATATTTATGTCTTTAGGCCATTTTTTGGGCTCCTGCTGCTGCTACTGTCAACTCCTGCCAACTCCAGGGTGTGATTCATCCAATTTTTGGGCTCCTGAAGCCAACTCCAGTGTATATTTGGGCTCCTGCTGCTGCTGCTGTCAACTCCTGCCAACTCCAGGGTGTGATTCATCCAATTTTTGGGCTCCTGAAGCCAACTCCAGTGTATATTTGGGCTCCTGCTGCTGCTACTGTCAACTCCTGCCAACTCCAGGGTGTGATTCATCCAATTTTTGGGCTCCTGAAGCCAACTCCAGTGTATATTTGGGCTCCTGCTGCTGCTACTGTCAACTCCTGCCAACTCCAGGGTGTGATTCATCCAATTTTTGGGCTCCTGAAGCCAACTCCAGTGTATATTTGGGCTCCTGCTGCTGCTGATGCCAACTTCTGCCAACTCCAGGGTGTGATTCATCCAATTTTTGGGCTCCTGAGGCCAACTCCAGTGTATATTTGGGCTCCTGCTGCTGCTGCTGTCAACTCCTGCCAACTCCAGGGTGTGATTCATCCAATTTTTGGGCTCCTGAGGCCAACTCCAGTGTATATTTGGGCTCCTGCTGCTGCTGCTGCCAACTTCTGCCAACTCCAGGGTGTGATTCATCCAATTTTTGGGCTCCTGAAGCCAACTCCAGTGTATATTTGGGCTCCTGCTGCTGCCAACTTCTGCCAACTCCAGGGTGTGATTCATCCAATTTTTGGGCTCCTGAAGCCAACTCCAGTGTATATTTGGGCTCCTGCTGCTGCTACTGTCAACTTCTGCCAACTCCAGGGTGTGATTCATCCAATTTTTGGGCTCCTGAAGCCAACCCCAGGGTCTCTTTAAAGTAATGTTTGGGCTCCTGCTGCTGTTGCCAACTCCAGGGTGTGATTCATCCAATTTTTGGGCTCCTGAGGCCAACTCCAGTGTATATTTGGGCTCCTGCTGCTGCTGCTGCCAACTTCTGCCAACTCCAGGGTGTGATTCATCCAATTTTTGGGCTCCTGAAGCCAACCCCAGGGTCTCTTTAAAGTAATGTTTGGGCTCCTGCTGCTGCTGCCAACTCCAGGGTGTGATTCATCCAATTTTTGGGCTCCTGAGGCCAACTCCAGTGTATATTTGGGCTCCTGCTGCTGCCAACTTCTGCCAACTCCAGGGTGTGATTCATCCAATTTTTGGGCTCCTGAAGCCAACTCCAGTGTATATTTGGGCTCCTGCTGCTGCTGCTGCCAACTTCTGCCAACTCCAGGGTGTGATTCATCCAATTTTTGGGCTCCTGAAGCCAACTCCAGTGTATATTTGGGCTCCTGCTGCTGCTGCTGCCAACTTCTGCCAACTCCAGGGTGTGATTCATCCAATTTTTGGGCTCCTGAGGCCAACTCCAGTGTATATTTGGGCTCCTGCTGCTGCTGCTGTCAACTCCTGCCAACTCCAGGGTGTGATTCATCCAATTTTTGGGCTCCTGAAGCCAACTCCAGTGTATATTTGGGCTCCTGCTGCTGCTACTGTCAACTCCTGCCAACTCCAGGGTGTGATTCATCCAATTTTTGGGCTCCTGAAGCCAACTCCAGTGTATATTTGGGCTCCTGCTGCTGCTACTGTCAACTCCTGCCAACTCCAGGGTGTGATTCATCCAACTTTTGGGCTCCTGAAGCCAACTCCAGTGTATATTTGGGCTCCTGCTGCTGCTACTGTCAACTCCTGCCAACTCCAGGGTGTGATTCATCCAATTTTTGGGCTCCTGAAGCCAACTCCAGTGTATATTTGGGCTCCTGCTGCTGCTACTGTCAACTCCTGCCAACTCCAGGGTGTGATTCATCCAATTTTTGGGCTCCTGAAGCCAACTCCAGTGTATATTTGGGCTCCTACTGCTGCTGCTGCCAACTTCTGCCAACTCCAGGGTGTGATTCATCCAATTTTTGGGCTCCTGAGGCCAACTCCAGTGTATATTTGGGCTCCTTCTGCCCCTCATAGTGATGCCACTTCAACTCTCTGCAATTGTGCCGCTCTGCGATTCTATTAGCGATGCCTCTGATCTGCATGTGATATTTCTTCAAAGTATTATTTAACTAACCCAGCACGCATCCTGTGCGTGTTACAGCAAGGCTGAATGGTTTACAACCCTATTGAGGCTCTAGGAGGCTCAGAAATAGCCGTTTTTAATAGCGATTCGTCGCGAATTTATTCGGGTCGAAACGATTTTTGTCGGAAAATTCGGCGAATCAGTCGAATCGAATTTTTCAAAAGTTCGCTCATCTCTATTTATAACATTTACAAATAAAATACAACTACCATCCACACTACAAAGGGTTAAATCGGGGGAAAAAAATGACATAGGGTCCCCCCTCCCAGGGGGGGGACCCCATTTTTTTGGGGGATTTTTAAGGGTTAAAAACCCTTAAAAATCCCAAAAAAAACGACATGGGGGCCCCCTTACCCAAAGTAACCAGCCCGGGACCAGCTATGCAGGGCTTGTAGGAACAGGGCACAGGGGCCAGCTTTTGTGGCCCCTGGCCCTGCAGGCTACAAAGCCCGCATAGCCCGTGGGCCCGGGCTCTTCTGCCCCCCCCTGGCCTTTGGGGAGGCAGGTAATGGGGGTGCCAAGGGTTAATGGCAAGTCACTCGCTAGTGCAGGTGACTTGCCATCCCCCAGCCTTGTGAACTGATATAGGGGTCTTGTGGACCCCTTACCAGTTCACAAGGGGTTAAATGTAAAAAAAAAACACCACACAGACGCAGAAAAAAATATTTTATTATTATTTTTTTTTAATACTTACCTCCCATCCATCTTCTCCTCCCAATCACTGGCTTCTGCTCATCTGCTGAAAGCCTTTTATAGCTGCTGGGTGACAGAACATAAGGGGTTAATTAAAAAAAAAAAGACATAGGGTCCCCCCTCCCAGGGGGGGCGGACCCCATTTTTTTTTTTATTTTTAAGGGTTAAAAACCCTTAAAAAAAAAAAAAAAAATTACGTGGGGTCCCCCTTACCCAGCATTACCAGCCCGGGACCAGCTATGGGGGCTTGTAGGCACAGAGTGGGGGGGCCAGCTTTTGTGGCCCCCCCACCCTGCAGCCTACGAGCCCACATACCCTATGTGGGCCCGGGCTCTTCTGCCCCCCCCCCCTGGCCTTTGGGGAGGCAGGTAATGGGGGTGCCAAGGGTTAATGGCAAGCCACCCGCTAGCGCAGGTGGCTTGCCATCCCCCCAGCCTTGTGAACTGGTATAGGGGTCATGGACCCCTTACCAGTTCACAAGGGGTTAACAGTAATAAAAAAAAAAACACCACACAGATTAAAAAATAACTTTATTAAAAAATAAAAACTTTTTTTTACTTTACTCACCTCTGATCCTCAGCTTCTGTGTCCCTCGCAGCTCTGATGACAGTTATTGTCATCGCTGGCCAGTGGAGGAGGGAGGCAGGTGATCAGATCATCACCTGACTTCCTCCTCCTGTGGCCAGCGATGACAAGAGTGAGAATCGCAAAGGGGCGGGGCTTATCGGCAAAATGGCGGCGCCCGTCGAGCAGGACAGGGAGAGGGCCTTTCAGGCCCTCTCCTGAAGCTGGAGAGCCAGGGGGGGGGGGCGATCGGAGCCCCCCCTGGTGAAGAGGAGACCCGGCGGGAGCAATCGATCACTAAGGTAAGTAAATGTCATTTTTATATATTTTTTTTTTTAACATGTATTTCGGCGGCTGCTGAAGGGGGGGGGGGTGGCTATTCCGGGCTCTCCCCTGCACCTGGGGGGGCCTGGGTGGGGGATCAAAGCCCCCCCGGATGAAGAGGAGACCCGGCCGGATAGAACAAGGGGTCAGGTGAGTGTTTTTTTTTTTTACTTTTACTGTAGCAGGGGGGAAAGTCAAGCACGTAGATTCTACGTGCTTGGCACTTAAGTGGAGTGGATGCAAGCACGTAGAATCTACGTGCTTGGCACTGAAAGGGTTAAATCAATGCAGATGGCATTTAATGTTTGGTCTGAACATCACTATAAATCCTAAAGCACTGAAACAATGAGTTCATGCCTATCTGTCAATAAAGGTTAGTAATGTTGAGTACAAAGTATTAGCTGAGCATACCTGGCTTTGTATTATTGCATTTCAGTTTTGTCTATTGCTAGCACAACTGACACAGCAGCATGGACATTAAATGCTGCATATGCAAATTACATTTATGCAAGTATAAACCATGCATGATTATGTCTTTTTTTTTTAATATAACATTCTCTGAGCTAAAGCAATTTCGATCCAGAAGGATGAGAGCTATAAAAATGATTAAGCGATATGTCTGTAAGGGAAAATGTTTCTTAGAGTGTAAATCAATATTATTGTTCTTGTATTATTGCACTCCTTTGGCACTATAATTTCTAAAAGATGCAACTTGTGCTTATAATGATTTAGTTTGCAATAACAGGAATACACTGGAAGCACATACACCACTGTAAATAAATAATAAAATGTCTTTTATTGCATTAATGCAACTCAGTTGTGACAATAAACATTATCTTATTCTCAGTTACACTTATATTATAACATCTAATGTTGCTCTCCCCTTGCTTTCTTTATCAAGTATAATTTGTCACAGAAATTAAAAAACATAGAACCCGGTTTCCTGCCATGCTCTGATCAGACATTTTGGTTTTGTGAATTGGGATCATCTACAAGCAACAACTAGGAAACCCTGAAGGTCAAGGACCAGAGAGGAAAGAACATAAGTATCACTTGAAGCTCTACTACATTTAAATTGAAAGACTGTATCAATGCCCCTGGGCTGCTCTGTGTTTTAGCAAAGCCATTAAAATAGAGATGCTCCCAACTGGGCTTGCTGACTCAATATTGAGCCAGTATTGCGAGCTGAACTGATTTACTATGGAGAGAACCACCTTCAGTATGAAGCTCTTATTCATGGAACATTGGTTGTTTAAACTGGTTCAGAAAAAGGCTTTGCTTTTTTGTAGGAAGTAAGATTCTGGTCAATCCTGTCAAGATCCAGGAAAAGGACACAAGTTGTCTAGTCATGTTGTTAAGCTTGTATTTTTGTCTCTTGATAAACAAGTCACACTTGGCATGGCTTGGAAATGGCTTACAAGATCATCCATGGTGGCAGAAGCATGTTCCACAGACAAGCCCATTCTGGATAACATATGTCTAGTGCCACCTGGATCAAACTTGTCTATGACCTCCGATGAGACAAAGAAAAAGCAACAACAATTTAAAAGATATCCCGCGCTTCCACAAAATACTTATTTCTTTAGTTTTTGTTGATGCATTCTATCTGCTTTCAGCAGCAACATTGTCATGGATGCTAGTATGTAACCTCTTGATATACAGTATATGCCAGGCACAGCAGTAAATAACAGAGAAAAATAAGCTTAATCCAGCATACATGCATGCAATTAAACAATTTGAGAAAGGTAACCAAAATGCATTGGAGTCAAGGGTGCAACAATTATAATAAATAACAATTGGGTAATGTACATTGATATACCAGCCACCAAAATTTTGCATGACTAACTGGCTAAAAAATCTTGTATCTTTACTGCTGTAACATAGTAAAACTGAGTTCTTGGCTTCACAAGGTTTTGGTTACACAGCTGCAATAAAACTACTCTAGGATCCTGAAGAGATTTGCCTCTGGTAGAGAGATAGCAGGAACTCTGCATGACACAGGTTCCAGCATTTACAAGCAGAGAATTTCTTAGCGCCTTAACAAGATAAGACATTAAAAATGCAGGATGCAAAGGTTACTTAATAAAATGAGCAAAACAGGTGGATTTAAAGTTGTAAGACTGCAGTAATAATAGAGAGCAAAGTTAAGGCAGGTGTCAGATAAATAGAAAAATCCATTAAACTGGACCAAAACCCAGGATTTTGACTCGCCAGGGTTTTGGTCCATGCTCCAGAGGCATCCTGATCGGGGCTGCCCCGCTGTGTGAAACCCTCCCAGGTCACCCGATTTTACTCACCCCTCCCAGTCCTATGGTGCATGTGTGGCCTTTCGTCCAATCAGCACACATGGATCTGCTCCCGTCCCTTCGTCTAAGAGCTTGTCTACCCTCTAACAGGGAGAGTGCCCGTGCTGGCCACTCACAAATGCCTGTCTCGCGCATACGCCGCTGAACCCGGAAAGGTGAGTTTCCCGGTGATCTGGGGTGTTTCACACATTGGGGCATCCCAATTCTGGCTTCCCTGGGGGAGGGAAAGTAGCAGGGTTTTGGTCCACTTTAAACAGTCTAGAACAGTGATATACCCACACTGGCAAAAAAAGCAGAAGATCACACATATCAGCAAAAACCTATTTACTATTTTCTTGTTTTGCAAATGTTTTACTGCCTTGTAATACTTAGGGAACTGGAGAATGTTCATAATTTCAGTATATCGGTAGTATTGAACAAAATGTACTGTACGAGACAAGAAAAAAAGAACAACACAGCGATACTGTACAGAATTGCGGCGGGGGGGGCATGAATTTCTGGTGGCGGTCCTGTTTTCACAATAGGGCTGATTCAGAACCATATTGTTTTTACTCACATCTTTTGTAAACACTTTTTCTCGTGAGCTTTTTCCTCTGTGCAATTCAGAACCTAGCTGTGCAAGTTTTTAAAAAATATTTTCACAGCTAAATATGATGCTGAATTGCAAAAAACTCAAGAGAAAAAGCATTTACTCACAGAAAAAATACAATTCTGTGAGCACTCACCTGTAGAATTGTTTTTGGCAGTGTCCTGTTCAGGTCGCTCCATTTCTGACAAGTGGGTAATCCGCCACAAGGTGGCGCAGTTACTGCAAGATGAAAATCGAAGCTCCTCCCGGCTTCATATAAGGTAGCTGTCTCCCAAAATCCCCCAGTGGTTCAAAAGCAGTAAAAAAGAGACATGCCGGGAGGCCAGGGAAGCAGTGTCCAAAAGAAGGGTGGGATCCCCAAAGAGCGACAGCAAAAAGACCACCTTTAGAGTCAGAATGGATAAAGCCTTTCTGAGTCTAAATCATGGTTCGCACAACCGAGGCACACAGTTCTTTCTCCATCAAGATGGAGGTTTCAGCAGCCAAGCCGTCAAAGCCAGCGTTTGTAAATTGGCGTGGCGCAGCCGCCCCTGAGTGAGAAGCCCTGGATCGTCGGGCATGACATAACGATCCACCGACATCTGAACTATGTCCGCGAACCAACACCGCATCGGCCAACGAGGAGCCACCAGTATGCTTGGTACCCCCTCCTGGGCAATCTTGCGCAGCACTCGACCCAGGAGCGGAAAAGGAGGAAAGGTATAAAGAAGACGGAACTCCGACCAAGGAATTGCCAGCGCATCCGTGGAGAGGGCCAGAGGATCTTTTGATAGAGGCGAACTGTGGAAGCTTGTGTCGGGACGCAAACAGGTTCACATCCGGCTGACCCCAGCGGCAACACAGAGCGTGAAAGATCTTTCTGAGAGACCATTCTCCCAGACGAGAGGCCCCCCTGCTCAGGGAGTCTGTCTCCTAGTTCTCAACCCCGGAGATGTAAACCACCACGATGCAGCAAACATTCTCCTCCACCCAAGTCAGGATCTGGGTCACCTCTATGAGGGCTCGCTTGCTCAGAGTCCCGCCCTGATAATTGATGTAGGCGACAGCCGTCTGATTGTCTGAGCGGACCTGGACCGAACGACCCCGTAGATGGGGAGTCATATGAAACAGGACCAACCGGATCGCTCTCAGCTCCAGGAGATTGATGGGCAAGTGGGCCTCCTGCAGACCCCACTGGCCCTGAAACTTCAGCGATTGCCAAAAACCTCCCCAGCCGGTCAGACTGGCGTCCGTGTTGACAATCTCCCAGCAAGGACTCAGAAAGGACCTGCTCACTAGAAGATTTCCGGAGTCCAACCACCACGAGAGGGACCGCCTGACCAGAGGAGACAGTGAGAATTCCTGCTCCACGGACTCCTGTGTCCGGTCCCAAATGGTCAAAAGATTCAATTGAAGAGGCCTCATGTGGAACTGAGCAAAGGGCACAGCCTCGAAACATGACACCATGAGACCCACCAGCTTCATCCCCAGACGGATGGATGGTCGCTGGCATGACAGTAAGGCCCGCATCTGCGTCTGAAGGCCCTCCACCTTCTGCTGGGGGAGGAAAACCTTGACCTGAGAGGTGTCCAACATCATGCCCAGGAAGGACCTCACCAATGAGGGAGTGATCGAAGACTTGGGGTAATTGATCACCCATCCGAAATCCTCGAGAGTGGACAATACCGTCTGGGTGTCGCTCTCGGCCTGCTGAAGAAATTGAGCAGCAATCAGCAAGTCGTCCATATAAGGAAGAACACGAATGCCCTGGCTCCTCAGGAGGGCCATAACGCCTGCCAGCACCTTGATGAACATCCGGGGGGCTGAGAATATCAAACGGTAGCGCCACAAACTGGTAGTGCCGATCCTCCAGCACGAACCTCAGGAACTTCTGATGTCCTTGGAATATAGGAATGTGCAAGTAAGCATCCCTGATATCCACCATGGTCATGAAGTCCGAAGCGAGCTCACCGCAGACAGTAAGGTCTCCATGCGAAAATGTCTGACTCTGACAAACTTATTGAGACCCTTCAGGTCCAGGATAGGCCTCAGAGTACCGTCCTTCTTGGGTACCATTAAAAGATTGGAATAGAACCTTCGACCTCGCTCCGGATGTGGCACCGGACAAATCACCCCGGATAACAGAAGATGTTGAACAGCCATTCTTAGACCCTGCGCCACCAATGGGTTCTGGGATATCCGTGACTGAAGAAATCTCGGGGGCGGCCAAGCTGCCAGCTCTATTTTGTAACCGGAGGACACCACCTCCTGAATCCACCGATCCGAGACATGCAGTCTCAAGACGTGAGCAAATAGCAGAAGCCGTCCCCCCACCCGAATGGGTGAGGGCGCCTCCTCATGCCTGAGGGGTCTTGGCAGGGGGCTTGGACTTGGATCCCCAAGAGGGATTGGGTCGGCCACAGGGCCTACCTCGTCCCCAGGAATCTCTGTGGCCACCTGAAAAGGAATAGCCTCTTCCTCCTTGAAAGGAGCGAAAAGAATATGAGCCCCGAAAGGGCCGCACAGGCTTCCGTCGCTGAGGGAGTCTCCCATCCTTCGTCAGGAGATCCAGACGCTCCCCGAATAACCAAAACCCCAAAAAGGGGATACCAGTGAGCGATTTCTTGGCAGCGGCTGCCCACTGCCGCAGCCAGATAGTGCGATGGAGTGCAAGCAACAGGGCCGAAGCCCTGCCGCCAAGCCGGACGCTATCGTCCATGGCCAAGGCTATAAAAGCAATAAAGTCCGCGCAGGCTAGGAGATCCTTATACTCCTCCGCCCGCTTGCGAGATCTGGCGATATCAACAAGAGGTTTCACCTTCTTTTTGATGGCTAGGGAGACAATGGCCGTGGCACAAACCGGACGAAGGCCAGCACCCACAAAGGTGACGGCATGACAAGCCAACTGATGCGCCGGTGAGCAGGGTCACGCAAGGAAGCAGTATCAGGTGACGGCATAACCACGGTATTGGAGAGCCCCAATACAGGAGCATCCACATCTGGGGGACGGGAACAAAGGCGAATCAACTCCTCAGAGAAAGGGTACCGTCTGTCCAGGCCCTTAGGCACCAATGGCAATTTATTAGGTATTTCTTATTCCTTAAAATCTTGGAAAAGTGGCCCTGCACAGGAAAAACAAGGTGCTGTCTCTCAGGCCGAAATAAGTCCCCCTGCTTCTTTTTGCCCGCCTTCAGGGGTACAATGTGCAAGTTCTCAAAAACCGCAGATAGCAACTTTTCCGTGTCATCAGGGAGCCACAAATCCTCATCAGAGGAAGACCCAGGGTTGCTGTCATAGCCACCCGGTTGGTCCCCTGAGGAGTCGGAGTCATGAAACAATTCACCCTCCTCCATGGAGTCTCGGCCACCAAAAGCCTCATAATCATTATCATCAGCAGCAAAAAGCTTATAACCTGGCTCAATATGGCGCTTCTTACTCACGGCCTTGCCGGCGCCGAGCGCGATAATTGTCTCTCTAGACTGGCCACTCGGAGCGCCAAGTCCGTTTGAGACCCCCTGCTGGCTTCCCCCTCACTGGGAGCTAAATGCAGGTGCGGGGGTGTCGGCGAGGCCGTAGGTAAAATAGGGCTGGGGAAAGACGCGCCCGTCCCATCCTGTTCAAGGAGAATGCTTTTGGCGCAAGGTACACAAACTGCACTGAGACTGCTCAGAGGGGATGTACCACACATGAGACAGAGCTTAGCCCGCCCTGAGGGGGCCCCTAGCTCGCTATCCCCAGAAGCCTCCATTATGGTGATTATATCCCAAAAATGTGGGTCACAAGGCACAAACGGCCCAAAAACCCAGACAATCCCCAGATTTATCCCTCTCGTTGCTCCCTTTAAAATAAGAGTCTGCGGGGAGGGGGGGGGGAAGGGGATGGTAGGAAACCGCCAGGAACCACAATTCTGAGCACAATAAGGGACCCGTCTGGAAGACACAAAAAAAAAGACATGAGCATCCCACAGCACTTGCAGGGAGAGACAAGTATAAGCAAGACTCACGGACCACAGCCAGGGCAAGGAGTCGTGTGAAGCGCCTGAGCCAGGAGACCAGTGTACCAATAATCGAGGGATATCCAAGCCGAACGTCGCTTCCAGCACCTCGAGGGGCGTGCCACTCAGTGCGCGAACCCTGGGCGCCAGTGAGGAAAAAATGGTGCCCAGACACACACGAGAAGACGCAGCCAGAGGAGGCCCCTCCCCGCCGGGGGGGGGGGGGCTGCTCAGAAATCAGAGTGATTGGCGTGGGATACACCAGTGCTTGGGGTAGATGGGAAGTAAGGAAAAAAAAAAAAACAGTAAATGAAATATTTTTTCTCTTTGCCTCTCTGTGTTTTTTTACACTTAAACCTTTGTGAACTGGTAAGGGGTCCATGAGACCCCTATACCAGTTCACAAGGCTTGTGGCTAGCAGGTGACTTGCCATTAACCCCCAGCCCCAATTACCCTTCTCCCTAAAGCCTGGGGGGGGGGGAGCCCGTGCAGGGCAAGGGGGCACTGAAGCTGTTCTTGGTGCCCTATTCTACAAGCCCCCATAGCTGGTCCCTGGGCTGGTTATGCTGGGTAGGGGGGACCCCATGTAATTTTTGGGGGGGATTTTTAACCCCAAACCATTTTTTAAACATAACACTTTATAGTTGTATTTTATTTGTAAATGTTATAAAGTGCCCTTTTCAGTTGGGGGGATCTCCTGGGCAGGAACGGGGGGCTACCGCTACATATGGGGGTTATTTAAGAAGGGATAGCTTTCAGGCAGTGTCGCTCTCCCATACATTTCAATGGGCATTCATTTGCTTGTGTTTAAAACGTGTGTTTGCCTTTTTTTTTGCTCAAATCATTGTGTGACCTCTCCTGGCTGCAAACAAACACTTTTAGAAACTTTTAGCTGGCCCTACCTCTTGCTTGCTGCAGCGCTGTACTGTTGTTACAGCGCCCAACATACATCACATTCATCAATGCGGCCAGGTTACTACAGCGACTGAGGTGCTCTGTTACAGCGCATGATACCTGCTTACAGCGCCTACTCTAAGCACCGCTATACAGACGCTCATCTGGCAATACCTGGCGTTAGTAATGAATCAGCCTCCACGTGGTACCGTGATAATCGGGATAATGGGTCTTTCACATGCAATATGATTTTCTTTAACAAAATAAATGTTTTATTTAAAATAAAAAGACATTTCTTTTAAAGTAACTTTTTTTTACGTTTTTCACTCAGAAAAACTGGAAAAATTACAGACAAGGCACTAAACTCTGCCACACAAAAAAAAAAATATTTCCTGAAAACTCCTGCAAAAATCACACTTAAACATAGCGCAACATGGTGAAAGATTAACTGTCAACAGAGGGTGACAAAATCTCCAGTAGGCTGGCAGTTAAAAGAGTTAAAAGTAGCTATGCATGTGGAGTATTGTTCTTTTTGGGAAACCTTGCACTTTCAGTTTTAGCTTGTATTTTCTTGTTTGTATATGATATTTTAGGAAAATGTGTTTTTATTCTGCTTTTTTATACATATTTTTAGGGAAACCCGGTGCAAACAAAGAATTCATCAAGAGATTACTTCCAGAAAACTGTGCCCACATCAACAAGCCTGGTATGCCTAGAAAGCTTGAGGTATGTCCTTTCAGAGAATATATAGTTTGTGGGGGATATTTCAAATGTAAAGGCTTGTTTTTCTTGGAAAACCACTAGGTGTGCATAGCAGTTGTATCTTATCTGAAAATCTCGTAAAGTGCTGTTTCAGTTTGGGGGAGTCTCCTGGGCAGGAAAGGGTATCTACCAATATATTTGTGATACCGCTGTAACCATAAGAAATTGAGCTTTTACATGCAAAAAATGTATAGATTGTAAAAAAAAAAAAAATATGCACATATTTTACCCAAAAATATTGAGAATGCACTACACAAATAATAAACAAGACATTTTATATTAAAGCCCAGACACTGCTGAAAAAACAACATATAATGTTGTGAAATCTATGGAAATCCCTTCAAAAAGTTGAACATGTGTAGTGCAAAATAGTGAAAATGGTTTAGCAACTGAGGAAAATCCCTAGGTAGGCTGCCACTGAAAGGGTTAATGTGTTTGTGGATAAACTGTATTCCCCTATTTTCAATTGTTACGTTTATCTGGAAGTTTCAGGGAGGATGTATTGTAGACTATGCCCCATAACAGATCTATTTTGACCAGTAAATCAGTTTAATCCAAATGGAGAAACACATTTTTGCAATACAGCTGCCCTCACCTGACACACTTGGTGTACAACATACCCTTATCACAATGATAGCAAGTCTGCCGTATTTGCTCTAATTCTCCATAGAGGGACAGTCAGCTCTGCAATATTTGTTGTGAGAAAGGTGGTCTACCATGTGTACTGTATACAATGTTTTCAAGTGAGGTTGTAAATATAAGGTTAGCCTGCCACACAATGCAGATATATAGAGATTTGATTCCACGTCAAAGGTGGCAAATATCTGCACTTAGTCAAAACTAACAATTTATTAACCTATCTGTCAGGAAAGATAAATGTCATATAAAAACACAAAACTCAAACATAAAAATGGAATAGAGTAACTTATTAACTGAGAACAACTGCCGCAGCTGCCCTTAAACAAATGGCAGATAAGATTAGGCTGTGTGCACCTGGCCATCAATAAACACTGTCGAGTTTAGAGAGTGTAGGGTTGGTAACCTAGGCAGAGAAACAGTTGCGGAAGAGGTTATTGCCAAAGAAGTTAAATATTTTCCTCACCTTCCACCCTTCACTAATATGCAGAGATTTACTCTGGCCAGGTATTTTTTTAGTTTAAAAAAAGTTAGCTCCCTCCTTCAGTGTAGCTGTCAAGGCAAGGCACATGGTGGCTATGTGACATAGCTATACTAGAGTCAAACAGCTGTGAGCTGAGTGAGTGGGGGCCTGCAACTGTATTTGCATGAATATAAAACAACACCCTTCTGCTGATTTGTTTCTCAGCTTACCTAATACAACACTGAATATTCTCTTGCGTGGGGAACAGAAAGCTGCTGCAAATCTTGAAGCTGGCAGTACTGCGTGTAGTGGCACTGGATTAGGCAACTAAGGGAAGGGTGGAAGAAGGGATTTTGATTTCTGGATGTGGGTCTGCTGACATGATTCCAAAACAAGCTGAGCTTTGCAATAGATGTAGGGAGTACTGTGTCAGCAGCATTAACAGCAGTCTAACAGTGGAACAAAACCCAGTATTCTTACTATCCCAGGTTATTTTCCTTTCCCCATGGCCTCTGATTTGGAATACCCCAGGTGAAGGCGATGGCCGGTCGCCATGGGTCTTGTTCCACTTTTGCGGTTTTGTACCATCACAACACTGATCATTTGGAGAATCCAGTTAAAGAAGTCCAAGCCTTTTATATCTCCCTAGATCCCCCCAACTCACCTGGCAATCTTCTCCTGATGCTGTTGGAGCAGCGCTCTGCATGGCAGCGGTGGGCTTGAGTAATGGTTGGACTTAGGTGACTTAGTCACTCTGCTGCATGGGTTGGGTAACTGTCCTGTCATTCACGGTCTCTGCTCTAGGTTCAATGCAATCTGCCCCCCTCTTGAGTTCTTTTCATTGTTATTAGACCATGGGGATGGATAGATAGATGGGTGGGGTCTTATGAAATGATTGGACGTCATCTTTAAGGAACAGACTCCGTTAAGTTAATAGATGGCTAAAGGATAGAGGCCGATCTTTGATTTTGGGCCTTATATCATACAAATACATGTTCTTTCTTACCTGTAGTGGGAAACCAGGAACAGGGATGCCCCAGTTTTCGCACTTCCCCAAGGGATAAGGTGTGGCTGATCCAAGTCCACGAGAACTTTGGTAATGACGCTCGAGGGCCACAGAAACAAAGTGCCAATTATCCTGCTCTGCCACCAATAATCCTGACATCACCTGTTGTCTCTAGTAGGCCTTCCCACTCTTCTACCTCAACCCCATTGGTGATGAACTAGAAACTCAGCCTATCCATTACCTAGGCAATCAAACACCACCAGAAAGACATAGACAACCGGCGTCCAGGCGACCAAGGCAATAGGGAACACTAAAGGTGATGACTGGAGTCATACCCCAAACTACCCATTTTGGTGGAACAAAGGCACCATGAGCCACTGCCAGCACATGATTTCTCTCCCATTTGGCTTGGTCTTTTGTCCACAGTCTTTTCTGGCTGGTGACAACTGGTTGCCTAGGTGATGGATAGGCTGAGTTTCAAGTCGATCACCAATGGGACCATTGTGGTACTAGCATTTGTCCCAGCTGTTGCGGGTGATGTGGAGGGAGGCAATACTGGAAGCTTTGGGTAATGTTCCCAACAAAAGGGCTTGCTTTGGTTAGTCATGGACACAGGGATGGCGTGTCTTTGCTCTCGTTACATGTAAAGTGCATTGGTTTGGGACTCTCGGTGCCCCCCTTTCTGCGTGTACCTTTAGCGTCATTACCAATGAGCGCCCTTATGGACTTTCGCCGCACACCATTTCCTTGTGGGAGCACAGAAACAGGTGTTCTTGTTCCACCATTTATCCACTATAAATAACAGGTAATAATGAGCATGCATTTGTATGATTAAGGGCCAACCCTGGAACAGGCAACATGGCTGTTTAGCACTGCTTTTATTTACATTTTTCGATAATATATATATATATATATATACACACACACACACACACACCGGTATATATGCCCAGCATCAAGTATAACTTTTTTATTGCCAAGCTCCTGGGAATGTGAAAATATTTATTCCTCTAAATCCATTAATAAGCCATTAAGCCATGCCCCACAACCAGGTGCTGGTCTCCAAGGTTGACATCTCTGGCTGAGGGCCTAAATGGTGAGTTAACATATACTGTGTGACAGGTATGCTTTAAGCTGCCAGCAAAGGCAATGGTCATAAACAGGAAAATAGTAATAGGGAAAGTTTTGCTTCCTTTGCACATTAACAAGATGTTTGGAAGCAAGTGTGTGTGTATGAGGGACTCTCATCAAGTCAATGACATGTGACCAGGAATTCAAAAACCCCCATGTAGCTCTGCTGAGAAAGTAAAATAAAAATCAATGAAAAAAGGCATTGCCCAATTTCTTCACTATTCTAATATTCTCATGGTTACAACACATTACTGCGTTCCTCCCTAGACAGCACTCCAGGAGATGAAACCGCTTAGCATTTTGCCTCATCAGCTAATAATAACTTACTAAGATATACAGTTTTACTATCCAAAACAATTGATGTTTTTTTAACAGAATATTTTTTAGCTGATGCTAAGACAGGCAGTTCAAAAGTCAAGCAGAGAAAAAGCAAGGATTGTGGTATGACCAATTTTTATAAACTACATACATAGGACACCAACACATACTTTAAAAAGAGTATCTATGTTCCGTTTTTCAATATGCAATGCTGAAATGGTAACTGTAGTGATGTAGCTGGTGTATTAAGAGGCTGCAACTGCTTTACCAGGATTTTCCTTGATTATTGGCGTGACATTTTTACCATCTGAATGCATTTTTTTCTGGCATGTAAAGAGACCACTATTTAGGGAAAAGTAGTCGAAACCACATGAAACTGAATGTCAATTAATTTCATTTTCATGTAAAATACAAGTCACATATATTGATCCATGTGAGTTTGACCTTAAACATATGTCATTGATTCCCAACTTAAAGTGAATTCATTTGTTATTGTAACATCTATATCTTAATTTTTTTGTAGCTAAAAAAGCTAAAAATAAATGGTGATGGCATACAGGCCTACACCCTTTTAGACGGGCTTCCATTTGGTCCATCGGTCTTAGTTTACCCTTTAAAGGGACTGTGCTATGACAGTAACCGGCCAACTGCGTCAACATAACCTAACCAGGAACCGCGGAACTGAAACCTCAAGACTAGACTCTTGGCGAGGGGTTTACCACCGTCTGCAACACCTTACATCCCAGAGCGGCATCGGCCGCTGCCTGGACATCATCTTGGTAAAACTTGGTGAACGCGTGAAGGGAGGACCAGGTTGCCACCTTGCACACCTGGTCCACTGACTCCTGGTACCGGAAGTCGTGGCAATCACTCTGGTAGGGTGAGCAGTGAATCGAAAGGGCACCTCCTTACCCTTGCAGGTGTAGGCTTGTATGCCCACCTTCCTGATCCATCTGCTGAAAGAGGACCTGGCAGCCGCCAGGCCTCTCCATGGTCCTTATGGGATCACAAACAAAATGTCCATCTTACGTACCTCCCACAAGGCTGCCAAGTAATACTTTACAGTAAAGTAATAGTCATCAAGGTATGGGGTGGTGCGCACCCCCTGATTCCGCAAGACCATCATCACCACCTTTCGTAAACACCTCTGAGGCCATGGACAGGTCAAATGGCAGTGCCTCAAAATTGGTAATGTCGGGTGCCCAGCACAAAATGCAAATACTGCTGGTGACTGGGGAAAATCGGTTATGCAGATAAAATGCATTCTTTATGTCCATTGTGACCAGAAAATCCATCTGTTCCAGCAATGTCATGACCGATCTTAAAGATTTCATGCGCACCCGAACAAAGCAGTTTAGATGGCGGAGATCCAGGAGGGGCCGAATGGATCCGTCCTTCTTGGGGATGACGAAGAGTATCGAGTAGAAGCTGCAGCCCCGCTCTGCTACAACACCGGATCCAGCAGAAGATTTATTGTGCTTCTGCAAGCCACTGCCCTTTCTGCCACAGATGAAGGCTTAGATACCACAAACTGGTGTGGAGGCCTGGTCCAGAACTTAATTTAGTACCCAGAAGAGACAACTTCCCGGGCCCAGACATCGCATATACGATCCCGCCACACAAGTTCGTAGTAGAGCAGCTGCCCCCCCACCCGGTCGGGTGAGAGCACCCTGTCAACCCTGAGGGGGCTTGACTGAGGGTGCTTGTTGCCTCATGAGGACTTGGGCTTCCCCTGTGGCTTCCTCTTTCCCGAATTGTCCTTGTGGCGTCTGCAGTCAGTAGATCCTCCGAACTTCCAGAAGGGACAAAAATTGTCTGACTTTCAAAACAAGATCCTCTGTTTCTGCTTCTGCGGAAGCCTAGTTGATTTCCCTCCCATGGCCTTCCTGACCAGATCATCCAAAGGTTTACTGAAAAGACAACCCCCAGAAAAGGGGAGGGCAGTAAGCGTCTTTTTAAAGGCAGAGTCAGCTGACTACTGCTTCAACCAGACCGTGCGCCACAAGGTGACTAACAAGGCCAGACCCCTAGCCACCAGGCCCACCATGTCATCCATTGCTGGATGATGTACCTGAAAATCTCCATAGCAAAGGAGTTCAGGCGAAGCGCGAGATCCCATTCTGTAAACACCTCCGCTGCCGCCTCATCCAGACCTTGACCGCCATGGTCACCAGGGACATGGCGCAAGCAGGATGCAGAGCCGACTTTACCATGGAGAATGCATGCTGAGCTGGTCCAACCTATTATCCAATGGATCTCTCAAGGCAGCACTATCCGAAGTAGGAATCAGAGTATGACGAGCCAGGCTCGATATCAGATTGTCTACCTCAGGTGGGGAGGACTGGACCTTAACCGCTTTCTTTGGGAAGAGGAATCTGGCATCCAAAACCTTAGGGAGACATGGAACTTTATCCGACTTCTCCCACTCCTTTTCCGCCAGCCTGCCAAGATGAGAAAGTCTGGAAAAGACTGTCTGGCCTTATGGTGCCTGAAAGGCTCACCCCGACGATTCTGCTGCGACAGAGCGTTAGCCAGGTGCAGGACCTCCAAAATTGCTTCTATGATCTCATCAACCTCATCTGTCACATGATCCAAAGGGTTGACAGACTCATGCTCAGAGTACGACTCCATTCCGCTGCTAGACAACATCTCCCTCTCTGACCGATCGGAACTGGAGACCAAATTGCTAAAGAGGTCCTCACCATTGGAACTGGAATACTCAGAGGACTCCGTCTGCACGTGCTTGTGCATAGCAGTAGCCTTCCTGCCTGGTCGAATGGAGACCGACCCGGGATGCCCCAGGGGGACCAAGTCTACCAACTATACTCTCCCAATATGCCACCCTGACCACCACTTCCTTAGATGAGACCCCATTGGTTGGCGGACCCTAGGACAAGAATTGTACCTGGCAGACCCACCTGAGGGGGTATCCCGCTCAGAGAAATTCGAGCTGGAAGCCGTGGGGGGAAACAAGATGGTCCGGCAGAGGTACGGAACCTGTGCTTAGCAGTAGCCTTCCTGCCTGGTCGAATGGAAACCAACCCCGGGATGCCCCAGGGGACCAAGGCTACCAACTATACGCTCCCAATGTGCCCCCCTGACCGCCGCTTCCTTAGATGAGAGCCCATTGGTTGGCGGACAAGAATTGTACCCGGCAGGCCCACCTGAGGGGGTATCCTGCTCAGAGAAGTCCGAGCTGGAAGGGTATCCCGCTCAGAGAAATCCGAGCTGGAAGCCGCGGGAGGATACAGGATGGACCGACAGAGGTACGACCAGCACACAGGGATCCCGCGCCCGAAGGCCAGTGGATCCTGGCACATGGGACACACAGCACCACCCTCCTTTAAGGTACGAAACCCCGGTGCCGCTGACATGGTATGATGGCTGCTCGGATCGCTAGCCAGTACAACTGGTGTGCTAGGCCTCACATCTCCCTGCCTTCCTCTGTAGCAGGTGAACTCATCAGAAAATTTGGCAAAATCACACAGCAGTAATGACCTCCCTAGGTGAGAACACTGCCAGTAACCCTTTAGCTACTGGAACACATGATTGTGATCCCCTTATCTGCAGAGTTTAAATTAGAGCAGATGGGGTTAAACCTGTCATCTTTGTCAACCAAATGATTAGCAAGTCAGGAAGTCTCTGATCTGTACACTAAACACACCACTTTGGTGTACATTTCTAACATAAGCATGTTGTTGCAAATGTAAATGGATTTATTTTTTAACACAGAATTGCAAAAGAGAAAAAAAAAATAACAGATACGCTCAGCAGTTAAGGAAATCATTTTGGCACACAGTAATGGAAAAAATAATGTAAAAGGCCATCGAAAGTCGAATTACCCTTTAAGAACAGCAAAAGTTACTCAGTCTACTCATTAGCATTATTGAAAACACGTGGAGCTCTCATAAGCAAAAAAAAAAACTCACTATTAATGTCAAATTGGGTTTTTGGGAAGATTAACCAGAATTACATTGGTAGGAATATCAAACTCAGCTTCCCAACAAAGCTAAAAGCAACCACAGGCAAGATTATAGCAGCCTATTAGTAGTGAGACACAACTAGATCTAGGAATAAGCATGAAAAGAAGAGTTTTTTACACATCTTAGGGGTTGATTCAAAGTCAAAATCTTTTTTTGGAAGAGAAAACTGCCATTCACTTTCATTGATTACCTTGGGGCTGATTCAGAGCCAGGTGACAATTTACACCCAGTAGAAAATGAAAGTCAGAGGCAGTTTTATCTCTTAGAAAGAGTGAGAATTCTCACCAGGCTCTGAATCGATCCCCTTGTTGCTGAGTGCGATCTACTGGAACAAAAACTTTGGAAGCGTAAAAAATTGAGAACCAGTAGGAGCCTCTGAGAGCTACCCTCAGCACACGATAAAGTAAAAAAAAAAATGTTTTCTTTTATTGAAAAAACAGAACCTACACCAGTTACTACAGGCAGTTTTTACAGAAGAGAATCAGAATATTTTTAATGAGGTTGATATTTTATTTTAGAACTTTGGATGTTAGAGCGGCCTATGGAGAATTAAAAAAAAAACATTCATTTTCACTTTATTGCATGTTAAGTGAGGGCAGCTCACAGAGGCTCTTCCCGGTTCCCCCCCCCCCCCCCCCAGTATGAATAATGGCAGCTATAAACTATGCATGCTATCCCTACAAGCAGAATATATTCAATATGTTCAGAGGAATGCACTTACATTTTTCCTTGAAATGGGTTCCCTTGGAATGTTTATATTTATACATATTTCTCTTTTTCCCACTCAGTCCACTTCAATGGACTCCTTAAAGCTCCAATTTCTTTGAAGTATTCCTGCAGTTGTCTTTTCCCAGTCTGGAAATCTTAAAAAGAAAGCTGTGTAAAGAGGTTTCAATAATAAATATTTTTAGAAGTTTTGAATGCAACCATGTCGGTTAAGGTGTGCTTTCCTCTTGTAGGGACAGGCATCTCTCTCTTTATAACAAGTGTTACAGTGTTGCTTATCCTGGGAATCTGAAGCAGGTCATGGTATTAAAGATTAATTCAAGATTAAAGATCTACAGGCTGTCAAACTAGGCTAACAATGTGCACAAGTGGGACTCATCGTGATTTTTCCACATAGCGCATTGTGCCAGTGTGCTGGCATGGGTGCACAAAAATACATTTGTTTAGCATAATAATGAATTAGGGACACAGCCATTATGCTTACAGTTATGGAGACTTGACAATATATCATTGCCCAATAGCTTTCCCTTTACAGTCAGTTAGAACCCATTGTCAGAAGCAGTTTAAAGTGGACCAAAACCCACTCCCCAATCTAGCGACCCTGGAAATCTTCAGTCAATATCCTGGGTTTTGGTCCAATTTAAGGGCACATTCACATGCAGAGTTTTGCAAAATGTAAAGAAGAGATGTGAAAGGGCCTATTTGTATTAATAGCCACAATTATCTTACTGTTTATGTCTTGCACTTCCAGCTTGTACAGCCCAATCAGATGTTACTGCTCTTGTGGAATGCAGAGTGATTCAAAATAGCTGATCCTCACCCCTTCAGGAGTAAGTGTCGTGGTGATTGAGTCAAATACTGCAAATGCTGTATATGTGTAGGCCCTTAAAGCGGACCTTCACCCTGAATAAGAGCCTATCTTATATTTTTCCCACACCCTGTACATATTGCTCACATTAAAAATCACCCTACCTGCATCTACTGCATGTTATGAGACTTTAAACATCAAAGATGGCGGCTCATGGAGCATCGGTCAGCCTGCAACAGGAAGTGTCTTCTGGCTGTGTTGCTCTGCATTCTGGGATTGCTGTCCTTTCCCTGACCCCAGCTCTGCTCTAAACTATAACAGCACAGCTATAACCCCGTCCCCTGCACTTTATGCCGCTCTCCTCTCCTCAGTATGTGTGATACTTCTGAGTCAAGATGGCGTTGCCCGTATCCTAGAGTCCTGAAAAGAGTTGCAGCCCAGTGGGGGAAAGAATAATAAGTAAGCGACTAAAAACTTAAAATACATTAATTTTAGATGCTGGAGAATAGTTTTTTATGGGTTTGGGATTTTCATTAAATCATGCTGATGGTCCAGTTTAAGAACCACAGAGAATAACCATCCTATGGATAACTGTTATTGCAGCCAGAACCACATCTAACAAGTGTAGCAGTCCGAGCTGGAAACAATTACAGGAGAGTACAGGAGAAGTTCTGAGCTTCTATGTGAAAACATGGAGATAGATGGGACTTTGAAGGTAAGGGCATCACTAATTCAGGTAAGGAAGCTTGGATGGCAATGCTGCCAACTGACAGAGCAATTGTTCACCACCCTGCTGAAGTGTCCTACTCCTTCAGACATTACTGTAGTGGAAAACTGGTTCTAGGTAGCATGTAACAGTTTTTTTATGGCAGTGCTACTGATTATATTTAAAGTGGCAGCCTGGACAAAAACACACCCTACCCCCTTCTGAACCCAGCCACAAGGCCAACTTGGAGGTTAAACGAAGTAAACTTGCATCTATTCAGCTGGTTGCATTTACCCCAGATCTATGGGACAATACTGCACCCTCCGCTAATTTTGAGGCATCAACTTTCAAAAGATAGGGAAACTGGGTCTCCAGGTGTTTGAGGATTGAGGCAGCTGCTTCCTCAGAAATTAAAAGCAGAGATCCATAAGTGCACAAACAATATTAGAAAAGTTCTGGATAAATCTGAAATAAGAGTGCAAACTAGAGCAGTCACTGCACCTAATTTTTGCAGGTGGGTTATGGCTATTTGAGAATGGCATGAGCTTTCTTTTAGTCCAAGAAAATTCCTGCAAATGGATGAACGTGATTTGCATAGGGGATTTGCATGCAGATGAAGGCACACTTTCTTCACATGTTCCTGATGCTATTGGAGAAAGGTAGAAAATATCAAAATATCATTCAGGTACACTGTCACAAAGTCATGAAAAATGAAACTAATGAAGAACTTAAAAACTGCAGGAGCATCACATAAGGGCCAATTCAGCACCTAGGAATTTGAATGTTCGAACCTATGAGGAATATGGCCAGCATAATAAAGAATAATGAAGCCACCTCACACATTAATAATAAACTGATCACCTCTTTGGAATCGGGAAATCATAACGCCTCCATACATGAGTCTCATGTCATTCAAGGATCTTCAGGGTCTGATATCTACAGAAATCAGGTTAGCCATATCAAACAGCTTTGTCTAGTCTCATAGCGTGCACAGCACATGACTTGGTCCATTGACACCAGGATCAGACCTCTAGAACTTTTCACCAAAAAAGTTAGATTTTTTGAACCATCACAGAAGAAGGTGTCACAAACAGTGACACATTAAGAGAGACTGTAATATATGGAAAGCAGAGAAAATGAGACAGTGTCCCTCTTATACTAAACAGAAGGTCAAAGTCACAATTTTGGATCCAAGTGAAGAGAACTGGAATGCCACATTTTAAAGTAACAGGCAACCATATATTTCAAGGCTGGTGGTTTGACTCGGTAACAATCAGTCACATGACAAATGATAGAAGCTTTTTCACAGAACCTGATCTGAATAACAAAGAGAAGATTTACCTTGCAGGTGAAAGTAAAATACATGCAGAGGGATATGGGCATGCGACTCTTGTATCCCTTAATGATGCAGGACACAATTTAGCCGTACCAGTAAAAGATGTGCTTAGTGTTCCCGATCTACAAGGAGGACTCTTATCTGTGAAGTGAAATTCAAGGTGACAAGTGTTCTATCCTGGAGGGCAAGCAGACAATAGCGAGTGCCAAGCTGGATGATCATCTGTATCACCTCAATACAGTGAAGGAAACAGACTATGCACTCATAAACAGAATGACTTTATACACATGTGGCACAGGTGTTTAGTTCACAGACACCCAGAATGCATACAAAAACTATAAAAGAGGAATCTGAAAAGGATCTATTAGTATCCCCTTGTTGTTAAGTGTGAATGTTGCATTACATCCAAAGCTATAAGAGCAACACAGAATAGAGCTTCAAGACCACTTGACCTAGTTCACAGTGATGTATGTGGTCCCCTAAACCATCTTTACCTGAAGGCAACAGGTATTGTTCTGTTCGGGGCATGTTGCTTTTTCAGATTAGACATTTTTTTTTTTTTTGTTTGCATATTTTTTTTTCGGAAAATATGAGTTTGATTCTGCTTTTTATTCTTTTTTAGTGAAACTCTGTGCTACCAAAGAATTCATTGAGGAATTACTTCCAGAAAACTGCACCTATGTAAACAAGCCTGGTACACCTAGAAAGCCTGAGGTGTATACTTTCAGGGAATATATAGTTTGTGGGGGGGTATTTCAAATGTAAAGGGTTGTGTTTCTTGAAAAACTGCAAGGTGCGCCTAGCGCTTAGCATATTTGTATTTTATCTGAAAATCTCCTAAAGCGCTGTTTCAGTTTGGGGGAGTCTCCTGGGCAGGAAAGGGTGTCTACCTATACATATGTGGTACCGCTGTAACCGGGAGAAATTAGGATTTCACATGCAATAAGATTTTATTGACTAAATTACTTTTTTTATTACAAAAAAACACTACAAATTGTAAAAAAATAGATTTTTTTATTTTTTTGCACATATTTCACCCCAAAATATTGAGAATACACCCAAAAAATGACAATAAAGACATTTCATGTTAAAACCCAGATTCTGCTGAAAAAAGGAATATATAATTCCCTGGGAAATCCCTTAAAAAATCACAGTTGAACATGTGGAGCGCAAAATAGTGCAAAATGGTCTGGCAACAAAGGGTGACAAAAAATTCCAGGTAGCCTGGCAGCGAAAGGGTTAAGCAGAATGGAATAGAGTATCCAAAGACAATGCTATACGCACCAGAATAAAATGGGGTAGCTGAAAGAAATTCTGACTGAAATGATCAGATGTAGGTTAACAGAGTCTGGACTATTACCAAAATATCGTGGTGAGGAAGCAATGTCAGACACTTATTTACAGAACAGACTTTTTTTCTAGAACAGTGGAGAAAACTCCATATGAACTGTGGCACAAGAAGCCAAGTCTAAAACATCTAAGAATTTTTGTATGCAATTCATTCATCTAAATCCCATAGGAAAAATGCACAAAACTCCAAAACAGAGCATTTGAACGAATCTTTGTTCGATACAGTGACAATGTTAAGGGTTACAGAATCCTAAAATCCAAAACAGACAAGGTTGCCACTAGCATGGAATATGGAAATAAATGAGGTACAAGAGGACTTTCAGAGGTGAAAAGCAGATCCCTGCTTATATACAAATGAATTGGCAGACAGATGGATTTATGTGCTGATTTATGTGGACAATATCCTGGTTTGTTTTGAGCAAAAAGGGGATGAAGCAGAAATACTGCAAACCCTGAATCAGCATTTTGAGACCAAAGATCTTGGAAACAAACATTATCCCAGGAATCAGATTGAGAGAGGGGAAGATGGCAGCTTTCTTCTGAACCAAAAGCACAACATACAAGAAATAATTAAAATGTTTGGAATGGAAGATGCCAAACCAGTAAAATCTCCCATGGAAACCAACTATCTGAAGGAGATAAACAGCGAAGATATGTCACTACCAACTAACACTCAGTAAAGAAGAGCAATAGGGAAATTGCTGTACATTACCACCACTACAAGGCCTGACATTGCAGCAGCTATTGTAATCCTATGCAGAAAGGTTTCAACACTCAGTCAGTCAGATGGACTGGAATGCCGTAAAGCGAGTCATTCACTATCTTAGGGACTTTAAACTACAAGCCAAAGTAATCAGCAAGTGATGAAAGCATCCTGACAGGATATATGGATGCCGACTGGGCCGGCGACACCAGTGACAGAAAATCTACCAGTGGTTACTTGTTTCTTCTTTCCGGAGGTGCTATCAGTTGCAGCAGCGCAGACAAGCCAAGAAGTTTTATGGCTAAGACAACTGTTAACACACTTGGGTCAACCACAGTTGGAATCAACAAATCTTTGAGGACAATCAAGGATGCCTTGCACTTGTACAGATGGAGGGTTAGTTTAGGGTCCAAGCACATTGATATGAGCTACACTTTCTGATGGAGCTTCAAGAGCAGGGGCTTCCCTAGTTACTTTATTGCCATACTGAGAATATGACAGCAGGTATCCTTACTAAGCCCCTGACCTCTGAAAGACACCCGAGGCTTACAAAGATGAGTTTAACAGACTAAGCCTCAGCTTTTGAGAAGGGGTGTTGAATATACTATGCCACAGCTTCTGCTTGTCTCTGAATGTGATTTGTGACTTTTTCTGGATTGGCTGCAGTTTACATTTATGACAGTAAATGTTGCATGTTACATATACCTATGCGTAGTCTCTGTTGTACACTCTCTGCTGCATGTTGTGTTTCTTGTACATGGAGGCGATCTCTATGATTTCTTTTGCCTGTCTATGCACTCATGTTCCAGTAAAGCCAGTTCCTGTTACACCAAATTTCTCTCTGGATTTGGTTCCGCCTGCAACAATACTCACCTTTTTTTCCCATGTAGACCATAGGCTTGATTCAGAGAGACTTAAAAACAATTCGTTTTAGTGCCGATCAGCTTTTTTTCAGCATAAGTTCCCGCTCTCGTATGAGTGTGCGATCGATTCTATGCATTCATTCGTTTCCTTCTGTAAAGTGCCCGTCCGTTCGTATGCTAGAGTACGAGTTCGAGTATATATTTCCCCACAAGACTTTTCTGTTTCCTTTTCTCTGGTTGCAATGGCAGCATTCGTTTTTACCCATTTCCCATCGTCTACCTCAACGAATCCATTACGTTTCCTGATCAATTCTAATTGTATTTTACCAAAAATAATCGTCCGAGCGAAAATATTTACGATCTTGCGCCTGCGCACTACAAACTTAACTCGGCCACAAATGTGTCCCCATATATTACGCTACCAAGCTCACCCCAACCACTTGGCGCTAGTCTAACTCTTACATTTAGGACCCCTAAAGCTCACCCCAACCACTTGGCGCTAGTCTAACACGTACATTTAGTACCCCTAAAGCTCACCCCAACCACTTGGCGCTAGTCTAACACTTACATTTAGGACCCCTAAAGCTCACCCCAACCACTTGGCGCTAGTCTAACACTTACATTTAGGACCCCTAAAGCTCACCCCAACCACTTGGCGCTAGTCTAACACTTACATTTAGGACCCCTCAAACTTACCCAAACCACTTCCAGGTTAGTTTCTTCTTCATTTTCATCATCCTCAAACTTACCCAAACCACTTCCCGGTAAGTTTCTTCTTCATTTTCATCATCCTCAAACATACCCAAACCACTTCCCGGTTAGTTTCTTCTTCATTTTCATCATCCTCAAACTTACCCAAACCACTTCCCGGTTAGTTTCTTCTTCATTTACCGCACCCTAAAACTTACCCAAACCACTTCCTGGTTAGTTTCTTCTTCATTTACCGCACCCTAAAACTTACCCAAAGCACTTCCAGGTTAGTTTCTTCTTCATTTTCATCATCCTCAAACTTACCAAAACCACTTCCCGGTTAGTTTCTTCTTCATTTACCACACCCTAAAACTTACCCAAACCACTTCCAGGTTAGTTTCTTCTTCATTTTCATCATCTTCAAACTTACCCAAACCACTTCCCAGTCAGTTTCTATGTATTTGAGCCTTTGTTTGGTGTAAATGTATGTGTTTAAAGAAATGACACTGAAACTTTTTTTTTTTGTTTTTCTTTTTTTATATATACATTATTTGGTGAATATTAAAAACTTTTTTTTTTTTTTTAATAAAACTTTGTTAATGAACTTTTTTCCTGTTTAAAACGTTGTAAATGTTTTTTTTTTTGTAAAAAATTTTTTTAAAAATTGCTCCGCAGAACAGGGCCAGGACCCAGGACTCTAATCCTCTTCGTCTTCTTCTGTTGTCCCCAACGAGTCAACCATCACCTTCATATCGTCCACCAACACAAGGACCCTCCGATTCATTTCCATTATTTTTTAGCATGTGGTCCCTGTAACAAATAGAGAAAAAATCATTAGTTTGAGACCAATACATGTTTGCCACCTGTGGATTGAATGTTTTTAAGTTAACAAATTTAATAAAGGCGACATATGTAATTCTGTCAAGTCATTAAGCTAAGGAAGTGGCCACAGGTCAGTCTGTCAAGTCATTAAGCTAAGGAAGTGGCCACAGGTCAGTCTTATATTGATGTATCTGTGTGTTCATGTCAAGTACCACATAAATGCAAATAATGGCATGACTACTTACTTGGTTGGTGGCCGAGAGATGCCTCGTTGGGGACAACACGATGTCCTGGGTCCTGGCTCTGCTGTGAAGAAGTGCCTGTAGAAACATGGGAAATACGGTCAGTTTTAATGTATTAATCCACAGTAATCAAATGTCTCTTGCAAAGTCTGGGTCACATCACTCACCTTCTCCAGGTTCTGCTTGTAGCAGATCTGCTGCCTCTTCCACTACCTCACCCGCTCCCGAAGCATCTAGAAAAACACATGAAAGGAATCATTTTGGTAGGAGCTAGCATGTATATGTGTGTGCGTATACATGAAGAGTGACATACCAGAGGCTCCCGTATGCGTGGCAGGGTACGACTGCCTGCCCACGCCGTGCCACCCCTCCTCTGTGGTAAGGTCCAGGGGCTGGTCGGAGGACCCAACAGAGGAGGGGTAGGACCGTCGCCCTGGAGATCCACCACCTTCACTTCCAGCTGCAGAATCATGCAGCACTGGTCGGCCTGTGCGCCTCCGGGTGCGGAGAATGCGGTAATCCATTTCCAACACTACCAAAGAAAAGGCATTATAACTAAAGGCCTACCTTCTGTCTTAGTTACATCTTGCATACAATCGCTATGTACTTACTTGGGAAATGGATTCCGAAAAACCTCCGCACCCGGGGCATGTGCAGTTGTTTCAGGTCCGACCAATGCTGCATGATCTGCGTTTGGGTGAAGGTGGCGTTGGTCTGATGTTGGATTTCCGAGATGATCTCCAGGGCGACGTTGCGTTTTTCGAATGAGTTGGGCAGGTAGTCGTACCTGCGCTCCAGCACGGTCAACAAAACAGAAATAAAACATAGCATTTACTTCTAAATACCTATCAATATGTGGCAACAATATATTGTTTTAGGAAATGCCATTAACACATACACATTTCTAGGCTAAGGCAATTTTTTAATCTGGGCGAACTGTTGTTTGGCACGTGTGTGCCGTGTCTTTGGTTGTGCATGTAGTTTAACACATTTTGAACTAAATGCCTTACTTCCTGCACATCCTTAACATGTAGAGCAGAATTTAGATGTCAATTCAAAGGGCTAAAAAGACACTTACGAGCATGATGATCTCTTCTTGTTGGCGGGTGAAGATAGTGGGTGCCATCTTTCTGCTTCTTCTTGGCAGCAGATAAGTAATGCCCCAGCGGTTACCGGGTTCCGCACGGCCGTGCGAACGGCTGGACGTACGTGTACGTGCAAGCGAGCGCGTAGGCGTCACATGCCGGCTAGCTTATTTAACCCTTCTGTTGCCAGCCACGTAAAATTTATGTGGCTGCCTCTCCAACCGTTAACCACCAGCCACGTGAATTTAACGTGCCTGACTTTCCCCACTAATAGCATAAAAAGTAAAAAAAAAAGTCACTTACCTGACCCCTCGTTTGATTCGGCCGGGTCTCCTCTTGGTGGTGGGCTCCGATCGTCCGCCAGACCTCCTCCGGCTGCAGGGGAGGGCCTGGAATCGGGTACCCCCCGTTTCAGCTGCCACTGGCTTTCCTGTAAAAAAATAAAAATGACATTTACTTACCTGCGTGTGCGCTGGCTCCCGCCGACCCTCCTCTTCACCTGGGGGGCCTCCGATCCCCCCCCCCAGGACTTACCCATCTTACCAACTGGTAATAAATGCTTCCAGCATTTTGTGGTGTGTTTTTTTTTACATTTAAAGTGGACCAACACCCAGGATTTTGACTATCCTAGGTATTGGTCCTTTCCCCCAGGGCATCCCGATCGGGGATGCCCCGCTGTGTGAAACACCCCCGATCACCCACAATAACTCACCTCACCCGGATCCTACGGCACATGTGGGCTCAGAGCAGCTGAGTTATGGACGTCTAAGAGTCGTCTAAGCTCAGCCGCTCTAAGCGCGCTGGTGGCCGCATCCCCCACTTCCCTCTAACAGGGAGCACGCGCCCTGCTAGAGGGATAGTGGGGATGCGGCCCCCGCATGCGCCATAGGCCCGGGATTCAAGTAAGTGGTAGCGGGTGTTCCGGGGAATTTCACACAGAGGGGCATCCCGATTTTGGATGCCCCAGGGGGGGAATAGAACGGTCCAGGAATCTTGTAGATTCCCGGGCCGATCAGCCCTGGGTGTTGGTCTACTTTAACCCATTGTGAACTTGTAAGGAGTCCATGAAACCCCTATACCAGTTCACAAGGCTTGGGGGCTGTCAAGTCACCTGCAGCTAGCGGATGACTTGCCATTAACCCCGGCCCCCCTATTACCTGCCTCCCCGAAGCCCAGGGGGGGCAGAAGGGCACGGGCTGATTTAGGCGGCGCGCCACCAAAGCTGGCCCTTGCAACCTGTTCTACAAACCCTGCATAGCTGATCCCCGGGCTGGTTATGCTGGGTAGGGGGGACCCCATGTCATTTTTTTATGTGAATTTTTAAGGGATTTTAACCCTTAAAATTTAAAAAAAATGGGGGTTACCTCCCCCCCGGGAAGGGGAACCCCACGCCAATTATTTTCTTGATTTAACCCTTTATAGTGTGGATTGTAGTTGTATTTTATTTCTACATGTTATAAAGTGTTTTTTCAGTTTGGGGGGTCTTCTGAACAGTAACGGGGGCTACCGATACATATGTGGTACTGTTGTAATCGGGAGAAATGGGGCTTTCACATGCAATGGTTTTCTTTAATAAAACAAATGTTTTATTTGAAATAAAGAAGACAATTTTCGAAAAAATTTTTTTGTTTTGTTTAATTTACTCAAAAATATTTAAAAAAACAGTAAAAAAATTACAAACAAGACATTTCATGTTAAAGCCTAAATATGATTTTCCTGGAAATTCCTGCAAAAATCACAGTTAAGCATAGCGCAAAATGGTGAAAAATGACCTGTCAAGAGAGGGTGACAAAGCCTCAAGTAGACTGGCAGTTAAAAGGGTTAGTAGTACCTATGCATGTTGGGTATTGTTCTGCTCGGGGGATTTTGCGCTTTCAGATTTAGCTTGTTTTTTCTTGTTTGCATATTGATATTTTAGGAAAACTCATTTTTTATTATACATTTTTTAAGGAAACCCTGTGCAACCAAAGAATTATTTGAGGGATTACTTCCAGAAAGATTGGTCCACTATAACATGCTGGGTATGCTTAGAAAGCTTATCATGTGTACTTTCAGGGAATGCATTGAGAATGGTTTGTGGTGGGTATTCCAAATGTAAAGGGTTGTGTTGGTAGAAAAAGCGCAAGGTGCCACTTTGTCTGCAGAGCTGAAATTTTCAAGCAAAATTACCGTTGTGCACAAGCTTTGCTTTGGGGTGTTTGGCAACTCTTCCCTTTTCAGTAGCAATGCATGTTGGGTATCGTTTTGTTCGGGGGATGTTGCTTTTTTAGATTAACTTGTTTTTTCTTGTTTGTATATAGTTTTCTTTAGAAAAATGTGGCTTTGATTCTGCTTTTTTATCCTTTTTTAGGGGAGCTCTGTGTAACCAAAGAATACATTGAGGGAGAACTTCCAGAAAACTGTGGCAACATCAACAAGCCTGGTATGCCTAAAAAGCTTGAGGTGTGCATTTCAAGAGGATATATAGTTTGTTGGGGGTATTTCAAATGTAAAGGGTTGTTTTTATTGAAAAACTGCAAGGTGCGCATAGCGCATAGCATAGCTGTATTTGTTCTGAAAATCTTTTAAAGCGCTGTTTCAGTTTGGGGGAGTCTCCTGGGCAGGAAAGGGCATCTACCAATACATATGTGGTACCGTTGTAACTGGGAGAAATTGGGATTTCACACGCAATAAGATTTTATTGACAAACGTACATTTTTTATTACAAAAAAACACTACAAATTGTAAAAAAATGATTTTTTTTTTTGCACATATCTCACCCCAAAATATTAAGAATACACTTAAAAATGACAAACAAGACATTTCATGTTAAATCCCAGACTCTGCTGAAAAAAACAATATATAATTTTCCTGGGAAATCCCTTCAAAAATCACAGTTGAACATGCATAATGCAAAATAGTGAAAAATGGTCTGGCAACAAAGCGTAACAAAAACTCCAGGTAGGCTGGCAGTTAAAGGGTTAAAGGTCCCTGGGCACACAGCTCATTCTCTTTAAGAGTCCCATCAAAATGGCACCAAAAAAGCAGCAGGAAAAACTGCCAAGGAGACAACGGGGAAGAAGGCAGCCAAGCGGCAGGAGCATGCAGAAGGGCCCCAAACCAGGTCTCAACAGCCCAAAGCAAAGTTACGGGCTACTACCAAGGCTCCGCCAAAGCCGAGTACCAGCTATGGCAAAAAAAAAGGAGAAGGCAGCAGGCAAAGGAAAGACACAGGCCCCAAAGCCTACAACGTCTACTGACCAAAAAACGGGTAAGAGGGTACGAAGCCCCACGCCACCCTGCCCCACATCCCCCCCCATGTGGCACCAAGGCACTTGGCATCGGCCAAAAACACAGGCCAAGAAGCCACAGCAGGGCCAGAAGCCGCAGCAGGGCCAGAAACCGCAGCAGGCCCAGAAGCCGCAGCAGGGCCAGAAGCCACAACAGGACCAGAAGCCACAACAGGGCCAGAAGCCGCACCAGGCCCAGAAGCCCGAAAAGGGCCAGAAGTCGCAGCAGGACCCGAAGCCCGAAAAGGGCCAAATTTGCTATCTCCCCATCCCCACGGGGCTACCAACCCACGCAGAAGAGGGCCGGTACACCAAGGTCGCCCTCACCCTTGGTCCGCCCAAGTACCTCCAAGGGGCAGCCACTTTCCAAGGGCCCACACAGGCACCATGCACAAGTTCATCCTCTGCCAGAACCTCTCCTCCTCAGCCACATTCGCCACCGGCACAGGTGGGCAGGAAATCTCCCTATGCCACATCCACACCTGTAACTTCTGTGGCCAGCCAGCCACGAACACCCAGTCCCTTGCCCAGTCCAGTACAATCAGCATCCAGCCACCAGTCTGTGCAGTACCCCCCACAGACCCAGGCCAGAATGTCACCACATTTGTCTGGAACCACGGAGGAGCCACAACCACAACCAACAGGGCGCACATTGCGCAGAGGGCAGTTGAGTGGCCGTTTTGGTGATGCCCAAACTATGGCCTTGGCTTGTGGCATTACCTTAGTTTTTGATGAGCTATATGGGCGCAAATCTAAAAACACCAGCAAGCAGCGAAGAACGGAGATATTGGCTGACCTAACCGGACAAGTCAGTGCAGCGGGGGAAGAGTTAAAAGATGACGAACAGATTCAGCGGAAGATATCGGACCTCAAATATGCTGCACGGAAGATAGAGAATAAAAGGCGGCATTACAGGTAAATATGTTTGATTTTGGATTTTCCTTCTTCTTGTATTGCCCACATTGGTCTTAATTAGCCTAAGTATGTTTTTCAGCTTTCAAACTGGAGGAGGATTTCCAACCAAATTACAATTTACAGCGGCTGAGGAGATGGTGCTGGGCCTGCTCCATCCTGTGGCGGTCGAGGGACACGCGGCCCTAAGGGACACAGACCATTCCTGCAGGTGAGAAAGCTTGATGTGACATTCTAAATTTGGTAACATGCACAATTAGCCAGTAATACATATGTTAACCCATGCCCCTAGGGTGTGCCTTGTAGTGGTTTTCAGTCTTTGAACAGGGTGTGTCATGTGTCTGGACAGTTACATTCATAGTTTGTTTGGCAATACATGACATTACAGAGCAGTTAACCAGAGTAATAAAGTAGTGAGATTAGGCTTAAACTGCCGGTTAGGTCTTTACACTCCATCACATCCCACACTTCAATCTTGATCTGTTGTCTACTTGTGTGTGAGCTGTGGTTGGGTCCAAAGCACCAAACATGCTTCTTAACAAATTTGACAATATACAATGCTATTCAGCCTCAAATTCTTGTAACTGCTAGCGGCACGCTGAGTGTGTACACTTAATGCCCTATAAGGGATGTTGGCAGGCACAGAACAGCCAGTACTTGAATGTTTGAGATAGTTCAGGGGACCAATGTTTAAGTACTTGTGTAATTATCAATTTAACATATAATGGAATGCAAATTGAAGGTCAAGTGTCACCGTTGGTGTAGTGCCCATTACAGCTTAGATGCTTACATGCATAGTTGTGTGTTTACCTAGTTTGTTTTCTTCTCATGCAGCCCAACCTCATCCCTCAGCTACTGGGGAATCCTCATCCAGTTTGTCCATGCCACAAACTTCCGTGCAGCCTAGGACCCAGGATCCGATATTTCCTGTAAGTTTATTGACCAAATGTAGTTTGGCCATGTGACTTTGCATGTTAATATTAACATATTGACATATGTAGTGCACAAGCAAAACCTGATTTTGAACATGTCCCTACAGACCCACACACTCATGGAGGAAAGCCAGGAGCTGGAGGAGGATGGATCCTTGATGGGCACTTCTGAAGATCTCCCCCTGGGACAGAATCTGCAACTGTCCCAAAATGTTTCTCCCCAAACTCCTCAGCAGCAGAGGGAAGCTAGCTGCATGCTGCCTGCACATCGTTGGCAGCATGCAGAGAATGACCCCCAAGTCCCCAGTGTTCTCTCTGCTGCTGCGGATTTTGGAAGCATGGCTGTGGCTGTTGATAGACAAACATCATCGGCACGCCCCCGAACCCGGGGAATTGGGAGGCGTACTCAGCTACGTCGCCCAGTTTCCCAGGGGAGCGGCATGCCGATTTTGGAGGCATCATGGCACCAGGAGAGGCGTTCCTTTCAGCAAATAAATCAAAGAAACAGAGAGGCTCTTCATGGGCTGATAGACAATGTAAATACTACATTACAGGCCGTGGTGACTGAATTTAGGACCCTCAACAGCCACCTGGCCAACGCTAACAACGAGAACCGTGCCAACATTTTTTGTGTCAGAAAGATTAATTAACTATTACATTCACACATTTCACACATACCAAAAAATGAGGCGGGAAGCATTATGGATGTTGTGAGTAATTACTTCATTACTATGTATCAAGTGCCCAAAAAATATACAAACACAAAGGGGAAAAACAAACACAACCAACAACACCATTTAAACAAACACCAAAACGAGGTAAAATTAGGAAAAATGGGTGGAAATCAAATTGGCCCACACAGCTTGGCCCGAAACACTGTGTGTGCCCCGAAATGGCTCTTCTTGGTCTTCGGTGGGTGGAGAGGAAGCAAAATCAACATACCGGGGGACCCGTTGCAAAATTGCAAAATTATGCAAAAGAGCACATGCCATGATAATATCTATGACCTTTTTTGGGGCATATTGAAGGGAGCCCCCGGTATGGTCCAAACAGCGAAACCTTGTTTTCAAAAGTCCAAAGGCCCTCTCCACCACTGCCCTGTTCTTGCGGTGCGCACGGTTATATGCATCCTGTGAGGCATCCTGGGGCCAGAGTACGGGCATCAAGAGCCACGGGAGTAGAGGATATCCGGAATCACCTTAGAAAACAAACAGAAAAAAAAAACAATAAACATAACTCCATAAGTGTAAGGCAATAAACGCACCAGCAACATCAATAAGAGCCTATGTGACAATTGTCTGATCAAGATAAGCAGACATTTGGCACAGTCCAAGTCGTTGAATAAACATATGTCATAGATGTGGGAACTAGTTCCCCAGCCAATATTGAGGATGATGGCCAATCAGACATACTGATCCCAGCTATTGTTTTCGACGTGTGCTGGCCAAGAAGCTTTGATGTTTTAGGTTTGGATGACCCCTTATCTGCTTGGTCTGAGGCCAAAACAGCAGAAACCCGCAACATGCACTTTATCCCGCTCTCCTCTCCTCTGGAAGTGAAATGCATCTAAGCAAAGATGGGGCAGACACTATGATAAAGTTAAGTGCACTATTCCAGATGAGGGTGGGGAAGAGTGATTCCTAATTAGTACAAAATTACAAGTTAGAATTTGGCAAATGCAGGACAAACATTTGGCAACGCTTGGTTGTTTACAATCTAAAATTAAAGTGGGGTTTCACATGGCAAGAAGGTGGTTGAACTTAAAATATTTTCAGACATACCAACAAAATGCAAAGCCTACCCAAACATCCAACATAAAATGATGTTATTGCCATTAACTTACCAAGGAGCCATGCCCCGGAAAATTTCCCAGACTCAAACCGACGGTACAATCCAGATCGTCTAAGGATGTACGCATCATGGGATGAGCCTGGGTAGCCGGCGAGGATGTAGGAACCGCATGTCCGGGGCCACCACTGCCTGAACATTCAGTGAGTGGCCCATTTTGCGGTTCCTGGGAAAAAAAAAACATCAGTAAGGCTTTGGCTAAAAGTTAAACACTCATTTCTAACAACATATAAGGCAAACGTGGGTGAACCTAAAAATAACAATAACCGAGTACATAAGGATTTAGATCACACACAAAGGATATGTGTGTTTGCAGAAGATCAAAATACACTTTAACTGTGTATTTAAAGATCACTTAAGTGTTTGGCTTGGGAACACATGTCAATTGCGGAAAAACTAAATAACGGACTATTCTTTCACAGGCACTCTTTGATAGGAGGGAATCTTTCCAGGATTTATTAACACAAGGAGGGACTAATTCTAATGAGGATTCAATTTCAAGGAGGTATACTTTTCAAAGATGTTTTCTTTGCAAGGACTTTGGACAAGGAGGGATATTTTTCTAAAAATTATGATTTTTAACACTACAATCAGGGAATATTGGCTATGAGGGTTAATTACAAGGAGGGATAATTCCAATGTGGGATATTTACAAGGAGGGAAATTTTACAAGGAGGGATTTTGTAGAAAAGAGGGATAATTTTGCCCAAAAAATTAAATAAAAACTTACCTGTATATGTACTCGTCGGCAGCCGGAGGGACCAGGGCAACGTGTGTACAGTCAATTGCTATTATTATAAAACCCAAGCTTAATGGCGTTTCCGGCTACCATATCTTCAGGAAAAGAAATATTTGTTGGTTATGGTAGCCATGCCTTCCAAAAACTTGGATAGAGCGCGGCTCAGCGTAGGCTGTGAGATCCCCACGGAGGGGGCACCCAGCCTCTGGAACGAGCCATTCGCCAAAAATTGCAGGCAGCCAAGCATCTTGGTCATACCTGAAATTGCTTGCCCCTTCCTTGTGGTGCGGGCTAACCATGGCCGCAGCTCACTATACATTTTATGTAGGGAAGCGCGATTAAGCCTGGTGAGCTCGAACAGCTCAACGTCATGCATGCGATTGATGTCCATGCGTCGCCGCCGGTGCAATCTAGCCTCTGACCTCTGGATGACATCAATGCCAAGGAGAAGCAGATCCTGATGCTCTTCAAAATCACTCTCCATCATGCTTGACTGCCTTGTCCTGAGGTCAAAAAGGTGCCGTAAGGCGATCGTAAAGGAAACGGCTATATGGGCTTCGGCACACTTGGCAATCAGCTCTCTGAATTAATCGCCAGCCCATTGCAATAATGTAAATGTTTGGAACGATCAAAACATTTTCGATTTCGAAGGAAAAAGGGCCCGAACTAGCGTAAAACCGTAAAAAAAAAAGGAAAAAATTACAAACACCCACCAAAACTTTAACAGACAGCTACGGAAGTCCGGACGAATGTGTCTTTGAATCGAGGCTCATGTCTCTTAGTCCTGGGCTGCAGCTCTTGAATAATTGCTGCATCCATGGCCCGTGCCAACCACCCAATCGCATGTCTCTCCTTATCAAATACAGGGAGACACCACCATCAGTCACTATGAGCTGACACACTCCCTTTCATTGACTATAATGCAAAGGGGCATGTGAGGACCTAACACACACATAGAAGGGGGCATGCCAGCTCACAATGACGTTGTGAGGGTGAGATGGTGGGGGGAGTCTTTCCATTGTAGAAGACGGAAGAGATGCATAATTATGCATTTAATTTGTACATAAGGAGGTCAATTCAGCACCAAGGGCGGAAGTAGGAGAGAAAACTGTAATTAACTGAAAGCAAATGGTGATTTTCTTTCTTAAAATGTAGTGCACTGGTGGTGCAGAATAGACCTGTGTGTGTGGAGGGGGGGGGGGCTAGGCACATTTCAGAGGGAATGTTGGATAAGTTGAGGGGGACCCCTAGCTGACCACAGGAGGAACACAGTGGGGTGAGCATTGATAAATGTAAAATAAAATAGCATTTTATAAAACAGAAATAACAAATTAAAGATAGATACAATAGAAAAACATAACCATATCTAAAAATATATTAATTGTTATGAAACAAATAAAAATACACATTACACCAACACAGTTTACAAAAGTTGATTAAATAATTTAATAAAAAGGAAAGGCAGAGTGAACTGACATAAACAACACATATATTACAAAAAAATCAAATAAAGACAACATAATAAAAAGTAAAACTTTGCTTTTTGCATAGATGCATATCTGTTTAGTGGAGAAACCATGTATCTGTTTGCACATCCATAAGAATACATGCATGCATATATTCACATAGATCTGCATTTTTCTCACATAAGCAAATATCCAAGGGAAAAAAGGTTTTGCACATACAGAATAGATTCAGCGGCAGTGCTGAATAGCACATGCATACGAATATGACCGGCATGCATATATATATATATATATATATATATATATATATATATATATACGCATGGTGCTGAATCAGCCCTATAGTCTAAGTGTTATAACAAGATATTTGAAATGTCAAAAAGATGCCTTCCCCTCATTGCCTTCCCAAATATGTACCAGATTATGAAAAAAAAACTATAGACCACATCTAGTTTTGTAATGATCTTGAGTACAGAGTGGAGGTGCAAAGGTCACTGTGACTCATGCGGAGGGCAGATGTTTGACATAGACGTTGCGGGTCAGCAGTGGTCAGGCATGGTATTTCTAAAAAGTAAACATTACTCTTAACAGGCATGACACGTTCTTTTTAAATGAACAGCAACAGGAAAATATCTATGACATTAAGCTGAAAGAAGTCTTATAATGCTGAAAGCACGGTGTGCCATATCCACATGCTATTATTGTATCAATTTGAAATATATAAGACAGTATGTTGTGAAAGCCACAGTAAAGAAGAGCAACTGTGTGAGCTGTACATAGAGTATGTCATTACTCATGTGGCTCCCCAGACAAGCATGATTAGGATGTTCTGTTCTTATTGCTCAGATTTGTCCAGACTGCCAGCACAGCAAGGCTCCGAAACAGTATATAAGCAACACATTTCTAAGTTTGCCAGAGAACAAGCCATTCTGAGTGGTGATTATGCTGGGACACATTGTAGATACATGTGCAATATAATAGATTCTACCTCTGTCATCACTGAGGGGTTGGAAATTGGTTGTGCTACAGCATACAGGTATATGACTGGGATAATAAAATATTTTTCTAGTTGCTACATAAGATTCACAGCAACCAGAACACTTCCATCTCTGGGATATACACCCAGACTCATACACTAATGCCTTTGTTTGTAGCAAGCAGCAACATCAATGAGATCTATATGGACAACATCACACATTGACACCAGTTAAACTTCAATTAAGAAAAGAACACCAGTGCAATCCAGCAAATAGTTGAAGCTGTGTCTCCCACTGATCTTCAAAAAATGAATATATCCCCATTTCCCTTTTATTCCATGCAAGGCACAGCAGCCCATAAAGATACACTTGGCATTTTCCAAAGCTGAATAATTGAGTGGAGAATCATCTCCACCAAAAACAACCTACACAAGGAGGGGCATGCTAAAGAAAGTGCACCAGAAATTACACATTTGCACAGACTTTTAATCCAGACCATTTTCTCTCAAAGAGTGTCTGCGGGTTCAGTTTCCAGGACACTTGTTGCGCCAGGTTCATGTTGCAGTTCACATGTCTGCTAATTTCCCAAAGAAAACTAATCAGAGGCCTTGTGCAGAACACTGAGCAGATTGCAGTCCATAGAAAACTACATGGTTCACATCTCACTTTAGAACTTACAGATGCTTATTTTCAGGCAAAATGTACCATGTCCACAGTTTGAGCACGTGTGTCGAAGTTTGCACTCAAGTTTGATTTTCAGATTTAGCATGTTTGCACATAGAAAAAAAAAACTTGAAAATGTTTCTTCCAAACAAATCAGAACCAAAAAAGAAGCTTGAGGCACTTTACAGCTAAGCACAGCAGCCAGCACCAACATGCTTTGCTGACCAGATCCATCTTTGCCAGATGATGAAGCCAATTGACCTCATGGAGTAAGGCCTGCCAATCTCATACAGAGCCACTTGCCGAAACTACAATAGTCATGAAGAAAGAGTCTGACTTGTTAAACTCTGTGGACCACCATGACCATGTCCAACAGGTGTAGAGGACCAAGTAAGGTGGCTTGTCAGATAATGCTGTCATTTACAATACAATAATAGACAAAAGCTTCTGGAGAAGGGTTGATGGGGCTAAACCTGCCCATTAAGTAGGCATATGTTGAGAAAAGACTATAAAGACCACAAGATCCTTGGGATAGAAACTGAGTAGTGAGAGAACCATAGGCACCTCCACCACATCTTCTGGGGAAGAGAGACCTCTCTCCTCCATTATGCTTGTTTAATAGCCAAGCCGATATAGCCGCTATATATAAACTGGGCTGCTCTAGCTCTTAGTACCAGGATATCCCAATGAAGAGGTAGCTGCTATGGATGGGGGAGAATATGGGAGGCGAAGGATACAGAAGGAGAAAAGCTTACAATCTATTAGGGTATAAGAGAGAATACAGAATGAGAAGAGCTTACAATCTATTAGGGTGTAAAATACAGCTAATCAGCATTAACACAGAATATAAATAAAAGGCATAATTATATACAAAATAAAGATAAAACCACATAATACTACAGACTTTTTATTACCCATCATGTCTATACTCTTAATGATTAATCGGTAAGGATACATCAGGTACAGGTCAGGTGGGGGGGGGGGGGGGTGTAGGTGCAGGGTTATCAAAGGGACGGTTTTGCTGCACTTTTGCAGCTCTCAGCCTAATATCCAGCGTAACTCTGAGATGATCAGGTCTGTGACCTCCTTATGCTGGAAAGGAGCACAATACATGGAGGTGCGAGTTCAGGTGCGCCAGTGGTAATACGTTACACTGGTGTTTATGAGGTACAGGGTCTCTGGGTGGATATCTGAACACATTGGGGACACTCTGTAGGCTCTTTCTAGGTAGGTCATATCTTTTAACCTTCTTACTTTTGACCTATTGGCCACCTCCTCCAAGAGTCTGCAAGCACCCCAACACTGAATCAGGAAGTGCTTCATAGTCTCTTACACCATGCAACGTAAAGGGCAGCTCCTCTCAGGCTGGCACAACCATTTCAGGTTCCCTCGTACATATAACTTTCTGTGAAAAGAAAGCCAGGTGCTGTCATAAAAGTTGGGCGGTAACCTGGCCCCATTTAGGAACCTCAGGTCATTCTGAAGGGTTGTGCAGCCGCAGTCTGTGATTTCAAGTGGTGAACAAAAGATCTCACATATTCTGTTGTATAACTGCTTCCTGGAGCTGCCCTCTAGCTATGACTTCCCAATTTTCCAGGTTCTTAGGGACCTCAAACCCCCCTCCAGGTATGTAGGAAGGAGAGTCTGGGTCCACCTCCCCAGCTTAAGACTCCCATCCCGTATCTAGGACTCAGCAAAGGGCATTATCCAGTTTATGATGCTCATAACCAACAGTGAACTGGTGCTAGGGCTCAGGCATCCATACAGGACTCAGCATTTCAGCTCCCCCTTCCTTTTTTAGATACATCACCCCCCACTTTACTGCATTCATTCTATTACCCCAAAGGATGTGGAAGAACAGACTGTAGAGCCTGGCTGATAGGGATTCTGGCAATGGGAAGATGGCTGCAAAGATTGGGACTAGGTAGGTCTTTAACAGCTTGACCCTTGATATATAGGAGAGTTTAGGGTTCCTCCACTGATGGACTTGCAATCTCAAGCTTTTCTTCCCAGTTAATTTGGCATTTTCCCCTCTCCCAAATTTGATACCCTGATCCCTGATTTCGATCTCTGCCTTTGTAAACTCGGAGAGGTCAAATGTTGGATCTCCCTGCAGTGCCCAAAATGCTACACTTTTCTCAAGGTTCACTAGAGAGCCAGAAGACTCAGAGTGGCATGAGATGACCCAGGACAAACTCTATGTCTCACTTGGGTCAGTCACCACCACTGTCGTCTGCATAGGCTAGTAAAGTAAATGGTGCAGCACGGGGCACTGGCACTCCCTGAAAGTCACACTGCAGATATCTCAAAAAGGGGTCAGTGGCGAAAACATGCAACAGGGAACTCAAGGGACGACCCTGTCTTACCCCTGCTTCAACTCTAAAGGTGTCTCCCTTCCACCCATTTATTAAAGGGAAGGTCTCTGCCCCACAGTATAAGGTTTTTAACCGCTCCAAGAATGGCGCAGGAATGCCATCCACAGATATTGGTTATCAACCTGGTCAAAAGCCCTGCACCCTTCTAGTACTTCTCAGAGATATCACTGCCCTAATGATGTTCCGGCCTTTCACAGTCCCATACTGGCAAGTTGACAAAAGGGCAGGAGACAAGCAGATGAGTCTGGAGAATAGGATTTTTGCCAGGATTTCCTGGGCAATGGGCCTCCAGTACTTTATGTCGTTGGCCTACTTTCCCTTAAAAAGCAGGATCAGGGCTGATTCTCACATCGTCGTAGGCATCACATGACTGGTAAAACAATGGCTATATACATCCGCTTAGATGAAAGCCAGGAGACCTTTACATTTCTTATAGAACTCTGCTGGTAAGCAATCAGGGCCATGGTGCAAGCTACTTATGGCTTCCTTAACCTCTTTCACCATTATATCAGATGCAGGGCAATTGGCCATAGCAGGGGAAGGGGCTACAGTGGAAGAAGGGCTTGCTTTGGTGCTGGCAGTGGGATAGTGGCCACAGGCTGTGGGGTTACATCTGTCTGACCTGCTATATCAGTTGTCCCAGACCCTGGCCTTGTTAATATCTTTCCAGACATCAGAGCATCCTCCCCTGCAACCTCATCTGCTGCCATCAGCTCCTCCGCAGTCTGGCTATAGAGGTTATGGAAGGCCTCGGAGCAGTTCTTTTGGTAATGACCCAGCTTGCCACACAAGTTACACCGGACATTTGTGCAATCCCCACACGTTACACTTCACACTCCAGCCACATGACCAGCCTTCCCACTAAGTCTGACCACCGTAGAAGCACACCCCCTCTCGCAGCCTATAAAGAAGGTGTTGGGCAAATGTAAGGTAAAATTATTGTGCTGCCTGAGCAGCACCCTCCAGCCCCCTATCCAGATCCCATCATTATCAAGACACTTTGTCAGGTCAGACACCATATCACAGTGCCTCCTCAGCCATACAAATATCCTGTGGGGGATAGACTGATTCCAGAACAAGATATTAAAGCTCATAGTGCCCAATTTTGACCACAGGATAAGGGTAAACTGGTCCCATCCCTCAGCATTTCTTAAATTTGTCACACCTGCCCAAAAGCTGTCCAAGACGGCCAAAATGTCAGCGGGTGTCAACCCAATCTAGTGGCACAGGAATGCCTGGATCAAATATCCTCTATGAAGAGGTTATTAACCCTTTAACTGCCAAGCACGTGAATTTTACATGGTTGCCTCTCCAACCCTTAAGTGCCAGACACATAAAATTCAGGCGCCTGGCATATACCCCTGCTAGCAGCCCAAAAAAATTTTAAAAATCTATCGATCCGGCCTGGTCTCCTCTTAAATTTGGTGCCATCCGATCCGCCCTGGCGGCTCTTCTTTCTTCAGCAGAGCGCCCTAAATAGCGTCATGTACTCACCTGTGGCGGCGATCCATCCTGCCGGGTGTCCTCTTCACTGGGGGGGGGGGCTTCGATCGCCCTGGGCTCTTCTGTGGTGAGAAGAGGGTGAGAAATCGCCCGCTCCCTCACTTCCTGGGTCGCCAGCCCCGCCCTTTGTGGGCAGGCCTGATGACATCCATGACGTCACCCGGCATTTCTCTTCTGCCCCAAGAGGCACATTCGCTCCGGGTGATCGGAGGAGGAAGGCTGGAGGGGGCGAGAGGGTTGTGATCTCTTGCCCCCCTCCACCGATCACCCAGTAGCTGTCATCGGAGATAATCGACGGGGGGGCAGCGGAGGATTGCAGGCATGTGCGCATGTTTATTTTTACTGGGCTTGCCCCCCGAGAATGGAGCCACATTTTTCAACCTTTTATAGCAGGGATAGTAGTTATATTTTATTTGTAATTGTTATAAAGTGCTCTTTTCAGTTTGGGGGTCTCCTGGGCAAGAACGGGCTACCGATGCATATGTGGTACCGTTGTAATCAAGAAAAATGGGGCTATCACATGCAATATGATTTTCTTTAATAACTTTCTAAGAAAAAAAGTTTTTTTGATGTTTTTTGCAAAAATATTTAAAAAAATGAGAAAAATTACAAACAAGACATTTCATGTTAAAGCCTAAACTCTGTTGCTGCAAAAAATATATAATTTTCCTGGAAATTCCCGCAAAAATCATGGTTAAACATGGCGCAAGGTGGTAAAAAATGACCCGTCAACAGAGGGTGACAAAACTTCAAGTAGGCGGGCAATTAAAAGGCTTAAAAGTAGCTATGCATGTTGGGTATTATTCTAATCGGGGGTCCTTGCGCTTTGAGATTTAGTTTGTTTTTTCTTATTTGCATATTGATATTTTATAGGAAAATATGTTTTTATTCTGCTTTTTATACATATTTTAAGGAAACTTTGTGCGACATAAGAATTCCAGAGTAGTTCCAGAAAGATGAGCCCCCTACAACAAGCTGGGTACGCTTAGAAAGCTTAACATGTGTACTTTCAGGGAATATATAGTTTATGGAGTTATTCCAAATCTAAAGGGTTGTTTTTGTTGAAAAAGTGCAAGGTGCGCACTTTGTCTGCAGAGCTGAAATTTTCAAGTAAAAATACCGTTACGCGCATGCTTTACTTTGGGGTGTTTGCCAACTCTTCCCTTGACAGTAGCTATGCATGCTGGTTATTGTTCTTTTCAGGGGACATTGTTTTTTTAGATTTAACTTGGTTTTTCTTATTTGCATATAGGAAAATGTGACTTTGATTCTTCATTTTTAGGGAAAATCTGTGCAACCAAAAAAATCATTGAGGGATTGCTTCCAGAAAACTACGCCCACATCAACAAGCCTGGTACGCCTAGAAAGCTTGATGTGTATACGTCCAGAGAATATATGGTTTGTCAGGGTATTTCAAATGTAAAGGGTTGTTTTTCTTGAAAAACTGCAAGGTGCGCATAGCATAGTTGCATTTTATCTGAAAATCTCCTAAACCGCTGTTTTGCAACCGGGAGAAATTGGGATTTCACAGGCAATAAGATTTTATTGACAAACGTAATTTATCACATACAAACACTACAAATTGTAAAAAATAGATTTTTTAAATATTTTTGCACATATTTCACCCAAAAGTATTGAGAATACACTAAACCAAGGCCAAACAAGACATTTCATGTTGAAGCCCAGAGCTAAAAAAAAAAAAAAAAAAAACAATATATCATTTTCCTGGGAAATCTCAAAAATTACAGTTGAACATGTGTAGGCGCAAAATAGTGAAAATTGGTCTGGCAACAGAGGGTGACAAAAATTCCAGGTAGGCTGGCACTTAAAGAGTGAAATGTCCATTTGTGATGGACTGCTTCATCCCTTGATAACTAAAAAGGATTTTTGATTTTGTCAGTGGTATGTTTCTTCCTCCTTTTGTGTTAACCCTTTTTATTATTTCCTGCCATAGGTTTTTAATATATTTACAATTCCATCATATATGTTTCACCGTTGCCCGGTGTTCTCCACGCCACCAACAAATGAATGGTGTCATCTTTTTATTATAGTCAGTAGTTAAAGAAAATCGTGTTGTATAAGTGAAGTTGAAAATTCTTAGAGGAATGGATTGTATAAGCATACTTTCTTTATAGGTGTTTAGCCAGTCTGCCGAGTTTAGAGATTCCTCTATGTCTCGTTCCCATTTCTTTTTATAGTAATCTGATTTATTGTTTTTCGTATTATTATATTCAGAAAATGTATTTTGGGAAGAGTTTCCAGCGAGGACATTCTTTGGAAGCTTGTTAAGGGTGTTAGGGGGTTCAGTTGGCTGAGTGACCTGTATGTTATGTTTTGATGTATTTAAAGAAATATTTGTGTCTGCCTATCTTTTCTTTGGGATACAGCAAGTCTAACCCTATTTCTTTGGTCCAGATGTCTTGTACACAAATATATTTCCATGGAGTGGCCGCGTTGTACGGTGTTGGAAGTGAGCACACATCAGATAGGCATCTGGTTACCTCTGTCAGTATTTCAGGGTTTAGGGAAGATACATCCATGAAATTTAATGGATTCTAATTCCAGCTGTGTCCGGTCTGTTTTATGTGTCTGTTGGCTCCATTTAAATATTCTTTGTATATGTGCGGCATAATAGTATGTTCAGTAGTCAGGTGCACCTAAACCACCTTGTTCCATTGGACCATTTAAGTAGCTGTATTTAACCTTGTGTTTTTTACCTCTCCATATAAATTTTGATGTGACCCTGGATATTTCGTAAAAAAAAAAAAAAAAAAAGAATCTGGGATAGTGATTGGTAGAGCTTGATATAGGAAGATTATTTTTGGAAGAAAATACATTTTAATTAGCGAAATCCTTCCCATTATTATTCACCAAAATGTTTTTACATTTTTTAGTGGCCTCTCTAAGTGAATGAATTAGGGGGGGGGGGGGTGCAGTTTAGCTCAAAGAGACATCTGGGGTTATCAGGGATCTAAATTCCCAGGTATTTAATATAGTTCTTCTCAATTTCAAAATCGGTCATTTAGTGAAGTTCTCGGCACTCTGCTCTTCTGCACCCCTCTGGCCTTTGGGTGGTCCTCCTGTCCTTTTAATTGGTATAGGGGTCCCACGTCCAATCGCTGCTGTCTTCAGCTGGAAGTAAGAGGTGGAGGCATCCCTGCAGGGCTGCATTAGCTCACTTGCCAATGCTTTATAAGGATTGGAGTGGATGGTAGGACCAGAGGCTCCCTGGATACAGGTAGCTGTGGCAAACCCCTATGGTCTATTCAGCACCAGATAAAATGAATACTTTTTAGGAGGGAAAACCATGCCATTTACTTCAGTGTCTATCTTGGGGCTGATTCGGCACCAGGTGGAGATTTAGATCCTGTCGCTGAATCACTCCCAAGGTAGACTAGGAAAGTGAATGGCAGTTTCCTCTCTTAAAAAGTTGAGTTTTCTCATCTGATGCTGAATCAACCCCTATGTCTGTGCAGCAGTGCCTTCTCTTTTAAAGTGGACCGTCACCCTCCCGTGATCGGCCCGGGAATCTATAAGATTCCCGGGCCGATCACCTCCCTCCCAAACCCCCTTACCTTATCTTCGGCGGTGGCCGCCGCCGCCTCCCTCGCGCCCCTCCAGACGTGCGCGCGCCCACGCCGGCCGCCTGTGAATGGCCGGCGCGGGCGCGCGCGCATCAAGAGGGACGCGCGGGAGGCGGCGGCGGAGGAGCCGCTTGTCCGCGACTGTCAAATTGCTTGTCCGTCGGTGCTGGGAGCGGGGAGAGGTGAGTTTTTCGGGTGATCGGGGGGGTTTCACACAGCGGGGCACCCCGATCGGGGGTGCCCCACCGAAGTGGACCAAGACCCAGGATAGTCAAAATCCTGGGTGTTGGTCCACTTTAACCTAATACAGACTGTTGGGTAACTTTCCTAAACAAATGTCTTTACCCTGACTATGCATTGTTCTAGCCCATGGAGTAAAAGACTAACAACAGATAAATCTCTGACCCCTCTGATATGTGATTCTGCCACTCCCCAGTCCAAGACCACTGCCCTAGTGATGTTCAGCCGGGCAGGTGCTTTCTATTCTATAGTCCTATGGGTATTACTATAAAGATGTGGGATCCACCAGTAGCCAGTGGAATTTGGGCTATCTCCCTGGGACAGCCTGGTTTGGGGTGCCTTGCTGTGTGAAACCCCTCCAGATCGACCACTGTGCTTACCTTTTCTTCAAGCCCACAGCCCATCACTCTCATCCTTTTCCAGCTGTGCACGGTCACACCTGCCATAACTGAATGGCTGTGCATGGCCGCACACAGCCGAAGGGTTCAAGTGATGCAGCGCCGAGTGTGTGTGTGGCTGGGATTCCATTCAGCTTCTCCAGCTGCACATAATATGCGCAGCGAAGCTGATAGGATGAGAGCCACGCCTGCGGTAAAGGCAGCATGCTATCCGGAGGGTTTACCACAAAACACAGGATAGCGAAAATCCCATGTTTTGGACCACTTTAATCCTGCCAGAGTTATTTGTGTATTCTTTTATTCCATTCTGGCTTTTTAGTATTTCACCCTACTGTTTTGAGCAAACCCGCTGCCACGGTCAAACTGTGGAACCCTGGCCCTGCGTGACCCACTTGCAATCCCCCATCCTACCTCACATTAGTCATTAGTTACCTCAACCTCGGTAAAAGGGAAGCTTCAATTGTAAAAGCAAATTATTGTTTGCTTGCCTATTATGCAAATGCTCCATACTGTTGTGCTGCTTACTTAAGCTATTAGTGCTAAGATTTAGCCCATTCTATAGCCTAGATCCCAAATATATTTTTTGTATGACCACCTTTTATGTAAACCCGAGAGATGGTTGTAATCAGGCCTCTTTTGTATTAGACAAAGTTGGACAAGCCATCTCCTGCAGGGGATAGCTGCTCCTTCCTCTGCTTGTCTGCCTCTTCTGAGCTCATCACAGCATGGATGGAAGATTTACAGTCTGTTTCCTACCCAGATAAAGGAAGCTGCAGATATAGATGAAGACCAGGAGAAAAAGTATCTTCCTAACTTCTTCTTCTAAGAGCTCAGGCTGCCAGAAATCAACTGTCTGAATAGTAGTACACTTAATTTAACTCTCTGCCTTTTCTGTGACTTTAATGAGGACCAAAACCCACGGACATCGGTCCAGGAATCTATAAGATACTTGGGCCGCTTGAATCCCTATCTCCGGGGCATCCAGAATCAGGATGCCCCCCTGTGTGAAAACCCCTAGGTCGCCCCGTATACTCACCTTCAGCCCAGGTCCAAGGATGCATGCGTGAGCAGTGCCGCATCCCCGCTAACTGTTTAGCAGGGCACCTGTCTGCGTCAAGCATTTGTGCATGGCCAGCGTGGCCACGCTTCCTCATTAGATAGCAGCAGGGATGCGGTGCCAGGATGCTCAGCTTGACTCGATTCTTTAGACGAGCTAAGCCGCGTAATCCTGGGTTTTGGTCCACTTTAAGGTCCTGGTCAGTGTGGTTGCTGGCCAGAGCCTTTTACACACAACCACCAATGGCTTGGACAGCCTTTCTGCCCCTCAGGTAAACCCCATGTATGTCATGGTGCTCTGTGAGCTAACTGAGTTGCTCATATTACTAATGCTTACACTTACAACATAGAAGTGAAATTGGCCCCTTGCCTCAATCCTTTAGCACATGCTATGCTCCCTGCTGCAATCTGATGAGGATCAAGGTAATTAATCTCAAATGCCATACAGTGCTGGACTCAAGTAACTTGGGCACATCAGATGAAACCAATCTTGAGGCACACCCTGCAGATATGGAGAAATAATGCTAGAACACTCAATCATCACATAGTAAAACACAAACTAATTGTTGAATAAATACAATGTGGTGTTTATTAATTAAAGAGACTGCAAACCAAAGAAACAAAACAAACAGGCACACATCTTATCTCAGAATGCTGCCAGAAACCTCACTTTCTAAACATTCCAGCACTTTGTACCCATCCATTTTTGGGGACTTCTTAAAGAGGAAAAGTTCCACTCCTTGGGATTGGGATGCCCCGCTGTGTAAACCCCTCCAATCGCCAGTTTCACTCACCTTCCCCTGGTGCCCTCGCAGTGTCTGTGCTCTATGGCCACATTACCGTCCACCTCTAGCTGTGCCCAGCCTTTCTGAATGGACAGCACGGCATGCCATGGCTGCAATGTGGGCAGGGGATACAGCTGGCGGCGCCACTTGGTGGCCTAGTGACACACGAGCGCGCTGATTGGATGAGTGGACAGCTCAGCCAATCAGCGCTCTTGCCCGAGTCTGCGCCGTGGGAGCGGAAAGAAAGTGAGTGAACTGGGGCACCTAGGGGAACACACATGGACATCCCGCTGTACAGAGGAACAACACGTGGGAAAAGGAACAACACACAGGAATTTCATCTTTAAAGTATGTTCCGGGTCACTGTCCTGCTGGAAGACTCGTGACCTAAGATGCAAACCCAGGTTTCTGACAGTGGGCCCTACATCTTCTTTGGTAATCTTCAGATTCACAATGCCTTGCACAGCCAATCAAGTTACCAAAAATCGTAATTTCATCTGTCCACAAGATGTTTTCCCAGAAGGATTTTAGTCTCACTCGCGTACATTTTGACAAACTACAGTCTAGCATTTTCCTGTCTCTTTGTCAGCAATAGGATCCTCCTGGGTTTCCTGACATAGCATTTGATTTCATTCAAATGTCGACGGATAGTTCACGCTGACACTGGTGCACCCTGAGCTTGCAGGACAGCTTGAATTTCTTTGTAACTTGATTGTGACTGCTTATCCACCATCCAGAATATTCTGCATTGCAACCTTTCATCAATCTTTCTCTTCCGTCCATGTACAGGGAGGTTAGCTACAGTGTCATGGGTTGTAAACTTCTTGATTATGTTGCACACCATCTACAAAGGAACATCCTGATCTCTGTAGATGAACGTGTACCCTTGAAATTATTGATGTTATTCCACAAATTTGGTTCTTGTATTCTCAGGCAGTGCTTTTTTCCTCCCTGTTCTCCATGTTTAGTGAAACACACCATTAAAAAGATTGCCAACTTTTCCTCTTTATCTGGTTTCAGGCATGATTTTTGTATTGCCCACACCTGTTATTTGTCACAGGTGAGTTTGAACAAGCATCACATGCTCCCGCAACAATGCTTTATGCCATGAGTTAGTATGCACACCAAAAATCACTGATTGTATGAGAGCCTGTGCATGCACTGTGGGAACGGTGGAAGGGTGAGTTGTGTGGGTGATCTGAGGGGTTTTCACACAGGGGGCATCCCAAATTGGGATGTTCTAGGGACAAGGAAAATCCTGGTAATAGGACCACTAAGTACATAATGCTTACATCACGCATGCTCAAGTCTCTTCCCAGGAGCCACCAACAGGTCAGGTTTTCCAGATCTCCACAATGATGCAGAGGTGGATTTGTCAGTGCAAAGCAGAAATGAAAAAAATCCCTGTTAGACTTACCGGTAACGGCTTTTCTAGAAATCCTTCAGCACAACCCACAGAGAGAGGCTCCAGAGGTTAAAACCCCACCCCTTCCTCTCCGCCTCATTCCTAATCAAGTAACTTAAGTTAACCCTAAGACTATGGGTGGGAACTAAGGGGTTGCGCTGAAGGATTCTTAGAAAACCTGTTACCGGTAACTCTAACATGGATTTTCCAATCATCCTTCAGCATGACGAACCTAGAGTAGGCAAGAAATCTACTTTGGGGGATCAAGTCTATAATGTTTAAGGAAGGTATGGGATGATGACCACATTGCTGCTTTTGCAGATCTCTTGCAAATAGGCACCAGTCCTCTCTGCCCAGGATGCTGACATGGCTCTCATTGAGTGGGCAGAAACTTCTGGGGGAGGAACTCCCCTGGATGAATAAGCCTGTAAAATAGTCTGTTTTATCCACTTGGCAATAGTGGATTTTGAGGCAGATAAGCCTCTTCTTTTTCTGCTGAACATTACTAACAGTTGTTCCCCTATTCGCCATTCTCTGGATCTTTCCTGATAAATAATCAGTGCTATATCCTGAGACTTATTAGTAGCAGTCACTATTTTTGGCAAAAATAATGGATTAGGTCTAAGTAAGTATTTAAGTACGACTTTATCAAGGAGAACGGTAGGTAGAGTAAGGCTCCTTTATAGAAGGAAAAGGCCTGTAGTTCACTCACTTGTCTGGCTGAGGTGATGACCAGCAGGAAACAAAATTTCAGTGACAACCACTTTTCTGGAACTTTTTCTAAAGGTTCAAAAGGGGGTTTCATTAACCCTTTAACCGCCAGCCTACCTTGAGATTTTGTCATCCTTTGTTGCCAGACCATTTTGCACTATTTTGCACTCCCCATGTTCAACTGTGATTTTTGAAAGGATTTCCCAGGAAAGTGATATATTGTTTTTTTCAGCAGAATCTGGGCTTTAACATGAAATGTCTTGTTTGTCATTTTTTAGGTGTATTCTAAATATTTTTGGATGAAAAATGTGCAAAAAAAAAACAAACGATTTTTTACCATTTGTAGTGTTTTTTTGTAATAAAAAATGTAAGTTTGTCAATAAAATCTTATTACGAATTTCTCCCGGTTACAGCGGTACCATGTATTGGTAGACACCCTTTCCTGCCCAGAAGACTCCCCCAAACTGAAACAACGCTTTAGGAGATTTTCAGATAAAATACAACTATGCTATGCAATATGCGCACCTTGCAGTTTTTCGAGAAAAACAACCCTTTACATTTGAAATACCCCCGACAAACTATATATTCTCTGGAGGTACACACCTCAGGCTTTCTAGGCATACCAGGCTTGTTGACATGGGTGCAGTTTTCTGGAAGTAATCCCTCAATGTATTCTTTGGTTGCACAGGGTTTCCCTAAAAAAAGAATAAAAAAGCAGAATCAAAACCACATTTTCCTAAAAAAAAAAAACTATATGCAAACAAGAAAAAAACTGAAAAAAAAACATGCCCCGAACAGAACAATACCCAGCATGCATAGCTACTGTCAAGGGAAGAGTTGCCAAACACACCAAAGTAAAGCATGTGTGTAACGTTAATTTTACTTCAAAATTTCAGCTCTGCAAAGTGCGCACCTTGTGCTTTTTCTACAAAAACAAGCCTTTACATTTGGAATATCCCCCATAAACCATATATTCTCTGAAAGTACACATTTTAAGCTTTCTATGAATACCCAGCTTGTTGTAGTGGGCTCATCTTTCTGGGATTAATCCCTTGAAGAATTCTTAGGTTGCACAGGGTTTCACAAAAAAAAAATGTATAAAAAAGCAGAATAAAAAAACACCTTTTCCTAAAATATCAATATGCAAACAAGAAAAAAACAAGCTAAATCTGAAAGCGCAAGGTCCCCCGAGCAGAACAATACCCAACATGCATAGGTACTATTAACCCTTTTAATTGCCAGCCTACTTGACGTTTTGTCACCCTCTGTTGACAGGTCATTTTTCCCCATGTTTAACCGTGATTTTTGCCGGAATTTCCAGGATATTTTTTTTGCAGCAGAGTTTAGGCTTTAACATGAAATGTCTTGTTTGTAATTTTTCTACTGTTTTTTAAAATATTTTTGCGTAAAAAAACAAAAAAATAAATAAAATAATTTTTTAGACAATTGTCTCCTTTATTTTAAATAAAACATGTGTTTTATTAATGAAAACCATATTGCATGTGAAAGCCCCATTTCTCCCGATTACAACGGTACCACATATGTATCGATAGCCCCCCCCCATTCGTGCCCAGGAGACCCCCCAAACTGAAAAGAGTATTTTATTTGTAAATGTTATAAAGTGCTACTATCCACACTATAAACATAAGGGGTTAATTTAAAAAGAAAATGACATAGGGTGCCCCCTCCCATTTTTTTGGAGAATTTTAAGGGTTAAAAACCCTTAAAAAAAATGACGTAGGGTCCCCCCTACCCAAAATAACCAGCCCGGGACCAGCTATGGGGGCTTGTAGAACAGGGTGCAGGGGCCAGCTCTGGTGCCCCCCCCCCCACCCTGCAAGCCCACATAGCCTGTGTGGGCCCGGGCTCTTCTGCCCCCCCCCGGGCTTTGGGGAGGCAGGTAATTGGGGTGCGGGGGTTAATGGCAAGTCACCCGCTAGCGCAGGTGACTTGCTAGCCTCCAGCCTTGTGAACTGGTACAGGAGTCTCATGGACCCCTTACCAGTTCACAAAGGGTTAACAGTAAAATAAACACACAAACACAGAGTAAAAATTATTTTATTAAAAAAAAAATACATTTTTTTTTTCTTTACTCACCTCCGATCGTCAGCTCCTGTGTCCCTCGCTGATCTGATGACAGATGCCGGTGATCGGCAGCCAGAGGAGGAGGGGAGGCAGGAGATTAGAGGATCTCCTGTCCCCTCCTTCTCAGGCCACAGATCACCGGCATCTGACAGCTGAGAGGCCTGGAGCTGTCATGATGCCGGGAGAATGACGTCATAAGACCCGACAGGCTTTCACCTGAAGATAGAAAGCCCTTGGGGGGGGGGGGATCGGAGGCCCCCCCCCCCCCGGGTGAAGAGGAGGGCCGGCGAGTTTGAGCGCACATGGAGGTGAGTAAATGTCATTTCAATTTTATTTTTACAGGAAAACCCAGCGGCCGCAAAAACGGGGGGGGGCTACTCCGGGCTCTCCCCTTCCTTCGGAGGAGCCCCGGCCGGTTCGAATGAGGGATCAGGTGTTTTTTTTTTACATTTTTCATGCGCTAGCAGGGGGCAAAGCCAGGCACGTAAATTTTACGTGGCTGGCGTTTAACGGTTGGAGAGGCAGCCACGTAAATTTTACGTGGCTGGCAATAGAAGGGTTAAACCGGACCTTCACCCTAAATAAGAGTCTATCTTATATGTTTCCCACACCCTGTACATACAGATTGTGCATATTAAAAATCATCATACCTGCATCTATTGCATTTTCTGAGACTTTAAACACCCAAGATGGCGGCTCATGGGCGTGCAGGCTGCCTGCAAACAGGAAGTGTCCTCTCACTGTGCCGCTCTGCATTCTGGGATTGCTGACCCTTTCCTGGCCCCAGCTCTGCTCTGCTTGTGCAAAGCACAGCTATAACCCCACTTTCCTGCACTTTTGACTCCTCTCCTCAGTATGTGATGCTACCGAGCCAAGATGGCGACGCCCATATCCTAGAGTGCTGAACAGAGTTGCAGGTCAGTGAGGGAAAGAATAAAAAGTGACTAAAAACATTAAATATATTAATTTTAGATGCTGGGGAATAGTTTTTTAATGGTTTGGGCCTTTTATTAAATGATGCTGAAGGTCCACTTTAAGACCTTTAGCAAGAATGATAAGTCCCATGTTGGGAAGCTCTTAAAGGGCGCTGGTCTTTTGCGAGTAACTGATTTGAAGAATCAAATAAATAGATCTTTCTGTCTCAATTTTTGTTTGAGAAAGATTGATAGTGCAGAAGTCTGTGTCTTTAATATACTTACTGCCTTTCTCGAATCCTTCCTGCAGTAATTCAAGAACCGTGGTTATATCCTTTTACTTCAACTTGTTAACTTCACAAAAAGAAGAAATACATTTTGTAGATGCGTCTAGTGGTCAATTTTTGACTGGCCAGGAGAGTTTCTATCACTCTTGCCAAACAACCCTTAATTTAAGATGATCCCTTCAAGATCCATGCTGTCAGTTGAAGCCTTGAAGGGTCTGGATGTAGAATGGGACCCTGATGAAGGATATTAGTAATATCTGGAAGTCGCCAGGGACCCTTTTTCACCATTCTTTAGTCCCGCGAACCAGGTGCTTCTTGGCCAAAACTGAGCTATGAAGATAACGTTGATGTCTTCAGGATCTCCCTGAAATTGGCTGCTGTGTCCCCATCCATCTTTACATGCCTACATTCCTGACACAAAGGCCTCTGCCAAGTATCCGGAAGAATAGCGATGTGGTATATACAGCGTTTTGACTTCTTGGATGCCTTGAGGTTTACTTTTAGGGGGATCATGTCTTTATCTTTAACCTTGGGTGTGTCAGGCTAAAACAACAATCACATAAAAACCTTTTATGTATACATCCCCCCTTGTATGCAGCATACAAAACATCTCAATATTAAAACAAGATTTCTAAATTACCAGTTTACCCATGGGCATCTTGTTTAAGGTGAGAAGGTTAATGGACGGATTGCCTGCACCTGTCTCCTTAACCCAGGATGGTTGCTCCCTGCTGGGCTCTGGATGGACATTGCTGCTGCTGAGGGCTTCAGTGCTCCACTACCGCTGCTGCCTTTATTAGGCTGCCTCTGTGTACCTCAGAGTGCACTTGGCTGCTCACCACTGTCGTTGCTGCTCTGAATGTCGCAGAGACCCACCGATGAGTCCGTTCCTCTCTCTCCGACCTGCACGCTGGCTGGGGAGAAAGTGGCGCCTAACAGCTTCTGGGTTGCAACGCATGTCAGCACCACACCCGGAAGTGACGCCAGGTCCCTGATCGTGAGACACCGGCCCCCAAAATTAAAAAAAAAAAGGAGGGAAAATGAATTTTGCTTTATATCAACTGGAATCCCGAAATTGCCACTCCAAATGCTCAGGTGAGTACCCCAGGGGTCCCACTAGGACAGGCACACCCGGAACCTTTTAACGTAGCAGCTTGCCCAGCCAATCAGTGTGCTCGGTTTTGGCCGAGGCTGTGCCATGGAACAGGAAAGTGAGTTTTTAAAGGGACATCTTTGGGGGGGGGGGGGGGGGGGAGGATTGGGCAGTGCATACCAAATTTCTGTGTATCAGTCCCCTTTAAAGAAGAGCAAAACTCAGGAATTTAACTATACCGGGTTGTGTTACATGCCCCTGGGGCATCCTGAATTGGGATGATATGCTGTGTGAAAACCCTCAGGAAAACCAAAAAACTCACCTGTCTAGGTTCCAACAGCACATGCGCGGGCTCTTGATCAATGAGAGCCCCCTGCTATGCTATGTCTACATCATTCTGTAGGCAGCTGATTAAAAGCAATAGGGAGTACGCATGCGTGCACCACTAGCCCAATATATCTTTATGGCTGTGATGGGATTGTACATGCGAGAGATGCAGCAGAGATCCTATTGGTAATCAATTAGAGCAGTCTGTCAGGCTTCCTGGGGGATTCACAGTGGGGCATCCCAATTTGGTGAAAATCCATACCTCCCAATTGTCCCTCTTTTGAGTCCACATCCCCTTAGTTGTTCTGAGGTTTAACATAAACCCGTTCGCCATGTAGCTGTCACGAGGGCAGAGGGCTCGGTGTTAGTTGCTCTCCGTCATGTCACTCAGTATCGCGCCGCAGCAGCCGCCACAGCGAGCTCACTTTCACCTTTATCCCAACCGCCAAACCCTCCCGCGCTTTCCTATAGAGTGACGTCACCGGGCGCCCGCCATTCCCCTCCCCGCCACCTGCCAGTCTCGCGCCGCCGCCAGTTACTAGGGCAACCAGGCGCGTGGCATCCATGTGGAGTGTGTGCTGCGAGCAGGCGGCTCCCTCCCCCAGCCCGGGGACTGAAGGAAAGCAGCACGAGGGAGGCGGTGACCGGCCCGCGGCTACTCATGTCTCCCGCCATCTGTCACTGTGCCGCAAGCTGAGGCGCGCTCTGTGGTGTGTATACAGGGGCATGCTGGAGCTTGTAGTGCTAGCTGAGGAGCGGTAGGTGCTGCGCCTGGTACCGCCAGACACTTTGTTCTAATGCGGTTTAGTGAAGGGCCACACAGCTGCATATTGTGTGAGGGGCTGTATGATGGCCTGAGTGCTGGGGTGTAAAAGTCATGGTGCCCCATACACATGTTACAGAATAGTATTATGTAGTGTGTGTGGGCTTATTCCACCTCAGCTGCCCCTCACAACTACACCTTGCCTGCATATAGATGCCTGTCTCCTCCCCTGGGTCATCCACATTTAGAAACAAGTCATCAGGCAGGTCTAGGTTCTTCAGACATTCATTTTGCTTTCCAATTTGGGGTTTTGAACTGTGTGTGCCTCTGGCCTTGCTGGAACTCTATGTCCTTCAGCCCCGGGAAGCCCACCAAGAACACCAGGTGCTTTGGGCATTTTTTTTACCTCCCTCTCCCATAGAGACTGGGAGCAGGGGGTAACCAAAGTGTAGGGAGGGACCAGAAAAGCCACCTGTTTAGCTTTTGGCAGGTAGCTTTCTACTCCCCACCCCACCATTTAAAGTGGTACAGGATCCCTTTACTAGTTTGCAAATAGTGTAAGAATTAAAAATGCAACCCTTCCTAAAGTATTTTAAATCTACATCAAATATACTCCCCTCTGGAATCTTCTTCCAGGACCGGGCAGGACTCTAGAGAGTGGCTTCCCTAGGATTTTCTTTCCTTACCAGAAAAGATAAGCATCAGGGTATAAATGCCCCTCTTGCGTTGGGATGCTGACAGAAGAGGATGCCATAGGTGAGTATAGATGATCTAAAGAGGAACAAAACCCAGGAATTTGACTTTCCCATGTTTTGTTCCATGCTGGGTGAAACCCCCCATGGAGCCAGAAAAACTCACCTTCAACGGCACATGTGCAGGCCCTCGTCCAATGAGAATCGCATGAAATTACTACATTACTTGACAGACAGCTCTCATTTACCAGAATGGGCAGCGCATGCATGCATTCCCGCCCAGCGTATATGAATTGCTGGGACAGGATAGCTCGGACAAAATGGGATGCAGCAGTGTTCTCTTTATGAGAGCCGAATAACGTGGTCTTAGTGGGCTGCTCTCATTGAGCAGCTCAAGATGAGAGCACGTGTATTCGCATTGGAGCGGGGAAAGGTGAGCTTTTACAGGCACTCTGAGGGGTTTCACACAGTGGGGCATCCTGCTGCTGGATTTTGTTCCACTTTATTAATATACATTGACACGGTGTTTGTTTTAAAACTCTGACTACTTCTGAACTGTTTAGAGGGTTCCACAGGCACCTATACCAGTTCCAAAGCTTGAAGGTGGGTGAAAAATTACTTGCCTTTTTTTTTAGTTGGGTGACTTGTTAATAGCTCTCACATGATTACCTGCATCTCCCCACCTATTAAGGGTGGTCCAGTAGAGCCTAGTGTTTAAAGTGGACCAAAACCCAGGATTTTTGACTATCCTGGGTCTTGGTCCTTTCCCCCCCCCCCGGGGCACCTGATCGGGGGTGGCCCGCTATGTGAAACCCCCCCAAAACTCCCATATCACCTCACCGCGGTCCTACAGCGCATGCGCGGCCGCTCATCCAATCGGCATACTCTGAACCGCTGAGCTTTGGATGTCTAAACCGACGTCTTAGAGCAGCGTCTCCGAGCACACTGGCGGCCACATCACACGCTTCACAAATGGCTGGCACGGGCACACGCCCTGCTAGAGGAATAGCAGGGATGCGGCCGCGGCGTATGCGACGTTGGACCGGGAAGTAAGGTAAGTGTAGCGGGCCACCTGGGGGTTTCACACAGCGGGGTATACTGATTTTTAATGCCCCGGGGATAGGGAATGGATCGGCCCGCTGATCCGCCTCAGTTTCACTCCACTTTAACCACCGGCAACCCTGGATAAGCACTGGCTGTTAGCCTATGTCTTTTTTTTTGGGGGGGGGAGGATATTTTATGCATTTGCCTTTACTCCCACAGGCTCTTTGGTGCTGCATTTAGGCTCTGATTGTGCCCTACTTTGGCTAACACGCAGCAAGCAAGCCCCGCTGTCCGAAACCCCCCAGAAAGCCCAAAAAAACTCACCTCTCCCCGCTCCCACGTGACCGCGCCAGCCAATCACAGCGCTCAGAGCCGCTGTGGTATGCGCGTCCAAGGCCGCCTGGACGCGCATACCAGCTCAGCTGGCTCTGAGCGCTGGAAGCCGCGTCTCGCGCTTCCCTCTAACAGGGAGCGCGCCTGCACCGGCCATTCACAAACGGCCGGCGCGGGTGCGCGCCCTGCTAGAGGGAAGCGCGAGACGCGGCTCGCGCATGCGCCGATGGAACGGGGCTGAGGTAAGGTTTGTGGGCCTCCTGGGGGGTTCCTCCCCGGGGACATCCCGATTTTGGATGCCCTGCGGGGAGGGATCTGATCGGTCCGGGAATCTTATAGATGTTCTAATGCGGTTTAGTGAAGGGCCACACAGCTGCATATTGTGTGAGGGGCTGTATGATGGCCTGAGTGCTGGGGTGTATGGTGCCCCATACACATGTTACAGAATAGTATTATGTAGTGTGTGTGGGCTTATTCCACCTCAGCTGCCCCTCACAACTACACCTTGCCTGCATATAGATACCTGTCTCCTCCCCTGGGTCATCCACATTTAGAAACAAGTCATCAGGCAGGTCTAGGTTCTTCAGACATTCATTTTGCTTTCCAATTTGGGGTTTTGAACTGTGTGTGCCTCTGGCCTTGCTGGAACTCTATGTCCTTCAGCCCCGGGAAGCCCACCAAGAACACCAGGTGCTTTGGGCATTTTTTTTACCTCCCTCTCCCATAGAGACTGGGAGCAGGGGGTAACCAAAGTGTAGGGAGGGACCAGAAAAGCCACCTGTTTAGCTTTTGGCAGGTAGCTTTCTACTCCCCACCCCACCATTTAAAGTGGTACAGGATCCCTTTACTAGTTTGCAAATAGTGTAAGAATTAAAAATGCAACCCTTCCTAAAGTATTTTAAATCTACATCAAATATACTCCCCTCTGGAATCTTCTTCCAGGACCGGGCAGGACTCTAGAGAGTGGCTTCCCTAGGATTTTCTTTCCTTACCAGAAAAGATAAGCATCAGGGTATAAATGCCCCTCTTGCGTTGGGATGCTGACAGAAGAGGATGCCATAGGTGAGTATAGATGATCTAAAGAGGAACAAAACCCAGGAATTTGACTTTCCCATGTTTTGTTCCATGCTGGGTGAAACCCCCCATGGAGCCAGAAAAACTCACCTTCAACGGCACATGTGCAGGCCCTCGTCCAATGAGAATCGCATGAAATTACTACATTACTTGACAGACAGCTCTCATTTACCAGAATGGGCAGCGCATGCATGCATTCCCGCCCAGCGTATATGAATTGCTGGGACAGGATAGCTCGGACAAAATGGGATGCAGCAGTGTTCTCTTTATGAGAGCCGAATAACGTGGTCTTAGCGGGCTGCTCTCATTGAGCAGCTCAAGATGAGAGCACGTGTATTCGCATTGGAGCGGGGAAAGGTGAGCTTTTACAGGCACTCTGAGGGGTTTCACACAGTGGGGCATCCTGCTGCTGGATTTTGTTCCACTTTATTAATATACATTGACACGGTGTTTGTTTTAAAACTCTGACTACTTCTGAACTGTTTAGAGGGTTCCACAGGCACCTATACCAGTTCCAAAGCTTGAAGGTGGGTGGAAAATTACTTGCCTTTTTTTTAGTTGGGTGACTTGTTGATAGCTCTCACATGATTACCTGCATCTCCCCACCTATTAAGGGTGGTCCAGTAGAGCCTAGTGTTTAAAGTGGACCAAAACCCAGGATTTTTGACTATCCTGGGTCTTGGTCCTTTTCCCCCCCCGGGGCACCTGATCGGGGGTGGCCCGCTATGTGAAACCCCCCCCCAAAACTCCCATATCACCTCACCGCGGTCCTACAGCGCATGCGCGGCCGCTCATCCAATCGGCATACTCTGAACCGCTGAGCTTTGGATGTCTAAACCGACGTCTTAGAGCAGCGTCTCCGAGCACACTGGCGGCCACATCACACGCTTCACAAATGGCTGGCACGGGCACACGCCCTGCTAGAGGAATAGCAGGGATGCGGCCGCGGCGTATGCGACGTTGGACCGGGAAGTAAGGTAAGTGTAGCGGGCCACCTGGGGGTTTCACACAGCGGGGTATACTGATTTTTAATGCCCCGGGGATAGGGAATGGATCGGCCCGCTGATCCGCCTCAGTTTCACTCCACTTTAACCACCGGCAACCCTGGATAAGCACTGGCTGTTAGCCTATGTCTTTTTTTGGGGGGGGGGAGGATATTTTATGCATTTGCCTTTACTCCCACAGGCTCTTTGGTGCTGCATTTAGGCTCTGATTGTGCCCTACTTTGGCTAACGCGCAGCAAGCAAGCCCCGCTGTCTGAAACCCCCCAGAAAGCCCCAAAAAACTCACCTCTCCCTGCTCCCACGTGACCGCGCCAGCCAATCACAGCGCTCAGAGCCGCTGTGGTATGCGCGTCCAAGGCCGCCTGGACGCGCATACCAGCTCAGCTGGCTCTGAGCGCTGGAGGCCGCGTCTCGCGCTTCCCTCTAACAGGGAGCGCGCCTGCACCGGCCATTCACAAACGGCCGGCGCGGGTGCGCGGCCTGCTAGAGGGAAACGCGAGACGCGGCTCGCGCATGTGCCGATGGAACGGGGCTGAGGTAAGGTTTGTGGGCCTCCTGGGGGGTTCCTCCCCGCGGGACATCCCGATTTTGGATGCCCCGTGGGGAGGGATCTGATCGGTCCGGGAATCTTATAGATTTCCGGGCCGATCCCCCCTGGGTGTTGGTCCACTTTAAGGGTTGGGAGGGGGATCTCCCCCCTAAAAAAATAAGCTTTGTTCCATTCCTTAACTGGACGATATTCTGATTGCCACAATCTCAAAGGAATGGTTGATCAAACGCATTCGGTTAACTCTTCAGACCCTAAAATCTTTGGGGTGGATAATATCAGGAACAGTCTGATCTAGATCAGGAATAAGTAAAGAGATTTCTGGGGATACTCTTAGATTTGAAATCCCAAATGCTTTTTCTTCCACAGGAGAAACAGGTCCATCTAGAGCAGTGATACTCAACTGGTGGACCAGGGTCCGAATGCGGACCTCGGCACCAGATTTCTGGACCCCTGTCCTGACAGCCCTGCACTCAGTTGTTTCTGTGTTGCCGTGCTCAGAGCTGCCCCCTTGATCGGCGATTTAGTGCTTAGTCTCCCTGGCACCTAGCATTGCAATATGAAGTACTGCACTGGTTGGAAGTGGCATTGCAAGGTACACACAAACTTTGTTGCCAATCTATTACTCTTTCTTCCCACTCTGGCCATCTACCCCCCCCCCCCCCAGTTCTGCCATTTATTCCTGTCCTTCTAGTTCTTCCCATCCATCCCTTACTTCAGCTCTCTCTCCATCCCTTCTTACCCTCCCTGTTCTGTCTAGCCATCCCTCTGCCTTACAGCTTCTCTCCCATTAATACATCTTTCCCGAGCACTATCTATCCATCCTTGTTACCAGACCTTATTGCCAGTAACATTCTGGGCCCTAGTCCACCCCTGTACACGGTCTGCACAGAATACAGGCCTTGTGTATAGCCCCTCACCACTGTGCTGATTCCTAATGATCCCCCCCACAACAACCCTTCACCCAGTCCTCCACCTGTCATTGGATGCCTTTGAATGGACCTTTTACAAGAAGTGGTTGAGTACCCCGGATCTAGAAGTTCCAGGGTTTTCAGACGGCCCACTATTCGGGAGGCAATGTCAATTCTGGGGCTCATGACATCTGTGGAATGGGCTCAAGCTCATTTAAGGCTTCTCCAGTTATTAACTTTGATGAATTAGGATGGCTGCCAGGAAACTCTGGATAAAAGGATCAGTCGTCTCTAGATTAGTGGAAAGATAAAAAAAAAAAAAAAATCTCCAGAGTGGGGTCCCCTGGATCAGAGAAAACGGTCTGTGCCCAGAGTTGGGGAGATGAGAGATTCTTGGCTTTTTCTATCAGGGGCTTTGGAGCCGGGAAGAGTCTCTTCATGTTCTTCAAATCAAAGTGAACTTTTAGCGATCTGGTATGTGCACCTACAGCCAGATAAACTCCCTTTTCAAATAAATGTGTGCATTTTGATGGACAATGCAATGTTGGTAGCTTATGTGAACAGGCAAGGGGGCACGGTAACCCACGGGTTTGATTGCAGCTGCAATGAGAATATTTACCTGGACATAAAAACATGTATTGTCCCTGAAAGCTCTGCATTTAACCCTTTTGTTGCGAAGCACGTAACACCTACGTGCTGGCTTGGCTGGGCCTTAAGTGCCAAGCCCGTAGGTGTTACGTGCTTGACTTTCCTCGCTTCTAGTTTAAAAAATAAAAATAAAAAATACTCACCTGACCCCTTGTTGGATCCGGCCGGGTCTCCTCTTTAATTTGGTGCCATCCGATCCCCCGTGTGGGGTCGGATGGCTCCAGGAGAGCCCCCGGAATAGGCCGCCCCCCCCCGCTTCTGCAGCAGCAGCTGCTAACTGTAAAAAAAAAAAAAAAAAAAAAATGACATTCACTTACCTGTGTGTGCGCTGGCTCCCGCTGTCCCTCCTCTTCACCTGGGGGGCCTCCGATCCCCCCCCCAGGACTTACCGATCTTCAGGAGAGAGCCCGGGAGGCTCTCTCCTCTCTTCTTCTCGATGGCGGCCCTTGGGGGCGGGGCTTATGACGTCATCCCGGCCCCGAACGGGCTTCAGCTTTCTCAGCTTCTCAGATGCCGGTGATCGGCGCTGGGGAAGGAGGTGGCAGGAGATCCTCTGATCTCCTGCCTCCTCCTTCTCTGGATGCCGATCACCGGCATCTGTCAGCTGAGCGGCGAGGGACAAGAGCTTGCAATCGAAGGTAAGTACAGTAAAAAAAATTTTTTTTTTTTAATAAAATACTTTTTATTATTGTGTGGTGGTTTTTTTTAACAGTTAACCCTTTGTGAGCTGGTAAGGGGTCCATGACACCCCTTATACCAGTTCACAAGGCTGGGGGGGTGGCAAGTCACCTGCCCTAGCGGGTGACTTGCCATTAACCCCCGCACCCCCATTACCTGCCTCCCCAAAGGCCAGGGGGGGGCAGAAGAGCCCGGGCCCACATAGGCTATGTGGGCTCGTAGGCTGCAGGGTGGGGGGGGCCACCAAAGCTGGCCCCCCCACTCTGTGCCTACAAGCCCCCATAGCTGGTCCCGGGCTGGTAATGCTGGGTAAGGGGGACCCCACATCATTTTTTGGGGGGGGATTTTTAAGGGTTTTTAACCCTTAAAAATCCAAAAAAAATGGGGTCCCCCTCCCCGGGAAGGGGGACCCTATGTCATTTTTTTTTTTTTAATTAACCCTTTGTGTTCTGTCATCCAGCAGCTATAAAAGGCTTCTGGGCAGGAAAGGGTGTCTACCTATACATATGTGGTATCGCTGTAACCGGGAGAAATTGGGGTTTCTCAAGCAATAAGATTTTATTGACAAACTTACATTTTTTATTACAAAAAAACTCTACAAATTGTAAAAAAATATTTTTTTTTTATTTTTTTTCACACATTTCACCCAAAAATATTAAGAATACACCTAAAAAATACAAACAAGACATTTCATGTTAAAGCCCAGACTCTGTTGAAAAAAACAATATATAATTTTCCTGGGAAATCCCTGGAAATCCTTTCAAAAATGACAGTTGAACATGTGTAGCGCAAAATAGTGAAACATCGTCTGGCAACAGGGAGTGGCAAATGCTGCAGGTAGGCTGGCAGCGAAAGGGTTAAAAGGCAGTCTGAATATAGAAGTGGATTATCTAAGTCGTCACATTCTCTATCCTGGAGAGTGGAGTCTGGAGGAATTCTAAAAATTATGTCAAAAATGGCACACAAGGATTTTGGCCATCAAAACGCCTAGTTTTCTCCTTTCCCCTAACATTCCCAATGTGTTAGATTTTTTGCAGAAAGCGGTTGACATGAGTCTTAATGCAAGTACATTAAGGGTTCAATTATCTGCATTTAATGCTTTTTCTGTTATGTCCCTTTTAAAAGCTTATTATTTTGGTCAAACACGTTGGGTACTGGAAGGTTGGGTCCTGGTAGACATACAAAATTGGTAACTCCATTTAAAAATGGTTTTCTTGGTTTCTATTTGCTCAGACAGCAGAATTAAGCTGTGTCTGCTCAACCTCCCTTTTTAAAAATTCTAGAAGACAGAATCGCTTTCAAAACTAAACCTGGTTTTCTACCGAAAGTGGTCTCTACATTTCATAAGGACCAGGAAGTAATCCTATTCGCAAAAATGAAATAATCTAAACTAGGGTGCCTGGTAGTGCAAAATTGTGTTTTTCCTTATTGTCACAATAGGAAACCTGGCCCTACTCGTGTGCGCCAGCGGGTGCGAACTTGTCCCTGTGATTGTGCGCATGCTCAGTTGCGCCCCTTGGGTGTCTCCATTTTGGTTGTGAGTGGCCGGGGGCATGTTCGGTGACTCGGGTAATCGGTATGCTGGGCTGCGCATGACCAGGCAGCCCCTGACCCATGTGTGCTTTGCACATGCGCTGCAGCCACTTCTTGGGATGCCTAAGGGGTTCTGTGGCACTAGGACGTTGCTTGCACTTCTTTTTGGAGTGATGCTTGCCTCTGTCCCTGTGTGACTTCCTGGTTTGACTTTTGGTTCAGACTTCTTGCTTTGGATTACGACCCACTCTGGCTCTAAACCCCTGCCTTTGGACACCAACCTCTCTCTGGCTCTCAACTCTCAACTTTGGCACTGAATTACTGCTTTCCTTGGCTCTGAGCTCTCTGGCTCCCCTACATCAGCTCCCTGAAAACCCAGACTGGACTTTTCCCATATTTGTGCTCATTGGCCATTGGCAACAGTTGTTGGACCCCAACTTTTTTCTGTAGGGCAGTCCGACCTTACTTGCGAAAGTCTCCGGCCTTTAAACCCATGACAGTTATAGATTGCTTGGCTAGAAACCTTGAAACCTGCCTTTCTAACCTCAGGGGTCATATAGAAAGCCTTATCAACTCTGCTAGAAGAGCCTTCTGGCTAAAAACCTGGCAAGGGGATTTGCCCTTCAAAGCCAGACTATGTGGCGAGAGTTGATATTCGGTCTGGAACTAGAAACCATTCTTTCTAGGTCCTCTGAAAGCACTAAAAAGTTTTCTTTGAGAAGCAAACTATTTAGAAACAAGGCCAAGGTTAATCCTAGATCCTCACAACCCCTCCCCTCTAGTAGGCAACCTAAAAAGCACTGGGGGCAGTACAAAGGTCGATAGACCTTGGTCCTTATGCTGAGATACCTGTGGGGGGCAGACTAAATTTTTGTAATTAATATTTTGTGTCAATTACACAAACCAGTCCATTCTGGACCTAGTTGCTAAGGGTTATCGGCTGGAATTTTCCTAAAGACCTCCAGAGAAATTTCGCCTTACCAGGCTTCCCCAGGATACAGAAAGAAGGTTAGCATTCCCACTAGGTATCTCGGCAGGAAAGAGTCATAGAACCAGTCCCACTACATTGTCAGGGAAGGGGATTCTATCCCCACATCTTTTTAGTTTTAAAACCATCTGGTGCCTACCAGGTGATTTTTAAATCTGAAAGATCTAAGCTTACATAACTTACAAAAGATTTCGGATGGTGTCTATTTTCACGGTCAAGAAGCTCTTGACCCAGGATGATTGGATGATTAGTATCGATCTCCAAGACGCCTGTTTACACATCCAAATTTGGCCAGGTCACTGCAACATCCAAAGATCATCCAGTGTTACTAGGCAAAGAGACTCTTCCCTTCCCCTACAAAAATCTTAGCGAATGATTACATGGGCACAGCTACACTTCAGGCCACTACAGGGTTTTCTACTTCAGACCTGGGATCACTCTAGATTCTCTGGAGCAGACCACCACCCTCCTAGAGGGGATCAAGAACTCTGTTAGTGGATGGATCCCTCAATCCTGCAGGAAGTATGCCTCTGGAGACAGCTAAATCCTATAGTTACATACAGAGGATCTGGTCCAGAGAATTGAGACACAGATCATAAAATTTCAGAGCGCACAGATGCTTCACAAAATTGCTTTGGAGCAAAGACAGGTTATATTAATCGCACCAGCTTGGCCAAGAAGAAGCTGGTTAACGATTCGAACAGCATGGCACAAGAAGACCCATGGGAACTACCTCTAATTCCAGACTTGCTAACTCAGGGTCCAGTGCTTCACCCAAATCTCCAGTCGCTAGAATTATCGGCCTGGATCCTGAATGCACTATATTAAATTAAAAGGCTTTTAAACTTGTTCCAGTTGTGTTTCCTCTATAGGGGGAGGAGCTCTCTCTCTCTCTGTCCGTCCTGAAGGACTGTTGATTAATCTTCAACATTGTGCTGCTTTTGGAAAATATTTTGACCACAATGTTTTTAATAGGTTTAGAAATAAGCTGGAATATTTGGTAGCAAAACTTCAATATATTTGTTACACCCAGGTGAGTTTGGAAATCACAGGTTTAGGTACACATAAAATAGAGGCAGTCTTTAGCAGGGGTATGCAAACTGTACGATAGTCAGGGGAAACAGCCACAATTGGGCCTGTAGTAGAAGGGGGGGCCTGGTTATAGCTGCCTCTTCCCACCGTGTGGCACCTGTGGCAATCCAGTCCGTATTTCCCCCCAGGCACTCCAAGTCAAGATCTTGTACCCTAACACTGACACTGTGGGTTGCGGTTGCGGCGCCTCCCTCCTTTGCAATGAATGGCTGTGCACAGTGACTGGAGGAAGTGGCAGGACCATGACCTACAGCAAGTGAAAGAATTATGGGGCACATGCTTGCTGTGCACCTCGTTCTTGGAGACTGGGAGGTTTTTGAATGGCGGAATGGCTGGGAGCTACTGTGGGGGAGAGAAGGTATGTGCTTTTTTTTTACTTTGGGTTTAGTGACCCTTTAAAGATTATAATAAGGTATGTATGTTATTTTCTTAATACAAAAAACGCATTATTTTGATATGAGAGTAATTGCTGGTTACAGGCAGTTTTGTGGAGGCTTTACACCAATATAAATGCTGAGACACCCTGGCTTGAAGTATTATGTACACACATAAAGGCCAAAGAGTATCTAAAGAAGTGAACGCTAAATTTCTCTGAAAAAAACTTATTTTTCATTTATAAAAACTCTTTATTGTTAATGGATAAATTGTTAAACATACACAGTGTCAGCACCTGTAGCTGACTATGAAAGCAATAAGTAAATGAAAGTAGAAATAACGAAGCAAAAATTAACCGATCTTTGATCAGGAGCATCGTCTTCAGTAATAGTTAAGTCAGGCATGGCTTTGAAACTCTCTTGTTGCAACATGTGCCTCAGGCGACTACTGTGAAATCTCCCTGCTTACTAACCCACCTGCCATCTGGTCTATCTTCTCATCGCCCTGTAAAAACAAGCAAAAACCTGAAACCTTCAACAGGTGCTTTGATCCTGACAGCATGCAATAAACCTAGAAAAAATGAAAAGAAAAAAGAAAACAAAACACCAGATTGGTTCCTACTGGTTCAAGTTTCCACTGCTTTAATTTTCACTATGACTGTTGTCCCTGGAGGACAAATCCACAATGGTGAGTGCACAGAATAAATAGCATGATGCCTTCTCCCATATCACAGCATTCAGATCACACTGCCTTTCTTCAAGTTTAGGGAGTGAAAAAAATGATACTATACAGATACAAAGAAAGATCATGTTATGGATGGCACAATGCTTCGCTGCAGGGCTGCGTGTAGAACTCATGGCAGGCACACGTGAATCATGATGGCCTTTTGTAAGATTGTCTTGGTCACCAATAACATCTCATGTTTGTTATTGAGGAAACTAAAACCAGAGTGTGCAGACGGGTAATAAGCTTTATTTCCATAGCAGCCACTTGGTTGTCCAGCCCTCTACAGCCTGGAGAAAAAGAGATAATTGCATGTTACCTAAGCTGTCTGAAGACGTTAGCGGGTCTTGTACCTATCATCTTTTAGTCTAAGTCTATACCCACCTTATTCTTGGTATACAGTACGTCCTGCTCCAGATATAGTACTTAGGTCATCCTCCCCCAGATGGTGCCGCACTGCAGAGACATGCAAAACAGGCTCCTCCCGGCCCCCCCCAAACACCCGGGGACCTCCCACAAATCCCCAGATTTCTCTGCAGTGCCTACTGCTAAGACATGAAGTATCACTCTCTCGCAGGTGAGCGGGGCTATCAAAGCCTGCGGCCCTGTTGGACTATTCCCACCCGTCCTCGTGTTGTGCCTCCCAGCCTGGGCTGCGCTGGTCGGGTGAAGGTAGGCAGCACCACGCGTGCTTATGGAGCACTGCTCCTCCGCAGTCCCCCACCAAAGGGTAGGCGGTGTAGGCTGATGGTGAGCCTCTATGGGATGCCCCTCCCGCATTACTTCCCCGTGTAGCGGTGGGCCCTGTACCAAGGGCCGCCATCCTCCCTTGTTCCCCCCCGTAGTCGGGAAAGAAAGGGGGGGGGGTGTGTGCCTGTGTGGTCTGTATAGGATCCTTGCACGTATATGGCTTTTGTCTGTCTTTGGACTCTTATAGATATGGTGTCAGCCGCCGCACCCTTTTTATCTATTTTACTTGTATGACTGCCGCCGCCGCCGCCACATGCGCTTTCCTTCGTTGAAGGTTCCGCGCTGGGCGGCGGCGTTACCTCAGACACATCTGTGTCCTCATTGGCTGATGTTGGACTTCGTGCTCTTCGGGAGGGTGGGGTCTGGTTTGGCACGCTCCGCGTCATGGCACGCACTTCGAGGTACACGGCGCCATTTTGTCTGCGCGCGACGCGTGGGGCGTTCCTGCTTACTGTGGTACTGTAAGTGCCCTCTCGGGCGGCTTATTCTCATTGTAGTGTTTTCGGTTCTGACACCATTTTCTTCTCTTTGTGTCTTTCAGACTGGTGAACACCATTGGCTTCTCCCTGCCCGGTGTAATTTATAGCGGGCCTTGTAAAATTCTCCCACTTCCCTAGCAGGTCTTTGGGGCATCCAGGGTTGCTTATAGCTGGCATATAAATCCCTACTGGCATAATCACCATATGGAGGCATCTCACAATTATGTGACCGGGGTCCCTCTGGGACAAGACCGGCTGTGTATAGTGTGTAGACAACCCCATGCTGATGCTGACAGGGCACGGGTCTGTGGACCCTGTGCCGAGCAAGCACTGGCTCTGCAATCAGGCCTGCCAGTAGCTGCACCTCGCTTCATTTCACTTATTTCCCCATGCTTAAATCTCACTCCTGCTGAGTCGCATACAAAGGGGGATTTGCAGCCTGTTGCGGTTGTCGGAGCGCAAGGGCCCTGGTAAGAAGCGGCACTTGACGCCTCCTGTTACTGTTTTTCCTATGGGAACTGAGGAGTTTTCTACTCCGTGTGACTATTCCCCTTCTGATGGAGAGCTATTCTCTGACTCAGGCACATCTAATGAGAGGCCGAGGAGTCATGACGATTCTGGACCTGAATACTGGACCCAGTGTGACACTGACGATTTGTTGATTAAGGTCTTTAAGGCTCTGTCTATCTCTCTCCCTGGTGAGGCTTCCAAGCCGAGAGGGGAGCGTTTCCATACAGCAACAGCACGTTTGGAATTCCTAGAGCAGGCTCACTTCCATGCTCTTGTGCTCAAGGAATGGGAATGCCCCAGTAAACTTTCAGGGGTCCCAGGGGACTGGGATAGGAAATACCCTTTCCCCCCTGAGGTGGTTAATTGCTGGTCATCCCCCCTGTGGTGGATACCCCGATCATAGGGGTTCCTAACCCCCCTTTTATTACTGCCCCTGCTCATAATACCCTTCGGGATGCTGAGGACCGGCGCATTGAGCTGCTGGCCTCCACGCCTTTTCTTGTGCAGGGACGGCGCTGCGCCCGGTCTGTGCCGCTGCTATTACTGCAGTGGCTGCTAGAACCCTCGTCAGAAAGATGCTTGATCATCACATAATCTCCCCTGGGAGGTGTTTAATGCACTCTCCAGCTGTAATGTGTTTGTAAAATTTATCCTATTAGCGTTGGATGACACCATTAGAATGTGTGCAAGAACTTCTGCCCTTGCGGTGGCTATACGTCGCTTGGTTTGGCTGCGACAGTGGGGTGCTGACGATGCTACTATAAAGACTCTTACTGGGGCCCATCTAGACCTGTTTGGTAAAAAGGGTAAGTCACCCCAACGCTGGCGGCCGTCTCGGCCCCCTTGGGGCAGGGGCACCCCTACTCCCCCCCCCCCCCTACCATAAGAACCAGGGGTGTCCTTCGTGGGGGCTCGCGCAGACTCCGGCCCCGGGAGCAGCAGACAGCGCTCTGGCCCCTACGGCGGGGCTAAGCCTAAATCTTCCACCAAACCCCCTGAAGCGTGATGGGGCGCCCTCGCCCATCTGGGTGAGGGGGATGGCTGCGGCACTTTGCTCTTGTCAGGAGGCTTTACGCCTCATACTGGTGGATTCAGGAGGTAGGGTCCTCTGGATACAAGATAGTTTGCTGCGCGGCCTTCCCCAAGTTTATCAGGTCCCAGGTACTCCTGGTCCCTGCTGCTGTTCAGGTGCTGGCACAGGCCTTGCAAGGCCTGCGAGGTCTGAGGGTCACTTGCAGATTGCCCTCAACTGGCAGAGGCAGGGGCCGCTACACCAACCTTTCCACAGTCCCCCAAAAGGATGGGTCAGTCTGGCCCATTCTGGATTCACAGGTCTCGGCAATTCTCCAATTACAGGCAGTTTTCTGCATGGAAACTCTGAGATGGGCCATCAGCGCCTTGCGCCCAAGGGGCTGCTTGCCGTCCGTGGAGCTCAAAGATGCTTATGTTCACATCCCTGTGTCTTCTGGACACCCAGGGTCTTCAGGTTCGTGTTGGAAGTCCAACACTGCTAATTGGGGCCTTGTTATCTGGCCTCGCTTCAGCTCCCAGAGTGCACACCATGGTGCTGACGAGGGTGATGTATCTGATGGGACCAAGGGACGTCCGCGCGAGACCTACCTGGACGTCCTTCTCACTTCCCAGTCTCTGCGTCAGGCTAAGTTGTATACTCGGCTGGTGGTGTCCATTGGGAGTCATTTGGATGGCTGATCAATCACCCCAAGTCCTCATTCTCCCCTTATTGGTAATTCCATTTCTAAGAATGAATCTGGATTCTGTTCAGGCGAGAATCTTCCTTCCTCAACAATAAAGTGGACAATCTGGTTGCATGGGCTCAGTCCCTCATTGCTGTCCCCGTCCCTTCACCAGGCAGGGATGCTGCTGGTGGGCTCGTCGGTGGCTTGCTCAGAAGAGGTTCCTTATGCTCAGTCCCCCTTGGGCCCTTCTGCAATTTCTATTGTTAGCACAGGACAGGGATCCAGCATCCCTAGAGCAGGGTCTGTGTGCCTTCCCCCTCTGGTATGGAGGTCCCTCTTGGAGTGGATGAACTCAAGGAACGTGTCTGGGGGCAGTTTTCTTTCTTGCCCCTTCCTGGAGACGGTCACCATGGATGCCAATCTATCAGGTTGAAGGGGAGGGGGTTTTCTTCTGAAACTCCCTGCGGTTCTGGGGAAGGTGGGGCCCTTAGAAGGTCCATACACCTATCGATGTTAGAATCAACCTGAACGCTCACTGTTTCAATCTTGTTTTGACTACTCCTCTTCAGGGCCTGCCTGTTCGGGGGCACTCGGTCTGTATGACGACAGTGCCCACATTAATCCTCTGGAAGGGACCTGGAGCAGGAGGGTCCTCCAGGAAGTGTCTGATACTAATCTGGGTGGAGGACAGTGTTCCCTGCATATCAGTGGTATTCGCTCCGGTGGGGGTCTCTCTACGACAGGATGTGCTAATCCCTGTATCACTATGGGGTCCAACCAGTTGTGGATCTGTTTGTGTCCCGTCACTTTCACAAGCTCTCCTGTCCCAGGATCCTCTTGCCGTGGTCAGGATGCCTTGGTAACGTTATGTCTGGACATTCTGTTCTGCATGTCCTGCCCCATCCCCCTGCTAGGCAGGGTTCTGCGCAAGATTGCTCTGGAAGGGGGACCTGTGACTCTTGTGGTCCCCGGGTGGCCTAGTAGAGTGTGGTTCGCAGACGTGGTACTGAGGGCAGTAGTTCTGTACGCTCTGCCAGGAGTGCCAGCTCTGCTCACTCAAGGCCCCTTTACGTCACCCCAATCTACAGACTCTGGCCTAGACGGCCTGACTGCTGAAACATCCATCTTGCTGGAGACAGGCTTCTTTGTCTCGGTGATTGAGACTATGGGAAGACTAGGTGCAAGCTTCTTCTTCTTCCATCTGTTATAGGGTATGGTTTACCCTTATTGATTGGTGTGAGTTTAGGTCTCTTCCTTGTCGGGCGTTCTCGGTTCCCAGGGTTCTAGAGTTGTTTCAGCATGAGTTGGAGTTGGTTCTCCAACTCAGTACTCTGTTGGGTCAGGTTCTGCCCTGTCCACCTTGCTTTAGAAAGTCTTTTGTTCAGTCTTCCTGGTTAAACCGGACCTTCAGCGTGATTTAATGAAAAGCCCAAACTCTTAAAAAACGGTTCCCCAGCATCTAAAATTTAATATATTTTAAGTTTTTAGTCACTTACTTATTATTCTTTCCCCCAAGGGGCTGCAACTCTGTTCAGGAATTTAGGATACGGGCGCCACCATCTTGACTCAGAAGCATCACACTTACTGAGGAGAGGAGAGTGGGATAATGTACAGGGGGGCGGGTTATAGCTGTGCTTTGCTCAGACAGAGCAGAGCTGGGGTCAGGTAACGGTCAGCAGTCCCAGAATGCAGAGCAGCACAGTCAGGAGGCACTTCCTGTTTGCAGGCTGCCTGATAAGATGGCGGCTTCCATAAGCCGACATCTTGGATGTTTAAAGGCTCATAACATGCAGTAGATGCAGGTAGGATGATTTTTAATGTGGACAATCTGTATGTACAGGGTGTGGGAAACATATAAGATAGACTCTTATTCAGAGTGAAGGTCCGCTTTAAGACTTTGATTTGAATTTGATTCTGCCTGCTTTGTAGGGTTTTCCCCTTTGGTCCTATTCAGGATGCTGTCTGGCTGTTCTTACCCTCAAGGTTGTCCTTCTGGTGACTGTTACTTCGGTCAGACGTGTGTTGGCGGGCGGCTCTGTCTACCTAGCCCCCATTCTTTGAGATACACCTGGATAAGGTGGTGTTCCGCCTGAAGCCGGACTCTCTGCCTCAGGTGGTGTCTTATGTTCATTGTTTCGAGATATTGTTCTTCCTTCTGTGCCTTATTCCTAGCAACGCTGAGGAAAGGGTTCTGCATTCCTTGAACAGGTGTTGGAAGTTTTTTGTTATGCTTTGGGCCTATGGTCACTACATCCTGAATGTGGCCGATCTCGTCTGCTCTCGGGGAGTTGGGCGGCCTTTGCCATGGTTATTACTTGAATGGGATGTTCCTTCTGGTCCTAGGAAAGGGTTTTTTTTTGGCTTCTGCCAAGTCTACTGTTAGCGATTGGATTCGTCAGGCTGTTACTCAGGCCTATTCCAACAAGGGGAAGAATCTTCCTTTTCGCTTTGCATCTTATTTTACTCGTGCTTTGGTGCCTCTTGGGCTTTTCAGCACCAGGCTTCTGTTGAACTGGTTTGCTAGGCCGCTGTTTGGTCTTCTGATTCATACCTTTTTCAAAGTTTTACAAGGTTGATGTTTGGGCCTAAGCTCATGCTGTCTTGGCCGCATGGTTATGCAGGTGACAGTGGTTTTAAACTGTCTGCTGTTGCCTTTTTTGTTGGGGATCCCACCCTACTTTATGGACACTGCTATTGGATGTCCCAAGTGTAAGTACTATACCTGGAGCAGGACGTACTGTATACTAATAATAATACAATTCTGTGAAGTACTCACCTGTAGAATTGATATTATTTGTATACAGTACGTCCTGCTCCACCCCACCCTGGTTTTTGCATTATTCTGGATCCCCTGTATGGTGATTGTTATCATTGTTATAAGTTACCAGTTTTTGGGTGGTTAAATTCTCCCAGCTTCTTTTTCAATGCTGGGGATTTGTGGGAGGTCCCCGGGTGTTTGGGGGGCCGGGATGAGCCTGTTTTGCATGTCTCTGCAGTGCGGCGCCATCTGGCGGAGGATGACCCAAGTGTAAGTACTATATCTGGAGCAGGACGTACTGTATACTTATAATACCAATTCTACAGGTGAGTACCTCACAGAATTGTATTTTTATTCCCCTCAGTGCCAGTATCTTTATACTTAGCCATAGTGGGGAGCCAGTGATTCTGTCTTCCAGTGCTGGTGGCCTCGTATCATGACATCAATGGAGCCTTGTTTAAGCTTCCACATGCCTACTGCATTTATTGCAGTGGATGGCATGTGCAAGGTGGGTTTGGCACATCTCCATTGCAATGAATGAATTAGGTGTGTTAGGGGATGTAAAGCTATGTAGATGGATGCCACCATGTCTTCTCTGCGATGGAGGACAAAATTGCTTGTTCTCCCTCATCAGTAAGTATGAAGATGCCAGCACTGCACAGAGGAGCTGGTGCTGATTTAAACTGCACAACAGTAAATAAAATAGTTTTCAGGTTCTTCTGAGAACAGTAACAGAATATTTGTTTCTGATGACGCAAAAGTGTGTAACGGAATGCAATAGAGAAAAGGGACCAGGATATCGGCACCCGCTGTCATCCTCACCACCCTTTTCTGCACATAGGTTATTGCACTCATTAAAGGGGCAGTCATAGCCTAAAGGTAAGGAAGCGACATGTGACGTAGGGTTGCAGGTTTGATTCCCGGCCATGGGTCATGCCTGAAGTGGTCTTGACCAAACATACAATGGCCATCTATACCCACCCCCCCCAAAAAAAACATGAATCAGAGAGCTATAAAATTTTACATTTAGACTTGCCACATCACAAGGTGGAATAATACCATTCTTTACAACCCTAGTTTTCTAAGGATTTGGTGATCAATAGGGTTGAATCAGAGGCAGATATGTCTGGACTTTCGCATGTGTCTGTGTATGTTTTTGTGTCTGTTTGGCCTTTTTACGTTCCTTTTTCCATGCGTATGTTCGTCCCCGCTAATGCGTATATGCGCTTTTGATGGACTAAATCTGATCATTTGCGTTAGTTCGGATCATTTTTGCATCTAAATCTGATATTTTGCGTTCGTTCAGATAACTTGCGTTATTGGGATGGGCTTGCGTCTGATTCAGAGACCTTATTGCCGAGGGACCACCGCCCTATAAAACGGTTTCATTTGCGATCCACTTACGGGACCATTTTGCTCTCTGCTTGCTTGAACATGTATTGCGGCTTTGTGGAGGAATATGAGCGCCTTCAGCTCCAAGGCATTGCATGTGTCAGCAGGGCCGAGGCCAGATTGCATCGGCGACGCATGTATATCGATCGCATGCATGATGTTGAGTTGTTTGCGCTGACCCAACTTAACGCGCTTCCCTCCATAAGTTGTATAGTAAACTGCGGCCATGGTTAGCCCGCACCACAAAGAAGGGGCAAGCAATTTCATGTATGACCAAGATGCTTGGCTGCCTGCAATTTTTGGTGACGGCTCGTTCCAGAGGCTGGGTGCCCTCTCCGTGGGGATGTCCCAGCCTACGCTGAGCCGCGCGCTATCCAAGTTTTTGGATGGTATGGATACCATTAGCCCAAAATATATTTTCTTTCCGGACGACATGGTAGCCTGAAAAGCGCTTAAGTTGGTTTTTTTTTTAATATCGCTTACATGCCTAACGTCATGGGTGCGATCGATTGCACCCACGTTGCATTGGTCCTTCCCGCAGCCGACGAGTACATCTATAGGTAAGTTATTTATGTCATTTTGTTGTTATATAGTTTAGGCAAACTGTATTGTAACTGTCAGGAAACCGGGGCGTCACGTGGTCCCACTACTAACCAGAGACCGCCGCACACGCCCACCGGGTTCCCCAAAACCTTGTCCGACCCTCTTATTATTAGGGTAACCAGGCAAACCGCCTTTGGACACACAAATTCCGGGTTTAAGGCAAGAAGACAGTTCAATTAAATATACGTTTTAATGGCTATAAGCACGCTAGGCAGAGTTTACAAGCATTTTAACTATAAAGAAGTATGGAGTATTACAGATTAAATAACTATGCGGTTCTGAGGTGGGTTACAACAGCTATGCAATACACAGAGACAATAACAAGCAAAGTTTACCTTGAGCATGTAGCGTGGTGAGGAGCTCTTACAAGGGGGTGTGTCAAGAGCTTCTGGTTATGGTGATGGTGATGGACACCCCTGGATATGCCGGCCGCACAACCCCCTTCCGATGAGTGACACCAGCCTGGTTTTTGACCATCCAATTTATGCTGCCAGGCTATCCATCTCCCCTCCCCATTGTGGGAGGGGATGTTACCTCCCATTTTTTAGAGGGGGATTTTGCCCTAAAACCCTTTTTGGAGCTATAACTTGGAGCAGGGGGGTCACACTGCCTTGCGAGGGGTACCAACCTATCGGCCAGGCGCACCTGAACGCGTTAAGTCCAGGGACCGGGTCTTAATTCAGTCCAGAACCTTAGTTCTCCGTTTACCGGTCTCTGTCTTGTTTCTAGACCTGTTTTATACTATGCTCCGGTCCGGCTTTGGGAGCTGGTTCTGGTTCTGTGACCGGTTTGGCCGTAGGACGCATGGCGTCTGCGTTACGGCCCATAGACTATCGGTGCCGTGCGTCTGCCCTGTTGCATGTAGTTCTGACACAATACCAGCAGGGGATTCCCTGAACCACAGCCACAATGGCAGCGTCACAGTGGGTGGCCTGTGATCTTTGCTCATCACAGCTGTATCCCTAATTACACCTTCTTGTATCTTGTTAATATACCTGAGCCTTTTGTGATCAGGGCTGGCAGGTTTTGAATAAAACGGGGGGGGGTAGAATACACACATGGGGGACCTTGTGCATTTGTCTCCTGAACTTTAGGTTTGAAATAATAATAACGGGGGGGGGGGGGGAGGAAGTTTAAGACAGAAGGAATTTAAGAAAAATTCAAGAAAAATTAAATTCCTTCACATCTCCCTTCTTTAGAGGGTGCTAGGGGCCAGAACCTGTCGGTGCTGACCCATGCACCCACTGGATACCTCCCCCTCCGAAAGGGCGCTCAGGGGCAGCGCATCCTGATGCTGGCCCATGCGTCCGCTATTCCGGTCTGGCAGCACCACGGCGGTAGTGCTGTTTTGGGTTGAGGGTTCTGGGCCAGGTCCACTCCCAGAAGGGGTGTAAGGTGGCCCATAGCTGGGACCGCGGGTCCAGTTGCCGATGGCAACTCATCCCTTTCTGCTTTACCCGAGCCAGGGGCCTCGGTTTATGTTGCCAACACTGGCCAAGGAGGCAGCCCCGAGTGGGTGCCTGCCTGACCTCCAGCACCATGAACTGGGTCCCCTGGATGGAGTGTCTGCCCTGGGGGGGACCTTCCGTTGGAAGGATCTCCCACCGGGCAGTACCCACCCCGTCAAGCCAGGTGGGTGACAAGGCCATTAAACTTGGAACCGGCGTGGCATAGACCACTGCCATTGGTACAGACCTCTTCCCTTGCGGGCGAGTTATCGGGATGCTGGGACTTGACCCTGCCACCCCCACCCTCTGGCTGGTATGGTATAGTACAAATGGCAGCGGACAGCCAGGCCCGGCTCCACTGGCTTGTTGGTGATCCCTATGTGCCCGGCTCTCTAAGGCATAGCACTCCTTAGCCCTGGGCAGATAGGGACCACCGACTGCTGGTCCTCAGGCCACCCCCCTGGTGACCCTGACCTGACCATCATTGGGTACAGCTGCACTGGTCCCCCGACCACCCATCTGGGGTCTGGGCCCAAGTGAGGCTGCATGTCTTGCTTGGGGAGAACTCTCTGGGGGTCATTAGTGCCTGATGCTACCCCACATCTCTGCCTGGACATAGTCGGGACCACCATGTCCTCAGTCAGTTTCACGGGACCCACCTCTGGGTTTCCGCCTCAGCAGCCTCCTGGGAGGAAGGGAAGGATCGGTCGGTACCCTGAGGGGACTCTGGGACCTGCTCCTCCACCACTTCCACCCGAGCTGCCGGTTCAATCAGAACACCCGAGTCCCTTAACACCCCGGGCGTGCTGAAACCCTGCAGTGGGGACTTACCTAGGGGTCCCACCTCCATGGGCACCCCTCATCCCACCTGCAGGTTCCACCACCCCTGTTTCTGGGCATGGACTGGTCCTCTCAGGTCGAGGTGCCGGGAACCCTGGACAGGGGGTGGTTGGAATAGACGAGACCATCCCATCCCCCGTCCGTCTCCCGGGGCCTCCCTTCTGACTTTTGTCGGCCCTGGCAGCCACTTGGTTTGGGGGAAGGGGGCAATTAGACCCCCGAGGGGCCCCTGAGCCGCCAGCGCTCCCGCTATTCTTGATAGTGGCCAGAGCCGCTGCGGCCTCAGGTAATGCCTGCCCCCCTTCCATTCCCCTCCAAGCCCCCAGGCCAGACAGACCAGCCGGGCCCTCTGATACCCCAGTGGCGTAGAAACCCTGCAGTGGGGACTTACCTAGGGGTCCCACGTCTCCTGGAACAGCCCTCACCTCAGTCGCAGTTTCCTCCCCAGCTGCTGGGTAACCCTCCTTCCTCTGGGAGGAAGAAGCACACTTTACACCCCCTACCCCCACATTCCCTGTAGCAGGTAGGTTACTCACATTATTTGCACATCTTGAAATATACATGTTATTACATTCTGGGGGACCAGACCTTGGGGGTTCAGTGGCCACATACTGAGGCACTAGCCGCCCCAAGTCTGTCCCTAGCAAAACACCGGCAGGGATATTTGGCGATACCCCCACCTCCCGCACACCCCGCCCAGCACCCCAGTCCAAATAAACTTTTGCCATGGGGAGTGCCGATGCACCTCCCTCAATTCCAGAGACTGAGACAGTCTTTCCAGGGATGAAGTCCGGTGGGGACACCATCTCAGGGCGCACAAGAGTTGTCTCTGCGCCGGTGTCCCTAAGTCCCACGGCCACAGCTTGGCCCACAGTGACGAATTGCAAATTGTCCCGGGACCTCCCAGCACCCCTACCCACATACAGCACCGTGGGGGAGTTCTGGGACGGACCCTGCTGGCGCTGGGGACATGCGGCCTTGAAGTGTCCTGGTTGGTTGCAGTGGTGGCACAGTGGGGGTCCCCCTTGCCTGGAAAAGGGGGTGGGGCAGGGGTCCTGGGCTGAGGGGCACGTACAACAGACGCCAGCGGCGGCTTACCCACTTTCCAGCTGGCAGGTTTCCGGGGCTCCTGGGCTCTGTTGTGACTGTACTCATCTGCAAGGGCGGCTGTTGCTGAGGCCCCCTCTGGCTTCCGGTCACGCAGAAACTGCTGCAGCTCGTCAGAGCAATTCCAGAGGAACTGCTCTATGGCAATCAGCTCCTTCAGCTGCTGGATGGAGGTGACTCCTAAGCCGGTGGTCCACTGCTCAATTGCTCTCTGTAGCGCCCGCATGTGATCAGCCCAGCTATCGCTGGGGCCCCGTCGCAGACCCCGCAGCTTCTTGCGATAAAATTCCGGGGTAAGGTTATATTGTCGGATCAGGGCTTGCTTGACCCCCTCGTAGCTCAGGGTGGTTTCGCTGGGCAGGTACCCAAAGATTTCCAGGGCTTTACCCCTAAGGCGGGGGGTTAGGTACCTGACCCACTGATCCTCCGGCACATTGTATTGAAGACAAACGGTTTCAAAAGCCAGCAGAAATGTGACCAGATCTGTGCCTTTGTCCAGGATAGGGAAATCCTCTGCACGCAACTTTGGGGCCTGGTTCTCAGGGGGCCCGCCAGATGTGCTGGGTGGAGGGTGCTGAAGCTGTAGCTGCAAAACTTGGAGCTGGTGTTCGCGTTCAGCTTGCTCTCGGCGCTCGGCCACCTCGATCTGCTCCCGTTGACGGCGTTCCTCGCGTTCAGCCTGCATCTGCTCCCGGTGTTCCTGCATGAGGAGCGCGTAGGTGGCGTGGTCTCCCGTCTGAAGACTTGCCACAGCAGCATTCAGGAGAGTGGCTGAGCCTGCTTGGCTGGGAGGACCGGCAGGCGGGGCTCGGTCCTGCGGGATGCTGAGGGCTGGTGACCGGCTTCTGGGAGAGCCCTGGCTGGGCCCCTCTGCACCCAGTATATCATCGGCGGCCACATCCCTGCTTCTGGCCCTGGTGCCACTTGCCATGCCTGCAACTGCTCTATTGCACACTGTAATCACACAACTACTGTAACCACTCTCAGAATATGCCTAGCGTTGAGCTGATCTTAAGATCCCAGCAACAGAAAAGCCGCTGCTAGTAATCTTTAGTGTATGAGAGTATGGGGCCCACACTCACACTATTTGCCTTATCCCAAACCGCTGCCACCAAATTGTCAGGAAACCGGGGCGTCACGTGGTCCCACTACTAACCAGAGACCGCCGCACACGCCCACCGGGTTCCCCAAAACCTTGTCCGACCCTCTTATTATTAGGGTAACCAGGCAAAACGCCTTTGGACACACAAATTCCGGGTTTAAGGCAAGAAGACAGCTCAATTAAATATACGTTTTAATGGCTATAAGCACACTAGGCAGAGTTTACAAGCATTTAACTATAAAGAAGTATGGAGTATTACAGATTAAATAACTATGCGGTTCTGAGGTGGGTTACAACAGCTATGCAATACACAGACAATAACAAGCAAAGTTTACCTTGAGCATGCAGCGTGGTGAGGAGCTCTTACAAGGGGGTGTGTCAAGAGCTTCTGGTTATGGTGATGGTGATGGACACCCCTGGATATGCCGGCCGCACAACCCCCTTCCGATGAGTGACACCAGCCTGGTTTTTGACCATCCAATTTATGCTGCCAGGCTATCCATCTTCCCTCCCCATTGTGGGAGGGGATGTTACCTCCCATTTTTTAGAGGGGGATGTTGCCCTAAAACTCTTTTTGGAGCTATAACTTGGAGCAGGGGGGTCACACTGCCTTGCGAGGGGTACCAACCTATCGGCCAGGCGCACCTGAACGCGTTAAGTCCAGGGACCGGGTCTTAATTCAGTCCAGAACCTTAGTTCTCCGTTTACCGGTCTCTGTCTTGTTTCTAGACCTGTTTTATACTATGCTCCGGTCCGGCTTTGGGAGCTGGTTCTGGTTCTGTGACCGGTTTGGCCGTAGGACGCATGGCGTCCGCGTTATGGCCCATAGACTATCGGTGCCGTGCGTCTGCCCTGTTGCATGTAGTTCTGACACAATCCCAGCAGGGGATTCCCTGAACCACAACCACAATGGCAGCGTCACAGTGGGTGGCCTGTGATCTTTGCTCGTCACAGCTGTATCCCTAATTACACCTTCCTGTATCTTGTTAATACACCTGAGCCTTTTGTGATCAGGGCTGGAAGGTTTTGAATAAAACAGGGGGGGGGGGGGTAGAATACACACATGGGGGACCTTGTGCATTTGTCTCCTGAACTTTAGGTTTGAAATAATAATAATAACAGGGAGGAGGCCCCCCCTCCTCCCTGTTATTATTATTATTTTAAACCTAAAGTTCCTCCCCCGGAGGAAGTTTAAGACAGAAGGAATTTAAGAAAAATTCAAGAAAAATTAAATTCCTTCACAGTAACTATGAATAAATCTAATGAAATGAAATAAATCTATTAATCCCTCCTTCTAAAGTTTCCCTGTGAACCACTTTACATTGTATACCTTCATCAATTTTTTTTAATGTAGGCCTTATCAAAACATTTTAATGCTGACCTTAATTACTCATTAGAATTAATCTTTTTTTCTCCCACATACATATAATCTTGGTTATTAAAACTACTTATGTACTTTAGTTAATGTTATTTGGATTGTACATGTTTTTTTGAGGGTGTTAGGAGTTTTGAGTGTTTGAGTAGTTTACCTTGCCTTGCTGTAATATATATATATTTTTTTTCAGGAACCGCAAAATGGGCCACTCGCTGAATGTCCAAGCAGTGGTGGGCCCGGACATGCGGTTCCTTAGTGTCCTCGCCAGGTATCTAGGCTCATCCCATGATGCTTACATCTTGCGGAGCTCGGTTGGAGTCTGGAGAATTATCAGGTGGATGGCTCCTTGGTAAGTTCCCTCAAATTACGTCATTCCCTTTTCACTGTATGCCTATGAATCTAGTTGATGACCCATGTCTTAACCTATGGGTGTTTTTCCCCTTGATGAAATGTTAAACCGGACCTTCACCATGATTTATAGAAAAGCCCAAACCCTTAAAAACTGATTCCCCAGCATTTCAAGCTAATATATTTTACGTTTTTAGCCACTTACTTATCCTTTCCACCACTGGGCTGCAACTCTGTTCAGGACTTTAGGATACGGGCGCCGCCATCTTTGCTCAGATGCATCACACTTACTGAGGAGAGCGGGATGCTGTGCTTTGCTCAGACAGCAGAGCTGGTGTCAGGAAAAGGTCAGAAATCCCAGAATGCAGAGAAGCACAGTCAGAAGGCACTTCCTGTTTGCAGGGTGCCTGATATTCCCTGAGCCGCCGCCATCATGGATGTTTAAAGGCTCATAACATACAGTAGATGCAGGTAGGATGAATTTTAATGTGAGCGATCTGTATGTACAGGGTGTGGGAAACATAAGATAGGCTCTTATTCAGAGTGAGCGACCGCTTTAAACAATAATGTTGGTTAAAATGTGTAATTTATGTAAGTATTTTGTTATTCTTTCAGGGGATTCAGGCTACCTGCTTCTTCCTTGGCTCCTGACGCCCGTACTTCGGCCACAGAATGAGGCACAGGAGGCATACAATCGTGCACACAGGAAGACCCGGGCCGTAGTAGAGAGGGCCTTTGGACTCCTAAAAACACGATTTCGCTGTTTGGACCATACCGGGGGGGGGGGGGCACTGCAATATGACCCCAACAAGGTAATCAATATCATCCTTGTATGCTGCATGCTGCATAATTTTGCCATCATGCAGCATGTCCCCCCGGTATGTGGATATGCCCCCCTTCCACCCAGCCAGGAGGCAGATGACCATTACACTGGCACACCTAGTGCCTCTGGCCAAGCAGTGCTGGCAAATTGATTTCCGGCTATTTTTCCTAAAGTTTATGTAATTTCTTCTTTGGATTATGATTTGCCTTTGTGAAGGCCCTTTTCTTTTTAAAACAAAAAAAAAAAAGTAATGACTTTATTACTAAAAAATTTACACCTGATTTGAGCCTCATGCAGTTTATTTTCTCATGTTTGTCCTTAAAAACCTTCATTAATATCCAAACAACATGCATCAACTTAGGCAAGAACAGCTAAAGTCACATTCAATATATTTTACTGAACTATGTCAATTTTTAGTTGAAGGGCACTCGCAGACTCAAAATGTGCATACATTGTAAAACATAACTAGAAATTGGGGCAGACTCCTGCCACCTAGCAATTGGCCAGATCCAGAAGTTCTAAAGTAACTGACTCCAGGCCGAACATCAAGATACATAGGGAGCCACAATTTTCCGGGGAATAGTGGGGCAGGAATACATAGGCCCACATACACACCCTCTCCTGCTCGGCCACATTTGCCACCGGCACAGGTGGAAAGCAGCCATACCTATGCCACATCCACTCCTGTATTCGGTGGTCACCCAGCCAATGACCCCCAGTCCTAATTCCAGTCCAATCTTTGCCATGGGCAAATGTAGTTGTTTCCAAGCCAAGAATGTCCCCCAATATTGCCAACAAACAGGATGAGCCAGCCAGCATTTGAATAGGCCCAAGCCTGCAGCGTGGGAGCTTGAGCGGCCGTTTCAGTAAGGCTTAAGCTCAGCCATTGGCTAGTGGGGTATGTGAGCCATCTAATGAGCTATATGGGCCAATTCAAAAACAAACAAGCAAAGCCATAAAAAAACCTAATCTTGGCAGCGCTCACCAGACAGGTAAATAGTGGGGATGTAGAGAAAAGATATGTAGCATATCCAGGTCAAATAGATCTTAAAATTGAGGTTGCCCATAATAAGGTTGTGGTGGGCCTTGGAGGTGGCCCAACACCTGGGCATGTGTGGCATTCCTAATCTACCACTGCTCAAGCATTTGTCTGTTGCTAGTTCGAAATGCATCTAGCATGGCAGTGAAGTTTGCATTTACGGTGGCCGTTTGTTCTGCTATCTTGTGTGGTTAAGTTGGCCATTTGTTCAGACATCTGGCTGTTGCTTGTCCTAAATTCAGTCAGCATGTTGGTGAATGTATTATTGAAATTTTCAAATTGTGCAGTAATCTGCTCTGTGGTTCGTTGCGTCACCTGCCGAAAGTAACGGCTGTCATGGCGCCATGCTGACTCCAGGATCGGCACGCGCCTCCCCTGGGAAACTGGTCGACGTTGTTGACTGCGTCTTCCACTTCCCCGGGTTTGAGCACCTGCAGATGCTGGTGCTCTAGGGCGAGAAATGGTCCCAGATGTGCTCGGCAAAACCTCTGCAGCAGAGCCACCACTGGGGACTGTAGGCTCAGTATCAGCCTGCTGCCCATGATGGGCTGGCAGCATGCGTCCAGCTTCACTCTACTGCAGAGAATTTGGTGCAGTAGGATGCTGGGGAAGTGGCAGATTAGGTTCCAGGGGGGTAATTTATGAAGGTCTGGCTTCCTCCTCCATCTCCTGGATTACATCCATCAGTGTGGGAGTTTGTTGGGACATGTGAAAAAGTGTTTCAGATTTGGCCCTAAATATCTTTAGGATCCAAATTACTTATGTGCATTCACATGCATCAGCAGTTTCATCAAAGTCCACTTACCCTATATATCTGTTCCTGTGTCCTAGGCAGCAGGGAAGTAGACGGCGTGCTCAAACTGGAGGAGGCTTCCACACTTCCAGAAGCTGGATGCTGGGTTTAAAAGTTAAAGGCACGTAAACACACAAACATCCATTGATGAGTACATATGCTTTAGAAAACGTGGCCAAGCAGGAATGACAACTCCCCCCAATGGTCCAAGTTGACCTTCACTATGAATGTCAGTACCTCTTATATGTATGCCTCACCCTGTACATACAGATTGGTCACCTTAAATAATACAAACATGCTTGTACTGCATGTTAGGAGGCTTTACAGATCCCAAATGGAGCATTAGGGGCCCACAGTCATCTTGCAAATAGCATTTGGCTTCAGAGTATGCTGCTGTGCATTCTTCCTATGTAGACCTTTCCCTGACCCCAGCTCAAGTTTGTCTGAACAAAGCACAGCTACAACCCCAGTGGTTGAAAGACAAAGAAGTGTTGTCTATTATTGACTATATTCACATCACATGCAGTGCTTTGGTAAGATAAATAGTTTAATAGAGAGCAGAAATACTGTCAAAGGTCGTGTATGGACTGCAAACCTTTTTAAGGACCATTAACTACTGCACCCTGGGAGAGTGGCCATCATGAAGGAGATTCCTCAGACATGAAACACCCACCTAAAACAGTAACCTCCCCTTAAAGCCACTCCCTAGGGGCATGTGTTCATATCTGCCTGTGAGCCTCATTTCACACGTTTACAATAGTTCACATTCAAACAAACACTACTAACCTGCATAAATGGTATGGATGTCCGTATCCTGTCTGCCAGAGAGGCCCTCTAATGCGACGGGGTGTATTAATGCCAGGACCATTTCTTCAGCTCTGGTATATTGTAATTTGGTGGGGAAACCTCCGCAAGTTTGTAAGATGAAAAATAGAGGTTAACAAATTTTGGGCATTGTGGTCAATACAACAAGCAGCAAAATGCACAACTCAAATATGTACCTGTGATTGCGCCATTTATTCTGTTTCTTCCATGCTGCATACTTCAGGTCAGATATTTTTCTCTGTATCTGCTCCACATCTTTTCTCTCGTCCCCCGCTGCATTGACCTGTCTGAGGAGCTTGTCAAAGATTTAGGTCTTTCTCATTTTGCTGGTTGATTTTGAATGTCGCCCAAATAGCTTATCATAATGAAGTGTGAGGCCACTGGCCAATGCTAGGGTTTGTGCCTCCCCAAACCGGCCACTCAACTGACCTTGCCACAATGTTCGGCCTAATGGTTGGTCTTCTGGCTCATCTGTGTTTGGCAATTCGGGGGAGATTCTGGGCTGGCTCTGTGGTGATGAATCGGGCGTCACATGGCTGGAAAAAGACTGTACTGGACTCGCATTAGGACTGGGGGTCCTTGCCTGGGTGGCCACCGAACTTCCAGGTGTGGATGTGGCATAGGTCTCGCTGGTTTCCACCTGTGCAGGTGGCAAATGTGTCCGAGGAGGAGAGGGTGTGCTTGGGGGGGGGGGGCTTCGGGCCCTCGGCTTTTTTGGGCCCTTGGAACTGGTGCTCCATTTATCATGGGATGTGCTTGCGCGCGGAGCAGGAGAGGGTGTGCTTGGGGGGTGGGGCTTTGGGCCCTCTGCTTTTTTGGGCCCTTGGAACTGGTGCTCCGTTTATCATGGGATGTGGTAGGGCGGGGAGGAGGAGAGGGTGTTCTTGTTGGGCTGGGGTTTCGGGCACTCTGCTCTGTTGGGCTGGGGTTTCGGGCACTCTGCTTCTGGGGCTGGGGTTTCGGGCACTCTGCTTCTTTGTGGCCTTGGACGTAGTTGTACCTTGCTGCTTGGATGTGCCGCCTTGGAGGTGCCGCCTTCTTTGAGGTTTCTTCCTTGCTTTTGGTTGCTGTTTTGGATGTTCCAAGATTTGTGGCCAAGGTCGCCTTGTGGTGGCCACTTTGGCTCCGCGTTTCATGCACCTTGCTAGTCGCTTGGTGCGACTGAGTGCTCTGTCTGGAGGATGAAGTCTCCTCATGCCGCTGTGGCCTTTTGCTGTTGTCCTCCTTTGCTGGTGTTGGCTTAGCGCTCTGTTTGGTTCCATGCTGACAATCTCAAAGAGAATGAGCTGTGTGTCCATGACCCTTTAAATACAAATGACTGTGTATGACGCTTACGTGTTCGCGTACGCATGTGTACGGCCGTTCGTCTGGCCGTGCAGAACCCGGAAACCGCTGGGGCATTGCTTATCTGCTGCGGACAAGAAACAAGATGGCGCCCACGATCTTTACCCAACAACGAGAGGTGATTATGCTCATAAGTGTATTGTAAGGACGTTGATTTGCCATCTAAATGCATGCCTAGGTGTCACGATCACACTCTTATCAGCCCAGCCAATACGCTAGAGACAGTGTGATGGTACAAGGGTCAAAGCCACCAGACCCCTGGGTATGCACTACTAGTCCCAGCAAGTCCTCAATTAACCCTAATAAACGTGTTTCACCAGAGCTTCCTTCAGGAAGGTGAGCTCATATATTTAGAGATCAAAGGCTAGAGCTGATTAATTAAACATTTAATCTGATAAAAAGGTATCACAGTGCTGGATGTAATTTACAATAATAAGATGACATACAAAAAATACAGAGAGTATACAGCAAAGAGCAGTTCAAAAATAAAGCCCTTACACAGTTCTTTTGAGTGAGTTTCCAGTGGTGCTTGTTGCTTGAGACCGATGTTCTGTCCCTCCTTAGGTTATGTTTTCAAAGCATGTGCCCCTTAGCATTTATTTAGCTAATTTTGGAGGGAAACGGTTTAAATGACATCCCCCATCTCCCTGGGATTCCAAAGGGAGGAGGGATTCCTCTCCCAGGTCCCCTTATCTGATTCTGGTTTATGGTTGGGCAGAGACAACATCCTGCTGCTTCAAAGACATTTGACTTCCCCCATAAAACTGTGTGTGCATGTAGGGGGGTTTTATGACGCAGGAGGGAAAGTTATGCTGGCAGAGTGGTCAGCTAAGGTCTAATATATACACATATATATACACACATATGTTTATTCTATAATCAGGCCTCGGGCATGACACTAGGCCTGTTAGGCACTTACCTCACCGCCGTTCTGGGTCCCGCGGCGCGTTGCCGGCTGGCTCCCACCGGGCTGCTGCCCGACGGTCCCCGGGTCTGCCAGCTCCTCGGCACCGTCGCGGGGATCAGGGGCGGGCGGTGCAGGATGCCGTGGGTGGCCGCGTCGCAGCCCGCTCCGCGCGGCTGCGCGGCCTTGCGGCTCTCCCCTCCGGCTCAGCGCTTCCCCTTCCTGGCGGGGGCGCGCCCGATCATCAACGTGCTCGCGCGCGAGCACGTCTGCTTTATGCCTCCCGGCGGCGCTTCCCCCAGCGCGCCCGCCGGGGGCGAGTTTGAATTCCCCAATCTGTGGCTGGTTCCTGGGATCGGACCCAGGGACTGGTCGGCCTGTCTGGCCTGGGCCGTCCAGCTCCTGGGACCGATCCCACTTCCTTGTTTGCACCAAGCACCTTCCTTCCCTCCTTTTTCCCTGTTTCCCATTGGCCAGACTTCCCTATATATTTGCACTGTTCCAGTTTCCCAGTGCCCGTTATAGCTTCTGGGTTCTGGATGTGTGCTGCGTTACTTGTGAAGATTTTGGATTTGGATTGGACTCTGACTATTCTTGCTAGCTGCCTGCCCTGACCTCCTGCTTTGCCTGACCACCCTCTTGTCTGACCCTCCTGTACCTCGCCTGTGACCTCCTGGAATTGACCTCGGCTACCCTCGACCATTCTCTGTCATCTCCCTTGGATACCTCGCCTGTGACCTCCTGGTTTGACCTCGGCCTGATTTACGGACTTTTCGCACCCGGCATCCTCATTCGGGATTCCCTGCCTAACACCAAGCTGCACCTTAAGCTGCTATCCCTTGCGCCTGTTAAGTCCTGGGGGCAACCGACTGGGAGAGACATTGCTCGTGTCTCCCACAAGCGGGGGCTTGTCTATAGGCAGAAGTGGCGGTGGAGATTGGGGGATACTGGCTTAAGACAGACGGGTGTTTGGTACAATCCTGACAAGGCCTTAAGGAAGCGCAGGAAGAAACAGTTGTTTTCCAAACTTATTTAAACTCTGTGCCACTCTGTGTCACTTGCTTCTAGAAGGATAGTCTAAGGCTAGAAATGTGTTTGGGAATGTCATTTAGTCACCTGTTTGTCATTTGTATGCAGTTGGATCTAACAACAATTTTTTTTTTTTTTGTGTTTTTTAGACCATGCTTCAGTGCAGGTACGACTACCTGCCCAACGTGTTTGAGAAGAGGAACGTGGCCCTGGAGATCGTGGCCAGGATCCAACAGGAGACGGACACCACCTTCACCCATACACAGATCATGCAGCACTTGCAATGACTACACATGCCCCGGGTGCGGCGATTTTTTTTAGTCTCCATTTCCCAAGTAAGTACATAGCGATTGCATGCTAGATGTAACTAATACAAAAGGTAGGCCTTTATTTATAAATGCTTTTCTAGTGTTGGAAATGGAGTATCGAATCAGACGCACCCGGAGGCGCACAGGCCGGCCAGTGCTGCATGAATCTGCAGCAGCAAGTGAAGGTGGGGGATCTCCAGGGCCAAGTTCCTACCGCTCCTCTGTAGCAGCGTCAGACCAGCCCCTGGACCTTTCTACAGAGGAGGGACATCGCGGCGAGTTGGCCCAAACGACGGAGCTATTAGCCTCTGGTATGTGACTCTTAATGTAACCCCACACACATACATGCTATTAAAAGCAAAGCTGATTCCCTCTTTTCTTTTCTCTCTTTTTCTAGATGAGTATGTAGCGGGTGAAGTATCTGGTGAAGAGACTGCAGCAGATCATGCCCACGAGGCACATGGAGAAGGTGATGGGTGATGTCACACACACATTCTAAGTGTTATTTGCTTACTGTTGAATCAGACATTAGAAGTGACCCTGTTTTACATGTCTCTACAGCCTCAACTTCCCAGTAGTGGCAGGTCCCAGAGCAGAGGGTGGTCCCCGAAGCAGAGGTCGCCCACCAACGAAGTAAGTTGTAATGTAAATATTTGGAGTATGTGGGAAATGACATCATCACCAATCTACCTAAATCCATTGTCAATTCCATTAGCATAATGTCATATGGCCTCTTCCTTTTATTAATTCCTTAGCATAATGACATATGGCCTAATGAGTTAGCTTGCAACCTAATAAACATTCCATCCACAGCTGTTAAACATGTATTTGCCGAAAAATAATTTATTTTTCTTTTTTTAACAGACACCGCACGTGCCAGATTGGCACAACTCCGTGCCAGGGTGTTTCAGTTGGTGGGCAAGATGCAGGAGCTGCGCGATTCGATGGGGACCACAGATGAAGAATAAATGGCATTTATTCTAAGTATGTCACACACCCCGCTTCAAGATATCCATAACATGTGGTAATACCGACCTGAAGGGGCGTTCCTGCAGAGATGATAGCAAAAAAGAAAGCCCCTCCCTGATCCATAAATACCTGGGACCTCCCACTCATCCAGTTTTCCATCTCTGCAGACGGCGAGCAAGTCAGAAGATGATGGCTCCTCCTTGCACAGGGGGTTTTCAGGTAGCCGGGATGACTCCCGGCCCGCTATTTATTTATTTCTGTTTGGACCCTTTTTTCCCCAGAACTCATATGCCTCCCAGCCTCGGCTGAGGGTCCAGGCGAGGGTATATCAGCACCTTAGGTGCTCAGGAGCTATGCTCCACCGTGAGACCCTATATGAGAGGGTAGGCGGTAATACCGGGTTGGTGACCCCGGTTTGGGATGCCCTGTCCCTTGAATTAATTTTCACTGGCCCTTCCCAATTCCCTTTTCCTCAGCAGGGATGGGGAGTGTGGGTCCCTCCTTTATTAGTTTCAGGTTATGTAGGAAGTATCTCTCTCATGTTGCGTGTGAGTGTTCCTTTAAATGTTTCACTGTAGCTAAATGTCATTCTTTTCACAGGGCAGCATACTTTGAGTTTCTTATCTCCCCCCCTTCTTGCTTCTGTCTTCTATGGCGGAGGCAGCTCCCTCATGCCATATTCTACACATTAGGGGGGGGGGGACGGGGCCGGTTCGTCGGCGGGGCCGGGACCCGTCCCTGCTGTCTGCCTGTGTGTGTGTGTGTGAGTGTTTGGTGTGACTGTACCGGCCGGCGGCCGCACTTCATGCTGCGGCACCGGCCGGTTCTTGGCGCCTTTTTCATCTGAGGAGATTTCTCCTCATGATGTTCGGGGGGCGGGGCCGGTGCGGCGCGCGTCACCGCTGCCCGCCCCCATCTGTCCTCGGCGCCGCTGCGGAGCTCTGCATGGTGTGGGAGAGAGGGGGGGCGTGGTTCGGCGTCCCGCGCTGGCCACACCCCCTTCTCTTCTCCTCTTCGTCTCTTCTCACAGCAGCATCACGAGGATCCTTCTGGCGCCTTCCAGCTCCACGGTTCCGTGAGTGGCCTATGGCCCCCTTTTTCCTTCTTCTCTGTATTGTGCTGTAGGTTATTTTTAGCCATTGCCTTACTAGTCCTTCTGTGTCTTTCAGGTGGTGGTTTAGGAGGATCTCCATTAGCATTTAGGGGGTCCCTCCCGATCCTTTATCACTGGGTTCATTATTGTTATAAATCCTCCCACTCGGGACATTAAAGGGGCATCCCGGGTTGTCTAGCGGCGTAATTCCCTGGGTCATAGCGACTATCCCTAAAAAAGTTCACCTGATGGAGGCATCCCCGGATACTGGGCTCGGGGCCCCTTCGGGGCATCCCCGAAAGTGTATGTTGTGTGGGGTATCCATTTCTGGGGACGATGTACTTCTGTGTATACCATGTGCACAGCAGACCATCACGCGGCAGTCCGAACCCCAGGCGTCTGGGTCAGCACCGCCAGTCGCTTCATCTCCCCCTCCCGCCTTGACACGCACCCCGTGTGACGTCGTCATGGGCAGGGAGCTGCAATCTGAGATGTGCGCCAGATTGGCTAACCTTGAAAAAATTATCTCCAGCTCGGTCGCCCGTAAGGCTCCGACTAAGAGAAAGCATTTGTCGCCGGCTCCTCTGGTGGAGGACCAGGAGGATGTTAATAATCTGGATTGGTCTGATTATTCCCAGCTAGAGGAAGGGGAAGTTTATGAGGATTCTGATTTTTTGGACGATGAGCAGTCCTTTGGTGCTGAAGCCGAGCTTGGTGACTTGGGGAGATCCTCTGATACTCCCCACGCTCTGGCTCTGATGTTAGAGGTACTGAATATTTCCCCTCCTGAGGAGGTGTCACAGCAGAAGGGTGAATTGTTTGAGGAATCCAGGCCGCGCTTGGAATTCCCTACACAAAGGCATTTTGACAAAATTATTGCCAAGGAATGGGACAGGCCGGCTCGGCTCCCTGGCATCCCTCAGGGATGGGATAGGAAATATCCCTTCCCTTCGGAGGCGGTTAAGCGCTGGGCATCTCCCCCCGAGGTGGATGCACCGGTTTTGGGGTTGTCCAATTCCTCGGTTTTAAATAGACCTGATTGTTCCATTCTCAAGGATGGAGAGGATAAACGTATTGACCAGATGGCTTGTCATGGTTTTGCTAGCGTTGGGTCAGCCATGCGGCCCGTTTGCGCATCGGCACTTATGGTGTTGGCTGCCAGGTCCGTGGTTAGGGAACTGTTGACTTCTTCCGGGCTGCGTCCTGGTAGTGCTGAGTTCCTTAGCCTTAAGCGGTGTGAGTTGTTTTTATCTTTTGTGTTGACAGCCTTGGATGACACTTTGATGATGTGTGGTAGGACGTCGGCGCTGCTGGTCACTATTCGGCGCTCGGTGTGGCTGCGCCAGTGGGCGGCAGATTTTATGTCCAAGAAGTCACTAACGGCTCTACCCTTTGTTGGATTACGGCTTTTTGGAGAGACATTGGACTCTGTTACCAAGGGTGGTAGGCTACCTCAACGCAAGAAACAACGCCGTCCCTTTCGGGGGGCGCCTTCCTTTACCCCCTCCTTTCGTGGGGCCAGATCTGGCAGGGGATTTGCATTCCCCTCTTCCAGAGGAGATTCTGGGAGCAGGGGCAGAGGACGTGCCCGTCCAGGATTCAGTTGGGGCTCTAAGCCCAAGCCGGCTGCCAAGCCGGCTCAGCAATGAGGGGGCGCCCTCACCCTTGCGGGTGGGGGGACGGCTGCGACTCTTCTCCCAGGTCTGGGATCAAGAGGTCTCGGACCGATGGATCCGGGAAGTGGTGTCTTCCGGTTACAAGCTGGAGTTCGAGCTTCGCCCCCCTTCCAGATTTTTCAGGTCTCAGATGCCTTCGGAACCTCTAGCGGCACAGGGGCTCCTGTTGGCAGTGCAGAACCTTCTGGACATGGCTGTCATTTGCCCAGTGCCCCCTTCGGATCGGGGCAGGGGTTTTTATTCCAATCTGTTCACGGTACCCAAGAAGGACGGATCGGTCCGACCCATCTTGGATCTGAAGTTTCTCAACAGGTTCATCCGGCCACGGAAATTCCGCATAGAAACGCTGCGTTCGGCCATTCACTCTCTTCGTCAGGATCGCCATTTTCAGTTTGTGGCACTCCCCTTCGTTCTCACCTCGGCTCCTCGGGTGTTCACCAAGGTGCTAGCGGGGGTGATGGCTCTGCTGAGGGTTCAGGGTATCCGCATTGTGCCCTATTTGGACGATCTTCTGATCATGGCCTCCTCTTTCAACCAAGCGGAGTTGGACACCAGAATGGTGGTGTCCACCCTGGAGAGGTTCGGTTGGGTGGTCAACCACCCCAAGTCTTCTCTTTCTCCGTCCAGAGTAGTGACCTTTCTGGGAATGTCTCTGGACACTTCGCAGGCCAGGGTGTTTCTGCCCCAGGCCAAGATTCTTTTGATTCAGGAATTAGTTCGGCTTCTCTTGTCGCTCCCTCGTCCGGCCATCCGGCTAGGGATGAGGCTGGTGGGGTTAATGGTGGCCTCATTCGAAGCAGTTCCCTTTGCGCAGTTTCATACAAGGACGCTTCAGCTTCATCTGTTGAAGGTTTGGGACAAGTCCCCTCTATCGTTGGATCAGTCCTTCCTGATGACTCCTCGAGTTCGTCGATCCCTGCAATGGTGGCTGGGGTCGGTCAATCTGTTGAAGGGCAGATCTTTTCTGGCCCCGTGTTGGGAAACAGTCACCACGGATGCCAGTCTGTCAGGTTGGGGGGGTGTTTGGAAGGACCTCCAGTTCCAGGGTCTGTGGGGCCCGCAGGAGGCTCACGAGCCCATCAATGTTCTGGAATTGAGAGCCATCAGGTTGGTTCTGTTTCGATTGACTCATCAGTTGCGGGGCCTGCCTGTTCAGGTCCGGTCGGACAACCGGACGGCGGTTGCTTACATCAATCACCAGGGGGGGACTCGCAGCAGGAGTGCCCTCAGGGAAGTGTCTTTGATTCTGGACTGGGCGGAGAGCCACGTCCCGTGTATCTCAGCAGTCTACATTCCGGGAGTGGAGGACACGGAGGCGGACTCGCTGAGCAGGGCCTCCTCTCGTCAGGGGGAGTGATCTCTCAGTCCCAAGGTGTTTCGTTCGATCTGTCTCAGGTGGGGGTGCCCAGCGGTGGACCTCTTTGCCTCTCGTCACAATCACAAGCTTCCAGTCTTTGTGTCTCTCTCGCAAGATCCTCTGGCTCTGGCAGTGGATGCCATGTCTCTGAACTGGAGGGATCTGGGGTTTCTTTACCTGTTCCCTCCGTTTCCAATGGTAGCCAGAGTGGTGCGCAAGCTGGCCCTGGAGGGCGCGTCGGCGATTCTGGTGGCACCAAGGTGGCCAAGGCAGGTTTGGTTCGCAGACCTGGTAAGACTGGCAGAGGATCAGTTCGTTCTGCCTCTACTGCCGGACCTGCTCACTCAGGGTCGGCTGCGCTATCCCAATTTACCTTCGCTGGCTTTGACGGCGTGGCTGCTGAAACCGCCATCTTGAAGGAGGAGGGTCTTTCTGACGCGGTGGTTCAGACTCTTATTAGCGCCAGGAAGCGCTCTTCCTCTACTATTTACTATAGGACTTGGAGGTCCTATATTGACTGGTGTGAAAGTAGGTCTTTCTCTTGTCGGGAGTTCTCCATTTCCAGAATTCTGGAGTTTCTTCAACATGGTCTGGATCTGGGGCTTCAACTTAGTACCTTGAAGGGGCAGGTTTCTGCCCTGGCGGTGTTCTTTCAAAGGTCCTTTGCACTTCATCCCTTAGTCAAGACCTTTTTCCAGGGAGTTACGCATGTACGGCCTCCTAGGAAGCCTTTTGTTCCAGTTTGGGATTTGAACCTGGTTCTTTCTGCTCTTCAGGGTCCTCCGTTTGAGCCCTTGAATGAGGTTGCTTTGTCTTCTCTTACTCAAAAGGTGGCCTTTTTGGTGGCTATCACTTCGGTTAGGCGTGTTTCTGAGTTGGCAGCTTTATCCATTAAAGCTCCGTACTTTGAAAGGCACCAGGACAAGGTTGTCTTTCGTTTCAAGCCGGATTTTCTTCCTAAGGTGGTCTCTGCCTTTCATCTGAATCAGGATATTGTTCTGCCTTCTCTATGTCCTAATCCCAGCAATGACAAGGAAAGGGCACTGCATTCCTTGGATGTGGTTCGTGTTGTGAAGTATTATCTGGTGGTTACGTCTTCCTTTCGTAAGACTGATGCCTTTTTTGTGGTGCCCTTTGGACCTAGGAAAGGTTTGGCTCCTGCCAAATCTTCCATTAGTAAATGGATTCGTCAGGCCATCATTGGGGCCTATTCTACCAAGGGGAGGAGTCCCCCTTTTCGTGTTACTGCTCATTCTACTCGTGCGGTTGGAGCGTCCTGGGCTTTCCAGCACCAGGCCTCTGTTGAGCAAGTTTGTAAGGCCGCTACTTGGTCCTCTGTTCACACTTTTTCCAAGTTTTACAAGGTTGATGTTCGGGCCTCAGCGGATGCTGTTTTTGGCCGCAAAGTTCTTCAAGCTGTTGTGGTTTGAGTTGTGCATTGTTGCCTTGTTTTGGATCCCCGCCCTTTTTATGGACACTGCTATTGGATGTCCCACATGTTATGGATATCTTGAAGCGGGGTGTGTGACATACTTAGAATAATACCATTTTGTGAAATACTCACCTGTAAAATGGGTATTATAAGTATGTCACACACCCCGCTTCACCCGCCGTTCTTGTATTCAGGATCCTTTATTTTGTGAACTTTGCGTGGTTATGACTTATATTTGCCTCTTCCTGGTCCCTTACCTTACTGCTTCTATATACTGGGTGATGAGTGGGAGGTCCCAGGTATTTATGGATCAGGGAGGGGCTTTCTTTTTTGCTATCATCTCTGCAGGAACGCCCCTTCAGGTCGGTATTACCACATGTTATGGATATCTTGAAGCGGGGTGTGTGACATACTTATAATACCCATTTTACAGGTGAGTATTTCACAAAATGGTATTTTTGTATTGCCTTTTTTTTTTAACAGTTTTTTGGTAAAAAAATGTTTACAATACAAACTTTTTAGGTTTTTTTAAAAAAAAAGTTAAAAATGTAACAAATATAATTTAATATTTAAAAACAGTTGAAAAACTATATACAAAACAATGGCAGGCCCCAGATAATTATTAGCAAAATTAACAAACCAAATAACTTGTTTCTGTGTCATTTTACTTTCAGCATACATTCATTAAGGGTCGATTACCACAAAACGAAGGCAAAACCCAAAATATCGATTATGAAGAATCACAAGACCGCGAAGTGATTAAGGTAAGCATTAAGTGCACCAATGGAAGAATGATACCGCAAAGTGATTTAGGTAAGCATTGTAGCAGAAGTGAGTGAACAAAATATGTAGATGAGCACATTAATGAGTTAATTTTGTAGTGCGCAGGCGTAAGGTCGTAACGATTTTCGTCTGGACGTTTATGGAAAAAGGAATTCAGAATCTAACGGGAAACGTAAATCATTTGTTCGAGGCGATGATGGAAAAAGGCCAAAAACAGAAGCCTACGTTGTTTCATGAGTAAACGAAAAACGAAAGGCTGAAAAATGACATTCTCGTTGGCATACGAACGGACGAAGACTTTACTGAAGGCTTGCGATGCATGCTTAGAATCACGCGTACACTCATACGCGAGCGGGAAATTGTAAAAAAAAAAAAACAGATCGACACAAAAACTAAAGTCTTTTTATGTCTCTCTGAATCAACCCTAATGTCCTGAAGCCAGAACTATTGAAGTTATTTAGTCTTAGTGAACAAACATAGGGATAATGCATCGGACAGCCCAGGACAGCCAGCAGGAAATATACTTATATTTTGTATGCTTTTTAAATAAAAATATATTTAAGAAACCTAACAAAATGTATTTTAATTGTGTGTCTGTGACAGATTGTAGACCTCACTGTAAGCATCCATACAGAGAGGTCCATAAAACTGACACTTGTGGCGTGGGAATAGAATACATTCATTTTAAAATTATATGAAATTGTTTTGATTTGTCATTGGAAAGACCATTAAATAAACGCACATTCCGTGTTGGCTGCCAAGAACTATAGAAGTTGTTAACCTTGCATTGTATGCAAAAATATTCCATATAAATGTACTATATTTTCATATAATATAGTGTTTTGTATACAGTTCACATGTATAACTTCCATCTTTAAATGCTTCCTTAAAACAGGAGATTAAATGTATTATATATTCCCAAACTGACTGTAATATTTCTTAGAAGTAATTCCCATTTTAGTTTCTTGGAAGAAAAATAATTATAAGATAACACTGCTTACAAGCTGTCTACTTGTGTGGTAGATGTATCCGTTTACAGGCAATTATTCATTCTCCTATCTCCGCTTCTTCATAAGACATAAGTGTTATTATCTTTATATTCTACTGCTATAGGTTTAGACAGAAGAGAACAAAAATAAGCAAAAAAAAAAAAATCATTATTAGTTTACAAGTACAACGTTGCCCACGTCTAACACAATACGGATTACTGCGGTAGGGGTAAGTGGGGCTCCAGTGGCATGCCTCCTACATCTGTGTAAGTGATAGAAGCGCTCTCTCTTGATTTACTTGTCTATGGCCCATGCTGGCCTCCTGGTGCAGTGGAAGCCAACACCATCTCACACTCTCACACAGTTTTGGATGGGTTACAAGGAAATCCCCCAGGAGCACAATCGAGGACCTTTATAACTAAAACCTGTAATATGTATATCCAAAACCCCCAGAAATTACAGTGTAGTGTAATGTTTATTCAAAGTATGTTACACACCCCGCTTCCAATATTCATGACATATGGATTATAACCAGTAGAGGGCGAACTTCTGCAGAGATGACAGGAAAAAAGAGAGCCCCTCCCAGTCCATAAATACCTGGGACCTCCCACACATTACCCAGTAATCGTCTCTGCAGACGGCAAGCAAGTCAGAAGATGGCTGCCTCCTTCCTTACAGGTAAGACGGGTTTGCACCCGGCCATTTTGGCCCTATTTCTGCCCGGACCTGAATTAAATTTGGGTGGTAGGCTACACCTTAGCAGGTATCATAATAGGAGCCATGCTCCTCCGTGAGACCCCATTTTAGGGGGTAGGTGGTTACCAGGTTTGGTGATCCTGGTTTAGGTTGCCCTGTCCCTGTTATCCCTTCACTACCTTGTAGCCTGGGATCCCCCCTTTCTGTGTCTCCCTGTTTCCCGCAACTGGGGGGGGGGGGGCGGCCCCTTATCCCTTTGGTTGTTTGTTTTACTGTTATGTGTGCAGGTTGTGTGTGTGCTTGTGCTGTGGTCTGCTTACTGCGGCCCTGCTTTGCTGGCCGCCCATTAGTCTCCGTTTTTGGCGGGGGAAGCTTCTCATCCTCAGTTCCGTGAGGGCAGGGGGCGGGGCCGGACGCGCCCGCGGCGGCCCGCCCCCTGTCTCTGGCGCCATTTGCGGCGCCCAGCTATTTGCTGGGAACCGCGTTGCTTGTACTGGATGGGAAGGGGGCAGGCGCGGCGCGCGATCCGCGCTGGTCCGCCCTTCTTCCTCTTATCCTCTCGCTGCTGTGGCCGACGCCATTACCTTGGGCTGTGAGTGCCCTGCGGGGCTGCTTTTTTCTTTATTACTTGTGTTTGAACAATGTGATTTCTCTCCTCATTCTATGTGCGGTGAGGCTATGGTATTATGTGGTACACATTGTAATATATATATATTTAGCCCTGGTGTTTGCATGTATGGCCTTAGGATTGTTATGTGCCTTTCTTGGCATAAATTGGGGTCTTACAAATTCTCCCACTCGGGACTTAAAGGGACATCCCGGGTAGCTTAATTAGCTTAATTCCCTCTGGTCCTTGCGACTACTGTTAAAATCACCATATGGAGGCTTCCCAGGATACCGGGCTCGGGCTCCCTTCGGGGCAATCCCGGCTGTGTGTGGGTTGTGGGGTATCCCTTACGGGGGATAATGTACTGGTTTGCATACCATGTACTCAGCAAGCCATAACGCGGCAGTCGAGGTCCCAGGCGTCTGGGTCTGTGCCGCCGGTCTCGTCACCTACTCCACCCCGCCTGATCCGTACCCCAAGTGACACTGTCATTAGCGAGGAGTCGCAATCTGATGTATGTGCTAGATTGGCCAACATCAAGAAATTCGAGGATTCTGGCCCACTTATTTGAGGTACTGGCTATTTCTCCTCCGGCGGAGTCCCTTCCGCAGAAGGGGGAATTTTTTGGGACCTCTAAGCCTAGATTGGAGTTCCCAATTCGGAAGCATTTCGATAATCTGATACTTAAAGAATGGGAAAGGCCTAATCGGCTTCCCGGTGTTCCTCAGGGATGGGATAGTAAGTATGCCTTTCCGGTGGACACGGTGAAGCGCTAGTCGTCCCCTCCCGAAGTCGATGCGCCCGTTCTGGGGTTGTCCAACACATCTGTTGTGCACTCTCTGGACGCCACCACGCTATAGGATGGTGAGGACCGAAGTATTGATCAAATGGCATGTTATGCCTTTGCCAGCGTGGGTTCGGCCTTGCGGCCTGTGTGTTTGTGCTTCAGCGCTCACGGCTGTGGCTACCAGGTCTGTGATTAGGGGCCTTTTGAGTGGTTCCCAGCTTAGCCCAGCCAGTGATGAATTTGCTGCACTTACGCGGTTTGAATTGTTAATGACTTTTGTCTTATCTGCCTTGGATGACACAATATGTATGTGTAGTAGAACCTCGGCGTTGCTGGTGGCTATTCGCCGATCGGTCTAGTTGCGCCAGTGGGCGGCCGACATTGCGGCTAAGAAGTCGCTTACAGGGCTACCCTTCCTGGGTACGCGGCTGTTTAGAGATAAGTTGGATTCGGTAGCGAAAAAGGAAAGCTACCACAACGCAAGAGGCAGCGTCGCTCCTTTCGGGGGGCAGGCTCCTTTAATCCTTCCTTTCGTGGTGCCAGAGCAGGCAGAGGAGCTGCCTACTCTACCTTCAGAGGTGACTCCTGGGGCAGAGGCAGAGGACGTGCCCGTCCTGGTCCTGCCTGGGGTTCCAAGGCCGCTGCCAAGCCAGCTCAGCAATGAGGGGGCGCCCTCACCCTTGCGGGTGGAGGGACGGCTGCGGCACTTCATCCAGGTCTGGGCCCAGGAGGTCACAGATAAATGGATCTTGGAAGTGGTCTCTTCCGGGTACAAACTGGAGTTTGAGTACCGGCCTCCTCCCAGATTCCTCAGTTCTCGGGTTCCCTCGGACCCCCGGGCTGCGCAGGGGCTCCTGTGGGCAGTGCAGAATCTTTTGGATATGGAAGTCCATATGCACTGTGCCTTTCTCAGAGAGAGGCCTGTGCTATTACTCCAACCTTTTCACGGTTCCCAAAGAGGATGGCTCCATGAGACCCATTCTGGATTTGAAGCTTCTCAACAGGTTCATCAGAACCAAGAAGTTCCGCATGGAGACCTTGCGCTCAGTCATCAACTTCCTTCATCAGGGGGATTTCATGACGTCCATAGACATCAAGGATGCTTACCTTCATGTACTGATTTTCCCAGGACACCAGAGATTTCTCAGGTTTGCGGTGGGAGGTCAGCATTTTCAGTTTGTGGCTCCTCCGTTGGGGTTCACCAAGGTGCTGGTGGGTTTAATGGCCCTTCTCAGAGCCCAGGGCGTTTGCATTGTGCCGTATCTGGACGACCGTCTCATTACGGCTTCCTCTCTCTGACAGGCGGAGCTAGACACCAGGATGGTGGTGACTACGCTGGAGAGGTTCGGCTGGGTGATCAACCACCCCAAGTCTTCTCTTTCCCCGTCAAGGGAGATTTCATTTCTGGGCATGAATCTGGATACCATTTGGACCAGGGTGTTCTTGCCTCTGTTGACAGTGCAGATGATTCAGGACCTGATCCGTCGTCTTCTTCAAACCCGTGCCCGTCTATCCGGCTAGGGATGAGGCTGGTGGGGTTGATGGTGGCTTCCTTCGAGGCAGTTTCCTTTGCTCAGTTTCACATGAGGTCGCTCCAGCCCCATCTACTGTTGGCTTGGGACAGATGTCCGCTGTCATTGGATCAGTCATTCCGGATGTCTCCCCTGGTTCGGCAGTCTCTTCAGTGGTGGCTGGAACCAAGGAATCTTCTGAGGGGCAGGTCTTTTCTGACCCTTTGTTGGGAGACGGTCACCACGGATGCCAACCTGTCGGGCTGGGTGGGTTTCTGGAAGGAACATCAGTTCCAAGGGCTGTGGGGTCCTCGGGTGGCCCACACCCCCATCAATGTCTTGGAGTTGAGAGCTATTCGGTTGGTGCTGTCATGCTTGACGCATCCCCTCCAGGTTCGTTCGGACAATCGGACTGCGGTCTCTTACACCAATTCACCAAAAAGGAACTCACAGCTGGAGTGCCTTCAGGGAAGTTTCTCTGATTCTTGCATGGGCAGGGAGCATTCCGGGAGTGGAAAACATGGAGGCGGATTCCCTGAGCAGGGGATCCTCTTGCCGAGGAGAATGGTCTCTCGACCACAAGGTATTCCGGTCTCTCTGTCACAAGTGGGGGATTCCGGAGGTGGATCTTTTTGCCCCGCGTCACAATCACAAGCTTCCTGCATTTGTGTCTCTGTCTCAGGATCCTCTGGCCCTGGCAGCGGACGCCATGTCTCTTGCCTGGAGGGATCTGGGGTTTTCCTGTACCGGTTTCCCCCTTCTCCATGGTAGACGGGGTGGTGTGCAAGCTGTCCCAAGAGGGTGCGCCAGCAATTCTGGTGGCCCTATGGTGGCCAAGACAGTTTTGGTTCGCTGACGTTGTACGGCTGGCAGTAGATCAGTACAGATTGCCTCTTTTTCCGGATCTGATCACTTAAGGTCAACTTCGTTACCCCAATTTGCAATCGCTGGCTTTGACGGCTTGACTGCTGAAACCTCCATTCTAAAGGAAGGTTTGTCTGATGCTGTGGTTCAGACACTTGTCAGGGCTAGTAAGAGATCTTCCTCTAACATCTACTACAGGACTTGGAGGTCCTATATTGATTGGTGTGAGGCTAGGGCCTTGCCTTGCAGGGTGTTTTTCGATTCCTAGAATTTTGGATTTTCTTCAACATGGTCTGGACTTGGGGTTCCAGCTTAGTACCTTGAAAGGGCAGGTCTCTGCCTTCGTGGTCTTCTTTCATAGGTCCTTTGCTCTTCATCCTTTTGGTTAAGACCTTTTTTCCAGGGGGTCACTCATGTGCGGCCCCCTCGAAAGCCTTGTTGCCTGTTTGGGATTTACATTTGGTTCTGTTGGCCCTCCAGGGGCCTCCCTTTGAGCCGGTGCAGCATGTTGCATTTTCTTTGCTCACTCAAAAGGTTGCCTTTCTTGGGGCTATTACCTCTGTTAGACGTGTCTCTGAGTTGGCGGCTCTGTCGATTCAGGCTCCTTACTTTGAAAGACACCAGGACAAGGTGGTCTTTCGCTTTAAGCCAGATTTCCTTCCTAAGGTGGTTTCTGCCTTCCATCTCAATCAGGATGTGGTTCTCCCTTCCTTGTGTCCTAAGCCTAGCAATGACAAGGAGGGGGTTCTGCACTCTTTGGCTTTGGTTCATTGTTTGATGTACTATTTGGTGGCTGCTTCTCCCTTTTGTAAGACGGACGCCTTGTTCGTGGTGCCCTCCGGGCCCAGGAAGGGTTTGGCGCCCGCCAAGTCTACCATTAGTAAATGGATACGTCAGGCCATTGTTGGGGCCTATTCTGCCAATCGGAAGGTTCCCCCTTTTCATATCACTGCTCATTCTACTCGGGCTGTTGGGGCTTCTTGGGCTTTTTAGCACCAGGCCTCTGTTGAACAAGTTGGTAAGGCTGTTACCTGGTCTTCTGTTCATACTTTTTCCAAGTTTTATAAGGTTGATGTGCGGGCCTCAGTGGATGCTGTTTTTGGCCGCAAGGTTCTGCAAGCTGCAGTGGTTTAAATTTGTGCGTTATTGCCTTTTTGGGATCCCCACCCTTGTTGGACACTGCTATTGGATGTCCCATATGTCATGAATATTGGAAGCGGGGTGTGTGACATACTTGGAATAATACCCATTTTACAGGTGAGTAATCACAAAATGATATTATAAGTATGTCACATACCCCGCTTCATCCCGCCCTTATTGTATTCTGGATCCTTTATATGGTGAACCTTTTTATTGTTAATATTTTTGTATTTGGCTCTTCCTGGTCCCCTTACTGCTTTACTATACTGGGCAATGTGTGGGAGGTCCCAGGTATTTATGGACTGGGAGGGGCTCTTTTTTTTTTTTTTTTCCTGTCATCTCTGCAGAAGTTCGCCCTCTACTGGTTATAACCCATATGTCATGAATATTGGAAGCGGGGTGTGTGACATACTTATAATACCCATTTTACAGGTGAGTAATCACAAAATGTTATTTTTTGCCTGGGCTCTGGCAGTAGCAATACTTGAATCATAGAGCCTTATTTTAAGAAGTGTGTTTAACATACGGCCTAATTTTGAGCGCCTGCATCTATTTTTTTTTTTAAAGTTTCTTTTTATTGCAGTTCAACAAACATCAAACACAAATACAAGTCACATATCACATTAAGATGCCGCAGGCACCCAGTACAGTTGCATAGTTTCAATAAACATTTAGACACGACAACCATTCACTCAACACACATACATACATTTGGACTCGGATGTCTAGTTAATTATTCACCGGGATGGGAGGACCGGTCGGGGAGTCACATCTCCAGGATGCTTCTCCCGTCTCCCTAAATCCACTTTAACTCGCTCAATGATTCAGCCTACTATAGGTGAGCAGCCTCGCCCCTTAAGTAGACCCTTCCCCTCTCTAATCGGCCTCCGAAGCAGTGTCCTGACTCTGCAGCCAGGGACCCCATACCTTCTCAAACTTATCGGGCACCCCTCGAGCCGTGTATGTCAGTTTGTACATAGTGAGTTTCTGGTTTACCAGAGCCCTCCACGCCTGTACGGATGGTTTAGCCGGGTGTTTCCAATTAAGCAGAACACATTTCCTGGCATAAAAGAGCAGCAGCCTAAATAATAATTTCAGCGGCCCCGACAGCGATCGTGATTCGACCACCCCCAGAAGACATAGGGAAATCGAGCCAGTGATCCGAATGCCCACCACTCTACCAATCAAATCCATCACCTCTCCCCAATATCTCACCAGGACTTCATAGGACCAGGTCATATGTTCCCATGTACCAGTCTCCCTCTCACACCTGGGACATAAATCATTAGCCAGTAATCCCATCTTATGCAGCCGTATCGGCGTGATGTAGGCTTGATGTATCCATTTGGTCTGGATAAATCTGTCTCTGGCTTCTATGACCGAAGAGTGTAAGTTATCTAGGATTTCTTCCCAGTCATCCCGGTCCAAAGTTTGGTCCAGGGTCCGCCACCTGCTTTCAACCTTCCCCCTGGGGGATTCCAGCCCAGCAACCAGGCACCTATACAATGTAGAGACCGGTTTCCCCAAGTCCGTCCCTCTCACCGCATTCTCCACCTGGGACACCGAAAAATTCGGACTGTCCCTGCAGAATTGAGTTTGCAGAGCGTGCCTGAGTTGCAGGTAGCGAAAGAAATCCCGGTGAGAAGCCCGAAAGGTCTCCCTAACCTGATCAAACGATATAAGCACTCCATCCCTGTACACCTGGCCCAGCGTCCGGAGGCCCCTTCCATCCCAAAACTGCGGATCCTGCATTGAAACCAACTCAGGGAGCTTGGGGTTGTTCCAGAGAGGAGCAAAGGGGGACCAATGCTGGGCCTCGTCCGGCTTCCTGTTCAACTTGGCTACCCTTTCCCATATGTTACACACTGCCCTCATACAGCCGGTTGCCTCTCGGACCCCCCGGACCCCCCTATACACCAAGAGGGATAGTTTCTCAGGGGAACCCAGCACCGCCACCTCCAGACCTACCACCGGGTTGTTTTGCGGCTGACAGAGCCACCAGTGCACAAACAGGAGCTGCGTAGAATAAAAATACAATTGCATGTGCGGGACCGCTAGACCCCCTCCGCCACTTGTGCTTTCATTATTTGTCTGTTAAGCCTAGGTGGAGACTGCCCCCAAATAAAGCCAAACCGAATTGAATCCAACGTCTTAAAGTGGGAGACGGGCAGCAACACTGGCGAGGCCTGATAAATATACAGAAATTTTGGAAGGAATATCATTTTGTATATATTAATTCTGCCCATGACTGACAGGGGCAGGTTCGCCCACTGAGCAACCCGCTGCCTTAGTCTTGACACTACAGGGGAAATATTCAAAGATATGAACTCACTTGGTTGCTTACTAATCATAATCCCCAAGTATTTAAATTGTTGGACTATTTTTAATTGAGACCTCGGGGAGATGTCGGGGGGAACAGGCTCATCCACTAACATTAGACTGGATTTGTCCCAGTTAATCCTCAGTCCAGAGAACTTCCCAAACACTCCGATAGTATCCAGAGCTGCGTCCAGACACTTATGGCCATCCGCAAGGTACAGCAGTGTGTCGTCTGCATAGAGGGATATCTTCCTCCACTGCTCCCAGCTTCCATCCAGAGATACTTGGGGAGTTCCTGACAATGATCGCCAAAGGTTCGATAGCTAAAGCAAAAAGCAATGGCGATAATGGACACCCCTGTCTTGTCCCCCTATGCAAGGCAAATGAATTAGAGTAACACCCATTAACCCGTATCCGGGCAGTTGGCTGTTCATATAATAATTTGATATATGTAATAAAGCTAGCAGGAAGTCCAAATCTTTCTAAACTGCCCAGAGATACTCCCATTCCACCGAGTCGAAGGCTTTCTCATTATCTAATGATATAACCACCCGTTTCCCATGGTTATCATGTATAATTTGGAGGTTGGACATCAGTCTGCGGAGGTTCTCACACGTGGTACGCCCTGGCATAAACCCTGATTGATCTGGCCCGATCAAATGTAGGATAACTTTGTTTAGCCTAGTGGCCAGTATCTTGGCTAATATTTTAGCATCTTGGTTCAATAGGGATATGGGTCGGTAGGACGCACAGGAGTCAGGGGGTCTCCCTTCCTTATAAATGAGGACCACATGCGCCTCATGAAAAGAGGTCGGAACGCACTCACTTTCAAGCGCTTGTTTCAGCACTTCCCACAGCTTGGGGGTTACCCGTTCAAGGTCCTGTTTATACCACTCGGCCGGCATCCCATCAGGTCCTGGCGCCTTCCTGCTAGAAAGCATCCTAATTGCGCCAGAGACCTCATCCATGGTGATAGGAGAGTTCAAAGCCTCCTGATCTTCCACAGTCAGCCTCGGAAAGACTATCTGGTCCAAATAGTTACCCAGCTCAGTCGTCCCATAGCTCGCCCTCGAGGAATACAAGGCCGAGTAGTACTCCAGAAACCTCTGGGCTATCTCCTCCCCCCCCCCGCTACCCTCGTCCCATTATCCAGGATTTCAGCAATGTAGTTGGGTTGGCTTTCGGCTCTCGACAGGTAGGCCAGGGTCTTGCCGTTCTTATCCCCTTTATCAAAGATTGTTGCCTGCTTATATAGCAGTGATTTCCTAACCGAGTCAGTCAGAAGCAGATTATATTCCCTCTTTAGTGCCAACAGTGTTGAATGGTCTCCGCTATCCGAGTTTGCTCTCAAGATCTGCCACTTCCCTCCCTTTCTTCCTCCGAGCCGCAGCGATAGCGCTAATGGCCGCCCCTCTGGTAACAGCTTTGAAGGCATCCCATCTAACTTCCAAAGACGTCTCCACCGTATTGCAACCCCAGAACGCCTCGGTAGAGGATTTCAGACTACTCTTAATGTCGGGGGCTTCCAACCATAGAGGGTTCAGGTTCCATCCCACCCAATTCTCCCGCCTCAGTGACAAACCAGCTGTGATCAGTAAGGGTGAGTGGTCCGAGATCCCTCTCGGGAGATAACTACAGGTCGCCACCTTAGTTAGAAATTCAGGCGAGGAGAACGCAAGGTCAATTCTGGACAGGGACTTGTGTGTAACCGAGTGGCAGGAGAACGCCCTGTCGGTGGGGTGCTTCCACCTCCAAAGCTCCTGCAGCCCCAGCGTCTCCGCCCAATTCGCCAGTTGGGTCTTGGGGCCTGGATTTTTACTCAGCCTGTCCAGCGCCGAATCCATAACCATATTAAAGTCGCCTAACAACAGTATCGGGGCTGGGGGGGTAGGAGAGTACTTTCTCCATTATTTTATCTAGAATCTTAGCAGAAAATGGTGGAGGGACATACACCCCGACTATTATCATAACAGTATCCATTAGTTTGGCATGAAGAATAACATAACAACCCTCTTGGTCAACATGCACTGAGAACAACATAAACGGGGTACCCTTAGAAATCAACACTGATACTCCTCTTGAGTAGGCTGAGAATGGGGCATGAAAGGAGCTCTGGATCCACGGCCTCTTCAATGCCAACACCCTCTGGCCCACTAGGTGGGTCTCCTGGAGAATGACTACGTTCGGTTTGTACTTCTTGACAAACTGAAGGACGGTGGCCCTTTTTGATCTTATCGTTAAGCCCCCGGACGTTCCAGGAGAGAAATTTACACTCACCCATTATTACTGCGTAAAGTGTTACTATCAAAGGCCTCCTCCCTGCGGACCTCCCTCCCCTCCAGAGATCTTCCTATTACTCGAGTCCAGCAATCATACATCGCAGTCATACCCACACACAGACAACAACTAACAAAACAGATAATACAACAGTTTAACTGTAACCCTCTCCCGAGTCCACCCCCCACCCCGCTCCACCACCCCCCAACCTTGGCGAGCATCATATCCCCAAAGTAACACAACACTGGTTTAACTATGTGCAATTGGGGTGCGCAGGCCCGCTGCCTAGGGGTCTGCAAAATCAGGCTTGCTGAACAGATACGGGTCAGCGGATTATCCGCCACGGGTTCCCAGAGCTAGCGAGAGGGAATCAGGGGAGGTGGAAGGGGGGATTCTAAGTGGGGCTCTCAGACCTCAATAGCGAGGGCTATGGGAGGCAAGTAGAGGAGGGCAGTGGGGGGGGGGAGGGGGGGAGAAGGGGCAAAGGATGGGCATTAGGTGGGAAGGGGATGGAAGGACAGCACCTGTCGCGCCCTGGGAATCCGGAGCCAAAGGCTCCCCTGTAACAACTGCTAACAGGATACACTGGCTAATTAGGCATCACCAGAAACGCTACTTCATTAACTTTAAACAAGGTACATAACAAAGCACCACCTCGGGCTCCACCAGAGCGCCCATCAGCGGGGCTCCCGGGAGAGCAGCGGAGGCGGACCACCGGCGCTGGCCGAACAAGGGGGAAGAAAACAGGTCAAAGCAATGGCTGGACTATTCTCTCCGAACAGAGCCCAGTTCATCAGGCCCCTGGCAGAGAGTCGGACGACGTGAAGAATTTAAAGGACTCTCCATCCTGGACCCGCAGTCGCGCCGGGAACAGCATGGCGTATTTAATCTTTTTCTTTCTGAGCCGTTCTCTAACACCGTTGAATGAGCGCCGCAATTTCTGGACTTCCGATGTGAAATCTGGGTAGAAAGACAGCCGGGCGTTCTCATAAGATACCGCGCCTTTCGTCCTGGCCGCGGCGAGTATAGCGTCTCTGTTCTTATAGTGGAGGACTTTAAATATAAATGGTCCGGGCGGGGGGGATCTCAGCGGGATTCTATGTGCGCTCTCTATTGTGAAAAATTTGGTCAGGTTCCTGGGCGCCAGGGTATCCCTTATGAGGTTTTCAGCAAACTCCTCCGGGGAGGAGCCCTCCGATTTTTGGGCAGTCCCAGTATTCTAACATTATTTCTCCTATTCCTGTTTTCAGAGTCCTCGGCCCGTCCCAATAGTACAGTCACCTGTCTTCGTAAGGTTGCCAGCTCCCCCGCCTGCACAGACAAGCGATCCTCCGTCTCCCCAATTCTCCTTTCATTCTCCCCTGTACGGTCCCGAATCTTATCCAGGTCGTGACGAAAATAGTTGAATTGCTCCTGAAGAGTATCAAATTTAGTTGTAAGGGCGTTTTGACAAGAGGCTATGGCAGCCATGATCGCTGCTGTGTCCGGATTAGAGGGCCCCGGCCCGGCTACTCCTGGAGTTTCCATTGTTTGCGTGCTGCAACTGACCACTGTGGATTTACGCTTCCTATTGCCTGACATGCGTAAGAAGAAAGGCGTACAGGGTTCAAGGTGCTTGTCTTTGCAGTGTCCCAATGCCGGGCTCCAGAAGCCCGCAGATATGAGATTTAAAGAGCTTGTTTTGCGATACTCAGATACAGGGTTCGAGGAGTACCCAGCTGCTGCACAGAGAGAAGGTTCAGGGATCTAGTTTAGCTGCTCCGAAGCAGGGTTGAAGGGGCTCTCAGGTGCTATACCGATATGATTCAAGAAGGTTGTTTTGCGGCACTGGCATAGAGTTCAAGAAGCACCCAGACACTGCACTGGGACAGGGTTTTTGGAGCTTATTTCACGGCACTGTTATGGGGTTCAAGGGAGTTCCTTGCTGCTGCACAGATATGGGGCTCCCGGAGCTTGTCCGCGGCACCGATATAGGGTTCAGGAGGGTACTCTGATGCTGCACAGATATAGGGTTCAAGGAGCTTGTTTTGTTATCCGGCGCTAATATAGGGTTCAAGAAGCGCTTCAAATGCTATGCAGAGGTAGGGTTCACGGGGGCTTATGCCTCGGCAGATATATAAGATTCAAGGAGCCCTCAAGTACTGCACAGATATAGGGTTCAAGGAGCTTGTTTTGCGGTATAGATACAGATGTAGGGTTGAAGGGGCTCATGGATGCTGCAAAGATATAGGGATCAAGGAGTACTCAGAAACTGCACAGATCTAGGATTCAAGGGACTTGTTTAGCGACACAGATATAGGGTTCAAGGAGCTCTCAGACACCATACAGATATAGGGCTCAGGGAGCTTGTTTAGCGGCACAGATATAGAGTTGAAGGAGCTCTCAGATGCTGCACAACTACAGGTCCCAGGGGAGCCGGTTCAGCGGCACAGATATGTGGATCAAAGAAGCTTTCAGGTGCTGAGGTGATATAGAGCTCAGGGTAACCGTGAGCGCCGCACAAATTGGGGATTTCAAGGAGCACAGGTATGTGGGTCGGAGTGTATCCCGTCGCCGCCCGGGGGCGGGGGGACCCGTAGGTACTGTCCCAAATATTAACTCCCAGGATACTTGCTGCTGCTGCCCGATCGTCGAGGATCTATGGTGTGGAGATCGCAGAGAGCCCAGCCGCCACTCAGCGCCCCAAAAATCCACCTCCGCGCTGCCCCCCTATGTGGCCAGGGGATTAACTACTGCACCAATTCGCCCGGGGGGGCTGGGGAGCCCACCTCAGCTGCTCCAATATAGGATTGAGGGGCCGCTCACTTTCAGGGGGGGACTTATTTCCCCTTCTCTGGCTGCCTGTGCTTCACAATGAGGGGGTACAGCAGCAGGAGCTGCCCAGGATGTGAAGGTATGACTGGTGTTGACAGTGAAAGTCTCAGCGGCAGCCGCAGCTTCCCGCCACCGCTCCAAAATGGCGCCGGCCTCTCCCCTGGTTTTCGCGCCAAACCGCGGCCTGTCGGGCCGGGAGACACCCAGCGCTCCGGGGGGGGGGGGGAGGAATCCCCAGCTATCACCGCCGCCGCCCGGGCCACACAAGGAATGGCTCACCTCCGCCGTCGGCCTCCCTGCTCAGAGTGGGGCCGCCCGCCTCCTCCACCGGGCGACCGCCGCCGGCAGCTCTGCGGGAATATGCCCGCGCGAGCTCCGGACACCCCTCCGCACTCCTCACCGCCGCCCAGGTCTCCTAGGGGTCGACGTCTCGCTCACCGCCACAGTCCGGTCGCCACACGATGGGGCCGCACGCTCCTCCACACGCTCCGGATCACACAGGCCGCCAGCTACACTTAAGGGCCGCCTCCGCCGCCGCGCAGCCACAGGATCTCCCGGCCACAGGCACGATCCTCCAGCCCAGGTGAGTGAGAATGAGGTCTCTGGATGCGCTCAAACCAGCCCAGAAGGCAATAAATCAGGATCATCTCCAGGAGCCCCTAGCAGACACGTCCGTCTAGGCGGCCATCTTAACCACGCCCCCGCGCCTGCATCTATTTATAGATTGAGCTCTTATTACAGAATGGCACTTAAATGCCCGATTTACGAATTATCCGCTTTGATTGATGCACTAGGTATTGATCGGCCTGTGTCAGTGCCTGTTGGGCTGATTATAAAGGCACCAGTAAGTGCCATCCTGTACTGGCAATTTATAGGTGCTGCACACTGTAATTACCGTAATGCTGAAAAGATTGGCACTGTATGTAACAGCCGCAGGTTGGGGTTTCATCATTACTGTTACTCTACTGTGAACAAAGAGGACAAACTTTACAGTGCAGTTTGGCTGTGTTTTAGTTCTTTAATGTACACATTGGTAAGAAAAATAAGCCTCCAAAAATGATTTTACAAGAAAATAATAAAACAAAGTTTGGTGACATCTAAGGGCTCAATTCAGTGCCAGTTGAGAATTCTCACTGCTTTTTAGGAGAGAAAACTACCATTGACTTTGTGTACCTGGTGTAAATTTTCACCTGGCTCTGAATCAGCCCCAATGTAGACAATAAAAGTCAATGGTAGTGGTATATTTTTTTTTATTAATTAAAAAATTATCTAAAAAACAAGAAACATGTCAGTACTGTATAGGCTAGTTAAATCTGCCGAGAGATAGGTTCCCCTCTCCCTCCAATCCAGGATCTCTTTATCAACTGGGTAAAGAGTAGAGTGATAAAGATCATAGAGCACCCATCTCACCCAGACCATTACATTTTCAGCCTGCTTCCACCAAGGAGAAGGTATAAAGTCCTACCCACTAGGATTCTCGGCACCAAAAAAAGCTTTATCCCAACAGCCTTCCATCTAAATAGTCTTATCAGGTCTTTTTAGCAGCTCAATTGAGAAGGGCTTGTGTAGTAGCTAATGTTCATTGTACTACACTATATCATATTACATCACTTTGTGCCTTGTATCCGATTCATAATATTGTATTATAGGTCAAACAAAAAAGTACAAAGTTAGTACATACACCGCGCTATAAACAATGAATGAAAAATACACACACTTAAATGAATATTATAAGTCCAAAAATTAGGTGCTCCACGTGTATTAGTCCTTATTCCCAGATAGACCCAATGTAAATAAATAGTGTAGAACACAGAGCAACCTTCAAACTAAAATAATGCCAAAGATCTCTATCCCACGACACATGCACCTCCACACGGTGAATCCGCCACCAATAGTGCAAATCCTTACCAACTAATAAGAGTATTAAAGCCTTCAAAACGTCCACATAAAGGTACTTGATGGATCTTATTCCTCCTTGTAATGCTCACCAACATCCAAAAAATGGGGCAATTTAACCGGTCACCGGAAAATAATAATAAACAAAATCTAGTGTAACTCCATTTAAAACCCACAAAGGTTTAATAAACAGTTTAAAAATTTACACTCACAAACATATAGTTAAAATCAGCTTTCAATCAAAATCATGGCAGTGCTCGTCTCACCGGCCCTGGAATAAAGCAGCTTTGCCAGCAGAGAAGTCACGTCAACCACAGATGCACAGGTACCGTTGTTGTAACTTGAAGAGAATTCCGCCACCGCCAACGCGTTTCGTCGCCAAAGGCAACTTCTCTGCTGGCAAAGCTGCTTTATTCCAGGGCCGGTGAGACGAGCACTGCCATGATTTTGATTGAAAGCTGATTTTAACTATATATTTGTGAGTGTAAATTTTTAAACTGTTTATTAAACCTTTGTGGGTTTTAAATGGAGTTACACTAGATTTTGTTTATTATTATTTTCCGGTGACCGGTTAAATTGCCCCATTTTTTGGATGTTGGTGAGCATTACAAGGAGGAATAAGATCCATCAAGTACCTTTATGTGGACGTTTTGAAGGCTTTAATACTCTTATTAGTTGGTAAGGATTTGCACTATTGGTGGCGGATTCACCGTGTGGAGGTGCATGTGTCGTGGGATAGAGATCATCTTCGGCATTATTTTAGTTTGAAGGTTGCTCTGTGTTCTACACTATTTATTGTATTATAGGTGTAAATTTTGATTAGTGTCTCATACTTCACCAAGCATATATGTATCCTATCTCTGTTTCTGCAAGCCAAAGAAAATTCCTTGTATGTATGCTTACATATACCTGGCTAAAAAGTATTCTGTATTATATTCTGTACATTTCTGCCCATTGTGGTCTATGGGATTTAAACGTACAGCGCCACTACAAAGTGACACAGCTTTGAGAAGAGCATCGGTCGCCACAAACTATATGGCTGCTGTTTTTTAAGGCTAGGATTAACAGACTTGTAGTAAAGGTCTTTGCAAAACAAATAAAGTTGGTAACACAGGTTAGGTTGCAGCAGTATAGTGTGACTAGGTATAAGGTCTGTTTGAAAATGAAATCTGCCATAACTGTGTCATTTGCATTGTCCTCTAAAATTTGTCAATACAGCAACATATGTTTAAACTTAACTGTCTCTACTACAGGCCTTCTGTGCATGTAAAATGACAAGTACAAACAGGTGCTTGCTTTCATGTGACGTTCTTTATGAAGTGTTTGGCAACAACTTTAACCATATGCTGCAATACCTGATAAGAGGAGAACTAACGTATCATATGGCAGATATCAGGTAAACATACAATACCTCTGTCATGCCACAAACAGGTAAAAATATTTTATATACAGAGTGTGTGTTTTTTTTTTTAGTTGTATTAATTTGACCTTCTTTTACTTGACAGCTGGTCAAAAGTAACTGGAGGTACACTTCGATATATACAAACTGTATAAAACAGTGGAGGCACTCTTCGATATATAAAAACTGTATAAAACAGTGAAGTAAAGTAGAAACAAGATAATAAAACAAGTCAAAATGGATTCAGTTGCTTGGGAGCTGGATCACTGAAGCAGGGGTTACAGTGCCGCTTCTGAATTGTCACCCATTAGCTTAAGACTTGGAGCACCAATTATTCCAAGTATGTCTCACACCCTGCTTCGGAATGATTAATAACACGTGGCTTATAGTCCAGTAGAGGGCGAACTTCTGCAGAGATGACTAGAAAAAAAGAAGCCCCTCCCAGTCCATGAATACCTGGGACCTCCCACACATTCCCCAGTAATCGTCTCTGCAGACGGCAATCAAGTCAGAAGATGGCTGTCTCCTTCCTTACAGGTAAGCCGGGTTCACACCCGGCCAACTTTGTCTCTATTTCTGCCCAGACCTGAGTTATTTTAAAACCCCTATGCCTCCCAGCCTTGGCTATAGGTCCGGGTGAGGGTAGCAGTACCTAGGAGCCATGCTCCTCTGTGAGACCCCATAACGGGGTAGGCGGATACCAGGTTGGTGACCCTGGTTTGGGATGCCCTGTCCGTTGTCCGTTTTCCCGTTTCTACTCCTGTAGGTGGGGACCCCCCCTTCCATTACTCCCTTTCCCGCAATAGAGGGGGGGGCTGTTCTTTCTCCCTTAGGGGTTGTTTTCACTTCTTTATGCTGTGTGCCTGAGTGTGTGTGTGTGGTGTGTTTTTTTTTGTGCACTTGGTCCTTGTTGCGGCCGCGTTGGGAGCTGGCCGCTCTGGCTGGCTCCGCATTTGGTGGGGAGAGCTTCTCCCCCTCATTTCTGTCAGGGGAAGGAGGGGTGCCGGGCGCGCTGGCGGCGGCCCGCCCCCCTGTCTCTGGCGCTCTTTGCGGCGCCCAGCCATTGGCTGGGAACCGCGTTTCTCGGTGAGGATGAGGAGGGGGCAGGGCCAGGCGTGGCGCGCGATTCGCGCTGGCCCGCCCTTCTTCCTCTTCTCCCTTCACCTCAGGCTTGAGAGTCGCCATTACGCAGTACTGTGAGTGCCCTGCGGGGCCTTTTTTGTCTTATATCTCTGTTAGTGGGCTTCTACGCCTTTACCCAGTGCGGTAGCGGCCATTCACGCTTATTGTGCTTACTTGTGCATACACGTTTATCTTGTGTGTGTATATATATATTATATATATTTTTTTGCCATGTATGATTGCTTGTCTTATGGTTAGAGTGTGCCTTGCTTACGGGGTCCCCTTCTTTATGTCTTTTAGGAGGACTCCCTGCTTCGTAAAAAAGGGGTGTTCTCCCGGCCCTATGGTCCCTTGGCTAAATTTGGGGCATTGCAAATCCTCCCACTAACGGACTTAAGGGGCATCCCGGGTAGCTTACTAGCGTAATTCCCTCTGGTCATTGCGACTACCATAAAAATCACTGTATGGAGGCTTCCCAGGATACCGGGCTCCCTCTGGGGCAATCCCGGCAGTGTGTGGGTTGTGGGGCATCCCTTGCGGGGGATAATGTGCTGGTTTGCATACCATGTGCACAGCAGGCCATAACGCGGCAGTCGGGGTCCCAGGTGTCTAGGTCAGCGCCGCCGGCCCCATCACTTTCTCCACCACGCCTGATCCATACCCCAAGTGACACCGTCACTAGCGGGGAGTTGCATTCTGATGTCTGCAGTAGATTGGCTAGCATCGAGAAATTGATTTCTAGCTCTGTGGCCAGAAAGGCCCCAGCTAAGAGAAGGCATTTATCACCAGCTGCGCCGGGTTTGGATTTTGAGGAATATGGTACCTTTGACTGGATGCTGATGCTGAGCAGGGGCGTGGGGATACTGTTGATACCCCCAGGCTTCTGGCCCATATTTTTGAGGTGCTGGCTATTTCTCCTCCTGCGGAGGCCCCTCCAGAGAAGGGGGAATTTTTTGGGGACCTCTAAGCCTCGACTGGAGTTCCCAAATCAGAAGCATTTTGACAATTTTGATTCTTAAAGAATGGGGAAAGCCTAGCCGACTTCCCGGTGTTTCTCAAGGATGGGATAGGAAGTATCCCTTTCCGGTGGACACGGTGAAGCGCTGGTCGTCACCACCCGAGGTCGATGCCCCTGTTCTGGGTTTGTCCAACACATCAGTTGTGCACTCACCAGACGCTACCACGCTTAAGGATAGTCAGGACCGACGCCTTGATCATATGGCGTCTCATGCCTTTGCCAGTGTGGGTTCGGCCTTGCGTCCTGTTTGTGCTTCAGCTCTCACGGCTGTGGCTTCCAGGTCGGTAATTAGGGGCCTGCTGGATGGTCCCCATCTTGACCCCGCTAGTGATGAGTTTGCTGCACTTACGCAATGCGATTTGCTCTCAGCAATGAGGGGGCGCCCTCACCCTCGCGGGTGGGGGGGCGGTTACGGCACTTCGCCCAGGTCTGGACCCGGGAGGTCTCAGACAAATGGATCCTGGAAGTGGTCTCTTCCGGGTACAAGCTGGAGTTTGAGTTCCGGCCTCCTCACAGATTCCTCAGGTCTCTTGTTCCTTCGGACCCCCGGGCCGCGCAGGGGTTTTTATTGGCAGTACAAAACCTTCTGGACATGGGGGGTCATCTGCCCAGTGCTGCCCTCAGAGAGAGGCCGGGGCTATTACTCCAAACTTTTTACAGTGCCCAAAAAGGATGGCTCCATAAGACCCATTCTGGATCTAAAGATTTTCAACAGGTTCATCAGAACCAAGAAATTTCGCATGGAGACTCTGTGTTCGGCCATCCACTCTCTTCGTCCAGGGCATTTTATGACGTCCATAGGCATCAAGGACGCTTACCTTCATGTATCGATCTTCCCAGGACACCAACGGTTTCTCAGATCGGTGGTGGGAGATCAGCACTATCTGTTTGTGGCTCTTCCTTTTGGGCTGACCTCGGCACCAAGGGTGTTCACCTAGGTGTTGGCGGGTATAATGGTCCTTCTCAGAGCCCAGGGCTTTCGCATTGTGCCGTATCTGGTCGACCTTCTCATCACGGCATCCTCTCTCGGTCAAGCAGAGCTGGACACCAGGTTGGTGGTGTCAACGCTGGAGAGGTTCGGTTGGGTGATCAACTACCCCAAGTCTTCCCTCTCCCCGTCAAGGGAGGTTTCCTTTCTGGGCATGACTCTGGATACCATTCAGACCAGGGAGTTCCTACCTCAGTCGAAGGTGCAGACGGTTCAAGATCTGATACGTCTTATTCTGTCCATCACTCACCCGTCCATCCGGCAAGGGATGAGGCTGGTGGGATTGATGGTGGCCTCCTTCGAGGTAGTTTCTTTTGCTCAGTTTCACATGAGGTCTCTTCAACTCATTCTGTTATTGGATTGGGACAGATGCTCTCTGTCCTTGGATCAGTCATTTGCAATGTCTCCCCTCGTCCGGCGGTCTCTTCAGTGGTGGCTGGAACCGAGGTATTTTCTGAGGGGCAGATCTTTTCTGGCCCCTTGTTGGGAGACGGTCACCACGGATGCCAGCCTGTCGGGCTGGGGGGGTTTCTGGAAGGAACATCAGTTCTAGGGGCTGTGGGGTTATTCGGTTGGTGCTGTCGCACTTGACGCATCACCTCCAAGGCTTACCGGTTCAGGTTTGGTCAATCGGACTGCGGTCGCTTACATCAATCACCAGGGAGGGACTCGCAGCAGGAGTGCCCCCAGGGAGGTGTCTCTGATTCTTGCATGGGCCGAGAGCAATGTTCCATGCATCTCGGCGGTGTACATTCCAGGGGTGGAGAATATGGAAGCGGACTCTCAGAGCAGGGGGGTTCTCCCGCCGAGGGGAGTGGTCCCTCAACAACAAGGTATTTCTATCCATTTGTCACAAATGGGGGTTCCCGGAGGTGGATCTCTTTGCCTCCCGTCACAACCACAAGCTCCCTGCCTTTGTGTCTGTCTCAGGATCCTCTGGCTCTGGCAGTGGATGCCATGTCCCTTGCCTGGCGGGATCTGGGTTTCCTGCATCTTTTTCCCTCTTTCTCCATGGTAGGCAGGGTGGTGGGCAAGCTGGTTCAAAAGGATGTGCCAGCAATTCTGGTGGCTCCAAGGTGGCCAAAACAGGTGTGGTTCGCAGACGTTGTGCGTCTTGCGTGCGTGTGCGTTGTGATCAGTACAGGTTGCCCCTGTTTCCGGATCTGGTCACTCAGGTCAGCTTTGTTATCCCAATTTACAAACGCTGGTTTTAACTGCGTGGCGGCTGAAAACTCCATCCTGAAAGAAGAGGTTTTGTCTGAGGCTGTGATCCAGACACTGGTTAGGGCTAGGAAGAAGTCTTCCTCTAACATCTACTACAGGACTTGGCGGCCCTATATTGATTAGTGTGTGGCTAGGGCCTTGACTTGTAGGGTGTTTGTCGATTCCCAGAATATTCTTAGTATACAGTACGTCCTGCTCCAGATATAGTACTTACACTTGGGTTATCCTCCGCCAGATGGCGCTGCACTGCAGAGACATGCAAAACAGGCTCCTCCCGGCCCCTTAAATACCCGGGGACCTTCCACAAATCCCCAGATTTCTCTGAGTGCTGACTCCGAAGACATGAAGTATCACTCTCTCGCAGGTGAGTGGGGCTATTAAAGCCTGCGGCCCTGTTGGACTATTCCCACCCGTTCTCATTGTGTTGTGCCTCCCAGCCTGGGCTGCGCTGGTCGTGTGAAGGTAGGCAGCACCACGTGTGCTTATGGAGCGCTGCTCCTCCGCAGTCCCCCACCAAAGGGTAGGCGGTGTAGGATGATGGTGAGCCTCTATGGGATGCCCCTCCCGCATTACTGCCCTATGCCCCGTGTAGCGGTGGGCCCTGTACCAAGGGCCGCCATCCTCCCTCGTTCCCCCCGTAGTCGGGGGGGGAAAGAAAGGGGGGGGTGCCTGTCTGGTCTGTATTGGATCCTTGCACGTATATGGCCTTTGTCTGTTTATGGACTCTTATAGATATGGTGTCAGCCGCCGCGCCCTTATTCTAAGTATACAGTACGTCCTGCTCCAGATATAATACTTACACTTGGGTTATCCTCCGCCAGAGGGCGCTGTGCACTGCAGACATGCAAAAACAGGCTCCTCCCCCGGCCCTTCATATACCCAGGGACCTCCCACAAATCCCCAGATTTCTCTGCAGTGCTGACTGCGAAGACATGAAGTATCACTCTCTCGCAGGTGAGCGGGGCTATTACAGCCTGCGGCCCTGTGGGACTATTACCACCCGTCCTTGTGATGTGCCTCCCAGCCTGCACTGTGCTCGTCGGGTGAAGGTAGGCAGCACCATGCGTGCTTGACGGATCCATGCTCCACCGCAGTCCCCACCATAGGGTAGGCGATTTAGGCTAATGGTGAGCCTTTGGGGAGGCCCCTCCCGCTTAATTGTCCCACGCCCCGTGTAGCGGTGGACCCTGTGTACATCCTCCCTTGTCCCCCCCCCCCAGGGGGAAAAGAAAGGGGGGAGGAGGGGTTGTGAGTATGGCGGCCTCAGTGTACCCTATTACACGCTTATGGCCTCGGTGTCGTGTTTGACTGGGAATGGATGTCAGAGCCGCGTTATGTACTTTACTTTATTGGTAGCTGCCGCGCCCTTTCTATATTGCACGGACGGCGGTGGTTTTGTTGATGCTGCGCCGTCTTTTTTTCTTAATCCGTAGTGGCTTCGCTGCGGTAACACCGATCATCCTTCAGAGGCTTGTTTTGACTTCGTCACTGCCCTGTTCCCTTCTTCTCTATTTGCATCGCGCTTTCAGATGTGCCCCGCGTCACGTTTTGGCGCGCTCCGCGTCACCTTCAGCTCTGGCCCACCCTTCGAGGATCGTTTGGCGCCATTCTTTTTCGCGCGTGCGTGGTGAAGACCGCCCTCCCCCTGCTGTCTGTAAGTGCCCTCGCGGGTGACCATTTTTTATCCTTATAATATATCTTACCTAGTTACTCCTTGCGCTTGGCTCTGACATTCCTGTCCCTCTTATGTCTTTCAGACTGTGAATTCCGGCGGCTTCTCCCGGCCCCGTGTATCCCCCGGTTGAGACTATCAAAATTACTCCCACTTCGCAGCGGGTTATTGGGGCATCCAGGGTAGCTTACAGCGTCAATCCCTACGGGCCTATTGTGCCGATACAATCACCATATGGAGGCGTCTCAGGATATTGTGAACGGGGTTCCTTCGGGACAAGTCCGGCTGTGTGTAGCTTGTGGGGTCTTACCTAGCAGCGGTGACAATGCACGGGTCTGTGTTCCTTTTGCACAGCAGGCGCTATCGGCTCTTCCCGCCTCTTCCGTGGCTGGGCCTGCACCTCACTTCACTTCACCTACTCCCCCAAGCCTGAGTCTAACCCCCAATACAAGCGGGGATTCTCATCCTGATATGGCTACTAGACTGGCCAGTGTTGAAAAATTGCTTGCTAGCGCGTAAGGCCACCGCTAAGAGGCGGCATTTAACCCCTGACTCTGACCTTTTTCCTATGGAATCTGATGACTTGTTGCAGCCTTACGGCCAACCCCCCTCGGACGAAGGCGAGCTGTTCTCTGGATCAGATGACGAAGAGTCCAGGGGTCATGACGAATCTGGTTCTGAGCACTGGTCCTCGGATGATATTGACAGACTGCTGGCTCAGATATTTGAAGTTTTGTCCATCTCTCCCCCTGTTGCTGCTCCCAGACAAAGGGGCAAACTTTTTCATATGGCTAAGGCCCGTCTTGAATTTCCCGAGCAGACTCATTTCAATAGCCTCGTGCTTAAGGAATGGGAACACCCCAGCAGACTGCCTGGGATCCCTAAAAGTGGGGATAGAAAGTATCCCTTCCCGGCTGACTTGGTTAAGTGCTGGTCATCGCCTCCCGAGGTTGATGCTCCTATTCTAGGGTTGTCTAACACCGCTATTATGCACTCCCCTGACACTACTACGCTACGGGACTCTGAGGAACGGCGTCTTGATCAATTTGCATGCCATGCCTTTGCATTTGGGGGAGCGACCTTTCGCCTGGTTTGCGCCTTAGCCATTACGGCAGTAGCGCTCAGGGCCATGGTCAGGAATGCACTCGACGGCACAGACGAGTTGCCCGCTGATATTGTCAATAATCTGTCTAACTGTGATGTTTTCATAAACTTTATCCTGTCTGCATCGGACGATGCTATAAAGATGTGTGCCAGATTTTCTGCCTTGGCGGTAGCTATTCGCCGCACGGTTTGGTTGCGACAGTGGGCGGCTGACAATGCCGCTAAGAAAGCCCTTACTGGGCTTCCATTTAAAGGGCTACGTCTGTTTGGAGACCGTCTAGACCTCTTCGCCAAAGGAGGCAAGTTGCCCCAGCGCAGGCGGCAGTTTCAGCCCTTTCGAGGCCAGGGCACCCTTTCAATCCCCTACCGCGGGGCTAAACAGGGTAAATGGGTGTCCTTCATGGGGCCCCGCGCAGATTCCTGGCACAGGAATAGAGGACGCGTCCCGGTTCCTCCTGGGGGCCCAAGCCCAAAGCCCCTCCCAAGACCCCTCAGGCATGAGAGGGCGCCCTCACCCGTCAGGGTGGGAGGACGTCTACAGCACTTCGAGCACGTCTGGTGGCGCCACGTCTCAGACCGGTGGATTCAGGAGGTAGTGTCCTCGGGATAAAAGAATTTGCTGTATGGCCCCCCCCCACCAGATTCATTGGGTCCCGAATCCCTCAGGACCCCGCCTCAGCCCAGGTCTTGCTGCTGGCCGTGCCGAGTCTCCTGGATCTAGGGGTCATTTGCAAGGTCCCCTTTGGAGACAGGGGCACAGGGTTCTACTCCAATCTCTTCACAGTACCCAAGAAGGATGGGTCAGTCAGGCCCATTCTGGATTTAAAAATCCTCAACAAATTTGTCAAGAACAGGCATTTCCGCATGGAAACTCTGCGCTCGGCCATTGGCTCATTGCGCCCAGGGGACTTCATGACGTCAGTAGACATCAAGGATGCTTGCCTTCACATCCCGGTGTTTCCAGGACACCAAAGGTTTCTCAGATTTGCACTGAAAGATCAGCATTACCAATTTGTGGCTCTGCCATTCGGCCTCACGTCGGCTCCCAGGGTGTTCACCAAAGTGCTGGCAGGGGTGATGTCCCTGATAAGGCTAAGGGGCATACGCGTGCTGCCTTACCTGGACGACATCCTCATCACCTCTCGGTCTCTGCGGCAGGCGAGTTGGACACCCAACTGGTAGTGTCCACCCTGGAGTCCTTCGGTTGGGTGATCAATTACCCCAAGTCCTCTCTGTCCCCATCCTCGGTGACCTCGTTCCTGGGAATGATTCTGGATACAGTTCAGTCACGGATATTCCTTCCTCAACAGAAGGTGGAAGCTCTGACTGCGCAGGCCAGGTTCCTGCTCTCGTGCCCACAGCCCTCATCAGGCAGGGAATGCAGCTGGTGGGCCTGATAGTGGCGAGCTTCGAGGCGGTGCCCTTTGCTCAGTTCCATTTGAGACCTCTGCAGCTTCACCTTCTGTCAGTATGGGACAAGAACCCAGCGTCCTTGGACGGAGTTTGTGTGCTTCCCCCCTCGGTCAGACGGTCCCTTGCGTGGTGGTTGGACCTCGAGAACCTGACAGGGGGCAGGTCCTTTCTGTCCCCTTCCTGGGAGACGGTCACAACGGATGCCAGTCTGTCAGGTTGGGGGGGATTCTGGAAGTCCCTGCGCTTCCAGGGGACGTGCGGTCCTCGGGAGGCCCACTTACCCATCAACATTCTGGAACTGCGGGCAGTCCGGTTGGTACTGGAGCGGTTGACCCAAAACCTGAGGGGACTGTCTGTCTAGGTACGCTCAGACAACAAGACGGCGGTTGCATATATCAACCATCAGGGAGGGACTCGGAGCACGAGTGCCCTCCGGGAAGTGTCTCAGATTCTGACATGGGCGGAGGCCAATGTACAATGCATTTCGGCTGTTTACATTCCGGGGGCGGAGAATCTGCTTGCAGATGCTCTGAGCAGGGGGACGTCCCGTCAGGGAGAGTGATCCCTCTGCAACAGGGTATTCCAGTCCCTGTGTCACCGTTGGGGTCTACCGGATGTGGACCTTTTTGCGTCCCGCCACAACCACAAGCTCCCGGCCTTCGTGTCCCTGTCTCAGGACCCTCTGGCCTTGGCCACGGATGCCCTGTCCATGTCATGGAAGGAGTTTCGGCTCCTGTATGTGTTTCCACCATTCCCCCTGCTGAGCAGGGTTCTGCGCAAGATTGCTCTGGAAGGGGTGCCTGTGATTCTAGTGGCCCCCCGGTGGCCAAGAAGAGTGTGGTTCGCAGACGTGGTTCAAATGGCAGTAGACCGGTACGATCTGCCAGGGGTGCCAGACCTACTAACTCAGGGCTCCCTACGCCATCCCAATTTACTAACGCTGGCTTTGACGGCCTGGCTGCTGAGACCTCCATCTTGATGGAGAAGGGTGTGTCTGCCTCTGTGGTGGGCACTATGGTGCAGGCTAGGAAGAATACTTCTGCTGCTATCTATTATAGAGTATGGTGTACCTACATTGACTGGTGTGAGTCTAGGTCTCTTCCCTGTAGGGAGTTCTATGTCCCCAGGGTTCTGGAGCTCTTACAGCATGGTTTGGAGTCAGGTCTAAAACTCAGCACTCTGAAGGGTCAGGTTTCTGGCTTGTCCGTCTTCTTTCAGAAGACCTTTGCTCATCATCATTTGGTTAAGACCTTCTTTCAGGGGGTCACTCATGCGCGTCCCCCTCGTAAACCTGTGGTTCCCGTTTGGGATTTAAACTTGGTTCTATCTGCCTTGCAGGGTGCTCCTATTCAAGATGCTGCTCTGGTTGTTCTTACTCTCAAGGTTGTCTTTTTGGTGGCCATAACTTCAGTTAGGCGTGTGTGTGGCTCTATCCATTCAGTCTCCATAATATGAGAGACACCAGGACAAGGTGGTGTTCCGCTTTAAGCCGGATTTTCTGCCTAAGGTTGTGTCTGCCTTTCATTTGAATCAGGACATTGTTCTTCCTTCCTTGTGCCCCAATCCTAGCAATGACAAGGAAAGGGTTCTGCACTCCTTGGATGTGGTCAGGTGCTTGAAGTACTACCTGGTTGTCACTGCGGCTTTCAGGAAGACTGATGCTCTCTTCCTTGTGCCTTCTGGGCCTAGGAAGGGCTTGGCTCCTGCCAAGTCTACTATCAGCAAGTGGATCCGTCAGGCTGTGGTTCAAGCCTATTCTGCTAAGGGGAAGAGTCCTCCCTTCCGTCTTACTGCTCATTCCACTCGTGCTATTGGTGCCTCTTGGGCTTTTCAGCACCAGGCCTCTGTTGAACAAGTTTGCAAGGCCGCTACTTGGTCTTCTGTTCATACCTTTTTCAAAGTTTTACAAGGTTGATGTTCGGGCCTCAGCTGATGCTGCTTTTGGCCGCAAGGTTTTGCAGGCGGTTGTAGTTTAAACTACGTGCTGTTGCCTTTTTTGTTGGGGATCCCACCCTACTGTTATGGACACTGCTATTGGATGTCCCAAGTGTAAGTATTATATCTGGAGCAGGACGTACTGTAAACTTAGAATAATACAATTCTGTGAAGTACTCACCTGTAGAATTGGTATTATACGTATACAGTACGTCCTGCTCCACCCCACCCTGGTTTTTGCATTATTCTGGATCCCCTGTATGGTGATTGTTGTTATTGTTTTCATTACCAGTTGTTTTGGTGGTTGGTTTCTCCCGGCTTCTGGTTCACTGCTTTTCAATGCTGGGGATTTGTGGGAGGTCCCTGGGTATATGAAGGGCTGGGAGGAGCCTGTTTTTGCATGTCTGCAGTGCACAGCGCCCTCTGGCGGAGGATAGCCCAAGTGTAAGTATTATATCTGGAGCAGGACGTACTGTATACGTATAATACCAATTCTACAGGTGAGTACTTCACAGAATTGTATTATGTATTTTACTTGTATGGCTGCCGCCGCCGCACGCGCTTCTTTCCTTTGTTGAAGATTCCGCGCCGGGCAGCGGCATTACCTCATTGGCTGATGTTGGACTTTGCGCTCTTCAGGAGGGCGGGGGTCTGGTTTGGCGCACTCCGCGTCATGGTACGCTCTGGCCCGCCCTTCGAGGTACACGGCGCCATTTTGTCTGTCCGTGCGCGACGTGTGGGATGCTCCTGCTTACCGCGGTACTGTAAGTGCCCTCTCGGGCGGCTTATTCTCGTTATAGTGTTTTCGGTTCTGACACTATTTTCTTCTCTTTGTGTCTTTCATACTGGTGAACACCATTGGCTTCTCCCGGCCCGGTGTAATTTATAGCGGGCCTTGTAAAATTCTCCCACTTCCCTAGCGGGTCTTTGGGGCATCCAGGGTTTCTTATAGTGTAAATCCCTACTGGCATATTGTGCCTAAATAATCACCATATGGAGGCATCTCAGAATTATGTGACCGGGGTCCCTCTGGGACGAGACCAGCTGTGTATAGCGTGTGGACAACCCCATGCTGATGCTGACAGGGCACGGGTCTGCGGACCCTGTGCCGAGCAAGCACTGGCTCTGCAATCAGGCCTGCCAGTGGCTGCACCTCGCTTCATTTCATCTAAGTTGCATACAAAGGGGGATTTGCAGCCTGTTGCGTCTTCCAGACTGCCTACGGCTGAACAGATTATTGCGAGGTTGTCAGAGCGCAAGGGCCCTGGTAAGAAGCGGCACTTGACGCCTCCTGTTACTGTTTTTCCTATGGGAACTGAGGAGTTTTCTACTCCATGTGACTATTCCCCTTCTGAAGGAGAGCTATTCTCTGACTCAGGCTCATCTGATGAGAGGCCGAGGAGTCATTACGATTCTGGACCTGAATACTGGGCCCAGTATGACACTGACGATTTGTTGATTAAGGTCTTTAAGGCTCTGTCTATCTCTCTCCCTGGTGAGGCTTCCAAGCCGAGAGGGGAGCGTTTCCATACAGCAACAGCACGTTTGGAATTCCTAGAGCAGGCTCACTTCCATGCTCTTGTTCTCAAGGATTGGGAATGCCCCAGTAAACTTTCAGGGGTCCCAGGGGATTGGGATAGGAAACACCCTTTTCCCCCTGAGGTGGTTAATTGCTGGTCATCCCCCCCCCCGTGGTGGATGCCCCGATCATAGGGGTTCCTAACCCCCCTTTTATTACAGCCCCTGCTCATAATGCCCTTCGGGATGCTGAGGACCGGCGCATTGAGCTGCTGGCCTCCCACACCTTTTCTTGTGCAGGGACGGCGCTGCGCCCGGTCTGTGCCGCTGCTATTACTGCAGTGGCCGCTAGAACCCTCATCAGAAAGATGCTTGATCATCACATAATCTCCACTGGGAGGTGTTTAATGCACTCTCCAGCTGTGATCTGTTTGTAAAATGTATCCTATTAGCGTTGGATGACACCATTAGAATGTGTGCAAGAACTTCTGCCCTTGCGGTGGCTATATGTTGCTTGGTTTGGCTGCGACAGTGGGGTGCTGATGATGCTACTAAAAAGACTCTTACTGGGCTTCCCTTTAGAGGGCTACGCTTGTTTGGGGCCCGTCTAGACCTGTTTGGTAAAAAGGGTAAGTCACCCCAACGCAGGCGGCCGTCTCGGCCCCCTCGGGGCAGGGGCACCCCTACTCCCCCCTACCATAAGAACCAGGGGTGTCCTTCATGGGGGCTCGCGCAGACTCCGGCCCCCGGGAGCAGCAGACAACGCTCTGGCCCCTCCGGCGGGGCTAAGCCTAAATCTTCCACCAAACCCCCTCAAGCGTAATGGGGCGCCCTCGCCCGTCTGGGTGAGGGGATGGCTGCGGCACTTTGCCCTTTTCAGGAGGCTTTACGCCTCATACTGGTGGATTCAGGAGGTAGGGTCCTCTGGATACAAGATAGTTTGCTGCGCGGCCTTCCCCAGGTTTATCAGGACCCAGGTACTCCTGGTCCCTGCCGCTGTTCAGGTGCTGGCACAGGCCATGCAAGGCCTGCAAGGTCTGAGGGTCACTTGCAGATTGCCCTCAACTGGCAGAGGCAGGGGCCGCTACACCAAACTTTCCACAGTCCCCCAAAAGGATGGGTCAGTCTGGCCCATTCTGGATTCACAGGTCTCGGCAATTCTCCAGTTACAGGCAGTTTTCTGTATGGAAACTCTGAGATGGGCCATCAGCGCCTTGCGCCCAAGGGGCTTCTTGTCCGTGGAGCTCAAAGATGCTTATGTTCACATCCCTGTGTCTTCTGGACACCCAGGCTCTTCAGGTTCGTGTTGGAAGTCCAACACTGCTAATTGGGGCCTTGTTATCTGGCCTTGCTTCAGCTCCCAGAGTGCACACCACGGTGCTGAAGAGGGTGATGTCTCTGAGACCAAGGGAAGTCTGCGCGAGACCTACCTGGATGTCCTTCTCACTTCCCAGTCTCTGCGTCAGGCTAAGTGGTATACTCGGCTGGTGGTGCCCATTGGGAGTCATTTGGACGGGTGATCAATCACCCCAAGTCCTCATTGTCCCCTTATCGGTATTCCATTTCTAGGAATGAATCTGGATTCTGTTCAGGCGAGAATCTTCCTTCCTCAACAATAAAGTGGTCAATCTGGTTACATAGGCTTGGTCCCTCATTGCTGTCCCCGTCCCTTCACCAGGCAGGGATGCTGCTGGTGGGCCCGTTGGTGGCTTGCTCAGAAGAGGTCCCTTATGCTCAGTCCCCCTTGGGCCCTTCTGCAATTTCTATTGTTAGTACAGGACAGGGGTCCAGCATCCCTGGAGCAGGGCCTTCCCCCTCTGGTATGGAGGTCCCTCTTGCAGTGGATGAACTCAAGGAACCTGTCTGGGGGCAGTTTCCTTCCTTGCCCCTTCCTGCAGAAGGTCACCATGGATGGCAATCTATCAGGTTGAAGGGGGGGGGGGGTTTCTCTTCTGAAACTCGCTGCGGTTCTGGGGGAGGTGGGGCCCTTAGAAGGTCCATACACCTATCGATGTTTGAAACAGTGAGCGTTCAGGTTGATTCTATCTTGTTTTGACTACTCCTCTTCAGGGCCTGCCTGTTTGGGGGCGCTCGGTCTGTATGACAGTGGCCTACATTATTCCTCTGGAAGGGACCTGGAGTAGGAGGGTCCTCCAGGAAGTGTCTATGATACTAATCTGGGTGGAGGACAATGTTCCCTGCATATCGGTGGTATTCGCTCCGGTGGGGGTCTCTATACGACAGGATGTGCTAATCCCTGTATCACTATGGGGTCCAACCAGTTGTGGATCTGTTTGTGTCCCGTCACTTTCACAAGCTCTCGGCCCTTGTTTCCCTGTCCCAGGATCCTCTGGCAGTTGTCAGGATGCCTTGGTAACGTTATGTCTGGACATTCTGTTCTGTATGTCCTTTCTCCATCCCCCCTGCTAGGCAGGGTTCTGTGCAAGATTGCTCTGGAAGGGGGACCAGTGACTCGGGTGGCCTAGTAGAGTGTGGTTCGCAGACGTGGTACTGAGGGCAGTAGTTATGTACGTTCTGCCAGGAGTGCCAGCCCTGCTCACTCAGGGCCCCTTTACGTCACCCCAATCTACAGACTCTGGCCTAGACGGCCTGACTGCTGAAACATCCATCTTGCTGGAGAGAGGCTTATCTGTCTCGGTGATTGAGACTATGGGAAGACTAGGTGCAAGCTTCTTCTTCTTCCATCTGTTATAGGGTACGGTTTACCCTTATTGATTGGTGTGAGTCTAGGTCTCTTCCCTGTCGGGCGTTCTCGGTTCCCAGGGTTCTAGAGTTTCAGCATGAGTTGGAGTTGGTTCTCCAACTCAGTACTCTGATGAGTCAGGTTCTGCCCTGTCCACCTTGCTTTAGAAGTCTTTTGTTCAGTCTTCCTGGTTAAGACTTCTTTCAGGGGGTACTCATGTGCATCCCCCATGTAATCCTATGGTCCCTGTTGGATTTGAATCTGAATTTGATTCTGTCTGCTTTGCAGGGTTTTTTTTTCCCTTTGGTCCTATTCAGGATGCTGTCTGGCTGTTCTTACCCTCATGGTTGTCCTGCTGGTGACTGTTACTTCGGTCAGACGTGCGTTGGCGGATGGCTCTGTCTACCTAGCCCCATTCTTTGAGTTACACCAGAATAAGGTGGTGTTCTGCCTGAAGCCGGACTCTCTGCCTCAGGTGGTGTCTTATGTTCTTTGAATCGAGATATTGTTCTTCCTGCTGTGCCTTATTCCTAGCAACGCTGATGAAAGGGTTCTGCATTCCTTGAACAGGTGTTGGAAGTTTTGTCCTTGGTAATCACTGTGTTCTTCAGGAACTGATGTTCCTTTTGCTCTTCATCCTTTTGGTTAAGACTTTTTTCCAGGGGGTCACTCACGTGCGGCCCCCTCGCAAGTCCTTGTTGCCTGTTTGGGATTTGAATTTGGTTCTGTCGGCCCTCCAGGGGCCTCCTTATGAGCCGGTGCAGGATGTTGCACTTTCTATTCTCACACAAAAGGTTGCCTATTGGTGGCTATTACCTCCGTTCAACGTGTTTCTGAGTTGGCGGCTCTGTCTATTCAGGCCTCTTACTTTGAGAGACACCAGGACAAGGTGGTCTTCCGCTTTAAGCCAGATTTCCTACCTAAAGTGGTCTCTGCTTTCCATCTCATTCAGGATGTGGTTCTCCCTTCCTTGTGTCATAAGCCTAGCAATGTCAAGGAGAGGGCCCTGCACTCTTTGGATGTGGTTCGTTGTGTGAAGTTCTATTTGGTGGCTACTTCTCCTTTCCGTAGGACGGACGCCTTGTTGTGGTGCCGTCTGGGCCCAAGAAGGGTTTGGCTCCCGTCAAGTCTACCATTAGTAAATGTGGCCTTTGTTGGGGCCTATATTGCCAGGGGGAGGGATCACCCTTTTCAGATCACTGCTCATTTTACTCATGCTGTACTTGGTCTTCTGTTCATACTTTTTCCAATTTTTATAAGGTTGATTTGCGGGCCTCAGCGGATACTGTTTTTTGGCTGCAAAGTTTTGCAAGCTGCAGTGGTTTACTTTTGTGCATTGGGATCCCCACCATTTTTTGGACACTGCTATTGGATGTCCCACGTGTTATTAATCATTCCGAAACAGGGTGTGAGACATACTTGGAATAATACCATTTTGTGATTACTCACCTGTAAAATGGGTATTGCAAGTATGTCTCACACCCTGCTTCGTCCCACCCAGTTGTATCTTGGATCCTCTTTTTGGTGAAAATTGTTTCTCATAGATTTTATTGGCTCTTCCTGGTCCCCTTACTGCTTTCTTATACTGGGGAATGTGTGGGAGGTCCCAGGTATTTATGGACTGGGAGGGGCTTTTTTTTTTTTCTAGTCCTGCTGAAGTTGGCCCTCTACTGGACTATAACCCACATGTTATTAATCATTCCGAAGCAGGGTATGAGACATACTTGCAATACCCATTTTTCAGGTGAGTAATCACAAAATTGTATTTTTTCAGTTTTTTTTAATTGCTTGTGACAGTTTTATGAAGGGTGTTCAATAAGTTATCTACCAGAATATGAAAACAGCATTCTCTCAGGAAATGAATGTTTTTGCTGTTCAATTTAATCTCCCTTGACTTCAAAACATGTATTCCAGGGATTTGATGCACTCAGCATAGGCTTCTTTGTGCTGCAGGAACCCTGTCATTGGCTGTGACTCTATTATGACTCTTGCTATCACTAATATTTCTTCAAGGTATGAAAGAGAGAGTAATCACTGGGAGCCAGGTCTGGACTGTAGGTGGGACGATTAAGCTCTATTCCCTGATAGCGGCTTGTGGGATGTGAGTTGGTGCATTGTCATGAAGCAGCAACACAGGTGCTGACAAATTCCTACAGCGTTTTCTTGATTGCCTCATTTAATGCCTTAATTGTAGAAGCAGAGGTTTCTCCAGTAAGTATCTTGTGTGGCAGGATTTCTAGTAATAAAATACCTTGTTTGGTGGTGGTGGACCCATGTTTAATCACCCATAACAAGTTGATGACTAGAAGTCTCAATTTTCTCAAAGCATGCGTCATTTTCACAGCAAAGCAGATGTCAATATTCACAGCACCCACCAGGAACTGACGTATGACATCATCAACACATCATGAAGGATACTGGAGACCATTGCAACTGAAATGCCTAATTCATGAGCTATATAATCAATGCCTCCATCTTATGGCACATTTCCTCCGAAGATGGTTCAACAGGTGGCCTTGAATAGGTGTCATCTTCAATTGATTCTCCACCTAATTTAAACTACTTGGGCCAAAACTTTGCTTGTTAGCTGGAAGGTACATCATCACCATATACAGCAATCACTTCCCTTTGAAAGAAATATATTCATGAAACAAAGCTCCACATCCCTCTTCTTTGTAGACTCACACTGTCTTGCACTTGCTATCCTGTCACTTCCAGTGCTTTCAATAGCTTGAGCTCCTACTTTGTGTGTTGCATGCCCAGACATGTCTCAACTGCAAAGACAAGCTTTGTTTTCTAACACTGACAGAATATATTACTTACTGAACACCCTCATATGACATCTACAAGATCCTAAAAGTCAACTATGAGCATCTTTCACTGTGGGAAGTGCATTTTTTTCAAAAGGTTCTCAAAGAATGTCCCCATACAAAGAATGGATAAACAATTGTGTTCCACAATCCAATATATGAGAACCCCATGATTATGCAAGCTTTTGCAATGTGACCTTCAAATCATCAAGACAGATGGAACTGACCAAACCTCTTACACCTAGCCTTCTGCGATTAAGAAGGAAATAGCTTTGGTAGTTTGACTGGGGCACATTAAAGATGGTGAAAAAAATTGCAGGCAGGTGAATTTCTTTGTGCAGTATTTGAGCATATGAGCCTCGATTCAGGGACACATTCATCCGGACTTCCGTAGCTGTCTGTGAAAGTTTTGGTGGGTGGTTGTCATTTTTTTGCTTTTTTTCGTACATTTTTCATTCGTACGAACGTTCGGGAAGATGCGTATATGCTCTTTCGAAAAATGGAAGCAAATCGGAAGTTTCTCGTTCATTCGGGAGGTTTTTTCCACCAAATCTGAAATGTTCCGTCCGTTCAGAAAGTTTACGTTATTGCAGTGGGCTTGCGATTAATTCAGAGAGCCGATTGCCGATGGGCCAACACCCCATAAATCCGTTTTATTGCCGAACCACTAACGGCACCTTTTAGACGTTGGAACTAGAGCCATATGGACGAGTCTACTGCCTTTGAGGAGCATGAGGATCTGCAACTCATGGGAATTGAGATCGTCCGGCGGCGACGCATGAACATCAATAGCATGCATGACGTTGAGCTGTTTGAGCTGACCAGGCTTAATCGCGCTGCCCTCCATAAATTGTATAGTGAGCTGCGGCCATGGTTAGCCCGCACCACAAGGAAGGGGCAAGCAATTTCAGGTATGACCAAGATGCTTGGCTGCCTGCAATTTTTGGCGAACGGCTCGTTCCAGAGGCTGGGTGCCCTCTCCGTGGGGATCGCTGAGCCGCGCGCTATCCAAATTTTTGGAAGGCATGGCTACCCTAACTCGGAAATATATTTTTTTCCCTGAGGATATGGTAGCCAGAAACGCCATTAAGCTGGCATTTTATAATATCGCCAACATGCCCAACGTCATGGGTGCTATTGACTGCACCCACGTTGCCCTGGTCCCACCGGCAGTCGACGAGTATATATACAGGCGAGTTGTGGCTTCCATTGTATTTAAATGTTTGGGTGTCCCTCCTTTGGCCAATAACATTATTTGTATTTCTCCCTCCTTGTTTAAAAACCATCATTGTGAATTGTCCCTCCTTTTAAGCAGAGCATCCTTTGGATTATTTCCTCCATTTTTAGTATCCCTTATTGTGAATAGTCCCTCCTTTTAAGCAGAGCATTCTTTGGTTTATTTACTCCATTTTTAGTATCCCTTATTGTGAATAGTCCCTCCTTTTAAGCAGAGCATTCTTTGGTTTATTTACTCCATTTTTAGTATCCCTTATTGTGAATAGTCCCTCCTTTTAAGCAGAGGCTCCTTGGGCTTATTTTCTCCAATTTTAGTATCCCTTATTGTGAATAGTCCTTCCTTTTAAGCAGAGCATCCTTTGGTTTATTTAATCCATTTTTAGTATCCCTTATTGTGAATAGTCCCTCCTTTTAAGCAGAGGCTCCTTGCCCTTATTTTCTCCATTTTTAGTATCCCTTATTGTGACTAGTCCCTCCTTTTAAGCCGAGCATCCTTGGGCTTATTTACTCCATTTTTAGTATCCCTTATTGTGAATAGTCCCTCCTTTTCATTAGGCACTCTATGTTGCTAGTCTCTCCTTTTACATATTCCCTCATTGCAATCAGTCCCTCCCTGATAATGCTTCCTCCTTGCCAAGAGTGTATGTGCAACAATGGCCCTTCTTTTTCCATTCTTTTCAAAGTTTGGGCCAAGTCAAACATTTTAAAGTGTACTTGAAAGAGAACAAGTCACTCAACCTTGTAAAGCCTCCAACATACATCTTCTTTTGTTGTCCACTTAAATGTAAGGTAGTTGTTTAGTGTTAGTTGTCTGGATGTTAACGTTTGACTTAGCCTGTTAGAAGTGAGCGTTGGATTCGTGGCCTCATTTTTTTTCTTTTTGGTTTATGTTTATTTTTGACACAGAAATAGGAAAATGGGCCACTCACTGAATGTGCCAGCAGTGGTGGCCCAGGACATGCGTTTTCTGAGCATCCTGGCAGGCTACCCTGGCTCAGCCCATGATGCCTACATCCTGCGCCGTTCCGGATTATTCCGGCGGTTTGAGTCCGGAGAATTTGCGGGTGCATGGCTCCTTGGTAAGTTGAGTCCAATTACCTATTTTGGATTTTTGTGGGAGTCGCCTTTCCTCCACGATGCCTTGGCCATCACCTTGGGAACATGTGTAACCTAACTGGACCCATTACTTGATCCAAACTACATTGGCTGTCAAATTTTGAGTCCTGCCTTGTTTTAACTCCAAAGTGTAATGAGAGCAAAAGTCAGAAACAGTCTTCCAAACACTTTTCCATCAAAACCTGTTAGGGACTTTAGCAGAGGGTCTTTGCCATCTTTGCTTACATGCATTTCACTTACTGAGTAGAGGTGAGCTGGATAAAGTGCAGGGGCAGCCTTACACCTGTTTTGGACTAAGCCAAAACAGAAAATGGGTCAGGTAAAGTTAACCCATACTACATTGTTCTGCAGCACAGACAGGAAACAATAGCTGCTAACAGTCTGCCTGATTACCCAGCATCCACAGTATTATTTACCTACTTTGGGCCCCCATCTCTCACATATGTTTAATTGTTGTTTTTGCATCTGCAATATGTATGCTCATGTTTGTGTGACAATGTCACATACCTGATTAATCTGTTTTTTAAATGAATTTTGCGCTGCAATGTATGAATTAATGGTAATATTAGTTTCCCTTACATTGTTGTAGGCGATTTGGGGTATCCACTACTCCCGTGGCTGATGACTCCGGCCCTCCGGCCACAGACTCCAGCCCAAGAGGCCTACAATCGTGCCCATAGAAAGACCAGGGCAGTGGTGGAGAGGGTTCTTTGGACTCCTGAAGACCCGTTTTCGGTGCTTGGACCACACTGGGGGCTCCCTGCAGTATGACCCTAAAAAGGTCATTGATATAACTATGGCATGTGCAGCGCTGCATAATTTTGCTATTATGCAAAGGGTCCCCCGATATGTTGATTGCCCACCCTCTCCACCCTCCGATGAGCCAGACGCCTATGTGGGCCAGCCAAGTGCGTCTGGGCAAGCCGTGCGGGCAAATTTAATTGCCATACATTTTGGCTAATTTATGTTTGGCTTTGTATGTGTTTATTTGGACTTGTTTAGTTATGTTTTTTTTTTTGTTTTGGTATGTATAATTGCATTATGAATAAACCAATAATGAAGTTGTGCCAAAAAACAACAACAATGTTTGTGGACTTATTTGGAGACATTGGTTAGTGTTTGTTTTGGTGTCTACTTGAACTCATATTTCTCAATCAAAACACCAGACATGAACTTGGTCAAACAAAAATGTTTACTAATTCGTAAAAGGTTTCTGGGATACAAACAGAATAGTAGGTGAGTGCCCCTCACATACTTTGGGGCCAGACATGTACATGCAATTAGGTTCAAAACATGTTCAAAAACAGAAAATTGTACACAAATAAGCCCTCTCCTGCCTGCCCACATTTTCCACAGACACAGGTTGAAAGCAAACATAGCTATGCCACATCTACACCTGTAAGTCAGTGGGCCACCCAAACCAGAACACCCAGTCCCAATCCAAATACAGTACAATCACAGCCAGGCTCCAAGGTCTTAGTTTGGCAGCCCAGAATGTCACCCAATCATGCCGCCAAACATGAGTAGCCACCACAAATGTTATTGTGCCCAAGGCAGCCGCCCAACAGCTTAAGTGGCCGCTTCAGTGAGTCTTGGCCTCTGGCATTGGCTAGTGGGCTACCTCAGGCCTTGAATGACCTATATGGGGGCAAATCCAAAACAACCTAGCAAGAGCAGCGCAAAATGGCAGATTTTTAGGCCTCACCAGACAAGTCAATCCAGTGGGGATGTCTCTCAAAGATGTGGAACAGATTCAGGCCAAACACACATTAATATTGGTGATGCCCATAGAACCCAGGTTGGGGCCCTAACCTGGGCCTGTGTGGCATTCAGAATCTGCAACTGTTCCAAAATGTTTCTTTGGTTACTGTGCATTACGGCCATGCCTGACCCGATTTCTGATGTCAAGTTGTCCATGTGGCTGTTATGGGTCCTCAATTCAGTCAGCACGGCACTGAAAGTAGTATTTAGGGACTCTAATTGGCCCCTAAGATGCTCTTGATTTTGTTGATTTTGGCGACGAAAAAGCCGCCTCTCATGGTGCCATGCTGACCCCATCATCTGCACGCCCCTCCCCTGGGAAACTGGGCGACGTTGCTGAGTACGCCGCCCAATTCCCCGGGTTGTGGGGCGTGCAGATGATGTTGCTCGAGGACCCCCAACAGCCACAGGTATGCTCGCCAAATCCTCAGCAGCAGACCTGAAACTGGGGACTGGAGGGTCAGTCTCTGCATGCTGCCCACGATGTGCAGGCAGCATGCAGCCAGCTTCCCTCTGCTGCTGAAGATTTGGCGGAGAAACATTTTGGGACAGTTGCAGATTCTGGCCCAGGGGAAGATCTTCATAATCTCCAAGGAAGCTTCCATCCTCCTCCTGCTCCTGGATTTGCTCCATCAGTGTGTGGCTCTGTTGGGGACATGTGAAAAAAAAAGGTTCAGTGTGGGAAATACCTATGTAAATCAGACAATAAAACAGACAATAAAATCATGGCAAGCCACATGCATACACAACAGCATAAAAAAACACCGTAGATATCGGATCCTGGGTCCGATGCAGCGCGGAAGAAGACGGCAGCGGTAACATGGCAGAGGAGTCCCCACTAGCTGAGGGATGATGCTGGGCTGCATTAGAAGAAAAAGAGCTATGAAAACACACAACTATGCATTGTTGATGTTCAAGAACACATATGCTAAGCAAAGAAACGTGGCCAAGCAGGAATGGCCACTCCCACAACGTGGCCAATTGGCCTTCACTAGGAATGCCATTACATTAGTGCATGGATTGTTAAACCAGACTAGACACATTGGTCACGTGTCTAAAAACAAACATGCAACTAATGGCTGCTGTGTGAGTTGACACATCCCTTATAGGCGATGAAGTTAACACACTAAGGTGCAAAAAAGCAGTTACAATATGATTCTGGTGGGGAAGATTGTATCTCTGAAAACATTTCGAGCAAACCATCTTAATCCGTTGGGCACCCAACCCAGCTCTTAGCAAATTGACCAACAGACAAAGATGTTAGTGTGGCGTGTGCTTGACAATTAATACATAGCATGCATTCATTTTCTACACTCCTAAGTTTCATAGTTTTCTGAAATTTACTTTAACGTCATGTATGTGGGTGACAATTTGCACATTACCAGTCCACACACGACACACCCTGGTCAAAGTGAGCACTCCAATAAAAGCAACACCCTAGAGCCATGTGTTTAGCTAGCCCTTGCTGCCACCCCCTAGAGCCATGTATTTAGCTAGCCCTTGCTGCCACCCCCTAGAGCCATGTGTTTAGCTAGCCCTTGCTGCCACCCCCTAGAGCCATGTGTTTAGCTAGCCCTTGCTGCCACCCCCTCAAGCCATGTGTTTAGCTAGCCCTTGCTGCCACCCCCTAGAGCCATGTGTTTAGCTACCCCTTGCTGCCACCCCCTAGAGCCATGTGTTTAGCTAGCCCTTGCTGCCTATGTGTATGTTTACACACATTTTTGGGGTCATTCCCACATTACTAACCTGCTGGAATTTGCGGGTTGTCGGTGTCCTGCTGGCCCGAGTGTCCCTCTAAGGCCACAGGATGGAGCAAGCCCAGAACCATCTCCTCAGCCTGTGTAAATCTCATTTTGGTGGGAAATCCTCCGCCAGTTTTTTCGCTGTAAAACATAGTAAGCATAATTAAGCGCACTGATGGATAGACAAGAATAAGAAAAACCCACAAATAAGCTATGTACCTATACAGCCGAACAACAAAAGGAGATGTACCTGCACAGCGCTGGAAATCTAAATATATATATTCTCTGGATGCTGGCTGGGGTGGGTCCAATAGCCCGGAGAGCCGGGCAAAAGTAGGAGTACAGGGTGGGACTGCCAGCTCAGACCCTGGGGCCCACCGATTCAGCCGCTCGACAGACACACCAATTGTGAATCAATTACAAAAAGCTTTATTTAATGGCCTAAATTTATCCTAAAAACAGTTAAAAACATTGGGACTGGTGGGGGTGTGTATGGCGGACTATTTAACAAGATGTTACATTATTCTTAGTACATTTACAGAAGTACAATATTTTAGCAAAGACATAAATAATGAAAATGCACACAGTTTATTTGCATATGCCCATGAGATACTCCAAGAAATAGTGCAAATGAGCAGTGCTAAAAAAGAGATGGATGCCACCATGCATGATAACATGGACGCTAGACGACATGGAATGCCTCCATAGGTATCTTATCAATGCATACACATTTCGGGCTAATTGAGCCTATCAACCTGATCTATTGTGTACATTTCTCTCCCCTGTACAGCATTAATAGCACAAATTTTGTTCATTATTAATATTAATTTTTAATGTTTGATACTATTAGGTTTCAGGGATATCCAATTTCACTATTATTATTTCACTGAGTAGTGCAATTGTTATATCTTAGTTAGATTACAGATGTAGACACTGTTATTTGATACATAGTTTAGAGCCTTATAGTTGTTAGTTGTAACTTTTGTATATATACATGTTGCCACTACCTGCCATACCCCTGAAGCACCAGTTCTGCATCACACAGCAAAATCTCTGCTTTGCGCTGTTTGCTCATGGTTTTGGATTTGCTCCCATATAGGTCATCAAAATATAAGGTGAGCCCACTAGCCAATGCCAGAGATTGGGAATCACCAAAACGGCCACTCACATGTCCTCGGCGCAATGTGCGCCCTCTTTGGGGTGGTTGTGGCTCCTCAGTGCTTGGTGGCAAATGGGGTGACATTCTGGGCTGGGGGGATGGAGGAGACCTCAAGGACTGGAGGCTGGCTGTGGATCGTACTGGACTGGGAAAGGGACTGGGTGTTCGGGGCTGGGTGGCCACTGAAGTAGCAGGTGTCGATGTGGCATAGGGGGAATGCATGACAACCTGTGCCGGAGGAGAATGTGGGCGAGCAAGAGAGGGACTGGGCGACCTGGAGCTGCTGCTTTGAGCCCTGTGGGTCTGTGGGGCCTTGGAGGTGGTTGGCTGGGGTGAGGCATATCTTCGCACACTCTTGGCCTTTGCTTTGGAGCCACGTGCGGGGGGGGAGGGGACCTGCTTCGGCCTCTGCTGCGCCTTGGGCCCCTGTTGCGGCTTCTGGCCCTTGTTCTGGACCTGGTTCGGCCCCTGCTGCGCCTTCTGGACCTGGTTCGGCCCCTGCTGCGCCTTGGACCCCTGCTGCGGCTTCTGGACCTGGTTCTGCCCCTGCTGCGGCTTCTGGACCTGGTTCGGCCCCTGCTGCGGCTTCAGGCCCTGTGTTCGGGGCCTTTGGCTATGGCCTTGGTGCCACGTGGGGGGATGTGGGGCAGGGTGGGGTGGGGCTTCGTCCCCTCTTACCCATCTGTTGGGCATGAGCTTGGCCAGCCTTTATTTGCTTGCTCTTGCTTGGTCCTGCTGCAACCTCCTTTTTGGCCGCGGCCTTTGTGGTAGCCCTTAGCCTGGCTTTCGGCTCTTGGGAACGGGTTTTCGGTCCCTCGGCCTGCTCAGCCCGCTTGGTTTGTTTTTTCTGCATGGTCTGCTTTTTGGGTGCCATTTTTGGTGGACTCTCAAAGAGAATGAGATGTGTGTGCAGGGACCTTTAAATAAGGTATCCGGCGTGTGACGCCTACGCGCCGTTCGCACGGCCATGCGGAACCCGGAAACCGCTGGGGCATTACTTATCTGCTGCCGAGAAGAAGAAGAAAGATGGCGCCCACTATCTTCACCCGCCAACAAGAAGAGATCATCATGCTCGTAAGTGTCTTTTAAGGACTTTGCTTTGATTTGTAAATGCTGCTCTACATGTTAAGGATGCGCATGAAGTAATAGATTGTTTGTTTTTAAATTTGGTTCACCTACATGCACACGCCACACGGGTGCCAAACAGTGCGGCCAGATTTGAAAGTTAACTTAGGCTAGAAGTCTGTGTGTGTGTGTGTATGTGTTCATGTGATTGAACCAAAGAATGTATTGTTGCCACTTCTTGATAGGCATTTCTGATTTCTTGCTATGTTTGATTTCTGTTTTGTAGACCATGCTGGAGCGCAGGTACGACTACCTGCCCAACTCGTTTGAGAAACAAAACGTCGCCCTGGAGATCATCTCGGAGATACAACACCAGACCGACACCACCTTCACCCACACACAGATCATGCAGCATTGGTCGGACCTGAAAAGACTGCACATGCCCCGGGTGCGGAGGTTTTTTGGGATCCATTTCCCAAGTACATAGCGCTTGCATGCAAGATGTAACTACGACAGAAGTTAGGCCTTTTATTTATAATGCCTTTTCTTTGGTAGTGTTGGAAATGGATTACCGCATTCGCCGCACCCGGAGGCGCACAGGCCGACCAGTGCTGCATGATTCTGCAGCTGGGAGTGAAGGTGGTGGATCTCCAGGGCGACGGGCCGACCCCTCCTCTGTGGCCTCCTCAGACCAGCCCCCTGAACCTTACCACTGAGGAGGGGCGGCACAGCGTGGGCAGGCAGTCGTACCCTGCCATGCATGCGGGAGCCTCTGGTATGTCACTCTTCATGTCTACACACACACATACATGCTATCTCCTACCCAACTGATTCCTTTCATCTGTTTATCTAGATGCTTCTGAGAGGGTGAGGAAGTGGAAGAGGAGGCAGCAGATGTGCTACAAGCAGAAGGTGAGTAATGTGAACCAGACTTGCCAAAAGACATTTTCTGACTGAGGAATTTGACCATAAAACTGACATATTTCCCATGTTTCTACAGGCACTTCTTCACAGCAGAGCCAGGACCCAGGACCTCAGCGTGTTGTCCCGAACGAGCCAGCTCGCGGCCACCAACCAAGTAAGTAGTCAGGGCATTATTAGCATTTATGTGGTACTTGACATCAACACACAGATACATCAAGTCCTAGCCAATGGCAATATAAGAGTGACCTGTGGCCACTTCCTGACAAGCGATCTGACAGTCCCGGACAAGCGGCTCCTCCGCCACCGCCTCCCGCGCGTCCCTCTTGACACGTGCGCGCCTGCGCCTGCCATTCAGACGGCGGGCGCGAGGGAGGCGGCGGCGGCCGGCCGCTGCCGAAGATAAGGTAAGGGGGTTTGGGTGGGGTTTCACCCCGCGGGACATCCGAGATCGGGATGTCCCGCGGGGTGAAACCCCCCCAACACCCCAAACGTATAGATTCCCGGGCCGATCACCCGTGGGTGTTGGTCCACTTTAATGACTTGCCAGAATTACATATGTAGCCTTGATTTATTTGTGTAACTTCAAAACATTCAATCCACAGGTGGCAAACATGTATTGGTATGAATCTAATGTTTTTTTCTCCATTTGTTACAGGGACCACACGGCAACAAATTTTGGAAATGAATAGGAGGGTCCTTGCGTTGGTGGCCGATATGAAGGTGATGGTTGACTCGTTGGGGACAACAGAAGAAGACTAAGAGGAGTAAAGTCCTGGGTCCTGGCCCTGTTCTGCTGAAGCATTTTTAAAAAATTTAAAATAGTTTTTATTAAAAAAAACAAAAAAAAATTTGATTGGCCCAGAGCCAAAAATATTTTAATGTTTTAAGCCCCAAAAAAAATTTTTATAGTAAAAAAGTTAAAAGAAACCAACGATTCAGGGTGCTAAAATGGAAGAAGAACCTAAGCGCTAAGTGATTTGGGTAAGTTTTAGGGTGCTAAAATGGAAGAAGAACCTAAGCGCTAAGTGAGTTGGGTAAGTTTTAGGGTGCTAAAATGGAAGAACAACCTAAGCGCTAAGTGATTTGGGTAAGTTTTAGGGTGCTAAAATGGAAGAACAACCTAAGCGCTAAGTGATTTGGGTAAGTTTTAGGGTGCTAAAATGGAAGAGGCAGGATAACGCTAAGTGGTTAGGGTGAGCTTTAAGGGCCCAAAAGGGAAGAGGCAGGATAGCGCTAAGTGGTTAGGGTGAGCTTTAAGGGCCCAAAAGGGAAGAGGCAGGATAGCGCTAAGTGGTTAGGGTGAGCTTTAAGGGCCCAAAAGGCAGGATAGCGCTAAGTGGTTAGGGTGAGCTTTAAGGGCCCAAAAGGGAAAAGGCAGGATAGCGCTCAGTGGTTAGGGTGAGCTTTAAGGGCACAAAAGGGAAAAGGCAAAATAGCGCTAAGTGGTAAGGGTGAGCTTTAAGGGCCCAAAAGGGAAGAGGCAGGATAGCGCTAAGTGGTTAGGGTGAGCTTTAAGGGCCCAAAAGGGAAGAGGCAGGATAGCGCTAAGTGGTTAGGGTGAGCTTTAAGGGCACAAAAGGGAAGAGGCAGGATAGCGCTAAGTGGTTAGGGTGAGCTTAAAGGGCCCAAAAGGGAAGAGGCAGGATAGCGCTAAGTGGTTAGGGTGAGCTTTTTTGTATTAGAAGTGATGGGAGTGAAATTGTGTATGCGAGCACTTTAATGAGTTAAGTTTGTAGTGCGCAGGCGCAAGATCGTAAGAATTCCGTCTGGACGAATATTTTTGGAAAAAGTGAAACAGGATGTATCGGGAAACGGAAAGGATTCGTGTGAGGATACGATGGGAAAAGGGCAAAAACGAAAGGCTACGTTGTTAGCTGAGAAAATGAATCTGAAAAGTCTCGATGGAAACGGACATCCTTGTACGCGTACTCTGGCATACGAGCGGACGGAAGCTTTACAGAAGGTTTACGAAGCATGCTTGGAATCGCTCGCACATTCATACGAGAGCGGGAACTTTTGAAAATGATACGACGACCGCACTAAAATGGAAGTTTTTTGTCTCTCTGAATCGAGGCTATGGTGTTCTTTACCCTGACTGGACTGAACTGGAATGGAGCTGGGAGAGAGGCTTGTGACCGCACAAGAAGGAGGGGGGAAACTAAACAAGCTTTATGTTGCCAGACCTTATAGAGATTTAGAGGTTCCACATTGTTTGGAACCTATCAGGCCAAACCCAAGAAGCAATGACGCCAGACTTCAAATTGGGGCCAGGCTAAAGGGATTTTACACAACCTGGCAGGACCTTTTGGATTGTCTATTCATTGTAAAGGGGATAAAAGAAGGGTTTCACATAGAATTCTCTCAAACCCCTCCTTCAAATTTTTTGATTTCTCCTCTGCCCAAGGGACTAGAGGAAAAGAAGGCTATTCTGGAAAGCCATGGGGTCAAGGGGAGTAATTATCCCAGTTCCCCGTCTACAGCAGGGTGTGGGGTTTTACTCCAGCATCTTTCTAGTAAAGAAGGCCTCAGGTGGGTTCAGATTTATTCTGAACCTAAAGAAGCTCAATCTCAATGTCCAGTACAAACAATTTTTTCAGTCAAGGACATGCTTCTACAGGGCTCCTTCATGGTCTCAATAGATCTGAAGGATGCTTACTGGCAGATGCCAATGTGTGCCCAGGCTCAATTTTTTTTAAGGTTTGCAATAAGAGACGGAGACCAGATCTTGCACTTCTAATTTGTCTTCCTTTCGGACTGGCTTCAGCTCTGAGGATCTTTACGAAAGTATTACTAGAACCGCTGGCATATATGAGACGGAGAGGAATAGACATTGGGGCCTACCAAGACGATCTGTTGCTTTTCGCCCAATCGACACAAATTATTGGAGAATCTCAATCACACCCTGAATCTCCTAGCCCGGCTGGGTTGGGTCCTAAACCTCGAGAAATCAAGTCTAGTCCCCTCGCAGGTGATGACGTATTTGGGATTCAAGATCAATACAGTTTTCCAAGCTTTAATTTTTATTCTTCATGAAGGTGCTGGGGTTATTGACATCAGCATTCCCGGCAGTAAGATAGGGTCAGTCAAATTCAAGGACTCTTCAGATGCATATATTGAAAAATTGGAACAGGTCCCAGAAGGGATTAGAGGAGGTAGTCCCTATTCCAGATGTGGTGAAGTGTTCCCTAGATTGGTGGCTGAACAAGGATCAATTTTGCAAGAGTCTATCTTGGAGGGACCCCAAAGAGATGATAGTAACTACAGATGCCTCAGCTTGGGGATATATAATATAATATATATATATATATTATTGTCTAGGGGGGAACAAGATCTTCTCGGTTGATTCGCAGATCTTACTATGGTCGGAAGAAAACCTGAAGTCTCTGTCGGCAGTACATCTGAAGGGAACCTTGAATCAGGTGGCGGATTTCCTGAATCGGTCTCAATTGAGAAAATCGGAATGGTCATTGAATCCAGTAGTGTTCAAACAGATTTGCAATCTAAAAGGCATGCCCGAGGTGGACCTATTTGCTTCTGCGAAAAGTCAAAAGTTGAACAAATACTTCTCTTTGAATCCGGCATTGGGGGTGGATGCATTGACCCATGCGTGGCAGTTCAATCTAGCCTATGCTTTTCCTCCGGTTCGGTTGATCCCGATGGTGTTAAACAAGATTCTCAAGGAACCAACTACGATTCTTCTAGTGGCTCCTTGGTGGCCCAAGAGATCTTGGTTCTCGACTCGAGTGGAACTATCCATTCAGGACCCATGGGAGATTTCAGTTTGTCCGCAATTGCTGCCGCAGGGACCAGTACAAACCCACAGTTGTGGAGACTGGCAGTATGGACCATGAGGTCACCTTACTTTTGAAAAAGAGTTATTCCAGTAAGGTCATCGAGACTTTGTTGTCAAGCAGGAAGATGGTCACCAGGAAGAATTATTTGAAAGTCTGGAAGTCCTTTAAGTTTTGGAGAATACAAAACAGGAAATTGTCTTTCAAGCTTCCAGTAATTTTGGAATTTTTACAGCATGGAGTTGAGAAGTGGTTAAGTATAAGCACACTGAAAGTCCATTTGGCAGCATTGTCGATATTTTTGGACAAGAGATTGTCCTCCTTTTCTATTGTCAAGCGTTTCCTTCTGGCCTGCACTATCAAAGATCATGCCTCAATGGGATCTAGCTAAGGTTCTCTCGATTTTGAAGTCCCCCTCCGTTTTTCCCTATCAAGGATTTGAACATCAAATTCCTTACCTGGAAGGTGTTGTTTTTGGTGGCTATCACTTCTGCGCGCAGAATTAGTGACATTCAGGCCTTGTCCTGTCGTCATCCATTTCTTCAAGTGTTTTCAGATCACATAGTTCTGAGAGTGGATCCTTGTTATTTTCATCAGATTTTCACAGAACTCAAGAGATCATCCTTCCGTCTATAGACAGTAAAGATTCTTCGGAATTAAGCGTCTTGGATGTTAGAACACATCTGTTGGAGTACCTTCAACAAACTAAAGATTGGAGAAAAGCTGACAGCTTGTTCGTGTCCTTTCTGACCCTTCCTTGGGCCTGAAAAGTATCTAAGACGACATTGGCAAGATGGATGAAAAGTACGATTAAGATGGCTTATCAGAATAATTCAATACCAGATGGAGTCACGGCTCATTCTACAAGAAGTGTTTCTACATCTTGGGCAGGGCAGGCTGGGGTCTCTATGGAACAGATCTGTAAAGCAGCCACTTGGTCCTCAGCTAGAACGTTTGCCAGGCACTATCGGTCCCAGTCTTTTGGCAGAAGTGTCCTTTGTGCTGTTCTTCCCACCTAATGAGGTAGATCTCTGCTATCTCTCAGTGTATGCTGCCTGGAGGATGTTTTGAGAAAACTTAAGTTATGTACCTGGAAACTTCTTTTCTAAACATCCGAAAGGGCAGCATACAGCATTTTCCCTCCCTTTCCTTATGTGGAGGCTATTTGTCTTGTTTATGAAGTATAGTTGTGGGTCTGTTTCTTTTTCTCTCTTTCAGATCTCTACAACTGGGGATTGGAGGAGGAGTCAAGATTTCTGTCTCGTGATCAGGTGTTCCCCTTTTGTGGGAGGGACTCGAAGTCTCAGTGTATGCTGCCCGTTCGGATGTTTAGAAAAGAAGTTACCAGGTACCTAACTTAAGTTTTTTGTAACCCCTGACATGCCTGCATAGAATTACACAGAGACCTAACTGCGGCTTCAAGTCGTTAATCCATGATACACAGCTGGCAAGGTAGCATATTAACACTAGCTCTTCAGCATGTCAGGTGAAGAACAGGAAATATTAACCCTAAAGGCCTACTTAGACAACTTTAAACTGAATGTGCATCGTTTTCTCCCTATGTAAACCAGTCCTTTAGTTTGCCATTTATGTCTTTTCCTACGGACAGCTAAGCACAAAACCTACACCAGATAAAACATCTTTAAGAAACGAGTATTTTGTTATGTTTTTTTTTTTCTCAACATAGAAGTCACCTGGACCTTTTATGTGCATCTGTCACCAGGAAGGCCAATCAATTAATCAATAGTTTATTGGTCACATACATCACCAAACACATGACATGCAGTTAAAAATACTCATTCCAACTGGCAACAATTTAACATAATACAATAACATGAGAACAGCAACAATGTTAAGACAATTTGCAAAAAATGCAGTTTCAATATAGAATAAGAGTCTTTATTAAGTAGAGGTTTCCTTGTGTGACTAAGTAAACAAAACAAACGGCCTGAGAAAAGCTTATCTTAATTCTCTGGCTCTGACTTCAGGCAGTAGATACATATTCCAAGTGTGACATTCAACTCTTCATGACATTTGGGTTATTCTCCAGTAGAGGGTGAACTTCTGCAGAGATGAATGCAAAAAAGGAGATCCTCCCAGTCCATAAATACCTGGGACCTCCCACCAATTCCCCAGTTTCTTCTCTGCAGGAAGGCGAGCAAGACAGAAGATGAAGACTTCTATTCCTTGCAGGTAAGCTGGGCTCGCGCCCGGCCCCATTTTTTTACCTATTTCTCCCGGACCTTTGTTTCCTAGTACTGTATGAGCCTCCTAGCCTTGGCTGCAGGTCCTGGTGAGGGTAGGATACACCTCTTTAGGTGTGATAGGGAGCCTATGCTCCCCTGTGAGACCTCTTTATGGGGTAGGCGGAATCTGGGTTCGTGATCCCGGTTGGGGATGCCCTGTCCCTTCTTCCCTTGTGCACCGTACGGTGCGGGATTTCCCCCCTTCCAGGTCCCTCTATTACCCGTCGGGGGGGGTCTTCCATTGTATGCATGTTGTGTGTGTTTTTTATTTTCCATTTCGAGTGTCTGTGTTGGTGTTTTACTTCATGCCTTCTTATGGAGGACTCTCTTGGGGATGCGCCTGCCGGCCTCCGGCACCGCGGCCTCTGGGGAGCTTCTCCCCCTTAGTGCTCCGGTGAGGGGGCGGGGCCAACACGCTGCCACGGCCCGCCCCCCGCTATTGCCGCCTTGTCTGACCCGGCCTCTACAAACGGCGTTCTCTATCGCCGGACAGGGGCGGGGCATCGTGCAGCGCGTGATCCGTGCGGGCCCGCCCCCCTTCTTCTCCCTCAGCCGATGCGTTGCTTCTGCTTGCCGGGCACCATCTTCTTTCCACGTGAGTGCCCCATTGGGGCCCACCTGTGTTCTTACTGGTTGTGATAATGCCTTATTTTGGCAGCGCTGCCTGCCTTGGTGTACCTATGCATACCTTTATATATTTCAATATATATGTTTTAATATATTCATTTTATGACATTGTTCCTGCCACGTGTTTAATGGTGTGTGTGTGTACTTGTGCTTATGGGGTCCTCTTCATTCATGTCTTTCCTATAAATCCCTAGCATTAAAAAATTTACACTTTTTCAAAATCCTCCCACAAGGACTTTAAAGCGGCATCCCGGGGTTGCTTACTAGCATAATTCCCTAGGTCTTGTGACTATCCAAAAAATCACCATATGGAAGCTCCGCAGGATATTGGGCTCGGGCTCCCTTTGGAACAATCCTGGCCATGTGTGGGTTGGGTGATTTTGTGCTGATCTTTATACCATGTGCACAAAAGGCCATAACGCGGCAGTTGGGCCCCCAGGCGTCTGGGTCGGCACCTCCCGAATTTGGATACCATTCGAGCCAGAGTGTTTCTACTTCAGCCCAAAGTGTGGGGGGTTCAGGATCTGATCCGCCTTCTTCTGGCCGATCTTTGCCCTTCTATCCGTCTGGGGATGAAACTGGTGGGATTGATGGTTGCTTCCTTCGAGGCAGTCCCGTTTGCTCAGTTTCACATGAGATCTCTCCAACTTATTGACGCATTGGGACAGATGTCCGTAGTCCTTGGATCAACTTTTCAGGATGTCTCCCAGTGTTCAGCAGTCACTTCAGTGGTGACTGGAGTCGAGCAACCTGATGAGGGGCAGATCCTTTCTGGCCCCTTGTTGGGAGATGGTTACCACGGATGCCAGCCTGTCAGGCTGGGGAGGTTTCTGGAAAATTCAATTCTGTGAAATACTCACCTGTAGAATTGGTATTATACGCATACAGTACGTCCTGCTCCATATATAATACACGTGGGTAATCCTCCGCCAGATGGCGCTGTTCACTGCAGACATGCAAAAACAGGCTCCTCCCGGCCCTTCATATACCCAGGGACCTCCCACAAATCCCTAGCATTGAAAAGCAGTGAGAAAACGCTCCACGCCCCTCCCCAGCGAGCGCGAAGCTCTGAAGGCGTCTAGCCAATCAGTGACAGTAAGGTCATAACGCCTGATGTAAATGGTGCTCGGAGCCTATACAGGCACTGCTGAGATCTGAACTCAGGATCTCCTGTGTACTGGACAGGCGCTATAACCAACTAAGCCAGCGCAACCTAAGAAGAGCCGCTAAGGCTAAGAAGGAGAGGGGAAGGAAGAAAAAAGATGCTGAGGCGTCCGCAAAGCCGCCGCCATACATGCGGTGCAAGCAGAAACAGAAACTAAAGGCGGTGGGGCTAACAGTACAGATAAGAGCGCGGCTCTGATCCCCGTTCCCAGTAAAGCACAAACCAAGCCATAAGAGTGTAAGGATACACTGAGGCCGCCATACACACAACCCCCCCCCTTTCTTTTCCCCCTGGCTAAGGGGGGAACGAGGGAGTAAGGCGACCCGTTACATAGGGTCCACCACTACGTGGGGCAATGATGCGGGAGGGGCATCCGCTGAAGGCTCACCATCAGCCTTGACCGCCTACCCTATGGTGGGGGATTGCGGTGGAGTGTGGCTCCATAAGCACACATGGTGCTGCCTACCTTCACCCGACCAGCGCAGCCCAGGCTGGGAGGCATATTACACAGAGGAGGGGTGGAAATAGTCCCACAGGGCCGCAGGCTGTAATAGCCCCGCTCACCTGCGAGAGAGTGATACTTCATATACCCAGGGACCTCCCACAAATCCCCAGGGCCGGGAGGAGCCTGTTTTTCTCCTGACTACTTCTTCTTTCCGCAAGACGGATGCCTTTTTTGTGGTGCCCTGCGGGCCCAGGAACGGTTTGGCGCCCGCCAAGTCTACCATTAGCAAATGGATTCGTCAGGCCATTGTTGGGGCCTATTCTGCTAAGGGGAGGACTCCCCCTTTTTAGGGTCACTGCGCATTCTACTCGTGCCGTTGGTGCGTTCTCGGCTTTTCAGCACCAGGCTTCTGTTGAACAAGTTTGTAAGGCTGCTACTTGGTCTTCCGTTCATACTTTTTCCAAGTTTTACAAGGTTGATGTGCGGGCTTCAGCGGATGCCGTTTTTGGCCGCAAGGTTCTGCAAGCTGCAGTGGTTTAAGTTGGTCCATTCTTTACTGTTTATGGTTCCCACCCATGACGGACACTGCTATTGGATGTCCCAAATGTCATGAAGAGTTGAAGCGGAGTGTACGTCACACTTGGAATAATACCGTTTTGTGAGTACTCACCTTTAAAACGGATATTATAAGTGTGACATACACTCCGCTTCACCCACCCTTTTTGGTATTCTGGATCCTTTATATGGTGAACGATAGTTTCTTGGTTGTTAGTATTGTTATATTTGGTTCTTCCTGGTCCCCTTACTGCTATCTTACACTGGGGAATTGGTGGGAGGTCCCAGGTATTTATGGACTGGGAGGAGCTCCTTTTTTGCATTCATCTCTGCAGAAGTTCGCCCTCTACTGGAGAATAACCCAAAAGTCATGAAGAGTTGAAGCGGAGTGTATGTCACACTTATAATATCCGTTTAAAGGTGAGTACTCACAAAACTGTATTTTCTCTAAATGCATCATGGGAAATAAGTAGTTATTTGGGTACCAAGAAGCCTCTACTAGCTTTCTCACTTAGTTCAACACCTTCTATGATAGACTGCAGATCTGGTAGCTTGTCTGCAATGCTCCATTCTGCTGTACTCTACCCTCTGAAGAGCTAGTTTTGAAACTTTCAATATATATATATATGCTTTCAGTAGGTGTGCGGCTGGTGGCACTCACTCTGCAGATTTCCTTGCCACTTTGAGCTCAGGGCAGCAAATAAACGCTGATTCGAACAAGCACCGCTGAGTGGCCCATGTTGGAACCAGAAAGAGGTTTTTCTGTGATCCCAGGGGATACAGAGAGTCATCCCAAATCAGAATGCCCTGCCAGGGAGAAACAAAGCCAAAGTGAAATTTTTTCTTTAAAGCCCCTTGAATAGAATAGATATTGGAGGAATGAGGCTCCCACACATATGGCAGCCACCAGGTCCTTATTGTAATCAATAAGCCTATTTTATTTTTCTGTGGAAGAGAAATATGCAGATATAGGGGGGCAAGGATTAGTACTATCTTATTTTTTCTCACCATCAGCTTTAAACCTTCTGTTAAATTAGATTATTCAATCTGATTAGCCTATCAAAAGTATTTCCATCATCAAATCTGGCCTTATAATAGTAGGGCACCCCTCTGTCCAGATTTTCCAGTATAAGCTCATCAGCCATTTGGCCAACACCAAGAGAGCCCTAGAAACCTCTTGAGAAGGGATGTGATTAGCTTTTGCCTATAAAAAATACCAAAGCCAATATATAACCAAAATGTTATGGAGAAATAAAATGGAAATACTTTTACTTATATAAGTTTGAACCAATTATTTCAGGGAGGTATAGGTGGCAGCAGGTATATCATAGTGGATTCTATTAGTTCTAAAAAAACATAGACAAACCTAAAGCAAAGGTAATATTTCTGTTCATATTTTTAATATAGACATACTGGCCTGTTATTTTAACAGGCCGAATGAATGGGGCATGCAAAGCAGCCTGTAACGGTCATCTCTTTTACTTTTAAAAAAAGTTCATGCAGAAAATGTGGTTCAAGTGGAACTGCAGAATTGTATACCAGTCCCAGGGAGGAGTGGATGACATAATCGATGACGTCATCCATGTCATTCCCACAACCGCTCAGTAGCCCTGGGTGATCTGAGATGGGAGGTTGGAGGGGTGAGAGGGCTGTGATCCCTTGCCCTCCCTCTAATGATCACCCAGCAGCTGTCATCAGCGCTCCGTGGGACATGATCGGATAGCGGAAGATCAGAGGCAAGTAAAAAATAAAAAAAAGAATCATTATTCCTGGTGGGTGTCTTTTTTCCAGGGATCCATAAGACTCATATACAAGTTCACAAGGCTTGGGGGCTGGCAAGTCACCTGCTAGCAGCTGCCATTAACCCCCAGTCCCCCAAATTACCTGCCTTCCCAAAGCCTGGAGGGGGGGGGGGGGGGGGGGGGAAGGGCCTGGGACCAGTTTAGGCTGTGCGGGTTGGTAGCCAGCAGGGGAGGGAGCAACCAAAGCTGGCCCCTGTGCCTTGTTCTACAAGCCCTGCACTGTGTCATGCTGCATAAGCCTTCAACTAACGCCAGCGGCTACATCCCACGCTTCCCTCTAACAGGGAGCATGCCTGCGCCACCAATTCACAAATGCCTAGTGCAGCCACATGCTCTGCTAGGGGGATAGGGGGGATGTGGCCGCAGCTTGCACATGTGCCGTTGGTCCGGTAAGCAAGGTAAATGAATGGGGCAACCTGGGGCTTTCACACAAATTTTGGATGCCCGGGGTGGAGGGAATTGATCGGCTCGAGAGTCTTATAGATTTCTGGCCTGATCGCACTGGGTTTTGGTCCACTTTTATAGTGAGACCAGAAGTTTTTGAAAGATTCAGTTTTAGACAGGACAGTCACTGATGTTCTGAAGGAAGGCCGGTGAATTCATGGGAAGATGTATAGAGTTGGGCATCGTCAGCATAGTGTATAGTGGGAAAAGAGAAGAGGACCTAGGACTGAGCCCTGTAAGAGGGAAAAAGAGAGGAAGTAGCAAATATTACACTGAAAGAGTGCTCAGAGAGATAACATGAAAACTAAGAGAGAACCGTGTCCTAGGCCGATGGATTGGAGCCTGTTGAGTAAGAGATGGAGGTTTACAATGTCAAATGCTGCAGAGAGGTCCGGGAGAATGAGTAGTGAGTGGTCACCATTGAATAGCTGTCAGGAGGTCATTTGTCACTTTGTTGAGAGCCGTTTCTGGCGTTGAGCATGGAAGCCAGATTGCAATGGATCATAGAGAGACCAGCTGTGCCAAGAGTTTAGAGATGGAGAGACTGGTTGTTGTTTTTGCTGGATGGGTCAGAAGATTTTTTTTTTTTTTAGTAGAGGGATTATATGTTTGAAAGTGGAAGGAAAGATACCAGGAGAGAGACTGGAGGTAATGGGATTAGAGGTGCATGTTGTAGGATAAGAGGAAGTTACTTCCCTGTCTTCCATGACAGGGTCAATGTTGGAGAGTAAACCAGGGGGAGGCAGGGTAGTGCCTTGGAACCTACGATTCCCCACTGTGCACATCACTCACCTTTCCAGTGGGCCGATGCTGCAGCCCTGCATCTGACGTTCGCACCCGTGCCCATCTGGGCTGGAAAGTAGCACACTGCAGGGAGACTGGGGATGCTGATGGTCTGTGTGTGCGCATTAGTATGACTGCAGGTTCAATTCCTGACACCAGGATATGACTGAATTACTCTTCAGCAAGTGCTGCTTATGATACTTTCATACAGCCAATCAGATGCTGGTTCTGTTCGTTTGGCTACCTTTACCTTAACACTGCACTTGAGCTGAAACCTAAAACAACTCGTTTCTGGCGTTGGCCAATTTGTGCAGAATCTGCAGCACAAACGTGCCACTGTGACAACATATAAGAAGTGCACGAGGTGAATGAGAGACGGCCAATGCTCGCTCTCTACACTGTGTGTGAGCCGGGTAGAGGCGCTGCTGCTGCTGCTTTCAGGCTCTGCTGCCACCCAGCGGCTAAGCGGCGGTGCCGGGAGAGCAACCTCGCGTGACCCCTTACCCCCAGCCAGGACAAGCGCCAGTCATCCTCCTCCAGAATAGCAGCAGCAAGGAGCGGCCCTGGACAATGCGCTGCTTTCATGGCGCTGACATTTCCAGCCCTGGCCGCGTGCTGCAACAGGGGAGCCGCCATTAAAGTGGCCCGGGCTGTCACATCGCCGGGCTGCCCAGCTACAAGGCGCAGCAAATCACAGCGCTGTCTCCATGCAGCCCGCACTGGCGCCTGACAAGCAGCCTCCGAGCTCAGCCCCCCTCCTCCCCACACTGCTGCTGCTGGGCGTGTAGCGGGGCTTGTTACCATGCTCTCTCGCTGACACGCAGCACTCCCTCCCCTAGTTGTTGCGGGGCAGACGCCGGGGAATGATAGGCGGCGCGCTAGGGGTTAATGTCTGCACGCAGTGATGTCAGCGGCCGCCCCCTCCTCGCAGACGCGCAGCCCCGCGCCATGAATAATGGTGACAAGAGGCCGCTGCAATCAGTGCAGACGGTGCCGCTGACCTCAGCCGCCTCGGGTTCAGCGCCTCCCCTCCCCCAACTCAGACAGCCAGACGGCGGCCCTCAAGAAGAGGGCGGGCACTCATTGTGTAAACAAGGCGGGACTGTGGCTGAAACACGCTGCTTATAGGCTGCTTGGAACAGACAGGGGAGGGCCGAGGAGCCAGCTGGCCTCCGCCTGCTCCCGACCACGCCCCTCACAGCCATCCTGGCCTCTCCTACCTCTCCAGGCCGGCCTGGCCTGAGGGGACTTCCATGGAGCAGCACGTGGCCGCCTCAGACTGGAACGGAGGCTACAACATGGCTGCGGCTCCGACTCAGGTGGCGACAGCGGTCCGGCAATGCTCACGCTGGCTAATATAACTGAGGCGATGTGTGTGAGGGCGACAATTAACCCTTCGCGTGCTGCCCATTGTTTAGCCTGTCATGGCAGAAGATGGGGGGGGAGCGGCAGCCATGTGCTCTGCAGGGAAGCATGGCAGCGCGAAGGGGGCGTGCCGGCCTCCACCACTATCGTATGAATGGCCATAAGGAGCTCGGGGCTGCCAGCCGGGAGGCGGTAATAAAGATGGCTGAGGCGGGATACCGGAGGGGGGTGAGGTGACCGACGACCGTGTCACACTGAAGGGTGGCCACTCACTGTTACCCACACATGGGGGAGAGGGGGACAATGCCGCCCATACATGTGCCCGTCCATCATACACATCCTCCATATCAGTCACTGCTACACAAAGCACAGCTTGCCAGTGTCATCTATTTATTGGCACACGTGGGAGAAATATATAAACCTGTGACACAAATAGCCATCGCCAGGACAGAATCATTCAGCTGCCTCATGTCTGGTTCAATGGCGGTAACACTGACATGAGGGGCTGGCATCTATAGCTATACTCTATGGCGGCGAGTGATGAAGTCACCGCATAGATACACACACGGAGCTGCTCATGAATGGGCTACACCGCGCGGCTCGGTACCGCCATGATGGGCTGCTTATGAATGAGGCTCAGGTAGCCGAAAGCACAGCAATGGTTGCAGGGTGCATGGCACAGGCGCGCATATAAGTATACAGGATACAAACAAGCAGGCGGGGAAATGTGTGCGGTATAGACACAGGTGCTGAGGTGAATGTATGCGAAAGACACGGGATGTGAGGTAAGTGCACCGAGTACTATCCACACAGGTGAGTATGGACACATACAGGCGCTGAGGTAAGTATGTATCGTGTAGGCACCCGGGTGCTGTGAGGTAGTTTGAACAGTATATATAGGCATGCAGGGGGTGAGGTAAGTACAGTATTTATGAGCTCACAGGCGGTGAGAGGTGTTTACAGTATATAGGCAAGCAGGGGGTGAGGTGGGTGTGTACAGTATATATGAGTACATAGGCAGTGAGGTGCGTATAGTATATAGGCAAGCAGGGGGTGAGGTGGGTGTGTACAGTATATATGAGTACATAGGCAGTGAGGTGCGTACAGTATATATAGGCAAGCAGGGGGAGAGGTGAGTGTACAGTATATATAGACACACAGGAGGTGATGGTGTGTACAGTATATATAGGGGGTGAGGTAAGTGTACAGTATATATAAGCATATATGAGGTGTGTACAGTATATATAGGTAAGCAGGGGGTGAGGTAATTGTGTACAGTATATATGAGCACATAGGCAGTGAGGTACGTACAGTATATATAGGCAAGCAGGGGGAGAGATAAGTGTACAGTATATATAAGCACACAGTAGGTGAGGTGTGTACAGTATATATAGGTAAGCAGGTGGTGAGGTAAGTGTACAGTATATATAAGAACACAGGAGGTGAGGTGTGTACAGTATATATAGGCATGCAGTGGTAAGTGTACAGTATATAGAAGCACACAGGAGGTGAGGTGTGTACAGTATATATATATATAGGCATGCAGTGCGCGTGCAGTATATATAAGCACACAGGAGGTGAGGTGTGTACAGTATATATAGGCATGCAGTGGTAAGTGTACAGTATATATAAGCACACAGGAGGTGAGGTGTGTACAGCATATATAAGTAGGTGGTGAGGTAAGTGTACAGTATATATGAGCACACAGGCGGTGAGGTGTGTACATTATATGTAGGCAAGCAGGTGGTGAGGTAAATGCACAGTATATGCGCGCGCAGGCTGAGGTGTGTACAGTATATATGTATATAGACAAAAATTTAAGTAAGTGCACTGTGAATGCCGACCGAGGCGGTGAGGTAACTGCACGCGCACATACAGACGGGTGAGGTAAGTGTATAGGCGCGCACAGGCTCGGGGTGAGGTAGGTTTATAGGCGCACACTCGGTGCAGGCAGTGAGGTAAGTGTATAGGCGCGCACACAGGCGGGTGAGGTAAGTGTATAGGCGCGCACACACAGGCGGGTGAGGTAAGTGTATAGGCGCACACACACAGGCGGGTGAGGTAAGTGTATAGGCGCGCACACTCCGTGCAGGCAGTGAGGTAAGTGTATAGGCGCGCACACACAGGCGGGTGAGGTAAGTGTATAGGCGCACACACACAGGCGGGTGAGGTAAGTGTATAGGCGCGCACACACAGGCGGGTGAGGTAAGTGTATAGGCGCACACACAGGCGGGTGAGGTAAGTGTATAGGCGCGCACACAGGCGGGTGAGGTAAGTGTATAGGCGCACACACACAGGCGGGTGAGGTAAGTGTATAGGCGCGCACACTCCGTGCAGGCAGTGAGGTAAGTGTATAGGCGCGCACACACAGACGGGTGAGGTAAGTATAGGCGCGCGCGCACACAGGCGGGTGAGGTAAGTGTATAGGCGCGCACACTCCGTGCAGGCAGTGAGGTAAGTGTGTATATATACGCTAGACGGGCACACACGCGGGCTCGCGCTCTCTCGCAGCCTCACAGGAAAGTTTGCTGTGAATCGGAATGAGGTCAGCGCTGGAGCTTCTCATTGCACGCGGTGATTATTATTGCATCGCCTTCCCAGCCAATGAACGCCCGAGGGGCGGGGTTGCCTGCGATTGGCCGAGACTAGCTCGGGGAAGCGATAAAGGGACGCGAGGCGGAATTGAGCGGTGCTCTTAGCTGTATGAGGAGCAGCGGTGTGTACACCTCCTCTATGCACATACATCCTATACATAGCACCCAGCAGCATCACTGCTCCCTCTCAGGATTACACCCCTCTCTTACTGGGACTGCAGCCTGCACATGAACGCTCTGCCAGCAGCAGCAGCAGCAGCCTCCTCCCGGAGCCCATAATAAGAACGCTGCCCATAAGCCCTTCCAGTCACAGAGAGCGAGCAATGCCTGCCAGCGCCTGGGGCTGCCACTAACCTCACCAGCAACAGCATCCGCCTCCGGGAGCCCGCACAGCACACAGGCTCCGCCGCCATGGTGCAGCAGACCAGCAACGCTGAGAACACCGAGGCTCTGCTGGCCGGGGACAGCTCGGACTCCAGCGCCGGCATCGAGCTGGATATGGCCTCGTCGCCCACCCCAGGCATGACCGCTTCCACCGGGGGCAAAGCCGACGACCCGAGCTGGTGCAAGACCCCGAGCGGCCACATAAAGCGCCCGATGAACGCATTCATGGTGTGGTCGCAGATCGAGCGTCGGAAGATCATGGAGCAGTCGCCCGACATGCACAATGCTGAAATCTCCAAGCGGCTGGGCAAGCGCTGGAAGCAGCTGAAGGACAGCGACAAGATCCCCTTTATCCGCGAGGCCGAACGCCTGCGCCTCAAGCACATGGCCGACTACCCGGACTACAAGTACCGCCCGCGGAAAAAGGTCAAGTCCGGCGGCTCCAAGCCCGGGGAGAAGGGCTGCGCCAGCCCCAGCGCCAGTCACCCGGGCGGGGGCAGCTCCTCCAAGCCGCCTGTGAAGAAGAGCAGCAGCAGCGGTGGCGGCGGCAGCAAAGTGTGCGGTGGCGGGAAGCCTCCTCACAGCAAGCTGGGCGTGCTGGACCATCACTCCCTATACAAGTCCCGCAGCAGCACCGCCACCACCGCCCCCTCCAGCCGCCAGGCCGCCCCGGACAAGAAGGCCAAACAGCGGCTCTACATCTTCAGCTCTCCCGGCTACCAGACCTCCGCCATGGCCGTGCCTGCCAGCCCCACACTGAGCAGCAGCGGCAGCACCGGGGAGGCCAGTGACCCGCTCAGCCTGTACGAGGACGGCGCCAGCTCCCCGGGCGAGCACGACGCTTACCCGCCAGTGTCCTCACCGTCGTCCTCGGGCGGCCACTCCTCTTCCTCCCCGTCGTGCACGTCCTCCGCCGCCGCCTCCCCCTCCGCAGCCTCCTCCTGCTGCTCGGACGAGGAGTTGGACGACGAGCTGTTGGAGCTTCATCCCAGCCCGGGCTTCGAGAGCATGAGCCTGAGCAGCTTCAGCTCGGCCGCCCTGGACCGCGACCTGGACTTTAACCTGGAGGCCGGCTCGGGCTCCCACTTCGAGTTTCCGGACTACTGCACACCCGAGGTGAGCGAGATGATCTCCGGGGACTGGCTGGAGTCCAGCATTTCCAACCTGGTATTCACCTACTGAGCCGGCCGGCCGGAGCTCGCCATTGCTGACCGCCATACGGGTGGTGGTGAGGGGAAACCCCTCCTCCTCCTGCGCTTTCCCGATCCAGAGACTGATCTTGTCTGTGGCAGCAGCCCCCCTCTATCCAGAGAAACACATGGACCCATCTGTGTGCACTGCAGACTGAGCTGGGGTGGGTGTGTGTATGTGTGTGTGGCTGCATCTGCTGCACCCTCACTAGCAGTCCATGAAGACGAAGGCACTTAATGGGGGGCTGCAGAGAAGCCAAGCCATCATCAGAGAGATGTGGGGAGAGAAGTAGTGCTCTGACCAGCCCTCTAAGCATCCAGCTTTCTGCCGACCTCCCCTGCAGCAGGGAGGCTTAGGACTCTCCCTCCAGTGCAGCTTGACCTTCCACATGGAGAGAGGAGAGGAAGGAGCACAAAAGTACTAACTGACACCTTTCAGGGGCCAAGCAAAGCCCTCCAAGAAGCTCCCCAGCACCTTCTTTCACTGGTGGACTTGGGTGGAAGTTTTCTTTTTTTTTTTCCTACTAGTATGAGACTGTAATGGATTTGCACGTATGGAGAAGGATGTGGCACCCTTTGGGTCACCCAGCTTTTTCTTCAAACCATCCCTAAGAAGATGTACTTTTTTAAATTTTTTCCTAGGACACTACTTTGGCAAGGAAGAGCGATCTTGTGAACTCCACCGCAATGACCTATTTATGTGGTACCGGGGGAAAGGGCAGTTCGTTTGACTAAAAAAAAAAATGTGTTTCTCTTGAATCTCCGATTCGTGATGGTGTTGGATCATTTCACTGGTGGGTGAATAGAGCATGTTATCCTGTCTATCTTTTAAGGTTTCTGTAAGACTGTTGAGCAGTTTTAGTGTTAGGATAATATAAAAGCAGATAGATGGCGCTATGTTTGATTCCGAAGAAATATCACCAGCTCTTTTTTTCCTCATTTCTTTTTTTAACTCTTCAAGGATTCAAACGCAACTCAAATCTGTGCTGGACTAAACCAATAATTCAGGACCAAATTTTTTTCTCAGAGTATGTCTGTGTTCTTGACTCAATAGCTGTACATGGAAAGACTGTTTTAGTTTTATTCGAGGTCCCCTTTCTCACAGGTGATCCATACTTGTCCTCCCTCCACCCCTTTTGTAAATCTAATCCGATATCATTTTATACGTGGACATATTTATACTGGCCAAACTTTTTTTTACCTTCAATTTTTTTATGTTTGTTTTTTTTTTTTTGTTTTTTTTGTAGATCTCCTGCCCCCCTTCCCTTCATTTTTATGTCTCCTTCACTGAAGGGCTAGAGTTTTAACTTTTAATTTTTTATATTTAAACGTAGACTTTTGACACTTTTAAAAAAAGAGAGAGATGAAAACGTTTCATTATTTTCTCAGTGTATTTTTGTAAAAAATATATAAAAGGGGTGTTTTATCCGGTGTCAATTGCAGCTCTTACTTTCCTGACAGTAATACAAACAGGGAGGCTGGTTGAAAGCTCAAACCAATAATAAAAAAAAAAAAAGTGAAACCAGCCTAATACTCCATGTTTACACACTTCAATCTGCAGGCTTCTTAAAGTCACAGCATCCCTTCCAGCCTAGTGCACTTGCACCTCCAGAGTATTGCTAATACACTGTATATTGGTGAAAAACATGAAAAAAAAAAAACTTTGTATTAATAATCATTTAGTATTTATATAGCGCTTTACATCCATACTTTTATTTGATTTTTAGTATGGTGCAGCCTTTTCATTGGTGGAATACTGGCAGCACATTGCATTTGGCACTGTTAAACTTCAAGATGAGAGGAGCAATGTTACTGGCCCATTTCCAGTATGTTAATGCAGGGGTAGAACATTGAGCCACACACTTGTATTTTTTTCTTTCTAATAATGCAAAGTCAGTCTCCTTTTACTTTTAGATGCTTTTTATAACCCTTTTATTGCCAGGGAGCTTGTACTATAGATGTCCCTTTAGCTCCAAAGGGTTTGCTAAGCTAGTCTGTATTCAGATGCTTTAAAGCAACCAGTGCACATTGTAAGCAAAAAAGGGATCCTGTAGCTTTAACTTTTAGACCACATTTTTGCACTTTTATATAATATGGAAAAAGCAACAAAAAAAAAGACATGCCGTTTAAACCACTGGACCTATCTAAATGCCGATTTGAGTTTGCGACACTATGTACTGCATTTTCATTGTCGTATTTGACTATTTAATCCTTTATAATTGTCGCTAAACTATGATTGTTTTAGTCTCTTTTGGCATGATGATAGCATATGTATTCAGGTTTCTAGCTATTGTGTTTTAAGATGAAAAAAAAAAAAACAAGTGACAACATCTTTGTACATTTAAGTCTGTTATAATAAGCAAAAAAATGACAAAAAAAAAAGATTGTGTGTTTATGTATGTATTACACGACAGGCACTAGAACTTCTGCCGAATGAGGTAGCTCTGTTTTTAATATAATTTTTTTAAAGAAAAAAACTTTTTGTAATCCATCCTGTGCAATATGCCGTATGAAATAATTTTTAGTCAAAACATCAAACCACCAAAACAAAGAATTTGAGGCATCCCCATGCCAGCTAACCATGTTTATTTCACTGCCTGTCAGATTGTTGATATACTTCTGTAAATAACTTTTTTTTAAAGGAAATAAAATCAGCTGGAACTGAACCCTTAAATTTGATTTGGATTTGTCTCTTCTTCTTGTGCATGTGTCAGGCTGCTGAGCCATCTCGGAGTGGTGACTGCAGATGAGGAGGGGGGAGGAGCTATGGGACTAAAATTTAACAGCATTGGTCCTCCTAGGCAAGGAGGAAAAAAAACTATCCAAAATGTAACAGCATGACTGCTATTCTGAACACGTACAGCGAAAGGAGGGAAATAAAATCTTGGCAGGCCATTCCTCCAAGTAATGAGCGACTGTCAGGGCTTGTTCTGCTGTCTAGGAAATTTCAGCGATTACAGGGTGCACACTGATAACCTCCCAGTTACAATTACAATGCGTGCATAGGGAAAAAAGGTTGGATTAAATTGGGCTAGACCTTTATTTATGCTTATTCACTATAGTTATATCAAATGTTAACGCTAATATTAAAGGTTACACATGTAAAATTGGGAATTTGCTGCCCTGTCTGCACTAATTGGGCTAATTAGGCACCAATACTGGTTTCTGATTGGTTAATATACATTTTATATGACATTTAGTCAGGTGATGTCATGGATAGAAAACACCTATTTTAACCATATTTTGCAGGTAAAGGTTAGCCAAGTAAAATTGAGAAATTGGGCAAATTAAGCATTAAGGCTGGTTTTTGATCAGTTTATATATTTTCTTTGATCTCTACATGTAGAGTCATGGTATGGATAGGAAATGCTTAGCGAATTTGACACTTTTTTTGGGAGGTAAATGTGTTTCTAGAAGGAGGGTGTGCATATAAAAGGACTCTCCATTCAAAGGACAGGAGCAAACTCCGCCTCATCGCCTTAGGAGAAGCTACATCAACCATTTGTCATCCCAGTCTGACCTTGGCGGCTGCAGATACTGTTTAGCACCATCAATCTCTGGTTTCCTGGAAAGTCCCCTGCAAGATGTGATAGTAGAGCCTTTGCGACACTGACATCAGCCTGAGCAGAGCTTGTGCTAGACTCTCGTAGCCCTTAGAAATGTAATATATATTATACTTGTTTGATACAGATTAGTATTTACTTTTCCTAGGTATATAAATGCATTAAATATAAGCCAAAATAGGCAAATTGGATAATTTGATCATTTAGACCTACTAGACTAGGATTTTTTTGTAACATTAAAATATCCGGAGATGCATCTCAGAGTAGCTATGACATTTACAGTGTTTTTTTTTTTTTTTCTTTACGAATACATTTTAGATGTCACATGATCATGTTCCCTAGCAGTGTCCAGGTTTACACTGGTGTGCACTTAGGATTATGTCACTCAAATCAATAACTTGGCTCAGAAATGCAATGACATCATCCCCCTTTAAATATGTTTCTGATGCTAGTTGTGCAGTGCAGCATTGGATCCTGTGATGAGATATTCAAATACTACAATGTTTTAAAAGTCATAATTTCTGCAATTACACAGCACTTGAAGCCTGGAAGAAACTAATAGACAATTAGCAAGGGGTAATGATTAAATGAGTTTAAAGTCAATTTCTGACCTACAAGCATGTATCTAGTGGAACCTAAAAATACCTTCTGGCTTTTTTTTTTCGTCTGGGCAGCGTTATCAGTAGAAGATAAATGTTTCCAGCTGCTGTTTGTTTTTAAAGTGGACTTACACCCTTCCTGGAAAGTCTTTCCAGGAAGGGGTTTAGTGTTATCACAGCTCACCTTCCTAGGCTGGTGTGGTGTAAAACAAGAGCGTCCAGATCTGAAAGAATGAATGTATGAATACAGCTGTAGTAGAAAAGGATTCCAGCACTCGTCATTGCAGAAGGCAAATGGAATCAATGGATATTATACTATTGATCGGACCGATTAATCAAATTAGGTCTCTGTAACGCGTTTCTAGTGTATAACACTCTTAATCATACACCTGTGTGATTAAGGGTGTTGTGTGCCCAAAATGCGACACAGGGACCTAATTTGATACATTCATGGTCTGATCAATTAAACTGGACCTTCAGCATCATTTAAGAAAAGGCCCAAACATTTAAAAAAAACTATTCCCCAGCATCTAAAATTAATATATTTCAATTTTTTAGTCACCTATATTCTAAGTATACAGCACGTCCTGTTCCAGAATAATCCTTACTCATGGGTAAAACATCCTCAAGATGGCGCTGGACTGCAGAGACAGAAAAGTGTCTCCTCCCGGCCCCATATATACCAGGGACCTCCCACAAATTCCTCAGTTGTTCTCTGCAGTCTGGGCTGCGATGACTAGAAGATGGCCCTTTCTACTCGCAGGTGAGAGAGGCTTATTAGCCTGCGGCCCTGTAGGACTATTACCACCCGTTCCTTTTCACTGCCTCCCAGCTTAGGCTGCGCTGGTCGGGTGATGGTAGGCAGCACCGCTGTCAGGTGCTAAGGACCGCTGCTCCTACCGCAGTCCCCCACCAAAGGGTAGGCGGTACAGGCCCGTGCTGAGCCTTATGGGATGTCCCTCCCGCAGCTGCTTGCGCTTCACCCCCTGTCCCCTCAGTTAAGCTCCTCTTAGGTCGTCCACTGCTTCCCCTTCACTCTCCCTGGGTAGATCTGGGGGGGTATGTATTTACTATGTATGTCACGCTTTGCCTTTGGTTGCACTGGTTTTGATTATCACCGCCGCGTGATTGGCTGGCCTTGTCACGGGGGCGCGTTTTCGCACTCTTTGGGGGGAGGGCCTTGCGGATGACATTTTCCCTATGGAGGCTGAGGAGTTTTTTGACGTTACCGGTTATACCCCCCTGGAAGAGGGGGAATTCTCTTCTGATCTAGGGTGTATGGTGCCGATTCTGCGTCTGACCCATGGGCTTCAGATACATGCTTGGAGTTTCCTGAACAAACTCACTTTAATAATCTGGTGCTCAAAGAGTGGGAACGGCCTAGCCGGCTTCCCGGGGTACCAAAGACTTGGGATAAGAGGTATCCCTTTCCCGCTGAGATGGTTAAACGTTGGTCATGTCCTCCCGAGGTGGATGCACCAGTTCTGGGGTTGTCCAACACATCCGTCATGCATTCCCCTGACTCTACTACCCTGAGGGATGGGGAGGACAGGCGCATAGATCGGCTGGCTTGCCATGCATTTGCCTGTGTGGGGACCGCGCTCCGTCCTGTCTGTGCCATTACGGCTGTTTCTATTAAAAGCCTGCTCAGGAGTCTCTTAGATGGGGCCCTGATGATGCTGGTAGTGAAGAGTATAGAGCTCTTCTGCGTTGTGAGGAATTTGTTGCATATGTTCTCTCTGCCTTGGATGATACCATTAGAATGTGTGGCAGGGCATCTGTCTTGTTGGTGGCGATACGCGGCTCGGTCTGGCTGCGCCAGTGGGCAGCTGACAACGCTGCTAAGATGGCTCTCACTGGTTTTCCCTTCAAGGGGCTGCGCCTCTTTGGGGAACGTTTGGACTTGTTTGCTAAAGGAGGCAAGTTACCTCAGTGTAGAAGGCAGCCCGGTCCTTTCGGGGTTCAGGTGCCTTTCTTCCTTCCAGGGTTCCAGAATTGGGGAGCTTCCTTTGCTGGAGCCCGCAGAGATTTTTGGGGCAAGGGCAGAGAACGTGGCCACCCTTGTCCCTCCTGCAGTCCCAAGCCTAAGTCCTCCCCAAGCCCCCTCAGGCATGAAGGGGCGCCCTCACCCATCCGGGTGGGGGGACGGCTTCGGCTCTTTGCTCACATCCGGAGGCGTCATGTCTCAGACCGGTGGATTCAGGAGGTAGTGTCCTCTGGTTACAAGATAGAGTTTGCAGCCTGGCCGCCCCCAAGATTCATCAAATCCCGGATGGCTCAAAACCCCCTGTCAGCTCAGGGTCTGTCCCTTGCTGTCCAAGGCCTTCTGGAATTGGGAGTCATCTGCCGGGTGCCCTTGTGGGAAAGGGGCAAAGGTTACTATTCCAATCTTTTCACTGTTCCCAAGAAAGACGGGTCCATCGGACGCATCCTGGATTTAAAGCGCCTCAACAAATTTGTCAGATTCAGACACTTTCGCATGGAGACTCTGCGCTCCGCTTTGAATTCTCTACGCCCAGGGGAATTCATGACCTCTGTAGACATCAAGGATGCTTACCTTCACATACCAATCTTTCCAGATAATCAGAGATTCCTCAGGTTCGCTCTGGAGGATCAGCACTACCAGTTTGTGGCCTTACCCTTCGGTCTCACCTCGGCTCCCAGGGTAAAAGATAAGAAGTCTGCCTATAAGAAGTATAAAGTAAGTGGAAGTGTAGCTGACAGAGAGGTGTATAAAATTAAACAGAGGGAAGCAAAACTGATTATAAGGACTGCTAAAGGGCAAAAGGAGGAAGAAATGGCCAAATCTATGAAGAGGGGAGATAAAACCTTTTTCCGATATATTGGTGACAGAAGAAAAACAATGCAGTCTCAAAAATTAGAAATAGGGAAAATATATTGACGGAGATAAGGCTGTGGCTGACCATCTGAATAGCTACTTTTGTTCTGTTAGCTACTTTTGTTTTGGCCATAGCACAGCATCCCGCTGGGAGGGCACAGCTCCGGAGTTTCTGGAGGCTGATGTCTTAGCCGAGCTGGCACAGCTAAAGGTAAGTAAGGCGATGGGTCCAGATGGAATCCACCCCAGAGTTCTAAGGGAACTTAGGTTTGTGATTGCAGCCCCTCTGACTGATTTACTTAACCATTCCCTTTCAACTGGTGAGGTTCCAGGTGATTGGAGAATGGCCAATGTCGTACCAATCCATAAAAAGGGGAGTGGAGAAGAAGCCAGTAATTACAGGCCAGTTAGTTTAACATCTATAGTGGTCAAATGAATGGAAACACTCTTAAAAAAACAGATAATTTCCCATCTAAAAATTAATGACCTATTGGACCCAAAACAGCATGGCTTTACTGAGGGCAGATCATGTCAGACCAATCTTATTGATTTCTTTGACAATGTCACTAAAGTGTTAGATGAAGGTGGTGCTGTGGATATCGCCTATCTGGATTTTAGCAAAGCCTTTGACACTGTACCACATAAGGAGCTCATAGATAAGTTATTGAAGGTAGGACTCAATCCCTGGATAGTTCAGTGGATTTCCAGTTGGCTGAGGGATCGGTATCAGAGCGTTGTTGTAAATGGTGTACAATCTGAACAAAGGCGAGTTACAAGTGGTGTGCCGCAAGGCTCTGTCCTGGGCCCCATTCTTTTTAATATATTTGTAAGTGACATAGGAGAAGGCTTGGTAGGAAAAGTTTGTCTGTTTGCTGATTATACAAAGGTTAGTAATAGGGTGGATATTCCTGGAGGTGTCTGCAACATGGAAAATGATTTAGCTTTACTGGATAGATGGTCAAAACTGTGGAAACTAGAGTTTAATGTCTCTAAATGTAAAATCATGCACTTGGGTAGAAGGAATCCCTGCTCTGAGTACTGTATGGGCAGAACTGTGTTAGCCAGGACCTAGGAGGAGAGAGATTTAGGGGTACTGATTACTGATAGCTGTAAGATGAGTGGACAGTGTAGCCAGGCAGTGGGAAAAGCAAGCAGGATGCTCGACTGCATAGCTCGAGGCATCACCAGTAGGAAGAGGGAGGTTGTGATGCTGTATAGAGCCCTGGTAAGGCCACAGCTAGAATACTGTGTGCAGTTCTGGAGACCTTACCTGCAAAAAGACATTATACAAATAGAACGTGTCCAAAGACGGGCAACGAAAATGGTGGAAGGACTTAAACTTAAAAGTCAGGAGAGACTTAAAGAACTTAATTTGTACAGTCTGGAGGAAAGAAGGGAGAGGGGGGACATGATTGAGACCTTTAAATATGTGAAAGGATTGAATAAGGTTCAGGAGGGAAGTGTTTTTAAGAAGAAACTTAATGATAGAACAAGGGGGCACAACCTGAAGCTAGTCGGGGGGAAGATCAGGAGCAATGTTAGAAAATATTATTTTACAGAAAGAGTAGTAGATGCTTGGAACAAACTTCCAGCAGAGGTAGTTGAAAAATCAACTGTCACTGAATTTAAACATGCCTGGGATAAGCACACATATAAAGAGTACATACAGTATACACATAAGGGCAGACTAGATGGACCATATGGTCTCCTTCTGCCATCAACCTTCTATGTTTCTATGTATGTTTCTATTCACCAAGGTGCTGGCAGGAGTGATGGCTCTGCTGAGATCTCATGGCATTCGCATTCTTCCCTACTTACACGACATGCTTATCACTTCTCAGTCTTTCCAATAGGCAGAGCTGGATACCCAGCGGGTGGTGTCCACACTGGAGTCATTCGGCTGGGTGATCAACCACCCCAAATCTTCCCTGTCTCCTTCCATGGTGAAGTCCTTTCTGGGCATGATTCTGGATTAATCTCAGGTCAAGATCTTTCTTCCTCAGCAGAAGGTGGAGAGTCTTCAAGAGCAAGCTCAGCTCCTTCTGTCTTGTCCTCATCCGTCCATCAGGCAGGGAATGCAGCTGGTGGGCCTGATGGTGTCCTGCTCTTGTCAGTATGGGATTGGGACCCCGTGTCCTTGGATCAGGTGTTTGTTCTGTCCCCTCTGGCCAGGCGGTCTCTATCATGGTGGCTGGACTCAAGGAACCTGCTGGGGGGCAGATCCTTTCTGGCCCCTTGCTGGGAGACTGTCACCACGGATGCCAGTCTGACAGGTTGGGGGGGGGGGGGGGGGCTTTTGGAAATCCCTGAAATTCCAGGGCAGTGGGGCCCTCAGGAGGCCCACACCCCTATCAACATTCTGGAGTTGAGGGCGATCAGGTTGGTTCTCGCCCACTTGCCCCACACCTTCGGGGTCGGACTGTTCAGGTCCGCTCGGACAACCAGACGGCGGTTGCCTACATCAATCATCAGGGAGGGACCCGGAACAGAAGGGGGTGGAGAATCTGGAGGCAGACTCTCTGAGCAGGGGGACCTCTTGTCTGGGAGAATGGTCCCTCAGCGCAGGGTGTTTCGCTCCCTGTGCCACCGCTGGGGTCAGCCGGATGTGGATCTGTTTGCGTCCCATCTCAATCACCAGCTTCCAGTCTTTGTATCTGTGTCCCAGGATCCTCTGGCCTTAGCCATGGAAACTTTAGCAATGTCTTGGACAAGTTTTCGACTCCTGTATGTGTTTCCCCCATTTCCCCTGCTGGGCAGGGTGCTGTGCAAGATAGCTCAGGAAGGGGTACCAGCCATTCTGGTGGCCCCCCTGTTGGCCAAGAAGTGTGTGGTTCGCAGACATCGTGCAGCTGGCAGTAGATCAGTATGTCCTGCCACGGGTTCCAGATCTGCTCATTCAGGGGCATCTACGCCACCCCAATTTACAAACGCTGGCTTTGACGGCCTGGCTGCTGAAACCTCCATCTTTATGGAAAAGGGTTTTTAGGGTTGTTAATACCATGATCAGGGATAGGAAAAGGTCCTCTTCTTCCATCTACTATAGGGTTTGGCGTACCTACATTGACTGGTGCGAGTCGCTTCCCTTTCGTGTGTTTTCTATTCCTAGGATTCTGGAGTTTCTGCAACATGGTTTGGATCTGGGTCTTCAGCTCAGTACTCTGAAAGGTCATGTTTTTGCTTTGGCCATTTTCTTCCAAAGATCTTTTGCTCAACATCCCCTGGTCAAGACCTTCTTCCAGGGGGTTACTCACGTGCGTCCCCCACGTAAGCCTATGTTACCAGTCTGGGATTTGAACTTGGTCTTATCTGCCCTGCAGGGGTCTCCCTTTGGGCCCTTGCAGGGGGCCCCTTTGTCCATTCTTACGCTTAAGGTAGTCTTTTTGGTGGCTATTACTTCTGTTAGGCGTGTTTCTGACTTGGCGGCTCTTTCCATCAAGCCCCCTTACTTTGAGAGACACCAGGACAAGGTGGTGTTTCGTTTTAAGCCAGATTTTCTGCCTAAGGTTGTTTCTGCTTTTCATCTCAATCAGGACATTGTTTTGCCTTCTCTGTGTCCTAATCCTAGTAACTCTAAGCGCTGGAAGAATCTTCTAGAGTGAGAGGTGTTGAAAGCAGACCTAAAACCATTGCTGCTGTGTGTTGGGGGTGCGTCCTGGTCTACAGAGACACTAAGCTTACCTAACCCACCATCTCACACCAAAAGTGAGTCCAGAATGTGAGATACCCTCACCTTTTCGAAGTGGAGCGGAGTCCAATGAGGGACGAGAAATGGCTGTACATGCATTCAGCAGTTGCGCCTCCAATAACAGGAATTCGGTACTGCAGTGCGCATCTGTTTCCTGTCCATATCTTATAAAGCTACTTCAAGAAAAAGGCGAACATCTATTAAAAGTGCAGTAGGAGTAGGTGAGTTAGTCTATATTGACCTGTTGACCAGGGGAGGTTAAGGTCCTTTTAAAGCATAAAGGTCATGCTACTGTGAATGGGGCACCTCCTCCAGTAGAAGTGGCAACTGCAGCAGTGGGTGTTGTGGTTTTTGGCCCTATCACAAAGTGGAAACAAGCGGGTGCTGTGGCAGTTTTAGGTGCTGAAGAGAAGCCCATTCTGCAGTGTCAAGGTTACCTACACTTTAAATGCTCCTAGCACTTTTGAGAGAAGTAGTGATTTTACTGTGTAATAAGCATCCACTTTCATTGGTGGCTCAGTAGGGCTGAAACTGAGAAATCCTGCAGTGCTAACCATCTGTGCCAGCATGTGTGGTTATATTGTAATGTTCCACTCCCTGACGTAGAGGTCCTAAGTATGGTTTAGTGAGACTGGAGCTGTAGCCCCCCTGTTATTATGGATCTAGTCTCTAGACTAAACCACTGATGACAAGCGATAAGGCCTGTACATCCACCTTTGTAAGTTTTATTCTAAATGGCTATATAACATCAAGATTTTTGTGTGTTTTCAGGGTTGCCCATATATGATGCTGCTGCAAATTTATATAGTGGCCTATTGCCAAGATTAGGGCTATTTCAGTGACCACTAATAAAAAGTATACATTGCCTCTACTGGCTTTAATCCTGAAGTCACTACTGCACCCACCCCCCAGGTTAATCCTATTTTACTTTTGGATGAAGAAGCCCATGCAAGCAAGCAAATAGGAGCTGCAGGGCTCAGCAAGTGAGCAGACACAGGGGGATGCACATAAACCGGACCTTCAGCATCATTTAATGAAAAGCCTGAACCTTTAAAAAATTATTCCCCAGCATCTAAAATTAATATATTTTAAGTTTTTTAGTCACTTATTATTCTTTCCCCCACTGGGCTGCAACTCTGTTCAGGACTCTAGAATACGGGCGCCGCCATCTTGCCTCAGAAGCATCACATACTGAGGAGAGGAGGAGGAGAGGGGAAGTGCTGGGGGCAGGTTATAGCTGTGCTTTACACAGACAGAGCAGAGCTGGTGTCAGGGAAAGGACAGAAATCCCACAATGCAGAGCAACACAGTCAGAAGACACTTCCTGTTTGTAGGCAGCCTGAGACTCCATGGGCCGCCATCTTGGATGCTTAAAGGCTCAGAAAATGCAGTAGATGCAGGTAGGATCATTTTTAATGTGGGCAATCTGTATGTACAGGGTGGGGGAAACATAGGATAAGCTCTTATTCAGGGTGAAGGGCCGTTTTAAGTTTCTATACATATTTGATGCAGACTACACTTAGAAACTAACAGATCCCCATCGGGGAGGCCCCATAATGAGTATTCATATTCCCTATGCCAAAGGGGTTTGTCTCTCAAAGGCAGGGCCTTTCTCACTGGGATTTGTTGTATATAGTCTTGGTCTGAAGCTGCTGTTGCAGAGCTCTAGCATAATCCATGCCAAGCCGCACAGCCCTTCCCAACCAATACCAGGGGTTATATTTCAGGGGATAGCCAAGATGTCTGACATTCATAGCTAAACTGTATATGCACACAATACCCCAGATTTATTATTATGCTGGCACCTACATGTGCATACTTCACAGGTTTGCTGCTAAATAGGTTTAATTTTATGGTCAGTATCTCAAAGTAAACCTTTTTCTTTGTACAACAGGCGCTGCTATACCCAGTCATATGGAGAAAATAGGTTGATTATCTCTATGAACATTCACAAAGACACTAATTGACAGAAGATCAAACATGCACTATTGCCTTTCCTTGCACAACAAGGCATTTGCAACATCTGCATACATATATCAATGTGTTCTCTTATCAAGTCTTTTCAAAATATGTCAGGACTATGCCGGAGCTAAATACACCAGCTTTCATTTTGGTACTTTTACATGTTTTTTTTGTGCATTATAGATCTATATGCTGTCATTTCATAATTACATGCATACATTTATTTTAAATCGTTTGATACAAGGGGCATCCATTTTAATGTTACTGAGCATAGTAGGATTTGACATTAGATAGCACAGCAGTTCTTCACAAACTCTCATCAGGGGGTCATGAGTCTCAGTAGGTTACAGTTGTACATAATAATAATAATAATAATAACCCTCAGAAGTAAAGTGAAATAAAGTGAGACTTTAAGTAAAAACAGTCTTAACTTATCTTCAGGCCAGCTCATCCAGAGCATCGAGGACCAAAGACCTGCTGTTTCATTAAAGCAGACCAAAACTCCCAAAATCTATTTTGCTCCCCCACCCCAGGTACATTGCCATTTGGATGTCTTCTGACCTTTGCTTGGTATTCCTGTTATAGTGATTTTATCTGTGATTTCTGGCAGGATACCATTGGTCTAAACTAGCTGTTAAAACCCCCTCCTCTCCCCTTCTCACAATTTCATGTTGGGCGCCGCCGCATTCTTCCCTGTAGCCCACCTTTTCTGAATGACTGAGTGCGGGAGTGGGCGCGCTCAGAGTGAAAACCAGGGATGCGGCCAGCCAACTCGTGCGTATCACCTGGCACCTCATTTAGCCCATCCCCTGGCACCTTGAGATCAGCGATCTGAACATAGTTGAGTGGCCTCGGCGGAGGAAAAGCCTTGTTTGTTACGAAAAAGCATTCAGAAATGGGTTTTGCTCTGCTTTAATTTTCCCCCAATTTTTCATTTGAAGCCAAAATTGTTTGTGAATATTTTTATCCAATTTGTTACCAGGACACTAAGGAGAGTTTTTACATGAGTTCCGTGAGAGGACGTTGGTCCACTATAATCATCTATCTATCTGTCTGCCCCCTGACTGACAGTGCAGCGCTGTGGAACAAGGCACTCTTCCTTTTCCCTTGGCAATTGAGGGAAGCTGAACGAGGAAGGATTGGATTTACTGGTCTCGGAGTGGAGGTTGATTATAGGTCTTGTTTTATTTCCCCCTACAGAAACCCATAAGTTAAAAAGCCTAATGCTGCTGGATCTGCATTGATCTCAGCAGCTTTCTGAAAATTGATAGTAGGGTGTGGTCTATCCTTGCAGGTGGCAGGCAGGGGATCATTCTAATAATTCTAATAATAATAATATCCAGAACTATGCAAGCTTCACCAACAAGTTAAAATATGGCTGGGTATGTAATGCATGTAATCAGAAGATGAAACACAGAAGAATAATCTATAATTACCCTATGTCTTGGCTGAGAAAGCTGTTTTTCAGTGTTTAATAGAAGATGGACATCCTGCCTATTGGCAGCATGAGGAACCCCTTTTTTCCTATTCCTCGTCAAGGCTGTAATTTCATAGTTCATATGCGAAATGGCCCCAGTGCTGCAGTTGTTTCTCACTGAAATCACTGTTCAGTGATCACATGACATCCTCATGGTTTTACTCTGCCTCCGTTAGTACCAGGTTCTTGGTAATCCCTGTGGTGGTTGTTGGCTTTTCTTTAGGAAATGGTGGGTCATTGGTGAGTTGAATGCTTGCCTCTGACCTTCTGCTCTCTTGCAGATCATTGTTTGCAGAGTCTCATTGAGTGACCAGAGGTCTGCAAGCAGGGAAGTGGTATAAATAGTAAACATTTCTTCACTTAAAGTGGACCAACACCCTCCCGTGATCGGCCCGGGAATCTATAAGATTCCCGGACCGATTAGCCCCCTGACTGCGGGGCACCCCGACCGGGGGTGCCCCGCTGTGTGAAACCCCCCAGAAACCCCTAAATCAGTACCTGATCCTCGATCCAGCGGTGCCCGCCGCTGCCTCCCACGCGTCCCTCTAGCAGGACGCGCACCCGCGCTGGCCGTTTGTGAATGGCCGGCGCGGGCGCGCGCCCTGTAAGAGGGACGCGCGGGAAGTGGCGGCGGGCGCGCTCTCTTGTCCGTCGCTGCCTCCCGCTTGTCCTTCGGCGGGGATTGGCAGCGGCGGTCAAGTGGGAGCGAGGAGAGGTGAGTTTTTCGGGGTTTCTGGGGCGTTTCACACAGCCGAAGTGGACCAAAACTCAGGATAGTCAAAATCCTGGGTGTTGGTCCACTTTAAGCCATAGTTTCCCTATTCATTCGGGTGAACATCCTGTAAGACACCATGTCCAGTTCCAATTCTCCAAGAGATCTAATTCAAGTACCTGCCAATTCTGTTAACGATAACCTGTATTGAGGCCACCAGGGCAGTGTCAATCCATAGTTTCACCAGTCCTACCTGGTACTGTTGAGCGGTCTAAAGTCCAAGAGTCTGATATGCTGTGGGTCCCTATATGTTTTTCTCTGGGTTCCTCAAGCTCCCCTTCAGTCAGGTGGTTGGGCATGCATAGAGGTATGCATTGAAGCTAGAGGTTTCCTCCTCCTTTGTTTATAATTTTGTTAGTTCGCCTGATTCTGGATCTCAAGAGCCTGAACCGAGGATGAAATTCCTTACCTGGGCACAGACCTGGACACGGGTACAGCAAAGGGGTTTCTCCCCAAAGAAAAACAACAAAGGTTAAAGCCCAGTTTGCAGTTGATCCTAGGTAAAATAGCCTAGGCCAAACTGTAGCCCTCTAGGCCAGAATACACCCATTAAACTGTACCCCTCCAGGACAGACTATACCCATCTAATGTGAGACCTGGTTGTAGTCTCACCCAGGCCACATTATATGATGGGGAAAAACTCTATACCTGGTGGTGTAAAATAGCCTATGTCAGACTATATTCCTCCAGGCCATAATGTTATTGCTTCACTGTTTTCTCATCTCATCTCGTCGAAAATTGTGCAGATATTTTTTTTAGCCTAGGCCAAACTATACCCCCCGCAGGACAGAATATATCTATGAAACGATAATCCTCCAAGATAGAATGTACCCATATAATGCGAGACCCAAGTATAGTCTGGCCCAGGCCACATTACACCCTGGGAATAAACTCTATACTGTACCTGGGGGTGTACAATAGCCTAGGCCAGACTATATCCCTCCAGGCTATAATGTTATCACTTAAAGTGGACCAACACCCAGGATTTTGACTATCCTGGGTTTTGGTCCACTTCAGGGGGGCACCCCGATTAGGTTGCCCCGCTGTGTAAAACCCCCCAGAAACCCCCAAACTCACCTCACCACGCTCCCACGGACAAGCGGCGGACAAGGCAGCGCGTCCGCCGCCGCCTCCCGCGCGGCTAGAGGAGTGCGCGGGAGGCGGCGGCGGCCGCTGCCGCCGCCGTTCAGGTGAGTTCTTTTGGGGTTTTGGGGGGGGTCCCTCACCGCGGGACATCCCGATCTCGGATGTCCCGCGGTGAGGGGGGTGATCGGCCCGGGAATCTTATAGATTCCCGGGCCGATCACCCATGGGTGACGGTCCACTTTAACTGGTTTTCTCACCTAGGCCAAACTATCTCAACACCTCAAGGCCAGAATATACCCATCAAAGGATGATTGTCCCAGTGACTCTACCACACCGAAAAGTCTTTCCATCCCACGTGGATCAGTAGTATACAAAGGATATACACTCACAATTAAAAATCACCTTAATCTATTATCAGTGTTTACATTTAAACATGTACATTGTAGCACGGACTTGCTAATCTAAAGATCCCAATGCACACGCCAACTATTGGGTAACTTGTTGTCCCCAGTAGTTGTCCCTTGCAAAAAATACACCTAACCAAGGTTGCTATACAAGAGTTGGCATTTATTAAGGGAGTGGTAAAGGGATAGTAAGGGAAGGGAAGGGTAAAGGGCCCTTGTATAGACTGTCTTGTCCGGACCTTTCTTGGTCCTGAGAGGAGGAGAAGTGTAAAGCCCCAGGGAGAAAACTCCTCGAAGGGGAGTGGTCCCCATCTTCCCCAACCCACTTTACTGTCTGCTTTGAGTTAGGAAAGTGAACTCAGAAGTTACTGATAATGGTTAATCTGAACTGTGGCTGTGAAACAAGTGTACTTGTCCTCTAGACCGAAAGGGGCACAAGCGTATCTAGCTATTATGCTGAGAACTGTGTGGTTGTAACTGTGATTTGGATTAAGTTGTTCTTGGCCGTGAATTTGGAACTACCCTAATAAAAAGTTGCAAAATTAAATCATTTTTGTGTATCTCACTCAATACTATGGATATCATGGGGTATAATATGGCCTGAGAGATATGAACTGGCGTAGGCTCGTTTATACTCCGGGGTATAAATTGGCCTAGGCCATAATAAACCCAGGGTATAACCAAGCCTAGGCCACTTTTACCCCAGGTATAATTTGGCCAGCTAAATTGGTGACTGAGGAACACCCAGCTATCCCCGAGTTATTTCCTCATCATTTCAGGCAGAAAATCATTTTACAAGAATTGTCAGCATTTCAGGAGTGTACAATGTAACAGTGGACTAGCTGAGCAGACAGAGGGGGCCTTAGGTGGAGTGGACGCTGACTCTGATGTGTTCAGCTAACACTGACCTCAGAGAGGAACCCTTGACATGGGCAAGTTGCGTAGTTTGCATAAGAAATCCTCTGGCCATGGGGATGGATGCTCTAGACATGCTTTGCAGGGGCAGGTTGAAGGCAGTCCTAGCCCTTCTGGTCACCCCAGGTTAGCCAATGAGGGCATGGTATGCAGATGTCAACCTAGCTATTGACAGGCCTTTGAGACTTCCTACAATATCCAGATCTACTGTCCCAATGCCCCCTTAGGCACAGAAACTTACAGTCACTGGCTTAGAAGATATGGCTTTTAAAACCAGTGTTCTAAAGAAAATGGGATTTTAACCAGCATTTGCACAGTTTTGCACACTGCCAAAGATTCTTCCTCAAGGGTCTACCCTACCTGGAAGGGCCTATCTATGGTGTGAAAGTTCAAAAGTCTCCCATAGGTCTTGCTCTTTTCATAGGATGCTGGTCTTCTTGCAATTTGGGCCTATATATGGGTATGGTTCTATGAATACTTGGAAGGTATAGGTTTGGGCCATGTTCATCTCTCACAACAAAAGGGCCATTCACCTTTCAGCTGATTGGTCCGACTCTGGTGCTGAGCATCTCACTCTATTGCTTGACTGAATCCTGTAATGTCTGCTCCTGAACTGGAGTCACTGGTGCCTCTGTGTCAGGCTCATGTCCCCTGCCATCAGTCATTGTGACACTGACACCAGACCCTCTCTGCTCATTGCAATGAAGTGGGTGTGCCAAGGCCTACATCAGGCAGGATTTTCAGGGCAGCTACATAGTCTTCTGATCGCATTCCTCATTTTACATCTGACTGAAAATCTAGAGTTACAAGGCCACAAGATCCTAATGCGTTCCGATAGATATATGTTGCCTCTTGGGCCTGTTGTCTCTCACATAGTTATAGCCCTTTGGTTGTCCTGTTGACTTTTTCCCAACCAGGCGATTACTACTTGGGAAATACCAGACTGAATAACCATTGTCCTGGGTTCATATAGGGGACCCCTAATACCTATCCTTTCAGGTTTATGTTTGGAGATGGATATTCGTTGGAATATGGGCTATTTTTCTGATGGGAACCAGCTCTGGAAGTGGCATAACTAAGGGTGATCAGGTTCTGGTGCAGACATCAAATGAGGCCCCAGTATTGCTCAGACAGTAACTTTTTTCCTGTCACAGCCCTGAGAGCATGCTGATCCCTACCCCCCCCCCCCCCCCCCAATAGCATGACAGAGGCTTCTCATATGTCATGCATTGTGCCCTCTCTTGTCTGAGATAATAGTTCTGTAACACGTCATACATGCAGACAGGAAAACTAGCTCAGATCAGTGAGTCTGGCAGATATAAATGAGTATTTATACAAATCAGGTACCTCATTAATTATAGTCATGCAGATCCTTTTCCCACACCCCCCTCACTAGTGCTGTGATAGGTACAGAATCTAGATTAAATGATGTGCTGGTTCTGACAGTTCCGGAAACACAGTTAAAGCAGATCCGTGTAGTCCACCAGCCTCCCCCCCACTGATCTCAATGCCTTCTACAGAAGACTGAGAGGCTCTGGATGCACGAGTTTAAATCCCCCCCCCCTTGTTTAGGCCCAGTTTATGACACTTGATATAAAGTAGTGAAACAGTAAAGACCTACTTTAGATGCCTCTCTAAACCCCCACATGAAGTTTGTTTATTCATTTATCAAATTATTCAATCAACAGCAAAGCTGTGAGATTGCTGTCATTGGCCTGTAAGCAAAGAACAATAGCATTCACCAGATCAAGAACTAACTGGCTGCATCTGTCAACTGTTTCACGCAAATCACACGAAAGGGCAACACCTATGGGGCAATGGAGCCAAAACTACTGGGAAAAGGGTTATCCGTCACGTTAAAAGCTTCATAGATAGCTTTAACGTGGCTGATAGGCTGGGTTCCGACAGGTATCTACAGGTGTTTCTACATCCTGCTGAGTATCCCCATTGCACATTTCAGTGATAGATGTCTTAATATATTATCAGCAGCACAGAATAATTATTTTTTAGGCAGATTTAAAACAGAACAAATCCTGGCATTCCCCCCCCTAATGGGTTTTGGTCCACTTCTTTAGGGCATCCTTATATAGGATTGTTTCCTGGGGTCTGTGTGTAATCCCCTGTTTTGCCCGATTATTACCTCCATCCGGTGATCCCACAGTGTACTCGATGTCTGTCGGGAACAATATTTTGTTTTAATAAAGTTATTTTCCAGTACAAACTATATTTACCCTTAGAAGCTGAGCTACAGCCAAAATGTTTTTATCCTGTCTCTGACGTCACTGTGGAGATTTTGCCTTGTTTTCCCTCTGTTGGGACCAACTTGGAAGACCATTTAACACTATGGGTCACAGAGACCATAACAGTGTCATTGTCTTAAGAACCTGGATGGTCTAGGTTCGCAGGGACACTAAACTGACCTAACATACCCCTCATGCCAGCTGTTAGCCCTAGAGATGTACTCATCTTATCCTAGCAGTGCTCCATGCAGTAGGGACTATAAACAGCTGCATGCATGATTTTCAGCTGTGCCTCCTACAATAGGAGGTGTGCGACATTACAGTGTGCAGCTATTTAACCGTAGAGTGCTCCATGCCTGTACTGGTCTTTTAAGGCATCTTTAGCAGGAGGGGCATATCAAATCGGATGCCCCGGGGTTCTTGTTAAAAGGAACCTAAAGTCATACCAACTACAATAATAAGACAGAAAACAGCTTACCTGATGCCTATCCCATCTGCCTCTCCTCCATATTTTACAACGGAGGGTAGAAGTCGTAGCAGGTTTCTAAATTTGGGCCTTCTTTTGATTCCATTCTTCCTGGAGCAAAAAAGTGGTCTAATAGCCACCCTGTCCCTTGGTGCTCTGAGCACAGTAAGCCATACTGGTCCTGTAGCTGTCTCTAAACTCAACTGAGCATGCTCATGACTCATAAAGCCCAGCCACAACCCAAAATTTGAAACAAAGAAATTGGTCTCACCTAAAATACATAAGATATAATCTGAAATTTTGATATGTTTTGAAATGGCTCATTTTACACTATTCCCATGGGGGATAAGGTGGGTGGAAGTTACTGTGTGTCTGGACAGGGAGGTCCCATTTAACATCTAATGACACCCATACATACAGACAAGCAACATGTGAAGCTGTGGGTCACATAATACAGGTACTTTAAACTTAAAGTGGTATTAATTATTAGTAATATAATAAAATGCACTTACAAAAATCCAATCTTTAAAAACGAAAGGTAAAATATCAAGCGCAGTCCTATTTCACCTCCTCCACCACGGCCGTTGGTAGATGCAAGGGAGATGCGGGCTGGAATATATAAACCAAAAGACTTTCTTTCTCCTTGTTGTAGATGCCGCTGCCCCGCTGGACGCGTTTCGCTGTATCCCACAGCTTTTTCAAAGGCTAATGGCAGAGGAAAAGTGGCAATAATATAAAGGAAGAGAGAGACACAGGAAAACATGCTGCAAACAATGCTAATAAGCCAATCAGCTCTCTCAAAACTCAAGTGTTTCAGCCGTCTGCCGGCCATTCTGCGGCCAATCGCGGCCGCAGACGGCGAACGGCTGGAGGACAGCTGACACACTGTTGCAGAGTGTGAGTGCTGGATGCAGCGGAGTCAAATCCAGATAAACATTGGTGGTGTAACGGGAACTGGCATTACTGGAACATGAGGAGAAGGTCACCTTACATGGTCGATAACATAGACAGGAAAAAGAAGTCATAGAGAGCAGCTCAGTGTACAGGAAACACAACATACAGCAGAGAATATACAACAAAGGCCACACATATTTATATGTAACAGTGCCATTAAACTGGATTAACCAAGCAATATAGATGCAGATCACATACTAAGCTATGTCTGTTGTATCTCCAACAATGTCTGTACACCAAGAGAAGAGAAGTGAGTCCTGTACACACAGAAAACTGCTGCTAATTCCACTGCTGAGGTGAGGGAGCTCACTCAACCTTATATTTGCTTAGCAGCAGTGTTCTGTACAACTATCTGAAATCTGTTGCTATTGGCAATGTACACATTGGTGTCTGGTTGCCAATAGCAACAGATTGCAGATAATGAAAACTTCCATAAAATACACATTTACTAACAAAAAAAATTAAAAATACTAGATCAGCTCAGCACATCTAAGACAAATATATACACTATAAAATTCTATTGAAAGTGGACTTACTCTTTAAGTTAAACAATGTTGTAAGCTTTCATACAGTTTCCGAATCAAAAACAAAGAAAATGCAGTTTCCAGCTCAGTTTCATATCTATTAAAGATATTGGCCTGTACCTATTTAAAATAGATAGAACACTTTCACATATGATTTGAATTGCTTTAACGCAGAATATTTTTTCTAGATGAGCTACTTTAAAGTAAGCAGCTGTAATTACTGGTCGAATAAGCCTGGCTGCTCATAGCGCTACTTAGCCAAGGCAGTTACATTCCAGGAAGAGTAAAATGTGTATTAAAACCTAGAGCAGCCTCATGATAGAGTGCTCTCAGCGCTTCGGTGTTGCAGTTGCCGTGCCACTTATCCATGTCAAAAACATATTTTCCTAAGTCGTGGCTTTTAAACATTTTACTTTTAGAGTGATACTTATAAAAACAGTCAATTTAGTTTGTAGCTGCAACTTGCCACATGAAATGGCACAAGTAAAGGTGCAGAAAAGTAAATGCAATGAAATGCAATTCGTATAATACATGGCTAAAGATGGCTGAGAATACAGGAACCCCTCTGCTAATAATTATTTATTGTCCAATAATTACTGATAGAAGCATAATCTCAGGGGTACTGCGGGCAATCACTTTTGGCAAACATTTGCAATAATTTTGTGCTTGTCTGTGTCGTCCCAATGTAATTTCTTCTAAAGAGTCTTTGCGTGAAAGTCTTGCAAAGGTTCTCCTGGACCAAAATCACTCCAATGCACTAAATATTGACAGGAAGTCATTATCCAGGCATTAGAATAAAAAACGTTCTACTCGCCTTTTGTTCCCTCACACACGATCGCTGTCATGAATGACTTACCTTCAGCTTGTGCCCGTGGTGTCCCTAGGCAACTGCCCATGGTTTCTCCTGCCCAGCAGCCGCTTCTGCCTCAGATGCCAGCTCCAGCGGCGCATCCTCCTCCCTCGTCCACCGTCTACTCGTGCTTGCGCGCGTGTACAGTCAGCTTATGTCCTCCGGTGGTGCTATACACAGAGTGACCACTGGAGGCTGTTTAAAAGAGCTAAACTTAGGAGGTGCAGTTCTGGGCAGTATGCCTTTGGAGTTCAGCTGGGGCAATCAGCCCAGAGCTCTCCAAGTGCACCAATCCAACCACAGATCCAAAGTGCACCAATCAGCACACAGATCCGAAGTGCACCAATCACAATCACTGCCTCCCTGTCCAATCCAGCCGGGTTCAGTCCTATAAAGGGATTAACACTTCAGTGTGTCAGTGCCTGTGATAGCGTTTAGCTGGCTTTGTTATTGTTCCTGTGATTTCCTGTATATATCGTTATTGACCATCTGCTTGAATCTCGACCACGTCTTCGTCTCATCCCTTTGTACTGCGCAGCTCTCTGACCTCCCGGTGTAACCCCTGGCTTGACGTCTGACTTCGCTTGAATTTTCCTGAGCACCCGAATTGCTTCCAGTATTACCTGTTTCCGACGCACCCGAACTGTTTCCAGCACTTACCCGACATTGCCCAGTCTGGCCTCTGGTTCATCTGCCTTCAACCCCTGTAAGATCACATCCTTTGTGCTATTAAGTCCTGGGGGCAACCGTATCCGGTGAGGCGTATAAAGCGTCCCGGCAAACGGGGGCTTGACTAAATGTGAAGCTAGCAGCGGAGATTGGGGGTTGTGGGCTTAATCTGCAGGCGGGTGTCCCACGGGGCCAGACATTATCACAGGCCTAAAAAATTGATATGGAAGAACTTGTACAACAAGTGCAGGCCATGGCTACCGCCATTAACCAGCTAGCCCAACGTGTGGCTGATCAAGAAAATCGCCAGCTGCCTGTACCACCTGTAGCCTCACCTCCTGTTGAGCCGAAGGTTCCCCTTTCTGACAAATTTGATGGGGATCGTACAAGATTCTCCAACTTCAAGAACTTCTGTGAACTTTATTTCAGATTACGGCCCTACTCTTCGGGCACAGAAATGCAGAGGGTGGGCCTGGTTATCTCTCTGCTCCAGAATGATCGACAGTCCTGGGCGTTTGGCTTAGCGCTCACAGATGAGGCCTTGCAATCTGTCTCAGCCTTTTTCTCCGCTATGGAGATCCTATATTCGGACCCTGACAGGACTTCGACCGCTGATGCCAGGCTTCGAAGCCTGAAACAGGGGAAACGCTCAGCAGAGGAATATAGTGCCAAATTCCGCCGCTGGGCGATTGAATCCCGTTGGAATGATCCTGCCCTCTGTAGTCAGTATAGAATTGGTCTTTCAGAGGGTGTTAAGGATGTTCTAACAAATTTTCCTTACCCTAAAAGCCTGGATGAACTCATGCTTATGGCCATTAAAATTGACAGACGGCTACGGGAGCGACATATAGAGAAGAATCACTCTCACTTCTGGGAATCTTCCCACCAGGAGTCATCCCCTATGGGTGTTGTCTCATCTTCGCCCCCAGAAGAGCCTATGCAACTCGGTGCTACTCACCTTCCTCCGGCTGAAAATAGTAGATATCGCACCTTAGGCCTATGCATGTACTGCGGGGTTTCAGGTCACCTGGTTAGGACCTGCCCCAATAAAAGACCTTTGGCGGGATTGCAACGTCCTGACAAGATAGAGAAAGTTTGTCAGGACGGTCAGGTAACTTCCCTTCATAGAAGTAAAATGTTGTTACCTGCTACTGTGGGTTGGAAGTTGTCCAGGAAATCCATCTCCGCTTTTGTCGATAGCGGAGCAGTTGACAACTTCTTGGATAAATCCATAGTAGCCGCCTTAGGCATTCCCTTAATCCCCCTTGGGAAGCCCCTTCAGATTTTGGCAGTAAATAATACTACTGTTCGTGGAGGAACTGTCACCTCCAAAACCCCTTTAATTAACCTAGTTGTGGGGCCTTCCCATTCTGAGAACCTTGAGTTTTTTGTCTTAGACTGCCCTGAAGCCCCGGTTGTCTTAGGGTTCCCCTGGTTAAAGGTGCACAACCCTACCTTTAATTGGGAAACTGGGGAATTGACAGGATGGAGCCCACACTGGTCGGGACCCCTTCTGGGAGAAGGGAGAACGGTAAAATTTTACAAACAGTTTAAAGCCCAGCTGGCCCCATTCATGACCAAGACCTTTAACGCAGTGTCAGAGGAATGCGGAGGAAGTGGCTAACAGCCTGTAGCAGCTATAGGCCAATTTCTCTAATTAATGTGGATGTGAAACTATACTCCAAAATGATTGCTAATAGATTGTAGAGGTTGCTGCCCTCTTGGGTCCATACAGACCAGGTAGGGTTTGTGTTGGGAAGAGAAGCCCGGGACAACACAATCAAGACTATACTTTTAAATTCGTATGCGAGAGCTAATAAAATCCCTATGTGTCTTTTGTCGGTGGACGCCGAGAAGGCGTTCGATAGGGTTAGTTGGAGATTTCTGGAACACACACTTAGACAGGCGGGAGTGGGGCCAGGTCTGAGAGGGAAAATACAAGCACTCTATAGATGTCCCACAGCTAGGGTAAGAACTAACGGGCTTTTGTCATCTGCTTTTCCGGTGGGAAATGGGACGAGACAGGGTTGCCCTCTGTCGCCCCTACTGTTTGTCCTGGTGATGGAGCATCTAGCGGTTGCTCTGAGAGGGAACCCCGACGTTAAGGGGTTAGAGGTAGGGGGCAGAACACATAAATTAGCTTTGTATGCGGATGACCTACTTCTGTACATCACATCACCCCATACTTCCTTGCCGTGAATTATACAGGAGTTCCAGAAATTCAGTAGAGTCAGTAATTAGAGATGAGCGAACTTTTGAAAAGCTCGATTCGGCCTATTCGCCGAATTTCACAAAGAAATTCGGGTTCGGCCGAATCGAACTTTTATGAAGTTCCCCATCGAAATGCCGGCATGGTGGGAGCGGGCCGGCCGCTTCCGCTGTCAGCGGGCCGGCCGGCATTAAAAAAAAAAAAACATTTTTGCCGGCATGGTGGGAGCGGGCCGGCCGGCTCCGCTGTCAGCGGAACCGGCCGGCCCGCTCCCACCATGCCGGCATTTGAGAAAAAAGGCAAACACTTACCTGCAGGTCCGGAGCGTGGAGGCCGGCGCCGCTCTCAGCTGTCATCTGAGGGCGCACTCCCACCATGCCGGCAAAAATGCTTTTTTTTTTTTAAATGCCGGCATGGTGGGAGCGGGCCGGCCGGCTTTACCGGCCCGCCGGCCGGTTCCACTGTCAGCGGGCCCGCTCCCACCATACTGGCATTTTTTCTTTTTTTTTTTTTTCTTTGTTTTTTAAATGCCGGCATGGTGGGAGCGGGCCGGTTTTGCCGGCCCGCTGACAGCGGAACCGGCCGGCCCGCTCCCACCATGCCGGCATTTTTTTTTTTTTATTTCAGGAAAAATTCGATCGGCACGAACCACAAAATATTCGGGTTCGTGCCGAATCGAATATTTCCTGAAATTCGGAGCGAATTCCGGTTCGTCCGAACCGGTTCGCTCATCTCTATCAGTAATTTCAAAATTAACATGTCCAAATCGGAGATGCTGAATGTAAGCCTGGTAGACCGGGGCTTGGTCCAGAGGTTGAAAGGGAACTTTCCTTTTAGGTGGTGCGAGGTCGCCTTAAACTATCTGGGGGTCCTTATACCAGCTGACCCGGCCTTGCTATTCAGTCTAAACTATGACCCTTTACTGGTTAAGACGAGAACCGACTTAGAGGAGTATGGGAGAAAGAACATCTCATGGATGGGAAGGATAAACGTGCTGAAGATGGACGTACTGCCCAAACTGCTATACGTATTCCAGGCAGTACCTGTGTATGGCAGCAAACGTTTCTTCAGGCAGCTGAGGTCTTTAATTGTGCGGTTTGTGTGGGGAGGGAGGCACCCAAGACTGAGTCTCCGTAAATTGGCCAGGCCCAGGGAGAGGGGGGGGGCTGGGCTCCCGGACATGGAGAATTATCACAGGGCAGCGGTGCTGATTAGGATGGTAGACTGGTATCATGGAGAGGGATCTAAACAATGGGTTACGATTGAGCAGGACTCGCTGGCTTGGGACGTGACGTCTCTTCCTTGGGCGGACCCGAAAACTTTGCAAAAAGATAAGCTGGCCCAGCTCCTCTTGACATGGGAGGACTGTCTCAGGAACCTGAAAATAGCAACACGGCCAGGCCCGTTGCTGCCGTTGTTCGGTAACCCAGAGTTCTTACCTGGTTTGGGGGTTCCGAGGTTCCTGGGATGGGATGCGTCCTCGCGAACTAAATTGAGACACACGCTTGTGGATGGCAGACCACCCACGGAGGGAGAGCTGAGGGCTGGGGGGAGGGGGGTGTCATGGCTGGCCGTGAACCAATTACGTAATTACATAGGCTCTTTAGGGGATCTAGGAGACATAACAAGAGACAAGACCCAATTTGAGGTTATGCTGGAGGCTACGGAACGACCCAGGAGAGTAATCTCGACCCTATACACCATTCTGGGAGAGGGGGATTTGGGGAAGTTAGACAAATAGTATCCCGAACTACGGGAAAAGTAGGGGAGGGGGAAAGGCACAGATTATTTGGAGCCTGCTAAAAACTCCATTGTTCTTGCATTTAATGCCCATGTGAGGTCACAAGTTTAAGGTCCAGGCCCGGTACGGGACCCTCCCCCAATATCCAGGTCTATCACACACTATGAGGATTTACCCTAGAGCATTGGTGACACCGAGAAAATGCCTGAGTAGCATATGGTTGCACGGATTCTCCACATTACTGACTAGCCCATCTTAAACTTGTGACCGCACATGGGCATTAAATGTAAGAACAATGGGGTTTTTAGCAGGCTCCAAATAATCTGTGCCTTTCCCCCTCCCCTACTTTTCCCGTAGTTCGGGATACTATTTGGGCATTACATGTAAGATCAACAGCAAATCAGTTGTGGCATCTCCTATTGTTTGAGACCCACCGTGTGTATATAATCTTTGGGCTGTGAGGCATAAGAATATAATATCGAGTGGCTACTATTAACTAGTTAATATGAGGTCCCTTATGTTGTTGCTTTATACATGAATTACCATCTATATACTCTGTATTCTAGTCAAGATTAATGATCAAGGTATATGTTGTCCCTGCTTATACCCTTGGTTTGTGTTCTTTAACTTTGATGCATATAAATGGGCTGCGCCCTTGATTGCAGGGCGCCCTGTGCGCCTTCCCGCGCGGCGCCCACACCCGGCCTGGGTGCCGGCCGGGCCCTGTATGGCCCCAGCGTGAGCGCTTACGGGGTGGGTGGACATGGGGTGACCTTGTAGGAGCGCACTATTGGCGCTGCGGAATGAAGTAGAGCCCCTGAGATTGTGAATGGGCGTAGTTGTAGAATGACATAATGGGGGGGGCGTGTATGATGGGCGAGGTGATGTTCGCCTGCCTTGGATGATAGGTCTCGCCCCCTTCCGTTTGGCTACATCATTATGAATAGGTATTATCCAGCGGCGCCATATCCGGTAACGGATGACGTCATATCCGCCGCGTGGGATTGGTGCTGATACGCAGATGCGTTCCAGCAGCACCTGCCGGATGGCGCGCACTTGATTTGAACACTTTCAGGTATTTATAGCAGGGATTTTTAGCTGTATTTTATTCACCCAGCGAAGCGGCACGGGCGGCTGCGATCGAAGGTGTCCCTGCTGCTAGCTCCCCGTTCCTCATCCTACGTGACTTACCCGTTGCCAGGCTTAGGCCCTTATTCATCAAGCGATAGCGCCAGGTAGTGTCTGACGAGCGCCAGGTAGCGGCAGCTAACGGCGACTACCGACTCAAGTACGCCCGGCGGCGGTCACAATGACGCATTTATCAAGCTAAATGAGGCTAGCGCCGGCGAGAGCGACGGCTAGCGCGGCATTCATCATGAAGCCGGCTGGCCCGAACAGCGCCGCTGCAAATTCCTTCACAGCGACACGTATTACCTGGCGCTACCTGCCGCTCTCCCATACATTTCAATGGCAGACGCTGCAATGATTGTTTTTAGTGGTGTTGGGGTTTTTTTCTTTGGTACAAAATTCAACACATGTTTATATTGATATGTTTTATGAATCTGGCTGGTTATTTATATGTATTAGAATTTTTTTTTATTTTTCACAATGTAATGTTGTGAGTGACATGGGAATTGCATCTCCTCCACCCAAACTCATTGGCATCAAAATCGCTGGTTTTCCACACAAACGGGGCTTGTAAAGCTATTTTGTAGCCTGTCAGGTTGGGCGGTCACGTTCGCTCTTAGAAATTGTCAGCGCCCAAGCTATTCGGCAGCCCTGTCCTTGATGAATCTGTGTTGGTCAGTGTTTGTGCAGTCGCTGTTTTAATTCGCTATGTGGCGGCGCGAGCGTCGCTGTGCCTCGCTGTGCTGCGTTGTGCGGCGCTGTGCTGTTCATACATGTGCCCTTCTGCCATTTGCAAGGAATTCACTTCCCGCGACCCCAGTCGTTGTTAATGAATACAATGTAGTTGTGAGCGTGCCTGGCCACATATTGCAGGATTAACATTCAGTCGTACCAGCTCATAACAACCTTCACATTTTCAGGTAGTTGTCTAGTTTGATTGTGTGATGACTTTGTGAAGGAATAAGATCTGTATATTTAAGCACAACGGTGTATGCTTTAGAAGGACCTATGCATTACAGTATGTAGAATCCCCTGCTAAATCAAGCTAATAATTCGTGGCGCCTTTGGCCCTAGCTTGTTTTGCAGCGTCCTTTTAATGTTTTTCCGCCACTTAGCGTGCACATAGCTGATATTAGCTTGTCCCTGTTGCGCGCATGTTTGTTTTTGAATTTTGAAGCACAGTTGCTTGCGTCATATCCGGTTCCGGGATCCTCCTTTGCGTTTCAACGCCACCTTAAGGTAAAACTGTCTAGCGCTTATGCCAATAGCTTGTTTTGCAGCGTCATTTTAATGTTTTTCCGCCACTTAGCTTGCACATAGCTGATATTAGCTTGTCCCTGTTGCGCGCATGTTTGTGTTTGTATTTTGAAGCACAGTTGCTAGCGTCATATCCGGTTCCGGGATCCTCCTTTGCGTTTCAACGCCACCTTAAGGTAAAACTGTCTTGCGCTTATGCCACTAGCTTGTTTTCAAGCGTCATTTTAGTTTTTCCGCCACTTAGCTTGCACATAGCTGAGAATAGCTTGTTGCTGGGGCGCGGAGCGTATTTTTGTTAGGTTTTTTTTTTTTTTGGTCTAATGTCGCTAGCGTCATTTCCGGTTCCTGTTTCCTCCTTAGCGTTTCCAATATGGCTCCAAAACGGAGAGTAATGCGCCTCCCCAGCTCCTCCTCAGATTCCGGACCCACCACCCCTCCCCCACCTCCCCCACCTACCTCACCTTCCCCAAATACCACCCCTCCCACCCATTCCCCTCCTGGGCCAAGGAAACAAAGGCGCACCCGGGTGGATAGCCGTGTAAATGGCCAGGTGGTGAAAGTGAGTATTTTATTTATTTATTTTTAGCTTAAAAATTGATAAACACACAGGGGGGATAGGGGCAGAATTTGTATTGTTTTCAGGCCAAAATTTAACACTCCACGTGGGGCATCCCCATTGTGGATGTCCTGCTGGGATGGCCCCCCCCCCTGGAGGGCCCTAAAAATTACCTCTGCCCTGTCCCATCTGTGCATGCGTGAGTTGCGGATGCCTATTGCGCTTACCTCTAGCAGGGTGTACCCCTGCGCCATACATATTTTCATTTTGTGTGCAGGCGCACTCCCTGTTAGAGTCAAACGCCACATGCGTACTTTGCCCTGCAGACACAGCTGAGCTGGTATGCACCTCCCAACGGCCTTGGATGCGCATACCACACCGGCGTGGAGCGCTGTGTTTGGCTTGCGGAGTGACGTGGGAGTGTCCTCAGCGGTGTATTTGTGGCCTTCCAAGGGGGTTGCAGACAGTGGGCCACCCACAATAGTTGTGGCCCACAAAAGTGCACCCAAACCCAGAATAATGTTAATCCTGGGTGTGGGTCCACTTTGATCTTGTCTCTGTATAACTGTTTATGACATTGTTCTGATGTCATGTATTTATTTTTTAATATTTTTTTTTTTTTTTTCATAGGACTTCTGCCTGGCCGAATACGACTATGCCCGAGGAGCTAAAAAACGCCTTGCCATGGAGGTGAAGGCCACTGTGTCCCGGCGCTTCAAGACCGACCTGACCATCCGGGCCATCCAACAAAAATGGTCTGATTTCAAGCGCCGGGACCCAGAAGGCGTGTACCGCCTATATGATGCCTACGCATCAGGTAAGTTAAAGCTTATGTTCTTTTTTGCCTTTGTGCAGAATCATCTGCTAAGCTGTGTCCTTTTTTGCTCTTTATATTAATTATTTGCTTTCACCCCCTCCACACAGATAAGCGTCCTCCCCTGGGGAAACGTGGGAAGGGATTCCTCCCCCGAACCAGGCAGGCGGACTCGGGGGAGTCATCGGGGGAGGGTCCCTCCCGCGGGTCCTATTTAGAGGACCCAGGGGAGGAAGGGGATGACGCCCCAGAGGAGTGTGCTGCTGGGGGGCAGGCTGGATCAAGCCTCAGCTCCTCACACTCTGAGTCTGAGGACTCTCACCAGGCAAGGGGCCACTCTCAAGCAGGGAGTGAGAGGGAGGAGGGTGGCCCTTTGCCTGGTGGATCTTCTGAGCAGAGTGTGAGGAGCCGAGGCTCCCCGCCTCCTCCTCAGAGCCCTCCCTGGGCTTCAAGTGGCGCTTCATCCCCTGGTGAGTTTACATGTTTTAATTGTTAGTCCGTGACAGGTTTCATCTGTCCATTTGTGCTTAGCCCTTGCCATTCCTCTGTAATTTGCAGGGCATCATATAGGCGGCACCTCCATGGCATTTTGGCGTCAAATCCTCCTCGGGCATAGTCGTGGTAAGTGTATGTTGTTAGCCATCTCATTTTGGAATTTATGTCATTCCTTAAAGTGGACCAACAAACATTGATGATATTGCTTGGATTCTCGCGCCTTCCCTGCCCAATCACATCCCTCACCCAGGGCCACCCCCCAACAAAACACCACAAACTACTTCCCTCTTTGGGGGTGGCAGAAGCCATTGTCCCCGCCTCCTGTGTGGCACTCGAGATGTGTGTGCGCCTGCGCTCTGTTTCATACTGGCATGCGCGTGCGCACACACTGGAGGAGTGATGTGCGGAAGGCAGGGGCGGTGGCGGAATAAAATTGTGTTGCTCTGCCAAAGTAGACTAAAACACTGAATATTAACAATCCTGGGTCTTGGACCACTTTTAACAGACACGTTTCCTGGTCCATTGTCTCAGCTGGTTTGCTAATGTACATTAACATCACAAACCACACTACAGTGCTAGCCAACTGGCAACCACCCCTATGTTTCTGGCCACACCATGATGTGTGCTAGCAATAGTTAATTTACGTTAAGTAGTTAGGCCAAACACATGTTGCACACTGGTAACATTAGCCATTAAATTGGTAATGAGTCATTTACATTGCAATGTAAAGGTTAGTGCCAGATTTTCATAACGGATACATGTGGCAACCATAAACACTTCACATTAACTAATGGACCAGGAATATAGTAAATATCGTTTAACATGTATGTAAACATGTCTTTTTTTTTTTAGGTAAGACTCAATAACCAGATGGATGTCAAATCTTCGGGTGTCATAGCTCCACTAAATGTTGTTTTGTATTTTGTTTTTTTATGGACAGATGTTGCTACGCAGACGGAGGCAGAATTCCTCCTCCCCACACCAGCTCCAGGGACGGCCAGCAGCATGGGCCACCGCCACAGCTGCGATGGTGAGTACATCCAAATTCATATGGGTAAATACTTGTGAAACCTTTCTCTTCTAGTTACATCTGTAGACATTTTAAATTTACCAATGTGTGAATTTCACACACATCTAGGTTAAATGTGTTTGTACAATAATCCAACATGCCAGTCACCATCCTTGATAGTTGCCTCACATTCTTGTTACGGACACATACGGACTATTTGTGGCGTATAGACAACCAAATGGGCCTGATTAGGTGTTTACCCATAACATTATAGGGCAAACTTGGATCATCCTTAGGCCCTGATGTTTGGCTGGGACTAAAGACATAAATGTCCTTACTTGGCCATAAACATTATTACATTTGCAAGAGTTAACCTGGCCCAACACCAAGGGTGTTTAATGTGCATTAAACATTTAATTTGCCAACAACTAACACCCCGCGGAACATACGATAAGTGCATGTACCGCGGGTCAAAACCACCAAGCAAACCCCTAATTATCGGAACTTATCTTCCGCTGGCTCCCGCGCACCACTCCAGACGTGCATTTGTCCACCCTGGGCCTCTGTGAATGGCCGCCGGGTCCCCATGAGCAGCCAGAGAGTGACATGCGTGAAGAGGCGGCGGAAGAGGATTGTACATTCCTGTTCCCTGCATAGACGTTAGCGTGCGTTTTTTGGGCCAATCACGTTGGAGCATGGAGAGGTGAGTGGCTATGGATTACTGTGTGGATACACACATCAGGGAAAAAACAGATCTGTGAGCAACAACAAAGTGGCCCAAAACCCATGATAAACTATATTGTGGGTGTTGGTCCACTTTAAGAGTAAAGGTATGTTGTCCTAACATGTTTTCAAGCCAATATTAAACCTTTAATTTAAAATGTTAAGGGCACATTGTTCACCAATGTTAATGTGAGTGTTAGCAAGTTAGAAACACTGACATTACATTGCTACATCTGTGTATGTTGAGTTCACAATCAAATTCTAACATATTTTTTTTAATCACATCTCTACAGCTTGTATACGCCAGCATCGCAGACTGTGGCGGGCCTTCCGACAGATGAAAGGGATGCTGCTGGCCATGAAGAAGCGTCGGAGACGTTAGGGTGGGGGGGATGGCTGCCATTTCTCTTGTTTTTGGCTTTGTTGGCCTATGTTGGCCGTGTTGGGCCAATTTTTTTAAATAAAATTTTTTGTACTAATAACTGTGTTGTTCCTTGACCAGCATAGGTTTAGATTCCAAAAAACCATTATGTCTAAAATTAGGCAGCCATTTTGAGCCAGTACATGTTTACACCATAGTAAGCAATGTTAACTAATGTGGCACATAAATGGTGGCATAATATTAGAGATGATGGAGCAAAACATCCATGACTGTGTAGTTCGCTTTCACATGTATGGATAAACACAATTTAGAGGTGGTTTTCAAAAATATATTTACATAAATCATAAAAAAAGGTTTACAAATTAATATTCTTGGCTGGGTGGCCGGGGAGGTTGGGAGTCATTGCTAGGGGCGGTGTTGGGGGACAACAGTGCAGTAAAAAATATAGACTGCTGTTGTATGAGCTGTTGTAGCAACAACAAAGTTTGGTCCTGCCGCTGGAGACCTTCTGCCTGGCGCTGTATTGCTTCTTCCTGGCGCTGTACAGATTGCTCTATTACATTTGCCAGCCGACCAAGGTCCTGGTTCTGTAGTTGGTTTTGCCGTAACTGGTCCACCTGGCGCTGCAGGGCCTCATTTTGTTGCTGACACATCAGCACCTGATTTTCCAACGCCGCAATGCGCTCATTAGTTCCATCACGCGGCTGTTGGCGACTGTAGTCCTCCAGCATCCGGACCCCTAGCTCGTAGAAATCGGCACTGGTTGGTGCCACACCTCCTCTTGCTGTGGTTTGAGGCTAAACAAATAGTAAACAACATTTTAGTCAAACAGAACCAATGCAGTTATGCCCCTCCAAAAAATTACCATAAACACTCACTATACAACTTACCCTTGTCTGAGCCTCTGAAGCTTGGCCACATGGGACTTGGGAAGAGGTCCCAGCTTGGGGTTCTGGTTCCGCCTCCTGCCAAAACAACAATGAAAGGAAATGTGACATGTTGCTTCTTCCACTACCCACGAATATGCCAATGTGTTTCGAGGTCGTCTACATCAGCCATGTTACCTGCGTGTCCTCCGGCACAGGTAGGCTCGAGGTATCGCTGCCAGAGAGTCGCAATTCAACATCCGAGATGTCGGGCAAGTTGGCATATGCTAAACAGGAAAATCAGGTTAGTAGGTCTGTGGGCCAAACTCTAATGTAACCTGGTTAGGCTATCGAGGCCATACCTATAAAAAGTTCCCAAATACACACTAGACCAAAGGTCTCTGTTAAACTCAGATTGTTAACATGTATGTTACAGGACTAAGACGCACTAATTTCTGCAAATCACATCAGAAACATTGCTTAAATTAAACATACCCGCAATATCCCAGATGTCTGGAGTGGGGTCCTCACTCGAGCTTGGACCTTGAAAATACATGTGGACACACAAGTTGCCAGAAGCAAGTGGCACAAAAGTAGAGCCAAAATACAGACTAGAGCAAGGCCAAACCACTTACCCTCATCTCTGGCAGCTGGAACTTGAGGGGCCCTTTCTGGACAGCCACTTCCGATATTCGGGTCAACTAAAAAAAAAAAAAAAAAAGTATGTAAATAATCAGCAAACTACTACGGGGAATGTTTGGCTAAAAAGATGTCCGCCAAAATACATTGCTATCACTCAAAAAACTAATAGACTGACCCTGGGGAGGCAACCAGCACTCCCAAGAGGCATCTTCAAGTTTACCAAGCTAACATGTAGCTTAGTAGACTAACCAAATTGAACCAGTGTAACATAAACAGCATAAAGGATACATTATGTCTTGCTCTACACACCAACAGGGTCCTGTTGACCGGCAACATCGGAAGTGGGGTCCAAAGATGAACCAGTCACTTGGCCTACCAAGAAAAAAGAAGAATGAGACACATGCACTTGAGTAAAAGTGGATCAAGCAAGGTGAACACATGCACTTACCGACATCCAAAGAGTAGGTGGGATCCGGAGGAGATGCTGGGGCCAAGGGCATGGGAGCTAGGCCAAAATAAAACCAACATTGAGCCATAGCTAATGTGCGTTGCAAAATACAACATGCATTAAGGTGTGTGAGCAGCTCTTTCACTATTATTCACTAATCAAGCCCAGTGTGGCTCCCACATTGATATGCCGATATATGGCTACACATCTCTGTCGTCCTACATATCTACACATGTTAGGGCCTTGTTAGTTAGTTGCTGTGAGTGTTACAGTGGGCGTGCAATTAGGGCGCACGCACATATTATTAAAACTCAACAGGGCAAACCTTGATTGTTTGAGCTGCTCCCACACCCATTTGTTAACAAAACAACCAGCAACCAAATTATGGGTAAATACCTTCAATGGCAGACTGGGGTAGCCTTGAGGTTGCTGGAAGGGCAGGAGCTTGGGTGTCCTGAGGCACATCCCGGACAGCAGCATGTGCACCTATGCATAAAGCAACAGACAGAAAAGTTACAAATGTTTGAGCTGTAATGTAATACTTCACAGGTCCTACTGTTAGTTGTTCAGAATGTAAAAATGCAAATCACATACATTTACATTAGGTTATTATAAAAGCCAGAAAATATGTACCTTCACTCCAACCGGTGGTGTCATCCCCAGGATCCACACCCTGCAGCCGAGCCAGTGGGATTTTGGCCTTCAGCATCTCCTCATACGGCCTGTAGGTACTCTTTGGAGCCTGGATGAACCCACTGTCCACATCAAGATCGTGATTCATCTTTTTCATAAGGGCCCCTCGCAAAGTGTAGAAGCGTTTCCTGCAGGATGGGCCACTACGTGGGTGTTGAGCTGTGCTACTAAGCTCCACACCAATGGCATCCCACAGTTTGCTTCTTTCTTGTTTGCCTATGGACTTGCTTTGGGAGCCAAAGAGTAGCTCCCATTTAGCAAGTGTAAGGCGCACAAGATGATTATTCTCCGCCAAATTAAATTCAGGCTCCCTCTTGGCACCTGGGCGCTTAGCCTGGGGTGCTGCCCCACCTTCAGGCTGTGCCCTTTTCCTTAAGGGAGGTCTGCGCACAGCACCCACCAAACTCCTACTCGGGCCTGCTGTGGCCGGCAGATGTCCTGAATTTGGCTCCATCCTGTAGCTGCACACACACACAAATACACACCCAACAAGCACGCATGCACACTACAGAATGGCATCGCAATCTGTTAGGCTTGGTCAGGTTTTATGTGCTCTAACAGCCAATCCAAAAGCAGCCCACTTAATTGATTCACACATACAGCCCAGTTCCTTCTAGGCACACCTCCACTGCACTGACAGAAGCATGTGTGTTAGCCAATTAACTCATTACAGACCTCATTAAACAAACAACACACACCCAAATCCAACAATGGACTGATGTATCTCAAACCCTTGTGACATGTGGTTAGGCTAACGGCTATTTAAAAAAACAGCAGCTTACCTTTCATTGGTCCACCCCTGATTTTTGGTCCATGTCCGTTAATGCACGCAAGTTACGGCTCAAGTACGCTAGTAGCGCTACTAGCGTGCGCGTGCGCACTCTGTTTTACGCACACCTGGGTCGGCTAATTGGCGCCCGGAAATAGCAGAGCGACGCAAAAGGCGGCAAAGCGGACCTGTCACTTTAGAAAATGAAGTATAAAAGGAAGGAATGTTCTAGCTTCTGCTATTCTTACACTGTGGCAAAGGCTGTGGTGTGGTGCTGTGCTCGCTTCCCTTAGCTCATTTGAGCCTCTGTCTGGTTTCTGTCCTCACTCTCTGTGGCTTGTTGGGTGATTTCTGACATCAGTGCTGTTTCTTTAGGAGCTTGGTTTTGGTGGCATCTGCAAATCTTGTGTAGCATACAGCAAGTGAGGCTTGATTTTGGGGCCTTTTGTGGGCTGTGCAGCAACTCCCCTCTTGGTTGTGCCTAACTTAGAAAGCTGGTTTTCAGCAGGCTGGTGGTTTGGACCACTATAGTTCTGGTTTTGTGGTGAGCTGCATTGTAGCGGGTGTGTGTGGAGTGTGATTGTTTGTGTGTGTGTTGTGTGTTAGTGGTTTTTTTTGTTTTTTTTTGTTTTTGTATATATCTTTAGTGTGTGTGATGGATAAGAGGGTGATGTATGGTGTCTGGGTGGATGGATGTATGTGTATGCTGAAAGAGCAGGAGGAAAGGGAGCGGGGTGTTGTGAGGCTTAGGGCACCCCGCTCCTTTGCAATCCGCCTTTCAGTATGGGACTTAAGTGACGAGCAGATCAGGAGCCGCTTCCGTCTGAATCGTGCTGCACTACAGTCCCTATATGATCAGATTAAGACCAAAATCGAGCCATCCACCAAACGCACTCATTCCATTCCAGGCATAGTACGCCTGTGTGCCACTCTTACTATTTTGGCACGAGGGACCTTCCAGGCAACCTCAGCCCTCCTCAGCGGGATAAGCCAGGCTACTATGAGCCGCATCCTAATCCAGGTAGTTCTGGCAATTTGTGATTTAATCCCAATTTACATCAGGTTTCCTGAGGATGAGGAAGAGGTTGCCAAAATAAAACATGCTTTCTATCTGATGGGAGGGATCCCGAATGTGCTAGGGTGCGTTGATGGTACACATATCCCTTTCCGCCCTCCCCGTGCACAGGAGCTGTCCTACAGAAACCGGAAACAATTCCATTCAATGAATGTGATGGTGGTCTGTGACCCAGACATGAGGCTGCGGGCGGTGAGATCGGGGTTCCCCGGCTCATGCCACGATTCTTACGTCTTGCAGCGGACAGTCCTGTGCCGGAAGTTTGATAACAACGAAATGCCAGCTGGCTGGCTACTGGGTAATAAATTAACCATGTCAATGTATTTTGCTAATATGTGGCCTAGTAAGCCAATTTTAACCAAACTACCACCAAAAAACATGTACTAGTACTAATTGCTGTCTCTCTCCTTGTGTTTTTTCTACAGCGGACAAGGGATATGGGCAGAGAACGTGGGTCATGACTCCGGTCAGGAACCCACGGACCTCTGCCCATGAACGCTACAATGCAGCGCATCGCAAGACCAGAAGCATTGTGGAAAGAACCATCGGCCTGCTGAAAGCACGCTTTCTCTGTTTGGCACGGCCAGGAGGAGAGATGCTCTACAGCCCACAGAAGGTTTCCAAGATCATCCTTGCCTGCTGTGTGCTACACAACATTTGCATTTGTCACCGAATCCAAGCCCCCGAGGAGACAGCACTGGTGCCAGAAATCCCCAACCTGCCCGCAGATAGAAGTGAGGACACCCAGACTGGCGATGAGCTAAGGGAAAGGCTGATCACTTCTTTTTTTGCGGTAAGCTAACTACCCTTCACTCTAATGCAAGTACTGCACTACTGGTTAAATGTATTTGACCTCCCATCCAAATGAGCAAAAAAACACACTAAGGGGGGTGTAAGATGACCCCAACCACTCTAAGGGGGGTGTAAGATGACCCCAACCACTCTAAGGGGGGGTGTAAGATGACCAAAACCACTCTAAGGGGGGTGTAAGATGACCCAAACCACTCTAAAGGGGGTGTAAGATGACCCAAACCATTGTAAGGGGGGGTGTAAGATGACCCCAACCACTCTAAAGGGGGTGTAAGATGACCCAAACCACTCTAAAGGGGGTGTAAGATGACCAAAACCACTCTAAGGGGGGTGTAAGATGACCAAAACCACTCTAAGGGGGGTGTAAGATGACCCAAACCACTCTAAAGGGGGTGTAAGATGACCCAAACCATTGTAAGGGGGGGTGTAAGATGACCCCAACCACTCTAAGGGGGGTGTAAGATGACCCAAAACATTCTAAGGGGGGTGTAAGATGACCAAAACCACTCTAAGGGGGGGGGGTGTAAGATGACCAAAACCACTCTAAAGGGGGTGTAAGATGACCAAAACCACTCTAAAGGGGGTGTAAGATGACCCAAACCATTGTAAGGGGGGGTGTAAGATGACCCAAACCACTCTAAAGGGGGTGTAAGATGACCCAAACCACTCTAAAGGGGGTGTAAGATGACCAAAACCACTCTAAGGGGGGTGTAAGATGACCAAAACCACTCTAAGGGGGGTGTAAGATGACCAAAACCACTCTAAGGGGGGTGTAAGATGACCCAAACCACTCTAAAGGGGGTGTAAGATGACCCAAACCATTGTAAGGGGGGGTGTAAGATGACCCCAACCACTCTAAGGGGGGTGTAAGATGACCCAAAACATTCTAAGGGGGGTGTAAGATGACCAAAACCACTCTAAGGGGGGGTGTAAGATGACCAAAACCACTCTAAGGGGGGTGTAAGATGACCCAAACCACTCTAAAGGGGGTGTAAGATGACCCAAACCATTGTAAGGGGGGGTGTAAGATGACCCAAACCACTCTAAAGGGGGTGTAAGATGACCCAAACCACTCTAAAGGGGGTGTAAGATGACCAAAACCACTCTAAGGGGGGTGTAAGATGACCAAAACCACTCTAAGGGGGGTGTAAGATGACCCAAACCACTCTAAAGGGGGTGTAAGATGACCCAAACCATTGTAAGGGGGGGTGTAAGATGACCCCAACCACTCTAAGGGGGGTGTAAGATGACCCAAAACATTCTAAGGGGGGTGTAAGATGACCAAAACCACTCTAAGGGGGGGTGTAAGATGACCAAAACCACTCTAAGGGGGGTGTAAGATGACCCAAACCACTCTAAGGGGGGTGTAAGATGACCCAAACCACTCTAAAGGGGGTGTAAGATGACCCAAACCATTGTAAGGGGGGGTGTAAGATGACCCCAACCACTCTAAGGGGGGTGTAAGATGACCCAAAACATTCTAAGGGGGGTGTAAGATGACCAAAACCACTCTAAGGGGGGGTGTAAGATGACCAAAACCACTCTAAAGGGGGTGTAAGATGACCAAAACCACTCTAAAGGGGGTGTAAGATGACCCAAACCATTGTAAGGGGGGGTGTAAGATGACCCAAACCACTCTAAAGGGGGTGTAAGATGACCCAAACCACTCTAAAGGGGGTGTAAGATGACCAAAACCACTCTAAGGGGGGTGTAAGATGACCAAAACCACTCTAAGGGGGGTGTAAGATGACCAAAACCACTCTAAGGGGGGTGTAAGATGACCCAAACCACTCTAAAGGGGGTGTAAGATGACCCAAACCATTGTAAGGGGGGGTGTAAGATGACCCCAACCACTCTAAGGGGGGTGTAAGATGACCCAAAACATTCTAAGGGGGGTGTAAGATGACCAAAACCACTCTAAGGGGGGGTGTAAGATGACCAAAACCACTCTAAGGGGGGTGTAAGATGACCCAAACCACTCTAAAGGGGGTGTAAGATGACCCAAACCATTGTAAGGGGGGGTGTAAGATGACCCAAACCACTCTAAAGGGGGTGTAAGATGACCCAAACCACTCTAAAGGGGGTGTAAGATGACCAAAACCACTCTAAGGGGGGTGTAAGATGACCAAAACCACTCTAAGGGGGGTGTAAGATGACCCAAACCACTCTAAAGGGGGTGTAAGATGACCCAAACCATTGTAAGGGGGGGTGTAAGATGACCCCAACCACTCTAAGGGGGGTGTAAGATGACCCAAAACATTCTAAGGGGGGTGTAAGATGACCAAAACCACTCTAAGGGGGGGTGTAAGATGACCAAAACCACTCTAAGGGGGGTGTAAGATGACCCAAACCACTCTAAGGGGGGTGTAAGATGACCAAAACCACTCTAAGGGGGGTGTAAGATGACCAAAACCACTCTAAGGGGGGTGTAAGATGACCAAAACCACTCTAAGGGGGGGTGTAAGATGACCCAAACCACTCTAAAGGGGGTGTAAGATGACCCAAACCATTGTAAGGGGGGGTGTAAGATGACCCCAACCACTCTAAGGGGGGTGTAAGATGACCCAAAACATTCTAAGGGGGGTGTAAGATGACCAAAACCACTCTAAGGGGGGGTGTAAGATGACCAAAACCACTCTAAGGGGGGTGTAAGATGACCCAAACCACTCTAAGGGGGGTGTAAGATGACCAAAACCACTCTAAGGGGGGTGTAAGATGACCAAAACCACTCTAAGGGGGGGGTGTAAGATGACCAAAACCACTCTAAGGGGGGGTGTAAGATGACCAAAACCACTCTAAGGGGGGTGTAAGACGCCAATGTTGGTTATCAAGTAATGCATTTTTGTATTTGCTACAACTATACTACTTTAAATATCTATACTAACTGCACTTTTCTTATTTTTTCAGGCACAAACACGGGCACCGTGATCTATATGTTGGACTTTCCCTACTTTATTTTACTTTACTTTGCTTTTTCCTTTCTGTTTTAATTTTACTTTACCATTTCTCTTTTGTTAATTTTTTTTTTTAGGTAGATTTGAATAAAAAATCTACTATATATAGATACATGTGGCTATGTGTTTAATTCTGGTGAACGTTTCCTTGGCATTCGACTTCCTATAGTAATTATATTTTTCTGGCTGATTTATGTTTTTATTTCCCTTTTCCATTTTCATATTATTTCTCATTTCTGCTTTTCTTTTCTTTTTCTATTTTCCTTTCTCATTTCTTATTTTGTTTTTAATATTTTGCTTTCTCATTTCTATTTTTCTTTTTTCTATTTTCCTTTCTCATTTCTGTTTTTATTTACTTTTTCTATTTTCCTTTCTCATTTCTGTTTTTATTTTCTTTTTCTATTTGCCTTTCTCATTTCTGTTTTTCTTATTTCTATTTTCCTTTCTCATTTCTGCTTTTCTTTTCTTTTTCTATTTTCCTTTCTCATTTCTTATTTTCTTTTTAATATTTTGCTTTCTCATTTCTGTTTTTCTTTTTTCTATTTTCCTTTCTCATTTCTGTTTTTATTTACTTTTTCTATTTTCCTTTCTCATTTCTGTTTTTTTTTTCTTTTTCTATTTGCCTTTCTCATTTCTGTTTTTCTTATTTCTATTTTCCTTTCTCATTTCTGCTTTTCTTTTCTTTTTCTATTTTCCTTTCTCATTTCTTATTTTCTTTTTAATATTTTGCTTTCTCATTTCTGTTTTTCTTTTTTCTATTTTCCTTTCTCATTTCTGCTTTTCTTTTCTTTTTCTATTTTCCTTTCTCATTTCTTATTTTCTTTTTAATATTTTGCTTTCTCATTTCTGTTTTTCTTTTTAATATTTTCCTTTCTCATTTCTGTTTTTCTTTTTTCTATTTTCCTTTCTCATTTCTGTTTTTCTTTTCTTTTTCGATTTTCCATTTTTCTCTGTTCTGTTTTTCTTTTCATTTTCTTTCTCATTGGTGGTTTAATTGTATTTCCTTTTTATTTAACAAATAAAAAAAAAAAAAAATTGTGGCTATGTGTTTAATTATGTTTTATTTTGCATTTATATTAGAATATCTGGTTGAATTTAATTTCCTTTTCAACACAAAATAAAAACTCTTTAAATTTTTAACAAATGTGGCAATGTGTTTTATTCAGAAGGTACTGGATGGCCAGGACACAGCAAAGCTAACAGGCGCTGTGTAGAATAGCGTGGTCACACTGACTGACAGCGCCTACAAAGCTGAGGGCCAACATCATATTCAGCAATGTAGGCGTTGTTCGCAACAACGCCAGGTAGCGACTGAGGAGGCCTGCTATAGCGAATCGCTACCGCCCGCGGCTGACGCTAGCGGCGCTCTTAGCGCCATACTTCAGTCGCTCATCTGTCGCTACCTGGCGCTATTGATGAATCGGCCTCCCAGTATTTTGCCTTTCTATCTGCTCATAATTGTTTATGCTTGTTTGTCTTGATGTGTGTTTTTTCCTGTAATTTGTGCTATGTGTCCATGACCAATATCATTCTGGGCACATATTGAATATCTATTTTTATTTTATTTACTTTGTATATATTTTAGTGCACTTAGTCACTTTATATAACTTTGCACTCATTGTAAATTTGGATATGTAGTTGTATGGTGCTTTGCACTTTATATGAATTGATGTCATGTTGATTATGCACTGTCACTTTAGTATATAGTTGAACGGATAGTGGAAGGCTAGGTTTTTTGTGCCGGCACAAGAAGATTGGGTATTTGGGAATTCATTGTACGTACTGATATTTAGGAGTTGCCCAGGTATTTTTTGCTGCGCATGCAGCACTGGATGGAATTTGGGGACATGCAGTGTTTTTAATGTGTTAGTTTGTCTATTGTCCTTGTGTTTTTGTTTTTCTTGATCAAATTTGACTCTTAATAAATGATATTGCATTATATTCTGATTGTTTTGGTGCTCCTGTTGTTTGGGTTTCTGGGTTGTGTCCCATGAACCTAACTTGGATGTAGTGTTCTAATGCTTACAGTGTAGCACAGTATTATTCATTTTGTGCGGTGCACCACTTTGTTGGATTAGCTTGTGGACTAAGGTTCTGCTCCTGTATGAGGAAGTGTACGGGACACGGATCCCAAATACACCAGAAATTACGTTGCTGTCCATGCTCCCACGTGGTAAGGAGGCCGGTAGGAGAGGGGCCCTGAGACACTTTCTGACAGCGGGTAGGATGGTGATCCCGAGATACTGGAAAAGAACGATGCCCCCCCCATTGCTAGAGTGGTATGAAGAACTCAATAATATTATGAGGATGGAGGAACTAACGGCGGATTTATGGGGGAAGGGGGAGGCGTATATGCGGACATGGGAAGCCTGGATAATGTTCAAGGGTTCGGATGGTGGTCAAAAGAGAGTATTAGAATTACAATAGCGGGAGGATAGGGCTGTAGCGGGCGCAGACGGGTAGTAAGGGTGGACGTGGTATTCGTGCCCCCCCCTTCTGGGTAGGAATCCCGTGTCTGTGTGCTCCTGTCGAGGTGTCTGTAGGTGTTTTACTTGCGTGTTGGAGCCTTTCACCTTTTATCTGGCTTAAAATTGAACAAGGGCCGAGGGGCGGTAAGACCCGAATGACTGCAGGTTCAGGCCGGAGGGCGTAGGGGGGAATACCCTGGGACATTTTGTTGGTACGCGGGCCTGGCTCCCGTCATTTTAGTCATGGTATGGGGGGGGGCAGCCACCCCATGCTCTGGGCGTGGGAAACGGGTGGGGGGAATGTCTGGCCGGTCGGCTGGTATCAGCAGACCCACGGGCTGGGTAGGAGGACAGTGGCTGGTTATGTGGGGTAAGGGGGTTCGTGGGCGGGGGGTATTGTACTGTATTGTATTGAAATGTGTATTGTACTGTGTCTTGTGTCATGTATAATTGTTAAACTGTGATACACTTAAAAAACTTAATAAAAACAAGATTAAAAAAAACAAAACAAAAAAAAACACAAACCTTCTGACATGTATTCTGGGCAAGAAAATGAAATTTTTGAAAACTTTTTGGATTAATAATATTATTATGCAGAATTGTCCTTACATGTCTGGTATTAAAGTGTTCGTGTTACAATGTAATAACAATGTAATTCCATATATTTTCGCTTTGTTACTAGTGGATACATGTTCAAAAGCAAACTTTAATCACACAGCCTCTGGCACTATGGGCTACAACTACATGATTTTGAGCGCCGGGCGATGTTTGTGGCTGTTTTTTTGATGAATGTGGTGTGAGTCAGTCGCACTGAGCTGGCATTACGGTTCGATCACATACAGCGTAGTATAGCGACTCACATATCGTATTCATCAATGCCGGACAGCGACTGAGGCGCTCTGAAACAATAATCCATGGCCCAGCACAGCGACTACTAGTGGGCGCTCTGAAATGGCGTTAGTAATGAATCAGCCTGCCCGCTTTCCTATGGCCATTTTGTAAATATTGTGTTACACTGCCCTTATTTATCTGTCATTCTTTGGTCTGATAGTTTTGGGTTTGTTTCAGTATCATTTATAGATACTGTGATACAGTTAGGCAGTGTCATTTTGCCCGTCTTACTTGTGTGTTGCATTTAATTTGAACGGTGTTTATTTAACCATTGGACATTTGGGGATTTTTGTCATCATACAATGTTGTTTATTTCTGTTCTGTTTAGGCATGGCCATGGCTAGCTTTATTCCATCTGCCTGCCGTCTGATATCAGCCTTTTTAAGTGGTTTTAAATGTATTTTGCTCGTATTACTATAAATAACAAAGATATATATTTTTTCAATGAATGGCCGTAAATGTTGGCACCCCTGAATTTTGCAAGAAAATGAAATATTTCTCGCGGAAAAGGATTGCAGTAACACATGTTTTGCTATACACATGTTTATTCCCTTTGTGTGTATTGGAACTAAAGCTTCTTGTGTATAGGATTTTTTTTAGTTGCATATAGTTTGCACTTCTGTGTGTATTGCTAGATTTTCATATTTACGTCGGTATATTTAGGTAGGCTGGAAGCCTGTGCATGTGCCGTGGGATCATGAAGCAAGTAAACATATTTGATGGATCTCGGGGTTTCACACACAGGGGCATCCAAAATTGGGATGCCCCTGAAAGTGGACCAGAACCCCTGGTGAAAACCTGGGTTTTGGTCTGCCTTAAATACAGTCTTCCTCAGCATTCAGCTACATAACTTGTATATTTTATATTTTTCTGATGTGTGTAGATGCCTTTACCCATCATGCAATGCTGTGTTCATATTGCTACTGGGTATGAAATATTAGAGCTGTTTTTCTTCCTTCTGGTAAAAGAAAACAAGCTTATCTATCACATTTGCGTGGATTTCTAATATTAGATTATTATTGTGATTACTCTGCTTTAATGTATCAAAGAGCAAAAAAAAGCAATTTAGGAGCTTCTAGAATTGAAAGATGGCCCCGTCATGTTGAATTTGTAGCTGCATACTGTACGCCATGGAAATTCTTCTAATTAAGTGGTCTTGCTTGCCAAGATCACTTATTGTTCTTGCTGATATATTATTAAGTGGTCTTGCTTGGCAAGATCACTTATTGTTCTTGCTGATATATTATTAAGTGGTCTTGCTTGCCAAGATCACTTATTGTTCTTGCTGATATATTATTATTATTATTATTCCAAGCATTTTTGCACTGTAACTCCTCCCACAGTTTTGACACTACATAGACCATAATATACCAAAACGTGCGGATCGTTCCCGAATGGTGTGCTTATATTTTGTGGAACGTTTCGCCAAACGGTTTCCGAAATATTGGCGTTTTTCTGGCGCAATTTTCCCATAGGAATGAATGGGAGGTATTTTCAAAGCTAGAGTGGGAGATGCGTGTGAAATGAAAAATCAGGACATGATTTCTAAACTGCGACCTCTCCCTCATTGTTAATCCCACCTACACAAATCTTATATCCAAACGTTCAGCTATCCCTGCTGCCGCTAAAAATGTCCAAGGCTAAGCAATAGCCCGAACAGATTTCACAATATGACCTTTTGTTTGCGACTCACACCTCCCATTGACATTCATTGAAACTCCACTCTAGACACCACAAATTTGTATGGCAATTTCTAAACTGCGACTGTGCCTTCATTTTTAATATTTCAGAGACATGCTATACACCATTGTACAGGTCCCGGCCTCGTGATTCCTACAGTATAAAGCTCTTTGCTGTAGGATGTATACTTTTTAGGCTACAGTCATTTGAATATGGCAACCACCAGTGCATTAGAAATGTGTTTTAATGTGCATTCTCAGTTTACCTCAGAGTGAGTTTCCATAGCAACACAGCTGCAGCCTGGCTCGTTACAGCTGCTCCGCCCACACACCCAGTCTCAGGAAACTCCCCTTAAAGGAGCAGTATCGCGAAATATGCATTAAAAAAGATAAATAATTAAATAGCCACACAATAGCTTCTAACATGTCTATAAATAATCTGACAATAGAAAAAAGAAGAATGCTTACTATCTTTACTCAAAACAATCCATACAGTTACTCTGCCTACTCCATATAGTTACTGTGCTCAGTCAAACCTTTCCACAGTTACTCCAGTGACTCCAACCACACAACAGTTACTCAAGTCACTCCACCCAGTTACTCAAGTCACTCCACCCAGATACTCCGCCCACTCCACCCAGTTACTCCGCCCACTCCACTCAGTTACTCCGCCCACTGCACCCAGTTACTCCACCCACTCTGCCCACTCTACCCAGTTACTCCGCCCATTCCACCCAGTTACTCCGCCCATTCCACCCAGTTACTCCGCCCATTCCACCCAGTTACTCCGCCCATTCCACCCAGTTACTCCGCCCACTCCACCCAGTTACTCCGCCCACTCCACCCAGTTACTCCGCCCACTCCACCCAGTTACTCCAGCCACTCCACCCAGTTACTCCGCCCACTCCACCCAGTTACTCCGCCCACTCCACCCACACAACAGTTACTCAAGTCACTCCACCCAGTTACTCCGCCCACTCCAACCACACAACAGTTACTCAAGTCACTCCACCCAGTTACTCCGCTCACTCCACCCACACAACAGTTACTCCGCCCGCTCCACCCAGTTACTCTGCCCACTCCAGTTGTAGAGAACTGGCGGAGGCAAGACCACTTCACGCAATTTCCCCGGAAATTGCACTTTGTCTAGTTAAGTGGTCTTGCTTGGCAAGATCACTTATTGTTCTTGCTGATATATTATTAAGTGGTCTTGCTTGGCAAGATCACTTATTGTTCTTGCTGATATATTATTTTTATTATTATTCCAAGCATTTTTGCACTGTAACTCCTCCCACAGTTTTGACACTACATAGACCATAATATACCAAAACGTGTGGATCGTTCCCGAATGGTGTGCTTATATTTTGTGGAACGTTTCGCCAAACGGTTTCCGAAATATTGGCGTTTTTCTGGCGCAATTTTCCCATAGGAATGAATGGGAGGAATTTTCGAAAGCTAGAGTGGGAACTGAGTGTGGAGTCAAAAATCAGGTCATGATTTCTAAACTGCGACCTCTCCCTCATTTTTAATCCCACCTACACAAATCTTATATCAAAACGTTCAGCTATCCCTGCTGCCGCTAAAAATGTCCAAGGCTAAGCCATAGCCCGAACAGATTTCACAATATGACCTTTTGTTTGCAACTCACACCTCCCATTGACATTCATTGAAACTCCACTCTAGACACCACAAATTTGAATGGCAATTTCTAACCTGCGACTGTGCCTTCATTTTTAATATTTCAGAGACATGTTATACACCACATTGTTCGCCTAGCTCTTGTGATTCTTACATTATAAAGCTCTTTGCTGTAGGATGTATACTTTTTAAGCTACAGTCATTTGAATATGGCAACCACCAGTGCATTAGAAATGTGTTTTAATGTGCATTCTCAGTTTACCTCAGAGTGAGTTTCCATAGCAACACAGCTGCAGCCTGGCTCGTTACAGCTGCTCCGCCCACACACCAAGTCCCAGGAAACTCCCCTTAAAGGAGCAGTATCGCAAAATTTGCATTAAAAAAGATAAATAATTAAATAGCCACACAATAGCTTCTAACATGTCTATAAATAATCTGGCAATAGAAAAAAGAAGAATGCTTATTATCTTTACTCAAAACAATCCATACAGTTATTCTGCCTACTCCATATAGTTACTCTGCTCAGTCAAACCTTTCCACAGTTACTCCAGTGACTCCAACCACACAACAGTTACTCAGGTCACTCCACCCAGTTACTCAAGTCACTCCACCCAGATACTCCGCCCACTCCACTCAGTTACTCCGCCCACTCCACTCAGTTACTCCGCCCACTGCACCCAGTTACTCCACCCACTCTGCCCATTCCACCCAGTTACTCCGCCCATTCCACCCAGTTACTCCACCCACTTCACCCAGTTACTCCGCCCACTCCACCCAGTTACCCGGCCCACTCCACCCAGTTACTCCGCCCACTCCACCCAGTTACTCCAGCCACTCCACCCAGTTACTCCGCCCACTCCACCCACACAACAGTTACTCAAGTCACTCCACCTAGTTACTCCGCCCACTCCACCCAGTTACTCTGCCCACTCCACCCAGTTACTCCACCCACTCCACCCAGTTACTCCGCCCACTCCACCCAGTTACCCCGCCCACTCCACCCAGTTACTCCGCCCACTCCACCCAGTTACTCCGCCCACTCCGCCCACTCCACCCAGTTACTCCGCCCACTCCACCCAGTTACTCCGCCCACTCCACCCAGTTACTCCGCCCGCTCCAGTTGTAGAGAACTGGCGGAGGCAAGAACACTTCACGCAATTTCCCCGGAAATTGCACTTTGTCTAGTTCTTATTCTTATTTTTATTCCAAGCATTTTTGCACTGTAACTCCTCCCACAGTTTTGACACTACATAGACCATAATATACCAAAACGTGCGGATCGTTCCCGAATGGTGTGCTTATATTTTGTGGAACGTTTCGCCAAACGGTTTCCGAAATATTGGCGTTTTCCTGGCGCAATTTTCCCATAGGAATGAATGGGAGGTATTTTCAAAGCTAGAGTGGGAGATGCGTGTGAAATGAAAAATCAGGACATGATTTCTAAACTGCGACCTCTCCCTCATTTTTAATCCCACCTACACAAATCTTATATCAAAACGTTCAGCTATCCCTGCTGCCGCTAAAAATGTCCAAGGCTAAGCCATAGCCTGAGCAGATTTCACAATATGACCTTTTGTTTGCAACTCACACCTCCCATTGACATTCATTGAAACTCCACTCTAGACACCACAAATTTGAATGGCAATTTCTAAACTGCGACTGTGCCTTCATTTTTAATATTTCAGAGACATGTTATACACCACGTTATAGGTCTTCTTCTTGTGATTCTTACAGTATAAAGCTCTTTGCTGTAGGATGTATACTTTTTAAGCTACAGTCATTTGAATATGGCAACCACCAGTGCATTAGAAATGTGTTTTAATGTGCATTCTCAGTTTACCTCAGAGTGAGTTTCCATAGCAACACAGCTGCAACCTGGCTCGTTACAGCTGCTCCGCCCACACACCAAGTCTCAGGAAACTCCCCTTAAAGGAGCAGTATCGCGAAATTTGCATTAAAAAAGATAAATAATTAAATAGCCACACAATAGCTTCTAACATGTCTATAAATAATCTGGCAATAGAAAAAAGAAGAATGCTTACTATCTTTACTCAAAACAATCCATACAGTTACTCTGCCTACTCCATATAGTTACTCTGCTCAGTCAAACCTTTCCACAGTTACTCCAGTGACTCCAACCACACAACAGTTACTCAAGTCACTCCACTCAGTTACTCAAGTCACTCCACCCAGATACTCCGCCCACTCCACCCAGTTACTCCGCCCACTCTGCCCACTCCACCCAGTTACTCCGCCCATTCCACCCAGTTACTCCGCCCACTCCACCCAGTTACTCCGCCCACTCCACCCAGTTACTCCGCCCACTCCACCCAGTTACCCCGCCCACTCCACCAGGTTACTCCGCCCACTTCACCCAGTTACCCCGCCCACTCCGCCCACTCCACCCAGTTACTCCGCCCACTCCACCCAGTTACTCCGCCCACTCCACCCAGTTACTCCAGCCACTCCACCCAGTTACTCCAGCCACTCCACCCACTCCACCCACACAACAGTTACTCAAGTCACTCCACCCAGTTACTCCGCCCACTCCAACCACACAACAGTTACTCAAGTCACTCCACCCAGTTACTCCGCTCACTCCACCCACACAACAGTTAATCAAGTCACTCCACCCAGTTACTCCGCCCACTCCACCCAGTTACTCCGCCCACTCCACCCAGTTACTCTGCCCACTCCAGTTGTAGAGAACTGGCGGAGGCAAGACCACTTCACGCAATTTCCCCGGAAATTGCACTTTGTCTAGTTATTATTATTATTCCAAGCATTTTTGCACTGTAACTCCTCCCACAGTTTTGACACTACATAGACCATAATATACCAAAACGTGCGGATCGTTCCCGAATGGTGTGCTTATATTTTGTGGAACGTTTCGCCAAACGGTTTCCGAAATATTGGCGTTTTCCTGGCGCAATTTTCCCATAGGAATGAATGGGAGGTATTTTCAAAGCTAGAGTGGGAGATGCGTGTAAAATGAAAAATCAGGACATGATTTCTAAACTGCGACCTCTCCCTCATTTTTAATCCCACCTACACAAATCTTATATCAAAACATTCAGCAATCCCTGCTGCCGCTAAAAATGTCCAAGGCTAAGCCATAGCCCGAACAGATTTCACAATATGACCTTTTGTTTGCAACTCCCACCTCCCATTGACATTCATTGAAACTCCACTCTAGACACCACAAATTTGAATGGCAATTTCTAAACTGCGACTGTGCCTTCATTTTTAATATTTCCGAGACATGCTATACACCACATTGTTCGCCTAGCTCTTGTGATTCTTACAGTATAAAGCTCTTTGCTGTAGGATGTATACTTTTTAAGCTACAGTCATTTGAATATGGCAACCACCAGTGAATTAGAAATGTGTTTTAATGTGCATTCTCAGTTTACCTCAGAGTGAGTTTCCATAGCAACACAGCTGCAGCCTGGCTCGTTACAGCTGCTCCGCCCACACACCAAGTCTCAGGAAACTCCCCTTAAAGGAGCAGTATCGCGAAATTTGCATTAAAAAAGATAAATAATTAAATAGCCACACAATAGCTTCTAACATGTCTATAAATAATCTGGCGATAGAAAAAAGAAGAATGCTTACTATCTTTACTCACTCAAAACAATCCATACAGTTACTCTGCCTACTCCATATAGTTACTCTGCTCAGTCAAACCTTTCCACAGTTACTCCAGTGACTCCAACCACACAACAGTTACTCAGGCACTCCACCCAGTTACTCAAGTCACTCCACCCAGATACTCCGCCCACTCCACCCAGTTACTCCGCCCACTCCACTCAGTTACTCCGCCCACTGCACCCAGTTACTCCACCCACTCTGCCCACTCTACCCAGTTACTCCGCCCATTCCACCTAGTTACTCCGCCCATTCCACCCAGTTACTCCGCCCACTTCACCCAGTTACTCCGCCCACTCCACCCAGTTACCCCGCCCACTCCACCCAGTTACTCCGCCCACTCCACCCAGTTACTCCGCCCACTCCACCCAGTTACTCCAGCCACTCCACCCAGTTACTCCAGCCACTCCACCCAGTTACTCCGCCCACTCCACCCACACAACAGTTACTTAAGTCACTCCACCCAGTTACTCCGCCCACTCCACCCACACAACAGTTACTCCGCCCACTCCACCCAGTTACTCTGCCCACTCCACCCACTCCACCCAGTTACTCCACCCACTCCACCCAGTTACTCTGCCCGCTCCAGTTGTAGAGAACTGGCGGAGGCAAGACCACTTCACGCAATTTCCCCGGAAATTGCACTTTGTCTAGTTCTTATTAAGTGGTCTTGCTTGGCAAGATCACTTATTGTTCTTGCTGATATATTATTCTTATTCTTATTTTTATTCCAAGCATTTTTGCATTGTAACTCCTCCCACAGTTTTTACACTACATAGACCATAATATACCAAAACGTGCGGATCGTTCCCGAATAGTGTGCTTATATTTTGTGGAACGTTTCGCCAAACGGTTTCCGAAATATTGGCGTTTTTCTGGCGCAATTTTCCCATAGGAATGAATGGGAGGTATTTTCAAAGCTAGAGAGGGAGATGAGTGTGAAATGAAAAATCAGGACATGATTTCTAAACTGCGACCTCTCCCTCATTTTTAATCCCACCTACAGAAATCTTATATCAAAACGTTCAGCTATCCCTGCTGCCACTAAAAATGTCCAAGGCTAAGCCATAGCCCGAACAGATTTCACAATATGACCTTTTGTTTACAACTCACACCTCCCATTGACATTCATTGAAACTCCACTCTAGACACCACAAATTTGAATGGCAATTTCTAAACTGCGACTGTGCCTTCATTTTTAATATTTCAGAGACATGTTATACACCACATTGTAGGTCTCGGTCTTGTGATTCTTACAGTATAAAGCTCTTTGCTGTAGGATGTATACTTTTTAAGCTACAGTCATTTGAATATGGCAACCACCAGTGCATTAGAAATGTGTTTTAATGTGCATTCTCAGTTTACCTCAGAGTGAGTTTCCATAGCAACACAGCTGCAGCCTGGTTCGTTACAGCTGCTCCGCCCACACACCCAGTCTCAGGAAATTCCCCTTAAAGGAGCAGTATCGCGAAATTTGCATTAAAAGAGATAAATAATTAAATAGCCACACAATAGCTTCTAACATGTCTATAAATAATCTGGCAATAGAAAAAAGAAGAATGCTTACTATCTTTACTCAAAACAATCCATATAGTTACTATGCCTACTCCATATAGTTACTGTGCTCAGTCAAACCTTTCCACAGTTACTCCAGTGACTCCAACCACACAACAGTTACTCAAGTCACTCCACCCAGTTACTCCGCCCACTCCACTCAGTTACTCCACCCACTCTGCCCACTCCACCCAGTTACTCCGCCCACTCCACCCAGTTACTCCGCCCATTCCACCCAGTTACTCCGCCCACTCCACCCAGTTACTCCGCCCACTCCACCCGTTACTCCGCCCACTCCACCCATTTACTCTGCCCAGTCTACCCAGTTACTCTGCCCAGTCCACCCAGTTACTCCGCCCAGTCCACCCAGTTACTCCGCCCAGTCCACCCAGTTACTCCGCCCACTCCACCCAGTTACTCTGCCCACTCCACCCAGTTACTCCGCCCAGTCCACCCAGTTACTCCGCCCAGTCCACCCAGGTTCTCCACCCACTCCAACAACACAACAGTTACTCAAGTCACTCCACCCAGTTACTCCGCTCACTCCACCCAGTTACTCTGCCCACTCCAGTTGTAGAGAACGGGCGGAGGCAAGACCACTTCACGCAATTTCCCCAGAAATTGCACTTTGTCTAGTTCTTATTAAGTGTTCTTGCATGGCAAGATCACTTATTGTTCTTGCTGATATATTATTCCACCATATTTTGCACTGTAACTCTTCCGACAGTTTTGACACTACATAGACCATAATATACCAAAACGTGCGGATCGTTCCCGAATGGTGTGCTATTACTTTGTGGAACGTTTCCCCAAACGGTTTCCGAAATATTCTCGTTTTTCTGGTGCAATTTTCCCATAGGAATGAATGGGAGGAATGTTCAAAACTAGAGTGGGAGATGAGTGTGAAGTGAAAAATCAGGACATGATATCTAAACTGCGACCTCTCCCTCATTTCTAAGCCCACCTACACAAATCTTATATCAAAACGTTCAACTATCCCTGCTGCCGCTAAAAATGTCCAAGGCTAAGCCATAGTCCTAACAGTTTTCACAATATGACCTTTTGTTTGCAACTCACACCTCCCATTGACATTCATTTAAACTCCACTCTAGACACCACAAATTTGAATGGCAATTTCTAAGCTGCGACTGTGCCTTCATTTATAATATTTCAGACATTGTAGGCCTGGGTCTTGTGATTCTTACAGTATAAAGCTCTTTGCTGTAGGATAGATAATTTTTAAGCTACAGCCATTTGAATATGGCAACCACCAGTGAATTAGAAATGTGTTTAAAGTGCATTATCTGGCTAGCTCAGAGTGAGTTGCCATAGGAACACACCTGCAGCCAGGCTCATTACATTCATTTTACAGCTGCTCCGCCCACACAGCCAGTCTCAGGAAAACTCCCCATGAAAACATGTTAGACAAATGACATAGCCAGTCATTTAGCAAGATAGAAATACTTCATCATTTAATGACTACTATATTTACTCACCCCAAACAATCCATATAGTTACTCTGCCCAGTCAAACCTTTCCACAGTTACTCCAGCCACTCCAACCACACAACCGTTACTCAAGTCACTCCACCCAGTTACTCTGCCCACTCCAGTTGTAGAGAACTGGTGGAGGCAAGAACACTTCACACAATTTCCCCAGAAATTGCACTTTGTCTAGTTTTTATTCTTATTCCAAGCATTTTTGCACTGTAACTCCTCCCACAGTTTTGACACTACATAGACCATAATATACCAAAACGTGCGGATCGTTCCCGAATGGTGTGCTTATATTTTGTGGAACGTTTCGCCAAACGGTTTCCGAAATATTGGCGTTTTTCTGGCGCAATTTTCCCATAGGAATGAATGGGAGGTATTTTCAAAGCTAGAGTGGGAGATGCGTGTGAAATGAAAAATCAGGACATGATTTCTAAACTGCGACCTCTCCCTCATTTTTAATCCCACCTACACAAATCTTATATCAAAACGTTCAGCTATCCCTGCTGCCGCTAAAAATGTCCAAGGCTAAGCCATAGCCCGAACAGATTTCACAATATGACCTTTTGTTTGCAACTCACACCTCCCATTGACATTCATTGAAACTCCACTCTAGACACCACAAATTTGAATGGCAATTTCTAAACTGCGACTGTGCCTTCATTTTTAATATTTCAGAGACATGTTATACACCACATTGTTCGCCTAGCTCTTGTGATTCTTACAGTATAAAGCTCTTTGCTGTAGGATGTATACTTTTTAAGCTACAGTCATTTGAATATGGCAACCACCAGTGAATTAGAAATGTGTTTTAATGTGCATTCTCAGTTTACCTCAGAGTGAGTTTCCATAGCAACACAGCTGCAGCCTGGCTCGTTACAGCTGCTCCGCCCACACACCAAGTCTCAGGAAACTCCCCTTAAAGGAGCAGTATCGCGAAATTGGCATTAAAAAAGATAAATAATTAAATAGCCACACAATAGCTTCTAACATGTCTATAAATAATCTGGCGATAGAAAAAAGAAGAATGCTTACTATCTTTACTCACTCAAAACAATCCATACAGTTACTCTGCCTACTCCATATAGTTACTCTGCTCAGTCAAACCTTTCCACAGTTACTCCAGTGACTCCAACCACACAACAGTTACTCAGGCACTCCACCCAGTTACTCAAGTCACTCCACCCAGATACTCCGCCCACTCCACCCAGTTACTCCTCCCACTCCACTCAGTTACTCCGCCCACTGCACCCAGTTACTCCACCCACTCTGCCCACTCTACCCAGTTACTCCGCCCATTCCACCTAGTTACTCCGCCCATTCCACCCAGTTACTCCGCCCACTTCACCCAGTTACTCCGCCCGCTCCACCCAGTTACCCCGCCCACTCCACCCAGTTACTCCGCCCACTCCACCCAGTTACTCCGCCCACTCCACCCAGTTACTCCGCCCACTCCACCCAGTTACTCCAGCCACTCCACCCAGTTACTCCAGCCACTCCACCCAGTTACTCCGCCCACTCCACCCACACAACAGTTACTCAAGTCACTCCACCCAGTTACTCCGCCCACTCCACCCAGTTACTCTGCCCGCTCCACCCAGTTACTCCGCCCGCTCCACCCAGTTACTCCGCCCGCTCCACCCAGTTACTCCACCCACTCCACCCAGTTACTCCACCCACTCCACCCAGTTACTCTGCCCGCTCCAGTTGTAGAGAACTGGCGGAGGCAAGACCACTTCACGCAATTTCCCCGGAAATTGCACTTTGTCTAGTTGCTACTGTTTCATGTATTTATCTTTGTCATCAAGCGAATGATGCTTGCGCCATATAAGAAGATTTTACAATAATCTGTTTCTAATTTATTACGATGTCCACATGTGAAACTTGAAATGTGTTTACCCTGTGTGCTTGCAGACAGTGTAGAAAACATGTTTATGCTGCCTGTCTCCTCTGAATCAATTTTCATTCACACAAGGGAATGTGTCACACATTGCCAATGTAGCAAACAAACTGTGAACCTATCACTGCCTGATGTCTTGCTTATTTTAGATAACTCAATGACCGGAGAGAAAATTGATTTATTTCTTAACCCGGAAAGAATTTTAATGAACTAATTGTCTGACATAGGTAGACTATCGAAATCTTCCTAGAAACTGAAGCAGCGTAAACATTAATATGATAACATGGCTTATCAACAATGCACTATCAGGAACCCAGTGCAGAAAGTAAGAAAGTAATTGCCTTCACTGTGTGATCATGTAGGAAGTCTCTCACCACACAGGCTCGCTAGCACACTTGTTGGCAGCAATAACAAGAGGGATCTAAACGCTTTATCAGAGAGAGGGACTAGCTAAACCGTACGGCATCTAGCTTACAGGAATATTCTGGGAATTTATTTAAGGAGGGAATGCAGTAGGAAAATACCTGTATGCTAACTTTTTTGTGAAGTCTTCTGCCTGGGTTGATGAGGCTATTTCATGCTGTACTGACCACTCTCTTCCAAGGGTTTCCCGGGTTTTATTCTGTGTCCCCCGGGCATCCCGAATCTGGATGCCCCAGTGTGTGAAATCCCCCAGCTCTCCCATAAAAACTCACCATTGTTCACTCCAATGGCGCTTGCGTGGGCTCTCATTCAATGTGAGCCGACTGCTGTGACAACGTCATTCGGCAGGCATCTCTCATTAACTTGAATGGGGAGCCAATCTGAATGGCTGGGGCAGAAGCGTGCAAACATGGCTTATCAACAATCAGGAACCCAGTGCAGAAATTAAGAAAGAAATTGCCTTCACTGTGTGATCATGTAGGAAATATCTCACCACACAGACTCGCTAGCACACTTGTTGCCAGCAATAACCAGAGGGATCTTAAAACTTTATCAGAGAGAGGGACTAGCTAAACCTTATGGCATCTAGCTTACAGGAATATTCTAGGAATATATGAAATTCAACGAGGGAATGCAGTAGGAAAATACCTGTATGCTAGCTATTTTGTGAAGTCTTCTGCCTGGGTTGATGAGGCTATTTCATGCTGTACTGACCACGCTCTTCCATGCTCTTTCCTGTCATTAAAGCGGGTTTTATTCCATGCCCCGAGTATCCCGAATCTGGTTGCACCACAGTGTGAATTCCCCCAGCTCTACCATAAAAACTCACCATTTCACCCTCCAATGGTGCTTGCGGGGGCTCTTATCCAATGAGAGCTGCCTGCTTTGACTACATCATTCGGCAGGCGCCTCTCATCAACTTGAATAGATAGCCTATCTGAATGGCTGGGCCAGAAGCGTGCAAACGACGCCAGGGATGTAGCAGTGCACACTCTGCATTCAAAACAATGAGTGCCGCCTGGTGGAGGATTGTCGAGAGCCCACAAATGCATCACTGGAAAGTGGTAAGATACATTTTTATGGGCATACTGGGGGGTACCACGCAGCGGGGCATCCCGATTCTCTTACAGGACCTCTAAACCAGTTCAATAGCATTACCTGCACCACCAATGGGCAGGGTGGTGCATATGCACCGGACCTGTGCTATAAGGCATTAGGGCTGGGAATGCCTAGGACTGGGGGCTGGCAGTTCGGCCTTGGAGCCCTGGGATTACCAGCCCTTATGCTTGCTTTTCTGGGTTGGTGAGCTTTTTTTTCTTGATTTTTGAAAAATTGGATAGGAAGGACTAATTTTTAAAAAATATATCCCACCATAAAAATGGAAAAGGCATGGCTTCCCACCTCTACAGCTTACCATCCCCTTACAGTCAAACACCCTCATCCCACAAGTACCATACAAAGGCCTAAGAAGCCCCCCTACCCATGCCTGCTGCATTTAGAAACAGTTTTCACAGCAATTTCAGTTTACACCAAAACCCAAGGCCATCGGCCCTGGAACCTTATGCTAGATTTATTCCCCCTGGGCATCCATAATCGGAATGCCCTGCTTTGTGAAACCCCTCAGGTCGCCCGGTATACTCAACTTCCCCCCAAAGTCCAATTGTGCATGTGTGAAAAGCAGGCGCATCCCCGCTATCCCTTTAGCAGGGCGCTTGTCCGCCCCAAGCAATTTGTGAATGGCCAGTGTGACCACGCTTCCTGTTAGAGGGCAACGGGGAAGCGGACGCTGGTACGGTTCTTAGACCAGCCTAGAGGAGCTTGAATCAGTGCAGTCAAGCATGCTGATTGGATGGGAGGACCCGCATAAGCCGTAGGCCCGTTGAAAGGTTAGTTGGAGTGGGCGACCTGGGGGGGGTTCACCCAGCGGGGTATCCTGCATCAGGGTGCCTCGGGGGCAAAGACCAAAACCTGGGATAGCCAAAATCCTGGGTTTTGGTCCACTTTAAGGCAAGTCAAATCCATTTTTACTATTGTGAAAATGCATGATAACAAGCAAGCAAATATTATACAATGAGTTACGTATGTTGCTTATTTCAGAAGTTATCCACTGCGAATCAGACTGAAGCCATGGAAGGCATGTGCTGGCCATATACAGAAACAGGCAAGCTTACTGGAAGGTGAGGTAACTAGGACAACGCAGCCAGACAAAGGACGAGGTGAAAGAACTTTGCTGGTGGCATTTTAATTCTCTCAGCTTTGTGCTTTCACTTGCAGACCACACACATGGATTCTGGCCCCTGTCTGCTGTTACAATTTCAACACATTTCAGGTACAGGAATGGCCTGCATTTTGCACTTCCCGTGTGTAAGTCACTATTTGTTGTTTCTGGTGTAGGCCAATTAACCTGATGGCAACTTAAGTATTTCATCTACTAGAATCATTTACATTTTTGTGCGACTTGGCAGCAAAGTTCAGATATGTTTAATGTTAGTAATATTAGCAGAGGTAAACAGGAAAAGTATACAAGTAGTGTAGTGTTTATTTCTTTGGCAATTAAACAAACATAAGAAATGCAAGGCAGCATATCTGTTCCCCGGGGAATCAACTGAGTGGATTTGTCTTCATAGGCCTGATAAATAAAGTGTATTTCATAACCACTGTGAATGGTTCCCTGTGCTGCACATCACCAAAGGATAGGTCATCAAAATATAAATACTCTAAATAAAGCAAAGATAATATGTATTTTTTAAATGTAAATTGGACATTAGAGCCTATAGCTTACAATTTGATTTTACAATATCTACAGAATCGATTAAAGTGGAACAGTAGTCAAAATTAACTTTTCAATTCTCAAATCTCAATACTCCCGTTTACTTGCTGCTCCCACACCACACAATAGCCTCAGTTCAGAGACACATTCGTCTGGACTTTCGCATGTGTCTGTGTATGTTTTTTGGGTTTGTTTGGCCTTTTTTTTGCTTTTTACATTCCTATTTCCATGCGTATGTTCGTTCCCGCTAATGCGTATATGCGCTTTCGATGGACGGATCGAAATCTGATCACTTGCGTTGCTTTTGATAATTTTCACATCCAAATCTGATATTTTGCGTTCGTTCAGATAACTTACGTTATTGGGATGGGCTTGCGTCTCATTCAGAGAGCTGATTGCCGATGGACCACCGCCCTATAAAACGGTTTCATTTGCAATCCACTTACGGGACCATTTTGCACTCGGCTTGCTTGCTTGACCATGTATTGCGGCTTTGTGGAGGAATATGAGCGCCTTCAGCTCCAAGGCATTGGATTTGTCAGCAGGGCCGAGGCCAGATTGCACCGGCGATGCATGCATATCGATCGCATGCATGATGTTGAGTTGTTCGAGCTGACCCGACTTAACCGTGCTTCCCTCCATAAGTTGTATAGTGAGCTGCGGCCATGGTTAGCCCGCACCACAAGGAAGGGGCAAGCAATTTCAGGTATGACCAAGATGCTATGCTTGGCTGCCTGCAATTTTTGGCGAACAGCTCGTTCCAGAGGCTGGGTGCCCTCTCCGTGGGAATGTCCCAGCCTCCGTGGGAATGTCCCAGCCCAGTCAGGTAAACTATATTGTAAATTTCTAATAATCCCTCCTTGTAAATTGTCCCTGTGACCCATTTAAGCGTGTATACCTTAATCCCTCCTTGTAAATCGTCCCTGTGACCCATTTAAGCGTGTTTACCTTAATCCCTCCTTTGTAAATTGTCCCTGTGACCCATTTAAGCGTGTATACCTTAATCCCTCCTTGTAAATTGTCCCTGTGACCCATTTAAGCGTGTTTACCTTAATCCCTCCTTGTAAATTGTCCCTGTGACCCATTTAAGCGTGTATAACTTAATCCCTTCTTGTAAATTGTCCCTGTGACCCATTTAGGCATGTATACCTTAATCCCTCCTTGTAAATTGTCCCTGTGACCCATTTAAGCGTGTATACCTTAATCCCTCCTTGTAAATTGTCCCTGTGACCCATTTAAGCGTGTATACCTTCATCAATGTTTTTAATGTAGGACTTAGCAAAACATTTTAATGCGGACCTTAATTAGTCATTAGAATGTTAATCTTTAGTTTCTCCCACATACACATACTTTTGGATTTTAAAACTACTTATGTACTTAGTGTTATTTGAATTGTGAAACATGTATTTGGGAGGGTGTTAGGAGTTAGTGTTTGAGTAGTTGACCTTGGATTGCTAATTTTTTTTTCGTTTTCTTTTTCCTTCAAGGAACCGCAAAATGGGTCACTCACTGAATGTGCAAGCAGTGTTGGCCCCGGACATGCGGTTCCTTAGTATCCTCCCGGGTATCCAGGCTCATCCCATGACGCGTACATCTTGCGGAGATCAGAATTATTCCGTCGGTTTGAGTCTGGAGAATTATCAGGTGGATGGCTCCTTGGTAAGTTTCCTCTAATGACGTCATTCCCTTTTCATTGTATGCCTATGAATATAGTTGATGAGCCATGTCTTAACCTATGGCTGTTTTTCCCCTTGATGACATGTTAAACCGGACCTTAACCATGATCTTCAGAAAAGCACAAACCCTTAAAAACTGATTCCCCAGCATTTCCACCTAATATTTTTCTAGTTTTTCGGAACTTATTATTCTTTCCCCCACTGGGCTGCAATTCTGTTCATGACTTTAGGATAGGTGCGGCGCCATCTTTGCTCAGATGCATCACACTTACTGAGGAGAGGAGAGTGGGATAAAGTGGCGGGTTATAGCTGGGCTTTGCTCAGACAGAGCACAGCTGGGGTCCGGAAAAGGTCAGAAATCCCTGGATGCAGAGCAGCACAGTCAGAAGCCACTTCCGGTTTGCAGGCTGCCTGATATTCCCTGAGCCGCCATCTTGGATGTTTAAAGGCTCATAACATGCAGTAGATGCTGGTAGAATGTTTTTTTATGTCAGCAATCTGTATGTACAGGGTGTGGGTAACATATAATATAGGCTCTTATTCAGGGTGAACAACGGCTTTAAAAAATATTTTTGTTTTGAATTTGTAATTTATGTATTTTTTTATTCTTTCAGGGAATTCCGCTATCCACTTCTGCCCTGGCTCATGACGCCCATCCTTCAGCTACAGAATGAGGCCCAGGAGGCCTACAATAGGTCGCACCGAAAGACCCGGCCCGCAGTCGAGAGGGCCTTTGGCCTGCTAAAAAAACGTTTTCAGTGTTTGGACCATACAGGGGGAGGGGCACTCTAGTATGACCCCAACAAGGTCATCGACATAATCCTGGCCTGTTGTGTCCTGCATAACTTTGCCATCATGCAGCGTGTCCCCCGGTATGTGGATCTGCCCCCCTCTCCACCCAGCCAGGAGCCAGCTGAGCACTACCCTGGCACACCTAGTGCCTCTGGCCAAGCTGTGCTATTTAGCCTTATTTGGTTTCGCTTTGTTTGTTTGCTGATGTTAATTTGTGAATATGACTTTGATTTGCCTTTGTGAAGGCTTTTTTTTTGTAAATTAGTAATGCATTAATTACTAAAACATTGACACATGATCTGAGCCTCATGCAGTTTATTTTTGCATGTTTGTTTTTAAAAACCTTCAGTAATCTCAAAATAACACAAACATTAATGCATCGACTTAGTCAACAACAGCTAAAGTCACATTCCATATATTTTATTGAAATATGCAAATTTAGAGTTGAAGGGCACTCGCAGACTTCATGTACATACATAGTAAAACTGAAATATACATTGGTGCAGACTTATGGCACCCAGGAGTTGTCAAGTAATGCACTCCAGGCCGAATTTTCACCACCCAATAATATAAACATACATAGGAAGCAACCATTTGCAGGGGAATATTTGGCCAGGAAGACATAGGGCCACATACACCCCCTCTCCTGCTTGGCCACATTTGCCACAGGCACAAGTGGAAAGCAGCCATACCTATGCCACATCCATGCCTGGAAGTTAGTGGGCCACCCAAACAATAACCCCCAGTCCTAATGCCAGTCCAGTCAAATCTTTGCCATGGGTAAATGTAGTTGTTTCACAGCCAAGAATGTCCCCCAATATTGCCAACAAACAGGATGAGCCAGCCACAATTACATTAGGCCCAAGGCTGCAGCTTGAGCGGCCGCTTCAGTGAGGTTTTAGCTCAGGCATCGTCTAGTGGGGTGTGTCAGCACTCTAATGAGCTATATGGGCGACATTCAAAATCAAACCTGCAAAGCCATAAAAAAGGCAATCTTGGTAGCGCTCACCAGACAGATAAATAGAGTGGGGATGTACAGGAAAGATGTGGACCAGGTGAAATAGATCTTAAAAGTGATGTTGCCCATAATAAGTTGTGGTGGGCCTGGAGTTGGCCCAACACCTGGGCATGTGTGTCATTCAGAATCTGCCACTGGTCAAGCATCTGTCTGTTGCTAGTTCAAAATGCATCTAGCATGGCAGTGAAGTTTGCATTTAAGGTGGCCGTTTGTTCTGCCATCTGTGTGGTTTAGTTGGCCATTTGTTCAGCCATCTGGCTGTTGCTCGTCCTAAATTCAGTCAGCATGTTGGTTAATGTATTATTGAAAATCTCGAATTGTGCAGTAATCTGCTCTGTTGTTCGTTGAGTCACCTGCCAAAAGTAACGGCTGTCATGGCGCCATGCTGACCCCAAGATCGGCACCCGCCTCCCCTGGGAAACTGGTCGACGTTGTTGACTGCGTCTTCCACTTCCCCGGGTTGGAGCGCCTGCAGATGCTGGAGCTCTAGGGCGAGCAACAGTCCCAGATGTGCTCCGCAAAACCTCTGCAGCAGACCTACCACTGGGGACTGTAGACTCAGTCTCAGCCTGCTGCCCACGATGGTCTGGCAGCATGCGTCCAGCTTCACTCTGCTGCAGAGGATTTGGTGCAGTAGGATGCTGGGACAGTGGCAGATTAGGTTCCAGGGGGGTCAGTTCAGAAGGTCCCATCAAGCTGGCATCCTCCCCCTCCTCCATCTCCTGGATTTCATCCATCAGTGTGGGGGTCTGTTGGGACATGTGAAAAAAATGTTTCAGTTTGGGCCCTAAATATATTTGTTAGGTAAATTAATCATGTGCATTCACATGCATCAGCAGTTTCATCAAAGTCCATTTACCCTATATATCTGTTCCTGGGTCCTAAGCAGCAGGGAAGTTGATGGCGTGCTCAAACTGGAGGAGGCTTCCACACTTGCAGAGGCTGGATGCTGGGCTGGGTTTTAAAAGTAAAAGGCATGTAAACACACAAAAATCCATTGATGATCTGGATTACTACATATGGTTTAAAAAAACACGTGGCCAAGCAGGAATAGCAACTCCCCCAACGGTCCAAGGTGACCTTCACTATGAATGTCAGTATCCCTTATATGTATGCCTCAGCCTGTACATACAAATGGTCACCTGAAATAATACAAACATGCATGTACTGCATGTTATGAGGCTTAACACATCCAAAATGGCGCATTAGCGTTTACAGTCAGCTTGCAAATAGCATTTGGCTTCAGAGTATGCTGCTGGGCATTCTTCCTATGTAGACCGTTCCCTGACCCCAGATCAAGTTTGTCTGACCAAAGCACAGCTACAACCCAAGTGGTATAAAGACAAAGAAGTAAGTATTATCTATGATTGACTATATTCACATAACAGGCAGTGCTTTAGTAACTTTAAGAGTTTAATAGTGACCATAAATACTGTCCAAGGTCGTGTATGGGGTGCAAACCTTTTAAATGACCATTCCTCAGACATTAAACACCCGGCTAAAACCATAACCTCCCCTCAAAGCCACTCCCTAGGGGCATGTGTTCATATCTGCCTGTGAGCCTCATTTCACACGTTTACAATAGTTCACATTCAAACAAACATTACTAACCTGCAGAAATGGTATGGATGTCCGTGTCCCGTCTGCCAGAGAGGCCCTCTAATGCGACGGGGTGTATTAATGCCAGCACCATCTCCTCAGCTCGTGTATACTGTAATTTGGTGGGGAAGCCTCCGCCAGTTTGTAAGCTAAAAAATCGAAGTTAACAAATTTTGGGCATTGTGGTCAATACAAGCAGCAAAATGCAAAACTCAAATATGTACCTGTGATTGCGCCATTTATTCTGTTTCTTCCGTGCTGCATACTTCAGGTTAGATATTTTGCGCTGTATCTGCTCCACATCTTTCACGTCATCCCCCGCTGCATTGACCTGTCTGGTGAGCTCCTCCAAAATTTGGGTCTTTCTCATTTTGCTTGTAGATTTTGAATGCCGCCCATATAGCTCGTCATAATGGAGTGTGAGGCCACTTGCCAATGCGAGAGTTTGGGCCTCACCAAACCTGCCACTCAACTGGCATCGCCACAATGTTCGGCCTAATGCTTGCTCTTCTGGCTCATCTATGTTTGTGGGCAATTCGGGGGACATTCTGGGCTGGCTCTGTGGTGACGAATTGGGCGACACGTGGCTTAAAAATGACTGAATCGGACTGGGGGTCCTTGCCTGGGTAGCCACCAAACTTTCAGGCATTGATGTGGCATATGTATCAGTGGTTGCCACCTGTGCCGGTGGCAAATGTGGCCAAGGAGGAGAGGGCGTGCTTGGGGAGGTGGGGTTTCGGGCCTTGTGCCTCTTTGTGGCCTTTGAAGTGGTGCTACTTTGGCCATGTGATGTACTGGCACGTGGAGCAGGAGAGGCAGTGCTGACTGGGCTGGGGCTTCAGGCACGCTGGCTCTTACTGGCATTGCCACTGGTGCTACTTTGGCCATGTGATGTACTGGCACGTGGAGCAGGAGAGGCAGTGCTGGCTGGGCTGGGGCTTCGGCCACGCTGGCTCTTAATGGCCTTGCCACCGTTTATCATGGTATAAGCTTGCGCGGGGAGGAGGAGAGGGTGTGCTTGTAGGGCTGGGGCTTCGGGCCCTCTGCTTCTTGGTGGCCTTGGAACTGGTGCTCCGTTTATCATGGGATATGGTAGGGCGGGAGGAGGAGTGGGTGTTCTTGGTGGGCTGGGGCTTCGGGCCCTCTGCTTCTTGGTGGCCTTGGACGTAGTCGTACCTTGCTGTTTGGATGTGGGTGCCTTCTTCTTTGAGGTCCCTTCCTTGCTTTTGGTTGCTGTTTTGGATGTTCCGGGATTTGTGGCCAATGTCGCCTTGTGGTGGCCACTTTTGCTGGGCGTTTCCTGCACCTTGCTAGTAGCTTGGTGTGACCGAGTGGTCGGACGGGAGGAAGAAGTGTCCTCATGCCGCTGTGGCTTTTTGCTGGTGGCCTCCTTTGCTGGTGTGGCCTTAGCACTCTGTTTTTTTTGGTGCCATGATGACAATCTCAAAGAGAATGAGCTGTGTGTCCATGACCCTTTAAATCCTAATGACTGGGTATGACGCGTTCGCGTACGTGTGCGTACGGCCGTTTGTCTGGCCGTGTGGAACCCGGAAACCGCTGGGGCATTACTTATCTGCTGCGGACAAGAAACAAGATTGTGCCCACGATCTTCACCCGCCAGCAACAAGAGCTCGTAATTGTATTGTAAGGACTAGGGATGAGCGAATCGATCCGGACGAACCCGGATTCGTTCCGAATTTCATGGAAAATTCGATTCTGAACGAATCCGAATTTCCCCGCTATTCGATCGATCGAAGTTTTCCTTTAAACTCCATTCATTTCAATGACAGGCATTCTAAGATGGTGGACGCACATGTCCAGACATGTACCCTGGGGCAAGGTATGATGGGACAGTCACATGCAGCCTATCAGCAGCCAGGAAGCCCGTGCTATATAAAGCGGCGGCCATCTTGCTTGTGCGCATTTCAGACTTGCATTCGTGAGACAGCGGTGGTTGCTGCAGACAGGGACAGACAATTAGCGATAGGTAGGGAGAGTTACAGATAGGTAGGGAGATTTACAGATAGGTAGGGAGATTTAGAGAGGCAGACAGAGCCAGGGAAAGATAGTGGAAAACCGGAACAATCCAGGGACAGCATAAAAGTGACAGTGACAGGGTGATTTGCCTGATCAGTTTTCAATTCAATTTGATCTCTTTGTGCTGAAAACCGTACTCTGCCTTGCCACTGTGCATGCCATCTATGCAGTGCCTTATGTAACCCTATCTGTTACACACAAGCATTTAAATAACTGGATTAGTGTTAATATTTTGGGGTCTGCTTTAAATACACCAGGCCACTGTGCATGCCATCTATGCAGTGCCTTATGTAACCCTATCTGTTACACACAAGCATTTAAATAACTGAATTAGTGTTAATATTTTTGGGTCTGCTTTAAATACACCAGGCCACATGGGCACCCCAAACCTGCACTTAGCAGCCTATCGGTTATACTAAATAAGAGTTGTTCAGCCTCAGCTTTATTAAGTTATTGCATTTTGAATTGGTTTTTGTCCTGCTGTCAATACACCAGGCCGCAGGGTATCCCAAACCACCACGTTGCACCCTATCTGTTATACTAAATAAGCGTTGTTCAGCATCAGCTTTATTAAGCTATTGCATTTTGCATTGGTTTTTGTCCTGCTGTCAATACACCAGGCCACAGGGTATCCCAAACCACCACGTGGCACCCTATCTGTTATACTAAATAAGCGTCTACAGCCTCAGCTTTATTAAGTTATTGCATTTTGAATAGTTTTTTTGTCCTGCTGTCAATACACCAGGCCACAGGGTATCCCAAACCACCACGTTGCACCCTATATGTTATACTAAATAAGCGTCTACAGCCTCAGCTTTATTAAGTTATTGCATTTTGAATTGGTTTTGGTCTGCTTTAAATACACCAGGCCGCAGGGTATCCCAAACCTGCACGTTGCACCCTGTTATACTAAATAAGCATCTACAGCCTCAGCTGTATTAAGCAATTACATTTTGAATTGGTTTTTGTCCTGCTGTCAATACACCAGGCCGCAGGGTATCCCAAACCACCACGTTGCACCCTATCTGTTATACTAAATAAGCAACTACAGTCTCAGCTTTATTAAGCTATTGCATTTTGAATTGGTTTTGGTCCTGCTGTCAATACAACAGGCCGCAGGGTATCCCAAACCACCACATTGCACCCTATCTGTTATACTAAATAAGCGTCTACAGCCTCAGCTTTATTAAGTTATTGCATTTTGAATTGGTTTTTGTCCTGCTGTCAATACACCAGGCCGCAGGGTATCCCAAACCACCACGTGGCACCCTATCTGTTATACTAAATAAGCGTCTACAGCCTCAGCTTTATTAAGTTATTGCATTTTGAATTGGATTTTGTCCTGCTGTCAATACACCAGGCCGCAGGGTATCCCAAACCACCACGTTGCACCCTATCTGTTATACTAAATAAGCATCTACAGCCTCAGCTTTATTAAGTTATTGCATTTTGAATTGGTTTTTGTCCTGCTGTCAATACACCAGGCCGCAGGGTATCCCAAACCACCACGTTGCACCCTATCTGTTATACGAAATAAGCGTCTGCAGACTCAGCTTTATTAAGTTATTGCATTTTGAATTGGTTTTTGTCCTGCTGTCAATACATCAGGCCGCAGGGTATCCCAAACCACCACGTTGCACCCTATCTGTTATACTAAATAAGCTTCTACAGCCTCAGCTTTATTAAGTTATTGCATTTTGAATTGGTTTTTGACCTGCTGTCAATACACCAGGCCGCAGGGCATCCCAAACCACCACGTGGCACCCTATCTGTTATACTAAATAAGCGTCTACAGCCTCAGCTTTATTAAGTTATTGCATTTTGAATTGGTTTTGGTCTGCTTTAAATACACCAGGCCGCAGGGTATCCCAAACCTGCACGTTGCACCCTATCTGTTATACTAAATATAAAACTCAGCCGAAAGGAAGTATTAATGACTGGCCGTGAACAAGAGTCGATAGGACTCGAAACGCGTTGGTTGCAGCCCCGGGGGGGCCATTCTACATTCTGTGTATGTAAGCACTTTTTCTCTTATTTGTTGTATTTGCGTTATTGCACTCATCATTCTGATTGGGTTTGTATTACTCTGCACTTATTAAGGCGTGTAGGTTACTGTTCTGTTGAGATGGATGCACTTTAAAAGCACTGACACTTTTATAATATATATATTTTTATATGGAGTAGATAGGTTTAGAATTGTTCACAGTGTGTAGATAGAGTTAAAGTTGGCGCTCCCCCTGGTGGCGTAACAAAGCTATGGCACAGCATATTTGTTTTTAAACTATGTTTTTAATGGATTAATTACAATAAATTGACAACATTTTGATATTTTGAGTGCAAGTGTCAGTCTCTGGGGGTAGAGATTTGGGGGTGGTTGGGGACCACTCCACTTTGTTTGGTTTTGTTATACTAAATAAGCGTTGTTCAGCATCAGCTTTATTAAGCTATTGCATTTTGAATTGGTTTTTGTCCTGCTGTCAATACACCAGGCCGCAGGGTATCCCAAACCACCACGTTGCACCCTATCTGTTATACTAAATACGCTTGTTCATCCTTCTTCAGCTGAATCAAACTATTGCATTTTGAACTGGTTTTTGGTCTGCCTTTAAAAAAAAAAACACCAGGCCGCAGGGCATCCCAAACCTGCATTAGGCAGCCTATCTGTTATACTAAATATGCTTGTTGATCCTTCCTCAGCTTAATCAAAGTATTGCATTTTGAATTGGTTTTTGTCCTGCAGTCAAAACACCAGCCCACATGGGCATCCCAAACCAGCACGTCACCCTATCTGTTATACTAAATAAGCTTCTACAGGCCCTTTTTTATTTATTTATTTATTTTTTATATAGAGTTGTAATAGATTATATAGTGAGGTAAATTCGCCATTTTGCACCATTATATAGAGAAGCTCACTGTGTAAATCTGAGGAGCAATAGTTTATACAGTATTGTGAGGTAAATTCGCTGTTTTGCACTATTATATATATCAACCTAAATCCCTGTGTAAATCTGAGGAGCAATAGTTTATATTGTGAGGTAAAATTGCCATTTTATAGAGCAGGCCCTGTCTGAAAATCTCATTTTGCAATCTATGTTATATTGTGAGCTAAATTCGCCATGTTGCACCATTCTTTAGAGTGTCCCTCCTGTGTAAATCAGAGCAGCAATAGTTTATATTGGACAATACATTTGCCCTGTTTTGCACCATTATATGGAGCAGCCCCTGAGTAAATCTGGGGGGGGGGGGGGGCAATAGTTTATATTATGAGGTAAATTCATGGTTTTGCACCATTACATAGAGCAGTCCCTATATAAACCTGAGAAATAGGTTATATTGTGTGAGTTAAATCCGCTCTTGGTTTTGTAGCATTCTATAGAGCAGGCCCTGTGTAAATCTGAGGGCCAATAGCTTATACTGAGGTAAATTTGCCATTTTGCAGCATAATATAGAGCAGGCCCTGTGTAAATCTGATGGGCAATAGTTTATATTATGAGGTAAATTCATGGTTTTGCACTGTTATATACAGCAGCCCCTATATAAACCTGAGGAGTAATAGTTTATATTGTGAGATAAATTCAGTTTTGCACCATTATATGGAGCAGCAATAGTTTATATTGTAGGTAAATTCATGGTTTTGCACCATTACATAGAGCAGTCCCTATATAAACCTGAAAAATAGGTTATATTGTGTGAGCTAAATCCGCTCTTGGTTTTGTAGCATTATATAGAGCAGCTCCTGTGTCAATCTGAGGGGCAATAGCTTATACTGTGAGGTAAATTTGCCATTTTGCAGCATAATATAGAGCAGGCCCTGTGTCAATCTGAGGGGCAATAGCTTATACTGTGAGGTAAATTTGCCATTTTGCAGCATAATATAGAGCAGGCCATGTGTAAATCTGAGGGGCAATAGCTTATACTGTGAGGTAAATTTGCCATTTTGCAGCATAATATAGAGCAGGCCCTGTGTAAATCGGGGGGGCAAAAGCTTATACTGTGAGGTAAATTTGCCATTTTGCAGCATTATATAGAGCAGCCCCTGTGTCAATCTGAGGGGCATTAGCTTATACTGTGAGGTAAATTTGCCATTTTGCAGCATAATATAGAGCAGCCCCTGTGTAAATCTGAGGGGCAATAGCTTATATTGTGAGGTAAATTTGCAATTTTGCAGCATAATATAGAGCAGCCCACTTGCCATCTAAATCAACTACTGACCGGGATGGACAGCTTTTCCAGGGCAAACTCTGCTAGTTGCGGCCACAAGTCAAGTTTGGCTTCCCAGAAGTCCAGCGGATCCTCAAGGTGTGTTGGCATGGTCATGTCAAGGTATGACATATACATAGTTAATACGGTTGAAAAAAGACATATGTCCATCAAGTTCAACCAAGGGTGTTGGGGTAGGGGGAAGTTATTTTTTATTTCATAGGGGAAGCTATTTATTTTATTTTTTGTCTTTATTTTTTGTTATTGATAACCACTAGTAGTAACTGTTAATGTTATTTTCTTCAAAATAAGCATCTAATCCTTTTTTGAAGCTGTCAGCGGTTGATGCTGTAACAAGCTTCTGTGGGAGGCTATTCCATAGATTTATAGTTCTTATGGTAAAAAACGATTGTCGCCTCCGGAGACTAAATTTCTTTTTTTCCAATCAAAGGCAGTGCCCCCTTGTCCTTAGAGAGGATTTTACGCGAAATAGTGTTCCCCCATATTTTTTGTATGGTCCATTTATATATTTATACAAGTTAATCATGTCCCCCCGCAATCGCCTCCTCTCAAGACTAAACAGATTTAATTCTCGTAATCTTTCCTCATAACTAAGATCTTTCATTCCCTTTATTAGTTTGGTGGCTCTCCTTTGCACCCTTTCCAGAGTCAGGGCGTCCTTTCTATGAACGGGTGCCCAGAACTGGACAGCATATTCCAGGTGAGGGCGCACCAGTGCCTTGTAAAGAGGCAAAATTACATCTCTATCCCGTGATTCCATGCCTCTTTTAATGCACGATAGTATCTTGGTGGCCTTGGAAGCAGCTGCTTGGCATTGCATGCTGTTATTTAGTCTGTGATCTACTAGTACCCCCAGATCCTTCTCAACAAGTGACTCTCCCAGTTTTACTCCCCCGAGGACATATGTTGCCTTCGGGTTATTAGACCCCAAGTGCATGACTTTACATTTTTCCACATTGAACTTCATTTGCCAAGTGGATGCCCAGACACTCAATGTGTCCAAGCCAGCCTGAAGCTTGTGAACATCTTCAATAGACTGCACTGTGCTACATATCTTTGTGTCATCTGCAAAAATAGAGACAGTGCTTTTAATTCCATATTCTATGTCGTTTATAAACAAGTTGAATAATAGTGGGCCCAGCACTGAACCCTGGGGTACACCGCTTACAACTGGTAACCATTCAGAGTAGGTATCATTAACCACAACTCTCTGCACACGATCCTTCAGCCAGTTTTCAATCCAGTTACAAACTGCGTTTTCTAATCCTGAAGATCTCAATTTCCCCAATAAGCGTCTATGGGGGACAGTGTCAAATGCTTTTGCAAAATCCAGAAAAACTATATCCACAGCCGCCCTTCTGTCCAGGCTTCTACTTACCTCCTCATAGAAGCCAATCAGGTTAGTTTGGCAGCTTCTGCCCTTAGTAAAACCGTGTTGGTTGTCACTTATAATATTATGGATAGTTACATATTCGTGTATGTTGTCCCTTAATAGTCCCTCAAGCAATTTCCCCACAATAGATGTTAAGCTAACAGGTCTGTAATTGCCCGGAGAAGACCTAGAGCCCTTTTTAAAAATGGGCACCACATTTGCCCTGCGCCAGTCCCTTGGCACTATACCAGTTGCTAGTGAGTCTTTAAAGATCAACAACAGAGGTGACGAGATAACGGAACTGAGTTCTTTGAGAACTCTTGGGTGAAGTCCATCTGGTCCTCCAGTCTTATTCACATTTAAATTATTGAGTTTTTCTTGGATGATATCCACGTTTAGCTTGTTAATTATTATACTTGGGCTATTACTATCAGTGGCATCTCCTGTGTTGGCTCCTTGCGCTTCTCTTGTGTACACAGAGCTAAAGAATCCATTTAACAGCTCTGCCTTATCTTCATCCCCAGTGACCATTTCCCCATTATCATTAATTAGGGCACCTACCTGTTCTGATTTAGTTTTCTTCGAATTAATATATTTGAAAAATTGTTTAGGGTTTGTTTTGCTTTCTTTGGCCACATCTCGTTCATTTTGTGCTTTTGCCAACCTTATTTCTTTCTTACACACTTTATTTACTAGTTTATACTGTTCAAGTGTTACAGCTGAGAGTTCAGCCTTGTAATGTTTAAATGCCCTTTTTTTGTTCTTTATTGCCCTTTTAACCGCAGGTGTCAGCCATGAGGGGTTTAACTTTAGCCGCTTATATTTGTTACCCGTAGGAATACATTTTGCAACGTTGCTATTCACAATTGATTTAAAGCACTCCCATTTGGCATCTGTATCCTTATTCCTGAACAGATGCTCCCAGTCTATGTCCTTGAGTGCAGCTCTGAGCCTGGGGAAGTTGGCCTTTCTAAAATTTAATGTTTTTGCCTTCCCAGGAAGAAAATCTTTCTTACAGTTTATGTTAAATACAATTATATTGTGGTCACTGTTACCAAGATTTTCACGGACTGTTACTGCCCCCATCAGGTCATCATTATTTGATATTACAAGATCTAGAATAGCATCACCCCTAGTTGGTGCCTCCACGAACTGATTCATATAATTATCTTGTAGCAAGCGGAGGAATGCTCTCCCCCTTGTAGTGGAAGCAGAACCATGTCTCCAGTCGATTCCTGGATAGTTGAGGTTGAGCTGCTGGTTCAGGTCCTGCTCCAGGTCTTCCTGCTGCTCATGAGTAGACTCACTATGCGGGTGTAGAAAGCTACTCATTAGTGACTGAAGACTGAGGCTGCTGCTGATGGAGCTGCTGCTGCTGCTGCCACCCCCCGGCAGCCATGGCAGTGGAAGGTGAGCGCAGACGTCCCCCCGAGTCAGACCTGCGAGAGTATGGACCATGGCGTAGATAGACATCGCCCAACTGACTATGTAGGATGTCTCTGTAGTAGGTCAGTTTGTCCTCCCTCTCAGTGGGTGTAAAAAATGCCCCTCAGAGGGACTACCTGTCTCCATCTCCACTGCAAACTGCCACGGTGTGTCTGGGTCCTCTGTCTCGCCTTCCTCACAACCCTCTAGCTCCTCTGGCTGCTCCTGCTCCTCCTCTCCTGTCAGATGACTAGATAAAATGGTCATTTTGTCAAACCTAAACTGTGCTTCGCTGTGCCCCTCCCCCTCCACCTCCTCCACTTCAGCCTCCACAGGCTTCATGTGGCAGGTGTCATGTATGAGCTGCCACTGGTTTACATTGAAATTACACAGGGGAGTCCCCCTATCCATTTGGATCATCAAGAAATCCGTGATGGCTTTTCTCTGTTCCTATAGTCGATCCTGCATATGGAGGGTGGAATTCTAGCGGGTGGAAACATCGCAAATCAGACTATGTTGGGGGATACCGTTCTGACGCTGAAGCTCAAGAAGGGTGTGCTTCGAGGTGTAGGAGTGCCTGAAGTGCATGCAAAGTTTCCTTCCCGTTGTTAGGATGTCTTTCAGATGGGGGGAAGACTTGACAACTAGATTGAACACGTGTGCCATGGCAGGACGCATGGCTCAGGCTTCCTTGTCGCAGCGCAGACAAGATGTTCTTCCCAGTGTCAGTCACCATGGGTCCCATTTGCAGTTTTCGTGGAGTAAGCCATGATTTCATGTATTGAGTTCTCAGTTTTTTAGCAGTTCCTCCCATGTGTGACTAACTAATACAGAAGGTAGGCCTTTCTTTATAAATGCTTTTCTTTTCTAGTGTTGGAAATGGATTACCGAATCCGACGCACCCGGAGGCACACAGGCCGGCTAGTGCTGCATGAATCTGCAGCAGAAAGTGAATGTGGTGGATCTCCAAGGCCACGTTCCTACCCCTCCTCTGTAGCGGCCTCCGACCAACCCCTGGACCTATCCACAATGGAGGGGCGTCACAGCATGGGCAGGGAGTCGTACCAAATGACGGAGCCATTAGCCTCTGGTAATGTAACCCCACACACATACATGCTATTAAAAGCAAAGCTGATTCCCTTAATCTCTTTTTCTAGATGATTATGTAGCGGGTGAACGATCTGGAGCAGAGACTGCAGCAGATCAGGCACATGGAGAAGGTGGGTGATGTCACACACAAATTCAAATTGTCATTTGCTTTCTGTTGACTCAGACATTAAAAGTGACCTTATTTTACATGTCTCTACAGCCTCAACTTCCCAGCAGTGGGAGTATATGTGTGAATTGACATGATCACCAATCTACCTAAATCCATAGCCAATGCCATAAGCATAATGACATATGGCCTCTTCCTTTGATTAATTCCCTAGCATAATGACATATGGCCTCTTCCTTTGATTCATTCCTTAGCATAATGACATATGGCATCTTCCTTTGATTAATTCTGTGGCATAATGACATATGGCCTCTTTCTGTGATTAATTCCTTAGCATAATGACATATGGCCTCATGAGTTAGCTTGCAACCTACTAAACATTCCATCCACAGCTGTTAAACATGTATTTGCCGACAATTTTTTTTTCTTTTTTATACAGGGACCACACGTGCCAGAGTGGCACGACTGAGTGCCAGGGTCCTTCAGTTGGTGGGCGAGATGCAGGAGCTGCGCTACTCGTTGGGGACCACAGATGAAGAATATTGTTCTGGGGCCTGCCATTGCTATGAATATAGATTTATAAATGTAATTTATTAAAAAAAAAAGTTTAACATTTTCTATTAACATTTAAAAACATTTTTTGATTCAAAGTTGTTCAATTTAAAAAAAATGTAAAAAACTAAAAAAAACTTGTTTCTGTGTCATTTACTTTTTAATATACATTCATTAAGGGTTGGTTACCACAAAACAAATGAAAATAACCAAATTCAGTTATGAAGATTCACCTGACAGCGAAGTGATTTGGGTAAGTTTTAGGGTTGCGAAATGGAAGAAGAATGAGACCGCGAAGAGATTTGGGTAAGTTTTAGGGGTGGGAAATGCAAGAATATACTGACCGCGAAGTGATTTGGGTAAGTTTTAGGGTTGGGAAATGGAAGAAGAATGAGACTGCGAAGTGATTTGGGTAAGTTTTAGGGGTGGGAAATGCAAGAATATACTGACCGCGAAGTGATTTGGGTACGTTTTATGGGTGGGAAATGGAAGAAGAATGAGACCGCGAAGTGATTTGGGTAAGTTTTAGGGGTGGGAAATGCAAGAATATACTGAGCGCGAAGTGATTTGTGTAAGTTTTAGGGATGGGAAATGCAAGAATTTACTGACCACGAAGTGATTTAGGTACGTTTTAGGAGTGGGAAATGCAAGAATATACTGACCGCGAAGTGATTTGGGTACGTTTTAGGGGTGGGAAATGCAAAAATATACTGACCCCGAAGTGATTGGGTAAGTTTTAGGGGTGGGAAATGCATGAATATACTGACCGCGAAGTGATTTGGGTAAGTTTTGGGGGAGGGAAATGCAAGAATATACTGACCGCAAAGTGATTTAGATAAGTTTTAGGGGCGGGAAATGCAAGAATATACTGACCGCTAAGCGATTTGGGTAAGTTTTAAGGGTGGAAAATGCAAGAAGAATGAGACCGCAAAGTGATTTGGGTAAGTTTTAGGGGGCGGGAAATGCAAGAATATACTGACGGCGAAGTGATTTGGGTAAGTTTTAGGGTGGGAAATGCAAGAATATACTGACAGCGAAGTGATCTGGGTAAGTTTTAGGGTTGGGAAATGGAAGAAGAATGAGACTGCGATGTGATTTGGGTAAGTTTTAGGGGTGGGAAATGCAAGAATATACTGACTGCGAAGTGATTTGGGTAAGTTTTAGGGGTGGGAAATGCAAAAATATACTGACCGCGAAGTGATTTGGGTAAGTTTTAGGGATGGGAAATGCAAGAATTTACTGACCACGAAGTGATTTAGGTAAGTTTTAGGGGGCGGGAAATGCAAGAATATACTGACCGCGAAGTGATTTGGGTAAGTTTTAGGGGTGGGAAATGGAAGAAGAATGATACCGCGAAGTGATTTGGGTAAGTTTTAGGGGTGGGAAATGCAAGAATATACTGACCGCGAAGTGATTTGGGTAAGTTTTAGGGGTGGGAAATGCAAGAATATACTGACCGCAAAGTGATTTAGGTAAGTTTTAGGGGTGGGAAATGCAAGAATATACTGACCGCTAAGTGATTTGGGTAAGTTTTAGGGGTGGAAAATGCAAGAAGAATGAGACCGCAAAGTGATTTGGGTAAGTTTTAGGGGGCGGGAAATGCAAGAATATACTGACGGCGAAGTGATTTGGGTAAGTTTTAGGGTGGGAAATGCAAGAATATGCTGACTGCGAAGTGATTTGGGTAAGTTTTAGGAGTGGGAAATGCAAGAATATACTGACCGCGAAGTGATTTGGGTAAGTTTTAGGGGTGGGAAATGCAAGAATATACTGACCACGAAGTGATTTGGGTACGTTTTAGAGGTGGGAAATAGAAGCATATACTGACCGCGAAGTGAGTTAGGTAAGTTTTTAGGGGTGGGAAATGCAAGAATATACTTACCTCGGAGTGATTTAGCTAAGCATTTTAGCAGAAGTGAGTGAACCAAATATGTAGGCGAGCACATTAATGAGTTAAGTTTGTAGTGCACAGGCGTAAACTCATAACGATTTTCGTCTGGACGATTAGTTATAGAAAAAGGAAATCTGAATCTAACGGGAAACATAAATGATTTGTGGTAGGAGATGATGGAAAAAGGGCAAAAACGAAAGCCTACGTTGTAACATGAGTAACATAAACGGAGAACGAAAGCTTGAAAAATGCCATTCTCGTTGGTGTACGAATGGACGAAGACGTTACTGAAGGCTTGCGATGCATGCTTAGAATCACTCGTACACTGATGCGCGAGCGGGAAAAAAAAAAAAAAACATCTGAAATCTCTGAATCAACCCTATTGTTTTCTTTCAGTGCTGGTATGAGATGTCGGGGCAGCAAAAGTTGGCCCTGGAGTGTAAAAGACACAATGGATAGCCGATTTATTACCCATGGGGTATCCCAGTGTGTGAACCCCCCGGGAACCTCCACAAACACTCACCTTCTGGGGGGTCCCACGCTCCCTAGACCAGGCCACATCCCTGACATCTCACGGGCTGAGGCATGGGATAAAGAACCCTGGTTGTGGTTGACTTTACAGAGAAAGTCCAGTCATTGGCAATAATAAGGCAGCAAGGAGCCCACCTGAAGCCTGGATTTTCACCATTTCCTGCAGTGCGCTTGTAGATGCTGTAACCGAGCTCCAACATTTGCCCCGTCTTTTCTATCTCTTCCTTCCTTTATGACCACGCACAAATGGAGGAATGAAATTGAAAAGCGAACCATGGGTTCAAATTGTAATATTGGCCAGTGTGTCGTATTAAAAGATACCAACCTGTTTGGCTGGAAATGGTCAGAGGTCTTATATATGGCCAATAGCCAGGCAAAATTCCTTCACAAACATCTGCCAGATTTTACCAGAGAGTAGCCTTTCTGTTAGTAATCTTTCTTAAGGTACAATGCAGCTTTCCTAAAAACAGAAAGTATTTGCATGGGGCATACAAACCAAGGACAATGGAATTTCTCCTAGCAGTAGGTGGCCCTATTATCCCTGTGCTGATGAGGGTCAAATGCCCGAAACACCTGTCCATGGGTAGGAGTGGATGGTGACATATTTTCTTATGCTTTTCCAGAGCATTGCACAACCTGGCAGATCTAGGCAATTTGAATATAGCTTAAGGGGTCATAAATGGTTAATCTGCATGGGCTTGCCTACTACAAGGGATTCTGGGAGACATTCCATTGTCCTTGGTTTGCATGCCCCATACAAATACTTTCTGTGCTTTCTGCCTTGTACCTTGTACCTGTAAAGGGCTTTTAGACCCCTTTACTGCCCCTATACTGCCTAACATGGATCTCTCCTTAACCAGGCTTGTGACAACCTTCTTAAAGTGGCCCTTTTTTAACTATCCTTGTTATAGGCCCTGGCCCCATGAGCATCCTGATTTGGGATGCCACACTGTGTGAAACATCCCGCTGTTTCCTCACCCAACTACACTAACTTTTCCGCCGTTCACACGTGTGGGTGCTCATCCAATCAGGGCTTTATGCCAAGAATATTAAGCTGTTGTTTTGGACTTGCCAGGAATGCAGCCACTATCCTTGCCTTTGATTGCTGCAAGGGACTGTCCAGAAGGTAAGTGGTTTGTGGGTGATCTGATCACAGAGGGCATCCCAAATCAGGATGCCCCAGCGGCAGCTAGTCAGCTGCCCTGGAGTCTTTTAGACTGCTGTGGTTATAGGTCCACAAGGTAGAAAGACAGTTCATTTCCAAAACCATGTTGTGTAGATTATGCTAATCCTAATGGCTGCTTTATAGCACAGCAGGGTACTAGAATCCATTATCATTAACAACACTATCTTCCTGGAATTTGTGTATCCTCTCCAGGGGTCTTCAATTTTCTGTCACAACAAAAACTTCCATTCAGTCATGTGGCTGTGAGTTTTTTCAGGAAAGACCTTTGAGGTGCGTACCAATACTGCTGCACTTTCACCCAAGCATTCACCTGTGGCCTGTTGACAAGAAATGGCTGACAGGTGATGTTAGTGTTAGGTGAACCCCTATAAGTTTGGAATCGGGAACTTTGAACTTTGAACCCTGTCCCTATTAAAATCAATGGGGATCCAAACTTTGGGTCCCAAAAATGGTTCCATGCAGAGTGTGCAACAGCAGGAAGCGATTGTACAACTTGCCTGAGCTCCGCAAATGTCAACAGCCGGGGCTTCAGAAAGATGGCCGCCCCTATGAGTGAGTACACTTTACATTGTAAGGTGCTGCCAATGTCCTCACTCATGGGCATGGCCCTGGCCATGGATAATTTGACAGGAAAAAACGTCGACCAGAGTGTGGGGCTCAGGTAAGCGTACATACAGCCACTTCCTGCTGCTGCACCCCCTGCATTAGGTTAAGCTGGTTGATGGGCTGCTTTTCTGATGTGCGCCAAACACCGAACTCGAACATAAGGCTCGATTCAGAGGCACGTTCGTCTGGACTTCCGTAGCTGTCTGTGAAAGTTTTTGTGTGTGTTTGTAATTTTTTTGTTTTTTTTCATTAATTTTTTATTCGTACGAACATTCGGGCAAATGCGTATATGCACTTTCGATTAACGAAAGCAAATCGGATCATTTGCGTTAGTTCAGATCATTTTCCCATCCAAATTTGATATGTTTCGTTCAGATAATTTACGTTATTGGTATGGGCTTGCATCTCATTCAGAGAGCTGATTGCCGACGGACCACCAGCCTATAAACCCGTTTCATTTGCGATCCCCTTACGGGACCATTTTGACCTCGGAAACAGCAGATATGAACCAGTCTAGTGCCTTTGTGGAGCATGAGGAACTCCAGCTAATGGGCATTGAAATTGTCTGGAGGGCCGAGACCAGATTGCACCGGCGACGCATGCACATCGATGGCATGCATGACTTTGAGCTATTCGAGCTCACCAGACTTAATCGCGCTTCCCTCCACAAGTTGTATAGTGATCTGCGGCCATGGTTAGCCCGCACCACAAGGAAGGGGCAAGCAATTTAAGGTATGACCAAGATGATTGGCTGCCTGCAATTTTTGGCGAACGGCTCGTTCCAGAGGCTGGGTGCCCTCTCCGTGGGGATCTCCCAGCCTACGCTGAGCCGCGCGCTATCCAAGTTTTTGAAAGGCATGGCTACCATTACTCGGAAATATATTAGTCTTCCTGACGACATGGTAGCCAGGAGCGCGATTAAGCTGCCATTTTATAACATCGCCGACATGCCCAATGTCATGGGTGCCATTGACTGCACCTACGTTGCCCTCGTGCCTCCGGCAGCTGACGAGTACATCTACAGGCAAATGTTATTTTTCAATTTTCAAAATCCCTGCTTGTAAAATCCCTCCTTGTAAATAGTCCCTGTGTAACAATGGACCGTATTTAGCTTCTCAAATGTTTTCATGTTGGCCAAAGGGAAACATTTTAATGTGGACCTTAAATAGGCACTTTAAAGTTATTCTTTACTTGATCCAACATACATATCCTTTTTTTTTAATCCAAAAATACTTATGTACGTGGTTAGTGTTATTTGTATTGGCCCACAGGTTTTTCATAGGGTGTTATTAGTTAGTGTTTCACTAGTTTACCTCGCCTTGCTTATTTTTTCTTTTATCCCAGGAACCGCAAAATGAGCCACTCCCTGAATGTCCAAGCAGTGGTGGCCCCGGACATGCGGTTCCTTAGTGTTCTCGCCGGGTTTCCAGGCTCATCCCATGACGCCTACATTCTGCGAAGATCTGGATTGTACCGTCAATAACGTCATTGACTTTTCAATGTATGCCTATGAATATAGTTTTTGACCCATGTATGAAACTGTGCCTATTTTTCCCCCTTCATTACATGTGAAACACGACCTTAAACATTAGATTTTTCTAACAACAAACCCTTGTCAAATGTTTGTCCAGCATTTCCAAATAAGAAATTTCTACTTTATAGTAAATTAAGTCTTCCCCACGCTCGGCTGCAATTATGTTCTGGACTATATCATAGGGTCTGCGCAATCTTTGCTTACATGCATTACACTTACTGAGTAGAGGAGAGCGGGATAAAGTGCAGGGGCCTGCTTAGAGCTGTTTTTGCCTCAGACAAAGCAGATACGGGATCCAGAAAATTTAAGACATCCCTGAATGCTAAGCAGCACAGTCCGAAACCAATACCTGTTAGCAGTCTGCCTGATTTGCCATCATCCTCCATCTTTGATGTTTAAATTGTGCCAACATCCATTACATGTAGTTTTTTTTTTTTTTGGCTGCTCAATCTGTATGCTCAGGGTGTTGCTCAAATGTTACGTGCCTCTTAGTCTTGGTGATAATATTTATTGGATTCAATTTAGGGAGTAATGTGTAATTTTTGATATTTTTGTCTTATTTTTTCAGGGGATTCCAGCTATCCACTCCTTCCCTGGCTGCTGACGCCTGACCTTCGGCCCCAGAATGCCGCACAGGATGCCTACAATGGGGCACACCGGAAGACCAGGGCCGTGGTGGAGAGGGCGTTTGGCCTATTAAAAACCCGCTTTCGTTGCTTGGACCATACCGGGGGGCACTACAGTATGACCCCAAGAAGGTCATCGATATCATTCTGGCGTGTGCTGTATTACATAATTATGCCATCTTGCAGCGTGTCCCCCGGTATGTGGATCTGCCCCCCTCTCCACCCAGCCAGGACCCTGATGAAGTATGTTGTGGCCCAACTAGTGCCTCTGGGCAAGCAGTGCGTGCTAATTTGATTTCAACACATTTTTCTTAATTTGTTGTGTCTGTGTTTGTTTTGTCCCTGTATTGATTGTTCCTTTAGATAATTTTGCTTAGTTTTTGTATTTTTGTTTGGTACTGTCCAAAATGGTAATGATAAAAATTGACACCTGATTTGAGACTCATGGCTTTTTTTGGTGCCCAATTTGTTAGTGCAAACTTTAAGTAATGTTATAAAAAAAAAATAGCTTAAGGCATCAATTTAGTCAACCACAGGTCAAGTCACAATCGTTTTTATTACATTTTAGAACTTTAAATTGGAGTTGATGGTCACTCCCATAGTTCATGTTGAGACATGTTAAAACAACAAATGTCATTAGTGACAAATCATGGCACATAGCAATTGCCCACAGGCAGTAGTTTTAAAGTAAAGCACTCCAGGCCGAAGTTTCAAACAAATCTAAAATACACACACATATGGGACAAGCATTGGCATGACAATATTTTTGAGAAAAGAAATAGGGGCACATACACACCCTCTCCTGCCTTGCCACATTTGCCACAGGCACAGGTGGAAAGCAGCCATACATATGCCTCATCTACGCCTGTTAGTCAGTGGCCCACCCAAACAAGAAGCCCCAGTCCCAATCCAAGTCCAGTTCAATCTCCAGCCAGCCGTCATACATTTCACCCCAACACAGCCAGGGCAGAATGTCACCCGATTTGCCTGCAAACACTGAGGAGCCAGAACAGCAAACAACAGGGCGCACATTGCGCAGAGGCCACTTGAGTGGCAGGTTTGGGGAGGCACAAACTCTGGCATTGGCTAGTGGGCTCACCTGGCATTATGATGAACTATATGGGCTCCAATCCAAAGTATACAAGCAACGCCATACCCTGAGGGGATCTTTGTAGGGCTCACCCGACAGGTCAATACAGTGGGGATGTAGAGCAAAGATGTTGAGCAGATACAGTACAAATAGGCCTTAAAATGGGGGATGCCCATAAAACCCTGGTGGTGGGCCTTGGAGGTGGCCCATCACCTGGGCATGTGTGGCATTCATAATCTGCAACTGTTCCAACATGTTTCTATTGGTAGTTCGAAATTCAGCCAGCATGGCACTGAAATTGTTAGTTAAGGTGGCCATGTGGCTGTTGCTATTTCGAACTTCCTCAAGCATGGCACTGAAATTATTTGATATGGTGGCCATGTGGCTGTTGGTCGACCTAAATTCTGTCAGCAGGCTGTTTAATGTGTTATTTAATGTCTCTAATTGGGCATGATGCTGTTCGTTGTTTCTTTGATTTTGTATGCGAAATAAACGCCTCTCATGGTGTCTTGCTGACTCCATGATCGGCACTGGGCGACGTAGCTGACTATGGCTCCCAATTCTCCGGGTTGGGGGCGCGTGCTGATGATGTTCCTCTAGTTCGACCAACAGCCACAGATGTGCTTGCTAAATTCTCGTCAGCAGAGCTAACACTGGGGACTGTAGGCTCAGTCTCTGCATGCTGCCCACGATGGGCTGGCAGCATGCAGCCAGCTTCACTCTGCTGCTGAGGATTTGATGGAGAAACATGTTGGGACAGTTGCAGATTATGTTCCAGGGGGGGCTGTAGTGAAGGTACAAAGGAGGGGGGGCTGCCGCTCAGACCATTTTATAACTAGCCTGGGAGGTGCACGTTAGCAGGGCAATTAGGATACAAAAGTCTTAAAGGAGCCACAGCTTGCTGACCAACGGGCACCTTGGCGCTGGTGGTACAGCTTAAGCATACTTCTGCAGATGTGTGTGACCGAGCCCTCTGTTTTTAACCAAGTTTAGAGACAGATTGTAGGTTGGTCAGCAAGCTATCTAATTTGAGTGCTGTGGCTCCTTTAAGACTTTTGTATCCTAATTGCCCTGCTAACGTGCACCTCCCAGGTTAGTTATAAAATGGTCTGAGCGGCTGCCACCCCTCCTTTGTTTCTTTTGAATTTGTGCAAGCACATGGGGTGTGGGGTCTAGGCTGTATTGCAAGGTCTTTGACCCTTCCACCCCATGGCTTGCACTTGAGGTTTAGGGCAACCTCAGGTAAGCCTGCTCCCAATTTATCTATTGCATTGTATGTCCCAAGTGGGGCTCTCAGAGATTAGAGTTAGGACTGCACCTCACAGGGGCACCTTGGCACTGGTGGTGCAGCTTAAGCATACTTCTGCAGATGTGTGTGACCGAGCCCTCTGTTTTTAACCAAGTTTAGAGACAGATTGTAGGTTGGTCAGCAAGCTAACTAGTTTGAGTGCTGGGGCTGTAGTGAAGGTCCCATGAAGGTGCCATCCTCCTCCAGCTCCTGGATTTCCTCCATCAGTGTGTGGGTCTGTTGGGACATGTAAAAAAAAAGGTTCAGTTTGTGCACTACATATGTAATTCCAGCAAAAAAAATCATGGAAATTCACATGCATCAGCAAATTCAGAAAAAGACACTTACCGTATATATCGGATCCTGGGTCCTAGGCAGCACGGAAGTTGACGGCATTGCCAAACTGGCTGAGGCCACAGTAGCTGAGGGATGATGCTGGGCTGCATTGTTTAAAAAAAGGCATGTAAACACACAACTATGCATTGTTGATGTGTATTAATACATATGCTTCACTACAACACGTGGGCAAGCAGGAATGGCAACTCCCCCAACGGTCCAAGTTGACCATCACCATGAATGCCATTATCTGTTATATGTATTACTCAACAAGTACATACACATTGGTCACCTAAACCAAACCAAACATGCATGTACTGGCTGTTATGAGGCTTCACACATCCATAAAGGGCCATTAGGGGCCCACACTCAGCTTGCAAATAGCATTTGGATTAAGATTATGGTGGTTGCCATTCTTCCTAGGTAAACATTTCAAGCACCCCAGATAAAGTATTTCTGACCAAAGCACAGCTCAAACCCAAGTGGGCTAAAGTTAAAGATGGAAGTGTTGGATCAGATTGACTAGAAGAACATAACAGGCAGTCCTTTGCTAATCTAAATATTTTAATAGTGTCCATAAATACTCTCAAAGGTCATGTATGGCCAAGCAAATTAGAAAATTAACATTTCACAGACATAACACACCCTGGTTAAAATTTTACCTCTGCTGCAAGGCACTCCCTAGGGGCATTTGTTAATATATGCCTTGGTGCCTCATTTTACATGTAGAAAACATATCACATACACACTAACATTACTAACCTGCAGGAATAGTCGGGATGTCCGTGTCCCGTCGCCCCGAGTGTCCCTCTAAGGCCACAGGATGTAGCAGGCCCAACACCATCTCCTCAGCTGGAGTAAATTGAAGTTTAGTGGGGAAGCCTCCGCCAGTTTGTAAGCTGAAAAAGATAGTTTGGCAAATTTAGCTAAATGTTGACCATACAAGAAGCAGAGAAATCCACAAAGTAGATATGTACCTGTAATTACGCCGTTTATTTTCTATCTTCCGTGCTGCATACTTCAGGTCCGATATTTTGCGTTGAATCTGCTCAACATCTTTTAGCTCTTCCCCTGCTGCATTGACCTGTCTGGTTGAGCTCTTCTAAAATTTCTGCTTTGCGCTGTTTGCTGGTTGATTTGGATCTGCGCCCATATAGTTCATCATGATGCCAGGTGAGCCCACTAGCCAATGCCAGAGTTTGGGCCTCCCCAAACCTGCCACTCAAGTAGCCTCTGCGCAATGTGCGCCCTGTTGCTTGCGGTTCTGGCTCCTCAGTGTTGGGGTGAAATTAATGACTGCTGGCTGGCTTGAGATTGAACAGGACTTGGAAAGGGACTGGGTGTTTCGTGGCTGTGTGGCCACTGAAGTAGCAGGTGTAGATGTGGCATATGGTGAGTGCCTTGCCACCTGTGCCAGTGGAGGATGTGGCCGAGGAGGAGAGGGTGTGCTTGATGAACTAGGGCTTGGGGCCCTGTGCCTCTGTGGGCCCTTAGAAGTTGCATGCCCCTTGGAGGTTGTAGGCCGGTCCTGGGGTGATGCAGAGTTTTGGCTTCTTGCCCGGTGCCTTGCACTCTTGCCAGAGGATTTGGAGATCCGTGCGGGTGGGGATGGTGACTTCTTGGCCTGCTGTGGCTTCTTGGCCTTCTTGGGCTTCTTGGCCTGCTGTGGCTTCTTGGGCTTCTTGGCCTGCTGTGGCTTCTTGGCCTTCTTGGGCTTCTTGCCCTGCTGTGGCTTCTTGGCCTTCTTGGCCTGCTGGGGCTTCTTGGCTTTCTTGGGCTTCTTGGCCTGCTGTGGCTTCTTGGCCTGCTGTGGCTTCTTGGCCTTCTTGGGCTTCTTGCCCTGCTGGGGCTTCTTGGCCTTCTTGCCCTGCTTGGGCTTCTTTCCCGGTGCCTTTGCCATATTTATCCACACGTGCGGGTGGTGGTGATGGCGAGCTCGGGCTGCTGGGGCTTCTTTCCCGGTGGGTTCTGATCTTAGACTTTGATTTTGAGACACGTGGGTGGGGTGATGGGGACCTGGGGGGGCTGGGGCTTCGCACCCTCTTTGTACCTTTTTTTCCTGCCGTTGGTGTTGGCTTGCTGGCCTGTGGCTTCCTCTTTCCCGCTGGTTCCTTTTTTTTGCTGGTTGTTGTTGGTGCCTTTGGCTGAGCACTGCTTAGTTTTGGGCATCTGTGAGTGAGTTGGTGGGCCTGCAGAAGGCTCCTGCCGCTTTGATGCCTGTTTGCTGCTGCCCTCCATTACCGCTTTAGGTATCGCTTTTTTGGTTGCCATTACTCACCAACTCTCAAAGAGAATGAGCTGTGTGTCCAGGGCCCTTTAACCCTTTAAACGCCAGCCACGTAAAATTGACGTGGCTGGCGGTTAACTGCAGGGAAGGCAGTTTTTACGTGCCTGACTTTCCCCACTAATAACATAAAAAGTAAAAAAAAAAGTCACTTACCTGACCCCTCGTTCGATCCGGCCGGGTCTCCTCTTCATCCAGAGGGGCTCCGATCGCCCATTGGGGCTCCTCCGGCTGCAGGGGAGTGCCCAAAATAGGGTACCCCCCCGTTTCAGCAGCCACCGGGATTGCCTGCAAAAAAAAAAAAATGACAGTTACTTACCTTCATGCCCACCAGCTCCCGCCGGCTCTCCTCTTCATAAGGGGGGGGGGGCTCCGATCACCCCCCCGCTCTTCCGTCTTCTGTAGGGGGCAAATCAGCCCTCCTCCCTCCGATGGCGGCAGCCATCTTGAATTCTAGCGCCTCCCCCTCGGGGGCGGGGCCGATGACGTTCAGCTGTCAGATGCCGGTGACCTCCGATCGCCTGCCTCCCCCCTCCTCTGCAGAGCCGTCACCTGCATCTGATCGCCGCGGGACACAGGAGACGAAGATCGGAGGTGAGTAAAGTAAAATTTATTTATCTTTTTTAATAAAGTTATTTTTAAAAGTGTGTGCCTGTTTTTTTTTATTTTAACCCTTTGTGAACTGGTAAGGGGTTCATGTGACCCCCTATACCAGTTCACAAGGCTCGGGGGTCTGGCAAGTTACCTGCGGCTAGTGGGTGACTTGCCATTAACCCCTGGCCCCCCAAATTACCTGCCTCCCCAAAGCCCAGGGGGGGCAGAAGAGCCGTGGCCCTAGGCTATGACGGCTTGCAGCCACTAAAGCTGGCCCCTGCGCCCTGTTCTACAAGCCTCCATAGCTGGTCACAGGCTGGTTACGCTGGGTAGGGGGGACCTGACGCCATTTTTTGGGGGGGATTTTTAAGGGTTTTAACCCTTAAAAATTAAAAAAAAAACGGGGTCCCCCTCCCCGGGAGGGGGGACCCTATGTCATTTTTTTTTAATTAACCCTAAGTTATCTGTAACCCAGTAGGTATAAAAGGCTTCCAGCAGTAGCAGGAAAGCAGAAGCCTAAGTGATTAACGTGAGACACAGGGATGGATGGGAGGTAAGTATAAAAAAAAAAAATAATAAAAAAATGTTTTATTTTTTAATAAAGTTATTTTTAAAGTGTGTCTATGAGACCCCTATACCAGTTCACAAGCCTCTGGGTCTGGCAAGTCACCTGCGGCTAGTGGGTGACTTGCCATTTACCCCGAGACCCCCCATTGCCTGCCTCCCAAAAAAAACCTTCAAATTGCCCCAAGAAATGGTGTCCCCCCCCCCCCCTGTGAAGGGGGACCCCACACCAATTTTTTTTATTTAACCCTTTATTATGTGGATAGTAGTTGTATTTTATTTGTAAATGTTATAAAGTGCTCTTTTCAGTTTAGGGGATCACCTGGACAGGAACGGGGGGGCTACCGATACATATGTGGTATCATTGTAATCGGGAGAAATGGGGCTTTCACGTGCAATATGGTTTTTTTTAATAAAATAAATGTTTTTGTTAAAATAAAGGAGACAATTTAAAAAAAAAATATATATATATATATTTTTTTTCACTTATTTACTTAAAAATATATAAAAAAAGTAGAAAAATACAAACAAGACATTTCATGTTAAAGCCTAAACTCTGCAACAAAAAGAAAATATGCCATTTTCTTGGAAATTTCTGCAAAAATCACAGTTAAACATCACGCAAAATGGTGAAAAATATCCTGTCAGCAGAGGGTGACAAAATTTCAAGTAGGCTGGGGGTTAAAACGTTACAGGTATCTATGCATGTTGGGTATTGTTCTGCTCGGGAGAACTTGCGCTTTCAGATTAAGCTTGTCTTTTCTTATTTGCTTATTGATATTTTAGGAAAAGGTGTTTTTTATTCTGCTTTTATTATACATTTTTTTTGTGAAACCCTGGGCAACCTAAGAATTCTTCGAGATATTACTTCCAGAAAGATGAGCCCACTACAACAAGCTGGGTACGCTTAGAAAGCTTAACATGTGTACTTTCAGGGAATATATGGTTTATTGGGGATATTCCAAATGTAAAGGGTTGTTTTGGTAGAAAAAGCACAAGGTGCTCAATTTTGAAGCTAAATTGCCGTTACGCACATGCTTTACTTTGGTGTGTTTGGCAACTCTTTCCTTGACAGAACCTATGCATGTTGGGTATTGTTTTGTTCGGGGCATGTTGCTTTTTCAGATTTTTTTTTTCTGGTTTGCATATAGTTTTTTTTAGGAAAATGTGGTTTTGATTCTGCTTTTTTATTCATTTTTAGGGAAACCCTGTGCAACCAAAGAATACATTGAGGGATTAATTCCAGAAAACTGCATCCATGTCAACAAGCCTGGTACGCCTAGAAAGCCTGAGGTGTATACTTCTAGGGAATATATAGTTTGTTGGGGGTATTTCAAATGTAAAGGGTTGTTTTTCTTGAAAAACTGCAAGGTGCGCATATTGCATAGCATTGTATTTTATCTGAAAATCTCCTAAAGCGTTGTTTCAGTTTGGGGGAGTCTCCTGGGCAGGAAAGGGTGTCTACCTATACATATGTGGTACTGCCGTAACCGGGAGAAATTGGAGTTTCACACGCAATAAGATTTTTTATTACAAAAAAACACTACAAATTGTAAAAAATAGTTTTTTTTTTATTTTTTTGCCACAATTTTCACCCAAAAATATTGAGAATACACTTAGAAAATGACAAACAAGACATTTCCTGTTAAAGCCCAGGCTCTGCTGAAAAAAATAATATATCACTTTCCTGGGAAATCCCTGGAAATCCCTTCGAAAATCACAGTTGAACATGGGGAGCACAAAATAGTGCAAAATGGTCTGGCAACAAAGGGTGACAAAATCTCAAGGTAGGCTGGCGGTTAAAGGGTTAAATAAGAATGCCAGGGTCTAACGCTTACGCGCTCGCGTACGCCCGTTCGTCCGGCCGTGCGGAACCAGGAAACCGCTGGGGCATAACTTATCTGCTGCAGACAAGAGGCAAGATGGCGCCCACAATCTTCACCCGCCAACAAAAAGAGATCATCATGCTTGTAAGTGTGTTTAAATGTCTTTGATTTGCCATCTAAATGCATGCCTAGCCCTTAAGGAAGCGCAGGAATAAACGGTTTGTTTTAAAAGTGTCTAAAACTCTGTGCCAAACAGAAGTTAGGGCCCACACGTGCGAACAAAGACTTATGCCAGCTACAAGGATTGTATTAGGCTCGAAATGTGTCTGTTAATGTCATTTAGTCAAATGATCGATTTGTGACAGATAATTGTATGCACTTTGATCGAAATCCTATGTTTATTTTTTGTTTTGTAGACGATGCTGGAGCGCAGGTACGACTACCTGCCCAACTCATTTGAGAAGCGGACCGTCGCCCTGGAAATAGTTTCCAGAATCCAACATCAGACGGACACCACCTTCACCCACACTCAGATCATGCAGCATTGGTCGGACCTGAAGCGGCTGCACATGCCCCGGGTGCGGCGTTTTTTCGGACTCCTTTTCCCTAGTAAGTACATAGCGATTGCATGCAAGATGTAACTAATACAGAAGGTAGCCCTTTAGTTATCATTGCTTTTCTTTTCTAGTGTTGGAAATGGAGTACCGAATCCGCCGCACCCGGAGGCGCACAGGCCGACCAGTGCTGCATGAATCTGCAGCTGGAAGTGAAGGTGGTGTTTCTCCAGGGCGACGGTCCTACCCCTCCTCTGTTGGGTCCTCCGACCAGCCCCTGGACCTTTCCACAGAGGAGGGGAATCACGGCGTGGGCAGGCAGTCATACCCAGCGACTCAGGCGGGAGTCTCTGGTATGTGACTCTTCATGTAACCGCACACACATATACATGCTATTTACTACAAAGCTAATTGCCTTAATCTGTTTTTCTAGATGCTTCTGGAGCGGGTGAAGATGTGCAGTCTGCAGCAGATCTCGCCCAGGAGGCACAGGGAGAAGGTGAGTGATGTGACACACACATTGAAATTGACATTTGATTACTGTTGACTAAGACATTATAAGTGACCCTATTTGCCATGTACAGCCTCTACTTCACAGCAGTGGCAGGGCCCAGGACGGAGGGTTGTCCCCAACGAGGCAGCTGTCAGCCACCAACCAAGTAAGTTGTCATTCTTTGTAGTTTGTGCTAATTGACATGATCACCCAGATATATCAAGCCATAGTCAATGGCATTAGCAGAATGACCTCTGCCCACTTCCTTACATTAATGACTTAGCAGAATGACATATGTTGTCATGATTTAGGTTGCCAACTAACAAACATTCCATCCACAGGTGAGAAACATGTATTTGTCTCAAACTAATGTTTTTTTTTATCAATTTGATACAGGGAACCACACGGGCAAGAGTAGAAGAAATGAATCGAAGGGTCCTTGAGTTGGTGGCCGATATGCAGCAGCTGCGTGACTCGTTGGGGTTTGAGATTCAGATGACGGGGAAGTGATTTGGGTAAGTTTTAGGGGCCTAAAATGGAATTAGAACCTAACCGGGAAGTGATTTGGGTAAGTTTTAGGGGCCTAAAATGGAAGAAGAACCTAACCGGGAAGTGATTTGGGTAAGTTTTAGGGGTCTAAAATGGAAGAAGAACCTAACCGGGAAGTGATTTGGGTAAATTTTAGGGGTGAAACATGGAAGATGTAGGATTGCGCTAAGTGGTTTGGGTGAGTTTAAGGGGTCATACATGGAAGATGTAGGATTGCGCTAAGTTGTTTGGATGAGTTTAAGGGGTCATACATGGAAGATGTAGGATTGCGCTAAGTGGTTTGGGTAAGTTTAAAGGGTCATACATGGAAGATGTAGGAAAGCGCAAAGTGATTTAGCTAAGCATTGTATTAGAAGTGAGTGAGCCAAATACGTAGGCGAGCACTTTAATGAGTTAAGTTTGTAGTGCGCAGGCGCAAAATCTTAAGGATTTACGTCCGGACGATTATTTATTGAAAAAGGAAAACTAAATCTATCGGGAAACGTAAAGGATTCGTGGAAGGAGACGATAGAAAAAGGGCAAAAACGAAAACCAACATAACATGAGAAAATGAAACAGAAAAGTCAAGCTGGAAAATGACATCCTCGTACTCGTACTCTGGCATACGAACGGACGGATACTTTACTGAAGGTTAGCAATGCATACATAGAATCGCTCGCACACTCATACGAGAGCGGGAAAAAAAAAAAACTGATTGGCACAAAAACGAAAGACTTTTTTTATTTCTCTGAATCAAGTCTATAGTGTTCTGGCTAAAGTCCATGTTCGAGCTTGGAAACCTGAACTTGCAAAGTTCACAAACTTTCTGTTTGTTAAAGTTAAAGAGCCCACTGAGATGTAAAGTTTCTGTTCATACTCACAGTTACGCTTACTTCACTAAATAATTAGCACTACAAATATGGCAGGCGAGTGAGGTTTTTTTTTTTTTGCAAAATTGAATGAAATAGTAATTATGGCTCAAATACAATAAAGTTCCTTTAAAATATCTCCTAAAAATGAGCTTTATTTCAGACATAACATGGGGTGGAGGACGATGCAGAGGTAGCAGATGCAATGGGGCCCATAAGGTCAGGTCATTGTTGCTCTTTCACACTATTTATGGGATTTGTGCTTATATGTTTCCCCCACCCTGTACATACAGATTGCTCACATTAAAAATCATCCTACCTGCATCTACTGCATGTTATGAGCCTTTAAACATCCAAGGAGGCGGCCCATGGAGTCTCACGCTGTTTGCAGACAGGAAGTGTCTTCATACTGTGCAGCTCTGCATTCTGGGATTGCTGTCCTTTTCCCTGACCCCAGCTTTGCTCTGAAGAGCACAGCTATAACCCCACCCCTGCACTTGCTCCCCCTCCTCCTCTCCTCAGTATGTGATTCTGGAGTCCTGAACAGAGTTGGAACCCGGGGGGGAACGAATAATAAGTAAGCGATTTAAAACTTAAAATATATTAATTTAATGAATAGTTTTCAAGGATTTGGGCTTTTAATTAAATGATGCTGAAGGTTAGGTTTAAATGTCATTATGTTTAGAAAGGATATGAGCCATAGCAGGGCCCCATTTAATGTGTGCACCAGAGCCCGGTCACATTCATTTATGCATCTGATTTCAGAATAAAGTTTTGTGTGATTCAAAGAAGAGGAAATTTAGGGCCTTATTTATGATGTCCCGGGCAGACCATCGCTGAATCCACGTCCTACCCTCCCAATCCGACCACTCGTCTGTTCCTGTGTCCTCCAATGGGGAGACCTAACACGCTACTTTCCACTGCAGTGAATGAAGGGGGGCGGGCCCAGCTCACAGTGACTGGCGCATGGGGGCCATTTGGTCATTTCCTCTTTAAGAGTCAATGGGCCATCATAGAGTGTAGGCATTAATAACCAACATATGTGCATATTAGGAAGGTATAAACTTCTGTAATGTTCCCTCTTCTTTAAAGTGGACTAAAACCCGGCTGGGAAGCTATAAGATTCCTGGGCCGATTGATTCCCCCCCCCGGGGCATCCAGAATCGGGATGCCCCGCCGTGTGAAAACCCCCAGGTCACCCTTAAACTCACCTTATTTCCCGGTCCAACGGCATATGCTCGAGCAGCGGCCGCATCCCCGCTATCCCTCTAGCAGGGCGTGTGCCTGCTCCAGGCATTTGTGAATGGCTGGTGCAGGTACGCTCCCTGTTAGAGGGTAGCAGACTGTATTAGACAAGCTTCTTGAGGAAGGGGCTTGATCGAATGAGAGCCCACTGATTAGATGAGCGGCTGCACATGCGTTGTAGGACCGGGAAGAGGTGAGTTTGTTCGGGCAACCTGGGGGGGGGGGGGGGGGGGTTTCACACAACGAGGCACAGACCAAACCCAGGATAGTCAAAATCCTAGGTTTTGGTCCACTTTAAATCAAGCCTTATTTTTGAATGGCCTATCCTCTCTCCTAGCCATCCAAATCCTAGGTTATCATGAGTCCTACCTCTCTGTGTTTAAGTTTAAAAGAAACAAGGCTGGTGATGGGCTCTTCATTTCATGTGAATGGATATTGTGCCGCTTTCTGCGTGTAAGTGTAATTATTACTTTTCGGATGAAGCTATTTTTAGCCTTGTTGTACAGCTGCGTGGTCGTATGTGACACTGCAAAGTTTCTGGGGAGTATTCCGTTAATTACATCGGACTTTCTACATTTTAAGTAGCAGCTCTGCTGAGCATTCCTGTATTTAGCTCTGATAATTGGATTTCCATATCTCCACACCTGGCCCTTTTTTTGTTTCAAATATTTACATCCCCTCATTTACGTTTGTAAGGGCTGCTGGTTGCCATGGCAATGTTAACAGCAGAGGTGCGAGGTCTTTATGTAATTATTGATTTAGGTTTCTAAAAGTTTCAGAGATACCCTATAAGACCCTATAAGTTCTGGAGAATCAGAAGAAAGTGCTGCGTTCATTTAGGATTTAGTGTGGCTGAATGAAGTTCGGAACATTTATTTTCTTAAATAGTTTTCTTCCCATTGTAAATGCAAATCATTAAGAAGGCAATTGGGTTGATTCAAAGAAACATGTAACAGCTTGGATTTGGCTCACGATCATCCTATTTTTCACGTCCGCTCGTGCGTTCGTATGAACTTGCGAGTGATTCTATAAGCAAATACGTTTCTATCCTAAAAGATACGTCCGTTCGTATGATATCTCCCGAACTTGCCTCAGTCAGTTGGCAATCGTAAAAATCACGTTCATGTGCTCACCTGTTGCGGCGGCAGCCTGTTTTTTCGGCTGCTTCCATCGTCAAGCTCTTCCAATTACTTGCGTTTGCCTCTGGTTTTCATTGGTTTTTGGCCTCTTAGATTCGTGCGTTCGTATGTTTATAAGATCTTGCGCATGCGCACCCTCAACCAGAAACTTACCTAAACCCCGTAGCGCTTGCATCCAACTTCATTTCTCGGTCCCTCAAACTTACCTAAACCCCTTAGCGCTTGCATCCAACTTCATTTCTCGGTCCCTCAAACTTACCTAAACCCCTTAGCGCTTGCATCCAACTTCATTTCTCGGTCCCTCAAACTTACCTAAACCCCTTAGCGCTTGCATCCAACTTCATTTCTCGGTCCCTCAAACTTACCTAAACCCCTTAGCGCTTGCATCCAACTTCATTTCTCGGTCCCTCAAACTTACCTAAACCCCTTAGCGCTTGCATCCAACTTCATTTCTCGGTCCCTCAAACTTACCTAAACCCCGTAGCGGCTGCATCCAACTTCATTTCTCGGTCCCTCAAACTTACCTAAACCCTTTAGCGGCTGCATCCAACTTCATTTCTCGGTCCCTCAAACTTACCTAAACCCCTTAGCGCTTGCATCCAACTTCATTTCTTGGTCCCTCAAACTTACCTAAACCCCGTAGCGGCTGCATCCAACTTCATTTCTCGGTCCCTCAAACTTACCTAAACCCTTTAGCGGCTGCATCCAACTTCATTTCTCGGTCCCTCAAACTTACCTAAACCCCTTAGCGCTTGCATCCAACTTCATTTCTCGGTCCCTCAAACTTACCTAAACCCCTTAGCGCTTGCATCCAACTTCATTTCTCGGTCCCTCAAACTTACCTAAACCCCGTAGCGGCTGCATCCAACTTCATTTCTCGGTCCCTCAAACTTACCTAAACCCTTTAGCGGCTGCATCCAACTTCATTTCTCGGTCCCTCAAACTTACCTAAACCCCTTAGCGCTTGCATCCAACTTCATTTCTCGGTCCCTCAAACTTACCTAAACCCCTTAGCGCTTGCATCCAACTTCATTTCTCGGTCCCTCAAACTTACCTAAACCCCTTAGCGCTTGCATCCAACTTCATTTCTCGGTCCCTCAAACTTACCTAAACCCCTTAGCGCCTGCATCCTTCTTCATTTCTCGGTCCCTAAAACTTACCTAAACCCCTTAGCGCTTGCATCCAACTTCATTTCTCGGTCCCTCAAACTTACCTAAACCCTTTAGCGGCTGCATCCAACTTCATTTCTCGGTCCCTCAAACTTACCTAAACCCCTTAGCGCTTGCATCCAACTTCATTTCTCGGTCCCTCAAACTTACCTAAACCCCTTAGCGCTTGCATCCCACTTCATTTCTCGGTCCCTCAAACTTACCTAAACCCCGTAGCGGCTGCATCCCACTTCATTTCTCGGTCCATAAAACGTACGAAAATCACATAATTTACATATGTCTATATGTTTGTAAGTGTGTTGTTTCTGGTTTGTGTAATTTTTTGGGTGTGTGCATATTAGAAAAGACACATTTAGGAAGGCTTAAAATCTAATTTATTTAAAATATTTTCTTTGTTTTGTTTTTAATAATTTTCAAAACTTTTTTTTTTTTTTTGGTTTTTTTTTTTAAACCTTTTTTTTTTTTTTGCTCGGTAAAACACATATAATTATTTAGTTTGTTTTTAACAGTAAAACACTTTTTTTTTATTTTGTGGGTTTTTTTTGTAAAAACATATTTTTTGGTTTTTTTAAAAAACAATAAAACACTTTATAAAATTTTTAAAACTTTAAAAACAAGTTAAAGAAAGGAGCCAGGACCAAGGGCACTATTCATCATCCTCTTCTTCATCTGTTGGCCCCAACGTCGCCTGTATGGCCAGCAGCTCGGCCACCAACTCCTTCATTCTTTTTTTTTTCCAGCCAAGGTTTGGGGGATCATCCCTGTAACCAATAGAGAAATAAACATAAATAGGAGTCCCAGACCGGTTTGTATGCTGGAAATAGATTTAGGGTTAATCAAATACATGTAAATGCATGACATATGTCCTTCTTCAAAGGGATACAGTTAATGCATTTCCCACAGGTAAGTGTTTAAACTCCTTAAACCGGACCTTCAACATTATTTAATGAAAACCAATAACTATTCACAAATGATTCTGCACCACCTCAAAGTTATTTAGGGTTTTTTGGGGATTACAGCGCCGCCATCTGGACTCTGAAGCATAACACTTAATGAGGAGTGGAGAGTTGGATAAAGTACAGGGGAGTAGGTTACAGTGGTGCGTTGGGAATCCCGAGCATAGCTGGGTTGAGGGAAAGGTCATCACTCACACAATGCATGGCAGCACCTTCCTTTTTACAATCTGTATCCCATGCTGCCTGTAAATATTGCGCATTCCATATTCCCCAATATTGGTTTTGTTCAGTCTAATAACATGCATTAGATGGGTGAAGGGTGTTTTTCCATGTTTCTAATCTGTAGGTACAGTGTGATGGCTAAGTCTTTGGTTCTTAATACTAGTTAGGGTCCTCTTTAAGCTAACGAAGTGCCCACATGAAAGTGTGAACTACACATTGGCTACGCCTTTAGTTATGTGTGTGTTATTAGCTAAGCAAACATTAATATGAATAATGGCATGGAGACTTACGGAGTTGGTGGCCGACAGATGGCTGGTTGGGGCCAACAGGCTGCCCTTGGTCCTGGCTCTGCTGTGAAGAAGTCCCTGGAGAAACATGTGACATTTGGTTAGTACTTGTATAGAGTCACTATTCCCAACATATCTGGCTCCCAGTCTGGCTGACATCACTCACCTTCGCCAGGATCGACTTCAAGCATCTCTGCTGCCTCCTCCTCCACTATCTCACCCGCTCCAGAAGCTTCTACAAATACATAATAAAGGATAACTTAGTTTTTGGCCTGCCATGTATATCTTTGTGCCTATACATGAAGAGTGACATACCAGAGCCTTCCCCATGCGTGGCCAGGTATGACTCCACGCCCACGCGCCTTGGCCCCTCCTCTGTGGTAAGGTCCAGGGGCTGGTCTGAGGAGGCCACAGAGGAGGGGTAGGTCCGTCGCCCGGGAGATCCACCACCTTCACTCACAGATGCAGAGTCATGCAGCACTGGTCGGCCTGTACGTCTCCGGGTGCGGCGAATTCTGAAATCCATTTCCAACACTACCAAAGAAAAGTCATTATAAATAAAGGCATAACTTAGACATTTGGAACATATACCATGCTATTGCTTTGTACTTACTTGGGAAATGGATCCCAAAATACCTCCGCACCCGGGGCATGTGCAGACGTTTCAGGTCCGACCAATGCTGCATTATCTGGGTGTGAGTGAAGGTGGTGCTGGTCACACGGTGGATCTCCGCGATGATCTCCCGGGCGATGTCCCTTTTCTCGCACACATTGGGCGCTAAGTCATACCAGCGCTGAAGCATGATCTGAAAAACATAATGGACACAGAGCTTTTACTTTTACACACAGACCCATATGTGTTGCATCACAAGTTGAGAATTTAATGTCATTAACACACATATTTCGAGTGGCAGCCATTTTTGGGGAGTGCCTTAAAGAGGACGTTGACTGTGATTGACAGTCTGGTCTTATGTTATATGTATCACACACCATGTACATACAGATAATAGCCAACATCAAGAATCAGGCCACCTGCATCTATGGCATGTTAGGATGGTTTAAACATCCAAGATGTAGCCTAATGCTTAGCCTTTTGGACCACGTGTGTGGCTTCCCGTTGTGTTTTTATGGCTTAGGAAAACAGTGTTCCTCAAACATCCGCATCAAGGTCCGAGACAGGCCAGGTTTGCCAGCTCGCCCCGCTACTCCACAGGTTAATTAACTGTTGCTAAGCCGGAGCAATTGGCCGAATTAGGACATCAGCATAGACAGTTGAAAACGTGGCCAGGCTCGGCCCTTGAGGATGAAGTGTGAGGAGCCAGTGATTAAACATTAAGAGACCCCAAACTAGTTCAAAACGCATCATTTACATTTAGGCCATCATTGACTATTCGATTCAAATGCACAGGCAGCCACTTACCAGCATGAGGATCTCTTCCTGTTGACGGGTGAAGATAGTGGGCGCCATCTTTATGCTTCTTCCAGGCAGCAGATAAGTGAAACCCCAGCGGTTTCCTGGTTCCGCTCGAACGTACGTTCGTACGAGCGCGTAGTCGTGCGCATAGGCGTCACACGCTGGGCTCATTATTTAAAGGTCCCTGCACCCAAAGCTCATTCTCTTTGAGCATTTGTGTACGATGGCACCGAAAAAGGCGATGAGCAAGCGACCCCAGCCAAGCAAGACCGCGGAGGGCCCCACAACAAGGTCCCAGCAAGGTCGGCGAAAACTGAGAGGCAAGACTCCCACCTCGGCCCCACCAAGGGACCCTGGACCCTCAGGTACCAAAAAAAGGGGCCCAAAGCCCCGTGCCCCTGCAGCCAAAAAGCTGGCAACTGCAGCACCCACCACCTCTGCCCCCAGAACAGGCAGCACAAGTGAGCCCACACCGGCCATGCCTTCAAGTAGGGCAGTTCGGAAACCCATGCCCCGCAGCAGGGCCCGAAGCCCATCCAGGGCCCGAACCCCATCCAGGGCCCGAAGCCCAGCCAGAGGCCGAAGAACCCCATCCAGGGCACGAAGCCCAGCCAGGGCCCGAAGCCCATCCAGGGCCCGAACCCCATCCAGGGCCCGAAGCCCAGCCAGAGGCCGAAGAACCCCATCCAGGGCACGAAGCCCAGCCAGGGCCCGAACCCCATCCAGGGCCCGAACCCCATCCAGGGCCCGAAGCCCAGCCAGAGGCCGAAGAACCCAATCCAGGGCACAAAGCCCAGCCAGGGCCCGAACCCCATCCAGGGCCCGAACCCCATCCAGGGCACGAAGCCCAGCCAGAGGCCGCAGAAACCAATCCAGGGCCAGAAGCCCCTACAGGGCCCGCCGAACCCAATCCAGGGCACGAAGCCCAGCCAGAGGCCGCAGATCCCAATCCAGGGCCAGAAGCCCCTACAGGGCCCGCCGAACCCAATCCAGGGCCAGAAGCCCCTACAGGGCCCGAAGAACCCCATCCAGGGCCAGAAGCCCCTACAGGGCCCGAAGAACCCAATCCAGGGCCAGAAGCCCAGCCAGAGGCCGCAGATCCCAATCCAGGGCCAGAAGCCCCTACAGGGCCCGCCGAACCCAATCCAGGGCCAGAAGCCCCTACAGGGCCAGAAGAACCCCATCCAGGGCCAGAAGCCCCTACAGGGCCCGCCGAACCCAATCCAGGGCCAGAAGCCCCCGACCTGGCACCAGCCGGGAACAGAGCCCCCGACCTGGCACCAGCCGGGAACCTAGCCCCCCAAGAGGGCCCCGATTTGCAACCATGACCACATCTACACCTGGAAGTTCGGTGGCCAGCCACGCAAGAACACCCAGTCCCTTGGCCAGTCCAGTCCAGTCATTGGGAAGCCACCAATCCGGCCATTCCCCTACCCAGCCCCAGGCCATAATGTCACCACATGTGTCTGCACACATGGAGGAGCAGCCAAGCCAACCATCTGGCCGCACATTGCGCCGCGGCCAGTTGAGTGGGAGATTCTCCCATGACCAAAATATGGCATTGGCTAGTGGCCTTACATTATACTATGACGAGCTATATGGGAGCAAATCCAAACACACCACCAAGCAGCGCAAGATGGAATTGTTTGAAACCATCCTCCGACAAGTAAATGCAGCGGGGGAAGAGAGGAAAGATGTGTCCCAAATTCAGAAGAAAATCTCTGATCTGAAGTATGCTGTACGGCAAAAAGAAATTAAAAGGCATAATTACAGGTAAATAAATGTTTTCGCTAAATATAATGTTTTGGATGTACTGTATGCACCTTTTCTGAGTACCAAACGATTTTCTCTTTTCAGCCTGAAAACTGGAGGTGGCTTTCCTTCAAAATTGGAGTTTACCCCTGCTGAGGAGATTGTGCTTGGACTTCTCCATCCGGTCGCGGTCGGTGGACATGCTGGTCTAAGGGACACAGACTCACCGACCCGTACCCACGGTGAGTACTCTTAAATCTGCATGTTTGCCTGTTTGCTAAATAATCTACAGTTCACTAGTAACAAGATAACGGGATGCCCCTATGGTTTGCCTTGCTTGGCCTCGCACTACTGTGGCTGTTTGTGTCCTCTTTTTGTCCCTGGGAATCACACATTTAGGCCCACAGCCATTATGGCAAAGTTCAAATGTCCAATTGGATTGTTAAAGTCATGAAGTTTCGCAAGATAAGTGAGATATTTGGAATCAATCACAAAACACACATCATTATGTATGGGTTGCCTTTTGGTTGTGTGAGTTGTGTTTGAGTTAACAATTTAATTAGCCACCCACAAACATATCTGACCTAGAGCAGCGAGACTCAACTGGCGGCCCGGGGTCCCAATGCGGACCTTGGCACCACATTCAAGGACCCCTGCCCAGACAGCCCTGCACTCAGTTACTTCTGTGTTGACGTGCTCAGAGCTGCCCCCTTGATCGGCGATGTAGTGGTTGGTCTCCTGCCCAATGTCATGGCTCCCTGAAACATAGCATTGCAATATGAAGTACTGCACAGGAAGTGGCATTGCAAGGTACACAGTAACTTTGTGACAATTTATCTGGCCACAATCGTGTCCCGCTGCCCCTGCTCTGGCCCATCTGCCACAGTCCCCCCATGCCCCCCCCCACATAAGCCCCATACATTTGTAACCGATTGGCTCCATCCATCCCATCACCATCAATACGTTAACTCCCCCCTTTAGCCATCCAATCCCTGTCCCCTCAGCTCTGGCCCATCCAGCCCAGCAAGGGCAAGCAGCCTTTATTAGTTGGCACTTTGAAATCTCCAGCCCCTCCACCAGTGTATTTATTTTTAACTAGACACCCCCTGCGTCAGCACCATGGCCAGACATTCACCTCTCACCACATACCTTGAAATGGGCCTTTACAACAATTGTTTTAGTACCACGGACCTAGCGAATGGTAGTCTAAATCCAAAAATGTGCGTTGAAAGTTGTATGCTGACTGGGTACACTTCCTGACTTAGAACTGAGGTCAGTTAGCAGTTTTTCAGAGCCATTGCACCTATGTAAACTTGCGTGTGTTTGAACAAAGGTCACCATTGCTCTAGAGTTGAATAATATTACAAATAGAGCTATATTTGATTACCTATCCAAAAAAAGGTTATGTGTGTGTGTTTACGTGGTTTGTTTTTCTCTTCTTCAGCCCAGCATGATCCCTCAGCAAGGGTAAACTCACCCCCCAGTTTGTTTATGCCTACCAGGTCCGTACAGCATAGGAGCCCAGATCAGAGATTTTCGGTAAGTTAATTTAGTAGCATAAATACTAACAAGTGCTTAAGAATGTGTTAAACTGTTGAAATCCAAAATTTGGACGCAAACTTAGCCTTTTTTTTTTGATATGTCCCTACAGACCCGCACACTCATGGAAGAGATCCAGGACATGGAGGAAGATGATGATGTCTCCGTACAGGGCACGTCGGATGAACTCCCCCTGGGTCCCAATTTGGAACTGCTCCATAATGTTTCTCTGGCCAATCCTCAGCAGCAGAGTGAATCTCCATCCATTGTGCTTGCACATGGGGAGACTGACACTACAGTCCCCAGTGTTCACTCTGCTGCTGAGGATTTGCAAAGCAGGCCGGTTGCTGTTGAGGGTACGACACCACGCGGCAGGGCACGCCCAAGAGCCAGGGTAATTGTGCGGCGGACGCCATTACGCCGCCCCACAATTTCCCAGGGGAGGCAGAGTGCCCTGCTTCAATTATGGACCCAACAAAGGGACTCTTATGACGCCCAGCTCGTTACAGAGCGTGAGCAAAGGCATGCCGACATGGTCAACATCCATACCAGTCTACAGGGCATCCTCGCGGAGTTGCGTACCCTCAACAGCAACGTGGCCAATGCAAGTAATGGCATCCAGTCAGCCATGGCTGAGATGACCAATATGCAGAGAAACATTGTGGAGCAGTTTCAAATTCACAATGCTGCCATGGCCCAGGCTAGGTCCCATTCACATGGACCTCCACCTGGACCTCCACCTGGGTATTATGGGCAGCCACCCTATTAAGCCATGGGTGTGTGGGACATCTTTTCTCTTAACCCCCACTGTATTTACTTGTCCTTTGAGGTTTCAAACAATCCATTTTGTGTTGCTCTGGCAGGTTGTGTTTTGTATTTGCTCCCATATAGCTCCTTAGAGTAATGCTTAAGGCCACTAGCCAATGCCATAGGTCTATGTGGAGTGTATCTGGCCACTTATGGCTTTACCTATGTATTTGGTTGGTGCTCCTCCTGTTTGCAGACATGTTTGTGTGACATTATGGCCATGCCCAAATATCCCTGGGCACAGGCAATATTAATGACTGGACTAGGCTGGCCTTTGGACTGGGTGTCCTTGTTTGGTTGTGCCACTCACTTCCAGGTGTAGATGTGCTCGATGTTTTTTTGTAATGTTATCCATTTGTAACCACAGATGTATGTGGAATGATTTCTGTTAAGCACTATAATTTTTCCTTTTCAAAGTAAAAAAAAAAATCACTTACAATACTTGTGGCGTTTTTAGTGGGAAGACATTTTTAACAGCTTGGGCTAAACCAGATAATTTGGGTTTGAAGAGGTGTAACAATGCAAAGCTAAAGCTAAGGAAACTACATGAAATACATTAGGCAACAATTAAGGTCTAAATGTTTTACTTAGAGGTAATGCCACATTACGGCAAAACAACATATGTAACAAAAAGGATAACACAGACATACAGAATGGTGAGACAGGGAAAAAAGTTAAGTAAAATGCTGGCTGATCAGGTTGGCTCGAACAGATTGGCCAGACTCACTGGGGGGCCCCTCAAAATTCTCGACTTCATCCTCGACGGCTGAAGAGGGCAGGCTGTCCACATAACGTGGGACACGTTCCATGATGGCAAAATTGTGCAAAACAGCACATGCCATTATAATGTCGATCACTTTCTTGGGATCATATTGCAGGGCCCCCCCAGTATGGTCAAGGCAACGAAAACGTGTCTTCAGCAGACCAAAGGCCCTCTCCACAACAGCCCGGGTCTTGCGATGCGCACGGTTATACGCTTCCTGAGAGGCATCCTGGGGCCGCAGCACAGGCGTCATGAGCCAGGGTAGAAGTGGGTACCCGGAATCACCTTAAACAGAGAATTAAATGTAATCAAAATTAAAAAGGCAACACAACCAACACCAAAAATTTCACAGATATCATAATGATGTAAGGTAAAGTGTTCCCCAAAAAAAACAGGGCACATTAGGGCCCCCAAAAATTGCACTAAGGTATAACCTAAATAAAAATGGCACTTCTATATACCAATTAATTAACAAACATCTGCACGGCCAAGGGTATTTGTATTTTACATATATTTGTAGTTTTCAGACATGTTACAATTAGGATGCTGCTGAGGGCCTATCCACATTTCTCTGGAAACTACAATGTATGCAGTTTAAGTCCACTTTGACATTTAAAGACCAATAGTACAAAAGGAGCCAAAGGTCAAAGATCCTTGGGTATAAACTCCAAACCAATATATTTAGGCACAAGGAACTTACAGACATCCTAACTAAAGGGAAAACATTCTGAAGGCCAAAGCGAGACAAGCATTTTTTTGGTAAGTTCCTAATATATGAGCCAAGAAAAAGGCAGTTGGACGCTTATGTAAAGTTTTCAAAAACAAACATATCAACAAATACAAGATTAATGCCACATTTAATAACACACAAATAGGACACACTTACCAAGCAGCCATGCGCCCGAAAATTCACCTGCCTCAAATCTCCGAAACAACCCAGATCGCCGGAGGATATAGGAGTCGTGGGACGATCCGGGGTAGCCGGCAAGGACACTCATAAACCGCATGTCCGGACCAACCACGGCCTGGACATTAAGTGAGTGTCCCATTTTACGATTCCTTAAGGCAAAAACATACAAAAAGGGTAATTGATATTTGACCCAAACTAATAAATTAACCACAAAACATGTCTGCACTCTATTGGGAAAGACTAATGAAAAGCCTAGATAAAGCAGCTACACAAATGAGGGATAAACAAATATGCTGCCGCAAAGGAAAACAGGTTACATGACACGTTGGGCAACATAATAACCAATCTCAATACCTATATATATACTCGTCGGCTGCCCTAGGTACGAGTGCCACATGTGTGCAGTCAATTGCACCAATAACGTTGGGCATGTCGGCCACATTATAAAACCCAAGCTTAATGGCGTTTCTGGCTGCCATATCATCAGGAAAATAAATATATTTTTGAGTTATGGCAGCCATGCCTTCCAAAAATTTAGACAGTGCGCGGCTCAGCGTAGGCTGTGACATCCCCACAGAGAGGGCACCCAGCCTCTGGAACGAGCCGTTCGCCAAAAATTGCAGGCAGCCAAGCATCTTGGTCATACCTGAAATTGCATGCCCCTTCCTTGTGGTGCGGGCTAACCATGGCCGCAGCTCACTATATAATTTATGGAGGGAAGCGCGATTAAGCCTGGTCAGCTCGAACAGCTCAACATCATTCATGCTATCGATGTTCATGCGACGACGCAGGGGCAATCTGCTCTCAGACATCTCGATCAACTCAATGCCAAAAAGCATAAGCCCTTGATGTGCCACAAACTCGCTCCGCTCCATCCTACTCCCGAGGCCAAATAGCTGCCGGCAAACATTTCGTAAAGCAGCTCTTTAATGGGCTTCAAAACAATTAGCAATCACCTCTCTGAATTGGGCGCAAGCCCATGTGAAGGACGTAAAAAATAGGATCGGACGCAAATAATACGATTTGGACGGGAAAAACACACGAACTAACGCAAATTATACGATTCTCGTACGAAATGCGTATGTTCATATACGTCTATGCGCGAACGATCGTGCGAATACGAAATGGCCAAAAAAACAAGAAAAAATGACAAACACCCACCCAAACTTACGATTCTCGATACGAAATCAATTAACTTTGGCTCTTTGAATCGAGGGGAATGTCTCAGGAACATCACCTGCAATTTGTCAGTGAATGGACAGCTTGATCTTGGCAAAAATTCACCAGAGTAAGTTCAATTCACCAGAGCAGGGGTCAAAATTTTTCTTATTCTAAGTATGTCACACACCCCGCCTCAAGAAATTCATAACGTGTGGGTAATACTGACCTGTAGAGGGCGATATGCAGAGATGCCATGAAAAAAGAGAGCCCCTCCCGGTCCATAAATACCTGGGACCTCCCATTCATCTCTGCAGACGGCGAGCAAGTCAGAAGATGTGGTCTTCTCCTTGCACAGGGGGATTTCAGGTAGCCGGGATGACTCCCGGCCCTTTAGTTATCTATTTCCGCCTGGATCTTTTTTTTCTGTTACCTCATGCCTCCCAGCCTAGGCTGACGGTCCGGGTGAGGGTAGAAAAGCACCCTTGGTGCTTAAGAGCAAATGCTCTCCCGTGAGACCCTATATAAGCGGGATAGTGGAGGGTAGGAGCAGGGCCCCTTATTCGGTGTTAGGTCCAAATTTTGTAATCATTAATTCTTAATAATGTTTTAATGTATTAATTTATTAAATTATCCTCCCAATAGTTATTAACTTATTTATTACTTCATAACAGCGTGTATTTCTCTGTCAAAACCGCCATTTTTATGCAGGCTTTCTCTCTGAGGTAAAAGGGGCGGGGCTTTAGGCGCGAGCTGCGGCCCCCACCCTTCTATTTCGCGCTGATGCGGCTTGGATTCTGAGCGAGGAGCGGGGCCGGGCGTCAGGGTCAAAGCCACGGCCCGCCCCCCTCCTTCTGTCTCTTCTGAGACCGGCCGCACATGGCTGCGGTGCCGGCCTTTTTGCATTGTCATGGTGGAGGGGAGCTTCTCCCCTCACGCTTTAACTCTTGGGGGCGGGGCCGGGCTTTCCAGCGCTGCGGCCCACCCCTGTGTCACAGGCACCGCTGAGGTGCTTTTCTCTGTGCCTGTTTCCTCAGAAGGAGCTGGCCACGCCCCCCTTCTCTCCTCAGAGCTGCTCTTTACCTCACAGAGAGAGGAAGCTGTCTTCAGGACCACAGTGAGTGGCCCGGTGGGCCCCCCTTCTGTCCCATCACCTATAATTATATATATTTTATGTCATATATATATTTTATACTCCGCTTTTCTTATTAGCCTTTTTTATTATGTCTTTCAGATTTAACCTACAGTGGTGTTAGGGGGTTTCTCCCGGTCCTAGGGTCCCTGGGTTCTTAATTGGCTTATTGCAAATCCTCCCACTTGGGACATTAAAGGGGCATCCCGGGTTGCTTATATGCGTAATTCCCTCGGTCATTGCGACCAACTATAAGTTCACCTTATGGAGGCATCCCCGGATACTGGGCTCGGGCTCCCCTCGGGGCAATCCCGGAAGTGTATGGGGTGTGGGGCATCCCTTACTGGCGATGATGTATATCTGTGTATACCATGCGCACAGCAGACTATTACGCGGCAGTCCAGATCCCAGGCGTCTGGTTCAGCGCCGCCGGTCTCTCCTCCCCCCCCTCCCAGTTTGATCCGTGCCCAGTCTGACGTTGTCATGGGTGGGCAGTTGCAATCGGAGATGTGTGCCCGATTGGCCAATCTTGAAAAATTATTCTCCAGCACGGTCACCAGAAAGGCTCCGGCTAAGAGAAAGCACTTGTCGCCGTCTTCACCGGCGGCCGACTTGGATGATCTTGATAATCTGGACTGGTCTGATTACTCCCAACTTGAGGAAGGGGAGATATATGATAATCAGATAATTCAGACGATCAGCAGTTTGTGGGTGCTGATACCGAGCGGGGCTTGGGGAGGTCTTGGCTCAGATGTTTGAGGTTTTGGCTATTTCTCCTCCTGAGGTGGTTCCATAGCAAAAGGGGGAATTTTTAGAAGAATCCAGGCTGCGCTTGGAATTTCCTAACCAAAAGCATTTTGATGGGATTATTGCTAAGGAATGGGAGAGGCCTGCCCGGCTCCCAGGTGTCCCTCAGGGTTGGGACAAAAAATATCCCTTTCCCTTGGATACGGTTAAGCGTTGGGCGTCCCCTCCCGAGGTGGATGCACAGATTCTGGGTTTATCCAACACTACTGTTTTAAATTCTCCTTATTGCTCCACGCTTAAAGATGGTGAGGATAAAAGCATTGACCAAATGGCTTGTCATGGTTTTGCCAGTGTTGGGTCAGCCATGAGGCCGGTTTGTGCTTCAGCGCTGCTGGTGATTGCTACCAGGTCGGTGGTCAGGGACCTGTTGACTTCTTCCGGGTTAGATCCGGATAGTGACGAGTTCCTTGGCCTTAAAAGGTGTGAATTGTTTTTGTCATTTGTACTAGCCGCCTTGGATGACACACTGATGATGTGTGGCAGAACGTCGGCTCTATTGGTGACTATTCGGCGTTCGGTTTGGTTGCGCCAGTGGGTGGCTGATTTTGTGTCTAAAAAGTCGCTGACCGCTCTTCCCTTTGTGGGATTACGGCTCTTTGGTGATAAGTTGGATTCAGTTGCCAAGGGTGGTAAGTTACCTCAATGCAAAAAACAGCGTCGTCCCTTTCGGGGGCGGGTTCCTTTGCTCCTTCCTTTCGTGGGGCTAGAGCTGGCAGAGGAATTGTTTTCCCCGCAGCCAGAGGAGATTCCTGGAACAGGGGCAGAGGACGTGCCCGCCCAGGATACAGCTGGGGCTCTAAGCCCAAACCCGCTGCCAAGCCAGCTCAGCAATGAGGGGGCGCCCTCACCCATGTGGGTGGGGGGACGGCTGCAACACTTCTCCCAGGTCTGGGACCGGGAGGTCTCGGACAGATGGATCCGGGAAGTGGTGACTTCCGGCTACAAGCTGGAGTTCGAGCTCCGGCCCCCTCCCAGATTCCTCAGATCTCGGGTGCCTTCGGACCTTCTGGCCGCGCAGGAGCTCCAGGCGGCAGTAAAGAGTCTGTTGGATATGGCAGTTATTTGCCCAGTGCCCCCCTCAGACAGGGGTCGGGGCTTTTATTCCAATCTGTTCACGGTGCCTAAGAAGGACGGCTCGGTTCGACCCATTCTGGATCTAAAGATCCTCAACAGGTTCGTCCGTCCGCGGAAATTTTGCATGGAATCGCTGCGTTCAGCTATCCATTCTCTTCGGCAGGGGGACTTTCTGACGTCCGTAGACATCAAGGACGCCTATCTGCATGTGCCGATTTTTCCAGCGCACCAGAGATTTCTCAGGTTCGTGGTGGAGGATCGGCATTTTCAGTTTGTGGCACTTCCTTTCGGTCTTACCTCGGCTCCAAGGGTTTTCACCAAGGTGCTGGCCGGGGTGATGGCTCTCCTCAGAGCCCAGGGTATTCGCATTGTCCCTTATCTGGACGACCTTCTCATTATGGCATCTTCCTTCAGCCAAGCGGTATTGGACACCAGAACTGTGGTGTCCACTCTGGAGAGATTCGGGTGGGTGATCAACTACCCCAAGTCCTCCCTTTCTCCGTCCAGGTTAGTGTCTTTTCTGAGAATGTCCCTGGATACTTCCCAGGCCAGGGTGTTTCTTCCTCAGTCCAAGGTTCTCTTGATTCAGGAGTTGGTTCGACTCCTCCTGTCTATCCCTCGTCCGGCCATCAGACTGGGGATGAGGCTGGTGAGATTGATGGTAGCCTCCTTCGAAGCGGTTCCCTTTGCTCAGTTCCACACAAGGACACTCCAGCTCCATCTGTTGGCGGCCTGGGATGGGTCGCCACTGTCGTTGGATCAGTCCTTCCTGATGACCCCCCGAGTTCGGTGTTCCCTCCAGTGGTTTCTGGATCCAATCAATCTGTCGAGAGGCAGATCCTTTCTGGCCCCTTGTTGGGAGACGGTCACCACGGATGCCAGTCTATCAGGATGGGGGGGGGGTTCTGGAAGGATCGTCAGTTTCAGGGACTGTGGGGGCCTCAGGAGGCTCACGAGTCCATCAATGTTCTGGAATTGAGGGCCATCAGTATGGTTCTGTTTCGCTTGACTCATCAGTTGCAAGGAGTGCCCTCAAGGAAGTGTCTTTGATTCTGGCCTGGGCGGAGACCCACGTCCCGTGCATTTCAGCAGTTTACATTCCGGAAGCGGAGCACACGGAGGCGGACTCTCTGAGCAGGTTCTCAGCTCGCCGGAGGGAATGATCTCTCAGCCCCAAAGTGTTTCGCTTGATTTGTCTCAGGTGGGGGTCCCCGGTGGTGGACCTCTTTGCCTCTCGTCACAATCACAAACTTCCGACATTTGTGTCTCCCTCACGGGATCCACTGGCTCTGGCAGTGGATGCCATGTCTCTGAACTGGAGGGATCTGGGGTTTCTGTATCTGTTCCCTCCATTTCCCTTGGTGGCCAGAGTGGTGCGCAAGCTGGCCCTGGAGGGTGCGTCAGCAATTCTGGTGGCTGCAAGGTGGCCAAGACAGGTTTGGTTCGCAGATGTGGTAAGGTTAGCAGAGGATCAGTTCGTTCTGCCCCTGCTGCCGGATCTGCTCACCCAGGGTCAACTACGTTATCCCAATTTACCAACACTGGCTTTGACGGCGTGGCTGCTGAAACCTCCATCTTGAAGGAGGAAGGTCTTTCCGATGCTGTGATTCGAACTCTCATTAGTGCTAGGAAGCGGTCTTCCTCTAATATCTACTATAGGACTTGGAGGTCTTATATTGATTGGTGTGAGATCAGGGCGTTGCCTTGTAGGGAATTTTCCATCTCCAGAATCCTGGAGTTTCTTCAACATGGTCTGGACCTGGGGCTCCAGCTTAGTACTCTGAAGGGGCAGGTGTTCTTTCAAAGGTCATTTGCCCTACATCCTTTGGTTAAGACTTTTTTCCAGGGAGTCACGCACGTGCGGCCTCCTAGAAAACCTTTGCTCCCTGTTTGGGATTTGAATTTGGTTCTTTCTGCTCTTCAGGATTCTCCTTTTGAGCCCTTGAATGATATTGCCTTGTCTTCACTTACGCAGAAGGTGGCCATTTTGGTAGCCATCACTTCGGTTAGGCGTGTCTCTGAGTTGGCGGCTTTGTCCATTCAAGCCCCGTACTTTGAGGGGCATCAGGACAAGGTGGTTTTTCGTTTCAAGTCCGATTTCCTTCCTAAGGTTGTTTCTGCCTTTCACCTAAACCAAGACATTGTTCTGCCCTCTCTGTGTCCTAATCCCAGCAATGACAAGGAGAGGGCCCTGCATTCTTTGGATGTGGTTCGTGTTGTGAAGTATTATTTGGAGGTAACGTCTTCCTTTCGTAAGACGGATGCCTTTTTGTGGTGCCCTCCGGGCCCCGAAAAGGCTTGGCGCCTGCCAAGTCTTCCATTAGTAAATGGATCCGTCAGACCATAGTTGGGGCCTATTCTGCCAAAGGGAAGGTACCCTTTTTTCGTGTTACTGCTCATTCTACTCGTGCGGTTGGGGCGTCCTGGGCTTTTCAGCACCAGGCCTCTGTCGAGCAAGTTTGTAAGGCTGCTACTTGGTCTTCTGTTCACACTTTTTCCAAGTTTTACAAGGTTGATGTTCGGGCCTCAGCGGATGCTGTGTTTGGCCGCAAAGTTCTGCAAGCTTCAGTGGTTTAAGTTGTGCCTTGTTGCCTTGTTTTGGATCCCCGCCCTTTATGGACACTGCTGTTGGATGTCCCACACGTTATGAATTTCTTGAGGCGGGGTGTGTGACATACTTAGAATAATACCATTTTGTGAATACTCACCTGTAAAATGGGTATTATAAGTATGTCACACACCCCGCTTCACCCTGCCCTTTTGTATTCTGGATCCTTTATATGGTGAACTTTGCGTTGTTATGCTTTGTATTGGGCTCTTCCTGGTCCCTTACCTTACTGCTGTTCTTATACTGGGTAATGAGTGGGAGGTCCCAGGTATTTATGGACCGGGAGGGGCTCTCTTTTTTCCTGGCATCTCTGCATATCGCCCTCTACAGGTCAGTATTACCCACACGTTACGAATTTCTTGAAGCGGGGTGTGTGACATACTTATAATACCCATTTTAGGTGAGTATTCACAAAATGGTATTTTTTTCCTAGACAGGGACTTTAAAGTGGACCAAAACCCACGGTGATTCCCAGGCCGATCGATTCCCCCCCCCCCCCGGGTCATCCAAAATCAGTATGCCCTGCTGTGTGAAACCCCCCAGGTTGCCCATAAACTTACCTTCTTTCCTGGTCCAGCGGTGCATGCGCAAGCTGCGTCCGCATCCCTGCTATCCCTCTAGCAGTGCTTGTGAATGGCTGGCGTGGGCACGCTCCCTGTTAGAGGGTAGCTGGGGATGCGGCCGTCAGCGAACTTGGATCCGCTCACCTTAGACGAAGGCTTAGACGATGTGACGTCAGAGCGCGCTGATTGGATGAGCGGCCGTGTATGCAGGACCGGGGAGAGGTGAGTTGGTTTCGGTGACCTGGGGGGTTTCACACAGTGGGGCTCCCAAGATCGGGGTGCCCGGGGAAGGGACCAGCACCCAGGATAGTCAAAATTCTAGTTTTTGGTCCACTTTAAATATGTTGTGTAAATGCCTGTTGAGGCTATCTAAAAAAATTCTCCCCCTCATCTGCTGCATCTGGGTCCGGTGCTCAAACACTTTCCTGTTTCTGTGTATCTATCCCACGAATTGGATTCTACTGAATTCTATCCCTGGATTTGGGAATACGATAGAACAGGGGTCTTGCGCACCACTTGAGTGGTACATATGGGTTGTCAGTCACCTAAAACTGTGTTACAACACATGAAACAACCATTTTAGGTCCATGAAATGCACAAAAATGAACATGGTTACCCTTCAGGTCAGTTTTGTATTTGTTATACAAACTAGGCTTGGGTTAATTATAAAAAGCAGCAGATCTGGTTGAGGTACAGATCAGCCTGAAGTACCAACTGATGAGACCTCATGTACCACCAGTAGGAACCCCTGTGATAGTTCACAGTATTGCATGAAAGTTTGTGAACCCTTTTCATAGGATTTTCATAAAGGATTTTCATACATGTGAACATAAACTAAAACTACAGCAGATTTTCAGACAAGTCCTAAAAAAAGACGGGGAGGCTGATTCATCATTAGCGGCAGGTAGCGACAGATGAGCGTCTGTAGCAGGCATTTTCAGAGCGCCCGCTAGTAGTCGCAGTGCTCGGCTGTGGGTTGCTACTTTATAGCGACTCAGTCGCTGTTCAGTAATGTTGAATACATTGTGAGGAGTCGCTATTTGACCAGTACAGCGCTGTATGGGAGCGCATGTTAGCGACTGCTCATAGCGACCGACTCACACCATATTCAGGAAAAAAACAGCCTCGCAAATCTCTGGCGCTGAAAAATATTTGTTTGAAGCCCAGAGCGCAGGAGGCGGTGTGTTTAAAGTCTGTTTTCAAGCATCTATCAACTAGTAACAAAGCGAAAACATATGGAATTACATTGTAACAACATTGTAACATGAACACTTTAATGCCAGACCTGTAGTGTCATTTCTGAGGAAATATATAAAAAATGAAAAAAATATGAAAAAACTGCTATTTCAATGCCAGAAGAGGTCAAAGAATTATTTGTGATTTTTTGGAAAAAAAATAAAATAAACAAAAATTTAATTTAAAGAGAAGAAATGGATCTCCATTGAAATGTATGGGAGAGCGACAGGTAGCGAGAGGTCATACCTGGCGCTGTGCAAGGCTGAAAGCTGGCGCTGTTCGCTGAGGCTGTGAAAATGATGAATCAGACGCTACATGACGCTATCCCAGTCGCTAAACAGATTCTGCTTGATAAATGTGTAATTGCTGCCGTGTCCGGCGTTCACCAATCGCTACCTGTCGCTACCTCTCATTAACCAGCCACTACCTGACGCTATCCCTTCTTAAATAAGGGGCAAAGATGACGCATTAAAATGAGTCGAAATATTAGACTTCAACATCACATATCTGGTAAGTAGCAAACATATATGAACCTTTAGGTTCAGCAAATTCAGCAAATTCATCAGAATCATATTTCCAATCCAGGTGTAAGCAGGCGACCTGTTTTATTTAAAGACCAGGAATCTATCATACATCATCTATCACAAATGGAGGACATTTAAGACCATTATTATGGCCAGAAATGGTTGACCATTGGATCACAAAGGAATCCCTGGTAACTCTAAGCAACTAAAGGAGACAGAAGTCTCCCTTCTTTAGCCTGTGTGGTAGTGATGGGCCACGCTCGGCCCCATCATTACTCCACAGCGGGCTAAAGAATGGAAACCTCTGTCTTCCTGTTTGTAAATTGGGGGGGTAGCAGCTAATCAGCCAGAGGATGGGCCGTACCGTGTTTAGAAAGAAGAGGGGCCAGCTTGTTGGATGAAGAGAAGAACACCAGAGTAGCCACCACCAGAGCGAGAGTGAGTCCTGCCCGACAATTAGGACATTACCCATTAGCACTGGATGTTTTTTTGTTAAAAATGCAATTCAGAACTAACCAAACTAACCAGGCAAATGCGGTGATTTGGCCAGATCGATTTTCTAAGAAATCTCATGGCTCATCTCTAGAGAACATATTCATGTAACCACATTGATCTTGGTTCTTCATTTTTATTTTTCCACCCTAAAAGATTTTAGTTATTTTTTTAAGCAGACCAAACCCTTCACCCCTTCTCACTTCTTTAAGTTTTAAATCTTCCCACTTCTTTCCACCTCTCCCCTGGTCACTCTGGGAGGCCGATTCATTAATAGCGGCAGGTAGCGACAGTTGAGCGACTGTAGCGGCATTTTCAGAGCGCCTGCTAGTAGTCGCTGTGCTTGGCCGTTGTTCGGTTGTAGATAGCGACTCGGTGGGTTGCCGTAATGTTGAATATTGGGTGAGGAGTCGCTATTTAACAGGTTCCGCGCTGTATGGGAGCGCATGATAGCGACTGGCCCTAGCGACCGGCTCCCACCATATTCATTAAAAATCACGCTCAAAAATTCTTGCGCTGTAAAATGCATGTTTAAACCCCAGAGCGCTGGCGGCGATGGGTTAAAAGTAGTTTTTTAACCCCCAAACAACCATATTTTTGGAAACCAAAAAAAACAAGTTTTTAAAATAATTTTGTAATATGAATACATTAATATCAGACCTGTAATATAAATTCTGTACAATTTTTTTTTTTTTTTTTTACCTTAAAAAAATTATCTAAAATGGCAGAAGTGGTCACAGAATTTTTCACATTTAAAAAAAAAACAAAACAATTAATAACAATTAATTATGAATATTTAAAGATTGTTCCATTGAAATGCATTGGAGAGCGTCATGTAGCGAGAGGTCATACCTGTCGCTGTTCAAGGTCGGACACTGGCGCTGTGGGCTGAGGCTGGAATAATGATGAATGAGTGGCTATCTGGCGCTATCTCAGTCGCTAAGCAGGATTGGCTTGATAAATGTGTGATTGTGGTGGGGAGCCGGCGTTCTCGTGGCGGGGCCCATCATTACCGGCCACTCACCAGTCGCTACCTGTCGCTATTCCATCATAAATAAGGGCCTCAATCTCAGCTCTGCTCACCTTTGCAGTAGACTGGTGGCCCCTTGACGTGGGACAATAAAACAATGTGGCACTTAGACCAAAAAAGGTTGTTCGCCTCTGCTTTAAAGCAGACCACAACCCCCAAAAACAACTGTTTTGCTCCCCCACCCCAGGTACATTACCATTAAGCGGCTTGTCCGTCGCCGAAAAGGTACGTTTTTTGGGGCTTTTGGGGGGTTTCACACAGCGGGGCATCCTGATCTCGGATCCTCCTTCTCCCCCTCACAATCTCAAGCTGGGAGCAATTAGATCCTATCAAAAACAGTGCTAGAAGGATTAGATTAGAGCCAAAAGAAGATTTCATTTTCCCTAAACTTTCCCCCAATTTCTCCACTGAAGCCCAACTCATTTGTGAGTATTATTATCATTCATTAACAGGACCCTAAGGGGAGTTGATACATGTTTTTTTTTTTATTTATTTAACCTTCCATAGGACATGGTTGGTCCACTTTAAAGCAGGAGATTTCCTAAATCAACCCTTAAATGTCACACCTGTTTTATATGATTTTATATGCTCGATTTAACAGCACTTTTTGCTATTAAATGTTTCATGATAATCCTAATAGCTATTTTATTGTCTTTACAGCTCAACTTTCAAAATAAAAATGGCACCAAAAAGGTGGTTAGTGTTTTTTTTTTCTAAACGTATTTCTTTTTAGTGTGGCTTGACATTTCCTGCCAGCTACTCTGGTGAATAAGATAAGGAATGGAAGATATGGGAAGCCCCAAAACAGATGGCAGTAATGTGCTATAGATGTACGCATTGTTTGCATTTAACCTTTTATTAACATTTGACCTTTTTATTAACAAGTACTGTTTTACTAAACTGTGCAAGTTGTGTGTGTTTTCTAATGAAAAAAAATAGGATTTCAGAAAATGAGAAATACTTAGGCAATGCATTTGAGTGTAAATTATTTGAAGGTGATGTCTGAAGCTTGGTGTAGGTGCCAGAAAGAAGACCTTAAAGCAGAACAAAACCCACCCGGGGGGCCTTCCCCCCGGGGCATTCTGAATTGGGATGCCCCTCTTTGTGAAATCACAGCGGAGCACCCATAAACACTTGCTTCAATGGCGCATGCGTGAACGCCGTTGAGAGTTGTGTACCGTAACTAGGGGGGGTTATTCATCAAGGGATAGCGGCAGGTAGTGCTCCATAGCGGCAGGCAGCGCCTGGTGAACGCTGAGCGCTGTACGCAATACCACGTTTATGAAGGCGATTCTGGTGAGTGACTCTAACAGCGCCATGTAGCGTCCGATTCATCATTACAGGCAGCTCAGCGTATAGCACTGGCGCTCTAGCTTCCAGAGCGCGAGGTATTACCTTTCACTACCTGTCTTTCTCCCATACATTTCAATTGACGTTCCCTTTTTAAAAATTTCTCTCAAATAATGGAGTCACCTCTCCTGGCATTCAAAAAGTGTTTTTAAAATTTGCTTCACTGTACCTGAGAGTCGGCAAGTATTTTAGCAGGTTCTCGAGCTTACTTTTTACATACCAAATCAGGAAATGGCCGCTCTACATTTTTTCAGGGGTGTACATAGCCCTTATAGGGCCTCATAGCAGAGCTCCACCATCGTCATCTAGCCGCCCCAATTCCCACAGATACACTGGCCGTTCAGTACCTCATTGGTCGGTGTGCGGGAGAGGCAACATTGGAGATGCGGCATGCAGAGGAACGGGAAGCCTATGTAAGGACAATGTAGAGGCAAGGCCCGTGTCCCAGGCAGAAAGGGGTGGCATGACTAGGTAAGTATGTGCTGCAGAGGCAGTGGTGCACAGTGGAGGCCCTGGGGCACATGCCTGCACTGCCTCTATGGTATTTACATCCCTGCCCTATGCCTCTCCCCGAGAACCACATACAGGTCAAGTATTTCAGATCTCCACACAGACACACAGTTGAAGTAATAACTGCTCAGACAGAGATACTGTAGAGACAGCTACGTGAAGATCCACAAAACCTGACCAAGAAAAGGTTGGGGAACACTTCTTTAATTAGCAATGGTCCACACATAACATATTTTGGGCATTATGCCTGAAGAAGCAACCTACAATATTTTGATGGCATCTTTAAAGAAACTTCAGGTTAAAGCAGATCTGCACTCTCCTTGGCAACTCCTGGTTCATCTTGGTCCACAAGAACACTGGACCTACTCCTTTACACCATCAGTGAATGGGGAAACTGAGTGGGGACAGAAAAAAGCTGCACAACCACGCTAATAGGAGGCATGCCTCATTGCCGTGCATAGCTGTTTAACGCATCCCATTAAACAGACTTCCATGCCTGAATCGTAGGTATAGGGTAAGGTAGGGGCAAATCTGTATCCCTTGGGGGGAGATTGTGGAAACAGAACTGAAGTAGTTTTTGTTGAAGGTCTGCTTTCATTTATCTTGTACATTTTGATAAACTTAAATAAATGGTTTTGAGGTCATTTTTGTTTGCTGCAAATAAAGGGAAGAAACTATAATTTCAGCAATACAATGATTACACTTGCACCTAGATATAGATTATGAAAATGCAGTTATACATCCTGTGCATTTCTACTGCTTTTTGAAGTGAAACAACTTGTTCAGTTTAGACAGATTGTCACTTTATTTCCCCCTTCATGTAGCTATCTCCTGTCATCTGCGCTCATGTAAACTCCCTTACAGGTGTTTCCACTCAGCCAAAGTATGGCCGCTGCTCCTATGTCATGTGACCCAAAGAAAAGACAGTTGCTGTATTTTGCATATTAACACTTTCTCAACATAACCTTCAGTTGCATCCAAAGCTCAAAACATATCTATTTATAATTCAGTATTAGAACTAGGGATGAGCGAATCGGTTCTAACGAACCTGAATTCGCTCCGAATTTCAGGGAAAATTTGATTCAGCATGAACCCGAATTTTTAGTGGTTCGTGCTGACCGAATTTTCCCTGAAATAAAAAAAAAATGCCAGCATGGTGGGAGCGGGGAGACCGGCTGCGCTGTCAGCGGGCGGTGGAAGCCGGCTTCCGCTGCCCGCTGACAGTGCAGCCGGCCTCCCTGCTCCCACCAGAGATGAGCGATTCGTTAAAGTTCGATTCGGATGAACCCGAATTTCTTTGAGAAATTTGGCGAATCGCCCGAATCGAATTTTTGAGAAGTTCGCTCATCTCTAATTAAAACAATTACAAACGTCTGTGTTTATATGTCAAAGCTGCAGGGATACCTTAAGGATATATATATATATATTCAAGGAATTTTAAAAAAAGAAAATCAGTTGCTGAAATCATTTTTAACGTTTTTACACAGAATATAATCCCTTACGTTACCAGTGCCTTTCTCCCGGGCTTGTGCAGCTGCTGCACAGAAAGTGACATCTCCCACTACGTGCTCCAACCTGCCTATGCAAGTGAGAAGGTGGGCGGGGCCATGCACAGAGCGGGGCAGTCACTTTGTGCTTTCCACCCAAGTTGTCGGGGCACAGGACCAGAGCACTGGAAGGACGGCGCTGGACCGTGAGAGAGGTAAGTGTTTTTTTTTTGTAACCCCCCTATCACGCTCCCGGAGCAACAATTTTGGAGAAACCCTTAATAAAGCGTCGATAGAAATTAGCGAAACCTAAAAAACGCTGTAATTCTTTTAAAGTCTTGGGTTGTACCCAATCCCGCACCGCCGAAACTTTCCCCGCATCCATCTCTAACCCCTGGCTAGAGATTATATAACCCAAAAAGGGAACGGTGGTGACCTCAAACATACATTTAGAAATCTTTGCATACAAGTTATTCTCTCTTAGTTTTTGAAGTACCATTTTCACATGCAGTCTATGTTCGGACAAAGACTTAGAGAAAATGAGGATATCATCCAAATAAATTGCCATGAATCTGCCCAGATAGTCTCGGAAGACGTCATTAACGAAGTCTTGGAAGACCGCAGGGGCATTACAAAGGCCAAAGGGCATGACTAGATATTCGTAATGACCATCTTTAACATTGAATGCAGTTTTCCACTCATCCCCTTGTCGAATACGAATCAGGTTGTAGGCCCCCTTTAGGTCTAACTTGGAGAACACCCGAGCTCCTACTACTTGATTAAATAAATCCCCAATCAAGGGAAGGGGATACCGGTTTTTTACCGTGATCTTATTCAGGGCTCTGTAGTCTATACAAGGCCTTAAACCACCATCTTTTTTCTCCACAAAAAAGAAGCCAGCCCCCGCAGGTGATGTTGAAGGACGGATGAACCCCTTGCTTAAATTCTCGGAGATGTACTCCTTCATGGCCAGTTCTTCCGGCCGAGTGAGATTATAAATTTTCCCTCTAGGAGGGATGGTCCCGGGGAGCAGGTCAATAGGGCAGTCATAGGGCCTATGAGGGGGAAGGGAATCGGCAGAACGTTCGGAAAAAACATCAGCCCAATCTGCGTAAGGCTGAGGCAATCCCTGTGGCAGCATCTGAAAACTTTTGAGGGCAGTGGAAAAACAATGTGTCTTGCAGTAATTACTCCACCTCACTAAATCCCCAGTCTGCCAGTCTAAGATGGGGTTGTGGAGTTTTAACCAGGGATATCCCAGTACTACCGGGGTTTCTGGACAGTCAAAAACCAAGAACTCGATATATTCAGAGTGAGAAGAGCCAACGATTAAATTGAGAGGTGGGGTCTTGGTACTAACCGGACCTCCCTGGATGGCCTTCCCATTTATGGCTAGAACCTGTAGAGATTTTCCAAGGGGTACCAGCGGAATCCCCAGGACGGAGATCATGCTCCGGTCCAGGAAATTACCTGCAGCTCCACTGTCGATAAAGGCGGATACTGCCCGTTTGGAGGGACCCCAAGAAAGCTCTATGGGGATTAACATTTTATTCAAGTGAGAGTAATTAACGGACTCACCTAGATCAGTACTCCCCTCCTGATCTAGGCGAGGAAGTTTCCCGCCGGGTATCCCTTGTTAGGACAGGACCTAGCAAAATGTCCCGGATTCCCACAATATAAGCAGAGACCCATGGAGCGTCTACGCTGCTTCTCGTCCTGGGTAAGACGAGCTCTACCGATCTGCATGGGTTCTTCCAGTGAGGAAGAAGGTGTGTTTGCCCCAGGGGAAGGGAGTGGGTTGGGGGACTGAGATGGCTTAAAGGAGGAGGAAGTCCTAACCCTTTCCCTGGCTCTTTCCCTAAGACACCGATCTATTTTGATGGAGACCTGCATTAGCTGGTCTAGATCTGCTGGTGTAGGGAAATTGACCAAAGCGTCCTTGATACCCTCTGATAGACCCATACGGAACTGGCTACACAGGGCTGGGTCATTCCATCTGGAGTCTACTTCCCACCGCCGGAATTCAGAACTGTAATCTTCGGCAGTATTCCGACCTTGCTTCAAGGCCCGAAGCCTGTTTTCGGCTGTGGACTGCTGGTCTGGGTCGGCATATAACACCCCCATAGCCTGAAAAAAGGAAGTAACGGAGTGCAGGGCAGCATCATCGGGAGGCAGGCTAAAAGCCCATGATTGGGGATCTCCTTGCAAAAGGGAGATAACTAACCCCACCCGTTGGGTCTCGGTGCCCGAGGATCCAGGTCTCAATCTGAAGTACAGCTCGCAGGAATTTTTAAAATTGGAGAATCTGGCTCGGTCTCCAAAAAATTTCTCCGGTAACGGGACCTTCGGCTCCGACACGTGAGGTGGTACAGCGGATGCAGGAATCTGCCTGGTTTCTTGATTGGCCACTCTCTGGGCAAGTTGATTTATAGCTGTGGCCATAGCCTGTACTTGCTGTACCAGGTCATCCATGAAGGCCTGTGATAATATCACGCTCCCGGAACCACAATTTACCACTTGGACAACTCCAGCTCTCTTGGTAAGGACCTCAACCCCCAATCTCCGCAGCCAGCTTCACCTATAGGAGCCCCTGCTTGCCGAGACGCAGAACACGCCTGCTCGGGATCGGTTGCCCCCAGGACTTTATGGCTCAAAGGTTGAGGTCTTACGGTACAGAGTGCTGGAGAGCCCGCGGCTGGAAGTGGAATCGGGTAGCCGGTATGTGAGCGTAAGGTGGAAGTCCAAGGACAGGCAAGGGTCGGCAACAGGAGTGAAGATCAAGGATGGTCAAAGGCGAGCAAGGGTCGGCAACAGGAGTGGAGATCGTGGATGGTCAAACAAGCGAGGGTCAGCAACAGGAGTGGAGATCGAGGATGGTCAAACAAGCGAGGGTCGGCAACAGGAGTGGAGATCGAGGATGGTCAAACAAGCGAGGGTCGGCAACAGGAGTGGAGATCGAGGATGGTCAAACAAGCGAGGGTCGGCAACAGGAGTGGAGATCGAGGATGGTCAAACAAGCGAGGGTCGGCAACAGGAGTCAGGATCAATATCAGGGATTAACAATGGCTAGGGTCTAGGCGCTATCACAGGCAACAAACAACTGCGGGGAAAAGAGCTTTATAGGGACAGACATAGGAGGGAAGGTATTGTGATTGGTGCACACAGGATCATAATAATGATTGGCCAGAACAAGGAGTGCACAACAGGAGGGGGGCGTAAGCCCCACTGAACCCAGGGCTCATTGGCCCTTCAACAACCCAGCACTGATAGGATAAAGGGCGTGCTGCCCAGCTGGGCTCATAGGCCCTTTAACTGAAAAGGGGGCGTGCCCCTTTTATAATTTATTCACCTCCTCCGGCGGCCACGCTGAGTGCAGCGCCGCCGGAGGGCATAGAAGGAACGTGCTCGCGCACCCGCGCGAGCACGTGTGCTGATGCCGGACACGCCGGCAGAAGGAGAAGGAGGGGGCGCGCCCGCAGCCACGCGAGCTGCCGCCCGGCGCGGCCGGCGCCTGGATGGCGGGGCGACGGGGACACCGCTGGAACGCGGCACAGGTAAGCTGACCGTGACACCCCCCTTCCTGCCTCAGAGCCAAGGGAGGGTGGCAGGTTTGGGGGGGGGGGGGGTAGGGGGTGACTGGAATGTAATGCAGCAGCAAAATGTAACTTCTACATTAATAATTGGTCACTAAGTAAAAAGCTCCTTGCCGCCCACAGACACTTGGAGTCCTGCGGGTTGAATTGGGCTAATTTTTATGCTCTCACCTCTGATGTTGATAGCAGGTTCTCAGTGCATGTTTGATTGTTCAGTCAATCAGCGATAGACTGTCATGTGCTTCCTGTTTTAAATCCATGAGGCAACCTACCCCCCCCCCCCCCTTTGACTGGAATGAAACTGATAACCTTGCAGAACTTGGAGGGATTGAGCTTGCAGGAGTTCATGTCAGCTTGTAGCTTTGTAATTGTTCTGTTAATTAAAGGGCAACCTATGCAAGGCTGTAGGATGGCGCCTCCAGGACAAAACACACTGTGTGCCCTTCAATGTACCTCCACAATTTAAGAAAATCATCTGCAAGAACTCAGCAGCCAGTGCCAATAAACATGCTTACCCCCAAAAAGCAATCTGGAAGAGATTGAACTAAGCAGACGATGCCACCTTCCACTTTTTTGCCACCATTTGGACAAGCCGGGATCAGGGTGGTAAGTTAAGACCTCATTTCCCAATCACAGTGGCAGCAGGGACATTGCTGCTACATTGATTAGAGGACAAGACCATGACGCATCATCCTCAGGCAGCGATAGACACTGAAGAGAGCCTCATGTCCGCAGTGGGTGCAGGCAAAAAGCTGAGACCAGGCAAGTTTTTTTGTTTTAATATTCTTATTGGATTTGAGCGCAGGGAAAGGGATGGGGCTCACATACAAATGCACTTTGCAGTTTATTTGAAAAACGCTAATGTCACTTAGAGGCCGATTCATTAATAGCACCAGGTAGCGACAGATGAGCGACAGTAGCGTTATTTTCACAGCGCACGCTAGTATTCGCTGTGCTTGGCCGTTGTTCGGCTGTTGACAGCGACTCAGTCAGTGTGCGGTAATGTTGAATACGGGGTTAGGAGTCGCTGTTTGACAGGTTCCGCGCTGTATGGGAGCACATGACAGCGAATGGCCATAGCGAACGGCTCCCAGCATATTCATTAACAAATCACGCTCAAAAAATTCTTGCGCTGTGAAATGCTTGTTTAAACCCCAGAGCGCTGGCGGCGATGGGTTAAAAGTAGTTTTTTAACCCCCAAACAACCATATTTTTTGAAAAAAAAAACATGTTTTTCAAAACATTTTGTAATATGAATACATTAATATCAGACCTGTAATATCAATTCTGAACAAATTTTTTTTTTTTTTTTTTTTAACCTTAAAAAAAAAATCTAACATTGCAGAAGTGGTCACGGAATTTTTGACATTTAAAAAAAAAAAAAAAAAAAAAAAAAAAACATTAATAGCAATTAATTATGAATATTTAAAGATTGTTCCATTGAAATGCATTGGAGAGCGCCAGGTAGCGAGAGGTCATACCTGTCGCTGTTCAAGGTCGCTCGCTGGCGCTGTGGGCTGAGGCTGGAATAATGATGAATGATTCGCTATCTGGCGCTCTGTCAGTCGCTAAGCAGGATTGGCTTGATAAATGTGTGATTGCGGAGGGGAGCCGGCGTTCTCGTGGCGGTGACCGTCATTACCGTTCGCTCACCATTCGCTACCTGGCGCTATCCCTTGTTAAATAAGGGCCTTAGTGCCAGATGAACATCAGGTGAATGTCAGGTCTCAGTGCAAAGGTGGATTTATCAAGTCAAAAATACAGAGCTCCTCTGATCTATCTATCAACAGTGCCAACAATGCAATGAGTGCCAGCGCTGACTTTACTACAGCGCCAGATAAGACCAGGCGTTCACCCTGTACTGTGTGGCCTTATCCCATACATTTTAATGGGCTGGGGTTGTAATTATTTTGGCATTTTCTTTTTTTTTTGGGAGGGGGGGGGGCTGGTGCATGTGCAACGGAATACCTGGGCTGTTTGGAATTGTGTTTGCTTGCATTATATGCACTTTTGTGTTGTTCTGCAAACTTGTGATTTGGGTCGTGCAAAAGCTATGTCATGTCTTCCATGTGTCCCCATTGCAATTCCCTGTGTTTTTCTTTTTAATTTGCTGCCCTGACCCTTAAAACTTAAAAAAATGGGGATTACATCAGGGGTTTCACCCTTTTATCCTCTTTTCACAGCGCCTGTGTGGGTGCTGTTTTCCTTAATGATAAATTTGCTAGTGCACCCAGACGGCGCTAGGGGTCGTTAGCGTATTGGCTTATACAAGGCTAGCGCTGTGCCCATCCGCCCACCTCCTCAGTAGTGCGTCTGCTAGAAATAATCAATTAGGCTGCCATTGTGCTTTTTATATAATTGTGCATTTTCATAGTATAAAGGGTGTGGCATAGGCCAAAACAAAGGGAGTGATTTCAGATTATAGGGACCCAAAGCAAGCTTAACCATAAAACAAATATATGCAGCATATAAATATCTCCACACAACATACTCCTTCTATAGCGAACTAATGCAAGAGGCTTTGCACGAACAAGCAGGACATTGCTGGAAAATCAAGGAGGAAACACAGTGGCATTATGGTGAAACGTAGGGATCTCCTGTAATGTCCCACCTAACCATTGAAAAGTTGCAAAGATATAAAAGATTCAGGTGGCACAAACCAATTCATAACTCATATGGGAGTTGCATGAGAGCAATTAGAATGGACAGACCTTAAATTGGACCAAAACCCACAGAATCTATAAGATTCCTGGGCTGATAGATTCCCTCCCTCCGGGGCATCCAAAATCGAGATGCCCGGTTGTGTGAAACCCCACCAGGTCGCCCATAAACTCACCTTCTTTTCAGGTCCAATGGCGCATGCACAAGCCACGGCTGCATTCCCGCTATCCCTCTAGCAGGGCTCGTGCCCACGCCAGGCATTTGAGAATGGCACACCTGTTAGAGGGTAGCAGGGATGAGGCCGCCAGTGCGCACGTGTTAGACAAGCTCCTGGATGTAGGGGCACGAGCAGAATCAGAGCGTGCTAATTAGACGAGCTCTCTAGCAGGGTGCGTGCCCCACGCCAGGCATTCGTGAATGGCCGGCGCAGGCAAGCTCCCTCTTAAAAGGTAGCAGGGATGAGGCCGCCAGTGCGCACATGTTAGATGAGCTGCTGGACGCAAGTACTCGAGCGGATTCCGAGCGCACTAATTGGACGAGCCCTCTAGCAGGGCGCATGCCCACGCCAGGCATTTGGGAATGGCCGGTGCAGGCACGCTCCCTGTTAGAGGGTAGCAGGGATGCAGGCTCCAGAGCGCACGTGTTAGGTAAGAGGTACGTTTCTTTGGGCAATCTGGGGGGGGGGGGGTTTCACACAGTGGGGCACCCTGGGGGCAAGGACCAAAACCCAGGATAGTCAAGATCCTGGGTTTTGGTCCACTTTAAGGGAGCCAAAACACTCAACCCTATTTGGCAGCAGCCAATCCCATAATCTGCCTTTAAAGTCAGCATTGGTTGCTCTCTAACAGGCTTGAGCGCTTTAGCTCCTTCAACTTTGAAAAGCTGCAGCTAAGAGCAAACATCAAAAGCTGAGCAGAGCCAGTTTTTTAGCCTGCTAAAAAAAGGTCCATGTTTTAGAGTTCTAAATATTCTGTTACCAGTGCACCAAATAGTATAACTGATCCCCATCTGTCCCTTGGCCCTGTAGGAGCCCCATGAACTCCTATGGTTGTAGTTATGCTTATTTTAAAGCTTCCTCCACACATGACTGGGTATGAATGAACTTACTAAGCCCACCCTAAATAAGTCAGGGCCATATATTCATAATAAGCCTCTGATCTTGCAACGTCACAGCAGAGTGAATTCGTAGGCCTTTGAAACTGATAAAGTATGTTAGCATATGAACATCTGTCAAAAAAAGTTTAAACATCTGTCCAGTTTCACTCGTATTTAATATTGCCTGAACTCTGCAATGTGACTCACATATGTTAGCGCACTGCTCTATATTGTCATGTGGCTGCAATATATATATATATATATATATATATATATATATATATATATATATATCCGTAAACTGCTTCCATAAAACAGACACATTTTCTAACATGAGAAGACAAAATGAATGAGCTCAGCATCTTGAAGACATCATTTTGCCACACAAAACATCTCTATTCCTCTTGCATCAACCCTCTATGCTATGTGCTATGCTAGGAACATAGCACAGAAAGGTAGACATATATCATAGGTGTTTAACCCTCCTCTTCAAGAGCCATCCACCAACAGAACAGGTTATGCAGATCTCCACACAGACCTCAGACAAGGGTACTAATGAACACAATACCTGGCCTGTTAGTGGCCCTTGAGGAGGAGGGTTAAACACCTATGATATATGTCCACCTTTCTGTGCTATGGTCATAAAAAATAGAAACCAAGGTTTGGGCTACAGAAAAGGGCCTTAATCTTAGCAACAACCAGAATGCATCATGGAAGGGAAACAATAATTTGTTTTTACACTTAGCACAGACAATCCCTTTCATTTAGAAGTAGCCCCAAACGTAGAGTGTTGGTCCACTTTAAATCTTAACCAGGTGGGCATGCAGGGATTTGGCAAAACTCATGGACTCATGCTACATCTTCTGCTGGAGCCACTGTAGAGCAACAACATCTAGGCTCTCGTTAGTCTTTAAGCCACTGCTTTGTGCACAAGGCAGAAACATTTTGGGCCTGATTTATCAAGCACTTGTTGCTAACAGTGCTAGTGTCAGTTCAAATTAGAGTAGTGCAAAATATGATTTATAGATATTTTTTTACACTGGCCCATGTTTCTTCAGTACAAGGAGCACATTCACTAAAACATCTAAGAGGGCGATTCATTAATAGCGGCAGGTAGCGACAGATGAGCGACTGTAGCGGCATTTTCAGAGCGCCCGCTAGTAGTCGCTGTGCTTGGCCGTTGTTCGGTAGTTGATAACGACTCAGTCGGTTTGCCGTAATGTTGAATATTGGGTGAGGAGTCGCTATATGACAGGGTCCGCGCTGTATGGGAGCGCATGATAGCCCTAGCGACCGGCTCCCACCATATTCATTAAAAAATCACGCTCAAAAAATTCTTGCGCTGTAAAATGCATGTTTAAACCCCAGAGCGCTGGCGGCGATGGGTTAAAAGTAGTTTTTTAACCCCCAAACAACCATATTTTTGGAAACAAAAAAAAACATGTTTTTTAAATAGTTTTGTAATATGAATACATTAATATCAGACCTGTAATATCAATTCTGTACAATTTTTTTTTATTTTTTTAACCTTAAAATGGCCGAAGTGGTCACAGAATTTTTCACATTTAAAAAAAAAAAAATTAATAACTGTTCCATTGAAATGCATTGGAGCGCGCCAGGTAGCGAGAGGTCATACCTGTCGCTGTTCAAGGTCGGACGCTGGCACTGTGGGCTGGGGCTGGAATAAGGATGAATGAGTCGCTATATGGCGCTATCTCAGTCGCTAAGCAGGATCGGCTTGATAAATGTGTGATTGTGGTGGGGAGCCGGCGTTCTCGTGGCGGGGCCCGTCATTACCGGCCGCTCACCAGTCGCTACCTGTCGCTATCCCTTCATAAATAAGGGCCTAAGTTATATTTGCACCACTCTAATTTGCACTGATATGGCATTGTCTGGCAGAAGTGCTTGATAAATTAGGCCCCTTATCAGCTCTGGTTGAAAAATTCAACCACCACAGAAACCCAGAAAAGATTGGTATACAGCAACGGGTCCTTGGGTTTCATCCCCACTGTGGAGCATCCTAAATTGGGATTTGCTCTTGGGAAGTTGGCCAAGGCCATAATTAAAGGTTTTGGTTCACTTTAACAACATTTTCAAAGGTAATATTGGCCAAAAGTGGTCACCAATACAAATTATGGCGTTCCTGCCCAGTTCACACCTTTCTGGTCCTTCTGCCACCAACGGCTTTTATACAAAAAGTTATGAATGCAGTTGGCCTTTAGCATTTATTGTAAATGAAAGATCAATTTACTTACGGTAATGGTAACAAAATTGTGTACAGGAACAAAGCCAGTCTGTGAACACGGTCATTAAAGTCATCCAGCTTAGTAAAAACACCCAGTTTCCACAACAACAGACAGGTAATTAGCTGTTCTAACGATGCAAATTTCTTTCCCTGAAAGCAGAACTTTGTCATCTAGATATCACACTTCAGGTAACCGGTGGTTAATACATAGTGGATAGAATAATGACTCAATATTTTCTGATCCGAAACATGCCTCAAACACTTTTGAATAACCCATATATCGCAAATGAAGCAAAAGTAATGCTATACACAGAAATATATAGACACTAATAATGACATATTGTTATTAAAAATGCATATATAAAATATATTCCAATATAAACATATATGTATATAAACAAATCTAATATTAGCTTTAAGATTTATAATTTTAAGGCATTGGATTCTGCCCCTGACTAAACTGTGTCCTTCCTCTCGGGTGATGACCCCCTTCGAGGATTTATGCGCTGATAACCCTTTCCAAAGGGGAATAATTTCCCTAATTTATTCGGCGCTTAACGTATCCAAACCAGAGTCCCACGCGTATGTGAGTAGCTGGGAAAAGGATCTGGGTCTGCCTAGGGGGGAAAGGGGGTGGACAGAGATATGGTCTTGTATCCCAAAATGTTCCATTAACATCCTGACAGTGGAAACAGCCTATAAGGTGATGCTTCGCTGGTACCTTGTGCCGAGCCGATTGAGTAAGATGTTTCCGGGACAGGCTGGGTCATGCTTTAGGGGCTGCAGTGCGGATGGGGATTTTATACATATTTGGCGGACCTGCCCTATGCTGGCTCGCTTTTGGAGTGTTCAGGACAGCCAACGAAATCTTCGGATCCAACATGAAGAGGGATCCCTGGGTGGCCCTCCTGCACTGTAAACCCTGTGAATTGTCTAATAAGCAACATAGACTTTTTGTCTACCTTCTCCTGGCCGCCAAGCAGACCATAGCTAAGGCCTGGAAGAAGCAATTTACCCCAATCTCGGAGGTGTCGGCCAGGATGAACGGCTTTCTCATCAACGAGAGGCTATCTAGCATCCTGACCGACTCCCACGACAAATTCCTTTCGGTATGGGAACCATGGATAAGATTTACCTGGCCTGGTGAATCTCTGCGGGCACTATAATAACCATATGTGGTGTCTGGTAGAGCGCGGGAGTGATAAACCCCCCTTCTCTCCCCCCCTCCTTTCTCCCCCCCCCTCCTTTCTCTCCCCCCCCTCCTTTCTCTTCTCCTCCTCTCTATACTTTGGCCCCCATGTGGGGTCACTTTCTCTCTTTCCTTTTTTTTCAACATAAGAGCTTTACTGTTTTTTGACGGTTTCTTGACGGTTCCTTCTGTGCATGCGTACGGCTGTGTGGGACAGCCCACTGGCATACCCCAAGGGTTGTGGCATGACTGGCGTGCGGTTGTGGGGGTGGGGATGGTGGGGCTGGTCGCGGACACCGCGGGGCTCCGTGGTCCGCACGGTCCTGGACACAGTCGTGACGTAACGTAAACTGCGCTGGTAGTACCGAACGTATGTCCGGTGCCTCTCCATGCTCGCAGTTACTGTGAGAATTGTTAAAACACTGATCTGGTTACCCTGTTGTACTGTAAAATGTCTGCTGCTAGCCCATCTCATTTTCTATACACCTCCCCTGCGTGGTATGGCAATACACTGCTGTATGTCTTGCAGATCTGTATCGTTGGAAACTTCAATAAAAATATTGAAACAAAAAAAAAGATTTATAATTTAATTATTTTACCATTTTTTATTAATTTGTATAAGGCGACTTCTACTACCAGATCCCTTAATATTATTCCATCTAAACTATGATTTATTGGCAGATGTAAGTATTTTCTTTATTATATTTCAAATGACTACTTCCCAGAGGGTAAAGGTCTCTGAAGAAGTGTTAAAGCATGAAAAACATGTTAGACTCTTTAAAATGAGCTTTAAAATGAATTCCAAGAACACGTAATTTGTGTGAAATATCATTAATTTTTTTAATGAACTTTTACAATGTTAGCACTCACACTTATACACCTCTACACTTTGTATTTAAAGTGATGTTCCCTTGTGTTTTATTTGTCTCACTTAAATTGTGAAATACATATACTGCTGAAGTATCTTATTCTTGTACATAGAGGCCGATTCATTAATAGCGGCAGGTAGCGACAGTTGAGCGACTGTAGCGGCATTTTCAGAGCGCCCGCTAGTAGTCGCTGTGCTTGGCCGTTGTTCGGTAGTTGATAGCGACTCAGTCGGTTTGCCATAATGTTGAATATTGGGTGAGGAGTCGCTATTTGACAGGTTCCGCGCTGTATGGGAGCGCATGATAGCGACTGGCCATAGCGACCGGCTCCCACCATATTCATCAAAAAATCACGCTCCAAAAATTCAAGCGCTGTAAAATGCATGTTTAAACCCCAGAGCGCTGGCGGCGATGTGTTAAAAGTAGCTTTTTAACCCCCAAACAACCATATTTTTGGAAACCAAAAAAGTTTTTTATATAATTTTGTAATATGAATACATTAATATCAGACCTGTAATATCAATTTTGTACAATTTTTTTTTTATTTTTTTTACCTTAAAAAAATTATCTAAAATGGCAGAAGTGGTCACAGAATTTTTCACATTTAAAAAAAAAAATTATAACAATTAATTATGAATATTTAAAGATTGCTCCATTGAAATGCATTGGAGAGCGCCAGGTAGCGAGAGGTCATACCTGTCGCTGTTCAAGGTCGGACGCTGGCGTTGTGGGCTGAGGCTGGAATAATGATGAATGAGTGGCTATATGGCGCTATCTCAGTCGCTAAGCAGGATCGGCTTGATAAATGTGTGATTGTGGTGGGGAGCCGGCGTACTCGTGGCGGAGCCCGTCATTACGGCCGCTCACCAGTCGCTACCTGTCGCTATTGCTTCATAAATAAGGGCCATAATATCACTGGATAACGACTTGACTAGGAGGGGAAAGTTGAAGATCAACTCCCAGCTTCCAAACTTTGTTAAATATTGGTTAATAGGAAGATGTGGCTTATAATGAGGGTTGTTCATTTGCATATAATAGGAAAGACACTGCCCAGGCAAAAAGAACAACCTTCAGGTCTTGGGGAGTTAATTAATAAAAACGTACCTCTCCAGTCACATCGTGCTTGGCAACCCTCTGCTCCCTTACCGTTCTCCGTAGGGCAGCGCCATCTTGGATGCCAAAGGCTTCCCGACCCTGCCCCTGTCCCTTCGCAGCCCCTCAGATCTTGCACATGCGCCTTGTTATTGCATTGGCTGTAATGACACTGAACGCAGACGCAGGTGAGAAGCATCGCATGGGATTCAAACAGCAACCAGCGAAAAGGTGAGTATGCGACCATCATTCAATTACAGCTAAGGGACGGCTAAGGGACTGCTGAGGTGGGGAGGAGGTGGAATTCAGCAGGATGTCAGCGTAGAAGATAAAGCTGACATCAAAAATGCAGTGCAGGAGGGTGGAGGGATTATCTGAAAGAAATATCAGAACAGGTCTGAAGTTCCTCTTTAAAGTGGACCAACACCCAGGATTTTGACTATCCTGGGTCTTGGTCCACTTCGGTGGGGCACCCCCGATCGGGGTGCCCCGCTGTGTGAAACCCCCCCGAACCCCCCGAACAACTCACCTCTCCCCGCTCCCAGCGCTGACGGACAAGCCGCGGACAAGAGGCTCCATTCACAGACGGCCGGCGCGGGCGCGCGCACGTCTAGAGGGGCGCGAGGGAGGCGGCAGCGGGCGGCCGCCGCCGAAAATAAGGTAAGGAGTTTGGGGGTGTTTGGGGGGGGGTTTCACCCCGCGGGACATCCTGATCTCGGATGTCCCGCGGGGAGGGAGGTGATCGGCCCGGGAATCTTATAGAACAAAGTGATAGGTAAGATTTCTTCCGTTATCAGCCCATTATGCACAGGGGGAATCCACAATCGGTATGTCCCCTGTGATGGAAGAACACCCATTTTTTGAAAAATGGGCGGGGTTCTGGTTAAATAAAGTAGAAGTATTACCGGAAAGCAGTAATTTGAAATATCATAAAGAAAATATATGACTCACTGTGTGAAGCCCCCCAGTATTGCATGCTATACTTAACTGGCGATCCCATGGTGCCTTCTCAGGCTGCGGCCTCATCACCTATATCTTTCTAGCTGAGGCGCGTACCTGCTCCAGGCATTTGTAATGGCTAGCAAAGGTATACAGAGAAGTGGAGGTGCTGCCAGCAGTGCACACTCCATTAAAAAATCTAAAGACAGTATGAATCGAGCAAGAGTGCCAATTGGCCATCGACTCACACATGCACTGTGAGCCTGCCGATCACCGGGATATCACTCAGATCTGGAATGCCCCACCAGAGTGTAACAACACCCGGGAGAGTGAAGATCCCAGATAGTGTTACTCATTAAAGCGGACCTTCACCTTGAATAAGAGTCTATCTTATATGTTTCCCACACCCTGTACATACAGATTGCCCACATTAAAAATCATCCTACCTGCATTTGCTTCATGTTATGAGCCTTTAAACATCCAAGATGGTGGCTCATGGAGCATCAGGCAGCCTGCAAAGAGGAAGTGTCTTCTGCCTGTGTCGCTCTGCATTCTGGGATTGCTGTCCTTTCCCCGACCCCAGCTATGCTCTGTATGTGAAAAGCACAGCTATAACCCCACCCCCTGTACTTTATCCAGCTCTCATTAGTATGTGTAATGCTTCTGAGTCAAGATGGTGGCGCCCGTATCCTAGAGTCCTGAACAGATTTGCAGCCCAGTGGGGGAAAGAATAATAAGTAAGTGACTAAAAACTTAAAATATATTAATTTTAAATGCTGGGGAATAGTTTTTTAAGGGTTTGGGCTTTTCATTAAATCATGCTGAAGGTCCGGTTTAAGCACAGTATGAATTTATCTTTTAATCTATGTATATTGTGGAAATAATATATATAATATGAATTAAATAGTTAATATAAATATTGCACAATGATCTATTAAAACTTATTTAAGGGTATGTCCACTTTACATGGCATTTTCGAAATAATTTTTGGTAAGTTCAGCTCCTTTACTAGCTCAAGATGTGGGCGGCGCCAAGTTACCTGTCGCCATGGCGGATGACTTGCTGTTAGCCCCTCCCCCGCCCCATTATCCATATGCCCAAAGGCAAGAGGGGGTATGGAAGAGCCTGATGCCCATCAGTGCTGGCCTAGTGTTCACCCTGGGGGGATCATCAAAACCCGAATTTTAGAGCTTAGGGGCTCCAAGCCATAGGGACTCCAGCCCCTATGTCTGGTGTGCTGGCTGGTAACGTCTAAACAGGGGGACAGCATGGATTTTTTTTTAATGCACGTAATCAAGGCTATCGCCAAAAAGCTCTGATTATACTGATGCTCAATGACATTTTTTTTTTTTTTTAGTAAAACGAAGATGTCAGCATGGGCTGTGCACTTTCACCATGGAAAGGCGCAAGAGTGGGCATGGATGAGACAGGAAGGGGAGGCATTGGGCGGCCTCAGAGAGAATGCTAGAGCAGCTCAGTACCTTGCATTTCAGCACAATATTATATACCTTCAAAAATTCAATTTAAAGGGGAATTTCCATTTAAGCAGTCACTGTGCCCCCCCACACACATGTTCTTTGGCACCACAGTGCTTTATCGAGGGGATGAAAGGAAACATGATTTGGTAAAAAAAAAAAAATAACACATTTTGGCTGAGGTTGTGCTTATGGAAACACACGCGTGCAGTCAAGATTTCAAATACATTTGCAGTGCCAGACCTCACAAATCCGGTGGGCTCCAGGCACCGATCCGCTATCAGGGCAGTACAGGAGGACCAAGATTACCAGTGTTTCTGGCTTGCCTGCAGAGTTGCATTTCACTGTATGATAACAAATAGTAAGCTTTTAGGGACAGTGATAGTGATGCTTTAGGTTGTCGCCTTCATGCCACTGAGGAGCTAACTTTTAGATAGAAATATATATATATATGCCTGGGTCTGTATGAGGGAGACCCACGAAGTGCTGGAGGGGAGTGGAGATTTTGAGCACAGCCTTTATGCTGGGCCGTGAGGTCACAGAGGATTTTGACCAGTTTCCGGGAAAGGAGCATTGGCCAGTTCCCTCTGTGCAGGGTATTCTGACTCATCTGATGGCAGTAATGTGGATCATGAAGACAGCTTCACCTTCTCTGTGTGTCTGTGACGGATGAGGCTTGGCAGATAGCTTACTTGGCTTTGTCATGAGTCACATGATTTGTTTCAGAAGCTTTATTTCAGTACAGAATCTTGCTCTAAAAACTTCTTACAGCAGGAATCTTGAAATCTATGTTCAATACAGCAGGAAACATGTGCTGTAACCCATAACAGCAGCAGGTAAAAAGACTGTAAACCTCAGAAGGGAGCAGCAGGTTTGCACTGCTTGATTCAAAACTAGAAATGGCTGAGGGAGATGGGAAGAAGGGAAGAAGGGACAAAGGCAATTTAAGGCACACTGCTCAGCCTATGTAAATAAACACTATATCAAGCAGTTACCCCGTGGGACATGACAGAGGGATTTTTGGAATCACCCTTGAAGCATTTTCTACCTGGTGGGACCTTGGAGGTTGCTCAGGAGTTGGTGGTGATGGAGAGAAGAACACCCGGTTGGATGGCACTCCTGGAACGTCAGACTGGGTAGAGACCTAGCAGTGGAGGTGAGCACCTTCTGGAGAGTACTACGCGCTAAGGACCCACTTGTTTTGTTGAAGTTGCCCCAATAAAAGAATGATGCCCCATTAACGTGTCATATGACTCAGTATGATTTTTTTGTTTCTACACTAAAGGGGACCTAAAACTGCACCAACATCCTGCTTAGAATTTCATCCAGGGAACAGAGTGAGTGCTGGATAGCCTTTGTCCTCCCTGGTACTAAAGACCCCCAGGAAGCAGTGGCCTAGGATTCTTCTTTGTCAGGCCCCAAGAATGATTTTCCCTGATGGATCTAAGGAATGCTTGTCCAACACTGACCTTTTGTAATTTAAACGTAGAATTATTTCAAGGTTGAAAATAAAAAAGCATTCTTCTTCTTCCCCTGTAATAGTAAAATAACTGTTTGTGGTAAACCACAGTGAGCCTATCTCCTGGTGTTCTGCAGGTTTCCCATTCACTTGATAAAAGCGTCTCCCGCTCCTCACTACTCTGCGACATCCTTAACTTACACGTTATTTACTGCCGCTTCCTTCCTCTTCTCTGTTATCACATTTCGGTGCTCTCAGATCTGTTTTACGCAGAGTGCACGTTAGTGGCTTTCCTTTACCCGAATCAGTTACTAAAAGCAGTGAGGCGGAACAGTGTAAACAGGAACAGCCATTCTCTAGATTGCCTCATAGGGAGAGATAGGGGGACTAAATAGAACAATGAAAGGCTGATTACTTCAAAGGCCCAAATAAATGTGCACATTTCTGAGCAGGAACCTGCGTGCTCTCTGCGATTTGTACCTACGGCAAAATGCAAGAACACAAGCCGATGCTGTTTCTGTTCTTTACAGCGGAACAAAATATGACGTACGCTGCCTGCATTGAAAGATCCAACGCCAACTTCATAGTGCAACATATTTTCTAATAAAGCAATGTTTTACTAATGAGCATTTTAACTGGCACAGCAGGCGCTTTGCAGTCTGTGTGATAGAACGTTTGATAATGGCCTATAATAATCAATGCAAATTTGACGTTACTGGGAGGTAAAAAGGAGTAATGCTCTGCAGTGGTTGGAGAACACACCATTAGATTTAGGCTAAAACAAACTAGTAGATTTATATGGAACACTTAGCTTTTTGTGGCAGATGTAGTTTCCTATGGAAAGAGCGAGTCCTTACCATCATTTTTTAGGATTTGAGGTTCTTAATGATTTAAAAATGAAATCATGTCATTTAAAGAGGACCAAAACCCACGCCCCAATGGCCATGAAATCTATGAGATTCCAGGGCCACTGGATTCCCTCCCCCCAGGGCATCCAGAATTGGGGTGCCCCACTGTGTGAAACCCCCTAGGTCACCCGGAAACTCACCTTATTTCCCGGTTCAACAGCGCATGTGCGAGCTGCAGCCACTTCCCCGCTATCTCTTTAGCAGGATGCATGTCTGTACCTGGCATTTGTGAATGGCCAGTGCGGGCACACTCCCTGTTAGAGGGTAGCAGGGGATGCGGCCGCCAGCGTGCTCGGATCCGCTCGCCTTAGATGAGCTCTTAGACGGGGGGGCAGGAGTGCATCCGAGCATGCTGATTGATTCAGAGGGCTGCACATGCGCCGTAGGACTGGGAAAGGATGAGTGAAGTCAGGCAACCAGGGGGTTTCAGACAGAAGGGCATCCCTGATCGGGGTGCTCTGGGTCAAAATCCTGTCTTTTGGTCCACTTTAACAGTCCAAACATTGTATTGTTAATATGATTGACTGGGTGTTAGGTAGGGGGCTCAATAATATAGTATAGTATAACACCTTCCCCTGTGGTCACTCCTTACCAAGCCCTAGAAAGCCTGAAAAATAGCCACATTACTCACCAGGTATGCATTCCTCCTCCACTCTAGGGGACCAATCTCCTGGTGCTCTGCAGGTATTATAGGGCTTATATGGGTGATTGCGTGTTAGGTAAGGACACAAGATGCTGGATGCACCTCTTGCTCTGCCTACACAGCCAGCAACAGCAATATAAATGCATGCTACTGTTACATGTGCTGCTGACAGTGGACTGAAATAAACAGACAGGTCTAGAGAGAGGCCACTGCCTGCCAACAGGAATGGAATGAAACAATATCTCAGCTCTTACCAGAAGAATAGAACTGAAATAGAGGTTAAACTCCAAATACCACACTGTGGAGCAAGCAAATCAGCATGGTAAATAGGGTAAGCATGCATTGATTTTACATTTGTCAGACAGATAGCCTTTAAATCAAAGGAAGCTAAAAGGTGATTAGAAGGCACTATTCCTGCCAGGTAAAACTCAATTTTCAACATCTTGAATTGACTTAAAGTGGACCAACTCCCTCTCATGATCAGCCTTGGAATCTATAAGATTCCCGGACCGATCTGACCCCTGACTGACCGATCGGGGGTGCCCCGCTGTGTGAAGCTCCCCCCAGAAACCCCTAAATCCCTACCTTATCCACGATCCAGCGGCGCCCGCCGCCGCCTCCCGCGCGTCCCTGTAGCAGGACGCGCACCCGCGCCGGCCGTTTGTGAATGGCCGGCGCGGGCGCGTGCCCTGTAAGAGTGACTCACGGGAGGGGACGGCGGGCGCGCTCTCTTGTCCGTCGCTGCCTCCCGCTTGTCCGACGGCGGGGATTGGCAGCTGCGGTCACTTGGGAGCGAGGAGAGGTGAGTTTTTCGGGGCTTTCTGGGGGGTTTCACACAGCGGGGGCCCCCCCATCGGGGTGCCCCGCCGAAGTGGACCAAAACCCAGGATAGTCAAAATCCTGGGTGTTGGTCCACTTTAAATTCATAGACTAGTGGAGAAGCCTCTCTCTATAAAACTCTACAACTCTGCCCCACTACAGCATTGATCCCTCTACCTCCTATGAAAAGGGCAGGTTGATTCATTACTAGCGGCAGGTAGCGACAGATGAGTGTCTGTAGCAGGCATTTCAGAGCGCCCGCTAGTAGCTGTGCTCGGCCGTGGTTCGCTAGTTCAGAGCTCCTCAGTCGCTGTGCAGCATTGATGAATACGTTGTGGGGGGTCGCTAAATGAGCAGTACAGCGCTATATGGGAGCGAATGGTAGCGACTGGTCAGTGCGACAGACTCACACCATATTCATCAAAAAAACAGCCTCACACACCGCCGGCGCTCAAAAATGCTTCGCTGTAGCCCAGAGCGCCGGAGGCTGTGTGATTAAAGGCTGTTTTTGAACATGTATTCACCAGTAACAAAGCGAAAACATATGGAATTACATTGTTATAACATTGTGACATGAACACATTAATGCCAGACCTGTAATGTCATTTCAGCATAAATATATAAAAAATGGAAAAAGTTTTCAAAAATGGCTTTTTCTAGGCCAGGAGAGGTCACAACATTATTTGAAAGTAAAAAAAAAAATAATAAAACCCCCCTGTTTAACGAGAAGTAAAAGAACTTCCATTGAAATCTATGGGAGAGCGCCTGGTAGCGAGAGGTAAGACGTGGTGCCCTGAAAGTTTGAATGCCGGCGCTGTACGCTGAGGATAATCATGAATTGTACGCTACATGGCGTTATCTCAGTCGCTCAACAGAATCGGCTTCATAAATGTGTAATTGCGTGCCGTGTCCGGCGTTCACCTGACACTACCTGTCGCTACCTGTCCTTTACAAGGCACTACCTGGCGCTATCCCTTCATGAATAAGGCCCTAGATGTTTCCACTAGTGTTCAGTTAATACACAGGACAATGCACTCCCCTGCCAGGTCCCCTCCCCCCAACTTGATCCAGCCACTAGGAAACATACTCCCTTGAAGAAACCCCTCTGCCCTTCGTTAGCTCTTATTTCAGATGAGCCATTCGGTATGTAACAGCTTCCAAGCGCTGATAGCAACTCAGCCGGCCTGTGAGAAGGTTTAGGTGAGCTTTCCTTTCTTCTGGCCCACAGATGGCCTATAAGCCGTCTTTACACAAACTATTTGAGTAATAGCTGATCAGCTGGAAAACATTTACCTGGTTGTCAATATTACCTTTAAAGTGCCTCCATTGGACTAAGCACTGAGCTGCCTGGGAAAATACACACCAAACACTTAGCATATAGATCAATTCTAAACTCATTCACACATTGTATTAAAGCGGACCTTAAGCATTATTCAATGAAAATCCCAAACCCTTAAAAACTATTCCCCAGCATCTAAAATTAATATATTTTACATTTTTAGTCACTTTTTATTCTTTCCCTCACTGGGCTGCAACTCTGTTCAGGACCCTAGGATATGGGCGCTGCGATCTTGCCTCAGTACAGGGGGGTGGGTTATAGCTGTGCTTTGCACAGACAGAGCAGAGCTGGGTTCAGCGAAAGGACAGCAATTCCAGAATGCAGAGCGGCACAGTCAGAAGACACTTTCTGTTTGCAAGCAGCCTGAGACTCCATGGGCCGCCATTTTGGATGTTGCATCGACATGCAAGAGCAGGACTATATTAGAGGCACTTAATGGAGTGTCTCTAAAACAACTTGTGACATTGCCAACTAGAGGAGATAACATTCTGGACTTAGTTCTGACCAATGGGGATCTGGTGTCCGAGGTCAGGGTTGAAGAAAATCTGGGTTCCAGTGACCATCAATGCTTATGGTTCAGAATAAAAACAGACATTGTGCAATCACACACCAGAACCAAAGTGCTAGACTTTAGGAAGACAAACTTCAAGGAAATGGCGGAGTATGTAGAAAGAAAATTAGGTGAGTGGAGCAAAGTAGCAGAAGTGAGTGCCCAGTGGTCACTGTTAAAAATGGCCATCTTAAAGGCAACTAAGCAATATGTGAAACAAACTAGCAAGAATAAAAGGAAGAAGAAACCATTATGGTTTACTAGGGAAGTCAGCACTATCATAAAAGATAAGAAGTCTGCCTATAAGAAGTATAAAGTAAGTGGAAGTGTAGCTGACAGAGAGGCGTATAAAATTAAACAGAGGGAAGCAAAACTAATTATAAGGACTGCTAAAGGGCAAAGGAGGAAGAAATGGCCAAATCTATGAAGAGGGGAGATAAAACCCTTTTCCGATATATTGGTGACAGAAAGAACAAAAACAATGCAGTCTCAAAAACTAGAAATAGGGAAAATAAATATATTGACGGAGATAAGGCTGTGGCTGACCATCTGAATAGCTACTTTTGTTCGGTATTTTCAGATAGTAGCAGGCATAGCCATAGCACAGCATCCCGCTGGGAGGGCACAGCTCCAGAGTTTCTGGAGGCTGATGTCCTATCCGAGCTGGCACATCTAAAGGTAAGTAAGGCAATGGGTCCAGATGGAATCCACCCCAGAGTTCTAAGGGAACTTAGGTTTGTGATTGCAGCCCCTCTGACTGATTTACTTAACCATTCCCTTTCAACTGGTGAGGTTCCAGATGATTGGAGAATGGCCAATGTCGTACCAATCCATAAAAAGGGGAGTAGAGAAGAAGCCAGTAATTACAGGCCAGTTAGTTTAACATCTATAGTGGTCAAATGAATGGAAACACTCTTAAAAAAACAGATAATTTCCCATCTAAAAATTAATGACCTATTGGACCCAAAACAGCACGGCTTTACTGAGGGCAGATCATGTCAGACCAATCTTATTGATTTCTTTGACAATGTCACTAAAGTGTTAGATGAAGGTGGTGCTGTGGATATCGCCTATCTGGATTTTAGCAAAGCCTTTGACACTGTACCACATAAGGAGCTCATAGATAAATTATTGAAGGTAGGACTCAATCCCTGGATAGTTCAGTGGATTTCCAGTTGGCTGAGGGATCGGTATCAGAGCGTTGTTGTAAATGGTGTGCAATCTGAACAAAGGCGAGTTACAAGTGGTGTGCCGCAAGGCTCTGTCCTGGGCCCCATTCTTTTTAATATATTTGTAAGTGACATAGGAGAAGGCTTGGTAGGAAAAGTTTGTCTGTTTGCTGATGATACAAAGGTTAGTAATAGGGTGGATATTCCGGGAGGTGTCTGCAACATGGAAAATGATTTAGCTTTACTGGATAGATGGTCAAAACTGTGGAAACTAGAGTTTAATGTCTCTAAATGTAAAATCCTGCACTTGGGTAGAAGGAATCCCTGCTCTGAGTACCGTATGGGCAGCACTGTGTTAGCCAGGACCTCGGAGGAGAGAGATTTAGGGGTACTGATTAATGATAGCTGCAAGATGAGTGGACAGTGTAGCCAGGCAGTGGGAAAAGCAAGCAGGATGCTCAGCTGCATAGCTCGAGGCATCACCAGTAGGAAGAGGGAGGTTGTGATGCTGCTGTATAGAGCCCTGGTAAGGCCACAGCTAGAATACTGTGTGCAGTTCTGGAGACCTTACCTGCAAAAAGACATTATTCAAATAGAACGTGTCCAAAGGCCGGCAACAAAAATGGTGGAAGGACTTAAACTTAAAACTTATCAGGAGAGACTTAAAGAACTTAATTTGTACAGTCTGGAGGAAAGAAGGGAGAGAGGGGACATGATTGAGACCTTTAAATATGTGAAAGGATTGAATAAGGTTCAGGAGGGAAGTGTTTTTAAGAAGAAACTTAATGATAGAACAAGGGGGCACAACCTGAAGCTAGTCGGGGGGAAGATCAGGAGCAATGTTAGAAAATATTATTTTACAGAAAGAGTAGTAGGTGCTTGGAACAAACTTCCAGCAGAGGTAGTTGATAAATCAACTGTCACTGAATTTAAACATGCCTGGGATAAGCACACATCTATCCTAAGATAAAGAGTACATACAGTGTACACATAAGGGCAGACTAGATGGACCGTATGGTCTCCTTCTGCCGTCAACCTTCTATGTTTCTGTGTTTCTATGTTTGTTCCCTCCCCTTCCCTTCATTCTGGTGATCCTAGGCTTCTCAGACCCAGAACAATAGGGGGGACTCCTTTTCTGCTTGTACATTTTTGTTTAGATATGTTGGGCTGTGGCCGATTAAATTTAATCTTTCCAACAACATGGTGGTCCGGACTTGTTATTTTGGTGGGGGAGGGGTATGACGCAGGGCATTTGGAACGCTAGCCCAGTCATGCATCAGGTAAGCTGCCTGACAAAAGATATAACATGTTGACTAGAGCTTATTTATGCTCCCCATGGGTATATTTGCTAATATATGGAAAATAGCTCTACCTCTTTTAAAAAACTCTGCACCTGATGGGGGACTGGAAGTTGCAGCACCCACTGCAGTGATCTCCCTTCCACCAATAGGTGCAGAAAACTGTAGTATCTGTCAGAGGCCTAGCAGGGACTCCATGGGTGTCACTTACTGCAAGGCTGGGAGCAGCTGCAAGGGATACGTTTCTCTCAGCTTTAGCAAGGATTTGAGGTAGCTCTCGAAATACAGTTTTGTTAAAGGGTCAGAGGGAATTTTTGCTGTGACTTTAGAATGTAGAATGTGACTTCTGCTCTGATTGGGTGACAGACTGCAGTACACACAGTTGACAGTTAGCAGTGGTTTGAGTAAAAGTTTTCATCCAGGAAATGTAGGTTTACCTTACTTTCACTAAAGAAAATGCACTATTTATCAAGAGGAATAAGCATATTTCAGCATCTTCTGATCAGAGAATATGCAGCTCTGTCACAAATATAACTGTGTTGTAATATTAAGTTGTACAGAGGAGCCACAAGAGCTATGTAGATAGACATCTGTTGCATTAGCGTCAACTATTATGGGGTGACCTGATTTATCAAGCACTACCTGCCACTATTTACCACAAGCACCACCTGCCACTATTTACCACAAGCACCACCTGCCACTATTTACCACAAGCACTACCTGCCACTATTTACCACAAGCACTACCTGCCACTATTTACCACAAGCACTACCTGCCACTATTTACCACAAGCACTACCTGCCACTATTTACCACAAGCACCACCTGCCACTATTTACCACAAGCACTACCTGCCACTGTTTACCACAAGCACTACCTGCCACTATTTACCACAAGCACTACCTGCCACTATTTACCACAAGCACTACCTGCCACTATTTACCACAAGCACTACCTGCCACTATTTACCACAAGCACTACCTGCCACTATTTACCACAAGCACTACCTGCCACTATTTACCACAAGCACTACCTGCTACTATTTACCACAAGCACTACCTGCCACTATTTACCACAAGCACTACCTGCCACTATTTACCACAAGCACTACCTGCCACTATTTACCACAAGCACTACCTGCCACTATTTACCACATTGGTGCAAATTACAGCAGTGCAATTTGTTTTTCTTACACTGGTGCAGGTTGCTGCAGCAACATACAGAAAAAAATTATAAATTATATTTTGCACTACTCTAATTTGCACCAATGCAACATAGTCTGGCAGAGAGTGCATGGGAAAACAGACGCTTTAGAGTCACTGCATCTAAACCTTCGCTGAAAAGGGGAGGAATCTATAAACGGGACCCTCAGCATAATTTAATGAAACACCCAAACACTTAAAAAAATTATTTCCCAGCATCTAAAATGAATATATTTTACGTTTTTAGTCACTAATTTTGTATTCTTTGCCCTCTAGGCTGAAACTCTGTTCAGGACTCTAGGATACAATCACCACCATCTTGCCTCAGAAGCATCAAATGCTGAGGAGAGGAGGAGGGGGCAAAAGTTCAGGGGGTGGGTTATAGCTGTGCTTTGCACAGACAAAGCAGAGCTGGGGTCAGGAAAAGGACAGCAATTCTAGATTGCAGAGCAGCGCCACTTCCTGGTTGCAGGCAGCCTGAGACTCCATGAGCCGCCATCTTGGATGTTTAATAGCTCATAACATGCAGTAGATGCAGGTAGGATGATTTTTAATGTGAGCAATCTGTATGTACAGGGTGGGGGAAACATATAATATAGGCTCTTATTCAGGGTGAAGGTACAGTTTAACCTCCTTAGTGGTGATCCCGAGTGTGACTCGGGGTTAATTTGCGCTGTAAGTGGCGGTAACCCCGAGTCACGCTCGGGATCGATTTGGGAGCAAGAGCGGGTGGCGCAGTCTCCTTACCTTCTCCCTGCGATCCAGCGATGTCCCCGCTGCGATCGCAGGTGAGAGCCGCGGCTGCGGCGTCCGTCTCACTTCCTGGTTCCATCTCTGTGAGCCGCAGAGGCTCATGGGGGCGGAGCCGTGCGTCAGAGACAAATGTAATGGTAACGCTTTCGTTACCATTACATTTGCCTCTATCATAACGCCAGGGGGGTTAAGAAGTAAAGGCAGTGATGGTCAAAACCTGCCCTGGTCATAGAGTCTAAAAGATTCAGGATGCCCCAATGTGTGAGACTTCTGGCATTGTCTGCATTATTCACCTTTCCTCGAGCTCTTGTGGCCGCATCCCCGGCTTTCATGTAGCCGAGGCTCCCTTCAGCACTAGAGGGAAGCCAGGAATGTGGCTTGTTATGTCTTTCAGCAGATCTGAGATCAGCCAATCGGCCAATAAGATCACCCAATACCGATTTGGGAATCCCCACTGTGTAAAACCCCCAAGATCATCCCTAAAACTTGCCTTATGCACTTTCCCACAGTGCTCTGAACCAATCAAAGCTGTGTGCCAACCTGATTTGGATGGCCCGCAGCTTAAAACCCCCCTAACCTCGTCATATACACAGGAAATCTCTCATGCCTGGCTGCTCTTGTCCTACTGCCATGGAGGCTGAACCTACAATTAACCGCTACTAAGAGAGATAGATAAGGCTGCATCACACCATAGAAAATAAGGATAATATTTTGTCTCGCCATCTTAAAATCAATATTTTAATGAATACCCCATAGGGGACTATTTAATGCCAGTTTGTACAAACATAATTGAAAAAAAAATGATACACACAGGCACATGGATGTTTTCAGTTTTTTATGTTACCTTGAAGCAGCTCTCAAAATACAGTTTTGTTAAGGGTCATATGGGATTTCTGCTGTGACTTTAGAATGTAGACTGCGAGGTCTGCTCTGATTGGGTGACAGACTGCAGTACACACAGTTGACAGTTAGCAGTGGTTTGAGTAAAAGTTTTCTTACAGGAAATGTAGGTTTACCTTACTTTCACTAAAGAAAATGAATCAGCACTATTTATCAAGCGGAATAAGCATATTTCAGTATCGTCTGATAGGAATCAGAGAATATGCAGCTCTGTCACAAATATAGTTGTGTTGTAATATTGAGTTGTACAGAGGAGCCACAAGAGCTATGTAGATAGACATCTGTTAGCATTAGTGTCAACTACTATGGGGTGGGCTGATTTATCAAGCACTACCTGCCACTATTTACCACAAGCACTACCTGCCACTATTTACCACAAGCACTACCTGCCACTATTTACCACAAGCACTACCTGCCACTATTTACCACAAGCACTACCTGCCACTATTTACCACAAGCACTACCTGCCACTATTTACCACAAGCACTACCTGCCACTATTTACCACAAGCACTACCTGCCACTATTTACCACCTCTGTGCAAGAAAGAGCGTTTTTTTTACCCAGTGCACATTCAGAGCAGAGTAGCTGCTCATACGCTTATGTTGCTGGATGGGTCTGAGCTGACCATTTCTTGTGCTGCACAGAGGAAGATTCAGAAGGAGGAGCTGTGTCTCAGGAATTCCTCTCTCACAGTCAGAACTGCTAATGATGCACACTGAGCCTAGGAGGGGGAGCTTCAGGGAACCTTCTATCTGTCCACACACAGCACAGCCATTATGGAACTCTCCTGCCACCCAACACCAAAGACCATGTCCCGAAACAATTACATGGCTTGGGCTACCTCTCACTCCCTCCCGACTCCTTGCACAATAAACATGATCTGAAAAGTGAACCAAAAATCTCGGTACTTCAGAACTCGAAAAAAGAGAATATATTGCCTCCATCGTGTTACCACTTCTCACTAGCCCCTGCCAGGCTCCCCACCATTAGAAACTTAGAAGACAGGTACCATTCAGACTGTCCGAAACAGGAAGTCAGTAGATTTCCGAGAATAGGAGAATCTGCCTATCCTCTCCTTTACCTCAATCTGAGCCTTAATCCAGGGCTAGTTAAAAGTTTAAAGGCTTTTGGTCTGTTTTAAATAGGAAAAACAATAAAGGACCAAGATATAGTACTAAACGACTATCATTCCATTCTTATTATATTGTGAAAAAATGCTACAGATAAACAAATCCAAATAAATATTCTATATAGCAAAAGGAGGAGTTACTTATACATTCTGCATCAAAATATTTCTTTTTTTAATATACAAAAGGAGAACTTGGCATGATAGGTTGTGAATTAACAATTCTGTTTTTAAGGGGGAGGTTTGGTCAACTCCTACTAACTCCTCCAACAGCCTGTCCCCATGTGCTAGCCTGTGCGGAAATAACAGCTTATTGCTTTTACAATCTTCCTGATGTGTGTAGATGCTTTCACCCACCATGCAGTGCATTGGATAGATAGTAGAGTAGTTAGTGCTAGTATTTGTATGGCTCAGGAGACAGAGGCACTGGAATATAGCTGATCTCCCCTAGACAAGTGGAGTGGTATGTTAAAAATTTGACAACCTAGGATTTATCTCCGCCAAGATCAGGAAACCACAAGCTTAGTGGGATTTTTTTCAGTAACCCCTCCTCTTACTATCCAGCATGTTTATATGGATGTTTAATACTGAGTGATTTCGCAATACAGCTCCTTTATAGTTCACTAGTGCTCATTGAAAACGCAGAATTTCTACAAGCAGAAGAACATCGTAAAACGGAACAAATAATGTGACATCACTAGCGACTGCCGATGCTGAATATGCTAATTTACTTAAAATGGTACTTTAGATATTTTTTATGATCATTCTCCTAAATGGCTGTTTGAATGCTAACAACCACCTTGGAAAATGTCTAATTTAGAAAGCTGATTAAATTACGACAATGCGGATGTCCATTCAGAAGAGGCCGCTGAGAACATGAACTCCTTTGAATCATAATTTACATCAAGATGTAGAGAAGATGCTATATTACCCCAAATATCACAGACCCACTCAGAGGAACCGCAGAAGTTTACAGAGCTGCTTATTGTTATTTATAATATGTGTCTATAGAAAACAAATACGGCAATGCCATGGGAAGCATGCGTTCTCGGGATTGAATTATTCTTCATTTTGAAAGCAATATGATTCACAGTACACTATGCGAACAGATCAGCGCCCTGGTAATTCAGAAATACAACAAAGAGCCACTGTTTATGCATAAATACTTCCACGGCACAATGAAAGGCTTCTTAGACAAACAATATTATGAATCATTTAATATCAATGACATGATAAGAGGAGCTAGTATGTAAAGTTAAATAAAAAAATGGCTGCGTCTTAAATATCACTCTGTGCGAGAATATAGTGATAAGAGAGGGAAAAATCAACATAAATATTTAACTATTTGAAACTGTACGGTAGAATGGCCATAGGCTCCCCTAGAGCAGCAGGCAAGGAACTTAGGGCTGAAACGCGTCTGCCTTTAGTATTATGATCTTACATGAGTGCTGAGAAAGGCTGTGAATGCTGACTAAGCTCTGAATGCAATAATGAGCTTCTTCCATGACTCAAGGCCCCCCACTAACTTCTCCCTGGTCCAGTTGTATCACCTTTACATATGACTTTTTATTTGCAACCTGTAAGTAAAACTTTTTCCTGTTTAAATGGAAATATTTAAATAAGATATAAATCTCCAACATTTTTGGTCCAGGTCCGTGCCACATTGAAGTGGACCAAAGCCCATGGAGATTGTCTCTAGAATCTATAAGATTCCAAGGATGATTGATTCCCTCCCTCAGGGCATCCAGAATCGGGATGCCCCACTGTGTGAAACCCCCCCAGATCGCCATAAACTCACCTTTTTTCCCAGTCTAATGGCGCATGCGTGAGCAGTGGCCGCATCCCTGCCATCCCTCTATCAGGGAGTGTCCATGCGCCAGGCATTTGTGAATGGCCAGCGCGGGCATGCTCCCTGTTAGAGAGTGGTGGGGGATATGGCCGTCAGTGCGCTTGGATCTGCTTGTATTAGACGAGCTCCTCGACGAAGGGGCTTGAACGGATCCAAGCGTGCTGATTGGACGATGCAGGTCTTAGGACTGGAAAGAGGTGAAAGAGGTGTGAAACCTGGAGTTTCACACAGCGGGACACCCCCTGATCAGGGTGCCCCGGGGGCATGGACCAAAACCCAGGATAGTCCATTTTAAGCCACCCCCTCCCGCTGTGCATAAGCCCGAAAATGAAGACATACTTCACATTTTCTTGCAGAGCTCTGTCTGATGGGGCACCAGGTAACAGAAGTACAAACATGCAGTAGATGCTCCTCCACCAATAGAGGGCATGCAGCACTGCAGTGCTACCAGTGCACCAGGTTCTTTGAGCCACATTAAACTGACAATATTTAAAGGGATTTTCAGGCAAAAGGTTTAAAAAAATAAACAACAGCTTACCTTGCCAAGCATTCATCCAGTTTTGTGCCTGCTTTTAGCTCGATGTTCGGAAATAGCTCTCCTCATCTGTCCCTCCAGCATCGCTCTGCCAATGTGAGCCACCAGTACTAGCTTGAGGAGCTAGTCCAGACCACGCCCCCCTGTTATGATGGCTTATATGGCATTCTAAGAGCTGCCATTCAAGGCCAGCTAACTCCTCCCTCCCTCTTCCCCACCCAGCCTCCTCCTAGCAAGCACTCTCACTCCCAGCCCCGCCCCACCCATTATGCTGATTATTATGCAGAATCACATCTCCAAGGACCACGCCCACATGCTAAACCCTGATATCTCAGATTTCTTCTTAAATTTAGAAACGTAAAACAGTTTAGGACAAGGCCAAAAGTAGCCCGACACAATGATCTAACAATTAGCCATGCCTGAAATACCATTTTAAGACTGAAGTGCATGGGGCGATGTGTTCTGGCTGCTGCAACCTAGGGGCCCCTCTGAGTTACAGTGACCTGAAGGCTTCCCTTAATACATGTAACATCAACCCCAGCCAGTGCCTTCTCTTGCTGCTGACTATGGCAATTAGTGATCTGTCTGTGCTGTAGTTACAGACCTTGAGAATGCACAGAGAGCCAGCTTAGAGAATAAGATGTGCATTTCTAGGAGGAAATACAAATTGCTTGGAAAGAGCTGTGGACATGGGTGTGCCTGTGCTTGCCTGAACCTGAAGGTGATTGCATATGTGCATCTTTGGGTAAGTGCGTATGCACATCAGGGTGCTTTTCAGCAATGGACAATCTGCCCTGAGGAAGTGACGGGGAACCGCCACGAAACTCATGGGCCAGTAGGGGGTGTCTGCTGCCGGATCATGTAAGAAGTCCACCATATTGTTTAACTTCTCTTCCCTCTCATCTCCTTCAAGTTTTGCACATCTAATTAATTGATTGGGAAATTGATGCACTTTACATATTTACTAGTGATTTATTTATTCATTGATTTATGGTACATGCACTTTATTGTCTATGAGGGACTAGATGTGGATAGAGGGAATAGATGGTTACTATAGAAACAATTTATAATGGGCTATGGGAGTACATTGGGAAGCGCTCCCCTACCTCTGTGTCATTTTGTCATATATGTCTTTTAAAAGGTTCTCAACGTTGTTTGTGTGTATTGTCTGCCTTGGTCAATAAGGTTTTGTAACTATTTACATCTTGTATTTACTGGTGGTGCAGTCTTGTTTACTGTTTTTTGGGTGGTTCTTTGGGCACCCCCTATATATTTGACTTGTTGCAGTATGAAATATAGTAGAAATCTTTTATTAGACTTTCTTCTCAGTTGCTGCCTCAGCCCTCCATTACCGCGGTCATGTTCTTCCTGAGCCTAGGCTGTGAGCCAGTATGTAAATAAGCTGTCATGTGACAGCTTATGTCATTCATCTGCGCCGCAGAGGATGAGGGGAATGCGCCGCACAGCACACTCTGCATAAGCGAACAGGCAGAGGACCTGCTGTTCTAGCCGGTTCTTTGATTATAACTACTGGATTGCAAGAACCGGTGCAAACTTACTGAATCCCACCCTTGCCTATACCAGCTCAAGGCGGCACCAGTAAGCCACCTGTCATCACTGGCAGGTAACTTGCCATCTGCCAATTATCTGCACTCCCTTCTGGGCAATGACGTGAGGAAGTGCCTGGTTCCCCTCCACATGGATCCTGTGTTCTTCCAGGGGTGTCCCAAGTGCATTGTTTGTGATTTTCACACATTGTTTACTTTTATGTGATATGATAAGTGAGAATAGGTAAAAAAAAAAAAAAATTCACAAAAACTTGCAAAAAAGAAAAATCTGATTTTTTTCTCAAACAACAAAATCAAGCAACACAAATAGAACATTTAACAGCAAAGCAATACAAAATGAATATTTGTCATCTTTGTACAAATGTATTGCTTTTTATGAATCTTGCTTTCCCCCCTCTGAGAATGCTTTAGCCCGCCTAATAGATGATATATGAGTTGTTCAGTCTGCTATTCACTGACTGACGTTCTGGCACAGTAGCTCATTGGTGTGCAAATAATTTCTGGTTCATGTAGCAGTAAAAGGGCTTAAGGCCTTCACCTTTAACTTTTCTAAGCAGCGCTCTTTAAGGGCATTGCACCATTAATGAATGCTTTATTGTGAACAGACACCAATACCGAGAGGACTTTGCTACTCAATGTCCATACAGAACACAGAAGCCTTTTCTCTTACATCATGCAGTATCAATGAGTAATAAGATAAGAGATGTTCACAAGTATAATGTTTTTCTTCTATTTTTCAAAGAAAGCTATGTAGCTTTAATAAAATCTATTGTTAGTTGAAGTATAACACTTGATAATACCTACATACTGACATTCATAATAGGAAAGGAAAGTGCTTATTTCCAGTACTGTACTGTGCTATATAAGGCTCTAATAGGTCTGTTGAACAGAATGTGTCCAACGTGTTCAGGGTCATGTGTCCTTCTCCTGAGATGCAAATAAAGAAAGTGGAGAAGGGGAGCTTTGGACCAGAAAGCGTGTAACAAGTATATGTAATAAGTGTATTAGTACACATAGGGCCTGATGTATGGCATTCCCAGGTTTTCTCTAGTTCGTCCTACCTTCCGTGTGCCGTGTGCGATGTAACTACGGAACATAGCAGTGAAAGATATCATTATTACGGTCAACGTAGGGAGAACGTACTATTTGCTGCCATTTTGCTGGGGCTCGCTGCACATAGTCTAGATGGAAAAGTGGTATTTATATTTGGCTTAAACCGGACCTTCACCATGATTTAATGAAAAGCCCAAACTCTTAAAAAACAATTCCTCAGCATCTAAAATTAATATATTTTACATGTTTAGTCACTAATTTATTATACTTTCCCCCACTGGGCTGCAACTCTGTTCGGGAATTTAGGATACGGGCGCCGCCATCTTGACTCAGAAGCATCACACTTACTGAGGAGAGGAGAGTGGGATAAGGTACAGGGGGCGGGTTATAGCTGTGCTTTGCTCAGACAGAGCAGAGCTGGGGTCAGGGAAAGGTCAGCAGTCCCAGAATGCAGAGCAGCCCAGTCACTTCCTGTTTGCAGGCACTTCCTGTTTGCAGGCTGCCTGCAAAAATGGCAGCTTCCATAAGCCGCCATCTTGGATGTTTAAAGGCTTATAAAATGCAGTAGATGCAGGTAGGATGATTTTTAATGTGAGCAATCTGTATGTACAGGGTGTGGGAAACATATAAGATAGACTCTTATTTAGAGTGAAGGTCCGCTTTAAGCTGGCAAACTGCTGCGGGAGACTTAGGGGTTTATTCATCATCATTTATTCATCAAGGGATAACGGCAGGTGGTGCCTTGTAAGCGGCAGGCAGCATTTGGTGAACGCTGGGCGCTGTACGCAAAACCACATTTATGAAGGTGATTCTGGTGAGCGACTCTAACACTGCCATGTAGCGTCCGATTCAACATTACAGGTGGCTCAGCGTATAGTATTACCTGTCGCAACCTGTCGCTCTCCCATACATTTCAATGGACATTCCTTTTCTTAGGTTTAAACAGGGTTTTTTTTTCTCTCTCCTGGCCTAGAAAGAGTATTTTTAGAATTTTTTTTTTGTTTTTTTACATTTTTTATGCAGAATTGTCATTACAGGTGTGGCATTAAAGTATTAATGTCACAATGTTACAGCAATGTAATTCCCGTGTTTTCGCTGTTACTGGTGCTCTGTTCTATAGCGACCAGATCCAGAGCACCGACGCTGTGTGTTTTTTTGTTGAATATGGTGTGAGTCGCTGAGAGCAGTCGCAAGGAGCTGGCGCTACCTTTCGCTTGCTGCAACGCTGTACTGGTGTTAGAACACCAAACATACATCTCATTCATCAATGCCGGCCAGGTTACTACAGCGAATGAGACGCTCTTTAGCAGCGCCCGATAGCCGATAACAGCGTCTACTAGCGGTCCCTCTTAGCGCCTAGGAGCCTGCCCGTTTTGAAATTGAAAGAAATCTGAAAACACACTGTTACAGATAACATCTGCATGGTATGGGTCTCATAATATCCGGGTGTCCATGTGTGGTGTCTCAGGAGTGTCTTGGCTGTTTAAAAAGCTTTATGTGAGTTTAACAAATGGGAAAAGTAATTTGAAAATTGAAGTTTAAGTTCAAAACATCTGGTATCAATGCAAGATCCATCTAAAGAGACAATCTTTGCAGAACAACAATTGATTCTAATGGTGTTCGCTGGAAAAATCTGGCGTACAGCTGAAATTCCTCGCTAATGGTTAATACAGCAAACACAGACGTAGTTGGGCGAACATGGCACACCTTGGCAAATGCGAAAAAGATGGCGAATATCAGACAAATACAGGATAAGCATCTAGTAAATCAGCCCATATTATAGTCAATGTCTTATTAAGCATTGATAAGGATTTGATTGATTGATCAGGATCATTGATCAGCATCAGAATTAAAGTTAAAGTAAACAGGACACTGGGAATACATCTTCACTCATTTTATAAAGAAATAGCGTTGATCGCAGCTGATCACATCTTGGGGCATTCTAATTGCTGTGTTGCCTGCACATACTCCCCCCTGCAAGTCCCTTTTTGGGTACTACACACCTACCTTCTCTTTGCTTCCTTGGACAAACCAGGCCCAGGAACAGCAGCGGTGAATCACTTCACTGTGCAGATGGAGTTCTCTTCTGGGTTTTTCTGTAGCTGTGCAAAACCCATCATGGAGGGTAAGAAAGCATGGTGGGGGTGCCCCCTGCTCTGCATTCTACACCAGGGGTGAATCAAAGCTTGTAAGGCAAACCTTTACCTGGCAAGCATCAGTTTTCTGATGCCCTAGGTGTTAAAACTCCCAGGCCCTGCTGTTTACTCACCTTGTTCTAAGATCCCATGACGCTGGGCTGTTCTGAAAGAATTGACATCATAGAAAAAACCAAGGCCCATCCAAATGAATGATATATGGGGCTCCCTCATTTGTGCTTCATTGTAATTGGCCCCTAAATGAGGACTACACTTTTCCAACTCTACACCTTTACATCAAAAATTCAAGTTTAATATATCATGGCTTTCCTAATAGGTTCGATGTGATAATTCCATTTTTAATGTAAAGGTATAAAGTTTGAGAAGTCTCTAAGATGCCCAAAATATCACCCATGAGACAGTCCCATTTTAAAGCAGAACAAATCCAATCAGTGCTTGGCCTGGAATATAAAAGATTCCAGGGCTGGACACTGCTTTTTCCCTGGTGCACCCTGAATCAGGATGCCCCACTTTGTGAAACCCTCAGGGCACAGATAATAATTCAACCTCTTAGCAAACGGCTCTGATTGTTTACCCCTGCATCCCCCGCTGCGTGTACCCCGGTACACATGCCTCCGTGGACGCAGCAGCATTGAAGGCAGTGAAGGAAATCAGAGCCCTTTGCCGAGACATGGCAAAGGACTCTGATTGGATGAGAGTCTGCACATGCGACGTTGGACTGAGAAGAGTTTTACTGGGCAAACTGATTCAGGATACCCCGGGGAATGGAACAAAACCCAGGAAAGTCAAATTCCAGGTTTTTTTTCCACTTTAAGAACTAAATGCATCACCAACAGGGAAGCCCCATATATTATTAGCCTGGATGGATTTTTGTTAGAACAATTCCTGGTAATTTTTTGGTTTCAATATATGTTATTTATGGGAACAAATTATTTTGAATTAATAAATTATGGATAGAATTAGATACTTGGAAGTCTAAATTTTTGAATAAGAGTATGCTTAATATAAAGGGTTATTGTATGGTACTGTAGATAGTCTCATCAAATTTAGTATTATTTTTCCACTCGTTTCCCCTTTTTTAACGACGGGAACATGTATTAAGGAAAGGAACGATAGGAACATTAGGAAGATTGTCATGCCTGTATCAAGAATACTATCATTAGAGGGTGGGTATCGTGGGGGTTGGATGTTGGAACGCCATATGCAAATTGAATAAGCTGCTCCCATTTTATCTCTTGCATTGTATGTCCCAAGTGGGGCTCTCATAGATTAGAGTTAGGACTGCACCCATAGAGGCACCTTGGCGTGGTGGTGCAGCTTAAGCATACTTCTGCAGATGTGTGTGACCGAGTCCTCTGTTTTTAGTGTTGCGGCTCCTTTAAGTCTTTAGTAATCTAATTGCCCTGCTGACTTGCACCTCCCAGGTTAGTTATAAAATGGTCTGAGCAGCTGAAACTCCCTTTTTGTTCACTTTGAATTGTGCAAGCACATGGGGTGTGGGGTCCCGGCTGTATTGCAAGGTCTTGACCCTTCCACCCCATGGCTTGCACATGAGGTTTAGGGCATCCTCAGGTAAGCTTCTCCCATTTTATCTCTTGCATTGTATGTCCCAAATGGGGCTCTCATAGATTAGAGTTAGGACTGCACCCATAGAGGCACCTTGGCGTGGTGGTGCAGCTTAAGCATACTTCTGCAGATGTGTGTGACCGAGCCTCTGTTTTTACCAGATTTAGAGACAGATTATAGGCTGGTCTGCAAGCTAACAGGGTTGAGTGCTGCGGCTCCTTTAAGTCCAAATTGAATAAGCCCATTATCTTTTCTCTGAGAAGCAGGCCATTACAGTTAGATGACTGGAAGAAAGGTTAGATAACCAGAGGGAATTCAGCAAGCAGAAATAGTTTCTTTCCATGAACAGATAAATCTAATGTTCGATGAGTGAACAAACAAATGTACGAATCGTATGTAAGGGGACATTTTGCGAACATGCATGGAAGACTTGTCTGCTAATTGTTTGTTAATGAGATTGCTTATAGTTTATGAGATTGCTCATGTTGTGTGCTCCACGTCCTATTTCTGATCAATTTCTGTTTCAAATGAGACTTTTTTTGTCAGCCACAATGTTATGTTAATGTTAATATTATGTTAATTTACCAATTATTGAATTCTTGTTCATCGTTCGATCACAGCTGGCATTTCCACAGATCCATTCTCCTCTGATTTTAGTTGATTTAGCGATTTTTACATTTTTCATGAAACTGAGCCATAACTGATGGCCAAACCCCCCACAGCCAGTAAGCAACTGGGGCCAAAATGGTTGATATGGCCACTCATTTTTCAGTGTTACCGAAACTTTAGTTTTTAGGTGCAGATAATGTGTCAGGGGTAGGTATGACCAACCAATCATGATGCTGAGGCTATGGCATTCCAGGGGCAAAACATGGGCTGGGGTGTCTTGGAGGACACAGTGGGGAAATTACAGGGAGGCTCCAGGGTAGACTAGGAAGGCAGGTATTGGTTGGGGGGGGGGGGTTAGAAGCAGCAGTCCATTCAGCCCAAAAGCAGTGTGGCCCTCCGGGAATGCTACTAGGCCTCCCCACAACCTGTACTTCTCTGTCCAGAGCTAAGGGGAGGCCCTTGCTTTACTTAGATTATCAGGTTGTGGTATTTAAAACGAGATTTCTTCAACTCATTTGCAGGCCTTACATGAGATGCTAACCTAATAAATCAGAAGGTCTTAGGTATCAATGATAATTTTGTCCATTATGTCACCTCAGTGAAATCATCAGTCTTATATCATTTTCTGTGGACTTTTCCTATATTATTTTATAATATAGTATAATGTAAGGATCATTCACTAACACATTCCATTAGCTTGACAGACAACCTATGCTAATACCAGGTCAAATTCAAAGCATATTCAGCACTGAGCAGAATAAATAATTAGGCATATTCTATATAACATATCAAATCCATTTATGAGGACATAAAATATTAATGCTGACAGCTGTGTCCCCTGCTTCCTTAATCTAGCAATATAAACATGTAATTTACCAATAATTAACCAAATTCAATTTGCTTGTCTGCATCTGCATAAATAGGGTATTATGCAGCTTCTGTCATGTAGAGCTGAGGATGTGTTCCTCATACAAGGTGGGGGAGATTTGAAATGTGCTGCCCAGTACAGAGGAGTGAATGGCCCCTGTTTCCTGTGGATGTCTAACAGTTCAAATGGCACCAAGTACAAACTGCCATTGACACAGAGATATAGAGAAAGGCAGAATTTTCCACTGCTTGGCACAACTGGTTAACCCCCCCCTCCCCGCAGAGAGGATGAAGACTATATAAATGTAGAGCTACACAAATTCATGATAAATATCAAAAGTGGGCCTAAAGCCAGCTCAGCTGCATTTTTTTCTTTCCACTGTTCTGATAAACATGTCCCTTTACTGAGAAGACTTTCAATGCCAATGTTTCAGAACTTACATTATTAATGTTTCTTTATCACAACAAATGTTTACCAGATACGATCTCATGTGTGCCTTAAAGAGGAACATTGGGGGAGGTTAAAACCTCACCTCGCTGGGGGTTCCATCTTCTGGGTCCCTCAGATTCCGGGTGACCTCCTGACGGGTGGTGCCATCTTGCATCCCATCAGGCACTGAGTGCGGCCCCCGATCTCTCGCCTGCGCAGTGCCCATGAATAAGGTGCAATAGAGCCGCCCGAAATCCTGCAAGACTTTGCGGAGCTGCGAGATCAGCGTGAGAGATTAATCCATATACTGACCACCACCTTCTGGTACAACGTCGGTGCCTGCTGCTGTCCCAGGTCTCGGGGGTCCCAAAACCTGGTTCCTTCCACTGGGGTCCTTTTGTCCTCCTGTTGCCGATGCTGGGGCTTCTCCAGATGCCTGGGTCCCAATGCTATGTCTTCCTGGGTCTCTGGCTGTTGCTGGCTCTAGGGTCTCCTGCCTTTGCTGCCTCCAGGGTCTTTGGTGGGTCAGTAAACAACAGTGCAGGGTGGCACATAGGGCCACCATGGCAGAGCACCACAGCAGAGGCACCGCAATGTGGTGGAAACGTACAATGTAAAACGGGCCTTCAGTGGCATCTGTGTGCTAATAGTAATAACCTCCAGCACAGGGGATCCTGCAGAGTCTGCTATGAAAAAAGTGGTTTGATTTTGTGTTAAATGTAATCACCCAGGTCTCATCCCCTGCACCTCTTCCACTCTGATAGACTGGCTGCGATAGGGGGAGAGTCCCCCCTTATCTCCATTGCACCCAGTTCACACACTGCTCTTCCATCTGCCCTATCCAGCCTACCTGGTACATCTCTTAAAATGGAAGTCCATTTTAAATGGCATTTTTGAAAGTGTATATTATTGCATGCTAATCAAATCTAACAATTTTTCTATTTTTATTTTTTGAGTGTTTAATGGAAGCAGTTTTCACTACCTGCAAGCTGTTGCCTTTAGCAAGTCTGTACACCAAGAGCTGCAATAATAGAGCAGTGAGCTCTGTACACACAGGACACCCTCTTTAACTGATGGTTTTGGTAGCAGAGATTAGTACGGCTTTAAGGTCAGCACACTCTGGCACAAAACAATTCACCACGATAATGTGTTTTTTTTGTTTTATACATATTTGTATGAAATTTCGTTTACTTGAACATGTATAAATGTCATAAAATGTCAAAATTGATGTGATACTATCTATCAAATGTAATACTATCTATAACAAGGGTGCTCAACCTCTTGAAGAGCGCAGACAGCATCATTTTGAAACTGGTCGCTAGCCACAATAAAGAGAATCAGAATTTTTACTTTTTCATTTTGAATAGTATAACAAATGTTTAATTTTCTACACCAATCGAGATGCCCACTCCACAAACTCGATTAGACTGATTTTGTTTGTTCTACCACCACATCACTCCATTACCACATCTATATCTAACAATCCCCATATGCTAATAATGCACATGCTGATTGCCTTACCTCTATGAATATATGGATCCCATATTTATAGCCCATACCTCCATCAGTCCCAAATTACCTAACAATTGCCAAAATGCCTAACAATTATATGCATACCAGTAAATATGAAAAAAGTTATCTTGACTTGTTATAGAGCCACAGATTTCATTCCAGGGGTTCCTTCAAGTCACCAGTGCCTCCTTTATTTGGCAATGTACCCCTCCTTTACCACTCTCCTTGCAGCCTCTCATCCTTACTGAGCCTTTGTTTAACTACCTTTACATGCCAGGTCTATTAACGCCTCCCACTTCCCTTCAGCAGGTCAGGGGTCACATCAGGTGGCTCCAAAGGCTACAGGTTCAGCATATGTGATCTATAATCATCATCAAACTTGACTTTTGTTTGATACATTGCTTTGTTCATCGTGCACTTTGTTAAGCATAATTAGAAATTTGTCTGCATTGCATGTCCCAACTTTGGGGACTCAGAATTAAGAGTAGGGACCACACTAAACACAGAGTGCCTTGCCGAGGCAGTGTGGCTTCCACATGTATCTGCAGATATATGCAACCAAATCTCTGTCTTTCCACATAGCTAGACATGTTTGTTGCTTGATATTTAGTTGATGAGAGGGTTAAACTGGGCGGTAAATTAGTTCCCAGGCCCTGAATAATAATAATAATAATTTTGTATAAATAATAGTGATTAAGCTGCTCCCACCCCCCTTTATTCATTTGAATTGCCATGAGCACAAGCAGGGAGGAATTCAGTCAATATGGATTTCTCCCTGTGAATTGTTCTAAAGGGAGGCTGGCTGCTTCCCAGGTGAGTAGCTCTCAGATATTTGTCTGCATTGCATGTCCCAACTTTGGGGACTCAGAATTAAGAGTAGGGACTACACTAAACACAGAGTGCCTTGCCGAGGCAGTGTGGCTTCCACATGTATCTGCAGATATATGCAACCAAATCTCTGTCTTTCCACATAGCTAGACATGTTTGTTGCTTGATATTTAGTTGATGAGAGGGTTAAACTGGGCGGTAAATTAGTTCCCAGGCCCTGAATAATAATAATAATAATTTTGTATAAATAATAGTGATTGAGCTGCTCCCACCCCCCTTTATTCATAATTAGACATTGCCTTTTCAAATAGCACTGGATAAGAAGGGTGTTTACTGACCAAATGTTTGTTTCCAAACCACAAAACATTTTATCCAGTGACAGTTCCCGAGATTGAGATAGTTAATAACGTATATGTTAGCTGCCATCTACTAAAAATATTCTGTAAAAATACTGTACCTTGAATTAAAAGTTATAAATGACAGCTACCATAATAATGCACTATTACGAATTCACTATACTAATGAAAGGGATGCACATAGGTGAAATAATGTATTTATCATGCATGAAAAAAAACACATGAACACACTGCTTACATTGGTGTATAACAGCTATGTTCTAGAAATAAGCAAGTTGAAGTTCTAGAAGAAACGGGTACAGTTTTCTCCATTTTTATAATGTCTAAGAGGTTGGGCAGAACCATTATGTCAAATCATTTTTTGAAAACTCAAATGTTGGCACTTGACGTGTTCATTAAAATAACATGTTAGAACATACCTGCAGCTTTTCAAAACTCCCCCTGATTTATTTGAATAGACTGACATGAAGTATGTATAGCAGATGTATCTTTACAATGTGTTTGCTCTGTTCAGCATTCTTCTAATGACTCTCTAAAGTGAAAAGAAGCCATTATTTAACCAGCTGCAACCTGCCAGCACACTCTCGGCTCCTCTTGTTCCTCCAATTTGTTTGAAAAGTGGCAATTGGAAAACCCATTAGTTCTGGCGAGGTTGTTGCAGGAGTGAAAAACCAACATGGAATGTGGAAAAACTGAAACAGAGGGATGGAGGAGGAAGACAATAGCTGAAATATTACACATATGCTAAGGGGATTTAGTGGTAATAACGCAGAACCACGGGAAGGCAGGTGGACCAAGACTTTCCATTTAAATTATTATATATCTACTTTATATGCATGAATACATAAAAACTTCCAAAAACTAATCCGGCACCACTCTATCTTCCACCTACTATCCCCAGGGAGATGTTTCAAGGTACTGAACACAAGGCAAAAGACATATAGAATTAGATATTTTCCATTAAGTGTCCATATTTTAAACTCATAATTATCAAAAAATATAACAAAAAAATGTAACAAGTTTACCCTTTTACAGATGTAGGTGTGCAGGAAGGAGTCTGGAATCCAAAATGAAGCAACAGTCAAAAGCAGGAAGAGGCCAGCACTGCAAAATGTCCTGTGAAAGATTCATTAGTGTAAGGAGGAAAAATAAGGAATTCCCGGAGGCTGGTAACACATTTCGGCGTATGCCCTACACCAGACAACTACATTTTTTTTACAGGACATTTTGCAGTGCCTCTTCCTAATTAAAAACTATACTGAAGTTGGTAAGTTGATCACTTACTGTAACCATTTTTTGCATGCAAATTGGCCATTTTTGGTTGAATCATGCTGATCTCACTTGTTTTTTTGTTACCTTTAGCACTTGTTTTTGTTATTGTTATTTTTAGTTTTGCCTCCCGTTCCAAATTCGGTGCCAAGCATCTAGCCTGTGTGTGCATGTGCATTCACTGCAATAGAAAGGTCTTCAAAAACCCCTTTCCATTGCAGTAAATGGAGGGGGGCAGGCCAGCTCACAGTGACTGATGGTGGGGGGGAGGGAGGGAGAGACGAGCGATCGATTGGGTAACAAGGACACATAAAATTATTATCCCTGTGGGCTAAACAATCATAATTTTATGTGTCATTATTATGGATTTAATAGACTGGATTCATAACATTAAAAAGACTGTCTGGGCAAATTTGAAAGCAACAAAAATTCCACACACACTCTGCTCCTCTCATTCCTAGCAGCCCACCATTAACTGTCATAATCTCCCTGATCCTTATCTCACAGCTTACGATCTTACGACTTTGCTATTTTTCAGGTGTGTCAGTAGAAAAAAACAATACTTTGTAGTTTTCTGTATAAATGTGTTTCTATGTTAAAGATCTGTATTATGCCTGAAGAAGAAGCTTGAATTGCTTTGAAAGCTTGCTTATTGACTTATCCAATAAATGGTATCAACTTCAAAATGGCTGAAATCAGCAATATATATATATATATATATATATATATATATATATATATATATACTGTACTATGGATAAGACTAAGAAATCAATTTGAATGTAAGTAAATGTGTTCATCTTTCGTAGAATTTTAAAAGCTATGTAAGTGTATATACTCCTATTGTTCCTTCTGCTTGCTATCATCCTGCTTGATCTAATATGGTGATATCATACAGCTCCCTAGATATCAAATAGTTTCCTTGTATCTAATGTACTGCAATTATTAATTATTAATTCTGATTATTGATTCTGATTCTGAACCAGACAGGGACAGACAATACTCTGCTTGCCTCTGTGCATGCATATAAGTAAAGTTAAAGTGAAAGTCTATGACCTCATAAGGTAGAGAGTAGGGAGCAAGGTAAGATTCTCCACAGGCTTTACACACAGGGGCATCCCCAAGCAGCATGTGCCTGTAAAGGAGTAATAATACCCACGTTAGTGAAAAAGCTGGGTTTTGGCCCCCCCCACATACAGTTAACCCCTGTTGTTAGGCTTTGACTTTTATTGGTGGTTTAAAGGAACCCGGCGCTTCACACTCACTTGGAGAATTAGCGGGAGGCGATTGCCCCCCTGAGCAGTCACCCACTCCTATCATAGCAGGGAGACAGTTGACAGTGTCGTTGCCAAAGAGTTACACAAAAAAAATGGTTATGTGATCGCAGTCCTCCACACAGCTGCTCCCATGATTGCCAGGCACACTTCATTCACTGCAATTGAGGGGAGTGCCAAGCCTTACCAAGCGTCTGCCAGGCCCCCGCAAGGACCTTTAGATTCGTCGCTAGTAGTAGTAGGGAGAGACCTCCAAGCCAGGAAGGTCCTGGAGCCCCTGGTTCACTGGCCCTGTGATCTCTGGGGCCCCTAGTTGTACATAGAGTTGCCACTTGGTTTTTTTTAAATGGGGATGGGAAAAGTATACCCAAAAGAACAATTACCAGTAAAAAAACAAATACCGGCACTGCCAGGCCAGTGGCCAGTAAATTGAAACAAAAATTTCCGGCCAGGTGGCAACCCTAGCTGTATACATGACCAAAACAAAAAACAAAATGACTGACCATCAGGGGTTCGACAAGGGCAGTGGCCCTCTCTGGCATGGGAGTCCAAAGGGCCTATGAGTTTGAGTTTGTTTCTTGACTGTCTGCGATGCACATCGGATGGGGGTCTCTGTTATCTATCTATCTATCTATCTATCTATCTATCTCTCTATATATATCTATTTGCCTTTCTAACTATCTCATCATAAGAGAGAGAAATCAGAATTATATCCCCTTTTAAAAAGGCAACGAAGAAAGAAATATCTGAAGTAAAAAGAGGCAAATGCTGGATCAGACTGGTAGCCCGGGGCCAAGAGACACATAAATAAGTGTACTCTCTGTCAGTCATCAAACAAAAAATATGTGATTTAAGGAATTTATATGCCACGTATTTTTCTCCCCTTTTAACATTAGCATCATTAATAATGTTGAGTTTTAATCCAGGCATTAGACCACCTTGTGGGACTGTAAAGCAGAGCAGTTAGAAAGTTTGCCACGCTGCCATGTTGGAAAATCCTGCAGCACACTTTTCATTTGGACATACAGCTGCTGCATTTCCAAAATAAACAGCCTCTGAATTTGCTGAATACGCGTCTTCAGACAGAAATTTCCCAGCGCCAAAAAACACAACACTTTCTTTTGGACACACAGGCTGTCTTTTTATTTCTTCCAGTGGTTTAACCCTGTGCCAGGATTATAGCACAAACTATCCATGTAAGTCAGAAAGTGCTCGTGTCAGGCAGGAGATTAGCTGCTTGTCGTTTACAGCATTCCTCTTTTTAGTTGATAAAATGATATAGTCTAAGGGTGCCTCGCTTTGTTATGTTTTATCCTTTTTTCTTCAAAAGCTAGAAGCTGTTGCAGCACCTAACAGCATGCACCAAAAGATTATCTTTCCAAACACTTTGTGTTAACCAGATTGTCATACACAGAGTAGAAAAGTGAATTCTTTCTAGGATATGCAAATCTGAAACCTCCATGCAGCAATTTCGCTTTGAGTTTGATTCTGATCTGTTGTCGTAACTCAGGAGCCAAGCCAATTTGAGCGTGATACTGTAATAGGATGGAACTGTTGCAACAAGTCACTTGTCGATATTCCACGTTCAGTGGTTGTGAACAGCAACACAACTTTGAGGCATCAAAGCATGTAAATTACAGAGCACAATGCATGGTCATTGAGTGCCGAGGCACAAAGTAAAAGTCCCCAGCAGTCTGCTATATCAATAACTGCAGAATTTCAAACCTCCTCTGGCATTCACATCATCAAAAAACTTTACACCAGAAGTTTTCACTTCATGTCATGGTTCTCCATAGCCGAGCAGCTGTTTGCAAGCCTTACATCATCAAGCACAATGCCTTGTTGGATGGAATAATGGAAAGCACAATGCCTTGTTCGAAAACCTTCTAGCCTTGGGGCACAGCCACCAGATGTGCAATACGTTGTCCCTACTCTTGCACCCTCTAAAGCAATTCGCTCCTTCCCCCCGATCTCATTTTCACCTCCCGGACCAAACTACTGCTAAGGGAAGTTCCTCTTCCAGGTGGTGGTTTGGTGGTTTTCTCCACCACCAGGCCACCTATTTTCTGTTTACCTGTGCTAACTGCTCTACCCTAAAAGTACAGTATCATGCTGGCATTTATAGGCATTTCAACTTACTGCAACTAGGATCCTAGACAAGACAGAATGAAAGCTGACACCGTCTTTTTGTGATTTTCCCAATATAAACCTTTTTTCAGGTTCTCCCATCCCTGGAGCTGAAATCAAAAGGCCATATCTGACCTTTTGTTGATTTTAGAGGTGATTTGCTATGACAAAAAACGCTCAACGGTGCTCCTCTTTTCACCCACTTTTCCATTTGCCAGTGGAACACCAAATCAAGAAAATAAGTGACATAGACCTACAAAAGCCTACTGCTTTATTAACAATGTATTCTTGTTGTGGGTTAAATGGCTTGTAGCAGGCACAGAAAACAGCACAGCATATTGGCAGGCAATGGACCACAAGCAATTCCCATTCAAAAAGGCTCCTCTATGTCCACCTTGGAAAACTACAGCAAGATCCATACCATGCACTCAACAGACTGTAAACATAAGCTAAATAAAGGCTATAGTAGATATTCAACTGCCAACTTTACTTTTATTTGTTTTTCACCTGTGCTTTTGGAGTTTGTGGCATTTGGACAGAGCTAACAGTCATAGTCAGTTTCATACCAGAGTGTCATGGTTTTACCATTAACTGTTGTTATATCATGCAAATGACAGGTCAGATAAAATGACAGACCACACTTTTGGACAAACTTCCACCTTTCTAGGAACCATTGCTGTAATGCGAGCTAGGTCTGAGAACTTACTTCACCACCTTGTTGGCAGAGCTTGCCACGTCCCTCTTGTGTTGCTGGCACTTGCATAGGCCAGATGGAAAGATATAAGCAAGTTCAGTAATGGAACAGCAAAACTATCTGTCCCATAGCAGATCAGGGGTGGTGAGTGACCACATAGGCTCGTACGGTAGGCATGCACACTCAATACTTCTTAGGAAGCAGGAAAATCTGGCATGCATATACACCTGGTTCATGCTCTGGTAGTGTGCTGGGTAGGAAAACACATCGATATACATGGCATGTGCGCACCTGCCAGGTGAACCTATGTGATCACTCACAGGGTGGTAAAAATGTGGGTGCAGCAACTGCAGCTGTGGGAACGGGCACTGACTGATGGGGTTTTACATGGATGGGATAAAGCTGGACTCATATCTTATGTTTAACCAAAATCAATGCTATTACAGGCAAGCTGGACTGGAATTAGGTCAGTGTTTTATGGCCACCGACCAATCAGAATTTACAGGGTGGGGCAGCAAGGTAGTAGCCATTTAGTTGTTGTGAATTTTGCAGTGTTGGGTTCAAATCACATTGTTAAAAGTTCAAGAGAAGTAAAAAATCCTCTGCCATGCTTGTTTAGCTGCCAGTTAGCCCTTAGGGCAAATTTATTATCATTGTTTATTTTTATAGCGTTTGGTTTGGTTACAGACAAGGTATAGTACAGGGAACAATACAAACTAGATGCTACAAGGTTTAACCAAGTGTCGTGAGCACAAGAGACAATAGGAAATAGAGACCTACACTTGCGAGCTTACAGTCTAAAGGATGGGGTGGAGACAAAAGGTAGGGATCACAAGTGGTAGAGCTTGAGTTGGGCTGCATGTGCCATTTGAAGGTTATAGGAGTTGCTTAAGCCAGGTTATATGCTTGTCTGAAAAAGTGAGATTTGAGGGCACTTTTAAAGGCTTGGAGTGTTTGAGAGTGACGGATTGAGTGCATTCCAGAGAAGTGGGAAGACACGGAAGAAGTCTTGAAGGTGGGAGTGCAAGGAGGTAACCAAGGAGGAGGTTGCGCTTGGGTTGGTAACGCTGGATCAGAGATAAAATGAACGGTTGCGCCTGGCTGGATAGAGCTTTGTACGTTAGTGTTAAAAGTTTGAACTGAACTCTCCGAGCGACAGGTAACCAGCGTAGGGATTAGCAGAAGGGGGCAGGGCTGGAGAAGCGAGAGGAGAGGAGGCAAGCAGTGGAGTTTAGAATAGATTGGAGGAGTGCGAGTCTGTTTGTTGGCAAACCATAGAGGAGGGTGTTACAGTAGTCCAGTCGGGAGATGACCAGGGTGTGTACTACTATTTTAGTGGTATCAGGTGAGAGGAAATGCAGGAGATATTTTTGAGTTGGAGATGACAGGAGGTGGCTAGGGAGTGAATGTGAGGTGTGAATGAGAGAGAGGAGTCCATAATGATGCCCAGACTCCGAGCTTGATGAGTTGCAGTTATTGTAAGATTATTTACAGAGATTGTGGTGTTAGAGAGGTGAGAGGAGTGAGATGGTGGGAAAATGACTAGTTCTGCTTTGTCCATGTGCAGTTTAAAGGAGCAAGATGTCATAAAGTAAGAGATGGACAGTCATGAAGGCGAGAGAGGAGGGAAGAGAGATTTGGACTAGAGAGGTAGATCTGAGTGTCATCTATATAAAAGTGATATTGGAAGCCCAGCATAGTTATTAGGTGGCTGAGACGAGAAGTGTATATTGAAATAAGTAGGGGACCTAGGAATGAGCCTTGTGGTACACCAACAGAGGATGGGGAGAGGAAATTGCGTTAGAATAAGATACACTAAATGTGCGATCAGCGAGATAGGAGGAGAGCCAAGAGTGAGCAAGATCTTGGATTCCAAGAGAAGAAAAAATATTGAGAAGCAGAGCATGATCGACTGTGTCAAAAGCAGAGGATAGGTCGAGAAGAATGAGAGCAGAGCAGTGGCTTTTGGATTTGGCTGTCAGTAGAACATTGGTGACTTTGGTGAGTGCAGTTTCGGTGGAGTGACTTAGTGGAGTAAATTTATATTCACTTCCTGTCCTGTCCAAGTGCCAATACAAAAGCCACCCAGATCTTGATCTAGTAGGGTTAGGTAACTTCCTGTTTTTTATATTTGAGTCATCTCAAATTTGGATGTCCCCTGTGTCCCAAACTGAAGTAAATAAGCCTTCTCATGCCCCAACCATTCTGATTGTCTAGGGCCAGGATTGCTCCCCAGTCAAAAGAGAACTTTAAATGTGGTCATTCTTGCTCCCTTTTGCTGAGCTCTGTATTTAGTTGTTTGAATGCTGAAAGTGTTTTTGTCAGCAGCAGCTAGTTGGAGTTCCCATCATCTGCACACTGTCAGATGCCAGCCTGCCAGGAACAAACTGGGGCAAAAAATAATCCCAGGATTTTGCTGCCCGTGACCAGCCCATGAGCTGCTGAAAAACACCCCAATTGTGCTTCCTAGCAAGTCAATGAGTGCACACCACAGCTGTGGCTGACCACCTGATGACCAACCCATGAGCTGAACCCATGAACCCCACCCTAATTGTTCTTGTTAGCAAGTCAATGAGGGCACTCCACAGCTGTGGCTGACCACCTGATGACCAACCCATGAGCTTAACCCATGAACCCCACCCTAATTGTTCTTGTTAGCAAGTCAGTGAGTGCACCCCACAGCTGTGGCTGACCACCTGATGACCAACCCATGAGCTGCTGAACCCCACCCTAATTGTTTAGCAAGTCAATGAGAGCAATGCATAGTTGATGCTATAGAATTGCAGGGACAAATCATGGGCATAGTGGATTTGGTCCCTTAAATTAATAGTACTAATGCACTAGTATTGTAGGGGCACATAGTGTTTCAAGTAGGTATGGCCCTCCATAGCTATGATCCTGAGGCCATAGCATTGTGGAGAAAGAAAATTAGGTGGGGGGTCTTAGCTGTGAGGTACAGTGGGAGCATGCAGGGCAAGACTCATGGGAGGCAGGGGGTGAATGAGCATCCGACACACAGGCCTCAAATTGATTTCAGCAGTTATTGTGCTTTGCGCAAGTTGGTGATGGTATAGATACACAACCATCATTCATTGTGGTACCTCAAGTTAGACCTTTCCTCCTATATCTTAAGTACATTCGGACTCATTTAAAAATGTGGGCTCAGTTCAAACATGGGTGAAATGTGTATCAGGCCGAAAGAGCATTTTTGACTATGGAATAGCACAGACATTTCAATGTCAGTTTAAACTTTGACATTTGAGAATCATAGAAGACTTTCATCCTGCAAATTGAACTGTTGGAGGAGAGGATTTTAGAAGGCTGACTGTGGACAGTGATTCGCTTCACCACTCTAGGTCATTTTCCTTTCCAGTCTGTCATCCTGATGCTGCAAAGTTTTAATTATTTCTGATAAAAGCCTGTAAGCAGAGCGGTTCAGATACAGGGCATGGAAACCCTTTCTTGTGGCACCTGATACAGCCTGCCATACTGAATGATAGTCTTGAGGGGGTGAGCAATTTCAAATATCCCTTTTCATATCCAATCAGTGTTCGCTATGGTGGTGGTGATCAAAAGGCTAATCATGAGCTGTATGCTACATCCTTCAATAACGAAACAAAGAGACACAGAATGTTGCCAGAGGCTCTTAACCCACAGGTCAGGAGCCAGAACATGGGTCACTTGGCCATTCATAATGAGTCAACTTTATTATGAACTAATATGTAAACTGATGCTTATAATATACTGTAATAGCATAGTAGTGCTCTGTTTCCTATGCTTTTAGCTTGTTGGACTATTAAATACATAAATAGCGTTACATTATTTCATTATATAATACAGTAATTTTTTATTTAGGAAAAACATCAAGATGTTAAGGGGGTTCTGCTGATCTCTTCTGCTGTCCCACGGTGCATGTGTGGGCATTCCTCCAATGAATGTTCTATGCCATGCATATTAATGATCGGCAAAGAAGGAGAGATGCAAACAATGCCCCCCACAGCATGCACATGCATTGTGGGATTGATGGAAAGTTTAGGCCCTTCGCGATCTTGGAGGTTTTTACTGTGGAGAGGAGGACCCCTGGTTTTAGAGAAGGGGTTTCCAACCTTTTTTTTCCATCAAATACCACTTTCCATTTTCTAGAACCACCTGGATGGATGCCAATAAACTAAAAACATGATAACAACTAGCATGCCATTTAGTGCATAAAACACATATAAGACATATTTGTATCACCTTTTGCTGCAGTTTTGTACAGGTATAGTCAAGGTATATATGGCAGCATATCAGGTTGGGGGGCAGTCTTCAGCCTTGTCAAGTACCACCAGATAGGTTGGGAATACCTTCTCTGGAGTCTTAGACTTTAGCCCGGTGGTTGCCCCTAATTAAACTGGACCTTCAGCATCCCTTAATGAAAAGCCCAAACCCTTAAAAAACTATTCACCAGCAACTAAAATGAATATATTTTACATCTTTAGTTGCTTATCATCCTTTCCCCCGCTGGGCTTTTACTCTGGTCAGGACTCTAGGATACGAGTGCCGTTATCTTGCCTCAGAAGCAGTAGTATAGGGGGTGGGTTATAGCAGTACTTTGCACAGACAGAGCTGGGGTCAGGAAAAGGACAGCAATCCCAGAATGCAGAGCGGCACAGTCAGAAGACACTTCCTGTCTGCAGGCAGCCTGAGACTCCTAGGCCACCATCTTGGATGGTAAAAGGCTCAGAAAATGCAATAGGTGCAGGTAGGATGATTTTTAATGTGGGCAATCTGTATGTACAGGGTGGGGAAATATACAAGATAGGCTCTTATTCAGGGTGATGGTGCGGTTTAAGTATACTTTCTTTCAAAGGTTAAAATAACTCCACACACAAGTGAAGATATCTAAGCATCATTTTAATTTTTAATGTGGACCAAAAGCCATCAGGGAGGCCCTGGAATCTATAAGACTTTAGGGCCACCAGATTCCCTGTCTCTGGGGTATCCCGATGCCCTGCTGTGTGAAACCCCCGAATCCCCAGTAAAACCTACCTGACCAGTGATCCAATGGTGCACGTGCAGGTCGCAATTGCGCTAGACTATAATTCTTGCCAGGTGCATGCCTGCACCAGTCATTTGCGAATGGCCGGCGCAGGCATGCACTCAGCTCCATGGAATGGAGCTGAGCACACTGACTGGCTACTAACTTGCACATGTGCCATAGAACTGTGGAAAGGTGAGTTTATGGCCCAAACCAAATTGGGATGCCCCCAGGGCGAGGACCAAAACACAAGATCAAAATCCTGGGATTTGGTCAACTTTAAGCTAAATTATAGGCAGACAACTTAAGGATGAACATAGACTGTGCATAGAATGTAATAAAAAACTGACCCCCAATTGCAATAATAAGGCAACTTGCCTGATGCCTGTCACAAAGTTTGCCATTTAAATCCTTCCCTCCAGGATCACACAAGCAAGTTGTTTAACTGCTCTTATGTCCCTTTGGAGCGCTCAAGCCAAGCGACCACGGCAAGCCAAAGTCGTGTAGCAGCTGGCTCTGACCCATGCAGAGCGCAACCATGAGTCACAAAGCTGCACCATTACAGCCATAAGACTGAAATCAAAGTAAATGAAGCAGCCTCGCTTAGAATACAGAAATTTTGAGATGTTTTGAAAGAACATTTTACAATGTTCCCAAGGGGGATAAGGTGAGAGGAAGTTAGCAAGTATCTGGACAGGAACATTAATGTTCTTCAATGTGAATAAAAAATCAGCAAAATAAATTAGAATAATGGTATTATGGCGGTGGTCTGTCTGAAGTGATTTTCTCATTAGAGCAAATTACAAAAAAATAAATCAGATCACATTGCTCATGTCAAGCACTGATGTTTAATGAAGGAAAGAAAGAAGTTGTGACCTGTCTGGTGGCTCAGTGTTGTCCCTTCTTAAAGACACATAAGGCTATTGTTCTTACTAAATAGATACATTGAACTATTAGCCAAATAACAGGTATGTTGCTTAGACCTTAGACCAGCAAACTTCCTCCTTCTCTGCTAAAATACCTCCCCATTCCTTTCTCTTAATTTCTTCTAGTTCCCTTTTTCTCAAAACCTTTCCCGTATGCATTCCTGATTGCCGGACTGGCCCAAAAGTCCAGGTTTGTGCCTTTTTTCCATGTCATAATATTTAGGGCTGAGTCTCTTTCTCTAAGTTGGCTTTTTTCTGGATTTTTCAGTTTTCTTACGCGAAACCGAGCATTCGCCATATTAATATGGGTCAGTCTGAGTTTTGGCATTCTTGCAGGCATAAGTTTGCGATGGCGCGTTTTTTAGTGCCTTGATTTTACCGCTTTCAGGCCTATAAAAAATGGAGGTTTCCAGGGCCAAATTATGCCCTCTTTTTATATGAGGGGATGTGAGCGGGTTGGCATACATGTTGCTGATGGAGCCCCTTGACGAGTTCTTGGAAGAGTGTGAGTGTCTGCTTACCATGTACCTTCGAATGTACGATCAACAGGTGTTCGAATTGACCCGACTGAACCACCTTTCTCTTGAGAAGATTTACTCAGAGTTGCGGCCATGGTTTCACAACCTAGTTCCAAAACTGCAAAGCACTTCCCAAATTCAAGGCATGATGTAACTTGGTTTTTGATCACTAATGTCCCTTATATAGATTATATTCCTTTTTTGCACTGATCTGTATAACTGCCATTTCTCCTTGTATGATTAGTTATAGCAATATTTATTTGTTTCTAGCACACAGGACATTGAAAAAGCTTGTGAAGGGTGAAACATGTCTGCCCCACAATGAGAAAAAGAGTATATTGAACCACAAGGGTGAAAAACTTTCTATATATATGTACATTGTTTTTTTACTTTATAAAATGAGGTGTGCGGAAGTGCAATAGGAATTTTAATGTGTTTTCAATAAAATGCTGTAATTTTTTAATACAATCAACAATGTGTAAGATGTGGTCATGTGTAATGATCTGAAAGTCTTTACCAGGGTGAACCTAGCCCCTGACCCTAGAGGTATGTTATTGAGCCCACACATTAACCAATCAGGGAAATATTGTGACAGACCAAATTTCTGACTTGATCTGTAAGAAGCAGGTTATCAAAAAGGGTCACCTTCCCCCTCCATGACAACATTGAGGGGTTCTCTTTTGAATTCCTTGATTCTAACAACTGCAAGATGGGACACTCCCTGAATGTCCAATGCGTCGTGGGTCCGTATTTGTGCTTCTTCAGTGTATTTAGCTGGATTCCCTGTATCATCCCATCTTGTGGAGCACCATTTTGTAGAGCCGGTTTGAGGTTAGCGAGTGGTGGTTGGTTTCTGGGTAAGTGTGTGTATTGTTGTTCTGCGTTTGTTGCTGTTGTTTATTGTTGGGGCCTATTTGTCTCCCTGCCCCCCCCCTCGTGCTTTGCAATTCAGAACTTTGTGCTAATGTAGAGGGTACCCGCATATATGGAGGAGCAAACCCCTGCCACAGCTTTGGAGGTTTCAGGACAACTTTATTCTGGGACACAGAGCCAGGCAGGACATGTTTGTCAACATTTAATTGAATTATCATTTTCCTAAATCTTTAGTTTTTTTCTGTTTCTTGGTTGTTTTGATGCAGTTTTGGTGGTGAGTAAAACAACATACCAAACTAATTTATTAGAAATGTAACTTATTGGGGGACAAAACACACTGTGCCCCACAAATTGGGCTTTGGTCCACTTCTGAACAAAAACAATATTGGTGCCAACCGACACTAAAAAGATTAAACTAAAAAGTCCACCAGAGCTTATTATGGGGAGATGGTGTGGTCCTTCTTGGTTGGTGGTTGTCTGGCCTCCAGGAGGGCCAACATTCTGGAGGTGTTCTCATTTTGCACCACAATTGGGGCTTGGGTCCCATCATTGTGGGTGGGGCTGGTGGATGGGGAAGTTGTTGCTGGTAGTTCTGGAAGGCACGGGAGTTGGGACTGCTTGAGGTGCAGTGGTTGCCCCAGGTGGAGGCAGAGCTGCTGGCAAGGGAAAAGCAATTTAAGCAAAACACATTCCTTAGCTGTATACCATCAGTTACTCTACATGGGTTACACACTGGGCATCACAGCAATGCTAGATAATAAGTGGCAGGTTGTAGTTAACCCCATCTGGGTGCTAGATTTACCAACATGTGTGTCCCAGACAAGCACTCTCTGTTGTTGAGTGTGTCTGGACACTCGTTTGTGGTTTGCCTCCTCTCCCCTCTGGGTAAATCTGTATTGTAGCTGCATCTCTGCATGGCTAAACAAATGGATGAAGTTCTGAGTGGTCCAATGTGTGACCCTGAAGCAGCCCTCTTGTCCCTCATCACTTACCCCGCAATCTGTTTTGCAATTTTTTAAATCGTCCAATTTTTTGGAGAGATGCTTCCCATACTTTGCCTCTGCACTTATCACGTTGCAGGCAACCTGTTGCCATAGATCGTCCTGCAATGCTTTCAGGATAGTGCGGGACCGGGCCCAGTCAGCCTGTCAAAGTTGTCTGACACTCCATTGAGATGGACCTTCAACTGTGCATCTGTAAATAGTCCGCTCGGCTTCCCCCTGTTAAGCTTGCGCCTGCTATGGGGGCAGATGCCTGGTGTCTGCTTACTGGCAGGGGCTGGGGATGCAGAGCCACTAAGCCCACTCCCAGACCCAGAAGGGGCTTCACCTTTTAGTCCACCTTCTCCACTTTTAACTCCGCGGTGGAGCCCACACTGGGTAGCGCTCTGGGCCTCAGAGTCCCCGACCCATGGTTGGAACATGGTGGGGTGTGTCAGGAGATCTGGGTGTGGCTCTCCTGCTGCTGGGGGTCAGGGGTCAGTTGTGTGCTTTTATACACAAGTGGGGGGTTAATTGGGAAACTATTGGGATTTTTTTTACAGGCCAGCACAGGTGTTTGCAACCTATAGGCTACAAAATCATGGGTGTCTGCATGTCAGACAACACACTGGGGCTCTTAGCCACAGGGGTAAGGCATGCAAATTAAAGACAGAAGAGAAGCAACAATATGGAGCCGACACTCTTCACCCACTAACAGCAGGAATACATCATGATGATAAGTACCCATGATGTGCCATGCTTCACCTATGCGTGTTTGCTGCTTTATGGGCAGACAGGTGACAGACTGGCCGATGGAACGCAGGCATACGAACCAAGGCACATGGTGGAGGCTTGTTGTGCGAAGACAAACAGGGCTTGGGTCGACTTAAGTGCTGGTGTTTTGTGCATCTTTTTCCCTACAGACTCGTCGGAATCACGGAAGTACGTTGCTATGGAACCACCCAAAGCCAGATGCTCGCAGGACTCCAAGGTGAATGCTAACAAATACAAGCTGACCACTACACGAGCAGAACACACATCATACATGTGCTGAGTTATCTCTTTTCATGTTCTCACAGATCCAGGGGAAAGGAAGGCGCCCAGATGGAGGGTGGCCCAATAAAAAGCCAGCATCCAGTGTTGCTGTGAGCATTTTGGGGCATTGCCCAGGGAGAGCGGCCTCACATGTGTTAAAGCAGATGTAGACATGCCTTTATTTTTATTTTTTTACAAGTGCTATGGAGCCAAAAGTTTTTATTGTTACATGTTTTATTTACATTTTTTTTAATTTTTTTTATATATGCTTTAAATATGCTGTGTGGTGTCCTTTATTATCCAAACAGGCTTAGGGCGGGGTGTAACAGGTCAAGCTGGGGCAGGGGGAGGTGTTGTAAAAGAGTAGGTGGAAGGAGGTAAGTACACAGAAGAAGAAGGTGAGTGACAGTGCATGGATAACGACGACATTGAATGCTACTCCTGGAATCAACAGAGAGAATGTAAGTTAAACGAAAGGGATGAACTCTACATGGGATGCCCCACCAGGAACAAACAGGGAGAAGGTAAGTCACAATACAGGGATGAACACTACATGGGATGCCACTCAAGGAACCAACACAGAGAAGGTAAGTCACACTGCAGGGAGAAACACAAATATGGGATGCCCCAAGGAGGGGGGCAGCGAGGTTTAAAAAAAAAAAAAACGAACACCATATGAGTATGCCGAAGGACAGTACGGAGAATAGGTACAAACTCAGCTTCCGAGCATAGTTTCAAGACAAAACAGTAATTGCTTGGCTAAACAGTATACGTACGCGAATTACTTACGATTCTGCACGTCTGCCCGAGAAATTCTTGGGACGTGAATAATATGAGTGTCCGCAAATTCGCGGTTTCTGAGTTCATTGTTGCAAAAAAACAGAGCAATCCCGGTGAGGCCTTGAATCAAGCTTTGTTTTGGATAATGAAATCTGGGAACCAAGCCAATGGAACCTGGGTATACTCCTACCCTATCAACTTCTTTATCCGCTCCTCCTCACAATTCTATTCCAAGATCCCCCCTATAATGATTAAAGATAGTAAGACTATAATGAAAGCAGTTTTGACTCCCAGTTTTCCACCAGTCTGTTGTGTAAGAAGTTTTGTTGCTGCATTATTATCTCCCGGAGTAAAACTATGGCCACAAATTTCTCTGCAGCATGTATGAGTCAGGGGGAGGGGAGGGGTTGTTGTCTCTCTTTCTGTCTGCTAATAGGGTTGATTCAGCACTGTGAGAATTTTTTCCTCACATTTTTTCCAACGAAAATGTTTTTTCTTATGATATTTTCTTTGGAGCCACGGGCAGGCTGATTCATTACTAGCGCCAGGTATCGGCAGATGAGCGTATGTATAGCAGCGCTTAGAGCTAGTAAACGCTGTGATCGGCTATCGAGCGCTGTGACATAGCGCCTCAGTCGCTGTAATAACCTGTCCGGCATTGATGAATGAGATGTATGTTGGGCGTTCTAACACCAGTACAGCACTGCAGCGAGCGAAAGGTAGCGCCAGCTCAGTGCGACTGACTCTCAACGACACCATATTCAACAAAAAAACAGACACACACAGCGTAGGCGCTCTGGATCTGGTCGCTATAGCATAGAGCGGCAGATGCTGTGTGATTAAAGTCTGTTTTTGAACACATACACCTGTAAAAAGTGAAAACACATGGAATTACATTGTTGTAACACTGTGACATTACCACTTGTGCCAGACCTGTAATGACAATTCTGCATAAAAGCATAAAAAATCAAAAAAGTTTTAAAAAATTACTTTTTCTAGGCCAGGAGAAGTGGCACAAATATTTGAGAGAAAAAAAAATAAAACAAAAAACCCTGTTTAAACAGAAGAAAAGGAATGTCTATTGAAATGTATGGGAGAGCGACAGGTAGCGACAGGTAATACCTGGCGCTCTGGAAGCAAGAGAGCATGCGCTATACGCTGAGCCACCTGTAATGATGAATCGTACGCTACATGGCGCTGTTAGAGTCGCTCACCAGAATCGCATTCATAAATGTGGTATTGCGTACAGTTTCACCAAGCGCTACCTGCCGCTACGAGGCACTACCTGCCGATATCCCTTGATGAATAAACCCCTCAGTGTCATACATTTTTATTTGAACAAAAGAAACACACAGATAGAGGAAAAAATCTAGATCTTGCTTGCAGACATAGCTAATGGTATATCCCACAACATTTGATACAAGAGTAACAAGGATCAACCCCATCTTTAGCAGTTTTTTCAGCAACACACCAACATGAGTTGCTCTGCAGGTAAGGTTTTAAGTGCAAATGTATGTTTCCAATAAGATCTTATGGTAGCCCAGAACTAGGGATGAGCGAATCGATCCGGACGAACCCGGATTCGATCCGAATTTCAGGAAAAATTCGATTCGGATCGAATCCGAATTTCCCCGCGATTCGATCACTCGAAGTTTTCCTTTAACATCCATTCATTTACATTTACAGGCATTCTAAGATGGCGGACGGGACATGTCTGGACATGTATCCCGCGCCAGTGCAAGCTGGGGCAGTCACATGCAGCCTATCAGCAGCCAGCAAGCCCGGTGACGTCACACAGCGGTATTTAACGGCGGCCATCTTGCTTTTCCTCATTTCTCTATTGCATTCGTGACAGACAGACAGAACGCTGTGTAGCTGAGGCAGTTAGACAGGCTGGAGACAGGGACAGACAGGGACAGGCAGGAGACAGGCAGGAGACAGACAGGAGACAGACAGAAAGCCAGGGAAAGGTAGGAAAAACGGAGCTGGCTGACAGGGAGATTTTTTTTTTTTCATCCAGCCTTTGTTAGCGTTTTCAGGCTGCATATCGTAACTAACTGTGCATATATACTGAACTGATCTTAAGTCTGCTGTGAGGCATCCCATTCTGTGACTAAAGCAGCCTCTGTTTAAGACCATATAAGCATTTGCTCTTATCATATTTGAAATTAGGCCTGATAAAGACACTTTTGCTGGCCAAAGCACTACTGGACCCTGCCAGGTCCATTCCTGCCCAGGGCATCCCATTCTGTGACTACAGCAGCCTCTGTTTAAGACCATATAAGCATTTGCTCTTATCATATTTGAAATTAGGCCTGATAAAGACACTTTTGCTGGCCAAAGCACTACTGGACCCTGCCAGGTCCATTCCTGCCCGGGGCATCCCATTCTGTGACTACAGCAGCCTCTGTTTAAGACCATATAAGCATTTGCTCTTATCATATTTGAAATTAGGCCTGATAAAGACACTTTTGCTGGCCAAAGCACTACTGGACCCTGCCAGGTCCATTCCTGCCCAGGGCATCCCATTCTGTGACTACAGCAGCCTCTGTTTAAGACCATATAAGCATTTGCTCTTATCATATTTGAAATTAGGCCTGATAAAGACACTTTTGCTGGCCAAAGCACTACTGGACCCTGCCAGGTCGATTCCTGTTGGGGCATCCCATTCTGTGACTAAAGCAGCCTCTGTTTAAGACCATATAAGCATTTGCTCTTATCATATTTGAAATTAGGCCTGATAAAGACACTTTTGCTGGCCAAAGCACTACTGGACCCTGCCAGGTCGATTCCTGTTGGGGCATCCCATTCTGTGACTAAAGCAGCCTCTGTTTAAAGTGGACCAACACCCAGGATTTTGACTATCCTGGGTTTTGGTCCACTTCGGCGGGGCACCCCGATCGGGGGTGCCCCGCTGTGTGAAACCCCCCAGAAAGCCCCAAAATCTTACCTGTCCCCGCTCCCACGTGACTGGACGGTCCAATCCCCGCCAACGTCCAGGCGGGGATCAGGAGCGTCCAAGCGGCTGCCGCCGCCGCCGCCTCCCTCGCGTCACTTTCGGCGCGCGCGCGCCCCCGCCGGCCATTCGCAGACGGCCGGCGCGGGCGCGAGCACGCCTACAGGGACGCGAGGGAGGCGGCGGCGGCCGGCCGCCGCCGAAGATCAGGTAAGGTGTTTGGGGGTTTTTTGGGGGGTTTCACCCCGCGGGACATCCCGATCTCGGATGTCCCGCGGGGTGGGAGGTGATCGGCCCGGGAATCTTATAGATTTCCGGGCCGATCACCTCTCGGTGTTGGTCCACTTTAAGACCATATAAGCATTTGCTCTTATCATATTTGAAATTAGGCCTGATAAAGACACTTTTGCTGGCCAAAGCACTACTGGACCCTGCCAGGTCCATTCCTGCCCGGGGCATCCCATTCTGTGACTACAGCAGCCTCTGTTTAAGACCATATAAGCATTTGCTCTTATCATATTTGAAATTAGCCTGATAAAGACACTTTTGCTGGCCAAAGCACTACTGGACCCTGCCAGGTCCATTCCTGCCCAGGGCATCCCATTCTGTGACTAAAGCAGCCTCTGTTTAAGACCATATAAGCATTTGCTCTTATCATATTTGAAATTAGGCCTGATAAAGACACTTTTGCTGGCCAAAGCACTACTGGACCCTGCCAGGTCCATTCCTGCCCGGGGCATCCCATTCTGTGACTACAGCAGCCTCTGTTTAAGACCATATAAGCATTTGCTCTTATCATATTTGAAATTAGCCTGATAAAGACACTTTTGCTGGCCAAAGCACTACTGGACCCTGCCAGGTCCATTCCTGCCCAGGGCATCCCATTCTGTGACTAAAGCAGCCTCTGTTTAAGACCATATAAGCATTTGCTCTTATCATATTTGAAATTAGCCTGATAAAGACACTTTTGCTGGCCAAAGCACTACTGGACCCTGCCAGGTCCATTCCTGCCCAGGGCATCCCATTCTGTGACTAAAGCAGCCTCTGTTTAAGACCATATAAGCATTTGCTCTTATCATATTTGAAATTAGGCCTGATAAAGACACTTTTGCTGGCCAAAGCACTACTGGACCCTGCCAGGTCGATTCCTGTTGGGGCATCCCATTCTGTGACTAAAGCAGCCTCTGTTTAAGACCATATAAGCATTTGCTCTTATCATATTTGAAATTAGGCCTGATAAAGACACTTTTGCTGGCCAAAGCACTACTGGACCCTGCCAGGTCGATTCCTGTTGGGGCATCCCATTCTGTGACTACAGCAGCCTCTGTTTAAGACCATATAAGCATTTGCTCTTATCATATTTGAAATTAGCCTGATAAAGACACTTTTGCTGGCCAAAGCACTACTGGACCCTGCCAGGTCCATTCCTGCCCAGGGCATCCCATTCTGTGACTAAAGCAGCCTCTGTTTAAGACCATATAAGCATTTGCTCTTATCATATTTGAAATTAGGCCTGATAAAGACACTTTTGCTGGCCAAAGCACTACTGGACCCTGCCAGGTCCATTCCTGCCCGGGGCATCCCATTCTGTGACTACAGCAGCCTCTGTTTAAGACCATATAAGCATTTGCTCTTATCATATTTGAAATTAGCCTGATAAAGACACTTTTGCTGGCCAAAGCACTACTGGACCCTGCCAGGTCCATTCCTGCCCAGGGCATCCCATTCTGTGACTAAAGCAGCCTCTGTTTAAGACCATATAAGCATTTGCTCTTATCATATTTGAAATTAGGCCTGATAAAGACACTTTTGCTGGCCAAAGCACTACTGGACCCTGCCAGGTCGATTCCTGCCCGGGGCATCCCATTCTGTGACTACAGCAGCCTCTGTTTAAGACCATATAAGCATTTGCTCTTATCATATTTGAAATTAGCCTGATAAAGACACTTTTGCTGGCCAAAGCACTACTGGACCCTGCCAGGTCCATTCCTGCCCAGGGCATCCCATTCTGTGACTAAAGCAGCCTCTGTTTAAGACCATATAAGCATTTGCTCTTATTATATTTATATTATAAGACACTTTTGCTGGGCATAGGCTTACTGCTGCCTGCCAGGTGCACTTCTGTTGAGGCATCCCATTCTGTAACATAGCATACCCCTCTTTATTTACACTAAGCAGCTCTCTTATTTACACTAAGCAGGCCTGTTGGAGGCTGAGTGTTACTGCTCACTTTTGGTGTGCATTATATTCTGTTTCATATAGACCCACCGCTGCCCGGGTTTTTTTTAAATATCACCTACTACCACGCCAGTTAGACTATGTCGGGCAGACAAGTGCCTGGGAGTGAAAAGAGGAGTGGCAGAGGCCAAGATTCCGCAGGCAGAGCTCGCATCAGACTGGGGGCCAGTAGCAGCAGGAGTCACGCTGAGAGACCTAATCTGCCAGTATCTGCTAGCGGTCGGGTCTCCACCAGTAACGCATCTGCCGTGGTAGATTGGTTGACGCGCTCATCAACAACATCATCACAACTTACGTCTGAGACCCCCAGTCTAGGGTCGGTAGGTTCCTCTGACACAACCCTGAGTTGGCATGCCCCGAGAGCAGTCCCTGTCCTCCCATTGCCTCTGGCCTACGCCGTTCCCTCCCCCAGCGACGTATCCTATGCTTTGGGTTCAGCTCCACTCTTTAGTGAGGAGGACCATCAGATAGAGGACAGTCAGCAGCTACTGCCCAGCCAAGAAATGGAGGTGGCTTCTTTAGCTAGGCAGACAAATAGTGATGTGGACAGTGTCGTGGGTGCTGCGAGCGTTCCAGCTCCTGCGCCAGACACTGTTGACGAATCCACGAACATCAGTGACGTACAGCCACAACTCGGTGATGATGATGATGATGACGATGAAGCCGATCGCACTTGGGAGCCGGGTGATGAAGGGGCTTCATCGTCATCATCAGGAGAAGAGGGGTGCAGGTTGCCCCGGAGTCAGCAGCTGAGGCAGCAAGGTGGTAGCAGTCAGCATGGGGGCACAATTCCAAAGGCTGGAGCCGGCCGGGGCCGGGGCCGGGGTAGAGCACCTGCTGTGCGGCAGTCTACCTTATCGGGAGGTAGTGGAGCAGGGGTTCCTGGAGTTGGCAACAGCAGCAGTGAATCAGTGAGGCCAGGGGGTGGGAAAAGTAGCTACTCGGCAGTGTGGCAGTTTTTCCTGAGGCATCCGCAGGAGGGTAACATGGCCACATGCAAGATATGTAGGCAAAAGGTGAAGCGTGGCCAGGGTCCAAATGTTGGCACCACGGCCCTGCGTCAACATATGATGCGTCACCATAAAACGACCTGGGAGAACCGAGGCTCCCAAGGGGTGGTCCAGTCTGCTTCCTCACCAAGTGAGCTCCCAATTTCTGCCAGCCAAGGCTCCAGCACCTCAGCCGAAGGCAGCTGTGCGTCATACCCATCCTCTGTCGCTCCTGCTCCTCCTCCTCCAAGTCATGCATCCCGCCAGCAATCCATCAGCGAAGCCATGTCCAAGAGACAGCAGTATGCGCCCACTCATCCTACGGCGCAGAAGCTGAATGTGCTCCTGTCCAAGTTGCTGGTGCTGCAGTCGCTCCCTTTTCAGGTGGTGGAATCTGCACCTTTCAGAGAACTGATGGCTTGTGCCGAGCCGAGGTGGAGAGTCCCAAGCCGTCATTTCTTTGCCAAGAAGGCAGTACCAGCGCTGCACACTTTTGTTGAACAGAAGGTGGGCCAGTCCTTGAGCCTGTCGGTGTGTAGCAAAATACATGGCAGCGCCGACATCTGGAGCTGTAACTACGGTCAGGGGCAGTACATGTCGTTTACGGCCCACTGGGTGAATGTGGTCCCTTTGCAGCAGCAACTTGGACAGGTCACGCCGCTTCGGCCTCCGCGCTCTCTGCCCATTGGGCCTGTGACACCGTGCGACTCGGCCTCCTCATCCTCCGCCATCTCCTCACCCTCCACTGTAGGCTCAAGTCTCAGTGCCCCTCCAGTCTACCATGTGTGCAGGGCACGGAGGTGTCACGCAGTGCTTCACATGGTTTGTCTTGGCGAACGGAGTCACACAGGGGAGGAACTGCTTAAATGTATTCATCAGGAAATCCAAACATGGCTTACTCCGAGAAAACTTAAAATGGGAATCATGGTTACCGACAATGGGAAGAACATTTTGTCTGCGCTGCGCCAAGGAAGCCTGACCCATGCCCCCTGCATGGCTCACGTCTTCAATCTGGTTGTCAAGCGGTTTCTGAAGTGTTCCCCCCATCTGCAGGACATCCTAACAACTTCACGGAAACTTTGCATGCACTTCAGCCACTCCTACACCGCCAAACACACCCTTCTTGAGCTACAGCGTCAGAATGGTATCCCCCAACATAGTCTGATTTGCGATGTTTCCACCCGTTGGAATTCCACCCTTCACATGTTGGACCGATTATATGAACAGAGAAAAGCCATCACGGATTTCCTGATGATCCAAGCAGATAGGGGGACTCCCCTGTGTAACTTCAATGTCAACCAGTGGCAGCTCATACGTGACACCTGCCGTTTGCTCAGGCCCTTTGAGGAAGCCACTTTATTTGTCAGTCGGCAGGATTACGGGATGAACGACGTGATTCCACTGCTTCATGTACTACAGCACATGTTGGAAACCATGGCTGGTCAGGGCACTGGAGACATGGCGTTTACATCTTACGGCCACATGAACCCCGTTGGAGCTGAACTGGAGGAGGAGGAGGAGGAAGAGGAGGAGGAGGAGTTGCCCAGCGAAACACAGTTTAGGCTTGGCGAAATGGCTGGTTTATCTAGTCAGCGGACAGGAGAGGAGGAGCAGGAGCAGCCAGAGGAGCTAGAGGTTTTTGAGGAAGGAGAGACAGAGGACCCGGGCACACCGTGGCAGTATGCAGTGGAGATGGAGACAGGTAGTCCATCCGAGTCACTTGCGCAAATGGCACGAAGCATGCTCACATGCTTGCGTAGTGACCCCAGAATTGTTTCCATCTGTCGGCGGGATGACTTCTGGCTGTCCACCTTATTGGACCCTCGCTTCCGGCACAAAATGGGGGCATTTTTTAAACCCACCGAGAGGGAGGACAAACTCAACTACTACAAAGACATTCTACGTAGGCAGTTGGCCGATGCCTATCTGCGCCATGGTCCATACTCTCGCAGGTCTGACTCGAGGGGACCTCTGCGCTCACCTTCCACTGCCATGGCCGCTGGGGGGGTTGGCAGCAGCAGCAGCAGAAGCTCCATCAGCAGCAGCAGCCTCAGTCTTCAGTCGCTAATGAGTAGCTTTCTACACCCGCATAGTGAGGCTACTCATGAGCAGCAGGAAGACCTGGAGCAGGACCTGAACCAGCAGGTCATGTCATACTTTGACATGACCATGCCAACACACCTTGAGGATCCGCTGGACTTCTGGGCAGCCAAACTTGATTTGTGGCCGCAACTAGCAGAGTTTGCCCTGGAAAAGCTGTCCTGCCCGGCAAGTAGCGTGCCATCTGAGCGGGTGTTTAGTGCGGCGGGGGCCATAGTTACGGCGAGGAGAACTCGTCTGTCAACTAAAAATGTGGAGAGACTCACCTTTGTCAAAATGAATCAGGGATGGATCAGCCAGGATTTCCACCCACCAATGCCTGATGCATGCGACTAGATTCAGCATGGTGCCACGTTTTACACTTTCCAAATGGTGCAAAACATATTTATGTCTTTAGGCCATTTTTTGGGCTCCTGCTGCTGCTGCTGCCAACTCCTGCCAACTCCAGGGTGTGATTCATCCAATTTTTGGGCTCCTGAGGCCAACTCCAGTGTATATTTGGGCTCCTGCTGCTGCTACTGTCAACTCCTGCCAACTCCAGGGTGTGATTCATCCAATTTTTGGGCTCCTGAGGCCAACTCCAGTGTATATTTGGGCTCCTGCTGCTGCTGCTGCCAACTTCTGCCAACTCCAGGGTGTGATTCATCCAATTTTTGGGCTCCTGAGGCCAACTCCAGTGTATATTTGGGCTCCTGCTGCTGCTGCTGCCAACTTCTGCCAACTCCAGGGTGTGATTCATCCAATTTTTGGGCTCCTGAAGCCAACTCCAGTGTATATTTGGGCTCCTGCTGCTGCTGGTGTCAACTCCTGCCAACTCCAGGGTGTGATTCATCCAATTTTTGGGCTCCTGAAGCCAAATCCAGTGTATATTTGGGCTCCTGCTGCTGCTACTGTCAACTCCTGCCAACTCCAGGGTGTGATTCATCCAATTTTTGGGCTCCTGAGGCCAACTCCAGTGTATATTTGGGCTCCTGCTGCTGCTGCTGCCAACTTCTGCCAACTCCAGGGTGTGATTCATCCAATTTTTGGGCTCCTGAGGCCAACTCCAGTGTATATTTGGGCTCCTGCTGCTGCTACTGTCAACTCCTGCCAACTCCAGGGTGTGATTCATCCAATTTTTGGGCTCCTGAGGCCAACTCCAGTGTATATTTGGGCTCCTGCTGCTGCTGCTGCCAACTTCTGCCAACTCCAGGGTGTGATTCATCCAATTTTTGGGCTCCTGAGGCCAACTCCAGTGTATATTTGGGCTCCTGCTGCTGCTACTGTCAACTCCTGCCAACTCCAGGGTGTGATTCATCCAATTTTTGGGCTCCTGAGGCCAACTCCAGTGTATATTTGGGCTCCTGCTGCTGCTGCTGCCAACTTCTGCCAACTCCAGGGTGTGATTCATCCAATTTTTGGGCTCCTGAGGCCAACTCCAGTGTATATTTGGGCTCCTGCTGCTGCTGCTGCCAACTTCTGCCAACTCCAGGGTGTGATTCATCCAATTTTTGGGCTCCTGAGGCCAACTCCAGTGTATATTTGGGCTCCTGCTGCTGCTGCTGCCAACTTCTGCCAACTCCAGGGTGTGATTCATCCAATTTTTGGGCTCCTGAAGCCAACTCCAGTGTATATTTGGGCTCCTGCTGCTGCTGGTGTCAACTCCTGCCAACTCCAGGGTGTGATTCATCCAATTTTTGGGCTCCTGAAGCCAACTCCAGTGTATATTTGGGCTCCTGCTGCTGCTGCTGCCAACTTCTGCCAACTCCAGGGTGTGATTCATCCAATTTTTGGGCTCCTGAGGCCAACTCCAGTGTATATTTGGGCTCCTGCTGCTGCTACTGTCAACTCCTGCCAACTCCAGGGTGTGATTCATCCAATTTTTGGGCTCCTGAGGCCAACTCCAGTGTATATTTGGGCTCCTGCTGCTGCTGCTGCCAACTTCTGCCAACTCCAGGGTGTGATTCATCCAATTTTTGGGCTCCTGAGGCCAACTCCAGTGTATATTTGGGCTCCTGCTGCTGCTGCTGCCAACTTCTGCCAACTCCAGGGTGTGATTCATCCAATTTTTGGGCTCCTGAGGCCAACTCCAGTGTATATTTGGGCTCCTGCTGCTGCTGCTGCCAACTTCTGCCAACTCCAGGGTGTGATTCATCCAATTTTTGGGCTCCTGAGGCCAACTCCAGTGTATATTTGGGCTCCTGCTGCTGCTGCTGCCAACTTCTGCCAACTCCAGGGTGTGATTCATCCAATTTTTGGGCTCCTGAGGCCAACTCCAGTGTATATTTGGGCTCCTGCTGCTGCTGCTGCCAACTTCTGCCAACTCCAGGGTGTGATTCATCCAATTTTTGGGCTCCTGAAGCCAACTCCAGTGTATATTTGGGCTCCTGCTGCTGCTGGTGTCAACTCCTGCCAACTCCAGGGTGTGATTCATCCAATTTTTGGGCTCCTGAAGCCAACTCCAGTGTATATTTGGGCTCCTGCTGCTGCTGCTGCCAACTTCTGCCAACTCCAGGGTGTGATTCATCCAATTTTTGGGCTCCTGAGGCCAACTCCAGTGTATATTTGGGCTCCTGCTGCTGCTGCTGCCAACTTCTGCCAACTCCAGGGTGTGATTCATCCAATTTTTGGGCTCCTGAGGCCAACTCCAGTGTATATTTGGGCTCCTGCTGCTGCTGCTGCCAACTTCTGCCAACTCCAGGGTGTGATTCATCCAATTTTTGGGCTCCTGAAGCCAACTCCAGTGTATATTTGGGCTCCTGCTGCTGCTGGTGTCAACTCCTGCCAACTCCAGGGTGTGATTCATCCAATTTTTGGGCTCCTGAAGCCAACTCCAGTGTATATTTGGGCTCCTGCTGCTGCTGCTGCCAACTTCTGCCAACTCCAGGGTGTGATTCATCCAATTTTTGGGCTCCTGAGGCCAACTCCAGTGTATATTTGGGCTCCTGCTGCTGCTACTGTCAACTCCTGCCAACTCCAGGGTGTGATTCATCCAATTTTTGGGCTCCTGAGGCCAACTCCAGTGTATATTTGGGCTCCTGCTGCTGCTGCTGCCAACTTCTGCCAACTCCAGGGTGTGATTCATCCAATTTTTGGGCTCCTGAGGCCAACTCCAGTGTATATTTGGGCTCCTGCTGCTGCTGCTGCCAACTTCTGCCAACTCCAGGGTGTGATTCATCCAATTTTTGGGCTCCTGAAGCCAACTCCAGTGTATATTTGGGCTCCTGCTGCTGCTGGTGTCAACTCCTGCCAACTCCAGGGTGTGATTCATCCAATTTTTGGGCTCCTGAAGCCAACTCCAGTGTATATTTGGGCTCCTGCTGCTGCTGCTGCCAACTTCTGCCAACTCCAGGGTGTGATTCATCCAATTTTTGGGCTCCTGAGGCCAACTCCAGTGTATATTTGGGCTCCTTCTGCCCCTCATAGTGATGCCACTTCAACTCTCTGCAATTGTGCCGCTCTGCGATTCTATTAGCGATGCCTCTGATCTGCATGTGATATTTCTTCAAAGTATTATTTAACTAACCCAGCACGCATCCTGTGCGTGTTACAGCAAGGCTGAATGGTTTACAACCCTATTGAGGCTGTAGGAGGCTCAGAAATAGCCGTTTTTAATAGCGATTCGTCGCGAATTTATTCGGGTCGAAACGATTTTTGTCGGAAAATTCGGCGAATCAGTCGAATCGAATTTTTCAAAAGTTCGCTCATCTCTACCCAGAACTATCGATAGGAAAATACTACTGATCCTGTATTAAAGCGGAACAAAACCCACCAGAGACAGGCCAAATCGGGATGCTCCTTTGTGTGAAACAGTAAGTAAGAGTAATAGGGCATCTTTTCTTAATTACTTTCTGTTAAAAATGCTGATAATAGTTACTTATTGTATACCACTGTAATAAGACTTTTGTATTTTGCGAATGCTCTTCATTTAAATATATGTAGTAAATAAAACAGAAACATTACTTGGAGTTCAAACTCTCTTCACATTGTACCTTTCACTGCCTGCCATCAAATTACAAATTATTTGCATTGATGGGCTTTGAATCCTGTCGCAAGCTGGATTTGGCACAGATCTTGCAGATTTGATTCATTTAGCCTCATCCCGGATACTGGCATGATCTGCAGCATACCACCCATTGATGCTGGCAGGTGGGGACTGGAGGGTCACTAGAAGGGAGAAACATGGAGGGAGATTCTCTGAAAATACCACTCCCCCTTCCTGTGAGGTCATTAGTAGAGATGAGTGAATCGATTCGGACGAACCTGAATTCGTCCTGAATTTCAGGAAAAATTTGATTCTGAACGAATCCGAATTTCCCCGCCATTCGATCGATTGAAGTTTTCCTTTAACCCTTTTGTTGCCAAGCACGTAACACCTACGTGCTGGCTTGGCTGGGCCTTAAGTGCCAAGCCCGTAGGTGTTACGTGCTTGACTTTGATCGCTTCTAGTTTAAAAAATAAAAATAAAAAATACTCACCTGACCCCTTGTTGGATCCGGCCGGGTCTCCCCTTTAATTTGGTGCCATCCGATCCCCCGTGGGGGGTCGGATGGCTCCAGGAGAGCCCCCGGAATAGGCCGCCCCCCCCCCGCTTCTGCAGCAGCAGCTGCTAACTGTAAAAAAAATAAAAAAATAAAAATGACATTCACTTACCTCCATGTGCGCTGGCTCCCGCTGTCCCTCCTCTTCACCTGGGGGGCCTCCGATCCCCCCCCAGGACTTACCGATCTTCAGGAGGGAGCCTGGGAGGCTCTCTCCTCTCTTCTTCAAGATGGCGACCGCCATCTTGCCTCTAAGCCCCGCCCCCTTGGGGGCGGGGCTTATGACGTCATCCCGGTCCCGATCACCGGCTTCAGCTTTCTCAGCTTCTCAGATGCCGGTGATCGGTGCCCTGGAAGGAGGTGACAGGAGATCCTCTGATCTCCTGCCTTCTCCTTCTCTGGATGCCGATCACAGGCATCTGTCAGCTGAGCGGCGAGGGACAAGAGCTTGCAATCGAAGGTAAGTACAGTAAAAAAAAATTATTTTTTTTTAATAAAATACTTTTTTTTATTGTGTGGTGTTTTTTTTTTTACAGTTAACCCTTTGTGAGCTGGTAAGGGGTCCATGAGACCCCTTATACCAGTTCACATGGCTGGGGGGGTGGCATTGCCATTAACCCCCGCACCCCCATTACCTGCCTCCCCAAAGGCCAGGGGGGGGCAGAAGAGCCCGGGCCCACATAGGCTATGTGGGCTCGTAGGCTGCAGGGTGGGGGGGCCACCAAAGCTGGCCCCCCCACTCTGTGCCTACAAGCCCCCATAGCTGGTCCCGGGCTGGTTACTTTGGGTAAGGGGGACCCCACGTCATTTTTTTTTTTGGATTTTTAAGGGTTTTTAACCCTTAAAAATCCAAAAAAAAATGGGGTCCCCCTCCCCGGGAAGGGGGACCCTATGTCATTTTTTTTTTTAATTAACCATTTGTCATCCAGCAGCTATAAAAGGCTTCTGGGCAGGAAAGGGTGTCTACCTATACATATGTGGTATCGCTGTAAGCGGGAGAAATTGGGGTTTCTCACGCAATAAGATTTTATTGACAAACTTACATTTTTTATTACAAAAAAACTCTACAAATTGTAAAAAAATATATTTTTTTTATTTTTTTTCACACATTTCACCCAAAAATGTTGAGAATACACCTAAAAAACACAAACAAGACATTTCATGTTAAAGCCCAGACTCTGTTGAAAAAAACAATATATAATTTTCCTGGGAAATCCCTGGAAATCCCTTCGAAAATGACAGTTGAACATGTGTAGCGCAAAACAGTCAAACTCAGTCTGGCAACAGGGAGTGGGAAATGCTGCAGGTAGGCTGGCAGCGAAAGGGTTAAACTCCATTTATTTCAATTACAGCCATTGTAAAATGGTGGATGCACATGTCTGGGCATATCCCCTGGGGCAAGTTATCATGGGAAGGTCACATGCAGCCTATCAGCAGCCAGGAAGCCCGGTGATGTCACAGTGCTATATAAACGGCGGCCATCTTGCTTGTGCGCATTTCAGCCTTGCATTGCAGACAGAACGGAGGTTGCTGCAGACAGGGAGAGACTTACAGACAGGCAGGGAGAGTCAGGGAGACCCACAGAGACCCACACAGTGCCAGGGAGAGCCAAGGAAAGATAGGGAAAAAATCGGGAACGATCCAGGCAGGGGCAGCAGAGAAAATGACAGGGAAACTTTTTTTTTTATTTTCACTTCACTTCATTTGCCAGATCAGTTTTAAATTGCTTTTTTTTGTGCTGTAAATATTCCTGGCCACTGTGCATCCCATCTTGGCAGTGGCATATTTAACCCTATCTGTCACACACAAGCATTTCTTATAACTCGATTAGTTTTAATTTTTTTTGTATGCTATAAAAACCCCAGCCCACATAGGCATACTATTTCAGCACACTTCACCCTATCTGTTATACTAAATCAGCTTCTAAAGGCTCTGTTTTAATAATATATTGCATTTTGAATTGGTTTTGTGCGTCCTGTAAAAACACCAGGCCGCAGGGTATCCCAAACCGGCACATTTCACCCTATCTGTTATACTAAAGCAGCTTCTAAAGGCTCTGTTTTATTAATATATTGCATTTTGAATTGGTTTTGTGCTTCCTGTAAAAACACCAGGCCGCAGGGTATCCCAAACCAGCAAATTTCACCCTATCTGTTATACTAAAGCAGCTTCTACAGGCTCTGTTTTATTAATATATTGCATTTTGAATTGGTTTTGTGCGTCCTGTAAAAACACCAGGCCACAGGGTATCCCAAACCGGCACATTTCACCCTATCTGTTATACTAAAGCAGCTTCTACAGGCTCTGTTTTATTAATATATTGCATTTTGAATTGGTTTTGTGCTTCCTGTAAAAACACCAGGCCACAGGGTATCCCAAACCAGCACATTTCACTCTATCTGTTATACTAAATCCGCTTCTAAAGGCTCTGTTTTATTAATATATTGCATTTTGAATTGGTTTTGTGCATCCTGTAAAAACACCAGGCCACATGGGCATCCCAAACCAGCACATTTCACCCTATATGTTATACTAAATCAGCTTCTAAAGGCTCTGTTTTATTAATATATTGCATTTTGAATTGGTTTTGTGCATCCTGTAAAAACACCAGGCCACATGGGCATCCCAAACCAGCACATTTCACTCTATCTGTTATACTAAATCAGCTTCTAAAGGCTCTGTTTTATTAATATATTGCATTTTGAATTGGTTTTGTGTGTCCTGTAAAAACACCAGGCCGCAGGGTATCCCAAACCAGCACATTTCTCCCTATCTGTTATACTAAAGCAGCTTCTAAAGGCTCTGTTTTATTAATATATTGCATTTTGAATTGGTTTTGTGCTTCCTGTAAAAACACCAGGCCGCAGGGTATCCCAAACCGGCACATTTCACCCTATCTGTTATACTAAAGCAGCTTCTAAAGGCTCTGTTTTATTAATATATTGCATTTTGAATTGGTTCTGTGCGTCCTGTAAAAACAACAGGCCGCAGGGTATCCAAAACCAGCACATTTAACCCTATCTGTTATACTAAATCAGCTTCTAAAGGCTCTGTTTTATTAATATATTGCATTTTGAATTGGTTTTGTGCGTCCTATAAAAACACCAGGCCACATGGGCATCCCAAACCGGCACATTTCACCCTATCTGTTATACTAAATCAGCTTCTAAAAGCTCTGTTTTATTAATATATTGCATTTTGAATTGGTTTTGTGCATCCTTTAAAAACACCAGGCCGCAGGGTATCCCAAACCGGCACATTTCACCCTATCTGTTATACTAAAGCAGCTTCTACAGGCTCTGTTTTATTAATATATTGCATTTTGAATTGGTTTTGTGCGTCCTTTAAAAACACCAGGCCGCAGGGTATCCCAAACCGGCACATTTCACTCTATCTGTTATACTAAAACAGCTTCTACAGGCTCTGTTTTATTAATATATTGCATTTTGAATTGGTTTTTTGCGTCCTGTAAAAACCCCAGACATCCCATATTAGCACATTTGACCCTATCTGTTATACACAAGCAGCTGTTAAAGGGGATTTCGTCTAACTAGATTACAGTTTGAATTGTTTTTGTGTCTGCTGTAAAAACCCCTGCCCACAGGGCATCCCATATTAGCACATTTGACCCTATCTGTTACACACAAGCAGCTGTTAAAGGGAATTTCTTCTAACTAGATTACAGTTTAAATTGTTTTTGTGTCTGCTGTAAAAACCCCAGGCCAATGGGCATCCCATATTAGCACATTTGACCCTATCTGTTACACACAAGCAGCTCTTAAAGGGGATTTCATCTAACTAGAGCACAGTTTTAATTGTTTTTGTGTCTGCTGTAAAAATCCCTGTCCACTGGGCATCCCAAACACTAGCATAAATATTTCAAGACTACCTGTCTAATAACTGCTTGCATTTTATAATTAACGTCACTTTTCCACAATCAAGGGAGGTCACCTCTGTATGTGAGCAGGGGGCATCCCAAACACTAGCATAAATATTTCAAGACTACCTGTCTATTAGCTGGTTGGATTTTGTAATCAATGTCACTTTTCCACTATCAAAGGAGCCACCCTCTCTATGTTAGGAGGGGGCATCCCAAACACTAGCATTAATATTTCAAGAGTACCTGTCTATTAACTGGTTGCATTTTGTAAAGAAAGTCACGTTGTCAAATTGCCAGCAGCCATTGCCTTTAACCGGGGGGCATCCCAAATATGCTAGCATGTGTCTTTTAAGAGTGCTCACATTGGAGTTGGCAGCAGCAGCAGCATTAGGAGCCCATATATTGCCTGAAAGATACACATATGAGCTGGCAGCAGCAGCATAGGGAGCCCATATATTGCCTGAAAGACACACCCAGGAGTTGGCAGCAGCATAAGGAGCTACCATGCTTCAGCTACTACCATGGATCAGCCATTGGTGGCTGGAAATCCTGGCTGAACCATGCCTGATTCATCTTCACAAATTTGAGTCTCTCCACATTTTTCGTGGACAGACGAGTTCTCCTTGGCATGACTATGGCCCCCGCCACACTAAACACCCGCTCAGATGGCACACTACTCGCTGGGCAGGACAGCTTTCCCAGGGCAAACTCTGTCAGTTGCGGCCACAAGTCAAGTTTGGCTGCCCAGAAGTCCAGTGAGTCCTCAAGGTGCATCGGCATGGTCATGTCAAGGTATGACACTACCTGCTGGTTCAGGGCCTGCTCCAGGTCTTTCTGCTTCTCATGATTTGCCTCACTATGCAGGTTGCTTGTGATTAGGGTGTGATTCTGTTAGTTGTTATCTGATTCCGACCTGGCTTGATCGACCATTCCTGTCTGCTGCCTGTACCGACCTCTGCTTTGTCTGACCGTGAACCTGCCTGCCCCTCTGGATACCCCGCGATCTCTGACCTCCCGGCTTGACCCTTTGGCTACTCCTGACTACGCACCTGTCTCATCCCTGTACTCTGACGCACCCTCCGGATTGACTACCTGTGAACGACCTTGGCTTCGGGATACCCTCATGGTTCATCGGCCTTCACCGTAACTTTGCGCCTATTAAGACCTGGGGGCAAACGTGTCAGGTGAGGCGTACCTAGCGTCCCGGCAAACCGGGGCTTGACTATAGGCAGAAGCGGCAGTGGAGATTGGGGGTTGCCTGCTTACAGAAGGCTGGTGTCCCGCTGGGCATCACAGTATGGACCATGGCATCGGCCATGCAGATAAGCATCGGCCAACTGACTACGTAGAATGTCTCTGTAGTAGGTCAGTTTGTCCTCCCTCTCAGTGGGTGTACAAAAATGCCCCCATTTTGTGCCGGTAGCGAGGGTCCAATAAGGTGGAGAGCCAGAAGTCATACCGCTGACAAATGGAGACAATTCTTCGGTCACTACGCAAGCACGTCAGCATGCATCGTGCCATTTCTGCAAGTGACTCGGAGGGAGCATACTGCCACGGTGTGTCTGGGTCCTCTGTCTCGCCTTCCTCACAACCCTCTAGCTCCTCTGGCTGCTCCTGCTCCGCCTCTCCTGTCAGATGACTAGATAAAATGGCCATTTTGTCAAACCTAAACTGTGCTTCGCTGTGCCCCACCCCCTCCTCCTCCACTTCAGCCCCAGGCTTCAGGCTTCATGTGGCCGTGAAATGTAGGTGCCATGTCTACAGTGCCCTGACCAGCCATGGTTTCCAACATGTGTTGTAGTACATGAAGCAGTGGAATCACATCGTTCATCCCATAGTCCTGGCGACTGACTAATAATTGGCTTCCTCTAAGGGCCTGAGCAAACGACAGGTGTCACGTATGAGCTGCCACTGGTTAACATTGAAGTTACACAGAGGAGTCCCCCTATCTGCTTGGACCATCAAGAAAACAGTGATAGCTTTTCTCAGTTCGTATAGTCGATCCAACATATGGAGGGTGGAAACATCGCAAATCAGACTATGTGGGGGGATACCGTTCTGACGCTGTAGCCCAAGAAGGGTGTGCTTGGCGGTGTAGGAGTGGCTGAAGTGCATGCAAAGTTTCCTTCCTGTTGTTAGCATGTCTTGCAGCTGGGGGGGGGGGGCCTTCAGAAAATGCTTGACAACTAGGATAAACACGTGTGGCATACAGGGCGCATGGCTCAGGCTTCCTTGTCGCAGCGCAGGCAAGATATTCTTCCCATTGTCAGTCACCATGGTTCCCATTTGCAGTTTGGGTGGAGATTTATGATTTTTAGCAGTTCCTCCCATGTGTGACTCCGTGGCTCAAGGCAAACCATGTGAAGCACAGCGTGAGTCCTGCACACATGGTAGGCTGGAAGGGCACTGAAAAAAATAAAAAATAAAAAAAATACAGAAAAAAAATATTTAGAAAAAACAAAATACAAAAAAAAATTAAAAATGAACAAAAAAATTTGTAAAAAAATTTAAAAAATATTAAAAAAGACAATGGAAAAAATATATATAAAAAATACAAAAAAAATCAAAAAATATATATTTTTAAAAAATACAAAATATTAAAGAAATACAGAAAATGAAAAAAAAAAAACAAAATGAAAAAAAAAAATGGATACATTTTATATGTTATTGTTATCATGTTATATGTTATTGTTAATATGTTATATGTTATTATTATAAATGTGTTCAAATAAGATAAATGTTAACAATTAATATGTCATTGTCAATTAGGCACTTTTTTCTGGGACACCATTGCTAAGTGCAAGTGCACTGTCACAGGCACAACGGCCTAGGAGCGTGGAGGCCACAGCAGAGGGACCTGTCCAAGTTGCTGTTGTGGTTGTGCAGGAACCACAATCACCAAGTGGTCCTAAAAGGATATTTATTGTCCCTGACCATAGTTACAGCTCCAGACGTAGGCACTGCCCTGCACTTTGGTATAAACTGACAGGCTAAAGGACTGGCCCACCTTCTGTTCAACAAAATTGTACAGGGCTGGTACTGCCTTCTTCGCAAAGAAATGACAGCATGGGACTCTCCACCTCGGCTCTGCACAAGCCATCAGTTCTCTGAAAGGTCCACCACCTCAAAAGGGAGGGACTGCAGCACCAGCAACTTATACAGGAGCACATTTAGCTTCTGCACGTTGGATGAGTGGGCACATACTGTTGTCTCTTGGACATGGCTTGGCCAATGGATTGCTGGCGGAATGACTGACTCGGATTAAGAGGAGGAGGAGCATCTGGAGCGACAGAGGATGGGTATGACACACAGGAGGTGGTGGAGCCTTGGCTGGCTGGAACAGAGAGCGGCGTGCCACTGGGTAATGCAGCAGGCTGGACCACCACTTTGGATCCAACTCTCCCAGGCCGCTTTATGGTGATGCTGCAAATGTCGATGCAGGGCTGTGGGTCCAACATTGGGACCCTGGCCACACTTCGCCTTCTGCCTACACATCTTTCATATAGCCATGTTAAGTGGATGATCGTGTTAACCAATGGATGACGGCAGATGGGTTGTTGGTCAAGACACGACCGCTAACTGATACCGGGAGATCAGGCCTCTCACTGAGACTCCTGCTGCCACTCACCCCTAGTCTGCTGAGACCTCTGCTTGATGAATTGAGGCCTAATATGTTACTATGTTACTAATATGTTACTAGGTTACTAATTACAAATATGTTACTAATTACAAATATGTTAATAATATGTTACTATGTTACTAATATGTTACTATGTTACTAATGTGTTACTATGTTACTAATGTGTTACTATGTTACTAATATGTTACTAATGTGTTACTATGTTACTAATGTGTTACTATGTTACTAATGTGTTACTATGTTACTAATATGTTACTAATATGTTACTAATCTGTCACTCTCCATCACTCCAGGCCTTTTGAAAGTGCCCTCAAAACTGACTGATGTCCTCCTCAGCTTCCTCAACAGTGTCTGCTTAAGAAGCCAAAACGCTTGCAACACCACCTCCCACGCCACTCTCCTCATCACTACTTGCCCGCCTAGTGGAAGAAGCGGCGAGTGTCTCCTCCACTTCTTGGCTGGGCAGTAGCTGCTGATCATCAGATCGTCCTCACTGAATAGTGGAGCTGAACTCAAAGCATAAGATATAACCGACAGTTGACTGGGGGTGTCAGATTTCACTTGTGATGCAGTGGATGATCGTGTTAACCAATGGATGATGGCAGATGGGTTGCTGGTCAGGACACGACCGCTAGCTAATACCGGGAGATCAGGCCTCTCACTGAGACTCCTGCTGCCATTCACCCCTAGTCTGCTGCAACCTCTGCTTGATGAATTTAGGCCTCTGCAACTTCTCTGTGCCCATCCTGGCACTTCTCTGCCTGACATACTTAGTTCGTATATGAGGGGAGGACAAAACGCTACACTACACTTAAATCAGGATTTGTCGATAACAGCAGCAGGTGTGTAACTATCTATGGCCTTCCATTAAGTAGTAACTAGGCCCTGAAGACTTTAACAGGAACAAAGTGATGAAATTCTTAGATGTGCGTATGTGATGCTCTGATGAGAGCAATTCAATGTGCTCCAGTACGCTTGAAAAATGTTTTTTTGAGAAACTGGCCTGCGTGGAAATGAATCGGGCATGGATCAGCCAAGATTTCCACCCACCAATGCCTGATGCATTAGAGTAGATTGATCATGGGGCCAGACCAACACTAAAGAAATATGGATAGTGCAAAACAGATATAAGGCGCTGCCCTCCAGTTACAGACATTCCTCCACATCAGACCACAAGTAATTATTGAGAAAATGCTTTACGTTAGTCTTACTTTTTATTAATATTCTTCTGATAAGATATATCTGCCGAAAATCTGTATATGTTCTCTTCATGCTGCTGCAAACTCCAGGGTGTGTCTTTCAGGCAATATATGGGCTCCTAATGCTGCTGCCAACTCCTGTGTGTGTCTTTCAGGCAATATCTGAGCTCTCTATGCTGCTGCCAAGTCCAGAGTGTGTCTTTCAGGCAATATTTGGGCTGCTGCTGCTGCTGCCAACTCCAGTGTGTCTTTAGGCCAATTTTTGGCTCCTGCTGCCAACTCCAGTGTCTCTTTTAAGCAATGTTTGGGCTCCTGCTGTTGCTGCTGCCAGCTCCAGTGTCTCTTTCAAGCAATGTTTGGGCTCCTGCTGCTGCTGCCAACTCCAATGTCTCTTTCAGCCAATGTTTGGGTTCCTGCTGCAGCTGCTGCTGTCAACTCCAGTGTGTCTTTAGGCCAATTTTTGGGCTCCTGCTGATGCCAACACCAGGGTGTGTCATTAGGCCAATTTTTGGGCTCCTGCTGCTGCCAACTCCAGGGTGTGTCTTTAGTCCAATTTTTGGGTTCCTGCTGCCAACTCCAGTGTCCCTTTCAAGCAATGCTTGGGCTCCTGCTGCTGCTGCTGCCAACTCCAGTGTGTCTTTAGACCAATTTTTGGGCTCCTGCTGCCAATTCCAGTGTCTCTTTCAAGCAATGTTTGGGCTCCTGCTGCTGCTGGCAACTCCAGTGTGTCTTTAGGCCAATTTTTGGGCTCCTGCTGCTGCTGGCAACTCCAGGGTGTGTCTTTAGGCCAATTTTTGGGCTCCTGCTGCCAACTCCAGTGTCTCTTTCAAGCTATGCTTGGCCTCCTGCTGCTGCCAACTGCAGTGTGTCTTTAGGCCAATTTTTGGGCTCCTGCTGCCAACTCCAGTGTCTCTTTCAAGCTATGTTTGGGCTCCTGATGCTGCTGCTTGCAACTCCAGGGTGTCATTCAGCCAATTTTTGGGCTCCTGCTGCCAACTCCAGTGTGTCTTTCAAGCTATGTTTGGGCTCCTGATGCTGCTGCTTGCAACTCCAGGGTGTCATTCAGCCAATTTTTGGGCTCCTGCTGCCAACTCCAGTGTCTCTTTCAAGCTATGTTTGGCCTCCTGCTGCTGCTGCTGCCAACTGCAGTGTGTCATTCAGACAGTTTTTGGGCTCCTGCTGCCAACTCCAGTGTCTCTTTTAAGCTGTTTTGGCTCCTGCTGCTGCCAACTCCAGTGTGTCTTTCAAGCTATGTTTGGGCTGCTGCTGCTTGCAACTCCAGGGTGTCATTCAGCCAATTTTTGGGCTCCTGCTGCCAACTCCAGTGTCTCTTTCAAGCTATGTTTGGGCTCCTGCTGCTGCTGCTTGCGACTCCAGGGTGTCATTCAGCCAATTTTTGGGCTCCTGCTGCCAACTCCAGTGTCTCTTTCAAGCAATGTTTGGGCTCCTGATGCTGCTGCTTACAACTCCAGGGTGTCATTCAGCCAATTTTTGGGCTCCTGCTGCCAACTCCAGTGTCTCTTTCAAGCTATGTTTGGGTTGCTGCTGCTGCTTGCAACTCCAGGGTGTCATTCAGCCAATTTTTGGGCTCCTGCTGCCAACTCCAGTGTCTCTTTAAAGCTATGTTTGGGCTCCTGCTGCTGCTTGCAACTCCAGGGTGTCATTCAGCCAATTTTTGGTCTGCTGCTGCTCCTGATGCCAACTCCAGGATGTCTTTCAGCCAATATTTGGGCTCCTGCTGCTGCCAGCTCCAGGGTGTGTTTTTCAGGCAATATAGGGGCCCCTCATAGTGATGCCACCTCAACTCTGCAATTGTGCCGCTCTGCGATTCTAACAGCGATGCCTCTGATCTGCATGTCATAATTATTTACAGTAGTATTTCACTAACCCAGCACGCATCCTATGCGTGTTACAGGTAAAGGCAGAATGGTTTACAACCCTATTGAGGCTCTAGGAAGCTCAGAAATAGCCTTTTTTAATAGCGATTTGTCGCAAATAAATTCGGACCGAAACAAATTTTGTCTGAAAATTCAGCGAATCAGCCGAATCGAATTTTTCAAAAGTTCGCTCATCTCTAGTCATTAGTCACATGGGGGGTTCCAAAAAGGGACTCCTCTGTGCTATAGATGCCTCCCTGCCATGATAGGATGGGAAATACCAAGAAAGGAAGATGCGGACCACGAGGCAGGCTCCGAACCAGCAGACCTACTTAGAGGAAGAGAGACAGATAGGAGAAGTGCGGTGTAGGTGAGTTCCCACCTTGTGGAGGCTATTGTTTTCCACATTCGAGATTCACGAATGTTGGATACTGTGGGCTATTCAGCTAAAGTTCTACAGAACTGGATTGTCTCTGCTCCAGCTTATCACTAATTATTTATTTAGTAGACAGATCCACTGTAATGTCTTTTACCCTGCACCTTTTCTCCCCTGTCCTATTCCTGCAGTCAGAAATGTACCAGGCCAGAGGATCGAGCCCCTCATTGTGGAGGTGTGTGAATTGCACCCGCCTACTACATATGCTGTAACATAGGGAGCATGCCAGAATTCAATTCGGGCGATTTGCCGAATTTCCCAAAGAAATTCAGATTTGTCTGAATTGAATTTTTATGAACTCGCTCATAAAACAATAAAAAAATGCTTAAGTAAAAAAAAACACACCAAACACAGAAATGGTCCTTTATTCAACCTTTTTAGAGCAATATTTACCCTCTCTCACCGCTGTTGCTGTCCCACAATGTCCACTAATTCCCACATCGCTCTCCAATGTTTTCTGTGGGACAGAGGATGCAGATCTTATTCCATGCTACTGAGATACTACAGGCTCTATTCATACAGAGTGAGCTTACATGAACTCACTCACCGGTATAAATAGCCCCTCCACGGGACACAATGTGGCCAGAGCTCAATGTGGGCTGGATTTCTGTGGAGAGTGGAGTGGAACTGCATGGACCAGAGGACAGCAAGGGAGCAGGTGAGTTTTTAATTTTGTTATTTAAGGATTTCAGTGATAAATTCACAAGGAAATTTGGATTCATACCGAAACGATTTTTCCCTAAAATTTGGAGCGAACTCCAGAAAGCAGTTTGCTTGTCTCTAGTGTGTATGGCTTTATTTTTTACATACCCGCACAGCCCCTTTATAAGGGGAGCTTAGCAGATGCATCTCACATATATAAGACCTAAAGCATTGGGGCTAGACTACACTACAGATTTTAGTTGTGTGACACCCATATGGGATGAATTCATGCTTTATGTGCTGTGTCTATGATACATGGACACATCTGCAGTTGCTTTTAGATAATTACATCTTGAGTATAAATATGTTTTTAATTACCTAAACTTCTGATGAATTGTATTAGCACTCACTTGTGTGGTTAGGCCCTTTAATGTCAGTAGAGAGCAGATTTTCACCCATGAGCATAGCCCATACTCCAATTTACTCCAAGCCACTTACATAAGCCCCTGTATTTCAAATAAAGGTGTAGATTCAGGCAAGTACTGAACAGAAAACCATCTCTAGTCTTGCGCTACACCTACTGGACAATACTGTCACATTACACATTTATCCAAATAGAAACAGAGACGTTTAAACCTGTATTAAACACTATAGGGATGATTCAGCACCAACATTTTTTAGATAATTTTTTTTTTTTAGAGAAACACCGTTTTCTCAATCTTCTTTACCTCTGTACATTTTAGCACCTTATTAAGCTGTGCAATTTTTAAAAAACAAGTATATATAAAAGACACAGATCAATAAAAAGTTAATTATAACAAAGGAACAAGGTGATTAATAAATGTTCCATAACACATGCACTTCAGATGAAAGGCAATACAGTGTTCACTTCGACACACAGCAGGATGATATACACTGTGAATGAGCAATAGTCCACCAGAAGGATCGGTTTGCACTTTAAAGGTGAAACGCAAAATGCTAAAAAAAACAAGTGTACAGCTAAATATGGTACAGAATTGCACCAAGGAAATTTTCTCTCAAAAATGTGAGTAAATATGGTCCCTTTAAACCATGAGAAGTCCCTGTGTCTTCAGTTACTTTAAGGTACAGTAAATATTTTCTAGTAGCAATCAATATGTCGTGCATATTTATTACAAGGTGGGCTCCCTCCTAATTGCCTTCAGGCCTTGTTTGTAATCATCAACTGCATTTTTTCTAGTTTCATTTGCCAGGGCTCGAAATGGAACCACATAATTTAGGTCTTACTAGTGATCTGTTAAGTGCTAAAATTGTGCATGCGTTCCTCTCTCTGGAGTCAATCTCCCTTTTAGTATGGTGAGGATTTTGCTGGCTTAAGAAACAGCAAATTATTATCTAGAGGGAACTCCAGGTTTTTCTCCATCATCAAAAACTTCAATATCTTTTTTTATTCTTAAATATTATTTTTTAACTACTGAGATAAGTTTCATTTTTGGACCCAGAAACAGGCAATCTCTGGGGATATTACTTCAAATGTCTTTATTTTGGCACCACAATACAATAACTATAAGGATATTTTTCTCCAGCGAAACAGGGCAGTCCAGATTTCTTTAGCAGTCTAGCATCAGCATCCGCATTCTGAGGTTGCTCAGCTTCCTTATATTCTGGCTCGGACTCCTGGATTTTAATTGAGTTGCCAGCAGGTCACCTGTCCAGCCCCCCTTCCTCCAGACTCCAGGGGTCTCTGCCACAGAAACAGATTATTTCCACAGGCACCATCAGGGCTGCTCTTATTGCTACCGCTTTTACCACAAATACCACCACCACTACAAACTAAGTTACCCACAAATACATTGCACCCTTGTAATGTATGATCCCTGCTAATGCTATACTCTTACTTGTATAATCCTTCCTAATGCTATAGGCTATGTTTGTTTACTTGTATTACTTTTCTTGTATAGCACTGTATTATGTACCTTATTGTATCCTTATTGTACCCTACCTCAAACAAATTCACACTTGTAATTTCACTGCATAACATACTATGTATGACAACCAAGAAATACTTTGACTTCCAATAGCTTGACCTTCAACCTATCACAGAGCTGCAGTCTCAAAACTGAACCCTGGGTTCCCCTAGTCAGGCCAATCACTGGCCAGCACTCTCTGAACAAGTCCTATGTAGCCAGGTTTCTATTTACATATGAAGGTAGTCACACCTTGTACAATAAAACGTAAATATAAGGCATTGGTTTATGGGGTAAGAGGCCCTAGAAAGTCAAGATATGGTAACAACCTTCCTGCTGTCTCGATGCCTACTTGCCTCTTTACCAAACAACTGATGTACATTTTCAATTTAGCAAAATGCCACCTATTATACATTTTTGAATGATACCCGCAACATCTATCCCATAAAATGAAGAAACAACTTGGATATTTTTGCTCATGATTAAAAGCAAACCTTTTTCATGTTCATTTGGTATGTAACCATATCCTTTATAAGAGTCAACAAGGTTCAAGATAACCCCAAATGTATCTATAAGCTCTCCATGTCACGATCCCCTCACCTGTTCCTCGTTCCCCCGCTGTCTCCGGTCCTTCGCTGTCGCAGCCGGCGTCGGGCCGGCGTCGCTCCTGCCCGCCCGCCGCTCGGCTGTCACGAGCAGCCGCTCGGGCGGCTTCCCTCCCAGCCGCGTCAGGGCGCGTGGCCCCGTACGCGCACGCGCGCGTACCTGTCACTTCCTTATACCCTCCGGCGGCGCTTCACACAGCGCGCCCGCCGGAGGTAATCAACTTGGGCCAATGAGCCCTTTGTCTGTATGGGCCAATGAGCCCTTTTTCTGCATGGGCCAATGAGCCCTTTGTCTGTATAGCCCTCTGCCAATGTGATCCATTAGCCCAAAGTACTGGGCAACTCCCCCTGATTCAAACTGGGCAATCAGCCCAAAGTAGCACCAATCACTACATTTCCCCCCCAGCCAATCCTGTTAGCCCCCGTCATATAAAGGTTTTCACCCTGCAGTCAGCCCTTGCCCGTTATAGCGTGCTACTGGGTGCGATTTGGATAGCCTATTTCCTTGTGATTTCTGCCGTGATTTTGACCTTCCTTGATTGCCGCCTGGACCGACCCTTGCTTACTCTTCGACCACGTTTCTGCCTGACCCTTTGTACCGCGAACTTCTGACCTCTCGTTGTGACCCTTGGCTTGCCCCTGACCATTCTTCCGTCTAACCCTTCTGTACCGTGCCTCCTCGGATTGACCACCCGTGTATGACCCGTGTCCGTTTATCGCTACTCTGTCTAGTCCTTGGATTCATCTGCCTTCCCCTGCATAAATCAGCATCCTTTGTGCTAATAAGACCTGGGGGCAACCGTGTCCGGTGAGGCGTGTCTAGCGTCCCGGCAAACGGGGGCTTACTATAGGTGAAGAAAGCAGCGGAGATTGGGGGTTGCTGGTTTATTGGAAGGTGGGTGTCTCCAGGACCTGACACTCCACATCTTAGCAAACAACCCCCATGCTGCCTCAAACTGCTTTTTGCCTTAAAGCCAGTTGGATTTGGCCACATCGCCTTTGTGTTCTCTCATTGCTGGAAGCTCCTGACAGGAAATTCTCCTCCCCAAAAAAACCCACTCAAACCAGTTTAACTAACCTGGGAGGTGCACATGAGCACCAATCCTAAAATCTGTCTCCAAAGTCTAGTTAAAAAGAGAGGTCTAGGTTAACACACATCTGCAGATTTACGCTGAAGCTGCACCACCAAATGCGACAACAATGTCCTCCTTTGGAATATATGCAGCAATGGAACTGCGAACATGACGTGGTTGTTGGCTGTTAGGGTTGAGTACAGTGGCATCCCATCAGGCACTACATGCATCTCCCGATCTCGCACCTGCATAGTGCCTATGAATGCGATGCAAAGGAGCCACCTTAAATCCTGCGAGACTTTGCAGAGCCGTGAGATTGCCGTGGGACATCGAAGAGCACGGCTTGTCAGTTAGCAATGGCTAAGCGGTCGGCAGGCTAAGGATCGGGTCCTGAAGCAGCCAGATGTCGCTGCAGCAGACAGCAGTGACATCCAAAAAGCAAGTAGGGGCTGATCTTTTTATTTTAGGTCTGATGTTCTTCTTTAATGCAAACTCTGGGTCATTTACAGTAAGCCATCTGTACATTTTAGCTATTATTCCCCATATTATACTATTTATCATTGCATAGGACGCTTTAACTTTCTGCCAACTTTGTCCTGGCTATTTTATTCCACTAGAGGGGAAAGGCCTCTGTACCCATCTGTACCCCTTTGCCTGTAGACATAAAGCCCCGAGGAACCCTGAAGATCAAACAAGTAATACTCTCCTTTTCCAAGTGCCAGCCCTATGATTCGCTGGAGGCCAATAGGGTTGGACAATGGACATGTATGTACCAATTTGGCTGCTGATACAGAGTTACACTCCTTGAGCCATCTCAAAAAATGGGATGCCCCGCTGTGTGAAACTCCCCCAGGTCGTCCATTCCACTTGCCTGCTCCTGTAACCCTCGCCACTCCTCAGCGTCGTGGTCGCATCTCCGCTCACCTTTAGCTGTGTACATACCCGCTCTATGCTTTTCTAAATGGGTAGTGTGGGCGCACCCAAAGCTAGAAACTGAGAGGGGATGTGGTTGCTTAGCTGCTAGCAGAGCCGAAGGAAGCCAAGTGAAATTGAGTGCACTGATTGGCTGACGCTCAGTACATGACACTCAGGGCTCAGAATGTAGCGGCCTTCAGGAGTCTGTAAAGTTGAGCTTGTGCACTAGCAAGTAAGTGTCCTACACATACATACTATGCAACTATGTTTAAGTAAAATGCTAAACTTAATACATTGACCAGCTCTTGTTCCTCTGACGCTGACGTTTAACATAAAGGAAGCAGGTAGTATGTACTGGCTGATTTACATCCACTGCTCTAGAAATATGCATTTCAGGGTCAGACAGGACCCATTACCCAGGTAAATTGGACCAATGCACATGTATGTGCACCCCAGATTAAAGGTAACTGAACTGGAGAACTATTGACAAGTCCTGTTCCAGACTGCACTGACTCTTCGTCCAAGATCTCCCCTTTTATTTGTTGGTCCTCTTAAATCGGTAGCAGGGGGGCATCTGATTAATAGATGCCCCTACTGCATAAAGACTTGAGAATCCCTAACCTCCCTATACTACACCTACTTCTGTGAAAGCTGCTACCAACCACCAGTTTGTGACCTCATGTGATGGCTCCAGGAAACCTACCTGAGTTGCTATGTGGGGAAATGTGGGTTTTGGTCCACTTCAAATCGGCAGAGGGGGTATCAATCAATCGGATGCCCCCTCTGCTGATTTAAAGTGGACCAAAACCCACATTTTTAACGAACATATCCTGAATTGCTTCCCCATGAAGATTACCATTTGCCAATTTTCACTCTAATCCCAGATAATTCCGCCTGTTTTAGCTGTAAATCTCTGCCTCCTTCGTTCATTGCCACTGCTGTGAGTTTTAATGATGTCATTGCCACACCTATACAATGACTGATGTCTGCCATCTTACACTGAGGGACAGCCAAAAAAACAGTGTTCTGTGGCAAATCGAAAAGCGAAAATATGAATTTCTAGTACTACATCCTAACAAGGGAGTATAGCCAGGGGCTTTAGCCAAATGTGTTTCTCAAGTTTGGTGGGTATTGGTCTTCTTTAAGTGGGCCAAAGTAACACATTTCCAGTTTAAAATGGTGACAATTCTTTCTTCCATTTTTCCAGACTCGCCCCAACTAATGTCTTATCATGTGTTCATGTATCCATGTCATGTCAGCCCCACAACATTCAATCAACTAAAATCTTTATAGTCAAATGTGAGCAATCTGTTCAAATTATAGTCAAATGAGATTGAGATTCTACAAAGATTATATCCATCTGATTGTGAGTATATGGCCAGGTATGCGATCAGCTGTGGGATGTCAAGGATACTTCATAGGTTACTTGACAGTTGACAGTACACCAGTGTAAACCTCTCATTTTGAGTTAATATAAAGCAAAGCATGTTAGCACTATATAAATATGCAAAACAAATAATACATTATTGCAAAAAAAAAAGAATAACACTTTTTCGTGATTAAAAAATTAATTCTGTTTCCAATTATCTATCAGATTAACCAGCCACATCACATATTCATATATGCAATTAGAACACTGTACCTATATTAACATTTAATCATCACAAATCAGTCAGTCTAATAGAATCAACACTCCTCTGCAATTCAAGTGGGAGACAATGTGACTTGTTTAATTGTAAAGAAACAGTGATTAGCCCTATTTTATGGGGGGGGGTCTGCAGTGGGCTTTTCCACGAAGTATAGGAGAAGAAAAGTTAACAGCACATGTAGGTTACTCATAGCAACCAACTGTCATTAGCATTTTGGAGTGGCATGTCTTGGTGGGGGGGGCACCTTTCTATAGTTCGCCTCAGGTGGCAAAGATGCTAGGTTATCCCTGGGTATAGATTTTACAGACATGGAATAAAAATAGTTTTGATTAATGATTATAAGTTAATGGAAAACTTTACCGGTTTATCATTCATATTTTGTTTGTACAGGAGTATACAGGGAAAGCTATTGTGATGGAATGGCCAATTTTGGTTTGCCAGTTTTGTTATGCATGACTGATCAGTCTTAGTGCAGACTGAAAGTCTAACATGTTTTGTTATTCCCAAAAATTAACAAAACAAAAATGTATGTTTGCATGCTTATTAATGACCTACTCATCTTACCAGGCCGCCAGCTCCTGATTGCCTTGATCCTGCGCCGCCATCTTGTGTCCCACAATGCTCCCAGGTGCAGTCTTTGACCCTGCCCCAGCCCCTCACAGAGATAGGCCGGCTTTTCTTCACATTGAGCGGCGGGAGGCGCGACAAGGCGAGGTGAGCAGGAGCTGCGTCATGGGACCTTGGTGAAAGCTGCGGCCACTAATCCACAGTTTCATAAAATGTTGTGCTGCTGCTTTTGCCTGCCACTCCCAGGTTTATGTAGTGCGGGAAAAGACCACTACATGAACCTGGAAGCGGCAGGCAAAAGCATCAGCACAACTGACAGTAGACCTGGGTTGGGAAGGTTAGCAAGTCTTTTGGACTCTTTTTTTGGACTTTTGGTCCGCTTTAAAGATGGGATGGGTTGGAATATATTTCATTCATTGGACACAGGGCACAAATATGCAATAAAAAACATTTGCGACAAACAGTTTTGAGTTTATCAATCAGTTTTGGTCTAAAAATTATGTTTTTCATTCTTGTTTTGGAAAAACGTTGCCCGGTTCTCATTCATAGTTTGTACAGTGCAATATACTGGAACATTGAGTTAGCTGGGTACCAGACATGCAAAACACATTGTTCAGGATAAAATAATAGTTACCTATTACAATTTTGGGTTGTAAACTGGTGAACTAATAATGGATATTGTAAAAAAAAGTTTTGGCCAGTCATCCCTCATTTGTAAAGTTTTTAGCCAATGTATAGAGATCAAGCACACTCATTCAACTAAAAGGTAACTTTTACTTCTTAAGATCGACCCAAGTCTTTTTGGCCAATAAATACAATACAGAAAATGTAAAGAATTGACTAGCATTGAATAAGTGTGTAGCCTGACTAGTTGTAGTAAAAAAGATCTGCTAAACACATTTTCTTATTCATTTTAGTAATATAAAACTATAATAATTCAAATAGCTTACAGCATTTTGTAAATTTAAGGCAGAACATTTTTAGGATTGAAATAACATTTCACCTTTGGTGATCCAGTGCAGGTGTATACAGTTCTTGCTGCTTGTATATAGTTGCCTCCAGCTTGACCATATATATATATATACATGAGCATCGAGGCTCGTCGTATATACAGTATACAGTCAGAGCACTCTGTAGCCTCTCTTTACTTTTCCCTCCAGAACTGACCAGGGTGCTGTTTTGTGGCTTCTGAAATGAAACCGAGAGAACCACAAAGAAAGGAGGCTGCTTTGTTTTGGGGGGCTCAGCTGCGTCTTAGCTGTGCCACCTCCTTCCTCATCTGCCGTTCATCATGTGTGGTGGAAAAGCCGGAGTTTGCAAAGTTGTAAAGTATCTCCTGCGAAGTACGTCAGCCTGTTTGAAAGTTGCACACCAAGCTGAGAGAGCACAGCTTCTTTGTTCTGCCGGGAAGCGCCGGAGAGAAAGGGAGGGAGAGGACATCCACTAACAATGAACTCCTTCACTTCTGGGGGACTACAGACCCCTGCTTTTCTCTTACCTGACTAGCTTTACTAGCTTACCAACTTACTTATTTAGACTAAAAGAAAACATCCGCAGACTGGCACACTTTACTAGAAGTTCTTTTTTACTCCCAAAACCTTTGTTCTCCATACAAAGACGCTCCTACCCTTCATTCCTCAGGTAAGTGGCATGGCTATTGTTTTCTTTGTCTTGATGAGCTAGAATTAACTTTTATTAGCTTTAAACTAACTAAGATTTATGGAATTGTAAACAACTTAGATGAGTTAGTAATGCATGCAGGAGAAATGTATTTCCAATTTAAAAGAAAATACAGGTAAATAAAGGAATGCCTTTTCCTTACTGATTTATATGGTGCCAACATCTCTTTTGGGTCTGGAATAGGTAACATGAGTCTGCTACACAGGTACATAGCCAAAGTTTAATAGAAACTCTTACAATGAAGATACAATAGAAGCCCTGCCCACCCTAACTTTTATGGTGAATTATTTATCTATCTACCAGTGTGTGTGTGTGTGTGTGTGTGTGTGTGTGTGTGTGTGTGTGTGTGTGTATACATATATATATCCATACTACTAGAGCAAAAGTTGCCATGTCACAAAATCATGGAGCCTTTACAGTAACTTTTTCAGCTGTGCAAGTCTCTAACTACAAAGAGAAAAGAAAGCCACAACACAAAGACCCCTGACCCTATAAGCTTACAACCTCTGAAGATGACTCTCGCCCACACTGAATATTTATTAGAAAATACAAGTACCTTACTGTATGGAATTTTCGTGAAAAAAAAACTTTTTAAACTAAGTTTTTGTAGGGTTTCAGAAAACTTTAGGATGAAAGTTCCAAGTTTACAGTTAAGGAGAGATCTCAGTTTGTATCATTTTGATTTTTCTGGCTGACCTGTATTCCAAGTGTATTATCAAAAGTATATAGTAATTAACAGGGAATGCAATCTATACATGGATCATCAACAAAGCCTTGTAACTTATATACTTTTATTTATGAACTTTTTAAATGGTACCTTATCCTTGTCCTACAAATCTTGCAATTTATTGTTCCTGCCTCACTCATGCATAAATAGATTCTAAATAATGTGATCTAGGTTAAAGGGTGTACTGTATAACCACAGAAATACAGAAATTACTTATTTAATGGTGATGTCCTTGTCCGAGCACAAACACAGGACCCCAGTGCTTCAAGGCAAGAGTGCTAACCCTTTAGCCATTATGTTGCCAGTTCAATAGCAAAACAATAAGAGAGTCTGCACAGAGAAACATATTAGGATCCATGTGATTCATATGGATGATATATTATTAAATTAAAGTTTTTTTTTTAAGTTTTTTTTTAAGTGTTACTGTACATCTCTTGGGACCTCTCTGTATACTGTTTATGCAGAAATATTGCGGAAAGTCAGTCGTGTTGCTAAAAACTTACAGAGCAAGTACAGAGGGGGAAAGCACTGTCCAAATGAGCTTATAATATTCATAACTCTGGTTTAAAGTATTCTTTACCAGATTAGTATGAATAACTAATGTCCAGTTCAAACATCCTTATTGCTTTCAGAGCAAGTGAACAACTTATTCTGTCCCTCATTAGAATACAGAGGGAGAAAGCCCTGCCCACAGGAGTTTACAATCATAACTGTGGTTAAATATAAATATATTCTCTACCAGATCATTACGAATAACTAATGTCTAGTTCAGAGTGCAGAGGAAGAGCAAACTGCCCACAGGAACTTACTGTCATACAGTAACTGTAGATTTATAAGTAGTAGTAAACATAACTAATGTCCCAGTTAAACATCCTTGCTGCTTTCAGAACAAGTAAAGTTTTTAAGACAAAGGAATACCTAAAAGACCTTTGTCTTACACACTATATGATACCATTAATGTTAAATCATTCTTTTAGGGTTTATTATTTACCAGAGTAGTATAGATAACTATTATCCTGTGTCAGAGTACAACTTTTATTGTGTATGTTTCTGAACACAAAAATATATATCCACATTAAAACATCAAAAAGAAAGTTTCAAAAGTTGTTGGTAAGAGAGAAAGAGTGTTTCCCATAGGAGGCTGCAGTCTATATGATGTCTTGAGTAAATGTTATAACTGTTAATACATTCTCTATATAGAATATATTCCTCAGCAGGATGCCAAAGAAGTACAATACTTTCCTGATAACTTTTACATGAAGTTTGTAATGTTTGGCTTTTAAAGGATTACACAGAACTTCAGGAGAAAAGCCACTATCAATTTTTGGTTGTTCGCCCTGCCACAGTGGCCATGGCATTCATTTATGATGAAACAAAATGAAAAGTGGACCAGATAGCTGTAGTTTTAGGGCTGTGCCTTTAGAGGCTGTGTGTTTGTTTTGAACTCCCTCCTCCTCCCTCTCTGCTGCTGGAACGTGCAGTTAGTAAGCAGAAAAAAGGGATGACGATCTGACTAGCAACACTTCTCTGGAAAAGGCAACTTTTATCATAGGACCATGGCTATCCTGTTACGACAAAGTCCTTTTGCTTTTAAGATACGCTGCAAAATCCTGGAGCAAAAAGGCACAGTTGCTGTGGAGACCCATCCTTATCCTGAGCTAAGTATTTTTTTTGTTTAGTGGGTGGTGCTATCAAACTCATTCTGGTCCCAAATTGTTTTGTGAAACAAGTGAAACTTGTGGAAGACTAAGGCAGACTTGTTTTCCAGGCGGATGGTATGCTGCTGGTGCTGCTGCTGCTGGCTGTGCAACAGGTAGGATGGTGTCATGCCTAGTCATCTCTTTGTTGTTGAACCTATGTCCGAGGACAATGAGCTGTGGGGTGGGGAGAGACGAGGACAGGACGGGACACTGAGCAGGCAGTGTATGCTTCACACCTAATATTTTCAGCAGCATCGTGTTCTTTCTCTCTTCATCTAACATGTTATTCCTTTACAGCTTTTCAACAGGATGAAGTTACATTTCCGAAGATTGATTCATAAGGTTCACAGCCCAAACAAAGAGGACCATCCTCGGACACTCTGCATTTGGCATCCTGCTCCTTCGCACTTGCTCTTACAATTGCCTTGCTACACAGCACTAAAACAAGTTTACCTTTAATCCGTCCGGAATTGGATGGTGGGGCAAAAAGTTTCCTGATAAAGTATGAGAATAAGCAGAACATTGGCTGGATGAGGGCTCCAAGGGAGGAGGGTGAGGGTGGGAGTGAGAAACCTGCTGCAGCGCTCCAGTTCTTTGTTTGCTCGGGGGAACTTGAACAAAAGGAAAAGTCTCAAGAACTCTTTATCTGCATCCCTATCTCACAGGCAGCCCTTCACTTCCATGTCTTGCCAGAGTGCTGTCTTTTAGGAACAGTCTTCGCAGCTCCCGAGACTTCAAGCTCATTGTTACCTGCAAGTCACAGAGTGCCTATTGAAGTTTCTTTTTGTGTAGGTGAGTTGCAATATCTGCTGTTTAAGTGGAATGTGCATGTCATCCAGCCATCAGGTGTCATCTAAAGCTCCCTGCTGCTGAATTTCTGTTTCTTTCCTCAAGCACAGCATCATTATTGGCATATCACTTCCTTGTCCCTAAACAGTTAAACTTCTTTAAAACTTTGTAGAACTCTCTGTGTCATTGTCGAATCCCCTAGAAAATATTTTCTATGCCTTTCTGGTGTTTGAAGTGATGACCATTCACAAGTGCTCATTATTTACTCAGAAATTAGATGTAACTATTATGGTGAACCCATTTTGCATCTCATTATGCTAAAGATGTTGCCACAAAGATTTGCTGGAGAATATCATGAATTTGTTTTGTTTTGTTGATTTTCTGAGGCAGCAATTTTTGCGGGATATGGAGGATTTTGCTGCGGGAAAAAGTTGCCAAACTTTTGTAAAAGTTTACTTTTAGCATGACATTTTAACACAAGTGCTCGTTTAAGATCTGAACTGTATTTGATTGTATTTTTTTTTTCATTTAAAAATTTACATTTTAACAACATTGACTTAATTTTTAATAGTTTTTAAAATACATTATGCAGAATAAAATAGCACATTTTGAGGTTGCATTTTAGTTTTACAAAGTGTAAAAAAATACATTCGTAAATCATCTAAACTAAAGAAAGTATAAGAAGTCTTATAATTTCAAGAAGCGTCACTGTTTCCCATTGTTCTGATGAGTGACGCAGATAGGTCACAAAGTTAGGGAAGTGTCCCTGTGTGATTTCTACTCTATTGTTTTCAAACATTTAAAGGAAACAGTTAAATCAGATGTTCAGGTCCTGTCCAGTCACTCTTCAGTATCATTATAACTACAAGGGTGTGTAACCACATGAAACCAAATGTACGCAAAGGATTGCTTAAAACTCGGTAGGCTGAAAAAATGCACATTTAAAAACAATAAATAAAATCATGGCCATGTTAATGGTAAAAAATAAACAATTCTCTTTTGCTTTGCAACATCTGGATCCATAATGTACATTATATGAATCACAAGTTCTCATTGTTCAAGGTGGCACAGGAAATTATGTACAAAATTAATTCTTGTGGTTGTTATCACATGACTAGTATTTTCCACTTAGCACAATAACTTTGTAAATGCCTCCCACCTTACTATTATAATTTCTTAATCTAGAGACTTTAGGGTTGGCAAGTTGTCAAATAATATTACTTAAAGCAGACGACTTATTCAATATCAATGAGCCATTGTTTTTTTTACAACAGCGCTCCCTTGCTACAGTACCATGTCAAACCATATAAGACCACTTGCATTTTTTTTCCCCAGCAAGATCCTTCATAATACAATAGTCATGTATTAAATTGTTACAAAATTTTGTATTTTGTAAGGCAATTTTTTTTTAAATTAAGCAATATTTGCAGTCAATGTTAGCAGTTATATGAAGTATAACAACAATGTCTGTATTAAAATTTATGGTAGACCCAAATATACTGTAAAGGGCGATGTAGTCTTAATTAATAAATATGATAATAAGCATTTACAGCATATCTTTAACATTGCATTAAGAAAATATATATTTGTTTCAGCCATACTTGACGAGGATACCAAATATTTGAAGTCAAATACATCTTCCTGAAGCTTATAGTACTGGTTGCTAATGGAAGAGGAAAGGAAATGGGTTCTAAAGTGGTATTTTCAGGCACAACAGGATTATACATTGGATTTCTACAAAATTTGGATTACTAATTTTTCACTATTTCGGAATATATAGAAGATCCTATGTCATTTACATGTGGATTGTACTGCATGCTTCATAAGAAAGGTATGTGTTGCCATGTTTTACTATTTCACACTTATTGGCCTAGTTACTGCCTGTTTTTGGCATTGACCTTTGAATTGGTTCCAGGTATAGCGTATGGAATGGATATCGATATAAATAATGGTGTATTGAAGAGTAATACAAATGGAGCATTGGTGGTTGCTGTGCCTAAGTCATTGTTTAACTCGGATAAATAAGCATGCACGTGACGCTGATCACTTTAGGTGGGAGATGATACAGGCAAACATTTCAGCTAGCTTTTCTAAGAATACAACAAATGTTCATGTAAATATTGTGCTGCACATATTAAAGGATGTGGTTTCATTAGAGGCATCTGTTGTTTTTATCTGTATCTGTCATATGGGAAGAAAAATAGTTACATAAGATTTCATGTATGTATTATTGTATGACATTGGTTTGGCTTAACATGATGTTTTGAAATGGGTGTAGACTCTTAAGATGGCTTCCTCTAGTGGAGGGTGCATTTGCTTGGAAGCGTCTGTGCTTTGTTTGTTGGCGCTGTGCTCCACATTCCTAATGAATTCTAGATATGTGTATGGAAGGTGTCCAAATGGCTCTTGGTAACAGACTGCATCCTTCAATGGCTACATATTTTGTCCTAACAGTGCATTCTTCCATGTATTTCTGGCTAGTTGCTGAATATAATATATGCTTCTTAGGATGTAAAGAAATTGGTGAAGGCTGTTTTTGCTTGCTATACCATATAGAAAATTAAACCATCTCTAAATTACACATAGCAGTATTGTAAAATATAATAATATAGGGAGTATATGTGTTTGGCCATGTGTTCATGATATAGCCCACTGCATTGTCATATATATATATATATATATATATATATATATATATATATATTTTTTTTTTTTTTTATTTATTAGGATCTATGTGTATGTATGTATGGTTTGTATATATATATATATATATATATATATATATATATATATATATATATATGCATTCTATAGGAATATACATAATATACATTTGTTTGTTTCAGATAGAGTGTTAGAGAGAAGTATTTAAAAATATAAAAATATATAGCTATGAATCACAATTCTAATCCCTGAGATCCCATTGACCAATTTATTATACCCAGAAATGTACATTTGTTTGGGATCATATAGCCAGTGCTATGTCGGACTCAAAATCCTTGTTTACAAAAATATACAAATATACATAAAAGGAATTTCCTGTGAAATAGTTGCATTTTCGTGGTACTGTCTTTTACATACGGTGTATGCAATCATTCATTAAAGAGCTATAAATGAACAGGTGTAGTTGTAAGTACTGCTGCAATACCATAACTTCATTGCAATATCAGAATAAGAAGTTGTTTCAAAGGCTAAAAAACACAATTTGTTTCTATTTATGAGACAAACCTTGTCAATGGAAATGTTTGCCTATTCAGGAGCAGCCATCTTAGATGCTCCAAAAAATGACTCAGCTAAGCCTAATAGAGCTGAGTAGGCGATAAACCGCATGACTACATAATAGCTGGCGTGAGCACTGAAGATTATGTAAAGTTGGGTAATAGCCTGTATGGTGTTACCAGTAAGACAAAACCAAATTGCATATGTCTCTTCGTATCTTGTAACACAACTTTGTAGCTATGGAAGATGTTTGTTTTATTATACGCTTGTAGTAAACGCGTAAACGAGTGCATCTTCAAATGACTTCTATTGATTTTAGCAATGAGGTTTAATAGATTTTGTACTGCTTTAAAGTCCTTTTTGAAATCCTATCTACACATTGGTTTCTAACATTTTGTTATGGTTGTTTATTACGAAAAAGAAAAACATTAGGAACATGTTGGTTCAAAAACACGTCCTTTCCCTAGATGTGCCCTGCAATGCATTGCAAATGTTGATACATAAACCCATGCTGTTCGCATATAAGCTCACATTTGTATAGTCTATACATTTTGTTTGTGCTTTGGAGCATGATATATTCAGCACCTTCCACCTAAATTCCTTTCATTAGTACTCTCTGGCTACATTTGAAATAACTGTCATTCTGAGCAATCACCTTCTTGTGCTAGAATGCAGCTTCAAGTTGGGAAAGCACTTTCTAAAGTCTGAATGCCTCCGCCTTTGTACTGTATCTGAATAGCCGGCACAGTATTTGTCATTCATCCTCCCTGCCTCCAACTCATTTTAAGTAATAAAAAAATGCCCTAGAAAAACTATGCACATTTTTAAGAAATTAGTTGACTCGATAAGAAAAAGAGTCTTTAGTGAGTCTTAGTTAAAGTTTTCTATTTATTACGTAAGATCTCACAAGGAAAAAAGCTAACTTTTTGTTGGCACCGTGTAAATATTTATGCTGTGTCACGTCTCCTGGGTTCTTTGTTACCCACTGTACAGTGCTACAGAATATACTGGGGCTTTCTAAGCCCAATGGTTTCTTTTCTTTGTATAACAAGCATTGAGGCCAAGGAATATAAATCAGAGTTCTACTCTATGTTTTATATCACTAAGATTCAGCTGGCATGGGGATTGCAAGCTTTTTATTTTCTCCAGAAAAGCTTTAAACCAAGATGAATGAAGACGTGTTGGTTTTAGGCCTTCTACTTCGAGATTTCTAGTCTGTAATAAAATACTATAAACCTACATTATATTTTAACAACCACATAAAACAATACTGTACATGGTGCTAATTAGTGCTCTCTTATTAGTGATGTGTTTTATGCTAGTCTTGTAATAATCAGAATGTTCACACATAAACTGTACTCAAGGTAGCCTGGCCAGCTGCAAGCTCAGTGGGGCAGTAGCTTTATTAAGCAGTTATTTTAAATTTACACATACACTGTAAATGTGGTTACCCTACCTTGCTATTGTGCTGTTTATTTCCTATTTTACAAAAGAAAACCCAAAACATTTAATTAAATTAGTTAAGATAATTGTTTGCCAATTGGCCTTTGAACAGTGCTATCTGCTTATGGCGAGTTATGTTTTGCTTGCATATACTGGAAAGCAGGGTGTACCAGTTGTCCTAACCTAATAGTAGAAAAGGATTTTGTATGGACAGATTTGTTTATGTTATAGTTTCTTTAATTCAGATTTTCGTGCGGATTCATTTGTTCCCTAAAAATGTTGACGACGATTCATTTATTTACAAAGGTTTATACGTTAAAGCTGGAAATATATTCTATAGTACCTAATTGCTTATGTACCTGAATGTGTGATCTATATAGTACTGTATTTGATGTTTAGCCTAGGCAATACAACAGTTAGAGGTAGAGATCTAGTGTCACCTCAATTTACAGTGACTAAAGATAACATGTCTTATACTATGTGCTCCTTTCCAATATTCTGTACTATAGGCTTCTCAACAGAATTTTCACATAGTGACAACATATCTTTTTTCCTGCTGGAGCTTGGATTGTGTGGAGCTAGTGCCTTAAATCATATTATGTCATAGCATTTGTTTTCAAGAACTTGAGTAATATGAATTGGGACAGTACAGAAGAATCAAAATAAGCCTCTCGTAACTACTATGTGGATGCTAATGTTTATACAATTTGAAAAATACCTGCAAAATATATAAAAAAACATATTACTTACTGTTTGGTTTCCATTTTTGTTCTTAGTCAGAGGATGCATTGAAAATAGAGGTATTTCACAATAACTTCTAGATTTTGGGGTTAGCTTGTGTTATAAAAGCCCAGCTCATGGGCACTAGATAGTGTCTGGGAGTTTTAGGAATTGGATACACTTGGATAAATGGGCACATTTTACAAGTGAGAGTAGGAAGCAAGCCTTGAATGCAAGGACTTTTAGAAGACCAGTTTATGGAACCTATTAGAGATTTCAGGTTAATCTCTTCAATATCGATAGAGACTCTTTAAGCTGCTAAACCTGTGCATATTTTATTTAGCTGGACCTCGCCAATCTTGCCTATCTGGCTGTTGAAAGCATGTTTGCTGAATCCCACTTTGTTCCCTTCTGCAAATTAGCATGCTAACTACTGTATATAGGTCCATTTAAGGAAAGGAAAGTATTGCTACTATAGACACACACACACACAGACATATATATATATATATATATATATATATATATATATATATATTAATTAGTGTTCCCCATCATTTTCAATTATGGCATCATACCTGTACAAAGCTTTAAATAATATATACTGTAGGTCTGACGAATCTTTCCCAATGTGTATTTTATTGAGAGGGTTCTTACCTTTAAAGACAGTTGTACATCAAATCAAATGACATGAATATGTCTCACAATGTCTATCTCTTGGCAATATTGAGTGTGTGTGTGTGTGTGTGTGTGTGTGTGTGTGTGTGTGTGTGTGTGTAGTATGTGTTATTGTCAAGTGTTCTCCATTATTTTTCAGTATATTCATCTCGCTAACTCAATGTTCCTTCTAAAAGCATTATGCAGTCATGTTGGGAGCACATTGAAAGGCTCCTCACGTAGGTTTTCTGTTCTTGACAGGGTTGAAAAATGACCAGCAAATCTCCCCTCCCGGTTAGCTTGTCCACACCCAGCCTTTCTTACCAGAGAAAAATACCTGAAGGACATTACCATAAACATGCCCACACCATGCAGCTTTGCAAGGTTGATTAGCAAATATGGCCATCATAATCATTTTCATTTGATAGAATGCCCATTATCCCTTTCCAGAAGTTGGTATCTTTTGTTGTCTTTCACTCTTTTGAGTCTCGGTGCATTAATATGAGTTGAAGAGATGTCAATGGACTTCTTGGCAATAGCAAGGGATTTCAGGCGTATTGTGAAAGGATACAAGGCCTGAATCGCTTTGTAGCACATCTGTATGCAACACCATGCACATTTTAATGTATTCTGGTGGCTGCATTTTCCCTACTCAGGGAGTGTTCATTAACCAGATCACCCAGTTACAATTCAAAGGTCTTATACACAATTGTTTCCAAGGAAAAATGAATATAATAAAGGGCATTTGATTCATCCACCAGCAGTTTTTTCCTAATTCCACAGATCTATAAATGCTGTAGATCTATATGTCCTTAGATAGATAGATAGATAGATAGATAGATAGATTGCATCATATTTCATCTCTTTCAACTCTTTACCGTAAGCTGTCGTCTAGGGTTCCACCTCATGCTATTATCTGCTGGTAAAAGGCACGGAGAAGGTCCTGCCAACTATGTTTTCAGTGCTCAGGTTATTAGTGTAAAAGCTTTCAACAAACAGTGTTAAAACAGGCTGATGCTTCCCATGTTACACTGAAGGCCCTAAGCCTTGTGATACATTTTATTGAGAGACATACAGAGCTGATGCTAAAAGTTTTGCCCTACACAGATTTTTATCTTTATGCTCATTACATGCATTTTTCTAGTAGAACCATCATAATTTAAACTTATATTTTATAGGTATACAAGTTGGGTTTACTATTAAACTGTCTCTTTTATATAGCAATATTGTCCTAGATATCAAAGTATAGAGATCACTGCTGCCATCTTATAGTTATACTGCCTTCTAGATTTGGTCATTTATTAGCCTATTTACATCTTACGAGGTACATCTTTGAAATAAAATATATAAATAATTATAGGTGATGTCAGAGTATTAAAAGTCAAGCGTAAAATTCTGTGAGTTTTAATGGTCAAAAGGGTCATAGATTAAAGCTATTATTAAAGCATAACCCTTTTGGCCTAAATCTAGCCCATGCTGGATGGTTTCTGTAAGGTCTGTAGCTGGAGAGAGTAAGGGTAAAACCAAGACAAAGAGCAAAGCGAGAGGTTCCCCTTAGAATAAAACTACCTGAACTACCTAAATTACTCCTTTCAGGGATGATTTCTACTATAAAGCTTTTCTTTTTTTTCAAGATGACACAGTGCACTTTATGAGATGGATTCATTTCTAAGAACGGTTCTTCATAAAAAATGTATAAAAATTGCTTATGATTAAAGACTGGTGAAAAAAATGTTGATGTCTGTGTGAGACATACCTGCTCATTGTGTCCTTCTGGATTCCTTTTATTAAATGGGCTTATTTCATGTCCCATTGTTGGCAAATATAAAGTCTCTGTGCAATGACACCGCCTCCCTAACGGAATGGTACCCACTTCTTTATACAGTATTTATAATGTGTGTCATTTTTTGTGTTCATTTTGGGCCTTATTTATGAATGCAACATTTAGCATCTTTCTGGTGGCTATAGAGCCAGTTTTGGAGCGCCAACATTTTCTGCTGCTGCGCTGTGGACTACAATGGCGCTAGAAGTCACAGCGCCAGATACTAACTAATTCGGTTTGATTGCTGCACTAGGTATTGGACAACCTGTGTCAGCAGCGCCTGTTGGACCCGACTGCCGATTATGCCTTCGCCAGTGAGCTCCACTTTGTACTGCAGTCTTTTTTGGCACCACGCCAAAAAGATTGAAAAGATTGGTGCTGTATTTCTCTGGCTCTGGTCTACGTTTCATCATTACAATTACAAGACATCACTGCTGGGGACAAAGGGGACAAACTTTACAGTTAATTTAGTTGTTGTTGTCCAAATTACACATTTTTTACAAAAAGAAGGCTTGAAAAAAGTTCTGCCCTTTGAGCTCTATAGAATTTTGACCTACAGCGCCAGGTTTCACATGGCACTGCTTCAACCAGAGCGCCCACCACTGCGACCTTTTGGGCACTGGTGTTAAAAAAGATGCTAGCTGACAGCCACATCAGCGCAGCCTGTTTTTTGTTTCTTAAATCACACACTGAACCAAAAAAGTGGCGCTGAGTGAAGTTGACGCTAAATAAGGTTACCCTCATGCTTTTTTGTTTTGTACTTTCATGTATGTTATGTGTTGTATAATTGTTATATGTTGTATTGTTGAGGTCGAGAACCACTCTTAGTGCAGTTGGGATAGGTGGTTCTGTAGATTAGATAGTCAGTGTGTTTATGTTCTAAAGTTTTGTGATCCCTTTAGAAAGTACTGTAGGAGAAAGAAGAGTTCTGTGTGGTGTAATTACTACAGTTATATGTTGTTACTTGCCCATAAAGATTTATACCGGGCTAATTAATATAGCAGTATAAAGTTCGAAAAAAAAGTCCATTGTCTTGTACTGATTACATTCTGATTGGCTGTTATGGGGTACTACACTTTGAACTTAGAACTTTATGCTTTCCTGAATAAAGTCGGAATAAGTCAGAATAAATTCTAGTCAATAGAGTATAAAACTGCTTTTACATCACTATGTCACACAAGTGTACTCTCTTGAATTCTGCAGATCCCAGAGATAGTGTTGATGTCACTACTGTATTGTACAACCCACAGTTAGTTATCCTAAAAAAGTTATGTCACAACTGCATATTAATGTGGAAGCAAGATAAAGCTGTGAGCTTGGCCCTCCTTATAAGAATGCCTTATCTAATTGTCATATATAGGATACATTGTCCTCATATTGGTCAGGCACACATCTAAAGTTTTCACTAATGCTTAAATACAGTTGCAGCTTTTTCTACTTTGAACTGAAATCTGATTGGATGCTTTCATTTCTGGCACTTAACACACCAGCATGGTTCTTTTTATGGCCTTCATTTAATAAGGGTTTATGCAAACATGCTGGATGTAGATGTACAATGAGCAAGCGTGTCTTCAAGGCTGTTAAATACTTCTTCCCAGAGTTAGCAATGTGAATGATAGCAGTGACATCAAAGCCATTGGAAGCAGCGGGCAGCATTGAGTTTGGCTCAACAAACCGCATTGAGCACGTAGCAAGTAGTTCTATACTCAGCTATTTAACTCAAGACACCCTTTCAAGACCAGAATCTAGGACAGATGCATGAAATATTCCAGCCTATTTGAGGACTTTTAGCATAGGGCAAAATGCTATGTGTTCATATTATGATTTATTTTCTCCTAGTTATGATCCTAACTTAAATAGGTTAACATAGGATGGATGTATCTACCTCAAAAAATCTACATTGGTGCATAGTCATTGATGGCAGCACCTATGACTGTTTCACATTTATTTTTTTCTTAATCAAGAATAACCATAACCACTGTTGAGGGCATATACATATTATCAGGCCTTTAAAGCTGATGCACAAATTAGAGACATGTTTGTTGCCACCTTTGTGGCCAACTTAACTGAATAGAGCTTACGATTTCTATCATTAAAGGTGGTTGTAAAAGTCTGCTTTTGGGCAATCTTCATATCTTCAATGTCTAACATTTATTTATTTTATTTTGGTCATTGGTTAGGTATGGTATGTTTTTATGTTTAGGAAAATCATTTAATCAACTGCACTAATTTCTTCACTCTTCTCACGTTAGAACTGTATTTACAACGAAGAGCAGAGGTGTTACTAATTGCATACATACACAATCATTAAATGGGTTTTCTCCTTCTGTACCAGCATGGAACAGTCCAATGAGCTGTGTAGAGATGATCTGGATATTACTGACTGGGAGCACCATATGGAGGAGGCAATTTAAATGGTATAGTCTAGGATATTGATCCACTATATGGAAGATTGAAAACAGAGCATTTCGGGCACCCTTTGTTCCAGAACTACACTAATGGCACAAACAATCAGGAACTATAGAGCTAGTCAACAATTAATTTTTAATTAGACAGTAATATCAAGTGTTCATTTGGCTGATATGCCCTTTATAACCTTAATTGTCCATATTGAGGTTTGTGTGCTTTGTTTAATAAGCTAGTCAACTAATAGCCTCATGACTCGACCTCTATGAAGTAGCACTTTCTTCTGTGTCTGCTCTCGTTATTTAAGGATACTGAAGGTGCATCTTTAATATGACTCTTATTTTAATCTATTAAATCATTCCAATAAGTATTCAGTGTAAAAAGTATATGACCTGCAAGTCATCCTTACTTATCATTAAAGAACAACTCAATTTTTGTCAGGTTTTTGTTTTTGCCTTATTGTTTTCCTCTTTTGGATTGTAAAATAAGCATTTGTGTTAGGATTGTGTATTATTGATTTATGTATCAGCATGCGGTTTCCATGTCTTCTCTATCCCTGTGGCTCTGTGTTGCTAAAGTGGGCGTGGCTTTCCTGGCCTTGAGCTAATCCCTTTTGTATAGCCGCTTTTTACCAATCTAAGAATCCATCCACTGACATGGGAGCACCCCTACCCACGCAAAGCAGAACTTGGAAAATGTAAATCAACAAAAAATGTAAAAAGTAATGATCACTTATCTGAAGAGGCTGAATTAGAACAGGAGGGGTTAAACTTGTGGGCTCAGAAATGGGGAGCGTTGCCCCTGCCTCAACCAAACACACCACTTTTGTGAACAAGGCCAATGTAAACACATTGTTACTAGAGAAAACTGATTCTTTTTGAAACACAGCGTGCCAAACAAATAAAAACGATAAAAATTAACAGCTCAACAGATTAGCACCCTGAGGACATCATTTTGGACATTAATGGACATTTAAAGAAAAATGTCATGGAAGGTGGAATTACCCTTTAAATCATTTTTGTCAAACAGGAATTTCACTCGAGACTCATGACAAGTGTTCTCAAGAGGCTGTCTATGTTGGGTGTACAGGGATTTTACAGCTTGTTTGATTTTTCAGTGCTACTGAATTTCACAATATTTTTTAAAGCCCGTTAAAGTCAATAGTTCTTCTAATAGATCTGGATTTGTTAAACCAATAACTGGGATTCCTCTTTTTTATTTTTTACTTTTTACATGCCTTGTGTTTTATGAGATGTGATTTGGTATAAGCCAAACATACTGTTTGTACACTAAGATTTGAATGTAACAAATTGTATCTATCTTATTAAAATTGTATGTTTCTTACAAAAATAAGACCATTGCTATTAGTTACATTCAAAAGTAAGTGCACAACAAGTAAGTTTTCCCTTGCACCAAATTGCATCTCATAAAATTAGTAGGCAGCTGTTTTTAAATGAACACGTCAAAAGAAAAAAAGTTTTTGCTTTTTAACAAAGCAAATTGAGTTAGAATGATATCGTTGCTCTTAGTAAATCAGGTGCAAGCCTGCACCTGTGTAAGTGTAAACTTACACTGATGATGCTAAACACGAATGTCTGCCTCTTAAAACAGGCCTGCCACCCTAAAGTCTACACCCCCTCCTCCACAGCTTTCCTCCATTCTGCTCAAGTAGAATTTCTCAGCCAGTTATACTTACCTGTCCTCACAGGTTTTTTTGGCCAGGGATTAGATCATACTAGCCCACAGTATCGGAAAACTTTAATAAGAAGTATTACAGAGCTTGGGGGGCATCTAATGGCCCATTTCCATGAATAGAAACTTGGACAGTTGATGAGCATGCAAATGAATGTGTGACTGCATTTCAAAGATTTGTTGGCTAGTGGTTATTTAGCCTGATTTTATGAGATTGCTGATATTGTGTGCTCCATGTCCTACTTGTGGCCGATTTCAGTTTCCCCATGTCAATGACCATACAACAAATGAGTCATTTTAAGTCAGCCTTAATGTTACAGTGCTCGACCAAGAAAACAAATTGATTGTGCTTGATTTTGCGATTTTTCGTTTGCATATTGATTCCTGAAAATTTGCCATTAGGCGTAAATTTAGAACCCAATGAGGCTAAGAAAGTGTAATGCAGCTTGCCAGGACAGGTAAATGTTGTATAGCACATGAGTCAATGAGTCAGGACGGGGGGGGGGGGGGGGAGGAGTAGGGTGAAGCTTCTCTTTAAGGTCAAGGAGCACAAAGAACCTGACTACTGGGTTGCTTGTGACCACACAGAAGAGACGTAGAGAAGCTAAACCTTTTTGACCCCAATTATTTTTGTAATCAATGTACAATTAACATGCTTGGTCATAAAGGAGTTAAAGCAGACTTAAAGTAAAGGTCTGCTTAACCCAATCTCCTAGTCACATCCTGATTTAGTAGGGTTCACGTGCTGCAGCTAACAGCATCCCCTTCATCCCCCTCCCCTCCCATCTGTCACCATCTAGGAAAATGTTTTTTTTTTATCATAATGCTCTGTAGTCCTGGGCTTGATACCAGACATTAAAAGATTAGAAAGTAAAGGTTTGACCAAAACAGCTTAATACAGCCAAAAAACAGGCTATGTATGGGCAATATAATTACATGTTGTGGTGTGGTGTAGATTTGCATTATTCAAAAATAGGTATCGGTAAGGTATTTATAAAATAATATATAAGTGTTTAGAGCATTAGATACAGTAACTTCCAGGTGCCAATTGTGCTGCTATAATGGCTTAATTATTTGTTACCCTTTGTATCAAATTCTTGGTTCCTCATCTCCTGTTTTCCAAAATTATATATTTTTTCTGCTAATATGTCTTAACCTTCACTTCCCTTCACTATACATTTCCAAGTTATGCCACACCCTTAGTCTAAGCCTAAGCACTTCCCCCCACCCGACACCGTTGTCACTGATGCTATTAACACTGCTGCATGCAGGCGACACTGCAGAGGATTTCCATCATCATCAGCCATTCAGTCCTTTTGCCTATATTTTCAGCTTTGACACATTGCCAGCCTTTTATTGAATAGCAAAATGTATGAAAACAATTATTGGCAATATCATTGTGCAAACTGTACCTTTGCATTTGGAAGCCATTTAGTTTACATAAGTCATATGTAGTATGGGCTAAATATATGTAGTATAATATATGTAGTATGGGCTAAAGTTGGTCATACTGACCCCTGAAACAGCATGTCTGACCCCTTGAAACAGTAGCAGAACATCCTGGTGTAGAGTCACTTCTCTACTTCTCCATAACAATGTTCCATCATTCCATAATGTATATAGGATTATCCACCCAGCTCATTTTTCCTATAGTAGCCAAATCTATGGCACACGCACAAAAGACTGCAACGGTTATTTAGAGCCTCCAGGTTCACAGGTGAGAGAGTGAATGGGTGGTTACAATGTGCAATAATTCATAGCAAACAAACTTACTCCTGTTTACTATATGCCAATATTTTTGGATTACAGTTTGATGAGTTTCTCTACTTTTTGTTTTTTTGTTGTTATATAAGGTTGATTCAGGATTGACAATGAAATGCAATAGAGTTTTGTATATCTGATTGCTGGATCCTGTGCTCGAGGTGACAGGGGCTTATGTGTTTCAGTTAGGCTCCTGTGCAAAAAAAAAGGTTAGTCTGAATATGAAAAAGGTTCAGAGAAACGTGGGGCATTCATTGTAAATAATCAGAATAAGAAAGAATACACACCGAGAAGTATGTGCATATGCTTTCTACTAGTTCAGTGGGTCAGAAGTTATCAAAGGTTAAGTTGAATATAGATTCCCCGCTTTCAGAGACAATTTTTACTGTAGAGGCTTTAGTTTGCAAGGGCGTTTGCATTTTGGATTAAGCATCTGAATTCTAATGGGGTATAACCCCATGTGAAGAACATTACATTGGGTGCTTAGCAACGGCCCTGCAAAAGCTACTGACCAGGTCAGTGTGTGAAAGGGTAATTTTATGTCACGGCAAAATCCCTTTTTTTCATACTTGATCAGGCTTTAGCAGTAACTTTTGTAGTTGTTCACTAGAGCAGCATCAGGCAGATCTGGGATAGATTGAAATAGCAAAAGTTTCTTTAACATCTTCATAACTCTTTTTATAGGATGCCTGGGTTAACTGGGCACTATAATACACGGTTATCATAGTGTTAATTGCCCAGGCAAATCGGGTCATATTTCAAATATTGTTTTTTCAGATTATCACTTGTGGTGTTTTAAATCAATGAGCCACTATGCTTTAGACAACTATATATTCACCAGCTGCCATCACAGTGGTAGAGTATTCAAATGGTTAAATGCCTGATTTCATTCCAAATGACCATACCAAAAATCGAATGAGCTTTTCAGCTCTTTGTCAGTCTTTTTCAGAGCACGTCTTTTTTTCTAACTCTACTGTAGTACCCGTCTTGAAAAGGAAAATGTCCCAAACTGCTCTACTTCAATGAGCAGCCGAGATTTAATAAAGAGTGTATGGAACAAAGAGGCATAGTACCCGGGAATACATAGGAGCATTGTTATCGGCCTACCACTCCCAAGGAGTGGCCTGGACAGGGCGACCTCTAGCGTTCACTGACAAGTGCAAAAGCATTGCCAAACAGATGTTGTACATAGTACACTGGCACCACGACAAAACCATTGTAATGACTGAATAGCAAATTATTTCTAGAGTTATAAATCCAAAACCAAAGTGATTACTGCATTATAACTCCTGGGGAATGTAGGTATCATTAATCTTGATGCAACTTCTGTCTGTTCCTTGGCATTACATCAGTGTAGTTATTGATCAATGATTTTTTAGGTTCAACAGGAAGTTTCGTCCTTTATTATTCCTCACAGATTCCTCTTTTTTTTAGCCTTTTTTTTTCGCTCACTTTTCATGCAGGTTCAACAAAAGCCACACTTTGGGCCCAGCAGTTAAGTAAAGCAATTGTGAATAACGAAGAAGCCTGTAGCATGGTGGCTAGCTTACTTATTACTGATGACCTTAGTCTTACTGAATACAAACCCATGTTAACTGCAAATAGCCAGATATGAATTGGGGGAAGATACGTGTGAATATGTGTGGTGCAGCTGCTATTAAGCTTAACTATCCCAGATCTCTCTTTCCAGTGTTTAGGACAGGGCAAATCAGAGCCAGTGCCGGCATTTTAGTACAAGGGATGAGGTACAATGTTCATTATATATTTAGTAGTCATATGATCCTGCTTTTGAAGTCTTCTAGTGGCAGGGTTCTCATGGTTATTCCCTTTGCTGTACAAACCTGCCCTCCCTTTTGCATGGGCCACTCACTTCAATGAATGTAACATCCTTTATATTTATTTTTTCATTCTGGGGGAGGCTTCCACTTAAAAGTTGAACTGTCCTTTCCTCTCGCCTGACACCATTAAAATGTTAGTGCCTGCCCTGGTCATAGACCACTGCTAACACCTCCTTTGTGGTTTACCAACAAACCGGACTGACATCCCTCCAATCTATTCTGAACTCATCAACCTTTACTCTCGCTTCTCCAGTGCAGTTCCCCTCTGTCACTCCACTGGCTGCCAGTTTCACAGAGAATTTAGCTTACCTCTGCTCTACTTCTGACCTTCTTCTCGCCTGCTTTCACTTCCGCCTTCAGAACTTTTTACCTGAAGCTTCCAGCACAATGTGCGAAATGTGCACTGGAAACTGCAAAGGCAGGGAAACAGGCATGCTTCTCTGCCCATCCAACTCATTGACCCCCAGGGAGTCTGTGAGGAACAAAGCAAGGGTCTGTGAGACACATGTGGCCCCCAAGCTACAGGTTGAGGACCAGTGCTTTAGACAGTAAGGTTGCAAGGGCAGGAATCTCTTTCCGATTGTAACCTGTATTTGTAGCATTTGAACTTTGTAGCATCTTGTTTGTAAAAAAACTATTTATAGTAAGTTTTACCCTGTCTGCAATTATTACTTTGGACAGTGCTACAGAAGAACATGGTGCTAAATAACTAAATAATAATAATATAATATGAAATGAAAAGTTTATGATCATTGGAATCCAGAGAGGGAAACATTCTACCGATCTTTAAAGAGAAATTCCACTTTCATGGACCTCAATGGGCACCAGGCTCCATGCTCACCTGCCATGCACTCCAGGACTTCTCATAGCTCATCCGCAGCACTGGTGGGTGGTCATGGCCTGTGTACCAGGGGTCCCAGGCACTTATAATCTTAATAGGAGCATTTGGTACTCAAGCCACACCCACCTGCTGGCCCATCTTCTCATACCAGTTGGTGTGAAGTGGGAGCCTTGTGCCCACTGGGACAATCTGATATTTGAGGGAAAGGTCCAAAAAAGATGATTTTCTCTGTAAGGCTAAAACTAGTTAGATAAGGGGTTAATACGCATTTAAGAACTTTATTTACACAAAACATTCAAGATCTAAATGATTGCTTCCTTATTCCATTGCACATTTTGACGTTTAAAGTCTCAATTCATAGTGCTTATTAAAAATACACAAGTTTAGCATTTTTGATTTTCAGTGGTTTAGTTGACATTTGTGGTTTGGCATCTCTAAGGTGGCTTGCTTCTCTGTTGTATCTGTACTTTGTGCCTTTTGCAATATGCAGCAAGGTTCTAGCTTGTAAGCAGTTACTACTTAGTATTGGGCACAAATGGATTTTTTTTTATTATTTAGTAAATACATCAATCCAAATATTATATCATTGCTTAAAGTGGACCAACACCCAGGGGGGATCGGCCCGGGAATCTATAAGATTCCCGGACCGATCAGATCCCTCCCCGCGGGGCATCCGAAATCGGGATGTCCCACGGGGAGGAACCCCCCAGGAGGCCCACAATCCTTACCTTACCGGCGATCCAACGGCGCATGCGCGAGACGCGGCCGCGTCTCTCGCTTCCCTCTAGCAGGGCGCGCTCCCGCGCCGGCCGTTTTGTGAATGGCCGGCGCAGACGCGCTCCCTGTTAGAGGGAAGCGAGAGACGCAGCCAATGACAGCGCTCTGGTATGCGCGTCCAGAGCGGCTCTGAGCGCTGTCATTGGCCGGACGAGGTCACGTGGGAGCGGGGAGAGGTGAGTTTTTGCGGCGATCGGGGGGGTTTCACACAGCGGGGCACCCCCGATCGGGGTGCCCCACCTAAGTGGACCAACACCCAGGATAGTCAAAATCCTGGGTGTTGGTCCACTTTAAATGTTGATTATTTACTAAATGGATATTATGTCTTACTCAACTTTTTCTTGTGGAAATTGAATAAACGTGCTTGACAATATGCCGTGTGCACTGACATCCCCGCTACCCTTTAACAGGTTGTGTGCCCGCGATGGCACAAATGCCTGACACAGACGAGCACCCTGCTAGAGGTGTGGCCTATGGCGGCCACAGCTCGTACATGTGCCATTGGATGAGGGAGAAGGTAGGTTTATAGTGGGCCCAGGTGGGTTTCACACAGTGCGGCATCCCGATTTGGAATGCCCCGGTCCTACATCACATGCAGGGCCTCTTGTCTAATCAGCGCACATACTATGTACACTGAATGCAGTGGAGGGGATGGGCCAGGTCTTGACATGCCCCTCTATTGCCGGCATCAATGTGACTGATAGTGGGAGGTGGCGTCCTGTCGAGAATGCAGGACTCGTATCTGCCAACTATCCACAAGGGACAAAAGGATGGAATATTTTTAGCAATTCAATAGTTGATGGAATAAAGCAACAAATGGCCCTTAAAGTGGACCAAAACCCACATTTTTTAACTTGCATACCCTGAATTGCTCCCCCCATGACGAGTACCTTTTGCTAATTTTCACTGCTGCCGCTTCATTCTAATCCTAGATAATGGTGCTTGTTTTAGCTCTAAAGCTCCGCCTCCTCCATTCATTGCCACTGTTGTGTGTGAGACAATGATGTCATTGCCACACTTATGCAGTGACTGATCACCGGCCATCTTACAGAGAGAGACAGCAAAAAAAATGACTGCCCCAGGACGATTAGAAAAGCAGAAATATCCATTTCTAGTTCTACACCCTGAGAAGAGAGTATTGGCAGGGGCTTTGGTCAATTGTATTTCACAAGTTCAGGGGGTTTTGGTCTGCTTTAATTCTGTGAGATATTATAAGGAAAGTTTACAGAATTGAGGCCAACAAGGCCAAAGAGAGCAAAAGTGCAAACATGACTCCAGGGGCATAACTATAGAGGGTTCAGGGGGTGCAACTGTACCAGGGCCCAGGAAGTCAGGGGGCCCATCATTGTTGCTTCTCCACTTTATTTATCAGATTTGTGCTCAATTGAATCATATAATGAAAAAAAGAAGCACAGTTTGTCTCAACTGTTTCAGTCTTTAGTTGTCTAGTTGTATCCAACTGAGTTGAAATAACAGGAAAAAGGTTATTGTATGAGCCATGACAGGGCCCCTTTCAATGTTTACACCAGAGCCCCGTTACATTTAGTTATGCCACTGCATGACACATTTTTGACAATAATTTGAATTGAAAGATCGATCAAACAAAAAGAAATGTGTATATCAGCATCAAAAGGCAGAGGGACAATTTTACAAGCATCTCAAGGACTTCATAGACATGAGACAACCAATCTTTTCGGCAAGATTGGACAAACATTTTATGTTTTAATTGCCAGTCAAAACCTTTCCTGATGCACTAAAAAAAGGGATCCTTCTGTATTGTAAAGTAAGAGGGGACACACACAGAGAGGCTGAGGATCAGCTCAAGAGGGTTGGTCAGATGACAGCTGGCCGTCTGATCACTAGTCGGGGCCCCAGGAGAATCAATAAAGACCTCCTCCCAACGCTGCTGTGAAAAAAATATTCACAGACATACACATATATTATGTTCACAGACAGCAGACATATACACGGCATGTTACACGTACGCTGACATGTAACCATTCTCACAATTCAACTTATAATTACAATTTTATGATATGCTGTGTTGCCAGTACAAACAAATTCAGAGCTAGATATGTGTGCCATTTAATTATTTAAAACATTTCTATTTCATATTTCCTTGATATTTTGTCGTTATTATGAGTGTACTTTTGTAAAATGAGGTTTCTGACACAAAATTCTGTGTATATGTGTACCAAGATAATATTTATAGCTTTAAAAAATGGATCTTTATATATGTAAGGGCTACGCTTTCATAATATACAGAGTCTGGAGTCTTTATGTGAGGCTGATCTTGGGATAAAAAAATGGGAAAAGGTTTCCATTAAAGGGTTAATTATACCAATTTCCAAAGCTGCTCAGGCGAGCACGGCTTGGGATGAGAAAGCCTGGTTGCAAATTTCAGAATGATAGGACTAAATCAATGATCTCCTTGTTCCAGTTAATATCTACAGTATGTTGGTCCAGTTTGTCCATTTATTTTGGTATCTGTGTTGGCACAGCTTATATCTGACACAGCAATATATAGCAGGCGGAAGTTCCATATGTGGTCATGGTGTGGCAGCGTGGGGCCAGCTAGTTTCTTACCCGATTATATAAGATTATATAAGATTTTTAAGACCCAGATAAATTCGAAATATAGATACAACATGTGGCTGCAGAACATGAAAAATATGAATACAAGTTTATATGCAAATGAGCACGGCCTTCATCCATGCTCTAGCAATCATAAAAAGGGTCTGGTATCAGAATCAGTTTATTCACCAGGTGTATACAAGGTACACACAAGGAATTATTTTTGGCACAGAGATTTCTTCAAAATTAACATGAATTCTTTGGCAATAAACAGCACATTTCTGGTAAGAAGCAGATAAAAAAGTAATCTGAATTCAATACATTCGATTTTATAGTTGTGTGTAATGTTAGATCAGTTTAAGTTCAGGACCTTGATTGCCAGAGGAAAGAAGCTGTTTGAGTGCCTGCCAGTATTAGACAATGCAGCCTGAGGGTAACATTATGAAGAAATGGTAGGATAGGTCACTCGTGATGTTCTTAGCATGAGAGTCTGCAACTAAACTGAGTTTCCAGTGAGGGAAGAAGAACACAGTGATTCTCTCTGCGGTTCTGGATATCCTCCTTGCGGAACCACCACAGTACCAGGCAATGCAGGATGAGCTCAGAACAGGCATAATGGCTGAGTTGTAGAATATGCATTGAATGTTGGCTGCCATGCTTCCTCAATTCTCAGAAGAAGAGTCTTTGTTAAGCTTTCCCCGAAGGACAAAGTTAGTATGTTTGTTCTATTTCAGATTCTGGTTGATGTTGGTGCCCAGGAAATAAGCTGTTTGAGTGCCTGCCAGTATTAGACAATGCAGCCTGAGGGTAACATTATGAAGAAATGGTAGGATGGGTCACTCGTGATGTTCTTAGCACGAGAGTCTGCAACTAAACTGAGTTTCCAGTGAGGGAAGAGGAACACAGTGATTCTCTCTGCGGTTCTGGGTATCCTCCTTGCGGAACCACCACAGTACCAGGCAATGCAGGATGAGCTCAGAACAGGCATAATGGCTGAGTTGTAGAATATGCATTGAATGTTGGCTGCCATGCTTCCTCAATTCTCAGAAGAAGAGTCTTTGTTAAGCTTTCCCCGAAGGACAAAGTTAGTATGTTTGTTCCATTTCAGATTCTGGTTGATGTTGGTGCCCAGGAAATAAGCTGTTTGAGTGCCTGCCAGTATTAGACAATGCGGCCTGAGGGTAACATTATGAAGAAATGGTAGGATGGGTCACTCGTGATGTTCTTAGCATGAGAGTCTGCAACTAAACTGAGTTTCCAGTGAGGGAAGAGGAACACAGTGATTCTCTCTGCGGTTCTGGGTATCCTCCTTGCGGAACCCCCACAGTACCAGACAATGCAGGATGAGCTCAGAACAGGCATAATGGCTGAGTTGTAGAATATGCATTGAATGTTGGCTGCCATGCTTCCTCAATTCTCAGAAGAAGAGTCTTTGTTAAGCTTTCCCCGAAGGACAAAGTTAGTATGTTTGTTCCATTTCAGATTCTGGTTGATGTTGGTGCCCAGGAAATAAGCTGTTTGAGTGCCTGCCAGTATTAGACAATGCGGCCTGAGGGTAACATTATGAAGAAATGGTAGGATGGGTCACTCGTGATGTTCTTAGCACGAGAGTCTGCAACTAAACTGAGTTTCCAGTGAGGGAAGAGGAACACAGTGATTCTCTCTGCGGTTCTGGGTATCCTCCTTGCGGAACCACCACAGTACCAGACAATGCAGGATGAGCTCAGAACAGACATAATGACTGAGTTGTAGAATATGCATTGAATGTTGGCTGCCATGCTTCCTCAATTCTCAGAAGAAGAGTCTTTGTTAAGCTTTCCCCGAAGGACAAAGTTAGTATGTTTGTTCCATTTCAGATTCTGGTTGATGTTGGTGCCCAGGAAATAAGCTGTTTGAGTGCCTGCCAGTATTAGACAATGCGGCCTGAGGGTAACATTATGAAGAAATGGTAGGATGGGTCACTCGTGATGTTCTTAGCACGAGAGTCGGCAACTGAACTGAGTTTCCAGTGAGGGAAGAGGAACACAGTGATTCTCTCTGCGGTTCTGGATATCCTCCTTGTGGAAGCACCACAGTACCAGACAATGCAGGATGAGCTCAGAACAGGCATAATGGCTGAGTTGTAGAATATGCATTGAATGTTGGCTGCCATGCTTCCTCGGTTGTCGGAAGAAGAAGAGTCTTTGTTGAGTTTTCCCGAGGACAAAGTTAGTATGTTTGTTCCATTTCAGATTCTGGGTGATGTTGGTGCCCAGGAACTTGGTGTCAGATACTATCTTTACCTCCTCACCATTGATGTGAATTGGTGTGCAGAAGAAGCGCTCCTATAACTTACTTAAATCCCGATCATCTTCTGTCAATGACAGCGACAGCAGTAGCAGCGTTCCAAAGTAACCCTAGCCTGGGCTACCAAAAGTGAAGACATTTCAAGTACCAGCACTAGGAGTGTCCTCATTCATGGAAGCCAGTGGTCATCTTTTTGAAGCCCTGGCTGGGGCCAGTTTGGAACACCGCTGCTACTGTCACTGCAGCCACCACTGCCGCCGCCACTCTGCTTCCACTGACAGAAGAGGGTCAGGACTCAAGGTAACTGACAGCAGCGCTTCTGCTGCTGCAACCTGGTTGTTGAGCAGTCCGTGTTCAGGTTTTCTGGCACCCGGGGAAAAGATTCAAAATGGCGCCCCCACCTATGCTCAGACCCCCCTTTGGCGCCCCCCTGACCTGGTGCACCCGGGACACATGCCCCCCTGCTCCCCCCTAGCTATGCCCCTGAGGCCTGAAACAGATGTGCACCTAGCTAGACGTATGCTGGGGATGCGATGATGAGCTGTGGGTTGCGGCGGAAGAGGTGAGTGGATTGTAGTACAGCCCAGTGAGTGGAATGCAGTACAGCCTGTCGGGAATTGTTCCTGGCCTCCCTATGCTTAATCCATCCCTACAGACATCCTATCACCTTTTGTAAGTGGGAAAAAATACAGAGGGGAAGATTTTTTTTATAAAATAAAGTTAAAGTTAGCCAAATATTTTATTTTCTGTAGGCATATAGTAGCATTTTATTTGCACAGGTGTTTAATGATAATTGTCCTTTGAAGCCCATACCCTCATTATCACTTAGGAGAATTCTTTTCTTAATGAACAAGCCCTTCCTCCTGCTTCCCCCTTCTTAGGTTTTTCAGCATTAGATGCTTTGTGTGCCATGCTGCTTCCGCTAGTACCTCAGCTTCTGGGCCCCCAACATACAGGACCTGGACCTGGATGGGGTGAGTATGCAGTGCAGAGCATGGTGCTTTGTACTGAAAGGAGATCTATTGCACAGCTACAGACATTCCTTTAGAAGTGTAGGTCTGCTTTATGTCTTTAGTGATTTTTTGTGAACACTGCTGAAATAGGTCACCTTCTGAACTCCCACTGCTTCCTCCTCCCTACCACCACATCCAGCTTTGGGTCTTCATGTGATAGTGCACCAGAAACCAATGCTGCATCAGCTAAGCTCCTCCACCTGGACACAATGCTGCAGCCAACACCTTCTATAAAGGCCTTCTAAGGAGTTAGGTCTTGATTCACTAAAGGTAGAAAAAAAAAATTAGCGCTTGATAAATAAATTCGCATGCGAGAATTTTTCAAACTTAGGAGTGACGAAGGCAGTTGAATTAAATTCGTGTGGTCGAATTTGCGGGTGAATTTTTTTCGTGTGCAATTGAAAATCACTTTACAACTGGAAAACTCAGTGAAAAAGTACACAAATTTTCCATACCCAAATGCTGTGTGTGAGATTTTTTTCTACTGCTTCCTAATTTGTAGCAGAGCAGTATGATCCCTTGTTGCCCTTGTTCTGTTTTTTATTTTTTGCTTTGTGTTTCTGGACTTTCTAATTAATGTGAAATAGTACATGTCATAGCTAATGTTTAATTATGTTTAATTTTGCACTTTGCATTGGTTCGGTGCATAATTTTTTGGTGATGGTGGTTTAGGTGCCCTTTTGGTAGTGTTGCTTTGCAATGCTTTACATCTGTTGTTATTGTAGCCATTTATTTGGGTAGTTTGTAGATGAACAGTTCTTAATTTTGGCTTTGCTCTGTGGATCCATTGATATGTGAATGTGAGTGTTGCCCTGAGTGTCATCATTAGCATGCAGATATCTGTAACTGGGTTAGTTTGGTAACCCCACATAGGCCTGATGTACTGACATTTCAAAACCACATTAAAGGTTTCTGTTGCATCCAGGGCCAGCTCCAGGGTTTTGTGGGCCCCTGGGCGACAGAGTCCCAGGGGGCCCCTTGTGTCACCTCACTTGTGCGGCTCTGTGAATACCCATGGGATGACCGGTATACTCACCACACATATTAAAATGGACCAAAACCCTAGATTTTGTCTATCCTGGGTTTTGGACCTCGCCCTTCGGGGGACCCCATTTGGGGGAAGCCCCGCTGTATGAAACCCCCCAGGTCACCAAAACCAACTCACTCTTCCCGGTCCTACGGGGCATGTGCAGTCTCTCGTCCAATCAGCGTGCTGACGCCCGCATCCCCTGCTTTCCTTTAACAGGGAGTGTGCCCGCAGCAGCCATTCATAAATGCCTGGCGCTGGCACGTGCCCTGCTAGAGGGATAGCTGGGATGCAGGTTGCGCATGCGCTGTTGGGCCGGGAAAGAAGGTGAGTTTATGGGCGACCTGGGGGGTTTCACACAGTGGGGCATCCTGTTTTGGATGCCCCTGGGGGAGGGAATTGATTAGCCCAGGAATCTATAAGATCTATAATCGCAGTGGGTTTTGGTCCACTTTAAAGTGCACCATAACCCGGGATTTTAAATATCCTGAGTTTTGGTACTCAATTTGGGATGACCCACTATGTGAAACCCCCCGGTTTGCCTGTAAAACTTACATGACTGCCAATGCAACGGCACATGCGCAGGCAGTCAGTGTACTTGGTTCCATTCTGCTTTGCTCAGCTGTCAAGAGGTCTCATCGTCCCGATGAAGGCGAGTGCACCGATGGCCGCATCCCTGTTAGCCTCTAGCTGGGGGCATGCCCGTGCCAGCTATTCACAAATCATTAAACGGGGCCCCAAAAAGAGAGAACCAGGTGGCCCTGGAGTCTTATCGACTTCATGGACGCTTTTGGTCCACTTTAATGCAGGGCATAGAATTCTATTTGCCCACAAAGCATGGCATAGAGAGGGAGGAGTGAACAGCATCCCCAGTTTCCCTCTGCCTGATGTGTGTGGTCCTGCACCAGGGTTGTCTGGCTGAGCTCCCGGCCGAACACCAACTGTGGTAAACCGGGGATGAGCTGTGGGACCACAGGCAAGGTGAGTATACAGGTGATCCATAAAGGTTTTACACAGTGGGATGGCCCATGGATAGGGATTTGGCTGGATTAGGAGTTTGTTTTACCTTGTTCGAATGGCGCATGTGCAGGCTCTCGTCCAATGCGAGGCATCTGCCTGGGCTCTCATTGACTTTAATGGAGAGCTCATGCTGGCGCATCCCCCCGGTGGCTTGTGCTTGCTCCCGCCCTAGCCATTCATATAGGCAGGAGCTGGTGCTGCTGGGGATGCGTCAGCGTGCACTCCCCATTAAAGTCAATGAGAGCTGTCTGGCGAATGACATAGTCATGGCATACAGCTGTCAGTGGATGAAAGCCCCGGCATGCATCATTGGAACAAGGAAGCGGTGAGTGAATAGCGACATTCTGGCGGGGGTTCACCCAGGGGGCATTGCGGGTTTTGTTCCACTTTAAAGTGGACCAATCACCAGGATTTTCACTATGCTTGCCCTACAGGCATCGTGATGCCCTGCTGTTTCAAACCCCTGAGATCTCCCACTCCAGTCACTTTTTCACTGTTCCCACAGTGCATGCGCTTATCCAAACAGTGCTTTATGCTATGTATACTAATGTAGAGTATAAAGCTGTTGTTTTGGATTCAGCGTCGAGTGCACGCCACCCTGCGTTTGGACATCAGCAGAAATACCGGGGAGCCTTTTAGACTCCAGGGCTTCCGGTAGTGATTGGTCCACTTTAAAGAGGAAGATTCGCAGCCATGGGGTCTAAAATATCACTTACAATACTAATGGGCAACTTACAACACCTGGTGCATCCCTATTAGGGATGTTCTGATGTGTGAAACACCCCGGGAACCCCCACAAATACCTCTCCGGGATCCCATGCCATATTCATGGGTCTCGGCATATCCCTGGCCTCCCTGCAGTCTGTGGTGCGCTGCCATGCTCAGTTTATCTGAGCGGCTGAATGCAGGAGCATGCCTCAGCCTCAGAGATGTTGGGGGACCACCAAAAATAGGCCCCCCATAAAGGTGGGTACCTGGGGGGTTTCACACAGCGGGGCATCCCAAATCAGGATGAAAATCCCGGGTTTTGGTCTATCTGCGCCCGCACCTGTCTGCAGCAGGGAGCTAGGCAGCGATATGCCTGCGCTCCCTCCAAGCCGGCGGGTCAGGTCAGCGCACGGCTTATTGAAGCCGCTGAGGCTGTAACCCCTAGCATCGGCTGGGAAAAGCGGCCTTTAACCAAAAAAAAACAGTGCCCAGGGGGGACTGTCAGAAGGGGATTCCAGGCATCCTGCGCCTGTGGTAAACCCCGTTTTTATTTTTTGGGGGGCTGGGGACAAAAAAATAATACCGGGAATTGCATTGGGGAAACATGAAAGACAGGACAGGACACATGATTTGCACGGCCTAAATCACAAGTTTGCAGTGCAACACAAAAGTGCAAAAAAATACTTCCAAAAACAATTCCAAGCAGCCCAGGAATCCCGTGGCGCATGCACCAGCCCCCCAAAAATTAACAAAAGTGGCCAAAATAATAACCATCCCAGCCCATTGAAATGTATGGGATGAGGCCACACAGGGCAGCGTGAGCACCTGGTCTTATCTGGCACTATGGGGAGCTCAGCGCGGTGCTGATGATAGATGGGACACTACCTGGCACTATCACAGGCGCTCTGGATTTCTGATTTGATAAATACACCTATTGCACTGGGACCTGACATTCACCTGACACTCATCCGGCACTACGTGGCCTTAGCGTTTCTTAAAGTGGACCAAAACCCACGCCGATCGGATACCCGGCCCGATTGATTTCCTCCACCCGGGGCATCCAAAAATCGGGATGCCCCACTGTGTGAAACCCCCAGGTTGCTCCATACACTTACCTTGTTTCCTGGTCCAACGGAGCATGCGCGAGCCGCGGGCGCATCCCCGCTATCCCTCAAGCAGGGTGCGTGCCAGTGTCAGGCATTTGTGAATGCCCAGCACGGGCACGCTTCCTGTTAGAGGGAAGCGGGGATGCAGCTGCCAGCGTCTCTTGGAGCCTCTGGCATTAGAAGAAGGCGACGTGACGTCAGCAGCTCCGCGCCCGCGCATGCGCTGTAGGACCAGGAAAAGGTGAGTTGGCATCGGTGATCTGGGGGGTTTCACACAGCAAGGGGGGGGGGGGGGGAAAGGACCAAAACCCAGCATAGTAAAAATCCTGGATTTTGGTCCAATTTAAGCCCCTAAATGTTTTTTAATATTTTGGGATGCTCATTTTTCTGTCTGCTATATTTATGTTGTCATGCCGTTATTATATTGTTACATCACTTTATCAAGTTGTGCAGCAGCATGCAATGTGGTAAATAAAACATCGCACATGTTACTGTGCTCATGTGTCTTCCTCATGGTGCCCCGGTATAGTTGTAGCCAGGCTGTACTCAGGCATCCAGAAAGCACATTGAGCCTCATCTATTTTGTTCCTCACCATGACATGTCCTCTGTCCTGTGTGGGCCACTATGATTTATTTCAGATAAATGTTTTTGCTAATATGTATATTAAATATCATTTTACACAATTTCATGTTCCTAGGCCTCCTTATGGTGCACTATGGGCTTTTTTTGCAGGTATATTGGATAGAAGGATTCCATGGTGGAAGTCAGAAAACAGACTTTTCTCCTCCTGAAATCTATAAGATTCCCGGGCCGATCACCTCCCTCACCGCGGGGCATCCGAGATCGGGATGTCCCGCGGGGTGAAACCCCCCCCAAAAGCCCCAAAAAACGTACCTTATCGGAGACGGATCAGCCGCCGCCGCCTCCCGCGCGCCCCTCTAGCAGTGCGCGGCCCGCCCGCGCCGGCCGTTTGTGAATGGCCGGCGCGGGCGCGCGCCCTGTAAGAGGGACGCGCGGGAGGCGCCGGCGGCGGCGGCTTGTCCGACGCTTGTCCGTTGCCGAAAAGGTACGTTTTTTGGGGCTTTTGGGGGGGGTTTCACACAGTGGGGCATCCTGATCTCGGATGCCCCGCTGAAGTGGACCAACACCCAGGATAGTGAAAATCCTGGGTGTTGGTCCACTTTAACTCATGTGTGAAGCCAATTCATGGCACCTGAATCACTAGAATTCTTTTTCACTTGAAAATTCCACACAAACTTTTTTCGAAAAGCGAATTATTTTCAAGTGCTTTTTCTCTCACTCGAATTGAATTAGCAAAAACGAAAGTAAAACAGCTTTCAAGGTTGTTGAATCGCGCGTAGAATTTTCGCCCGCAAAATCGCACCTTTTTCTCAAAAAAACACACGAAAATTCAAATTCAACCTTTGATGAATCAAGCCCATTGTGTCTGTCACAGCTTCCAAAGACCTGAATCTTGACACCTCGTATGCTACACAGGCGTTCTGTCTCCCCCATAGGAAGCCTTTCCTATAGGTACAAACTTTCCTATAGAATCATTCATCTGCTTTAAGGCTGCAGCCATTTTGTGTGAACACAGGCCAAAATCCTAAAAGAAACAGCACTTCTGCTCTGCTCGCTAAAGAAGCTCCTATATTGTTCATTTCTCGCACACGATTTAGGCCCTTATTTATGAAGGAATAGCGACAGGTAGCGACTGGTGAGCGGCCGGTAATGACGGACCCCGCCACGAGAACGCCGGCTCCTCACCACAATCACACATTTATCAAGCCAATCCTGCTTAGCGACTGAGATAGCGCCAGATAGCCACTCATTCATCATTATTCCAGCCTCAGCCCACAGCGCCAGCGTCCGACCTTGAACAGCGGCAGGTATGACCTCTCGCTACCTGGCGCTCTCCAATGCATTTCAATGGAACAATCTTTAAATATTAATAATTAATTGTTATTAATTTTTTTTTTTTTTTAATGTGAAAAATTCTGTGACCAGAATTAGATATTTTTTTTAAGGGAAAAAAAAATTGTACAGAATTGATATTACAGGTCTGATATTAATGTATTCATATTACTAAATTATTTAAATTTCTTTTTTTTTTTGGTTTTAAACATGCATTTCACAGCGCTTTAATTTTTTGAGTGTCATTTTTTGATGAATATGGTGGAAGCCGGTCGCTCTGACCAGTCGCTATCATGCGCACACATACAGCGCGGAACCTGTCAAATAGCGACTCCTCACCCAATATTCAACATTACCGCACACCGACTGAGTCGCTGTCAACAACCGAACAACGGCCAAGCACAGCGACTACTAGCGGACGCTGTGAAAATACCGCTACAGTCGCTCAACTGTCGCTACATGTCGCTATTAATAAATCAGCCTCCCCGTGTGTAGATTGCTCTAGTAAAGCATCCTTTGGTCAGCTTAACCCTTTCCCTGTCAGGCTCCAGCAGCCATTTGGCATCTCAGATGGCCATAACCATGATTACATTTTTCATACACGCCAGTAAATGTTCATTGCCTGCTGAATGTCTCCCGATTTCCCGCACTCTTACAATAAACGCTTGTTCACATGTATTGCATTTTTATGTCATTTTGGGACATTTTTGATGCGATTGGTGGTAGTTATTAATATTTATCTTTATGAGTGTATCCAGTGTTTAAACAAACAGGACATGTTGGTGACATTTATGTGCGTTTTACATGTGCTACTAATCATTTCAATAGACCAACTGCACCCAAAACGCAGCTTGCAACATTACTTAAAAATTTACCTGAGGCAACCACAGAGATATAGGGGGCAACTGTGCAAGTGGGAATGTCATTGTGCAGTGTCAAAGAGCTTTTTACCACACAAATGTCATGGGGTCGTTACTAAAATGTGAAAAATGTAGAGAATTTCTCCGACTTACCTTTTACACCCAGTTAACCGACATATAACAAACCTCTGCTGGGAGGGTTCTGGAAAACTCTTGTGTGTGTGGGTGGGCGGGGCCAGCCATGAGAGAGAGGCTGGTGAGGTCATTCCTGCAGGCTATAAAAGGCACAGCACAGCTCTGAGAGATCAGAATCCGTGAGGTGGGTCACAGGGAGCACTTCTGTGTTTGTATGTGTTTCTTAGCCCACATAAATTATAGGGCCACAGTGACGTTTTTGGTTGAAACTAACTTCATTTACCTCACTGCTGAACTGTGTGAGGGGTGTAAAGACTTATTTTTTAGAGTTATTCACTGTGTGAAGCCTCCCGCGGAGCACAATGAAAGGGACTCAGTGCTGTTGGAGGACGCCTCTTGGTAATTATTTAGGAGAGTTTCTGAGGCCCGTGATCAGTTAAAGAAAGAAATATCTGGAAAATATTTAAAGAAACAGCACAATTTTATTCAGCAATTACAGGACTGTTATATTCCACCAAGATCGTTTGGTATAAGGATAAGTGAACTTTTCTCTGTTCTCCTCACTATTTACAGCATAGTTACAATTTTAGAGCAACTACCCGAAGCTTATTATATAGAGTTCATTTAACATTTTCACATGGCTCTGCGTTGATGGGTGGGTTCTTTGCCTATTTTTGCATCTGCTGCTTTTATGTTTGCTGATTTTCCAGGGCAGGACTTGAATTATAAATCATTGTAATAATAAAAGGGGAATTGCATGCTTTCAGGACACTGTATTCAGGGGTTCACTCCCCCCTATCCTGGAGTAGCTCTTGCCGGGGTTTAGGCAGCTCGCTTTTTTGGTTGTTTTGTCTGCTTTCAGTCATAAGGAATGATTCCCACCCAGCAGGGGGCGCACCACATGACTATCCACGGCTGATATGGATAGTTAGGAGATTGGTTGTAGTGCACGGTGGGGCTGCTTGCTCCACCACATATCTGCGCCAGCCATTTAAAAATGCCTGGCAGACATTAGATAGAGTCTTTTAGACCCCAGAGAAGTGCAGCGGGAGCATCCTAATTGCTGAGTCCCCCCACAAGCCCCGTTTGCTATTACCTGATTTTTGCTCCCTCTATTAAAAAAATCTTCTCAATCTGCCGCCTGGAAGAGGACTCCAGACTATATGACGGCTACTCGCATTTTGCCAACGGTCAGGTAGAAGCAAACATAGCAGCAATCAGCATCCTCCAAGTCGAGCACAATGGTGATCAACACCCAGCAGGGCAGCCCAAATCGGGGTGCCCGAGGGGGATGGATCAAAACCCAGGATAGTGAAAATTTGGGGTCCAATGCTTTTGTCCTCCTCATCCCTGCAGCACAGGGGCATTTGGGATGGCCAGCCAAGTCTTGAAAAGACTGTTTCTCTTCCAACTCAAGCAGCCAGGGCTGGATTAAGTGTAGTGGAGGCCCCTGAGCACAACATCTGGTGGAGACCCCAGATACACTATTTTTATTCCTTTAAAACAATAGTCCATCCAAATAACTGATTGGTGGTTGTCTGGCACCCACCAACGACCTAGGCCCCTATTGAAATTAATAGGCTGGTGTGATTTTTATCAAAACATTTAGGACATTTTTGCAAACTTACAAGGGTGAGACCTCATTTGTAAAAAATCAAATAAATGAAAGTATTAAATGTGTATTGGGGGGTTTATATGCATGCTGTTTATTAAAGGGTCAGATTTGCTGACAGAGGTACTTTCATTTTGCAATGCTGGGTTGGCATTTTGAATCGCCTTTTTGAATTTCTGCTTCGTCTGACTGGCTGATCTATTCTGAATATGGATCAGAGCAATGTTTGGAAAATACCATCTAGGAAAGTTGTCTCAGCTCTGCATTGGAAAAGCTGAATTTTTGATCTGAATGTTGGAAAAGATAGCTGATTAATTACTTATCCGAGCAAAAGTTTGATGCTTAGCAACACTCATTCATCAATTTGTCTCCTGAGCCAGGGAAATGGGTTATTGATACGCTGTTTGTGTGCCGGTAAGTGAATAGCTTGGCTATTGTAAGCCTTGTGCATATTTTATTTTCTAGCATCCTTTTACTGAGGACTGTCAATATGCATTTCTATGCTTCTGAGCAGGCCGCTCTGAGCTGCGCTGTCTCTGAGCACACAATATACAGCACATTGATGGATTTGGTTGCCATCAATGTAAGACACCACAAGAATTAAATAAGGCAAGCCTTACTACCTAGATCACGGCACTAGATATGGTACAACCTTACATGGTCAGCCAGAAGAATGACAAGAAATGGTTCATGCAGGCCAAATCACTGGTAAGCAGCCTAATAAATACCAGACCAAAAACGGTAGAAGTAACCCACCATATAAATTGCAGATGGCTATCCCAATACCACTCCTCTAAAATTTCCCACATGTATTCTGAAATTCAACAGCATGGTTGAATACCCTCTCTTACACTCATTGTTGTTTGTTAGCATGGACCATTTCATTCTACAAATGACCTACAAACTTTAAAACTGGCAAAACAAAGATTACACTTTTTGTCCGCTACAGTGCTTCCATCTTAGATGGCTGTATAACATTAAATGAAAACATGCTTTTTGGCAGGTTTTTGGTGTTCTGTCTTATTATTTTTGTTTCTGGGATGTAAAATAAACATTTGTGTTGGGTTTGTCCCACCAGACCTGTGATCTACTTATCAGCATGCTGTTTCCAAGTTTCTTATATTCTTGTGGCTCTGTGTTGCTTAAAGTGGACCTTCAACCTGAATAGGAGTCTATCTTGTATGTTTCCCCACCCCGTACATACAGATTGCCCACTTTAAAAATGATCCTACCTGCACCTAGTGCGTTTTCTGAGCCTTTTAACTTCCAAGATGGCAGCCTGTGGAGTCTCAGGCTGCCTACAGACAGGAAGTGTGTCTGACTATGCCGCTCTGCATTCTGGGATTGCTACTAAATAATAATAAGTAAGCGACTAAAAACTTTAAATATATTAATTTTAGATGCTGGACAATATTTTTTTTAAGGGTTTGGGCTTTTCATTAAATGATGCTGAAGGTCAGGTTTAAAGTGGACCAACACCCAGGATTTTAACTATCCTGGGTTTTGGTCCACTTCGGTGGGGCACCCCGATCTCCCCAGAACGCCCGGAAACACTCACCTCACCACACTCCTACGTGGGCGCTCGTCCAATCAGAGCTCTCAGAGCCGCTGTGGTATGCACGTACAAGCGGCGTCCAACCACATCGGCTCTGAGCGCTGGAGGCCGTGTCTCACGCGTCCCTCTTACAGGGAGCGCGCCCGCCATTCACAAACAGCCGGCACGGGTGTGCGCCCTGCTAGAGGGAAGCACGAGACGCGGCCGCGGCCTGTGCATGCTCCGTTGGAACGGGGTTAAGGTAAGGTTTCTGGGCTTCCTGGGGGGTTTCACCCCGCGGGACATCCCGATTTCGGATGCCCTGCAGGGAGGGATCTGATCGGCCCAGGAATCTTATAGATTCCCGGGCCGATACCCCCTGGGTGTTGGTCCACTTTAAGTCTTTCCTGACCTTGAATTTAAAACTATTGACTACAAGCCCCATCTTTCCACTGTAACAGGTGAGCTAATTAGCAGCTTTAGCTAAGTCAAGCAGCAGTAACAACCTCCCCAGAGAACACTGGCAGCAACTATTTAGCTAATGGAACACAAGCTTATGATCCTCCATCTGAAAAAAACTAAATTACAGTGGAAAGGGTTAAACCTGTGAGCTCAGGAATGTGGAGCATTGTCTCTGTCTCGGCCAATAAGATGATTAGCAAGCCAGAGTCAGGAAGTCTCTGCTATGTACACTAGACACACCAGTTGATGTACGTTGTTAAGGTGAACACATTGTTGCTACAGAGAACTGTTTCCTTTCATAACACAATGTTGCAAACAAATAAAAAAGAAAAAAATCACGGACCTCAGAACCTTTTTTTAGCACACAATTATGGTAACTTAAAAATGCCACCGGAAGTGGAACTACCCTTTAAAGGGCCAGTCCAGCCAGACTGCCCATTTTTTTAATCCCCCTGCCCTGCCACCCTCCCCTAGCATTGAAGCAGCCCTGGGTGGCCACTTGGTGCCCCGGGAGCACACGCTTTCACCCCCAGGACCAACAGCCATCCTCCAACCACAGTGAATGGAAAGGAGGAGTTCCAAAACAATACCACTTGGAAATTAATGAAGTGGACATGCTAAAGTTACTGTGACGGACACAGTGGGGTTGATGGTCCGACATGAAGGTTATCGGTAAGTGGTGGTGAAGCAGAGACAAGGATGGAAGCACTGCGGAATCACCTGGCTGTCAATGCATTACACCTACGGACATAGTTCCACTCAGTCTGAAGCCCAGTAAGTATTTCTAGGCATTGCCTCTATGGTGGTCTAGTGGTCCTGACCCTATGACACAGGGATGAACCTATTCCTCAACATATGAACGCGGAGGGAAAGGGAGTGGAGACGTATCCGTGGCTGCTGAGTCACCAATAATTTACTTTAAAAAGTGACACCATGTAGCTACATCACAATATCCACAGAACCAATGAGAGAAAGTAATAAAAAAAATATATATTTTTTAAAATAATAATGAATAAAAAGGAAGGTTGATTGCTTCTGTCTATGCAGTGCCGCCAGAAGCAGTCGCCACACATGGACTCATTACAGGTACACCCCTGTTATTACCATTGTTGCCACTGCTCCTCTGCTCCTCTATCTTGACCTGAGACATGACCTGAAGTTTGACCTATCCTGAAGTAAGCGGATTGGGAGAAGGAAGCGAATGTGATGTAGGAAAACAAGCACTCTGGCCTCATCAATAGCAAGCTTACACAAAGTGTCAAGTGACCTTTAAGTATCAGAGCTATTGCCATTATTGCTTACGACAGAATACTTCTTCTGTTGTGCGCTGTTCTTTCTGATTCCAACCCCCATGGACTGCCGTGGGCCTCTGTGGGCCACACAACTTCTACAGGCGGCAAGCACAGATACTATGGCTGAATCCAGCAAATATTCTCATTTTTAGAGATTTACTTGCTCTGGTGCGTATACAGAGAAATGTATGTCTAGTATTACCTTACTTCTCATCAGACTGATCCATAATTCATATAATTGCCCTCATCCAAATGACAATTGGCTCATGTTGAGTGTAAGAATTATAGCTCAGGAGATACCTGTGGCTTGTCATAGTACAATTAGCAGGCGCTTGGAAAGCCAACCACTGGAGAAATGGCTGAAAATACAAACTTAGGGATTTATGTCATGTGCCATTAAGCTAGACCTGCCCGGGCCTTTCCCTTGGAACCACAAAGTGTCCCTTACTGTTGACAGACAGCCCCTACCAATTAGCATACCTATTGCTTTCGATAGCAAGCCCCCATGTGCTGGGAGAACCAGAAGCCAAATGAGCACCTCCTATTGGATGCCAAACAGAGTTATGCTCCCAAGCGGTGGGATCAGCTTTCAAGGTACTGTAAGTCATACTCCCTCGCAGCAGTTTCTTCCTGGTCCAGTGCTCAGAAATGTCTCAATTTCTTGCCCGAACAATGCTTGCACATAGTTGTGGCTCCACTCCCCCGTCAGTGACACTGCCTATGTATGTTCAAGTTCATTCACTGAAATGTCACTGCTACTGGAATCACTGATAAACTCACCTCAAAACTCACTTCCATGGCACATGCTCGCGTCTCTGGCATTCCAAAGGGAGCGCCACAGTAATTAATTTAGCATCCCTTTCCTCTGTGAAGGGGACCAACATTTTTTTTGGGGGGATTTGTTTTGGTCTGCTTTCATTTATTTTAAATTAAGGGCTTAGGGTTAAAATAAGGTGAAATTCAAAGAAGGGAGAACATTTCAACATTTTTTTCCATCTGGGATGTCCCACTGTGTGAAGCTGTGATATTCCCCGGATCACCTAATTTACTCACCTCACCAGCATTTGCTGGCTTTCCTCTAATCAGCGTCCAGTGCTTTAAGTGGCTGGAATGTTTTGAGCAGATATTTAGGGCCTTATTTATCAAGGAATAGCGACAGATAGCGACAGATAGCGACACAATCACACATTTATCAAGCCGATACTGCTTAGCGACTGAGATAGCGCCACCTAGCAACTCATTCATCATTATCCCAGCCTAATCCCACAGCGAACATCCTTGAACAGCGACAGGTATGACCTCTCGCTACCTGGCGCTCTCCAATGCATTTCAATGGCAGAATGTATTTTAATTAATAATTATTTTTTAATATATATTTTTTTTTCAAATTTCATAAAAAAATCTGTGAACACTTCTTCCTTTGAAAATGTATTTTTTGGGGATTTAAAAAAAATTTTTTTTTTTTGCAGAATTGATATTACAGGTCTGATTTTAAACTATTCAGGTTTGAATATTATTTCAAAATCATTCCATTTTTTTTTGGGTGGTTAGGGGGTTAAAAAACTACTTTTAACACATCGCCTACTGCGCTCTGGGATTTAAACATGCATTTCACAGCGCTCTGAATTTTTAAGGCTGATTTTTTAATGAATATGGTGGGTGCCGGTCGCTATGTCCAGTCGCTATCATGTGCTCCCATACAACAGCGAACCTGTCAAATAGCGACTCAGCATCTTGTATTCAACATTACGGCACACCGACTGAGTCGCTATCATCCACCGAACAATGGCCAAGCACCGCGACTACTAGCGGTCGCTGTCAAAATACCGCTACAGTCGCTCAACAGTCGCTATCTGTCGCTATCTGTCGCTATTAATGAATCAGCCTCCCCGACTGGTTAATGCTACTGTTAGAATGGGGAAAATCACCCCTGGAATGGCATTGGGATAAAGCAGATCACCCCTGTAAAAGTGGAATGGTATGGTCAAAAGCCTGTCACCCCTGGATTTTATTTCTCCCAAGAAAAAAAAAACACCGGCTTGGTGGGAATTTCTTTCAAATGGGGTGTATAAATAACTTTCCCTCTCACATCTTGCATGTATATTTGTATATTTGATTTTTTAATATTGAGAGATTCCACAAATTAACTTTTTTAAATGCGCATATGTTGGGTATTAGCAACTAAAATGTTCATGGATTCACTGACTGAAAAGTCTTTATTGCACAGAGAAGATTGCTGGGAGGGCAATAATCTTACCACACATAAAAAGGAGGGTGGGGAGTCTAATCTGTCCATATACCAACTGTGCTGTTACTGTTTGCTACACTGAAGTATAGCTTCTTTCAGCACATTTTTAAAATGAACATAGGCCGCAAACTGAAATTGAAAAATAATGTTTAATAACATTACATAAAAACATGCTGTATAGAAATGACAGGTTTTATATTTTTTAAAGTAAATAATGTTTTCCTTTAATTCATGCCACTTTGAAACAAAGGATGCTTGAGGGATTTTTGGCTACAACTTCTTCTTCAGATGACAGAAAGTAGATATGAATTCACAGTGAAGGTTTTGAGAGAGTACATTATTCAAATATATGTATTCTTCCTGCACAGTACATGTTACGTTGTGCCCTTGGGTAATACGTACAGTATTAGAGTCTTGGCACCTTCTCACTGGAGATTCCAGATCGTTTTCCTGGCTGTTAGCCATTGTAACCGTCACTATCTAACAAGTTCCTTCACTACTGACAGAGCTTGGCTGAGGTATATGTAGATATACTTCACAAAAGGCCCAATATAGACCTAATATTGATATTTAAAGTGAGAGGATGTAAAAAGATAAAAAAAAATTAAGACAAATCAAAATTTTGGAACTTTTCCACCTTTTATGTCACCTATAATCTGTACAGTCATTGAAAAACAAGCTGAAATATTTTAGGGTGGACTGTCACAATTAGAGAGGAGCGAACTTCTTGAAAGTTCGATTCGGGCGGTTCGCCGAATTTCCCCAAGAAATTCGGGTTCGCCCGAATCGAACTTTCACGAATCGCTCATCTGAAAAAAAAAATGCTGGCATGGTGGGAGCGGGCAGGCCGGCTACGCCTGTCAATGGGCTGCCGCCGGCCCGCTGACAGCGTAGCCGGCCTGCCCGCTCCCACAATGCCGGCTTTTGTTTAAAAAGCAAACACTTACCTGCATGGTCAGAGCGTGGAGGCCGGCGCCGCTCTCAGTCGCCCTCTGATGACGCGTCCTCTGATGACAGCTGAGAGCGGCGCCGGCCTCCACGCTCCGACCATGTAGGTAAGTGTTTGCTTTTTAAACAAATGCAAAAATTGTACAGAAGGGCCGCACCATCTACTATCAAATTATTAAGTACTAGTGTGCTGTGCTCAGTACTGGTGTGTATACAATTTATAGACAATGATAACCAGAACCGGGGTCCCACAATCCCCAGATATATCACACCACCCAGAGCAGAAATAGCACCACTAAAAGTATACCAAAATAATCATCTTTATTGAATTTACACTATTTACATCTCCATGTGTATATTAGACACCTTAAAATTATTTAAAAAACATATAACAAACACTAATCTGTAGGAAGGAGGGAGAAGGGGGGGTAGAGACAATTATTATTAAGTTACTGAGTGCTGGGACAAAATGATGAATATATTAGTTCAAATGGATAACATGAGTAACGTATTACCCAGTCACTTGTTACACTCATAAGGCCGGCTATACCTGTCCATTACCTAACCATACTATATCTACAATATTAAAATATAAACGTGTAAACACTAGTTGAAAACTCCACAAATCTATACACCAATATAATGAATAATAAATGTATGTACAATATTAAAGTGCTCAGTGCAAAGTAAATTAATCAAACCTCTATGTGATCAGCATAGGCAAGAGGACCAACCAAGGCAGCCAAACCAAAAACAAAAACAACAATTATAACAGATCTTACTATGAGCAGGTAGCCGGGCCGAGTGTCTCACCCCCTCAAACTCTCTGTCGACGCATTCCGTGATGTCACACGTCACTTTTAGCAAGAAGGGAATGATACAGAAATACTACAAACCCTTTAAGAACGAGGAACTTCAAAAGCAGGGACCTTTTGAGTTACTTTATTGCCCAACTGGGGATATCCTTACCAAGCCCACAACTGCTGAAAGACACTCAAGGCTTACAAAGAAGATGGGATTAACAGACTAAGGGGTTTATTTATCAAGGGCTAGCGCCAGGTAGTGTCTGACGAGCGCCAGGTACCGCCAGCTAACGGCGGCTACCGACTCAAGTACGCCCGGCGTCACAATGACGCATTTATCACGCTAAATGAGGCTAGCGCCGGCGAGAGCGTCAGCTAGCGCGGGATTCATCATGTAGCCGACTGCAACGAACAGCGCCGCTGATAATCCCATCACAGCGACAGGTATGACCTGGCGCTCCCTGGCGTTGTCCAATGCATTTCAATGGAGCAATCTTTAAATAATCATAATTAATTGCTTTTTTTATTTATTTATTTTTTTTAATGTCAAAAATTCTGTGACCACTTCTGCAATGTAAGGATTTTTTTTTTAAGTTAAAAAAAAAAAAAATTAAAAATTGTGCAGAATTGATATTACAGGTCTGCTATTAATGTATTCATATTACAAAATGTTTAGAAAAACTTGTCTAATTTTTACATTAAAAAAAAAAGGTTGTTTGGGGGTTAAAAACTACTTTACACACATCGCCGCCAGCGCTCTGGGGTTTAAACAAGGAATTCACAGCGCGAGAAATTTTTGAGCGTGATTTGTTAATGAATCTGCAGCAAGCCGTTCGCTCTGGCCATTCGCTGTCAGGCGCACCCATACAACGCAGAACCTGTGAAACATCGACCCCTAAGCCCGTATTCAACATTACCGCACACCGACTGAGTCGCTGTCAACAAGCGAACAACGGCCAAGCACAGCGAATACTAGCTGGCGCTGTGAAAATCACGCTACTGTTGCTCATCTGTCGCTAACTGGCGCTATTAATGAATCGGCCTCTAAGCCTCAGCTATTGAGAATGGGTGTTGGAGATACAATACTTTGCAACAACTTCTGCTTGTCTCTGAATGTGATTCTGGGACTTTTGCCAGATTGACCGCAGTTTACAGTTATGACAAGTGTATATTAAGCTGCACTCTATGACTTATTTTTCCTGTCTACGTTAGCCACCATGTTAAGGTGACATTCTCTTACTACATGTATGTTCTAGTAAAGCCAGTTTCTGTGTATCTGGATTTGACTTTGCTGCACCCAGCACTCACATTATGCAACAATTTACAAGCATAAAACATTTCAGTACAGTTCTGCCCATTGTGCTCTATGGGCTTTTGACCTACAGCGCCACTATAAACTGGTGCAGCTTCAACTAGAGAGGCTGGCGCTGGTGTTAAATTAAATGCATGCTTGTGCCTGCAACGACACTTAAATTGCACACTGAGTACCGCTGAGGCAAAAAAAATGCTGAGTGGTAATAACAAGTGCTGATGCATGGTAAATCAGACTCCTTATTGCACTTTTATGTGTGCTAAAATTACAAAGCTCACCGAGATGCAGGCTGTGGGTTTTAGATATATGATATATATGATATATATATATTAGGCATTCAGAGGTGGTACTTGTCAGTTTGTGAATGTTTTTTCTTGCCGAGATTTCCGGATATCTGTCTTTTGCCACCTCATTGTCATTAGTAGAATAGGGTAAATACACATATTATAGGGAAAATTAACTTAGGTCTACACTGTACTCTTTGGCTTCCAACGCATATATTTCTGAGGAGGAACAAGGCTCTGCACAACTTCCCACAACCCTATCTCCCACTCCCTCTCCCAACATTTGACACTGTCTCTCTATTGTGCTGCCAAGAGTTTAACAACTGTTTGGGAAATGTTGGAGGAATTCATATGCAACTGCTGACAGTATAGTTAATACTATGTGTCAGAGGCATAACTAAATGTGACAGGGACGTGGTGTGAACATTAGATTATGCCCTTTCAAGGCTTATCCAGTAAAGTTTTTAACTCAGTTGGATGTAGCTAAACAACTTAAAACTGAAACAGTAGAAACAAATGTTCCTGCTTTTCTTTAAATGATGCCTAGTGAACGCAAATATGATAAATATGGTGGAGGAGCAACAATGATAGATCCCCCCTGATCTCCTGGGCCCTGGTGCGGTTGCACTCCCTGCACCCCCTATAGTTATGCCCCTACTATGTGTATTTTGGCTTTGTAGCATGACAGATATTGTCATGCTTACTATCCCGGCAGTTAAATTGAGGTAAATGTGTTTATGGGTACTATTTGTCTCCTAGCTAGTAAAGTATAGATGTTATAAGGTCCAAGGAGAGTTGGGAAGAAATCCAAAGCAGTGACAACTATCTTACCAGTCCCCATGTTAAAGGAGAACCTTGTTAGTTCTGTTTTGTGTCCTTGCTGAAAGCTAATACAGAACAAATCTGTGCAATCCCCTTGCTGCTTTCAGTGGATTTATGCTCTAGTGGTATTAAACCCTACAGAGATATATTTAGGCTTAATGGGACAGGTACCAGTTTTCTGCTGTGAACTGAAAAGACTCCTGCTGCTCTTACAAGATGGACGATGCTGTCAAAGTGCTCATCCAGGCTATTGTAACACAGCAGGGTGTCACAAAAGTACAGCAGAGAGCCTCAGAAGATGCAGACTTCCACCACAAAAAAAATGCCTAGCTGAAGACTCTTCGGGGAAATCTGGGTGCATCTGTAAGCTGTAGGGGAAGCAGTTAAACAGTCAAAAGTGACTTAAACCAGACCAACACAACAAACTCATATGCATCTTTCCCCAGGACAATTTAGATTGCTGCACATAAAAATTAATTTACCTTTTTTCTGCTGTAGTAAACGTTAGAAACAAAATGGTGGCTCATGTATTTGCAGGCCACCTGCAAACAGGAAGTGCTGCTGGGCTTCCTGTTACTGTGCATTATCAGTTATGTCAGACAGCGACATGACTGAGATGCTGGGAGAGGAAGCTCCAAAATGGCCGCTACCTTACTTTTCCAACTGTGTCAGGCTGTTGGTCCAGTTTAAGGGCAACATATTTGGCTTCAGGGCATGATAGATTACATAGCAATAGTAGCTGAGCACAGGCCAGAGTGCTGCAAGCAGTGTATTTTACATTTGCTATGTGCTTATAAAGCATGAGGATCAGATTGGCAGCAACCTCAATGTGGTGGTACCCAAGTGTATCTAGTTCTCTTCTGTTCACAGTATATAAAGCGAGAAATACTGTAGCCAGGGGTAAGCACAGGCACTTGGCGAAAAGCACTTAATAGAAGGGCCATGGTGATCTCTGTTGCTCCTCCCAGTGCTAACCATTATCATATGTGTATTTTGATTAAAGCCTGAATAGAAGCATGTGGAATATGCAAAGAGCTATCTTTCAAAATAGGACAAGCTTTTTACCATCTCAGCTGTGTCAACATCATCTTGTAAGCTGTGGTTGCGCATGGAAATGGGGGTGATGCAATCAGTTCCAGAGAGAGAAGATGTCTACAATGTGTATCTGTGGGATGTTGGGGGAATGCTAGAGCTTAACTTTGGGTTTCTCCTGACTTGGCACAGTCCCTATAGATAAATAGCACTCAACACAGAAAGTATTTACATGGCGCATGCAGACCAAGAATAACAGGCTGTAACTATTATTCTCAGTGAGTAAGCAGAGCCATTGAAATCATCTATTTTTATTTCAATGCTATCCCATTGAACCGAAACTGCTGAGCGTGAAATGCTTGGGTATAGCTTTTAATATTTACACATCCGTTTTCCCACAATTCTGGACATGTGTAGGCCTTAGGCTTGTGGCCTTCAATAGCACAAGTCTTGTAATTGATGGCTGCATGAAGTATAAAAGACTTGAAGGTGCTGTAGCACGCTACCTTACATCGCCTTATAATAAGCAATGTTTTGCTTATTATAGGACTAATCAATACCAGGTGGAGGACCATAGCTGTGTAAATATAAAAAGCTATACCCAAGCATTGCACGCTTAGTGGCTTCTTTTTTTTTACATTCAATTAAGTGACCCCTCTGCTTTAGCAGATTCCCTGTATCCCAGTTCATCCTTCCTTTTTCTGCAGAGGGTCATGGACATTATAGTGGATAAGATAATTTGCTAATTAGTGACAGTATGTCTATGACTATATGGTTGATTCAGCACTGTGTGTAATTATTTACTCATGTTTTTTTCCCTCAGTGCAGTTCAGCTTGATATTTAGCTGTGTACATTTAAAAAATGCACTGCTAAATATGGTGTTAAGTTTTACCAAGAAAAACATTCAAACAATCAAACAAAAAGCATTTTCTCTCCAAAAAACATGGGTAAAAAAATACTCATGTTGCTGAATGAATACCCTTCCCTTTTATTTTATATTTATCTATACCCCATCCTTTCTTATAGTTACCTATATTCCCCTCACCCCCCCTTCCCCCCATATCCTCTGTTGTCTTCTATCATTTCTTCTGATCATTCTAGGTTCTCAGTTCTGTCCAGTTTTGAAATACCAAACTCTTGAAGTATTTGATATAGCTTGTTTTTGTATCGGCCATCTTTCAAAGGTGACCATTCTACACCCAGACTATCCCCTATTTTACAAATCCAAGATTGTATTGTATTCGGGTGTGGTACTCCCCAGTATATAACAATATGCATTTTTTTTCAGGCTAATAAGAACTGTATAATTCTAGTTTTTACTATTTTAGTGTTGCCCTGTGGCCTATATAGGAGGATGGAGCCTAGAATTAATTCTAAGTTTAGATTCCCATTCATCCTGGTATATTTACCTAATTCTAACCACAACCTAGAAGTGTGCTGACACTCCCACAATAAATGTGAGTGGCTTCTGAGCACTTGAGATCTCATCAAGATGATTTGCATAGTTCTGTCTAGTCAGTAAATGGTAAGGTATAGACTTTTATCCTTGATCTGTATGTTCCATTTACCATATTCTTGCTACACAAGCTGCACTTTTTTTCACCAAAAGTGGGAGAAAAATATTGGTGTGTCTTATGGATCAAATGTGTGTGTGTGGAGGGAGTGCAATGAAGGACCAACGGGCGGGCCGCCAGGAAGCATTTACACTTGCTCTCTGCGTGCCAGTCCTCCAATTCCCGGTGCTCCACACACAGACACACTACACAAACACATACAAAACTCCATACCTTACAGCACTCCCATGTTACTGATCACGCTGCCACAGCCCTAGCTCCGGTGGGTGGGCATGGCCTTTGCATGACTGATGCTCATTTATGGACACTGCCCGTGCATAGGCCATGCCCACCCCCTGGAAGCAGGAATGCAGGAACTTGATTAGCGGTGTGGGGGCGGTGTAAAGTATGGAGTTTTAGATGTATTTGTGTATGTATGTGTGGGGCAGGGAGCACCAGTGGTCCTTAATTGCTCTCCCTTCTCACACATGTGATTGGGGGACACACTGCCTATTATAGAGAGATTGGGGACATTCTGCCATGCTGCCTGTCATAGAGGGATTGTGGATGGGAGTTTGCCACACTGCCTGTTATAGAGGGATTGGAGGGGTTTGACACACTACCTGTTATAGAGGGATTGTGATTGGGTGTTTGTCACACTTCCTATTGTAGAGGGATGGGGAGGGGGGGATTCTGCCACACTGACTGTTATAGAGGTATTGGGGGTTTGCCACACTGCCTGTTATAGAGGTACTGGAGTTGGGTTGCCACACTGCTTGGGCTCTTTGGGCGGGAGATTCCGCACACTACTTGCTACCTTTGGGTTTTGGGGGGTATATTAACACACCATTTGGACCAGAATATTTCTTTCCTTTTTTTCCCCCTCTAAATACTAGATGTATCATATGGTCAGGTTATTTTCATGGAACAAAAAATATGGTAAATGCTTTCTGAAAGTGCTCTTTACCTAGGGTTTTTTTGGTCTCTTTTATTTCACTATATTAGGCCTAACATGGATCTTAGGTGGCTTAATCCTCTGTCACTTGAGTGTCAAACCACATCTCCCTAAATGGAGGAATACTGTGGAGCACAGCTTGACCTAACGTCTCTCCCTGGGTTCTTGGTCGTTTTTTTTCCCATCCGAGACCATCTAGGATGTAGAATACATTATGGTAAAAAGGCCCACCCTTGCATTGCTGAGCCAGTAAGCAATGTGACATGCATGGATACTGCCCAAGGGAATCCCAGTGGCTTGATATAATTTATTAAAATGTTCCTTACCTCATTCACAGAAAGGGTTAATTTTTCCCAGGACAAAACTGAGACGTCTGACTGCAAGCTGTTTAATGAGATTCGGGTGGATGCGTCGCCTTATTACAAAGAATTCGATAGAGAGAATGATCTCATACCATGGTTTTACTACTAATACTGATGTTATGATGCAAACCACAATGCCAGTATGTGTGTATGTACTGTATGTGTGTTTTTGTGTATTTATATGATAAAGCATGAACAGGCATTCAAAGCCAACAGAAAAAATACAAATCAATGAGATGAATATATATATCAAGACTGGAGCCAGGCAAATTGGAGGAACCGCCTTAAGCAACCATCCAAATCCTGGTTCATTTTAAAAGATGAGACCTAATTGCTCTGTAAATCAATACATAAATAAATCTGCCCGCAGGTGTACAATTTCACATTCCTATTTAGTAGTCAACTAACTAAACAAAGCTGTGTAAAGTAAAAATAATGGATATTCCGACCTTGATGATTATTTCATCTCTTTACGTCATAATTTAACAGTTGCTGGAAAGTTAAGGTTTTAATTTAGCTTTTACCTTTCAGGTGGAATTCAGATGAATTGAGCTCATTTGAACCCTGTACCTTGATTGAATTCACCATGGGTAATAAATGTTACTCATTGCACATAAACCCAAGTGAACATACTGAAATATCACATGGAAAATTTAAAAAACTGAAGACCTATCTGGTGGGTCAAAACCTGCATATCATTAAAACAAGCGTATTGATGGAAAATCTTTATATTGGCCTTAGGTTTTTTCCGACCATAGTTTGCTGACTGAGGTAAAAATGACTGGAATCTCTCCTTTGTAATGTGGATTACAGCCTGTCTTTGCTGTGTGCCCTGTGGGCTAGGCCATCTGGAAATAATGGTGCTTATACCAGAAATCACTAGGAAGAACAATTTAAGTCAACACTAAGATGCTTTTGCCTTGTTCGGATTTAAATTCTAGGGGCCTGGGAAAGCTCTTTCTCCTGCTGCAAGTAATTCTTACTCACCATCATACAATTCTATTTTGTCTGTTAATTATATAAATATAGTTTGGGGTTGAGTTGCTGCTAGAAGACAGGGTCCATAACAGGCCTTGGTAAGCAGAGTAATGCTATTTACCTACTTTAAAGGAGGTTTGGTGTAATATTAAAAATCCATATAAACACATCAGCTAATGAGAGGAGGGGTCACTTCTTCTCCAGGTAGGAATAGAATTCAGGGGTGCCGGGATTGAGTGTATCTGGGGGGACAGAACATGTGATCCCTGATTTCCTTGTCCTTCCATTAAAAGAAAAATACAAGTCTGGCCGGATTTTCATTGATGCCGGGTGTATAAGTGACCCCCTCACCCCCTCATTTTTATTATTTAAAGTCATTTATAACTGAGCAACAGTCCTGTATCACAGTACAAGTGATACAGTGAGGTACGGCCAGAGAGAGTCCCAGTGGACTTTTATTCTTTGCAGAATATCAGGATAGCCTCCCAGAACTGCTGCTCTCCTGTTAATTGCCCCCCACTCTCCCCAGCATGTATCTTTTGCATGAGAATACTCTAAAGGTTCTCAATAGAGTTGAGGTCAGTCGAGGATAGTGGCCACACCATGGGTTTTTTCTCCATTTATTAAAGGAGCCACAGCACTCAAACCAGTTAGCTTGCTGACCAACCTACAATCTGTCTCTAAACTTGGTTAAAAACAGAGGCTCGGTCACACATATCTGTAGAAGTATGCTTAAGCTGCACCACCAGCGCCAAGGTGCCCCTGTGAGGTGCAGTCCTAACTCTAATCTCTGAGAGCCCCATTTGGGACATACAATGCAATAGATAAATTGGGAGCAGGCTTACCTGAGGTTGCCCTAAACCTCAAGTGAAGCCCATGGGGTGGAAGGGTCAAAGACCTTGCAATACAGCCTAGACCCCACACCACATGTGCTTGCACAAATTCAAAAGAAACAAAGGAGGGGTGGCAGCCGCTCAGACCATTTTACTGGTTTGAGCGCTGTGGCTCCTTTAAGACTTTTGTATCCTAATTGCCCTGCTAACATGCACCTCCCAGGTTAGTTATAAAATGGTCTGAGCGGCTGACACCCCTCCTTTGTTTCTTTTGTATTTGTGCAAGCACATGGGGTGTGGGGTCCCGGCTGTATTGCAAGGTCTTTGCCCCCCCTCCTTTTTTCTCCATTTATGCCAATAGCATAGTCAATGCTGGGGGCATGCCAACATCACTGTGAATGATGGTGACTGACTTTTTGGGCCTGAGCAGTGGGGGACCCGATCTGGTGATCTGGTAAGACCCAGGACTATGAGCGATTATCTACAGGCAAAGGTTAATATAGCTACGCCACCACCCAGGCATTCTAAATGCCTGACACCAAAAATGCCCCTGGAAATGCCCAGACAAGGGACACTTACCCAAATTTTGGTATTGTGGCCCATGTGATGAACCTTTTTGGCCAGTTTTGAATATATGGGCAGTCATCTTTGACATTAGAGGGTTTTGTGGCACCTTAAGCTGCACTTCACGGGAATTTTATGGAGGCAATGCACTAGCATGTGGTGATTCTCCACCACATGTCGGAGACGATTTTGAATTGTATGTCCAGTTTACTGTATCAACTTAAGAGCATTCCACACCAAGGCCAAGTAAATACCCCATAGAGCACGTATTCCTTAAGTTGGCAAAAAATGTATCTACCTCATTAGAAAAACTTCGTACTTGAGCATCGTAAATTAGTCCCTTAGGAACCACAGCTGACACGTCCAACCTGCCTTTGGTCCCATTAGCAGGGGATGTAACTTAATCAGTTCTTTTTTTTTACTAGTTTTTCATCTGGCAACATTTAGCTTCTTTGCTAAACCTTTATCTGTTGGGCTGAATTGTCATCATCAGCTGCATACTTTGGTGGACCATCCTGTGGACATCTTGATGGCCATGATTCAGTTGAATCTGTGGACCATCTTGTGGCTAACTTTCCTCTGTAAACACTTGGTTTAGAGTGTTTTTGTGTCAGGATTATGGACAGGCGGTTTCTAGGCCTGGGCAAACAGTGCCATCAACCTGGGCAATAGAAAGGGGTGCAGAGCTGACTGATGAGTCTTGCTCTCTTGATCTGAGCACAGCCCCCCTGCATTGTAGTTTCTGGGTATCCTCAATTCTCTCTGCCAAATCTTGGGGCGTGTTTGAGGAAGAGGGCAGCACTGACAGAAGCAGAGTGTGGCTTCCCCTGTCGTACTCACCCTGGCTTCTGCATTCAGCTTTCTATCCTCTGTGTTCAGACCTGTGACATAAGCCACCATGTGCCGTCTATGTCACCTATCAGAGATGCGGGTGGCGAGGAGCTGAAAGCAGGAATGCATGTGAGTATGCTTCTCCACCTGCACTCTAAACAGAGCAGAGCCGAGCCTCACTCAAAGTGCATTTATTCATGTTTTAGAGTGATCCTTTTGCATTCTGCATATAAATTATTGTGTCTGTGGAGGAAGTGGTGTTCCCCATAACTCTGCCTAATAATAATTGGGTTTGTTATGTGGCACTGGCTATAAGGGTAGGGGGAGTTTTCCCCCTGCTCTGAGTGCTGTTTAGCCTAGACACTCTGTTTGTTATATATCTCTGTTACAATTAACATGTATAAATCCCAGCTAGTAGCCATGCCACAGACCCTTCCGTTGCCCACTTTTAACTTCAGCCTGGTGTAGTAGTTTATAAAACATTTGTAAATAGTAGATCACTTATGTCTTCAGACAATGTATTGTGTACTTAAGCTGTTTTCATTGGCATAAATTTGTTTCAAAGTTTCATATGAATAGATGCACTTGCACAGCAATCGCCTGTCACCTGAAATTGTGGCAAATACAATATATAACACATAATAGAAAATGCTTTTGTTGGCAGGTTGTCTTGACAACAATTTCTGTTAGTTGGTGTAAATAATGACTGCTTTAAGTTGAAGGACAATAGCAGCTTTTATAGAAAGGTGTTCACGGATATTTTCTACCCCATTTATACTTTAGATCCTGTAGAATATGTAAATAGTTGGAAGTGACAGACTAGTGGTACTGTGCAGTGGTATTTGGTTTGAATTTGGCAAACAAGATGTGATGTAATAATCCAGAACCAACACCCTTGCAAGAAACAATATGCATAGGGATATGCATCCCTTTCTAGGGCAATTCAGATTGCTGCACAAAAAAATGCATTCACCTTTTTGTAAGTCCTGGAAGAAGCCTCCCAGATGCTCCAAGGTGACCACGACCAGGACCATTGGTGAGGCAGTGTCTCAGCTTAGCGTGGATGCAGGAGAAAGTGTAAGTGCTGGCAATGACTCAGTATCATGCACGCAGATGGGGCAAGTAAGTCTTGCAAGGTTTTTTTCAATTGGGCAAGACTGTTGGTACGGTTTAATGCTGAAAAAAAGTGCATGTGGCTGTGGAAATGGCTCTTGTTTATGTTGGAGAACCAGTTTGCCATCCAGTATTATTTTTCCCAGATAAACTAGAGTTGCCTGGCTGCTTCCCTTTACCTCAGTGCAGTTGCACATCCCTTTCATGTCTTCTTGTCAGTGACCCTTGGACATAAAACTTCCTGACAACCTGCCAGGTAGGCTCCAGGTGCACAAGGCCTCTAACCCAAGGACCCTAATTTAGCTAAATGTGAGTACCAAATTCAGGATACTCACCTTTTATTTATAGAACTCCTGATTACAGGTCAGGAAACAGCTACACACTGCCATGGTGTACAACTCATATTGGAGGGGGTGCAGATGACACACATGCCACCTGGATGAAACACCGCTAAGAATAGCAAGTATCTCTCTAATACAAGGCTCACTTATGGAACAAGGTGGGCGGGCCAGGACCCTCCTTAGCATAAAGTTACATAAAGAAGGGTGTTGTTTCTCTTTAAAGTAGACTAAAACCCACCAGTGATGCAAAACCAATTATCTTCCTGCCAATAGTCATCTCTCTGGGGTTAGAAAAAGAAAATCACTACACCCCTCCCCATTGAGGGTTGGATAGGAGATAAGTAGAAACTATTACAACCATATAAACACTTTAAATAAGCAAAAGAATAAGACATTCGACTCAAAAGAGGAACAGTCCCTCCAAAACAGGGACAGTTGGTAGGTTATATATTTGTTCCCTCATTCTGGTCATTTTAGATTTATAAGGTATTTTAATAGATGTAGCTTTGCTGAAATATTTCAAACTGTATTGTGCCCTTTGATGAGTTAAACATGGCTTATTTACACTTTTTTATTCTTTGTTCAACTTCCTGGACGTAAAGCTAAGTACACTTCCTGTGTAGCTGCTGCTTTTATTATTTAGCTATAAATTTAATTCTGTTTTGGAGGAAGTGGAATGTATAGGATTAGTAGATGGGGACAAAGGGAAACATATCTATCAACAAAGTTTTAAATGACATAAAAGGATTATAGCATAACAGGAATAGCTCTAGACGGGCTTTGGCAGCAGGGCCAGCCAGGCTGTGAGTACTGTGAGCTGCAATCAGACCCCTGGCTCCGGTTTTCAATATTTAGCGACAGCGTGTGCACCTGTACACATGATTATGTTTAATGAGCTGAAAGTTGTATTTGGCAAATACCTTTCTCTCAAGCATTAACTTTTTTTGGAATTTTTAGAACTTAGAGGAACATAAGCTGATCCTTTACCCTAATAAGAAGTATGTGCTGTCTCAATGGTGTTCCCCAAATAAGTTGCTTCCTCTCCCTTGTGATATCTCATGAACATTGTGTCTAACAAGGGGGGCTTTGGGGTTCACCTTGGGGCGTGCTTGGTGGGCCTACAGAGGGTATAGCCTTATTCCTTCCCTTTCCTATAATTGACAAGACAATACTGCTTGCCATTATATTTGTTGAATTAAGTCTGGTGCCATTTCTTGTTTATTCTGACAAGAAAGACACCGTCAAGATATAATGTGGACTCTTCATGCCTGACTAATCCGAATTGGATGTCCTAGATAATTGTAAATAACTTGCTCTAAATTACCCTTTTATCTACTGATGCTTTCTTGTGTAATCTGTTTTTATTCAGCATTTTAAAAGTACATTACAGTAAATGTAAAGGATAAAGAAAAAATAAACAATACAGCTTATAACAAATAAGGCTTTGCATTTTGACATGTGCGGTGTAGATCTAAACAAGTTAGTCTTCCAAAAGCATAACATTAAAAACGGATATATTTCCCAGCAGGGAGTAGAGACATTTTGCCTAGCTACCGCTGACATATTATCTATATTAGCTGCTGAGTAAGGTACATCATATGGGGTATTTATACCCATGTATCATTTTTGCCCCTAGAGGGCTATTGGTCTATTAGAACAATAGAGGGAAGAGGGGAGGAATGAGGGGGGGACGGTATGTGGTGCGAGAGGCGAGTCTACCAATGGTGTGTTTCCTCTAAGAGGTCGAAGTTGGACAAGTATATCTATGCATGTAGTTATATCACATTGCAAGTGCCCATTGGCCTTCTGGTGACCCTCTGAATAGCTGCCAAGCTGTCCAGGTTTTTAGAAATTCGTCATTATTACCCTTTATCTCTGCACTTAGCTCCTCCATTCTCATAAGGTTGCTGAGTTCGAAATGCCATTCTGCAAGAATTGGTGTGTAGACTGCCAGTTTCATGGGATGACCACTCTCACTGATATGAAAAATTATAGGCGTGCAGGCTGTTTTCCTGAACTCGCCACTATTTCAGAGTCTATGAGTGCTTTTTCCTGGGTCAAGGTGTGTCTAAGTGTTATTTTGTGTGCGTTGTCCCAAACGAGAAACTTAGCTACTTCCACTCCTGGGGGAAAAGCAGATTTGTTGAATAGGGTGGTTAATTATCCTTCTCGTGAGGATATCGGAGTCTGTTTCAAACTTGCGTTCCATGCTAACAACATTTGGTCCGTGAGATAAGGTATACGTTTGTCTCTTGGTCTGTCTACTGAGGTCAACCAGGGGGAGAGAGCAGAAGCTCAGGGGGCTAGTCCTTGTTCCAGTGAGACCCATTGTTTATTCTTCCTACTCTGAAACCAGTCCACCAACCGCATAAACACAGCTGCTTTATTATATATCTTGTGTTGGGCAACACTGTGTTGGTGCAAATACTTTTCAGCAGTGATAATTTGTGATATCTTAGCCTAGGTTGTCTGTCATCCCAAACAAATTTGATAAAAAAAGAATTTCAGTTGACATAAGAAAGCTCTGGGGGGCTTTCTTGGGACTGTCTGAACTATAGAGGAGCACAGTAAACATGTCCATTTTGAATACGTTTATCCTGCCCCACCAAGACAGTCCCTTACTTGAGTAAGACTCAAGGTTTTGTTTGGTAAGCTGGATGAGGGGTGCATAGTTCAGTGTATAAAGGGAATCACAATCGGACAGTATTTTTATACCCTAAAAAACAGAAAATATATTGGGGGATGCCCCCGAATATGCCAGAAGGAAACACCACACCACTGATGGTTTAAAAATACAAATTTTCACAAATCTTTATTAACCAAGGCAGACTAAATACATAGACAATTCTTAAAATCCTTTAAAAAACATGTATGACAATATGACACAACATCAGAGGGGCGCTGCCTGATGTCTCCCATTGCCCATACGAAATTATCATAAAAACCTCTATTCCTGGGGGCGTGGCCTGGCGCTTGAATGGAGTGGCCGCACTAATCTGAGCTCCTGACCTTAACCGGGCTCCTTTATCATCTTACGTGGCAATCGGGCACACAGAACACCCTGTAGCATGCCAGGGAGAAGGGGCAAAAGAAGAGAGGGAGACAGAGGTGTGTCTCGATCCGGAGAGGGAGAGAGAAAGAGACCGGCAGCCGCCTCACCTGGATCCAGCGTGGTGAGCGGGGAGCTGCCTGCACGGCGCGCGTCGCCGGCCCCGTCATCGGCTTCCTCGCCCGGGGCGTCGGAAGAAGATCCCCAGCAGGCGGAGAATAGCGGCGTCACCCGGGGAGTCGTACAGCGGGCTGCGGGAGGCGAGAGGTCGGCCCCCGCCGCGTCCCGCGCAGAGCAGGCCGCATCCAAGATGGCGGGAGGTGAGGTGGGGAGGCCGTCCCACTCTCCCCCTGCTCCGTCCAGCGAACAGGCAGCGGCGCGGAGTGACACCGCTGAGGACGGGACACACGCTGCTGACGCGGGTCCCCACCGCAATACAGCCGGAGGCGGCTGCTCTGGAGCTCCTGTGCTCCCCAGCTATGAGGCGCAGAGGCCTGGTCAAGATGGCGGCCGGGACAAGGAGAGAACAAACGCCTGGCAGCAGCACAGGTACGACGGGGGGGGCGCTCTAACCCCTGAGTGGGGGGAGGTGGACAATCAGCTATTTCCCAGCATGGGGAGAGATGGAGGCCCAGGGACACATGTCTCAGAACCCCAGCCACCACAATCAACTAGGTGGAGAGAGTCTGCCCTTCACAAATTGGGGAGATTTGCCTTCCTCCCTGATGAGAGGGAATCAGAGAGACTGCCACCCACCAATTCTGCACGGGGGCCGCCGCGTCCATCCCATTTGCTGCATGGGGAGGCTCTCCCACAGAGAACCCCAAGGTCCAGAAGCCGCTCCGGGGCGAGGAGGGAGAGGAGCCCCAGCCATAGCCAAGAGTCTCCTATGATGCCGGCGAGAACATCCAGCCCGCTGTCTCCCCCTGCCCACCCTGATGTTTCAGGGGCATGGCCTACCCGGGAGGCCACAGTCTTTCCCGGTTCCCCAAGCTTGATTCACTTCTCCCAAGAAGAACCTCCCCACCCCATAGAGGACTTCTCCATAACAGAGGAGATCGAGCTCCCCCCCCCTGCCACCTCTTCTATGTGTTCCCCACAGCGAATTTCTAGAGAGACAGGCGTAGAAACACCACACGCCGGTAATATACACAGAGAGACCCTCTCATTTCTGAGATCCATCCCCACCAGGGCGGACTTTGAGGCGCTCATTTCTAAGTATGAGGCAGCCTACAAAAAGGATATAGCTGAGGTGAAGGGCCACCTCCGGGCGCTCGACTCCAGGGTAACATCCCAGCAAACAGCTAATGAAGCAGCTATCGCAGACCTGGCGAAACGAGTAGAGGCACAGAACGTGCAAATTCTCCAGCTCCAACTACAGCACGATGACCTAGAGAATAGGCATAGGAGAAACAACTTGCGGCTCCGGGGCATACCTGAGGCCTCGGCGGGAGAAGATGTGAAGCAGATTATCATCACAATTTTCAATAAGCTACTAGACAGAGCCGCCGAGACCCCGATTGAGATCGATAGAGCCCACAGGGCCCTGGGCCCCCGTAATCCGGACCCGTCGCGCCCGAGAGATGTGGTGTGTAGAGTCCACTTTTACAAAATCAAGGAGGAGATAGCCAGGAGGGCCTGGCGACACGGGCCGGTGGACTTTGATGGTGCAAGTATACAAATCCTCCCGGACCTTTCCAGATGCACACTACAGATGAGGAGAATGCTGCGGCCGGTGCTGGAGGTCGTCAGGAGTGCGGGGGCTTCTTACCGATGGGGTTTCCCCTTCCACCTGATAGTGCTTAGAAACCGTGAAACGTTCCTACTCAAGACGCATCGTGACCTAGAGGGACTTTTCTCTTTTTTGGGCTGTGACCCGATCCAAGCTCCAAACTGGCTTCTTCCAAGCACAGAGTAGTTCCCGCGGAGACCCCAGGGAGCACCCTCGCGCAGATCAAGGGCGTCCAGACCCCGAGTGAGACAGGAGAGGCGCACCGGCCCAACTGACAGCGAACCCTGATCTCCTTCTTCTTGGATGCACAGGAACTCTGGTGATATCTGAACCTCTTTTTTTTTGAGTTTTAATTACACAACTGTTTCTCAGAATGTTAGACCCGATTGCCCAGGTACTATCCTTGCTTTATCTATATTTGTTGTTGGAAGCCCGGTGGGTCTGGACGAAGGCTACCCCGGTCTCGTAGCTAGTCACAGACCCCCATTTAGGTTGGCATCAGCCCCCCTCCGGAAGGAGGAGTGCTGATCCCTAGAGCTGCAGCTCTTTAGCGTTTTTCCCCCGCCAGATTGGCTTTTGCACTGTTTGTTACTGTATTTCTTTGTTTCCCTTTCCCACCTATATCCCTCCCCGCAAACCTTAATCCCTTACTACTAAGCCACTCCGAGGTTCTTCACCACCCCTACCCTCCCTTCCTGCTGGTGCCTTCCAACTCCCGGGAGGGGCTGCTGACAGCCCTTGGGCGTCTTGGTCTTTCCCGGGATGGGGGAGGTGGTGATCAGCTCTTTCAATGTAAAGGGCCTTAATATCCCCGAGAAAAGATCAAAAATTTTGTATAACCTCCACAAACAGAAAGTTAAAATAATTCTTCTCCAGGAAACTCACTTTAAGACGGGTCACACCCCTGATATCCGCGACAGGTACTACACAACTTGGCACCATTGCTCCAACCCGGAAGGGAAAACGAAGGGAGTATCAATAGCTCTCCACAAATCGCTCCCCCACGAGACATTAGATGTTAAAGTCGACCCCCGGGGTAGGTTTCTCTTCCTTAAAGTCAGGATATTTAACAAGACCTACACCCTCGCAAATCTGTATGCCCCCAACACAGACCAGATTAGGTTCTCAACCCAGATCCTTAAACTACTAGAGGAATTCGCGGAGGGTGTGATAATTGTCGGGGGGGACCTGAACGTCCCTCTTAACCCCTCGCTCGACACTTCATCCGGGAGGGCATCTGTGTTGCTGGGTAAAATCAATAGCCTGAGGAAAGCACTAACAAGCCTCCAGCTGGTTGACACTTGGAGGGTCCTCCATGGCCAGAGAAGGGACTACTCCTTTTTCTCGCATGCCGCAGGTTCATATAGCAGGATTGACTACCTGCTCACGAGCCACCATGCACTAGATTGGGACCCCAAAGCGTGGATAGGACCTATCCTGTGGTCCGATCACGCCCCGATCTTCATCTCATTGACCCTCCCCGGTCACTCTCCTGCCTGCTGGTCGTGGAGGCTCAACGACACTCTGCTCGGCGACGCGGTCTGCTCTTCCGCGGTGGAACAGACGATAGAGCACTTTCTTGAAGATCACAAATCTGACCCGACCCCCCTGCCCATCCAGTGGGAAGCCCTGAAATGTGTCCTCAGAGGTGAACTCATTATGCAGGGATCTAGAATTAAAAGGGAAAAGGCGGCACTAATTAAGAAAACCTTGAAAGATATCCATGCCCTAGAGGCTGCACACAAAGCCGGGCCCACCGACCTGGGGCTTCTGGAACTGCAGGGAGCTAGGGCGAAACTACAGAAATTGTATAATCAATCCTACCTAAGCTACAGGGATAAGGGAAGGGCTCAACTCTATAGACTGGCAAACAAGTGTGGCCGAATGCTGGCCAGAACCCTCCACCCCCGGCCAACGGCCTCGTATATTCCTGCTATCCGGAAGCCTGACGGCTCTCTGGCGCAAGCCCCTTCGGATATAGCAGCCACCTTCAGAGATTACTATAACTCCCTCTACAATATCCAGAACCCCTCCAGCTCTCCCCCGGTTCGGGGGGCCCCCCCTCAGTGATTGACGATTACATAACTAGTACCCCATTGCCCACACTCTCCTTGGAGGAAGCCGAGTCCCTGGAGAGGCCTTTTTCTGACCTAGAGGTTACCCAAGAAATTAAAGACTCACCAGCCGGCAAGTGCCCAGGTCCAGACGGATATACCCCAAAATTTTACAAACAATTTGGGGCTCGGTTGACCCCCTTCTTAACGAGGGTGTTCAACTCCATAGGCGAAGCCTGCCCTTTCCCTAAACAGGCCCTGGAGGCCTCGGTCTCGGTCATCCCTAAACCAGGAAAGGACACCTCGATCTGTGGGAACTACAGACCGATTTCAATTATCAACATTGACCTTAAAATCTATGCTAAGATCATAGCCGCAAGGCTGCAGGGTTTGCTTCCTGACAGGATTCACCTTGACCAGGTGGGGTTTGTGCCGGGGAGGGAGGCCAGGGACAATACAAACAAACTGTTCACCCTGATTTCACACATTGCCTCCTCCAAAACTGAAGCATGTCTCCTCGCTTGTGACGCTGAGAAGGCGTTTGACAGGGTGAACTGGGCCTTTATGTCTGCCACGTTGAGACAGATCGGGATTGGCCCTGGCCTCCTCTCCAAGATTATGGCCCTCTATGGTGGCCCGACAGCTAGAGTTAGAATCAACGGCCTACAGTCCGCCCCATTCACTATAAGCAATGGCACGAGACAGGGGTGCCCTCTTTCCCCCTCCTGTACGTGCTGACGATGGAGCACCTAGCCATAGCCATATGCAACAACCCTGATATTAAGGGCATTCAGATTGGAGATAACCAGTTTAAGGCATCTCTGTTCGCGGATGACTTGATGCTACATGTCACATCGCCACACATATCATTCCCGGCTCTCTTAAAGGAGTTTGAACGCTTCAGCACGGTGAGCAACTTCAAAATTAACCTTTCCAAAACTGAAGCGCTCAACCTCTCTCTCCTTCGCCAGGAGGTATGCCTCTTAGAGGCAAACTTCCCATTCAAATGGAAAACACAGGCCATCGGGTACCTAGGCATTCAAATACCGGCAGACCTCTCCAAAATATACGAACTTAACTATTCCCCCCTCCTAGCTAAAATAGGACGGGAACTAGAGGCTTACACGAAGAGACCAATTTCCTGGTTTGGCAGGGTCAACAGTCTAAAGATGGACATACTCCCGAAACTTCTGTATGTATTTCAGGCAGCCCCGATAGGACTACCCAGCAGCTTTTTTAAAAGACTGAGATCAGCATTCTCAAAATTTGTGTGGGGGTCAACTAGACCTAGGATTAGACTTTCGACTCTCTCCAGGGGCAGGGGGGAGGGGGGCATGGGACTCCCTGACATGAAAACCTACCATGCGGCGGCAGTCCTGCAGCGGCTGGTGGACTGGACACGCAGAGGGAAGGAAAAACTTTGGGTTCAATTGGAGAAGACGTTCTCCCGGTTCAACCCTTCCACAATAGTTTGGGCTGCCCCTCTAACCCGACCGCAGAAAGGGACTCTACCTTACCTCAATGAACATTTCCTGGACGTTTGGGACCCACTCCAACAAAAGCACAACCTGGTCCGCAGACCCGGCCCACTTACACCAATCTTTGACAACCCAGCGTTTGAACCAGGCATACTATCCAGGAGCTTCCTCATTTGGGAGGCTTCCGAGGGTACAACGGTGGGCCAGGTGATGCGAGACGGGGCCATCCCCTCCCTAGATGACCTGAAAGCTAGAGCAGGGACTAAGCGTATCTCATGGCTGCTGCACAGACAGCTTCATACCTTCCTAACATCCAATAATATGGCGGAGAGGGCCCGGACCCCCCCCACAACGCTGGAGTCACTGATCCTGCAGGACACCCCCCCTGACCACACGATTTCTAGGCTCTACAAACTTCTCTCCAAATCTCTTCATACGGGGGCCACCCAGATTTATTGAAAAATGGGAAAGAGAATTGGGTCTTACGCTTTCTGAAAGTGACATAACAAAAATCTATGCCTGCACTCATAGCTCCTCTATAGCCACATCCATTAATGAACGTAACTATAAAATCCTTTCCCGCTGGTATAGGTGCCCTGCAGACATTCATAGATTTGACAAAAATACCCCCAATACGTGCTGGAGGTGTCAGAAGGAGGAGGGGAACATGATCCACATCTGGTGGGGCTGCCCAAGCATAAAATCTCTGTGGGACGAAATCATCTGCATTTACGGGCAAGTATCGGGTAGAACCATTTCGAATACACCCCAGCTGGCGCTCTTATCGCAGTTTCCCTGCTCTATAGCCAATGCTAAGAAGGATGTCCTTCGCTTCTTCCTAGCAGCCATGAGAGCAGTTATCCCAAGGCATTGGAAGAAAGCAGACTCCCCCACACTGGCGGAATGGGTGCAGGAGTTGGAGTCTATCCGATACTTAGAGAGCCTGATTACTGATGACTCGGAGTCCACCAGCAGGTACATGGTGATTTGGGCGAGCTGGTTGGATTTCCGGGACACCCGCTTGCCTGCGATGTTATGAGCAGCCGTGTAGTGGATGGATAGCCATAGTATGGTGGTCCTTGGTGTCTATCAGCCCTCCCTGGATCATGCATCTTCCCTGCGACTCCTCACCGGCCCGTGCTGGCAGAATGGGAGATACCAGCCCCACCCACCTCCTAATAATTAACACTGGCCCTGCTGGTCAGTTTACTGCAATCACCCTCCTATACCAGGCCCCTCTCCCTCCCTCCTCCGCATCCCTCCCCCCATGTTGTTATAAGTTTCCACCAATGGAGAGCATCCGTATCCCAATTCAAGAAACACATGGGTTGTTTGTATGAAGTCCACAAAGCGACCTCGTAGGTCACATTAAGCAACAGAGGTATGGCTAGGATGAGCTATCCGCTGAGCAGAGTTACTTTGTATTGGATTATTGTAAGATGTATGCTGTATACCCCATATGTCAAACTGTTGACCTTTGTACGAGGTACATTGTACGATGCTCCCTTCCCCTCACCCCTTGCCTTCTGTATCCCCCTCCCCCTCCCTCTTGTGTTGTATACAAATTGCTGTTTTGAAAACCAATAAAAGTTCATTATACTAAAAACCTCTATTCCCTCTAACATTATCTACCTCTCAATAATCCCATAAAGTGCATGTGCCAAAAAAATCAAAATTTAGTGCACCAATTTCCACAAACTCCTCATAAAGCTACATAATTGTGCAAGTGCTAAACAATATAAAGTAAGGAGACGGAAGGAGAGGGTTAACAAAATATAATATTGGTTTACATTACCAGCAGGCCTCCTGGCAGCGCAACCCCCCGCTGGCCCACGTGTTCCGTGATGGCCTCCCTGTCACTTCCTCAGGGCAATGTAACCGATATTATATATTTTTTTCCAAGCAGGTGGCGCAAGGAGCCCCCCTTCCAGGTATCTTGTTAAGGTAGTGTTTTTTTTTAGTAATGATCACTTTTTTGTTTGGGGGGGGGGGTCTTCTGGTTAGTTGAATTAGGCCACCTCATCCCCTGATGGCCGGAACAAAATCTCAGGGCCCCGAGGAGGAGGGGGCCACCCAGTGTCAGGACTCTGCATGGGACAGAGATCCAGTCCATTTTGCTGTCCAGTCCCTTTTGCTGTCATATGATTCCCAATACAGGATTGTAGGTGAACAGCCACCTATAGTGGGGAGAGATCAGGTAAAGGTTACCGTAAATTCAGAATTCTTTTCTTGATTCCTCATATGTAGAGACCTTAGACTCCAGAGCTGTTGATTTTTGTTGGATGTCTTTAACCCCTTAGTGCAGTCCTCTTTCGAATTCTGGATGACACTGTCTCAAGGTCTGTTTTAAGATCATGGAAGGCATTTTAGGATTGCCTGGATATTCGGATCAAGAGTGAGTGCTGGGATTGGTGGGTGTTTTTTAGCTGTTTCTGTTTCTGCTTTCTGCGCTTGGTCATTGAAATGTTCAGATCAAGGCGACATATTGGGAAAGAACTCATTACTGGAGCTCATGGACCATTCTAAGTTGATATTGAGGGCTGGGCTTTGCATGCAGACTGGCAAGTGACATGGTTGGGCAGGTCTGGGATGTACGTCTACAGCAACATGATGTGTTTTGATGTCAGGTTCTCTTTCCCTAAGGTAGTGTTTTTTTGAGAAATTATCACTTTTTTGTTTGGGGGGGTCTTCTGGTTAGTTGAATTAGGCCACCTCGTCGCCTGATGGCCGGAACAAAATCTCAGGGCACCGAGGAAAAGGTGGACACCCAGTGTCAGGTCTCTCCATGGGACAGAGATCCAGTCCCTTTTGCTGTCCAGTCCCTTTTGCTGTATTTGGAGTCATATGATAACCAATACAGAATTGTAGGTGAACAGCCACCTATAGTGGGGAGAGATCAGGTAAAGGTTACCATACGTTCAGAAATCTTTAATGTCACAGGATTATAAGTGAGCAGCCACCTATAGAGGAAAGAGATCAGGTTACGATCAGAGGTCGTTAGTGACCTAGCTCTCTCTGGACAATGGCTTTTCGTCCCCTATTCTTCCCGGGTCCCCGTCGGGGACAACAAGGATCCCTCGGGAGCAGAGGAGGGGGCTGACTATACACCCGCCAATCTGGAACATGAAAAGGCTCAACACGAAGGAAGTCAAATAAGTTGGATAGGTCAGTTTTGCTGCATAAAATAAATGCAGAGTTTTCCTTGTACACAATGAGGTGGAAAGAATGTCCCTATTTATAGGAGGCTCCCGCAGTTTATCCAGGACCAGCAGGAGGGTGCGTCTCATCCTTAGAGTTTGACATGAAATATCGGGCAGGATCTGGATCTGTAAGCCCCTCCATGACATCTGGCCTTTCTGCCAGGCCCTCCTAAGGATGTCTTCAATATGCATTCTGCACAGGATGTCCCCAGGCGGACGCCCCGGCATTTTATGAAAGTAATTGGGCTTCCCAAGTAGAGAATTGAATATTTTAGTAACTGCATCGCGTAAAGATTCCCTCTGGATCGACTCAGGAATTCCCAGAAGTTTGAAGTTATTGAGCTTATTACAATTTTCTTGATCGTCAGCTTGAAGGCATAAATTGGTCAGCTGTTGTTGGTGGTTCTCTTGCTTTCTCTCTATAGCAAGGATCTGATTTTCATGATTCCTCATATGAAGAGACCTTAGACTCCAGAGCTGATGATCTTTGCGCAGTCCTCTTTCGAATTCTGGTTGACACTGTCTCAAGGTCTGTTTTAAGATCTTGGAAGGCATTTTAGGATTGCCTGGATATTTGGATCAAGAGTGAGTGCTGGGGTTGGTGGGTGCTGTTTCTGCTTTCTGTGCTTGGTCATTGAAGTGTTCAGATCAAGGTGACATATTGGGAAAGAACTCATTACTGGAGCTCATGGACCATTTGATATTGAAGGCTGGGCTTTGCATGCAGACTGGCGAGTGACATAGTTGGGCAGGTCTGAGGTGTATGTCTGCAGCAACATGATGTGTTTTGATGACAGGTTCTCTTTCCCTGCTTTGACTATCTTCCCAGCTTAGGGGTGGCGGGCCTCTCCCATTATGTGTGCGAGGGGGTTAGTAATCCATCCAGGGTCCTTTAGCTTCCTCCTGTCTGCCCCATTGTAGCTGGGGAGGAGTCTTAGGAAGACGAGAGATATGTGGCCGGGGGATATGTTATTTATTGGGGTTGTGCTTCTCAGGATGGCTGGACTATCACTTTCACCCTCTTTCACCCTCTTTCTCCTTGGATGGTGATCGGTGCTGGGTAGCACAGACTGCACGAGCTGGCAGTATAGCTCCAGGCTGAATGATCTGAGCCTGCTCCACCACCATGTAGTCTGAAGAACCTGTGTCGTCCCTCCACCTGGCCCTCTGACTCACTAGGAGCTCATGTCAGTGATGGCATCAGCTGTTTTGACAGTGGGGTCCATGGCGGCAGTGTCTCCCGCAGTGGAGGTTCTCCTTTGAAATATTTGCTGATCCCCGTCTTTGGGGTTCCTTGACCAGCCCTCCTGTCTTCCCCTTCTTATTACCCCCCATTTGGCTGATTTTTGGAGATATTGGAGCCAGGTATGCTTCCTTGCCCCTGCATGCTGAAGCCACGCACTACCCTACTGACGCTTTTTTACATTTTTTAAAACATCTTTTGATATGTGCTGGTCTGCTTATGATTCCATTGTATAAGATCATGTCTGACGAAGAGAACTTAGGCATTCTCGAAAGCTCACCTTAAAATATATTCAGTTAGCCTACAAAAGGTATTGCCTTATTTCTTCACTTTTCTACTGTTTTTAATGGCTAACATGGTACAACACAATACTGCAGGTCATCCTATTAGAGTGATGCTTAGAGGAACGCTGTGGTCAGAAGCAATTTTATTCACCAGGTACATCTTTTTACATAAGAAATTCTATGCAGCTGAGGACAGTAGGTTGAGTAATCACCCTGAAAGTACTCAGAAGTCAAAACATACATTGTTCAGTTCTTTACACCCTTCTTAACAACATTTACAGTATTACATATTTATTATGCAATAAATCTTGGGAAGCAAGTAACATGGTATCCCTTTTTCCTAGAATTCAATGAGTTCCAATGGCTGCTCATAATTACTATTCTTATACCCAGAGGTCCTGCAAACAGGGCACTCTGAAGAAATAGAAAGTGATACCTTTTGTAAGCAAACCAAGTATATTTGATGGCAATTTATAGAAAATACTTTTCTATTTTTTCCTAGCTTTCTTAGTTGGACATGATCCTAGATAACATCGCATGTAGCCTATTTAAGGTACTGTCTTTTTCTTCACTTTCTACTGTATACACAGTATAACACAATTAGAGGCAGGTTAAGGATATTCTTGCTCAAGGCATTGTTATGCTCTTATACAAGGCATTTTGGAAAGGAGACTTGATGATCTTTTCAGCTGATTTTACCACTCTCTGCATCCTGTCCACGTCCCACATGTTTGCACCTTCGAACCATACAGTGAACAGGAAGCACAAAACTAAACCAATCTTTTTTAATTTTTAATTTTTTTTTTAATGCATAGATGGCCATTGTATGCTTGCGCACACATAGGAATTTGTCCTCCGCATTTAACCCATCCGTGCAGTGAGTGTACACGTGCCCGGAGCGGTGGGCTGCCCTAATTACGGCGCCCGGGGAGCAGTTGGGGGGTTAGGTGCCTTGCTCAAGAGCACTTCAGTCATGTCCCAGGACCGGGATTCGAACCTGCAACCCTCCAGTCACAAGTCCGCTCCCATTACCTTTTAGTCTTTTGAGTGCTTCTTGGGAAGACCAGCCTAATTGCAATGCTTCAAAAATAATAGACTTTGCTGGCTTTCTCCAGGATGATCAAGATATTCTTGTGCCATTTCAGACTGTAGGAAATGGTGCAACAAAAAAATGAAATGGGTAATACACATTCATCAGATTTATAGCAGTCAGTTTTGCATCTATAGTGCATGCACAAATCAAGGGAAATCAAGATGTGTACAGGCAAACTGATATGCTTAGTAAGGTTAAGGATGGGTATAAACAATCTATGTAAACTAAAAGTCCTTTATATAGTTTTAAGTATTAGTGCCATAAGACGCACCCAGGGTTTAAAGGAGGAAAATAAGAAAAATAATATTCTGAACCAAATGGTGTGCTAAAAAAAACCACCATCACCCCAGTGCATATAGTGTGTAGCCCCTCCTCCAATAACCCCAGTACAGACAGTGTGCAGAATCCCCCTCCATCACCCAATTACAGACAGTGTGCCGAGTCCTCTCACGCCTGGTGCCACAAACAGGCACACATACATCGAAACACACACCACCATACCTTACAGGGCTGCAGCAAAGCTGATTGCGCTCCTGCTTCTGGCGAGTGGTCCGGGCCTATTTAAGAATGGCGTTCATGAATAAACACCAGCCATGCTTAGGCCACACCCACCCACTGGAGCTAGGTTTGTGATGAGCACCAGGCTGGACAGCAAGTATAAGTTTAACTGTTTCCTGTCTGCTGGTCCCCCTTTGCACTCCCTCCTTACATACACAAATTCACCATTAGTCACACACAAATTTGTCCATAAGATGCACCGATATGCCACCCCACCTTTGGGGGCAAAAGATGTGTCTTATGGAGCGAAAAATACTATACATTTATTATACTGTAATATTCTTATGAGCACAAGAAAGTGCGTTGACCCTTTTTATTCCCACCCCATTGATGCATATAGATGGAAAGACAGTACTATAGTTCTGTGAGATGGCGTAAAACCTTGCTTGCGCAAGAAGAGGACAGCTTTCAACAGGTCAGCAAGCAGGGGCATATTTGCAAGGACCCTAGCCTACCTGACTGCCCGAGAACCCTGAACTTATATCCACGTTTCTTTATAGAGGTCTGTATTTAGTCACTTCTTGTCTCCTGATGAGGAGGTGAGTATCTCTCTAATACAGGGCTCACTGATAGCACTAGGGTTAAGTTAGATTAGTATAGTGTCTCTGTGAACCAGAACCTTCCCTCGCACAGAGTTGAAAAGGGAGTTTGTCCTCTTAGTGGGGCATCTTGAATTTGAATGGGCTGCCGTGTGTATCCCTGGGGATTACCTTTGCTTTTTGAATGGCTGGTGTGGGTACACAGGGCAGATGGGGTGCGGCCAGCAACACACACTTTTTCTTGCACCCTCAAAATGGAGCAGTAGAGATAAAAGTGAATGATGTTTTTGTACATGTCCTGACTTTTTCAGGAAACATTAGTGCAGCCTGATAGGAGCCTATCTTGTGCTGCTTGCACAGAAGTTCTAATTGTCCTGAGCCTACCTACTTTAAAGCACACTTCTACACTAACACAGCATTAATATACTGTGTTACTCTCACTTGTTATTGGCGATGAAGCCTCCCGATGCCACCTGCGCTATCCTCAGCTGATTCTGCACGCTGCCTGCTATGGGGTTCTGGGTGAATTCTGCACGCTGCCTGTTTTTTAGGGGGGAGGGGGGAGTTCTGCACACTGCTTATTATTGGGTTCTGGCTGGGATGGGCGGCTCTGCCACACTGCCTGCCATTGGGTTAAAAAAGAAGGGTATTTTAGCATGCAATTTGGTTCATATTATTTGTTTACTTATTTTCCTTTTCTAAACTCTAGCTGTGTCTTATGGTCAGGTCTGTCCTATAGTCTGAAAAATACATGATTATAATAAGACAAATCAATGCTTGAATATTTAATATTGCTACCCTTTTTACTTGACCACACTTTTGGCAGCTAAAAAGATATTTGATAGTTTAATAAGGGTTGCTCTGACATTCCGGGTATTTCTATGCATAGTGGATATTATATTGCAAAGTGTAATTATACAGAAAATATTTCTTCACCCTTGGAGGCCACAAATAGGTAGAATACCATGAAACATTGCTTAGCACTTGGCCTATTGTATGTGGGTATTGTGGAGAGACATTCCAATGGGTTCACTCAAGGGTGAAATTTTAGATAGCGACTCAGGAAAACTAAGGAACCTAATGAGTTGAGTATTTCTTTCCAGAAAAAAAAATCTTTTGGCGACAGCTGTCACATTCTATAATAAAATAAATATACACATCCACTGCTTACATGAGCTCCTATTCATATATGCCTTTATATATGTTTTCCATGACCGATTTATCATTATTTTTGTATATTTACAGCTCGCCTTTAGATGTTTAGATGCGGAGCATGAAACAAACTCAGCATTCATTACTTGCATTATAATTAGTGCTTATCACTGTTTTATGGTATTGGAGTAACACTGCATGTAATTCAGCATACAGCAGTGTCAATTCATATATGAGATGTTCCATCATATATTACTGATGTTGCCCTTAAGGAGGCTCAATCAGCTCTTATAATCCAGAAAAGCTGCTGGTTTATCGGGTCACAGCAACTTTTCTGCACATATTTATGGATTATATCCTGACAGAGCAGATAATATTCCAAGCATATCAAGTCATGTTGGTGGTCATACAAAAAAGAATGACTGCCACTCAAGTCAGTAAATACATAAAAGTGTGCCTCACTGGTCTTTGTTTTACAGTCAACGCTGATATAAATGGCAACCTATATCAATCAATAGGCTTGAGGTAGCTTCACTTTATATAACCCTCCTATCAGCAGTGGTATTATTTTAGTAGTGTTTAAACCCTGTTAAAATGGAGAAATCTTATCTTTCTCTTCTGTCCCCTGGCAAAATGGAGCTATGTGATTCGCAGCCGTGGCCACATAAGCACAATCAGACAGGTGCCCGCTGACCAGGTGGCTGGGGTGGCCAGTCACATTGCTCCATTTCACCGGGGGGATCAAGGAGAAATGTTAGATTTCTTGTGTTTACAGGGTTAATGCACAGGGGAGCACTGGCAACCATGATGCCCCCCTGCACTAGGAACCAAACCCATTTTTGTGAAAAATGAATGTTGTTTCTGTTTCTCATACTCCACCATTTATAATGTCCTCTTCAAGCTGTACAGAAGATCACTATTGCCCATAAGAAAGGTCTCTGTCGAAGCTAGTGCAATTGCTATATCTTTTGTATGCAAGCTGACCCTTTCTTCAAAGGGACAAAGAGGGACGATTTCTTCAGAGCACTTAAAGACGAACTTCAGTTAAAATTGTCAGGGATCCTACCCTGGCGCTGAGGCAGGTCAGGGGTGTTACAAAGAAAAAATACCCTTAACTTACCTTTAATGGGTGGGCAAGAGCGTGTATAGAGATTGGGGGCGGGGGTCTGCCTCTTCCATGCAAAATGGTGATGCCCAGGATCCAGAGCACCAGAAGGTTTTTTTTCTTTGTTAGCCCCTATCCTGGCTCAGTGCCAGGGCAGGATGGGGGAATTTTAACTGAAATTCCGCTTTAAAGAGGAACTATGGTCAGAAATGACCGAGCTTCCCCCAGCTGTGCATAGTGCAGCTGAAAAAAACGAACTGATCGTCCGATACTCCCTGATTCTGGGATCCTCTTCTACAGATATCAGTTCCAGGTGTGCTGATAGGCTCCAACGCTGGGCAAACTGACAGGCTGTGGTCGCATGGGTGTGAGCAGCCTATCAGCGGCACCCAGTGCTGGTGCTGCACACTGATAGGCTGCTCCATAGCAGCAGTAGAAGAGGATCCCAGGAAACGGTGAGTATCGGGCAGATGTTTTTTTCCAGCCGCGCTATGCACAGCTGCTGCATATTATAGAGAAACCATGGTAATTTCTGACCATAGCTTTGCTTTGAATAATATCAGCTTAACAAATCACTAGGTTAATTTTCGATAGCGACAATATTGTATGATGTGTGACCAATGTTGTCATTATCAAAAATTAACCTAGCAATTTGTTAGACTGTCACAATTTAAGTATCCCAAATTTGTCCACTGAAAAAACGTATTTATATGGCCATTAAGGAGATTTACAATGTGCCCTGATACCCTGTGCAACAGCAAGCTTTGGCAGATGAAGCCAATGGCCACTTTCATATTAGGGGTCCTGGGCAATTACTGAGTTTGCCATCCTCTTAAGCCAGCTAGGCCTATGGTCTAAGAAAGTTTCCAGTTAGTCTAGTGGACTTGGGATTTGGAAGTCTTCACATCTAGACAGGGGCATACATGCAGGTGTGCGGCCAGCTTGGAGGAAGCAGGTAGCATGGTTGGGTAGGTATGTATGCATCTGGCATCAGGCATACAGCCCGTAGCTTGCACCAGGCCCCATTGTTTCACAGGACCGGGGGCACATGCCTGCACTGCCTCTATGGTATGTATGCCCCTGCATCTAGACAGTGTGTAGAGGTAATTGTTAGGCTATGTATTCCTATGGTTTATGGTTGATTATTGGAAGGGACAAGTGGATTGGCCTATAACAGTGAGGTTATTGACAACATTAGAACAAAAAGTAGGAACAGTGTACCTACAGTATGGAAACAGTTTTCCATATGTGTATGTACAGTTTGGAAACTTACAGTCACATTTACTGATTTGCCTACTTCCCCTGAAGTGTATAATTTATCAGCAAAATATTAAAATAATTAAATCTGCAGATCCTTTGCAAACTAGGATCTGTAGAGTCAGTGTAGCCCCATAGTATGTGAGGCTAAAGCAGACCTAGTCAAAATGCACCATAGGTCACATTTCTCTCCCACCTCAGGCATGCTAATTTGGGATGCCATTCATCTTAAATTGCCATAGGAAGCCCCAAAATGAGGCAGTACCGCACAAGCCCACCTGAAGGAACCAACCAGCTGCTGGCAGTCACAAAGTGACTGTGGATGGTTATTTTTTAAAAGTGTACCAAATAGCACTATTCCTGGTTTTTGTCCTTGCCCTGGGGGGAATACTGATTTGGAAAGCCCAGCTGTGTGAAGTCCCCAAGGTCACTCCTTATAACTTACCTTCTGATGCTCCCATGGCACTTGCAGGGGTAATGGCCCAATCAGCACTGTGTGCGGCGTGCATATTAATGGACAACATAGTGCTGTTTAGATCAGAGCTCCGTCATAGGGAGCCTGAGAGGCCACATCCCCAGCCTCTCTGCAGACTGAGGCGTGCTCCTGTCCCCAGCCTTGTGTGTGCCCAGCAAGCCATAGTGGTTGCACTTGGCCGGGATCGCTAATGCATGAAACACTGAGAGACAAGGGTGGCTGTGTGATCACATTTGGAACGTGGTCTTGGAAATATGGGAAGAAGGAGCAAACTTCTGAGACCTGCTAAAGCATCTACAGCATTTACTGCAGGAGAAAGGGAGGCGAGGCACATTGGAAAAGCCTTTCACGCTGCAGGAAAAATTCTGTACAGACACGCTTACCCCTGATTTTCCCCCAAATCACTAGTCAGGACTGTTTTTATGGGTGCACAAGCAGGGCAATTGCGTGAGGAGTGAGTAAGTGAGTTTGTAGGATGCTTTGTATCAGACATCCCATTTTCTACAAATAGGTGCTGGCCATGCTACCCCCCCCCCATGTATTGGGCTTAATCATAGAGAGGGGGCACATTCTGCTGCAAGGAAAAAGGCACAGCACTGTACATACTATTATGGGACGGCAGCAGCACCACAGGATGGGTGAGGAGGGGGAAGATATTTTTCCTTCTCCGCTAAAAGCAATTTGGAAATAGATACAGAAGATGGTGAGTCCCACTTAGTTTGATGCAAGAAAGGTAGGCATAAGTCTACCTCTCAGGGTAGAAAAAAAGCTGCTAATGCATAAATAAAACCTCAAGAGTGGGTTAGGAACATGGCCTGTATCTCAGATTCAACAGTGTTATTCAGCAGCACACTGGGATGAAACCTCTGCACAGCAAGTAAGCAAACAATCAATTGTTTTTATGCTTAGCCTGGACAATCCCTTTAATTGTAAACCAATAGCAAAAATGTTTGGAGGCCATGGCTCAACATGACACCAAACACATTGGTGGTGGAAAAACATATAGGTATTGGTGGTGAAAAAACATATAGGTAGTGTTGGGCAATTCCAAACTGCAAAGTAAAAGCTTGAGGGTTTACCTAAAACTAAATATAGGTTGTAACATTTTAGGCTGTTAAGGTAAAGCCTCATGCTTATCACACAAGAGTCAGTTGTTTGTGTTGGAGGCAAAGCTTTAGCAGCTTTCCACCGTGCATGCACATTTCCACAAGCTTAGAGAATGTAGATGCCTGAAAAGTATAGCTCTAACCACAGGAGGAAGATTTGCCTTGATGATCAAAGACCTCTAAGTAATGGACACTTTCTATATATATATTGATAAATGCTGTACCTGGTTTCTTGAGATATATTAGCAGCACTTGGCCCTTGCACAGCATTACAGGGGCCTACTGGGCCTTATTAGCCTAGAGTGGCTTCCAATGTGAAGCTTGACATTTACTGAGTACATATTTCTCCCTGTGGTGACATTTATTTTCCTATAAACATTGTCTGAAATGTTTCTACATCTTTTACATATCTTCAGTCATCTAAAGCAAAGTACCACCATCTCCGAATAAAAAGTAATTCCCCCAAGCCCTGCTGTATACCATTTTGTTCAGAAGGAGCCAGGTCCTAGTAAAAGAGAATGGATTTTTTTATTGCTGGTTAGAGTTCTGGAAGCTCGCAGTGATCCTATCTTCAGTGTCATCTTCTGCACATGCAAGAGCATGTCATGAGATCATTGTAGTTGTTTGAGAACTAATTGACACTGCCTTGTGCTTATTAAATTATCCCGTCAGTGCACAATTTATGAGAGCGAACAACTGAAGCACGCCATTAAGATTGAGAAATCCATGAAATGAGGCTCAGTATTGCCAGGGCATTTGTTTGCTCTAGATAATGTGCTCATGTGTTCCAGTCACATGGCGACAGTAACGGTTCCTGACTTTAGGAGCATGCCAAGATTGTAACCTGCTGCTGCTTGTCAGTTTTAATGTAGGTAATAAACAACAACTTACAGATACATAATTTAAAGTTTACATTACATATGCTGACAATGCTCTATACAATTTGATTGCACAATCTTTATACTACCCTTACCAGTAAAAGAGCCCTAACTAAAAACTCTATTTCATTTTAGTTAACTAGTCTAATTATTCCACAAAGTTTTGGTAAGGTTGTATGATTTTTGTACATTTATGTATAATTTATAGCTTTAATTAGCCACATACATTCACTGGCTGACTTTGTATGTGTCAACATGGTCTATTTAGGTTGTACATCTACTTTTCATAGTTTATACCAGCATATATGTTTAGAGGCATTTAGTTCTTGTCTCCCTCCAGCTCAATATGCAATGTGACCTCCCCCAGAAATGGACAGCTGACCTCTGCCTTAAGCTTCAGCCACTCGCTTGCCTAGATCTCCTGCTTAGCTGCTGGCCTTTCAAATCTAATATGAATCATATTATAATAATATCATATTATATAATAATAATGGATCATAGAGAGTAGGCTATGGGGTAATTGGTTCCACCCAAGTTCTGTTAACACTGTCCCCTAACAGGAGTTATCTTCACCCACTGGGTCCCTCGTCTCAGTTACCGGATTGTGGAAATGTAACTGGCAACTGGCTAAGATGTAGAGCAATGCCATAATCCCTTATAATATGATGGCACCATCATGTCTGCCTGAAGGTTTTAAAGTCAGTAGTCCGTGTGTACATTAGCAGGGTTTTTTCCTGCCAGCTGCATGAGTGCTAAACTTATAAGGATGGTATTCCTAAGCTGAGGCCTCCTGCTGAAGCTGCACATTTTAAATCAGGTCTCTTTTTCTTGACCTGCCAGGAGGTAGGCAGTAGTTATGAAATTATGTTTCACCTCACAAGCAAGATGACAGTGGTATTGTCTGAAAACCTTATGATTTTCATGGGGTTCTGGGAGGAGATGCGGTCATTTGGGTAGAGTGTCAATGTGGAGGATTCATTTCCTGTGCTGTAACCCTGACATGTCTCCGAAATTAATGTATAGAATTGATAATGTCCACAATATTAACCATCTTGTTACTGTAGTATTTCCCTGAGTCTCATCTGAATCCAAATCTTGCCAAATGTGGTCCAAAGTAATTTACTTGCAAAGTGGTCCATTTCCATATTCCTTAACGTGGTCCTCTCCCCGGGGACATACCAAATTGGGATGCCCTGCTGTGTGAAACTATCCAGATTGCCCAGAAAAACTCACCTTACTGGTCATGTGATTCATGCCTGGGTGTACATGCTCGGCTCCATTCTGAGAGAATCAGCTAAGGGCTGAAAAGAACCAAATAAAGTCGAGCGTGCCAACAGCTGCATCCCCACTAGCATCTAGCAGGGGGTACGCACGCAGGACACACATGCTGGGATCAGCTTGGTTTTACTGGGAATTCGGGGGTTTCACACCGCGGGGGCATGCCCATTTGGAATAACCCAGAGAGAGAGAGTATCAGGTGGCCCCAGGGTCTTATAGATTCTAGCGCCAAATGTGATGGGTGTTGGTAAACTTTAAAGTGGACATACACCTTTATAGACTGTGCCTAAAACACAGACTTTACCTACTTTGCCCTGCAAGCAGACTTTGCCTCCTGCCTATGCTAGCTCATCTTAAAATAGCAGCTGAGAATCTATGGCAACGACACAACTCTTAGTGATGATGCTCCTCTAATACAATTTGCCAAATCTGACCTTTTGGAGCAACCAGCAGTGACGCAAGAGTCTGTTGCCACTGCTGACTTGGCATACAAGAATAGCCGCAGTTCTAGCATCAGCTGGAATCCAAGTCAGTGTTTGGAGAAGTGGAATCTTACTATAAGTGTTCTATGAAGGATTTTACTGTACAGAATAACATTGCCTAATAATCACACGTAACTGGTACCCAATGTGTCTCATTTCATCAGCAGGACCCCAGAACTGTGATAGTCCCTGTGATATCTTTCTGTGGGCCAGGATTGACATAGGAGTGTGAAATTAGTGTAGCTTAGGCCACTTTGACAGCTGAGTGGTGCGCTTATTGTGCTTGGAAAAAATATTGTTAAAACTCACTATACACCTCAACACACAAGGTAAACACAGGTGAGGCAAGAAAGGAAACAAGGCTTGTTGTCAGAACTCCAACTGACAGATTTGTGATTAGTTGTAGCTTCTGGCTAACTTAGGCTAATTTAGTGGAATTCAGACATGCCGCACCTTTAAAGTCAGACAGTCGGAAATGGCCTTAACTAATGAAACTCTGAGTGACAGCATCCAACACAAGTGTAGGTCAGAGTTCAGACCTCTTTTGCTCAAATCAAGGTCAACAAATGTATGGGTTAAACATATTTAATGCCTTTGTTTTTGATTATGACGTTGAGCAGTGTGGAACACAATCTATCAAATGGCCACATTTTTACAAGTTAAAACCTCCCACAAACCTCACCAATCTGCTGCCCCCCTAAGGTTTTACCTTTGGGCACTATTTACTCACCTTGCCGGGGGATCCATCCTCTGGGCCCCTCAGATTCTGGGCGACCTTCCGACGGGCGGTGACATCTTGCATCCCATCAGGCACTGTGCTCAGGCCCCTGATCTTGCGCAGTGCAATGGAGCCGCCCGAAATCTCTTACACTGTCACTTACAGATGGCTAAGCCGACGGGGGGCAGGGGATCAAGCCCTGATGCAGCCGGGTGTCTCCACAGCAGGCAGCAACAACATCCAAATGGAAAGTAGGGGCTGATGGGGGGCGGTCCCCTTTTTATTTTTGGTCCGATGATACCTGTGTTACTGCACTGGATGCCTATCATACAAAGGTGAAAACATTTTGTAGGTAGCCTCTTGCAAAGGAAGACATCTAGTTCAAGGACCCAGTTGTACATAATGACTTACAAACATCTGTGCCACATTCCACCGTTTTCCGCCGCTTTTGTGGTTGAGAGCTAACTAGTAGAATACTCACTCACTATCGTCATTTTCACGTTTGTGCTCCCCTCCGCTATTTTGCACCAGCTGAAAGCATATTTATGTATTCTCTTCACAGCAGTGGCGCTGTCTCTGCACCCAGAGCCGTATTATGTTTGCTGGAGGCCCCTGGGGACAAAATCTGGTGGAGGCCCCACATACAGAATTTTTTTACTTTAAAACAATAGTGCAGCCAAGTAACTGATTGGTGGTTGTCTAGTCACCCAGCTGGTCCAGCAGAAAACCATTCCCTGCTTTGAGCTGCCAGCGGCTGGACTTGGTGGCTTATGTGTAGTGAGTGGCCGGTGATTGACAGCTGCCCACACCCATCCCTGTAGCATTGCTGAAGACGGCTTTGCTGCCTGCCCCGTGTTGTCTTTGGCTGCTGATAGCTGGCAGCTGGATACTCGGTTTCAATGCGGTATACTATCTAAACGGCTGTAAGTGTTAGAGCTCACAGCTGCCAGGATGCCGAGATGCAGCTGTGGGAGTTCACACAGTGGGATGCCCCAGGGCACCTAGCCAGCCACCCCTGGAGTCTAAAAGACTTCAGGGCCAGCCCGGACGGTGATTGGTCGACTTTTAGAATCATGCGTGGAGGATTCTTGGAGGATTCTTAAAAAATATACCCTTCATTAGTGTTAAGTTTATGTTTCAAGTCAAAATTAATCGCAATACGCCAATTGCCAATTCTATTCAATTCAGCCAGACCCTAATTTAGAAAATTTCGAGTCAAATTTGGACATTTGTTTTTTTACTGTTGAAGCTATTTGAACCAGGACAAAACCCAGGATTTTGAATATCTGGTTTCTTGTTCCTTGCCTTGGGGGCATCCCGATTAGGAATGTGCTGCTGTGTGAAACCCATCAGATTACCCATATAAACTCACCTTTCCCCAGTCCCACATGCTCTCATCCAGTCAATGCCATTTGTCATGCATATTAAAGTGCTTGGCAAATCAAAAGTTAAAAAATAAATATCAGTAGCTTACCTTTCCTTACGTGGCTCTAACATTCTGCTTCCTCCTCTGTCTGCCTCCCTAGTAAAGAAAATCACTTCAGCTTTCAGCCCCCACCCTGCTGACCTGGTCTATCAATCAGCCTTCAGGGGACCAAGAACGTAAACGCCTCCCATTCCCTGCCCAGACCTCCCGATTGGCTGCCTCTCTCTGCAGCTCTGAACCCCGTCCTCCTCTCTCCCCTCACAATGTGCTGACATCACATGGCTGTTGCCACACCCACTGTTTCTCTTCATTTTTTGCTGCATCTCCAATGCTCTATTACTTTTAAATATTCATAGGAACTACAGGGTCTTTTTGAAAACAAAATGAAGTTTGGGACAGTGCAAGGTGTAGCCAGAGACAATGGGACAACAATCGGGCTTGCCTTTAATTTAACTTTAATGCTTCAGCAAGCGTCTCTGTTTACAGCAATGGGAAGCGAAAGCAGCCGCATCCCCAGATGTGAGCGCATTGCTGTCTCCAGCCTATCTCAATAGCTAGGCACGGGAGCGTGTCTCAGTTCAGATAGTTGAGGTTGTGACCGTCCTCGCTTCTTATTGCTTACATTGCCAAGGGAGATTTCGGGAAAGGTGTGCTTTGCGGTGATCTGAAGGGGGTACACACAGCGGGGCATCCCAATTTGGATGCACCAGGAGAAGGCCTGCAGCCGGTGAAACTGGGTTTTGTTCTTCTTTAAGCCTGAGCTACCATTATATATATATATATATATATATATATATATATGATATGTATGTTCCAAAAATGAAATAAAAAAACAATATGGTTTTATTGGGGGAAAAATAAAAAGATATCAATCAGGCCTTCATAAAAAAGGCAAGGATGGCTTTATATATAGTGTATATCAGGCCTGCATACCTTTTGGCTATGCAACCCTGATCTCCTTTCACCAGCCACAGTCACAGTGATTGCAGCATGCCCTTTCCATTCAATGCAATAGAGGAGGTGGGCCCTCATTGAAGTGAATCAAAGACACTGATGGTGAGGGGGGTTGGGGGTTCACCAGTGAATAGAGATTGGAGCTTAATGGCATGACCTGGTAAGTTTCTGACTGCCAGGATGCGGGACAATGGGGGCCAAAATGGTTTTTGTTTTTTATTTGCCTTTATATGACATGTTTTTAAGTATTTATGCATGTTGCAGCATATCCTTAGCTTCTTATACTCAATATACCATTATATACCTCCTCTCAGTGGCGTAACTAAAGGTGACATGGCCTGGTGCGAACATTACATGAGGGCCCTTTCAAGGCGTATACAGTACATTTTATTCTATCTTTTTAACTCACTTGATTGAAACAGCAAAGACAAATCTAAATGATGCCAAGTGAGCACAAATATGAAAATAAAGTTGGAGAAGCAACAATGGTTAGGCTCCCCTGTCCTTCTGGGCCCTGATGAAGTTACCTCAAGTTACACCGCTGCTTCCTCTTTAATGGACGTCAAGGAGATATTGTAGCTCAAATGTTTAGGCCGCTCTCTGTCATGTTAGATAAATGCTGCACTGGAGGCAGCATGTGACATGAAATGCTTAGGATTCTTTATCCTTCCATTATCTTCTTCCATTATGCACAAGCTATAAAATAGTTTCAGACCAATGTGCCTGTAAACTGTCTCATGTTAAAAGGGTTATAAAATTAGTGCACACTGAATACATAGAGCTATGCTGAAGCTAATGGCAGATCGCAGTAAATGGTGGAATGTGTAAAGTATTATGTTTGAACATGTTTGAGAATGTTTTTAGTAAAACTTTTAGAGGCTGGGTGTCCTCGGTTTTATTTTGAAAGAGGTCATTCTTCTGTTTATATGATTGCCATATGCTTTGCGATTTAAAAAGTAAGGACATGCTTCATAAATGTAGGATACTTGCCATAGTTTTACTTTCCCCAAGGCCAAGATGAAGTACCTTAACTGTCATTACAGAACGCCTGTCACTAATATGACAGACACACAGGCAAACAGTGATCCTGAGTCTGTTCTGTAATCTGGATAGTCAGCATTTCCTAATATCCCGGGATATGCTAACTGCTCCATCAGTTTGCGATACCATAGGACAAAAAATGGTTTTTCTGCAGTGTTGCTCATTTCTAATAATCTGGTTCATTAGTTACTAATAAATAATAGACATTTTGGTCCAACAGCAATATGACGCTACCAGGGCTGGCCTTAGAATGGAGGCTGCTCTGTATGAGACTACAGGATGGCGCCCCCACCACAGCACACCTCTGCGCTTCCTCACTACCTACCCCACCTGGTTGCCTAGCCACCAGGGTTTACAGGAAGCCCTCTGCACAAAACCTAGCATCAAGCCCCACTGCCCCATTAACTGGCAGATGGTGGGGAGGCAATGAAGAAATTGAGGAGAGTTCTTCCAGTGTCAGGCATGATGTTAGGGACGAGTGGACCAGCAGTTATTTTTGAATACCGTCCATCTTTCAAATGGACTAAAAACCTTTATTTGCCGACTCTGAGGTCTAAAAGACCCTGTAGACAGCTGATTCCCTATTCCTGGGGCATTCCAACGTGGGACGCTGTGTGTGTGTTCTTATTTATTGTAGTAGTAGTAGTGAAGTCTGGTGTGGAGCGACGAGAGTCGGTCTCACTGAGCTGGCGCTACCTTTCGCTCCCTGCAGCGCATTACTGGTGTTAGAACGCCCAACATACATCACATTCATCAATGCGGGCCAAGTTACTATGTTACAGCGCCCGATAAATGTTTACTGTGTCTACTAGGGGTCACTCTACAGACGCTCATGTGCCGATACCTGGCGTTAGTAATGAATCAGCCTCAAAATCTTCTTTTGGCTTTTGTCTTCTTCCAGCACTATTTTCACTAGCTACTAATTGTTCACAGCTTGAGATTGCGAGGAGGGGGGGAGAAGGGGGAGATGGGGGGCTTAAACAGCTAGTTTAGAACAATGGAATCCTGTTTGAAGTCAACTGCATACATGGTTATACCTGGGCAAAATTAAAATCACTATAACAGGAATACCAAGCAGCATTGAGGGCAGAATTTCCAAATGGTTAAGTATCTGGGGTGGGGGCACAAAATAGATTGTGTTGTTTTGGGGGGTTTTAGTCAGTTTAGTAAAAAAAAGAAATACAGGCTGTTTTGGGGCATTGGGGTTAGAAGGACATGACATAAACTTTCTTTTTGGGTACAAGAGCACTTGAAAGTGATAGAGCAGGCACAGAAATATAGTTAGGCCATTGTGTCGGGCTATGTTTGGCACTGTCCTGAACTGTTTTCCGCAAATCAAAGAAGAACTGGATGAGATATCGAGGTTTACAATTTTACCATAGGATATTTCTTCTGAAGCATGTGGGTGTGGCCTGGGGACTGTGATGCTGCAAAATATTCAGCACAATGGGCAGGGTCTGTAAGAGCCTGAGATCTTACTTCAGGCACAGACATTCTCAACACCCTGGCTGTCCTGGTGGAGTTTGAATGGCAGCCCTAAGAGTGCCTTTTAAGTAATTGATGCAGGGATGGGGAGTGGTCTGGACACCTCACCCTTGTATTAGTAGTCCACATCAGCAAGGAGGGGCTGGGGCAGCAGAGAAGTGTATTTCTTGCTTCACGGCGCCGAGCAGGGAACCATCGCCAGCTACCCCCCAGCCTATCTGAATAGTTGGGCGCTGGAGAACACCACAGCTACAAGAGCTGTGGAGATGCGGCCGCTGGTGAAGACAGCGTTGTGGGAGCCACCGATAAATGTGAGTTAACTAGGGACCCTGAGGGATTCACACAGTGGGGATTCCCTCTAAGAGAGGGAATTACAGTGAACAGGTTAAATCCGACTTGCTAAAAATTTCTCCGGTTCTAAGGAGGGTAATGCGTTACCCGTAAACCAACCTTATTCACCCCTTAGCTGTACTGTGGAGCTCATGGGCAGCTACAGGAGGAAATAAGCAGGACACTCTATGGCACATGGCTGCCAGTGAGAATTTAGGACTGTTTTGTTCATAGCTCAGTCCAAACTCTTCTATGTGCAGCATAACACATATTGCCACACTCGGGTTCTTCCACTTCATTACAGATTTAGATGCATTTCATACATACAGGGAATTTGTGGGGCTGGGAGGCATGAGAGTATTGGCTAACAATTTACAATTCATAATTACATGCTTCCTAGACACCAGATTGCAGCAGTGCAACTGTCTGATGGCTATAATGGTGAATATGCAAACATTAATACCATGGTCCCTATTTTCTTTGTGTATATATATATATATATATATATATATATATATATATATATATACTGTATTTATTTCAAGACTGTATGTTTGATATTATGGACTCAGTGGAGTAACACCTCATAGAGTGCCGAGGTGAAGCTCCTTGGTGCTCTTGACACCCCCCTAGCCCCTGGCCTCAGCCCATGGAGTTTCCTGCCACTGTATTGTTTGCTGCAGATTCTGGTCCACAGTCTGGAACTGGTCACTCACTGTGAAATTGTGGGGAAAGAGGGGCTTCTTTAGATTCAAAACTGACCTAAACTCTACTTGGAATAGACTTTCCAGTGGTTTTCTTTGATGTGTGATAAGTGGAAGCAGCGTGTAATGTTTCTTAGTGTAATCAGGGCCTTGTCAAATAGAATCCTTGTATTTTTAGGTCCATAATATTATTTGGATGACTGAGACACAATTTACATCTCCAGGAGGAAGGACGTAATTCTTTTGGAAACTTCCAAATAATAAAGCTGCGCAGGAGCCATTTTTCAACCACAATTTTTAGAAATTGACCTTATATTTCTCTAGTGACAGAACGTTTCCTTTTAAAGAAAATCATGGGTTTGTCAGGAACAAGACAAGAAACCATGCCTAATGCGTCTAACTCTAATTTCAAAGGTAAATTGTAAACAGTGGCTGTCAAATGGGCCTGACGTAAGGGAAAACATTAGTGTAAAGGATTGCCTTTTTAGTTTTAATCAACGTCAGTTTGTCATTTTTGGTAACAGTCATTTTTCAGGCCAATCTAAGCTTTATATAATCTGTTGAGAATGTGATTTTGGTTGTCCTGCTGACGGAAAAAAAAAACTTTACCAAGCAGATCGGTTGAGCTGAAAGATCTGTGGATTTAATCAATGTTAAAAGGATGACCCATTAACATTCTTCACGTGTAGTCATTTCATCACCCATATTTAAAGACAGTCTCTGTGTTTTGTTCCCCCAGAGGCTACACTTAAGGTAGACCGCTTGCCTTTGATGTTTGAATTTGAACTGGCCTCGCAATGTTTTGCCAGTAACTTAATATTCATTTATGTTTGCTCTATAAATAATGGTCATTATACAGCCTATGATGAGAGTGGCGTAGTGTTTTCCCTGGTGTGCTTCATATCATTCATTTCTGCTGCATAGTATTAGAGGCTTTATATTTGTAGCTGGCTCAGAATCTCATTGGAACTCGTTCCACAGTCATATAATTTACTACGTATGACATAATGTTTATATAACATAAAACAACCACCTGCGCAGTAAGATTGAGGCTGTTACTTTGTTTTTACTACTCCAAATGCAGGCATATTGTCAGCTCTGAAAAGTATGCCTATATTAAAAAAGAAGATTTGAATGTATAAATAGAAATAACTCAGGATCTTTAAGTGGAACGGTGCCATGTTACTAGAATAAAGTGTAAATCTGAGCTGGATCCCAGAGTTCATGAGATAGGCTGCTCCTCAAGCTGTGGTGCTGCAAGCAAAAGGAAATTCAGCCCCTTCTTTTAACACATTTGTGGTGTTAATTGGGTGTGTTTCAATCAGCTATCTATAAAGTGCGTAGAGTTTAGTATTTCAGCAGAACCGGAAAAACATTTCTATTAATAAGTGGTTGAGTGTTTCTAAATACAGATAAGACACCAATAGAACCGCTATTATCGAGACAAATTGGGGAGGGTCGTACTGTATGTCCAAGCCTTTTTTGGGAGATTTTTTATAGGTGAGCAGTAGAATATTTAGCTTAGTAAATATCATTTTTTTAAATTTTTTGTTAGTCAAGCATTTATTTTAACCATAAGATAAACAATGTAAAGGGTATCCGCACACTGGTAAAACAGGGTGCCCATCCCGGGGTGGTCCCACACCCCAATTGTGCAAAAGGATGAAGAGAGTGGGTCCGCACTCCTTAAAAATGTAAGTCTTTAATGAAAAATATTAAAATCATCTCCAAAAAATTATCAAAAAGCAGTGCTAAAATGCAAAGGTAGACCCAGAGTGACACAAAACATACAAGACCTTCTGACGCGTTTCGGGTATTCTGTCAGCCCTTAGTCATAGAGGACTATGACTAAGGGCTGACAGATCTCAAATTCTCAATTTCCGAATATAACTTGAACAATCAAATATTTTGCCCAATTCAGTAGCATGCCTATCAGTGGGCAGCTATTATAGTATGAGGCCGATTCATTAATAGCGCCAGGTAGCGACAGATGAGCGCCAGTAGCGCGATTTTCACAGCGCCAGCTAGTATTCGCTGTGCTTGGCCGGGGTTTGCTTGTTGACAGCGACTCGGTGTGCGGTAATGTTGAATACGGGGTTAGGGGTCGCTGTTTCACAGGTTCTGCGTTGTATGGGTGCGCCTGACAGCGAATGGCCAGAGCGAACGGCTTGCTGCAGATTCATTAACAAATCACGCTCAAAAATTTCTCCCGCTGTGAATTCCTTGTTTAAACCCCAGAGCGCTGGCGGCGATGTGTGTAAAGTAGTTTTTAACCCCCAAACAACCTTTTTTTTTATATGTAAAAATTAGACAAGTTTTTCTAAACATTTTGTAATATGAATACATGAATATCAGACCTGTAATATCAATTCTGCACAATTTTTTTTTTTTTTTTACTTAAAAAAAAAATCCTAACATTGCAGAAGTGGTCACAGAATTTTTGACATTAAAAAAAAAAAAAAAAAAAAAAACATTAATAGCAATTAATTATGATTATTTAAAGATTGCTCCATCGAAATGCATTGGACCACGCCAGGGAGCGCCAGGTCATACCTGTCGCTGTGATGGGATTAGCAGCGGCGCTGTCGGCTACATGATGAATCCCGCGCTAGCTGACGCTCTCGCTGGCGCTAGCCTCATTTAGCGTGATAAATGCGTCATTGTGACCGCCGCCGGGCGTACTTGATTCGGTAGCCGCCGTTAGCTGGCGGTACCTGGCGCTCGTCAGACACTACCTGGCGCTAGCCCTTGATAAATAAGGCCGTATGCATAATATGTTTACTTCCTATCAGTCCTTAACCTTTGCTTTTTATTTGTATATGTACAGTGAATTTATTATTTACCTGCCTAAGGGCAAAAGTTCTTAGTGGGCAGAGCATCTGATGACATTACAATCATAATGAGAATGTTTGGTGCAATTGGCAATTTTTGGGGAGGCACAGGTGAACACAGGGCCGAGGGGCAATGGACTCTTCCCTACCCTCCTGGCCATTCGGAGTATGGGTAATGAGGAAGGGGGGTTTAGAAAGCGTACTCCCCCTTTCCCACACCAGGTAAACACTTAGGGCCTTATTCATGAAGGGATAGCGTCAGGTAGTGCCTTGTAAATGACAGGTAGCGACAGGTAGCGACAGGTGAACGCCGGACACGGCATGCAATTACACATTTATCAAGCAGAATCTGTTGAGTAGGATAGCGCCATGTAGCGTCCGATTCATCATTATCCCTGCCTCAGCGTACAGCGCCGGCGTTCAGCTTTGCAGAGCGCCACGCATTACCTCTCGCTGCCTGTCACTCTCCCATACATTTCAATGGACGTTCTTTTATTTTTCTTTAAACAGGGGGTTTTTATTTTTTATTCTCAAATAATGTTGTGACCTCTCCTGGCCTAGAAAAATAAATTTTTTAAATTATTTTTCAGTTTTTATATATTTATGTAGAATTGAAATTACAGGTCTGGCATTAATGTGTTCATGTCACAATGTTATTACAATGTAATTCCATATGTTTTCGCTTTGTTACTGGTGGATACATGGTCTTTAATCACACTGCCTCTGGCGCTGAGTCGGTCGCACTGACCAGTCGCTAACATTCGCTCCCATACTGCGCTGTACTGGTCATATAGCGACTCCCCACAATGTATTCATCAATGCTGCACAGCAACGGAGTCGCTCTGAACTAGTGAACCATGGCCGAGCACAGCGACTACTAGCGGGCGCTCAGAAATGCCTGCTACAGATGCTCATCTGTCGCTACCTGCCGCTAATAATGAATCAGCCTGCCCGACCATGTAGTGCCACTTGAATGTCAGGTGAATGTCAGGTCCCATCTATAGTGTTATAGTGTAACATCATAGTGTTCCATCTATCAACAGTCCCGGAAATGAGATGAGTGCCATCGCTGAGGGGTTTATTCATCAAGGGATAGTGGCAGGTAGTGCCTTGTAGCGGCAGGCAGTGTCTGGTGAACGCCGGGCGCTGTATGCAATACCACATTTATCAAAGCGATTCTGGTGAGCGACTCTTACAGCGTCACGTAGCGACCATTTCATCATCACAAAAGGCTCATCGTATACCGCTGGCGTTCTGGCTTGCAGAGCGCCTGGTATTACCTGCCGCTACCTGACGCTCTCCTATACATTTCAATGGACGTTTCCTTTTTTTATTTATTTTTTTAACAAATAATTGTGTGACCTCTCCTGGGCTAGAAAAAGTCATTTTTGAAAACTATTGTTTTTTTATATTTTTATGCAGAATTGTCATTACAGGTCTGGTATTAGAGTGTTAATGTCACAATGTAATAACAAGGTAATTCCATATTTTTTCGCTTTGTTACTAGTGGCTCTGGGCTACAGCGACCCAATTTTGAGCGGCGACTCTGAGTGAGGCTGTTTTTTTGATGAATATGGTTTGAGTCGCTTACACTGACCAGTCGCTACCGTTCGCTCCCATATAGTGCTGTACTGGTGTTATAGCGACTCACACATCAAATTCATCAATGCCAGCCAGCAACTGAGGTGCTCGGTAACAGCGAACCATAGCCGATCACAGCGACTACTAGCGGTCGCTCTGAGCGCCTTGCTATAGATACTCATCTGCAGACAGCTGGCGCTAGTAATGAATCAGCCTGTGAGTTCCCTACAGTGCCAGATAGGCCCAGGCGCTCACCCTTCACTGTGTGGCCTTATCCCAGAAATTCCAATAGGCTTGGAAGGTTATAATTATTTTACCATTCATTCATTTTTTTTTTTTTTGGGGTGGCTGGTGCATGTGCCATGGAATTCCCGGGGTTGTTTGAGACATTTGCATTTTTTGCACTTTTGTGTTATGCTTCAAACTTGTAATTTGGGCAATGAAAAAGCTGTGTCATGTCTTTCAAGTATCCCCTTTGCTTTACTGTTTATTTAAAAAAAAATCCTTGAACCGAAAAAAAAAATTGGGATTACAACAGGGCCTATAATACCCTTTACACAGCACTGGTGCGGGCACTGTGTTTAAGAATAGATGCTCATCTAGTGCCCACACAAAAATGTATAAATTAGGTCCCAGGTTTCATCTTATAGGCCAGGCCATGTCAGTGCCTATTTGTGCACGTTTGGGCCCTTATGCTGGATTTAGGTGCGACTCTGTTCAACTTCTTGATGCTGCATACCATATTTTTAACATGCGGTGGAGGCTGGTGGTGGATCTTATAGGTGCTGGTTCTTGTAAAATCCTAAAGTTATCTGGAAACACTGTTGCAATAAAAATGGGGCAATCTTTGTAGTGCATTTGATACCATTTTTCGTTTTTGAGGCTAGATGAATGCATTTGTGTGAAATTCAGAGGGAAAGGTGATTTTTGACCATTTCTAAAAGAATAAGAGTTGGCGACATCTAAGTTTTGCATTTGCATCTTTGACATGTTACAAAAACTGAGCTTGTGACTGGTTTGGCGTCGCACCGTAACATTAAAGAGGAATAACACACCCGATTTTGGCTTTTCAGGGTGTTGTTCCTCAATGCAGGGGCATCCTGAATCAGCATTCAGAAAGGACGGGCACAAGCACGGCTAGAGGTGAGAGAGGATGCAGCTGCAACACATAGATGTGGTGAGGGCTCTGTGAGAAGGTGAGTGTTCTAATGTGGGATACCCTAAGGACTAGAACTCGGAAGGCCCTGGAGTCTAAAAGCCCACTGATGTTCCACTTTAAAAAGGCAAGGGTCAAAAATTTGCATGTATAAGGCGTTCTACTTGGCACTATTTGTCACACACCGCTTAAAATAGGCATAGAGTGAAGCAGTGGTCAAACCATTGGCGCTAAATGGTGCAGGTGCTTCTTAAATCAGTCCTTACAGGCTGATTCATTACTAGCGCCAGGTACCGACAGATGAGCGTCTGTAGCGAGGCATTTAGAGCGACCACTAGTAGTTGCTGTGCACGGCCATGGTTCGCTGTTTCAGAGCTGGCTGGCATTGATGAATAAATTGTGTGTATATCGCTATTACACCAGTACAGCGCTGTATGGGAGCGGTAGCGCCAGCTCAGTGTGACCAACTATATTCATCAAAAAAATAGCCCCACACAGAGCCGGCGCTCAAAATCGGGTTGTTGAAGCCCAGAACGCCAGACGCTGTGTGATTAAAGTCTGTTTTTGAACATGTATCCACTAGTAACAAAGCGAAAACATATGGAATAACATTGTTATTACATTGTAACATGAACAATTTAATACCAGACATGTAAGGACAATTCTAAATAAAAATATTATAAATCAAAAAAGTTTTCAAAAATGACTTTAAATAGGCCAGGAGAGGTGACACAATTATTTGATAATTAAAAAAAAATAAAACCCTGTTTAAAGTGAAGAAAAGTATTGTCCATTGAAATGTATGGGAGAGCGCCAGGTAGCGACAGGTAATACATGGCGCTCTGCAAGCCTGAATGCCGGCGCTTTATGCTGAGCTTGGGTAATGATGAATCGTGCCCTATATGGCGTTGTTCCAGTCACTCACCATAAATGGGCTTCATAAATGTGGAATTGCTTGCCGTGCCCGGTGTTCACCTGCCGCTACCTGACGCTTACAAGGTACTACCTGTCGCTATCCCTTCATGAATAAAGCCCTTAGTATGTAACATATGTCAAGAAAAAACATAGAGTACTTTATTAATAATAAATGATATTCACATAATCGTCTTATCAGTAAATACAATGAACTTGAGTATGAAATGCTGAATCTGCTGAATATTCACAAGTATGACTACATCATTGCAGTTATAACAGAGTTCATATTTAAGCTGCAACAATAGTGAAGCACTAAGCACAGCGCTTGCTTCACCAAAGCAATTATTTGAATTCATTTTTACCTCTTTTCTTTTTTCAGTTTTCATGTTTGATTTCTAAGATCTGAAGTCTTGTGACCAATGCCCATGTAAGGAGAACCATATTCATTGTAGAACTTTGATATTGGATCATTAGTTCCTTAGTTCAAAATTATTATTCATAGTACAACTTAAGCCATATACCGTATTTTTCGCCCTATAAGACGCACTTATTTTTCCCCAAAAGTGGGGGGAAAATGTCCATGCGCCTTATCGGGCGAATGTAAAAAAAATAAAATAAAATTAAAAAATAAATAAAGAAATAAAAACTCACCCGTCCCCGGCGCTCCCGCGTTGTCTGCCACACTGCGAGAGGCCAGAGGAGCGGCGGGGGCTCTGTCCCGGCCCCGCCGCTGCGATCGCTGTCTCTTCAGGCAGCGATGACAGCGCCAGAGACAGAGCCCCTGCCGCTCCTCCATCTGCTGCCTCTTCCGGGCTCAGAACAGGCGAGCACGAAGGTCCGCTGCCCGGACCTTCGTGCTCGCATGTGCACAGGAAGCAGATGGAGGAGCAGCAGGGGAGAGGGGGATGCCACATAGCCTATGGGAATGGGGAGAGGGGGATGCCACACAGCCTATGGGAATGGGGAGAGGGGGATGCCACACAGCCTATACTAATGGGGGGAGGGGGATGCCACACAGCCTATGGGAATGGGGAGAGAGGGATGCCACACTGCTTATACTAATGGGGGGAGGGGGATGCCACACAGCCAATGGGTATATGGGGAATGGGAGGGGGGGATGCCACACTGTCTATGGAATGGGGGCATCCCACACGGCCTATGGGAATGGGATAGGGGAATGCCACATTGTCTGCAATGGTGCGTTTTTGGTTTAAAATATTTTTTTTCTTATTTTCTTCCCCCAAATCCTAGGTGCATCTTATGGGGCGAAAAATACGGTAAATGTTCATTCTATTTGGGGTTAATTCCAGAGCGTCTGTGATAGTACCAGGTAGTGTCCCATCTATCATCACTAGAGATGAGCGAACTTTTGAAAAATTCGATTCGACTGATTCGCCGAATTTTCCGACAAAAATCGTTTCGACCCGAATAAATTCGCGACGAATCGCTATTAAAAACGGCTATTTCTGAGCCTCCTAGAGCCTCAATAGGGTTGTAAACCATTCTGCCTTGCTGTAACACGCACAGGATGCGTGCTGGGTTAGTTAAATAATACTTTGAATAAATATCACATGCAGATCAGAGGCATCGCTAATAGAATCGCAGAGCGGCACAATTGAATTCAAGAGAGTTGAAGTGGCATCACTATGAGGGGCAGGAGCCCAAACATTGCTTTAAAGAGACACTGGAGTTGGCAGCAGCAGGAGCCCAAAAATTGGATGAATCACACCCTGGAGTTGGCAGCAGCAGCAGGAGCCCAAACATTACTTTAAAGAGACCCTGGGGTTGGCTTCAGGAGCCCAAATATTGGATGAATCACACCCTGGAGTTGGCAGCAGCAGCTGCAGCAGCAGGAGCCCAAATATTACTTTAAAGAGACCCTGGGGTTGGCTTCAGGAGCCCAAAAATTGGATGAATCACACCCTGGAGTTGGCAGCAGCAGCAGCAGGAGCCCAAATATTACTTTAAAGAGACCCTGGGGTTGGCTTCAGGAGACCAAAAATTGGATGAATCACACCCTGGAGTTGGCAGCAGCAGCAGCAGGAGCCCAAACATTACTTCAAAGAGACCCTGGGGTTGGCTTCAGGAGCCCAAAAATTGGATGAATCACACCCTGGAGTTGGCAGCAGCAGCAGCAGGAGCCCAAACATTACTTTAAAGAGACACTGGGGTTGGCTTCAGGAGCCCAAAAATTGGATGAATCACACCCTGGAGTTGCCAGCAGCAGGAGCCCAAATATTTCTTTAAAGAGACACTGGGGTTGGCTTCAGGAGCCCAAAAATTGGATGAATCACACCCTGGAGTTGGCAGAAGTTGGCAGCAGCAGGAGCCCAAACATTACTTCAAAGAGACCCTGGGGTTGGCTTCAGGAGCCCAAAAATTGGATGAATCACACCCTGGAGTTGGCAGCAGCAGCAGGAGCCCAAATATACACTGGAGTTGGCTTCAGGAGCCCAAAAATTGGATGAATCACACCCTGGAGTTGGCAGCAGCAGCAGCAGGAGCCCAAATATTACTTTAAAGAGACACTGGGGTTGGCTTCAGGAGCCCAAAAATTGGATGATTCACACCCTGGAGTTGGCAGCAGCAGCAGCAGGAGCCCAAATATACACTGGAGTTGGCTTCAGGAGCCCAAAAATTGGATGAATCACACCCTGGAGTTGGCAGCAGCAGGAGCCCAAATATTACTTTAAAGAGACCCTGGGGTTGGCTTCAGGAGCCCAAAAATTGGATGAATCACACCCTGGAGTTGGCAGGAGTTGGCAGCAGCAGCAGCAGCAGCAGGAGCCCAAATATTACTTTAAAGAGACCCTGGAGTTGGCAGAAGTTGGCAGCAGCAGCAGCAGGAGCCCAAACATTACTTCAAAGAGACCCTGGGGTTGGCTTCAGGAGCCCAAAAATTGGATGAATCACACCCTGGAGTTGGCAGCAGCAGCAGCAGGAGCCCAAATATACACTGGAGTTGGCTTCAGGAGCCCAAAAATTGGATGAATCACACCCTGGAGTTGGCAGCAGCAGCAGCAGGAGCCCAAATATTACTTTAAAGAGACACTGGGGTTGGCTTCAGGAGCCCAAAAATTGGATGATTCACACCCTGGAGTTGGCAGCAGCAGGAGCCCAAATATACACTGGAGTTGGCTTCAGGAGCCCAAAAATTGGATGAATCACACCCTGGAGTTGGCAGCAGCAGGAGCCCAAATATTACTTTAAAGAGACCCTGGGGTTGGCTTCAGGAGCCCAAAAATTGGATGAATCACACCCTGGAGTTGGCAGCAGCAGCAGCAGGAGCCCAAACATTACTTCAAAGAGACCCTGGGGTTGGCTTCAGGAGCCCAAAAATTGGATGAATCACACCCTGGAGTTGGCAGCAGCAGCAGCAGGAGCCCAAACATTACTTTAAAGAGACACTGGGGTTGGCTTCAGGAGCCCAAAAATTGGGTGAATCACACCCTGGAGTTGGCAGAAGTTGGCAGCAGCAGCAGCAGGAGCCCAAAAAATGGCCTCAAGACATAAATATGTTTTGCACCATTTGGAAAGTGTAAAACGTGGCACCATGCTGAATCTAGTCGCATGCATCAGGCATTGGTGGGTGGAAATCCTGGCTGATCCATCCCTGATTCATTTTGACAAAGGTGAGTCTCTCCACATTTTTAGTTGACAGACGAGTTCTCCTCGCTGTAACTATGGCCCCCGCCGCACTAAACACCCGCTCAGATGGCACGCTACTTGCCGGGCAGGACAGCTTTTCCAGGGCAAACTCTGCTAGTTGCAGCCACAAATCAAGTTTGGCTGCCCAGAAGTCCAGCGGATCCTCAAGGTGTGTTGGCATGGTCATGTCAAAGTATGACATGACCTGCTGGTTGAGGTCCTGCTCCAGGTCTTCCTGCTGCTCATGAGTAGCCTCACTATGCGGGTGTAGAAAGCTACTCATTAGCGACTGAAGACTGAGGCTGCTGCTGCTGATGGAGCTGCTGCTGCTGCTCCTGCCAACCCCCCCAGCGGCCATGGCAGTGGAAGGTGAGCGCAGAGGTCCCCTCGAGTCAGACCTGCGAGAGTATGGACCATGGCGCAGATAGGCATCGGCCAACTGCCTACGTAGAATGTCTTTGTAGTAGTTGAGCTTGTCCTCCCTCTCGGTGGGTTTAAAAAATGTCCCCATTTTGTGCCGGAAGCGAGGGTCCAATAAGGTGGACAGCCAGAAGTCATCCCGTCGACAGATGGAAACAATTCTGGGGTCACTACGCAAGCACGTGAGCATGCTTCGTGCCATTTGCGCAAGTGACTCGGATGGACTACCTGTCTCCATCTCCACTGCATACTGCCACGGTGTGCCCGGGTCCTCTGTCTCGCCTTCCTCAAAAACCTCTAGCTCCTCTGGCTGCTCCTGCTCCTCCTCTCCTGTCCGCTGACTAGATAAACCAGCCATTTCGCCAAGCCTAAACTGTGTTTCACTGGGCAACTCCTCCTCCTCCTCTTCCTCCTCCTCCTCCAGTTCAGCTCCAACGGGGTTCATGTGGCCGTAAGATGTAAACGCCATGTCTCCAATGCCCTGACCAGCCATGGTTTCCAACATGTGCTGTAGTACATGAAGCAGTGGAATCACGTCGTTCATCCCGTAATCCTGCCGACTGGCAAATAAAGTGGCTTCCTCAAAGGGCCTGAGCAAACGGCAGGTGTCACGTATGAGCTGCCACTGGTTGACATTGAAGTTACACAGGGGAGTCCCCCTATCTGCTTGGATCATCAGGAAATCCGTGATGGCTTTTCTCTGTTCATATAATCGGTCCAACATGTGAAGGGTGGAATTCCAACGGGTGGAAACATCGCAAATCAGACTATGTTGGGGGATACCATTCTGACGCTGTAGCTCAAGAAGGGTGTGTTTGGCGGTGTAGGAGTGGCTGAAGTGCATGCAAAGTTTCCTTGAAGTTGTTAGGATGTCTTGCAGATGGGGGGAACACTTCAGAAACCGCTTGACAACCAGATTGAAGACGTGAGCCATGCAGGGGGCATGGGTCAGGCTTCCTTGGCGCAGCGCAGACAAAATGTTCTTCCCATTGTCGGTAACCATGATTCCCATTTTAAGTTTTCTTGGAGTAAGCCATGTTTGAATTTCCTGATGAATACATTTAAGCAGTTCCTCCCCTGTGTGACTCCGTTCGCCAAGACAAACCATGTGAAGCACTGCGTGACACCTCCGTGCCCTGCACACATGGTAGACTGGAGGGGCACTGAGACTTGAGCCTACAGTGGAGGGTGAGGAGATGGCGGAGGATGAGGAGGCCGAGTCGCACGATGTCACAGGCACAACGGCCAGGGAGCGCGGAGGCCGAAGCGGCGTGACCTGTCCAAGTTGCTGCTGCTGCTGCAAAGGGACCACATTCACCCAGTGGGCCGTAAACGACATGTACTGTCCCTGACCGTAGTTACAGCTCCAGATGTCTGCGCTGCCATGCACTTTGCTACACACCGACAGGCTCAAGGACTGGCCCACCTTCTGTTCAACAAAAGTGTGCAGCGCTGGTACTGCCTTCTTGGCAAAGAAATGACGGCTTGGGACTCTCCACCTCGGCTCGGCACAAGCCATCAGTTCTCTGAAAGGTGCAGATTCCACCACCTGAAAAGGGAGCGACTGCAGCACCAGCAACTTGGACAGGAGCACATTCAGCTTCTGCGCCGTAGGATGAGTGGGCGCATACTGCTGTCTCTTGGACATGGCTTCGCTGATGGATTGCTGGCGGGATGCATGACTTGGAGGAGGAGGAGCAGGAGCGACAGAGGATGGGTATGACGCACAGCTGCCTTCGGCTGAGGTGCTGGAGCCTTGGCTGGCAGAAATTGGGAGCTCACTTGGTGAGGAAGCAGACTGGACCACCCCTTGGGAGCCTCGGTTCTCCCAGGTCGCTTTATGGTGACGCATCATATGTTGACGCAGGGCCGTGGTGCCAACATTTGGACCCTGGCCACGCTTCACCTTTTGCCTACATATCTTGCATGTGGCCATGTTACCCTCCTGCGGATGTTTCAGGAAAGACTGCCACACTGCCGAGTAGCTACTTTTCCCACCCCCTGGCCTCACTGATTCACTGCTGCTGTTGCCAACTCCAGGAATCCCTGCTCCACTACCTCCCGATAAGGTAGACTGCCGCACAGCAGGTGCTCTACCCTGGCCCCGGCCCCGGCCGGCTCCAGCCTTTGGAATTGTGCCCCCATGCTGACTGCTACCACCTTGCTGCCTCAGCTGCTGACTCCGGGGCAACCTGCGCCCCTCTTCTCCTGATGATGATGATGAAGCCCCTTCATCACCCGGCTCCCAAGTGCGATCGGCTTCATCGTTATCATCATTATCACCGAGTTGTGGCTGTACGTCACTGATGTTCGTGGATTCGTCAACAGTGTCTGGCGCAGGAGCTGGAACGCTCGCAGCACCCACGACACTGTCCACATCACTATTTGTCTGCCTAGCTAAAGAAGCCACCTCCATTTCTTGGCTGGGCAGTAGCTGCTGACTGTCCTCCTGTATCTGATGGTCCTCCTCACTAAAGAGTGGAGCTGAACCCAAAGCATAGGATACGTCGCTGGGGGAGGGAACGGCGTAGGCCAGAGGCAATGGGAGGACAGGGACTGCTCTCGGGGCATGCCAACTCAGGGTTGTGTCAGAGGAACCTACCGACCCTAGACTGGGGGTCTCAGACGTAAGTTGTGATGATGTTGTTGATGAGCGCGTCAACCAATCTACCACGGCAGATGCGTTACTGGTGGAGACCCGACCGCTAGCAGATACTGGCAGATTAGGTCTCTCAGCGTGACTCCTGCTGCTACTGGCCCCCAGTCTGATGCGAGCTCTGCCTGCGGAATCTTGGCCTCTGCCACTCCTCTTTTCACTTCCAGGCACTTGTCTGCCCGACATAGTCTAACTGGCGTGGTAGTAGGTGATATTTTAAGATCCCCCGGGCAGCGATGGGTCTATATGAAACAGAATATAATGCACACCAAAAGTGAGCAGTAACACTCAGCCTCCAACAGGCCTGCTTAGTGTAAATAAGAGAGCTGCTTAGTGTAAATAAAGAGGGGTATGCTATGTTACAGAATGGGATGCCCCAACAGAAGTGCACCTGGCAGGCAGCAGTAAGTCTATGCACAGCAAAAGTGTCTTTATCAGGCCTAATTTCAATTATAATAAGTGCAAATGGTTATATGGTCTTAAACAGAGGCTGCTGTAGTCACAGAATGGGATGCCCCAAAAAAGAAGTGGACCTGGCAGGGTCCAGTAGCGCTATGCCCAGCAAAAGTGTCTTTATCAGGGCTAATTTCAATTATAATAAGTGCAAATGGTTATATGGTCTTAAACAGAGGCTGCTGTAGTCACAGAATGCAATGCCCCAAAAATGAAGTGGACCTGGCAGGGTCCAGTAGCGCTATGCCCAGCAAAAGTGTCTTTATCAGGGCTAATTTCAATTATAGTAAGAGCAAATGGTTATATGGTCTTAAATAGAGGCTGCTGTAGTCACAGAATGGGATACCCCAAAAAAGAAGTGGACCTGGCAGGGTCCAGTAGCGCTATGCCCAGCAAAAGTGTCTTTATCAGGGCTAATTTCAATTATAATAAGTGCAAATGGTTATATGGTCTTAAACAGAGGCTGCTGTAGTCACAGAATGGGATGCCCCAAAAAAGATCCAGTAGTGCTATGCCCAGCAAAAGTGTCTTTATCAGGCCTAATTTCAATTATAATAAGTGCAAATGGTTATATGGTCTTAAACAGAGGCAGCTGTAGTCACAGAATGGGATGCCACAACAGAAGAGGACCTGGCAGGGTCCAGTAGCGCTATGCCCAGCAAAAGTGTCTTTATCAGGGCTAATTTCAATTATAATAAGTGCAAATGGTTTTATGGTCTTAAACAGAGGCTGCTGTAGTCACAGAATGGGATGCCCCAAAAAAGATCCAGTAGTGCTATGCCCAGCAAAAGTGTCTTTATCAGGGCTAATTTCAATTATAATAAGTGCAAATAGTTATATGGTCTTAAATAGAGGCTGCTGTAGTCACAGAATTGGATGCCACAACAGAAGTGGACCTGGCAGGGTCCAGTAGCGCTATGCCCAGCAAAAGTGTCTTTATCAGGGCTAATTTCAATTATAATAAGTGCAAATGGTTATATGGTCTTAAACAGAGGCTGCTGTAGTCACAGAATGGGATGCCCCAAAAAAGAAGTGGACCTGGCAGGGTCCAGTAGCGCTATGCCCAGCAAAAGTGTCTTTATCAGGGCTAATTTCAATTATAATAAGTGCAAATGGTTATATGGTCTTAAACAGAGGCTGCTGTAGTCACAGAATGGGATGCCCCAAAAAAGAAGTGGACCTGGCAGGGTCCAGTAGCGCTATGCCCAGCAAAAGTGTCTTTATCAGGGCTAATTTCAATTATAATAAGTGCAAATGGTTATATGGTCTTAAACAGAGGCTGCTGTAGTCACAGAATGGGATGCCCCAAAAAAGAAGTGGACCTGGCAGGGTCCAGTAGCGCTATGCCCAGCAAAAATGTCTTTATCAGGGCTAATTTCAATTATAATAAGTGCAAATGGTTATATGGTCTTAAACAGAGGCTGCTGTAGCCACAGAATGGGATGCCCCAAAAAAGAAGTGGACCTGGCAGGGTCCAGTAGCGCTATGCCCAGCAAAAGTGTCTTTATCAGGGCTAATTTCAATTATAATAAGTGCAAATGGTTATATGGTCTTAAACAGAGGCTGCTGTAGTCACAGAATGGGATGCCCCAAAAAAGAAGTGGACCTGGCAGGGTCCAGTAGCGCTATGCCCAGCAAAAGTGTCTTTATCAGGGCTAATTTCAATTATAATAAGTGCAAATGGTTATATGGTCTTAAACAGAGGCTGCTGTAGTCACAGAATGGGATGCCCCAAAAAAGAAGTGGACCTGGCAGGGTCCAGTAGCGCTATGCCCAGCAAAAGTGTCTTTATCAGGGCTAATTTCAATTATAATAAGTGCAAATGGTTATATGGTCTTAAACAGAGGCTGCTGTAGTCACAGAATGGGATGCCCCAAAAATGAAGTGGACCTGGCAGGGTCCAGTAGCGCTATGCCCAGCAAAAGTGTCTTTATCAGGGCTAATTTCAATTATAGTAAGTGCAAATGGTTATATGGTCTTAAATAGAGGCTGCTGTAGTCACAGAATGGGATACCCCAAAAAAGAAGTGGACCTGGCAGGGTCCAGTAGCGCTATGCCCAGCAAAAGTGTCTTTATCAGGGCTAATTTCAATTATAATAAGTGCAAATGGTTATATGGTCTTAAACAGAGGCTGCTGTAGTCACAGAATGGGATGCCCCAAAAAAGATCCAGTAGTGCTATGCCCAGCAAAAGTGTCTTTATCAGGCCTAATTTCAATTATAATAAGTGCAAATGGTTATATGGTCTTAAACAGAGGCTGCTGTAGTCACAGAATGGGATGCCACAACAGAAGAGGACCTGGCAGGGTCCAGTAGCGCTATGCCCAGCAAAAGTGTCTTTATCAGGGCTAATTTCAATTATAATAAGTGCAAATGGTTATATGGTCTTAAACAGAGGCTGCTGTAGTCACAGAATGGGATGCCCCAAAAAAGAAGTGGACCTGGCAGGGTCCAGTAGCGCTATGCCCAGCAAAAGTGTCTTTATCAGGGCTAATTTCAATTATAATAAGTGCAAATGGTTATATGGTCTTAAACAGAGGCTGCTGTAGTCACAGAATGGGATGCCCCAAAAAAGAAGTGGACCTGGCAGGGTCCAGTAGCGCTATGCCCAGCAAAAGTGTCTTTATCAGGGCTAATTTCAATTATAATAAGTGCAAATGGTTATATGGTCTTAAACAGAGGCTGCTGTAGTCACAGAATGGGATGCCCCAAAAAAGAAGTGGACCTGGCAGGGTCCAGTAGCGCTATGCCCAGCAAAAGTGTCTTTATCAGGGCTAATTTCAATTATAATAAGTGCAAATGGTTATATGGTCTTAAACAGAGGCTGCTGTAGTCACAGAATGGGATGCCCCAAAAATGAAGTGGACCTGGCAGGGTCCAGTAGCGCTATGCCCAGCAAAAGTGTCTTTATCAGGGCTAATTTCAATTATAGTAAGAGCAAATGGTTATATGGTCTTAAATAGAGGCTGCTGTAGTCACAGAATGGGATACCCCAAAAAAGAAGTGGACCTGGCAGGGTCCAGTAGCGCTATGCCCAGCAAAAGTGTCTTTATCAGGGCTAATTTCAATTATAATAAGTGCAAATGGTTATATGGTCTTAAACAGAGGCTGCTGTAGTCACAGAATGGGATGCCCCAAAAAAGATCCAGTAGTGCTATGCCCAGCAAAAGTGTCTTTATCAGGCCTAATTTCAATTATAATAAGTGCAAATGGTTATATGGTCTTAAACAGAGGCTGCTGTAGTCACAGAATGGGATGCCACAACAGAAGAGGACCTGGCAGGGTCCAGTAGCGCTATGCCCAGCAAAAGTGTCTTTATCAGGGCTAATTTCAATTATAATAAGTGCAAATGGTTATATGGTCTTAAACAGAGGCTGCTGTAGTCACAGAATGGGATGCCCCAAAAAAGAAGTGGACCTGGCAGGGTCCAGTAGCGCTATGCCCAGCAAAAGTGTCTTTATCAGGGCTAATTTCAATTATAATAAGTGCAAATGGTTTTATGGTCTTAAACAGAGGCTGCTGTAGTCACAGAATGGGATGCCCCAAAAAAGATCCAGTAGTGCTATGCCCAGCAAAAGTGTCTTTATCAGGGCTAATTTCAATTATAATAAGTGCAAATGGTTATATGGTCTAAAATAGAGGCTGCTGTAGTCACAGAATTGGATGCCACAACAGAAGTGGACCTGGCAGGGTCCAGTAGCGCTATGCCCAGCAAAAGTGTCTTTATCAGGGCTAATTTAAATTATAATAAGTGCAAATGGTTATATGGTCTTAAACAGAGGCTGCTGTAGTCACAGAATGGGATGCCCCAAAAAAGAAGTGGACCTGGCAGGGTCCAGTAGCGCTATGCCCAGCAAAAATGTCTTTATCAGGGCTAATTTCAATTATAATAAGTGCAAATGGTTATATGGTCTTAAACAGAGGCTGCTGTAGTCACAGAATGGGATGCCCCAAAAAAGAAGTGGACCTGGCAGGGTCCAGTAGCGCTATGCCCAGCAAAAGTGTCTTTATCAGGGCTAATTTCAATTATAATAAGTGCAAATGGTTATATGGTCTTAAACAGAGGCTGCTGTAGTCACAGAATGGGATGCCCCAAAAAAGAAGTGGACCTGGCAGGGTCCAGTAGCGCTATGCCCAGCAAAAGTGTCTTTATCAGGGCTAATTTCAATTATAATAAGTGCAAATGGTTATATGGTCTTAAACAGAGGCTGCTGTAGTCACAGAATGGGATGCCTCACAGCAGGAAGCAGACTGGACCACCCCTTGGGAGCCTCGGTTCTCCCAGGTCGCTTTATGGTGACGCATCATATGTTGACGCAGGGCCGTGGTGCCAACATTTGGACCCTGGCCACGCTTCACCTTTTGCCTACATATCTTGCATGTGGCCATGTTACCCTCCTGCGGATGCTTCAGGAAAAACTGCCACACTGCCGAGTAGCTACTTTTCCCACCCCCTGGCCTCACTGATTCACTGCTGCTGTTGCCAACTCCAGGAACCCCTGCTCCACTACCTCCCGATAAGGTAGACTGCCGCACAGCAGGCGCTCTACCCCGGCCCCGGCCGGCTCCAGCCTTTGAAATTGTGCCCCCATGCTGACTGCTACCACCTTGCTGCCTCAGCTGCTGTATCCGGGGCAACCTGCGCCCCTCTTCTCCTGATGATGACGATGAAGCCCCTTCATCACCCGGCTCCCAAGTGCGATCGGCTTCATCGTCATCATCATCATCACCGATTTGTGGCTGTACGTCACTGATGTTCGTGGATTCGTCAACAGTGTCTGGCGCAGGAGCTGGAACGCTCGCAGCACCCACGACACTGTCCACATCACTATTTGTCTGCCTAGCTAGAGAAGCCACCTCCATTTCTTGGCTGGGCAGTAGCTGCTGACTGTCCTCTATCTGATGGTCCTCCTCACTAAAGAGTGGAGCTGAACCCAAAGCATAGGATACGTCGCTGGGGGAGGGAACGGCGTAGGCCAGAGGCAATGGGAGGACAGGGACTGCTCTCGGGGCATGCCAACTCAGGGTTGTGTCAGAGGAACCTACCGACCCTAGACTGGGGGTCTCAGACGTAAGTTGTGATGATGTTGTTGATGAGCGCGTCAACCAATCTACCACGGCAGATGCGTTACTGGTGGAGACCCGACCGCTAGCAGATACTGGCAGATTAGGTCTCTCAGCGTGACTCCTGCTGCTACTGGCCCCCAGTCTGATGCGAGCTCTGCCTGCGGAATCTTGGCCTCTGCCACTCCTCTTTTCACTTCCAGGCACTTGTCTGCCCGACATAGTCTAACTGGCGTGGTAGTAGGTGATATTTTAAGATCCCCCGGGCAGCGGTGGGTCTATATGAAACAGAATATAATGCACACCAAAAGTGAGCAGTAACACTCAGCCTCCAACAGGCCTGCTTAGTGTAAATAAGAGAGCTGCTTAGTGTAAATAAAGAGGGGTATGCTATGTTACAGAATGGGATGCCCCAACAGAAGTGCACCTGGCAGGCAGCAGTAAGTCTATGCCCAGCAAAAGTGTCTTTATCAGGGCTAATTTCAATTATAATAAGTGCAAATGGTTATATGGTCTTAAACAGAGGCTGCTGTAGTCACAGAATGGGATGCCCCAAAAAAAGATCCAGTAGTGCTATGCCCAGCAAAAGTGTCTTTATCAGGGCTAATTTCAATTATAATAAGTGCAAATGGTTATATGGTCTTAAATAGAGGCTGCTGTAGTCACAGAATGGGATGCCACAACAGAAGTGGACCTGGCAGGGTCCAGTAGCGCTATGCCCAGCAAAAGTGTCTTTATCAGGGCTAATTTCAATTATAATAAGTGCAAATGGTTATATGGTCTTAAACAGAGGCTGCTGTAGTCACAGAATGGGATGCCCCAAAAAAGATCCAGTAGTGCTATGCCCAGCAAAAGTGTCTTTATCAGGCCTAATTTCAATTATAATAAGTGCAAATGGTTATATGGTCTTAAACAGAGGCTGCTGTAGTCACAGAATGGGATGCCCCAAAAAAGAAGTGGACCTGGCAGGGTCCAGTAGCGCTATGCCCAGCAAAAGTGTCTTTATCAGGGCTAATTTCAATTATAATAAGTGCAAATGGTTATATGGTCTTAAACAGAGGCTGCTGTAGTCACAGAATGGGATGCCCCAAAAAAGATCCAGTAGTGCTATGCCCAGCAAAAGTGTCTTTATCAGGCCTAATTTCAATTATAATAAGTGCAAATGGTTATATGGTCTTAAACAGAGGCTGCTGTAGTCACAGAATGGGATGCCCCAAAAAAGATCCAGTAGTGCTATGCCCAGCAAAAGTGTCTTTATCAGGCCTAATTTCAATTATAATAAGTGCAAATGGTTATATGGTCTTAAACAGAGGCTGCTGTAGTCACAGAATGGGATGCCCCAAAAAAGAAGTGGACCTGGCAGGGTCCAGTAGCGCTATGCCCAGCAAAAGTGTCTTTATCAGGGCTAATTTCAATTATAATAAGTGCAAATGGTTATATGGTCTTAAACAGAGGCTGCTGTAGTCACAGAATGGGATGCCTCACAGCAGACTTAAGATCAGTTCAGTATATATGCACAGTTAGTTAGTATAAGCAGCCTGAAAATGCTAACATAGCCTGTCAGGCTGGATGAAAAAAAAAAAAAATCTCCCTGTGACAGCCTCCGATTTTTCCTTCCTTTCCCTGTTTTTCGCTGACTTTCTGTCTGTCTCCTGTCTGTCTCCTGCCTGTCTCCAGCCTGTCCCTGTCTGTCCCTGCCTGTCTAACTGCCTCTCTCCCTCAGCTACACAGCGTTCTGTCTCTCACGAATGCAATAGAGAAATGAGGAAGGAAAAGCAAGATGGCCGACTTAAATAGCGCTGTGACGTCACCGGGCTTGCTGGCTGCTGATAGGCTGCATGTGACTGCCCCAGCTTGCACTGGCGCGGGATAGATGTCCAGACATGTCCCGTCCGCCATCTTAGAATGCCTGTAAATGTAAATGAATGGATGTTAAAGGAAAACTCGAATCGAATTTTTCCTGAAATTCGGATCGAATCCGGGTTCGTCCGGATCGATTCGCTCATCCCTAATCATCACCGCCGGTAATGGGATGAGTAATGACGCTGAGTTCCCTACAGCGCCAGATAAAACTAGGCGATCGCCCTGCACTATGTGGCCTTATCCCATGGATGTCAGTGGGCTGGGATGGATGTCATTTTTGTGGCCACTTGGTACATGTGCCACAGGATCCCTTGGCTCTTTGGAATTTATTTGTATGCATTTTTGCCAATTTGGTGTTATGCTGCAAACTTGTGATTTGGACAATTTTTATTTCAATTGTCCCCAATGTAAGCAGGAATTGGCTAACACGGTACAACAACTTACTGACAATTGTCCCCAATGCAATTTCTGTTTCTTTTATTTTATTTTGATGTGCTTCCATCTCCCCTAAAAATAAAAAAAATGGGGATTGAATCCCTTTTCACAGCACCTGTGCAGTCACTGTGTTTTTTCTTGATACATTTGTCAGTTTTCCAGTGCTACCCAGCTGGTATTAGGGGTTGCTAGTGCAATGCCAGAGGCATTTTTTTAGTTGATAAATCAGACGCTGGGTGCTGCTGAGGCTAAAAAGGTGGTACTGTGTGGCTTTGATGCTTCTTAAATAAATCTCCCAATAAACTATTAGATGCTCACAAATGACCACCCCCCCCAAAAAAAAATTAAAAAAGGCAAAACAATTATAACCAACAGAGCCCATGACATCTATTGGATAAGGCCACATAGTGCAGAGTGGGCATCTGGTCCTATCTAGCACTGTAGGGAACGCAGTGCCGGCACGCACCTCATCACCCGCACAGATGATAGATGGGACACTATCAGAGGCGCTCTGGATTTTTGCACTGGGACCTGACATTCACCTGAAATTCATCTGGCACTACGTGGCACTAGCATTTCTTAAATAAACTCCTAAATGTTACAGGGCCCTAGTGCTTAAATGGGCCCTTTCAAAGCTCATACAGTAAACTTATTTCTGTTTTTTTAACTAGATGTAGCTAGACAACTAAAAACTGAAACATCAGAGATAAATTGTGCCTACTTTCTCTAAATGATGCCATGTGAGCACAAATATGATAAATCGGAGGCTGATTTAAAGTGGACCAACACCCAGGATTTTGACTATACTGGGTTTTGGTCCACTTCCCCGGGGCACCCGATTGGGGGTGCCCCGCTATGTGAAACCCCCAGATTTCCCGATAAAACTCACTTCACCTCGCTCCTATGGCGCTTGTCCAATCAGCATGCTCTGAGACGCTGAGGTATGCGCATCAAAGCCACGTCAAACCTCGGCAGCTCAGAGCACGCTGGCGGCCGCATCTCGCGCTTCCCTCTAACAGGGAGCATGGCCGCGCATGCGTCGTTGGACCGGGATTCAGGTAAGTGCAGCGGGCATCCTGGGGGTTTCACACAGCGGGGCATCCCGATTTTGGATTTGAACACTTTAAAGCACCAGCAACTAGACTTCTTTGCTATACACTGCATTGCAAATTATTTTATTATTTCTCAGATTTTCTCTAAATGTAATTTCATTGAACAAACCTCCCAATGATATGCAGCATTAACAGGTCACATGTATTGAAATCAAAGCTATTGCACTCACACTATTGTGTGGCCACAATTTATATGTAGGGAATTGTATTTGAACACAGTAACTGGTGCACAGTTTTTACTTGGTTTGCAGCTTTTTTTTTTACAAAAGTTTCAGGCAGTAAATTATAGGCAAAACAGGCTTGGAAGGTCAAGCCACCCATGTAGACAGAATGCCCATGTTGCGGTGATCCTGAAAGTTGTATGTACCTATTCTAACAATCTTTAAGGGAAGTTTTAAAAGGTTACTTACTTACCTATGAATTCAGGTACATGATGGATACAGGACAGCTTCAATGACACTTTCTTCTATTTTCCATTATTTTTATTGAAAATTTAGTAATACATACAGCAACAATTTTTCAGACCATTGTAATATATAGTGGCTATCAGCGTTACAATGTTCTATAGAGTTCACTATATGCATACTTATATATATTTAAAACTAATTCAATCAATTTGCGTTACAAACCAAGATACAATGATGAATAATCCACAGACATTCTTGATTTGTTGTGGCTAATAGGGGATATTCTTATCTACCCCTCTATTACCCCAACTACCCTGTATGGATCGCTTTTTATTTTATTATAAATCAGCATTTCTAATAATCACTCATTTTCAATTACTTATAGTCTAAAAGATAATGAAGAAAATAAAACTAAAGAAAGAAAAATAAAACAGAGTGAGTGAGTGAGAGAGAGAGAGAGAGAGAGAGAGAGAAGAAATATTGGGTGCCACTGTCACAAGGCGGGGAGGCTGATTCATCATTAGCGGCAGGTAGCAACAGATGAGCGTCTGTAGCAGGCATTTTCAGAGCGCCCGCTAGAAGTCGCAGTGGTCGGCCGTGAGTCACTACTTTATAGCGACTCAATCGCTGTTCAGTAATGGTGAATACATTGTGAGGAGTCGCTATTTGACCAGTACAGCGCTGTATGGGAGCGCATGGTAGCGACTGCTCATAGCGACCGACTCACACCATATTCAGCAAAAAAACAGCCTCACAAATCTGCTGCCTCTTCCGGGCTCAGAACATGCGAGCACGAAGGTCCGGGCAGCGGGTGGGCGTGGCCTGCACCGGTGCAGGCCACGCCCACCCACTGTCCGGACCTTCGTGCTCGCATGTGCACAGGAAGCAGATGGAGGAGCGGCAGGGGCTCTGTCTCTGGCCCCGCCGCTGTCATCGCTGCCTGAAAAGACAGCGATCGCAGCGGCGGGGCCGGGACAGAGCCAGCTCGTGAATGGGGTGGGCAGGCCTGCGCTGACGCTGCGGCGCAGGCCACGCCCACCCCATTCACGGAGCTGGCTGCTCAGCGCAGCGGTGTCAGCGGACAGGTGAGTTTAACTTTTTTTTTTTTTTTACATGGCGCCTGCCTATACTAATGGGGGGAGGGGGGGGGAATGGGGGGAGAGGGGCCACACTGCCTATGGGTATGGGGGGAGAGGGGCCACACAGCCTATACTAATGGGGGGAGGGGGATGCCACACTGCCTATGGGAATGGGGGGAGGGGGATGCCACACAGCCTATACTAATGGGGGGAGGGGGATGCCACACAGCCTATGGCAATGGAGAGAGGGGGATGCCACACAGCCTATGGGAATGGGGGGAAAGGGATGCCACACAGCCTATGGGAATGGGGAGAGGGGGATGCCACATAGCCTATGGGAATGGGGAGAGGGGGATGCCACACAGCCTATGGGAATGGGGAGAGGGGGATGCCACACAGCCTATACTAATGGGGGGAGGGGGATGCCACACAGCCTATGGCAATGGGGAGAGGGGGATGCCACACAGCCTATGGGAATGGGGGGAGAGGGATGCCACACAGCCTATACTAATGGGGGGAGGGGGATGCCACACAGCCTATGGCAATGGGGAGAGGGGGATGCCACACAGCCTATGGGAATGAGGGGAGAGGGATGCCACACAGCCTATACTAATGGGGGGAGGGGGATGCCACACAGCCTATACTTATACTAATGGGCGGAGGGGGATGCCACACAGCCTATGGGAATGGGGAGAGAGGGATGCCACACTGCCTATACTAATGGGGGGAGGGGGATGCCACACTGCCTATGGGAATGGGGAGAGAGGGATGCCACACTGCCTATACTAATGGGGGGAGGGGGCATGCCACACAGCCAATGGGAATGGGGGGAAAGTTGGATGCCACACAGCCTATGGGAATGGGGGAAGAAGGATGCCACACGGCCTATATTAATGGGGAGAGAGGGGGATGCCACACAGCCAATGGGTATATGGGGAATGGGAGGGGGGGATGCCACACTGTCTATGGAATGGGGGCATCCCACACGGCCTATGGGAATGGGATAGGGGAATGCCACACTGTCTGCAATGGTGCGTTTTTGGTTTAAAATATTTTTTTTCTTATTTTCTTCCCCCAAATCCTAGGTGCGTCTTATGGGGCGAAAAATACGGTAAATGTTCATTCTATTTGGGGTTAATTCCAGAGCGTCTGTGATAGTACCAGGTAGTGTACCATCTATGATCACCGCCGGTGATGGGATGAGTAATGACGCTGAGTTCCCTACAGCGCCAGATAAAACTAGGCGATCGCCCTGCACTATGTGGCCTTATCCCATGGATGTCAGTGGGCTGGGATGGATGTCATTTTTGTGGCCACTTGGTACATGTGCCACAGGATCCCTTGGCTCTTTGGAATTTATTTGTATGCATTTTTGCCGATTTGGTGTTATGCTGCAAACTTGTGATTTGGACAATTTTTATTTCAATTGTCCCCAATGTAAGCAGGAATTGGCTAACACGATACAACAACTTACTGACAATTGTCCCCAATGCAATTTCTGTTTCTTTTATTTTATTTTGATGTGCTTCCATCTCCCCTAAAAATAAAAAAAATGGGGATTGAATCCCTTTTGACAGCACCTGTGCAGTCACTGTGTTTTTTCTTGATACATTTGTCAGTTTTCTAGTGCTACCTAGCTGGCGCTAGGGGTTGCTAGTGCAATGCCAGAGGCATTTTTTTAGTTGATAAATCAGACGCTGGGTGCTGCTGAGGCTAAAAAGGTGGTACTGTGTGGCTTTGATGCTTCTTAAATAAATCTCCCAATAAACTATTAGATGCTCACAAATGACCACCCCCCCCAAAAAAAAATTAAAAAAGGCAAAACAATTATAACCAACAGAGCCCATGACATCTATTGGATAAGGCCACATAGTGCAGGGTGGGCGTCTGGTCCTATCTGGCACTGTAGGGAACGCAGTGCCGGCACGCACCTCATCACCCGCACAGATGATAGATGGGACACTATCAGAGGCGCTCTGGATTTTTGCACTGGGACCTGACATTCACCTGAAATTCATCTGGCACTACGTGGCACTAGCATTTCTTAAATAAACTCCTAAATGTTACAGGGCCATAGTGCTTAAATGGGCCCTTTCAAAGCTTATACAGTAAACTTATTTCTGTTTTTTTAACTAGATGTAGCTAGACAACTAAAAACTGAAACATCAGAGATAAATTGTGCCTACTTTCTCTAAATGATGCCATGTGAGCACAAATATGATAAATCGGAGGCTGATTTAAAGTGGACCAACACCCAGGGTTTTGGTCCACTTCCCCGGGGCACCCGATTGGGGGTGCCCCGTTATTTGAAACCCCCAGATTTCCCGATAAAACTCACCTCACCTCGCTCCTATGGCGCTTGTCCAATCAGCACGCTCTGAGATGCTGAGGTATGCGCATCAAAGCCACGTCAAACCTCGGCGGCTCATAGCACGCTGGCGGGCGCATCTCGCGCTTCCCTCTAACTGGGATCGCGTCCGCGCATGCGCCGTTGGACCGGGATTCAGGTAAGTGCAGCGGGCATCCTGGGGGTTTCACACAGCGGGGCATCCCGATTTTGGATTTGAACACTTTAAAGCACCAGCAACTAGACTTCTTTGCTATACACTGCATTGCAAATTATTTTATTATTTCTCTGATTTTCTCTAAATGTAATTTCATTGAACAAACCTCCCAATGATATGCAGCATTAACAGGTCACATGTACTGAAATCAAAGCTATTGCACTCACACTATTGTGTGGCCACAATATATATGTAGGGAATTGTATTTGAACACAGTAACTGGTGCACAGTTTTTACTTGGTTTGCAGCTTTTTTTTTTACAAAAGTTTCAGGCAGTAAATTATAGGCAAAACAGCCTTGGAAGGTCAAGCCACCCATGTAGACAGAATGCCCATGTTGCGGTGATCCTGCGGTGATCCTGAAAGTTGTATGTACCTATTCTAAGGGAAGTTTTAAAAGGTTACTTACTTACCTATGAATTCAGGTACATGATGGATACAGGACAGCTTCAATGACACTTTCTTCTATTTTCCATTATTTTTATTGAAAATTTAGTAATACATACAGCAACAATTTTTCAGACCATTGTAATATATAGTCTCTATCCGCGTTACAATGGTCTATAGAGTTCACTATATGGATACTTATATATATTTAAAACTAATTCAATCAATTTGCGTTACAAACCAAGATACAATGATGAATAATCCACAGACATTCTTGATTTGTTGTGGCTAATAGGAGATATTCTTATGTACCTCTCTATTACCCCAACTACCCTGTATGGATCGCTTATTATTTTATTATAAATCAGCATTTCGAATAATCACTCATTTTCAAATACTTATAGTCTAAAAGATAATGAAGAATATACAACTAAAGAAAGAAAAATAAAACAGAGTGAGTGAGTGAGAGAGAGAGAGAGAGAGCGAGAGAAGAAATATTGGGTGCCACTGTCACAAGGCGGGGAGGCTGATTCATCATTAGCGGCAGGTAGCGACAGATGAGCGTCTGTAGCAGTCGCAGTAGTCGCAGTGGTCAGCCGTGAGTCGCTACTTTATAGCGACTCAGTCGCTGTTCAGTAATGTTGAATACATTGTGAAGAGTCGCTATTTGACCAGTACAGCGCTGTATGGGAGCGCATGTTAGCGACTGCTCATAGTGACCGACTCACACCATATTCAGGAAAAAAACAGCTTCACAAATCTCTGGCGCTGAAAAATATTTGTTTGAAGCCCAGAGCGCAAAAATGAAAAAATTATGAAAAAAATGCTATTTCAATGCCAGAAGAGGTCACAGAATTATTTGTGATTTTTTTGAAAAAAAAAAAAACCTGTTTAAAGAGAAGAAAAGGATCGTCCATTGAAATGTATGGGAGAGCGCCAGGTAGCGAGAGGTCATACCTGGCGCTGTGCAAGGCTGAACGCTGGCGCTGTTCGCTGAGGCTGTGAAAATGATGAATCAGACGCTACATGGCGCTATCCCAGTCGCTAAACAGATTCTGCTTGATAAATGTGTAATTGCGTGCCATGTCCGGCGTTCACCAGTCGCTACCTGTCGCTACCTGTCATTAACCAGCCACTACCTGACGCTATCCCTTCTTAAATAAGGGCCTTCCCAATCCCCCATCTCCCTCCTGCCTTCACATACAGGAACCAGGTTCACCATTTGAGAGTTTGCAATACTCATTTTTGCCGCAATTAATATATTAATATGTATAATATATGATAAACCCAAACACTCCTGGGGACCATACATCCTCTGAAACATGCCAGGGAAGTGCCAGGGTGCATTCTAGATGCTGGAACTAAATACCACCTCATTATTGTCTTCGCCTCAATCATTGAGGTGTTCATTGAACATTTCCCACCCCCCTTTTTTAGGGTACACACAGAACATTTTCTAAAAGGGGTTCATATGGCCCTGACATGTTGTATATTGCATGCCTGGAATTCTCATAGAAAACATATTGATGCATGCCAGTGGACATAAACCACAAGAATATGTCTCATTGACATGGGGGAAGAGGGGTATTTTCTTAAAATTAGGTATGAAGGTAGAAAAATGGGAAACTATTTGCCGATTCTAGGGGTAGCTCGTGTCATAGGGACGGGCTTCATTAAAGGCTATGGAGTAGGCCCTCTTGTAAGTCCAATTAGAATCACATGCATGTAGTAGATCATGTTTTATGCTTGTTTAACCACGTTTGTATCCCTTAGCAATGACTAACCAAAAGTTAGCAGCATCCTGTAAAATGACCTCTCTAATGCCTTGAGCATGTTGGATGTGAATAGGTTTTGTTCAAGAAACCAACCTTTTTGAATAGATAAATAATAAAACCAACATTCCTGGCAGTCTCATTTCCTTTACTTGAAGTATACAGTAGCCTTAGATACTCGGCTAGGAATTTCTACTGAGTAAACATGGATGACAGGTGCCCCTGACCATGAACGGAAGTGATTTTTAACATCTGACCACGTTCCGCCATGCTTTTATTTAAGCATCCCATTTAACGACCTGTAAAATATCGCAGTCATAACATCTATGTAGGGGGTTGTATTTAAATACAGTAACTGGTGCAAAGCTTGTAATTGGTTTGTGATAGCTTTACCCATAAAGTCACTCTGAATTTTTACAAGGGTTCCAGGCAGTAAATTACAGACCATCCAGCCTTGAAAAGCTAATCGTCACCCAATGAGGCAGAATGCCTACGTTCACTGTGTTACCAGCAAATGCAATGACGGTGTGTTCCTAAAAGAGTAATACTTTCCTTTTAGAATGTCAGGACAATCTCAAAAACCTGTGCCACAGGGTCACAGGGTCAAGAGTCTAAATACTCTTTAAGGCCTATTCTCACCTATACGCCTATAGTACAGTAGGCTATGTTTTAGACTGATCACTTTTGTCTGCTTTAGCACAGGGGTGCCACTTAAAGGATGAGGATTTTCTACAACAATATATTCAGAGGGGTAAGCCAATCGGCATGTGTATTTCTAGCATGTGGGAATTGTTACATATGAATGTAGGGATGTGGTGGAAGAACATACAACTGGATTTTGTGGAGACAGTGTGTGTCCTGATGGTTGTAGAAAATTCTCATTATGCCATTCCAGATAAAATTTTAAATTCTGAACCTATTCATTGTGGTTCCATGACAAGGTACCAGCTCTAGTTTTATGTGGATCTTGGATCTAAGGCCCTTATTTAACAAGGGATAGCGCCAGGTAGCGACTGGTGAGCGAACGGTAATGACGGTCACCGCCACGAGAACGCCGGCTCCCCACCACAATCACACATTTATCAAGCCGATCCTGCTTAGCGACTGACAGAGCGCCAGATAGCGAATCATTCATCATTATTCCAGCCTCACCCCAGCGAGCGACCTTGAACAGCGACAGGTATGACCTCTCGCTACCTGGTGCTCTCCAATGCATTTCAATGGAACAATCTTTAAATATTCATAATTAATTGTTAATAATTTTTTTTTTTTATGTGAAAATTTCTGTTACCACTTCTGCCATGTTAGATAATTTTTTTAAGGTAAAAAAAAAAAAAAAATTTGTGCAGAATTGATATTACAGGTCTGATATTAATGTATTCATATTACAAAATGTTTTTATAAACTTGTTTTTTTTGGTTTCAAAAAATATGGTTGTTTGGGGGTTAAAAAACTACTTTTAACCCATCGCCGCCAAGGGCTCTGGGGTTTAAACATGCATTTCACAGCGCGAGAATTTTTTGAGCGTGATTTGTTAATGAATATGGTGGGAGCCGTTCGCTATGGCCATTCGCTATCATGCGCTCCCATACAGCGCGGAACCTGTCAAATAGCGACTCCTCGCCCAATATTCAACATTACCGCACACCGACTGAGTCGCTGTCAACAACCGAACAACGGCCAAGCACAGCGACTACTAGCGGGCGCTGTGAAAATACTGCTACAGTCGCTCATCTGTCGCTACCTGGCGCTATTGATGAATCGGCCTCTAAGAGTCTCAGTGGGAGGTGTGTCATGATACACATAGCAGTAAAGTAGCTAGCTGCATGGTAAAGGCCACTGAAAACTATAAAACTGGGTTGTATAGTTCTATATAACCCAAATATTGAGCCCTAAACTCCTTTTGAGTCCACTTTGGATGTGGTAGCCTGAGATGCTATGCACCACACACATCCCTAGATGCCTCCTAAGTATTGGAAGATGTATTTATTGATACTTAAGTATCCATTTCCCATGGCATTAACTTGACAATCCCTTCTTTAAAGGGATTGCCTAGACTAAAAAATGGACCCCATTGCAGATCCAATGTGCAGGTTCAGCTCCTCCATTGAGCAGCAGCATCTGCATACTTACCAAGAGCAGGGATCCAGTGATTCCATCTCCCAGTGCTGGCAGTCACGCATAGCATCTTCTTTAGGACCTTGTTTATGCCTCCACATATCTACTCCATTCACTGCAATGTAATGGAAGAATCAAAGTGAATTTCAGGTCCTGGAATACCCCTCATCTACCTCACCTTGGGCCCAAGAGAACAGACACAGATAGGGGCTGACACCCCTATTTCGGGACCCAGACACAGTTTCTGTTAGAATAGATGTAGTGGTTAGGGGTTTTACATTTGTCTACCTTAGGGGGCTTACTTATTAAAGTGAGTTTAACCTCTCAGTCAGGTGTAAAGAATAAAAGATTAATTTTTTAGTACTTGATTTTGTCAAGCAGGAAAGTGGAGAGCTCTCTAAACTTTATGAAACCCTGGCCAACTGAGAGCTCTGAGGCTCTGACTTTAAAATGCTAAATATGCAGAATGTTTAAAGCCATTGATGTATGAAGCTCTTTGTTATTCTGCTGAATAAATTGCTACCACTTTGCAATTCCTATATACATTTCTCTGCTTGCTCTTTGATACTTACTGTTGCACTTTGAAAGAAACATACACATGTTAAGTGTTACTTGTCAAACTTGGCAGGGGAGCCGCCAGTGACCTAATGAAGCATCCAAAGTTACAAGCTATTGCAGCAAATTTATACTGTAATATTTTGATATTAGCACATTACTATGAAAATCAAGGCAAAAAGACAATAGCATTCCCCTGGCAGCACAGACCAGTTGGGGATAAAAGGAACCCGTTTTTAGTCATATAACTTGTACAGAGACAAAATATAACACATGAATACTTACCTTTTCACCTCCCACAGCTCCTCTGTCCTAGTTCAGTTGAATAAAACTTACCAGATCTATAAATCTAGTCCCACACCTTCCTCACTCACTGGCGAGTCCCATGCTATATGTCCACCCCCGCTCCATCAGTCACAGTAACTGGCCATGTCTGCTCTGTACTGCAATGGAGGGAGGTGTCAGGGCCTAGCACCCCCTCCCCATGTTGTACTGAATTGGGTGAGCATGGCAGGTCACTGTGACTAACATGAGGGGAAGGCGGTGGCTGTAAGACAAAGTGTCCCACTTAGCCTCAGAAGCTGAAGTTTTTCAGCTGGGCTATAGTGGATTAGCTGCTCTTAGCTGGAGAAAAGATGAGATTTCCTGGACCTGTGCCTGGACTGTCCCAAAATAATATGCTCACGTATGCACATTTTCTCTCCCTATCTATCTATTTAAATATAGTTTTCTTTTATTACACATCTTCTGCCATTGTATAAGCTACAATTATGTGCTTATGGAGCTCGTTTTGATTTTTGTTGTTCGAGAACAGCTATCTTTAACACAGCAGTAAAGGCTTTTCCAGGTTTACTGACATGAAAAAGACATCAAACATATCATTCTCTCCTATGCAGCTAGCTTCCACCCAGTTCTTTGAAAAATCCAACATGCTTTTATACTGCTTTTCACCCTCTACTTTTTCTGCTAAATTGAAAATACAATGCTCTGCCAATAAATGTCAATGAAAAGAGCCTTAGTGGACACAGTGGTTGTGCAAACCAGCCTGTAACACTCTCTGTTGAGCAGGAGTGCACATATGTGTTATTGGGCCCAATAACACACCAGTGCCCCTCACTCGCCCCTCTGTGTTATTGGGCTCCTCCGTCTCTACTGCTCATACTCTAGCTGGGTCTGTCAGAGCAGGGAGTGTGCTTAGGGCATGCCTAGGGATGGCCCAGGCTGCGAAAAGTGGAAGGGTCCACATATTTATGCTAGTTCTGAGATCAGGATCAAAAGGATCCAAGTTTGTTTTAGGCAGCTGGAGAATGGTACTGGGGGACTGGGGTTATTATGGGGCTGCTATATAATAAGATATCAAGATAAAATATCTGTGTTTGAGAAATTGGGAGGATGGTTTTGAGGATTTGAGTTGCAATGGTGTCTGCTGTATAATATGCTATTATAGATACAGTAACTGAGTAACTGAGAGGATGGTATTGGGGAGTCGGGTTGCTAAGAGATCGGCAGTATATTATAGTATCATAGAGACAGAGGCCTTAATTCACAAAGGGTAGTAAAAAATAAAATTCATGAGAAAAAGCCTGAGAATGTCACTGTTAGTGAATCGCCAGATAGGAAGACAATGAAAGTCAATGGCACTGTTTAGTACAGGTAAAAAGGGGTAAAAAGTTCAACACCTTTTTCAGGAGTAAAAAAGTATCATTGACTTTTATTGTTTTCCTATCTGGTGATTCACTAACAGTGAAATTCTCAGGCTTTTTTCTCATGAATTGAATTTTTTACTACCATGGAGAGTTTTTTTCAACTGTTAGTGAATCGAGGGCAGTATGTGTGTATGAGCAAGTGGGAGTGTCATATGTGTGTTTGAGAAAGTGGAAGGATAGTATTTGAGAGTTAGGTTGCTTAGGGGTCTGCAAGGTGATGTGGCATCGTAGATACAGTATGTGTCTTTGAGGTAGTTGGAGGATGGTATTAAGGAGTTGAAGTGCTTAGGGGCAGAGGAGTAGCTGGGGGGGCACATGACCTGGGTGCAGCAGGTCAGGGGCTGCCAAAGGGGGGCCTGAGCATAGGTTGGGGCACCATTTAGAATCTTTCCCCCAGGTGCCATAAAGCCTAGCTACGCCTCTGCTTAGCGGTCTGCAGGATGGCATGATGTCATGGATACAGTATGTGTCTCCTCTGAGAAATTGAGAGGATGGAATTGAGAAGTTGGGTTGCTTAGGGTTCCGAAGCCAAGATTTTTGCATGTTCATATAGTGTCACATATATGAGTTGTGTGTTTAAAGGGTCAGTTTAGCCAGACAGCCCATATTTTTCACCCCCCCCCACGCTCCCAGCAAAGATGGCGATGAGCAGTGTCACAATTGCATGGCGATCAGAGATGGATTGCGGGGCAGGTAAGTAGTTTTTATTTATGTAACCCCCCTGCACTGCTTCAGCACTACATGGAAGGCGTATCTTTAGTTGAACTTCAGAAGATAAGGTGAACACATCAGAGCCTTGTGGGTGTATTTAGACACGGACTCTTTGTTAATGCTTTCAATACATGCAGCTTAAGCGTCAGGCACCAGTTTTTCTAGATAAGTGTTCACTTTTACACTTTCTGGCAAGTTTTTTTCTGGAAAGCTCATGGATCAGCTCTGTGTCTTTAGCCTTGAAAAAGGTGTGGATCTCAGGGGTAAGGGGATTGATCTATTGTAGTTTAAAATCAAGTTTAATTTCAAGTAAGTTCTGGGTATACAGTATCTAGAGAGGTTAATAGGTAGGGCTCCTGAAAAATTCTGGAGATTTTATTTTAAATAATTTCTTGTGTTGAGCTGGAGAGGTTCTTATAAATATAATAATCATCTCTACACCTTAATGAATAACCTCACAGTCATACATTTTTGAGATATTCCATGATTGACCATGTATAGGTTGAACTAGTTATTTTGGGAATTAGGCACTTTGATCCAGTAGGCTGCTAGCAAACCCAGTTCCTAATCTTGTATGACTTTTTAAAGGTTGGAAATTTATGTTTTTTGTTACACCAAATTGCCATGACACAACTTATTTATTGATAGATTGTTAAAGGGCAGGAGACACTTTTTTTATGTTATCCTATTTGTCATATTTAGTCTCACTTCCTGTTTGATTATTGCTGACAGGAAGTTTATTTGTGGTAAAATCCACGAGAGTTCAAATCAACAGATCAAAAGGTGGTATCCAGCACAAAAAATATTCTTTTGCTTTATTTGGAGGATGTTGATATAATCTTATTCTATACATTGGATTGATACACACTGTCCTCGATTCTGGTGGCAATGTATATCAACTGACTGTTTAGAAGAGGAATCAGTGTCCTGCACATGTGCATTTGATTACTAAATTCTCTTTTTCTTTTGCATTTTGTGAAGGATGCAGAATGTAATCTTCCTGTTCTAAACAGTGAGATTATATGCATTGCCTCCAGGCCTGAGGACAGTGTACACAAATTCACTGTACAGTATAAGAACAAAACATTTATGGTGGACACTAACATTTCATTTTGTCAGTTACAAACATCTAACCCTTGTGAAAGCCATCACTTGATGATCTTCCCATGTGGTCACATCACGCCAAGGCATCATTCAAATAAATGTTTAAGGCTGGAATGTTTTATTATCAAATAACGTTATATGTTTTCTTTTATTTTTACTAATTGTGAGTGCCTGCATAATTCACTGTCTATCACAATGAAAGGCCAAATGCTTTGGGAGCAGGAGGCAGGCTGGTCATGGGGGCCATACTGCTTTTGGGGTTGGTTGGGCTGGGCACACACAACACTCCTCACTGTACAAGAATAAATCTGTTCTAACACCTCCTCCCCTCTCTGCCCCCCAAGTCTCCCCTCCACTCATACCTGACCACGCTGTACCCCCCAGCCAATACCCCCACACCATGTTATGTCACTGTGATGCTATAGCCTCAGCTACCTGGCTGTGGGAGGCCATACCCACCCCATACCTGTATTGCCTCCTAAAGCTTCAGTACTATTGCTTTAAGATAAATTCCTGACTATGATCTGCCCCTGAAAAGCTATAGCCTAGGCTAACAAACACACTTGGTGGCCATCTGGAAAGGATAATGGGGCAGGGCTCAACAGTTCATTGTCTGGTAGTGGGCTGGTCAGGGCTAGTAATAACCCTGGCTTTTTAGGAGCAATAGGCACGTAGGGCTGTCAGGGACTCCTGTGCCATCATTATATATGTTACACTACAATTTCATATTAAAGTAATACTCATACCACATGATATGAAGATACCTGGTGGCAACAGCTGCCAAAATAAAGCGTTCATCTTCAGATTTTTGAGCATTTACACTACATAGTCTCTGTTTCCTTCCTTTTTGGGAACTCAAATATCTGTAGACTGTATAATTGTAAGGGGCTTCAAGGAAATTGGTCATTGGTTATGTCTGTCAAACCCTCTGTCCAGCTTTGGTGACCTTTACCAGTATCAATAGCTGCTCTTTCTATCCCCTTGTCTGAGAAACTTCCTGCTAAACTAACGATTATGTGGCATAATGGTCAGCTTATGCATGTCTTTTTCTTGTAAAGTCCTTTTTCTGCACACAACACGGCACAAGATGCAAACACAATTGGCACTAAATCTATTTATTGATTTACACCAAAGTAGCAAAGACTCAAAAGGAGAAACTATGTGTGCTACTGCCATGATGAAGAATGAAATGGTGCAAGTAAAAAATATTTTTAACGTTAGTAAATCTACGAGTTAAAAAGAAAATGTTGTTGCTTTCACGAGAAAAGAGAGTAGCAGCAGTAAACGACAGACTGAGTTAGATCAATTATTAGTCGTATGTGCCTTGTGTGTTTTTGCGAGTACTTTTTCCTAGTGGACTCATCCATTGTGCCTTACTTAGAGGTCTTGTGTATGTTACAATCATTCAAGCTGTAAAGGAATATTCCCCCAGGAAGCAGCGTTTCTTCTCTAGAGAAATCAAGCTCTCATGGAGTGAAATTGGAGTGTGTTGATTCAGCAAGAAGTTACTATGCCTTTTGTGCTTTAGATCTTCCACAATCATTGAAAAGAGAGGTCAGTTATTGTGCAATTTGTTTTTTTGGGATACCTTGAACTGCGGATGTTTTATTGCACATCACACAGCTGTAGGTTGTTTTACTTTACAATAAAAATAACCAGTTTTTTACGAGGGAAGCTGTGGGAACATTTGGCTTGGCTGTTGTACATTAATGTTGCGGAATTAATCATGTGGGCTGTATAAAAACACATAAATGGAAAAAGAAGTATATCAGATCTGACAGTATTTGTTTTATTTTACATCATTTTCCACATAAAACATCAGTTTAATGTGCCTAAAACCTGTAATTTTTACTAATTTTGAAACTATTTCATATGATATTTAATGAATAGTAATGAAAATTTACTTTATTTGTGCTCATTTACTGTTCATCTTATTTGTTTTAAATGTTTTTAAAAAAGTTGTTATGTAGGGCTGTACAAAGATGCTGAACTTGAGCAGGTCTTGCTTTTTTCGAAGGTTTTTTCAAACCCCTATGGAAAAGAGTTGCACAGCACCCAAAAAAACAAGGAATAATAGGATTAATCATCACTCCTTGCAGTGGGTGGGGCTATGCTAATAATCTCTTTACGTCTCAGAGCCATCCAAGGCAGTCAGATGCTGCTGAGTGTGCAATGCCAAGTAATAGCTTTACATTTACACAGCAAAACACCATCCACTAGTGGAACATGTTTGGAGCTTTTGGCTTCATCGAAAGTCTGTAAAATTCCAGGGGTGGACAAGAAAGGTGGAGAGGTTAAGGAAGTAAGCAACTTAATTTATAAGCAGGGTCAGTCCCTATTGCCTAAAGGCAATCTGCTTGAGACAGTGGAGGGGGGGTAGATAGGAACTGACCAGAAATGGATAATGTGAGCTGGGGACAGGATTACAAGAAAAGGTGACAAGGACACTGACAACAGATCATCACAAATTCTGCTTGTATGAGTTGTGTGCAGCTCCGCATCAAAATGCACAGATGGAGAACTTATTGGAACTGGATGTTCAATAGTGGGCCTAACAGCAGAAATCAGCTATAACAAATTAACACCTGAACTAATACATTTTATTACATGTCGTATTACTATATAACGGATTGGTCCTGCCCTGCAGCTGCTTCCTCCCAAACTGATTTTCAGGAACAGCAAGGCTTAAGTCTAAAAATAGCAAACCCAAAAATTGCTGGTCCTCCATTGCCCGGTGAAAGAGGGGGGGATTCTGCACACTGCCTGTTATGTGGTGATTGGGGGGGGGGGGGATTCTGCACACTGCCTGTTATGTGGTGATTAGGGTGTTCTGCACACTGCCTGTTATGTGGTGATTGGGGTGATTGGGGTGTTCTGCACACTGCCTGTTATGTGGTGATTGGGGTGTTCTGCACACTGCCTGTTGTGAGGTGATGGGGGGAATCTGCACACTCCCTTTTATGAGGTGATCAGGGGCAGTCTGCATGCTGCCTGTTATGGGATTCTTGGGGGGTACTCTGCACGCTGCCTGTTATAGGGTGATTGGGATTCTATACACTGCTTATTATGGAATTATTGGGGGGCTTCTGCACACTGGCTGTTGTGGGCTGATTGCTGGGAAGGTCGCTCACTGCCTGTTATGGTGTGATTGGGAGGGGTTCTGCCTTTTATCAGATTCTTGGGGGGGGGGGGGGATTCTGCCATACTTCCTACTATTGGGTTCTAGGAGGAGGGTATTTTAGCACACTATTTGGTTCAGAATATTTTTTTCCTTATTTTCCTCCTCTAAATCCTGCGTCTTATAGTGTGGAAAATATTATAATAATAGTTGTTGTCTAGGAATGTCGCGCTTTTAACGTTTTTTCTTTGCTTCTTTGTTAGCAGTGAGGCATTTGCTTGCTGTTAAACACAACTTAATTATATTATTTTTATTTGCTCCCACAGCCAGTAAAATATGTGTGATCCTTTCTCTCTCTCTCACACTCTCTCTCTCTCTCTCTGTATATATATATATATATATATATATATATATATATACATATATATAAAATACAGAAGCAATAAAAATAAATCCCAAATAAATCTGTGCTCTCCAGATGTTACAATGTTACATTACATGGGAAGGCAATGGTTGAGGAGCAGAAAGGTTGGCTAGCAGTACATGTCTTTACAAGAAATTCTGCTAAACAAAGTAGTATTGTAACTATGCAAAAAACATTTTTTTGGTGTATTTCTGTGTGGAAAGCACACATCACCTGGAGCGATGCAGTAGAAACATCTCTCTTAACTTATGCAGACATTGGCCATTAGAGTTATTAGTTATCTGAACCATATTGGTCTCCTTGGTAAAGGAAACCTATAGAGCTTTGGTTATTCTATGGAGACTCGTTTTCCTTCTCACTGACACTGACAGAAGATCAAGGCGATTGTAGTTTATTTAATTGTTCTAAGAAAGCCTTCAAAATTAATTCTGCTTGGGTTTCCCTCACTGACCATTAATCACTGTTTATGTAATCTCCATGACATTTTGATGACTATAGAGTAGAACCTTAGTGCAGGTAAATCGTTATGGTTACTCTGACTTTTTCAATGCGAAGCTTGCTGAGGTGGATACATGTAATCTTTACAAGCTGGAAAAATGCCAGAACTTCCTACATTTGGGGGTACAGCCCCCCTATGGAACCCATCTCTTTCTCTTCCTGAGCCAAAATTTATTTTCCTTATTTCAGCTGTAATGTGTAGGTGCTGTATATATAGACCCAGTATGTTTTACATACTAATCCTAAATTATGATGATATTGAAATGCCATTTGATTTCTGAACTTGGTGACCTCAAACAAGTGTCCTTCTCAGTCTCGGAAAGTTTAGAAAAAAGAGAAAGCAGCTAGTAACAGCTGTTCCCTTCCTCAGGGCTATGCCCCCTGTGTGAAACCCCCCAGCCCAGAATAACTCACCTTCCCCAGTCCAATCCAATCAGATCCTTTTGCCAAACATATTTAATGGTCGGCAAACATCTCTTTTTATGGCAATCAGGAGTGCGGGCAGCCACATCGATTTGGGAAACCCCAGAGATGGGCCAGCGGCTTTGAGATTAGATTTAAATTTTAGATTCCAGGGTGCCTTGGGCTTTGTTCTGCTTTAAAAGAAGTCCCTTACCAGTTCATTAAAGGGTCATCATTCATAACCGCTTGGTTTTGGCCTGCTTTACTGGGGCATCCTGTTTGGAGATGCCCCTGTTTGTGAAACTCCTGGGAAAGATGAGTATTCTTACCTCTCTGGTGATCCCGCAATGCATGCGCAGGCTCTCCTCTAATCAGAATAGATTGCCAGGGTCCTCCCAGCATGTGCTTCCCTCCAGCCAAGGGAAGCCAGCATGGGAAACCCAAATTGGGATGTCCCAGAGACAGGGAATCACCAGGCCCTGGATTCTTTTAGACAATAGGACTTAAGCGTTTTGCTTTAAAATGAACCAAAACACAGGATTATGTAGTTTCCCATTTTTTGTCCCCTTTTCTCAGGGCATCCCGGTTTGGGATCTCCCACTGTGTGAAACTCTCTGGTTTCCCGGGTCTCCTTACAGCTTCGCCAACCCCATGACAGATGCATGGGCTCTATAATGTTGAATGAAAACGCAGGTGGGTGGCCAAAATCCCTTTGGTTGCTAGGTCTGGTTAAATATCCACCTCTGGGGTATCCACATTTGGGATGCCCTGCTGTGTGAAACCCCACTAGTAAGATCTAATCGGCATTGTCACCAAGGGGGACAGCAGAGCTTTGTTTTCATGGTCTCTCCGGTTCTGTACATCGATTCAAGCAGTGTAATTAAGAGGGGAACACTAAACCCAACATACCTAATAAAGTGAACTCAGCAATATGTGTCCCTCTATTGTGAGGGCTACAGCGACTTTCCCCACACCCATGCAAAACACAAGCCCTAATGATACTATATCAACATTGCCACATTTCTGACTTTTCTTTGGTTATAATTATGTATTTTTTTCTTTATATTCACCGGCAGCTATCACAAAACCAAATTAGCAAGTCCTGCTATCTATTTACTTGAACTTGGCGTTGGGAAATCCAGGATGGAAAAAACTGGTGTAAAGAAATCCCGCAAAGCTTATACTCAGGGAAGGCTTCCTCAGCCTGTTCTCCAAACTATCTTGGTAGAACAAGCGATGCTGGTTGGGTGACAGGGTAGAAGAGCCTGCAAAAATGAGAACTATGTTGCTTACAGATGTTCTAACAGTAATTAAAACACTTCTTTAGATCTTTAAACTGGCCCAACGGCCTGGCACAGTTGGAAAAGAAAGGTAGCGGCCATTTTTAGATGCTGCTGCCTGGATTCAACTGACATAACTGACAATACACAGTAACAGGAAGCCCAGCAGCACTTCCTGTTTGCAGGTGCCTGCAAATGCATGAGCCGCCATTATGTTTTTTAAATTTACAGCAGGATTTGGAAAAAGGTAAATGAATTTTTATGCACAGCAATCTAAATTGCCCTGGGGAGGGGGAATATGAGCATATGAGTGTTGGTCTGGTTTAAGTCATTTTTGACTGTTGGTCCACTTTAAACTGTCTGTTAGAGCAGTGGTCCTCAACCCTGTCCTCAAGGCCCACCAACATGTCATGTTTTTTGGATCTCCAAATAGCCAGCTCTATTGCTCTGCAGCTGCACTAATTACTCCACCTGTGCATCCTTGTGGAGATCTGCAAAACCTGGCCTGTTGGTGGGCCTTGAGGACAGGGTTGGGGACCACTGTGTTAGAGGGTGGACACACGGCTTAGGGAGCAGGCCTGATAAAGAGCCGCTGGATCAGAGAGAAGGTGAGTTTACTGGGAGTCTTGGTGGGTTTTACAGAGCGGGACATCTCGAATCTAGATGCCCCTGGGGGAGCAAGTACGCCTTCCCTGGAGTCTCATAGGGTTTTGGTCCACTTTAAGGATTCTAGACTCTATAAGCTATTTTATATTGCCTACATTTCAATAAAAACTTGGTCATAGGGTATTTAAGCAGCTTTTAAAACTCATCTATAGAGTGGAAATGGGACGATTAGCTCTTTAGCAGTACACAAATCTTAAAGTGGAAGTCCAGGGATCCCCAGAGCCCCAGGTGCTCGGCAGACCTATCTTGGAGAATGCACAGAATGGCAGGTCTGTCAACCAATCCCACGCAACAATGTGACTCTACTGGTCATTCACTCAAGTCCAACTGTCACTCAGATCTATGAAATCGGGGAACCAGGGCAGGATTGCTGTAATTCGGTGAGTTGTTTTATTATTGGGCTTAGCACGGGCGGGGGCATGGCTGCTGTAGGGTTACAAAAGCTTGGCGTTCCTCTTTAAGGGAGCCACAGCACTGAACCATATTAGCTAACAACCAGTGCTATAATCTGTCTCTAAAATCTGGTTAAAAACAGAAGCCTGGGATGGCACACAAGCTGCACCACCAAACGGGCGGCTCTGTGTAGCAGTACAACCAAGCATGCCAAACCCCACTATTTATTCATACTACTTTGTGAATACACTTAGAAAAAGCGGGGGTTGCTCATGGGAATCACCTACTTTGTCTGATTATATCAGCCCATTGCCTGGACATTTACTTGTCAGTCTGGGCAATTTAAGGAGCAAGACAAGCATCCCTTTCCATTATAAAGTGACCTGGCAAATAACAGAGGAAGCCATTGTTTGCTGACACTGCAGTTTCTGTCATTAGTAGTAACAAAGGTCACATCTTTTAGAGTTTTACATCTTTTTTCACTATTACTTAGGCTTTTAACTACTTTTAGACTGCTGGACTGATACTGTATATGCTCAGGAAGCTGCAGTAGTGTTGTTAGGGGTTAACCAAAGGGATGTAAGTCATTGTCAATGTCTTGATATGTTCTCACACTAATTCCTGCAAATTGAAATCAGCGAATAAGGAATGCCAGGTATTTCTTCTACATAATGCACTTTTGTCTAAGTGTCCAACATGCTGAGATATCCACACAAAGCTTTTTTGGTTGGACCAAATGTTTGCGACTTTCCCATAAGCTTGGGGTCAGCAGCAGGGAGATGGCTGAAGCTATTTTTTTTTTCTATCTGAAAAGGGTCAACGTTTTAAAGTAGGCAATGGAAATCGTTTTCTTTAGAAAATGTTCAGTTCTGGTATAAACCACTGGGATGCGTCTCTAGACTCATTAATGGTATTGCTGCAAGCTCATTCCTGATAATGGAAATAAATATGTCAAAGTTCTAAATGGCAAATAAGATAACTATTGATCAAATAAAAATGCAAAGTAGCATAAAACCAAATAAATCCCAAATGTAATAAAGGTTTTACACAGCCAATACAATGAAATGTAATAAATAATAGTGCCACTTGGATGTAGGCAAAGCTATGGAGACAGCACATAACCGAACCAAAATAGTTGTATGAGAGGTATTAACAAAGTACATTTTTACTATAAAACATGTGTGACAATTTATTCTTTAAAGTGGACCAAAACCCAGGACCCAGGTTGCCCAATCTGGCTTACCCCGGTCCTACGGTGCATGCACAGCACCTCGTCCAATCAGCGTGCTCGGATCCACTCCTGCCCCTTCATCTAAGAGCTCGTCTAAGGCAAGAAGATCTGAGCATACTGGCAGCTGCATCCGCTGCTACATTCCCCCCTCTTACAGGGAGCATGCTCGTACCGGCCATTCACAAATGCTTGGTGCAGGCTCATGCACCTGCTAAGGGAATAGCGGGGATTTGACAGCTGCTTATGTATGTGGCTTTGGACCAGGAATGAAGGTGAGTTTCCGGGGCAACCTGGGGGGTTTAACACAGCGGGGCATCCTGATTCTGTATGCCCCGGGGGAGGGAGTCTAGTGGGGCGTGGATTTTGGTCTACTTTACCTTGTGGACTTTCAAGCAACACATGGGGGGCGGGTCATGCTAATTATTTGATGAATCCAGTGTGACTTACATTGTGCATTGCAACCTATACCCTGTAGCTTTTTAGCATTTAGACACAAATAAGTGCCCAAAAATATTTGTCCTACCCTTTTTCCCCCCAAAATGACCTATACCTGTGATGGTACATTTTTACAGGTTAGGTACATCATTTTTCCTATGATTTAAGAATATTTATTAAGTTTGGAAACAATGGCACCCTATGGGCAGAAAATGTTTGTGAATTCTTTAGCAGAGACTATAGGGTGCTGCTATTTCCAAATGTAAAAAAAAATATCTATACCTTATTGAAAATATGAAGTGCCTCACCTGTAAATATGCCCCATTGCAGGTACAGGTGATTTTTTGGGGAAAAAGTAGGACAAACATTTTCTTTTGCTTTTTTTGTGTGTTACCGCTAAAATGCTCACCGATATTCAAGTTTCGCACACTGCAAGTCACTCCAGCTTCACCCAAAAAGTATCATGACCTTCATGGCCTTCATCCAACTAAAACCATATAGTTAGGGTCTGATTTGCATATGTATCACGTATTTACCATTCTGTTGGACTCCTACCTCACTTACCTGCTTTGCACTAGGCACCCAATATCCCACCAGGAGTCCAGAAAATGGAGGAAATGTAGAGGGGAGCCACTGCTACTGCAGTGATTGGGTGACTAATGAGTTATACATGTGTGTGCTCTCTGTGCTGCAGCTGCTACATTGCTCTACTTTCATTCCACTATGGGAATATGCACCCAGCATTGAGTACGGTAGGTAAGTTATTTTTTTTAACCTAGCAAATCCGGCTTAGCAGGGAAGAGGAATGGGAACGTCAGTTTTAGACTTTAGGTTCCTTTTAAATAATTATCAACTTTTCAGGTGTCATGTGGGTCTAATTTGGGGCACAATAAATAACGCTCCATTCCCTATGGCCCTGATCCAATTGAAAATGTTATTTTATTTGCACAATTGTTGGAGTTATAAGTGCATGTTTTTTTGTTTTAATTCTTAAACTTCAGTTGATTCATTAAAGTAATGAAAGTGCCTTTTTGTGCATTTTGTGCTATGATTCAATTGCCTTAATTCAGCAAAAAGTTTTATTCCATTACACTTTTTGCATTGAAATTGCTGTTCATTAATACAAAAAGGTGCCAAAGTTAGCCAATTAAAAACCAAATTAAAAACCAAAAAATGCACCTGAAACATTTTCATGTGCAAAATTAACTTTTTGACTCTTGTTTTACACGTCACATTTAATTTTCTGCTCTAGACGCAGGAAAAAATGATATTCCGCCTGCTTTTTTTTATTGAAAAAGTTGAGTTGTTATAAAAAAAGTTTGTATTTTACTTGTTTAAAAAACGGCACCCTTGAAAAAGCACCAGGCCAATGCCGAGTGGCAGTGGGCATTTCCAGATCCCCAGTCCCCAGAAGTTAATCAGCCAAGAGTATCAGTAAACCATCTGCCCACATGGTGGGAAAGTATGCTTTATCAGTACCAGTTACTTATAATACCAGTATCCTTTTCTGTGAAAAAAACTGAAAAGACAACTCTATCCCCTCGATTCAAAATGCAAAAGTTAATTGATATCGGATCTGGAATCGGAAGTTTGGGTGGGTGTTAGTCATTTTTTCCTGTTTTTTTGGCCATTTCCGACTCGCACGAGCCTTCGTCCGATTTCGTATATGCTCTTACGATCATCGGAAGTTCGTTCCTAAATTGTAGGATCAAAACCTAAATTGTAGGATCAAAACCTAAATTGTAGGATCAAAACCTAAAACTTAGGATAATCGGATGTGTTTCCGTGTGATTCAGAGAGCTGTTTTCCAACCTCTAAATACGTTTTAAAAGAAAGCCACAGCCGACACCTTTTAGCAGTCGGATTGCTGTTCTTGAACAGGTTTTTTGGCTATGTGGAGGAGTCTGCCCGTCTTGAGCTCCAATGAACTGCATGTATCAGTATGGCCGAGGCCATAAATTGTATGGCAATGCATACCTGATTCATGTATGCCTTATACAAGCATTTTAATGTGGACCTTAATTAGTCCTTTGCATGTAAACCTTTATTTTGCAACACATCCATATATTTGCGTTATTTAAATAAACTTATGTCCTTTGTTATTTATTTTGGAATTGATGTACTAGAATCATATTTTTAATTTGAATTTATTGGTGTAGTTGTTTACCTTTGCTTTGTTTAATTATTTAAGCACATCTTTGGTCAGATGCATCACACTTACTGAGGAGAGGAGAGCGGGATAAAGTGCAGGATGTGGGTTACTGCTGTATTTTGCACAGACACAGCAGAGCTGGGGGCACGGAAAGGTCAGAAATCAAAGAATGCAGAGCAACACAGTCACAAGGCCCTTTCTGTTTGCAGGCTGCCCGATAATACCTGAGCCGCCATCTTGGCTGTTTCTAGGCTCATAACATGCAGAAGTTGCTGGGTGTTTTTTAATTTTTGAGAGCAATCTGTATGTAGAGGGTGTGGGTAACCACACAAAAAATTAAAAGTTGTACCATTTGAAGCCAAAATTTTAAAATTAAATCCACAAGTAAAAAATGCAAGTTAACTAAAAATTAAACAAAGTAAGATTTACTTATGCAAATACATTCATTAATGGTTGGTTACTACAAAATGAATGAAAGAAAAAAAAAAACCCAAATATTTAGAATGCACTTTAATGAAGTAAGTTTGTAGTGCGCAGGCGCAAGATCAGAAGGATTTACGTCCAGACAAAAAAGGAAAAAGGGCAAAACCAAAACCAATGTGGCAACCTGAGAAATGAAACGGAAAATTCAGGATGGAAACTGACATAGGTCTGATTCGCTAACTGCCATACGAACGGACGGACATTTTAGGATAGAAACGGATTAGCTTATAGAATCACTCGCAAGTTCATACGAGCGCATGAGCGTTCGGGAAAAATAGGATGATCGGCACCAAAATCAAAGCTGTAACATGTTTCTTTGAATCGACCCCTATGACTATAATAAAGTAAATCATAAAATATATATTAAAAAAATCAAGGTCTGCCATCTTCATGCTTGATCTCAAGGCCTTCTCCTAGCCTCCATGTTACTAGATGTTTTACCAGGATCTTATTGGCCTGATCTTGGTAACCTTTATGTTTGCTTGAATATCTGGCATTTCTGGCATTTCTTGCCATGACAAGCACAGAGTTAGTGCAGTATGAAGTCTATGCTTTCAGTGCCACAAGGAGGGGTATTTATACCCAGGATGAGGCGTTTCACCTGGTGCCCCTTAGTGTCTCAAAGATTCCTTGATGTCAATGGAATACAACGATGAGGGATAAATATCTGCACATCACTACATCAGTGGAATGGTGGGTGGTGCCATCACAATTTCAGTACACTCTTTTTTCTTTTTCTAGTTGCTTTACTTTATCATTCTGTTTGGCAAGGGAGTCTAGAACTTGGCAAATCCAAATTTTACGCATTGATTTTAAAGGTGGTGATAAATTTAATAGAAATGATTAATTTCATTGCCTGAAGGTGTCTTTGTTTTTACTGCGAGTTATGATACAATTAGAATGCTTCTTACATGCTTCAGTAGCAGCAGAGACATCTGCACAACAAAATGAGTAGTTGTTAATAGAAAAATAAGTTGATCTTTGCCTTTCTTGGCCATTGTTTGGCCACATTTCATGCCCGTAGGGTTCACACAGATGCTGACAGGAATTCTGTGCTACGGAAATGTCTTTGCTACTGTTTTGGCATTTCTTCCCCACTTCATCTTATGATAGGTCTTTAGTCCAGATTCCTTTTTTTAAATTAATCCTGTTGGTTGTAAACTTTGTCTGATTGCAATTTCATCGTAGATGTGTTTGTAGCAGCCAACAAGAGCCAATAACAGTGAAATCGCTGACTGCTAAACGATGTACTTGTTGGACTGAAGACCAGTCACTTAAATGGGCTGGGTAAGGGGTACCAAGACTGTAACAAGTAGTATCTGAAGCAAAGCTATGTTCAAAGGAAATATGTTGTAATTATATTGAAAACTTGGAGTTTAAGCAGTACCAACACTCATTTTACAAGAAATGGGTGTTGGTCTACTCGGGGGGATCTGACTGCCAGCCCCCTTCAATCAACCCATACATTTTACCTGTCACTGTGCTCCCCCAGCCATGTGATTGGCCAGTTCTCAGACTGTAGCTGGCAAAAAAGAAGTCTGAGAACAGGACATGTGATTGCTGGCTATCATGTGGCTGCAATTCACCAAGAAGAGCAGGGAATGGTAAGGTTTAGGGGGTTCCCCAACTATTGGCATGTCCCCGAGAGCTGGCCAACACCCATTTGTTGTAAAATGGGTGTTGGTCTGGTTTAAGCATGCACTAGATAGCCAAAGTCTTCAAGCTTCAGGCATGCAGTATTTTGCATCTTTGGGCCACATGAATCTTGGGGAAATCTGTGAGTGGTACTAGAGAAATAGGCCTATTCCTGGACTTCCCCTTTAAGTCTTTTTTTAGAATTCCAATGGCTACTAGCTTGGATGTGTGGTCCCACGAGGGGGCACACTAAACCCCCATGCCAGGAGGTGAAATGGTCCATGCACAGATGTTAGGAGAGATACCCGGAGGCACATGACACAAGGCACATGTCACTCACAGAAGATCTGGTTTCCTCTTCAGACCACCAAACCTAAAGACATCTTCTATAATACCAGTGCCCAAGAACTCCTCACCCAAGAACCTAAATGATTATAGGCTTGCAGCTTCAACATCCATTGTCTTGAAGATATTTGAGAAGCTGGTCTCCTAATATCTGTAGAAGACAATATCTTATACACTAAGATGAGGACACAGGTATTATAGTCCTACGGGTTGTGCTGCAGCATTGGAGAAAGGTGAACTCTCCATGCCAGGATACTCTTTGTGGAATATATTTGCATCAGAATCACCATGATGGTGCTTAGTGCTGAACTGAATTCCACAAAGAGGATCCTGGCATAGAGAATCTACAGCACAACCTGTAGGACTATATTTCCTGTGTCCTCACATGATCTGTGTATAATACATGATCTTATACAGATTTAAAGACACCAACTTCTCAAATCTATTCAAGACAATGGACATTAAAGCTGCAGATCTGTCGTCATTTCGGTTCTTGGGTGAGGTGTTCTTCTGGTGTGACATGTTACTGAACTAGTTCATTAGAAATGACCACTTGCATCATGTGTCTCCTGACCATCCACTTCAAATCTACACTAAAATCTACAGATGTAGCATTGGCATGCGATTGCCATTGCTCGCAAGAGCACTTTGTCAACATGATATTTTATCAACATGAATCTGTATTCAGGTTCTCTGCTTGTCGTGGGTTGGCATTGGAAGACAAGGTGGATCTCTTAAAATGGCTAAAACAGTTTACCTGAAAAGAAAATAGCATCTATTGTACTGGACTAGGTCCTCTTAGCCACTGTATTGCTAAATCAAACCTAAATATCCTACATGCTATAAGTGACAGAAAATCATGCCCCCATTGATACATTCTGGGTCCACATATTTAGCCAACACCGTATTTGTTGGATTGAGGTGAGCTACATTCTCTTGCTTTGGATTAAAAGCAGTATTGCAGCTGCCCTGTGGCCTTTGTTGTTCATCTCCTAGGTGTCCTTATTAGGGGTTTCATTGAAAACCACTTGTTCTCAGCACCTCCTTTTCCACTTTTCTTATTAGGCTTGTTGGCTTTTTAGCAATTTCTGCTCATTCATTCTCTATTCTTTGGGAGAAATTTCTGATGGCACTAAAAAATTTCCAACATGAATTACAATATTACGTTTTGTAGAAATATCATAAATTATGGAATTCTTGCATTTGTTGCCTTTTTACCTTTTTTGACTTTTTTAGAAGAAAGGCAACAAGGGAGTGAAGTATTTATGAATTTGTTTCAGCATACGCTAATGCCAAGATACTGCGTTATTGAAATGATATTTCCATTATGTTCTTATGAATATGTTGTCCACCTTAAACGTGCTGATGCAGCTTTTGTGTCAACAAATCGTTTTATGCACCTTTTTAAAGAGCATACGTCTAGACAAATTTATGCCTCACACAAAGGTTAATCCTGAACATTATTGTAACTTATTTTTGCTTAATACTGGCATGACACCTTTGTTTTCTGGCGCACTAATATTGTTTTGTGCGGTAATGTGCAGCCTCACACATTTCAGTGCTTGTGGGAGGTCTAGAAACGTGTAAAGCTTAGTCTGAGGATTCTAAGGAATGCTCTGGAACCTTATTTTACCACATCACTTACATGCTTGATTTATATTTGGCTTGAAAAGGAATCTTTGACTGGTCATAGAGAGTAAGATACTGTATGAACCAGGTTTTGTTTAGTGATGAGTGGACACATGGATGTTCGATGTGTAGGGATGGCACATGCATTGCCTGGGGGCATTGGAGGACCAGACCCCCAATATCAGCCTCTTGGCAGATGGCCCTGAAGTGGAAATCGTGCTGCCCATGGATTAAGTTCCAAGGGGGGAGAGAATCCGGTGGACCTTCTTGGCCTCATAGTGCTACTCTGGGAGTGTGCGTGGGTAGGAATCCAGGGGTTCCATAATCAATCATAGATTAAGTTTCATGGGGCGGGAATCTGGGGGGCCTTCTCGGCCTCAGGGTGCTACCCTCGGGGTGCTGGTGGGTATGATCCCAAGGGTGCCATAACCTCAGTCGCTAGGTAAAGTGAGGGCAGAGTCAGGCATCATGGTGACCCAAGATCCATCCTGACAGACAGAGAGGGGATGGAGCCACTTCTCGAGTTGGGCAGTGTAGGGGAGAGACATGGATTGAGTGGGGGAAATGGGGGGGGGTTGTGTGATGCAGTTAGAGCTAAAGGTTGGGGGAATGAGGATGAGGGGAAGAAAGGAGGACACTGCAGTTTAAAACAGCAGACAAAATTACTACCAGCCACCTGGAGTCTAAAAGACTTTGGGGGATGATCAATTAACCGTGAGGCATGCTGGTTTGGAATGTCCCACTGTATGAGCCCCCCAGATCCCCCCACAATCACTCAGATTTTCCAGCCATTCAGATAAGCTGACTCCATTCAGGCGTTTTATCTCATTGTGATCAAGATGATCATTTGTATATTCATATAAATTTTAATATTACATAAAATATTTAAAAACTGGGAATCAACGTGCTTCATGGATATGTGATAAAATAAAATACTAGAGAGTAGTGTTCCTTTAAATTCAGGATAGCAGTTTTGACTGTATAGTGATATTGTAATTAAATGTTATTTATTAAATATATTTATTATTTGCTTTTTGAAATAATTGTAGCCTCCTAAACATCCTAAAGTGAATCAACCCCACATTAACATAGAGTGGCCTTCAAAGGCAGTGCAAACCCCACACCAGGGCACCCATATTACAGATTTATTTGAACTTGTCTGCTTGCCCTCCAGGAAATAAGAGAAAAGCAGGCAGTTTTACTCACTCACCCAATGCCCCTGTTGCCCTCCCATCTTATACTTGAACGCAGCTGCTCCTGAAAGTAGAAACAAGGCAGAGAGTAGTGGCACACCCCTTGAATTCCTTTGCTGTAGACCACCAATAATAGGGCTCTTCTGGTTGTTTATGGCTCCACCTCAGTTTGTCAGCAAGCTTGAGCACAGCATTGTGCCTTTCACCCCGTTTCAATCACCACCTCGCCTAATTAGTGTTTACATCACCTATGGATACCTGTGTGCTTGTGACTAGGTGTCACAAACACAGCTTTGGAACAAGACAAAAGTGTAGATATAACTGCCGGTGAGTAACAGCTGATTCTAACCAATGTATAAGGACCTTGGTAACAGTTTATAAATGCATATCATAATATATTATTGGCGTATTTTAGTCTATTATTTGCTATATGTAAATAAATGTGGTTTGGTGTATACATTTATTTCAATGAGGTTGATTCATAGTCTGGTGAGAAAACTCACTTCTTTTTCAGGAGAGAAAATTGCCATTCACTTTTAGTAAAAGTGAATAGCGGTTTTCTCTCCTAAAAAAGAAGTAAATTTTCTCACCAGGCTCTGATTTGGTGTCACTGACAGTATATAAATCTATGCATATGTGGAAGTGTGCACATGGTAATGAGAATGCCTGTGTCTAAAGCACAATATCTTGGGTTTTTACAGACCATGACCCTTATCTTGATTATTATGCAGAATCACAGATCCAAGGGCCGCACCCATTTTCGTCAAAAGAGAAATCATACGGTGAAACTGTAAGCCTTGATATCTTGGCCATTTCTTCTTGAATTTAAAAAACGGAAAAGAGTTTAGGACAGTGCCAAATGTAGCCTGACACAGTGGGCTAACAATTGCCTTTATATAAAGGAAGTTGTTTGGCCAGCTCAAACCTTCTTTTAGGCTCAGATAACTGAGACTAGGACAGGCTTGCAAAGCCTCAGTGAATAGATATAAACTGTCCAGCTCTCTAGGTATATCTAAAACATACCATTTATTGAATCCATTAAAAGTTCACGGGTTCCATAAAATAATCCATAACTCACATGTTTTGACTATATCATATATGAATAAGGGGGCAACATCTTAGCTGCCTGAAACGCGCCAGACAAGTCAAATCATGTGAGTTTTGGATTATCTTATGGAACATGTGAACTTTTAATGGCTTCAATAAATGTTATGTTTTAGATATACATGAGTGCTGGACAGTTTATATCTATTAACAATTGCCTTTGCCTGCTGTAACCCTTTAGTAGGAGGGTCACTATAGGATATGGGTCCTTTCTGTCGTGGTAACTAACTAGGATTTTATGGACTGAAAAAATATATTCGGTTTGTACAGCCAAAACATAAAATGCTATACTTACTTGATCCCGCTGAGTCCTGTCGACTGAATGGTTCCTGTTCTCCCGCTCAGCTAAAAGCATGTATCACTGATAGACAGACTAGTGGTGGACACTGCTGCTCCTTTTCAACAAAAGAGCCTGCTCACGCATGACTACAAATAGGGGTGCACACAGAAGTCATTAGGACAGGTTGCTAACAGTATTGAAGCTCATAGTTCAAGACCAGGGGGCTTCAAATTGCAGGACTGGTCAAGTCTGCAAGTGGTCCATTAGAGTCCTTGCTAATTCACATATGCATAGTGGTCAGATTAGACCTTTATTCTTACTATAGCAAAACCAGGAGATTGTTAAAATGAGCAGACAAAACAAAAGTGCCCTTACGATCCAGTGCTTTAACTGTTTTTTTTTGTTTTACATGGAGTCATTCAGCCAATAGCAACTCCACTTCTTGGCCATGTGAGGCCTCTTTTGCCAATGATGATGATCTAACCAATAATGATGCCACATGACCCCATAGTTTTAGTGATGGGCAGTTGTCACCCTGTGTAAGATTTCAAGATTTCAGTATGGTGCCCCCTGGAGGTACACACACAATGGAGAGCGGGTAATGGAGGAAACATGGAAAAGGGGGAGGGAGATAGCAGCCCGTTGCATGTTGGCTCTACTGCCCTTGCGGTATGTACCCCCCACAAATCCTTACCTAGCCATGTCACCTCCAAGCGCCATCGGGCACTCCACCCCCCCCTCTGGCACCACACGCCTGTTCCTCTAGCGTCGCACCGTTGCTCCGCTCCTCAGTGTCCGTGGCTTCAATGTCGCCTCTCCACGTGTCCACGGGGGTGAGGGGTTAGGGTGTTGCGGTGTTGCTAGTTATGATGGGAGCCATCATGGCTATGTATGCCCCTGCTGGTACCTAAATATTAGTATTTACTACAACCGAAGCTGCATTGCAATTGTTGGACACAGGTCCCCCTGGATGGAGGAGCATACAGAAAAAGCAGTCAGGTGAGTTATTTAACAACTAGCCAAGCGAATATCCTAGCTGAAGAAAGCAATCTTTAGGCAAGTAATATTCTTCATCTGCTAAAGAAAGACTGTTTGTGCCTGGGGCTGGGGTTATAAACTGAGTTTATAACTACAATTCTTTTGTAATTGCCCTTACATTACATGTGTCCCTTCTAGAAATAAAAGTATTTAAAAGTCCTGCAGATTTAAGTGTTGATCCTTGAGGATGTCTCAGTACAGTATATCTAATGCTGGAGATAATGGCAGAGTTATAACAGTGCAAGTTTATACAGTCACACAGGAAATGATGGGAAGCAGACTATAGATTTTGAAATAACAGGAAGAAATGGCTGTCTGGCGTGTAGACAAAGCTATGAAACAGCTTGGGGTCCAACAAGGGTCATAAATACACAGTCCATTTTCTATCATTTTCACAGCCAAAATCTCGACTTTGCACAAAACACAAAGGAGTAATTATAAACTCCAGTACAGCAAAGAAGAAGAGAAATTATCAAAGATGTTCCTTGCGATAATCCTCCAGACTCTATTAAACAGCCAGTGTCTGCTACGTGTCGCCTTATTAAAGACACAACCTAGTGAAAAAGGAATTTATTTGCAGGGGTTTACATATTAAAGAAGAATATTCTGTCCAGCATGGACTGTAAGTATGGTCTTTGATTAAAGAGTCAGGTTAATATATTATAGCAGGATGACTCTAATGAGGTCTTGCTGGAGACTGGCCTAAAGGCCTGGGTAGGGTTATATTTTTGTTTGCACAGCAATCTAAATGGTAAATTTAGACTTTTCTTTGCTTGCCACAAATATCCATTTTTTTTTGTTATAATAGATCAGGGCCCCAGAGTTGCCAAGATTAAACTGCAGCTATAGGCTCTCCTATTCACCTACCCAGTTGCCATGGGCAGACTAGCATTAGGGTGCACAGAGAGAATTCCAAGTGGGAGGCACGGCTTTTGGTTATTCAACAGAAAAAGGCTACATGGGCCAAAAACAGTTTAAATGCTAAAACTCATATTTATTTCAAACATTTAAAAAAACGTATAAAGAAAAACTGCCAAAAAGTGCTCTATATTATTACTGGTGTTACATTCTAATTACAAACATTTTAATTTTTTTTCAAAAAGTATAAAAACTGTAAGCTTGCTGATAAAAAACACCCTTTAATAATAACAGCGTCCCCACTCCACGCACCCATGTCAGCCGCACATTGCATTCACACTGCCAACATATTATTGAAAAAGTCCGAAGATATCCCACCCAGGATTTAAGATCACAGCTTTATGGGCACCTGAAGCTTGAAATGATGAGTAAAGTGCACCAGTCCCCATAACTCCCTGTAGTTGCTTGAATAGTGTTCACCTTGACACTTAAATTATAGCTTGAAATAGTTGCATCATAAGGTGCACGGAAGGGCCCCACCGTTAGTATTAAAGGGAGTTTTTATTTGCAAGCTTGCAATTTTTATGTTTTTTGAAGAATCTCTTTGTCATTTTAAATGTTTGTAATTAGATGTGACCACTTTATCTGGTAAAACTGGTAGTAATGCACTTTTTTCCAGTTTTCAGTGTAGGTTTTTGAACATGTTTGAAAGAAATATTGTGAGTTTTAGCATTTGAACTATTTGTGGCCCATGTAACCTTTTTTTCTGTTCAATAAATGTGGATGTCTATGGGCCTAGTTTATTAAAGACTATTAGGACCATGCTACTGGAAGCAATGGGCCTTTACGGAAAATTAATATTGTTAAAATATTATGTATTGTATTTATATGTATTTCTATCTCCCTTGCTATGTATAATTAGCTGCATTTGACCAGTCATACATAGGTCAGGTCATTCAGACAGGCTAAGATGTTTCTCACAAGCCGGAGGCTCGATAGTCCACATTCTTTCCCCCCCCCTAATAAAAAATAATCAGGTTTTCAAATCCGCTATCTAACACATCAATAGAAGGTATTCCACCGAAAACCATAAACAACCAGTCTATAAATTTATAAGAATTCCTAAAACCAAAACCAACCAACCAACCAACCAAGTCTATACTAGGAAAACCAGTTTTGAAGACTTCAGAGGGAGATAGGATATTTAAGAAGAACAGTTCAGATATGAAGAGAAAAAGAGAGAGCCTTAGGAGGAGGAACCCTGGGACAGAGGTGACCAGGGCAGCACAGATGACAGAACTGTTCATGGGTAGCTATTTTTGGTCTGCATGAGGGGTGATAATGGTTTGAGAGGTTATACTGTACCTTTAACCTGTTCTTTCTCTCACATACTGATGCACTGTATAATGTACTAATGGTTTTTCTCTGCATATAATTTTCTGGTACCCCCAGTATAGGCTGTGTATGGTAATAGTATTAGTGGGGGGGGGGACATATCCTTCCTGGCACAGTATGTACCTTTTAAGTACTGTCACTTTACTGTCTACCCCTGCCCATGATCTGTCCCAAATACGCTAAAGCTCCAACTAGCTAACACACCCTTTTGGCTAGAAGCACTTTGAGGGTGGGGCTTAGCAGCTCATGGGCTGGTCGTGCCATTAAAATTACTGGGCTGAATTTTGGCCCCAGTCAGACCCTGCCTGTCATTGACCTTCTCTGCTTCATTCATCATCTGCTTGAGGCTGAGTAAATGCCCTTTTTATTATTATTACTGATAATAATAATAATAATTACTATTATTATACCAATAATAACTATAATCATTTTACTGACAAAACAGTAAACATGACATGAGATCACAACTCAGCTTCCGCATTTCATCACAATAGTAATTATTATTATTATTATTATTATTATTATTATTATTATTAATAATAATAATAATAATAATAATAATAATTATTATTATTATTATTATTATTATTATTTATAATGTCGTGCCCTGCATCGGCACACAGCAGCATATGTGAAAACAATGTTTAGTTTTTTTTATTGCTGCATGTCACGGACCGGGTGGAGCGGACTCGGGTGTGGATTCGCTTTAACTGTGGAACAGATGACAGGTACCGCGTCAGGGGAGCGGAGTCTAAGAGCCCACCGGTATTCACCAGAGCCCATCGCAAGGCAGGTTGGTCTTGTGCGGTGAGTGACCCCCAGGTCGCTACCTCCCAACAGCGGCCCAGTCCCACGGCTAGCTGAGGCTCAGCAGGGTACACAAGAGGCAGGCAAAAGATGAAGTACACACAGGCAGAGGTCAGGGCAGGCAGCAGAGGTTTGTAGTAAAGTTGAGTAGCCAAGGTCAGGGCAGGCGGAAAAGGTTCGGCGTCGGGGACAGGCAGAGGTCGGTACACGGGTGAGCAATCCAAAAAGCAACTGATTTACAAATGGCATGGAAAGACCAAGATCCGGCACTGAAGGAAAGGAAGTGCCTCTTTAAATAGGGGAAGTGGATGCAGGATTGGATGAGCAGGCACCAATCAGTGCTGTACAGGCCCTTTAAATCTCAGGAATCCAGTGCGCTCTCCCTCTAGTGGACGGGGACGTGCGCGCACCTGACCATGCGAGGAGGAAGCATGGGGGGAAGGGAAATGGCTGGGAGCAGCCATAGAGGTGAGGGAAATGCTGTGAGATGGACGACGGCTGGATGCAGCCATGTAGGTAAGTGAAGTGCTGCGAGATGGGCGTGCAGCGCTCGCCCTAACAAGCAGAAGGAAGCAAATTAGAGTTTATCAGAAAATTCAGAGGGCTGGGGAATAAAAGATTCCACCCCTTGCATGGGGCCACCAGAAAGCAGGCTAATTTAACCTTTTACCTGGAATGTCCAAACCTTGTACAAGTCTTAGCTGAAGAACCTAGTTAGATTTGATTCACTCATTGGCCTTGATTCAGTAAGAATTGAAAACTATTCTCATAGTAGTATAAAATAACACTTTATGTGAAAAAAGGACAAGTTTCTGAATCACTGAATCAACAGACAGGGAGACAATGAAAGTCATTGGTACTTTATTACTCCTAACATAAGAAGTATTTTTTTTTCTCCTGTTTACACTGTAGTAAAAAGTACCACTTTTTCTACCACTTTACCACTGACTTTCATTAACTTCATAGCTTGTGATTCATCATCAGTGAAATTGTCTTTTTTCTTATAAAATGAATTTACTACTTTTCAACTCTTACTGAATCAAACCCACTGTGCTAGGGTTTTAATATAGGTTTTAATATTTAAATCCTGTTTTGAATGCAACATGGTTTTGTGACCAAAGGATGTCACAGACATAGGACAGACATAGGACATCATTTGTGTTGGTCACAACCTTTTGGCTCAAATATCATAGAATTACTGTTTGACTAATTTCTTTATGGTGACCAAACTGGAATGTCTTTAAAGAGGCGGTTCAGTCCAGACTGTAGTACCTCTGATCCTCACAGCATGGTGAAATCCTGATTATGAATGCCCCGCTTTGCATTCCTCCACCCAAAAGCCTGACAACTTCCATTCATATGTCTTCTGGCAACCAGTCAGGTTTGGTTGGCACATAGAAATGTGCAAGCTCGCCCTGCAAACCGGATAAGTTGCTGGTGGTCACGTGGTGCAGCAAACCACTCTTGAATAAAAAAGTGGTGAGTAGCGGTTGCCCATTATCAGGCTCCTGGCGGGAGGATGTGCAGGGGGGTATCTAATTTGTATGCCCTCATGCTGCAAGATTAAAATTGGACTGGAGTTCCTCTTTAAAACGAGTTAATTGGACATACTATGGAATAACACTGATGTGTTAGAAATGCATCCCTCCATTAAGCTTTTATTCACTTTGGCAAACAGATATGTTATATGATTGCTGATAGAAGATATGACATCATAGCTTTTGTCTTGTGAAAACTAGACTAGACGTGTGCAAGCATGAGAAGCATTATTTTTGGCAACCAGGCTATATAGCGGGCTAAATCCTAAGTGACAGTAACCTCCATGTGTTAGACTGGGCATATATGAGAGATCAGGATGAGCCTTGCTTTGCATGATCTCACTGCAGGCTTGTTGGCCGTATAACAATCTTTGATGAATGTTGACAGTAGCTGAGTTTTTGTCTTTTAAACAATCATCATTGAGCTCCAGTACATTAAAGAAAAAAACACATAGAGTTTATTTCCTCTATCCCAGCTGCATGGGGGATTGGCCCAATTTGGAACCATGCTACATCTTCCCCTGCCACAAGCCTGGGACTTGGCAGTCCTATACTTAGCCCCCCTTCTTATATCTGTCATTGAATGGCTGCCTGAAACGAATTGGATTTGGTTTCGGGAGGGGCAAACCCTGCCTTCACATCCTACTAAATTAGATTGGTCACCTGTGCTCACATGGTCTGCTCTGATGGATTGCAGAAGTGGTAGGTACAGGTTTGCCCAGTCCTGGACTTGCACATGGGGGAGATTCAGAAGATTGCTGCAGCGGTAGAGGAAGTAAAGTATTTAACTTCCTCTTTATATTTTGATGGAGGGACAAGTGCTGCTGTGAGGAGAATGTTCTCTTAATAAACAAATGCACTTCAGAGAAAGAGGAATACGCCTTCATATACAGTAAAACAACTGTATAATTTTCTGGAGGTAAAATAAAGTCATGTATATTTAAGTTATAAAGGTACCTTCTTTAGCTGCATTAATTTGCTTTTAATGAGGGTCTGTTTAGGTCTCATTTAGCTACTTCAGCCTTGTATTTTTTATAAGCAAAAAAGAGATGAGCAATCTTTTAAAAATTTCGGTTTGGGCAATTTGCCGAATTTCCCCAAGAAATTTGGGTTTGACTGAACTTAAAAAATAAACAAAATAAGCTTACCTCCTGTTCCCGTTACAGCGCCGGACGATGTCCTCTTCCTGCAGTGCTGTCCCGCACTGCTCTCCACAGCACACAACTGCCCCAGCTAGTCCTCTGACTTCTCAGCTCCCCACCACAGGGAGGGGATTTTATACTGGGAGGGAGTGGTTTCTGCTGGGGTCTCTGGCTGGCAGTAACAGCAGTGGCGGATCAGTGTGGGACACAGCATTGGATTTTTACAGAGGCAGGCAATAGACTAGAGGTAAGTATGGGGGGGGGGAAATAATAGATTTATTTTCTCCGTGTCTATGTTTTTTTTTATGTTTAACTCTATGTGAAGGGGTCCTTTCCTATCTAGCAAAGCCAGCCCAGGAATCGGCTGTGGTGGTTAGTAGACCAAGGCTACCAGCCTGCATAGCCCATGGGCCGGGGTCTCTTCTTCCCCCCTGGGCTTTGTGGATGCAGGTAATGGGATGGGGGTTGTGACAAGGGACTTGCCAGTCCCTCCTTCCCTGTGAACTGGTGCAGGGTCTCAAGGACCTCTTACCATTTCACAGTGTTAAATGCAACACACAGAAACAGAGTTTTTTCTCTGTGTCTGTGGTTTTTATTTTTTTTGCATTTATTTGTCTTCTCCACCCACTCCATACTTACACCTAATGCATCACAGGTCTGTGCAGAAATCTAATGCTGTCCCACGCCGTCCCACGCTGTCCACCGGCCGGTTTCCACTGACTACCATGGTACTAGGCATGTGTACAGTATGGGCTAGGGGATGGGGTTGCCTCAAGCTGCACCCCGCTAGGAAAGGGTTTCGACCAGTCATTTTCGAGGAGACCATAATTGTACAAAGTTCCTAACTTGAGAGGAGGTAGAGGAAAAGGCCCAGGTGTTTTTAACTTTGCCTTAGTCTGGGTTTAGGTCCTCTTAAAAAAAAGAGATTATGTTTTCATTCAAAGATACATTATTTTGCTGAACAAAAATATCACAATAAATTGGCCTGAACTTCAACATCACAGAACAATTGCACCACTAGTTATGTTAGGACACAAATACAGTATTCTACAGGTGCACAATGAACCATGTTTTCGTTCATGCACTATAAATATTTTTCAATCCGTTTTTTCTTTGGTGCTTAAGGGCGAAACTAGCTTCAAATGATTTTTTTTTAAATAGAAGAAAGTAAAATCTTTTAGTTGACATTCTGCCTACAAAAAGCCTTTTAAATGACTAGATATTCTATTATGTGAGACATGAAACAAAGGCAAAGGACCTTGCCTTGGTTTGTGTGGCTGTTTGGTATGATGTAGATAATGTTTAGATTAAATTCTTCTGCTCATACATAAATGGGATGTTCTGCAATTATTGTTGTGCCTCTTTGTCCCATTGAGATATGACCTTGATACCGTTAAGTTAGGTCTGTTGTGAACATGCATTTGGTTGATTTGCATTTCTGCATTGTAAGCTATGTTGGGGTTTATTGCCCTGATATTAAAATGGAAGCAAACATGAAAATAATAAATTCATTTCTGCTTTTCTGTTGGGCCATGGTGTTTCTATGACAACCTGGAGCTTGTACGATTCTATATTACATTTTAGTTTTTTTCATTTTATTTGAAAAATTGAGAACCTACCCAACTTCTCTTTCTTCCATCTCACTTGCTTTGGTGTTATGACTAGATCAAATTATTAGTGGACATTCTTATTATACTTATTTATAGTTTACACTAGATAAAAACTGTGCAAACCCATAAAAAGGAATAGGTGAAATAAAAAGTTAGCAGCATTAGATGTTTTCGGGAGGTGCAATTAAAATGAATCAGTATTACAGTGTCTGGCAAGGTATTACAGTTGTTCTTCAGGCTACATAAACAATACTGTCCTCTCGGATCCTAAAAGAAAATGAACATGTCAGAGGTTCTTTTCTATATCACCTTCCAGGGAGTAAATAGAAGATATAGCCTATCACTGTTTCTCTTTGTTTTAACATATGAATGATAAAAGATAATTAGTGGTTGTTCCCACTCAGTCCAACCCATGACATTTATTATATCCACAGCCACTGGCTCGTGATGCTATGAGGTTGTCCCCTTTCATGGGATAACTATTTTGGAGAAGTAGTATCGGGCCACATACTTTTGTTTTACAATTTTTGGTCAAACTGTGGTGTAGTAGATCACTCTCGCGCTTGGTTCTACCAGAATGGCAGGCACTCAGAAGGGTTAGGGATAGAGATATATTTAGTTGCCTTGCTGCATACATATTTGCATACACATACAAATGGAATGCTTTTGACAGATGGGGATCAATACATAGGGTGGTAGAGGGGGGATAATGAACAGGTTACAAGAAAAGTGGGGATTTAAAGATTTGGAGTGGGCCTGCGGGGGGGGGGGGGGGGGGGGGTTATTTAAGAGGTTACCAAAACTGAAGAGGGGATTGAATAGAGGAAGGGGAACAGGGGCCCTGGTAAGGTTCTATATTTGCAGGAAGTGCCTATATGGTACTTAGCGGAGGGCAACCAAATATGGAGGGCCTACTTGGTTACTACAGAGGTTCAGGGAGGAGAAACTGCAAGTAACGTGTAAGAAGGGGCACTGCCAGTGGGCTCTATAGTTTTGTCAGTGGGAGGGTTATGTACAGCATTATGCAAGCATCCTCCTAGTCAAAGGAACCTGATACTGAAACCAACTGAAGGTCAAAAGCAATGAAGCTAGAAGCCATTGCCATGTGTCAAAGAGCAGTGGGGCAAAATCAAAAAAGCAGGACAGGCATAAACAGGAAACAGGTACAAAGGGTAATAAACAGCAGAAGGACAAACTGGGAACAAGTAGAAGGAGTACAAATCAGGGTGTCTTAGCTGTACAGTAGGTTGAGGTGGACATTTTCACTTTAGGAACTCTCCATGCTGTTGACCATTGGAGATCCCACCCAGCTGACAGGAAAGACATGCCTCATCCTGTTTAAATATCAGTCTCTGCAGGTACACGGTACTCAAGTCACTGTTTCAGTAATTTAGGGATCGTACTGCATTGCGTTTGCTTTCTTGCTCTAAACTGCATTTGTGCCAAGAACTTTGCATTCATGACTGCTGTGCCAAGTACCTAGTTACCCTTTCAGTCAGTAAACCTTAAACCTCGATCATCTGGTCTGAAGCCAGTGAGTCCACATCACTGCTCAGACGCAGGAACAGGTAGTCGAGTGGCAGATGCGGAAGAGGCTTCAGGTAGAAAGACAGGAAACAGGGGAGACAGCGTGTATGACTGAGGATTAAGTCTGAACCAAAAAACATCACATGGTTCCCTTATAATGCATATTTAATTTCCGTCTTTTTACATAGAATTTTAATATGGATAGTAAAAGTTATGCTTTATTTAGGATCAGCGCTGGCCCCTTGGTGAATAGAATTGTTTGAGCTGTGAGCAGACTTGTTTGCCAGTTGACCTAGACAGTCCTCATAGATAGAGCTGCAATACTCTCTTCGGCCTCGAATGAATAAACCTGCCTTTAACCAGACCAACAGCCTTGCACGGTTGGAAAAGAAACCTTCCCAAAACTCATCTGCCCCACCTGCATACATAATACAGAATCAGTGTCAGCACTTACATTTACTCTACTCTAATTCTGACATGTCGCTGCACTGATTTTCTCCTGGTTGTGTCCACCTTGTTGAACCTGCTGTTTTCCTGTCCAGAGACTTCCTGTCCCAGTTTTACAACTGGTGGTGCTGGTGCCTGAATTTAACCGACACAACCCACAATGCACAGCGGCAGAAAACGCAGCAACTCCATAGCATACCATTTTGTGGTAAAACTGACCACGTCAAGAGTTACAAAAAGGTTAATACATTTTTACTGTATTTGCAGCAATCTTACACATTTCTTGTAAGGGTGTTGGTCTGATTTAAAAAATCTCATGAAAATTATAAAAAAAAGTGTGATTCAGTAAAGAGGGGAAATTAAAGCATGATTTATAACTGAAACCCTCACTAGAGCAATGTGAAAACACATTTAATTTGCCATTTACAGTAACATTTTGTAAATCTTTCGTGCACAAAGTAAAAGTTTTGAGCTTTTATAACTAAAATATGCACACATTAACTCTTTAACTCCCAAGCATGTGAAATGTGCATGGCTGCATGTTAGGCCCTAGTTTATCAGCCCACATAACTGGTGCCTGGGCTGGTTTTACTGGAGAGGAAGGACCCCACAATGCGTTATGCTATGTTACGGAAAATTTACTGAATTAAGGCTTTTGCAAGAAAGAATCAAGGCCTGTGCCACTGGAGCCAATGGAAAGGCAAGCAACTGACGCAATGCAAGAAGTGTGTGACATGCCTAAATGGCCTTCACATCTGTTTCTTCAGCAGAAACCCATATTGCCAAAATACCAGACTATAGAAGTTTGGGGCTGAGCGACTGGTCCAAGACAGGTCACACTACAAGTAGTCAAGGGAAGGCATATATTTTCATTGTTTGACCATGTTATGGAATGTTCCTCCATGCCCTCTATGTGTTGGAAGCCTGTTACCTTTACAGCAAGTGAGCTAAAGCCATTATTTTTTTAAAACTGAAGGGGGAATGCTTTGCTTGTTTTGTTTTTGTAGAGTTAAGTACGTCCTTAATTTTAGTTTAAACATCTAAGCTCAAAAGTTTGCCATGAACTCTAAGTTTGTTCTTGATCTAAGCCCTAAGCCCTAATCCCTAAGATATAAATCTAAAAACACTTAACCCTTCAGGTGAAATCGTATACTTGATAAACATGTAACCTGGAGAACCTCTTAAACTATTTTATGTGGATGGGTTCTTCCGAACTTGACCTTGTTTAAAATCCTACTTGGCTCCCCAAATATTCACACACACTCTCAGGCTCCCATGGGCCACATCTGTAAACGTTCAGGCTGTAGTCATAGCAGTAGAGGGAAAAGAAAGACAGGGAATGGTTTGATTTTATTAATTCATCAGATTGATTTTTAATTGGTTAATTAATCAAATCTAATTTGATTACATTTAATCTATTAGAGTTAGATGATAATCTTCAACACTTTTCAATAGATTAGACTGAATCTTGTTTGACTGATTAAAAGAAAAAATGTACAAAGCATTGGGGTTTCTTTTATGCAAGTCTTAGGTGTCCAGATAAGGATTAGGTGTAATTTACAGTTATTATAAATATTTATGTAGGTGATTGTTTTACAGTGATGATAATCTTATAAAAATCTTTATTTATATAGTGCCAGCATATTCTGCAGCGCTTTCATGTGCAGACAGTCATAAATTACCTAGCAACAAACAAGTCGGCAATAGAGACAGGATGAGTGAGGGTTCTGCTCACAAGAGCTTACAGTTTAAGAAGAAATAGGAGTGCTTTTTGGTGCAATGGGATCATTTATAGTGCTTGATGGAGGTTTGGATTGAGTAAAATGCATCTGAGGGCGTGTGAAAGCAGAAGACTTAAATTAAGGGGTGTGGTATGTTACTTATTAGAGAGCGCCTAAAATGGAGGATGTTATGAATTAAGCTAGTGGCTGGGTGTAGGACATTCAAATGAACGTGTGCAGCATGGAAGAATTCTTGTAGCTGGGGTCGGAAGGTTCTGACTAAGATGGATGTTTCAGATCATTTAGGCATGGATAGGGAAGTAGACAGCGATTAGAGAAGACATATAGGGGGTGCAGCACTGTGGAGAGTTTCGCGTGTGGGAGTGAGCAATATAAACTGAATCCTATATTGTATGGCTAACCAATGCAATGACTGCCAGAGGGTTGAGGCATCAGTGTAATGGTTAGACAGATAGTTAGGCCTGGCAGCTGCATTAAAGTGGACCAACACCCACCGGTGATCGGCCCGGGAATCTATAAGATTCCCGGGCCGATCACCTCCCTCCCCGCGGGACATCCGAGATCGGGATGTCCCGCGGGGTGAAACCCCCCCAAACACCCCAAACTCCTCACCCTAGTTTCGGCGGCGGCCGGCCGCCGTCGCCTCCCTCGCGCCCCTCTAGACGTGGGCGCGGCCGCGCCGGCCGTCTGTGAATGGCCGGCGCGGGCACGCGCGCGTCAAGAGGGACGCGCGGGAGGCGGCGGCGGAGGAGCCGCTTGTCCGCGGCTTGTCCGTCGGCTCGGGGAGAGGTGAGTTCGGGGGGTTCGGGGGGGTTTCACACAGCGGGGCACCCCGATCGGGGGTGCCCCACCGAAGTGGACCAAGACCCAGGATAGTCAAAATCCTGGGTGTTGGTCCACTTTAAGGATGAATGGGAGAGGGGAGTTTAGTGAGGGGGAGATAAGTTAGCAATTAGTTGTAGTAATCTAGATGAGAATGGATCAGGAACAATCAGAATTTTTGCTGTTCCCACTGTAAGAAGGGGCGGAAATATTTTTGAGGTGCAGGCGGCATGAGCAGGTAAGCAATTGAATATAGGGGGTGAATGACAGATCTGAGCCAAGTGTGACACCTAGACAGCGGGTGTGCTGCCTTGTTGTTATGGTAGTGCTATAAACTGAGAGGAAAATATCACATTTAGGTAGCTTAGAACATGTAGTAGAAATAGCTCAGTTTTTGAAAGGTTTAGTCTAAACCAAAGAGAATACATGATGTTAGAGACAGCAGAGAGACTGGTGTTCTGAAGTACAACAGAGATGAGGTCACAGACTAAACTATAACGATGGATATAATCATATATATGGATATCAGCATGTAGATGGTACTAAAAAACCAAGGCTAATGATAGTCTGTGTAAAAGGGGCTATGTAAAGAGGAGAGGCATTAGGACTGAACCCAGAGGAACCCAAACAGCAAGATGGACAGGAGAGGAGGTAGATCCAGCAAAAGATACACTTAAGGAGCATCCAAAAAGATAGGAAAAAAATTTTTGAGAGAGTTGTTAATGCCAATAGATTGGTGCATGCCGAGAATGAATAGTGATTGGTCCCCATTGAATCTGGCTGTCAGTAGGTCACTTTTTCACTTTGGTAGGGGCAATTTCTGTTGAGTTTAGAGCACAGAGACCAAACAAGATTGCAATGGATCAATGAGCTGTCTCAGAGGTTGTGGATGAGGTGGGAGAAGACAAAGCATTCCAGGAGTTTAGAGATGAAGGGGAGATTAGAGACAGGTCTGTAGTTAGTTGCACTGGATGGGTCAACAGAAAGCTTTTTAGTAGAGAGATTATGACAGAATGTTTGAAGTGGAAGGGAAGATATCTGAAAAGAGAATAAGGTTAAAAAAATCTGGTTAGGTGGTTAGTGACAGTAGGGGAGGGATACTGGATGAGGTGTGAGGGGATGGGGTGTAGTTATTTTAGTTTGTTTGAATAGTCTGGAGAATGTAGTATGAGACCAGAACACCTGCAATATACAAAAGGAAAAAAAAAGCTGTGCTGCTCACTACATGTCATGACACTGCAGAACTTGATCACTTAGAACACTTCCTATTCAGTGACTGTATGAAGCCCTGCCAGACAGTTTAATGAGGACATGGATGCTCGAGGAAGTGTATGGAAGACGGAGGTCATTCATTTAAATGCAGTTATATATATCTCAGACATATCGCTCCACATTACAGTTACAGGCCTCTTCCATTGTGCCAATGCTACTTTGAAGCTGCATTCCTGGATGCAGCAAGACGGCGGCACAGGAACACAATGTCCGGGAGCCACTAGCCAGGTTAGGAGAGTAGAACATTGATAACCATGTAGTGGTTTGCATCCTTTTTTATTTTGCATTAATAAAATTGTATCCTTTTGATAGGAAAAGCAATTACTTGCAACCTCTATTGGTGCTAGGTTTTTTATTGGATGCTATTTAGCTAGTCTTATATGAATTATGCTATGCTCCACTTGGCCAGAGGAGAAAAGTATTCTCATAGTTCGAGTAGTTCTAAAGTATTGTATTAACTTACAAAATGCCCCCTCAATATCACATTTACAGCATCCTACTGTGAGTTGCTAAGCTATGCTTCCCTATAGTAGAATTTTTATACCAATTGCTCTAGTCACTGAAAAATATCCCTTAAGAGGCCAGTCGGGGCAGTAGAGGTAAGTAGCGGTCTTTTGACAAGAGGGCTGCAGGTTCGATTCCCGGCTGGGACATGACTGAGGAGCTCTTAAACAAGGCACCTAACCCCCCAATTGCTCACCAGGCACTGCTCCATTTATACACACAATAGGGATATCTGTAATTAGAGATGAGCAAACCACCTTAAAGTTTGGGTTTGGCAAGTTTGGCCGAACTTTGAATAAATGTTAAGATTCAGAGACCAAATTTGGTGGGTGGGTGCACCAGCAGAAGGCACTGTTGTGAAACTCACTAAAGATATGCAATCTTCTTCCTGTCAGGGGTGATTTCCTTTAAAAACCACCCCAGCCGGGGCTACAGAAAGTTGTCCGCCAGCTCCCATGAGTGAGGACACTTCTAGTGCCAGCATGGGAGCCGAGAGTATATAAGGGTTCACAGTATGGTCCGCTAGAAGGCATGCTCTTAAACAAGGCAGTTGGGGCCTAGAGGTAAGTAGCCGTCTTGTGACAAGAGGGCTGCAGGTTCGATGAAGAGCTCTTAGACAAGGCACCTAACCCCCCAATTGCTCACCAGGCACTCCTCCATTTATACACACAATAAGGATATCTGTAATTAAGGATTAGCAAATCACCTAAAATTTGGGGTCTGGAATAAATGTTAAGGTTCAGGGACCAAATTTGGGAGGTGGCTGTGGTGGTGTGCGCAGAGTGTGCAGCAGGAAGCATTGTTGTGAAACTCACTTCGGCCCAGTGATCCTCTTGGCCCCAGCTATAGAAGCTCAGGTGTCACCAATTCAAAAACATTGGAAAGGCCAACACTGGAATTGCATCTAGAGTCAACAAACAATACAAGTACAGTATCACTAGCAGGTTGTCCATGGAACTTCCCAATCCTGTATGAATGTCAAACCTGTTCTGAAGCATCACAGTACATAAACCTAACCTGCAAGAAAATATATTGGAACTGCAGCCTGAACCAGACGCTAGCTAGCTAGAACCATCTGATGTCTGTTCCAAATCACATGGAACTCATGGGGATGCACAGGTATTCAGACCACTGCAAGCGTGTAAATAAATTCAGGTATTGAGTTACAGGGTGGCTTTTTAAATACATATAACTGAGGAAAGAGAAACCTTGTAAACAAATAATTAATCCTGTAAAATTACATGTAAATTACATTAATCCTGTAAACAAAAAAAATGTGTAAGATGTGTTCTCATTTCAGGCTCGAGTGATAGCCAGGGCCCTATGCATGAGCAAAGCATTTTGTCCTCTTTGATGATCCATTTATATTATCTTGCAGTATCCATGGGGCACTCTGACATTGTTCCTTTCACCTAGTTGGCTGTCTGTAGGGAGAGGAGTTCAGCTCATGTTAGAACCTTGGCTGTCACTATGGGCGCACATCTGGGCAAAATTCCCCCACAAGACACATAAATAACAAGAAAGCAGCAATAAATCTTTCATTACTAAACATTAAGGTCTTAAACATTTGGCTGAAGTTCTATGTAAAGCGGTTATTTGAAGTCTGCAATAAATAACTCTGTTCTAAGAATTAAGTAGACAAATACTTAGTTTAGTTGTCAGTTATAAAATGACATGCTGGTAATTGAAAATGCATAAATGGAATATGAAATAGTCTAATTAAACATTAAAAGTTGAATAGTATTAAGCTGAACTTTTTCAGCCGTGTACATAACAGCAAACAATGGCTCTGATCATTAAGCTTTAAAAGCCTATTCATTTGGCAGAGCTGATAATTTGTTAAATATCTATTTTGAGCTAAATGCATAATGCTGTCCTTGTCTGGCTGTGAGTTCATATGTACAGAAACAATGTGAGATAATAAGGTCCAGGCTCCATTACAACTCCCTTCTCCAGTTACACAGCCATCCTTGTTTGCAGCTATATTTACATGTTATTCACTTAAATAACTTCCTTCCAAATTACTCAAGATAATTTAGGCTGGTATTTTTTACAATAGAAAGGAGAGTGTGTACTAATAAAGATATGTTGACTAAATAATAACATTTTACATAACCATTACATAACAATAAAGGGGATCCCATGGCCTTTTCAGGAAAGTTTTTCATTAACATTCCGTCTGTGAACAATTTATCTATAGAAATAATTACTTTTTTTCCTGCAAAATAATCTCAAGTCTCACTCTGTTAAAACAGTGGCAATGAATTTCAGCACTTTAATTGCAGCAGTTCATTTGGACTTAGGACTATTTGCTTTTTGCACCAGGACTTTTCAGTTCCCATAAAGCAATTTGTTTGCTATTGAGGTTGGTTATGGATCTGTATACAAAACACCTTTCCGTCCCTGCAGCAGATATCTCAGTTCCTGAATCTTCAATACTGACAAATCCTCGGGGTGTGATTTGCATGCACTCCCTGCAACAACGTACTGTCTGCAAGAGCAAAATGGTGGATAAACCCAAAGCCTGCCATTGCCACAGCACTTTGGACAGAGCAGACAGGTCAGAGCCTAAGCCCACTATGAACTAGGTGGCTGGGGCATGAATGTGTGGACTGGGACATACCAGACACCCAGACATTTTTGTTTTAGTTAAAGTCTTACTGCAAGGCAATGGGTGTCAACGGGAACAAAAGTGAGGGGCACATCCCCAGGAAACTTTTCGTATTTGTGATACCCATGCCCCCCCCCTTATCTCAGTCTAGGGCTGTTTTTGGCTTTATAAGTAAGTAATGACTATTGAAATCAATAGGGGCCTGAACTTTGGGGGCCATTCTGCCTTTGGGGCCCCTCTGAGGGGGGCTGTCAAGGGTCAAGCGGCCCCCAAAAGCAGAATTGGGACTGAAAAAAAATTGTGATGGCGATTGTGGTGGTGGGGGGGGGGGGGGGGGGCGGCCAGAGGGGTTGGGAGCGCAGAGTGTGCAGCAGCAAGTGCAGGTTCCCGGTAATAGGAGTGTTCTCACTAATGGGAGAGCTGGCCATCTCTCATGGCCTCGGACGTAGGATGTAGACCATTTGAAAGGAACACCACCACAGCTTCCTGCTGCTGCACCCTTTAGGTGAAGCTTTAGGTGAAGCTGGTTGATAGGCTGCTTAGTTCGGGAATCAGGATGAACACTGAACTTGAACACAGACTTCTCGGTTTGGAAACCTGAACTCACATTTTAGTAAGTTTAGTATGAACCTGAAAGTCTAATCAAATCTTAACTTTTACAGATAGATAGATATTTTTATCATCATGAGCACCATATGAGCGCCATTAAGAATTTTTAACTCCTGTAATGTTCTCCCTTCTTTTTCTGAAATAAAGCATGGCATAGCCCTTGTTTATGTGAGATATTTTAAGGAAAGTTTATTGAATCAAGGCCAAAGTGTTGGCTTAAAGGTTAAGATCAGGGACTATGTTAACATTAGGTAGTAAATTTAAAGGTTAGGACTAGAGATGGGTGAATCCGAACATCAAAGTTCGGTTTCATACCAGACTTTGCGAGTTTGGGGTCCCAAACCTGAACACAGACTTCAGCCAGAAGTTCCTGTTCCAGTTCAGCGTCTGGCCCGGACACAGAAAAGCTGGTTGATGGGCTGCTGAGCACACCTAAGGTTGCAGCAGCATTAAGCTGCTGTAATTCACCTCTGCCCGATCCTCCTGTCAGTGTCATCGGCAGCGGCATTGCTTGAAACTGACCCCGCCCAGGGCTACAAAAAGATGGCCACCTTCTCCCATGAGTGAGGACACTTCTAGTGCTGGCACCTCACTCATGGAAGCCGGCAGCCATCCTTTTGTAGACCCGGCTGGGGCCGGTTTCAAAAGCTGGTGCTGTCACTGACAGGAAGAGGATCTGCACCCCCCCACCACAGCCATCCCCCAAAGTTTGGGTCCCCATTAATTTCAATGGGGACTGGGTTCGAGTTTGGGACCTGGAACCTGAACATTTATGCAAAGTTCGGTCGAACTTGCCGGACCCCAACATCCCTATGTTAAAGTTAAAACCAAATCGAATGTAAACAAATCCCTCAAGAAAAAAAGAAATCATTTGCTGCCTTGCTCTCCAGTGCTGGGGGATGTCCATTGTCTGGCATGGGTATACCACTATGCTCTCCCACTCTGCAGCTGGGCAGGGGACACGTGTCCTCCACTTGGCCAGTCCAATTGGCAGGGACATCACTGTGAGTAACTGAGGGCAGAGAGGGCTTCCCCTGTCAGCTTGCTTGTGGTGGGGGAGTCAGGGAGAACTGAAAATAGGGCTGGCTGGGTGGGTGATCTGTGTCCTCGGCCTGGCTAAGGCCCCATCAGTTTACCCAGGACATAAGCTGACCTGGATGATTTGGACAAGTTTAATTTAAAAGTAGATAACATAGTTATCTTTTGTGTGAAGTATTCATCTCAATTGTACCCACCCCCTTCCCCAATTTTTCCTTCGCTCCCCGTTTTTGTTTTCTCTACCTGTCCCCACTCACCTTTAAAACAACAATTCTGACTCTAGTTTTCAACGGCTCCAGCAAGAAACTGCCCATAACAATTTTTCCTTCTTATCCTCTATTGGTTATGGTTTAATACACCAATCTTGAATGCAATAAAACAGCATGACACAATTATCTGTCCTGTTCATGCAGGGTTAAAGAACTGATATATTATGTAAAAACTTCAGAATTTCATTAACTTTGTTTATTGTACAGAATTTATTTTCTTTAATCCATTTCTTACAAACTAATATAATAGAAAGATTGATGCATAAAAAGCACTGTACCTCACAGCTAGCAAAACTTTAGTGAATACCAGCCAACTGGCGTATAACATCAATTTTAGGATGGCAGTTTGATCTTTTGTAAAAAAAATTAAAAAGCCAGATCTACAGAAAGTAACCAACAAAGTCACTCCTTTCAGCCTTGTTTTTTTATTTAGTCCACTTGCCGAGCAAAATGCCAAGCAGATGCAGAGTGCAGGGGCACAACGCCAAGCAAGGAACCCAGTCCAAGAGGTTCTGGCATCTTTTGCATTCTGGGCAATCAGCAAAAAGGATTTATAACTCATAAGTTTAAATTTCAGAGCAGTATAGCTAAATGCTTACCAAACCAGAGATATCCGACTCAAGAGTATATACAGAGATTACATGAAAGGTAGTGTGACAGTATATATATATATATATATATATATATATATATATATATATATAAAAAATAGTAAATTAAATATTTGTTGCTGTATTCATTATTACTGCACTGTATCTATCAACAACATATGTGTATAGACAGCCTGTGCACAATGTTAACTATTCATTGCTCTAAATTTATTTTAATCGATTAAAAAAGTGCTATATATACTATATATTTATCCAAGTATAAATGATATACATATGGGGAACAACCTGGATTAGTCTAGGTGTGCTCGTACTTTGGTATTAATTCAGTAAAATGACAGCTGTTGTTGACAGCTCTCCCCACTTCATTGAGTACCACATAGGAATAGATATTGCCTATCTTAGTTGACAATATCTTCATCTCTTTTAAAACCACTGTTCCCCACTGGGAGAGCATTTCTACCTAAATACCCAACCAGGTACAAATTTAAAAAATAATACTCTATTGTGTGAATACACGCTAACTGAACAGTTTTCTCCACAAAGGGTAACACACTTTCCCAAATTAGGCTAATAGTTTATGACATTTTAGCAGGGCTGGCCGACTAGGTGTCCTTGGGGCAACCCTCAAAGCCCTTACCTTTCCGTTGGACCCTCACCACAATTGTTAGCCGCGGCTGCATCCCCGGGATCCCTGCAGCTGTGCCATTCAGATAGGCTGGGCATGCGGGATCATGCACTAGGCAGGAAAACTAAGGGATGCAGCCACCCACGTCCCTGAGTCCAAAATGGCACCCAAAATGAAGTGCTGATTGGACGATTGCCTGCACATGCGCTGTGGGTATGGTGGAAAAGTGAGTGGATTGGGCAATCCAGGGGATTTCGCCAATCAGGGCATCCAAAATCACAGAAACCTAGGTGAGAGGTCCACTTTAATGCATTCCCCTTTTCGTTGCCATCATCTGCATAATAAAATCATGATGGAGGGAAGGGATGGCCATACAAATTCCTTTTACAGGAATTTTTTAAGTTAGGATGATGGATTCTGAAACATATGGGCTGCATGGTCCATCTAGACCATCTAGATGCGAACTTCCTAAAAATTTGTTTGGCCAAATTTCTTCAAGAAATTTGGGTTCGTCAGAATATAGTCTTTGAGAATCGCTCATCCTCCGCCCAGTGAATTTCAGGAAAAATTCAGTCAGCACGAACCCCCAAAAATTCATGCTGAATCGAATTTTCCTGAAATTCTGGATGAACTTGGGTTCTGACGAACCAGTTCGCTCATCCCTAGTCCCTTCCTAATGTAGCTGCCTATACGCAAATGTGTACTGTATCTAATTATACTATACAAAAAACTCCACCTGACCCCATATAATAGCTCCTGGCTTCTAGTTCAGACAATCTTGTAAACCACAGAGGAGCCCTAGGTGAAACCTATGGTAAACCCTTTGTTAAAAAAGGACACTACATTTTATTAGTGAGCTGTATGTGGGCTTTTTAAATGATGGTTTTCCAATATATATATATATATATATATATATATATATATATATATATATATATATAATTTCATTTAGATTGGTTACATTGTGTTAATTGGAGCTAAAAGGTTCAAGAGATAAGTAAATATATATATATATATATATATATATATATATATATATATATTAGTCAAGGATTTAGCCCATCATCACATAATATTTGCAGTAGACTAACTAGCTTTGGTTGAACCTAAGGCACATAAGGTAACATTGCATAATATAATGGAAACTAGTTTCCATGAGTAACAATGCATTGAGATACACACACACACACACACACACACACACCCACATATACCCTAAACTGACAAGCTGATTCATCACTAACGCCAGGTAGCGACAGATGAGCGTCTGTAGCAGGCATTTTCAGAGCGCCCGCTAGTAGTCACTCTGCTCAGCCGTGGGTCGCTACTTCATAGCGACTCAGTCGCTGTTCAGTAATGTTGAATACATTGTGAAGAGTCGCGATTTGACCAGTACAGCGCTGTATGGGAGCGCATGTTAGCGACTGCTCATAGCGACCGACTCACACCATATTCAGCAAAAAAACAGCCTCACAAATCTCTGGCGCTGAAAAATGCTTGTTTGAAGCCCAGAGCGCAGGAGGCGGTGTGTTTAAAGTCTGTTTTTCTGCATCTATCCACTAGTAACAAAGCGAAAACATATGGAATTACATTGTAGCAACATTGTAACATGAACACTTTAATGGCAGACCTGTAATGTCATTTCTAAAGTAATATATAAAATCTGAAAACATTGTGAAAAACTGCTTTTTCAATGCCAGAAGAGGTCACAGAATTTTGACTGTGATTTTTGGAAAAAAAACAAAAAAAAAACCCAGTTTAAAGAGAAGAAAAGGTTCGTCCATTGAAATGTATGGGAGAGCGCCAGGTAGCGAGAGGTCATACCTGGCGCTGTGCAAGGCTGAACGCTGGCGCTGTTCGCTGAGGCTGTGAAAATGATGAATCAGACACTACATGGCGCTATCCCAGTCGCTAAACAGATTCTACTTGATAAATGTGTAATTGCGTGCCGTGTCCGGCGTTCACCAGTCGCTACCTGTCGCTACCTCTCATTAACCAGCCACTACCTGACGCTATCCCTTCTTAAATTAGGGCCTTTATGTTCAACATTTGTACAGTCTAACCACACTTATGTAATATAAAAGTTTAAATCCCACTTTTCGCAGTGACCTGCACAATACCCTGTCAATTGAATGTGTTTAGTTAAAACTTCTTTTCATGCAACTGAATAATGTGTACACCTTTAAATGACTCTTGGATGACATCTTGTGCTATATCCGTTAATTATATTTTTGGCTTCAAACAACAATGCTTCTAGTATTTTGTATTTATTTCTCCCCTTCAGAGTTATGTAATCATTGTGCATTCAGACTTTCTAGCAAAGATTTCTGTAACTGCCAGACTGTATCTCATCATTCCTAATAAAACACTTTCACAAAATCACCTTCTAGAATTTATGTCATCCGCGTCTTGGCTCTCTGTGACACATCTGGTTCCTAGCCACTGGACGTGACACTCATGACGTACAGATCAATGAGCTTAGTTAGGCTGGAAAGCCCAATCATTTTCCATTGCCAGAGTATTTTGGAATCTTACAAGCATAAAAATATATTCGAATTTTAAAAGGAACAGGATTATCAGAAAATGCTTATACAATATGCATGATGATCGGTTTTGTTTATGAAAATAAGAAGAATCAAAATTCCATTGAATAGTATATAGAATATGAACATTAATTAATTAAAACTTTACTTCTCCTATACTATTCCTAAAACCTGCAATATCGCTGTGCATAGCCACCTGGCAAGCTCGGTATTGGGCTTGCTGATACTGACCTCTTCTGAGTTCCAGCGAACATGTGACGAGCCCAGCCAGAGAACCAGAATGGTTACTCAGTCAGCTGTCATCGATGGGTTGTGGAAGTGGTGGGTATTAGAAAGTATTACTTATTATGGAAATGTGCCCATGCAGTTGGTTTTAAAAAAAGTATAGGGGAAGGAAAGTTTTTGTAGGCTAAGGGGTGATTTACTGACTGATTTGCCCATCATGCCCCTGTGTTTTCACTAGCCTTTCACATTCACCCAAAAAAATGTGTGGCTAGGCGATGTCCATGTTTTCAGTTTTTACGTTTAGTTCATTGTAGCCTGGCATTTTCAGTTTGCTAACTTTTAGAAGCAACCCAATAGGAATCAATGTTATTTTAGGCAAGATTGTCTCTTTAGATCATTTTTTCATCTTTCAGTGATATTTCGAAGGTGAATGTCAGATAGTTAACTGGGACTGGAAAAACAACTAATAAAACAGTTTTCAATTACTTTTCAATTTTTAATTTGGCGTTTTATAGAAGGCTTTTCAAACAAACAAAACACTGCTAAGACACGACACCTCTATTCCGAGACCCATCCCAGGCTGACAGATGCTTTACGAGTGTGTTTTCAGCAAGATTGCTTTAATTTTTTGAAACCAAATCTCCACAGTTCGCTTAATTTGGCCAAATCATTTTTTTTCTAGTAAATACCACTCATTTTGACTAGGAATTGCAGCAGGAAACACATCAAAATACCAGTCAGTTGTTACCTGTGTTCCAGGCTACAATTATAGCTCAGTTTGCAGCAGTATTTCCCACTCACAGCACACAAAGCATAGGGAAGGCTAAAGTCATGGAAAGCTGCAAATGTATTGAATCATGCCCGAGTTTAAAATATAAGATTACATATTTAAATGAATGAATGAATGAATGAATTAATGAATACCTTTATTTGCCAAATAGACTTTAGATTTACAAGAAGTTTTCTTTAGCTAGATAAATGTTCATATGGAAGAAAATATAATAATATATGTTTGGTACAGGAGTTCAAGATACATCAAAAATTTAGATGATTATGATGAGTGATATCTCTACATAGGTCCATTATTGAGCCAGGTAACTGACAGATAATAGCTGCATTGAAATCTACTGGAATTGCAGAGTTCACCCAAGGGTGATTGAGATCTTTGGACCTGTTTTCATAGAGATCCTGAATGACTGGTAAGGGTGTGTCAATAATCTTTTAGTAGATCTAATTGTCTTTACAAACTAATGGTAGCTTTACATGGTACGATTTGCAAATGCATCTAAAAAATAATCGCATATGCGAGTCGTGAATGATCAAACAACTTGCATTCGCGTGTGGAATATTTTTCGGCAAATAATCGTTAGAGTGATCGTAATTAAGATTGCATTTAAGTTATTTATATAGTTCTATTCATAGCCAATTTCTGTTCCACGTTTATTGCGTTCACTTTAGCAATTGTTTTTGTGTATGCCTAATGTTAGGATGCTGCAAGATGCCTTTTTAGATGTTAAAACATAAATATGGAATCTCAAGTAGTTATACTATTGAGGTTCATAAAAAACTGAGGAAATTGTCTTTAGCTACATGTGTTCATGGTTTGATGTAAAACATTCTTTTAGAAAAGAGTATTTGAAATGCAGCACACGGCTCATCTTGCTCCCATGACCAAAAAGGCCAAGAAGGTAGTTGTTCCTGAAAATGTGTTTGCAAACTGCTAGGACAAGTTGTGGGGGTGACTGATGAATTGGTCATTGAATACGTTGTTAAGTTCTATAAAGGAAAAAGAATCAAAATGTCAAATCCCTCACTGTAAGCCCATGAGAAGATTTACTTTATTATACATTATTTTCTCAACTGATTTTCAGTCTGGGGTTACAACACAGATCAAACTAGCACAGAAGAAATGTACCCACAGGTCTGAATTCTATCACAGTAGAATGGATGTGATGTAGCAATGTAGAGACCTGGAAAAAATGATTAGGCAGTTGCATTTCATTGCCATGCCTACATTTCAAAGATAGCCATGGATGTTGGCAAAAATAGGGGAGGTGTATAATATGTGAACTGTATTATGAACCAACATAGGCTCATAACTACATATTGTTGTCTAAGATGCAAACTTATATTGAATAACAGGTAATGAAAACTGGTGGGAATGGTTGAAACTCATTGTGAGCAGACTATCATAGTCAGTAATGATCAGAACTAGTAAGATCATTTTCTGTAGGACTGATTAAATTCCTTATTTCATGTATACATTGTCAAAAAGGTCAGTGTCCCCTCACAGTGGCATTTTTGTGCCACTCTGCTCTATCATGGCACTTCCCACATCAAATTCTGCTCTGACCAGTCTATAGTAATGTCACTGATGATATTAAAATAGAATTGCGGGGGCATATTCATGCCTGATTTCAGGCATTTCTAAATGGGTAAATGTAACAGTGGGGCTGGACCAGGTTTCAGGGTATAGTAGCAAGAGGTATAATATGGATTTTAAGGAAAACAAAACAAAGGAAGGGTAACATGTTAATTCAGGAGGGGCTCACTTATGGTGATGTAGTGGTGTTGGGGTTACCTGCTGGCATCAGTAAGAGGCATATATTGGCTTCTGGCTGGTACACAGTGACTGATTTTTATAGACACTGCACAGTAAACAATTATTTCTAGTTCACAGTACTTACACACACAAATGAATTTGTGCTCTACATTTCACCCATCCATGCAGTGAGACAAACTACAAGCCAGTAAACACACTAGTGAAATGCACCAGTGAACACACTAGTGAAATGCACCAGTGAACACACTAGGTGATAGTGAGTGTACCCATACCCATCTTTACAAAGACAAGCATTTGGAACATTGCCCAAGGGCACTTCAGTCATGTCCCAGCCAGGGATTAAACCAGCGAACTTCCAGACACAAGCCAATTCCTTAACCACTAGGTTATGACAGCCCCTCAAGTTAATTATAACTGTTGTACAATCTTACTAAGTGAAGTTTAACTTTTGAGGACAGAACATACAAATACAACAGTAATTACATGGGGACTGATGCTTGGTGTCACCTTGTCCCTGTCCTTTGTTCCTCTGAGGTTAAAAAGAGATAAATGTAACCTATCATGCTGCAGCTGTAGGGTTGCTAGGTAGGTAGTTTCAGGGGCTGGAACAGAGACAGGGTAAGACATGGATGGGTCAGCAATAGGCTTGGCACAGAGATGCGGTAGGGCATGGCAGGGTTGGCAACAGGATTGACACAGAAATGTGGCCTGATATGGCAGGGTTGTCAACTGGCTTGGCACAAGATAGGGTCAGATGTGGCAGGGTCAGCAATGGCACAAGATAGGGTAAGACGTGGTAGGGTGAGCAACAGAACTTGGCACAAGATGTGTTTAGACATGGTAGGATTGACAAAAATCTTGGCAAGTCTCTGGAAGGTTAATCTTTGTCAGATCTGAATGCCAATTTCTAGAGGGTGTTTTTAAATTTCCTATTAGCTCTTGGCATTTATGGTGGAAGCACACAAACATGCGTCTGATGCGGTGCAGGGATGGCACGACATGCTGCCTTGCACCGCACCGCTGTTTCCTGTCCCCTGGCAACCAGGCTACGGCTTCAATGTGGGATGAGCGGCAGCTCCAGTGTAGGATCAGTGGCAACTCCAGTGGTGGACCATCGACGGCTCTGGCAAGGGATTAGAGGTGGTTCTGGTGGGTGACAAATGATGGCTCCAGTGGGGACCATCCAAGGCTCCAGCGAGGGACCAGCAGCAGCTCCGGCGAGGTATCAGTGACGGCTCCAGCGGGGGAGAAGCAATGGATCAGGCAGGGGATCAAACAGCTCTGGCAGGGGAAGAGACAGCTGCTTGGGACCAGGCATCGGAGGAGAAGCAGCGGTGGGGGGACCAGGCATGGAGGAGAAGCTTCAGTTGGGATCCAGCAGCAGAGGAGGCAGCGGGGAACCAGCAGTGCAGGATGTGGAGGAGGCAGCGGAGAACCAGCAGCAGAGGAGGAGGCAGCAGCAGCAGGAGACCAGCTGTGAAGGAGAAGCCGCAGCAGGGGACCAGCAGTGGAGGAGGAGGCAACAGCAGGGCATGAGCAGCGGACGAGACGCGAAACATCTAGGAGTGCCATTATCAAAAGTTTCACAAACACAAGAAAACAGGATAAATATTCATTCTTATTGTTCTTTTAAGAAATTCAGATACACTTAAAAAGATAAAGCTCAGGGTCCCCTTTTTTGGGGGTCTATAGGGCCCAGAAAAGGTCAGTCCAGATGAGTGTTTTGCCTCATGTATGGGCTATCAAAGGGGCAAATAAAGGGGATGTTATGCAGATGACATATTAAAGTTCTCTTTCTTTTATGATATATTAAATTTCTCTTTCTTTTATGAAAAAGGGTGTTGATGGCAGCCCCTCACACATACCCCCCTGCAGGCCCGGTTGCGGCCCCTGCACATCTACCTCCTTTAATATGTCATGAGACGCGAAACATCTAGGAGTGCCATTATCAAACGTTTCACAAACACAAGAAAACAGGATAAATATTCATTCTTATTGTTCTTTTAAGAAATTCAGATACACTTAAAAAGAAGATAAGGCTCAGGGTCCCCTTTTTTGGGGGTCTATAGGGCCCAGAAAAGGTCAGTCCAGATGAGTGTTTTGCCTCATGTATGGGCTATCAAAGGGGCAAATAAAGGGGATGTTATGCAGATGACATATTAAAGTTCTCTTTCTTTTATGAAAAAGGGTGTTGACTGCAGCCCCTCACACATACCCCCCTGCAGGCTCGGTTGCGTCCCCTGCACATCTACCTCCGCCTTGCCCCCACAGCAACCCTGTAGTAATGAGACCTCTTGGGGTCCTGAATTCTGGAGGACTCCAGTCCACATGACCAGTTGTAGGGCCTGGTTTTGCTGAGGAAGCAATGAGGTGTTATCTAAGTGTTTGCAGGCATGGGGGCACCCCCACACTGCAATGAACACCTATTTTGGATCACTTTTTGGATCACTCTACTTGGATCACTGTAGGTTAGTGGATCTGCTTTAACATCCAGTATAAAAAAATGGTAACAACAATAATGAACAATAATGGATAGCTTTTCTAATTTGGTATATATATGTATATATATATATATATATATATATATATATAGAAAATGTTATTTAATGACAGTCTACATATTTATTTTATTATGGTTGCAATTACATCTATAGATTCCTGTGGTAGGGTGAGTTATTGAAAAGCCAACATGTTTTATTTTTCTTTTCCTTGTGTCCCACCTTATTCATTAAAAGATTTGATTTGAAGTCCTCAAAAATAGCAGCTGTTGTGTTTTTAAACACTCGGAGCAAAAACAGGATGAGTTCCCACCTTGTCAGCACCCAGTTTTGTTTTTACAGAAAATCATTTTAATGGCTCTACTATAAAAGAACCCAATGGACCATTAATTACTGCGTTGAGCTGTTTCAAATGACTTACATCATTTCAGTGAAAATTCATAGTTGGGTTTTGTTCCCAGAAAGACATGATGTATCATTTGATGAGCTGTCATTACTCATTCCATGAACTAAAGTACCAAGAAGAAGATGGGCTCAGGTAGTTACTAAGCTTTTACCATGCAGTTACAAATTCAGCTCTGAATGCATCCAATACCTGAACAAAAGACAACAGCTTACAGGGCACTTTATTTGTCAGGAGGTAGTGTTCACAAAGTGACTGCTATGAAATAAATGACCCTGTATAAAAGATGCTGGGCTACTCAGAATTCCTACTGAAAATTGCTGATTTAAATCCCATGTTGTGTGTCAAACAAGACTAAAAGATCAACCATCCAACTATTCTGGTGACGTAGGAATACAAAATAGGCTCGAAAACACTCACAGCTAAAATATTATACTCTGGTGACTTGAAAATAAATTCTTGGCATATGTTCAGCCTTTGGTAATTTATAAGTTTCAAAAAGTTGCAGACTAGCAGTACCACGATTTTTAATTACATCATGTGTGATTATATTTTAAAGCCCGCCATATGTGTGTAAATGTTGTCCTGTGGGTCGCAGTTTTGGCAGTGGAAAAGAAATGTGCATGCTTTGCAACATTTGGCAGTTCTGGAAAGCTTTGTGACTTCACTACATTAGAAGATATATGTACTTGACTTTAATTTCCTACAAATGCAGAAACTGACAAGGTTGTGTATTATCTGTGGAATACAAGAAGCTCATAGCCATTTACAGTACTAGCTTGGAAGCATTATGGAACATTGAACAAAGCCACTAAATGAACACTGAAGGGCACATGTACACATTTATTTTGAAGGTTTTTTAAATTAAAAGTAATAACAAAGGTTGCTATTAATGTTTTCCTTCATAGTCCATATACTGTATACTTTTGATGGTATAAATGGTGTGGTGTCTTATGTTGCTATTGCATTGCCCTGCAATATACTGTAGCTAGCTAAGAGCATCTGAAGTCTATGCATATATTTTTGGTGCCAATCGTAAGATTAGGATTAGAGTGTCAGATAAACACCATTCTGTCTTTGAGAAGTGCAACCCTGGACCCCAGAAGGTCTAAAAAAGTTAATAAAGTATGCCTTTTAGTGCCATCTGGTGTCATTTTGAAAACATGTGAGTGGGCCTGGGAGCGAACAAATCTTTTTATGGTGCTGCTATTATTTCAAAATGGTGCTGTTAGTCAAAGCGCCAGATTTTAAATAAGCATCTTGAATTGTTGCACTAGGTATTGGCTAGCCTGTCCCAGCGTCTGTTGGACATATAACAGTGCCAATGAGCGCTACTTTGTTCCACCAGTCTATAGGCACCAGGTTTATTACTTTTATACATGCAGAAAAGATTGGTGCTGTATTTAATAGGCGCTGTTTGTAGTTTCTTCATTACAGTCAGAGGATATCACTGCTCTAAAAGAACTTTAGAGTGTATTTTGGTTGCATTTTAGTTGATGTGCTACAAAGTACACAAAAAACAGGTGTGAAAAAAGATTTTACAAAAAATTCATAAAATGACATTTGGCGACATCTAAGTCCTGCATTTACAATCATCACAAGTCACCAAAGCAAGTTCTGTACAAACAATTGTGTTTAAAGTGGACCAACACCCAGGATTTTGACTATCCTGGGTTTTGGTCCACTTCGGCGGGGCACCCCAATCGGGGGTGCCCCGCTGTGTGAAACCCCCCAGAAAGCCCAAAAATCTTACCTGTCCCCGCTCCCACGTGACTGGACGGTCCAATCCCCGCCAACGTCCAGGCGGGGATCAGGAACGTCCAAGCGGCTGCCGCCGCCGCCGCCTCCCTCGCGTCACTTTCGGCGCGCGCGCGCCCCCGCCGGCCATTCGCAGACGGCCGGCGCGGGCGCGAGCACGCCTACAGGGGCGCGAGGGAGGCGGCGGCGGCCGGCCGCCGCCGAAGATCAGGTAAGGTGTTTGGGGGTTTTTTGGGGGGTTTCACCCCGCGGGACATCCCGATCTCGGATGTCCCGCGGGGTGGGAGGTGATCGGCCCGGGAATCTTATAGATTTCCGGGCCGATCACCTCTCGGTGTTGGTCCACTTTAACATTACTTATAAGCAAAAAACAGTTCAAGAGGCCCCCAAAGGCAGAATTGAGGATAAAAAAAAAGCTGGTGGTGCTGATACTAGGAGTGTCCTAACTCATGGGAGCAGTGGCCATCTTTCTGTGGTCCTAGCTGTAGCCCATTGGACAGGACCGACTGCCGACCAGGGACCAGAGCAGGGCTTAGGTGAGTTACAGCAGTACTTCCTGCCACACACTCTGCATTGTTAAGCTGGCTTAGCAGCCAATCAATCAGCTTTTCCGTGTTCAGGCTGAACGCCGAACTCGAACACAGATTTCTGGCTGAAGTCCATATTCAGGTTTGGAAACCTGAACTCACAAGTTTGGTATGAACCCGAAATTTGCAGTTTGGGTTGGCCCAACAATAGAGCTTGATGTCCTGGCATGATAAAGTATGAGGAAACACTGATCATTGCAGGGTAAGCTATTGATGATATCAGACAGGGAGCTGAGGTTATTGTAGTCATTAGCTATAGTCGAGAAAGCCAGAGTACAATTCTGTGAGTACTCACCTGTAGAATTGATTTTGTAGTATACAGCACGTCCTGTTTCACAAAATTCTTTACGCTTGGGATATCCTCCACAAGGTGGCGCAGTGGACTGCAGAAGAGACTTGTGGCATCTCCCAGCCCTATAAAAGGACAAGAACCTCCCACAAATTCCCAGTGTTACAAGCAGTTAGACAAGAAGCCGGGAGAATAAAAAAGAAGGAACCCAACCAAACATTTGAACAAATCACCATAGAGAGGTAACAAAGAATAATGATAACAAGGGAGGGGTGAAACAGGACGCGCTGTATACTACAAAATCAATTCTACAGGTGAGTACTCACAGAATTGTATTTTTCCAAGTATACAGCACGTCCTGTTTCACAAAATTCTTTACGCTTGGGACGTCCAAAAGCAGTGTCCGTAAAGTAGGGTGGGATCCCCAAAGAACAACGGCAGGCAGTTTAAACCACTGCCGCCTGAAGAACTTTGCGGCCAAAAGCAGCATCAGCTGAGGCCCTAACATCAACCTTGTAAAACTTGGAAAAAGTATGAACAGAAGACCAAGTTGCGGCCTTACAAACTTGTTCAACAGAAGCCTGGTGCTGAAAGGCCCAAGAGGCACCAATAGCACGAGTGGAATGAGCAGTAAGGCGGAAGGGAGGTTCCTTCCCCTTAGCAGAATAGGCTTGCGCCACCGCCTGACGAATCCACTTGCTGATAGTGGACTTAGCCGGAGGCAAACCCTTCCTAGGTCCAGAAGGAAGAACAAAAAGAGCATCAGTCTTCCTGAATGATTCAGTAGCTACCAAGTAAAACTTCAGAACCCTGACCACATCTAAGGAATGCAGAGTCCGCTCCTTGGAATTAGCAGGATTAGGACACAATGAAGGCAAGACAATGTCCTGATTGAGATGAAAAGCAGACACAACCTTAGGCAAGAAATCTGGCTTAAACCGAAACACCACCTTGTCCTGGTGTCGCTCAAAATAAGGAGGCTTGATGGAAAGCGCCGCGTCAAAATGGGCAAAGCGGCCTCAAGGAGAGGCTCAAAGGGACGACCCTTCAGAGCAGATAACACCAGATTCAAATCCCAAACTGGTAATATAGGTTTACGTGGCGGACACACATGATAAACCCCCTGGAAAATAAGTCTTAACCAAACAGTGACTGGGAAAAGATCTTTGAAAAAAAATTGCCAGAGCTGAAACATGACCTTTGAGGGTACTAAGGCCCATATCCAAACCATGTTGCAAGAATTCCAGAATCCTGGGAATAGAAAACACCCGACAGGGAAGAGATTTAGACTCACACCAGGCAATGTAAGCATGCCAGACCCTGCTACTGCCAACTGCACGATATCTGCGAACCACACCCTTCTTGGCCAACAGGGGGCCACCAGAATGGTTGGTACCCCTTCCTGGGCTACCCTGCCCAACAGGGGAAACAAAAACCCCTTCCAAGGCATTGCTAGCACATCCGTGGCAAAGGCAAGAGGATCATGTGACAGAGAGACAAAGAATGGAAGTTTGTGATTGTAACGTGAAGCAAACAGGTCCACATCCGGCAGACCCCAGCGGTGGCACAGAGTGTGAAACACCCTTTCACCGAGGGACCACTCCCCCAGCCGAGACATCCCCCTGCTCAAAGGGTCTGCCTCCAGGTTCTCCACTCCCGGGATGTAAACTGCCAATATGCAGGGAACATTCTCCTCCGCCCAGGACAGTATCAGGGACACTTCCTTGAGGGCTCGCTTGCTCTGAGTGCCTCCCTGATGATTGATGATGAACCGTCGCCTGATTGTCCGAGCTGATCTGAACAGCCTGACCCCGAAGGTGCGGAGTCAACTGGAAAAGAACCAACCTTATCGCCCGCAGTTCCAGAATGTTGATGGGAGCATGGGCCTCCTGAGGGCCCCACTGACCCTGGAACTTCAGAGACTTCCAAAAGCCCCCCCAACCTGTCAGACTGGCATCTGTGGTGACAGTCTTCCAGTACGGGGGCAGAAAGGTCCTGCCCACTAGGAGATTCCTTGAGTCCAGCCACCACGAGAGGGACTGACTGACCAAAGGGGACAGAACAAATTTCTGATCCAGGGACACAGGGTCCCGATCCCAAACTGACAAGAGGTGCTACTGAAGAGGTCTCATGTGAAACTGAGCATAGGGAACCGCCTCGAAGCATGACACCATCAGGCCCACCAGCTGCATCCCTTGCCGAATGGAGGGGTGAGGGCAAAGAGACCTTCTGCTGAGGCAGAAAAACCTTGACCTGAGATGTATCCAGAGTCATGCCCAGAAAGGACCTCACCAAGGACGGAGACAGAGAATACTTGGGATAGTTGATCACCCAACCGAAGGACTTGAGTGTGGAGACCACCATCTGGGTATCCAGCTCGGCTTGATGGAAGGACTGAGATGCAATCAGAATGTCGTTCAGATAAGAAAGGATGCGAATGCCCTGAGATCTCAACAGAGCCATCACCCCTGCCAGCACCTTGGTGAAGACCAGAGGAGCCAAGGTAAGATCGAACGGTAGGGCCACAAATTGGTAGTGCTGATCCTCCAGAGTGAACCTGAGAAATCTCTGATAACCTGGAAAGATTGGAACATGAAGGTAAGCATTTTTGATGTCCACAGAAGTCATGAAATCGCCCGGCGCAAGGTACCTACCGCCGAGCGCAGAGTCTCCATGCGAAAATGCTTGAACCTGACAAATTTGTTGAGGCGCTTCAAATCCAGGATGAGCCTCAGGGACCCATCCTTTTTGGGAACCTTGAACAGATTGGAGTAGAAGCCTCTGCCCCTTTCCTGGGAAGGCACAGGGCAGATGACACCCAATTCCAAGAGGCTTTGGACCGCAAACCGCAAGCCCTGAGCTGACAGGGGGCTTTGAGCCATCCGAGATCTGATGAAACTTGGGGGAGGCCAGGCTGCAAACTCTATCTTGTACCCAGAGGACACCACCTCCTGAATCCACCGGTCTGGGACGCGCAGTCTCCAGACGTGAGCAAAGAGCCGCAACCGTCCCCCCACCTGGATGGGTGAGGGCGCCTCCTCATGCCTGAGGGGGCTTGGGGGAAGATTCGGACTTGGGACCCCATGAGAGACTGGGGCGACCACGGCCTCTACCCCGGCCCCAAGGGTCTCTACGTGCCCCCGCAAATGGTGCACCCCGATCAGACCTGGGAGCACGGAAGGAGAGGTGGGAAGAACCAGCCCCCCGAAAGGGCCGCGGCTGCCTCCTGCATTGAGGCAGCCTACTATCCTTGGCAAACAGATCCAGACGCTCCCCAAAGAGCCGTAGCCCAGTAAAGGGGAAGCCAGTGAGAGCCTTCTTAGCTGCATTATCAGCCGCCCACTGACGCAGCCAAACAGAGCGGCGTATAGCCACCAAAAGGGCAGAAGTCTTACCACACATCCTGACCGCATCATCCATAGCAGAAAGAATAAATGCCACAAATTCATAGCAAAGCAGGAGGGATCTATACTCCTCCCCCCATTGGCATCCGAGGCATTATCCAGAAGGCACTTGAGTAGCCCCTTAATAGCAAGAGCTGTGATGGCAGAAGCGCACACAGGGCGCAGCGCAGTCCCTGCACAAGCAAATGCGTGACAGGCCAGCTTATCAACACGACAGTCCTCACCATCCCTCAGAGTAGAAGTGTCAGGGGAATGCATGACCGAGGTATTAGACAACCCAAGCACGGGAGCAGCCACCTCGGGGGGACACGACCAGCGCTTAACCACATCAGCAGGAAATGGATACCTCCTGTCCCAACTCTTAGGCACCGCGGGCAATCTGCTAGGACGTTCCCACTCCTTGAGCACAAAATTATTAAAGTCGTTCTGTTCAGGGAACTCCAAGCTTACCCTGCTGTGAGCCAACAGCTTATCAGTATCCTCAGGAGACCATGGGTCTTCCCCAAAAGGAGACCCAGTACCACCATAAATCTCCTGCTGCTCCTCAGAGAAATCAGAATCAGATACACCGCAGAGCCAAAATGGCGCCAGAACTGACCTTGAGGGGCGGGCCGCGGGCGTGTGATGCAAAAATATCATCCGGTGGACCTGCCCCCCCGAAGAGCGCGAAATCGCGAGCCACGTGACCCCCAGCGCCAATGACAGCGCAGATACTCACTACAGTGTATGTCGCCGCCCACCGCACTAAGCCGCGTGGCAGCGAGCGCACATAAAGTCAGTAATAAAAAAAGACAAAACTACTCAGGACACCACAGCCTAATCCCCCCCCCCCCGGAGAGCTCCCCAGGGAGAGAGCGAGGAGGGAGAGAGCAGCGACAGGGAGAGAGCAGCGACAGGGGCACCCAAGGTAGAGATATGGAGGGAAGGGGGGGGAGTGGAGGGGAAGTAAGGACCCACAATTACAGGTAGCAGGAAGGGGCATCCCACAAAGGCTCACCATAAGCCTGAACCGACTACCCTAGTTTGGTACAGGGATTGCGGTTGGAGCAGCGCTCCTCAAGCACCCGACCCTGGTGCTGTCCTACCTTCACCCGAACCAGGCAGCCGAGGCTGAGAGGCAGTGGGTCCAGAACGGGTGGGAATAGTCCTGAAGGGCCGCAGGCTGGTAAGCCCCGCTCGCCTGCGCAATATAGAGAGCCATCGTCTATCTTCGCAGTCCTGACTGCAGAAGGAAACTGGGAATTTGTGGGAGGTTCCTGTCCTTTTATAGGGCCGGGAGATGCCACAAGTCTTTTCTGCATTGCGGCGGATATCCCAAGCGTAAAGAATTTTGTGAAACAGGACGTGCTGTTTACTTGGAAAAAGACTGGACCAGACCATACTGGGTGCAGTCAGGGGCAACAGCAGCCAATGTCCAGGAACAAGGCCCACAACCCTCCCTTTATAGTCTTTTTCCTTTTACCGGCCCACTTTAACGGGTTACCTGACAGGGAAATATAAGGCTGGGAGAATAAAAAAAAAAAAATGATTTTACATCTATTTTATTTCTGGATGTTTATTGTTTGACGTGATTTAAATTAAATATCCATTACCAGCAGACCTTTATAGAGCACAAGCAAGTGACAACCAGGCACAGTTGTATCAGGGTGAAGACAGACTTTAGTAAAGCAATGACAATTGAGAAATCGGAGACACACCTACATCCAAACAAGATAACATGCTGAGGGGATATTGAACCAACATACAACTCATACAGATGGCAAAATTAAACACAGCGTGAAGGCAGGGCCTCTGTGATATCTACATGAGGATCCTCATGCTGTTGGAAAACAACACAAGCAGCAGTCAGGGATCAGACTTGTGGCTTTAGGGTCATGGAGCCGACAGATGGAAGATGCTACTCATTAAAAAGTTTTTTGTAGATTTACAATTACTTTTGTAATCAGAAATACGTGATAGTACAGTACTGTATATACCATAATCTCAGGTTAACTCTGCCAGGCTCTGAGCGCTCCCTGCTGAAGTGAGTAGTATTTATACCCCAGGGTGTGGCTTCCTTGGGATCCCCCCAGCATCATTTTACAGCTAGGGATCGAAGGAGATTCCCAGAGGAAGCCAGGTATATAAACGGGCAGTTCCTAGGTGCCCAGCACAGGAAGGAAAAATTCTGCCACCCGTCCTAAGGCGCTGCACCTGCTGCTGTCCCATATCCATATATTTTGCTGTACCTTTTCCTTAGCAGCAGGCAGTGCCTCCTCCCCATGACTGAACTGAGTATAGAGGAATGAGGGGCCTGTCTTTTGACCTGCACCACTAACTGTGGCCCTGATGCATTTGCAGAAAACAGGATGACCGGGATAAAGGTGCTCCCTATGGCCTTGGCACCCAGGGCGATCACCCCTTCCGACAGAGTGTCAGCCTGTAAGGAAAGGGGACCCGTGTCCTCCTTCCTTCCAAATGCTGGCAGAGCATTTTTTTGATCACTTCTTCCTGCAGAAGAGGAGTCAATGGAGCGCCCAGAGGCACCAGACAGCAGGAGGAAACATAGGGTTCGGGATGAAGGTGGCGGAGTTGAGTAGGGTTTAAGGTTAGATCAACAAATTATTTTATGTGCTGTTTTATTTTACTTTTTCAACCTGTGAACTGGTAGGGAGTCCTATACTAGGGCAAAGGGTAGGGGCGGTAGCGATTTACCTGGCGACATGGTGGTGGGTGACTTGCCCCTAGTTTGCCCCTAGTTGGTGAAACCTTTGGTTAGCCTTGTTTTCTCACCTCGTCAACAATCATTTGGTGCATGAGCAGGCTCTCCTTCAATCAGTGTTTTTAATGGGGATGCCCCGGGAAGAGGGGAATTATCCAGGGTCGATCAGCAAGGGTTTTGGTCCACTTTAAGTTGGACCTGCCATCCAACTGGTCTACCAAAGAAAAGGAAACATAACTGTTAAAACAGAATGCTACCTCTAGGGTCTGTCTTGCTGCATCTCTAAGAGATGACAGCAACAAAGGGTAACACTGCTTGGTCTTACTATTTTGCCAAAGCTATTTCCACATGCGGTAGATTGTCCACATACTACTTAAAACGGTTTCTAGCCAGCTTCGTGCTCCCTTGTGATGGTATTTAACTTCACATATGGCAAACATCCCAAAACAAAACAGTTACTGCTTCAATTGCCTAAACCCAAAAATAGCAGATGCTTTGCAGCTGATTGACTCCAGGTACCACTGAGAGGAAATCTAGTCAGCTGCTTATCCTTCATCATTCCAATGTGTTCCTAATTACAGGGGTGGCTTTGCACATGTAAAGAGTGCTTCTCCTCTGCCCTAAAATGGCCCACACATCCTTACAATTTAATAGCTATGCGTGAAAATAGCTTCTCAAGGCAATAATTGGCTGAACGGGGTGCAAGCAAGCTGTCATGAATTCATGAGTCACCTAAGGTGAGGGAATGATTAAATCCTACTTGTCTAAATATTTTTGCTTTGCCTTGCCAGGTCACTTGACAGATATCTGATCATTAACATTGTCATATAGCAGAAAAAATATGACAACCTGAGTTTTGCCAAAACCTACACGTAGAGAGTTGTTTACAGCATTCTCCGTCCTGCTTGTAGCCAGTCAGATGAAAGTATCAGCTCTGGGCTTGTTATTAGAAACCTCTCTGTAATAGGGCTTCATTATGCTATAGAAACAGTAGTGGTGCACTGGCAATTTCTTCCAAGGATTACATTACTCCGCAGACAGTAGCTTTTCCTATAGTTCGTGTGCTTAGAATGCTTCTCATAGGATCAAATGAATGTGTGTATACCTTTCCAGCAAGGCCCAAGATAAGACTTAACTGGGATAGCATTGTGATAATAACTAAATACTTTTGCATTTTCTCTTCTTTCATTGGAACTTGAAAAAAAATGATGTGCGTATTTTTAGGTCTTCGGGGCACCTAATGACAAGAGCAGATATGCAAACTCTCATAGCGCCTCTTGAATAATTTCCACGCTTGTTTGCAAATATTCCTGTTGTGCTCCAGATAATACATTGCCTATTCCAGTAATGCCGGCTTTGGGAAACCACATACCGGCGAATACAGAGACCTATTATTACTCGACTAGGTTACTGTGTCTGCACGCACTGGAGATGTTTGATAACATTTTGTAATATGGTGATTACATTCAGTACCGGGGCCTTTTTTTTTATCACTGGTTGCTTCTATCGGTGCTCTCTCTCTTTTTTTCTTCCTGTTCATTGGAAATGCAATACAGATGGGATTACTGACTGTTAGGCTGCCAAGTCACACTGACCCACTTTCATATGTTAATGCCTGTGGTGATTCAGGATTTTTTAATATTAGTTTTACGATTACGTTGATGCAATACAGAATAGCCCCACATAATTTATGGTGGCCATGCTAGGCAAACCTATTCTGATATGCCCCCCCCCCCAATTATAATGCCTAGTAATTAGAATAAGCACTTCTTTGAATGCAGGTGTTTACCCTGTGCAAGCTATGTCTAAGAACACCGCTGTGATCCCATGCTTTTCTAGCCTGATTACCCTGACGTTAGACATATTATTCATGGCAGATCAAAAGCCAGCTGCCTATAAAAATACATATCTTCTGACTAATGTAACACTATTCTGCAATGAAATCTTTTATATTTTAAGTATCCATTTAAAAAAAAGCCACATTTTAAACTCTTAAGCACCAGAGGGGTTTGCAATATATTGTACACTGTGGTAAAGCTTGACAATGCTACTTTCTGAGACATGGTTTTATAACTGTTGGTTGCCAAAATATATGTAATGATTATTAATACATGTCTGCTCATACATATGTTCCACAAAAATAGGACAGGCTGATGGAAAATCCTTCTGCTGAATGCTCCCAAAAGTCTGCGGGGGGCCGTAAATACTTTTCCCATTAATCCTTTCCTGCATAATCGTTTGGACTGAACTGTGAGCTCTTTTTAGTTTGCATGTGCTTAGAGGACAAAACATCCAGGGGACACATACTATACTGCTTGGCTGTCTAAAGTTTTTGACATGGTAGACATTTACAGGGAAAGGCTATGTTTTATTTGTCATGGTTAGAAGTTTTAGGCTGTAAAACTAGAGAATTTCCTCTTTACCGGGGTTTTTAGATATGAAAAATACTCCATTTGTCAGTGTGAAAATTGCTAAATGATATGACATGGGCTGTCAAGAAAGACAGGGATAAAGAGCCAGTTTTGTAAGTTATACTAGAACCAGACCAACTGCTTTACACAGTTGGAAAAATAAACTCCTCAGAACTCACTTGCCCCATCTGCATGCAAGATAAATAACTGAATAATTGTCAGCACTTACATTTGCTCCAACATCCAATAAAAGCCACTCAAATTTTCTCCTGGTAGCAGCCATTTTGGAGCTTCCTTTCCCAGCATCCCAGCCGCACTGCTGCCTGGATTCAACTGACATAACCCACAATGCATTGTAAAATTGATCACAGCAGGAGTTACAAAAGGGTAAATACAATTTTATGTGCAGCAATCTGAATTGCATTGGGGAGGGATGCACATGAGCACTGTTTCTTGTAAGGGTGTTGGGCGAGTTAGGACTTTACTCTGTAGTACCCAACAAGGACCTGCAAAGAATAACTGGGAGGACCATTGAGTCTTGCATTCAGAAGAGTCAAAAGTAGCCTATTTTATTTCAACTATATGCATAATTTCAGCAATGAGGCAATAATTACTTGCTTATTAAGAAAGGCAAGTATGCTTTAACAGTGCTTTCTTCTGACATAAAATAGACATGCCCCTTCCTCATAACACTTGTGATTTCCTGCATGCCCCTAGCCTCTCCCCTGAAAAATAGAATCCATTTTGGTCTTTGGTTGGAGGTTGCTGATATCCCCTAGAACTGGCACTCTCATTGGCTGTTTATTTAGAAATGGCATGGTACAAGAGATCAAATATTCAAATAGCAATGGCTTACAAACAAAGACATAATAAAGACCACTGGCATGCTAGAGCAAACCACTTTCATCTTTTAAAAGTTAATATGCAGCAGCATAGTACCCTATAATAATGAGACAGGCAGAGGTGCTAGGTATTTGGCATTTGGTATTCTTGTGGGAATCTTCTTCTCCATCCAGCCCTGGGTGGCAATCTGTCTCCTCTTCCAATGGCTCCAGAGGTGGGTCACAGTGCTCTGGTCTGGCTGTGAGTCCTCTTTTTCAGGGACTAATGGTAGGTCCTTTTCAGGCGTCTGGCATCTGATCAGATGAATCCCAAATGTCATGCTTTACTGTAGTTTAAAAGAGATGTGGCTTTGCTGTGCTTAAGGCGTGGGATGCACCTTTTCTGATTTAGCAGGAAGACACCAGAAAGAAGAGGTCACAGCAGTATAGCATGTCTGTCTATATGTTTTCTTCCTGACAAATTAAAAGCTTGACAAGTAGTCTGGGGCCAGCACCAGTTGAACATTTTGTGGAACCCATGGGCAAATCTTTGAACTCTTTCTACCATGGTTGCGATTCTGGTTGCCTTATTTGCACACCAACTTTATTTTAAATATCAAGAACTGACACACATTTTCCAGGTACAACATGTTCCAAACACATGTAACTTGTCCCTAACTCGGTGGCTGTGGTTATTGCCCCCACCCTTGCTTGTAAACTACTTGGCCAGTAGAGACCAACAAAAGAGACGCTATACTAAAGGAAGAATGCCCATAGGCAAATTGCTGGGCAGATGAATGGGCAGATTAATCAAAAGATAAATAGAAATACTCCCTGGATTTTATTCCATAGCCTGCTTTTAGATTCACAATATCAGATTTGATCTACCATGCCAACACAGGTCTTTGAAGGAGCAGCTGAAGGCAGTAAACATTACCCTGTCACCAATCATTTTGTTTTGCTGCCAGTATTTGTATTAATTTTAATATGGACAAAATTTACGTTTTTTAATTCACCCCTGTGACATTTTAATTCACTTTGATATTTTACTTTATTGCTGTGATATTTCCCATTGTACCATGATATTTTCATTCATTGTCATGATATTTGCATTTATAGTTGTGATATTTTCATTTTACCATAATATTTTAATTGATGGCCCAAGTCAGGATATTTTTAAAGCCATTTTCTTCCTCAATTTTAAACTGAACACCAGACAGATGGCTAGTAAAGCGTCTTAAAAAGCATACTGCAAGTCCTGTTGTCTTGACCTATTACTAAACTACTATTATAGCCATAAGAAAGCAGGCACAAAAAGCATCGTCAGGCTAGATTAGACTGCAGAAGTTTCATGCACAAAATAGCCCATTATCTCTTTTGTTTTTATTCTCTCATCAACATCCAATGGGGTGATTCTCCAGACTAATCCATGTTGACTGCCTCAAATAATCTATGGGACATGGTATGTGATAAAGAATAGCGAGCCTGTTCATGACTTTGTGTCTACTGTGTGTCTGGAAGAGGAGTGGTGGTTTAAAGCAGATCAACAGTCAAAAATGACTTAAACCAGATCAACGCAACAAACAGTGCTCATATGCATCCCTCCCCAGGAAAATATAGATTGCTGCACATAAAAATTATTTTACCTTTTTTACTCCTGCTTGGGTAAGTTTTAAAAACAAGATGGCGGTTCATGCATTTGCAGGCCACCTGCAAACAGGAAGTGCTGCTGGGCTTCCTGTTACTTTGCATTGTCAGTTATATCAGTTGGCAGAGGAAGCTCCAAAATGGCCACTAACTTTCTTTTCCAACTGTGTCAGGCTGTTGGTCCTGTTTAAGCACACATATGATGGGGCCATTCTTTCTTCTACATCTTGTATGTACTGCAGTTGAAATGGAAGACTAACACCACATTTTAGGAATGGCTGGCCTTGGGGATGGCACTGTTTCAGGGATAGGCATTTATATTTTATTAGGAATGCCTTCCTGGGATTGCCTTGATGTCACAGTGATGCTAGGGAGCAATGGAAAAACGCCTCTTCTTGGCATAAATGCTCATCCTGCAACTTCTGGCAGGTAGTCAAAAAGTTTAGACAGCTGAACTAAGCTTCCCTTGAGATGAAACACCAAAGGACGCTGCCTCTTCATTAAAAAAAAATGTTAGATTAAGCCTAGAAGTCGTAAGGAGAAGGAGAAGACTAGGAAATCTGTGAGATTAGGCAATAGGACCTATGAACCTCTAAACTTTTACAAATGGTAAGGGTAGGCAATTCGCACACCTACCCTGTGGCGGGTGGCTTACTTATACCCTGGGCACTGGGGTATAGAGGAGCCTAGTGCCCATCAACATGGGCCTGTTGTTCTTCCAATGGTACCCATTGTTGGGGGCAGAGCCTATGACATATATAAAAAGAAATAGGGGCTGGTATAGAGGTGGTGCAGGTTCCGAGCCATAAGGATCACAGGCCCCATACCTGCTGCACCGGGCTGGTAGTCCTCGGAGGGAGCTTCACACATGTTTACACATACTTTTTTTCTTTCATATTAATGTATACAATGCGGCACAGATGTAGGAAAAACATGATCAAACACCAATCTAAGGCAACACAAAAATCGAAAAGACAAAGGTGTGAAAAGGGCCAAGAGACCATTTTGTTAATTCACTAAATTGGGACAGGATCTGAAAGGCTTATTTGAATTTTTTTTTAATCACATTGCAATGACTTGTTTACATGTTGTAACCTATTTCTAACCTTTATCTTACAGGTGGGTGATATAGTAAATCAAAATGATTTCAGCTTCTAACCTGGGACTACATGTGACGGAGCAATTCTCAGGATTGAGGTGAGTTTTTCTGTTTCTGTACTTGTTTAAATGTCATGGTTGCTGTCGTGACAGCACTATTCACCATACACATAATATGAACTACATGAAGGACTCTTGTAAATGTTCTCTTATACTGTTCTCTTGGGCATTTTCTGTAGGGTATCTGAGTCAGCTGCTCTCTTAGGTTTAGCTGAGAGGCTTGAAATAATGTGAAGTGCAGTACATTTACTTCCATTTGTGGTGATGTGTAAGAGCTTTTGGGTCATGAGATCAGTGTAACGGTGATCATATAATTCTGTAGAAAGATAATGACATCATTCTGACAGGTAGTCTCTTACTCTTCAAGAGGAAAGCTACTTAGATACATTATATAATTGCACCTGGGATATTATTTCTCCTCATTGACTTTAACTCCCGTGAGTCAGGCAATTTAAGTATGAGGTGTATTGGAAAGAGACAGGTAAAACAATGATTGAATAAGGAATTGTAAATGAAAAATTAAAACGATGAATAAATAAAGATAAACCATAAAATGTATAAAGCTAAATTCTTCTATTATCTATTAAATATCTTAAAGCAGACCTTCCTATGAAGGTACCTATGTCTTCTTTACATCCTCGCTGTGTTCCTCCTCCAACAGTTTGCCCCACAGCAGAACAGGGCAGTCAGCCTCTATCTATAAAAAATAAGTGGCCATTGTTAAAGTGGACCAATACCCACTCTGGAGTCTATGGGATACTCGCTCCCCCAGGGCATCCAGATTCGGGATGTCCCACTATGGATCAGCCTTCTGAATCTTATAGATTCCTGGGCCGATCCAGCTGGGTTTTGGTCCACTTTAAGAAATTTAACAAGCATAGATTAGCCTGTAAATGTTTAAACAACTTGTATTAAGATAAGCCGAGCGGAGGAGCACGCACATCAGCCGAAGGGAACCAGGGATGTGGCTGTGCAATAATAAGTTCTACGCTGTGTAATAACATGTACAACATAGAGCAGTAATTGTACGAGAGCCTGAGCATGCTGTGTAGAATTGCTAGACATGTGTGTATACTGGCGATCTCAGGAGATTTTACACTGCCCAATTTGAGATGCCCTGAGGACAAGGACCAAAACCCAGGATGGTCAAATCCTGGGTTTTGGCCCACCTTTATTATGACATATAACAAATGACCGATTTTAACTTCTCATAGCCATATGGGTGTTTCAATTCAAGCAAAATTCTGTTGGGAAATATTATTTTGACTTTAATGGAGGTGCAGATTTGGCCATTTGGAAGTGGGTCTCCCTGAACCTCTATACCTAGAGACCTCGTAAGAGTTTGATATGTATCTAAAAAATCTATATTTTATTATTTAATCAAATAGACCTATGGCCACAATACTAAAAATGTAAATCGCAATACATGTGTCTCCACATAGACAATAGTGTTGAATTCACAATATTCATATAAATAGTCAACAAGATGGCAGTAATGGAATTTAATAGAGGTACCACTGCACCACTAACTATTTGCATTTGGAAAATCTGCTAAAATCAGCTAATGGAAAATCTGGTGGACAGCCTGGACACCAGCTATGGGGGCTGGTAGTCCATGGTGTGGGGGCTGAGCTCTCCGTCTTCTGACACCTCCCTACCTGCTGCAGGAAATGGACTTTTATACTCATATAAAGACCCCTCCTTGTGGCGGGGAGCAATGTGACCAGAGCCCATCTGGGGCAGTTGGATTTCTGTGGAGAGCATCACGGGTTAGGGTCAGAGGTTGAGGACATCACCTAGCACTGGAGCGGGGAAGGAGGTAAGCTTATTTCACTTATTTTTGGAGTTTGTTTGTTAAAAGTTTGATTCAGATGAACCTGAATTTCTTGGGAATCGAAAAATGTGATCATCTCTTCTCCTTACATCATCAATGATGTATCTCACCTTTAAAAATGTCCCATCACAGGTGCAAGTAATTAAAAAAAAGGAAAAAAATATTTTTATTGTACTTTTTTGTGTGTTAAGGTTAAAACGTTTACCGTTACAATTCTAAGGTTACAATTCACATATACGAGGCACACTAAAACTTAGTGTGCAGGTTTAAAAAATGCTCCTACTCTGGTGCAGCGTTCCTTATCTGTTCATTAGATCCAAGCCCCCCCCCCCCCGACATCAGTCACAGTGATGTAGGTACCTTGACTGATGGTGGGGTGCAACGTGGTGAATGCGGATGCTATAATTGGGCTGCAGTGGCATGGGACTTGAATCTAGCATTTAGGTAAGGTATGTTGCACTGGGCAAGGAGCGATCATCTGTGGGAGGGGACACAAAAGGTGAGTATAGTGTATTTTATTTTTTAGCCTAGGTAATCACTTTACGCTGCACCTTGATTTACCAAATAAATTGCATGACCCCCAATGTCAGATGCCTGCTGTCAATACTGTATTCTCTGCTATTACAGCTTTTGTCAGTCTTAGAAAACATAAATAAACCCTACTTGAATGACTAATAAAATGCATGTATAGTAGCAGCTAATTTAAGTCAAATTAAATATAGCTCTAGGCTTGACCACATATTAAAATATCTTCTTTCCACCTGTTTCTTCATCTCTTAGATGAGGTCACATTTCTGCTGCAAGGTTCATTTATATGATTCTACCACCCAGATTAGCAACATCCACACCTAAGAAAACCACCTAGGTGTTTCCAGAAAGGTCAGGAAATTAAGAACTGGCAATGGGCCTACTACTAAAATATCTTATTTGGAACTGTCATGTTAAGTTTTCATATGTGGCATTAACTGCTGAATGGCAGCATTTGGTAGACCGCATGCTTTCTCTGCTGGCTGAGTACACAACGTTTCTAAAAGTTCTAGTGGTCATGTTTTAAGAAGGCTGGGATTGGATTTTTCCCAGCAGGGACATAATATCAAAGAGATAATTGACTGGTGCAAAAATAGTTTAAATAAAAACAAAAGCTAGAAATATAATGTGCAGTATTAAACATTCATCATTAAACATTCATCAAAAGGTGCAAAGCCCACACACAATCATTTGCTGTGTACAAAGGGGAAAAGCCCCTGGGGACACGCTCTTTGGGAAGATAAATAAAGGCCAGTCAGGCATTAGAAACAAACAGGTCCAGCTACACTACTCCAATGCTTTCAATTCTCTGTTGCCTGTTTTTGTGGCTGTACTCTGGAGTTGGCCTCATAAAGCCCTTGGTAGCCATGCATACACAGTTATGGCCAACACACAATATGTCCTTATTGGGAAAAGTCGGCCTTGTTTATTGTGCCTGATTCCAAAGTGAAGAGTTGTCTGTCCTCCCCTGTCTGTGCCACTTTAAAAACTTTCCATCTATCTCCATGGGACACTGATGAAGTCTTGAGTGTCTTGGTTTTGTGCATATATTATAATAAATTGCAGTGAAACCCATCTACACGGCAGTTACGGTATTTAGGATCTGCTGGGAAGCCTGGCACTCAGGATCAAACAGTATTCTGAAAAATATCAATAGCGACTGCAGGGTACTTGAAGCTTTTAGAATGCCAAATAAAATGCACTTGGGTACTGTATTTATCCTCTATATTAGGCAGCACCAGTACATGCCACCAGCAATTGTCAGGGCTTGCTCGCAAATACAACTGCTCTACTCACCTTCTTTCTACTGTTTTCAGTCACACCTGGGCCCAACGTTAAAGGCTTGTGATTGAATGGTCACATCTCAAACCCCAAACCTTATTGCATTCCAAAGTTCTCAACTGGCAGCAATATCTGGCCTTCTACATGGATATTATATTTATCATTGGTACAAGTGATTTGTTAGCTTAATAAGCACTAGTAGTAATATATACAAATCATACTCATTAAGGGCCTGATTAACAACGTCCGTGGGTTATTCACTAGTTTGCCCTACCTTCAGTGCGTAACATGTGCTTAAACTGGGGAACTTAGCTGCAAACTGAGCTATAATTTTAGAAAACAGTGCTATAATTGGGGAGGCGAGCATAGGAAGAACAGACTATTTGTTGTCATTTTGCTGGCCTTCACTGCACTTTACTTGGCTGGAAGAGGGATATTTAATCAGAAAAGACAGTTTGCCGCAAGCTGTCGGACTGCCAATGCAGATTTGGTTTTGAAAATTAAAGAAGTCTTGCTGAAAACACACCTTAACATCATGGTATGGGGCTTGGAATATATGTGTGGGGTGTCTTGGTTATGAAGTTGAGTTTTGTTAGTGGTTTTTCAAATACTATCAGACTACAGACTCAAAATATCAGGTATCAATGCAAAATCAACTAAGGAGACTATTTTGGAAAATCTACTACTGATTCCAATCGTGTACACTGGAAAGATCTGGCGTGCTGCTCAGGGTTCCCTGGTCTGTGCCTGGGTATGCCAACCTAGTGGTAAATACAGCTAACTGGGGTGTAGTTGGGCGAACATGGCACATTTTGTTTGGTAAATTCAGATATGGAGAATACCTGCTAAGGTCAGGTGAATACAGGCAAAACAGTTAGTAAATCAGACCCTAAGTTTAAACAAGTATTTGTCCTAAAGGGCTGAAATGTAAAGGAAAAAACAAGGCAGCTTTCATACCTATGTGGTGTGGTAGAGTAGGATACCCTGCATACCAAGCAAAGGAACTGGTATCACCCTGGCTCAGAATCTGCACAGGCAGCCTCTGGTCATTCTGGTATGGTCCAGAATGTTCTTGCCTGACAAAATAACTTTGTTATTAATGGTGTGTTTCAGTAGAAAAACAATTGGTTTTTTTTTTATTTTGCGTTAAAATGTTTGTCTGTAAGTTACAGATTTGTAATATCCCTAAAGAAAAGCTTCAGGTGCTTTGAAATCTCACCTTTTCAATCTTTTGATTTCCTGCTAACATTGCTCTTTAACAGGGTACAACAACTTACTTGCTTGATCCCAAAGCTTTCTCATCTTTAAAGGGATGTCCTATCTTTCAATTCCTGGTTTAATGTATCTTCTTCCTGGTTGGCAACTAGAGAGGGACAGTTATTGTCTAGTGGTTAAGGAATCAATCTTGTGACCAGAGGGTTTCAGGGTAAAGTAAAAGGTACTCCATGTTTTTTCATTAAAGCGGCCCACACCTGTTTTCGGGTATGTGGCCTCATTGTCACAAGCTTGAGGGGGCATCCAGACAGCTTGTGGGGCATTAAGCAGGTGGCCTTTAGCAATCTGACCCCCCCTGAAGCTGTTACAATGAGGCCCCACATACATTAGAAAATGGGTGTGGGACCACTTCCAACAAAATAAAGTGAACGGCTGCTTGTTCATTATGTTGCAGTTTAGATAATTTAAAACATTTAGTCATAATATAAATTGTACAACTGGGAGTAAAAAGCCGAATAAGTAGCTATTTTTAGGGCAGTCAGTCAGCAATGACAACGCCTATATTTTTTCAGTGACAGATACATCCTGAGCTGTATTTTCTGAAATGCCAAAGGCAGTTGGGAAGCAAGCAAATCAAAGAAAAATAAATGGCCTGCTGTTTAACGGACCTGGGTGGTGCACAAGGCACAGGCACTATTTGTCGGGCAGTCCCTATTGTAATTAATGAGTCTCAAAGCTGGGATTCAATGAGAGTCCTTATCAGAGCTGGTTTGGTGTGCACCACCCAAATACAAAAGAGTGAATGGAAAGTGTATTGGTCACATTATTACTGCCATAGTAAACAGTGAGAAGGGAGGTCAGATTCACCATCACTCAACTGAATCCAACCAGTAAGTAGTGATGGGCTTCAAGCGGACCAATAGCCAAAAATGACTTAAATCAGACCAACACAACAAACAGTGCTCATATGTACCCCTCCACAGGGCAATTTAGATTGCTGCACATACAAATTTATTTACCTTTTTCTAACTCCTGTTGTAGTACGTTTTAGAAACAAAATGGCGGCTCATGCATTTGCAGGCCACCTGCAAACAGGAAGTGCTGCTGGGCTTTCTGTTACTGTGCATTTATGTCCATTGAATCCAGGCAGCAGCATGGCAGAGATGCTGGGAGAGGAAGCTCTAAAATGGCCACTACCATTCTTTTCCAACTGTGCCAGGCTGTTGGTCTGGTTAAGCTTCATCCCTTATTTCATTACCTTCAATTATTTAGTTATTGTATGCATAGTGAGCAAAATAAAATGGACAACATTGTACATGGGTGTGAACGGCGATTCTCAATAAACCATCAACTCAAAATACAGGCCTGCATATTCCTAGATAAAAGTGTACTGTATCTGTCCAGCCTTTAGGCCTCCATAACGTATTAGAACTTCTGAGGATGCTACTCCCAAGCCAGACTGCCCGCTTTAATAGTGTTGCAGTATGTTAGTGCTGGATGCAGCTTAGTCAAATCCAGACAGATTTGTGGTGTAACCGGAACTGGCTTTACTGGAACATGAGTGCAGCAAGAGAAGGTCACCTTGCATGGCAGATAACATAGACAGGAAAAATAAGTCATAGAAGTTATCACCTCAATGTACAGGAAACACACCATGCAGCAGAGAATGTACACCAGAGATTACACATAGATATATGTAAGAGTTCCATCTACTGTCATAAATGTAAACTGCATGAACCCAGCAATATAGATGCAAATCACATACAGAGACAAGCTGTAAGCTGTTGCACAGTATCTCCACCAAAAAGTAGTCCTACATCTCCTGTTTAGGTTTAGTGGGCATTAACTGCTGGAGCTGGGACTGTCACAGAGTTTGCCCAAAAAGTGGAGCTCTGAGAATGGAATTCTATGCCAGCCACAGCCAGAGCTGCAGTTCTGGAAGACACATGGGCACATATTTCTTGGGCTAAACTAATGATCTGCAGGACCTGCTTTCCTTTAGGGAAACACGAGACACTATAGTCTAAAAGAGACACTATAGTCTAAAAAGCTACTGGGAATTAGCCCCTGCCTCTCTAAGCAATCTAGTGAAGAAGTACGGCGATACCTTTTCTAATGTTCTACTTTTCTGTTCAATGAATTTACATTCACATGTTTTTTGAAGGTGAGATTTCGAGGATACTTAGTCCACTTCATCAGACATGATGTTACATGATGTACATTATGTCTGATGAAGAAGACTAAGTATTCTTGAAAGTATACTTAGTAATCATGTATCTGGTCATTTTATAAACCTCTGGTTAAATGGAAAAAAAAATGATATATATATATATATATATATATATATATATATATATCTTTTCTGCTAGTACAAAGGACCTTCATTCAAAATTACTTTAAATCAGAACAAAAGGGTTTTGACTATCCTGGGTTTTGTTCTGTGCTGATATGGGATTTCCCCCGCTGTATGAAACCCACAGATCACCCTGTGAAACTCACCTCATTCCAGTCCTAAGGCGCATGCATGGGCTCTTGTCCAATCAAAGCCATTTCCAATACATATTTATGCATGCACTTGTTTTTGGCAATTGGAGTGAGAGCGGGGGCATCCACAGCTGTGGGCGCGCTCTCACCCCCTGCCTAGCTGAATGGCTGGGGACCAGAGCGTGCTCACAGCCAAAAGATGCAGGGATGCTGCCACCCAGTGTTTACATTGTTGCAGGAGCCAGAAAGCAGGTGAGTTTTGCCCCCCTGGGTTTTGTTCCACTTTGTCTCTTTTACTACACCACAGGGCGATTCTAATTTGGGGTGATTCTTCAGTTAGAGGAAGCCAGAGTCATGTGCGGAACTCTGCTTGATGGGGGATGGGAAATAGTATGCTTCTTATTGGAGGAGGTGATAGAGTATACCCTTCTATCTTAATTCAATAATAAGGTTTCAGGGATCAGAGCCCTGTGTGAATCACTTGCTATTCAAATCCTGATCAGGATGACCACACAAGAACCACAGATGACAATTCTGTAGCAGCAGCGTGATGATTTATTTGGCCATGTGGCCGAGGTAGATATAGTGTTATGCAAATACAATCAGTAAAAAGAGAAGTAAAAACAACCAATCATAAGCCATTAGGCGGTCTATCAATTATCCAATAAAATCAAACTAAAAGGCCGGATATACATCCAGAATTGGTTAGTATCTGAACAGTACTGCAAGGGTTACAACTTTGAAGCATGCGCAGTATAACTGGAAAAAAAGGTCAGAAGGCCAGGCTAAGTGTCAAACCTCAGGACAGGGTGACTTATTGTGTGGTTACAATTTGGGGAACAAGGTCTAAGTTTTAGGAATTATAATTTATAACTTGGTACATAAAGGAGAACTTAACGGAACCTATCTGGTTCCTGTCTTGTGATGTCTGGTTGCGAAACATGGAACAACAGTGGAAGAACAGAAGAATAATTCCATGCCAAGGGGAATATCAAGATCTTAAAGAATTACTCTTCACTCTAACAGAGGTATAGCTGTAGTATGGATGTGCAGCTGTTTCCTGCCCCCATTAGATAGTGCCCCAATAATGGTAAATGGTACGTGTCTTTCTAATACAGAGCTCACTGATGGAATGAGGGGGTCGATGAGGTGAGTGTGTGAGGTCCAGGACCCTCCCTGACACAGTCTTGCCAGGGAGAGTGTAGGTCCGCACTGTTGTGAACAATAATGCCATACACCCCACATACATAGCATTTGCCTTGCAATAGTATATTATTGCTTACAACTTGCCCCATGCTGGTTGCCAGGGGCACTTTGCATTCCCTGATAAAGCCTACTGAACTTGAACCTTTATGCTGACAGGGGGGGGGGATAATTTTTTTTAAAGGGGAATTGCATTGGGTACACTTGAAAGACATGACACAGCTTTTTCACAGCCAAAATTACAAGTTTGCAGTGCAACACAAAACACATCCAAAAATAATCCCAAACAGGCCAGGGATCGACTTGATAAACGACACCCCTGCACTGGGACCTGACACTAATCTAGCACTACGTGGCACTACGTAGCCTTAGAGATAGAGATACATGGAGATTTGATGACCCATCCGTCCATGAGATCCAGCAAATTTAAAGCAGGTTAAATGAATGATGCAGCTCCTCACAGTCAGCATGGGGAGAGAAGTGATCAGGCAAATTAACCCTTTGCCTGGAATGTCCCTTTGAGATCATTTGAGTGAATGGTACGTTTTAGGCAATTTTATATAAATGTCTTTAAACATAATACACTACAACTATGTAGCACATAATTATTCATCCCTATTATGCAAACATGCCATCTAGAAACCAGTCCCTTACTGCGGGGGGGGGGGGGTGATTACAGACCTTCCTTCTGACCTAGCTGCATTTATCAATGTATAGGTATATGCTTTAAAGATTGCGCTGAATTGTGGAAAAACTCACACTTCATAAATTAGGTTTTTAATCTTAAGGCAATGCCAACATGTGCGCAGATTATTTAACGTAATATAAAAGTATCACTTGAACTCATTTGGTGCAACTGGATGTAAAAGAGAAACTTTCTGAGATTCTGAATTTAGCATTTTTTCTGGGTCGATATAGTAAAGACTTAAACTGAATGATTTTTATGGCTTGGAAGTAACAATCATTCTTTTGATTACAGCATCTGTGTCAAAAGTTCAGGTTTTCATAGGCTGGATAATACAGCATATTTAACAATGGTTACCCTTATACAAGGGGTCACAGTTAAGCTGTGGGTCATACCTCCCTAGTTACATGTCTAGGGCAATCGGTGACCTCACTAATAAATAGTTGCTGCTTTTGGTGCTCAGGAAGTGGGAGTATTGTTACTTATTGTGATTCTGCAATGACGAGTGTTGAACACTACATAGCGGTTGTTGAGTTATTATTAATGCATTGTTTCTAGCCCTATGGTTCCTGCTTAGTATGCAGTTTTACTCTGTATGTTATATATGCTACATTAAATATGTTGTGGTTTGTACATGCGCAAGAGCTTACTGTTATGCTTGTTATGTTGTGAAATTTGAATGTTGTGCAATATTTCCATTCCTTGCTTTGAAAATTAGTTTATTTGAAATCTATATACATTTCTATAGTTAGATGACATGCTCTTTATGTCTATGTCATTTTTGCATCTTGGGAAGATCAAACTGGTACATTTTCCTTTTTCCCAAAGCAACTAAGGATGAATGATATACTGTAGCACTAGTTCACAGCGTTTGAATGTCTAATATACTCCAGCAAGAGTACTACTTTGTATGCATGCTTTAAAAACCACTGAGCAAGACTGTAGTTTAGTATCTAGCCAGAAGAAACTCTACCAGGAATCTGCCTGGTAACTAATTTGCATCAGAGTAAGATGGCTTTATGGCACATATTTAACATACTGGACTTTGATTTTTGACTTTGATTTTCTAGGTAAGTGGTGGACTGGGCCAAAATTTAGCCTAGGAGTTTACCAGTCCCTATCTCTCCCATGATGTCCCTGCTGAAGGCTTTAGTATTGTAGAGGCAGATAATAGGCAGTATTGTGAGTATTTCTCCCACATGCATCATGCTGAGGCTATTGCACTTGGGATTTCTTGGCTAGGGCGATTGCTGGGTGGTTGGGACATAGAGTATATGTAGGGATTGGAAGCAACTGCCCAGTGATCTCCAAATCAATGTGGGAACTTTGAACTTTCCCGAGTTCTTCAGAGTCTCACAATGACCAGTCCGCCCCTGGCACAGATTCATTCTCTTTGTTTGGAATGTGTTCTCGTGTGGCTTTCATAGCAAACTTAACCCATAGAAATTACATTTCAAGCTATAGGTCAATGTTTTGAGTTCCAGAAGGACGTTAAGTCACCATTGGAAAAAATGTCATATACATTGCATCCCACAGGCTACGTTTGGTTTGCTTCTTCCCTTCGAGAAGTCACGTTGAAAATTAGAGTGGTGCAAAATATTATATACATTTTTTTTTTACATTGGCACATGTTGCTGCATTGCAAAAAACACACTTGCTAAAATATCAGCAGTGTAGCAACATGCTAACAAAGTTATGAATGATATTTTGCACCACTGTGGCATAGTTTTGCAGATTTGCTTGATAACTCAGGCCCAAAATGATTAAACTAAAGCCTTTACCCCACTAAAATACATGTGCTTAGTTGTGTTTACATGTGTTAATACGCATGTTAGTTAATTGTTTATCAATAACTGGATGCATTGATAGACTTTGGATAATGCACCACACTCCAGCGTACTGTACCTGTGGTGACCAAGCCCCATAAGAGGTGATGACATGTCTGTGTTTTTACATCTTTATCTATTGAAAAACATACAGTTGGCAATCCAAAGGTTTGTGGAATCTTGACTTAATTTTGGGAGTGCCTCTCAAATTTCTATATGATACCTTTTGGGGGTTTGGAAAACCTTTTATTAAATGAAGGGCCACTCCCACTCCCCACGCCTTCCTGCAAAATAAAAATAACCTCCACCCTGCCCTACTCCCACCAAATAGTGATTAAACTAAAAAAAAAAAGACACTCACCTTAACCCTAAATCCAGCCCCCAACGTCAGCGTGAATGCGCGGGTGGGAGTGCGCGTGATGCAGAGATTGCTGCTTCAAGTGGCCAGCTGGGAACTCCGGGAACATGGCAGCGACGATTAAGGTGAGTGTGTGTTTTTTTTCTTTTATTACATGAGCTAAATTGCTATTTGCGGGGGCAGGGTGGGGTTATTTCTATTTTGCTGGAAGCTGGGGCTGGATTGATCCTTTAACCCCTACCTGGGGATTTTGTAACCCTTTGTTGCCAGACCATTTTGCTCTATTTTGCGCTACACATGTTCAGCTGTGATTTTTGAAGGAATTTTTAGGGATTTTCCAGGGATATTATATATATATTTTTTTTTTCAGTAGAGTCTCGGCTTTACCATGAAATTTCTTGTTTGCCATTTTTTAAGTGAATTCTCAATATTTTGGGATGAAATATGTGCAACAAAAATAAAAAAATCTATTTAAATCTATCTAATTTGTAGTGTTTTTTTGTAATAAAGAAAGTAAGTTTGCCAATAAAATCTTATTGCGTGTGAAATCCCAATTTCTCCCAGTTACAGTGGTACCACATATGTATAGGTAGACACCCTTTCCTGCCCAGGAGACTCCCCCTAACTGAAACAGCGCTTTAGGAGATTTTCAGATACAAACACAACTATGCTATGCGCTGTGCGCACCTTGCAGTTTTTCCAGAAAAACAACCCTTAGCTAGCCGCAGGTGACTTGCCAGCCCCTTAAGCCTTGTGAACTGGTATAAGGGTCTCATGGACCCCTTGCCAGTTCACAAAGGGTTAAATAAAAAAAAATAAAAAACACAGATAATACATTTTTATTAACATTATTTTTAATACTTACCTCCCATGGATCCCAGAGAACTGTGTCCCACCCTGATAACTCTGGCTTCTGCTCTACTGCTAATGCTGAAAGCATTTTATAACTGCTGGGTAACAGGCAACATGGGGTTAATTAAAAAATGACATAGGGCCCCCCTTCCCAGGGGGGGGGGGGGGGCATTTGTTTGGAACTTTAAGGGTTAAAAACCCTTAAAAATCCCCAAAAAATGACATGGGATCCCCCCTACCCAGCATAACCAGCCTGAGGACCAGCTATGGGGGCTTGTAGAACAGAATGCAGGGGCCAGCTTTTGTGGCCCCCCACCCTACTGGCTACACCGAATAAAACATTTTTTATTTATTTATTTATTTTTTTTTTTAAAACTCACCTCCGATCCTGTGTCCCCCGCCAATTCAGCTCCAGCTGGCAGCTGTCAGGGATGATCCTTGGAGGGGGGCTGGGAGGCAGGGGACAACATCCCCTACCCTCCAACCGCCTCCGGTGATCAGACCTGACATCTCAAAGTCTGGAGCCCGCAGCGGGATGACGTCATGCGTGATGTCATAAGCCCGCCACAAGGGGCTAGGCTAGCGGCGAGAACTTCAGAGGGGGTCTGGCAGTAAAATGGTGCAGTCATAGAATAGAGAGAGTTGAGGTTCTGGCTTGTAGTGAAGGTGCTTATTGATAAAACAAAGCTAAGGTTGGGACTAGCAGCAAAGGAGCATAGTCATAAAACAGAATAGGTTCAAACAGGGAAATTCAAGAATCCAAAATAAAGCAGTTTCAGGAGCAGATAAGAACTGATCAAACAACAGTGTGTCCCATTAAAAATGCCCCTTTACAGCATTATGGCAGTTCTTCTGTACATGCGCGTTTTTACAGGGGTATGCATGAGCAAGCTTCAATAAACTTGATTGTGCCAGAGCAACCTGGGACCCACAAACAGATGACAGAGAACCTTGACATTTTTTTCTGAAAAAAAAATCTTAAACCGTAAAGTAAGTAAGTAGAAATTCTGCCCTTCACCTGTATAACTGCCCAATCACTACACTCAATCAGGTTTGTGCTGAGGTATCCCCAAACAAATGACAAAATGACCAGAGGTTTGGATTACCTTTCGATAGACTAATGCAGTATGAATAGGCCCTTACTAGCGATATCCCTTTCAATCTCATGTTATCTGGAGTTGGTCGCAAGAGAGTTTGCAGAGGGAGAGTCTTTAGTAAATCATGACTAGTGCCTTTTCTTCATCTAGGCCCCATAAACATAGGCCTTTCTTCAAGTCCCTAATTATGTTATTTCACGGTAAACATCCAACTCTACACAACAGTTATTCATTCTTTGCTTATCTTGATATTTTCCTGCATGTTTAATCATAACCGACGGATCAAAGGTTTCCATAAATATCACTTACGTTGTTTGGCTGATGGGGAAGAGGTTTTGGCTGGTTGGTTGGCTGCAGAATTTATTTTTTAGTAACTCGGTGACCAGGCATAGACAGCTTTTATCTTTTTTGTGATAAACATGGCTTCATCTCGTCAATGCTCTTGTATTTGGATGCATTTTTAATAGGGTTTGCTAATGAATCCAGCTCTATTTTGGTACAGACTCACCCTATTTTGCCCTCAATTATAGAAGATTTGTTCACATTTCACAGTTCTCAGGCAAGTTAATGTTATTGAAGAGATTTTGTTATCTGTAGGAAAAATGCTGCATGAAGTTGTCTTTGATTTTGGACATTGTTGTCAATATCTTTTATATATGACTTCAGCTCTGAAAATGGGAACCATGCAGTATTTTCTTTATCGAAAATCTTTGTTTTGATGTTAGCTGAATGAAATGTGTTCTTTCCAGTATGGAAATCATTTAAATACAGCCTTTTATCTTAAATAAATGTTCTTGTTTTCCATCTTTGTGTGTAATGTAAATTTGACATTTTTGAGTATTGTAATTTTTGCATCTTTTAAAGTCTGTAAAATGGTATAAAAGACATTGAAAAATATATGTTCTTATTATGCTCTAAGAGCTATTACTATATACTGTATGTATAATTCTGCAAAGCAAAGCTTCTTTCACACCTTCCCAAACGCATGTTGACAAATGTGTTGACATAGGAACACTTCAAAGCATCAAAATTGTGAATAGAATTTTGCCCATGTATTATGGGGCTGCCTCTGGCTTCAGGAGAGGGCCTGGAATAGGGCCCCCTTCTTCCGCCACCACCGACAATAGCTGTAATAAAATAAATAAATAAGAATTACATTTACTCACCTCCATGCACGAGCCCTCCCTCCAGGTCTACTCTTCACCAAGGGGGTCTCCGATACCCCCAGGCTCTTCAGTTTTCAGGAGAGGGCCTACAGTTCCTCTTCCTGCCCACTTCCGCTGCCACCATCTTCACCACTAGCTCCGCTCCCGGCCAGACAGTTGTCAGATGCGATGATAGAGGGGTGGAGGGGCATGGGATCCTCTGATCCACTGCTTCCCCACCCCCCCTCCAGCGATCACCACAACATCACATCTGTCATTGAGATCGGTGAGAGACAGAGGAGCTGGGAGGTAAAGATGATTAAAGAAATGTTTTTTTAATAAATGTCTTTTTTAACATTTAACCCTTTGTGAACTGGTAAGGCATCCATGAAACCCCTATACCAGTTCACAAGGTTTGGGGGTTGGCAAGTCACCTGAAGCCCCAAAGCTCAGGGAGGGCAGAAGAGCCCAGGGCCATATTGGCTGTACGGGCTTGTAGCCTTGCAGGGCCAGGGCCACCGAAGCTGGCCCTTGCCCCCTGTTCTACATGCCCTACATAGCTGGTACCTGGGCTGGTTATGCTGGGTAGGGGGGACCCCTCGCCATATTTTAAATTCAACCCTTTATAGTGTGTAAAGTAGTTGTAGTTTACAGGGGGCTACCGATGCATATGTGATACCGTTGTAATCGGGAGAAATAGGGCTTTCGCATGCAATCGTTTTTCTTGAATAAAATACATTTTTATTTAAAATAAAGGAGACAAAGTTAATAGAGGGTGACAACATCTCAAGTAGGCTGGCAGTTAAAAGGGTTAAAAGTACCTATGCATGTTGGGTGTTGGTGTTGGGGGGACCGTGCACTTTCAGATTTACTTTGTTTTTTCTTGTTTGCATATTGATATTTTAGGAAAATGTGTTTTTATTCTTCTGTTTTATACATTTTTTAGGGAAACCCTGTGCAACCAAAGAATTCTTTGAGGGGATTACTTACAGAAAGATGAGCACCAAGCTGGGTATGCGTAGAAAGCTTAATGTGTGTAATTTTAGGGAATATATGATTTGTGGGGGGGGTATTTCAAATATAAAGGGTTGTTTTGGTTAAAAAAGTGCAGGTGCACACTTTGGCTGCAGAGCTGACATTTTTAGGTAAAATTACCATTATGCACATGCTTTAGTTTGGGGTGTTTGGCAACTCTTTCCTTGACAGTACATATGCCTGTTGGGTATTGTTCCATTTGGAGGACCTTGCATTTTCAGATTGAATGTGTTTTTTTATTGCATAGAATTCATCGAGTGATTACTTCTAGAAAACTGTGCCCATGTCAACAAGCCCAGGACTCATAGAAATCGTGAGGTGTGAACTTCCAGAGAATATATAGTTTGTGTGTGTGTGTGTGTGTGTGTGTGTGTGTGTGTGTGTGTGTGTGTTTCAAATTAAAAGTATTGTTTTTTCTTGAAAAACTGCAAGGTGCGCATATAAGTTGTATTTTATCTGAAACGCTTCTAAAGTACTGTTTCAGTTTGGGGGAGTCTCCTGGGCAGGAAAGTGTGTCTACCAATACATATGTGGTATTTTTGATCAATACTTGGTGGCAGGTGTTATTTCTTGCCCCTAATTAATTTGTGGTCAGATTGGTCTGTTTAAACAAGCTTGTGTATTTGAACAAACTTACAGGTCCGATAATGATTGGACAGACCAATCATCACATAACTCCTGCTTCTAGTGAAATGCAAATCATTTCCATAAAAATATCTGCCTGTTCAAAATTAATTACAGCATTAAGATACACATTAAAACCCTTTGTTGGCATGCCAACAATTTTATTGTCCTTTGCTTTTCATATTTCCAAAGTTCATTGTTGTTTTTCTTCTTTTTCTTTTATTTCGTTATTTTCCTTTTGAATTGCTGCCAATGATATTAGGATTTTGCAACATTCGGGGCAAGCAGACAAAAAGTTGAAGATTTATGTTAAAATAAGTATTTTTAGAAAAAGGAAAACATCTGAATATTGACTTAATGTGTTTATCTATTTCCAGTTATGCCAGGCTATAAAAGCGAAGTAAAGAGACACCAATGTCTTAACCTCTTTACACTATAGCTCTGCAAAGTTCCTCATGTTTCCTGTGCAAGTGCTACATTTAGAGCCAAAGTATCAGAGTAATGTATAGACATCCCCTTTCGAAGTGTAGGCTTGAGCTTCAGATTTTTATTTGAATTTGAAAATAACCTTACTTTCCTTCCGACCATGATCCTAGGTCCCTCAGCTTTGGGGTCGATAGCGCACTTTCTGCCTGACAGTTCAGAATGACCTCCTTTCTTTTTGCCACAGCTTGCCCGGGAACTCGACATTGCTGAGAGCAGGGGTGGATTGGCCATCGGAAGTACCAGGATTTTTCCCACTGGGCCAGTCAGTCGCATTGTAACCTTTTATGCATGGCCATCCTGCTGCTATAGCACCACACAAACATGTAGAGAATATGGCCACCCTGGAGCTTGTGGCTGTGCTGCATTCTATATGGGCCGGCTACCAACAAGCAGCATGGCTTATGAGTTCCCCCTCTATGTTATGCTATGTGGGCTGGGAGACGGAACTCGAACCGTACTGCTTGTTGTCAGCTGGCACTGATTGACTGTAGTACAGCGCCATCACTGATGAATGTTAGGGAGTTTGATAGTTTCTCCTGGAGTCCTGTCTCAGGTTGGAAGGTAGGAGAGGAGGGAGAGGCATGTAGCAGGTGGAAAAATTAGGATCAAATCGAATAAGCCACAATTAGAATAGAAAGGGAGTAAGCGTAAGGACGCAGAAAAAAGAGAGATAGAACAGCATGGTAGGACACACATTTGCCCGCAACACTATGTGGGATGGAGCCTGTGGGCTGTCAGGTAAGTATATACATACGTATTAAGAACCACAAAAGACCTTGGAACAGGTTCCAACACCGCGCACATAAATTATTATACACAAATTTTAAACAGGCAAATTATTAATAGAAGCTCAAAGTGCAAAAGTCCAAAAGGTCCAAAATGTAAAAAATCTATAGAAAACACAGAGCTCCTTCAAAGTTTTCAAGTGCAGCTAACACTCATTAAGTATAGCATCCCAAGTGCATAGCTCGAGGTAGGTGTCTTCAACCCATCACCGGATAAAATAAACTCTTACCGGACCAAACTGATTCGATGGCATATAAAATAGTCAGATAATCTTCATCTCAGATATATATGCTCCAGCTGGTATTGGCCAAGAGCCCAAATGACGCTGCTCCTTTAACAACTGTAATATATCACTCAGCAGAGATGTAATGGGAATGTATCCCAACAGGCATGAAAAAAACACAAATAGAGCGCACTAGTGCAATATCATGAAAACCAATTTAATAAGGTAAGATAAAATAATGCACTCACAAACAATCCATAAACAATAGCGCTTCAATAAAAGTGTCTCTCACCGCACCAACCATCCCGGGCAGCCTCCGCAGCGTTTTAATAAAAACGCCTTATTTGCAACATCCGAATGGTGGGGGTGATTCTCCAAAATGTCCCAACGTGTATACGTACCTATGTTTTTTCTATTTACCTCACCTCAGTCTAGTAGGTCCAAGGTGCAGGCCTCCAGCAGCATGCCCGATCTGCACACTCACTGCACCAGGCAGACTTCAATAGCTGCTGGTGGGCATAAACATGGTGGAGGCATGCAATGGGCTTCAGAGGAAATGATGAGTGCACTCCCTCTGCCCTGTTTGCATGAGCCTCCAGCCACGTAAGTCCACCTAGCACAGTGAGTACACAGATGGGGGAGGCATTCATTTACGCCATGATTGTGGTGAGTAGGATGAACCTCAGGGTGGGGGTCATTTTCAGGGGTTTTAAGCATATGGACTTCCCAGTTTGGCAAGTGAGTGGCAGGACCCTTGGAGAGTTTAGTTCCAATTTTCTTACAGTATCTCCCATCCAACATCAAAGCACTTCAACACCTACCCTGGACTCTAAATTAACTCTCCCACCATTCCCACTACTCCGTTGCAGCACACTGCAGAAATATTTTTCCCTGTAGGAAAGGACTGTCTCCAGTGGCCCTGCCCATTTCCACAGGGAACAACCCCAAACATTTCCCGTGTCCCATGACACAGACTATTTTTTTTAATTATATTGAACAGGGAGAAAGAGATGCAGCCATGTCGGCCAACACTCTTGGGATAAGCCAATCGACAATGGCAAAAGTGCCTAGTGGGTGTGGCTTTAGCAAGGTATTACGCTTTAAAGTCCCTGTAGAGTCACACAATAACTCCCCCCCCCCCCCCCGGGAACAGTGTAAAACAAGCCATCTCAAAATCTCAGATTATATATATAAATAGCTTATGTATTCTAAGCAAAGCCATTTTCTTCAGTTTAATTTCTGACAGCTATGGGACCACTGTGACTTGACATGCTCGTTCATCCTGTCACCAAGGGATTAGACATGTTTTTTGTGTGGTCCTGAAGGAATAGAACCTAGCTTTTACTCTGCTCTTGTCAGAGAACCAGGTGTCAGAGAACCTGGACTGTTCCTCCTGTAGTCCAGCAGAGGGCGCCTGTTCGCTTAGGTCGAAAGACCAGGACTTTTCCTCCTGTGACCAGCAGAGGCCGCCCGTGAGCTCTCTCTCTACTGAGCATGTGCAGGGGCCTATAAAAACAGACAAGGCCTGTGCTGAAGTACCAGTTGGTCTTTTGCTGCATGCTCCTGTGATTCTGTGATTCCATCCTGTGTACCGACCCGGCTTGCTTCTGACTACGATTCTGCTTCCTGGCGACTTCGGCTTGTTTTATGACTACGATCCTGTTCTGCCTGCCCACGACCTCAGCTTGTTTATCGACTTTGATCCAGATCTGCCAGCCCACGACTTCAGCCTGCCTCACACTCCCAGATCAGCTCTGGTCTGTCTCCTATTCGGAATTCAGCTAAACCCGCTCCTAGGTTGCCTGACCTGGGGCCTTCCTGCAGCCCAGTCTATCCTCACCATCAGAGGCTCTAGTGAACACCAGGTTGGTCCTTAGACTCCAGGCTTCCCGGTCGAGAGGAGAGCAGAGTTCCTGTCTCCGCAATCAGGGTTCACACCCGGTGTCCTGACAGTAGGAAAAGTCCTGGTCTTTTGACCTAAGCGAACAGGCACCCTCTGCTGGACTACAGGAGGAACAGTCCAGGTTCTCTGACAGCTGGTTCTCTGACAGCTCTGCAGAAAATGGAGGAGAGGCACATGAGACAGGCATTAGGTGAGCTGCTTGCTGCCTTATTACTGTAGACGAACTCTCCCGTCAAAAAATCACTCCACATTACCAAATCAGAAGAGCACTAAGCAGAAAGAGCAAAAGGAAGCCCCAACAGGTCGCCGTTCCTGTGCCACTTTCATGCCAGAAAAAAAAAAACTGGGAAATAACCCCTCAGAATGCCCGATATCCTTATTTTCTCTTCGGGAAAGAAGTCCTGCAATTGGCCGCTGGGAGGTCACGTGGGCCATGGTCACATCCTCAGCGCCGGCCACCGGAACACCCCACCCACTTTCACTTCAGGAAAGGAGTCCTGCGATTGGCCGCCAGGTGGTCACATGGGCCATGGCTGCATCCTTGGCGCTGGCCACTGGAACACCCTGCCCACTTTCACTTCGGGAAATGAGTCCTGTGATTGGCAGCTGGACGGTCAAATGGGCCATGGCTGCATCCTTGGTGCTGGCCACTGGAACACCCCGCCCACTTTCACTTCAGGAAAGGAGTCCTGTGATTTGCCGCTGGGTGGTCACATGGGCCATGGCTGCATCCTTGGCGCTGGCCACTGGAACACCCTGCCCACTTTCACTTCGGGAAAGGAGTCCTGCGATTGGCCACCGCTGTGCCCAGTGGAAAATCGCAAGACTTCTTTCCCGAAGTGAAAGTAAGGATATCGGGTGTTCTGGGGGGGGGGGTGTTATGTTCTGGGGGGTCCCAGGATTTTGGATGCCCCCACCTGAGCTTGTTCTTATTCTCTGTCTGAAGGACCAACACCCGTTAAAGGAAAAATGGGTGTTGGTCCGGTTTAAACCCCAGTAATTTGCTGAGAAGACAGCAATGCCGCCTCTAGCTCAAGAGAGTTACCTATAATGGCTCCTGCATGCACAATTCCCCACTGTGGGAGTGCACCCTGTAAATAGCACAGTTGGGTGGCTCTGGGCTGCGTGCTGCTAGTGGGGCACAGCCTGGTGCACCATGTGGGAATGCTGGGAAGGTGAGTATTCTGAACTAACCTTTTAGTACATATCTACCTTTAATTCCAGATTTCCCTTAACAGAATCTACTTTCCCTTATGTCTAACTGTTTAGGTCACTTCAAAATTTCTTATAAAGTTAAGCCAACATTTTTTTTTCTTTTTAATCTCACTTGTTATGGGAACTGGAGCGAATGACATCACTGACTGAGATACAGACAAAAATAGATCATGTGTCATCCGAAATGCTGCCAAGAACAGCATGCAGTGAGGATCCAACAAACATAAAATTATTAAATTACCTTGTCACGTTGCTCTATTACTCACCCATGAAAGGCATTTATGTTGAAAAATATTGATCTGAATTGATATAAATCTTAAATATATTGAACCATAAAATGAAATTAGCATCCCTTTAACGCATTGAAATATCAAGCACATTTTTCTACAGATATTACTGCATTTGCCCAATAATAATAGCGTTTTTCAAATTATTTAATTGCTGTGAAATGATAGGCAGTATTTATAGATCAGGGTTTCAAAATAGCTGCTGGCAGGTTGAGCTTATTATAACAGACCTCACTGCTGTTTTTTTTTCATTCTGAAAAATGTGTGCTTGCTAAATAAATAGCACGGAGTCGTTTTTTAATTTTCTGGTGGCATTTGAATATGCAACGGACAGCCTAAAAAAATCTCGGATAAACAAACAGTACTAATTATATTACATTTTTCATGGTCCAATGGTATATTTGATTTAAACTGCATAGTTTGTCTATTTCAACAAAAAAGGAATAAGTCTAGCAGCTTGTAATGTTAACAAATGACGTGGAACTTTTATAATTTTCTCTGTAGCATATGCAAAGCAGCTTTATTTATATAGCACCCAATACAATTCACAGGGCCGTATAAAAAGTATATACCTAGTCATCATGGAATTCTTCTAGAGGAGCTTGCACTCTAAACTTAATTCCACACTAATATATATATATATATATATATATATATATATATATATATACGGTATATATATATATTATTCATGGATATAATTTCAGCTTCACAATGACCATTTACCTCAACACACTTGGACTTAGAGTATTATAACTCCTATTCAACCCAGTTAATTGGCTCAGGCCCAGGTGTGTTCTGAAGTATTGTCAGTACTAAGTGCAGGACTGAAGAAAAATTACCCTGCAGGAATGGCTCAGGTTGACACCCCTGTCTGTCTCACCTTGTACTTGTTGCAGACAGTGCTGTGTGAGTGCTGAGTGCAGAGGAGTCAAATCCAGATAGACATTTCTGGTGTAACATGAACTGACTTTACTGGAACATGAGTGCAGTAAGAAACAGTCACCTTACATAATGGATAACATAAACAGGAAAAAGTAGTCATAGAGAGCAGCTCAATGTACAGGAAACACAACATGCAGTAGAGAATGTACAACAGGGACTGCACATACTTATATGTAACAGCGTCATCAACTGTCATAAATGTAAACTGCATTAACCTAGCAATATAGATGCAGATCACATACAGAGACAAGAATAACAAAGGTGATTCTTCTCCAGTCCTGCACTTCACAATGACCATTTACCTCAACACACCTGGACTTAGAGCATTAGAACTTCTATTCAACCCAGTTAATTGGCTGAGGCCCAGGTGTGTTCTGAAATATTGCCAGTGCTAAGTACAGGACCAGAGCAAAAATACCCTGGAGGAATGGGTCAGATTGACACCCCTGTCTGTCTCACCTTGTACCTGTTGCAGAGTGTGAGTGTTGAGTCAAATCCAGATAGACATTTCTGGTGTAACAGGAACTGGCTTTACTGGAACATGAGTGCAGTAAGAGACAGTCACCCAACATACTGAATAGTATAAACAGGAAAAAATCATACAGATCACCTCGATGTACAGGAAACACAGCATGCAGCAGAGAATTTACAACAGGGATTATACATATATAGTTGTAACAGCACCATCTACTGTCATAAATGTAAACTGCATGAACCTAACAATATAGATGCAAATCACATACAGAAACAAGCTGTAGGCTGTTGCACAGTATCTCCAACAATAGTCTAATGTCTCTTTCTTCTTCACCTGGTCCTCAGTTGACACTTATGCGTTCCCTAATGTGTGCCTCAATCTGTTTCTGTATATGTATCTCAACCTGTATCCTAGGGAAACATAAGAGAGTGAGCTCTGAAACTTCTGGAAGAGGCCACCTGCCTTGAAGTGAACCAAAACTTTCGAAAACTCCCCCATGCCTCCGCCAGTGGCATGGGGGAGGCATGGGGGAGTTTTCGAAAGTTTTGGTTCACTTCAAGGCAGGTGGCCTCTTCCAGAAGTTTCAGAGCTCACTCTCTTATGTTTCCCTAGGATACAGGTTGAGATACATATACAGAAACAGATTGAGGCACACATTAGGGAACGCATAAGTGTCAACTGAGGACCAGGTGAAGAAGAAAGAGAGGCTCACATGGGAACCAGGAAGAGGTTAGTGCTTTGGCAATCCCAGGGGATACACACAGCCAGGCATCTCAAATCAGGATGCCCCGCTGGAGAGGAACAGAACCCAAGTCAGTGACATTTTTGAGTTTTGTTCCTCTTCAAAATTGGTTTAAGCAGCTTCCACATTACTATATTGTATTTTATTATTTGTTCAAGGGCTTTTAACCCCCCCCCCCATGTGCTGCACTGGAGGTAAGCTGCTCCCAATTTATCTTTTGCTGTGTATGTGCCAAAGATTAGGCACTGCGGTGTTGGTGGTGCAGCTTCATCATTTATTTACAGATGTGTGCCAACCGAGACCCCTGTTTTTAACTAGACTAGAGACAGTTAATCGGATTGCTGGCTAACAGGGTTAAGTACTGTGGCTCCTTTAACATTTATCAGTGAGGGAATGTGTCATTCTTCAATCATATATCCCTAAACATGGTGTGTTACAGCTAAAAAGACTACAGAACCAGAACAACAGGGCTTCTATCTGGCTAGATTTATGTATAGAAAGGGGCAGGGAAAATTACTTTAAATATAAATGTGTGTGGAGGCTAGGTGATGTGTTAGAAACATGTTCAGAGGCATGGTTAGGTGCTTTCATCATTTAGATATAAAGACCACAATTGTGTGGACGTACTTTAGTATAAGCAAATCTAGCAATGACCTATGTGTTTATGTACAAAGTAAAAGATACAGTCATAATTGTTAATTTTGGAAAAAGACAAATAACCTAATTGTCCCTATTGTTCTCTACTGGTTGCATAGATGTGATTTATATGGATTGGTAGAAAAAAAGTTAGGGTGCTCATTTCCAGAGCTGACATTAAACTCAGATAGTATCTACCCCACTGAAGTCTCAGGAAGTAACAATCAAAAAATGAAATTGCACTAGTAACAGCTGAGATAATTTGTGGCCTGATCGCCAGCCTATTTTCTTGTTTTGTCTTCCTAGGCTCGTTTCTGAAAGCCCATGGATAGTAAAGCTTCCCGCCCATCTCGATGTATTCCCTGTTGACATAATGAACTTCATTCATCACCAAGCTTACTATTATGTTTTTCCAAATGGAGAGACCCATGTTAGGCTTTATATGGGGGGATGGGGGGGGGGGACCAATAGACCCTCTACTCAAAGATAAAGGAGAAGCGGTGCTGTTCAGGAATGGAAAGTGTTTGCACAGCACCCAACACAGGGATTAATAGAATTACCCATCACTCTTTGCAGTTGGTGGAGCTATTCAAATCATGTACAGTAGATACGTATAGAGCCCCACTACGCGTTGTATCCCATTCATTAACCTAGCCGGCTGTTCTGTGAATGCCAATTTTTTTCTCTCCATCTACTAATATAGTAGATGACCAAGGTACATGCATTACATTATCGGATACAGGGCAAGAAGTGCCATGGATTGGTTATTTTGTTTACAGTATTTAGTTCATAGCTGTTATATCAGCATTTGTCTGGTCTCTGGGGGGTTAAGGTGCTTCAGTTCAGTACACACAGTCAGGGGCTTCCATAGCGCTGATGGGGGCCCATAGCAGGCATGGGAGGGGTGCGGCAATGTCAGAGACTTGAGACACATATGCGGTATCAGCTGGGATAGCATCGGTAGTGACAGGGCCAGGCGTGCCCACGATGGAGATGCAAGGTGCGTGTTCTGCAGTGAAGACAGCTTGAGGTAGAGTGGCTGGGTAAGTATGTTTAGGGCAGGTACATACCACAGAGGCAGAGGAGGCAGCTTGTGCTGGGCCCCCTTGGTCCACGGGCCCAGTGGCATGTCCTTGCACTCTATGGTCTCTATGGTATGTACGCCCCTGCACACAGTTCGACTTATTAGGGAGGATTATAGCACAGGGCTAGAGTGACTTTACAAGCATGCCACAACCATGTCACAGAATGGGGTGGATTCAGCACCACGTGAGAAAATTCATTTGTTTTTAAGAAGGAAAACTGCCTTTCACTTTCAAAGCCTACCTTGGGGCTAATTCAACACAGGTGAAAATGTATATCTGGTTGCTGGACCACCTCCAAGGTAGACATTAAAAGTGAATAGCAATTTTCTCTCCCAAAAAGTAGTGACTTTTTTCCCCCAGTGCTGAATCGATCCCAATGTGTGTAATGGATAGGACGAGTGGAAGGACCCTCATTTAACAGTGCTATCAGAGCTGACAAACCTAATGGGCATTTTTTCATGGTAGCTAGATTTAGGAGCAGAAACAGTTAATTAGCTAAGTAAGGTGCCAAGGCCCTTAGTAGAGACTAGGAGTTTCCTCACATGACAGGAGTATGTGCCTGTCATGCTGATGCTGCAGAAGTGTTACGGATGGAGTCAGAGTTTATATAAGTTATCATTGTGTTAGATATAAAGCAATTGTTCTTGCAGTAAAACACAAGGAAAATTGAGCAGGGCAGAGAACAGCCAGAATGTTGAAGCTAGGCCAGACAGAAATCACAGGAACCTTAGGGAGAAGCTAAGCCCCTGGTACTTGCAACTGTGTAACCGGTTGAGCTATGTCAGTTTAAAGAGGAACATTTAATAAAAACTCCCCCAACCTGGCTTGCTTGCCCCCCCTCCGGTTTCACAATTGACAACTTTTGACTTAACTGTCCAGTAGCATCATCGCTCAGTCCCGCACCATCTCAAATCTTGGCGCCCCATCATGCTTTTGCATAGGCTGCAATGACACTCAGCGCAAGATTTGAAGAGCAGCGCTGGACATTTGAAGAGGGATGGTGAAGGGTAAGTAGGGCTAAGGCTTGCAGCCTTCACTTAACAATGGCTAAGAGGGGAGGGGGTGCAAAGAGGCCAGGAATGCTGCCTGATGCATTTTAGATAACACGACATCCAAAAGGCAGTGGGAGTGGGGGAAGGGATGTTTAGAGATCAGAAAAGGTATTTAAGCTGTTAAGGGAAAACAAAACCTGGTATTGCTGAGTGGAGATTATACAGTGATGGAGTTATTGTGATTACAGCTGGAAGAGAAGTGGACTGGATTGCACATTTGGAACAGTTTGCTGTGAATTTAATAAAGTGGATTCTTTCTTAAGAAACTGGTCTGTGTCCAACTTAAAATTCCTGCCAAAGTGTGGAAATAAGTTGGTCAGCACCCACATTCCACAGGTGCCGTGCAGACACCTAAGGGCCTGGAATGAGCCTCACACCCTCGTGTCACCTACTGTGTTAGCTGCAGTAGGCTGAGAAACATTTGTTTCTTATAGTGAGTAATTATACCATTACACATTCACTTATAACAAAGTTACATAAATGCCTATGCTCATATTTTATTAATTGCATAACCATTTATTTCTTCACTATTAAAACAGGCTCTGTAAGGAGTATAAAGAAATCTTTCTTTCCACCCACTCGCCTTGTTTTGCTTTTACTCACAGATCTAGTTTGTTTATTTGCAAAACTGTCTTATTAAGCTTCCTAATTATAAAGACAGTTGTGCAAGATATTAAAAGCTAATTGTCGCTTTGTGACAAGTAAGCTCTGATGAGGATTGTTTTCTTCATGCAGATTCTGTACTGTAATTTTCATTTTTTGGATTGAGTTTTGGTTCGTGCTGTTTTGTGCCCTCATCACCTCCTATGCTTTGCTTCTGCCAAGTATATTACGCTAATAATAGAAGCTGCATGTCTTTCTTTTGTCAGTAAGCGGTAATGTATAATGCATGCCAATATTTTATTTTTGGCCTTGTAAAATGAGTATCTAACAGCTACTTTAATTGTAGAGATATGGGTTTACTTATCTTTTTAAGTTTTTCCAGGAACCATTTAATGTAGACTGATAGCTGTAATTAGTTGAGAAAAGAACCATTAACTGACTAAGAAACCTATTTTCAAGGCACTATATCTTTTATTGCGGTATGCTTTGGGATGCTTCCATGTGTTTGGTATCACTGCGTGAAGATCAATGTCAAGTATGGCTCTGTTCAGTTTGAGAGTGGTTTGACTGAACAAGGTTTGGTAGGCCCTGATCCTGAATCCCCTTTAAAGAGGAACATTGGGGGAGGTTTTTAACCTCACCGATCTACTGCCTCCCCCTCCAGTTTTACCTCTGGCTATTATTTTCTCACCTCACCAAGGGATCCATCTTCTAGGTCCCTCGGTTTCCAGGCGACTTTCCGACGGCAGGCGCCATCTTGCATCCCATCAGGCACTGAGCGTGGTCCCCAATCTCGCACCTGCGCAATGCCCATGAATGGGATGCAATGGGGCCGCCCGAATTCCACGAGACTTCTCTGAGCTGTGAGATCACCATTGGACATTGATGAGCACAGCTAAGGCTTGTCATTAACAGATGGCTAAGCAGACGGCAGGGTGAGGATCGGGCCTTAAGCAGGCGGATGTCGCCGCAGCAGGCAACGGCAAGATCTAGAAGGTAAGTAGGAACCGATGGGGGGGTATTGGCCCCTTTATTTTTGGTCTGATGTTCCTCTTTACATTTTTTGATAAAATACTGTTGTGTACCAACTAAAGCAGCCAAATGCACCCAAACTGTTGGGAAACTACAAAATGTCTAAGGGATATCATGCTAATTAAAAACAGGGGGAGCTGTGTATGCTGGTGTACAAAGGTCAATTTGATGCATCTTGCAGGGGACATATCCTTCAATTTACAGCTTTAATCATTCTCATGCTGTCAGTGTGTCACTAAGGTTCATTTTGGGACACCCAGCAGCTAATCCATTGGCAGCACATACTTTTCTATGGAACTTTACTTAACATCAGCCAAAAATATATTTTAAGAACTCCTAAGTCAACCTTAAAGGCTTCCCTCTTGATGGAAAACATTTGCAATGTTATAACTTCAGCCCTCTATAAACCAAGCTTCGGGGTGCCTAGGGGTATAGCTCAGAATGAAGAAAATGTGGGCCAATTTATGAATCACCAGCCACCACAAACAGGCTACTTAGGAGGACGAGGAGATGGTGGAGTGCTGCTGGGTCATCTATACATACCATCACTGCCCATTCATTTTAGCCGGCCACAAAACTTAAATAAACACATACTCCCCTTTTGTCTCTCACATTGCGTCTGCCAGTGTCTAGTAGTATAACATTTTTTGAGTCACGAAATTCAAAGGTGTTCATGCTCGCTAGTGAACTTTTGTCAGTCACTCTGACTGGCCAAGCCCACTCCAATCATTGCAACGGTGAATGTGCTTTTTGTTTTTTTGCCTGGATTGTCTCTTAAAAGGATAATTCCATTTTCAATGGCATTTTTTAATTTTCGAATATTGTGGCAAAAAGATGTCTTCAATGTGCTAAGCTGTTATTTTGTTAATTTTCTGTTTTTTTTTTTAATATTCTATTTGTTTGCAACTCTGTGTTATTAAAGAAAACAGGTTTCCATAGCAACAATCTCCTTACCTTAGCTACGTACACCAAAGTAGTGATTTCAAGTACATACCATAAACTTCTTCACTCTGGCTTGCAAATCATCTGATTGGCTAAGGCATGGGTGACCCATTCTGCTGAAAATAACTTCCGCAATCTTCATTCTTAGCCACATTAATACAAGTATCTGGTAAAACAGGGGTCTTACACAGTGGAACATTCCAAACAGGGATGGCCCTGGATGGCAAAGCAAGCGGGGGTAAAATTTTGAATATAAACCTATTCAAGCCTGTGTGTGCAGCTGCTCAGCCAGTTCATATGCCATAATTCATAGTGAACATTTAGATTGGACATTTTAACTACATAAATTGGGGTTCTAATGCATAACAGGTTTAGATATCTCTACTTCACAAATAATGGTTGATAGAAGATTTAGCACGGCAATAAGCTGTGCAGTATAACTAGTCTATAAAAAATGGGTACTTGATAGCTGTATGCTTGATTGTACATGTCTATTAAATTAATAGCTAATATATAGCTAAACCCGTTTATTTAAAGTGTCAACAAATTGAAATGTAGTAAAAACAAAATCAGAATACTCTGAATACTAAAAAATTTAGAATGGAGCTCCAATGAGTGTACAGTTTATTATAAACATAGAAGGTTGATGGAAAAAGGAAACCACATGGTCCATCTAGTCTGCCTTGTGTACATGTTCTCTTTAGCTTAGGATAGATGTGTGCTTATACCAGGCAAGTTTAAATTCACTTACTGTTGATTTACAAACCATCTCTGCTGGAAGTTTGTTCCAAGAATCTATTACTCATTCACATTGCTCTTAATCTTTCATCCAGCTAGCTTCAAGATGCCCCCCTTGTTCTCTTATAAAGTTTCTTCTTTAAAATACATCCCTCCCTTTATTAAATTATAACTGTGCCTAAATTAGAAGACTCTGATTAAAATTGACCTTATGAAAATATACTTTAGTCTGGCTCCTCATCCTGTATACATTTTTTACAATTGCTTCTGCATTCTGTTGGACCCTGCTTGTGTACACATATACTGCTTTTTGTATAGCACAGTCATGAACAGCTTCTGGGATGTGCAAGCTGTGCGGTTGCACCATCTGAAACTCTATAAGGGGGCACCAGGCTCCCCTTTACAGTGAAATCTCTTGGCTGGCTCATCAGATTTCTTTTTTTTCACATTTCACTTTTCCTCCATCTTTTTTTTATCTTCTGCACATTGCATTCATAATTTTCTCTCTGTCATCAACATATCCTTGTTTTTTTAATTTTCTCCACTTTCTTACATCTCAGTCTCTACCTTCCTGCCTTTCCCTGTGTTAGTCTTTGTCTTTTCATGTAACTGCTCCATCTTTATTTCTTCCCTTTTCATGTTTTTCCCCTTTTTCATTATTTCTCTCTTTTTCGTCTTCACTCATTCTCCTTTTCATTTATACCTTCTGTGAGGAACAAGGCAAATATTACATTGCATTTTATCACAGATGCAAATCCGGAGTTCCCCTTAATTTCCCTCCTAGTCATCAATATGCACTCAGGAAAAGGAATTAGCATTTACAGGTTAAGCAGGGCAGATCACAGACTCCCCTCTGGCAATCCTCACACCTCTAGTCTGAGAAGACTCCGCTGGGTCTGCAGCTGGCTGGACCCCTGGCTGTGAATTTGTCACATGAAAGTTGGGAGCTGCAGACAAGCGACACCAACACAAATCGGACCATAGCTGTGCCCCCATGTGTCCCAGAACCAAAAAAGGTACAGAATCAGAACCGGCTCACAAAACGGCACGTAGATATAGTTTTCCTTTGTCGCCAAGTCCGGTAAAACCTAGGAAAATGAAGATCTAAGGTTCTGACCCACTTAAGGATCCCATTTCTGGTCTCATCGGGTGCCCGGCGTCCAGCCCAATCGTTTGGTGCCATTTCCAAAGCCATATGACCCCCCTGCCCAAAGTTATAACCCCTAAAGGGTTTTAGGGGCAAAAGCACACTCCAGAACAGTGGGAGGTGACAACCCGTCCCACAGATGGGAGGGGGTGGAGGGTTGACACCTGCTTAAAAGGAGCCAGGGGGATGAGAACAGGGTCACTTATCTGGAGAGGTCACGATTCACACATGCTGGAGGTGTCCACCCACCCAGCTTGCCACTTACCTCTTTTGGAAGCTCTAACCACTACTCTACAAACTGCATACTAAGGTAACTGAATATTGTTTCTCTGTGTAACTCACTCTATCCTGTAACCGTCTCTGAACAGCATTTTGTATCATCTGTATCATTTCATATTCCTTCATAGCCAAATGTTTGTTATCACTGCCTAGTGTGCTTATAGCATTAAAACTTTAATTTTAACTTGAGCGATCTGTTTGCCTTAAACCAAGAATCTGTGTGTCCGCAGGCTTTGGGCCTGGTATTACTGATAGGAGGGCTCGGACTAGGGTTTTGGGGAATGCGGTCTGTGTGTCAGGAGGTCCCTGGTTTATAGTTGGATCACGTGACCCGCAGTTCCCTGACAAATTGGTGGCAGCGTGGTGGGATAAGGCAAATAGTGTAAGTGAGTGTGGGCCCCATACTCTCATACACTAAAGATTACCAGCAGTGGCTTTTCTGTTGCTGGGTTCTTAAGATCAGCTCAATACTAGGCAAATTCTGAGAGTGGTTGTGTGATTACAACAGTGTGCAATATCTGTCAGTGACCAGCAGCTGCAGGCATGGCAAGTGGCACCAGGGCCAGAAGCAGGGATATGGCTGCCGATGTTGCACTGGGTGTGGAGGGGCCCAGCCAGGGCTCTCCCAGAAGCCAGTCACCAGCCCTCAGCATCCCGGAGGACCGAGCCCCGCCTGCCGCTCCCCCCAGCCAAGCAGGCTCAGACACTCTCCTGCACGCTGCTCTGGCAAGTCTACGGGCTGGAGACCGCGCCACCTATGAGGTCTTGTTTGAGGCTGCCGAGCGCCAAGCGGAACGTGAGGAACACTGGGAGCAAGCTGAACGTGAACAACAGCTCCAAGTACTGCAGCTAAAGCTTCAGCACCCTCAACCCAGCACAGCACAGCTGGTAGCGGGCCCCCTGAGAACCAGGCCCCAAAGTTGCGTGCAGAGGATTTCCCCGTCTTGGGCAAAGGTACAGATCTGGACACCTTTCTGCTGGCTTTTGAAACTGTTTGCCATCAATACCATGTACCGGGGGATCAGTGGGTCAGGCCCTCGACTTAGGGGTAAAGCCCTGGAAATCTTTGGGTACCTACCCAGCGAGACCACCCTGAGCTACGAGGGGGTCAAGCAAGCTCTGATCCATCAATATAACCTTACCCCGGAATTTTATCCCAAGAAACTGCAGAGTTTGCGACGGGGCCCCACCGACAGCTGGGCTGACCACATGAGGGCACTACAGAGAGCAGTCGAGCAGTGGACTACCGGCTTAGAAATCACCACCATCCAGCAACTGAAGGAGCTGATTGCCACAGAACAGTTGCTCTGGAATTGCCCTGAGGAGCTGCAGCAGTTTCTGCGTGACCGGAAGCCGAAGGGGGCCTCAGCAACTGCAGCACTTGCGGATGAATACCAACACAACAGAGCCCCCGAGGCCCGGAAACTCGCCAGCTAGAAAGTGGGTAAGCCGCCACTGGCATCTGTTGTCCCTGCCCATCAGCCCAAGGCCCCCTACTTCCCTCTGTCACCACTGCAACCAACCAGGACACTTCAAGGCCACACATCCTCAGCGCCAGCAGGGCCCGTCCCAGAACTTCTCCACGGTGCTATATGTGGGTAGGGGTGCTGGGAGGTCCCGGGACAACTTGCAATTCATCACTGTGGGCCAAGCTGTGGCCGTGGGACTTAGGGACACAGGGGCGGAGACGACTCTAGTGCGCCCTGAGATGATGTCCCCACCGGAATTGAGGGAGGTGCATTGGCACTGGCCATGGCAAAGGTTTATTTGGACTGGGGTGCCGGGCGGGGTGTGCGGGAGGTGGGGGTATCGTCGAATATCCCTGCTGGTGTTCTGCTATGGACAGACTTGGGGCGGCTAGTGTCTCAGTATGTGGCCACTGAACCCCCGAGGTCTGGTCCCCCAGTATGTAATTACATGTATACTCCAAGGTGTGCAATTAATATGAGTAATGTGTGTAACCTACCTGCTACAGGGAATGTGGGGGTAGGGAGTATAAAGTGTGCTTCTTCCTCCCGGAGGAAGGAGGGTTACCCAGCAGCTGGGGAAGGAACTGTGACTGAGGTGAGGGCTGTTCCAGGAGACGTGGGACCCCTAGGTAAGTCCACATAGCAGGGCTTCTCCACCACTGGGTTGTCAGAGGGCCAGGCTCGTCTGTCTGGACTGGCGGCTTGGATGGGAATGGAAGGAGGACAGGCATTACCTGAAGCCACAGTGGCTCCGGCCACTGTCATGCATAGTGGGAGTGTTGGTGGCCCAGGGGCCCCGCGGGGGTCTAATGGCTCCCTTCCTCCAAACCAAGTGGCTGCCAGGGCCGATGGAGGTCTGGAGGGAGGTCCTGGGAGATGGACAAGGGATGGGATGGTCTCTTCTATTCCAACCACCCCACGTCCCGGGTTCCTGGCACCTCAACCCGAGAAGACCAGTCCAGGCCAAAAAGCAGTGGCGGTGGAACCTGCAGGTGGGGTGAGGGGTGTCCATGGAGAGATGGGACCCCTAGGTAAGTCACCACTGCAGGGTTTTATCACACTCAGGGTGTTAAGGGACCAGGGTATTCTGCCTGAACCAGCAATTTGGGTGGAAGTAGTGGAGGAGCAGGTCCCAGAGTCCCCTCAGGGGACTGATGGCTCCTTCCCTTCCCCCTAGGGGGCTGTTGTGACAGGCGGAAGTCAGAGGTGGGTCCCGGGAAACTGACTGAGGACATGGTGGTCCCGACCATGTCTAGGCAGAGATGTGGGGTAGTATCAGACACTGATGACCCCCAGAGAGTTCTCCCCAAACAGAAGATGTAGCTCCGCTTGGGCCAAGACCCCAGACGGGTGGTCTGGAGACAAGGGCGGCTGTACCCAATGATGGTCAAGCCAGGGTCACCAGGAGAGTGGCCTGAGGATCAGCAGCTGGTGGTTCCCTATCCGTCCAGGGCCAAGAAGTGCGATGCCTTAGAGAGCTGGCCGATTGGGCGCATTGGGATCACCAAGAAGCAAGTGGGGCCTGACCTGGCTGCCCACTGCCATTGGTACCATGGACTATGCCACCCAGGGCCCACGTTCATTGGCCTTGTCACCCACCTGGGCTGACAGGGTGGGTACTGCCCTCTGGGAGATCCTTCCCAAGGAAGACCCCCCCCCAGGGTAGACTCTCCATCCAGGGGATCCAGTTCATGGCGCTGGAGGTTAGGCAGGCACCAACTCGAGGCTACCTCCTCAAACTGTGTGGGCGACATGCACAGGGGCCCCTGGCTCGGGTAAAGCAGAAAGGGATAGATTGCACATGGGCACACAGGTCAGCACCAGGAAGTGCGGCCCCTTAGCGCCCTTTTAGAGGGGGAGGTGTGAGGAACAGGGCAAATATTACATTGCATTTTATCACAGATGCAAATCCGGAGTTCCCCTTTATTTTCCTCCTAGTCATCAATATGCACTCAGGAAATGGAATTAGCATTTACAGGTTAAGCAGGGCAGATCACAGACTCCCCTCTGGCAATCCTCACACCTCTAGTCTGAGAAGACTCCGCTGGGTCTGCAGCTGGCTGGACCCCTGGCTTTGAATTTGTCACATGAACGTTGGGAGCCACAGACAAGCGGCACCAAAACAAATGGGACCATAGCTGCGCCCCCATGTGTCCCAGCACCAAACCAGGTACAGAATCAGAACCGGCTCACAAAACGGCACATGAAGATAGTTTTCCTTTGTCCCCAAGTCCAGTGAAACCTAGGACAATGAAGATCTAAGGTTCTGACCCACTTAGGGACCCCATTTCTGGACTCATCGGGTGCCCGGCATCCAGCCCAATCGTTTGGTGCCATTTCCAAAGCCATACGACCCCCCTTCCCAAAGTTATAACCCCTAAAGGGTTTTAGGGGCGAAAGCACGCTCCATAACAGTGGGAGGTGACAACCCGTCCCACAGATGGGAGGGGGTGGAGAATTGACACCTGCTTAAAAGTGAGCCAGGAGGATGAGAACAGGGTCACTTATCTGGAGAGGTCACGATTCACACGTGCTGGAGGTGTCCACCCACCCAGCTTGCCACTTACCTCTTGTGGAAGCTCTAAACACTACTCTGCAAACTGCATACTAAGGTAACTGAATATTGTTTCTCTGTGTAACTCACTCTATCCTGTAACCGTCTCTGAACAGCATTTTCCTTCATAGCCAAATGTTTGTTATCACTGCCTAGTGTGCTTATAGCAATAAAACTTCAATTTTAACTTGAGCAATCTGTTTGCCTTAAACCAAGAATCTGTGTGTCCGCAGGTTTGGTATTCCTGATAGGAGGGCTTGGACTAGGGTTTTGGGGAATGCGGTCTGTGTGTCAGGAGGTCCCTGGTTTATAGTTGAATCACGTGACCCGCGGTTCCCTGACACCTTCCCTCTATTTCTCTTTTCCACATTCCCTCCATCTCTTCCTTTAGTCACTCTCCATCTATCTTGCTCTCTTTTAACCTTCTGTTTGTCTTCCGCCCTTTTAACCCTTCCTCCTTCTGCCTCGATTGTCCGTATTTCCTTGTCTCCATCTCTTTGCCTCTACAATTTTCTCTTCATCTCTCTCACATTCTCATTTACATACTCTCCGTCAATTTTTCATTTTTCCTTTATATACGTAAACTTTCCCTCCATATGTTTTTTATCATTGGTTGAAGGTAAATGTGTGTATGTGTGTTTGGGGGCCACTATTTCGAAATCAAAGGATGACATTCAACTTAAGGAAGGCCCTGAGTACAGCTACATTTGTCCATTTCTCACTCTGTGGCTGCTTCATCCAGTCCCGTGTCTCTAGAAAACCCAGCCTGGACTAGTGGGTATACCTAACTGTGTGGCTGAGATATGGTGGGTGGTTTTAAGCCAGGCTAATGTCATGAACTCCAGGTATCAGTCTTGAGAGTGCCAACTTCCCTCTGCAGCCTGGACCCAAGCAGCCATGTCATTGAGATCTACAGTATCTGCAGTCTAAAGAAGAACCATGCAACAAATAGCTTTGCCCCCACAGAGGCAACTGGGGGCTACAAATTCTTCAAATATGTTTATCAGTCTATTCCTCTTTCTAGAAAATCTGTTATGCACTATTCATTACATTATTTTTGAAAGCAGTCCAGCTGTACAGCAGTTCTTTTCAGATATAACTTCTAAACGTCATAAAGTTAGCTGAAGTCTAAATAAAATATTTCAGGGACTCTGGCTAAAATTAACATATTAACAAGTGCTGTTTTTTAATCTTGTTCCAGTCTCCTTCATTGTGGACAGAAATAGATAATGATGACCAACCTTCTTTTCCTACCTGATTTCTATGGTTGCTTCCTGTGTTAATATTGCTGAAATATCACCCTGTTCGAGACCTCTGTCAAATGAAGCAATATATATGGAAAACTGTAAGTGTAAAACATGTTAATCTATAGAGTCTGTGTCCTAGTATTGGCTGATGGTACATAATTTTAAACTTTAAAATGCTGATGTTCAAGCAAATGGCATCTATAAGATTAAAATTCCAAGTTGTGAAGGTCATTGAAGAATTACGGAAAACACTCTGATCCCTGGAGTGCCGAGATCACACATATGTAATATGATTTATCTAACATTCCTTAGAGAAATAAAAATGTATTCTTCTGTGGTGCAGGTTAAAGTCATTTTGTCATATGACCTAGTGTACAATGTATCATTTTCAACAATATGCCTGGTGACATGATCCGCAAGGCACTTAGACAATACAGCAGCCAAGGATATTTCTAAAAGATTTTTCCTGGCTAACAAAAAATGGGTCCCGTGATTTATTTTATTTAAATAGATCCAATCGATAATAAATATATTATTTTGTACATGAGAAAGAAAAAGAGAAGCTTTCCTAGAACGGCAAGTATTTGCATAGATCCCTAATCCAAGGAGAGATAGTATTACCCATCTATCCTTGCAGCAGGAGGAGCCATGCAAATCATCTCTTTATATCTCTGTGCCACCCAAGGCCCTTAGAAATGCTAAGGGTGCAATGCCATGGATTAGCTTTAAATTTACACAGCCATACACATCCAACTAGTGGACATGTGTTTCTAAGAGCCTTGGATGGCACAGAGACATAAAGAGATGATTTGCATGGGTCCGCCTGCTGCAAGGATAGATGTGTAATGCTATCTGTCCTTGGATTAGGGATCTATGCAAATACTTGCCGTTCTAGGAAAGCTCCTCTTTTCCTTTACCTAAGTAGAGGGTTTTTTGGTCTCTTTAGTCCCCCCTATATTAAGCCTAACATCAGGGCTGGATTATGAGAGGGGTGCAAGGGGCGTGAGCCCTGGGGCCTCCACTACTTTCCCTGCTAAGGGGGCCTCCACCAACCTGTGAGTTATGGTCTGGTCCAGTTCAGTCTTTGGTCTGATGGGCTGCAGGGCCAGGAACAAAGCTATTGGTGACAGTGGGAGCGCGCCTTTTTTTGCTTTTGCAAACCTGCAGCCAAAGCCACCACAGGGCAGGATGAAGAGTCTAGAGCAGCAAAGCCACCACCAGCAACGCTAAAGTGATGGGTGGACGCAGAGCTGTCACTGCCCATAAGCCGCCGAGCACAGCCGCTGGCAGCTCAATGCAGGGAACTGTTTTCTGCTGGACCAGCTGGGCGACTACACCACCCACCCAGAATGGCAAAGCAGGAGCTCCCGAGCAGCACGCACCCGCACAAGTGTGGCACAAGGGACTTGATCTGACCTTCCAGTAAGTAGGCGGGTGCCAGACAACCACCAATCAGTTCCTTGGCTGGAATATTATTTAAAAGGAAAAAAATGCTGTTTCTGGGGCCTCTAGCAGATTTTGTGCCCAGGGGCCTTCACCACACTTAATCCGGCACTGCCTAACATGGGTCTCTCCACTTACTGGCTTATGACTCTGTTTTGGTACTCACCAAGTCTCACTCCCCATACAGCCAGAAACATCAGCCCTAGTGCTGATGAGAGCCTAAAGCTCGAAACATGTGTCTACTAGTTGGATGTGTATGGCTGTGCAAATTTAAAGCTAATCCTTGGCATTGCACCCTTAGCGTTTCTAAGGGCCTTGGACGGCACAGAGACATATGGGTCGATTCAAAGAAACATGTAACAGCTTGGATTTGGCTCACGATCATCCTATTTTTCACGTCCGCTCGTGCGTTCGTATGAACTTGCGAGTGATTCAATAAGCAAATACGTTTCTATCCTAAAATATACGTCCGTTCGTATGGCAGTTCGGGAATCAGACCTATGTCAGTTTCCATCCTGAATTTTCCGTTTCATTTCTCAGGTTGCAACATTGGTTTTGCCCTTTTTCCTTTTTTGTCTGGACGTAAATCCTTCTGATCTTGCGGCTCCGCACTACAAACTTACCTCATTAAAGTGCATTCTAAATATTTGGTCTTTTATTTTTCTTTATTTCATTCATTTTGTAGTAACCAACCATTAATGAATGCATTTGCATAAGTAAATATTACTTTGTTTAATTTTTACTTAACTTGCATTTTTTACTTGTGGATTTAATTTTAATATTTATGCTTCAAATAGTACAACTTTAAATTTTTGGTGTGGTTACCCACACCCTCTCCATACAGATTGCTCTCATATAATAAAAAACACCCAGCAACTTCTGCATGTTATGAGCCTAGAAACATCCAAGATGGCGGCTCAGGTATTCTCGGGCAGCCTGCAAACAGAAAGGGCCTTGTGACTGTGTTGCTCTGGATTCTTTGATTTCTGACCTTTCCGTGCCCCCAGCTCTGCTGTGTCTGTGCAAAATACAGCAGTAACCCACATCCTGCACTTTATCCCGCTCTCCTCTCCTCAGTAAGTGTGATGCATCTGACCAAAGATGTGCTTAAATAATTAAACAAAGCAAAGGTAAACAACTACACCAATAAATGCAATCTAAAAATATTATTCTAGTACATCAATTTAAAAATAAATAACAAAGGACATAAGTTTCTTTAATTAACGCAAAATAAAGGTTTACATGCAAAGGACTAATTAAGGTCCACATTAAAATGCTTTTATAAGGCATACATGAAATGTATTAAATCAGGCATGCATTGCCATACAATTAATGGCCTCGGCCATGCTGATACATGCAGTTCATTGGAGCACAAGACGCGCAGACTCCTCCACATAGCCAAAAAACCTGTTCACGAACAGCAATCCGGCTGCTAAAAGGTGTCGGCTGTGGCTTTCTTTTAAAACGCGTTTAGAGGTTTCTCTGAATCACACCTAAACACATCCAATTAACCTAAGTTTTACGTTTTGATCGTAAGTTTTAGGATTTGATCCTAAGTTTTACGTTTTGATCCTAAAATTTAGGAACGAACTTCCGCTGATCGTAAGAGCATATACGCATTCGTACGTAGGCTCGTGCGAGTCGTAAATGGCCAAAAAAACAGGAAAAAATGACTAACACCCACCCAAACTTACGATTCTCGATACGAAATCAATTAACTTTTGCTCTTTGAATCGAGGGGATAGTGACAAGAGATGATTTGCATGGCTCCGCCTGCTGCAAGGATAGATGTGTAATGCTCTCTGTCCTTGGATTAGGGATCTATGCAAATACTTTCCTTTCTAGGAAAGCTCGTCTTTTCCTTTACCTAAGTAGAGGGTTTTTCATCTCCCCCCCCCCCCCATTAAGCCTAACATGGGTCTCTCCACATACTGGCTTGTTTTATTTTGTACATAATACCTATTCTCTGAATGGATTTATATACTTACATATCAATGAGTTAAAAGTTAAAAATTAGATGTGATGCTTATTTGCCACTGGTAAATATGTATTGGGCCCAAGTAAACTTACAATAGTATTCACATTCTTTTCAGAATATTTCAGACAAAATATAAAGTATAAAGGTGCTGACATGCAGTGTCTCCTGAGTCAATATCCTCAAGCTGGTGTGACATATGTAGATGTGCATGTTGTAGAGCACATCAGTTACTTTTTATCAAGGTTATAATCAGTTGAACATTAGTTGAAAGCATTACAGTTTTTCTAATTGTTTTTTTTCCCGGGGGACCCAGCAAAATTCTAGTGTTACTCACCTATGACTCCCTTCAGCATACAAACACGCATAACTCCTCAGGTGATCAACCACCAAAATTAAAACACCTCACTGGCAGCAGCTTGTCCTAATATATACAAGAGGTTCAGGGTCATTTTGCTATATTCAGGGATATAACACTATTTCCCATCTCTGTGGAATCTCAAACACATCCAGTCAACATTATTTCGGACTGTCGAAGATACAAAAATGAAATGTACACATCTCAGCAGGGGTTTCTTATATGCATCCTTCATTAAAGTAGACATTTTGGCAACATAAAAAAACATGTGTTTTAGATATATGTGCATATACATATAGCAGCTGTCACATTTGTCACATTGTCACCTATTTAAAGGCTAGTTCAAGTCTTAGGGTCAAGTCTTATGACCACAGTCATGAAAATAATATTCATACAGTATCTTGAATAACATTGAATCCTCCAGAAGTGTCCGAATAACTTCAGTTTCATGTTTCTGTGTTGGGGTGTGATGGGGTGTACCCAGTTGTTTGCCAGTGGTCATGTGGGCTACAGAAGCAGCATAGAAGTATGGAGGGAGTATGTTTATTTTCTGATTTTGAGGGTTCCCAGGTTGGTAATGTGATTGGGAATCCTAAATCAGGATGCAAAATGGCGCTAGAACACTTTCTGCTGGCAGTTAGAATAGAAAATGTAATTGATCCGGTAATGAGTCCAAACTACTTTACTGGTAGAGAAGGATCACTGGTAACCAGGGAAACTTTATGTCAATAGAGAGGGGTTGGTTCCCAGGTTAATTACTGGTTACTAATATAAGGCAATCACCTACTTTCAAATCAGTATCATATGCAGGCGTTATACTTCAGGTTTTCGATAGCTGTAGTCTATTGAGGTGAAGAACCAGTTTTGTCTTTAGCTGGCCATTATACAAACAACAACACCTAGGGTCATACTAGGGCATGGGGATGTGCAGGGCATTCATGAGGATGAGGAATATAGAGGTTTGACTGGGTACTGGTGTTTGGACTGGGAAATAAAGCATGAGTGGACTGGAACACAAACCAGGACCAAACAAATGGAGGGGAATGGGCTAGAACATGCACTGTGTACTGAAACTAGGACCCATACTGCGAACTGGTGTGCAGTACCAGATATAAACAAAAAGCTCAGAGGCAGAGAACAGGGGTGTTTTTTTTTTTAATTTTTAATGCATAGATGGCCATTGTATGCTTGGGCACACATAGGAATTCGTCCTCCGCATTTAACCCATCCGTGCAGTGAGTGTACACATGTCCGGAGCGGTGGGCTGCCCTAATAACGGCAGTTGGGGGGGTTAGGTGCCTTGCTCAAGAGCACTTCAGTCATGTTCCAGGACCAGGATTCGAACCTGCCACCCTCCGGTTGCAAGTCCGCTCCCTTATCTCTGGGCCACAACTGCCCCTGGGTGTGGACCAGGAACAGGTGTTTAGACCAGTAGCAGAGGGTCAGTGTCACAGCCTGGGAGAAGGTAGTCTCCTTCACAGGCAGGAAGCAGGCAGGACTAGTAGCAGATGGTCAGAGTTAGAGACTTTGAGCAGACAGTGGGAGTCACAGACTGGGAACAGGAGGCCAGAGTAAGCAGCTGATCACCCAGGACCAGGATGTCTGGTATTCAATGGAGTTCCCATCACCAACCTTGATTCTTAAATGGTGGAGGCATAGGTCCTACGCAGTTCTGTGGTGGTCGCAGTTTCAAGGAGCAGAAACAGTGTGCAGCAAATGTGACACAAATTTGACTGCAGACAGATTTAAAAGAATACTCACTAGAAATAAGAACTTTTGTAGAGGGTACACCAGTGGTCTTTCAGTTGCACTGTATAATCAGGGTAGAATTTATGGGAATGTGTGTGGGAAATGGTCCCAGGGCGGGGTCAAGGTGTGAGAGGGGCTTTTCCTAAATCTGAGGCAGAGGATAAGATTGTACGCACTCGGGTCCCAGTAGAGGTACCCAGACTGAATTCCTGGCAAATTCAGGCCCACTCAATAAGAGAAAAAGGCAGTTACAGTCCATTCCAAACGGGCTTCTTTCTTATGCCAAACTTTTTCACAGGGGTCCCTGACACATAGGGTCCCAGTCCCACCCGAGCTGCTTGGTCCCAGCCTGGTCCACCCTCTAGGAGGTTTTCTCCCCCATGGTGACAGAGAACACCTTTCTACCTGCCCGATACGGGGGGGGGGGGGGGGGTAACCCTCTGTCCTGACCTACAAGGCAAGCAGTCTTCCAGGTGGCACACCTTACACACCCCAGAGGGTATCTACCAGTGCTTGTCCCCGGCACACTGGCCTCCAATCCTTTCAGCTGTTCCTGCTCTCAGACTTCCTAGCTTAAGCCCTGCAGCTGGGAGAGAGAAAACTGTAGGCCTGCAGCGTCCCTGCCACTGTTCTAATCATAAAGCCTAACTAACTATTCTAACACCTATTTAACAATTGTATCTAACCCTTCTAACATGAGTCGTGGCTAGTCCACCATCCTGTTACACTGGCCATTAAATGAAAAGGCCAAAGTCCAGCAAAGAGTATTGAGTGAGCCTAGCTGCCTCAAAGATATGGGCAGTCTGCTTGCTCACAGAGATGATTTACATGTAGTGAGTCTATCAGCCCCAGGAAAATAGAAAGCCTGCTAAATCACAGACAGGGCAAGTCAGGCTGGATTTGTCATTACCAACAGCATGTGGAGGTGTTCTCATTAAGACACATAAACACACACTCAGGAAGGCAAGTGATGCACCAGGCGAGAGGCGTTGTTCGACTGGGGCCTATAAAGGGTACCCAGAAAGACCACTGAGAACACACAGATTACAGAGAGGGAAGAGGCAGATAATTACACAGACCAGATACTGACACGCCAACAAGTGACATCCAGAAAAGACATTTGCAGACAGACAAACACTACTGGTTCCAAAACCATTATGCCTAGCCCTTAGTTGTATAAACCAATATATACCTTACATGCAACTTGAGATTGCTTGCACATGCTGGCTTGTGCTTGTTTCCTATACCTAACATCATTCTCACTTTGTATATCTATATATTATATTGTATATCTATACGTTAGCAGTCATCTTTATAAAGCTTTTTTGTCTAGACTTGAAGGCCAGTGTTTTGGCCAGACCCTAACCAGATCTTTACTGCCGACACCTATTTTGCATGTAAGTCTCTAACAGCTAGGGTAATGCTTGGGGGAAGTGTATCCAGGACAGTCCCATGACCTAGACTGTGTATGGCATTTCCAATAAAGCCAATTGTTACTTTAAATGATTACTTTTTTTTTGTTAAATGAAGGCATTGTGAGTTTATTTCACTCTTTGCTAAGAAGTGTGTGTGTGTGGGGGTGAGAGGATAACTGCTTTGTATTAAAAAACACATTTCAAAATAAATTTGGTTATGAATTTCAACAAACTGCCAGGAGCTTTATTTAATTTTAAAGCTTAAACGCTATTATCTATCTAGACATAACCTTTTCTATTAGCAAATTATACAGCCTCACAACAGATGTTACATTTAGCCTGCAGTATAATGCAGCAAAGGGATGTTGCTTTACCATTAATAGAATTAGGCAATTAAGTTGTAGCTATTTTAATATTTAAGGCTCATTTGTGTAAGACAAACGGCAGACAGATTGTAATTTTTCCTTTACGAGTACTGTGAGATTTTGCTTTGTTGTGGACACACTGTGGTTCTTTTGAAAATGGACTTTTCAGGATTTTTCCAAAATATTCATGTCCTTGTTTATCAGGCTTGGAATGTTCCCCATTCATATGTAGGTTAATAAATTCAATTCACTTGATTCAATATGGATGTGCACTGTGCCAAAGGAGATTGAAGCAAATGTGAGTTGCCCCCTGCTGTGCAGTACTGGCGCGAAATGTACAGCTGTACAAACAGAGAAAATGAGTTTTAGTGATGTGAACATCAATTTGTATTATAATTTTTTTATTTGATTTTTATGACATTTGATTTTTTTTGTCCTAAAATCATGAATACATTTAAATTGATGAAAATGAATGGCCTCTGTTTGGGGAATCATGGTACTGACAAGAACAACAAACAACACTAACAAAACAGGTAGTGCATGAATATCTGCTAATGTAGAAATAATCAGGGATGGCAAAAAGTGTTTTTTGAAAGGCGTCCCATGTAGAAATTAGCAATTCATGTGGTTATTTAGTTTTTCTTTCAATTTAGGGATAATCTGGGCTGCCCAACACAGTCGACGCACTTGAGCTCCTTTTTAATGCTAGGGATATGGGCATTTTATTTTCTAATTAGCATTATATTTAAAAGCACTGCCACCTGCTTTTATAGTTATAAAGAAAATGTCCTGCTGATGGTGATACAGGATGCGGGAAGACACTCATATAGACAGACAGTTCACAGTGGGCCAGCATGCCATGCCAATCCCATCACCCATTACCCATACTCTCTCTTCTGCATTGGGGTGCAGAAGAGCATGGTTACCATTGTGATGGGTCCGGTGTTCTTCCAGGGGTGCCTGGGGCACTGAGCCTGTACCAAAGGGCATAGGGGCTGGTTAAGCAGCAGAGCCAGGGGGTGGTCGATCACTTCTCGAACCCTGGGTTACTAATCCCTTATGGCTAGTAGCCCATGGAGAGAGAGGGGGTAAATATTACTGCAGGTCTTTTTTTTATTTAAAAAGTCCACTCACACAACTTGCAAAAAACATTTTACAAGTCATTATGAATTACCTGACTTTGTGTTTACAACAGTTTTTTAGGAGATCTTTATCTGTTTTTTGCGTAATTCATTCACTTGCTCTAAATTATATGCACATAAAATATGCAAAAAACAAAACGGTTTGCTGAGAACTTTACATATTTCACATAGATCTTGCTTTAGTGGCCCCAGTGTCTGATGATGGTCACTGGTGTTTCCGCTTTTCCCTTGCTGTTGGTGTACAGTAGTGTACAAAGCTCAGCCAGGTACCCAAATAGAATTATAGCACCTAGGCACCTCGGTCAGCTATCCGTACTCTGCACACACACCCCTTGGGGACAGGACCCAGAAGTGTCAGACGTTGGAGGCCCATGAGCACAATCTAAGTCATCGGACCGCTGGCAGTTGAAAAGGGAATAATTGTGCCTCTATTGCACAGCTGGTCTGATTAAAGACATAGAAAAGGAGAGAACTTTTTCTTTAACAGAGCATTTAAAAATCAGGATCACACTCAGCACCTATTGCTAACCTAGCCTTTGCCGAATGTATTCCATTTACAGCCACTATTCCTGATTGTTTAGCCTTTTTTTAGCCTATACACATGTATACGCCACTAGTGTTTACAGCATTTCCGAACCAGTGTTTTACATGTTTTAAAGAAAGGATCTGAACCAGACAGTTTAAAGGTTTGGCAGCATTGCACTGGTTTACAAATGTGTATTTTTTGAACTATCAGAAGATCTACTAATGTTTGGACCATGTTTTGAAGTTCAAGGGAAAATTATTAAAACGAGTTTGCCATATATTTCACTGCTGCTTTGGTGTCATTCGTAGTGATTAGCTATGTATGCAGTCATTTATTGTACTGGTTCTATAAACAGTCTGCGGAGGAAGCCCAAACAATGCCAGCACACTGAGAGTTGTATTCCAAAGCCATCAAATACAGCCCACATTTCGGGCAGTCAGTGCCCTCCTTCCTCAAGGCAGTACATCCACATGCAAAAAAAGTGTATGTGGATACATTGCCTTCAAGAAGTGGGGAGCTGACTCCCTGAATTGTTGGCTGTATTATGTATCCAGTTTGAAACACCTTGGAAACACTTTGGAACATAATTCTTTTTGAATTAACTCTCGATATGCTGGCACAATCTTGGATTTTCTGGATAGTGAGTTGCCTCCACGAGCCAAGGCACTCATTCATTATTTGCATTAGAAGTGTGGAGGAACATATGGACATACCCAAACAATGCCAAAAACACTATAATCTCCAGAAGTTTCCATATTCTCAAAATATTCCTTTATGCAGCTGCTGCTTTGGATCGCTGGCAATCTTTGGTATTCACATAAACATCTAGTAAGCAATAACACAGATTGGCAAGTCGCCCCATTGGCACGTCCTTTGAAGTTTATTATAATTTCCCCAGGGCAAGCCCTAAAATATACAGCATGAGTGAATATTTAAGATGTACACAGATTTGGGAATGCTATTCTTTAAGACCTGAGATAACGAGACGATAATAATGCTAAAAAATCTATTGAAAGCAAAACAAGATTGTTAGGTATGTCAATAATATAAACATCCATCTTGACATTTCCTATACTGATTATCAGATGATACAATGATACATTTCACCAGGGAGTTGTTAATTGAACATTTTCACATAGAAATCAGGATGTTGTTTTTACCTTGTTCAGAAACTGGAGATGTTAGTCTCTTGTTTAACCAAACACCTGTTTTAAGCTGCTCCATCACATAGATTTCCTTTTTTATAAAGTAACTTAACCTTTCTGGGTTTTACTGCATAGGGGGATTGATTTCTGTACAGGCTATGCCTACTAATTGAGTTCTCTAAACTTAGAAAGCACAGGAATGTCAGTTATAATTTGGCGAGAAGAGCTAAGACGTAAGGTAGGCCTATTATATTTTATTTGCTACTGCTTAAAGGACTATTGCATGGACCTGGTTTGTCCAGATTACCTCACTCACATAATTAACCCTCTTATGACCAAATATCTACTGTTACGTCTCTCTTTTATCCCTTTATATAGTTTAGAGAAGTGATAGTATAAAGCATTTAAATATTTCCAGGCAAAGGCCTACTTACTTAATTGCACTTTGTACCCTGTTATGACAAAAACATTCATAATATTTTTTCAAGCGGTATTGAACATTTTGCAGAGGTTTATTTGGAAATATATTCAGCATGTTCAGCGAGTTCAAACATCACATCTAAGGAATTCTCAAATCATTGTTTTACTTTATAATCTGAAACAATACTTGGAGAAATAACTCCCACTTTTGCCCTGTGAAAACACAACAGGAAGATTATATAAAACATATAAATTAAAGTCATGATGAGAGTAAGCACTACCACAGTGCTGCCATGAGAAAGCGATAACACTTATCCATACTTCAACTTGTAACATCCAAGCATTCCTCTACCGCCTCTGTAATACTATATGTGGAGATTTGACTATCAACTAAATTATGTCTGTACCGAGGAAAGGTTACACACAGTTTCTTTATACGAAGGTAGTTTGGGAGGCTCACATGGTACATGTTTATTTCAGTTTAAGGTTTCATTGTTTTTATATAGTTCATTCCATTAAATATTTCTGGAGGTATTTCAGGGGTGTCTGTCCAGTGACCTTAAAATGTCTCTATTTTGTTCTGATTTGAACTTGTGTGCTGTCAACATTTTTTTTGCAACTCCATTATTGGGTGAATAAAATGGAAATAAAATGGGAAAATCTGGTTGTAGTCAACCTATTGAGCCAAGGTACATGCATTGGTCAGGCTTCCCAACATAAGCACTCAGACCCAACTGATTAGGGCTACTCGGGCTGATGTGTCAACTAGATGTAGAATTTGTTGTCTGAACACACAAAGAAAGTGCACAAAAACATTTTGCTCTGATCAAAGGTGAGGTGGGAAGAGATGAGCTGGGATGAGTCTACTTGGGCATCTCCAGACACAGCCAGCACAAACAACACCCCAGAAGCACATGTATATCATCTACCTCTACAGAGAAGTTTATCAATGACCCACTTTCTGCTTCAGAACTTTATGTCTTGCACACATGCTTTTATCCACAGTATAAAACTGTAACTAGTAAGCCAGAGAAGAGGCTGGGCTATTTACCCACTACCACATTCCGCAGCTGTAAAATGTGGCTGAAAGAAACTTGCTACAGAAAAGCAGCATCCCAGCTCCTCCATTTTCCGCTTGCTCTCCCAACATGGAATAAAAAGAGTGCCACGTTAAGCCCACACATATGTATTACCCAGTCTGTTGGTAAGCATGCCATCTAAGCCTGATATGATACATGGTTATCTACTATAGGCTGTTTCAGGTGCAATCACAACAGGTACATGTGCTTTAAGTACATAAAACAAGATAAGTATTTTCCTCATGTACCTATTTTAGGAGATATACCATTTTCACATTCATCTATTGTGACAGAAAGCACATGGTGTATAGGGGATCACTGTAGGGGGATGAATTATGAGTAAATAACCTATTTATCTGCAGTATCTAAGCATTGTTAACAAGTTCATGGTGGATCTACATGTGCAAGCTATAAACAAGGTAGGACACAGGCCAATGTAGGGGTGACATTTAAAAATTAGTCGGGGGCCAGATTTTCCGACTGGATACGAGAGTTGGAACGGGATTTGCATTATCAAGCAATGGTTACAACTTAGGTTCTTAACTATTTTTACTTTTTGTATATATATATATATATATATATATATATATATATATATATATAGTATATAGAATAAATTACTTAGATTATATCATTTATATATCTTTAATATGTGTATTTATATATACACAAGGAACAGTATTACTCGCTTCAAATGTGTGTATATAAATACCCACATTTGATGAGTAATACTGTTCCATGTGTTTATATGAGGATAGAAAATGCATGTACAGTGATCTTAATATTGTGGACACAATGTCATTTTGGTTTATTATGTAATCTATTGTGTACAATTTTATAATTATCCAAGTATATGGCATAAACCGTACTGTGGGCATGGGTAATTTCAACCAGTGTTTTCTACCTGCTGCTGTGAGAGAGTGTGTCGTGTGTGTTCCCAATCCCATTACATCTAGGACGGGCAGCAATGCATTGATCTATCCCGATTAATTTGACGTGGGGTTCTGTGTAGGGCCTTTCCTCGTGTGCCCATACGAACATGGTTATCTACTTTTTGCTTGGAGTCTTTGGTTTGTTGTCTGGAGTGATGGGTGTGGGGAGCATGGCCATACATTGGGTTGCTTCCATGGACAATGGCTGGGAAGGGCAGTGATGGCTGTGGGCAGATGCCTCTGCAGGTGAGCTCCCTGTGGTCACTATTGAGATTGAGGCGCTCTTTCCTCTCTGGCATTTTGGTTCTGTGCATTATTCTCTTTGCACACTGTCTCCTTCCCTCTGCCTGGTTTCTGGGGTGGAACAGATGCAGGAGATGGAGGCCTGGACATGCCACTTTCTCCTAAACAGCAGGAAAGTACTATATCCATTGTATGAATAGAAGCTTCAACTGAATCTCGTAAAAGGCACTGGGAGCATTGTTTTTATGGATGGAAACATTTTAAAGGAGTACCAATCATGTTTTATGACATCTTTTGGGCTACACTGCTCCCCCTTTGTGTTTGTGATTGCAAAAGTAGGTTATAATTTCCCAAATCATCGAAAAACCATGCTGGTTTCAGTACACTTTAATTCACAGTTTATTTAGTTCACAGAGAATAGGCATGTCCATAATCTTTTGGTAAAGTTATTCTTTACGGTATATTCCTAACTTGTCGAGAATGTAATACATTTAGCAAAGATATATTAGGAAGATGAATGAGGAAGAAATCCAGTAAATGCAATCATTCATGGCAATTTTAATTACTACAGTGAGAAAGCCACTTCTAAGAAAAATTAAATATGCATAATCAATTATAGCAAATCACCATGCGTAGAAACACAAGTCAGCAGCCTGCAGTCCGAGTTGAGATGAGCCAACACCATTGGACACCATTCTAGTTTTCTTGTGCTTGTGTTATCATTTAATTGATACAGATACATTCCATACCATTCATGGCTGTTAGGGGGAGGTAGCACTTCAGAAGAGACCAGATCATGAGATGCTTTTCATGTATGGTTATAGACAGCTAGACTAGCACCATGGGACTAAAATATATTTCCTTTCCAAAATCCAGTAAAAATTTCTTAGGAGCCATTCTGTGGTTTGTTTCATACAGGAGATATTAATTTAGAAGCCTGCATTATTACAGGGGGAATGTCTTGTATGTGTACTGAGTGGGAATATTATTATGTGTAGTTGACAGGGGCAGACTGAGGCCCTGTCAGCTTGTTCACTGTCCCCACAAGCTGCTGAGCCCCCCCCCCCCCAAGATGCTTCCCAGATGTTTAATGAGTGTGTTTGACAGCTGAGACTACAGCACCAATGGTTAAGATTACGGGCAGGGGTGGATATGGCCACTTTGAAAGCAAAGATACGGAAGCTTTATTGTAGGAGAAGATGTGGAAGGAGGGTAAATGCAATCCTCAGTCATGATGCAGCATTGCAGGGGCAGATTATTGGTGGGTGTGTCTTGGCTGGGGGGTAAAATGGGGCCAGGTATTGGAATAGGGGTTGAAGGGAGACTTGGGAGGCAGGGAGTTTTATAAAAGGATTGAGCGAATTCCCATACAGGGTCTGGGTGAGGTGCCAACCCATTCAGCCACATCAGGAAATTTCCCCGTGCTCTAAATGACCCTTGGAAGTTGACACCCAAACAATTAATCTTAGATGGAGTACAAAATGCGATAGTAATCAAGAGGGTACCGCTGCTGCGGTATGGTTTAAGCATTTATTTGTGTAATGGACAATCCACCAAAAGCCTGCACCAATATCAAGCATGTAACGTCCCAGTGACCAATGGAATTTTCCAGGTCGACACATACAAGTCTTTCTGATAAACCCTATTGGTCTGCAGGTAGCCTCTGTCAGCAAAGAAGTGCGGCACGGTTAAGAGTTTTGATATTCGTTAAGTATAATCAAGTATGATTAAGTATATTAGTATAATAATTATGCTAATAATTCATATATAAATTGTGTTACTAATATAATTTACTTATATTAATAATATTAAAGTTAGTATGCATTGCTTTAGGTAGGTTTTGCCCTATTTCTTAATGCAAACATAATAAAAGGCAGCATATTGGCGGATATGTCCACTCTCTTTACTTTCTGTAGAAAGATCAAAGCCATTGCTCCTATCTCCATATAAACCTCTCTGTTAGAGCCCTTTCAGAATCTTTTTCTACATGCATGGGAATATACTCTAACATGACATCAATTACACTTAGGAGTGATGATGTCAAGAGTCGTAAAATGTCTCTAGGCAAACAGTGCGACAGAGTGAAATGAAGCCAATGTGTAAATGCTATGCCGTGGCTTATTCATCAAACCAATTTTACAAATTATCGACTAAAGTAAATAGCTACAAAATTCTCACACCGTAGATTTGTTATTTTACACATCAGATGTGGCTTAAACAAAATGAAGGAGCATTATCTTATGGAATTCCTTCCCTATTGTGTACACTGTTATGTAATATGATGCTAGAGGATAAGACAAGTGAGATAAATTAAAACAAAAATGATCAAAAGGAGACTAAATAAAAAGCAAACAAAAGTTAAACTAACTGGTTACATTACCAGACATTACCAGACATCAAAAGTAGGCCTCAATTTAATGGCGAGATGCCGCAACACCCAAACAACCACTTTACAACTACTCTACAAACATAACAGAGGAGCAAGCCACCTTAGGAGTCCCAAGATAGGCTAATAAAATTATGAGAAAGAGACCAAAAGGCCACACAACATATTGAATACTTTCCAAAAACAAAGTATTTACACGGCCCATATAGTTGGTCCAAATCATTTGCACCCTTCAAAACACATTTAAAGGACTACTCAAAATGTCTATTAAACATTATAGCCTCCTCCTGTCCTTTACCTTTTTGCATAGCTAGATACTGTATGTTTTAAGGTGTGTTTCTTTTTTGTGTATCTGTTTTGTGGTCACACTGGGGTGATTGCAGCGAGATTGCAATACTGTGCTACCCACAGTAACCTATGGGCGCTTTCACAGGTCAACGTTGCGATGGTAGATCGTTCACAAACGCTTGCAAAAAACCCCCATGCCACATTTTTGAAGCAATAGCGCTTGCGATTGCTAAAACTTGTACTGCATTACTGTGATCAAAAGCATTTGGGGAGATAGAAATTGCTAGTGCAAACTTTTTACCGCAGTGTGAAAGTAGCCTCAGGGTAAATTAGTTACACGTTTCCAGAGGAGCTAGCCATTTCTTTTATCTGCTATATCAGTGGTTCTCAACCTTTTTACTCCAGGTACTTCTTAGCAAACAGACGTTTCAACAAAGTACCCCCAAGGGGGTGGTCAATTATAAATAGCACCAAAATAAGTAGGCTATAGGCCTAACAGTACTGTTAAAGCAAGAATGTTTCTCCATTGAAATAATATACCAGACCAGTCAGACAACCCCGGTCGGTGTGCCATGGAACTCTGTCGTGTACCCCTTGGGGGTACATGTCCTGCAGGTTGAGAAAGATTGTTGTGCTATGTAATATGTTTACCAAACATTTCTGTTGCTTTATTTGCCTAAAATAAAATGACAAATTAAGTTTATCTTTGTGTTGGAATGGTCAACCACTTCACACAAAGCTTCAAACAGCTAAGGGCAGGAACATATCTTTGAAGGTATAATAATGTAATAAAAACCTGAACTTATCACTCCAAGTATAATAGTGTAACTGAAGCCAATAGATCAGATTCCTGACCCTTGGATTACCTATGTGCAGCCCTTTCATGTTAGCTATGTTTACACTCTGTGAGTGATATGAGAAGAACAGTATTTTCAGGATTACATTATATTGAAGTTAAAAACAGGTGCAAAATTCTGAAAGTTATTGGTGAACTAATAGTTGATTTGAAAGTTAGCATCATTTAGTTGCTTAACAAAAGGCATTAAGCAAGCAGATTGTCTTATAAGATAAAAAAATTGCCATCAACATATCGATGAACTCGGAAGATTATCTGAGGGTCATGTTACTAGTCTGTGATACAGCAGGAGCAGGGAAATAAAGCCAATGGTTTACATGAACGGTATCTGTGTACTAAGAGTGCTACTTGATTTAGAGGAATTCATTGTCCTAAACATAATTATTTAGAGAACATAGGTTCTCAACATATTTTAATGTCATGTAATAAAATGGAATAAAAAGCTTGACACTTTATCGGTTTATTACTAAAAAAAGTTTTGATTATTGAAACACTCATTATTAATTACTCTGGTTGAGAGAGTAGATTATAATCTCTTTGAGGGATTCACTAATACTACACATCATGACACTCGGTTACATGTAGGACTGGCACAAATTGCTGAAACTTGATAAGCTGAACACACATCATTTATTACGCCAAAATCAGCACACACATGGGACACATATCACAAGTATAAAATCAACATATAGTGCAAACTAAAATCACGGGGGCCCACCGTGCACACACACGACAACCACGCACACTATACATGCACCCCACTAGCAGCGCTGCTCCATACCGCCTAAACTCCTGCATGACACATTGCCCTAACTATATACATGGGACAATGGCGTGCATCCTCGCTTGACGTGGCGCCACTTATCACAATGCGGCTACCGTGGAGTGACCAGATGGCGTGACCGCAGGTTAGTCCCTTTGAACGCCTGATAGAGGGTGGCCCCACTAGCAGCAAGCGCACTGTAAAGCGGTACTCTTGGTACCCTCTAGCTGCGCAATGTTCAGACCAAAATGGCGCTGCTCGTATGCTGGAGCACAGCTGTAAATAGCAATCAATGGCAGAAAGTTCTCAGTCAGGCGGGTACTTAGCTGCGGATATGGTGTCTCCAACCGTGACTGCCGACAAATGTCCGTGTTGCGCAACACTCTAAACACGAGGGAGCTGTAGGCTGAAGCCGGGCTAGGAGCGGGGTGACATGTGCGTGGATTGGCCGGCCGTCCGCCGACGCGCGTTTCGCTCCGCCTACCGGAGCTTCGTCAGGGTGGTGGGCGGCCCTTCGCGTCCCCAATATATATACATAGTCCCTCCCTCACTCTTTTGGCGGCCAATCCACTGTAAGCTTCCTTTAGCGACGTGGACAGCGTCAGTGTATTACTCCGGCCTGCAAGGGGCGTGGTTTAGCGAGACTTTCACATCTTAGTACCAATCATGTGTCACCACAGGTCTCCCATGGCAACGCTGTCAGCGTCTCGCAGCGGATCCAGACCCGGTCCTCATGGCGGCATTTTCAGCTTCAGTATAACATTCCACCCTCCATGGGGCGTGGTTTCACAGAACTTCCAGCATACAACACCATTCCATATCGCCTCCCGTGGCCACGTTATCTGCGTCTCACAGTAAGTCCTGCACATCGGAGCGGGCCATCACTCATAGCGATCATATGTCATTTCAACTTGATCAGTGCTTGAAACCTCAATGTCACATATGCTTGCCACTTTTTATTTATTTCTTTATTTCCAGAGGGGGTAAACAACGGGACTCCTAATCATTATCACACACTGCTAACTGCAGATATCACATGGGGATGCGGGTGTGTGTGCATTTCAGGCAAGCCTCCAACACCTTATTATCCAATCACCAGCTACCACATTACACAGACACGCACCACTGTAGCATTATACCCATCTTCATTCATGGATTCCAGAGTCTTAGCCCTATACTACGTCCAAATATGTATATTGCCCAACTGTCCTATCAATGCAGCTGGGATCAGCAACTAGTGAATATCATACAAATACTATCCCCAGACTTTATATAATTCTAAGCCTTTGTAGAGTTATATAACTCTACAAAGGCTTAGAATTATATAAAGTCTGGGGATAGTATTTGTATGATATTCACTAGTTGCTGATCCCAGCTGCATTGATAGGACAGTTGGGCAATATACATATTTGGACGTAGTATAGGGCTAAGACTCTGGAATCCATGAATGAAGATGGGTATAATGCTACAGTGGTGCGTGTCTGTGTAATGTGGTAGCTGGTGATTGGATAATAAGGTGTTGGAGGCTTGCCTGAAATGCACACACACCCGCATCCCCATGTGATATCTGCAGTTAGCAGTGTGTGATAATGATTAGGAGTCCCGTTGTTTACCCCCTCTGGAAATAAAGAAATAAATAAAAAGTGGCAAGCATATGTGACATTGAGGTTTCAAGCACTGATCAAGTTGAAATGACATATGATCGCTATGAGTGATGGCCCGCTCCGATGTGCAGGACTTACTGTGAGACGCAGATAACGTGGCCACGGGAGGCGATATGGAATGGTGTTGTATGCTGGAAGTTCTGTGAAACCACGCCCCATGGAGGGTGGAATGTTATACTGAAGCTGAAAATGCCGCCATGAGGACCGGGTCTGGATCCGCTGCGAGACGCTGACAGCGTTGCCATGGGAGACCTGTGGTGACACATGATTGGTACTAAGATGTGAAAGTCTCGCTAAACCACGCCCCTTGCAGGCCGGAGTAATACACTGACGCTGTCCACGTCGCTAAAGGAAGCTTACAGTGGATTGGCCGCCAAAAGAGTGAGGGAGGGACTATGTATATATATTGGGGACGCGAAGGGCCGCCCACCACCCTGACGAAGCTCTGGTAGGCGGAGCGAAACGCGCGTCGGCGGACGGCCGGCCAATCCACGCACATGTCACCCCGCTCCTAGCCCGGCTTCAGCCTACAGCTCCCTCGTGTTTAGAGTGTTGCGCAACACGGACATTTGTCGGCAGTCACGGTTGGAGACACCATATCCGCAGCTAAGTACCCGCCTGACTGAGAACTTTCTGCCATTGATTGCTATTTACAGCTGTGCTCCAGCATACGAGCAGCGCCATTTTGGTCTGAACATTGCGCAGCTAGAGGGTACCAAGAGTACCGCTTTACAGTGCGCTTGCTGCTAGTGGGGCCACCCTCTATCAGGCGTTCAAAGGGACTAACCTGCGGTCACGCCATCTGGTCACTCCACGGTAGCCGCATTGTGATAAGTGGCGCCACGTCAAGCGAGGATGCACGCCATTGTCCCATGTATATAGTTAGGGCAATGTGTCATGCAGGAGTTTAGGCGGTATGGAGCAGCGCTGCTAGTGGGGTGCATGTATAGTGTGCGTGGTTGTCGTGTGTGTGCACGGTGGGCCCCCGTGATTTTAGTTTGCACTATATGTTGATTTTATACTTGTGATATGTGTCCCATGTGTGTGCTGATTTTGGCGTAATAAATGATGTGTGTTCAGCTTATCAAGTTTCAGCAATTTGTGCCAGTCCTACATGTAACCGAGTGTCATGATGTGTAGTATTAGTGAATCTGTATAGTGGTTAGTGGGACGCCGCCAATACTTAGTGGCAGTGCACAGGCTTAGATACATGTACTCTCTCCAGCCATTTTATAGAGTTTTTCTCTTTGAGGGAGCCTCAGGTCAGAAATGATCAGCTAGGAGACATTTACGTGGAGGCTGATTAATTACTAACGACAGGTATCGGCAGATGAGCATCTAGAGCGGCACTTAGAGCGACCGCAAGTAGACACTGTAAACATGTATTGGGCGCTGTAACAGAGCGCCTCAGTCGCTGTAGTAACCTGGGCCGCATTGATGAATGTAATGTATGTTGTGCGCTCTAACACCAGTACAGCACTGCAGCGAACAAATGGTAGCGCCAGCCCAGTGCGACCGACTCTCGTCGCTCCACACCATACTGTACTTATCAAAAAAGGACACACACTCTAAACGGCACTCTAAAGCTGATCGCTATAGTGCTGTAGACGCTGTGTGATTAATGTCTGATTCTGAACACATATACACAAGTAACAAAGCGAAAACACATGGAATGACATTGTTTTAACACTGGGACATTAACACTTTAGTGCCAGACCTGTAATGACAGTTCTGCATAAAAATATAAAAAAGTTTCTAAAAGGGTTTGTTTGCAGCCAGGAGAGGTTATACATTGATTTGAGCAAAAAAAATTAAATTAAATTGGCAAACACGCTGTTTAAACACAAGCAAATAAACGGCCATTGAAATGTATGGGAGAGCGACAGTGAGCGAAAGGTAATGCCTGGCACTCTGGAAGCTAGAGCGCCGACGCTATGCGCTGAGCCGCCTGTAATAATACACTGAGCGCTACATGGCGCTGTTAGAGTCACTCACCAGATTCGCTTTCATAAATGTGGTTTTGCCTACAGCGCCCGGTGTTCACCAGACGCTGCTTGCCACTATGAAGCACTACCTGGTGCTATCCCTTCTTGAATAACCCCCTTAGTTGTTTTAAAGGTGTGTACACATTGCATGAAGACATAGTGGTCGATTCAGAGCCTGGTGGAGAGAAAACTGCCATTCACTTTCATTGTCTTTCAGATGTAAATTTTCACCAGGCACTGAATCGACCACAATGAGAATGGTAAACTCATAAGTGAGCTAAGGTAATGCGATAATTAAGTAATACTAGGGTTTATAATTGAGAAGCACCTAGGGAAACTTGAACGCAGACAAGTAGTTAAAAAATAAGACATATATCAGGTAATATACAGTGTTAAATCATGTTGAATTGACAGACAGTGGTCTATCCAGACAGCAAGAGTTTACTGATTGATGGCCATTCTGTGGAAACAGAACCTATCTTTAGCTGTTAATGCATCATTAGACTGGAGATCTTGACCAGAAGTCTGTTGGACACTTACTGTCTATAATTGTCTTCTGTCCGGGAAAGTTGAACTGGACCAGCAGCCTGGCACAGTTGGAAAAGAAAGGTAGCGGCCATTTTGGAGCTTCCTCTACCAGTGTCTCAGCTATGCTGCTGCCTGGATTCAACGGACATAACTGACAATGCCCTTACTGTTTGCAGGTGGCCTGCAAATGCACGAGCTGCCATTTTGTTTCAAACATTTACTACAGCATGAGTTCGAAAAAGGTAAATGGATTTGTATGCATATTAATCTAAATTGCCCTGGGGAGTAATGCATATGAGCAATGTTTGTTGTGTTGGTCTGGTTTAAGTCATTTTTGACTGTTGTTTCTCTTTAAGTATGTTTTTCCTTAATGTATGTTTGCTTCATATTGGACAGAAGTTATCATATTAGCAATGTATATTGATTGTATTGCCTCAGCTAAATCTTATTCTTGCTATTCTTTAAATGTATCTTCTGGGGAACATCTCTCCAGAGATTAATCTCATTGATCTCTTGGAACCATGGCATTGTTAATGATGCCTCCAAAAATGCAGATACTGAAAAATGTTCCCACAAGTATAATGTATATCACAAGCTATGATGGCTAGGCAGAGTGCAATGTTGAACAAGGGTATGAACAGAGCAATGTTGGCAGTGACAGGATGTTCATGCGTGTGTGGTAGGTTATATGAGATCACCAAAGTTGTGGACACATGGTGGTCAGTTCAGAGCCAGGTAAGAACTCTCACTCCTTTTTTTTAGAAGAACTACCATTGATTTTCATTGTCTACTGGGTGTACATTTTCGCTTGGCTCTGAATCAGTTCCAAGGTAGACAGTGAAAGTCAATGACAGGTTTCTCTCCTAAAAAGGAGTGAGAATTCTCACCTGGCTCTGAATCAACCAAGTAGTTTTCACCAGTATCTCCTAAGGTGGCTATGGACTTGGCTGTGTTGTGTTCTCAGTTTTTGGTCCCTTACATTTGCTCTATAAGTGCTCAAAACAGTATGCAATGAGTAGACAGGAAAAAGGTCAAAGTAAGTCCAGGCAGCTCAGGACTCTAGTTGAGTAATCAAGCCACAATTGGACATGCAGAAGCAATCAAAAGCAATAAAAGTAAGTTACAGTATTGGAAGAGCAACCTGTGCATTGATTTGGACCAGGCATAGCCTGCCTCAATACCTTTAATGGTGAATTTTTCAAAAAATGAGCAAGAAGTGCGCTTTTATACATAGTACTGAATTGATCTCTGGATAAAAATGGAATATAATGTTTACTCAGAAAAACTAGTGCACCTGGCACTAAATCGAAAAATAAAAAGTGCACTTGCCTTTCTTAGTCTACCAAGAGGTTGCATCAGCAATAGGTGTAACTAGTGCTCTTCTCTTTCATTCTTCAACCAAAGGGTACTTTATGCAACTGGTGCTGAATTGACACCATGATGCATGTGAAACCTACATTGTTTATACCAGTGAGTTGAATATTTGAAAGTGAATACCTTTCACTCACTGTAACGTTTTTGCATTTCAAACACCTAGGTCTAGGGACCAAAAACAAAAATGTGCAGCTTTTCTACACTTAATTGGATGTTTGAGAAGAAAATGTTTTTTTTAGTAAATAATTCAGTCATTTTTTCATCTCTGACTGTGTGAATAAAGCAAAAACTATTTTTACAAAATTTCAATGCATGTTAGAGTCTGATTGATTGCTATGAAGCAACACAGATTGTCTGACTGTTCATATCCCTCAACCAGTTTGATAAATTAAGTGCCGTAAAAAGAATCCTTCAAAGGATTGACGATACAGAGTGAAAAATGTATTTAGAATTATATCTTAGCCTGGATTCTAAACTTTGGTCTCTGCAAGGATTTGTAAGTTCTTTAAGCTAATTAATAGAACCCAAGCTGTAAATTTAACAGGTGCTAACGGGTGCTTTAAAGTGCTGGATGAATCCGAATAATAAATATAGGAAGCTATTTGTCTGCATTAAAAGAACTAGGTTGCTCATGACTATTTTTATATTCTTCTGTAGGACTCGTTTCCACTCGTTACACGTTTGTCTTAAAATCTGAATAAAATAGAAGAGGAAATGAAATCAGTCTTTGAAAAGAAACACTGAAAAATGATGGCAGCAAAGAATGTTCTTCTCAATGTTTTCCTAAAGCTTGAAAATGCTCATTAAAAGCTTCAATCTCAAAATGATAACTTCTATCTCAAGTCTGAAAACACATACTTATTCATCAACAAGGAATTCTGCAGAACACAGTTTGAAAACAGACTCCCTGCAATTAAATCAAGTGATTAATAAAAATAAATCGGATGTATTTTAATGAAACACTAACAAACTAACAAATGCGAATCCATTTTTAATTCCAAAATGTGTGGAACCCTTGGTGATTGAGATGTATTGGCATACACTGCTATTAAAGTTGTAACTCCCAGAATACTGTGACATATTTTATCATGTGATAACATTCACCTTTCAGAATTTTGCATTAGGTTGACCTAACGTGCTCTTACAGATGTTTTTTTCTTTGCTTTGTGTTTGACTTTGACACATATTACATTTTGGGGTGCTTTGTGTTATGTTTTGCATTGTGTTATTTAAAGTTTATGAAGATTAGGGACCTTATTTATGATGTGCACCATTTAGCATCTTTCAGGTGGCTATAGCGCTAGTTATGTAGCGCCAGCATTTTTGTCCTTTCTGGCACTGCGATGTGAAATACAATGGCGTTAGAAATCACAGCGCTTGATGCTAACTAATTTGTTGCACTAGAAAAAGAGTAGTATAGACAGCACACCCCTAAACATGTTGTTATGGATCAGCAGGGAAAAAGGGCTTCACTGGCAGGCCCTACACAGGAAGTCCATACATTGCAGAGAGATTCCAGCTCAATCCTAAAGCTTAACTTTTAATCTGTAATAGGTAAAATCATTTTTCACTTGCCCGAGAAAAAGACACAAACATGTATAAGAATCTAAGGAACCCCCAGTCCACAGAGACTAGATGATGCATTTTGGACAAAGGTTGCACTAGGCATTGGCTTGCCTGTGTCAGCGCCTGTTGGACCCGAATGCCGATTATCCCAGCGCCGGTGACCAGCACTGCACAGCATATTTATAAATTATTTTCTCTTTGAAAAGTTTGGCGCTGTATTTTTCCGGCACTGGTCAGTGGTTCATCATTACAGTTACAAGAAATCACTGACGGCGACAAAGGGGACAAACTTTACAATGCATTTAGGCTGGGTTTGGTTGTTGTTGTTCAAATTACACATTGCTAAGCAAGAGAAGTAATGAATATCAATTTGAATGACCTAAAAAAATTGGTGACATCTAGGTCCTGTGTGTAGATTATATTATTGACACAATATTAAGTCACAATGCAAGTTCTGTACAAATAAATGTGAGTAATGTGAATTATAAGCATAAAACACTTCAATCCAGTTCTGCCCATTGTACTCAAAGGGATCTTGACCTTGAAACCTGGCCCTGATGCTGAATAAGATGTTAGCTGGCGGCCGCCACAGCCAATTCTTTCTTTTTTAAGTTGTGCGCTGAGGCAAAAAAAGTGTCGCTGTGTGGCGCTGATGCTTCATAAATTCTTATGCGATGCATTAGCCTTCTATGAATAGGCCCATTCAACCCTTTGTTAACTGGTAAGGGGTACAGGAGACACTTATACCAGTTCACAAGGCTTAGGGGCTGACAAGTGAGGGCTTGTAGCCTGCAGGGCGGGGGGGGCACAGAGGCTGGCCCTTGTACCCTGTTGTATGCCATGGAATTTAGATCCACCTGATCTGCGACTCTTCACCGCAAAGGGGCCCACTGAGACCATGCCGCCTGAGGGCCCACATTAACCTGGAGCCAGCCCTGTCTATTATTCATTACATTGCACTTGTACTTTTGTTGATAGGGTAAGATATTTAGTAGCTACTTTGTGCCCATTTGGGATACATCAATATTAGGAATTTTGATTGCACCAGCACTTTCTTAATTATTCTAAATATATATTTATATATGTTATTTTATAACATATATTTTGATTATTTAGTTTTTTTTATCCTATGCACTCTTTATATTGTTAAGTGTTATTTGTAAAAGCCTGATATATTACATTCTGCAGCCTCCCATTATAATATTTTCTGTTAATATAATATGTATTATATAGTCTGACACTGTTTATTCAGTACTATATGTGCATCATTATAATTAGCAACCATTAGGGGTTGAGAGCGTACGCTCTTGTTTTAAGTCTGTCCTTTGTTATTTATGTTTTTATTGTCATCCCAAATAAACTTTTCTTTGTAGAATTTTTCATTTGTGGTGTTCCCAATCATTGGGGAAGCAGTCAATGTGTTCTGCTCCCTAATTTGTTTTTAGCCCCTGTTTCCTCACAGCGCTCAGTCCAAAGAGAGACAGGAAAACTTACGTAGGTGGGCTTTAGGTACAATTTGTTTTTGAAAAGCATAAACTATTTGGCTTGGTTACTTATCCCTTTCAGTACCAGCCTACCTAGCCAAACAATTTTTGAGCATGTTGCGCTAACATGTTTTACTATGACTTTTGCAGGAATTTTCAGGAATTTTTCTCAATTTAGAGTGAAAAATGTGGAAAACATGCAATTGATGAAGTTTTTCAAGAACATCAAATTGCTTGTAAATGCCCTATTTCTCTTGATTTTATTGGTACTGCATATATGTACCACATATGTATTGATAGACACCTCCCAGGATATACCCTAAACTGAAAAGAGTGCTTTATGCTACTTAAAAGAAAAAAAATACAACTAACTGCACCTTGCAGTTAACTTGCACTAACTATCAAATAAAAAAAAAATGGGGTTCTCCCCCTCCAGCAAAACCAGCCCGGACACCAGCTATGTGTGGGCTTGTATACCAGAACGCAGAGGCCGAGCGGCCAGCCCCCAGCCATAAAGGCCACTAGCCTACATAGCCCACACGGGCGCCAAGCTCATCTGCACTACTTTGCCTTTGGAGGTGCAGGTAATTGGGTGGGAGATTTTGGAAAATCATTTGCTTGGCTGGCAAGTGATTTGCAAGCCCATTCTGCCCATTGAACTGTTATAGTAGTCTCAAGGACCGCTTACCAGTTCACAAGAGGTTAAAAAAACACACACACACCTGCATTCCTTTAATACAATTTTTTGTACTACTTACGTCCTCGAGTGCTGTCCTATGCTGTCCAATCTATGCTGTCTTTAACTGGAAGTGGAAGTGACGGATGCCGTGAGCGGGGCTGAGGATCAGTGTCCCCTGCCCTGCTCCTGGCTTCTGTCGCTCAGTCCTGCTGCAGGGAGAGACCTTTTATACCGGTGGAGTGGACTGACCTCAGCTTTCCTCCCTGCAGCAGCAAGCAAAATTCACTTGGTTGGCAGTTAAGGGTTAGATATGCAGCCCCATGCATTCAAAAGGGTTAATTTTCCATAAACACACTAAGATACTATTTGTTTATAAGTGATATTGGCTTATTTGCATGAGACTCTTTTTATCTCACTTCAGTAGGTTAGCAAATATCACCCGAGAGTTAGGTAGCATAACCAGTGAATTGGCCAAAATCATCTCTGAGTTTGGACATTTCATATAAGGGTTAGGAGAGAGTAAGTATGTAAGTAATAAAATACAGGTATTTTTTTGGTAAGAAATGTTAATGAAACAAGCCATTGTCCTAGAGTCATCATGTCAGACACAAGTGACTGCCAGAACACATTCTCTCTGCTCAAGATATTTAGGGCCATCCTAAATACTGATGAAGGAACTGCTCAACTCTCACTCAGTCTAGCAGAAGATTACAAGTTATAATGACAGCCATGGAGCGTATTATATGCTAACATGCAGCGGTCATTGCACACTGTCAAAAGGTCTGAACCAATAGATCTGATTATTAAAAAAAGTTGTGCTGGTTCTTTCTTCCTCTTTCCCAAACTATGTGAAAATGAAAATATGTGTATGTCTGCAAAGCGCCAGCCTTAGGTTAAGTGATGCTTCGAGACAGAATGGATGATGTGCCATCAAATGCACTTAATATGGATAGAGAGAAAGTATGCAAAGAAAGGAGAGATTGAGAGAGCACAAAAGTGATAGAGGGAGAGAGATGAAGGGAGCGTAGAAAGGAGGAAATGTGAAAGAAAAGGAGAAAAAGTTAGGGGGGGACGTGAAAAAGAGAGAAAGATGGAAGAGAGAATAAGTGAATGTAAAAAAGAGTGAGAGAGAAAAGGGGAATGTGGAACAAAACAGAGAGATAAAAGGTATGTGGAAAATAGTAAACAAATAAAGGAATGTGTAAATAGTAATTGAGGCAATGTGAGAAAGAGAGAAATAGGAGTGAGCATGGAAATCAGAGAATGATGGAGATAATTTGGAAGAAGATGCCAGAGTGAATGTGAAAAGAGAGAACAATGGATGAGTTGTGAAAATGATGGAATGATGGAGATTGGGAGCCTTATTTAAGAACTGTCAGCTTCTGTCAGACACTTTTTTGGCCTCAGCATCACTCAGCGTGGGATTTACTAAAGGAAAAAAAGGCAGTCCCGATGTGGCCGCCGGCTAGTGTCTTATTTAACACTAGCGCTGAAAATGACGCAGCACCAGGCGCTCTGGTTGAAGCAGTGCCAGATGAAACCGGCCATTGTGGGTCAAGCTCACATAGAGCACAATGGGCAGAACTAGATTGTAGTGTTTAATGGTTGTAATTAATATTAAACACATTTATTTGTACAGAACTTGTATTGGGATTTGTCAATAATTGAAACAAATGACCTAGATGGTCCAAATTTTTTTAGGATGTTATTAAAATTGATGTTAATGGCTTCTTTTGCTTAACAATGTGTAATGTGAACACCAAGAAATAGAATGCAACCTAAATGCACTGTAAAGTGTGTCCCCTTTGTCCACAGCAGTGATATCTTGTAGCTGTAATTAAAAAATGCTGAACAGCACCGAAAAATACAGTGACAAAGATTTTAAGGAGGGAAAAATTCATGAATATGCTGGGAAGCACTGGAACAACAGCAGTACAAAATGGCGCTAATTGGTGCTGGGATAATCTAAGTGCAACAATCAAAGCTAAATAGTAGCGTTATATACAAAATAATTACAAATACGCTTTCTTTTAATCCCCTGTACTCAGTGTTGAACTGGAGGCTATTGGTCCCAGAAGTAGAACTAATATTGGGGGCTCACCATACAGTTAAAGAGGAACTAACTGGAGATCTCCTTACTGTTGCAGCATGGGCTTTCAGGACAGTAAGCCCCTTTGGGGATGAGGGCCCCCAAATACCTTTTGAGTCTAGGGGCTCACAAGGGGAAGCTCTTGTTCTACTGTGGGTTATTCTGAGCCTGCCTGTACCTTACTGGGTTTTTATTAGGGCAGTTTTGGAGTGAGTTGCAGATTTTTTTCAGTGAAGTAGTCATTAAAGTCATACAAAACCCTCTTTGCGTTGCTTGCCCCCCAATGTGCAACCCCTCACTTGAGTACATTTCGGCGTGTAGCTGCGGTGGCCCAGTATTTGAATAAACCAGACATTATCACTGCCATAGCGACGCCCACAATGCAAATTTGATATCACGGATTGGCTTATCTCAAATTTGCTGAATGACACACACCACCCCAGCAGCTGCATCCCCAGTTTCCTTTAGATTATGGCGCACCCCCACCTCTGCCTATTTGAATGACTGGATGGTGGAGTGCTCCTCAGCCTAGAGACTGCAGGGATGCGGTTGCCTCTGTTGACATCTCTGTGGGAGTGCTGACAAAGGTGAGTTTTGCTTGTGATCCCTGGGGTTTCACAGAGCAGGACATTCCGATTTGGGATGCCCTGGGGGAAGGTCAATGGCCACCTAAGTCTAAAATACTTCAGGGCCAGCCGCACAGGGTTTTTTCTGCTTTAAAATATTGAGATCCAAAGTTGGAGTTCATCTTCTGATTCGATGTCCTATTGTATTACAAAGACCAGGAGTCTGTAAAAGACAAATGCAGAACAAGAATTACATTTGATTTATACACCACAGATGTAAGTAAAGGGGGCAGCTGGCATTCTCTTTTAATGAGCAGAAATTGGCACCTAACCGCTCACCTTCTGGCAGAGCCTGAGCTCTAAATTAAACAGTTACAGTACTCCTGTATATACCCCGATGGAGAACTGGGAACTTATTGTTCTCTATTGGAGGATGGCTGCCAGGGATTTGCCAGGTATCTTCTCCCTGCTCTGTTGGGACACATCTAAGGGAGGATGAGTTAACAATGGGCCTACATTTTGATGGGACAAACCTGGGACAAAGAAAAGTGTGGGTCTTTAAGTAGGAAAGGTAGGTCTTTAAAAAAATATAATAATAGTAACCCCCAGCTTAGATTTGCAGCTGATGTTTTATTACCCAGGCTAGAAATTCATAAACCCATAACAAATTTTAAACCAGCTATTGTTTCTGAAAAGTGACAGAGCATACTGTCTTTGCTTTAAAGGTCATTGCTGTTTATAAGATTAAACGCAGTAAAGGACAACTTCAAATGTATTGGAAACATTTGTGCGTAACAATTTTGTGATGACAGAAGCATCGGGAAGCACATCTCTCACCTAGAGCACTTAAAGATGAAGGTGAAATTGGCTAAATAAATCCTAATCACAGCATGCCATACAGCCTTTCACAATTCTCTTTTCTTCTACACAGTATAACTCATCAATAAGATACGGTAACAGATCCGTACATAAATTCCTCCCACACCTACAGGGGAGTGACACAATCCACCTGCCTGCAGAATCCAGGCGTAGTTATCTTTTCCGCCACTTACAGTAGAAATAAAGCACACCTCCGATTTTCTCTAGGAATGAGCTTCTAGATTTCCAGTCCATTTAGCTATGGAAGTGGTTTGAAAATTGTTCAAGATAATGCATCATCATTTCCTATATTAGGACTGGAGCTGCTAAGATAAATTATAAAAGAAAATCAATGTCTGTCGACTTGTGTCTAGCACAGGTCATTCGTTTTACAACATGTAAGAGTATTCCATTCTGAACTTTTTTTAAATCATAGAGTGCTTTGGACGATGCCACTGGGGCTGAAATAACAGCACACACACTATAGCTTTTATTCTTATGCTCAAGCATTCATTTGGTATTATTTATATAATTCCTGTATTTTATTGCACCACAAAATATATAAAACAATCATATATATATATTACATAGAGCTATTGTTCTAAGGTGCTTGGAAGGTAATGTCTCTAACACAGTTATTAAAAATGCAGATTGTTAAGCAGTAGTACTTAGTCGTACCATAATACTGATTAAATTGTCTCAAGTAGGGATATTTGCATCAGATTTTATAGTCATAAAATGTGGGCTTTCATTTAGATCAGTGAGGTTATCAATTGTTATTATGCAGGTCAAAGGAAGGCATCCCAATTGCGAATACCTCCCTGTGCATTACTGGCTGCAAATGGGAAGAAACACACCTTTTTCCTCATTCAGCTAGCCAAGTACATGCAATGAAGAAAATTTAAAAAAACACTGGAAGGCCCCCTCTTATTGATTCATACAGGCACTGCCCCTATCACAGTGAAGGGCGCCCAGCTAACCTAAATCCAACACTGATAAAACACAAACTATCACAATTGGTTAAAGTGGACCAACACCCAGGATTTTGACTATCCTGGGTTTTGGTCCACTTCGGCGGGGCACCCCGATCGGGGGTGCCCCGCTGTGTGAAACCCCCCAGAAACCCCAAAAAACTCACCTCTCCCCGCTCCCACGTGAACGCTGCAGCCAATCCCCGCCAACGTCCAGGCGGGGGACAGGAACGTCCAAGCCGCTTCCGCCGCCGCCGCCTCCCGCGCGTCACTCTCGGCGCGCGCCCCCACCGGCCATTCACAGAGGGCCGGCGCGGGCGCGCGCACGTCTGGAGGGGCGCGCGGGAAGCGGCGGCGGCGGAAGCGGCGGCGGATCAGGTAAGATCTTTTTGGGGTTTCTGGGGGGTTTCACCCCGCGGGACATCCCGATCTCGGATGTCCCGCGGGGTGGGAGGTGATCGGCCCGGGAATCTTATAGATTTTCGGGCCGATCACCCCTGGGTGTTGGTCCACTTTAAATGCTGGGCTGGCCATTAATATACGGGCAATATAGCCAAAAGACACATTTTATTATCAAAAATTATGGCACCAAACAGATACATGTATGAAAAGACCAGGGTACATACATAAATTTAAAAACCGCAATTGCATGTTAAAATACAAATACATTAAACTAAGGGCCCCTGCCAGATCGACCTGGACTCCATGCACACACCCGCATTCACCTCGCTCACACAGAAAAAATGCTGGCCAGCAAAAATCATAGGGACAACACTGTATCCTATCTTGGAACCTGAAGGATTGTACAATTGTAAATCAGCACTTGACTTTTCCTCTCCACCGGGACTAATGCCCTTATTCATCAAGCGATAGCGCCAGGTAGTGTCTGACGAGCGCCAGGTCCCGCCAGCTAACGGCGGCTACTGACTCAAGTACGCCCGGCGTCGGCCACAATGACGCATTTATCACGCTAAATGAGGCTAGCGCCGGCGAGAGCGACAGCTATCATTAACCAATTGTGATAGTTTGTGTTTTACCAAGTACATGCAACCACGTGACCCTGGCGACCAATCACAGCACTGGATTTCTCTGGGGAGACAAGAAGAAAGGTAAGATTCGCCCATTTGTGGCCCGTTAAAGCGCAGGGGGCTGTCTGCAATCAGAATGTCTCCCTGCACCCAGAACAATACCCATTTGGTGAAATGAGTGATGTTCCAGTTTAAGTATCAGGGCCCTATCACAACTTTTCCAATTGTGTCACTTTAGCATCGGAATATTACAAAATATTGCAAAACAGCATTTTGTGCATAGCAAGACAGCAATAAAGCCCTTGTGGTTTGTTCCATTGCAGTCAGTCATTGATGCTGCTAATGGTCTCTGCTGGGTCCTCTGCCCTCTCCAGCATCCATTGCATTGCATCTGGTTCTGCTGGGTCCTCATTTGTTGCCACCTCTCCATTTTGAAATTCTCTTTGCTGCCGATACCTCCTTCTGCTTTAACTGGCCTTCCCTGGGCCTCCACCGGAAGGGAAGACAGGCAAATGATGTTGCATTTATGCTAATGAGTTTCATTTGAGTATATAGTGGTGTATAATGTGGTTATGACAATAGATATTTAATATTAACATTGTCAGTTATGTCTGGCTGCGGGATCAAAAGCAGCCTGCTCCTAGCTTCATGCCAAATATGCGTCAGCAGAAACCAAACAATGCAGGTATTAAAAAGACTGTCAACCCAACGCACTTCTCCTGATAATATGAAATGGGATAAAATGAAAACTATGATAAATGGCAATGTACCATGAGCACAAAAATTGTTTTTATTTAAAAGTAAATAAAAATACTAAACCCTTAGTATAACCCTTAGTATACTATTAAGTCCCTAGTGCAATATATACAATGATTGTGTAATATCATATATTATAATATTCCAACAACAAACTGTAATACATTTTGGCTACGGCCTAAACAGGCACCGCAAAACACCACAATGGCTACAAGGTACTAGCATGAGACTGATATCTGGTAATGCTGGATGGAGGTAAGTATCTTTTAAATGCTATCTTGAAAATGTCTCCCCATGCAGTTGTAGAAATGACAGAGCAGGTAGTTCTAGGTTTCAGGGATTGCTTACATTCTATCAGCTTAGTTATCCATTGTGGCATTTTAATTCTTGCAGGGCAGAATCAGAATATGTGTACTTTATTATAGAGTAGACAAAAAGCTTTTATAATGTTCCAGAAAACTCAAGAAAAGCTGGAGGCTACATTTGATCCATTGCATATCATGTTCATGTTAACCCTTCTGCCTCCTTCATGTGTATACATTGCATATTGTCACTACCCGTACTGCAAAACATGTTTTTATGGCCATGTAAAGGTATTCAGTGAGATAACTGCTTGCATGCCATTATCCAATCCTAGAAAACATGGGGCTAGGGCAGATCTATTTGGGTTTAATTAAAGTGTTATATCACAAAGGAATATAAAAGTGAAATGTTTATGCATTGTAGGCTGGCCTGTAATGTGGAAGATGTGGGGGACGTACACTTTCAGATTACAAGTACATGACAAGTGTGGGATGTTCCACTCTGTTATCTGCACCCGAACAAACTGCTGAACCACAAATTCAACAAAGCTGCATGTTGCTTGTGATTGCCGCAATCATCTCATGGAAATATTTAACCATCCATTGACGTTTGTTATTAAATATGAACTGAAGTGTCCACCAGGGGTGTAATTACAAATCAAACTATTGTTCACCTACACCCCATAAGAATCCCACCAACCTAAAAATAGTGACCAGCAGACTTTTGAACACATACTATATATACCGTACCTCCCTATAATGGTCTGTGCTGTCTAGATGATTTGTACCCTTAAATAATCTGTGCTTTCCTACTCCTATAATAAACTGGTAAAGTGTTCAGATGAACACAAAATAATGTAAAAGAGAATGTCCTTGATGACAGGTCTTGGGATCCTTCGTTCCAGACAGCCATTTAACATTTTCGGTTCCATTCGTTTATTAAAGTATTTCACTGGATCCCTGCCCTGGGACCTTTGGCAGCCAAATGGGTCTATGGTGCCAAAGTCATCAAGCATGGGTGCCAATCATTCTGTGTCTTAAAGGGCAGTTTTATCTCTACACAACGCATGTTTGTGCCTATAGGCCCGACTGCTGAAACGTGGTCTGAGCAGGAGCATTTAGGACCCGATTCATCAATCTTCCATACTTTGCCACATCAGTACAAAATATCATTTAGAATTTTTCAAGCATGTTGCTGCACTGCTAATGTTTTAGTAAATGTGTTTCTTGCAGTGCAGCAACAAGCGCCAGAGGGAAAAAACATTTGAAAGTATATTTTACACAACTCAAATTTGCACTGATGTGGCATAGTCTGGCAGAGGTACTTGATAAATCAGGCCCTTGGTGAAATGGTAAATAGGCCCTTTGACCCTCTTGCGTAGATTCTTTTATATACAGCCTGGGTCTCTGCCCTCGTCATTGTGCTGCCATTGCCTAGTTGACAAATAAAAATTAGCAATGTCATAATAAGCTTCACAGTCTCTTTTGAGGGCTGGAAAGCCAAGTGCTTTAGTGAAATGCGAAGGCAGTCTAGAGATAATTAGGTTACAATGGAAGGGGTCCACAGATCAAATGGGTGCCTAAAATGTGGGAAACTTGTACAACCTGTATGGCAAAGGCTTGAATAACATTATTCAACACTGGGCCATGTAAGGCAGCCCTAGCTTCTCCTTTGACTTCTCTTCCTTTAAGGGATCACGGACACATGACTCTTGGAAGCTGATATCTATACATGTGTTACATGCATTACCTCCAGGGGTAGTATTATGGAGTAGTAAACGATACCCCATTTTATTTTTGAGTATTAGGGCTGATAAAAGCACAATTCCCAGATAGGACAAAATGGGAAAGGGCCTGGAAGTAGGATAACTGTGGTAACCCCTTATAGCAAAAGGGACACCTGGTGCAGTTTGGTTGCGTTTTAGGAGAAGTTGGGAAGTATCCTTAGAACAGGGCCAGGGTTGGGATGAGACTCCCTCTCTTGGCTAGGGTAAGGCCTGGCAAAGTACTCACTCAGTTCTTGGGAAGGCAGAAGAGCCAGCAGAAGGCCCCTGATAACTTTAGGATGAAAAATGGCAGCAACTCAAGCTCAACAAAAGATCTTTATTCACTGGTGCAGTCTTTTACACAGCAACTTTCCTTCCATTTGGAGTTTTTAGGCAAGACTTCCATTTTTTCAGCCCACTAACTCGACCACATCATAATGTACATAAAAGCATATAATTTGTTTAATATTCATTAAAAAGATATTTAAACATTTTTTAGAAAAAAGAGAAAAAAAATCTATACTTTACAAGCTTTCATAATACACAGTACTAAATTCCATTAAGAAGATAGTTCAAGCTTTCTCTCTCTCTGTGAAGTTCAATGAAGAACATGGTTTTCTCAATACTTCATGATTACATATGCAGTGTCATCAATTAATACAGTAATCCCAGTACTACAATGAATTGAATAGTTGGGAAAGGTAAGTACAAATAATCAAGGTAAGTACAAATAATCATGAATTGTACCTGGTTCATACATCAAAATGTAAGTTTTGCCCTTGTTTCATATGGAAGAGGTGTTCATCATCTCTGTGTACTACAATAATTAAAAGAAGGATTGCTGTTGTTTTTTCACCATACTATATGTGTATTGTGTCTATATATATATAAGGATTAATATTGTTGTTGTCCGCTTACCTAAAGCTTTATAGAAAAAAACTATTCTTTCATTCACCTTATTGTATGCAATGTGAGAAAAGCTCTTACTGGCTCTCAAAACTTTCCAGAAAACCCAAATCAGAATACTACCTTACTAGTGATGAGCGAGCGGGGGATACCAGGGTGATTGCCCTGCAATGTATGGGGTGGGGAAATTACTTTATAATAATAATAACAGAAAAGAAAAAATGTAATAAATACATAAATACATTACAAAAAAATATTTTTTTTATGGGTGTCAGAGGGCAAATCAGGGGGTAACACCCGGGAGATGGGGTAGTGAAAATACTCTGAATAATCACTGAAAACAAACAAATGTATTAAATCCATGAATAAATAAGATAAGAAATAAAGAGGGTTTTCCACTTTTAATTAGTTCCCACTGCAGGTAACTCCTGGCCTCCAGGGAGTCTCCAGGGAGTGGCTTTTATATTAAGAGGCGGGGCCTATGTGGAAACTCTGTGATGTAACTTATGATGTCACGAAAGGGGCCTAGAGGGGGTGGCATGGGAAAATCCCCTCTGGGCCCCTCCCCTTCTGTGACATCAGCAATAATGTCAAGGAATTTCTATGAAGGCCAAGCCTCCAAGTATAAAAGCCAGCGTCCCCGGCCCTCAATTCAGTCCTTCACTAGGTAATGAGGATGAAAGAAGGGGGAACTTTTTGATGGCTGGTGACACCACATCTACACTCTGAAGGGGGGCCCAAAGAGTCACGAAGAAGGAAGAGGAGATGGGGTGGGAGAAAGAATATTTGATGAACTTGAGGAAGACGGTGCCTGTTTAAATGAAATTAATAACAAAAATATTTTGATGTGGTGTCTTATTTCTTTTTCACTTGGGGTAAGGGGTCCAGGGGCCCCCTATATCAGTTCACCATGGTCAGGAGCCGGCAATGACACATTACCCGCACCCCAATTTGGGGCATCAGGCTGCAGATGAGCTGGTGCTCAAGGCACCCCCAGAAGAGCCCTGAGCGCATGCCAAAGGGCATAACGGCTTGTAACTTGCAGGAACATGAATAGTGCAGCCTCTGAGCCCTGGGTTACAATCCCTTGTGCATGGTGCCTTTGGGTGGGGACCCCACGTTTCTGTTTTTTTTAAATGTAAGAAACATTTAAAAAAATAAGATCCCCACTGTACTTTCCCGGCTTTAATGAATGCTGGTTAAGTGGCATTCAATAAAGCAAGGGAAAGTGACAATAAAAGGTCAAACATTTTTTCGTAAAAATTGTATCTAACAAAAATGCTAAAAAATAAAACCGCAGGCACTTTCAATGTTAAATTGCATGTCAGTAAAAGCGGCATTCAGTAAAACACTGAAAACTGAAAAAAAACAATTAAAAAAATATAAAGTCAGGCTATTTTTCTTTAGATAAAAAATGTTATCGAATGAAAAATGAAAAAATAAATAAATAAATAAATAAATAAATAAAAGCTCTGGCTCTGAATTCCCCTTCATAGCAGACTGTGTGACAGAGCCCCCCTTATAGAAAACTGTGTGGCAGAACAACCCCCATCATCCCTATAGCAGACTGTGTGGCAGAACAACCTTCATTATCCCTGTAGCAGAATGTGTGGCACAACAATCCCCATAATCCCTATAAGCAGACTTTGTGGCAGAACAACCTCCATTATCCCTGTAGCAGAATGTGAGTCAGAACAGCCCCACCATCCCCTTAGCAGACTGTGTGGCAGAACAACACTCAACATCCCTATAACACAATGTGTCGCAGAACAATCCCCATCATCCTTATAGCAGACTGTGTGGCATAACAACCCCCATTATCCCTGTAACAAAATGTGTGGCAGGACCACCCCCATTATCCCCTTAGCAGACTTTGTAGCAGAACAACCACATCATCCCTATAGAGGACTGTGTGGCAGAACAACCACATCATCCCTATAGAGGACTGTGTGGCAGAACAACCTCCATCATCCCTATAGAGGACTGTGTGGCAGAACAGCCCCCATCATCCCCTTAGCAGACTTTGTAGCAGAACAGCTTAGAAGTTATTGAAGGTAGGACGCAATCCCTGGATAGTTCGGTGGATTTCCCGTTGACTGAAAGATCGGTATCAGAGAGTTAATGCCGAGCAATCTGAACAAAGGCGAGTTACAAGTGGTGTGCCGCAAGGCTCTGTCCTGGGCCCCATTCTTTTTAATATATTTGTAAGTGACATAGGAGAAGGCTTGGTAGGAAAAGTTTGTCTGTTTGCTGATGATACAAAGGTTAGTAATAGGGTGGATATTCCTGGAGGTGTCTGCAACATGGAAAATGATTTAGCTTTACTGGATAGATGGTCAAAACTGTGGAAACTAGAGTTTAATGTCTCCAAATGTAAAATCATGCACTTGGGTAGAAGGAATCCCTGCTCTGAGTACCGTATGGGCAGCACTGTGTTAGCCAGGACCTCGGAGGAGAGAGATTTAGGGGTACTGATTACTGATAGCTGCAAGATGAGTGGACAGTGTAGCCAGGCAGTGGGAAAAGCAAGCAGGATGCTCGGCTGCATAGCTCGAGGCATCACCAGTAAGAAGAGGGAGGTTGTGATGCCGCTGTATAGAGCCCTGGTAAGGCCACAGCTAGAATACTGTGTGCAGTTCTGGAGACCTCACCTGCAAAAAGACATTATTCAAATAGAACGTGTCCAAAGGTGGGCAACGAAAATGGTGGAAGCACTTAAACTTAAAACTTATCAGGAGAGACTTAAAGAACTTAATTTGTACAGTCTGGAGGGAATAAGGGAGAGGGGGACATGATTGAGACCTTTAAATATGTGAAAGGATTGAATAAGGTTCAGAAGGGAAGTGTTTTTAAGAAGAAACTCAATGATAGAACAAGGGGGCACAACTTGAAGCTAGTCGGGGGGAAGATCAGGAACAATGTTAGAAAATATTAATTTACAGAAAGAGTAGTAGATGCTTGGAACAAACTTCCAGCAGAGGTAGTTGAAAAATCAACAGTCACTGAATTTAAACATGCCTGGGATAAGCACACATCTATCCTAAGATAAAGAGTACATACAGTATACACATAAGGGCAGACTAGATGGACCGTATGGTCTCCTTCTGCCGCCAACCTTCTATGTTTCTCGAATGTTTCTATGTGTGGCAGAACAGCCCCCATCATCCCTATAGCAGAATGTGTGGCAGAACAACCCTCATCACCCCCTTAGCAGTCCGTGTTGATGAATAACCCCCATCATCCCTATAAAGAACTGTGTGGCAGAACATCCCTCATCATCCCCCTAGCAGACTGTGCGGAAGAACAACCACTATCATCTTCTATAGCAGACTGTGACAGGGCTCCCCATATTCTCTCATAGCAGAGTCTGCCATTCTCTCACAGCAGTGGCAAAACTCAGGGCTGATTTTTGGCCCCAATACACCACTGATTAGCGCCATTAGACTGCGTTTGCCTCCCACACCAAAACTACTCAGACCTTCCTTCTTTGACTAATTATTTGATATGGTCTTTTGATATGGTCCTTTCAATTTTTTAAGAAAATGGTAACTGTTTACGGAAGAATAAAATATTTTAAATATTATAAGAAAATAGAATATCAATTATTTTCATTTGTGTCTGCGGTAGTGGTGCTTAAGTAATTCAGTTTTTTCACCATGTGAAGTACAGCTACACTATCAACCTTCCCTTCTTCACAGTAATAAAATAACATTGGCTATATGTAACAAATGCACAATTTATTAAGAAATCATTTTTTTCGATTACATTCAGACGTTTCTTTGATAAATATCTTACCAGCTAAATCTATATATTCTTTTCTTCCTTTGGTCTTTAGCAGCCTTCCTCAGTGAATTGTTGATCAGTTCCTTTACCAAACCCGTCCTTTAGATACAAGGCCTCTCATTGTTCATTCATGTATTTTTAGCCACCACTCCTTGACTTGCTTATTTGCACTTTAATCTTTATGGGCTTTGATCTACCACGATTTCTTCTAATGTGTGCCTGTGTGTGAAATCAGTTATATGTGAAAGGTAGATATATTTATTATTTTTACTTTTATTTCCCCTTAAGGAGTGTGGATGTCACATGAAATATTTGATTTTATGTTAACTTATTGCATTGCATATTTGTCTTAATTTGAGTCCAACTGACCATACAGTACTTGCGTTTACATGCGTTTACCCGGATGCTTTTTTCTAAAGCAGTCTGTGTATAAACACTTAAGGGAACCCTTCACTGCCTTAGATGTAAATGCCTGTGTAGGGCACTTAATGGGTAACAGTACAATTCTAAAGCAAAATCTCCCCTTTCTTTTGCTTTCTCCCCTGCTGCTTGAGAATATGGTCTGAACTTAAAAGAACATCTATAGGTAACCATTAAAAATCGGACAGTAACAGATAGGACTGTGGGGTAGTGAAGTGTAAGATTTTTTTCTACCAATACTTTTGGTGCAAATATTGAAGGCTGGCTTTATTAGTAAGATGCCCCTCTCTTGCCCACACCTAGGCTAGACTAAAGATCCTGCTGTAGTGTAGTAGTTATACTACAGATAACACCCTATGGATGATGGATTATATAATAAGAGTGATCTTTTCCTATGCTTGCGGTCTGGTTCTGGCTGATGCAATTTTCCTTTCATTTATTTGCTCCTACTCTATCCCCTCGATTCAAAGAGCCAAAGTTAATTGATTTTGTATCGAGAATCGTAAGTTTGGGTGGGTGTTTGTCATTTTTTCTTGTTTTTTTGGCCATTTCGTATTCGCACGATCGTTCGCGCATAGACGTATATGAACATACGCATTTCGTACGAGAATCGTATAATTTGCGTTAGTTCGTGTGTTTTTCCCGTCCAAATCGTATTATTTGCGTCCGATCCTATTTTTTACGTCCTTCACATGGGCTTGCGCCCAATTCAGAGAGGTGATTGCTAATTGTTTTGAAGCCCATTAAAGAGCTGCTTTACGAAATGTTTGCCGGCAGCTATTTGGCCTCGGGAGTAGGATGGAGCGGAGCGAGTTTGTGGCACATCAAGGGCTTATGCTTTTTGGCATTGAGTTGATCGAGATGTCTGAGAGCAGATTGCCCCTGCGTCGTCGCATGAACATCGATAGCATGAATGATGTTGAGCTGTTCGAGCTGACCAGGCTTAATCGCGCTTCCCTCCATAAATTATATAGTGAGCTGCGGCCATGGTTAGCCCGCACCACAAGGAAGGGGCATGCAATTTCAGGTATGACCAAGATGCTTGGCTGCCTGCAATTTTTGGCGAACGGCTCGTTCCAGAGGCTGGGTGCCCTCTCTGTGGGGATGTCACAGCCTACGCTGAGCCGCGCACTGTCTAAATTTTTGGAAGGCATGGCTGCCATAACTCAAAAATATATTTATTTTCCTGATGATATGGCAGCCAGAAACGCCATTAAGCTTGGGTTTTATAATGTGGCCGACATGCCCAACGTTATTGGTGCAATTGACTGCACACATGTGGCACTCGTACCTAGGGCAGCCGACGAGTATATATATAGGTATTGAGATTGGTTATTATGTTGCCCAACGTGTCATGTAACCTGTTTTCCTTTGCGGCAGCATATTTGTTTATCCCTCATTTGTGTAGCTGCTTTATCTCGGCTTTTCATTAGTCTTTCCCAATAGAGTGCAGACATGTTTTGTGGTTAATTTATTATTTTGGGTCAAATATCAATTACCCTTTTTGTATGTTTTTGCCTTAAGGAATCGTAAAATGGGACACTCCCTTAATGTCCAGGCCGTGGTTGGTCCGGATATGCGGTTTATGAGTGTCCTTGCCGGCTACCCCGGATCGTCCCACGACTCCTATATCCTCCGGCGATCTGGGTTGTTTCGGAGATTTGAGGCAGGTGAATTTTCGGGGGCATGGCTGCTTGGTAAGTGTGTCCTATTTGTGTGTTATTAAATGTGGCATTAATCTTGTATTTGTTGATATGTTTGTTTTTGAATTCTTTACATAAGCGTCCAACTGCCTTTTTCTTGGCTCATATATTAGGAACTTCCCAAAAAAATGCTTGCCTCGCTTTGGCCTTCAGAATGTTTTCCCTTTAGTTAGGATGTCTGTAAGTTCCTTGTGCCTAAATATATTGGTTTGGAGTTTATACCCAAGGATCTTTGACCTTTGGCTCCTTTTGTACTATTGGTCTTTAAATGTCAAAGTGGACTTAAACTGCATACATTGTAGTTTCCAGATAAATGTGGATAGGCCCTCAGCAGCATCCTAATTGTAACATGTCTGAAAACTACAAATATATGTAAAATCCAAATACCCTTGGCCGTGCAGATGTTTGTTAATTAATTGTTATATAGAAGTGCCATTTTTATTTAGGTTATACCTTAGTGGAATTTTTTGGGGCCCTAATGTGCCCTGTTTTTTTTTGGGAACACTTTACCTTACATCATTATGATATCTGTGAAATTTTTGGTGTTGGTTGTGTTGCCTTTTTAATTTTGATTACATTTAATTCTCTGTTTAAGGTGATTCCGGGTACCCACTTCTACCCTGGCTCATGACGCCTGTGCTGCGGCCCCAGGATGCCTCTCAGGAAGCGTATAACCGTGCGCATCGCAAGACCCGGGCTGTTGTGGAGAGGGCCTTTGGTCTGCTGAAGACACGTTTTCGTTGCCTTGACCATACTGGGGGGGCCCTGCAATATGATCCCAAGAAAGTGATCGACATTATAATGGCATGTGCTGTTTTGCACAATTTTGCCATCATGGAACGTGTCCCACGTTATGTGGACAGCCTGCCCTCTTCAGCCGTCGAGGATGAAGTCGAGAATTTTGTGGGGCCCCCCAGTGAGTCTGGCCAATCTGTTCGAGCCAACCTGATCAGCCAGCATTTTACTTAACTTTTTTCCCTGTCTCACCATTCTGTGTGTCTGTGTTATCCTTTTTGTTACATATGTTGTTTTGCCGTAATGTGGCATTACCTCTAAGTAAAACATTTAGACCTTAATTGTTGCCTAATGTATTTCATGTAGTTTCCTTAGCTTTAGCTTTGCATTGTTACACCTCTTCAAACCCAAATTATCTGGTTTAGCCCAAGCTGTTTAAAATGTCTTCCCACTAAAAACGCCACAAGTATTGTAAGTGAAGTTTTTTTTTTACTTTGAAAAGGAAAAATTATAGTGCTTAACAGAAAACATTCCACATACATCTGTGGTTACAAATGGATAACATTACCAAAAAAACATCGAGCACATCTACACCTGGAAGTGAGTGGCACAACCAAACAAGGACACCCAGTCCAAAGGCCAGCCTAGTCCAGTCATTAATATTGCCTGTGCCCAGGGATATTTGGGCATGGCCATAATGTCACACAAACATGTCTGCAAACAGGAGGAGCACCAACCAAATACATATTTAAAGCCATAAGTGGCCAGATACACTCCACATAGACCTATGGCATTGGCTAGTGGCCTTAAGCATTACTCTAAGGAGCTATATGGGAGCAAATACAAAACACAACCTGCCTGAGCAACACAAAATGGATTGTTTGAAACCTCAAAGGACAAGTAAATACAGTGGGGGTTAAGAGAAAAGATGTCCCACACACCCATGGCTTAATAGGGTGGCTGCCCATAATACCCAGGTGGAGGTCCAGGTGGAGGTCCAGGTGGAGGTCCATGTGAATGGGACCTAGCCTGGGCCATGGCAGCATTGTGAATTTGAAACTGCTCCACAATGTTTCTCTGCATATTGGTCATCTCAGCCATGGCTGACTGGATGCCATTACTTGCATTGGCCACGTTGCTGTTGAGGGTACGCAACTCCGCGAGGATGCCCTGTAGACTGGTATGGATGTTGACCATGTCGGCATGCCTTTGCTCACGCTCTGTAACGAGCTGGGCGTCATAAGAGTCCCTTTGTTGGGTCCATAATTGAAGCAGGGCACTCTGCCTCCCCTGGGAAATTGTGGGGCGGCGTAATGGCGTCCGCCGCACAATTACCCTGGCTCTTGGGCGTGCCCTGCCGCGTGGTGTCGTACCCTCAACAGCAACCGGCCTGCTTTGCAAATCCTCAGCAGCAGAGTGAACACTGGGGACTGTAGTGTCAGTCTCCCCATGTGCATGCACAATGGATGGAGATTCACTCTGCTGCTGAGGATTGGCCAGAGAAACATTATGGAGCAGTTCCAAATTGGGACCCAGGGGGAGTTCATCCGACGTGCCCTGCACGGAGACATCATCATCTTCCTCCATGTCCTGGATCTCTTCCATGAGTGTGCGGGTCTGTAGGGACATATAAAAAAAAAAAGTGTAAGTTGGCGTCCAAATTTGGGATTTCAACAGTTTAACACATTCTTAAGCACTTGGTAGTATTTATGCTACTAAATTAACTTACCGGAAATCTCTGATCTGGGCTCCTATGCTGTACGGACCTGGTAGGCATAACCAAACTGGGGGGTGAGTTTACCCTTGCTGAGGGATCATGCTGGGCTGAAGAAGAGAAAAACAAACCACGTAAACACACACATAACCTTTTTTTGGATAGGTAATCAAATATAGCTCTATTTGTAATATTATTCAACTCTAGAGCAATGGTGACCTTTGTTCAAACACACGCAAGTTTACATAGGTGCAATGGCTCTCAAAAACTGCTAACTGACCTCAGTTCTAAGTCAGGAAGTGTACCCAGTCAGCATACAACTTTCAACGCACATTTTGTGATTTAGCCTACCATTCGCTAGGTCCGTGGTACTCAAACAATTGTTGTAAAGGCCCATTTCAAGGTATGTGGTGAGAGGTGAATGTCTGGCCATGGTGCTGACGCAGGGGGTGTCTAGTTAAAAATAAATACACTGGTGGAGGGGCTGGAGATTTCAAAGTGCCAACTAATAAAGGCTGCTTGCCCTTGCTGGGCTGGATGGGCCAGAGCTGAGGGGACAGGGATTGGATGGCTAAAGGGGGGAGTTAACGTATTGATGGTGATGGGATGGATGGAGCAAATCTGTTACAAATGTATGGGGCTTATGTGGGGGGGGGGGGGCATGGGGGGACTGTGGCAGATGGGCCAGAGCAGGGGCAGCGGGACACGATTGTGCCAAGAGAAATTTTTACAAAGTTACTGTGTACCTTGCAATGCCACTTCCTGTGCAGTACTTCATATTGCAATGCTATGTTTCAGGGAGCCATCACATTGGGCAGGAGACCAACCACTACATCGCCGATCAAGGGGGCAGCTCTGAGCACGTCAACACAGAAGTAACTGAGTGCAGGGCTGTCTGGGCAGGGGTCCTTGAATGTGGTGCCAAGGTCCGCATTGGGACCCCGGGCCGCCAGTTGAGTCTCGCTGCTCTAGGTCAGATATGTTTGTGGGTGGCTAATTAAATTGTTAACTCAAACACAACTCACACAACCAAAAGGCAACCCATACATAATGATGTGTGTTTTGTGATTGATTCCAAATATATCACTTATCTTGAGAAACTTCATGACTTTAACAATCCAATTGGACATTTGATCTTTGCCATAATGGCTGTGGGCCTAAATGTGTGATTCCCAGGGACCAAAAGAGGACACAAACAGCCACAGTAGTGCGAGGCCAAGCAAGGCAAACCATAGGGGCATCCCGTTATCTTGTTACTAGTGAACTGTAGATTATTTAGCAAACAGGCAAACATGCAGATTTAAGAGTACTCACCGTGGGTACGGGTCGGTGAGTCTGTGTCCCTTAGACCAGCATGTCCACCGACCGCGACCGGATGGAGAAGTCCAAGCACAATCTCCTCAGCAGGGGTAAACTCCAATTTAGATGGAAAGCCACCTCCAGTTTTCATGCTGAAAAGAGAAAATCGTTTGGTACTCAGAAAAGGTGCATACAGTACATCCAAAACATTATATTTAGCGAAAACATTTATTTACCTGTAATTATGCCTTTTAATTTCTTTTTGCCGTACAGCATACTTCAGATCAGAGATTTTCTTCTGAATTTGGGACACATCTTTCCTCTCTTCCCCCGCTGCATTTACTTGTCGGAGGATGGTTTCAAACAATTCCATCTTGCGCTGCTTGGTGGTGTGTTTGGATTTGCTCCCATATAGCTCGTCATAGTATAATGTAAGGCCACTAGCCAATGCCATATTTTGGTCATGGGAGAATCTCCCACTCAACTGGCCGCGGCGCAATGTGCGGCCAGATGGTTGGCTTGGCTGCTCCTCCATGTGTGCAGACACATGTGGTGACATTATGGCCTGGGGCTGGGTAGGGGAATGGCCGGATTGGTGGCTTCCCAATGACTGGACTGGACTGGCCAAGGGACTGGGTGTTCTTGCGTGGCTGGCCACCGAACTTCCAGGTGTAGATGTGGTCATGGTTGCAATTCGGGGCCCTCTTGGGGGGCTAGGTTCCCGGCTGGTGCCAGGTCGGGGGCTCTGTTCCCGGCTGGTGCCAGGTCGGGGGCTTCTGGCCCTGGATGGGGTTCTTCGGGCCCTCTGGGGCTTCTGGCCCTGGATGGGGTTCTTCGGGCCCTGTAGGGGCTTCTGGCCCTGGATGGGGTTCTTCGGGCCCTGTAGGGGCTTCTGGCCCTGGATGGGGTTCTTCGGGCCCTGTAGGGGCTTCTGGCCCTGGATGGGGTTCTTCGGGCCCTATAGGGGCTTCTGGCCCTGGATTGGGTTCGGCGGGCCCTGTAGGGGCTTCTGGCCCTGGATGGGGTTCGGGCCCTGGATTGGGTTCTGCGGCCTCTGGCTGGGCTTCGTGCCCTGGATGGGGTTCGGGCCCTGGATTGGGTTCGGCGGCCTCTGGCTGGGCTTCGTGCCCTGGATGGGGTTCGGGCCCTGGATGGGGTTCGGGCCCTGGATGGGGTTCTTCGGCCTCTGGCTGGGCTTCGGGCCCTGGATGGGGTTCGGGCCCTGGATGGGCTTCGGGCCCTGCTGCGGGGCATGGGTTGCCGAACTGCCCTACTTGAAGGCATGGCCGGTGTGGGCTCCCTTGTGCTGCCTCTTCTGGGGGCAGAGGTGGTGGGTGCTGCAGTTGCCAGCTTTTTGGCAGCAGGGGCACGGGGCTTGGGGCCCCTTTTTTTGGTACCTGAGGGTCCAGGGTCCCTTGGTGGGGCCGAGGTGGGAGTCTTGCCTCTCAGTTTTCGCCGACCTTGCTGGGACCTTGTTGTTGGGCCCTCCGCGGTCTTGCTTTGCTGGGGTCGCTTGCTCATAGCCTTTTTCGGTGCCATCTTACACAAATGCTCAAAGAGAATGAGCTTTGGGTGCAGGGACCTTTAAATAATGAGCCCAGCGTGTGACGCCTATGCGCACGACTACGCGCTCGTACGAACGTACGTTCGAGCGGAACCAGGAAACCGCTGGGGTTTCACTTATCTGCTGCCTTGAAGAAGCATAAAGATGGCGCCCACTATCTTCACCCGTCAACAGGAAGAGATCCTCATGCTGGTAAGTGGCTGCCTGTGCATTTTAATCTAATAGTCAATGATGGCCTAAATGTAAATGATGCGTTTGGAACTAGTTTTGGGTCTCTTAATGTTTAATCACTGGCTCCTCACACTTCATCCTCAAGGGCCGAGCCTGGCCACGTTTTCAACTGTCTATGCTGATGTCCTAATTCGGCCAATTGCTCCGGCTTAGCAACAGTTAATTAACCTGTGGAGTAGCGGGGCGAGCTGGCAAACCTGGCCTGTCTCGGACCTTGATGCGGATGTTTGAGGAACACTGTTTTCCTAAGCCATAAAAACACAACGGGAAGCCACACACGTGGTCCAAAAGCCTAAGCATTAGGCTACATCTTGGATGTTTAAACCATCCTAACATGCCATAGATGCAGGTGGGCTGATTCTTGATGTTGGCTATTATCTGTATGTACATGGTGTGTGATACATATAACATAAGACCAGACTGTCATTCACAGTCAACGTCCTCTTTAAGGCACTCCCCAAAAATGGCTGCCACTCTAAATGTGTGTGTTAATGACATTAAATTCTCAACTTGTGATGCAACACATATGGGTCTGTGTGTAAAAGTAAAAGCTCTGTGTCCATTATGTTTTTCAGATCATGCTTCAGCGCCGGTATGACTTCGCGCCCAATGTGTGCGAGAAAAGGGACATCGCCCGGGAGATCATCGCCGAGATACACCGTGTGACTAGCACCACCTTCACTCACACCCAGATAATGCAGCATTGGTCGGACCTGAAACGTCTGCACATGCCCCGGGTGCGGAGGTTTTTTGGAATCCATTTCCCAAGTAAGTACAAAGCAATTGCATGGTATATGTTCCAAATGTATAAGTTATGCCTTTATTTATAATGACTTTTCTTTGGTAGTGTTGGAAATGGATTTCAGAATTCGCCGCACCCGGAGACGTACAGGCCGACCAGTGCTGCATGACTCTGCATCTGTGAGTGAAGGTGGTGGATCTCCCGGGCGACGGACCTACCCCTCCTCTGTGGCCTCCTCAGACCAGCCCCTGGACCTTACCACAGAGGAGGGGCCAAGCCGCGTGGGCGTGGAGTCATACCTGGCCACGCATGGGGAAGGCTCTGGTATGTCACTCTTCATGTATAGGCACAAAGATATACATGGCAGGCCAAAAACTAAGTTATCCTTTATTATGTATTTGTAGAAGCTTCTGGAGCGGGTGAGATAGTGGAGGAGGAGGCAGCAGAGATGCTTGAAGTCGATCCTGGCGAAGGTGAGTGATGTCAGCCAGACTGGGAGCCAGATATGTTGGGAATAGTGACTCTCTACAAGTACTAACCAAATGTCACATGTTTCTCCAGGGACTTCTTCACAGCAGAGCCAGGACCAAGGGCAGCCTGTTGGCCCCAACCAGCCATCTGTCGGCCACCAACTCCGTAAGTCTCCATGCCATTATTCATATTAATGTTTTGTTAGCTAATAACACACACATAACTAAAGGCGTAGCCAAGGTGTAGTTCACACTTTCATGTGGGCACTTCGTTAGCTTAAAGCGGACCCTAACTTGTATTAAGAACATAATAATTAGCCAACACACTGTACCTACAGATTTGAAACATTGAACAAACAGCCTTCAGCCATCTAATGCATGTTATTAGACTGAAAAAAACCAATATTGCGGAATATGGAATGCGCAATATTTACAGGCAGCATGGGATACAGATTGAAAAAAGTAAGGTGCTGCCATGCATTGTGGGAGTGATGACCTTTCCCTCAACCCAGCTATGCTCTGGATTCCCAACGCACCACTGTAACCTACTCCCCTGTACTTTATCCAACTCTCCACTCCTCATTAAGTGTTATGCTTCAGAGTCCAGATGGCGGCGCTGTAATCCAAAAACGTCCCAAATGTACTTTGATCTGGTGCAGAATCATTTGGGAATAGTTATTGGGTTTCATTAAATAATGTTGAAGGTCCGGTTTAAGGAGTTTAAAGACTTACCTGTGAGAAATGCATTAACTTTATCCCTTGGAAGAATGACATATGTCATGCATTTACATGTATTTGATTAACCCCAAATCTATTTCCAGCATACAAACCGGTCTGGGACTCCTATTTATGTTTATTTCTCTATTGCTTACAGTGATTATCCCAAAAACCAATGCAGAGAAAAAAAAAAAAGAATCAAGGAGTTGGTGGCCGAGCTGCTGGCCATACAGGCGACGTTGGGGCCAACAGATGAAGAAGAGGAGGATGATTAGTGCCCTTGGTCCTGGCTACTTTTGTTAACTCGTTTAACATTTTTTTATATGGTTCCAAAGTTTTAATGTTTTTAAAAAAAATAAATAAATAATTTTACGATGTTTGTAAAAATAAAATTAAAAAATTTTAATATGTTTCTAAAAAAGAAAAAAAAAAAATTGACTATGTTTGTAAAAAACCAAAAAAAAATTTTTACTATGTTTATAAAAAAAAAAAAATAAAAAAATTTACTATGTTTGTAAAAAAAAAAAACAACAAATTTTACTATGTTTTAAAATACCAAAAAAAAAAAAAAAACTAAATAATTTAAATAAATTATATTTTAAGCCTTCATAAATGTGTCTTTTATAATATGCGCACCCAAAAACAATTACACAAACCAGAAAAAACACGCTTATAAACATATAGACATATGTACATTATGTGGTTTGGGTAAGTTTTAGGGTCGCCAACATGAAGAAGGATGCAAGCGCTAAGAGGTTTAGGTAAGTTTTATGGACCGAGAAATGAAGTTGGATGCAGCCGCTAAAGGGTTTAGGTAAGTTTGAGGGACCGAGAAATGAAGTTGGATGCAGCCGCTAAAGGGTTTAGGTAAGTTTGAGGGACCGAGAAATGAAGTTGGATGCAGCCGCTAAAGGGTTTAGGTAAGTTTGAGGGACCGAGAAATGAAGTTGGATGCAGCCGCTAAAGGGTTTAGGTAAGTTTTAGGGACCGAGAAATGAAGTTGGATGCAGCCGCTAAAGGGTTTAGGTAACTTTGAGGGACCGAGAAATGAAGTTGGATGCAGCCGCTAAAGGGTTTAGGTAAGTTTGAGGGACCGAGAAATGAAGTTGGATGCAGCCGCTAAAGGGTTTAGGTAAGTTTGAGGGACCGAGAATTGAAGTTGGATGCAAGCGCTAAGAGGTTTAGGTAAGTTTTATGGACCGAGAAATGAAGTTGGATGCAGCCGCTAAAGGGTTTAGGTAACTTTGAGGGACCGAGAAATGAAGTTGGATGCAAGCGCTAAGAGGTTTAGGTAAGTTTTATGGACCAAGAAATGAAGTTGGATGCAGCCGCTAAAGGGTTTAGGTAAGTTTGAGGGACCGAAAAATGAAGTTGGATGCAGCCGCTAAAGGGTTTAGGTAAGTTTGAGGGACCGAGAAATGAAGTTGGATGCAAGCGCTAAGAGGTTTAGGTAAGTTTTATGGACCGAGAAATGAAGTTGGATGCAGCCGCTAAAGGGTTTAGGTAAGTTTGAGGGACCGAGAAATGAAGTTGGATGCAGCCGCTAAAGGGTTTAGGTAAGTTTGAGGGACCGAGAAATGAAGTTGGATGCAGCCGCTAAAGGGTTTAGGTAACTTTGAGGGACCGAGAAATGAAGTTGGATGCAAGCGCTAAGAGGTTTAGGTAAGTTTTATGGACCGAGAAATGAAGTTGGATGCAGCCGCTAAAGGGTTTAGGTAAGTTTGAGGGACCGAAAAATGAAGTTGGATGCAGCCGCTAAAGGGTTTAGGTAAGTTTGAGGGACCGAGAAATGAAGTTGGATGCAAGCGCTAAGAGGTTTAGGTAAGTTTTATGGACCGAGAAATGAAGTTGGATGCAGCTGCTAAAGGGTTTAGGTAAGTTTGAGGGACCGAGAAATGAAGTTGGATGCAGCCGCTAAAGGGTTTAGGTAAGTTTGAGGGACCGAGAAATGAAGTTGGATGCAGCCGCTAAAGGGTTTAGGTAAGTTTTAGGGACCGAGAAATGAAGTTGGATGCAGCCGCTAAAGGGTTTAGGTAACTTTGAGGGACCGAGAAATGAAGTTGGATGCAAGCGCTAAGGGGTTTAGGTAAGTTTCTGGTTGAGGGTGCGCATGCGCAAGATCTTATAAACATACGAACGCACGAATCTAAGAGGCCAAAAACCAATGAAAACCAGAGGCAAACGCAAGTAATTGGAAGAGGTTGACGATGGAAGCAGCCGAAAAAACAGGCTGCCGCCGCAACAGGTGAGCACATGAACGTGATTTTTACGATTGGCAACTGACTGAGGCAAGTTCGGGAGATATCATACGAACGGACGTATCTTTTAGGATAGAAACGTATTTGCTTATTGAATCACTCGCAAGTTCATACGAACGCACGAGCGGACGTGAAAAATAGGATGATCGTGAGCTTAATCCAAGCTGTTACATGTTTCTTTGAATCAACCCATATACATAGAAACATAGAAGGTTGATGGCAGAAGGAGACCATACGGTCCATCTAGTCTGCCCTTATGTGTATACTGTATGTACTCTTTATCTTAGGATAGATGTGTGCTTATCCCAGGCATGTTTAAATTCAGTGACTGTTGATTTTTCAACTATCTCTGCTGGAAGTTTGTTCCAAGCATCTACTACTCTTTCTGTAAAATAATATTTTCTAACATTGCTCCTGATCTTCCCCCCGACTAGCTTCAGGTTGTGCCCCCTTGTTCTATCACTAATTTTCTTCTTAAAAACACTTCCCCCCTGAACCTTATTCAATCCTTTCACATATTTAAAGGTCTCAATTAGAGATGAGCGAACCGGTTCGGACGAACCGGAATTCGCTCCGAATTTCAGGAAATATTCGATTCGGCACGAACCCGAATATTTTGTGGTTCGTGCCGATCGAATTTTTCCTGAAATTAAAAAAAAAAAAATGCCGGCATGGTGGGAGCGGGCCGGCCGGTTCCGCTGTCAGCGGCCGGCCCGCTCCCACCATGCCGGCATTTAAAAAACAAAAAAAAAAAAAAGCATTTTTGCCGGCATGGTGGGAGCGGGCCGGCCGGCTCCGCTGTCAGCGGAACCGGCCGGCCCGCTCCCACCATGCCGGCATTTAAAAAAAAAGCAAACACTTACCTGCAGGTCCGGAGCGTGGAGGCCGGCGCCGCTCTCAGCTGTCATCTGAGGGCGCGTCATCAGAGCGGCCGGCCCGCTCCCACCATGCCGGCATTTATGATGGGGAACTTCGTAAAAGTTCGATTCGGCCGAACCCGAATTTCTTTGTGAAATTCGGCGAATCGGCCGAATCGAACTTTTCAAAAGTTCGCTCATCTCTAGTCTCAATCATGCCCCCCCTCTCCCTTCATTTTTTTAAGTCTTTCCTGATAAGTTTTAAGTTTAAGTCCTTCCACCATTTTTGTTGCCTGCCTCTGGACAGATTCTTTAATAATGTCTTTTTGCAGGTAAGGTCTCCAGAACTGCACACAGTATTCTAGCTGTGGCCTTACCAGGGCTCTATACAGCGGCATCACATATACCTCACCATTGCTATTAAAGTGGACCAAACCTGGTATGTTAACTATCTCGGATTTTCGGTTGATTTTCGGTGATTTGGGATGCCCCACTGTGTTAACCCCCCTGGGTCACCCATTGAACTCACTTTACCCTGGTCCTATCAGTGCACCAATCAGCCAGCTAAGACTCGGCTGAGTGCCGAACCTAGCCACGAAGATGTGAGAGGAGCCTAGTGCCTCGGAGGATGCATCCTTGCTGCCCTCTAACAGGGTGCGTGCCTGCGCCGACCATTTGCAAATGCCTGGCACGTGCCCTGCTGATGGTACAGCAGACAGCGGTGATAATAGGGTGGTGTGGTGGAAATACATAAGTGTTTGTAATTGTCAGTGTTGCATGTGTATGTTTGGGTAGGGGGGTTGCTATGAGTGTTTGCAGGGGTTGTGTGCATGGTGTGTGATGAGCATGTGAAAGTGAGAACTGGAGATGAGAGAACCTTTTAAAAGCTTGATTCGGGCGGTTCACTGAATTTCCCCTAGCAATTTGGGTTAGTCTGAACCTTTAACAAACTCGATGTCGACGTGATGTCCAATGCCCGAATCCACAGCATCCAAAAGCCCAGCTGATCTGCCGGCATCTCTGTTCCCTGCCGCAGGGAAGGGCTTTTATACCAGTTGTGAGCTGATGTCAGCTCAATCTGCCTGGAATAAATGGGGTACAGCGGATTGGATTTCTGTGGAGACTGGTGATGGATTGTGTCCATCCTAAACCAGTTCACAGGGCAGGAGGGGCTGACAAGCTAGCAAGTGGGTGACTTGCCATAACTCCCCACCTCATTACCTGCATCCCCAAAGCCCAGGGAGGCTGGTTAGGCATAGGATGGACACTCCTGGAGACGTCTGCAACATGGAAAATGATTTAGCTTTACTGAATAATTGGTCAAAACTGTGAAAACTGGAATTTAATGTCTCTAAAATCATGCACATGGGTAGAAGGAATCCATGTTCTGAGTACTGTACGGACAGTGCTGTGTTAGCCAGGACTTCGTAGGAGAGAGATTTAAAGATACTGATTACTGAAAGCTGCAAGATGAGTAGACAGTGTAGCCAGGCAGTGGGAAAAGCAAGCAGGATGATCGTCTGCATAGCTCGAGGCATCACTAGTAGGAAGAGGGAGGTTGTGATGCCGCTGTATAGAGCTCTGGTAAGGCCACAGCTAGAATACTGTGTGCAGTTCTGGAGACCTCACCTGCAAAAAGACATTATTCAAATAGAACGGGTCCAAAGGCGGGCAACGAAAATGGTGGAAGGACTTAAACCTAAAACTTATCAGGAGTGTCTTAAAGAATTTAATCTGTACAATCTAGAGGAAAGAAGGGAGAGGGGGGACATGAGTGACATATGTGAAAGGATTGAATAAGGTTCAGGAGGGAAGTGTTTTTAAGAAAAACTTAAAGTGGACCAACACCCAGGATTTTGACTATCCTGGGTTTTGGTCCACTTCGGTGGGGCACCCCGATCGGGGGTGCTCCGCTGTCTGAAACCCCCCAGAAAGCCCCAAAAACGCACCTCTCCCCGCTCCCACGTGACCGCGCCAGCCAATCACAGCGCTCAGAGCCGCTGTGGTATGCGCGTCCAAGGCTGCCTGGACGCGCATACCAGCTCAGCTGGCTCTGAGCGCTGGAGGCCGCGTCTCGCGCTTCCCTCTAACAGGGAGCGCGCCTGCACCGGCCATTCACAAACGGCCGGCGCGGGTGCGCGCCCTGCTAGAGGGAAGCGCGAGTCGCGGCCGCGGCTCGCGCATGCGCCGATGGTACGGGGCTGAGGTAAGGTTTGTGGGCCTCCTGGGGGGTTCCTCCCCGCGGGACATCCCGATTTCGGACGCCCCGCGGGGAGGGATCTGATCGGTCCGGGAATCTTATAGATTTTCGGGCCGATCCCCCCTGGGTGTTGGTCCACTTTAATGATAGAACAAAGGGGCACAACCTGAAGCTAGTCGGGGGGAAGATCAGGAGCAATGTTAGAAAATATTATTTTACAGAAAGAGTAGTAGATGCTTGGAACAAACTTCCAGCAGAGGTAGTTGAAAAATTGACAGTCACTGAATTTAAACACGCCTGGGATAAGCACACATCTATCCTAAGATAAAGAGTACATACAGTATACACATAAGGACAGACTAGATGGACCGTATGGTCTCCTTCTGCCGTCAACCTTCTATGTTTCTATGCAATAAATAAAGGATGGAGTTGGCTGAGAGGTAGTTAATGATGCCAGAGTAGAGCAGCCATTAAAGGAGTTTAGAGATGAAGCTCTTGATTAGTTACATTACATATACATCTTTTAGTGCAGGTATTGTATATATTATTATGTAAATTTAATTCACTTAAGGGAAAAAGACACTTAGGGCTTTATTTATGATGTGCGTTCAATGAATCAATTTTGTGGCTATAGCACCAGCTTTGGAGCGTCGGCATTTCCGTCTTATCTGGCGCTGTGCTGTGTAATACATTGGCGCTAGCAATCATTGCGTTGAACGCTACTAACTAGCTTTGATTGTTGCACTTAGGTACTGGCTTGCTCATGTCAGTAGCGCCTGTTGGACCCGCCAGCTGATTATCCGAGGCGCCAGTGAGTGCCACTTCGTACTGCTGTTTTTCCGGAGCTCCACTGCATATTTATGATTTTTTTCCTTCTTGAAATCTTTGGCGCTGTATTTTTCCAGGGCTGTTCAGAGTTTTTTAATTACAGTTACAGGATATCACTGCTGGGGACAAAGGGGTTGAGTTTTAATTCTTGGTATTCAAATTGTTAAGCAAAAGAAGCCATTAAAATAAATTTTAATAACACCCAAAACATTTTGGCCTATCTAGGTTCTGCGTCCCATTATTGACAAGTCACAATGCAAGAAAATGTTTAATATAAATTCTAAGCATAAAAACTTCAATCCAATTCTGCTTATTGTGCTCTATGGGATCTTGAACTGCACACTGGCGTTGCCTCTACATTTTTTCCTCTACATTTAACCCATCTGTGCAGAGAGACACAAGCGCACAAACACAAGCATTGAGTGCACACAAACTCGGAGCGGAGGGCAGCCCTAATTATGGCGCCTGTGAAACATTTGGGGGGTGAGTGCCTTCCTGGCTGGGAATTGAACATGCCACTCTCCAGTCACCAGGCCCTTCCTTAACTATAAGCCCTTTACTGCCCCTTTATAAATAGCGTATATACTGTATTATAATTGAAGCCACTTTCTTCGCTTACATTTCTGGATTATGGCTGAGCTGGGTGAAGCGTGTTACGGCACAGCTTTATGAGTTAAGAGCATACTGTGCTGTTGTCAGAAACAGCTGTGGGACCACTGTGACTTGTCATGCTCACTCACTGGACAGAGTAGCTGTTAGACCAAGTTTCTGTGTGGTCCTGGAGGAATGAAAATTAAAGAAGGGCAAACTTTGGAGTTCTGCTATGGCTTCTGCCCTGCACTACAGGAAATGCAGGAGAGGCAAATGGGACAGGAATCGTGTAAGCTGCTTGCTGCCTTATTATAGCCATTGGGTTGGCAGTTTAACAAGGTAAAGAGTGCTATTTTAAAAAAGAAAGTATTTACACTGATTAAGAAAAACAGGATATAACTATTATTATTAATGAGAAGGTGGAGCAATGCAAATGGTCTCTTACCATCTTTGTGATATATGAACCGTCCAGAAAAAGCTGTCTGGGTATGCTATAAGCTATGCTCTTAAAATATTTATACAGCCATCACTTCCTACTTGTGGATAGGGTTTGTTTAGGTTAATGAACCGTAACAGTCACACTATAGTAGTTCATAAAAAGTCACAAAAGTCACTTCCAATAGACACAAATTTAATTTTTGTATGTTGACGATAATTACATTTCACTCATCTACTTATTGAAATCTACAGAGCTTTTCAGACACAGAGTTTAGATGTCAGTACACATGGGCTTTAGACATCTAATCTATTAAGTCATCCATTATACTGGTCTCACTCAAGGCAATATCTGTTCCTAATTTAAGGTGACATCTCTTTGAGATCAAACAATGCATTTTATAGTACAACATTTTCATACACAGAACATTTGCCATTCATAGCTTGACTGCAAGTAAAGAGCAAATATAACTATATTTCAAACTGCTGCTCACAGAACAATCATCTCCTGAATGTGCCTCTGTGTCTTTTGTGTTCCCAAAGTTTTAATGCTACACAGTAGAATGTTTTATAACCACACACAAGTTATTTTTTTCCGGTGAAATTCACAGCAAATACTCTTTTCTCCGGAGTTAATTCAATATAATATGACAACTCTGCAGCTCATATGGGAAACCTTGTTCTTATGGGGTGGTGTCTCGTGCAGGAAGCTTTTCACCAAATCAGTGTGTTGATGTACAGATACGGCATATGTAAAAGTGAACTCTCCATCACAGCAGCATGATGAGAGACTCACACCTCAAAGTCAGCTGTAAAGCTGTTTACACTAAAACATCAGGAAACCCGACTGCTATACAACAGAGCACTTCTATTGTTTCATTGCACCTGACTGTTTAAAATGTAGCACAACAGGGAGCTGGGTAGCTTTTTACAGAGTAACAGCAGGACTCCTGCCCTTTTTGTTACATTTTACAGTTCGACAGCAGCTCGAGTTTTATTACTAAAAAAACTAAGACCAGCTCCTCCATAGATAATTTGGCATAGCTGGAAGTGCCCAAACTTCATAAATACTAACATGCATACATTCCAAATATGCCAGTGGCATCTCATATAAATATCAGTCTTTTATTTATCCAGTCCAAAATGCAGCTCATGCATGCACATCCGATTGATTAAAACACCATGAAGATGTAGCATTAAAGCGGTCCCATACCTGTTCCCTGGCGAATAGATGCGGGGCCACATTGTGCCAGGCTTGGGGGGGGGGGGGGGATTCCAGATTCCTGGATTGCGCAATACTCCTCACAATACCCCAACATTTTTACCTGAACCTTGATGCTCAGCCGAAATACTCAGTTCTCCGATGGTCACGTGGGCTGGCCTTGACCGGCGTCTGGGAAAGAAGCCCTACATGACTCCCGGCGTCTTTACAATCCACCTCAGGGGTGTTGCAAGTCGTGCCCTGCTGGGAACCCTAGAGGTTCAGGTTCGAACCTGGTCCCCATTAAAATCAATGGGGACCCAAACTTTGGGGGCAACTCTGCCTCTGGAGTGGCAGCCATCTTTTTGAAGCCCTGACCATAGACATTTAAACAGTGGAAAGAAAACCTACCGCCGACGGGATCTCGAGGGTCTGGCAAGTTGTTCAGCGCTTTCTGGTGCAACACACTTTAGGTTAATTGGTTGATGAGTCTGGAACAGAAGCGACCCCTGGAGAGAGCTCCCTCTCATCAAACACCAGTGCCTCAGACATCCGGAACTGACACAAATTGTACCATAGCTGGGCTGCATGTCCCAGATACTGAACAAGAACGGGCCCACAAAACCGCACGCATGCATACCTTTGTCAGTGCCGTGCAGCCACTGCAACAAAGGAAATGGAGATTTCAGGTTCTGACCAATCTAGGGACATCATCTTTGGGCTCACTGGATCCAGCCCAATTGTTTGGTGCCCTATTCAGAGCCATATGACCCCAAAGGTATAAATGTAATAATATAAATTTATAGCAGTTTTTAGGTATTAGAGAAGGTTCCCCAAGGGAGGGAGGGAGGGAACAGTCCACGCCACAGAAGGAAGAAATGGGGTCCTGAGGCATAAAAGGGGATGACCCCAGGCCAGCCCTTGTCACTATCTGGGAAAGGTTGTGTCGCATGCAATTTGGATGTGCCTGGATTCCTTTGAGAGCCCATTATCACTATGCATCTGCATTTTAAGGTAACTTTAATGTTGTTGTATATCTGCTAGTAACTCACTGTACCTGTAATCTGTATCCTACTACTCAGAATGACATTTGTATTCATTTCAACATAGTCAAATGTTTGCCTAGCGTGCTTATTGCATTAAAACCTATATTTAACTTGAGCCATCGTTTTACCTCAGCCAAGAATCTGTATGTTAGTGGCCTTGCTGGGCCTTGTAGTCCGCCAGGTGGGTGAATGGATGGTGATTTGGGAAAGTGGGCTGTGTGATCATAGGTGCTGGATTGGTAGTTGGATCACATGATCTGCCTTTTCCTGACAGGTGCCACCTCCTCTTCTTGCAAATGTGGGGACATTTAGGGCTGCGATTATTTTTTCTAAAATAACCTTTTTTCTGAAACAGATTTGTTCTAATGACTATCTGACTGCTTTGGATAACAACATGTATTCCACAGCTGGCCCTTGATAATCATAATAATTAGGGCAATAGCATGCATGTGACTACCAAAAATATGTGAATAACTTTTTGGCATTCAAATGCTCATTTACCACTGTTTTTGAATAAGAGAGACATTTTTGCTTTGGAAATAGCTTTCTTAAAGATAGTGTGTACCTTCCTCCCAGACTCTCTGTTCCATAGGCAGCCTCTCATGCTCTTTCAGGCAATTATTAAATAATTTAATATTTTGCAGATTACTGAAGTTGCAAACATGGAAACCGCAAATATAAAGGGGAAACCTGTACATTTAATATTACCAAGGACAAATGGTTTCTGTTCAGCAGCATATGTGATTAATTAACGTAGGAACTATTTTTAGAAAAGTAGAACTCAGCAACTATTTTGTTACTGTTTTCAAATCATTATAAAGTAACATTTTAGCCATGATAAAATAGTAACAGAAAATAAAAAAGAGCTTTATCTTGCTTGATTTGTTTGGCTTGTGTGTGTTTAAAATCACAAACTAATTATATGAAAATACTAACCACCAAAGAAACTCATAAATAAAAAGTAACGGGCCTTTGGCAGACCAGTTTATTAGGGAGTGTTAGCTTATGCGTAGGACTAATATTAGAGTAGGGAGTTCTGATGAGTACAGGCAATTGCCCTTGCTAGATTGTGTATGCTTTTTAACATAGAAGATAAGGAGAGCTAGTTTCAGAACATTTCCCAGGAGAGTTAAATAAAAAAGGTCACACTGCATAAAAAATGAAACCAAGAGAAATTTAAAAATCTTCTCTTGAATATTACTATAGCTATAAGACAAATTAAAAAAATGCAGTGCATTCACTTAGGATGCCCAGGGATGGGGGATAAAATGGCAATTTGGGCTTATTTGGCATTAGGTCTGCTGTAAAGTTCAAGCTTGAAAAGATTGCCAGCCAGGAAAAATGAATAATCAATCCCAAAATCTTATTTCATAACATTGATAAACGCTGTGGTAAGCAGGCAGGTCTCATGAGAAATAGGTATCCATAAAAATGTCTACGCGTTTCGGACCTCTTGGTCCTTACTCATGACATAAATCAATGGTACCTGTTAAATACTGTGTAAAAGGACAAAACTTCTCACTTGTAATCAACAAATCACATTTTGTAGCACACACCTGTCACATAATTAAACAGGGCTTGAGGGACAAATACTTTTATTTTTATTTATTGCTTTATATTACTTGCTTGCATAAAGTTACACTGACATGTGCCCGACTGATCTATCCAGCCTGGGACAAATACATATGCAAGAGCTAACAAATCATTTTGTAAAAGTGACGAGTGACATAATGTTTAACTGGATTATGTATTCAAATATAACATTTACAATGATCAATGATTCATTGTTCAGATCATGGGATATTTTTGTTGTTTACTGGCATTTATGAAATGCCAATACAGAAAATGCTACATAAAGAATGTTCATCGTATAGTCACCCTGAATGTGCACAAAGTCCTAACAAGTTTGTCAGCAGGATTGTGTCCACGCTGGAAGTATGTGTACAATACGGGTGACTAAAAGATGATGGCAGGCCGTAGCTGGTGACAAACATTGCTGGTCGGAGATGCCGTGCTTTGTTTTGTTGATATTGGATTCAGTGAAAGTAATTATAACAGCATTGTGCAAGTAGCAGAATTTACACAAGTATTATTGACAACAATAAACTGGCATAAGCAAGAAAGGTCTTTCCCGTGCGAATTTGGCAATTTGGAATTAATAGCAGCAAACAGTGGAAGTCTATAATCCTTTACATGCAATCATAAATCAGTTTTTACACTTTGTCTATTATAGGATAGAAGAGTTTTGTATGATTAAGTGGAACATAACTAGATGTTTGACGTTATACAAAAAGGGAAGCCTGTTTTAGGTGGGATGATGCCACCAGTCATGCCACCACCCATGTTCTGAGGTCTCACTGTAGCCTGGATGGGAAGACAGGGATCAAGCTATAGTACAGATAATCAGCTTTAGACATCTAATAACATGTTAGAATGAATGATACATTAGTATTAGTAAGTGATCACATTTTATTTTTTGCACTAGTTCGACTTTCCAAAATTCCGAAGTCAACCTGCAATTCCGATCTAGTGCATCTGTAGGCTCTCATTAACACCAGATATGAAGTTGCTATAGATATTTAAATGTATATGAAATGTAGTCATAGGAATCTATTTAGAGCCTGGTGAGAAAACCCACTTCTTTTTTAGTAGAAAAAATTGCCATTAACTTTAATTGTCTGTCTTGGGACTGATTCAGAGCCAGGTAAAAATTTAAACCCAGTAGACAATGAAAGTGAAAGGCTGCTTTCTCACCTAAAAAAAGTGAGTTTAGTCACCAAGCTCTGAATTGACCTCATAGTGTTGTGGACTAAGGTAATATTTGATTTGCATGGCCCCACTTTTTGCTAAGGATCATGAAAGAAATCCTGTAATTCTTGGTCTATTCTTTACACTCTATGCATATTGGTTTCTTCAATCCCTCTCTCTCTCTCTTCTGTTCTTCTGGTTTATGTGTCTTATTTCAAATAGCATTATCAACTTAAAAATATATATATTTAAAATTGTAAAGCCCAACAGAAATGTCTATTAATCCCAGATTGATACCTGACAGGGGAGATGCAATGATAACAAGGGTACTTCTCCTAATGCAAGTCATGGCCACTGAACTCTGAACGTGCTGGCTCCTGGGAGACACCTTAGTCATATGGCTTTCTTTTGCCAGGTAATGCTTACCGGCATTGAGCATGTGTGTTTTTGGTGTTAAGGGTGCCAGGAAACTCTTTGGACCCTGCCTCCTAAGTACTGGGGTGGGTGAGAAATTATAGGCCTTATGGATTTGCTTCTGAACCACCCCTGCCCAGTGGCACTCTCTTGAGCCTGGGGCTAGTAGATGACAGAAGATAGGCTTTATGGCTAGCGAAGGAAAACCTGGCCCCAAAACTATAGTTAGTAACTGGATGGGTATCCAATAGGGAAAGCTTAAGACTGAGGGAGCCAAACAGTGATCCACATGGAACCCTTTATGGGCTAAAGCACCCTTCTTTTCTCTCAGAGAGTGAACATATACTTTTTCTCTCTGTTAGAGGGTTAGTCCTATGTCGGAGTAGGGGAAAGGGGGGCCCTCCTCTTCTGACCATATTCCAGCCCAAAATGTTTTTTAATGTTTTATTTACATTTCACGTTGAATGACAGGTCATCACAATGTGAATTCACACAAGTGGCTAAAGAGATAAAGTCAATTAATACCAGAGAAAAATGGTTGCAATATATAGAGAAGAAAATCCATGATTGCATTACTTGAAAGGAAAGAAAAAGGAAGGTTACTTAGTACCTCACACTGTATTAGCAAACATATTTCATTACTGTAAGTGACAAATCACAAAGCAAATTAGCTAACAGTTAACACATGGAAGTGCCATCATTAAAAATTAAATGCAATACAGAATTTAATTTTATTAAATAACGGTTTCTAAGAGCATATGGCAGTGTGGCTAACCCTCTTTATTCACTTCTGGATTAGAGAGAGTAGATGATGCTCTCTAATTTTAAAGGGGGATGTTTTGGGGTATAAAAAGCAGAACTTTTACACAACATATTTGTGACTTAAGCTCAAAAGGTAAAGGGGGGGGGGGGTCTGAGTCTGATCATTCTTTTTTGGAATTGCACTAGTAAGGCCCACTACCTCACTAAGTGAGCTGGAAGAAGTTTCTGCAATCCCTTACCATGACTGTTAAAAAGATGTATGTATATGCTGTATAAATCACATACATGAAGGTCCCAAGTTGTAAAGCAATTTCCAACAGTTTGTCTCATGTAGCTAAATCCTTCTACACTGCCCTGAACAACCATTATAACCTATTTTGTATTCAAGGGCTGCCATAGGACCAGTGTTTGATTTGAAAGTCTTCTGAAAGTTTTCATAAAATTAGGGGAAAAGGAAATAGTGGCTGTTGCGTGAATGTCGTGAAAGTATGAAATCCCAGGACAGATTACATCAGCAGTTAGGAGTATAGGTGGGTTGCTATTGATAGCTGCTTTTGTTCAGCGCATCTTAAGTGCATGTGGTCCCTTTCTCTCATTTACTTTCCTTTTCTTTGTCTCTTTTTTTCCTCCTTCTACTCTTCCCCCATTCTTTATTTGACATTTCTTCCTCATTCCTCTGTTTTAGTTGGCTCTTTTAACATTGTTTTTTATTTGGCATTCTAAAACTAATTTCTAGTTCAAAATGTCATCTTAACTTGCTTTTTGCACATGAATACATGCTTAAAGTTCAGTTAGCCTTTCAGGTGTGTCTAAACAGGAACCAAAAAAAGAGTTGATGTCTAGTTGTCTACACATGTGCAGCAGAAGCGCGCTGCTGTAACCTCTGCCCGTGAACCTCTTTCTGTCAGTGGCCGCGGAAGCAGCGTTTGAAACCAACTCCAGTTGGGGCTACCAAAAGATGGCTGCAGGCTCCCATGAGTAAGGACACTTCTAGTGCCAGCACTAGGAGTGTCCTCACTCATGGGAGCTGACAGCCATCTTTTTGTAGCTGCGACTGGCGGCGGTTTCAGAAAGAGGAACCGGCAGAGATGAGTTCCTGCTGCTAGAACCTTAGGTAAAAAATGGGTCGTTGGGCTGCTCAGAATCAACCAGCTTTTCCATTTTTAGGCCGGACACTGAACTCAAACACAGACTTCTGACTGAAGTCCATGTTTGGGAACTTTGCGGTTCATGTTGGCCCATCTCTCCTATCCAGGTTACACATGACCATGAAGCTCTTGAGTGCTACTGCAATAAAATAACTGCAGCCAGCAGGCAGCAGCCAGCATCATCCTCACAGCTGTAGGTGCATCACTGGGAAAAATCAACACAAAATAGTCCCCTGAGATGTTTTAAGACCACTCCAGCCACAATTTCTATTTTAGTATTTGAGTGTGGCCGAGTTAGAAACACTTGTGTATTTGATTTGCCGTCACCCTCACTTCCTGTTTAGTCACTCAAAAATATTTGAATTACAGAAACTTTATTCAGTGGGACTGAAAGATGGGGGCTATTCAAATAGATCAACATTCTCCCAAATGTGCTAAAGATTTCTCCCATTTTCAGTAAATGACCTCCTGTTTCAAATCAATAGGACCGGAGACAGAAAAGGGAACATTAAAACAGTTCCTTGGTCTGCTCTGTCTAAAATTAAAAATTCTAGGCTGGAGTTTGGGCCAAATTTGCCCATGGAACATAAGTGAGGTTTAAAAAGGACTTTTAATAGCCAAACAACCACTTTTTTCTTGTTAATAAAAATAATTGTATTTAGTTTTTTTCTGGCAACAAATTGTTTGATCCTTATTAGATAATCTTTGTATTTCTTTTCCCATACATTTGTAAATAGGCAGTTATAGTTTATTCAATCTGTTGAACAGTTTACTCTTTTTCCAAGGGAATACTGCCCAAAGGTCTTTGTGAACTGGATTTATTCCAATTGTTTTTTCTCACTGCAAAAAAAAATATATAAAGATTTATTTCTATATTCTAGTAAGATGGGAAAATAATATGGAGAGAGCATTTAGAAACAGAGGAAGCATGGCTCTTTCAGTTAAGCATTTACATGAATTGCCTGTATAGCAGTTAGCAGTCAGGTTATTGCCTGCAGTTTTCTCACGGGCTGACTAACTGACTAAACCGTAGGAGGAACAAGAAAGATTTGGCTTAAGCCCCAGAGAAAAAAAGTTGGCTGTATACAGACAGTCAAACAAGTGGAACTCACTGTGTTCTCATGCAGATCATACTGGTGGAGGAGGAAAGGGATAGAATAAACTTGGCCTGTCCCTGTGAGAAGAAACGAGAAGCCAACACCTCTCATAGCCCATGGGCTTTAGGCATCATACTCTAAAGAGCATTAACATTAAATAAATATTGAATGTTATCATTTGCTTGTGCTTAGAACCAGTCCTTGTGTGTGTGACAGTATTGTTATTGGAAAATGGAGAATGTGTCATTAACTGCCATCTACTGTCATGAGAAGCTTGGTTGTAATTTGTAGAGCAAACTGACTGAAAAACATCACAAACACCCTCATTTCTACTGAATCCCTTCTAACCATAGTGACACCCGATAGACAAAGTGAATGCAACCAATGGCTGCTGAGGGCCAAAGAAAAGAGGAGACTAACCTTTAATCCTCCTTGCAGCACATCCATTTGGAGTTGTTAGTATATATATTTGGCAGACTGGCCATAGGTAAAGCCAGAAGAACCTCCATTGGGCCAGTTGGGCTCGCTGTAGCCCTGGGCACACAACCCAGAGCGCGTGCCAAGATTCACTCCTGTCAATGCACTGCTGCACTCCTCAACCCTTGCATGCCATATCTTTCCACAACCCCCCATACTCAGCCCACAGCCAAGACACCCCAGTCCATGTTCTGCCCCTGCAATATGTGGGGATTTAGATCTTTAGCTGTAGTCGACATGAGGTTTAAAGAAATCAGAGTGAGTTCAGTTTTGTTACACAAAATAACAAAGACAGCCCTCTCTCAATAAAGAGGGATTCCAGTAAAAATGAACCTTTCTACCCTGACAACTTCTCCTGATGCTGAGCCAGGACGGGGGGAGTTACAAAGCCAAAAACCCTTACTTCACCCACGTTCCAGCGGCACATAATCAGGAGAGTGGCGCTGGATCGCAGGTGAGGTAAGGATTTTTTCTTAAATCTAAATTTTAATAATAGGCTCATTCCTGCTTTAGAGTAGTATCACAGCTGATTACAAAAGAAAAAAAGGAAAAATGAATTGCCCCTTGGCTGTAATAATTTAACATACTGAACCTCTCAGCAGGGAGCTGGCAGGTTTTTCAGAATGACTCATCTTGTTTGTTATAGTTCCAGCAGGAGGGTGAGATAGCTCATCCCAAAATTAACCTCCCATCCCAATATACAGATGTAGTAATCATTAACCATCACATCCCAGCTTATGCCATTGTGATATGTCAAAAAGAAGCCATTGAAAAGTATTTATGATTTCAGGCACGATGTACCAAGTGCAATAAATGAACGGTTAAAGAAAACTGCATCTGCATGGCCTCTGTACCTGTGTCCACATGAATGGGCAATATCTGGGTCTCCAATATACTGTAGCTGGTTTAGTAATGACATTTACACTAGTTAAAGGGTAATTCTACTTTCAATGGCATTTTGAAAAGTTTCCATTATTACGTGAAAGGATGATTCTTTTTTTCCCTTTCTTTGCAACTCTATGTTATTAAATAAAACAGTCCTTCTTAGTGACAATGTGTTTTCCTTAGAAATATATATGAAATTGGTGTTACATTTCAGAAACTTCCTCACTCTGGCTTGAAAATCATCTGATTGGCAGAGATGACACGTTTAGTCCCATTTGCATTAATTCATATGGCAGGAGATCACAGTCTTATTAGTGGCAGCATTCTCAGCTGTGGACATCATTATTACTGCTACTTTGTTAAGCTGTTGATGAGCTGTTGATGAGCTCACCTGTTACAGTGGAAAGATTCTGGGATTTGTAGTCTGCAAGTATAATAAGAATTTTTCTAACGGCCAGGAAAGACACTCCTTTACCAAGACAGGGCCACAGGGATATAAGAAACATGGAAACAGCATGCTGATAAGTAAATCACAGATATCACAAGCACAATTCTAACATGGATGTTTGTTTTACATTCCAGTGCCACCTTTGTGAAAGTCAAGAAAACTAGGAACAACATGGTGAGAACCTTGTATAAATTTCCTCAAAAGTCCATGCTGAAAAGATGATAAATAGATTGCACAAACCATATGTTTGTATTAAATTTTGCATGGCCAACCCCAATATTCAGAATAATTTCATGACACGACTAATATGATAAAATGTATGGTCCACCAAGCAGTGGAGTAGAAAATGACTATTAAAAATAGTTCAGTTCTGAACAATTCCCCTTTCAAGTTCAATAAGTGTATAGTACCTTATTAAGATATTGCTAAAGAAACTAATGTAGACTTTGCCATTGTGGACAGCCGGAAATTCTCATGCATTTCGTGGTCCAAGGGGATCTGATGCAGGTCATAAAGCTGCTGTTATTTAAGGTCTTGTGACAGGTCTTCTCCTTTAATGTTTACTGCTTTAACTTAAACACATTTGAGCTATTTTTCTTGATAATGAGGTACAGCTTCTAAAAAGTATTTTAGGTGAAATGGTGACCTTAAATCATAATGAGGTATCACAAGAAAGCACACGTAACTGTGCTTGGACATATGCGTGTGTGCCCAGACAGGCAGGTGAAATGATGTATTCATCATTGTTTGCAATTGATGACAGGTCCACATAAATAGATGCAATGTCATTTAACCAAGCTTTAGTGGCAGGACCAAATGCATGTATTCTTGCTAAAGCAAGAATAGAATAAGTGTTGGGCGGTAGGGTGGCAGTATAAGGCGGTGTGTAGGGGTATAGGGCGTAGTATAAAGGTAAAACAGACCATGGTGTCTTAACATCCTCTCAGTTGATGACAAATGGGAGCATATTGGACATCAGTCTGCAAAGAATACATTCGGCATTCCTGTGAACTAATATAGGGGTCTGTTGGACCTTTTACCAGTTCCCAACCTGTTGGAAAAAAAGAAAATAACTCATCTTTGGCATCTTACACCTCTATTCTCCCACCACATGACTATCTCTCTTCAGGTCCACCCAGAAGGGGGTTCCTTCCTCTTCTTATGCCTGGGATCGTCTGTTACAGCTACTCCGCTGGCATCTGTAGTGAGGGGGGACACAGGTTCTCTTCCTTAGTGGCCTGCCAAGCTAATGACGGAACCTTTTATACCCCAGAGGGGGAGCCTTTTGGGAATCTCCCCCATGTGACTAATGATTATAGATGAGCAAACTTTTGAAAAATTCGATTCGACTGATTCGCCAAATTTTCCTCAATGGGGTTGTAAACCACTCTGCCTTGCTGTAACATGCATAGGATGCGTTCTGGGTTCGTGAAATAATACTGTAAATAATTATCACATGGAGATCAGAGGCATCGCTAATAGAATCGCAGAACGGCACAATTGCAGAGAGTTGAAGTGGAATCACTATGAGGGGCCCCTATAGTGCCTGAAAAACACAGGTTTGGGATACCCTGCGGCCTGGTGTTTTTTTTTTACAGCAGGAGAAAAAACAATTAAAAATGCAATAGCTTGATTAAGCTGAGGATGAAAAACGCTTATTTAGTATAACAGATAGGGTGACATGTGCTGATTTGGGATGCCCATGTGGGCTGGTGTATTTAAACCAGACAAAAAGCAATTAAAAATACAATAGCTTGATTAAGCTGAGGATGAACAACGCTTATTTAGTATAACAGATAGGGTGACATGTGCTGGTTTGGGATGCCCATGTGGGCTGGTGTATTTAAACCAGACAAAAACCAATTCAAAATGCAATAGCTTAATTAAAATGAGGCTGAACAACGCTTATTTAGTATAACAGATAGGGTGACATGTGCTGGTTTGGGATGCCCATGTGGGCTGGTGTATTTAAAGCAGACAAAAAAAGATTAAAACTAAATTAAAACTAATCCAGTTATGAGAAATGCTTGTGTGCAACAGATAGGGTTAAATATGCCACTGCATAGATGGCATGCACAGTGGCAAGGCAGGTTTACAGCACAAAGAACTGAAATTTAATTGAAAAATGATCTGGCTAATGAAAATAAAAAAAAAATGTCCCTGTCACTTCAATGCTGTCCCTGCCTGGATCATTCCGGTTTTTCCCTATCTTTCACTATCTTTCCCTGGCTCTGTCTACCTCTCTTTCTGCCTCTCTGTCGGTCTCTCTGACTCTCCCTACCTCTATCTAACTCTGTCCCTGTGTGTAACAAGCTGTGCTCTGGCCGCAATAGAACACTGAACTGCGCACAAGGAAGATGGCCGCCGTTTATATAGCACGGTGACGTCACCGGGCTTCCTGGCTGCTGATAGGCTGCATGTGACTTTCCCATGATACCTTGCCCCATGTCCGGACATGTGCTTCCACCATTTTAGAATGCCTGTAATTGAAATAAATGGAATTTAAAGGAAAACATCGATCGATCGAATCGCGGGGAAATTCGGATTCATCGGAATCGAATTTTTCCTGAAATTCGGAATGAATTCGGGTTCGTCCGGATCGATTCGCTCATCCCTACTAATGATGTCACTAGAGGGGAGTTACATGGAAAAGATTTTCTGGGGAAATACTTACAGTACACTGGGCTCCTGCACCTTCCTCCAGGTATGTGTGATATGTTTTTATACAGTGTAGGCTATAGAATTTCTTTCTGTAACATTGTCATTTTTTACTCCTTCAGCTTTTTTTTAAGTCTCCACTGAAAATACTGTCATTCAATGTAAACTAATTGGGTCCCAGCAAACCCCACTTTTTCCAGCTGCTCCCTCAGCGATGTGAACAATGATGAGCAAGAGCGGCTACATGCACAGCATCTCTGGGCTGTGGCACGCTTCCGCACCCTGCCATTCCTGCCTCCAGCCCACCTGAATGGCAAGGTGCGGGAGCGTGCCATAGCCCAGAGATGCTGTGCATGTAGCCGCTCTTGCTCCCCATTGTTTATATCGCTGAGGGAGCAGCTGGAAAAAATGGGGTTTGCTGCGACCCAAGGGGGAGTTCACACAGCCAGGGCCATCCTGGTTTGAGTTTTGTCCCGCTTTAACTGTGAAATCTTGACTTCCATTGTAAACGCACTAAAGGTCTGTTTTGTCTGCTTTTTATCTGCTATTATTGGCATGATCATCTGAACACTTTGCAAGTGATTAACTCTGTCCCTGCCATGTCGCTTTTTTATTGGTAAGCCATCTAAATGGTATGAATTTAGAAGTGTGCTAACTGCTTTTATTGACTCCCCATTGAAAATGTATCTTTGTTTTGTTTTGCCACATCTTATATTATGTACTATGACATTTTTAGTTACTTGTCAATTGTACCTGCATTCCTCCTAGCAATTTCCCGCCACCCTTTGGCCCATCATGGTTAAAGATTTTACTATTTGATGTAAGTTTGTTTACTTGAAACACACTTAATGATACTCCAATTTATAACTCTGCCCCCACACTACACTTGGCATACTTTAGATAATATAACTGCTGGCATGTCCAGCTCTGGCAGCCATTGTGCCAAACACAGACAAATTATACCGAAATTGGACCCAAAGTTATCTGAAGAGATAAAAACCAAAGAATCACCCAAATACAACACCTCCATCTTTATCTCTTACCCTCCCCATATCTCTTTAACTAAATCAATCTACCCTCTTTCAACAACCCACAAGAGACATCCTAATACTTAAAACGTAATTTCTGGAGCGCTGACTAGCGGCCTTATTTATCAAGGGCTAGCGCCAGGTAGTGTCTGACGAGCGCCAGGTACCGCCAGCTAACGGCGGCTACCGAATCAAGTACACCCGGCAGCGGTCACAATGACGCATTTATCACGCTAAATGAGGCTAGCGCTGGCGAGAGCGTCAGCTAGCGCGGGATTCATCATGTAGCCGACTGCAACGAACAGCGCCGCTGATAATCCCATCACAGCGACAGGTATGACCTGGCGCTCCCTGGCGTTGTCCAATGCATTTCAATGGAGCAATCTTTAAATAATCATAATTAATTGCTATTAATTTTTTTTTTTTTTTTTTTTTTTAATGTCAAAAATTCTGTGACCACTTCTGCAATGTTAGGATTTTTTTTTAAGTAAAAAAAAAAAAATAAATAAAAATTGTGCAGAATTGATATTACAGGTCTGATATTCATGTATTCATATTACAAAATGTTTAGAAGAACTTGTCTAATTTTTACATTAAAAAAAAATGGTTGTTTGGGGGTTAAAAACTACTTTACACACATCGCCGCCAGCGCTCTGGGGTTTAAACAAGGAATTCGCAGCGCGAGAAATTTTTGAGCGTGATTTGTTAATGAATCTGCAGCAAGCCGTTCGCTCTGGCCATTCGCTGTCAGGCGCACCCATACAACGCGGAACCTGTGAAACAGCGACCCCTAACCCCGTATTCAACATTACCGCACACCGACTGAGTCGCTGTCAACAAGCAAACCCCGGCCAAGCACAGCGAATACTAGCTGGCGCTGTGAAAATCACGCTACTGGCGCTCATCTGTCGCTACCTGGCGCTATTAATGAATCGGCCTCTTAATGTTTTCCTTTTTTGGAATGTAAAATAAACATGTGTGTTAGGATTGTGCCCCCTTACCTGTGATTTACTTAATAGCATGCTGTTTCCAAGTTTCTTATATTCCTGGGGCTCTGTGTTGCTCAAGTGGGCATGTCTTTCCAAGTATTGGGTAAAACCCTTAGTATATAGCTTATGCCTACAAATCCCAGGAGTTTTCCACTAATAATGGTGACCCCTCTCCCCCTAGGAAGCAGGTCTTGGAAAAACCAGCAGTAACAACAAACATCCCTCCCCATATGAGAACGCTGATATTAATGCTTTAGCTACTGGAATACAAGATTATGACCCCCCCCCCCCCCCACTAAGAGGCAGAATTATGGGTTAAGCATGTGTGCTCAAAGAAAGTGGAGCATCATCTTGGCCTCAGCCAATCAGATGATTATCAAGCCAGCTTCAGGAAGACCCTGACCGGTACAATTAACACATTGGTGTACGGGTGCTAAGGTAAACACACTGGGGTCGATTCAGAGCCAGGTGAGAATTCGCACTACTTTTTAGGAGAGAAAATTCTCATTGGCTTCCATTGTCTACTGGTGTAAATGTTCACCTGGCTCTGAATCAGCCCCAAGGTAGACAATGAAAGTCACTTTTTTCTCCTAAAAAAGAACTGAGAATTCTCACCTGACTCTGAATGAACCCCACTCTGAATGGAAACAATAAAAATGTTTTTTTTTTTAAACATAGAGTTGCAAACAACTAAAAAAGCTCAGCTCTTTGAGGACACCCACCTTCTCTCCTTGTCTCTGCTTCTTCTTTGTGCTGGAGATATCTCACCCAACCCTGCCCCCTTTCATCTCCTTGCAACCCCATCTTCACACTTCCTTCAAACACCCACCACCTCACCAATTCCACTATCATCCAAAATGTAACTAATCTGATACACACAAGGCAGATTCTCTACCCACCACCACAGTTATCTGTGTACTCTAAAGTGCACTGTTAATGTGTGTATTCCTGTTTATCAACAATTCATTTAACATCACAGCCTTAAAGCAGAACAAAACCCTGTGCGGTGGGCCTTTCCCCACTGGGCTGCTGCAAAATGCACCTTTGTCCTGGCTGCCACAGCAGTGTAAACACCTCTGGGCTGAGGTGCACTCTCCCGTCTAAAGAGAAATTGGGGATGCAGCAGCTCCCGCTGCCTATTGCTGAGCTCTGTGTCTAAACAGATCTGTATGACGCCCATTGATATGCATACGGAGCTGACTGAATGAGGCCCGCACCTGCCCTGTGTGACAGGGGAAAGGTGCATTTTTAGGGGCGATATTATGCTCTAATTGCTGCTCCTTTAACCCAATCACTGCCTTCCCTCTGTTGCCTTGACTCTTGTTTCTACATGTTTGCATGTTATATAAATTATTTAATAAGGAGAATGTTATTTGATTAGTTATATGACAGATGTTGTTAATATAATGTGTATTAATTGTCAGTTATCAATTTATCAATTTATATATCATTATCTGTATTTGGTTACTTCTAAGTGCCTTGTGACAGTGTCAGGTCAAAGTAATTAATAGGTATAAATGGAAAATAAATTGGCTAGGACCAAAATTAAGTCCATTTTCTATAGGATGCCTTGGGGGTAGGCTAGCAGGCGGCCCTGGAATCTTTTAGACTTCTGTTTTAAGGTGAAAATAAATCGCAGTGTTCTATTTCCACCCGGTGCTGAATCATGCCCTAGGTAGACAATAGCACTTTTTACTAATAAAAAAGTAGTACACCTGGTTTTAAATCAAAATATTTCAGCAACAGATGTAAAACATGCATTTCCCTTTCATTGTCTACCTAGAGCGGGGTGTAAAACTCATTTTCATCAAGAGCCACATCAGTATTATGGTTAGCTTCAAAGGGACAGTTAATAGGAAACATAGAACAAAATACAAACACAACCATTCAAATGTATGGTTACAGACACATAAATATTTTGCTGAGGACAGATGCAGAATTATTTTGCCCAGGGCAGCACTACAATCTTTTTGTTCCCATTCCAACTGGCATTGCTCTTCTCACCGAGAATGTTAATAAGGTGCACACCAGCTTCTTTTGTAGTCACCACGCCTAGGGACAGGATTATAGGCGGTACTGTTCCCCACAGTGGAGCACAGCGGACCAGTGCATCATTTAGCAGAGCCACACACAGGTGCAAAGACACACTGCCGATGTCAGAAACCTTGGCGTGACAAAGCTGGCTAGAAGGGGAGGGCCACATAAAAATGCTTGGATGGCCGCATCTGGCCCCCGGGCCTTGATTTTGACACATGTGACCTAGAGGGTTATTCAGCTTCGGGTAAAAATTAAACACCTGGGCCCTGATTCAGTGACCAAAAAAGACTTTTAGGCTGCATTTCAGAATAAGGCATTAGTTAAAATAAGGTGTGATGCCAAGAAGAGAAAATGTTACAGGAGTTTTTAATTGCTAGAAAGTGCACATATGTCAGTACTGACTGTATTACTTGAAATGTACTTAACAAGATTATCCAGACTAATATAAACAACGCTATATACTCACCGTTTGTTCCCCCACCGATGAGCATTTCTATTGCAGTGCTGGGTGCCTTACCTCATCTGTACATTTGAGTTCTGTGCCGCACAGCACGACACTCATCAGGCACATCCACATTCTCATTGGGACACCGCCCCCACCATAAGTCATAGTGATATTGGCACACCCCCCTTAAAATAACACTACTTCAGTAAACTATTTAGGTGTAAATCATGCTATAACTTCACACTTCTTATTTTAACTTGTGCCTTATTTCAAAGTAAAGAAAGAAGAACAAACAGTAAAAATGTAAATAATGTGTAAGTACCTGGAGTGTGCCAGGCCATTCAGTCACAAGAGAAAAGAAAAGGGGGCGGATACCCAAAAGACCCTCCAAAAAAGCCAATGAAAGGCTGCACTACTCTGGGAGATTCAATCAATGAATAGCATTTGTAAGTACATATACGTTATAGAAAACATAAGACACAAGACACATAAAAAAAATAACAAAAACATAACATGAAGGCAGGCACACGTCCCCGACCTGGAATAATGCTGTATTGTTTTATATTGCTATGGTTCACAAAATGACATTTCCCCTGTCTCTTCTACCTTTGCTAAGATAAATACATAATAAAAGAGTATTTGATAAATACATTGAAGGAGCACTACCACATGCTTTTTTAAATATAATGGCAATTCCCAAAATTCACAATTCTAGTGCAAGGTAAATAACTGAAAACCCCACCAAAGCCGAATAACAGAGGGAAGCACTTAAGGAAAAAATATCACCAAATGTTAGATCAGGGCAGATGTCGGATTCACTATCATGGTGCCTGGGGGGGGGGGGGGGTCACCAGGCACCCACACGTTTCATGATGGTGAATTAGTCACTTCCTCAGCAGAATAGTTTTCTCCCACCCTTCGGGTCCTCTTGCTGCCCTCTATATTTAGGCCGAACTTTGAACAAAAGTTGACTTCAGGTACCCAAACTTGACCTGAACCTGATCCCCACTGAAATCAATTGGGACCCAAACTTGTTGACCCAAAAATTGCCCTGCAAAAAACAGAACAGGGTGAGTTCTTCAAATAATAAGAACCCTCCCATATAATAGGCTGTGTGGCAGAATCCCTCCATAACAGACTGTGTGGCGCAACCCCCCATAACATGCTGTGTGGCAGAACCACTATAACTGGATGTGTGGCAGAACCCCCCCATAACAGGCTGTGTGGCAGAACCCTCCCCCATAACAGGCCATGTGGCAGAACCCCCCATAACAGGCTGCGTAGCAGAACCCCCCCACAACAGGTTGTGTGGCAGAACTCCCATAACAGGCTGTGCAGCAGAACCCCCCCCCGCTTTTCTCCAGCTCCCCTCATTAGCTGGACTGGGCGCTGTAGTCGGCGTAATTGCGGCCCATCCCTGCCTATGCCACACCTGCTCCCCTTCTGATTGTTTGATGGGCGGGTCTGGGTGGGACGGGGCAGTTGGCAGGGAGATTTGCCGGTCTGCTGGCTGACAGTAATTGGGTGAGGGCTAGAAACTGGTTGATGGGCTGCTTCTGGCTGAAGTCTTTGCTCCAGGTTCTTCTCATGTACCAGTGTATTTCTCTGGAATGTCCTCCCCTGCTCAATATGTCATATCCCACGATTTTAAACAGGCCCTCAAAACTGCCCTAATAGGAGTTTTGTCTCCACCCCTTCTTCTTTAGACTGTAAAGACATGTGAATTTTTGTATTCTCGCATGATTCATTGCAAGATGATTTCGGTTGTGTGGAAGCATGTATGAAAGATGCACACGATCAGACCTATTTTGTGAGAAATGAAAGCACTTTCTCATTACAAAGCATGCTCGAATACATCTCCAAATGTTCAGCTGACAGTTCCTTCTTTCTCCTGACTACAATACGTTGGAGGATATTTGTTCCCCATACTGATTGTAAAAATGTAATGTTGTTTATGTGTGGATTAATGCCGAAGATGTTCTGGCTTAATATCTCTGTAATATTGTTTGTTATTCCCTTTTGTTTTGGAAAATTCACACAATACCATAACTGTTATTTAGACCTAATAAATATTTTTTGTATTAATAGTTGAAATGTCAGGGTTTAAATTATTAAAATATATCATTTTTATTGAACAATGATGTTGAATACTCAATGCTCAATTTCTCCAAAAATGGTAAAAAAGCACAACAAAAGGATCATTCTGGCATACAAAAAGTTGCTGGAAATGAGAATACCAATTTCTCTATTTAATAGCTTGTCTCTAAGGTTAAATAGGTTCTATAAATCACGCAAGTGCGAATGAATTTGCAGGAATTTTCGCAAGGCACAAAAGTAAGGTTCTCCCCACATAAACTGTGCATTCTCACACAGCACTGAATCGAGCCTTATGTATATTATGTTATACCGTGTCTATATTCACTACTTCACTACTCTTTAGCGCTACAGACAATGATGTAGCTATATACATTAAAAAACAACTCTAACTCAAAACCTAGCTTTACCTATCCTGGCAATACTACCCAATCGACAGCCTTGTTTTTCTAATAAATGTTTCCTTTCCTGAACTCGCTTGGCCTCTTCTCATGTCAGTACACTTCCTTTTCCTAAACCTGAATTCCTGTAATATTTGGCACTCTTTGATTAATGAAGTTTTATTAAAAAGTAGAATTAATAAGTTGCCTCCATTTCAGTCAGTTGTATAATCTCAACAACTACCTTCACAAGACAGCAGATTGCCAGCAGAGGATATATTTAATGAATATCACTTGCATTGGCTGTGCTCTCATTCATATTGTCTTGTATCACATGCTTTTGTAAACTTTATGTGAACTTTATTACTACAAAAAAGTCTTTTAAGATCACTTTAAATTACAATCATAATAATCTATCACCATAAATTGAACCAGATATCTTCTTTCATAACCAGATTTGACTCCAAATTTGACACCATACACAGGTAGGATGCTAGGAGTGAGGTCTGCAGCCCCCGTTTACTGCCCATTCCCGCTGCACCGCCGCCAGAGCTTGTTTACAGTACGCACAAAGTGTGAATGTCTGCTTGCATTTGGTGAGTGTTTTTAATAAATGCGCAGTAAGTAGAGATGAGTGAACTTTTGAAAAATTCGATTCGGCCGATTTGCCGAATTTTCCGGAAGAATTTGTTTCGCTCCGAATTTATTTGCGACGAATAGCTATTAAAAAAGGCTATTTCTGGGCCTGAAAGACACACAGTGGATCTGGAAGCAGCATTAGGAGCCCATATATTGCCTGAAAAACACACCCTGAATTTGGCAGAAGCATAGGGAGCCCATATATTGCCTGCAAAACATATTGGAGTTGGCAGCACTATTAGGAGCCCATATATTGCCTGAAAAAAAAATTGGAGTTGGCAGCAGTATTAGGAGCTCATATAATGCCTGAAAAACACATTGGCGTTGGCAGCAGCATTAGGAGCTCATATATTGCCTGGAAGACACACAGTGGAGTTGGCAGCAGCATATGGAGCCCATATATTGCATGAAAAACACACCCTGGAGTTGGCAGCAGCATAGGGAGCCCATATATTGCCAGAAAAATACACCCTGAATTTGGCAGCAGCATAGGGAGCCCATATATTGCCTGAAAGAGACTCTGGAGTTGGCAGCAGCATTAGGAACCCATATTTTGCCTGAAAAACACATTGGAGTTGGCAGCAGCATAGGGAGCTCATATATTGCCTGAAAGACAAACCCAGGAGTTGGCAGCAGCAGCAGCATTAGGAACCCATATATTGCCTGAAAAACACATTGGAGTTGGCAGAAGCATAGGGAGCTCATATATTGCCTGAAAGACACACCCAGGAGTTGGCAGCAGCAGCAGCATTAGGAGCCCATATATTGCCTGAAAAACACATTGGAGTTGGCAGCAGCATTAGGAGCTCATATATTGCCTGAAAGACACACTCTGGACTTGGCAGCAGCATAGGGAGCCCATATATTGCCCGAAAGACACACCCAGGAGTTGGCAGCAGCATTAGGAGCCCATATATTGCCTGAAAAACACATTGGAGTTGGCAGCAGCATAGGGAGCCCATATATTGCCAGAAAAATACACCCTGAATTTGGCAGCAGCATAGGGAGCCCATATATTGCCTGAAAGAGACTCTGGAGTTGGCAGCAGCATTAGGAACCCATATTTTGCCTGAAAAACACATTGGAGTTGGCAGCAGCACAGGGAGCTCATATATTGCCTGAAAGACAAACCCAGGAGTTGGCAGCAGCAGCAGCATTAGGAGCCCATATATTGCCTGAAAAACACATTGGAGTTGGCAGAAGCATAGGGAGCTCATATATTGCCTGAAAGACACACCCAGGAGTTGGCAGCAGCAGCAGCATTAGGAGCCCATATATTGCCTGAAAAACACATTGGAGTTGGCAGCAGCATTAGGAGCTCATATATTGCCTGAAAGACACACTCTGGACTTGGCAGCAGCATAGGGAGCCCATATATTGCCCGAAAGACACACCCAGGAGTTGGCAGCAGCATTAGGAGCCCATATATTGCCTGAAAAACACATTGGAGTTGGCAGCAGCATAGGGAGCTCATATATAGCCTGAAAGACACACCCAGGAGTTGGCAGCAGCATTAGGAGCCCATATATTGCCTGAAAAACACACCCTGGTGTTGGCAGCAGTATTAGGAGCCCATGTATTGCCTGAAAGAGACTCTGGAGTTGGAAGCAGCATAAGGAACCCATATATTACCTGAAAGACACACCCTGGATTTGGTAGTAGCATTAGGAGCCCATATATTTCCTGAAAGACACACAGTGAGTTGGCAGCAGCATAGGGAGCCCATATATTGCCTGAAAAAAACATTGGAGTTGGCAGCAGTATTAGGAGCCCATATATTGCCTGAAAAACACATTGGAGTTGGCAGCAGTATTAGGAGCTCATATATTGCCTGAAAAACACGTTGGAGTTGGCAGCAGTATTGGGAGCTCATATATTGCCTGAAAAACACATTGGAGTTGGCAGCAGCATTAGGAGCCCATATATTGCCTGAAAAACACATTGGAGTTGGCAGCAGTATTAGGAGCTCATATATTGCCTGAAAAACACATTGGAGTTGGCAGCAGCATTAGGAGCCCATATATTGCCTGAAAGACACACAGTGGAGTTGGCAGCAGCATAGGGAGCCCATATATTGCCTGAAAAATACACCCTGAATTTGGCAGCAGCATAGGGAGCCCATATATTGCCTGAAAGACACACCCAGGAGTTGGCAGCAGCAGAAGGAGCTCATATATTGCCTGAAAGACACACCCTGGAGTTGGCAGCAGCAGCAGCATTAGGTGCCCATATATTGCCTGAAAGACACACCCAGGAGTTGGCAGCAGCAGAAGGAGCTCATATATTGCCTGAAAGACACACCCAGGAGTTGGCAGCAGCATTAGGAGCCCATATATTGCCTGAAAGACACACCCTGGAGTTGGCAGGAGCAGAAGGAGCTACCATGCATCAGCTACTCGCATGCATCAGCTATTGGTGGGTGGAAATCCTGGCTGATCCATGCCTGATTCATCTTCACAAAGGTGAGTCTCCTTGGCGTTACTATGGCCCCCACAGCACTAAAGACCTGCTCAGAAGGCACACTACTGGCCTGGCAGGACAGCCTTCCCAGGGCAAACTCTGCCAGTTGCAGCCACAAGTCAAGTTTGGCTGCCCAGAAGTCCAGCGGATCCTCAAGGTGCGTTGGCATGGTTATTTCAAGGTGTGACACGACTTGCCGATTCAGGCCCTGCTCCAGGTCTTTCTGCTGCTCATTAGTAGCCTCACTATGCGGGTGCAGAAAGTTACTCATTAGCGACTGAAGACTGAGGCTGCTGCTGATGGAGCTGCTGCTGCTCCTGCCACCCCCCCAGCAGTCATGGCAGTGGAAGGTGAGCGCAGAGGTCCCCCCGAGTCAGACCTGCGAGAGTATGGACCATGGCACAGATAGGCATCGACCAACTGACTACGTAGAATGTCTCTGTAGTAGGTCAGTTTGTCCTCCCTCTCAGTGGGTGTAAAAAAATGCCCCCATTTTGTGCCGGTAGCGAGGGTCCAATAAGGTGGAGAGCCAGAAGTCATCCTGCTGAAAAATGGAGACAATTCTGCGGTCACTACGCAGGCACGTGAGCATAGAAAAAGATCAAAATAGGCAGACACTGAAACTAAAAGCTAATGCAAAAAGACACTGTCAGATGGTCTTACACAGGATGCCCCTGGTCAGAGTTAAATGCACCACAGACAGTTTTAAAATTGGTTTTTTGTTCAAAATGTAAAAAAAGTAAAGATTCAGGTACTCTTAAAAGCTAGTATTCGGGATGCCCCCCCCCCCCCCCGGTGAAAGGCAATGGTTTCTTTAAACTTGAAAACCAGACTTTTTTTATACAAAAGGTAAGTCGACAGGTACTCTTAAAAGATAAGTGGTAGCACTGACAATGGCCCCCGGTGAAAGGCAATGGGTTCTTTAAACTTTAAAACCAGACTTTTTTATACAAAAGGCAAAAGGTAAGTCGGCCGGTACTCTTAAAAGATAAGTGGTATCACTGACAATGGCCCCCAGTGAAAGGCAATGGGTGCTTTAAACTTGAAAACCAGACTTTTTTTATACAAAAGGCAAAAGGTTAGTAGGCAGGTACTCTTAAAAGATAAGTGGTAGCACTGACAATGGCCCCCGGTGAAAGGCAATGGGTGCTTTAACCCTTTCAGTGGCAAGCACGTAGATCTACGTGCTCGCTTCTACTCCACTTAAGTGCCAAGCAGAAATCTACGTGCCTGATTTCCCCCCCTGCTAGTTAAAAAAATAAAAATACTCACCTGACCCCCCGTTGGATCCGGTCGGGTCTCCTCTTTAATTTGGTGCCATCCGATCCCACTTGGGGGCTCGGATGGCTCCAGGAGAGCCCCCGGAATAGCGCCTCCCCCCACTTCGGCAGCAGCAGCTGCTAACCTGGGGGCGGGGCCGGGTGGTTGCCGGCACCCGAGATAGAGAATCAGTCTGCTCGGGTGGTTGGAGGAGAGAGGTGGGGAGGAGGAGAGGGCTGAGATCGCTCCCCCTCCCCAGGCTCTCTCTTCCAAACACCCGAGCAGACTGTCATTTTTTTTTCTTATGTGTCTGTGTCTTTTTTATTTAACATTTTACCCCTTGTGAACTGGTAAGGGGTCCATGAGACTAGCCGCAGCGGGTGACTTGCCATTAACCCCCGGCACCCCCATTACCTGCCTCCCTAAAGCCCAGGGGGGGCAGAAGAGCCCGGGCCCACACAGGCTATGTGGGCTCATAGGCTGCAGGGTGGGGGGGGGCACAAAGGCTGCCCCCCCCACTCTGTTCCTACAAGCCCCCATAGATGGTCCCGGGCTGGTAATGCTGGGTAAGGGGGACCCCATTTCATTTTTTTTTAGATTTTTAAGGGTTTTTAACCCTTAAACTTCCCCCCAAAAATGGGGTCCCCCTCCCTCCCTGGGAGGGGGGACCCTATGTCATTTTTTGTTTTAAATTAACCCCTTATGTTTTGTCGCCTAGCAGCTATAAAAGGCTTCCAGCTGCAGCAGGAGAACAGAAGCCAGATTGATCAGCGTGGGACACAGGGATGGATGGGAGGTAAGTATAAAAAAATAAAAAAAATTAAAAAATAAAATATTGTTTCTGTGTGTTTTTTTACACTTAACCCCTTGTGAACTGGTAAGGGGTTCATGAGACCCCTTATACCATTTCACAAGGCTGGGGGCTGGCAAGTCACCTGCCGCTAGCAGGTGACTTGCCGTTAACCCCCGGCACCCCAATTACCTGCCTCCCCAAAGCCCGGGGGGGGCAGAAGAGCTATGTGGGCTTGTAGGCTGCAGGGTGGGGGGCCACAAAAGCTGGCCCCTCCACTCTGTTCCTACAAGCCCCCATAGCTGGTCCCGGGCTGGTAATGCTGGGTAAGGGGGACCCCATTTCAATTTTTTGGGGATTTTTAAGGGTTTTTAACCCTTAAAATTCCCAAAAAATTGGGTCCCCCCCGGGAGAGGGGACCCTATGTCATATATTTTTAAATTAACCCCCTATGTTTATAGTGTGGATAGTAGTAGTATTTTATTTGTAAATGTTACAAAAAGTGCTATTTTCAGTTTGGGGGGTCTCCTGGGCAAGAAGGGGGGGGGGGCTACCGATACATATGTGGTACCGTTGTAATCGGGAGAAATTGGACTTTCACATGCAATGTGGTTTTCTCTAATAAAGTAAATGTTTTATTTAAAATAGAGGAGACAATTGTCTAAAAAATATTTATTTATTTATACACAAAAATATTTAAAAAAAACTGTAGAAAAATTGCAAAAAAGACATTTCATGTTCAAGCCTAAACTCTGCTGCAAAATATATATCTATAATTTTCCTGGAAATTCTGGCAAAAATCACAGTTAAACATGGCGCAGAATGGGGAAAAAATTACCTGTCAACAGAGGGTGACAAAACTTCAAGTAGGTTGGCAATTAAAAGGGTTAATAGTATCTATGCATGTTGGATATTGTTCTGCCTGCTCGGGGGACCTTGCCCTTTCAGATTTAGCTTGTTTTTTCATGTTTGCATATTTATATTTTAGGAAAACTTGTTATTTATTCAGTTTTTTTATTCATTTTTTTAGGGAAACCCTGTGCAACCTAAGAATTCTTTGAGGGATTACTTCCAGAGGGGAGCCTACTACAAAAAGCTGGGTACTCTTAGAAAGCTTAACATGTGTACTTTCAGGGAATATATAGTTTATAGGGGATTTTCCAAATGCAAAGGGTTGTTTTGGATGAAAAATTGCAAGGTGCGCATTTTGTCTGCAGAGCTGAAATTTTCAAGTAAAATAACTGTTATGCGCATGCTTTACTTTGGGGTGTTTGCCAACTCTTCCCTTGACAGTACCTATGCATTTTGGGTATTGTTCTGTTCGGGGTATGTTGCTTTTTGAGATTTTACTTGTTTTTTCTTGTTTGCATATAGTTTTTTTTAGGAAAATGTGGCTTGATTCTTCCTTTTTATTATTTTTTAGGGAAACTTTGTGCAACCAAAGAATACATTGAGGGATTACTTCCAGAAAACTAAGCCCACATAAACAAGCTTGGTAATCCTAGAAAGCTTGAGGTATGTACTTCCAGAGAATATATAGTTTGTGGGGGGTATTTTAAATGTAAATGGTTGTTTTTCTGGAAAAACTGCAAGGTGCGCATAGCATAGTTGTATTTTATCTGAAAATCTCCTAAAGCTCTGTTTCGGTTTGGGGGAGTCTCCTGGGCAGGAAAGGGCCTCTACCAATACATATGTGGTACCGCTGTGACCGGGAGAAATGTGACCGGGAATAAAATTTTATTGACAAACTTACATTTTTTATTACAAAAAAAACTACAAATTGCAAAAAATAGATTTTTTTAAATTATTTTTTGCATATATTTCACCAAAAAGTATTGAGAATACAGTGAAAAAAGGCCAAACAAGAGATTTCATGTTTAAGCCCAGACTCTCTTGAAAAAAACAATATATCATTTTCCTGGGAAATCTCTGAAAATCCTTTCAAAAATCACAGTTGAACATGTGTAGCGCAAAATAGTGAAACATGGTCTGGCAACAGAGGGTGACAAAAGCTGCAGGTAGGCTGGCACTTAAAGGGTTAAACTTGAAAACCAGACATTTTTATACAAAAGGCAAAAGGTAAGTCGGCCTGTACTCTTAAAAGATAAGTGGTAGCACTGACAATGGCCCCCAGTGAAAGGCAATGGGTGCTTTAAACTTGAAAACCTTGAAAAACTTTTTTTTAAAAAAAGGCAAAAGGTTAGTAGGCAGGTACTCTTAAAAGACACGTGCTAGTATTTGGGATGCCCCCTCTTCAAATACATAGGCTGGCTGCTTTTACAGTGGAAAAGTGACTTTCTTTACAAAATGCAACCAGTTAGTAGACAGGTACTCTTCAAATATTTATGCTAGTTTTTGGGATGACCCCTCTTCAAATACATAGGCTGGCTGCTTTTACAGTGGAAAAGTTACTTTCTTTACAAAATGCAACCAGTTAGCAGACAGGTACTCTTGACATATTTATGCGAGTATTTGGAATGCCCCCTCTTCAATTACATAGGCTGGCTGCTTTTACAGTCGAAAAGTGACTTTCTTTACAAAATGCAACCAGTTAGTAGACAGGTACTCTTGAAATAGTTATGCTAGTATTTGGGATGCTCCCTCTTTAAATACATAGGCTGGCTGCTTTTACAGTGGAAAAGTGACTTTCTTTACAAAATGCAACCAGTTAGTAGACAGGTACTCTTGAAATATTTATGCCAGTATTTGGGATGCCCCCTCTTCAAATACATAGGCTGGCTGCTTTTACAGTGGAAAAGTGACTTTCTTTACAAAATGCAACCAGTTAGTAGACAGGTACTCTTGAAATATTTATGCTAGCATTTGGGATGCCCCCTCTTCAAATACATAGGCTGGCTGCTTTTACAGTGTAAAAGTGACTTTCTTTACAAAATGCAACCAGTTAGTAGACAGGTACTCTTGAAATATTTATGCTAGTATTTGGGAGGCCCCCTCTTCAAATACATAGGCTGGCTGCTTTTACAGTGGAAAAGTGACGTTAATTATAAAATGCAACCAGTTAGTAGACAGGTACTCTTGAAATATTAATGCTAGCATGCTTTTTAAAGAATGACACCAGGAAAAGGAAAAGCTAAATTGGCAGGTGTGTGATTAACACTAAATAGGCTTGAAAGCTAATGCAAACACTTTAAACTTTCCCTGTCTTTCTCTGTCACTGTCACAGCCTCTCTCCTTCTCTATCTGTCCCTCGCTTCTTCTGTTCTTTGTTCTATCTATCTCTCCCTTGCTCTATCTATCTATCTATCTATCTATCTATCTATCTATCTGTCCCTCGCTCTCTCCCTGCCTGATCTGCTCTGGCCGCAATACAGTGTCAGAATGAGCTTCCACAAAGTGGCCATCATCGGTAAGCCTGTCTGCTGATAGGTAGCATGTGACGCCTACCCAGGATTTCTTGCCCCACGGGACATGTCCTGACATGTGGATCCACCATTTCAGATGGGCTGGATAGCAGTAAATGGAGTTTTAAGGAAGCGATTAGAGAGATCGAATTGCGGCGATATTCGGAATCGTTGCGAATCGAATTTTTCCTGAAATTCGTAACGAATTTGGGTTCGTCAGATTCGATTCGCTCATCTCTAGCAGTAAGCGCTTGGGATTTTATGAACATGCTACACCATGTGTTTCTTTATTTCTTTTTCCCATGAGATATTAGTGGTAAATTAAATATCAGGAGAAAAACTGAATAATTTTGACTGGAACCAGATTGAGCGGCTAAAAATTGGTGAATGGAGTCAAATGACATACACAGCCTGACAAGCTGACACACAGACACGCTAACACACACTTCTTACCAACAGCCGCCACACACTTACTGCCTGTATTGGGGGATGCCGCTCACTGCCTGTAATGTAGGATGCTGCACACTGCCTGTAATGAGAGATGCCATAAATTGCCTGTAATGGGAAATGCCACACAACACCTTTAATGGGGAATTCGGCACATTGCCTGTAATGAGGAATACCATACACTGCCTGTAATGGGCAATGTAGCACATTATTTGTAATGGGGTGATTGAGAGGGCAGATCAGACCCTTATGGATCTTATGGTGCGTCTTATGAAGCGAAAATACAGTATATGGCTTTTTAGAATATTGTTTTTACTTCTTCAGTTTATGTGTCTTTTGAGTCCTTCATTCATATTTTCTAAGGGAGGGCCGAGGGAAACAGAAACAAGCTAAATAATCATTGAAATTTCCCTTGCCTCGGGTTTAAATTAATGCACAGAGTCATGCATTAGTTATTTTACATAAATAATTAAAACTGGCAGTGCTCAAGTGAATTTATACCAAGGCACGTAATAAAAACACAATATTAAAGCTGAGACAAGAAATTAAGCTATATAAATATTGTCACAATACGGCCTTTGTTAATGATTTAACTACCCTACAAGTTACACAAATGAAAAACATTCATGACATCTTTCAACATTGTAGATATACAAAGAAAAAAATGCATCTACAATGCATAATAATTGATGTTTACATACTATATAACCTTGAGAATCCAATGGGAATAAAAGGCATAAAGCAGCTTACCTGATGCCTTTCATTTTAAAATTTAATTTCTCCAGGACCACACCAAAAAACAACCACTCTGCCCTTGGTGCTGTCAGCGCGATTCAGCACTGCAAGCCACAGTGGTTCCACAGTTGACTCTTACAACAGCAGAGCTCACACATGATTCGCACATAAATCTGCGCCATGACATGCCTTTATCAGCTCAACCATGCCCCAGAAATGAAAGTAAAGAAAGTGGCTTTGCATAGAATACATAAGGTATTTACTTAAAATTGGAGAATTTGCGATTTTTTAATATGACTCTTTTTGCACTGTTTCCAAGAGGGATGAACAAAACAACAAAAAAAGTTAAAGCAGAACAAAACCCACCAGCAGCCACCCTAGGAATTTAAAGATTCCAGGGCCAGGCACTGGCTTTCCCCACTGTATGAAACCCCTCAGGGCACTGGTAATCGCTTACCTATAATGCGCAGTATATGTGCTCTGGCCCATCCGTTTTCCAACTTTGGATTGACTATTCCCAGCTGGTGGGGGGAGTGGGACGTTTAGGGTCGGGACGCAGTGCCGCTGGACGGCGCTGCACAGGCACTGTATTCTGCCCGGGGCGGACTGGCGGTCGCCAGGTCTGTGTCTCTGATCACGCCTGCGCTGTGCGCCCCTGATGCACAGCTTTTCCACTGCTGCCTACGGCGCCTGTGGTGTGCACAGCAGACATGCGCACACCATGCGCTGCTCAGGGATACGTGGACACGCTAATTTTTCGGCCCTCGGCCGCGGGCCCACGCTTTCGGCCGTATGCTGCCGGCGGTGGTTGCACGCGCGCATTCTGGGCGCACGCGGCTCGCCGCCAGCCGGACGCAAGTGGACATTGTTCTGTCCCCCCTCCTTCTCTCCCCCCCCCGGCCGGAGGGGCGGCAGGCTGTGTTTCTCCCCATGGTGATGTCAGACGCAGTTCCGGGAGGGGAGCCACTATGCGTCCCAGGTACCCCCGGTAGTTGCGTCATGAGTGGGAGGGGGGTTGTCTATATAGACACTCCTCCACTTGTCCCACGTGCTCACATCCTTTACTTGAACATAGCCAGTGAGGACGCAGCAGTCCCGGGTCTGGAGTAATTGCCAGCACACTATTGCAGGCACTTTGCATCTTTATAATTTCAAATACAGACTTGTAAGTAAGATCTTTTGAATCACACTTGTGCCTTATATTGGATTTGAATTGAAGTTTCACCAGAGCCCAATTAGCCATTGAGCAGTGCAATTTCTTGTATTACAGATGTGATGGTCATGTGAAATGACAAACTGAGATAATGTGTACCAGAGACGTTTGCCTGCCATCTAATTTTGTCCCAGGTAAATGGTTATCAGAGCTTCTATGGGCTATGGCATGCATTTAAATAGTACCTCTTATTGAACTTTGATCAAATATCCATATATAACATGTTGTTTTGGTGGTGGGCTTTTTTTTTTTTTTTTTTTCTAGGAGCATAAATAAATTATAATACCTGGCAACCTCGGCCTTTAGGTGATGTTCGGCGTTGAAAAAGCCCCAATTGGGGCAAAACTAGTCCGCCTTTAGCCCATGATTTTGGCCACCAGCCACTGTTTTTTTTTTATGTACTGTCAATGTATTTGTTTTTAATGTGCTACAGGTGTTGTTTGTAATAATGTCTATGGTGTGTTGAATGTGTGTTGACTAAAACATTTTATCTAATTATGTGTAAACCCACTGCTGATACCACTGATGCACAAAAACATCAGAGGTTTAATAGCAGTGGTGGGGTATAAAGTCTTTTCTAATAAAATCTTTATGCATTTTTAAATTAAATAATGTGTTAAGTAGTTTTGTGAAGGCGTGGTTGGACTCAAAGGTCTTACTCTGGTGGGGGCCTACCTACCCCCTACCAAAAACGTGTTTTGTTTGAATTGCTTACCTTTCCTAACTTTAAAGGTGCATGTGTGGCCTCAGGTCCAATGAAAGCCATCTGCTGTGACTATGCCATTTGGCAAACGGTTCTCATTGTTTTCAATGGGGTGCATGCAATGCACATCTTGTGCATCCCCAGTGGCATGGGCATGCTCCGGCCTCAGCCATTCAGATGGGCTGGAGCGTGCATGCCAACAGGAAAGCAGGGGATGCAGCAGCACGTGCTCCCCATTGAACTTAAAGAGAATGATTTGCCAAAGGATGTAAACACAGCAAACGGCTCTGATTGGCTGTGTGCCTGTGCATATGCCACAGGTAGGAGGAAGAGGGGTTTCACACAGAAGGGCATCCCTAAACTTGGGAAAGTCAAATTCCTGTGTTTTGTTCCGCTTAAAGGAGGTGTAATGCAAAATTGTGCGATTAATAATATCCATATATGCACGTTAGCTAATGAGAGGAGGGGTCACTTATACACCCAGACTGAATAAAACTCCAACCAAGCTTGTGGTTTCTTCTCCTGGTAGGAATAAAATCCAGGGGTGCCAGGTTTGAGCTTGTCAAAGGAGACAGAGCCTGCCCCCTAATTTCCTGTTCGTTCGTTCGTTCATCCAGCATATTTATAGGAGTTGGATTGAGGAAAGCGCAATTAGATAATTTGAGCAGCTCCTACTTGAGGGAAAAACCTGTATTCCCTGGGAGAAATGTAGATGGGTTAAATCTGTTCTAACTTAGGTGTGGACCTAGGTGGAGAAGAGATTAGTGTAGGTGTGCTGTGGATAAAAAGGCAGGTTAAAAGGGAGAGTAAATAAAGGGTTAATGTTCTCCGCAATCCTGTGAGGAAAAATAGGTTAGTATATATACATAAATGTATGAATAAACATAAGCAATAGTATTACCAAAGTGAAGTTTTGTTTGAGGGGGTGTTTCCACCTTTTAATTAGATCAGAAACAACTAGGTATCATTGCCTCTGACTAATTAGGCCTCAAAACTTGTTGGAATTTTTAATCTTGCTGTCTGAGGGATTTCTCAGGTAGCGTTATACAGATTGGTCAGTGTTGATTACACTATTGGCCCTGTATTCTGAGTGGGTCGGCGTTGAAATGAAATAAGCGGTGTTCCTGAGGTCCAGGTAGGCGGTGTGAGTTGAGGTAGATGATTGTTTTGGATGGATGGACATGATTATGTCATCAGAAAGGGTTCTGGTGGTTAGTGCAGGTTAATTAGTTGAGGTCTGCTTTAACATTATGATTTTAGATGTGTTGTGAGGCTTGTAACCGTTGTGGGGGAAATGTGAAAACTTGTAATTAAAGGTAAAACAAATATAAGGAGATTGTATGACTTACAGTTTCGGTAAGTTGATTAAAATTGATGCAACAATTAGTACAGTATATGCTCTGTGTTTTTTGTTCCCTGCCACAGCCTGGATTGGCTGTGGTTTTACTTATATCCTTTTAATTAATGGTAAACGAATTCAAGGAAATGGTTTAAATTACAGTTTCAGTAAGTTGATCAAAATTGCTAGGAAAAATAGTACAGTTGATGCTCGGTGCTAGTTACTCACCACCACAGCCTGGATGGGCTGTGGTATTAGTTGTAGTGCAGAGGGTGCAGGTGAAAAAACGGAAAAGCCGGTTATTGCAGAGGGGGCAGACAGGAGCAGTGCTGAGATTTCCTCTGGGCTGGAGAAGTGTAGGGGACCTTGGTCTGGCTGCCTTGGGTATTCAGATCTGAGCGGCTGACAGCGACGGACAGGCAGGCGGAGAGGAGAGCCGGTTCACGGCTGGGTTTAAAATTGAAGCCGCAAAGGCGGCTGGAAAGTAGCAAAGTTCTTGCCTGATTTAAGTCTTTGAAAAGCAAAAATTGCACTAATCTTTTCTCCACCTAGGTCCACACCTAAGTTAAAACAGCATATTTATATGGTTTTTTTTTTATCATTGGGCCATTTTCTCATGATAGTCCACCTTTAGGGTCCCTGCCTGGTTGGAAAAAGATTCTGTATCTGCCTCTTAGCATCAAGCACAGTGAGCGATAACGTATCCTTTTACCTGCCTCTGGTACGTCTCGGCTCAGACTCTGCAGGTCATTGTAGGGAGTGAGTAAGTATAGGGTTTTCCTGACAGTCCCTTTACAGGGATCTCCGATCAAAAAGTTGTGTATAACCAAACTTATTGGATATAACCTACCAGTAGAATGACACAATATTCTTGTTCTGGCTACCTGCACTTATGTGCCACATACATTCTGTATCTGAATTGCAAGTTTGAAGAGTTCACACACTAAACTCCTCGTATTATATTCCCACAAATCTACTCTCCCCTATAAAAATTTTCATTTGAGAATATCTGTTTCTCTAATATGATCACTGCAGTTTCACATGGCTAAACAGCAGATATGGTAATAAAGCTCTAGTTGATCAGAAGGAAATGTCTCATACGTGCAGCAGTTGTAACTGAAGTGCTTTTGCTGAAATGGGAAAATTGACTAACAAAATTTGCACCACATAGTTCAGCAATGTTAGAAATGTCTGATTCATTTTAGGTAATAAAGAATTGGAATAACCACAGTGGGTAGCAAAGAACTTAATTCTCTCTGCAGACAAAATGTTTCAGCTGTATTAGTTGTAAAATGTTAGCTCATATCTAAACCTAGCTATGTATATTACAAACATATGTCAGTCTAGACTATGTTGGATAAGTGGGGCCTACCTAACTTAACATATTAAAGAGCTAGCACGTCCTAGCAAATAAAATGTAATGTAAGACAGTTCTCTTTGCTGAACAAATGGAAACAAATTGTTTGCGTAAAGAGATGTTGGTGTGTGATGATGTGAACCCCAGGAGATCATCATAACCTGCTGCACCTACTGCTATAGGGAGCTCAGAACCAGCCGCCCAACCCCAGCACTCCTTCATGGATAGTAAGACAGTATGGGGGCATGTAGGAAACCATACAGGAACATTCTGGAGTTGCTTTTACAAGGCTTAGTTCATGTCCCTCTTGTTGTTAGAGGATCCATCCTTAATTAGACTTCAAAGCATTTCAGTTCACATTTTAATACCCTAAAAGGGTAAAAGGAGCAATTGCTCACTTGTTCCTGGACATCTTCTAACATCTAATTTACTAGTTTTCTAATTTTCACATAAACTAGACATCATAATTTATACTCAGATTAGCTTTGGCACTTATAACTAGTTAAATTGACAGGGTGATAGGGATTGCTGTAAATAGTTAATGTTATTTAAAACAATATTTATTAATCTATGCATATGTATTGAATGATTTATATGCAGTTGGACTGGACAACTGAAAGAGGATCCTTATTTTTCATGAATGAATGTCCCCACTGCAAAAGTGTGGCAATTATGCCTAAACGTATTTATGATGTGCACCGTTTAGCTTTCTGGTGGCTAAAATATCAGTGTTGGAGCGCGGGCATCTTTGTCTTTTCAGGAACTGCGCTTTGGACTACAACAAAGTTGCAGATGTTAAATAATTTGCATTAATTGTTTCATTAGGTATTAGCCAGCCAGTGTCAGCGCCTGTTGGACCTGCCTGCTGATGATCCCAGCACCAGTGAGCGCCTTAAAAGATTGGTGCTGTTCTTCCCTGATGGATATTTCACATTACTGATGCCCATACTCTTTCCACATTATAAGAAATTTCTTTTACAAACAAGAGAAGACCATGATTGCAACCATAAAGTAAAGGATAATAATTAGGGCTGTCACACATGAGTATGCATAATTTATGCAGAAACTGAACATATGATTAATTCACCGATAAGATTTAAAAATTCATTTACTCTTAACCATGCTCCTCCATGACAAATGTCATTAAGTATTATACCTACTAAACATCTTAAAAATCACTATGGGAAAAGCCCATTTCCACAATGACTGTCTATAAAAAGCCTTGCCAGGAATCTTTCTGCTATACATACCTGGAGCGCAGTCCCAGGCTCCAGCGTCTAATTAACAACCCATTCTCTATCCGGTTCTCATTCTCTGAAAGTGTGCCGGTACACTGCATAAATCACATTTTGAAGTTGAAATTTAAACTGTCATCCATTATTTTTTTTCTGGAGTAATGCCAAGTTAGTTTGCTTCTGCTGGTTATGTAATATTGATGTTCCTCTCCATACAAATGGCGGAGGATGTCAATTACACGTTTCTAAATTATAAGGTAACATTTTAGGGTTGACTATTTGTGGTGGTTGCTGTTGTCTGTCGCTTTTCCTAAATAAACATGAAAACTTTACATGGGGAGAAGCATATAAACAACTAGCTGCAGATTTGATTTCTCTTGTTTCCTGTCCTGATGACTGGGGTTACAAAATAGACAAAAAATAAAGAAATACAATGTATTTTTTCTATGTGTGTTTAAGCTGCCAGGTCCTAATGAGTTCAGAAACATTTTATCTTCAACAAAATTAGGCAGAGGTGGGCGTCGCCTTGTTTGAAATAATCAATCCCCTTCAGGCTCCTATTTCAGGATACCCAAAAAACTACACACAGTGCTAGTAATGCAACTTTAATGCAGGAATTACTGTCAAAAGCAGCAGCAAAAGGGAAAGTTAAAGTGGCTCTATACGCAAGTCACCACTTCCTCATTCATGGTGTATGGCACCAAATGGCAATTATTCAGGTGATCAGCGGAAAATATTCAGGTTTGATGTGCAAGGCCACTGGCAAATTCAGATTGGTCCCTGGTAGTCACAAGATTGCTGGCCACCCATGAATGAGGAAATGGTTAACATATGAGTATAGCATCACTTTAATGACTGGAGTTTGATTATAAAGAGGACATTCATTTAGATCAAAGATGTAGATCAAGCATGCTCAATATGTGGCACAGGGGCCATATGTGGCCCTCGGAGCTGTCTGATGTGCCCCCGACAACAAATCTAATGCAGTACAGATAACATTATGTGGGGGCATTATGTACGGACATAAGCACTTTGTTGTGGAGTAGATAGAACTGGCACTTAAAGTGGACGAAACACCCAATTGGCTAGCTCTGGAGTCAATAAAACTTCAGGTTCAGATAATCAAGTAATCTTGGCGCATCTTGGCTCGGGATTCCCGGCTGTTTAATTCCTTCAGATCATCCCATTTTTAAGCTCACCTGCTGTGGCCATATTTCTGCCACTCCTATAAGTTGCAGCATGCTTAGCTATTCAAATAGTCTGGGTGCGGAAGCGTGGCTGCATGGAAAAACAAGGTCTAGATGGCAATTATTTTTGCACAGTATATTACACTGATTAGACAAGCGCCTGCACATGTGTTGTGGAGCTTGGGTAGAGAGATTTTTGGGGTGAAATGCATTTCTAATGGGTAATGCTTGATAGGAAAAAGCATTTGTACACATCAAAATGGCAGTAGCAATAAGTTGTTATTCCAGCACAAGCTATATATCATGGGACATGAAAAACTGCTGCTCACATTAACCTGTATTGTAGCACGGAATCAGAGGAACCAACTTGCGTGTCCATCAATGTAAACTCTGGCTTCTGCCACTAAAACATGACTCCATTCCTCAAAAACAGATACATGACTAAGAGCTCTTCTGCCTAAAATGCGTCACAAAATGGTCCTGGGGGGGAGGGCCCATTCCTCTCGTTCTTTCCCTGGAATGCCCCCCTATGTCTCTTACTATCAATTATTTTTATCTAATGGATTAAACTTGATGTTTTAATAGGAGACGTTGGACACAACCCTACCACAGTTTATATATCATGGGATAGACCATTGTCATTTAGCAGCTCTTCCTCGTAAAAGCAGAATGATATGTTAAAAATCTGTTGAACCCTTGAGTATTCTTCCTTCCATTGCAACAAACTTTGCTGAAATTTGGTTAAAAAAGCACTATCACGAAAATATGGGCCAATAATAAAAATCCATATAAATATGCGGAATAGTGGGAGGAGAGGTCACTTATATGCCTGGCATCAAGAAATATCCAGTCAGGCTTGTTTTTTAATTTTTTTAATAGAAGAAAGAGGAAATCAGGTGACAGGTCCTGTCACCCCTAATACACTAAACCTGTTACCTCTGGATTTTATTTCTACCAGGAGAAGAAAACCACAAGCTTGGCAGGCATTTTATTCAGTTCAGGTTTATAAGTGACCCTTCCTCTCATTAGCCAACATGTTTTTAATATTACACAATTTTGTGATAGTGCTCCTTTAATAAAAGATGCATACGTGACCAAACTCATAACCTAGATGTTGCCAACTGCTGTTCTTTCCAAAATTCAATTTTACTCCTGATTTTCACACCAATGCACTCATTTCAATATTTAAACACACCACAAAGTTTGCTGCATTTTTACCGCAAAATAATATAATAGATAATGATATTATGGCAACCAGCACCTGGAAGATCCTCCGTTACAAGTTAAAATTAGGTAAATCTGCTATGGTGGAATAGAGGAGCGCACACTGGTGCTGTTAAATCCATCATAGGGGCCAAAAGGTACACAAATAGGCACTATCACAGGCTGGCCTATAGGGATCAACTGCCAATGCAAGACGATTATTTAAGAGCAGACTTGCAGAGACATTTACTGCACAGTTAGGGAAAGATAACCGCACCATAACTTAATAAATTGGGCCCTAAATTACAACCATGTATAGGTTACCCTAGCCACTGTCTTTGGTCCATTCTCTTCCTGCGAGGTCTCAGGCAGTCATGAACACATATACTGTTTTGGATAAGTGAAGGAAACATAGACAAAGTATATCTTCTGAAGAGTTTATGTGAAATGACAGCGTGTTTAATTATGCCAGGGATTATTATTAGCTCCTTGAAAAGAGCAGTAAACATATTCATGTGAATGTTGAGAAATCCTCCAATAACCACATGTGGTTTATTCACTTTTCATAGCATTTGGCCTATAGAATACTGAGATGGTTTTTAAATTACACTCTTTGTTCCCTACTGTTTTGAGACACAACCATTTTATTTAGAAAGACACATTTCCTCAATTTCAAATTACTTCAAGCTTACAATGCCGACACAGCTTAATGTCGTTTTATCAGGCACCATACTTGGGACTGCAATGCAGAACCATATAGCCGTGTGAAAGGCAATGAGGGAAACATTATTAGCAACTACTGCTGCTTTCGGTGTCAAATAAAAATCCTACATTATTGATTGTGATGTGTTCTTTGCCCTTCATATATGACACAAAATTGACTTAGCATCTGGATTTCAGCACAGCAGACAGAACTCACTTGCTCTCTAATTTCAAAGCTGATCCTTTGCTTCTTGGCTTTGATTATGTTCTTAGATCTTCAAGTTGGAGAGACTCTTAACAAGTTGCCACATTATACATGATCGATGGTGAGTTGTACACTGCATTAAAGCTAATCAGAGATTTGTACAAAGGGTTTAGCCTCTAATGTATTGTTCAGGGATAGATAGTTAATTGTCAGAGTTATACTCACCATTGTTCACAACAAACAAGTAGGATGTACCTGTGGTATCTGAGGAACAATTTATGTCTATTAATCTATTATCTATTCATTTAGCTTTATAGCTATATTTGTTAACTTGAGTATCTCAGTGGTCCCATATTACTTTAACTCAGAGCTTTCTTGCTTCAAACATTAAATAATGCGCAGAAGAAATACAAATTTATATTAATACGTTTACCTAATTAGGGGTTATATAGAGCCCACCTAATACAATAGAAAATCAGTCTAGTGGAAGAAAAATAGGGGTGGGTAATAGCCCAGGAACCTATTTGTGAAACATCCAGATCCATGACCACTCATTGCTTCCTGCACCAGCATAGACTTTTATGGGTCTTGTGGTTCAAATGATGCATGCTAGACTTTGGTGCTGATATATTGGAATGCAAACTGCAAGCAATAACCAGCACCTTTTCTTAGATATGACTGTGCTGCAATGTAGACATTATGAATACAATGTTTAGGAGTGAAAGTAACCTTAAAGCGGAACAAAACTCACCTCTAGCCGGCCCTGAATTAGGATACCCCACTGTGTGAACCCCCCCCAGGGTGCTGATAATCACTTAACTTTCTGCGGTCCAACAGTGCATGCACGGGCTTTCATCCATTCAGAGCTGCCTGCCGTGTCATTCAGCAAATGTCTCTCATTGTTTTGCTGGGCTGCGTGTGCACTCCCAGCCATTCAGTTAGGCTGGGACAGGAGCATGCACGGGGATTCGGCAGAGCGTTCTCCCATTTGAAGTCAATGATAGCCGTTTGCTGAATGACAGCAGTCACGACAGCTGGCTCTCATTGGACAAGAGGCCACACATGCACTGTTGGACCAGGGATAAGTAAGCGATTACAGGCTTTCTCTGGGGTTTCACACAGCTGGGCATCTCAATTTGGGATGCCCACAGGCCACAGAACAAAACTCGGGATAGTCGAAATCCCTGATTTTGTTCTACTCTGAAGTGTAAGTACCGTATATACTCGAGTATAGGCCGACCCGAATATAAGCCGAGGCACCTAATTTTACCCCAAAAACCTGGAAAAAGTTATTGACCCGAGTATAAGCCGAGGCACACAACACAGCACACAATACAGCACACATACACACACAAGGCACACACAGCACACAACACAGCACACAATACAGCACACAATACAGCACACATACACACACAAGGCACACACAGCACACAACACAGCACACAATACAGCACACAATACAGCACACATACACACACAGCACACATACAATGCACACAACACACACACTCACCAGTTCAGCTCCTGCAGGATCTTCAGCGAGGCTCCTTCCAGCGACGGTGCGGGAGAGAGTACGGCGCGGGACGACGGCATGGGTCCGCAGGGCAGAAGAGCCGCCTCAGAGGCTTCAGAACTCGGCGGGGAGATCAGTACACCCAGCGCGAGGTGGGTGTACCAAGATGGCGGCCGGCGCGCTCCGCGCCGCCACGTCACGTCGCGTCACTGAGGCCCGGGCCGCCATCTTGGTACACCCACCTCGCGCTGGGTGTACTGATCTCCCCGCCGAGTTCTGAAGCCTCGGCGGCTCGTCTGCCGCCTCGGAGGCTCTTCTGCCCTCGCTCAGGTAAGTCACTGACTCGAGTATAAGCCGAGGCTGCTTTTTTCAGCCCAAAAAGTGGGCTGAAAAACTCGGCTTATACTCGAGTATATACGGTAAATGCTTAGTAAAAATGGCTTAATATTTCATTGATGCATAATATTTATTATGCTACAAGCACACAAGCCCTTCCGGCAAATATCATACCTGCTAGGTGGCCTTTTGACTGAGCACAGATGCTGAACCTCTAGACAGAATCACAATCCTCTACCTGCCACTAACACATAAACTGATCACTTTATGTCTAACTGATTAATGCAACAGCAGAGAAAGAAAAAATCCCAGCTCATATAAACTATCACACATTGTACAAGAGATTTACAGGGAAATTTAATTAAAATAAGCATTTTAACCGAAAATATTATCCCTGTTTATGGAAAGTGTAAGAATTTCCATAATTAGACATGACTTGAAAGCATCCATAGGATTAAGCAATAATCAGGTATTATTATCTGATAAACAGTAACACATGTTTTAGGTTGTCTGTGTGTAATTATTCATGCATCCGATTTCCTAATCAGCTGAGCCAGTTACGTGCAAACTTACTCCTAATCACCCTGCTTATGTTGAGTCATTATTTAGTAATCTCATTACAGAGCACAATGCTTTTTAAAATGATTTCAGAACAATGTCATTGCTAGCGAGTTAGCATTTCCCATCCCGAAACATCTTGCCCGATGTTCTGCAACTAACAGGATGTATCAGTGGGATTTCTGGGAACGTGATAATGATTATATTGCTGTTAGATTGAGCATGAATCACAACAGAGCACAGCAGTGTATTGTGTAACTTTGATGACTTCTTTAAAAAATGCTGGTTTAGGATGGCAGGTTGGGCATATAGGTTGGAATTCCAAGTTTTGACACATCGGTACAAAGTTTGAATGCTGATTGCAGGGACCCAAAGGACCCACCGCAGACTGCTGCCCAAAATCCAACACACAACCCTGCAACTCAGATATTAAGGGCAACCCTTTTCTTGACCTGAGCCAACTGCAAGAGAGGATAGTCTGGGCTATAGGGAAGCCCCAGGTCATGCTACCAAAGAGGATCTTGACAGGCAAACAGTGATTTCCTGGTACTGGTGAACTGGTAGAAACTAGATGGATAACAAGAACTGAAGTCATAGGCAGGCAGCAAGAATCAGCCAAAGGTTATAGCAAATTTCGGACAGGTGGCAAGAATTTAGTTGACTATCCCAAGCAGGGGCTGGTAAATGGCCAGACAATCAGCAACAGAAAGGATTGGCTGGATGGATCTTACTGTATAAAGATCTTTTTGCGCCATCTTAGTGCCTCAGTTCCCTATTTAATCCTTCAATTGCCAAGCCAGTACAATCTACGTACTTGCTTTGCCAAAAGGTAAAGCGGATTAAACCCAGGGCTGGCCGCCAGTAAACTCTTTCCGGTAAAATCCTGGCATCCCTGCAGCTGTGTGCGCTCCCACACCCAGCCTTTCTGAGTGGCCATGTGAGCACGCGTGCACCCGAACAACGTGACTGGGATGCAGCCAGGTGCTCATCACTGCAGCACCCTTTAGATTCACCAATCAACGATCTCAAAAGTGCCACTGGCCATGACTTTGGTGGTGGAAAAGCCTGGTTTTATTTTAAAACCAGGCCAACACTGAGCCTCCACACCATGGTCTACCAGCACACATAGCTAGTGCCCGTGCTGGTTTTGCTGGAAAGGGGGGACCATGGCCTGTTTTTAAATTATTTTTAAGGATTTAACCATCAAAAATCAAAATTAAGTGTGATATCCCCCCTGGAGAGAGCAGGACCCCATGTCATTTTTTAAAGCATTTTTAGGGGTTTTAGGTGCAGTTAGTTTTTTTATTTAAAAATCTCGTAAAACACTCTTTTCAGTTAAGGCTGTCTCCTGAGCAGGATTGGGTGTCTACTAATTCTGGTACTGTTATAATTGGGAGGAAAGGGATTTGTTTTACACACAATATGATTTTCTTTAAAAATCTTATAAAAGAGAAAATACTTTTTTAATTTTTTCCCCACATATTTCATGCTAAAATATTGCAAGAGCACTGAAATAATAACAAATAAGACTTTATGTTAAAGCCCAAACTATGCTGAAAAAAATACAATATGTAATTTTCCTGTGAATTACTGGGAAATCTTGCAAAAATCACAGTTAAACATATAAAAATGCTTAAAAATGGCCTGGTAACAGAGGGTGACAATATCTTTATGTAGGCTGGCAGCAGGGCCGGGCTTTGGGGTGTGCAAGGTGTGCCATCGCACAGGGCACCATGGTCAGGAGCACTGTGCCTGCAGCCTACTGGCTCCCCCCCCCCACCAGTTCAGTTTACTGGTGTGCTGCTTGCTGTCCCCTGTACCTACTTGCCTCCCTGCTCGCCCTCTGCCTGCTTAGCTTACTGGTTCACTGCTCACTTGGTACACATAAGTGCTCGCTCGCCCCCCCCACACTTAGAGGCCGATTCATTAATAGCGCCAGGTAGCGACAGATGAGCGACTGTAGCGTGATTTTTTCAGCGCCAGCTAGTATTCGCTGTGCTTGGCCGGCGTTAGCTTGTTGACAGCGACTCAGTCGGTGTGCGGTAATGTTGAATACGGGCTTAGGGGTCGCTGTTTCACAGGTTCAGCTTTGTATGTGAGCGCCTGACAACAAATGGCCAGAGCGAACGGCTAGCTACATATTCATTAACAAATCACGCTCCGAATTTGCTGTTGCTGTCCATTCCTTGTTTAAACCCCAGAGCGCTGGCGGCGATGGGTGTTAACTAGTTTTTAACCCCTAAACAACCATATTTTTTGATTGTAACATTATACATGTTTTTAGAATCATTTTGTAATATGAATACATTAATATCAGACCTGTTAGTTCAATTCTGCACACATTTTTTTTAAAATTTTTTTTTACTTAAAAAAAAATCCTAACATTGCAGAAGTGGTCTCCGAATTTTTGACATAAAAAAAAAAAAAAAAAATGAATACCAATTAATTATGATTAATTATAGATTGCTCCATTGAAATGCATTGGACATCGCCAGGGAGCGACAGCTCATACCTGGCACTGTGAAGGAATTTGCAGCGGCGCTGTTCGGTCCAGGCGGCTTCATGATGAATGCCGCGCTAGCCGTCGCTCTCGCCGGCGCTAGCCTCATTTTGCTTGATAAATGCGTCATTGTGACCGCCGCCGGGCGTACTTGAGTCGGTAGCCGCCGATAGCTGGCGGTACCTGGCGCTCGTCAGACACTACCTGGCGCTAGCCCGTGATAAATAAGGCCCTTAGTTTACTCGGATGCCGGTCATGTTGCAGCACGCCAGTGCAGCTCTCCCATTTAATTCTACATTGCTTCTCCATCAGCTGCCAGTTCATCACCCTTCATGGATGCTCATTTGAGGTTGTGAACTGGTAGTCAATGACTAGGAAACTCTTCTGCAAGTGGGAACCTCTGCCTAGCTATGTTATGTGCAGGGGACATTCAGCGAACCCAATGGGTGGCCGCAACCATGTAGGGCAGTAGGCTTGAAGTGAGGAAGCAGAGAAGTATGTTGGGGGGCGCCATAATATATTCTTGAACAAGGTGCCTTCCATCCCGAGGCCAGCCCTGGCTGGCAGCGAAAGGGTTTGCACTTACACTTTGGAACAAATGCCTGGAAGGACTTGTTGCAAACAGCACTGTGTATGAGAACTTACAGTATCAGCAAAGGTTTGCACAAGTAGATTTCACTCAGAAATTTGTGCAAGTATATTGTCCCTTTTCATTCCTCCACACCTGACACCACTAAAACCAAACTGACTACTGCAACACTCTCCTGTGTGGTCTACCAGGCTGGTAACCCTACAATCTATTCTGAACTAGGTACTGCTTCTCTGTGTCAGTCCCTTCACTGACTGCCAATATTTTAAAGAATTCAGTTTAAACATCTAACCTTAAAGTGGAAGTCCAGTCACCTGGTAATGCCCCACCCTGCCACCCTCCCCTGGTGCTGAGGCAGGGCAGGGGGGGTAACAATAAAAAAACTCTTTACCTCGCTGGATCCCCAGCACTTCCGCAGCTGCCGCACAGACCATGCACAGAGTGGCTTCCCCCAAGGTACGGGAGGTAGGCGGATGCAGATATGGTGAGTACTTAAATGTATTCCATTTATATGTTTTCTTTTTTTTTAATTGCCTTGGACCTCTTTCAAGTTCACAAACCATTAGAAAAGATATAAATAAACTCATTTTTTTAAATAAGTTAACAGTACTCACCATCTTCGCATCTTCCTACCTCTGTCATCCTGTCTGGCTGCTTCCCTTCCTCAGGGCGGCCAAGTCAGGAGCCGCCTATCCCTGGTCTGGTTCCGCCTCTTCGGCAAAAAATCTCCCCTACCTGGCGGCCCACAAGTACCCTTGGCAGGGTTATAGGGCAAACCGGACTGAATCACCAAGATTCATCTTCGGCCCGGATCCATAGCCCATTATTATTCACAATCTTTAAACTTTCAAAACACTTGCTACCATGCAGTTACCATGCTCAGTACGACTACTTGTGGCCCAAATTCTTGTCTCCACCCTTATTCTGCAAATTGTATGCTTGCAAATGCAGGGCCCTCACCTCTAATGCATTTGCTGTTACATACAGTAAGCCAAACAATACCCTGCACAATATAAGTATGTTATTTATTTTTACCCGGTCTATAATTTCATCCCTTGTACAGTGCCAAAGAAGATGATGGCATTTAATAAATATTAATAACTCCATGACTAAAGTTCTAAACAGTTGTTTAACATGGGCTTTCAGATGGAAGGCCGAGGGGATACAGAAACGTTTGCCTTATATATCTCTTTGCTCTGATGCTCGATGGCTACATGATCAATCAATGGAAGAAACCTTTCTCCTCATCCCCCCGTAGAAATCCAGTGCTGTGATTGGCCTCCACAGTCACGTGGGTCGCGTAAGATTTCTACTGTTAGTGGCCATTAATGTGCAGAGGGCATCAGCAATTTGGATGCCTCTTTGCGCCTGAAAAATTGGTGTTGTTCTGGTTTAAGGATTGCTACAACTGTAACACATTAGGCCCTTACATTCGAAGTCCTGAGAGTCCTGAGACTCAGGCCGATGTCTGGATCCTTGGGGGAGGGGGGGCGGGGAAACTTACCTAGCCTGGGATGCTACACTAATCCATCACAACCCTGCTATATCTCTACCTGAGAAGTGTATCTGCTGCAGGCATTTCTCAATGACTGGCAAGGGTACATGGCGAAGCGGGTATGCAGCAAGCGGCATGTGCTCCATTTCATGCTTGCTATTTTGCACTGACATCAAAGTGGCTAAAAGGGAATAAATAGAGTGCAAGCTGCTGATTGGCCAGGGGCCTGCGTAAGCACCATAGGATTGCCAGAAGGCGACCATAGGATTTTCACACATCGGAGCATCCCAAATTGGGATGCCCTGCTGAGAAGGAACAACACCCAGAGCATGAGAATGAACAACACTCAGGAGACTAAAAAAAACATTGTCTCTTAGGATTCATGTAAGATGGCTTTTTCAGTCTTGGGAACTCCTCCCATTATTTATTAACCCTACAAGGGTTGTTAGAATGTAATTTTAATCTAATTGTACTTTAGCATTTGGTATCATTTAATGCTTAACTCATACAGTATACTGTCCAATTATTACAATGATTTATGACATAAGAAATAAACTCTATATTTAATATTTCTGGTCTTAATAATCTGTAACGCATTTAGCACAGTTATGAATGTATTATTTTGTTGACAGGGAAAGTTGTAGTGATGTTTTTAATTTCCTATTATTTGATCCATGGCTAATAATAGTTTATGATTGTACCACCATGTGTATGGTATTTTTTTTTACTCTAAATCATTCCAAATGTCAGATCACTGGAAATACCACCCCCTCACTTAAGCTTTAACGGAAAATGTAAAACTCATTACAAAGCACGGCCTCATTTTACATCTGTACCCCCTCCCATTCCTTTACATCCCATATAGCATGAGGGTGGTATGAAAGAGCAAACACGGAAATTCAAAGAAGGTTCTCACTAGGTGGCCATGGCTTGGGGTTTCATTTTGACTTCCTTATTAGCATTTAAGACTGAGGTTAATAAATGAATCCAGCCCCCCCTGAAACCAAAAAATGTGTAGAATGTTTTAATTCTATATGTGGATGCTTCTGTACAAATTTAGCACTTACTGCAAAATGTAATGTATACAACATAAACATTTATTAAGGTTTACTAATGCTGCCATAGTTTAAGAAAATAATTCAGCTCTGGCCTCCATATGAGCTATGGAGCCACATTTTCAATGTGCTTTTCAGCAAGTCTACCAGTGGGGTCTATAGCTGAGGTCATAGTAGTGCAGGACATGGCAAGCATGGCCCCAAGCAGCTTGTAGGGACAGATTCTATTTCATGCGTGGGTATGCCCCCCATCCATAATGCTGAGGCTATATCATTGCAGGGGAAGAACATGAATTGGGGCAAATTGGCTGGAGGTACAGTAGAGCCTAATAAAGTAAGATAGGGTGAGGGGGAAGACTTGGGGTACAGGGAGTGGAGAGGGATGTTAGAAGTACAATGAGTACATTTTTCTGCAGGTTCTGGGTGAGCCCCATAGCAGTGTGTTCCATCAGGAATTACCACTCTGCCAAGTCTGTCCTTGGTGACTAACTCTCATTTCCCATGACACCTATGAACTTCCTATGTTCAATTATTAAGCATTAATCACATCTATCCTTAGCTCCCTCACAAGATCACCAAGACCACAGATAGGAAAAACAGGTTAAAAATTAAATATTAAATAGCCCCAATTCAAACTATTGTTATTCAACTATTGTTATTTAAAAAAAAAAAGTGAAAGAAAAAGCTGTGTTCATAGCTGGACTATAAAGTAATCCAACACTGTGGTGTCAGATTATATGGCAAAAGCTCAACTGCTGTCTGGTGGGGGGGGGGGGGGGGGGTCCAGCTGGTGATGCTCCCCATCCCCTTTCCACAAAACCCCCCACACCCCAAACTCCTGTGCTCCTCTTCTAGGGTTACAGACCCGCCAGGGTTTATCTTTTATGTGCTCTAAGAAATATTAATTATTTAATTAATTAATATTATCTGCACCTCCCAATATGGGGGTGTGGGGATATGGGTGCCCCCCCACACCTGTACCAACAATAAAAATGAGGTTCCATAGACTTTAAGATAGTAAAGTGACTACTTTTACAATGGATTTAAAGATGATTTAAGAAGTCCAGTCATGGGTTTCATTCTGAACAGAAGTGTAATAACAATGTTAGCATTACAATATTATGAAAATACTTCAAATAAACTAAACTTAACCTTTCAGCCTGCTCAGTTTTGCTTGACTCCATTTTGCTCACATGTCTGCGGCGTCGAGAAGAAGCAAGGGCACCAGGACGAAGTGGATCAGGTGATCCAGGGCGGTTTAATACAGCAGGGCATCCCAATTTTGGGAAGCCCCAGGGAATGGGATTCCAGGTCACCTGATGTTCCTCTTTAAAAAGACCATTCAACCCTCACCCCCTCCCCCAAAAGTACATTTAAATATTAGAGATAGATTATAGATACATAAACATATCTAAAAATAAATAATAGTTATGAAACAAATAAAAAATGAATTAAATTAAAAAAAGAGTGAGATAAAAAAACAACTTAGATTTAACATTAATAACACATATATTCAAAAATGTAAAAAAAATAAAGACACTATAGTTAATAATAACATCTAAAAACGATTAAATCATAGATACTTATATGCAAAGTAATGGCTGCTTAGGTGTGAAAGCATGTATTTATCCGCACCAATAAGGCTTTTTCTGCATGCGGATATCCATTCTTTTTGGCACATAAGCAAACTTTCGAAAAATGGATATTGCATGTACAGATTGGAATCAACCGTGCCAGATAGCAAGTATATGTTTGCATCAGAGCTTTTTTTTTTGCATCATGTTCAATCACCCCCTAGTATGATGTGTTAATTTGAGGACTCAGATTGTGTTCCATTGTTTTTTATTCCGTTTCATTCTTTGGTGGGTTCTCATTTCTAGCCATGCTGCTGTGCACCTTTACACTGTAATCTTTAATGCGGTATGCCATTTGACACGCCAGTCACATTTTTGCCTTTCTGTTTCTAGACTGTGATCTCTTTTCCACATACTTGTATCTTTGCTATGGTCCACATTTCACAGTTCAAGAAAAACTACTGTATTTACCATTCTGATTTCAGTTGTGCTGCAGTCCTGGTCCATATTCTCTGTTTCTCAAGTATCTGGGGCTGTAGAGTAGATGAAACTGGTCAGCATATTTTTTGGGATTCTTCTCTGTGACTGAATGATAATGTGCTACTGTACTTCTTCAGTAATCTGACAGTTAGCTGATGCCTCACATCACCTGTCAGACTAAACTCTCATTTATTGGGGTGCTAGAAAGAGCTGTGTCACATTCACGTAACACATAATACAGTGGGAGGTGACCGGATTGCATTGCAGTCAGGCTCGGAGTGGCCCACTGGGTTGCCAGGGTATCCCTCGGTTGGCCCCTGGACTCCAAGCCCCTTGGAGGGCCTTCGTCACCAAAATGTAAACTATGTAAAGCTTATTTGTAGCATTCCAAGTGCACACACACAGACAATACAGTTTGGCTTAATGTTTCTGTGCATGGCTCCTAAATATAAGCTTTTAATATTGACATCCATGTGTGGTGTGGACCCCCAAAGTCAGAGCCATTTCTACTGGTGGGCCCCATACACCCCAGTCGGGGGCTGATTGAAGTGAATTGGGATGCCACCAACAAAGTGATTCGACCCTATGGTTTACACCTGTCACAGTCTGTGCGGATTTGTAAAAGCAAGAACAGCAAAGCTTGATATCAAGTTTTGGCACCTCTGCTGAGTTTTCTGATGTATCGCTTGTAGGAGATGCAGAAATGCTAACCTAACCCCTTTCTATTTAACCTTACTGTATGTACACATATTACTGATTAAAGTGTTCTTGTATCTGCCTTGAGCTTTGCTAACTACTAAAGAAAAAAGCATGCCTGACCTAAATATTTCTTTTGTGATCAGTGCTTATCATTTTCCTTACATTAGCCGTAGAGTTCCAAGCGTGACCCATTGGTGAGTGTAATTGTAATAGCAAGGTTTCAGCTAGGACACAGGATAGGGACACCTTAATGCTTCAAGGTAAGCCCCAATTACAAGGAAAGTGTATTAGATTCCAAAACATCATTGCTATAGTCTCCGTAACCCACTTTGTATCAATGTAGTTTACTGCTGGTTAGGGTGTTCCTTAGCCTGGTACCGGAGCAGCCTGTGAAATAGAGGCACGCAACAGATGCTGCCTAAGGCCCTTATTTATGATGGAATAGCGACAGGTAGCGACTGGTGAGCGACCGGTAATGACGGGCCCCGCCACGAGAACGCCGGCTCCCCCCCACAATCACACATTTATCAAGCCAATCCTGCTTAGTGACTGAGATAGCGCCATATAGCCACTCATTCATCATTATTCCAGCCTCAGCCCACAGCACCAGCGAGCGACCTTGAACAGCGACAGGTATGACCTCTCGCTACCTGGCGCTCTCCAATGCATTTCAATGGAACAATCTTTAAATATTCATAATTAATTAGTTATTAATTGTTTTTTTTTTTTTAATGTGAACAATTCTGTGACCACTTCTGCCATTTTAGATAATTTTTTTAAGAGGAAAAATAAATTGTACAGAATTCATATTACAGGTCTGATATTAATGTATTCATATTACTAAATTATTTAAAAAACTTGTTTTTTTTTTGGTTTCCAAAAATATGGTTGTTTTGGGGTTAAAAAAACTACTTTTAACCCATCGCCGCCAGCACTCTGGGGTTTAAACATGCATTTTACAGCTCGAGAATTTTTTGAGCGTGATTTTTTAATGAATATGGTGGGAGCCGGTCGCTAGGGCCAGTCGCTATCATGCTCTCCCATACAGCGCAGAACCTGTCAAATAGCGACTCCTCACCCAATATTCAACATTACGGCAAACCGACGCTATCAACTACCGAACAACGGCCAAGCACAGCGACTACTAGCTGGCGCTCTGAAAATGCCGCTACAGCCGCTCAACTGTCGCTACCTGCCGCTATTAATGAATCGGCCTCTAAATCACAGTGTTAGGTATTCCGGTGTCTTAGAATGGTGGTAAGGCTGGAGAGGTCAACCCATAATTGGGCCCTGGAATCTGCAGTGCGAGTACTCAGGACTTGGCACAAAGATGAGATCACGCTGGACAACATGCTTAGCACAGGAGACGAGGTTAGATAAGGCTGGGTTGGCAACAGACTTAGCATAGGAAGTGCTAGAAATAGCATTTTGCACAGGTAACATGATCAGGAAAGGCAGGGTTGGCACAGGAGAAAGACAGGTGAACCCTGACAGGGAAGCTGGAACAGCACACATAATGACAATACAGCCATCAGCTCGCTAGTTACCAGAGGTGGTTTTAAACTAAAATACTGAGTGCCTAAAATAAATCAGCTAATGCATCGGGCAGAACGACATTTGCGATGGCAGGCACCAAAGGGCTGAGCAGTGTCGGGGAAACAACATGCTGTGATAAAAGGCCCAACTTTAAATCACTGAAACCTGTTTAGAGAGTAAAATAAGTTACATATGAGGGAACTGAGTTATAAACAGCTACAGCATGCTGTATATGGATAGCTAAATGGAGAGTAACAGTCAAATCCTCCTTAGTTTTAGAAGCAGTATCACCTACATTTTGGCCAGCTTCCGTAGAAAAAAAAAAATAGGTGATCTATCCTCAGCATGAATCCTGGTCTACAGCAGCGCCCATATACCATTCACCCTTTATCCAGAGGTCAGTCCCTGCCCAGAGACCCATTAATCCTAGGCCCTTATTTAAGAAGGGAGACAAAATCCTTTCATTATTTAAAGTAAAACATTTGTATATAAAGTTTTAATTCACCTTTAATAGTAAAATCTCATATGTTGGTCCAGCCTTCTTTATGTGTTACTGCCCTCATCTCTAGCTTCTAACAAATGACTGACATATCTAAATATTTGGAGGCTTAGGCCCTTATTTTAGAAGGGATAGCGTCAGGTAGTGGCTGGTTAATGAGAGGTAGCGACAGGTAGCGACTGGTGAACGCCGGACATGGCAAGCAATTACACATTTATCAAGCAGAATCTGTTTAGCGACTGGGATAGCGCCATGTAGCGTCTGATTCATCATTTTCCCAGCCTCAGCGAACAGCGCTGGCGTTCAGCCTTGCACAGCGCCAGGTATGACGTCTCGCTACCTGTTGCTCTCCCATACATTTTAATGGACGAACCTTTTCTTCTCTTTAAACGGGGTATTTGTTTTTTTTTCAAAAAATCACAATCAAAATTCTGTGACCTCTTCTGCCATTGAAAAAGCAGTTTTTTCACAATTTTTTCATTTTTTTATATATTTCTGCAGAAATGACATTACAGGTCTGCCATTAAAGTGTTCATGTTACAATGTTGCTACAATGTAATACCATATGTTTTCGCTTTGTTACTAGTGGATAGATGCTGAAAAACAGACTTTAAACACACCGCCTCCTGCGCTCTGGGCTTCAAACAAATATTTTTCAGCACCAGAAATTTGTGAGGCTCCCCTACAGCGCTGTACTGGTCAAATAGCGACTCCTCACAATGTATTCAACATTACTGAACAGCGACTGAGTCGCTATGAAGTAGCGATCCACGGATGAGCAGAGTGACTACTAGCGGGCGCTCTGAAAATGCCTGCTACAGACGCTCATCTGTCGCTACCTGGCGTTAGTGATGAATCAGCCTGCTAATTTCTACAAGTGCACCGAATGGATACAAGCGGGATAGTGCTGGGATAACTGGAACTATTTTAGTTAAAGCTATATGGGCAGGCTGATTCATCACTAACGCCAGGTAGCGACAGATGAGCGTCTGTAGCAGGCATTTTCAGAGCGCCCGCTAGTAGTCGCAGTGCTCGGCCATGAGTCGCTACTTCATAGCGACTCAGTCGCTGTTCAGTAATGTTGAATACATTGTGAGGAGTCGCTATTTGACCAGTACAGCGCTATATGGGAGCGCATGTTAGCGACTGCTCATAGCGACCGACTCACACCATATTCAGCAAAAAAACAGCCTCACAAATCTTTGGAGCTGAAAAATACTTGTTTGTAGCCCAGAGCGCAGGAGGCGGTGTGTTTAAAGTCTGTTTTGAAGCATCTATCAACTAGTAACTAAGCGAAAACATATGGAATTACATTGTAGCAACATTGTAACATGAACACTTTAATGCCAGACCTGTAATGTCATTTCTGCAGAAATATATAAAAAATTAAAAAATTGTGAAAAAACTGCTTTTTCAATGCCAGTAGAGGTCACAGAATTTTGATTGTGATTTTTTGAAAAAAAAAAACAAAAAACAAATACCCCGTTTAAAGAGAAGAAAGGGATCGTCCATTGAAATGTATGGGAGAGCGACAGGTAGCGAGAGGTCATACCTGGCGCTGTGCAAGGCTGAACGCTGGCGCTGTTTGCTGAGGCTGTGAAAATGATGAATCAGATGCTACATGGCGCTATCCCAGTCGCTAAACAGATTCTGCTTGATAAATGTGTAATTGCATGCCGTGTCTGGCGTTCACCAGTTGCTACCTGTCGCTACCTCTCATTAACCAGGCGCTACCTGACGCTATCCCTTCTAAAATAAGGGCCTAAGCCTCCAAATATTTAGATATGTCAGTCATTTGTTAGAAGCTAGAGATGAGGGCAGTAACACATAAAGAAGGCTGGACCAACATATGAGATTTTACTATTAAAGGTGAATTAAAACTTTATATACAAATGTTTTACTTTAAATAATGAAAGGATTTTGTCTCACTGTAAAATACATTATTTGCTTAAAGGAGTAATTGTGTAATATAAAACATTTATATAAATATACCGGCAAATTAGAGGAGAAGTCATTTATACACCTGAACGTATACACCCAAGCTTGTGGTTTTGTTCTCATGATATGGGTGATAGGTTTGAGTGTATCAGGGTGGACAGCACCTGTTAGCCCTGATTTCTTTTTCCTTCCATTATAAGAAAGCTACAAGGCTGGCTGGATATTTATCGACATTTCTGGGTGTAAAAGTGACCCTTCCTCCAGTCATCCAGTATATTTATATGGATTGATATCACTGGGCCTCCTTTAACAACTCTTTTTGTCAGGCAATTTTTAAGCATTTTGCACTACATACTATGGGCTCGATTCAACAAAGGTAGAAATAGATTCGTGTCACTCGAAAAATCAGATCGCATGCACAAATTTTTAACTTTTTCGAGTGATTCAAAAAAGGGGTTGAATTAAATACTTGCACTCGAAAATGCTCGTAAAAAGGCTGTCGCAAGCGAAAATTATTGGAAAATGTACTCGAATTTTTTTTCTATTGTTTAGTATTGTTTTCTGACTGTTGCATGGTGTTGTAAGGCTTTTTAATGAGTAAATGTACATTTTTTTTCAACTTTTTAAGTTACCTGTGTAGCTGTATGTACATGGCTAACATTGTGGATACATGTAATAAAGAGGCAAGGTATGCTGTAGTGGAAGTACTAATTAAACAGTAATATTTGTAAGAGGCATATATGTAGTTTTTTTTTGGGGGGGGGGGGTGGTTGGATTGCCAGGGACCTGTATTAAAAATGTGGCCATTGTTTTCTATATAAAGCTTGCTCACATAGCACCACGTGTCCCTGGGTGCAGGGAGCAGCTCTGCTAGCTTTAACCTCATGGTACGTCATTCTTATGCTTACACTATAACGTGGATCAAAAGCCAGGATTTTGACTATTCTGGGTTTTGGTGCACCGCAATGTAAAAACCCAAAGTTCGACCAAAGGTCTTCTACCAGTTAATGGTGCCAAATATGGATTCTAAAGCTGCACGATTTAGCCTAGTAAGCTGGAAAAGTGCTTGATATGGCAGCTGATCCACTTCCAAACGTGTCCGAAAATATGGGATGGGTAGTGTGCGCCTTCTCTGCGCCACATCATCTGCAATATGTTCGAAGTCAATGGCCTCGATTCACAAATCATTGAAAAAAATTCTTGTGGTAGTAAAAAATGTAATTCATGAGAAAAAAGCCTAAGAATTTCACTGTTACCAAATCACCAGATAGGAAGATACTGAAAGTCAATGGAACTTTTTACTACTAGTAAAAAAGGGTAAAAAGTTCAGTATTTTTTTCAGGAGTAAAAAAGTGCCATTGACTTTCATTATCTTCCTAACTAGTGATTCACAAACAGTGGAATTCTCAGGCTTTTTTCTTATGAATTGAATTTTTTACTACCATTAGAGTTTACTACCATTGCAAAGAAAGTAGAAGGGCTCCATTGTGAGAGAGCAAAATGAGTTTTCTCCTGCTGAAAGCTGCATCAAAAAACTAGTGTGAAACACACTAATTTATATCATGTGTGTGGCTCATCAAGTCCACCTGAATCAGTAGTAAAATTTTCTAATTGTAAAAATTTTTCGATCCACTAATTTAATTCGCACTTTTACAATCGCACTCGAATTTTATTCAAGTGACTCGTGTTTTACAATGGTTCCAGGTAGCTGAATCACTCGTAAAAAAAATATAGCAAAATCGCAACTTTTTAAGCACAAAACACACGAAAAATCAATTTTCGACCTTTGTTGAATCGAGTCCTATATGTTTAACTGTGATTATTGCAGGAATTTTCAGGGATTTCCAGGAAAATCTGCTGTTTATTATATTATATAAATCTGCGGTTATTCAGCAGTTTGGGCTTTAACATGAAATGTATTGTTTGTAAGTGCTTTCCCAATATAAAAATAAAAAATATTTTTAATTTTTTAAAGCTTGTCCAGCTCAGCCCACGTGACCACTGGTGGCCAATTGTGGTATGGCATTCCAGTATTTAGGCTATATTTCTTTGGTTATATGAAACTGACATTTGCATGTTTTATATCCCCCAACAAGATTACTAGCCTCTATTTGGTAGCTTCCCATATGATTAAATGTAAGGTGTGGTTTGGCATTATTACTAATGAAATTAGTAGTTTCACTAAATATATGGGACAATAGATTGCCTCTTTCATTGTTTAGTTCTTGATTAATGCAGCCTATATTATGTTAATAATGTTATATGGCAAATCCTGTTTCTTTTTGTCAGAATACAGTTTTCCTAATGTTTATATAATGTTATTTTTGTTAATTGACTAACAATCTCCCATTTTTGCACACAGGAAGAGGTATTGAAAAGTGACAGATCATTTCCCCCCTGAAGTTTAGACAAGGATCAGGATTAGGGATGAGCGAATCGATCCGGACGAACCCGGATTCGATCCGAATTTCAGGAAAAATTCGATTCGGATCGAATCCGAATTTCCCCGCGATTCGATCACTCGAAGTTTTCCTTTAACATCCATTCATTTACATTTACAGGCATTCTAAGATGGCGGACGGGACATGTCTGGACATGTATCCCGCGCCAGTGCAAGCTGGGGCAGTCACATGCAGCCTATCAGCAGCCAGCAAGCCCGGTGACGTCACACAGCGGTATTTAACGGCGGCCATCTTGCTTTTCCTCATTTCTCTATTGCATTCGTGACAGACAGAACGCTGTGTAGCTGAGGCAGTTAGACAGGCTGGAGACAGGGACAGACAGGGACAGGCTGGAGACAGGCAGGAGACAGGCAGGAGACAGACAGGAGACAGACAGGAGACAGACAGAAAGCCAGGGAAAGGTAGGAAAAACGGAGCTGGCTGACAGGGAGATTTTTTTTTTTTCATCCAGCCTTTGTTAGCGTTTTCAGGCTGCTTATAGTAACTAACTGTGCATATATACTGAACTGATCTTAAGTCTGCTGTGAGGCATCCCATTCTGTGACTAAAGCAGCCTCTGTTTAAGACCATATAAGCATTTGCTCTTATCATATTTGAAATTAGGCCTGATAAAGACACTTTTGCTGGCCAAAGCACTACTGGACCCTGCCAGGTCCATTCCTGCCCAGGGCATCCCATTCTGTGACTAAAGCAGCCTCTGTTTAAGACCATATAAGCATTTGCTCTTATCATATTTGAAATTAGGCCTGATAAAGACACTTTTGCTGGCCAAAGCACTACTGGACCCTGCCAGGTCGATTCCTGTTGGGGCATCCCATTCTGTGACTACAGCAGCCTCTGTTTAAGACCATATAAGCATTTGCTCTTATCATATTTGAAATTAGCCTGATAAAGACACTTTTGCTGGCCAAAGCACTACTGGACCCTGCCAGGTCCATTCCTGCCCAGGGCATCCCATTCTGTGACTAAAGCAGCCTCTGTTTAAGACCATATAAGCATTTGCTCTTATCATATTTGAAATTAGGCCTGATAAAGACACTTTTGCTGGCCAAAGCACTACTGGACCCTGCCAGGTCGATTCCTGTTGGGGCATCCCATTCTGTGACTACAGCAGCCTCTGTTTAAGACCATATAAGCATTTGCTCTTATCATATTTGAAATTAGGCCTGATAAAGACACTTTTGCTGGCCAAAGCACTACTGGACCCTGCCAGGTCCATTCCTGCCCAGGGCATCCCATTCTGTGACTAAAGCAGCCTCTGTTTAAGACCATATAAGCATTTGCTCTTATCATATTTGAAATTAGGCCTGATAAAGACACTTTTGCTGGCCAAAGCACTACTGGACCCTGCCAGGTCCATTCCTGCCCGGGGCATCCCATTCTGTGACTACAGCAGCCTCTGTTTAAGACCATATAAGCATTTGCTCTTATCATATTTGAAATTAGGCCTGATAAAGACACTTTTGCTGGCCAAAGCACTACTGGACCCTGCCAGGTCGATTCCTGTTGGGGCATCCCATTCTGTGACTACAGCAGCCTCTGTTTAAGACCATATAAGCATTTGCTCTTATCATATTTGAAATTAGCCTGATAAAGACACTTTTGCTGGCCAAAGCACTACTGGACCCTGCCAGGTCCATTCCTGCCCAGGGCATCCCATTCTGTGACTAAAGCAGCCTCTGTTTAAGACCATATAAGCATTTGCTCTTATCATATTTGAAATTAGGCCTCATAAAGACACTTTTGCTGGCCAAAGCACTACTGGACCCTGCCAGGTCCATTCCTGCCCAGGGCATCCCATTCTGTGACTACAGCAGCCTCTGTTTAAGACCATATAAGCATTTGCTCTTATCATATTTGAAATTAGCCTGATAAAGACACTTTTGCTGGCCAAAGCACTACTGGACCCTGCCAGGTCCATTCCTGCCCAGGGCATCCCATTCTGTGACTAAAGCAGCCTCTGTTTAAGACCATATAAGCATTTGCTCTTATCATATTTGAAATTAGGCCTGATAAAGACACTTTTGCTGGCCAAAGCACTACTGGACCCTGCCAGGTCCATTCCTGCCCAGGGCATCCCATTCTGTGACTACAGCAGCCTCTGTTTAAGACCATATAAGCATTTGCTCTTATCATATTTGAAATTAGGCCTGATAAAGACACTTTTGCTGGCCAAAGCACTACTGGACCCTGCCAGGTCCATTCCTGCCCAGGGCATCCCATTCTGTGACTAAAGCAGCCTCTGTTTAAGACCATATAAGCATTTGCTCTTATCATATTTGAAATTAGGCCTGATAAAGACACTTTTGCTGGCCAAAGCACTACTGGACCCTGCCAGGTCCATTCCTGCCCAGGGCATCCCATTCTGTGACTACAGCAGCCTCTGTTTAAGACCATATAAGCATTTGCTCTTATCATATTTGAAATTAGGCCTGATAAAGACACTTTTGCTGGCCAAAGCACTACTGGACCCTGCCAGGTCCATTCCTGCCCAGGGCATCCCATTCTGTGACTAAAGCAGCCTCTGTTTAAGACCATATAAGCATTTGCTCTTATCATATTTGAAATTAGGCCTGATAAAGACACTTTTGCTGGCCAAAGCACTACTGGACCCTGCCAGGTCCATTCCTGCCCAGGGCATCCCATGCTGTGACTACAGCAGCCTCTGTTTAAGACCATATAAGCATTTGCTCTTATCATATTTGAAATTAGCCTGATAAAGACACTTTTGCTGGCCAAAGCACTACTGGACCCTGCCAGGTCCATTCCTGCCCAGGGCATCCCATTCTGTGACTAAAGCAGCCTCTGTTTAAGACCATATAAGCATTTGCTCTTATCATATTTGAAATTAGGCCTGATAAAGACACTTTTGCTGGCCAAAGCACTACTGGACCCTGCCAGGTCGATTCCTGTTGGGGCATCCCATTCTGTGACTACAGCAGCCTCTGTTTAAGACCATATAAGCATTTGCTCTTATCATATTTGAAATTAGGCCTGATAAAGACACTTTTGCTGGCCAAAGCACTACTGGACCCTGCCAGGTCCATTCCTGCCCAGGGCATCCCATTCTGTGACTAAAGCAGCCTCTGTTTAAGACCATATAAGCATTTGCTCTTATCATATTTGAAATTAGGCCTGATAAAGACACTTTTGCTGGCCAAAGCACTACTGGACCCTGCCAGGTCCATTCCTGCCCGGGGCATCCCATTCTGTGACTACAGCAGCCTCTGTTTAAGACCATATAAGCATTTGCTCTTATCATATTTGAAATTAGGCCTGATAAAGACACTTTTGCTGGCCAAAGCACTACTGGACCCTGCCAGGTCGATTCCTGTTGGGGCATCCCATTCTGTGACTACAGCAGCCTCTGTTTAAGACCATATAAGCATTTGCTCTTATCATATTTGAAATTAGCCTGATAAAGACACTTTTGCTGGCCAAAGCACTACTGGACCCTGCCAGGTCCATTCCTGCCCAGGGCATCCCATTCTGTGACTAAAGCAGCCTCTGTTTAAGACCATATAAGCATTTGCTCTTATCATATTTGAAATTAGGCCTGATAAAGACACTTTTGCTGGCCAAAGCACTACTGGACCCTGCCAGGTCCATTCCTGCCCAGGGCATCCCATTCTGTGACTACAGCAGCCTCTGTTTAAGACCATATAAGCATTTGCTCTTATCATATTTGAAATTAGCCTGATAAAGACACTTTTGCTGGCCAAAGCACTACTGGACCCTGCCAGGTCCATTCCTGCCCAGGGCATCCCATTCTGTGACTAAAGCAGCCTCTGTTTAAGACCATATAAGCATTTGCTCTTATCATATTTGAAATTAGGCCTCATAAAGACACTTTTGCTGGCCAAAGCACTACTGGACCCTGCCAGGTCCATTCCTGCCCAGGGCATCCCATTCTGTGACTACAGCAGCCTCTGTTTAAGACCATATAAGCATTTGCTCTTATCATATTTGAAATTAGGCCTGATAAAGACACTTTTGCTGGCCAAAGCACTACTGGACCCTGCCAGGTCCATTCCTGCCCAGGGCATCCCATTCTGTGACTAAAGCAGCCTCTGTTTAAGACCATATAAGCATTTGCTCTTATCATATTTGAAATTAGGCCTGATAAAGACACTTTTGCTGGCCAAAGCACTACTGGACCCTGCCAGGTCCATTCCTGCCCAGGGCATCCCATTCTGTGACTACAGCAGCCTCTGTTTAAGACCATATAAGCATTTGCTCTTATCATATTTGAAATTAGGCCTGATAAAGACACTTTTGCTGGCCAAAGCACTACTGGACCCTGCCAGGTCCATTCCTGCCCAGGGCATCCCATTCTGTGACTAAAGCAGCCTCTGTTTAAGACCATATAAGCATTTGCTCTTATCATATTTGAAATTAGGCCTGATAAAGACACTTTTGCTGGCCAAAGCACTACTGGACCCTGCCAGGTCCATTCCTGCCCAGGGCATCCCATTCTGTGACTACAGCAGCCTCTGTTTAAGACCATATAAGCATTTGCTCTTATCATATTTGAAATTAGCCTGATAAAGACACTTTTGCTGGCCAAAGCACTACTGGACCCTGCCAGGTCCATTCCTGCCCAGGGCATCCCATTCTGTGACTAAAGCAGCCTCTGTTTAAGACCATATAAGCATTTGCTCTTATCATATTTGAAATTAGGCCTGATAAAGACACTTTTGCTGGCCAAAGCACTACTGGACCCTGCCAGGTCCATTCCTGCCCAGGGCATCCCATTCTGTGACTACAGCAGCCTCTGTTTAAGACCATATAAGCATTTGCTCTTATCATATTTGAAATTAGGCCTGATAAAGACACTTTTGCTGGCCAAAGCACTACTGGACCCTGCCAGGTCCATTCCTGCCCAGGGCATCCCATTCTGTGACTACAGCAGCCTCTGTTTAAGACCATATAAGCATTTGCTCTTATCATATTTGAAATTAGCCTGATAAAGACACTTTTGCTGGCCAAAGCACTACTGGACCCTGCCAGGTCCATTCCTGCCCAGGGCATCCCATTCTGTGACTAAAGCAGCCTCTGTTTAAGACCATATAAGCATTTGCTCTTATCATATTTGAAATTAGGCCTGATAAAGACACTTTTGCTGGCCAAAGCACTACTGGACCCTGCCAGGTCCATTCCTGCCCAGGGCATCCCATTCTGTGACTACAGCAGCCTCTGTTTAAGACCATATAAGCATTTGCTCTTATCATATTTGAAATTAGGCCTGATAAAGACACTTTTGCTGGCCAAAGCACTACTGGACCCTGCCAGGTCCATTCCTGCCCGGGGCATCCCATTCTGTGACTACAGCAGCCTCTGTTTAAGACCATATAAGCATTTGCTCTTATCATATTTGAAATTAGGCCTGATAAAGACACTTTTGCTGGCCAAAGCACTACTGGACCCTGCCAGGTCCATTCCTGCCCGGGGCATCCCATTCTGTGACTACAGCAGCCTCTGTTTAAGACCATATAAGCATTTGCTCTTATCATATTTGAAATTAGGCCTGATAAAGACACTTTTGCTGGCCAAAGCACTACTGGACCCTGCCAGGTCCATTCCTGCCCAGGGCATCCCATTCTGTGACTAAAGCAGCCTCTGTTTAAGACCATATAAGCATTTGCTCTTATCATATTTGAAATTAGGCCTGATAAAGACACTTTTGCTGGCCAAAGCACTACTGGACCCTGCCAGGTCCATTCCTGCCCAGGGCATCCCATTCTGTGACTACAGCAGCCTCTGTTTAAGACCATATAAGCATTTGCTCTTATCATATTTGAAATTAGCCTGATAAAGACACTTTTGCTGGCCAAAGCACTACTGGACCCTGCCAGGTCCATTCCTGCCCAGGGCATCCCATTCTGTGACTAAAGCAGCCTCTGTTTAAGACCATATAAGCATTTGCTCTTATCATATTTGAAATTAGGCCTGATAAAGACACTTTTGCTGGCCAAAGCACTACTGGACCCTGCCAGGTCCATTCCTGCCCAGGGCATCCCATTCTGTGACTACAGCAGCCTCTGTTTAAGACCATATAAGCATTTGCTCTTATCATATTTGAAATTAGGCCTGATAAAGACACTTTTGCTGGCCAAAGCACTACTGGACCCTGCCAGGTCCATTCCTGCCCAGGGCATCCCATTCTGTGACTACAGCAGCCTCTGTTTAAGACCATATAAGCATTTGCTCTTATCATATTTGAAATTAGCCTGATAAAGACACTTTTGCTGGCCAAAGCACTACTGGACCCTGCCAGGTCCATTCCTGCCCAGGGCATCCCATTCTGTGACTAAAGCAGCCTCTGTTTAAGACCATATAAGCATTTGCTCTTATCATATTTGAAATTAGGCCTGATAAAGACACTTTTGCTGGCCAAAGCACTACTGGACCCTGCCAGGTCCATTCCTGCCCAGGGCATCCCATTCTGTGACTACAGCAGCCTCTGTTTAAGACCATATAAGCATTTGCTCTTATCATATTTGAAATTAGGCCTGATAAAGACACTTTTGCTGGCCAAAGCACTACTGGACCCTGCCAGGTCCATTCCTGCCCGGGGCATCCCATTCTGTGACTACAGCAGCCTCTGTTTAAGACCATATAAGCATTTGCTCTTATCATATTTGAAATTAGGCCTGATAAAGACACTTTTGCTGGCCAAAGCACTACTGGACCCTGCCAGGTCCATTCCTGCCCGGGGCATCCCATTCTGTGACTACAGCAGCCTCTGTTTAAGACCATATAAGCATTTGCTCTTATCATATTTGAAATTAGGCCTGATAAAGACACTTTTGCTGGCCAAAGCACTACTGGACCCTGCCAGGTCCATTCCTGCCCAGGGCATCCCATTCTGTGACTAAAGCAGCCTCTGTTTAAGACCATATAAGCATTTGCTCTTATCATATTTGAAATTAGGCCTGATAAAGACACTTTTGCTGGCCAAAGCACTACTGGACCCTGCCAGGTCGATTCCTGTTGGGGCATCCCATTCTGTGACTACAGCAGCCTCTGTTTAAGACCATATAAGCATTTGCTCTTATCATATTTGAAATTAGGCCTGATAAAGACACTTTTGCTGGGCATAGCACAACTTGTCCCTGCCAGGTGTACTTACTGCTGGTTTTTAGGGCATCCCATTCTGTGACTACACCAGCCTCTATTTAAGAACCTAACCATTTGCACCTATTCTAATTGAAATTAGGCATGATAAAGACACTTTTGCTGTGCATAGTCTTACTGCTGCCTGCCAGGTGCTCTCTGGTTTTTGGGACATCCCATTCTGTAACATACCATTAGCCTCTGCATTTACTGTAAGCTGCACAGTTATTTAAAGAAATTTGGCCTGTATGAGCCTGCTAACACACTGCTGCTGTGTGCATATATACTGATCTCAAGTCAGCTTTGGGGCATCCCATTCTGTAACATACCATTAGCCTCTGCATTTACTGTAAGCTGCACAGTTATTTAAAGAAATTTGGCCTGTATGAGCCTGCTAACACACTGCTGCTGTGTGCATATATACTGATCTCAAGTCAGCTTTGGGGCATCCCATTCTGTAACATACCATTAGCCTCTGCATTTACTGTAAGCTGCACATTTATTTAAAGAAATTTGGCCTGTATGAGCCTGCTAACACACTGCTGCTGTGTGCATATATACTGATCTCAAGTCTGCTTGGGGCATCCCATTCTGTAACATAACATAACCTACCTACCATACTAAGCAGCTCTCTTATTTAAACTAAGCAGGCCTCTTGGAGGCTGAGTGTCCACTTTTGGGTGTGCATTTATATTCGGTTTCATATACAGTGGGGTATCCCAATTTGTAAGATAACCTACCCCAACCATGTAAACTAAATAGGCCTGTTGCAGCCTGAGTTTCTCTGCTTGCGTATGGCCTGCATTACAATCTGTCTCTTTCAATGACACTGCTGCCTGGGGTATCCCAATTTGTAAGATAACCTACCCCAAGCATGTAAACTAAAGGTTACGTCCTTCCAGAAGGAAAACTTATCCTGAACACTATTTTTGTTAGGGGCATTGACCTTTGGATTGATCGGCATGAAATTAATTTTTTTTTTTCAAAGTATGGCGCTGTGAAGAAGGTCAAAATGATGTCTCATACTTGGATTATTGTTACTTTTTGTTCAGCTTGAAATATAACAGGCCACACGGGCATCCCAAGGCACATGCTATTTTAAACCTATCTGTTATACAACATAAGCGTTGATCAGGCTACTTCAGTTTGCACTTGTTTTTGACTGATTTTAATAAACCAGGCCGCAGGGCACCCCAAAGCTGCACCTTGCACCCTATCTGGTATACAACATAAGCGTTGATCAGCATCAGCTTCATTAAGCTACTTCAGTTTGCACTTCCTTTTTGACTGCTTTCATTTAACCAGGCCGCAGGGCACCCCAAAGCTGCACCTTGCACCCTACCTGTTTATACTAAATAAGCATCTACAGCCTCAGCTTTATTAAGTTATTGCATTTTGAATTTGTTTTGGTCTGCTTTAAATACACCAGGCCGCAGGGCATCCCAAACCTGCATGTTGCACCCCATCTGTTATACTAAATAAGCGTTGATCAGCATCAGCTTTATTAAGCTATTGCATTTTGCATTGGTTTTTGTACTGCTGCCAAAACACTAGCCCATATGGGCATCCCAAACCAGCACATGTCACCCTATCTGTTATACTAAATAAGCTTCTACAGGCCCTTTTTTTATTTATTTATTTTTATTTATATAGAGCTGCAATAGCTTATATTGTGAGGTTAATTTGCCATTTTGCAGCATAATATAGAGCAGCCCCTGTGTAAATCTGAGGGGCAATAGCTTATATAGTGAGGTAAATTTGCCATTTTGCTTCGTTATATAGAGCAGCCCAGTTGCCATCTAAATCAACTACTGTCCGGCCAGTACAGCTTTTCCAGGGCAAACTCTGCTAGTTGCGGGCACAAGTCAAGTTTGGCTTCCCAGCAAATCCAGTGGATCTTGAAGGTGTGTTGGCATGGTCATGTCAAGGTATGACATGACCTGCTGTTTGAGGTCCAGCTCCAGGTCTTCCTGCTGCTCATGAGTAGACTCACTATGCGGGTGTAGAAAGCTACTCACTAGCGACTGAAGACTGAGGCTGCTGCTGATGGAGCTGCTGCTGCTGCTCCTTCCACCCCCCCAGCAGCCATGGCAGTGGAAGGTGATCGCAGACTTCCCCCCGAGTCAGACCTGCGGGAGTATGGGCCATGGCGCAGATAGACATCGCCCAACTGACTACGTGGGATGTCTCTGTAGTAGGTCAGTTTGTCCTCCCTCTCAGTGGGCGTAAAAAATGCCCCCATTTTGTGCCGGAAGCGAGGGTCCAATAAGTTGGAGAGCCAGAAGTCTTCCCGCTGACAAATGGAGACAATTCTGCGCTCACTAGTACGCATGCATGTGAGCATGCATCGTGCCATTTGTGCAAGTGACTCGGAGGGACTACCTGTCTCCATCTCCACTGTAAACTGCCATGGTGTGTCTGGGTCCTCTGTCTCGCCTTACTCACAACCCTCTAGCTCCTGTGGCTGCTCCTGCTCCTCCTCTCCTGTCAGATGACTAGATAAAATGGTCATTTTGTGAAACCTAAACTGTGGTTTGCTGTGCCCCACCCCCTCCTCCTCCTCCACTTCAGCCCCCACAGGCTTCATGTGGCTGTGAAATGTATGTGCCATGTCTCCAGTGCCCTGACCAGCCATGCTTTCCAACATGTGTTGTAGTACATGAAGCAGTGGAATCTCATCGTTCATCTCATAGTCCTGGCAACTGACTAATAATGTAGCTTCCTCAAAGGGCCTGAGCAAACGGTCGGTGTCACGTATGAGCTGCCAATGGTTTACATTGAATTTACACAGGGGTGTCCCCCTATCCGTTTGGATCATCCAGAAATCCGTGATGGCTTTTCTCTGTTCCTATAGTGCAGTGGTCCTCAACCCTGTCCTCAAGGCCCACCAACATGTCATGTTTTTTGGATCTCCAAATAGCCAGCTCTATTGCTCTGCAGCTGCACTAATTACTCCACCTGAGCATCTTTGTGGAGATCTGCAAAGCCTGGCCTGTTGGTGGGCCCTGAGGACAGGGTTGGGGACCACTGCTATACTGGATCCTGCATATGGAGGGTGGAATTCCAACGGGTGGAAACATCGCAAATCAGACTATGGTGGGGTACACCGTTGTGACGCTGAGGCTCAATAAGGTTGTGCTTGGTGGTGTAGGAGTGCCAGAAGTGCATGCTAACTTTCTTTCCTGTTGTTCGGATGTCTTTCAGATGGGGGCAAGACTTCAAAACTAGACTGAACACGTGTGCCATGTCAGGACGCATGACTCTGGCTTCCTTGTCGCAGCGCAAACAAGATGTTCTTCCAAGTGTCAGTCACCATGGGTCCAAATTTGCAGTTTTCGTGGATTAAGCAATGCTTTCATGGATTGAGTTCTCATTTTTAGTAGTTCCTCCCATGTGTGACTCTGATGGTCAAGGAAAACCATGTGAAGAACAGCGTGAAACCACAATCACCAAGGGGGCCTAAAAGGATATATATTGTCCACCATGAGTCTATAGTTACAGCTCCAGGCGTAGACAACACTGTGCACTTTGGTACACACTGACAGGCTAAAGGACTGGCCCACCTTCTGTTCAACAACCATGCCATGTGACTCTCCACCTCGGCTCGGCACAAGCCATCAGTTCTCTGAAAGGTCCACCACTGGGTAATGCAGCAGGCTGGACTTATGGTGACGCTGTCTGAGAGGAGAAATCCCTCAGACATCAAGATTAAAAATTCCAAGAATTTTTGAGGGCTAATTATTCAGAGGCAAATGATAGCTAGTTGTTTCTGATTTAATTGCAAGGTGGAAACACACCCTCAAACAAAACTTCACTTTCGCAATACTATTGCATTTGTCTATTCATAATTTTATGTATATACACTAACTAACCTACTTTTTCTCCACAGGATGCTGCATGGAACACTGCCACATCGCTGAGTAGCTGATTTTTCCTACCAACAGTCCGCAATAATTCGCTGCTGCTGCCGCCGCCACCGCCGCAGACTCCAGGGACCCTCTTCCACTACCTCGGCTTGCAACACCTCCTCCCACGACACTCTCCTCATCACTAATTGCCGGATAGTGGAAGAAGAGGCGAGTGTCTCCTCCACTTCTTGGCTGGGCAGTAGCTGCTGAATTTTATGATTATCAGATCTTGGATATCAGATCAATAGATAGTGGAGCTGAACCCAAAGCATAACAGACAGACAGTTGACTGGGGGTGTCAGATGCCACTTGTGATGCAGTGGACTGCTTTTGCAGCACTTCGAGACAAAGTTGCTTCATTGGCTGACACAATGACTGGTAAAGCTGTGGAACATATGGTTGAAAAGCAAGAATAACCATTTGTTTTTATATGAAAAAGACCCTGGTTTATACAGACTTTTTTTTTCCAGAGACTGCCCTGCGTGGAAATGAATGGCGCATGGATCAGCCAAGCTTTCCTCCCAACAATGCCTGATGTATTCCAGTAGATTGATGACGGGGCCAGACCAAGAAAGATGGATCGTGCAAAACAGATTTAAGGCGCTGCTCTCCAGTTACAGACATTCCTCCGCATCGGACCACAAGTAAGTATTGATAAAAAATCCTTTACGTTACTCTTACTTTTTATTAATATTCTTCGGATAAGACGGATCAGACATGATTCCAGATTAAAAATTCCAAGAATTTTTGAGGGCTAATTAGTCAGAGGCAATGATACCTTCTTGTTTCTGATTTAATTAAAAGGTGGAAACACACCCTCAAACAAAACTTCACTTTGGCAAACTTTTGCATTTGTTTATTCATAATTTTATGTAGATATTACTAACTAAGCTACTTTTTCTCCACATGACTCTCCACAGGGTGTGATTCATCCAATTTTTGGGCTCCTGAGGCCAACCCCAGGGTCTGTTTAAAGTAATGTTTGGGCTCCTGCTGCTGCTGCCAACTCCAGGGTGTGATTCATCCAATTTTTGGGCTCCTGAGGCCAACCCCAGGGTCTCTTTAAAGTAATGTTTGGGCTCCTGCTGCTGCTGCTGCCAACTCCAGGGTGTGATTCATCCAATTTTTGGGCTACTGAAGCCAACTCCAGTGTCTCTTTAAAGTAATATTTGGGCTCCTGCTGCTGCTGCTGCCAACTCCAGGGTGTGATTCATCCAATTTTTGGGCTCCTGAGGCCAACCCCAGGGTCTGTTTAAAGTAATGTTTGGGCTCCTGCTGCTGCTGCCAACTCCAGGGTGTGATTCATCCAATTTTTGGGCTCCTGAGGCCAACTCCAGTGTATATTTGGGCTCCTGCTGCTGCTACTGTCAACTCCTGCCAACTCCAGGGTGTGATTCATCCAATTTTTGGGCTCCTGAGGCCAACTCCAGTGTATATTTGGGCTCCTGCTGCTGCTGCTGCCAACTTCTGCCAACTCCAGGGTGTGATTCATCCAATTTTTGGGCTCCTGAGGCCAACTCCAGTGTATATTTGGGCTCCTGCTGCTGCTACTGTCAACTCCTGCCAACTCCAGGGTGTGATTCATCCAATTTTTGGGCTCCTGAGGCCAACTCCAGTGTATATTTGGGCTCCTGCTGCTGCTGCCAACTTCTGCCAACTCCAGGGTGTGATTCATCCAATTTTTGGGCTCCTGAGGCCAACTCCAGTGTATATTTGGGCTCCTGCTGCTGCTACTGTCAACTCCTGCCAACTCCAGGGTGTGATTCATCCAATTTTTGGGCTCCTGAGGCCAACTCCAGTGTATATTTGGGCTCCTGCTGCTGCTACTGTCAACTCCTGCCAACTCCAGGGTGTGATTCATCCAATTTTTGGGCTCCTGAGGCCAACTCCAGTGTATATTTGGGCTCCTGCTGCTGCTGCTGCCAACTTCTGCCAACTCCAGGGTGTGATTCATCCAATTTTTGGGCTCCTGAAGCCAACTCCAGTGTATATTTGGGCTCCTGCTGCTGCTGCTGCTGCCAACTTCTGCCAACTCCAGGGTGTGATTCATCCAATTTTTGGGCTCCTGAGGCCAACTCCAGTGTATATTTGGGCTCCTTCTGCCCCTCATAGTGATGCCACTTCAACTCTCTGCAATTGTGCCGCTCTGCGATTCTATTAGCGATGCCTCTGATCTGCATGTGATATTTCTTCAAAGTATTATTTAACTAACCCAGCACGCATCCTGTGCGTGTTACAGCAAGGCTGAATGGTTTACAACCCTATTGAGGCTGTAGGAGGCTCAGAAATAGCCGTTTTTAATAGCGATTCGTCGCGAATTTATTCGGGTCGAAACGATTTTTGTCGGAAAATTCGGCGAATCAGTCGAATCGAATTTTTCAAAAGTTCGCTCATCTCTAATCAGGATCCATATTGGAGTTGCGTGAAATATGAAGAAGACATCACTTATTTGGGATCCTGTTTAATTGCACAAATGGAGACATATTGGGTGTTGCCAATTAAAAGTTGTTTTATTATTTATTTCCCCACTGGTCCATCCTCCCTTATGCACATGTTATCTGTCATTGCATGCTTGCGCTTCATGCTGCCCTCTTGGGGTTATTTTGACAGAACCTTGCTTTTATAGATTCCTGCCTGTTAGAGATTCATGACGTCAGGGCCACCATCAGCGGAGGACTGGCGGGCCCGGGCATGAGTGCTCCTAGGGGGGCCCAGCTCTGCCCCTAAAAACTATGCTCGCGGCATGGGCCCCTGCTCTGATGACCAAAAAAAAGCTATCAGAATTAAATGGTGCCTCTGCCCGCCAATCCCCATCCCCCACTAGGAGGAGGCCTTGGCAGCAGCTCCTCATGCCGCTGCCTCCTCCTCGAATCTGAAGTGAGAGATCGGCGGGGCCGGCGCAGAGATGTGAACGGCCAGGCCCTTTCACCTCTGCCTTTAGATATGAGGAGGACGCATGGGGAGCAGCTGTGCAGACTCCTGGCTCAGTAGGAAAAGGTAAGGTCTTTTTTTTATTTTACGCCTCATTCACTGGGGGTGGAAGGGAGGGAGCCAGGGGTATAACTTGAGGTGGTATAGGGTGTGTGACCGCACCAGGGCCCAGGAGGTCAGGGAGGCCCCATCATTATTGCTCCTCCACTTTATTTATCATATTTGTGATCACTTTGCATCAGTTAGAGAAAGAAATGAACATTTGTCTCTACTGTTAAATATTTAGTTGTCCATCTGCATCCAATTGAGTTTAAAGACAGAAAAAAAGTTTACTGTATGAGCTTTGGAAGGGTTCCATTTAATGTTCGCACCAGGGCCCCACCTGAGGCAGGCACACACAAAAGTAGGAGGTAGTCTGTTAACATCTACATAGATAAGTTAAATAAGATTAATTATGGTGTGTTGATGTTTTCCTAACCATAGTTATTGTTTTTATCTTGGCAGAGATCTAGTATAATAAAGCTGAGCCTTGCTTAAAGTCTGGTCTCTGTGTGATTACGTGAAGAATTTAATGAAGCCATCATAGAGTTATACACTGTATAGAATAATTCATGCTCCTGTTTGGGCTTCAAACGAATTAACCAACATGTTGGGTTTATGTTTCATTTAGAGCAATAATTCTCATGTTCTCAAGGCTTTTATTCCTGAGAGGTGGAGCCTCTGAGGATCCCCCCCACACAACTAACTATGTAAATGAAGGGGAGGGTTATGGAGGGGGGTTTTCCCACAGGAGGAAAGAAGAAAGAGGATGCAGAATGGTAAGTAGTGAAATTTAAAGTATTACATTTATTTGTTATTTTTTTTAACTACTACTTGGATTGAACAGGTAAGGGGTCCAGGGGACCCCTATACCAGTTCACAGGGTTAGGGACCATCATTTAAACTGTCTGCGCTGGTGGGTGCCATGGCGGTACCCTGTCCAATTACCTGCATTCCCTATTTGGGGAACTGGAGGGTGCAGAAGAGCTTAGTGCCCATCGTTTTGGGCCCGGGGTTCTTCCAGGGGTTCCCACGGCATCACTGGAAGAGCACTGAACCCATACCAAAGGGCATAGGGGATGGTATACCGGCATGGACAAGCAATCTCTGAGCCCTGGGTTTCCAGCCCCTATGCCTAGTGCCCGGGCTAGCTGGCTCTGGAGAGGGGGGGTAACACAGTAACATAGTATGTAAGGCTGAATAAAGACTTTAGTCCATCCAGTTCAGCCTGTTTAACTCCTTCCAGTGGTCTAGTAGCCATAGCTGGAAATGTTATTACATGCCAGGAAGGCATCAAGGCCACTTTTGAACGTTTTTACTGTATCCATCATTACTACCTCCTCTGGCAGCGAGTTCCATAGTCTCACTGCTCTTACAGAGAAGAATCACCTCCTATGTCGGTGGAGAAAGCACCTTTCCTCTAACCTTAGTGGATGCCCTCGGGTTAAAGTTACACTCCGGGTATAAATAGATTGCGGGACAGATCTTTGTATTGACCCCGAATATATTTATACATAGTTATTAGATCGCCCCTCAATCGTTTTTTTTCTAGACTAAAATAAACCTAACTTGGACAATCTTTCAGGGTACTCTAGCCCCCGCACTCCTTTTATTAACTTTGTTGCCCTTCTTTGAACGCGCTCCAGTTCTATTATGTCCTTCTTAAGCACAGGTGCCCAGAACTGTACATAGTATTCCATATGGGGTCTGACCAGTGACTTGTACAGGGGTAAAATGATGCTCTGGTCATGAGCACCTATGCCCCTCCTGATGCACCCCATGATCCTATTTGCTTTGGCAGCAGCTGCCTGGCATTGATTACTACAGTTGAGCTTATTGTCAACTAAAACCCCTAGGTCCTTTTCCATTGTTGTTTTACCAAGTGTTTCTTTATTTAGTTTGTAATCATGACACAGATTTCTCCTTCCCATGTGCATAACCTTACATTTATCTGTGTTAAATTAATTTGCCATTTAACTGCCCATGCTTCCAATTTATCTAAATCTGTTTGTAGCTGCCTGCTGTCCTCTTTTATTTTAATTACTTTACACAGCTTAGTATCATCTGCAAAGATTGAGACTTTACTGTTTAATCCATACCCAATGTCATTTATATATATATATTGAAGAGAATTGGTCCCAGAACTGACCCTTGTGGTACTCCACTAGTAACAGTGACCCAATCTGAGTGTGTACCATTGATAACCACCCTCTGCTTCCGATCATTAAGCCAATTTCCCACCCATCTGCACACGCTTTCCCCCAGTCCAAGCATTCTCATCTTTTGTACCAGCCTTTTATGTGGAACAGTATCAAATGCTTTAGAAAAGTCAAGATATATGATATCCAATGACTCCCCCTGATCCAATCTTGAACTTACCTCCTCATAAAAGCTGATTAGGTTTGTCTGACAGGAGCGATTCCTCATGAATCCATGCTGATATGGAGTAATAAGGTCATTTTCCCCAAGGTGCTCCAGGATAGTATCCCTTAAGAAACCTTCAAACAGCTTGCCCACCACAGATGTTAAGCTTACCGGTCTGTATTTCCCCGGTTCCCCCCTAGATCCCTTTTTGAATAATATTAGAAATAACGGCTTGTCTATTACTGTACATAACTCCCTTAAAACACGAGGATGTATGTCATCTGGTCCTGGTGATTTATAAATTTTTATCTGCTTGAGACGGTGCTGGACTTCTTCCTTGGTTAGACCAGTGACATTTAATGGAGGGTTTCGGTTATTCCCCTGCATTTCCCTCTGCATGTCAAATTATTTTGTGAATATAGAAGCAAAGAAGTTGTTAAGCAAATTTGCTTTCTCCTCATTTCCCCTTTATAGGGGTCCCCTCCTTGCTTTTCAGGGGGCCCCCACCCTCAGGTTTGTACCTTTTACGGTTTATGTAGCTAAAGAATAATTTGGGGTTAGTTTTACTCTCTTTCGGGACCAGTCTTTCTGTCTCCCGCTTAGCTGCCCTTATCTGTTGTTTACATTGTTTATTTTCTTCTTTGTAGTTTTTTAACGCTTCCGCTGTCCCTTCCTGCTTTAAACCTTTAAATGCCTTTTTTTGTTGTTTATTGCCCCCTTAACCTTTTTATTTAGCCACATCGGTTTACACGTGTGTCTAATAGTTTTATTCCGGTAAGGTATATATCTACACATTTTTATTATTTTTTTTTACATTTGTAATAAGTGAAATAAGTTTCAACTCACATACAGTGATTCAACAAACTGTCACGCGAGTTGTAAAATCTCTCATGGAAGTGAGAATACTCATACTGCTTTTTAACATACTTCATGTGGATGTGTCTCAGAATCATATGAGAAAGGGAGAATTCTTGAATGCGAGATTGATCTGGCACAGATTCATCCCTAATGTGCATGTTATTAGTCTGGAGTGACAGTCATTGTCCAGGCATCAAAACAAAAAACACTATACTTACCTTGTATCCCCAGTAGATGACTGGTCCTAGTCTGGCGCTCTGAAACTTATCTGATCACCAGATCCAGGTCTCGTGGCTCCTGCCTCCCACCCCCCCTCCCCGCAGGTCTCATTTGGAGCTGCATTTTGAATAAAATACCTGGATAACAGGCTAAACAGGCTCCAATCAGTGCAATAATCAATGCAATGAATGATAATGTGTACCTAGTGAAGGAACATACTCTAGCATAAAGTGCCAAATCGCTAAATCCGATCTAATAGTAAACACTAAAACCTTTGGAAACCATCTGATTAACAATATAATTGTACAAAACACAGCACCAACCTGAAGTGGAATCTCCTGAAATACCAGGCTGTGCTGCCATAAAATGGAGTCAGGGGGTAAAGGAGCAGCTAGCAGCAGAGAGGTCCCTCAGTCCTGGTGGACTTGAGTTCTGTGGCCTAAGCCTACCATAGGCTACTACTAATAAAAAGGGAAAAAGTCAGTGTGTTTTACACAGTCACAATGTTTCCGCATACATCTATTTAGAGTAGTGGAGAGCTCAGTATTAGAAATGTAGACAAGTCCACTTGCACTCAATCTTGGACCTTGTGTTTGCTCCAGTGAAGTGAACCCACATGCCTCTGAATTAGACCCTGATGATTTTTATCACATGGATTATGACTATGGATGATTGAAATTCGATTTGACTGATTCGCCAAATTTTCCGACAAAAATCGGTTCGACCCGAATTTATTCGCGACGAATCGCTATTAAAAACTGCTATTTCTCCTAGAGCCTCAGTAGGGTTGTAAACCATTCTGCCTTGCTGTAACACGCATAGGATGCGTGCTGGGTTAGTGAAATAATACTGTAAATAATTATCACATGCAGATCATAGGCATCGCTAACAGAATCGCAAAGCGGCACAATTGCAGAGAGTTGAGGTGGCATCACTATGAGGGGCCCCTATAGTGCCTGAAAAACACACCCTGGAGCTGGCAGCAGCAGGAGCCCAAAAATTAGCTGAATCACACCCTGGAGTTGCAAGCAGCAGCAGCTGCCCAAACATTAGGCTCGATTCAGAGAGACAAAAAAAAACTTCAGTTTTAGTGCCGATGTCGTATTATTTTCAAATGTTCCCGCTCTCGTATGAATGTGCGAGCGATTCTGTGCATGTCTTGTAAACCTTCTGTAAAGTTTTCGTCCGTTCGTATGCCAGAGTACGAGTTAGAGGATGTCGTTTTCCATCGAGACTTTTCTGATTCATTTTCTCAGGTAACAACGTAGCCTTTCATTTTTGCACTTTTCCCATCGTATCCTCCAACGAATCCTTTACGTTTCCTGATAGATTCTGTTTCACTTTTTCAAAAAATAATCGTCCAGACGGAATCCTTACGATCTTGCGCCTGCGCACTACAAACGTAACTCATTAAAGTGCTCGCCTACATATTTGACTCCCTCACTTCTACTACAATGTTTAGCTAAACCACTTAGCGCTATCCTGCAGCTTCCCTTTTGGTCCCTTAAAGCTCACCCAAATCGCTTCTCGGTCATGTGAATATTCATCTTTAAATATTTCTGGGCCCATTAGTTTTGTGTTAATGTATTTTGTAAATTAAATGACACAGTAACATTTTTTTTTTGGATTCCATCATAAAATATAAAATTTATAAAATATAAAATTTTTAAAAATTTAGAAAATTTCAAATTTATAAAAAACAAAATACATAGCAATGGCAGCCCACAGAACATTATTCTTCATCTGTGATCCCCAACGAGTTGCGCAGCTCCTGCATCTCGCCCACCAACTGAAGGACCCTGACACTCAGTTCTGCCACTCTGGCACGTGTGGTCCCTGTTAAAAAACTTAAACTAAAATATTGGTATAACCTTGTTGGGGTCATACTGCAGTGCCCCCCCCCCCCCGTATGGTCCAAACACCTAAATCTGGACTTCAAAAGCCAGAGGGCCCTCGCCACCATGGGCTGGGTTTTGCATAGTGCCCGATTAGAGAACCCCTGGCCCGCATTCTGCAGGCAAAGAACGGCCATCAGGAGCAAGGCCAGGAGTGGATATCCAGAATCCCCTGAAAGAATTTAAAAATAATAATATAAAATACACATTCTAAGCTACAATATTGTTTAACATGTCATCAAGGGCTAAAAACAGCAATAGGTTAAGTCATGAGTCATCAACTATATTCATTGCCATACAGTGAAAATGGATTGATGGAATGTGAGCAAACTTACCCAGGAGCCATCCACCAGATAATTCTCCTGACTCAAACTGATGAAATAAGCCGGAGCTCTGCAATATATAAGCATCATGGGATGACTCTGGATGCCCTGCAAGAACACTGAGGAATCGCATAGCTGGACCAAAGACTGCTTGTATGTTGTGTGAGTGGCACATCTTGCGGTTCCTGCAACCAAATATAAAATAATTACACAAAGCAAAGGTAACAAACTAAAACAATAACTCCTACAACAAATTAAGATTCAAGGACAAAGACAGAAACCCTATCCCAACAACGGAAGTTATCTGAACGAACAAAAAATTTCTGATTTTGTTTGGAAAATGATCCGAACGAAGGGAAATGTTCCGATTTGCTTCCGTTCATCGAAAGCGCATTCCCGAACGTTCGTACGAATGAAAAATGAACGAAAAAAAGCAAAAAAATGACAAACACCCACCAAAACTTTCACAGACAGCTATGGAAGTCCGGACGAATGTGTCTCTGAATCGAGGCTATTGGTTGAAAGAGACGCTGGAGTTGGCAGCAGGAGCCCAACAATTGGATGAATCACACCCTGGAGTTGCAAGCAGCAGCAGGAGCCCAAACATTGCTTTAAAGAGACACTGGAGCTGGCAGCAGGAAGCCAAAAATTGGATGAATCACACCCTGGAGTTGCAAGCAGCAGCAGCAGCCAAAACATAGCTTGAAAGAGACACTGGAGTTGGCAGCAGCAGCCCAAAAATTGGCTAAATAACACCCTGGAGTTGCAAGCAGCAGCAGCAGGAGCCCATTCATAGCTTGAAAGAGACACTGGAGTTGGCAGCAGGAGCCCAAAAATTGGATGAATCACACCCGGAGTTGCAAGCAGCAGCAGGAGCCCAAACATTACTTTACAGAGACACTAGAGTTGGCTTCAGGAGCCCAAAAATTGGATGAATCACACCCTGGAGTTGCAAGCAGCAGCAGCAGTAGCCCAAACATAGCTTGAAAGAGACACTAGAGTTTGCAGCAGGAGCCCAAAAATTGGATGAATCACACCCTGGAGTTGCAAGTAGCTGCAGGAGCCCAAACATTACTTTAAAGAGAAACTGGAGTTGCCAGCAAGAGCCCAAAAATTGGATGAATGACACCCCGGAGTTGCAAGCAGCAGCAGCAGCAGCAGCAGCCCAAACATAGCTTGAAAGAGACACTGGAGTTGGCAGCAGGAGCCCAAAAATTGGCTGAATCACACCCTGGAGTTGCAAGCAGCAGCAGGAGCCCAAACATAGCTTGAAAGAGACACTGGAGTTGGCAGCAGGAGCCCAAAAATTGGATGCCTCAAACCCTGGATGGGGTGAGGGGCCCCTATAGTGCCTGAAAAACACACCCTGGAGCTGGCAGCAGCAAGAGCCCAAAAATTAGCTGAATCACACCCTGGAGTTGCAAGCAGCAGCAGCCCAAACATTGCTTGATAGAGACACTGGATTTGGCAGCAGGAGCCCAAAAATTGGATAAATCACACCCTGGATTTGCAAGCAGCAGCAGGAGCCCAAACATTACTTTAAAGAGACACTGGAGTTGACAGCAGGAGCCCAAAAATTGAATGAATGACACCCTGGAGTTGCAAGCAGCAGCAGCAGCCCAAACATAGCTTGGAAGATACACTGGAGTTGGCAGCAGAAGCCCAAAAATTGGCTGAATGACACACTGGAGTTGCAAGCAGCAGCAGGAGCCCAAACATTACTTTAAAGAGAAACTGGAGTTGCCAGCAGGAGCCCAAAAATTGTATGAATCACACCCTGGAGTTGCAAGCAGCAGGAGCCCAAACATTACTTTAAAGAGACACTGGAGATGGCTGCAGGAGGCCAAAAATTGGATGAATCACACCCTGGAGTTGCAAGCAGCAGCAGCAGGAGCCCAAACATAGCTTGAAAGAGACAATGGAGTTTGCAGCAGGAGCCCAAAAATTGGCTGAATCACATCCTGGAGTTGCAAGCAGCAGCAGCAGCAGCCCAAACATAGCTTGAAAGAGACACTGGAGTTGGCAGAAGGAGCCCAAAGATTGGCTGAATGACACACTGGAGTCGCAAGCAGCAGCAGCAGGAGCCCAAACATTACTTTAAAGAGACACTGGAGTTGGCAGCAAGAGGCCAAAAATCGGCTGAATCACACCCTGGAGTTGCAAGCAGCAGCAGGAGCCCAAACATTGCTTTAAAGAGACACTGGAGTTGGCAGCAGGAGCCCAAAAATTGGATGAATCAAACCCTGGAGTTGAAAGCAGCAGCAGCAGCCAAAACATAGCTTGAAAGAGACACTGGAGTTGGCAGCAGGAGCCCAAAAATTGGCTGAATCACACCCTGGAGTTGCAAGCAGCAGCAGGAGCCCAAACATTGCTTTATAGAGACACCGGAGTTGGCAACAGGAGCCCAAATATTGGATGAATCACACCCTGGAGTTGCAAGCAGCAGCAGCAGGAGCCCAAACATAGCTTGAAAGAGACACTGGAGTTGGCAGTAGGAGCCCAATAATTGGCTGAATGACACCCTGGAGTTGCAAGCAGCAGCAGCAGTAGCAGCAGCCCAAACATAGCTTGAAAGAGACACTGGAGTTGGCAGCAGGAGCCCAAAAATTGGATGAATCACACCCTGGAGTTGCAAGAAGCAGCAGGAGCCCAAACATTACTTTAAAGAGACACTGGAGTTGGCTGCAGGAGCCCAAAAATTGGATGAATCACACCCTGGAGTTGCAAGCAGCAGCAGCAGCCCAAACATAGCTTGAAAGAGACACTGGAGTTGGCAGCAGGAGCCCAAAAATTGGATGAATCACACCCTAGAGTTGCAAGTAGCAGCAGGAGCCCAAACATTACTTTAAAGAGAAACTGGAGTTGCCAGCAAGAGCCCAAAAATTGGATGAATGACACCCCGGAGTTGCAAGCAGCAGCAGCAGCAGCCCAAACATAGCTTGAAAGAGACACTGGAGTTGGCAGTAGGAGCCCAATAATTGGCTGAATGACACCCTGGAGTTGCAATCAGCAGCAGCAGTAGCAGCAGCCCAAACATAGCTTGAAAGAGACACTGGAGTTGGCAGCAGGAGCCCAAAAATTGGATGAATCACACCCTGGAGTTGCAAGAAGCAGCAGGAGCCCAAACATTACTTTAAAGAGACACTGGAGTTGGCTGCAGGAGCCCAAAAATTGGATGAATCACACCCTGGAGTTGCAAGCAGCAGCAGCAGCCCAAACATAGCTTGAAAGAGACACTGGAGTTGGCAGCAGGAGGCCAAAAATTGGATGAATCACACCCTGAAGTTGGCAGCAGCAGGAGCACAAACATTAACTGGAAGGCACACCCTGGAGTTGGCAGCAGCAGAAGCAGGAGCCCAAACATTGCTTGAAAGACACCCTGGAGTTGGCAGCAGCAGCAGCAGCAGGAGGCCAAAAATTGGCTGAAAGGCAAACCCTGAAGTTGGCCTCAGCAGGAGGCCAAAAATTGGCTGAAAGGCACACCCTGAAGTTGGCATCAGCAGGAGCCCAAAAATTGGCCTAAAGACATAAATATGTTTTGCGCTATTTGGAAAGTGTAAAACGTGGCACCATGCTGAATCTAGTCGCATGCATCAGCCATTGGTGGGTGGAAATCCTGGCTGATCCATCCCTGATTCATTTTGACAAAGGTGAGTCTCTCCACATTTTTAGTTGACAGACGAGTTCTCCTTGCCGTAACTAAACACCCGCTCAGATGGCACGCTACTGGCCGGGCAGGACAGCTTTTCCAGGGCAAACTCTGCTAGTTGCGGCCACAAGCCAAGTTTGGCTGCCCAGAAGTCCAGCGGATCCTTAAGGTGTGTTGGCATGGTCATGTCTCGGTATGACATGACCTGCTGGTTGAGGTCCTGCTCCAGGTCTTCCTGCTGCTCATGAGTAGCCTCACTATGCGGGTGTAGAAAGCTACTCATTAGCGACTAAAGACTGAGGCTGCTGCTGATGGAGCTGCTGCTGCTGCTTCTGTCAACCCCCCCAGCAGGCATGGCAGTGGAAGGTGAGCGCAGAGGTCCCCCACGAGTCAGACCTGCGAGAGTATGGACCATGGCGCAGATAGGCATCGGCCAACTGACTACGTAGAATGTCTTTGTAGTAGTTCAGCGGGTTTAAAAAATGCCCCCATTTTGTGCTGGAAGCGAGGGTCCAATAAGGTGGACAGCCAGAAATCATCCCAGCGACAATTGGAAACAATTCTGGGGTCACTACGCAAGCACGTGAGCATGCTTCCTGCCATTTGCGCAAGTGACTCAGAGGGACTACTGTCTCCATCTCCACTGCATACTGCCACGGTGTGTCTCGGGTCCTCTGTCTCGCCTTCCTCGTAACCCTCTAGCTCCTCTGGCTGCTCCTCCTCTCCTGTCCGCTGACTAGATAAACCAGCCATTTCGCCAAGCCTAAACTGTGCTTCACTGGGCCACTCCTCCTCCTCTTCCTCCTCCTCCTCCAGTTCAGCTCCAACGGGGTTCATGTGGCCGTAAGATGTAGACACCATGTCTCCAGTGCCCTGACCAGCCATGGTTTCCAACATGTGCTGTAGTACATGAAGCAGTGGAATCACGTCGTTCATCCCGTAATCCTGCCGACTGACAAATAAAGTGGCTTCATCAAAGGGCCTGAGCAAATGGCAGGTGTCACGTATGAGCTTCCACTGGTTGACATTGAAGTAACACAGGGGAGTCCTGTAGGGGAGGGGAGTGACGCTGTAGCTCAAGAAGGGTGTGTTTGGTGGTGTATGAGTGGCTGAAGTGCATGCAAAGTTTCCTTGAAGTTGTTAGGATGTCTTGCAGATGGGGGGAACACTTCAGAAACCGCTTGACAACCAGATTGAAGATGTGAGCCATGCAGGGCGCATGGGTCAGGCTTCCTTGTCGCAGCACAGACAAAATGTTCTTCCCATTGTCGGTAACCATGATTTCCATTTTAAGTTTTCTTGGAGTAAGCCATGTTTGGATTTCGTGATGAATACATTTAAGCAGTTCCTCCCCTGTGTGACTCCGTTCGCCAAGACAAACCATGTGAAGCACTGCGTGACACCTCCATGCCCTGCACACATGGTAGACTGGAGGGGCACTGAGACTTGAGCCTACAGTGGAGGGTGAGGAGATGGCGGAGGATGAGGAGGCCGAGTCGCACTGTGTCACAGGCACAACGGCCAGGGAGCGTGGAGGCCGAAGCGGCGTGACCTGTCCAAGTTGCTGCTGCTGCTGCAAAGGGACCACGTTCACCCAGTGGGCCGTAAATGACATGTACTGTCCCTGACCGTAGTTACAGCTACAGATGTCGGCGCTGCCATGCACTTTGCTACACACCGACAGGCTCAAGGACTGGCTCACCTTCTGTTCAACAAAAGTGTGCAGCGCTGGTACTGCCTTCTTGGCAAAGAAATGACAGCTTGGGACTCTCCACCTCGGCTCGGCACAAGCCATCAGTTCTCTGAAAGGTGCAGAGTCCACCACCTGAAAAGGGAGTGACTGCAGCACCAGCAACTTGGACAGGAGCACATTCAGCTTCTGCGCCGTAGGATGAGTGGGCGCATATTGCTGTCTCTTGGACATGGCTTCACTGATGGATTGCTGGCGGGATGCATGACTTGGAGGAGGAGGAGCAGGAGCATCAGGAGCGACAGAGGATGGGTATGACGCACAGCTGCCTTCGGCTGAGGTGCTGCAGCCTTGGCTGGCAGAAATTGGGAGCGGCGTGCCACTTGGTGAGGAAGCAGGCTGGACCACCTCTTTGGAGCCTCGGTTCTCCCAGGCCGCTTTATGGTGACGCATCATATGTAGACGCAGGGCCGTGGTGCCAACATTTGGGCCCTGGCCATGCTTCACCTTCTGCCTACATATCTTGCATGTCGCCATGTTACCCTCCTGCGGATGCTTCAGGAAAAACTGCCACACTGCCGAGTAGCTACTTTTCCCACCAACAGGCCGCACTGATTCACTGCTACTGTCGCCAACTCCAGGAACCCCTGCTCCACTACCTCCCGATAAGGTAGCCTGCCGTGTAGCAGGTGCTCTACCCCGGCCCCGGCCCCGTTTGGCTCCAGGCTTTACAATTGTGCCCCCATGCTGACTGCCAACCATGCTGCTAACACCTTGCTCCTTCAGCTGCTGACTCCGGGGCAACCTACGCCCCTCTTCTCCTGATGATGACGATGAAGCCCCTTCTGCACCCGGCTCCCAAGTGCGATCGGCTTCTTCATCATAATCATCACCGAGTTGTGGCTGCACGTCACTGATGTTCTCGGTTTCCTCAACAGTGTCTGGCGCAGGAGCTGGAACGCTCGCAACACCCACGACACTCTCCACATCACTATTTGCCAGCCTAGCTAAAGAAGCCACCTCCATTTCTTGGCTGGGCAGTAGCTGCTGACTGTCCTCTATCCGATCGTCCTCCTCACAAAAGAGTGGAGCTGAACCCAAAGCATAGGAAACGCCGCTGGGGGAGGGAACAGCGTAGGACAGAGGCAATGGGAGGACAGGGACTGCTCTCGGGGCATGCCAACTCAGGGTTGTGTCAGAGGAACCTACCGACCCTAGACTGGGGGTCTCAGTTGTAACTTGTAATGATGTGGATGACCGTGTTAACCAATCTACCATGGCAGATGCGTTACTGATGGAGACACGCTAGCAGATACAGGCAGATCAGGTCTCTCACCGTGACTCCTACTGCCACTCGCCCCTAGTCTGCTGCGACCTCTGCCTGCTAAATCTTGGCCTCTGCCACTCTCTTTGAACATCCTGGCACTTGTCTGCCTGACATTTTTATGTATTTGAAATGCGCAATAGGTACGTTAAAAAATGTGTTTACTTTAAAAAGCAGAAGCTAAATAAAGTGAGGAACTGCTTCTCTGCACCAGATACTATGAAAATTGGCAATATGGGATACCCTGTGGCCTAGTGTTTTGGCAGCAGACCAGGATGAACAACGCTCATTTAGTATAACAGATAGGGTGACATGTGCTGGTTTGGGATGCCCATGTGGGCTGGTGTATTTAAACCAGACAAAAACCAATTCAAAATGCAATAGCTGAATTAAAATGAGGCTGAACAAAGCCTATTTAGTATAACAGATAGGGTGACATGTGCTGGTTTGGGATGCCCATGTGGGCTGGTGTATTTAAACCAGAAAAAAAACAATTCAAAATGCAATAGCTTGATTAAAATGAGGCTGAACAATGCTTATTTAGTATAACAGATAGGGTGCTACGTGCAGGTTTCCGATACCCTGCGACCTAGTGTTTTGGCATCAGACCAAAAACCAATTCAAAATGCAATAGCTTGATTAAGCTGAGGATGAACAACGCTTATTTAGTATAACAGATAGGGTGACATGTGCTGGTTTGGGATGCCCATGTGGGCTGGTGTATTTAAACCAGACAAAAACCAATTCAAAATGCAATAGCTGAATTAAAATTAGGCGGAACAACGCTTATTTAGTATAACAGATAGGGTGCTACGTGCAGGTTTGGGATACCCTGCGGCCTGGTGTTTTTTTGACAGCAGGACAAAAAACAATTCAAAATGCAATAGCTTGATTAAGCTGAGGATGAACAACGCTTATTTAGTATAACAGATAGGGTGCTACATGCAGGTTTGGGATACCCTGCAGCCTAGTGTTTTGGCAGCAGACCAAAAACCAATTCAAAATGCAATAGCTTGATTAAGCTGAGGATGAACAACGCTTATTTAGTATAACAGATAGGGTGCTACGTGCAGGTTTGGGATACCCATGTGGGCTGGTGTATTTAAACCAATTCAAAATGCAATAGCTTGATTAAAATTTGGTTGAACAACGCTTATTTAGTATAACAGATAGGGTGACATGTGCTGGTTTGGGATGCCCATGTGGGCTGGTGTATTTAAACCAGACAAAAAACAATTCAAAATGCAATAGCTTGATTAAAATGAGGCTGAACAACGCTTATTTAGTATAACAGATAGGGTGACAAGTGCTGGTTTGGGATGCCCATGTGGGCTGGTGTATTTAAACCAGACAAAAACCAATTCAAAATGCAATATCTTTATGAGAAATAGCCTTTAAAAGCTGCTTTAGTGTTACAGATAGGGTCAAATGTGTTGAAATAGGATGCACATGTGGGCTGGGGTTTTTACAGCAGACACAATAAAAATTTAAACTAATCGAGTTATAAGAAATGCTTGTATGTAACAGATATGGTTAAATATGCCACTGCCAACATGGCATGCACAGTGGCAAGGAATTTTTACAGCACAAACAAAAGCAATTTAAAACTGATTAGGCAAATGAAATGAAAATAAAAAAAGCTTTCCCTGTCACTTTCTCTGCTGTCCCTGCCTCGATCTTTCCCGATTTTTCCCTATCTTTCCCTGGTTCTGAATGTCTGTGGGTCTCCCTGACTCTCCCTGACTCTCTCTTAGTCTCTCCCTGTCTCTAAACAGCTCCGTTGTGGCCGCAATACAAGGCTGAAATGCGCACCAGCAAGATGGCCGCCGTTTATATAGCACTGTGATGTCACTGGGGCTCCTGGCTGCTGATAGGCTGCATGTGACCTTCCCATGATAACTTGCCCCAGGGGATATGTCCAGACATGTCCATCCACCATTTTGCAATGCCTGTAATTGAAGTAAATGGAGTTCAACCCTTTAAGTGCCAGCCTTCCTGGAGATTTTGTCACACTCTGTTGCCAGACAATTTTTGCCATTTTCTGCTATGCATGTTTAATTGTAATTTTTGAAAGGATTTCCAGGTTTTTCCCAGGAAAATTATGTATTGTTTTTTTCAGCACAGTCTGGGCTTTAATATGAAATGTTTTTTTTGTAAGCATGTCAGTGTTTTTTTTATATTTTTGTGTAATATATAATAAAAAAAATGGAAAAAATATTTTTTTTACATTTTGTGGTGTTTTTTCTTAATGAAACATGCAAGTTTTTCCAGAAAATTATATTGTGTGTAAAATCCCTATTCCTCCCGATTACAATGGTACCATGTATGTATTGCTAGACACCCTTTCCTGTCCAGAAGACGCCCCAAACTGAAAGGAGCGCTTGAGGAGATTTTTAAAGAAAATACAACTATTTTGCGCTACTTGCAGTTTTACAACAAAAACAACCCTTTACATTTGCAATACCCCCCTAAACCATATATTTATTGAAAGTACATACCTCAAGCTTTCTAGTCGTACCAGACTTGTTGTTGTGGCCACAGATGTCCAGGTGGAATACCATCAGCAAAATCAGCCTTTTCATAAGGTTTTTTAAAAACAAGAATAAAAACACAGAATCAAAACCACATTTTCCTAAAAAAATAATAAGCTAGCAAAAAAACCACAGAAAATCTGAAACAGCACGGTCCCCTGAACAGAACAATACCCAACATGCATAGCTACCCCCAAGGGTAGGGTTGCCAGACATCCCAAAGGAAAGCATACGCATAACGGTCATTTCACTGTAAAATTCCTGCTCTACAGACAAAGTGCGCACCTTGCACTTTTTCAACCAGAACACCACTTTACACTTAAAATACCCCCCACAAACCATATATTCCCTGAAAGTACACACCTTAAGCATTCTAGGTGTACCAGGCTTCTTGTCCTTGGTCCAGATTTCTGGACACAAACCTTCCAGGAACTCACTGGTTGCACAGGATTTCCTTAAAAAAATAGCAAAAATGCAGAATCCAAACACTTTTTTCCTGAAAAAACAATCAGCTTACAAGAAAAAACACCCAAAATCTGAAACGGCAAGGTCCCCTGAACAGAACAATACCCAACATGCATAGCTACCCCCAAGGGTAGGGTTGCCAGACATCCCAAAGGAAAACATACGCATAACGGTCATTTCACTGTAAAAGTCCTGCTCTACAGACAAAGTACGCACCTTGCACTTTTTCATCCAGAACACCACTTTACACTTAAAATACCCCCCACAAACCATATATTCCCTGAAAGTACACACCTTAAGCATTCTAGGTGTACCAGGCTTCTTGTCCTTGGTCCAGATTTCTGGACACAAACCTTCCAGGAACTCACTGGTTGCACAGGATTTCCTTAAAAAAATAGCAAAAATGCAGAATCCAAACACTTTTTTCCTGAAAAAACAATCAGCTTACAAGAAAAAACACCCAAAATCTGAAACGGCAAGGTCCCCTGAACAGAACAATACCCAACATGCATAGCTACCCCCAAGGGTAGGGTTGCCAGACATCCCAAAGGAAAACATACGCATAACGGTCATTTCACTGTAAAAGTCCTGCTCTACAGACAAAGTACGCACCTTGCATTTTTCATCCAGAACACCACTTTACACTTAAAATACCCCCCACAAACCATATATTCCCTGAAAGTACACACCTTAAGCATTCTAGGTGTACCAGGCTTCTTGTCCTTGGTCCAGATTTCTGGACACAAACCTTCCAGGAACTCACTGGTTGCACAGTATTTCCCTAAAAAAATAGCAAAAATGCAGAATCCAAACACTTTTTTCTGAAAAAACAATTAGCTTACAAGAAAAAACACCCAAAATCTGAAACGGCAAGGTCCCCTGAACAGAACAATACCCAACATGCATAGGTACCCCCAAGGGTAGGGTTGCCAAACATCCCAAAGGAAAGCATACGCATAACGGTCATTTCACTGTAAAATTCCTGCTCTACAGACAAAGTACGCACCTTGCACTTTTTCATCCAGAACACCACTTTACACTTAAAATACCCCCCACAAACCATATATTACCTGAAAGTACACACCTCAAGCATTCTAGGTGTACCAGGCTTCTTGTCCTGGGTCCAGATTTCTGGACACAAACCTTCCAGGAACTCACTGGTTGCACAGGATTTCCTTAAAAAAATAGCAAAAATGCAGAATCCAAACACTTTTTCCTGAAAAAACAATTAGCTTACAAGAAAAAACACCCAAAATCTGAAACGGAAAGGTCCCCTGAACAGAACAATACCCAACATGCATAGCTACCCCCAAGGGTAGGGTTGCCAGACATCCCAAAGGAAAGCATACGCATAACGGTCATTTCACTGTAAAAGTCCTGCTCTACAGACAAAGTACGCACCTTGCACTTTTTCATCCAGAACACCACTTTACACTTAAAATACCCCCCACAAACCATATATTCCCTGAAAGTACACACCTTAAGCATTCTAGGTGTACCAGGCTTCTTGTCCTTGGTCCAGATTTCTGGACACAAACCTTCCAGGAACTCACTGGTTGCACAGTATTTCCCTAAAAAAATAGCAAAAATGCAGAATCCAAACACTTTTTTCTGAAAAAACAATTAGCTTACAAGAAAAAACACCCAAAATCTGAAACGGCAAGGTCCCCTGAACAGAACAATACCCAACATGCATAGCTACCCCCAAGGGTAGGGTTGCCAAACATCCCAAAGGAAAGCATACGCATAACGGTCATTTCACTGTAAAATTCCTGCTCCACAGACAAAGTACGCACCTTGCACTTTTTCATCCAGAACACCACTTTACACTTACAATACCCCCCACAAACCATATATTCCCTGAAAGTACACACCTTAAGCATTCTAGGTGTACCAGGCTTCTTGTCCTTGGTCCAGATTTCTGGACACAAACCTTCCAGGAACTCACTGGTTGCACAGGATTTCCCTAAAAAAATAGCAAAAATGCAGAATCCAAACACTTTTTTCCTGAAAAAAACAATTAGCTTACAAGAAAAAACACCCAAAATCTGAAACAGCAAGGTCCCCTGAACAGAACAATACCCAACATGCATAGCTACCCCCAAGGGTAGGGTTGCCAGACATCCCAAAGGAAAGCATACCCATAACGGTCATTTCACTGTAAAATTCCTGCTCTACAGACAAAGTGCGGACCTTGCACTTTTTCAACCAGAACACCACTTTACACTTAAAATACCCCCCACAAACCATATATTCCCTGAAAGTACACACCTTAAGCATTCTAGGTGTACCAGGCTTCTTGTCCTTGGTCCAGATTTCTGGACACAAACCTTCCAGGAACTCACTAGTTGCACAGTATTTCCCTAAAAAAAATAGCAAAAATGCTGAATCCAAACACTTTTTTCTGAAAAAACAATTAGCTTACAAGAAAAAACACCCAAAATCTGAAACGGCAAGGTCCCCTGAACAGAACAATACCCAACATGCATAGCTACCCCCAAGGGTAGGGTTGCCAGACATCCCAAAGGAAAGCATACCCATAACGGTCATTTCACTGTAAAATTCCTGCTCTACAGACAAAGTGCGGACCTTGCACTTTTTCAACCAGAACACCACTTTACACTTAAAATACCCCCCACAAACCATATATTCCCTGAAAGTACACACCTTAAGCATTCTAGATGTACCAGGCTTCTTGTCCTTGGTCCAGATTTCTGGACACAAACCTTCCAGGAACTCACTGATTGCACAGGATTTCCCCAAAAAAATAGCAAAAATGCAGAATCCAAACACATTTTTCTGAAAAAACAATTAGCTTACAAGAAAAAACACCCAAAATCTGAAACGGCAAGGTCCCCTGAACAGAACAATACCCAACATGCATAGGTACTTCCAAGGGTAGGGACTGGTGAGGTGCAGTTAGGATACTGTAGCTGTGGCATCAGATAAGATCAGGGATCAATATCATGGGCCCATGCCCATGTTTTTATCATCACGTGCCACATATCCAGCTGCTCCTGCTTCAGCACTTCCCATCACATCAGCAGGAAAAGAAACTAAAGAAAAAAAAATGACCACAGCAAAACAAAAAAAACAAAAAAAAAAAAAACATAAAAAAAACATGAAAAAACACATTGAAAAATCAAAAATCTAATTAGGTGTGATACACCTCAAAACAATTGTCAAAACATAAACCGGGTTGGCTGGGACATTTCGGGCAGTAGTACCGCACATCCTTTCTGATGCCACGCTTCCTACACACCCTACAAGCCTTTTGGGGATACTTCTTACCACCTACATCGGGAAGGCACTTTATAAAGTGCTTCCCAAGCAACCTGGCCTGATTGTCATTTATAGCCACCTCCTCTGGTAAATCCTCAGTATCCCCAAACAACAAAGCAGAGATTAACTGCTGCTGGTAATTTACAAACGAAAGATTAGAGCCTGGTACTGCTGCCTTAAAGACAACAAAGCTGTTATAAGTCGCCATTTGGACCAAATGGATAGCAACTTTTGTGTACCAGGCTCTGGTTTTGCGGGTGGCATTGTAATAGGTTAATATCTGGTCCGTTTTATCAACGCCACCCATGAATTTATTATAATCAGTTATGCATCGTGGCTTTTGGGAAGGGGCTCGGGGACCACGATGCCTTACATTCACAACTGACTCATCGTGGAGTGTTGTCAGTAGGAATACGTTTTTTTTGTCCATGAATTTCACGGCCAGGAGCTCATTGCTTCTTAAAGCGTAAGACTCTCCACGTTTTAGATTTTTCTCAAGTATGGACCTGGGCAACCCTTTTCGATTGCGGTTGATGGTGCCGCAGGCCAGAGTATCTAAGGAGTAAAGGGCACGAAATAAGGGGATGGAGGTATAAAAATTATCCACGTATAAGTGGTACCCCCTGCCCAGTAGAGGAGTCATGAGCTCCCAAACGATTTTTCCACTGACTGATAAATCAAGGGGACAACCAGGGGGGTCCAGATGTGTGTCCCTGCCTTCATAAAGACGAAAAAATTTGATATACCCGGTAATACTATCGCACAATTTGTAAAATTTTATCCCATAGCGGGCACGCTTGCTAGGGATATATTGACGAAAAGTAATGCGCCCTTTAAATAGCAGAAGTGACTCGTCAATAGATAATTGTTGGCCGGGGGTGTACACTTCTGCGAAGCGCTCCGACAGACTATTAATAAGGGGCCGTATTTTATGAAGTCTGTCGTGACCGGGCTGATCACGGGGAATAGCAGTGGAATTGTCGTTAAAATGCAGAAACCGCAGTAAAATTTGGTAGCGGTTTCTCGACATTATGGCCGGAAATAATGGTGTTGCCAATATGGATTGGGTATCCCAATAGGATGCAATACTAAATTTTTTTAGAATACCCATTGCTAGAGTGAGCCCCCAAAATTTTGTTATCTCACTCAAATTTGTTGGGTTCCATGCCTGAGCTCGGGCGTGCCTCTGCTGGGGGTTTTGCGCTAAGACCTGCTCGGCATAGAGATTGGTATAGAAAACCATATCCAGTAGGATGGCTTCAGAAATAAACAATTTGAAGAAGTCAATGACGCTGAAGTTTGCTACGTCGACATTGACCCCGGGGACCGAATCAAAAGGAGGAATTTCGGGGGAATAGTTATTAGGAGGCCTCCACGTAGGCTCTCCACCAGCTGCAGCATTCGGTGCTTCGTCCTGCTCTACTCTATCCTCCAGCGTGGCCTCCTCTTGTGCGGTACCACCCCTTCTATGGTGGCTTCTACTGGTACCACTGCTCGGTTGTGCCTCCTCAGTAGAGAAGACACTGTCTGACTCGCTGTCTGACGGTAAATACTCAGATCCTGACTGACTACACTCTTCCGAGTCAGACTCCATTAGGTAAGCCGCAGCTTCCTCTGCAGTGAACCTTCTCCCAGCCATACCCAAATGAAGAAAAAAAAATCTACAACTAAAAAATACAAAATAAGTGTCTAACTAAAAGCTAGAACTAAAAGCTAGAACTAAAAGCTAGAACTAAAAATCTATAACTAAATGCAAAATACAAAAACTAAGATTACCCTGTAAACAGAAAAACTAAATATAACAATGCAAAAATACAGTCAAATCAAAAGAAATAAATTGTTAGCTACGACCTGATGGGAAGTGGTGAAGTCAGGAGCAGCAGATCACAGGATCCCAGAAGACTCAGGCCATCCCTTCAGCAGATCTTGCGGATGAAAACGAGTTCCTGGGGAAGCAGGAGGCTTCCTAAGGGGTGCTAAAAGAGGGGGCGCTACAGTCCCAAGGAAGGGGGGAGGGCAGGCGCTACAGTCCCAAGGAAGGGGGAGAAGGCAGGCGCTACAGTCCCAAGGAAGGGGGAGAAGGCAGGCGCTACGGTCCCAACAAGGGGGAGGGCAGGCGCTACGGTCCCAAAAAAGGGGGAGAAGGCAAGCGCTACAGTCCCAAGGAAGGGGGAGAAGGCAGGCGCTACGGTCCCAACAAGGGGGAGGGCAGGCGCTACGGTCCCAAGAAAGGGGGAGAAGGCAAGCGCTACAGTCCCAAGGAAGGGGGAGAAGGCAAGCGCTACAGTCCCAAGGAAGGGGGGAGGTCAGGCGCTACGGTCCCAACAAGGGGGAGAAGGCAGGCACTACGGTCCCAAGGAAGGGGGGAGGGCAGGCGCTACGGTCCCAAGGAAGGGGGGGGAAGGCAGGCGCTACGGTCCCAAGGAAGGGGGGGGGAAGGCAGGCGCTACGGTCCCAAGGAAGGGGGGGGAAGGCAGGCGCTACGGCCCCAAGGAAGGGGGGGAAGGCAGGCGCTGCGGTCCCAAGGAAGGGGGGGAAGGCAGGCGCTACGGTCCCAAGGAAGCGGGGGGAAGGCAGGCGCTACGGTCCCAAGGAAGCAGGGGGAAGGCAGGCGCTGCGGTGACAACCGAGGCTGGAGCGGTGAAGTCTTCGGGCAAAACCAAAGCTCAGCAACAAACCTAAAGGAAAACATTAACATTAGAAAACCCCCCATTCTCACATAATAATTACCTGATCCCCAAAATAACGGTGCATGCATAGACAACAGCGGCACTACTGACATGTGGACAGTATATATTCCAGAAACAGTAACCAGCTGGCCACTTCTGAAAGTGGGCCAACACCCAGGGGTGATCGGCCCGGGAATCTATAAGATTCCCGGGCCGATCACCTCACACACCGCGGGACATCCGAGATCGGGATGTCCCGCGGGGTGTAACCCCCCCAAACACCCCGAAAAACCTTACCTCTCCAGACGCTGCTTCTGCCGCCGCCGCCTCACTCGCGCTCCTCCAGACGTGCGCGCGCCCGCGTCGGCCGTCTCTGAATGGGAGGCGGCGGCGGGCGCGATCCATTGTCCGCCGACGGACGTCACTTGTCCGTCGGCGAGCATTGGACAGCGCAGTCACGTGGGATCGTGGAGAGGTGAGTTTTTGGGGTGTTTGGGGGGGTTTTGGGCAGCGGGGCACCCCGATCGGGTTGGAAGTTTAGTTGTGGGGGGGGGGGGCGGCTCAGAGCGGAGGCTGCTGGCGGCGGCTGCTGGCGGCGGCGATCACTCCTACGGCCACACACCCTGAAGAATACAACCCCACGTGGCTGGCACTTAAGAGACAGAGGCAACCACGTGAATTTTACGTGGCTGGCATTTAAAGGGTTAATGTTTTTTTGTATTGCTGTGTTGTGTAATGCTGCTCACACACTATACAATCTAATTGTACATTCTGTAAGTGGAGGGAGTGCTTACAAGTGAGGGAATACATACAGGAGTGCATTAATTGAATGGGGTCATGGGGGAGTAAACTGATCACATGCTATGCTACAACTTATGCAATGCAATCATTCCCCGCACTGTGCAATCTGATTCAATTTTTTTTCATTGCTGACCAAACTGCTTGCAATCAAACTGTTGTCATCTAACGTTGATCACACAGCTTACAATCTAACTGTACATTCACTGACTATTCTAATGCTGCCCACGCAGCTTACAATCTAACTCTGTATTTAATGTTTTTTATTATTGCTGTGTTCTGTAATACTGGTCACACACTAAACAATCTAATTGTACAGTTTGTGAGTGGAGGGAGTGCCTACAAGTGAAGAAATACATACAGGAGTGAATCAATTAAATAGGGTCATGGGGGAATAAACTGATCACATGCTATGCCACAACCAATGCAATCATTCCCCGCACTGTGCAATCTGATTGGATTTTTTTTAATGCTGACCAAACTGCTTGCAATCAAACGGTTTTCATTGAACTGATTGACACACAGATTACAATCTAACTGTACATTCACTGACTCTTCTAATGCTGACCACATATCTTACAATCTACCTGCCGCCCTCGGGGGGAGCTGGGGGTGTCCTGTCAGCATGGTGGAGCATGGTGGAGTATTGGGTTGCTATGTCCTCTTCTTCCCCCATGTGATGATGATGATGATGATGATGTGAGGAGGGGAGTGAGCGGTCACTATAGAGGAGCCCGGGAATGTGGCGGCAGATGAAGTGACAGTGCGCTGCCTGATGGAGGGCTCGCAGTGGCGGCCTGGGAATCTACAAGGCAGCAGCTGACTCTGAATGGAGAGCACATCACCGGAGCCGCGCACACGCTTCCCAGCCCGATCCCTCTGCCTGTCCCTCTGCTGGCGGCGGCGGCGGAGCAGAGGCTGCTGGCGGCGATCACTTCTCCTACGGCCACACACCCTGAAGAATACAACCCCACGGATCTTTTAACCAACTTGTGTCTTCAGCAAAGTTTACAGTGGCGGAGGGTGCACTAGATCTCAAAGTCCTGTGGTGGATTCAGACTTTGGAAAGGGAAAATAGAGGGCAGACTGTACACAGCAAAGCAGACTTCAGATCAAGACATGCAATGATCCAGCCCAGATGTGGCCTATACACACACAAAAGACCCATTGAAGAGCCACATATGTTCATTATATCTGATGGCCATTGGGAATCTACAAGGCAGCAGCTGACTCTGAATGGAGAGCACATCACCGGAGCCGCGCACACGCTTCCCAGCCCGATCCCTCTGCCTGTCCCTCTGCTGGCGGCGGCGGAGCGGAGGCTGCTGGCGGCGATCACTTCTCCTACGGCCACACACCCTGAAGAATACAACCCCACGGATCGGCTCACCCGCCCACCCAGATCGGCTCACCCGCCCACCCAGATCGGCTCACCCGCCCAGCCCGATCGGCTCGCTCACCCACCCCGATCGGCTCGCTCACCCACCCCGATCGGCTCGCTCACCCACCCCGATCGGCTCGCTTACCCCCCCCGATCGGCTCGCTCCCCCACCCACCCAGATCAGCTCACCCACCCAGATCGGCTTAGCAGCACCCTCCACTTACCTCCGGTCAACGCAGTAAGAGGAGGTGCGGAGCGCAGGGCGGATCTATATAGAGGCGGCGCCAGCTGATGACAGCAGCCGTGCGCCGCCTTCTGATTGGTCTACAGGCGATCGGGTAATCGAGGTCAGGAAGAGGTGACCTCCAGCTGAACCTCTGAGGTGTCTTCTAGACGAATCTTCAGGAACTGACCGGCGCTGATCCCCAACATGGCCCTGAGGTAAGAAAATGCCAGCCACGTAAAATTTACGTGGCTGGCACTTAAGTGACAGAGAGGCAACCACGTGAATTTTACGTGGCTGGCATTTAAAGGGTTAAAGGAAAACTTCGATCGATCGAATCGCGGGGAAATTCGGATTCGTTCAGAATCGAATATTTCCTGAAATTCAGAATGAATTCGGGTTCGTCCGGATCGATTCACTCATCCCTAATTATGATTGATGGACTTAGGATGATACTGTGTGTTAAACACAGAGCTACAATTTAAATAAAGCTAAGAATTTTCCTGAAAATTCTAGGGTAGACTCTAAAGCCTAAAAGGAAACTCTAGAATCGTCCTAGTGGCTTAGAGAGAGGGATAAAGTAAGGTTTTTATAGTCTACTCTCCGATCACCCCTCTTTTGTAAATATATTCTCTGTAAGGCTGGGAGGAAGTGAAGATGAAACACAGCATAGACAAGAGCCTTATGCAGGGAAGGATGTAACACACTGCTGTGGGGAAAGGGGGGGGGGGGGGGTAGACAGAACTGAAATGGAAAGATATTTGGCTAGAGGCTCAGTAATAATAGGAGGCTGCAAGGAGAGTGGTACAGCCTCCTTTTATTAGTGGTAGCACACAATATAAGGGGAAATAGGATAGAATATAATAAAAAATCATCATTCCCTACTCTAACGGTGTGCGGGGTGTCATCCAATCTGACCCGTTTGCCGACTGATTGCTCTGATTGTTTATAATGGTCCCAGCTATTCAGATAGCCCATTGATTTCTATTTGCCCTTTGTCAAAAGAAAGTATACATGGCAAAGTACTCTGATTGGCTGAGAGCCCACGTATGTGTAATTGGAGCTGCAATGTTCTGACTTTTATTCCTTTTTTAAATTTAAGCTAAATTGCCAAAGTAATTCTAAAATAAAGTTCCAACTCATGTTGTGCTGTCCTCTGTGATCAGACTGGTAGTGTTGCATGATGCAAGCATGCTTTGTGCATTGCTTTGGCGTGAGCTGTGCTTGAGTATGGAGGGCTCCATTCTGGCCTACCACTAAGAGTGAGGGATCAACCTGAGCCTTAGACTTTTGGTCACGATTAGTCATGATCGGGGGGAGGAACTGGAGGCAGCAAAGAGGTAAACTGCCAGGCATTTGATTTTAACATTTGATGGTCGATCCCTCTGTCTGTTGGGTGTTTGGGGGTATGTAAATGTGAGTAGGTGTGGTTTGCAGTGGCATGCTTAATCACTATGCAAACCATGCAAATGCATGGGCCCCCACCTCCAGATACAGAGTCAGATTAGTGGTAACTTTTTGTTTAAAAAATAAATAAACAATGGCACGCGGCAGGCGGATGGGCTGCGGTGAGAAAAAACAATCCAGAGTGTGCAACAGATAGGAAGCCACTGTACACTTACGTGAGCCAGCTGCTGCACAACCAGTGCGCTCATCTTCATTCAATTATGAAAGATGCTGTGACATCACATCAGTTAGCAAGCTGAATGGTCCAGAGCGGGCCACAAGATGCATCTCCTCTCACCTTTAGCTGGGGTGTGCCTGGGCCAGCCAATTACAAATAGCTGCCCTGGGTATGTGTCCATCTAAAGGTATAGCAAGGCCATAACCTACACATGCATAATTGTAACGAGGTTAGGTGAGAGGGTGCGGTGATTAAATGGGGTTTCACACAGTGGGGCATCTTAGTTTGAGTTGCCACAGGGAGTAGAAATTGGATGGCCATATGGGCAGTTCCCTATGCTATGGATGGACAATACCAGGATGCCCCTATGGGATTGCTTGCACTCCCATAGCATATGAGCAGCCCGCGGCTACATCCCCCGATCTTTGATTACGGCCCCCAGACAAAACTTTGCAGCCTGCTTGTATCACAGCACACAGGCACTCCTATAAGAAACTGAAATAGAGGTAATGATTTAGATTCGTTTATCTCAGACATCAAAATAAAAGCAGCTTAGAACATTACCACATGTAGTCCTACACAATGGGCTTCATTTAGTTTATATTTAACAAGGTCAAATTTGCTTTGTACTATTATCTATCTATCTATCTATCTATCTAAAAAAGCTCAGTATATTCCTTTAAAGTCAGCATGGTGATTTTAATTTATTTTAGCTCATGGTTTTCCAGTGCTTTTTAAGAAATAGACTTCAGTAACCCAGGGACAAAAATGTCAGAATTGATTCTGATCTTAAAGCGTGTCCTCTGTAAACTCCAAAAAAAGAAGACAGTGATAATCTGTAAATTCCTACCACTTGCTGCTCTGATCATACTGTGTAAAAGTAATTTAAATTCAGATGAGCTATAAATACCAAACAAGGCCCTGAGCAGCGAGACAGAGTAAACATGACCCCAAGGGACTTTTGATGTGAATGAGTCACACAGAGCAAATAAGAGGTAATGGAAGTGTGCGAGCACATAGCATTCCACTAGAAGTAAATATACTCTGTGAGCCTGAGAGAGGCCTCACTGCTGTTTACAATGGCTCTGCAGCCCAGGCCGCTCTCAGGTGAAACTGCCAAACCCAGTGGAGCCACTTATCTGGATCAGGCCAGCATGAATAGAGGCAAATGAGCCTTCCAAATCTCACTGAATAAACAAATGATGATTCTAGCCTATGCTTCGTTTAAGTGATGATGGCAACAAAGGGAAGACAAATGCTGGTTGTGAATGAATGAACACATCTGAACAGCACTAGGAATATGGTTTGTCAACTGGCTCCTTGTTCAGTGTTGGCTCGCCTAAAAAATTGGCAATGCTGCCGATAGTATATTGTATAACACTTCAACAAGTCATTACATTCATTTACGACAATACAGCACATAGGGAGGGTTGTCTACATCATATTTGGAGGCTACTGTAATGGCGTTTGGAGAGGAAGTAAAATAATGAATGGCTTGCTTCTATTTAAAGTGGACCAACACCCAGCCCTATCGGCCCGGGAATCTATAATCCAGTGCTGATGCAATCCCTCCCCGCGGGGCATCCAAGATCGAGATGCCCCTCTGTGTGAAACTCCCCAGGACGTGAGCAAACCTAACCTTACTCCCGGTCCAATGGCGCATATCGCGCTTCTCTCTAGCAGGGGCGCGTGCCTGGGGCACCCTCCCTGTTAGAGGGAAACATGAGATGCGGCCGCCAGCTCATGCGCCATAGAAGCGGGGTGAGGTGGGTAGAATCGGGCGATCTGGGGGGTTTCACATAGCGGGGCCCCGGGGAAGTGGACCAAAACCCAGAATAGTCAAAATTCTGGGTGTTGGTCCGCTTTCAAAATCTAAATGCTCCTCATGTGCGATGAGGCAATTCTACAGGTAATACTGTTAAAGGGGGTAACAAAACAGCAGCCTATGTGGAAACCAGGTGCATGAAAATGGGCTTCTCTAAATATTTTTGGATTTGCCACAGGCTGCTGTTATTTTGTAACTTTTATAACAAAAAGTTTAAAAAATTCTTCCTCACCTGTAGAATTATCCAGTTACATGTGCAGGGGATTTTTTATTTTCTCACTTCCTCTCATTTCCACCTCCAGCGGCCTTATGCACCTCTCCACTTCACTGGAATGCTCTTCCCTGCTCAATTTGACACTCACCAACACTCCAAGCTTTCAAAAGTGCCCTCAATAACCTGGTTTAAAGTGAATGGAAACCCATTGCTGGGTCCACCTCTCATCCTTCTGGCCCCCCGCTAGAGCAGCCAAGCACCTGCATTCAGAGAGGCTGGACGCGCACAGCGCAGGGAAGCCAGGGATGCGGCCACTGGCGGAGATTTTTTACGGGTCCTGCCAGGATTAGGTGAGATTACTGGCTCCCCGGGGGAGTTCACACAGTGGGGCATCCAGTGTAGGATCCCCCTGGCACAGGCTAGAGGCCTGTCTAAAAGATTCTAGGCCCTGGCTGCGTGGGTTTAGATTTTGTCTCCACCCCCTATCCTTTAGACCATAAACCATAAAACTAAAAACTGAACACAGTGTTGGACGAGTGTCTGAGGAGCTCACTCTGGGGACCCATCCCACACATAGATGCAGGTATCACTGGCTTACATTCAGGGCCCATGGAAATACCCAATATGTTAGACGGTATTGTCTCTCTGTGTGCATTTGGATGTCACAAATAACATATATGTGTGGGATTCCCTGGTACCCAGCATTTCAACTTTTAAATACTCATTGGCAGTAACCCTAACATGTACTTCGATTATCTGAGTTAAAAAAGTTCTTGTGTCCAGAGGAGCACCCAAGGGGGGGGGGGGGTACAGGGGTCAGAACCCCTCTGGACCTAGTGGAGCACAACACCACTGCAGCTGCTTTTTGTGGCATTCCTGTTCTCAGAATATTCGCTGTTTTTTAAGAGATACTTAACAGCAATGAGCTGCCAGGAAATGACTACTGAACAAGCAACACTTAAATTTGACCAAAACCCAGAATTTTGACTATCCTGGGGTTTGGTCCTTTCCCTCGGGGCACCCCGATATGAGATACCCTGTTGTGTGAAACAGCCCAGGATGTCCACGCCAACTCACCTTTCTCTGGCCCTATGGCGCATGCATGGCCTTCTGTCCAATGAGCACACTCAACTGCTCTGACGAGGGCTTGTCTAGGCTTGTCTAAGAAGCCGAGTTTAACTGAGCTGCACCAAGAGCAGCCAAGTGTGCCGGCAGCTGCATCCCCACTACCCTATAACAGGGTGAATGGCTGGCGCTAGTATAGTGGGATAGTGGAGATGAAGGCACTTCTTCCGCATGTTGCATAGGGGGAAGGTGAGTATACCTGCCAACCTAGGGGTTTCACAGCGGGGCAGGTCGATTCGGGATTGGCCATGCTTCACACTTCTAGTAAGCATGGGCAGATATGATATAGAGCAACAAATACTGTACTATTATAAGCCCAGTGTGGCTTTCTTTAGTGTTCCTCTGGCCACCGGGACTGTTACATATCATTCTTGATCCCAAAATCCAAAGAGAGTAGCGGAAAACGCTAAGATGGTGATCTAACAGCAACACATTTTAATGACCTTTTGGAAAAATCAATTAGAACTAGGAAAAACACTGCTAATGTACATTGAACAAATGGATCAAAGTATGGCGTGGAGAGTACAGGGTGAAGTGATCAATAGGAGATATTGAGGTCTAATAGGGATGCAAACCACAGCACTGTTTACAGCCTCAAACTAACCCAGAGCACTGTAAGCGGCTTTGAGTGCATATTTGAAAAGTGATATCTTAGTGCACCTATAGTTATTTACTGTTCAAATGTTCGGCACATTTATTGCATAATGTGCTATTGAATGTATGGCTCAAGGGCAATTAAAGTTTCCAGCTTCTGTGATTGAATGTTCTATAGCATTACAGATTCACTGCCATAACCTCACTTGGGACAGTAACTGGCTTTTAACCACTTTAATCCTGACTCTAATAGGCATTGCTAATTGCGTTAAATTTGCAAATGTAGATGCCCTGAGGGAGGGTCATATGAAGGTAATCCAATTCCAGCAGTGCCTTATTGCAAAAAATAGATTCATGCTGATTCATTTGGCATTTCTGAAAAGCATACAAACCCAGGGGATGGTGAGCATTATTACTATTTTATTCCTAAATAGTGCTGACCATGTACATTGCCTTATAGTTTCTGTGTGGCTGCATAATACAGCAGAATGATGATCATATCATATCTATGGTAGTGGATCTTAAATAAGTGCCATTGTGGGAAACAAATGTGTGCGGCATAGACCGGGAGTATGAGCTTCAATTAGGAGCCTCTAGTGCACTGACTTGTCATTTAGAAGTGTTGTGTCATTATGTCTTAATATAGTGGCTTAAATGGCTGATGATTCTGAATACAAAGCTATGTCGGTGGAATAGTGATTGCTGTATGGAAAAATGCATATATATATATATATATATATATATATATATATATATATATTATACACACAAATATACACATATACAAGGTTAAAGGTCCTGCCCAGGCAGATATAAAAGAGGGATACTCAATTTCCTTGGTATCCTATAACTTACCCATTTTAGAATTAAGGTCCCACCCAGAGCATTTGCTCTAGAGGAAGGGGGGGTGATGTTGGTGATTTTTTTTTGTTTTTGCTCAGGCAGAACCTTTATGTTATATATAAACAGTGTGCAACTAAAGAAGTAATGAATGGCAAAAAAACTATAATGTAAACATATAGTGGATAAAAAAACAACCCAGACATCGCTGTTGAAATGCCAAGTTTTTTGTCGTGGTTTTATCATAATATGTACTATCCCAAAAAACATACTAAAATCATTTAGAGGGCGTAAATAAAAATAAAACTTAAAAACGGTGCCGAAACGTACTGAACTTGTTAAATACATTTGGCCAAGGCCCCTGCTAATTCTCCCTTTCTTAGGGTGTAAAACTAGAAATGGATATTTTCACCTACTGAATTGTGTTTGAATACTAAATTTTACTGCTGCCCCTCGCTCTGTGAGATGGCAGGCGATCAGTCATTGCATAGGTGCACCAATGACGTTACCACTCACAACAGTGGCAATGACTTGGGGAGGCGGGGCTTTAAGTCTAAAACAGGCGGCATTTGCTGGGAGTAGAGTGAAGCAGGAGAAGCGTAAATTGCCAAATAGTTGAAAATATGGAACTTAGGTTAAATAATGTGCTTGCATAAGTGTGTGCACCCTCTTATAATTATGGATAAGAATGAGCCAATCACATTTAAACTCATGTTAAACAGCAGTCAGTACATAGCTGCCATTATTTAAATACTGATTACCTCAGTCAAAAAACAAAAAACACTATACTCACCTTTTATCCCCCGTAGGCTATCACTGCTAGTCCGGCGCTGACAAACTTACCGGATGGCTCGATTCCAGATCTGCACTGCACACTGCTATCTTTTCTTCTGCATCAACACATCAACACCGCTGTCCTGTTGTAGACTATGTCCTGCCCCACGCCATCGTCACAGGAATTATGACTCAGCCCTCTCCATTCTTAGCAATAGAGGGGGGCATGCCATAGTTCCTGTGATGATAGCATGGGACATACCATTTTAAGATGCACATCCCTATAGGACGCACCAAGGATTTAGAGCAGGAAAATAAGAAAAAGAATATTCTTAACCAAATGTCGTGCTAAATAGCCCCCCCCCCCCTCAATATCAAATAATAGGCAAGGTGCAGAGTTCCCCAAATGCAGACAGTGTAGCATTCCTCCCTCCCATTCCCCATATAGGTAGGCAGTGTGGCACCCCCCCAGTCCCCATATAGGCAGTATGGAATCCCCCCCCCTAGTTCCCATATAGGCAGTGTGGCATTAACCCCCCCAGTCCCAATACAGGCAGTGTGGCATTTCCCCTTTCCAGTCCCCATATAGGCAGTGTTGCATTTTCCCTTCCGAGTCCCCATATAGGCAGTTTGGCATTACCACTCATCCCATCCCCATAGGCAGTGTGGCATTACCCTTATCCCATTCCCATAGGCAGTGTGGCATTACCCCCCATCCTATTCCCATAGTCAGTGTGGTATCCCCCCCCCCCCCCCCAAAAAAAAGCAAAAAAAAGCATGCTCACATATCCTGGCTGCGGCCGGGCTGCCACAGCCGCTGGGAGGTCAAAAGATTGAGGAGCAACTAGAAGCCTGTCTGCCTGCCGTCTTCCCGCTGCAACTGTTACTGCTACTTCTCCTGGGAGCATGGGCACACGCTGAAACCCGGCTGCATATAGTGGGTGGGTGTGACCTGCATTTCCTACGTACCGGGAGAAGCAGTGATGTCAGCAGCGGGGAGGGGGCGGGCAGGCTTTAGTTATAGTGCAGCACCTTTTTTTTTTTTACATTTGCCCCAAGATATGGTAGTTTACAACAGCACAGGGTCGATGTGGCAGAGGAGGAGGGAGCGGCACCGGGTCTGGGATCAAGGAAATCAGCTAAGTTTGTCGGCTCCGGACTAACAGCTACTATAGCCTGCAGGGGATGAAAGGTGAGTATAGTGTTTTTGTTTGACTCATATAACATTAAGCTGTTCTAATAATATTTTCTGGCATTATGAATAGCTTAAAACCAAAAAATCAAATGGATATCATTGTTGAAAGGTATCAGTATAAAATCCAAGCCATTAGATATACTGTGGATTAGATTGCAGTGAAGACGGTCATCAAGAACTGAAAAAAACCAACAGTGACCAAGAAATGGGCATCCCTAAAAAGTAAAGTAAAAAAATGAGCAGACTACCAAATGGATTACAGCAACATTAAAGGCTGCGGGAATTTCAGGCACGTCCTGGTTCTGTACTGCATGTGACACCAGTCTTCTCTATTCTTTTATATGTCTGGGCTGGGGGTAGGATGGTAAACCTTTTCTTACAAAGAGAAACATTCAAGCTTGGCTATCTTTTGCCTAGATCACCTACATGAAGTCTGCCACCTGAACACCTGATGAGCGTAACAAAATTGTTACCATTTTTTCAATTTACCTAACCTGAGCACCCTGCACAACTAGCTGGCAGGAACAGCCTCTTGAGCCAACAAGAGAAGGACACTTATCCTTGCAACTACATGAAGCTATAGGTGAAACTGACATCATTAGGATTTTCTCCTCCTAATATAACATATTACACAATTCAGCCTGGAACAGTTTTTCCAAGATTATTGCGACACATTTTTATTCATATCACCCCCAGATGTGTAAACAACAAAAGTTTTACCGAATTATATTCAAACATTAGTAACATACCATATTTACATGCACATCTGAAAGTAACCACTTAAAACGGACCAACAGTCAAAATGACTGTAACCAGACCAACATAACAAACAGTGTTTGTATGCACCCCTCCCCAGGGCAAGTTAGATTGCTGCACATGAAAATTAATTTAACTTTCTCTAACTCCTGCTGTAGTAAATTTTAGAAACAAAATGGTGGGTCATGCATTTGCAAGCCACCTGCAAACAGGAAGTGCTGCTGGGCTTCCTGTTACTGTGCATTGTCAGTTATGTCAGTTGAATCAAGGCAGCAGCATGGCTGAGATGCTGGGAGAGGAAGCTCCAAAATAGCCGCTACCTTTCTTTTCCAACTGTGCCAGGTTGTTGGTCTGGTTTAAGTACATCAAGGTCATATGGGGTGCAAATAATTTTGGCTATAACTTAAATTATTATAGAACCAGTTGTATAATATCCTTGTATGCATACATTTTTTTTTAAATTAAAGGTCTTAAACCGGTCCGCTTTAAGGACCTTTTCTCAGAGGATTCTTTTAAGCTTTAGCTCTTTACTCTACCCATCAGGAAGATGTAGAAGATATTCCCTGTTCTGAAGGTCCAACAACAGATGATGTTTGAAGTAATTAGAGCTTCAGTAGAGCTGCCTGTGTGGAGGTCCACAAAACAAGAGCAGTCAGTGGAAGACCCATTGAGTGACTAGAAAGCCTAGTGGTCAAATTATTTACCTAAGGGCTGGTTTCAGATCAGGTTGTTCCATATGTGGCAGAAATTTCCTATAGAAATAAAGTAGAACCGCCATTGCAGCTGTCAGCAGACAAGGTGCTTTTGTGGAGAGGTGTCATCGCTCTGCAAATGCCAAACGCAGATGTGAAAGTGCCCATAGGTTACTTACCATGGGGAGCGATTCACTGGCAATTGCTGGGTAAACACAACACCCTTCAATTCCAAGAAAACACCCTGGTCTGAGGCAAACATTTATGAAGAACAGATTTATTGCACCTGTTTTACAGGCAGAAATTGGTGACAGGCCCAATATACACAATCCAGTCACATTATTATGCCCACTTTTTATTTTCAATGTTGGCAATGTGTAGCTCATGAAGGAGTTCATGTGTTGTGAGCTGGTTTGGTGTGTGTAAAAGACGTGAGATAGGCTGCCTGCACACATTGGATTTAGGGCCTTAAGTAGCAATATTTCTGAACCTGTATGGTTTGTGAACTGTTTGCGTGCTTTTGTAATGGATGTCTATATGAGTGGACAAATGACACCACTGTGCTTTGGCTATAGAGAAACTGTAGAGCACCATGTGCCTTCCATATGGGAGATCATTGCCAGCTATGAAAGTTCATAGAGGACGGACCTACATGCTACAGTGGAGCAGCTCACCACCAAAATGAACCAGGGGGCTTCCAAACTAGTGACAAACAATTCAGTAAACCCTACAGCATATAGGGCATTTTAATGCCAGTATTGGATTTGGACCTTTGGTGATTGACAAAGGATTGCCTTCTTCAATGAGTTATGTTTTCTGTTTCATTGAGCAGATGAAAGTTGACATGTTAGGGAAGAAACATCAGAGAATAAAGACATAGCAACCATTGCTTGGTTGTAGACTGGCCAGTTTTTATAAAGTAGTAGTAGTGTATATGCTGCTTATAATAGTAAGCAACACATGATTTAGCCTATGAGATTTATTCCTACCTTGGATTCTCAACTCTCTGCTTGTACAATAGTTTTATCATAGCCTTAGCTTTGCAGCCAAAGGTATCTCAGGGGCCTAGTTCCTTCTTCATTAGCGAGCAAATAAATTAGTCATTTGGACTGATTTAGCAGTTCATACATGTAATCCATGATCCATTCGTCTATATGAGGCTTAAAGATCTATAGTCAAAATGACTCTAGGACCCTTTTATCAATCCCACCAGGGAATCCTGTTTGGGATTCCTCTACGGTTAAAAATCCTTAGTAAGCTAATATCATGTATGCAGCTCTTCATGATCAGAGATAGGAAATAGCTGTACACTCCAGTGAAGCACTTCTTTTACTGGAGGTAGGTGCTGCTGCCATACTTGTGTGTAGCTATTTCCTATCCCCTTTCTAGGAAAATGTGGATTCACTGATGGTGTGAGTGTGAGGGAGTAGATTAGAGTAGTTTAGTGTCCCTATAGACCAAGCTGTAAGGGAGGGTATGCATCATTTGATACACCCCCCTTACAGACAACCCAATTTAGAATGCCACACCAGTTGAAAAGCAAAAGAAAGGCCAAAATAGGGCAGAACCACTCCTATTCTTGCATCCAACATGTCCGTCAGTGGGCAAAGAGTATTTGCCCTACATGCTTAATATTGTTCTTAAACCAATTGGGCATCACAAATTAGGGTTGTATCCAAAGACCTATACCTAATCCTTACTATAGGTCTGCATTAATTACACTGAACAGGGATGGACAATGATCTTTAAATCAAGGAGAATAAAGCATGGACTACTGCCACAGTGCAGGCCAAAACGGTAGGGGGATCCTCGCTGAAAGCAGGCCTGCAACCTAAAATAGATGCACAAATGGATGTCTTCCATTTGTGCCCCCTTTCCTGTGATTTATTGCTAATTGTGGACACTCTTAGGCCAGGATCTGCACTCTGAGGCCACATACTGGGGCCAGGAGCTGCAGCTCTTGGCGCACCCCTGAACATTGCTGCGTACCCCATGAGGTACATGTATTGCAGGTTGAGAAGCTTTAAAACACTGTTGTGGCGCAAGTTCTGACGTTGATCAGCCATTGATCATTTAAACCCCAGGAAAAAGGGTTTGGGGCACTGGAAGAGGGTATTTTGACTGCCAAGAGTGTGGATCTACTTTAGTTGTCATGATGTAACTCTAGAACTTTGGACTGGTCCAGTGCAGATGTCTACAAGAATGGTGGGCAAGAGAAAAACACTAATAGGAGCTGGGCGAAGAATCGATGCCACACTTGATGCCCGCTATATCTGCCAAGTTGACTGCTATACAAGAATGATAAAGGTTTCCACATGAACTTGTAGAATGCATTATAATAACAATACACTTTACAGACATGTTTCTTATTTCCGTTGTCTTTACTATCATACATGATAACTCTTTATGTTTTTATTATTGTTGCCATACGCTTGAACCTTTTTTTATTTCCAAAATTCTTTTGAATCCCTGAATGATGGTGTTGACAAAGCTGTCTGAGGACACTGCGCAGCGCATACATTTTGCTTATACCAAAGACATCTGTCAGCTATGAGAAAACAAAAGTTTGTTTTACTGGGATTATTAACTCCTTCATCACTGCCAGGCTATTGATTGGTAGACCTAGTCATGCGTGCAATGTGTATTATTGATTAGCTCTCCATTAAAGAGTTACATTCCATAACTTAAATGGTATCACGGGCAAATATTTGGTTTGCCAAATACAACCTGGTAAACCTGCTTTGGAAATATGTTGCATTTAGGGAATGCATTATTATTGTAATTATATTATTTTTGGTGTTGACACTTTGGACAGATTCCTGCCGAATGTAAAACACCTGTCTTCTGCTGGAGACCTACAAATGACTTTTAGAACAGCAGGGGTAGAGTTGATTGGTATGATTTAATTAAATATATTTAACCTCAAATGGGTAACAAAGTTAGCCCTAAATGAGTCTCCTATAATTGGGATTTATTGGCTTACCTTTTGACAGTAAATGTTATGAATTGCCCAGATTTGTTCTTCAAAGCCTAGGCGCTATATCCAATAATAGATCATTACAGAAATTACCCTGCCACAGGATTAAAGCCACCATTTCATATCAAGTCACCTTTGGCATTTAGAAGGAGAGCTTTCATTGGGTGCTTTCAGTTATGTCAGAAGCACTGGTGATTATTGCTATATGCAATTAGTTGTTTAAAATGCTACAAAACACTTTTCTATGTATAACCATGTGCTTTAATAGATTGACAGCAGAATTTGATAGTAGTGAGTTAAGGCACAAATGGTTTACTTCTAAATAAAAACATATTTCAATATTATTTTCACTGACATTGAAATTACATTGCATTGTATATTGACATGTATACTGACATACTAAATTACATTGCATTGTATACATTGAAAATGTGTTCCTACAAATGTGTACCAGTAATACTGGTAGTGGTCAATGGAACATAGCTGCACAAGTCAAAGGCATTGATTCTTTTTGGTTAATAGAAAATGATAGCCAGACGCAGGGTCCCATAATGTTATCCCACTCCCTCTTAATCCCCAACACATAAAATGTGACGGCTGGTCCACACCACAACCATGCACAGTCGAATACTTGAGCAGGATTTGAGCTCTGGCTTCTAGGGCCCAGCCATCACATATTATAGCCTGACGGTAAAAAACAGTCTTTATATGGCCTTTATATGGCCCCATTGCAGCCGTGGTTACTCCACTTTTCACCCCCCATTTGTAGCCCCACTGCAGCCATGGTCACTCCTCTTTTCACCCCCCCATTTGTAGCTCCATTGCATCCATGGTCACTACACTTTTCACCCCCCATTGTAGCCCCATTGCAGCCATGGCCATTCCACTTTTCACCCCCCCATTGTAGCCCCATTGCAGCCATGGTCACTCCACTTTTCACCCTCCCCCATTCTAGCCCCATTGCAGCCATGGTCCCTCCACTTTTCACCCCCCCCATCATAGCCTTATTGCAGCCGTGGTTACTCCACTTTTCACCCCCCATTTGTAGCCCCACTGCAGCCATGGTCACTCCTCTTTTCACCGCCCCCATTTGTAGCTCCATTGCATCCATGGTCACTACACTTTTCATCCCCCATTGTAGCCCCATTGCAGCCATGGCCATGGTCATTCCACTTTTCACCCCCCCCCCCATTGTAGCCCCATTGCAGCCATGGTCACTCCACTTTTTACACCCCCCCCCAATGTAGCCCTATTGTAGCCATGGTAACTCCCCTTTTCACCCCACCCCCATTTGTAGTCTCATTTCTACTATAGTCACTCCAATTTTCACCCCCCCATTGTAGCCCCATTGCAGCCATGGCCATGGTCATTACACTTTTCACCCCCCCTGATTGTAGCCCCATTGCAGCCATGGTCACGCCACTCTTCACCCCCCCCCCCTCCATTTGTAGCGCCATTGCAGCCATGGTCATGGTCATTCCACTTTTGACCCCCCCCATTGTAGTTTCATTGCGGACATGGTCACTCCACCCCTCCCCCATTGTAGCCTCAGGCAAGACGCCAGGCAGAAGTAGCGCAGGGCTAACATGAAGGCCTAAGCGAGGATTCCCATACAGGAATCTGCATAATCTACATGCTAATCTAATATATATATATATATATATATATATATATATATATATATATATATATTACATATTTTAGAGGGCATCAGCCCTTCCCCCATTTTTTTTTTTGCTTTGAAACACCAATATAAAGTAAATGTGAAGCTGTTGGGAACCTGGCACATGCTGATACTACCATGCTAGTTGTATAACCCTGGAGCCCCAGTGCCATTACAATGTGTTCTGTTTGGGGACTTAGTGGATAAGCGGAGGGATCAATACAGCTTTTTATGGAATGTCTCCTGTTTCCAGCAGGACTGACCCAACTGACTGCTAACTAACAAGGTTATGTTAAACATTAGACTTTATCTGGAGTCCAATGAAATGATTTCTAAACGAAAGGCTTTACTTTGTGGGTGGCTTTGTATCTTTCTGGCAGGGGGAGATAACTGTGTGCAATCTTCATAATCCATTAGTATTGCTGCTGGGCCTGCACACACACTGCTGCACTGTTTATTTACAGAGAGATGGACAGAGAGATACACGTGTGAAGGCAAAGCTTTATGGTGACAGAATGCAGATATATTCTGCTACACACTGGCTTACTGCTTGCTGTCCATAAGAAAGATAGAGTCTTGTTATCTTGTTTCTTTGTCGGAGTTAATATAGATATATATAGATATAGAACTAAAAAAAGCTAATATCCAAGTAATGAAAATAAATTCTGTGACTCCATCACTGCTTTATTCAAAAGGACACATCAGATGGGTGAAAGCTAATGACACTGCTTGACTCTTGGCATGAGAAAATAGGAGTTAACACAAAGCTAAGTGAGCCTTGAACCCTTTTTGAGGGATTTGGACCCAAGTGCTTAGACTTGAGGCAAGCTCGATTGTTGTCCCATTGTCTCGGGCTACACGTTGCCCTGTCCCAAACTTCAGTCCGTTTTCAAAAAGACCATGTAGTTCCTAAGTTATTTGTAAAAGTATTAGACCATTGGAGATTCATAGAAAAAATTAGGAGAAACAGTGGGTGTGGCAACAGTGATGTGATGTAAGCACACTGTGATTGTGAGAGGAGAGAGGAGGGTGGGGTTTCAGAGCTGCAGAGAGAGGCAGGACATCTGGGCAGGGAGTGGGAGGGTGTTTCCGTTCTTGGTCCCCTGAAAGTTGATTGATGGACCAGATCAGCGGGGTGGAGACTGAAAGCAGAATGAGGAAGTGATTTTCCTAACTAAGTAGAAAGACAGAGGAGGAAGCAGAGTGCTGGAGCCACCTAATGAAAGGTAAGCGACTGATATTTATTTTTTAACTTTTGACTTGCCAAACACTTGAAGAATAAACTTAAAAAACATAACAAATACCATACAACCATAATTGAAGTGACTGACCACCCATGTAAAAAAAAGGGTATTTACCTGTTGTCTACAGCAGCTGATCGGGCGACCCTCTCATGTCCAGCTTATGCCCCCTTGCATCAATCACAGGAATACTACCACTACAATTGAGGGAGCCTGACAGGCCTCTGCACACCCCCTTTATTGCGATGAATGGTGAGGACGTGGCAGCAATCTTGCCACTAATGGCAGGGAGTATGAACAAGACACATACTTAATTTTAACTGCTGTTCTGTTCCCAGGACAGCAAGGGATGTGATCCAGATATTAAGTTAGTAGCTGATTGCTGGAGTAGGAATGATCAGCTGTAGGGAACAAAAGGTGAGTATCCTTTTTTTTTACATGGGTGGTCAATCCCATTGAATTTCAAGCGGACCAAAACACATACTGGATTGTAAAAGATTTAAGGGACAGGTCCTGATTTTGGGTGCCCCACAGTGTGATATCCCACGCTCCCCCCTTATAATCAAGCCAAACCCAAAGGGCATACATGGGGCTCTGGCAGCATCCCTGCTCTTTATGCTTGCCATGCCACGCTGACTTGAATGATAGCCAGTGGGCCGTGAAGGTCAAAGGAAGTGGGGATGCTGCAGGGTGCTGCTGAGTGCAGCTATGCTTAGCCGCAGTCATGGGGTGAGGTCAATATACAGCCAGAGGGAGTGGGATTGCTGCCGGTTGTTGCAGAGTGTGGCTAGGCTTAGCCAGGCATATGGGATCGAGGCTATAGTTTATTATACAGGGAAACTGGCGGGCATCCCAAATCAGAACATCCTTTGGAAAATCTTTTAATGAGGGCCAACTCATTTATATAAGTTGAGTTTTGGCCCACTTTAAAAGGGATTAAAAAAAAAGAATACTTACCTTACCTCCTCTGCAGCTGATGGCTCCAAATCTGCAGCTTAAAAACACATCCATTTAGTAGATCTTGGCTCTGGACTTCTGTCACACTTCCTCAGCTGCTCAGCTGCAATGCTTTCCCTGCTAACATCACAGTGTGGGAGCGCGCAGGTCCTCTTTCTCCTCATTTGCAGGTCATTTTGACAAGAGCTCTTGACGGGTCTTATTTTCTTATTCACAATGCATTTTTCAAAGGAGAATATATTTTGATATGACCTGATCCATTGTCCCTGAATATGTGACCTGTGAGCTGCTTACTGTCTCAGGTTCTGACCCAGGGTTACAATGAACCCCCTTCCAAAAAAACTGACAGTGACATAAGCTTATTGAAAGGGATTACTGCCATGCAGATGTTTGGAATAGCAGGCAGATTCTACACTTTTAAACATGCATGACAGCGGCCATCTTGCCACACACAGGAAGAAGCTTCTGAAAATCTGTCAGTCTAAAAAGACTCATAGCTCTGTACAATCATCTCTTATTTCTAGCCAGGAGTAGTAAACCTTCAGCTGTAATGACTCATCTTTGAATAAAATATATTGTACACATTGTATTCCCTGACAGAGTGCTTTTGCGGCTGCCGTGGCCATTGAGATATGTTGTAACAGCTCCCCTCACACAGATTTCATTTGCTACATTAGCTGTTTATTCAGTGCCTAACTGTCTGAAACATGACAGACAAGCTCCTCCTTGTTTCTGAGGCATATATCCCGCTAATTCTAATGTGTAAGCAGGACTATCAGGTGTGTGGCAAGATGGCTGCCCCCATGTAATTCACATGTGATTAATCTTTATGCCATTCCACAACATCTGCATGGGGTTAAGCCCCCTCAAACTGCTTATGCCACTGATCATAAGAAGGAAAGCAATCTGCTAAACTTTCTTTTTTTACTGGAGGTTTGCTTTTAACCGGACCTTCACCATGATTTATTGAAAACTTCAAACCCTTAATAAACGATTCCCCAGCATACAAAATTAATATATTTAAAGTTTTTAGTCACTTACTTATTATTTTTTCCCCCACTGGGCTGCAACTCTGTTCAGGATATGGGCGCCGCCATCTTGACTCATCAGAAGCATCACACTTACTGAGGAGAGTGGGATAAAGTACAGGGGGGCGGGTTATAGCTGTGCTTTGCTCAGACAGAGCAGAGCTGGGGACAGGAAGAGGTCAGCAATCCCAGAATGCAGAGCAGCACAGTCAGAAGACACTTCCTGTTTGCAGGTTGCCTGATGTCCCATGAGCCGCCATCTTGAATGTTTAAAGGCTCATAACATGCAGTAGATGCAGGCAGGATGATTTTTAATGTGAGCAATCTGTATGTACAGGGTGGGAGAAACATATAAGATAAGCTCTTATTAAGGGTGAAGGTCCGCTTTAAGTAAATTTGTCACCAGAAGGGCTCAGTATAGCAGTTGAAGGCTCCGGTGCTTTTAGCAACAGCTAGGCCTCTATTGAAGTCAATAGGTTGTTTGGGGGACGTTTATGCAAAATAACTGGGGGGGTGGGGTCTCATTTGAGTAAACTATAAACAAAACATATAACCAATTTATTTATAAAAGTGTTATATACATGGCAGAGGTACTTTAAATTCTAGGAGTTTACTCTATACTATAATGTTGCTTCTTAAGTGATAGGAATACATTTCATCTTAATAATCATAAAAGCTTTGCTTTGCTAGTGAAGATAATGTCCTGTGACATATAGAGGAATTCAATAAAAAAAGCAAATTACACTGTATATAAAATAGTTGAAGAAGTTCATTTTATTGATGTTCTGCTCCACTGTACACTCCCTTGATAATAAGAGCTGTTAAAATTAATTACATCAGCAATTAAAACTAAGTTCTAGGGTCACAAAAGCAATTCACAGATTAAAAAGATTATTCCTGCTTCCCGTTTTGGGCGCCCATAGTGCGCACCTTAGCGCATACTTTAATACTTAGATACAGTAATACTGTAATACTTTATTACATTATATTACTTGTTATTAAATAAATAATAAGTGGATATTGCTGCAAATTGATTTCATTTGCATTTTTGAGACCTTCTTTGGGATTTGTTGAAGCTAACCATGTGTTTGATGCAATTGTGGGGTTTATTCATCAAGGGATAGCGGCAGGTAGTGTTTGGTGAAAGCTGGGCGCTGTACCCAATACCACAATAATGAAGGCGATTCTGATGAGCGACTCTAACGGCGCCATGTAGCGTACGATTCATCATTACAGGCGGCTCAGCATATAGCGCCGGCGCTCTAGCTTCCAGAGCGCCTGGTATTACCTTTCGCTACCTGTCGCTCTCCCATACATTTCAATGGACATTCCTTTTCTTCTGTTTAAACAGGGTTATTTGTTTTTGATTTTTTTTTCTCTCAAATAATTGTGTGACCTCTCCTGGCCTAGAAAGAGTCATTTTTAAAAACTTTTTTGATTTTTTTATATTTATATGCAGAATTGTCATTACAGGTATGGCATTAAAGTATTAATGTCACAATTTTACAACAATGTAATTCCACAGGTTTTCGCTTTGTTACTGGTGGATATGTGTTCAAAAAAAGACTTTAATCACACAGCGTCTGCCGCTCTTTGCTATAGCGACCAGATCCAGACCGACACTGTGTGAGTCTATTTTTTTGTTGAATATGGTGTGAGTCGCTGAGAGTTGGTCACAATGAGCTGGTGCTACCTCTTGCTCCCTGCAACACTGTATTGGTGTTAGAATGCCCAACATGCATCACATTCATCAATGCCGGAAAGGTCACTACAGCGACTGAGGCGTTCTGTTACAGTGCCTGATAGCCGATCACAGTGTCTACTAGCAGTCGCTCTAAGGGCTGCTATACAGACGCTCATCTGCCGATACCTGACGCTAGTAATGAATCAGCCTCCCTGTTAAAGTGGACCAAACCCAGGATTTTGACTATCCCAGGTTTTGGTCTTTGCCCTCCAATCTGCATGCTCGACTGCATTGCCGAGAGCTCTGACAGTCGCATCCCTCTAACATGGTGCATGCCTTCAGAAATGCCTGAAGCAGGGGAGGCCATAGGAGATAGTGCTCCGCTGCTTGCATATGCGCCGTTGGATCTGGGGAGATGGTGAGTTTACCAGGTGACCTGGGAGGCTTTACACAGCTGGGCATCCTGAATCCAGATGCCTGGGGGGAATCAAGCGGCATTGGAATCTTATGAATAGATAGTTTTGGTCCACTTAACCCACTGCTGCTGGTAATCTCAGTTATACTTATGGACAACCCTTACAGGAAACAAGTTTGGCCAAAGCCCCTGCTGATACAACATTAACAGTTACTATTAGCGGTTATCAATAAAAAAATAAAAATAAAAACAAAAAATAAAATAAACACCCTTGGTTGAACTTGATGGACATATGTCTTTTTTCAACTGTATTAACTATGTTACTATGATACTCCCTTCTTAGGGTATAGAACTAGAAGTTAGTATTTTTCAAATTGTCCTGGAACACTGATTTTGCTGTACCTCGGTGTGAGATGGCAGGCGATCAGACATTGCATAGATGTGACAATGACATCACTGCCACCACAACAGTGGCAATGAATGGAGGTGGAGCTGTCAAGCTAAAACAGGCGCCAGTATCTGGGATTAGAGTGAAGCAAGAGCACTTAAAATTGGCAAAAGGTACTCTTCATGGGGGAGCAATTCCGGGGATGTTAGTTAAAAATGTGGGTTTTGAGCCACTTTAATAAAGAAAGTATCTCTTGAAGCGGAAGTCCAGTCATGAGTTAACACCCCCCCCCCAAGCCTGTCACCCTCACCCCAGTTTTGGGGTCGCCGCTCTGTGAAACCCCCCAAAATGCCAAGCTAACTCACCTCTCCTGGTAGCTGCACTTACCAGCGGGGAGCGGCATCACTTTTTCCCTTCAGCCATTCATTTGCTATGGGTGAGGCTGCGCACAGCCGAACAGGGTGGCGAGTGATGACGGCACAAGCCGTGCATATGCCATAGGCTCAGGGGAAAGGGAAGAATATAGGGCACCCTGGGCGGTTTCACACAGCAGGGGCATCCCAGTTTGGATTCTCATAGATTCCAGGGTTGGTTTGGGTCCACTTTAATTATGGGACATATGCATAATATAAGCCTGTATACCATTACAGCATGGGCAGTCTGCATTATTAATTGTGCTCATTCTGCAAGGTTTCTCAGGGGTATAGTAAAGCCAGTGTATATAACTGAACTACGTAGTCTGCTGTGCTCACTATATAGCAACAGTAACAATATTTCATCACCCACAGACTAGATCGTTTTGTTGCCATTTGTCATATGTGTCACAAAATAAATGTCTACCATACAATTATAAGTGGGCATATACAGTACTCATCTGTTTCAGCAAACCACTTCACATCAAACACTCTAGCTCCACTTTCTGGACTTGCAGGGTACCGAATTGTATCCAAACAGCATGATGCAAGTATGTGTAGAATGTTGTGTTGAGGGTATACTTCTCTTGTTATAAAGTGGAAGAAAACCCTGAGCAGTCAGCCACTGGCCTTCCCTGGAACTTCCCAGTTCAGGACGCCCGGCTATGTGAAACCCCGGAGGTCACAGGCATACCCATCTCCGTCATCTCTGGACTGAGGTGCAGGAGCGTGCCCCAGTCTAAAGGTAAACTGGAAACTGGCACATGTCATTTGTCAAATATGCCTTGGCACGCTTCATTTGGCAAGTATTAGATCAGCCAATCTGCAATCTCAAATTTGCATAGTGGGCTTTGCCACGATGGCAGAAAAGCACAGTTTATTTGAAAACCTGGCCGCTGCCACTACACGCCACAAGGTACTTGGGCTAAGGAGGTTTACACATGGAGGGCGGAGGTAAACAAACAAGGTTTTGTTCTGCTTTATCCAATCAAAATGTATACCATTTTAATTATCCTAAGCTTGGATTGTAACATAAGTACCAGGTTAACAGCAAAGTATTAGCCCTGTTCCTACCCTATTTTGTGCAGGGCAGTAATGGAGTCATGGGCAGCAGACTACTTTAGGTCTTAAACTCTTTTAAACACAATATGGTTTTCTTGAAAAGCTTAATTTTTTATTTAAAAACCACAACAAAATTTAAAAAATATATATTTTTTTGATTTTTTTTTCCACATATTTCACCCCAAAATATAGAGAAAGCACTGAGAAGACATTTCATGTTAAAGCCCACACTAACTGTTAAAAAAATATTTTTCTTGGAAATCCCTGCAAAATTTCACAGTTAAACATATATAGCGCACATTTCTGAAAATATTCTGGCAACAGTGACAACATGTCTACGTAGGCTGGCATTTAAAGGGTTCATTCCAAGAAGGTAAAAGTAAATTGACAGATAAGCCAGATGGCAGTAGCAACATTAGATGTTCTGCCATTAGCTGGGGATAGAATTAGTGTAGAATTAGAACAGGAACCAGAAGTGAGATAAGGAGGAATCCAACAGTGTTCTATAAGTTGTCCCCGAGGGGCAGTTGTTAATGTAAGTTGAGGAGTGCCAAGATAAGCCAGAAGAGAAGAGAAAGCAGACAAGTGAGCTTAAGGATAGGAAAATCCATGGCAGTCTAAAGTGGTTAGCAAGAGGCAATAAGTCCAGTGGTGCCCTGCTCGCCAGCTATAGACCTAAAGTCTGATACTGGGTCATGCTATTGATGTGTTACTGCTGATGTGGATGGGTACCTGCCCGAGTGATGTTGAATTGTGCAACATCTGGAAGGGAATCATACTGATACTGGAATAACGAAGCTGTTGTTTATATCTGGAGTAACATCAGTGGAATCCAGCATCCCAGAAGTAAGTGCACTTCACCCCACAGTAGACACCCACCTGCGTTGCCCTCATACCCTCTGCCACTGGCCCGGCATGGAAGCAAACATGTTCATATTTCTGTTGTCGGAGCTACATAAAATATGTCATTGTTTATGTATCAATGAGCATTTTCTTGCAAACATTTATGAATAATGTATATGTGTTTGACATGTAAAGAAGAATCTATGGGTGATTTAAAATGCTTGCATTTATAGTAGTCCTTTAAGGCTTGGGATGGATGTTGTCCTTAGTGGTTCGGCCTACTGGGCCTGATTTGGTAAGTGTGTCAGCTCAGGCAGAGAGAGAGCATCTGGCCTGTGCTGGAGGTAAAGGCTGGTAAAAGTATAGTGAAGCTTAGGTCAGCACATAGTTAATTCCACATAACACTAAGTACACTAATAATGCAATGGAAATTGTGGTTATAACGTTTTGTATAACTATGCATGATCTGATAAAACATTGCAAGTGTTGATAATATTTAGGTACATTTTATTCAATACTTGTCTAGTAACAAAGCAATAAATTGTGTTCCAAAGTATGTTGTTACAGTGTAGAAAAACAGAAGGGGAATGCCAACCTCTTAGGTTTTCTATGCAGTACCTTTTGGACACTATGAGAACACCCTGGAACTGGAAGACTACTTTTTCCAGCAGGGTCTCGGCTAGCAGAGTGCAGACCTGCTGAGTTTATGAAGATGGAGGAGTTAATCAATGTTGCCTACAGTCTCCCTATAATATATCTGTAGCTAAAACGTTCCCAGTAAGTGGAATCCTGTGTAGGGAGGATGTAATTGTATATGTAAAAGTTGTAAAACTATACTCAAGAGCAAACTTGTCATTGCGGATTTATGTACACAGTAGGTTACGGAAGTAGGACTCAAGTAATCTTAAAGTACATCTGTATACATACATAAAGAAAAAAGATTGTATAAATATGACGCCCCCCCCCTTCTTCATTCTTTGAACTGATGCATAGCCAGGAACACTAAAGAGTCAGTTGAGTGCAATTACGTTTTACAAGAAACACTTCCGATCTGCCAATCCAGAACTGATATCCATAGATTGCAGAAACAAATGTCTTCTACTGTGGGACTGAGAATTATTAAAAATGTCTCCCTCGGGTTACTAGCCTTAGTAAATTTTTATTATTATTTAGTATTAGTATGTTAAAATTAATGCATAAAATACTTGAAACACTACACCAGAAATAAAAAAAATAATAGAGGAAACTACATTTTAAAATATACTGCATGATATACATTGTAAATTGTAAACTGGTCCCAAGGGGGTCCAATAAGCATGGTGTTTATAACCTCTTTTATATCTATTATTATACCTTAAATGTTAGGGACACACAAGAGTGCAAATATATGAATCTGACTAAACTGGGTGAGAAAACTAAAAGCTGTGTAGCTCTGGTTCATGTATAACACTGTGCTCCCCAACCACACTCCCCCCAAATAACTTGCTACCAATGCACTCAATATAGCAATTTCATTGGTTAGTCAACCATATGGAGCATGGTAAATTGAATTGATCAAGACTCTACCCACATATGCTACCGGCTTTTAGCAATGGTTTAAAATATATTGCTCATACATTGTATGTCCCCTACATTCTGCACTGCCTAATAATCTACTTTCCACTTCCTCCATAGAGGTCGCTTTTTGTCCCCAACCTGTCCCCAAAACAAGGCACTCTTGAAACCACCTGTACACCTTTCCAGCTTGGTGGTCTCCCCATGGAACTTTTAGGGCTCCCTGCCCCCTCAAATTTTAAGCTCCCTGTATCCTCCCCCACCTTCAAGACCACCTTCATATCACCCTCACCTACAGCCTCCCCAACATGTTGCTGCCCCTTTGAACCCTTTTGATAATCATAAAAGTTCTCCAGATCCTCTCATTGGCTTCTGTCAAGTATAATTTGAGCACTTCCTGAAACCACCCAATTTCCTAGCTCCCCTCTATATGAACCTTCTGAGGGGACTGCACCCCGTGATCCTAACTTCCTTTGTTCCATGGGTATATGTATGCAGTTATGTATGTAATAAATAAATGCATATTACCATTTATGGTAGGTAGACATACAAGTTTATGCAAGTTATGGTGTCAACATAGGAATTGTTAATTCATACTGGGGGGATGCAGAGAGCCACTAAAAAAATAAAGAACCCTACATCTTCATGATGGGACTTGTACCATCAGTTCCCAGATTGAAAAAGGGAAAGTGTTCGAGTATTGTTTAGCAAAATTACATCAGAGAATATCGCAAATAATGTGTTTGGTTATACAGTTCCCCCATGTTGTGGAAGGACTGAGGTGCAAAAACTATAAAAATACTATCACGTAACATTGTTTGCTTTTAGTGTTCTTGCTCTGCTTTATTCAGTGATGGTAAAAGTAGAATATTCCAGGAAACTGTAAACACCTGACATGTTGCCGGTCCTTGCACTCGCACTTCATCATGAGAGAACAACATGTAACACGTGGTAGTAATAAAGGCACCACAGTAAATCACATCTGTACAATATATCTTGTTACTACAACACTTTCTGGGAAGGAAACGAGCAAACCTCTGTTCAAACTAGTGTAGAAATAATACCTGTACTGTAAGTTTTATCCATTTAAACTGGTTTGATGAGACACACGGGAACTTATGCAATATATCTGTATAACAACACAAACATAGAAATTTTCCTTTTCAGTTTTGTCATAAAGAGAAGAAAACAAGAAATATGGCTGACAGATCATCAAAAAGGTCTATATAGTGAGAAACGTCCCAGCGTCTGCCATCTGCTGTAGTGTTTGTGAGTTATGGAAAGCTTGTGTATTTTAGTTCTGAAGCTGGTCTTTTAAACTTTGCTAAGATGAAAAAATCTTATTATAATTATTACTAGAGATGAGCGTATCGATTCGGAAGAACCCGAATTCGTTTTGAATTTCTGGAAAAATTTGATTCTGAACGAATCCGAATTTCCCCCGATGCGATCGATCGAAGTTTTCCTTTAAACTCCATTTATTTCAATTACAGCCATTGTAAAATGGTGGATGGACATGTTCCCTGGGGCAAGTTATCATGGGAAGGTCACATGCAGCCTATCAGCAGCCAGGAAGCCCGGTGACGTCACTGTGCTATCTTGCTTGTGCACATTTCAGCCTTGCATTGCAGACAGAACAGAGGTTGCTGCAGACAGGGAGAGACTTACAGACAGGCAGGGAGAGTCAGGGAGACCCACAGAGACCCACACAGTGCCAGGGAGAGCCAGGGAACGATCCAGGCAAGACAGCAGAGAAAGTGACAGGGAAACCTTTTTTTTATTTTCACTTCACTTCACTTCAGCACATTTCACCCTATCTGTTATACTAAATCAGCTTCTAAAGGCTCTGTTTTATTAATATATTGCATTTTGAATTGGTCTTGTGCGTCCTGTAAAAACACCAGGCCGCAGGATATCCCAAACCGGCACATTTCACCCTATCTGTTATACTAAAGCAGCTTCTACAGGCCCTGTTTTATTAATATATTTCATTTTGAATTGGTTTCTTGCTTCCTGTAAAAACACCAGGCCGCGGGGTATCCCAAACCGGCACATTTCACCCTATCTGTTATACTAAAGCAGCTTCTACAGGCTCTGTTTTATTAATATATTTCATTTTGAATTGGTTTCTTGCTTCCTGTAAAAACACCAGGCCGCATGGGCATCCCAAACCGGCACATTTCACCCTATCTGTTCTACTAAATCAGCTTCTAAAAGCTCTGTTTTATTAATAAATTGCATTTTGAATTGTTGTTTTGCGTCCTGTAAAAACACCAGGCCACAGGGTATCCCAAACCGGCACATTTCTCCCTGTTATACTAAAGCAGCTTCTACGGCTGTTTTATTAATATATTGCATTTTGAATTGGTTTTTTTGCGTCCTGTAAAAACACAAGGCCGCAGAGTATCCCGAACCGGCACATTTCACCCTATCTGTTATACTAAATCAGCTTCTACAGGCTCTGTTTTATTAATATATTGCGTTTTGAATAGTTTTTTTGCGTCTTGTAAAAATACCAGCCCGCAGGGTATCCCATATTGCCAATTTTCATAGTATCTGGTGCAGAGAAGCAGTATCTCACTTTATTTAGCTTCTGCTTTTTAAAGTAAACACATTTTTTTAAGTGCCTATTGCGCATTTCAAATACATAAAAATGTCAGGCAGACAAGTGCCAGGATGTTCAAAGAGGAGTGGCAGAGGCCAAGATTCAGCAGGCAGAGGTCGCAGCAGACTAGGGGCGAGTGGCAGCAGGAGTCGCGGTGAGAGACCTGATCTGCCAGTATCTGCTAGTGGTCGTGTCTCCACCAGTAACGCATCTGCCGTGGTAGATTGGTTAACGCGGTCATCCACATCATCACAAGTTATATCTGACACCCCCAGTGTAGGGTCGGTAGGTTCCTCTGACACAACCCTGAGTTGGCATGCCCCGAGAGCAGCCCCTGTCCTCCCATTGCCTCTGTCCTACGCCGTTCCCTCCCCCAGCGACGTATCCTATGCTTTGGGTTCAGCTCCACTCTTTAGTGAGGAGGACGATCAGATAGAGGAAAGTCAGCAGCTACTGCCCAGCCAAGAAATGGAGGTGGCTTCCTTCGCTAGGCAGATAGTGATGTGGAGAGTGGCGTGGGTGTTGTTGCGAGCGTTCCAGCTCCTGCGCCACACACTGTTGAGGAAACCGAGAACATCAGTGACGTGCAGCCACAACTTGGTGATGATGATGATGATGAAGCCGATCGCACTTGGGAGCCGGGTGCAGAAGGGGCTTCATCCTCATCATCAGGAGAAGAGGGGCGCAGGTTGCCCCGGAGTCAGCAGCTGAGGCAGCAAGGTGTTAGCAGCATGGTTGGCAGTCAGTATGGAGGCAGGATTGTAAAGCCTGGAGCCAAACGGGGCCGGGGCCAGGGTAGAGCACCTGCTGCGTGGCAGGCTACCTGGGAGGTAGAGGAGCAGGGGTTCTTGGAGTTGGCGACAATAGCTACTCGGCAGTGTGGTAGTTTTTCCTTAAGCATCCGCAGGACGGTAACATGGCCACATGCAAGATATGTAGGCAGAAGGTGAAGCATGGCCAGGGCCCAAAAGTTGGCACCACGGCCATGCGTCACCATAAGAGGTGGTCCAGGCTGCTTCCTCACCAAATTGCACGCCGCTCCCAATTTCTGCCAACCAAGGCTCCAGCACCTCAGCCGAAGGCAGGTGTGGGTCATACTCATCCTCTGTCGCTCCTCCTGATGCTCCTGCTCCTCCTCCTCCTCCTCCAAGTCATGCATGCCGCCAGCAATCCATCAGTGAAGCCATGTCCAAGAGACAGCAGTATGCGCCCACTCATCCTACGGCGCAGAATCTGAATGTGCTCCTGTCCAAGTTGCTGGTGCTGCAGTCGCTCCCTTTTCAGGTGGTGAACTCTGCACCTTTCAGAGAACTGATGGCTTGTGCCAAGCCGAGGTGGAGAGTCCCAAGCCGTCATTTCTTTGCCAAGAAGGCAGTACCAGCACTTTTGTTGAACAGAAGGTGGGACAGTCCTTGAGCCTGTCGGTGTGTAGCAAAGTGCATGGCAGCGCCGACGTCTGGAGCTGTAACAGGGACAGTACATGTTGTTTACGGCCCACTGGGTGAATGTGGTCCCTTTGCAGCAGCAGCAACTTGGACAGGTCACGCCGCTTCGGCCTCCGTGCTCCCTGGCCGTTGTGCCTGTGACACCATGCGACTCAGCCTCCTCATCCTCCTCCATCTCCTCACCCTCCACTGTAGGCTTAAATCTCAGTGCCCCTCCAGCCTACCATGTGTGCAGGGCACGGAGGTGTCACGCTGTGCTTCACATGGTTTGTCTTGGCAAACGGAGTCACACAGGGGAGGAACTGCTTAAATTTATTCATCAAGAAATCCAAACATGGCTTACTCCAAGAAAACTGAAAATGGGAACTATGGTTACCGACAATGGGAAGAACATTTTGTCTGCGCTGCGACAAGGAAGGCTGACCCATGCGCCCTGCATGGCTCACGTCTTCAATCTGGTTGTGAAGCGGTTTCTGAAGTCTTCCCCCCATCTGCAAGACATCCTAACAACTTCAAGGAAACTTTGCATGCACTTCAGCCACTCATACACCGCCAAGCACACCCTTCTTGAGCTACAGCGTCAGAACGGTAGCCCCCAACATAGTCTGATTTGCGATGTTTCCACCCGTTGGAATTCCACCCTGCATATGTTAGACAGACTATACGAACAGAGAAAAGCCATCACGGATTTCTTGATGATCCAAGTGGATAGGGGGACTCCCCTGTGTAACTTCAATGTCAACCAGTGGCAGCTCATACGTGACACCTGCCGTTTGCTCAGGCCATTTGAGGAAGCCACTTTATTTCTGAGTCGCCAGGATTACGGGATGAACAACGTGATTCCACTGCTTCATGTACTACAGCACATGTTGGAAACCATGGCTGGTCAGGGCACTGGAGACATGGCGTCTACATCTTAAGGCCACATGAACCCCGTTGGAGCTGAACTGGAGGAGGAGGAGGAAGAGGAGGAGGAGTGGCACAGTGCACAGTTTAGGCTTGGCGAAATGGCTGGTTTATCTAGTCAGCGGACAGGAGAGGAGGAGCAGGAGCAGCCAGAGGAGCTAGAGGGTTGTGAGGAAGGCAAGACAGAGGACCCAGAGACACAGTGGCAGTATGCAGTGGAGATGGAGACAGGTAGTCCCTCCGAGTCACTTGCGCAAATGGCAGGAAGCATGCTCACGTGCTTGCGTAGTGACCCCAGAATTGTTTCCATTTGTCAGCGGGATGACTTCTGGCTCTCCACCTTATTGGACCCTCGCTTCCGGCACAAAATGGAAGCATTTTTTAAAGCCGCCGAGAGGGAGGACAAACTGACCTACTACAAAGACATTCTACGTAGTCAGTTGGCTGATGCCTATCTGCGCCATGGTCCATACTCTCGCAGGTCTGACTCGGGGGGGACCTTTGCACTCACCTTCCACTGCCATGGCTGCTGGGGGGTTGGCAGGAGCAGCAGCAGCAGCAGCTCCATCAGCAGCAGCCTCAGTCTTCAGTCGCTAATGAGTAGCTTTCTACACCCGCATAGTGAGTCTACTCATGAGCAGCAGGAAGACCTGGAGCAGGACCTGAACCAGCAGGTCATGTCATACCTTGACATGAAGATGCCAACACACCTTGAGGATCCGCTGGACTTCTCTGCAGCCAAACTTGACTTGTGGCCGCAGCTAGCTGAGTTTGCCCTGGGTAAGCTGTCTTGCCCAGCAAGTAGCGTGCCATTTGAGAGGGTGTTTAGTGCGGCGGGGGCCATAGTTACGGCGAGGAGAACTCGTCTGTCAACTAAAAATGTGGAGAGACTCACCTTTGTGAAAATGAATCAGGGATGGATCAGCCAGGATTTCCACCCACCAATGGCTGATGCATGCGACTAGATTCAGCATGGTGCCATGTTTTACACTTTCCAAATGATGCAAGGCAAGATGTACAGTACTTCTAGACTTGTATGTAGGACCTGCAACATTTTTGGAACCCTGATTAAATCTAAAAAACAAACCTTCTACTTTATTAGCAGCAGAGCCCTGCCTCCATAGTTGGTTTGATGCAAAGGGTAGCGCAGTGTTCTTTATCTAGCATTGCTTTGTCTTTACAATAGCACTGCAAGGAATTGAACACCTTTTCCTAGATGGACACAGTCCAAGAATCTTTGTCACAGGACAGGTTTTGGTATATTGGCCTAGCAATATTCTGATTCAGATATATCAGGGACTATCTTGTGTTTGGATTTACTGTATAGCTAGCTACCTTTGTTTTTGGACTTCTCCATCTCTGGAATTATATTTTGTCCACATTTAGGCCTTTGGTAGGAGTGACTGGGGGATAGAACCTGAAAAAAACAATAATCCTCCGGGGACATGACCTTATGATTTTTCATTTTCATAAATGAATCCTAATACTGGCATTGGGCAGAATCCAAAAATCTGGAGCACCACTCTTTCGGAAAATGTTGTCTATAATTAAACTGATATTGCCTCTTTAATGTAAGATGTGCATGCTAGTCAAAAGCGAAATCATTGCAACTGGAAATACAAATTTTCTCTATCATGAACAAATAATATGTAACACATCATTAGGCTCTAAGACAGAAATGCAAATCATAATGGAAGAGCAGAGTGTTTGAAAACAAGGAGCTAATGCAGATCATCTTGGCGGCAATATTCCAGATCGCAATGGAGAAATATTTTGGAAAACATACAAGTTGGAAGAGCAGATATTTATCAGCAGACATTTTGATACTAAGGTCTCTTGATTAAATAGAATGACAATACAGTAAATACAGCCTTATTTATTCCAGTGCAATTGAACACTAAAAAAATAACACATCCTCACATTTAGTCACTTGCCTTTTCAGTGAGATGAGAGTCCAGATGGTTAATGTCTTGTAGATGTCAAGCACAACAATTATTCAGGGCCATCATCATTTTTTGGAGTGATGTGATGTGAAGTTCTAATGACGCTTTAAAAGTGTAGATTGCTCATGTAAATGAATGATCGCAGTGTACACACAGAACTGAGCACCAGACGTACAAGTCCTGCATACCTGTGTAATTATGTGTTGACATATGTGAAACGTGCAATGAAGGGAATGTTTGCCCCCTAGACTCAAGCTTTGGGCAGATTAGAGTCCTGTTAGCTCTTATAAAGAGACACAACAAACAGAAGATTTATTCCACAACATTGTGTAAATATTGGAAAATGGTCCCTAAATTAAGAATGGAGCTTCTGCTAGACCCCAGCTGTGCATATTTACATTCAGGAACTTCTGGAATCATTCTGTCTCTCCTTAATACTCTTTCTGATTGAAGCATTTAAACAGACCCAAAAGTTTAAAAAGATTTGGTCCATTGTCAGTATTCCCTAGGGGGCATCATGTAGTGTTAATAGCTAGTGAAACCTGGGTGCTGTGCTGTATATCAACCACCCTTCTCCCCAAGTGTTCCAGGTCCAGCTTGCAATAGTTCAGTTTGACATCATTTTGCAACTTGATGCCCTACCTAAATCATTTTACACAATTTCAGGGTGTTTAAAGGAGAACTATCACAAAAAAATATCTAGTATTAAAAGCTCCTATAAACACGCATGCTTTTTTATTACTGGAAAAAAGAAACAAAATTCAAAGTAGAATTGCATTTTAGTAAGAGGGAGACAAGAACAAAAAGAGCACAATTTTATTTAGTTAGCAGCTGCATTAGACCATCCTAAAGTCAGGAACAATGTGACCCATTGCTAGGTCTGTTCTCAGGACAATTAGAGGCTATTTTCTACATTAATAAACCACCTGTTTACTATATCTGTGCACAGAAATTTAAACAGGGCAAGAGCTGGAACAGCATGAGTAGCACAGCCATGAGCAACCATATGACTATCCTCCACTAACTTTCTTGGCTACAGTAGCACAAAAGAAAACTTGACCCCGAGGAGGAGACAGATGTTTTACTCACTGAACCCATATCTCATCAATACAACTAGGCATTCCAACTGCTGCTGTACAAACTAGCTGACACAGCCACATTTGTTTATTGGCACCCCTTTATCTAAGACTTGTGACACATGTACCTTCTCCAATGACCCATGTGATGCGCCTGTGATGAGTTTAATGTAGTGTAGTGTAATTTGTACATTTAATGCACTTAGTGTATGAAAGACAGTTGCCATTTAAAGTGGACCAAGTCAAAAATATCTGTATACCTGGTGAGAGTGGGTGCAGTGGCCTTCTTGGCTATCACATGGTTATTTTCTTTCAGGCAGCAAAAAAGTAAAATGTAGATACAGCAGATCTTGAGAAGCATCAGCGCCACACAGCGCCATTTTTGGCCTCAGCGCCACTCAACGTATAATTTAACAACTAAAAAAACGCTAACTGTGAAGTGGCAGCTGTCTAGCATCTTATTTAACCTGCTTTCTAGCGTAGGTTTAGGTGCTCTGAACAGGTAATGTTTTCCTGTAGACGACCCCAGCCTTCAGCTGAATCAGTTTTTTACAGGCAATTTGGGTGCATTTTCCCTCACCACCAGAATTTTCCCGCTAAGACTTCAATAGTGTGATTTTAAGCCAACCAAATCCGCATCAGGGCTGCATAGCAGCTTCCTCCACTCACTCATTCTAATAGATTGGGGGGGGGGCAAGGCACAAAGAGGGGGGCACTCATTGCAGCCTCCCCAAGATGGTTGCTCACATGACATGATGAGTTTTTTCTATAACCTGCCTCACCTTTAGGAAGTTCTATTAATACAAAATGAAATGGCAACCTACACAAATATCTTAAGTAAGACCATCTGTATTTTCTAAACATAAGACAAAATGTCAGGATTTACTCTGGGACTCCAGGTCCTCAAGCCACCAGGCCTGTTTAAAACTGATTTGAACCTATTTGTATCTGATATAACCCTTTTACATCTATGATTGTTAAAGGGTTACATCAGATACAAATAGGTTTAATTGTGATGATAAATTTTGATACAGCATGATGGACAGAAGCATTAAAAATTGTAACTCTCCTTTAAAGCAGAATTAATAACTTGTTCTGTTATGAAGACGCGGTTGACCTTTTTCTTGAAAATGGCGCAGTGTGTGAACTGATTTATCCCTATAATTCTTAACTTTTTAATCATTTGTAAAAATAACCTTTTATCTTATGAAGGTCTACAGAAATGGAAAAAATATAAACACAAGTACTTTCTTAGACAAGCATGGCCCAGCATGTTATAGCAGAACCCTTTAATTTGTGATACGAGTAAGTTTTTTTATAATAGAGACAACATGACCTGCTTAGACTTTGATTACCTGTTTTTCATTATGATATGCTGTACTGTATATAACAAACATTGCTGTGGCCTGGATATCTGTATTTAAAAATCTACATATTTTTTTAATTTACGACATATTATAAAACATGTGGTTTAATTATGAAACTACCAAATTTTTAAACAATTAGAAGCATTTTGAATTTCCTAAAAAGGATCATGGCAAAGTACACATTTTTCTGTGGGATGCTGAACATGGCTGATGTCAGGGCCTGTTGTGCCTAGAAGGGCCCACTGACATCCACAACCAATTAGTAGCGCACATTTGCCCAGGATAATTTTGGAATACTAAGAGCTTCACAGTGTCTGAGCAAAGATTTCAGTAGAGTAAAAATGATAACCTGCCAAGAAAATTAACATGGGCATAAAAAGAGGATATGGATCAGGGCCCCCAATATTTGTGTTAGAATAAAACCAAAAAATATATTGCAGAGTTTATAAAGCTCACCAACACCCATGTGGATGCGCTCACTACCCACTTGAGCACTAGGCAGCCAATCGCAGTTCTGTATTCCTGATGAAGGATCAAGGCTAAGATAAGGATTACAAGCATTATGGGGGTTATGTGTGTTAGGGGCTCCAGCATTCTAAATGCTCCCTCCCAGATTGTCTTATTGCCATGGGGTGTTGGTCCACTTTAATGTATTTCACTTACGTAATATGCTGAGGCGCAGAAAAATTATATATTGTTTTGCCAGCAGAGTCTGGGTTTCAATATGAAATGTCTTGTATGGCCTTTTTTACTGGATTCTCAATACTTTTGGGTGAAATATGTGCAAAAAAATTTAAAAAAATCTATTTTGTGCAATTTGTAGTGTTTTTTCGTAATAAAAAATGTAAGTTTGCCAATAAAATGTTATTGCGTGTGAAACCCCAATTTCTCCCGGTTACAGCAGTACCACATATGTATAGGTAGACACCCTTTGCTGCCCAGGACACTCCCCCAAACTGAAACAGAGCTTTAAGAGATTTTCAGATAAAATTCAACTGTGATATGCGCTATGCGCACCTTGCAGTTTTTTCCAGAAAAACAACCCTACAAACTGCATTTGAAATACCCCCCACAGACTATATATTCTCTGGAAGTACACACCTCAAGCTTTCTAGGTGTACTAGGCTTGTTGATACGGGCATAGCTTTCTGGAAGTAATACCTCAATCAATTATTTGGTTGCACAGAGTTTCCCTAAAAAAGAATAAAAAGGAAGAATCAAAGGCACATTTTCCTAAAAAAAAACTATATGCAAACAAGAAAAAAACAAGTAAAATCTGAAAAAGCAACATCCCTCGAACAGAACAATACCCAGCATGCATAGCTACTGTCAAGGGAAGAGTTGGCAAACACCCCAAAGTAAAGCATGTGCGTAACAGTAATTTTACTTGATTTTTTTTACTTGAAATTTCAGCTCTGCAGACAAAGTGCGCACCATGCAATTTTTCAACCAAAACAACCCTTTACATTTGGAATATTCTAAGGTTGCACAGGGTTTCCCTAAAAAAATGTATAAGAAAGCTGAATAAAAAAACATGTTTTTTCCTAAAATAACAATATGCAAACAAGAAAAAGCACGCTAAATCTGAAAGCGCAAGGTCGCCCGAGCAGAACAATACCCAACATGCATAGGCACTATTAATCCTTTTAATTGCCAGCCTACTTGAAGTTTTGTCACCCTCTGTTGACAAGTCATTTTTCCCCATTTTGCGCCATGTTTAACTGTGATTTTTGCCAGAATTTCCAGGAAAATTATATATTTATTTTTTGCAGCAGAGTTTAGGCTTTAACATGAAATGTCTTGTTTGCAATTTCTCTACAGTTTTTTTTATATTTTTGCGTAAAAAAACAAATAAATAAAATAATATTTTTTAGACAATTGTCTCCTTTATTTTAAATAAAACATTTGTTTTATTAATAAAAAACCCTTAAAAATCCCCAAAAAAATTACGCGTGGTCCCCCTTGCCCATCATAACCACCCCGGAACCAGCTATAGGGGCTTGTAGGAACAGGGCGCAGGGGCCAGTTTTGGTGGCCCCCTGCCCTGCCGGCTACAAGCTCCGTGGGCCGGGCATTTCTGCCCCCCTGGGCTTTGGGGAGGCAGGTAATTGGGGGTGCCGGGGGTTAATGGCAAGTCACCTGCGGCTAGCCTTGTGAAGTCACCTGCGGCCAGCCTTGTGAACTGGTATAGGGATCTCATGGGTCCCTTACCTGTTCACAAGGGGTTAACAGTAAAAAATAAAACACACACACAAAAAAATGACATTTTTTTTTTTACTTTACTCACCTCCGATCCTTGCTGTCCCCCGGCGATCATGTCCCACGAAGCTCCGATGACAGATGCAGGTGATCAGTGGAGTTGGGCTGGGGCGGGGCGATGATCAGAGCCATCTGCGCCCTCCAACCACCTCATCTGATCACCCACATCTACTGAGCTTGTCGGCTCAGATGCGGGTATTGATTGACAGGTAACGTCACAATGACACAATTTGCCCCGCCCCCTTGTAACAGCCGCGAACCAGGAAGTGAGTGAGAGGGCAATTTATCGCCCTCTCCTCACTACGGAAAAGCCTGGGTGGGCGATCGGAGGCCCCCCTGGGGAAGAGGAGACCCAGCGGTAGGGATCACTGCAATAGGTGAGTAAATGTCATTTTTTTTTTTTACAGTAAACATCAGCGTCCGAAGTGCGGGGGGGGGCGCCTTTCTGAAGCGAGAAGAGCTCCGGGGGGGGGGGGGGGGGATCAGATGCCCCCCGGGTGAAGAGAAGACCCAGCCCCATCCAACGTGGGGTCAGGTGAGTTTTTAACTTTTATAGTTTTTTTCTGTGGGGTTTTAAAGTCCGCTACGTGAGACTCACATAGTTGGCACTAAAAGGGTTAAAACTGACTGTCTCACCTGATGACATTAATATTATAGCACAGACTACCCAGCAGAAAAAGCACTGTGAGATGATGAAAATAGATGGTCTGACAATGGTTCCTTCACATTACTTATTTAGTTTAGCTTTTGTTCATCTTTTCTGGACCTTTCAAACTCAATGGGGAATATTTTTACGTGGAGGCTGATTTACTACTAGCGCCACGTATCAGCATGTGAGTGTCTGTATAGCAGCGCTTAGAGCGACCGCTAGTAGATGCTATAAGCGGGTATCGGGCACTGTAACCTAGTGTTGCTGTTGCTGCACTAACTTGGCAGCATTGATGAATGTGATGTGTGTTGGGCACTCTAACAACAGTATAACGCTGCAGGGAGCGAGAGGTAGCACCAACTCAGTGCGTCCGGCACTCGGCGCACAACGCCATACATAAAAAAAACTCCACACACACAGCGTCGGTGCGCTAAAGCTCTCAAAGTTTGGTTTTGAACACATATCCACCAGTAACAAAGCAAAAACACATGGTATGACATTGTTTTAACACTGTGACATTAACACTTTAGTGCCAGACCTGTAATGACAATTCTGCATAAAAATATAAAAAGTCAAAAAAGTGTTTGTTTGCAGCCAGGAGAGGTCACACGATGATTTGAGCAAAAAAAAAATAATAATAATTGCCAAACACGCTATTTTAACACAACCAAATGAAACCCCATTGATGTAGGTTGAGATCCCATAGAGCCCGATGGGCAGAACTGGATTGGAGTGTTTAATGCTTATAATTAATATTAAACACATTTATTTGTTCAGAATTTGCATTGGGCCTTGTCAATAATTGAAACAAAGGACCTAGGTCCAACATGTTTTTTTGTTTTGGGTTAATAAAATTGATTTAATGGCTTCTTTTGCATAACAATGTGTAATTTGGACACCAACAACTAAAACGCAACCTAAACACTGTGTAAAGTTAATCCCCAGCAGGGATAACTGTAATGATGAAACACTGACCAGTGCCGGAAAAATACAGCACCAAAGATTTCAAGGAGAAAAAAAATCATAAATATTCTGGGGAGCATCGAAAAAATGGCAGTACAAACTGGCGCTCACTGGCCCTTGGATAATCAATTGGTAGGCGCTGACATAGGCTGGCCAGTGTCTAAGGGCAACAATCAAAGCTAATTGGTTAGCATGCAGCACAGCGACTGCTAGCACCAGTGTTGTACACAGCACAGCGCCAGATAAGATGGGAATGCTGGTGCCCCGAGGTTGGTGCAATAGCCACAAAAATTATCCTAAAAGGCGCAGTTAGATAAGGCCCACTGTCAGGGAGCTCTTTTGGTAAGGCATAAAGGTGTATCTTATGTGTATCTAAGGTGGCATGGGCCCTAAATACAGCTGTGGGATCAGGACTGAATTAGGCAAAAATATTTCAAAGGCAAAAACAGGTAAAGTGATTGGCAAGTCAAAAGTTAAAAAAAATAAATAACATTAGCTTAACTTACATTGAGTCCCTCCAGTGCTCTGCTTCCTGCTATGTCATTTTAGTAAGGAAATCCCTTCCTAATTCTGTTTTCAGTCTCCACCCTGCTGACCTGGTCTTTCAATCAACCATCAGTGGACTGAGAAAGGAAACACCCTCACTCTCTGCCCAGACATCCTGATTGGCTGCGTCTCTCGGCAGCTATGAAACCCCGCCCTCCTCCCTCCTTTCTGGTCACAGTATGTGCTGGCAGACTGGAGATGATCTTAGCCTGCAGCATCTCTCACCCCCCCTTTTTCTGGTCACACTATGTGCACACTATGTACACACTATTTACAGTAATAACTAGAGGCAGAACAATGCACTTATTTTTTATTATGTGCTTACATCACATTGCTGTTGTCAGACCCCATATTTCTTCTAATTTTTCTCTGCATCTCCAAAGCTCTAATACTTGTACAAATAACTTAGGAACTACAGGGTCTTTTTGAAATTTGATTGAAGTTTGGGACAGGGCAACGTATAGCCTGAGACAATGGGACAACAATTGGGCTTGCCTTTGGTATAACTTTTTGCCTTTTCATATTTTACATATTTATTCTTCATAATAGATACAAAATAAAAATACAAATACAGCATATTAAGTATGCATAAAAGCAAGAGCAAAATACATCATTAAAACCTCTTTCACGTGTATTTAAACAGCTAGTAACCTAAAGTCAAATAACTTCCCAGCTTCAAGATATTTTAGGACACACAGGGCTGGTTTTTAACCTTATTGTGCAGGGTCATCATTTTTTCAGCAGTGTCTATAAAAAATGTTGAAGATCTGACTGGTTACAGAATCTTGTGAATTTTAATCGTGTATTTTGACATGAACCTGTCATACAGGACCTAAGATATGAAAAAAATGTCTAGTTCAACATCTTTAACAAGCGTCATACTTATATATTTTTAATTATTAAGCCATGAGCATGTCTGAATGTGGATTAATTTGACTGAGAAGGAACAGAATCATGTTGGCATATGGAAGGTTTCTCTAAATTTGCAGCTTATCTGCTAACCTTTCAAACTGATGTCTTTCAGATCTCAGGGCTAAAGAGAGAATGAAAGTGAACATGTGTTGCTTAGAGGCTGGACGGATGCTTGCGGTACACTAATGACCTGTGGAAGACAACAAGAAAACAACTACTGCACAACTGGCCACTAACAAAGGAAATATATTAATGGCTAAGGAACAATAAGAGGAACTCATAATGTAGAAAAGACATATGTGCACTGTGTGCCCTGGGAGTCGCATATAAAACATGTAGTTTCAGGACTAGTTATTTTTGTCTACTTTAGTTTATTTGATGGTGCCCTGCCTAAGCCCGGGGAGTTTAATAATTTATAGAAATGACATAAACAATGTATAGGCACAGCAATGGCATATCTCTTCTGTTATTTCTACTAGTAAAAAAGGTGAATTTTTGTTCTGCAAAAACAATAATAAAAGTAATAAAATAAATGTTAGAATATATTAATATTTTACAATATTTGTATTTTAGCTGGCTATACACAGTAAGAATTTAACCAGATCAACTATTTTCTGCCATGTAATCTGAGACCTATGCAGATGTTTGGTAAATGTACGCAAACCCAATTAGCAACAATATTTTTAAAGGCACTTAAAGCGGTCCAACATCCAATTTTTTATATGGAAAAGTGCAAGACATTTCGGACCATGTGACCATTGGAGGCCAGTCTTGGGGGCATATTTTGTCCTACTACAGTGGAGGTAACTGAAACTGGCATTTGAAGGGCAGATATGCACGGAGGGGCACTAGCAATTATGATGCCCCCTGCACTCCGTATATTGGCGACCAACATCCATTTTTTATAAATATAAAAAAATAGGTTTTGTACAACCTTAATAGGTTATAACCTATATCATACACCTACCCTCGCTATGTTTCTGTCATGGCCGCCACCGGTGTGGGACAGCTGAGACTGGCGTCCTAGGCACGAGGGGTCCTATTATGGAGAAGGTGCTCGAGCCCAGCTGGGTAACCGCCGCTGTGTCAAGGCCCAATGCGACCCTGTTGCCCAATGGGGGGCCCGGCATGTCAATCACATCGACTTTGTTAGCTAAGTACTTTCCTGCTGCAGTTCTGGGGCACGATTCACATTCAGGATGGAGCCTTGGTGATCAGAACTGTAGCTTTTTCAGGGTGGAACCAAATAGACGCCCCATGTTTCCCTTGGGGCCAAACACAGAGAACCTGTAGGCAGAGCAGTCCCTCTTCTGCACAAGGAGAAGGTAATGTGTTTCTTTAATGCTGAGGTGGGGTTTGTCATGTACCTAATACTGGGTGAGGTTGTCATGTACCTAATACTGGGGGCAGGGAGAGTTGTCATGTACCTAATACTGAGGGGGGTATTCATGTATTTAAGATTGGGATGGGGGGGGCTGACATTATGGTTGTATCCTAGTGCCAATGCGTCACTCCCCTATTTACACTGCTATTTCTTTATCAAGAATTTTTTATCTATTTTGCCCCAAATAAAGGTAGCAAATACAACTGAGTGTGGTCAGTAAAAAAATAGCAGTCTAGTTATGATAGGATCATGTGTGAGATCAGTTATGCATGGGAAGCAACATTTCCCTTTACAAAAGTTCTGAACAGTGTGTTTTTTTTATTTCAAGGAGTTGGGACTCCATGCAGTACACTGATTAAAGTGGACCAAAACCCAGGATTCGATGGGGAGGCCCGCTGTGGAAAAACCCCCAGGTCACCCGATCTCACAGACCCTTCCTCGGTCCTATGGAGAATTCGCCGCCCTCTCATCCAATCAGCAAGCTGGCGGCCGCAGGGAGTGTGCCTGCACCCGCCATTCCCAAATGCCTGGGGCGGGAATGCGCCCTGCTAAAGGGATAGCGGGAATGTGGATGCTACTCACGCATGCGCCAGTGGACCAGAAATGAAGGTGAGTTTTCTGGTCACCTGAGGGGTTTGACACAGTGGGGCACCCCCAATCGGGGGGAGCGAGTATGCCTGCACTGGAGTCTCATAGACTCCAAGGTGGGTTTTGGTCCTCTTGAAAGCCAGAGATCTGATGATCCACTCCCCTTTCTTTCTTTCCTGCAGTAGTTCTGTGCACCATGCGGCACATACTCTCTCTGCTCCATGCTGTCACTGCTGAGTATACAGATTGGAGGGAGCTCTGCAGGGCCATCTGCTGTATGCAGCACAGAACCACCATTGGAAAGCAGAAGAAAAATTAGTATATGGCCTGTTCCCAGTCTTTACCAGCAACATTGAGAAGCATCCCAAATCTTGATGCCCCAACAGAACCTTAGACAGTGTACCAGTGTACCAAAAGTATATTTGCACTTCAAAACCCTAGTCAACAACAAGTTCTATAACCTGCCTTTAAATTGTGGTTAAAACACACAGAGGTCATAGTTGCACACATTTGTAACTGCATGTGTAAATATAGACCTTACTCTAACCTACTATAGCCCCACATTTGGGTGTACACTAATTTGGTCCACATCTACAGAGCAGCCTTAGAAGCTTGCATTAATGTCAACCTACCAACTAGAGATGAGCGAACCGGTTCGGACAAACCGGAATTCACTCCGAATTTCAGGGAAAATTCGATTCGGCATGAACCCGAATTTTTTTTGGTTCGTGCCGATCGAATCTTCCCTGAAATAAAAAAAAAAATGCCGGCATGGTGGGAGCGGGCAGGCCGCCCGCTGACAGCGCAGCCGGCCTGCCCGCTCCCACCATGCCGGCATTTGTTTAAAAAGCAAACACTTACCTGCATGGTCGGAGCGTGGAGGCCGGCGTCGCTCTCAGGCGCCCTCTGATGACGCGTCCTCTGATGACAGCTGAGAGCGGCGCCGGCCTCCACGCTCCGGCGCCGCTCTCAGCTGTCTGAGAGCGACGCCGGCCTCCACGCTCCGACCATGCAGGTAAGTGTTTGCTTTTTAAACAAATGCCGGCATGGTGGGAGCGGGCAGGCCGGCCCGCTGACAGGCGTAGCCGGCCTGCCCGCTCCCACCATGCCGGCATTTTTTTTTTCAGATGAGCGATTCGTGAAAGTTCGATTCGGGCGAACCCGAATTTCTTGGGGAAATTCGGCGAATCGCCCGAATCGAACTTTCAAGAAGTTCGCTCATCTCTACTAACAACCATAGCATCTGTTTTTAGCAAAATTTTAGAGACAGATTATTGGCTGGCTGGTGGTAAGTTAACACACAGTTGTATCTTTCTGTGTTTACTCTTCATTGTAGAACTGGTCAGTTGCCAAGCCCAAATAAAAAATATCAAAAACATCAAAAATATTTATGTGGCATCCTATTGTGTGTTAAGCTGAAGAGGCTGTCGTAATAGCAAGTGCACATGTATTCATTAACTTACAAAACACTCTGCAACCAGGCTTCGGCCTACATTTCTTCTCTTATCAACAAATACTAACCCCAGACGCAATCTTCGCTCTGCCCTGGACATCCTCCTGTTCTCAACCCTAATCACCTCCTTCAACTCCCATGGACTTCACACCCCTCCTTATTACTCTGGAATACTCCCTATACAATTTGTCACTCCCCAAGCTTTCAAGTTCTCAAGAGTCATCTCAAAACCAACCTAGTCAGATGAGCCTATCATTTAGCCGAACCACTTCAGATCATTTGCCATCATATTAAGTATATATTACTTGGGACCTACCTATTATCTCCACAGTTTATCTTTAAGATGTAAGTGCACAAGTGCTGGGCCCTCTTATCTTTGTATATCAGTATAAATGTGAATTTGTGCTTTTCTGTCACATCTGACTCATTATACTCATGTATTGTAAGTGCATAGTTTTACCCTGTTTGTAATTCCACATTGGAGGATAATGGTGCTTTCTAAATGAACAATGATAATAATAATTCATTACAGATTAAAGAAACTTACTAAACTGTAGTAATGTACTAAATTACCACTCAATCAGGAGCAACCACTGGCTTAGAGTGGGCTTGCTCTTTGTCAGGCATCCTAATTAAGGAAAACTCCCAGATCGGTCATAAATGCAACTCATTGCATACGCTAGCTGTGGCTGCATTCTCGTTCACCTCCAGCAGTTATGTGAAGGAACTACCAGTGGTTCACTCACTATTCAGCCCTTACTTGGAGTTCTGAGCCGCATAGCAAAAACTCAATGGCGCGTAAGCCATCGATAGGCTCCTGGCGTGGGTATGCGCCACTGGGTCGCTAGGAAGTTGAGCTTATGGGTGATCTAGGGGATTGTGTCTATGGTATATTCTGGCATCTGGAGATACCCCTCCTTGACACTGGCAAATCTGGCAAAGAAGGCAGATTGAGGAGGTTAGGATGGAGGAAAAGCTGTATTTACAACACCCTAGGCACACTCTGCCCCCTTCCCACCAACACAGCCACCCCCCAAAGTTTGGGTTCCCATTGATTACAATAGGAACTGCGTTCGGGTCCGCAAACCTGAACTTTTATTCCAAGTTCGGCCAAACTTGCTGGACACGAACTTTGGGGGTTCACTCATCCCTACTGCTAAAGAAAAAGGTTGTCCAGGCTTTTATATTTATATTGCAATGCCTTGGAGAGTTATGTTTACTATGGTCAGCTTGACAGCTTGACAGCTTGACGCATCCCCTAGCCTCAAACCCCAAATTTGACACTAAATTTTATATAAACGGTATAATGGACAAGTATGATCCCAAATAGGAAAAAATAGGATAAATGAGATTTCATCTAGAGAGTTGAGCTCCCCCCCAAATTGTGCTGTCATAGGTACAAGCCCTCAGGAACCCAATGTGAAATGCAGATGACGTCAGGTAGCCAGTGTTGTAATTAGTGACACGATGTTCCAAAGTTTGACTGTGCATCAAAATCTAGAATCTCAAAGGGTATTGATGGACTGGTCACAAGGCCTACCCAGTTCAAGAAACCTGGAAAATATGGGTCTCCAAGCCCAGGAGTGTATGTTTTGAAGCAAGGCAGCTGGCTTTACTGCATAATGAGAATAAAAAAAAAGGTTTACAGTTTTCTTCTTATAGTTTTTTTATATGTTTTAATTAAAGTAATAATGTTTACAATCTACTTTAATTATTTTTTTTCATGTACATTATATTTTTATGTGTGACTTAGCTCATGCAAAGAAGTGATATTTGCCTTACCCTTATCAGTACAGCAGGCTACAAAATGTAAAATGTTATATGTATTTTTGGCAGGGGAAGTGGCAGGCAGACAGGAAATGCTGATTTTTACCCATTAATAGCAACGTTTGAATTATAATTAACATTAGCCATTCCTAGTATTGTTCACTGAAAAGATGACGGAAGAGTTTTTATTTGCAAAGATAAAAAACCCATAATAGGGGTATATTAAGTAACATATGCATTATAACTGCCATTTTAATTAGGAATTTGCACTATGGATTCAAAACAACATTTAAAGAATAATATAAAAAGAAAAGATAGATAGCATTCCAGAAGAACATATACCTTAGATTGTGATCACTATTAACATACACGTTATAAACTTGGCTTTGGCACGATGCTTTAGGCAGGGAAATTCACTGACGTCATAATGTCATTAGCAATTGGTCCTGGGATTTAAACCAGATTTTTCTTCATGTGTTTCATTACTGCAGGTGTTGGAAAAAGTTCTTGGCATGCTACTACGAGTGAGCCCTGTGGCGTTATGTAAGAGTTTTATAGATGCCATTCTTAAAGCCACAGCAAATATATAGCCTCTATTAGCAGTCAAGCTGACTAACTTATAGGTTATGAAAAAGAAAAGTACCTTCTTAAAAAATATATATCCAGGGGCCTAACTACTTGAGGTGCAGTGGTAGTCACCATATCAGAGCCTATGAGGTCAGGGGGGCGACCATTGTTGCCCCTCCACCTTATATATTTCATATACTTACATGACATCTTGAAAAATAAAGCAGTATTTATATTGCATTTTAATGGTTTAGTCATATCTGATTTAGCTAAAAATGTGCATCCTAGGCACTAATTGTGACAGAAAATAGTATTTAAGACTAACGCTGCTGTTCCTATTTTATGTCTGCTCCAGGGCCTAGTCATATTTATGCTTTTAGGTATATACTCACAGCCCAGAAGAGGGGATTTTAAATTTTGTTCCAGGAGAATGGCCAAACTATGCTATTTTTACTTTATACCACTAGAAATTAAAATGGATCAGCAGTCTAAATCTCCTCAGTGGCGCTCTGGAATACCCATTGGATGGAGGCCCACTATAAATGCCAAACATTGTGCACTCAGCCTAGCTGTGCTCTCATTCATCATATGTACCCCCTTAGCATTCGGTTGGCTTAGCTAGGTAAGCAATCACAAGGACTTTCAAAGCACATGCATGCTCACTTGGCTAACCCTACTGGCCACCATATGCACATGGAAAGGTGAGTATTTTTGAGTAACCCCCAGTTTGGGGTTTTCTAGGGTGATGTTGGTGAAAGATTTGAAATGCTGCAATGCTCTACGTTGCAAACACATGTTTCAGGCTTTATGAATCAGTGCAATTAATGAAGTTCATGACCAATACATGTTGTGCCATTATAAAGACAACATCAGTTTAAGGCACCTTTTAGGTTCTGATCACACCTCTGTGCTTCCTCGGCATCTTTGCCCTATTGCACCTCCTCTGCTAAACTGCTCAAACTGATCCAAAACACCAAATCATTTGCAGTGTATTTGAAATAAAGAGGTGCTCACAAATCAGTGCTTGGGTATTCATTCAAGATCTGAGAGGCTCTCAAATCCTCTCAAAAATTTAATTAATTAATCCCATATCTCAGTATTCCCCATGTGCCTTAACCAGGCCGGGTGCAAGCACTGGGTATAACCAGGGCCCACTCAGGCTTAGAATGAGCCTTGAGATTATTCTCTGGTCCCAAGGAAACCTGCTCATGACTGACCTAGGAATCAGTGGATGTTCAGTGGCAAAAAAAAAAGGTGGTAAGGACCAGATGACAATCATCAGCAAGGATGGACCCTTCAGCAACAGTGAAGTAGGCAGCAAGTAAATGAAGATTACTGGCAGCAATGCTAGACACTTCACCAGCAGCAAAGAAGTCAGTGAGGACAGGAGGGCGATAGAAGGCGACAAGGACCAGAGGAAGGTCAGTGGCAGCAGAGAAGGTGCACTAGAGCACCACTGGCAGCAGTGGAGACTGCAGTGAGGGCCAAAGGGCAATCACTTGCATGTGGCATGATACCCCACAAAGGGAGCTACTAAGATGTGGCCTAAGGGTAAACATAAACCTGAAGCCAGCCAGCCTGCCAGATTTAGCCTTGTTTGATACATCATGTTTACTCAACTAAGGATTAACACTTACAGCGTGGTTCCTTAGGCCAGGAGGGCCATGAAAAGATGAAAGCAACACGTCTAGAAGCCATCTTAAGAAAGATCCAGCAATACTTTAGGTAAATGTGCCAAAAGTGACCAGCAGCCTCTACTAAATTGATTTTAAACACAGAGGTAAGGTGCAAGGTGCCTAGTGACCAAAAATGGTAGAATTGCAAATAATCCCGCTTTTATCAGTTTGAGTTTTGCAGAGGAGCTGGGAAATCCAAATCCCAAATATGGTTTAAACTATTACATTTCCTACTTGCATTTAAGGGCAGATAGTTAATGGAATAACAGAAACATTATGATGAAAGACAACAGGAAGCTATAATAGTCCATTGTTGTAACCGGGTACTCAGAGGACAAAGAGATTGACAAAACAGAATCAGATGATCAGTTCACCAAACAAGTCCAGAGGCAAAATCATATTCAGGGGTCAAGGTCAATCCACTGGCTTTTTTAAAGGTCAAGGAAGGTCAGCAATGATAATCCTATTCCATAATGTAATGGGAAAGTAGTCTTGCAAATATGTTTTATATAAAGAATATATATAAATTTTGTTTCCAGTAATAATTGTTGCTGGAGATGAGTGAATTTTTCAAAAGTTTGATTCAGGCGATTTGCTGAACTTCCCCAAGAAATTTGGATTTATCAAATTTTTAACGAACTAACTCATAAAACCATATACAAAAAACAAAATAAGCTTACCTCAGTCATTGTTCCAGTGCCAAGCAATGGTCTCATCCTCTAGCTCAGGGGTACTCAACTACTTTCAGTGGAGGTCCACTTACCAGGGTCTGCCGTGGAATGAAGGTCCGACCTGCACACCGACAGTAAAGAACCCTGGTCCCCTAGCAATAAGGCCAATTTGGTGTGAGGGAGTCGGGGGGGGGGGGTTAAGTAAGAGTGCATGTCACGGGCTGGGAGAAGGGTTAGGGGAGGTGCAGATCAGCTGCTTGGGGGGATAGGTTAGGGTCAGTGGATGGGTAGAAGGGTTAGGTGAGGGGTGCAAGTCAGCAGCTGGGGAGAAAGTTAGATGAAGGGTACAGGTCCAGGAGCTGGGGTGAGGGTTAGGTGAAGGGTACAGGTCCAGGAGCTGGGGTGAGGGTTAGGTGAAGGGTACAGGTCCAGCAGCTGGGGTGAGGGTTAGGTGTCTGGCAATAATGAATTGCAAGTCAACAGGTCCACACACTGGCTGCTCTCATGCTCCATCATCTATCTGCAGCCTGTGTGCAGCAAAGCATGAGGGTGCATGTGAGTGGCTGGGCGCAGGATAAGGTGAGGGGTGCAGGTCAGTGACTGGGATGGGGATTAGGTGAGGGGTGCAGGTCAATGGTATTGGAGGTGATTAGGTGAGGGGTGCAGGTCAGTGGCTGTGAGGGGGATTAGGTGAGGGGTGCAGGTCAGTGGCTGGGAAGGAGAGGGTAGGTGGGGTGCAGGTCAGTGGCTGGGAAGGAGGGGTAGGTGGGGGTGCAGGTCAGTGGCTGGGAAGGAGGGGGTAGGTGGGGTGCAGGTCAGTGGCTGGGAAGGAGGGGGTAGGTGAGGGGGCAGATCAGTGGCTGGGAAGGAGGGGGTAGGTGGGGGTGCAGGTCAGTGGCTGGGAAGGAGGGGGTAGGTGGGGTGCAGGTCAGTGGCTGGGAAGGAGGGGGTAGGTGGGGTTGCAGGTCAGTAGCTGGCTGACGCAGTATGCCTCTCAGCCGGGGTTGCAGCTGTGGCCTGCACACCTGCCATGGGATCAATTGGGGATCCCTGGGGATGCACACAGTCTCAGAGACAGGCCTAGGTCCTGATTTGGGATGCCCCAGGGATGAGGAATTATGCCTTCCTGGGAGGCTGACTTTTCTCTTGAAGGTGGAGCAAAAGTTTTAAAAGACTCTTAGTCTGCTTAGTTATGCCTCCTTACTTTGGCCCTGTGGGAAATAAACAGGCAGACCATGAGTCTTATGAGACTTTAGATCCACTTTAAAGGTGAAGCACTTGGGGGGGCTAGGAGGGGGCTTTAGCATTAAATAAATGACCCTATCAGAATGACTGTATCCCTAACTTACACTTTGTGCGATCCTATCGTCCAGCATTGCTCCTCCTTGACGCTGCCTGATGCTAATGATGAATCAATGATGTCAGCACACTGGCTGCTTCCGTGCTCCGCCGCCTGTCTGCAGCCTGTGTGCAGCAAAGCATGACAGGCTTTGCTCCCGCGCCTCCCGGCTCCTCTCCGCTCTGCTCTGTTCTATCCTCTCCAGCCATCCTCCCCCCTACGGCGCTGCCAGTGCACAAGATCTTGCCGACAGTGAGCGTCGAGGTAGCAGGGAGACAGGTGGCAGGAACTAAAAATATATTTGTGTGTCCTGTGGGGGGCACTAAAAGACAGTGCACAGCTAAGTGAGAGCTCTGCTGGAAGCGCGGCCGGATAGGACAAGAAATATCATTTTAGCGCGGCAGTTACGTTCTGTGAAACGGCTCCAGGGACACTACACCAGCCCTGGGCAGCGGTCCGGACAAATGGCGTCTGCGGTCCGGATTCGGACCACGGTCCGCCAGTTGAGTACCCATGCTCTAGCTGGTCAGAGGGCCTTCAGCATCTTGCTTCCCACCACAGGAAGGGGCTATTTATACAAGTGAGCTGATGTCAGTTCACTCTTCAGCTATAAAAGGCCCCTCCTTGCAGCTGGACCGAGATGTCAGAAGCTGGAGAAATTCTCAGAAATGGGGCACGGGGCAGCTCTTCCCTATGCCTGGCTTCTGACGATCTCTCTAGCTGTCAGAAGCTGCGGCAGATGGTGCAGGATATTGGCAATGTTTGGGTGATAAGTAGGGGCGGGAAAATAATAAAACCCTCCTGGAGAGGTTAAACCCTTAAGTTTAAAAAGATCCATAGCGTCCCCTTTTCAAGAAGGGGGAGCCCCAAGCCTTTTTTTATTTTTAAGGGTTAACCTTTTTTTTATTAAGTCGGCATGGGGTCCCCCCAATCTAAGCAAAACTAGCCTGGGCACCAGCTATAGAGGCTGGTAGGCCAGGGTGTGTAGACCAAGCAGCAGGCCCCCAGCCCTTAAGGCTACCAGCCTGCATAGCTCATATGGCCTGCAGGCTCTCCTGCACCCCCCTTGGGGATGCTGTTAATGGGATGGGGATTATGGCAAGTTTTGCTGGCAGATGCCTTGCCAGTCCCTCCTGACTGTAAACTAGTATAGAGGTCTCAAGGACCCCTTACCAGTTCACAAAGGATTCATTGTTGAAGATCACACACAAGAATAAATTATTTCCCAGCCCCCACTTACCTCCACCTACACATGTCCCACGCTCTATGCTACTGCTTCTGACAGCCGGAGAGATCAGCAGAAGCTGGGCGCTGGAATGTGGATGGAAGTGAGCTTATTTTTTCTTTTTTGAAAGTTTTTGAAAGTTAAAGTTCAATTCAAACGGACCTGAATTTATTGGGGAATTTTGGCAAATCACCCACATTTAAACCGGACCTTCACCATGATTTAATGAAAAGCCCAAACTCTTAAAAAACTATTCCCCAGCCTCTAAAATTAATATATTTAACATTTTTGGTCACTAACTTATTATTCTTTCCCCCACTGGGCTGCAACTCTGTTCAGGAATTTAGGATACGGGCGCCGCCATCTTGACTCAGAAGCATCACACTTACTGAGGAGAGGAGAGTGGGATAAGGTACAGGGGGGCAGGTTATAGCTGTGCTTTGCTCAGACAGAGCAGAGCTGGGGTCAGGGAAAGGTCAGCAGTCCCAGAATGCAGAGCAGCACAGTCACTTCCTGTTTGCAGGCTGCCTGATAAAATGGCGGCTTCCATAAGCCGCCATCTTGGATGTTTAAAGGCTCATAACATGCAGTAGATGCAGGTAGGATGATTTTTAATGTGAGCAATCTGTATGTACAGGGTGGGGGAAACATATAAGATAGACTCTTATTCAGAGTGAAGGTCCGCTTTAACTTTCTAAAAGTTTGCTCATCCCAGTACTGGCGTTAAATATAAAGTAGGGGTAAATCTCTGAGCGCAAAACATCATAGGATTAATTAACCTTAAAAGATGTTTTTTTCTCACATTTTTGTGCACACTATATATAAATTTGCACAGCTAAAAATGGTGCAGAAATGCATTTAGAACAAAAAAACATTTTTAAAAAAGTTTTCTAACAAAAAAGTGAATCAGTCCTCATATGTCGCTGGCATAGAATTTATGAACTATTTCAAAGGCCAGATTCTCCATAGACGTTGTCTCCTATATTTAATGTTTACTGGTCTGCCAAAGATTAACACAATATAACAAATGGCAACTGGAGCATTATTGGAAAGTGTTTCAGCTGTAGTCAAAAACCTTGACCTCTGTTCTTGATAGAAGCTGTTAGATTTATCTTTAGCCCTTTGAGTACAAGCTTTTTAAAGAAAACTAAAATCATTTCATCTTTTCAACAGTTGCTATTTGTCCACTCACATAGCTTTTTGCTTTTTCTCAAAGCATTGGTGGGACCAAAATCTCTGCAGCTAAATCTGAGTTACAGCTTTGAGAACAAGTGTTGTTTAGCCAGGCCCTGGAGTCTGCTCCTTCCTTTTATTGCTGTATATCTGAGAAAGACTTTGTGCACCTGGGACCATCTGCAGAGTTTAGATTTGCTGGTGGCAAAAAAAACGATGCCGTCTTTAACTTTTCAAGCAAAAGGTCAACCATGCTAGAGATGCCCTCCTGACCAGACGTACTAAAATAAACATCTCCTTGCATGAGGAATATTTCTCAGTATGTTTACAATGCTCAAATCACTCAACTTGTTTAAAGAACTGAAGAAGACCAAAGATAAACAGCCAGGCACTCAGCAAGTGCAAATGGAGCCTTTCGCATGTCGTATGACTACCCGTCTCCTTCATCAGATTTGGTTCAAGGCAGCTTGGCTCGTTATGTATCCCCCCTTCTATCTGACTTAATGCATGGTATTGAATATACCTTTATATGAACTCTTAGAGAACCTGATCGTTTTGTATATGCAATTGTGTAAGTGCTGCAGTGCCTGACCTGGATAAGCTAGATTTCAGTAATAAGAAAATCATCAGTTGTTGAGTCACCTGTCGGTGGCCTGCTAAGTTCTTATCAGATCGTAGCTCAGGTTGCCTTTTAGTCTTGCTGTTAAAAATTAAAATCTATATAACAGGATTGTAAAATGCCAGCCCGCAGTCGAGTACTGTATATATGTTTTATTTAAGCTGCATATCATAGCACTCTGTTGGGAATTTTACATAAATGGAAGACATTTTTATATCAAATGCTTTATAGAAGCGGCACTAGACATATAATTTGAAGGAACTTATTTCAAGTTTGGAAAAAAAAGAGCTTGCATTCCTCAGAAAATGGTACTGAGCAAGAATGTAAACTTTATTTTTCTTGGCGAAGTTGAGCGAAATAAATATTTAAATTGAGTATGATTTACATGTCCCTGTGATATAGGAATAGGCAGTCGAAAGAACACCTCCAGTGCTACTTGAGATGGCAATTTTTATACTCATTGCAAGTGCCTTTTTTTTCAAGGAAAAAATATTTAAAGTGAAATTATATGTAAATAGCTTTTCTAGTAATCTGAGTGTACGGCCCAAATCACAACATTTTACCTGCTGTATTTTCCAGGGCTGTATTTTTCAGTCCATATGAATGTTGTGAAGCACCGATTTTTAACACACATTTCCCTGCCATCACTGCCTTTTTTACGTGCTTTAGTTAAACACCAAATACAGAGTTAAAGAGGAACAAAACCCAATAAAAATGAATGAGTGGCATAGAATGCTGAATGGAAGGTGGCGGTGAGATTTGCCATGGTGGCTTCCCTTCAGTTATTCATGAACACCATATCCATTTAGATAAATTTGATGTGGGAGCCCACTGCAGCTGGAGATAAGCCAGGGTGCCACAGTAGCCAACACAAGTTTTGTGGGACCTTGCCAGAAAGGTAGGTTTGCGGCGATCTCAGGGGGGTTTCACATGGAATCCAACATCACCACAAAGAGGGAGCCATCCTGGTGTCTTATAGACCTTAGGCTGGTGGTCATTTTTAATAAAAGTGAATAGCTTACTAAAGATCATTGTAAGTGATTAAGTGATTCTGTAATATTTAAACTGAAATGCTAGTCCACAAAGAACAATGGCATTTGTTATAACAGTCTGAACAGTTGCACACTGAAAAAATGCTCTTTCAGGGGATGTTTAGGCGTGTGAGCAATTGTGTAGTCTTCCTATCTTGTATACATATATATAAGTTTATAGTTAGTAGTATGACACCTTCTGTCATTTTGTGTATTGAGAACAGAATGTGCACACTCCTAATAAGTCTTACACAGTTCTGTCTATCTATCTATCTATCTATCTATCTATCTATCTATCTATCTATCTGCCATATTATTGTATCTTATGTTGTATCTTGTTTTTCTATCTTTCTTTCTGTTCATTCATTCATTCTGTGTTTTTGTGCTGTATCTCTTTGTATTCTATCCATCTTTCTTTTCATCTATTATTTCTCTTCATTCTATATTTTGTTTCTATCTGGCTCAGTCGCTCTTCATTTCTTTCATTTGTACTTTCTTTATATTCTTTCTTTCATTGCCAAGACTGGAGACAGGCACAGAAGCTTTTTAAGAGGGAACTGTAACAAATGGCACAAGACTAGGGTCTGAGCATCCAGGAGTAGGATTTAGTAGTTAGGGGTGATATGAGAGCACAACCATGGGTGCCATGGGGCACAGGAAGCTAGGGTGGCCAGGAGTGGGATGGAGGCAAAAGATGCTGATTCAGCCAGATGTGGGATGGGGCACCGATAGTGAGAGAGAGGCTGCAGTTTTTGATCAGTCAGAAGTGGGAAAGGGGCACCGCAGGCTGGTACAGACAGCTATCTATGTTATGAGGGCAACTGTGTCCATTGAGGCGTTTTCAGCATCCCATCGAGCAGGAGCTTGTCTATAGTCAGAAGCAGGGGCAGAGTTTGGGAGTAGTCATCTGACCGGAGGCAAGTGTTCTACTGGGCATTTCTGCAGCCGCATCACCGCCATCCCTTTAGCAGGGCGCATGCCCGTGCCAGGCATATGTGAATGGTTGCCATGGGCACTCTACCTATTAGAGGGTAGCAGCGGGGGATGCGGCTCGCTGATTGGACTAGTGTTCGTGCATGTGTCATAGGACCGTGAAGAGGTGTGTTTGTTCGGGTGACCTGGGGAAGTTTAGAAAGCTCCTCAGCTGTGAGATGCTGAGAATTCGCTGCAGGCCTCGCATGAGCCATAGGACAACCAGAAAGGTGAGTTGCGCAGGCGATCTTGGAAGTTACAAATAGCGGGAAATCTCAAATCACTTTTTCAGACTCCAGGACCGGCACACAAGGATTTTAGTCCTGTGAGCCACAATGATCAAGGACTGAAAATGTAAGTCGTAAAATATAATATACAAGTTTGAAAGTAGCTTTCATATTTACACAGCAGTCCTTAATACCGATTAGCTCAATAAAAATGTCTAGAGCTTACTTCATGCAGACACATACTTATACTTAGATAAAACCCGAATATAGATTCCATGCACTCTGTTCAGATTTATAGCCTAAGGAGTAAAGTGATGCCTGCTCAGATCACCTCAGTTACAGTCCAGTCATTCTTTTGTTGTGTAAAGACAGTAACAGGAGCTCATACTCCTCTTATAAGAACTATCGGCAAGCAAGGAATTTCAGTGTGGGATAGGATGTGCAATATAATCTCTCCGGATGGACCACCCTTGGGCAAGCAGATTACAGTCAATTGCTGCTATGTTGGTGGCACAGCTAACATTTCAGGAGGTTCAGATATGAATCAGTATAGGTCTCTTTCAAACTGTCTTTTCACAGCTATGCCCTTTCCATTCAGTCAAATCATTAAAGGATTTTGTTTCTTAAAATATCTACTGGGCATACTGATCTGCCGACAGCTTTAATAAAGCCTACAGTTCTATTATGGTGACAACATACAACAGCCAACGTAAAGATTTTCAAGCAAGGTTATAAAAAATATTGTCTCTTTCTTATATTTTAAATGTGATTTTCTCTACCAGTCTCTGTGCTGTGTATTGTTGGTAGCTGAAACTGTATGTTAACTATATCCTGCTTAGTATGTACGAGAAGTGTTCAGGTTATCTATCTTCTTTTTAAGGTCATTCCTCTAGACTTCAACACATATACTCTACTTCACCTCCAGTTATCAAATGGCCTCAGAATAGGAGCTTTCTGCAGGGACCCTGTTACTGTCTGTTTGACTCCATTATCATCAGGAAATTGTTGTCCATTTCTTCAGATTACAGAAGAGAAGTAATTACTGGGAACCAGGTATGTAATGTATTGTGTATGGTTAAGCTCCATGAAGATGCATTCTCTGTTTCCTTGTAATTTGCAAGACATTTAAAATTGTGCATTGTTGCAATGCAACAAAACACCTGTTGACTATTTCCCACAACACTTTTTTATTGTCTCACATAATGTCTTTTTTTGTTGAAGCATATGTATGCCCAGACATTTTTGTATTGTCTTGAGTGGCATGCATTCTAGTAATAAGACACATTTGGTATCCCAAAAAACTGTTGAAATGACCTTTCCAGCTGCTTGCTGATTAGGTAATTTCTTTGGATTTAGTCTCAGAATTATGGTGATGGACCCATGTTTCATCACCTGTAACAATTTGAGTCATCTGGATTTTGCATAAGAGTGTCTAAATCATCCTGCTTAAATTGCTGGCAACATGTTTTTTGCTCAGGCGTGACACTCGTGGCACACTCACTGGGAACACACCTTTTACATCAGCAAAACTTCATGAATGATGATTTAACCCAACTAGTGCCAGCTACGTAAGTCTCACGTAGCCGCCTCTCCTACCGTTAAGTGCCAGCTACGTGAGACTCACGTAGCTGACTTTAAACCCCACAGAAAACTGTAAATAAAAAAAAAATGACATTTACTCACCTGCGGCCGCGATCCCTCCTGCGGGGTCTCCTCTTCACGGGTGGGGGGGGGGGTCTCCAAGCAGCAAGAGAGCAGAAGCCAGATTGATCAGTGTGGGACACAGTGGCCGAGGATTGATGGGAGGTAAGTATTAAAAAAAAAAACTATGAATAAAATATTTTTTCTCCTTGTCTCTGTGTGTTTTTTTTAGACTTAACCCTTTGTGAACTGGTAAGGGATCCATGACACCCCTATACCAGTTCACAAGACTGGGGGCTGGCAAGTCACCTGCAGCTAGCAGGTGACTTGCCATTAACCCCCGGCACCTCCAATTACCTGTGCCCCTCAAAGCCCAGGGGGGGGGGGCAGAAGAGCCCGGCCCATGGAGCTTGTAGCCGGCAGGGCAGGGAGGCCACCAAAGCTGGCCCCTGCGTCATGTTCCTACAAGCCCCGATAGCTGGTCCCAGGCTGGTTATGCTGGGGGGACCACATGAAATTTTTGGGGGATTTTTAAGGTTTTTTAACCCTTAAAATTCCAAAAAAATGTAAAGGTTATAAAGTGCTCTTTTCAGTTTGGGGGGGTCTCCTGGGCAAAAATGGGGGGCTACCGATTCCTATGTGGTACCTTTGTAATCGGGAGAAATGGGGCTTTCACATGCAATATGGTTTTCATTAATAAAACAAATGTTTTATTTAAAATAAAGGAGACAATTATAAAAATATAATTTAATTTATTTTTTTGTATTTTTACGCCAAAAAATTAAAAAAAAAAAAACTGTAGAAAAATTACAAACAAGACAAAATATATATATAATTTTCCTGGAATTCTGGCAAAAATCACATTTAAACATGGCGCAAAATGGGGAAAAATGACCTGTCAACAGAGGGTGAATTCAGGTAGGCTGGCAATTAAAAGGGTTAATAGTACCTATGCGTGTTGGGTATTGTTCTTCTTGGGGGCCTTGCGCTTTCAGATTTGGCTTGTTTTTTTCTTGTTTGCATATTGATATTTTAGTAAAACATGTTTTTTACTCTGCTTTTTTATAATTTTTTTAGGGAAACCCTGTGCAACCTAAGAATTCTTCAAGGGATTACTTCCAGAAAGATAAGCCCACTAAACAAGCTGGGTATGCTTAGAAAGCTTAACATGCGTACTTTCAGGGAATATATGCTTTATCGGGGATATTCCAAATGTAAAGGGTTGTTTTTGGTTGAAAAATTGCAATGTGCGCACTTTTCAAGTATAATTAACGTTATGCGCATGCTTTACTTTGGGGTATTTGCCAACTCTTTCCTTGACAGTACCTATGCATGTTGGGTATGGTTCTGTTCGGGAGATATTGCTTTTTCAGATTTTACTTGTTTTTTCTTGTTTGCATATAGTTTTTTTTAGGAAAATGTGGCTTTGATTCTTCTTTTTTACCCTTTTTTAGGGAAACTCTGTGCAACCAAAGAATTGATTGAGGGATTACTTCCACAAAACTACATCCACATAAACAAGCCTGGTATGCCTAGAAAGCTTGAGGCGTGTACTTCCAGAGAATATATAGTTTGTGGGGGGTATTTCACATGTAAAGGGTTGTTTTTCTGAAAAAACTGCAAGGTGCGCTTAGCGCGTAGCATAGTTGTATTTTATCTGAAAATCTCCTAAAGCTCTGTTTCAGTTTGGTGGATTCTCCTGGGCAGGAATGGGTGTCTATCAATACATATGTGGTACTGCTGTAACCGGGAGCAATTGGGGTTTCACACACAATAAGATTTTATTGACGAACTTACATTTTTTATTACAAAAAAACACTACAAATTGCAAAAATAGTGAAACGTGGTCGGGCAGCAAAGGGTGACAAAAATTCTAGGAAGGCTGGCACTTAAAGGGTTAAACCATTTCCTCTAAAGAAAGACTCCCTAATGTAGTGGCTGTGAGCATCATGGAGCGTGTCAAAACCTTTTACTGATGTTGGGGTGAATTTAAGCATTGCTGGGAGTGGAGGTCTTGCCCTGTGGATGACCTGCTAATACTGAGTCTGGTACTCAGTATAAACCTTTTTCACATTCCTATTGATAGAGAATATTATCCTGTATCTTTAAGATTGAATTTGGGTATACATTTTGGTGTTCTTGCATCTTGAATCTTATTTCTGAAATCAGGTACTTTATAGTGAGGTTTAAACTTTGCATTATATCTTTTGCCACTTTATAATTAGGATTATGGTAATTATTTAGCACAGTGACTCTTCGTAGAATGTGTAATTAGGCTTCCCTATATTGATCCATGCAATTTTGTGATCTATGCACTTTATTTGACTGTTGCTCCTGGTATTACTGCTATATTATACCGATATAGTGACTTATCAGACTTACTGTTGTGGATAAAATTGCCTTATTTCTGTGTTTTTAATGTGTGTTTTTTTGTGATTAAAGTTATCCATTATTTAAAAAAAACAATTGTTTTTATTATTTCACTGGTTTACTCGTGCAGCCTTTGGATTTGGGGAGTTTACAGTGGGGCCCAGCACCCCAATCTGGTAGAGTGGTATTGTGCAAATACATCTCTTTTAGCTAGCATGGTTATGTACCAAATCCCTCAAAATTCTTTGTAGAACTGCACTGTACTGCACCTGCCATCCTGTCACTTCCCGTGCTTTCATGGAACTACACTGCTAATGTGTGTGTTGCATGTCCAGACATGCGAACTTGTATTTAAACTCACTGATGACTAACACATGTGTGAATGTAGATATTAAAGAGGAACAACACACCCGGTTTTCACTTTTGGGGTGTTGTTCCTCAATGTGTGGCATCCCGAATGGTGTTACCCCCTGCAGGTCACCCCATACACTCACCTTCCATGGCGCAGACTTGGGTGAGAGCGAGCACGCTGAGCAGCCGTCTCAGCCAATCAGCATGCTCACTTTCACTCGGCTGTCTTCGGCTCTGCTGACGGCTAAGCTGAGCGGCGCCGCAGGGAGGCATGGTGCACTGTCAGACGCATCCCCCACTCACCTCCTAGCCATGGTGTGCCCGCACCACCCATACAGAAAGGTCGTCCGTGGGTGTACACACAGCTAGCGGTGAGTGGGTATGCAGCCATGGCGAAGAGACGTGGTGAGAGCTCCGGGAGAAGGTGAATGTATCTGGACTTCCGGGGGGGGGGGGGGGTTTACACAGAGCGGCATACAAATTCAGGATGCCCCAAGGAGTGGAACTCAGATGGCCCTGTAGTCTTTTAGACTTCAGAGCCTCTGATGTTCTTCTTTAATACAGCAAATAACTATAAGGCTTTTCACAATTTAAACCATGTTAAAACAATGTAGTACGGTATGTTTTTGTTTTTGGGTAATGCTGAATGCAAAAAACAAACAAACTGGCAAGTAGCTAAACTAACTGACATGAAAGAACTGTATTTTTCTCAAATACAAAGGATAATGGTTTTCTAAGAACACTACATAGTAAGCTGATGATTCCATTGGAGGTTTGTATGCACAGATATCTTCTTAGGTGTCCTTTGCAGCAGTTGGGGGATGTGGGTGCCTCTACACACGTTTGCAGCAGTGCAGACACAATTCCACTAATTTTAATAAAGAATAACTCTTGACTTCAAATAAGTAGCAAACTGTTCCAGAAGTTGTCTTTAGCACAACAGAAGTAATTCCAGTTACTTTTGTCCTTACTAACTCCCAGCCAATGCAACACAGTCCAACTGAATGAAGTAGGTGTCTGGGCATTTGGCTTCCTATGCTGATTCATGGCTGCCTGGCCAAGTTCAGGTTCTAGCCTAAGGATTTTTGTGTCTTCTAGCCGTCTTCTCCACTAGTTCTCTGCTGGTTCTACTTCCAGCTGCATGGACTTCTAGCTGGTTCCATTCTCAGAACAATTAATTAATTATCAGGCATAGTCTTTACTGCCTGGTGTATACAGGTCATGGTTATCAGTAGAGATGAGCGAACTTCTTGAAAGTTCGATTCGGGCGATTCGCCGAATTTCCCCAAGAAATTCGGGTTCGCCGGAATCGAACTTTTACGAATCGCTCATCTAAAAAAAAAAATGCCGGCATGGTGGGAGCGGGCAGGCCGGCTACGCCTGGCAGCGGGCCGCCGCCGCCCGCTGACAGCGTAGCCGGCCTGCCCGCTCCCACCATGCCGGCATTTTTTTTTTTATTTCAGGGAAAATTCGATCGGCACGAACCAAAAAAAATTCGGGTTGATGCCGAATCGAATTTTCCCTGAAATTCGGAGCGAATTCCGGTTCGTCCGAACCGGTTCGCTCATCTCTAGTTATCAGGATTATCTCACCAAATTTCAGCGTGATTACAGATAGTACTGACAAATGCAGAAACCCTGGTAGACCATACTGGGCATGAAAGCAGGATTTTGGTCGAGGGTCAAGCCAAGGTCAGTGCAGACAGGTCAGGTTTAAAAATGTTATAACATAAAAGGGTGGTGCAGGTGGCACATATTTATGATCAGCAGGAAAGCCAGGCCATGCACTATATGTGCCCAACCTTCTCCTCAAGGGCCACCAACAGATCATGTTTTGTGAATTTCCAGTAGCTGAATGGAAGGCCTGGAACTCAGAAGCTAAACACTGAGAACACACAAGGCCTTTCAATGTTTTATTGGAAAATACAGTACATTCACAACAGGTGAATTCAACATGAAGTTGTTGCATACGGATGTTGCACATTGTCGACACAAGCAATCCATTGGCCATATGCCAGGGTCAAAGTACATGCATTAGGGGAGATCAGTTACAATATTACATGAATTACACTACTTATCATTTGTTACTAATGTTTGTAATATGCAAATCACAGATGTGATAACTGACTTTCTGGTCAAAAGTCCTGCCTGAAGGAGGCAGAGAAAGATCAAGCATTTCAAATAGCTTTGTACTACTGAACACTATGGTGCTCTGTTGGGCAATATGGGTGTGATTAATTCCTATGATGTTTTATATTTTTAACATTTGTTTGCTTTCTAAAAAGTGTCTGCAGACTGGATTGGCTAGCCATTGCAGTTATACACCTGTGCTTACTGAGCACATAAAGGATTTGCCTTAATTTATGAATAGTATTTCTTTTTTTGAAGCTTTCCGTCATAGTGCTTATGCATTCAGAATAACACAGCTGGCTCTTATTTTCTTTAGAATGAAGTGAGTGGTTTCCAGGGTTTTATTGAAATTTATGGTTTGGATTGTGGAAAAGTAGAAATGGCTACCTTCCCCCATGTGTCTGTGGGTATCTTCTTCAAAACAAAGCACTATTTATTGTTCTTGAAAAAAGCGTTTTCTGTTTTAAATGTTATAAACCATTTTATAAATATAAAATATCTTTGAGACATCTGACATATACTTGGCAGAGAGTTTACAGCTCCTTTCTTATATTTTTGCTAGTACTACCGTTCTATGTGTGCTGATCAATAGGTATTCTGGAGGTCAAGCAAGTGGAAATACACCAGTAGGAAGACAAAGGGGTAGGTGTACAATGACTGTGGAAAGCAAAACAGGAACATATGCCACATTTAAGCCAGAGGAACAATTTTAATCATGAAACTTTTAGCAAATAAACATTTCGTAAACTGCATACCAGTGAAAAAAAGTCTGGAAGGCCCCCTTTGTGGACTTTCCTATCAAATCTCAGATCAGGTGTGTGATAGGGGCACTGGGCACCCCTACTTACTCTTCAATGACTCCCATGACATCAAATGGGCTTCCACAGCTCCAAAAATACAATTGTCATCTATCATGGTCACTAGGGATGAGCGAATCGATCCAGACGAACCCAGATTCGTTCCGAATTTCATGAAAAATTTGATTATGAGCGAATCCGAATTTCCCCGCGATTCGATCGAAGTTTTCCTTTAAACTCCATTTATTTCAATTACAGGCCGGACATATTCCCTGGGGCAAGGTATCATGGGAAAGTCACGTGCAGCCTATCAGCAGCCAGGAAGCCTGGTGACGCCACCGTGCTATATAAACCAGCGGCCATCTTGCTTGTGCGCATTTCAGCCTTCTATTGCGGCCAGAGCACAGCTGGTTACAGACAGGGACAGAGAGTTAGAGATAGGTAGGGAGAGTCAGAGAGGCAGAAAGAGAGGTAGACAGAGTCAGGGAAAGATAGTGAAAGATAGGGAAAAACCGGAACGATCATAGAACAGCATAGAAGTGACAGTGAAAATTTTTTTTTTTCATTAGTCAGATCAGTTTTCAATTCAATTTCAGTTCTTTGTGCTGTAAATCTGCCTTGCCACTGTGCATCCCATCTATGCAGTGGCTTATTTAACCCTATCTGTTACACACAAGCATTTCTAAAAACTGTATTAGTTTTAATTAAGTTTTGATCACTTTTAAATTGGTGTGCTTTGTGCTGTAAATCTGCCTTGCCACTGTGCATCCCATCTATGCAGTGGCTTATTTAACCCTATCTGTTACACACAAGCATTTCTAAAAACTGGATTAGTTTTAATTTAGTTTTGATCACTTTTAAATTGATGTGCTTTGTGCTGTAAATCTATCTGTCTTGCCACTGTGCATCCCATCTATGCAGTGGCTTATTTAACCCTATCTGTTACACACAAGAATTCTAAAAACTGGATTAGTTTTAATTTAGTTTTAATATTTTTTGGTCTGCTTTAAATACACCAGCCCACATGGGCATCCCAAACCTGCACTTAGCACCCTATCTGTTATACTAAATACGTTTGTTCATCCTCAGCTTAATCAAACTATTGCATTTTGAATTGGTTTTTGTCCTGCTGCCAAAACACTAGGCCGCAGGGTATCCCAAACCTGCACGTAGCATCCTATTTGTTATACTAAATACGTTTGTTCATCCTCAGCTCAATCAAACTATTGCATTTTGAATTGTTTTTTGTCCTGCTGCCAAAACATTAGGCCGCAGAGTATCCCAAACAAGCACTTAGCAGCCTATCTGTTATACTAAATACGCTTGTTGATCCTCAGCTTAATCAAACTATTGCATTTTGAATTGGTTTTTGTCCTGCTGCCAAAACACTAGGACGCAGGGTATCCCAAACCTGCACTTAGCAGCCTATCTGTTATACAAAATGCGCTTGTTGCTCTTCAGCTTAATCAAACTATTGCATTTTGAATTGTTTTTTGTCCTGCTGCCAAAACACTAGGCCGCAGAGTATCCCAAACAAGCACTTAGCAGCCTATCTGTTATACTAAATACGCTTGTTGATCCTCAGCTTAATCAAACTATTTCATTTTGAATTGGTTTTTGTCCTGCTGCCAAAACAGTAGGCCGCAGGGTATCCCAAACCTGCACGTAGCACCATATCTGATATACTAAATACGCCTGTTGATCCTCAGCTTAATCAAACTATTGCATTTTGAATTGGTTTTTGTCCTTGGCCAAAACACTAGGCCGCAGGGTATCCCAAACCTGCACTTTGCAGCCTATCTGTTATACAAAATACGCTTGTTGATCCTCAGCTTAATCAAACTATTGCATTTTGAATTGGTTTTTGTCCTGCTGCCAAAACACTAGGCCACAGGGTATCCCAAACCTGCACTTTGCAGCCTATCTGTTATACGAAATACGCTTGTTGATCCTCAGCTTAATCAAACTATTGCATTTTGAATTGGTTTTTGTCCTGCTGCCAAAACACTAGGCCGCAGGGTATCCTAAACCTGCACGTAGCACCATATCTGATATACTAAATACGCCTGTTGGTCCTCAGCTTAATCAAACTATTGCATTTTGAATTGGTTTTTGTCCTGCTGCCAAAACACTAGGCCATAGGGTATCCCAAACTTGCACTTAGCAGCCTGTTATACTAAATACGCTTGTTGATCCTCAGCTTAAACAAACTATTGCATTTTGAATTGGTTTTTGTCCTGCTGCCAAAACACTAGGCCTCAGAGTATCACAAACCTGCACTTAGCAGCCTATCTGTTATACTAAATATGCTTGTTGATTCTCAGCTTAATCAAACTATTGCATTTTGAATTGGTTTTTGTCCTGTTGCCAAAACACTAGGCCGCAGGGTATCCTAAACCTGCACGTAGCAGCCTATCTGTTATACGAAATACGCTTGTTGATCCTCAGCTTAATCAAACTATTGCATTTTGAATTGGCTTTTGCCCTGCTGCCAAAACACTAGGCCGCAGGGTATCCTAAACCTGCACGTAGCACCATATCTGATATACTAAATACGCCAGTTGATCCTCAGCTTAATCAAACTATTGCATTTTGAATTGGTTTTTGTCCAGCTGCCAAAACACTAGGCCGCAGGGTATCCCAAACTTGCACTTAGCAGCCTGTTATACTAAATACGCTTGTTGATCCTCAGCTTAATCAAACTATTGCATTTTGAATTGGTTTTTGTCCTGCTGCCAAAACACTAGGCCTCAGAGTATCCCAAACCTGCACTTAGCAGCCTATCTGTTATACAAAATATGCTTGTTGATTCTCAGCTTAATCAAACTATTGCATTTTGAATTGCTTTTTGTCCTGCTGCCAAAACACTAGGCCGCAGGGTATCCTAAACCTGCACGTAGCAGCCTATCTGTTATACTAAATACGTTTGTTCATCCTTAGCTCAATCAAACTATTGCATTTTGAATTGGTTTTTGTCCTGCTGCCAAAACACTAGGCCGCAGGGTATCCCAAACCTGCACTTAACAGCCTGTTATATACGAAATATGCTTGTTGATCCTCAGCTTAAACTATTGCATTTTGAATTGGTTTTTGTCCTGCTGCCAAAACACTAGGCCGCAGGGTATCCTTAACCTGCACGTAGCACCATATCTGTTATACTAAACACGCTTGTTGATCCTCAGCTTAATCAAACTATTGCATTTTGAATTGGTTTTTGTCCAGCTGCCAAAACACTAGGCCGCAGGGTATCCCAAACCTGCACTTAGCAGCCTGTTATACTAAATATGCTTGTTGATCCTCAGCTTAATCAAACTCTTGCATTTTGAATTGTTTTTTGTCCTGCTGTCAAAACACCAGGCAGCAGGGTATCCCAAACAAGCACGTAGCACCCTATCTGTTGTACTAAATACGCTTGTTGATCCTCAGCTTAATCAAACTATTGCATTTTGAATTGTTTTTTGTCCTGCTTTAAATATACCAGTCCACATGGGCATCCCAAACCTGCACTTAGCAGTCTATATGTTATACTAAATACGTTTGTTCATCCTCAGCTCATTCAAACTATTGCATTTTGAATTGTTTTTTGTCCTGCTGTCAAAACACCAGGCCGCAGGGTATCCCAAACAAGCACATTGCACCCTGTTATACTAAATACGCGTCTTCAGCCTCATTTTAATAAACCTATTGCATTCTGAATTGGTTTTTGTCTGCTTTAAATACACCAGCCCCATGGGCATCCCAAACCAGCACATGTCACCCTCTCTGTTATACTAAATAAGCGTCTACAGCCTCATTTTAATTAAGCTATTTTCTTTTTTTATTGTTTTTTGTCCTGCTGTCAAAACACCTGGCCGCAGGGTATCCCAAACAAGCACATTGCAAGTTATCTTTTTTACTAAATAAGCGTCTTCAGCCTCATATTAATTAAGCTATTGCATTTTGAATTGTTTTTTGTACTGCTGTCAAAACACCAGGCCGCAGGGTATCCCAAACAAGCACGTTGCACCCTATCTGTTATACTAAATCAGCTTCTACAGGCTCTTTTTTTTATTTTATTTTTTTTTTTTATATAGAGCAGCAATAGATCATATAGTGAGGTAAATTTGCCATTTTGCAGCATTATATAGAGCAGGCCTTGTGTAAATCTGAGGGGCAATAGCTTATATTGTGAGGTAAATTTGCCATTTTGCAGCATAATATAGAGCAGCCCCTGTGTAAATCTGAGGGGCAATAGCTTATATAGTGAGGTAAATTTGCCATTTTGCAGCATTATATAGAGCAGGCCCTGTGTAAATCTGAGGGGCAATAGCTAGTGAGGTAAATTTACCATTTTGCAGCATTATATAGAGCAGGCCCTGTGTAAATCTGAGGGGCAATAGCTTATATAGTGAGGTAAATTTACCATTTTGCAGCATTATATAGAGCAGGCCCTGTGTAAATCTGAGGGGCAATAGCTTATATTGTGAGGTAAATTTGCCATTTTGCAGCATAATATAGAGCAGCCCCTGTGTAAATCTGAGGGGCAATAGCTTATATAGTGAGGTAAATTTGCCATTTTGCAGCCTTATATAGAGCAGGCCAGTTGCCATCTAAATCAACTACTGGCCGGGCAGGACAGCTTTTCCAGGGCAAACTCTGCTAGTTGCGGCCACAAGTCAAGTTTGGCTTCCCAGAAGTCCAGCGGATCCTCAAGGTGTGTTGGCATGGTCATGTCAAGGTATGACAGGACCTGCTCCAGGTCTTCCTGCTGCTCATGAGTAGACTCACTATGCGGGTGTAGAAAGCTACTCATTAGCGACTGAAGACTGAGGCTGCTGCTGATGGAGCTGCCCCCCCCCAGCAGCCATGGCAGTGGAAGGTGATCGCAGAGGTCCCCCCGAGTCAGACCTGCGGGAGTATGGACCATGGCGCAGATAGGCAACGGCAAACTGACTACGTAGAATGTCTTTGTAGTAGGTCAGTTTGTCCCCCCCTCTCTACGTTTTTTAAAAATGCCCCCATTTTGTGCCGGTTCAGTTCCGACACGGCTTGATCGACCATTCCTGTCTGCTGCCTGTACTGACCTCTGCGTTGTCTGACCACGAAGCTGCCTGCCCCTCTGGATACCCCGCTATCTCTGAGCTCCTGGCTTGACCCTTTGGCTACTCCTGACTACGCACCTGTCTCATCCCTGTACTCTGACGCACCCTCCGGATTGACTACCTGTGAAGGATCTCGGCTTCGGGATACCCTCGTGGTTCATCGACCTTCACCGTAAGCAGCCATACTTTGCGCCTATTAAGACCTGGGGGCAACCGTGTACGGTGAGGCGTACCTGGCTTGAATATAGGCAGAAGCGGCTGTGGAGATTGGAGGTTGGCTGCTTACCGAAGGCTGGTTTCCCGCTGGGCATCACAGTATGGACCATGGCGCAGATAGACATCGCCCAACTGACTACGTAGGATGTCTCTGTAGTAGTTCAGTTTGTCCTCCATCTCAGTGGGTGTAAAAAATCCCCCCATTTAGTGCCGGAAGCGAGGGTCCAATAAGGTGGAGAGCCAGAAGTCATCCGCTGACAAATGGAGACAATTCTGTGGTCACTACGCAAGCACGTGAGCATGCATCGTGCCATTTGTGCAAGTGACTCGGAGGGACTACCTGTCTCCATCTCCACTGTAAACTGCCACGGTGTGTCTGGGTCCTCTGTCTCGCCTTCCTCACAACCCTCTAGCTCCTGTGGCTGCTCCTGCTCCTCCTCTCCTGTCAGATGACTAGATAAAATGGTCATTTTGTCAAACATAAACTGTGCTTCGCTGTGCCCCACCCCCTCCTCCTCCTCCACTTCAGCCCCCACAGGCTTCATGTGGCTGTGAAATGTATGCGCCATGTCTCCAGTGCCCTGACCAGCCATGGTTTCCAACATGTATTGTAGTACATGAAGCAGTGGAATCTCATCGTTCATCTCATAGTCCTGGCGACTGACTAATAAAGTAGCTTCCACAAAGGGCCTGAGCAAATGGCAGGTGTCACGTATGAGCTGCCACTGGTTTACAATGAAGTTACACAGGGGAGTTCCCCTTTCCGTTTGGATCATCAAGAAATCTGTGATGGCTTTTCTCGGTTCCTATAGTCGATCCTGCATATGGAGGGTGGAATTCCAACGGGTGGAAACATCGCAAATCAGACTATCTTGGGGGATACCGTTCTGAGGCTGAAGCTCAAGAAGGGTGTGCTTGGCGGTGTAGGAGTGCCTGAAGTGCATGCAAAGTTTGCTTCCCGTTGTTAGGATGTCTTTCAGATGGGGGGAAGACTTCAGAAAACGCTTGACAACTAGATTGAACACATGTGCCATGGCAGGACGCATGGCTCAGACTTTCTTGTCCCAGCGCAGACAAAATGTTCTTCCCAGTGTCAGTCACCATGGGTCCCATTTGCAGTTTTCGTGAAGTAAGCCAGGATTTTATGTATTGAGTTCTCATTTTTAGTTCCTCCCATGTGTGACTCTGTGGCTCAAGGCAAACCATGTGAAGAACAGGGTGAAACCGCTGTGTCCTGCACACATGGTAGGCTGGAAGGGCACTGGGAAAAAAAATAAAATTAAAAAAAAAAGAGAAAAAATAAATATTTAGAAAAAACAAAGTAAAAAAAAAAATGTAAAAATGAAAAAAAAAATTTGTACAAAAATTCACAAAATATTAAAAGGCAATGGAAAAAAATATTTAAAAAAATCCAAAAAATATATATATATGTTTGTAAAAAATACAAAATATAAAAAAAACTAAAAAAAAAAAATACAAAATCAACCAAAAAAACAAAAATGTGGGACATTTTATATGTTACTGTTATTATGTTATATGTTATTGTTGCTATGTTATATGTTATTATATGTTATTATTATAAATATGTTCAAATAAGATAAATGTTAAGTATTAATATGTAATTGACAATTAGCAATTGTGTCACATAAAAAAGTGGCTAGGAGCGTGTAGGCCACAGTGGAGGGACCTGTCCAAGTTGCTGTTGTGGTTGTGCAGGAACCACAATCACCCAGTGGGCCTAAAAGGATATGTATTGTCCATGACCATAGTTACAGCTCCAGACATAGGCACTGCTGTGCACTTTGGTACACACTGACAGGATAAAGGACTGGCCCACCTTCTGTTCAACAAAATTGTACAGGGCTGGTACTGCCTTCTTCGCAAAGAAATGACAGCATGGGACTCTCCACCTCGGCTCGGCACAAACCATCAGTTCTCTGAAAGGTCCACCAACTCAAAATGGAGGGACTGCAGCACCAGCAACTTATACAGGAGCACATTTAGCTTCTGCGCGTTGGATGTGTGGACACATACTGTTGTCTCTTGGACATGGCTTGGCAATGGATTGCTGGTGGAATGACTGACTCGGATTAAGAGGAGGAGGAGCATCTGGAGCGACAGAGGATGGGTATGACACACAGGAGGTGGTGGAGCCTTGGCTGGCTGGAACAGAGAGCGGCATGCCACTGGGTAATGCAGCAGGCTGGACCACCAACTCTCCCAGGCCGCTTTATGGTGACGCTGCAAATGTTGACGCAGGGCTGTGGGTCCAACATTGGAACCCTGGCCACACTTCACCTTCTGCCTACACATCTTTCTTATAGTCATGTTAACCTCCAGCGGATGCTTGATGAAAAACTGCCACATCGCCGAGTAGCTGATTTTTCCTACCAACAGTCCGCAATAATTCACTGCTGCTGCCGCCGCCACCGTCGCCAACTCCAGGGACCCTCTTCCACTACCTCCTGGGAAGATAGCCTGCAGCGCAAGTGGTCTACCTCCTCCTCCTCAGGTTCCTCATCAGTGTCTGCTTAAGGAGCCAAAGCGCTTGCAACACCTTCTCCCACGACACTTTCCTCATCACTACTTGCCCGCCTAGTGGAAGAAGCGGCGAGTGTCTCCTCCACTTCTTGGCTAGGCAGTAGCTGCTGATTTTTCTGATTATCAGATCTTCCTCACTGAATAGTGGAGCTGAACCCAAAGCATAACATAAAACAGTTGACTGAGGGGTGTCAGATGTCACTTGTGATGCAGTGCATGATCGTGTTAACCAATGGATGACGGCAGATGGGTTGCTGGTCAAGACACGACCGCTAGCTGATCCCGGGAGATCAGGCCTCTCACTGAGACTCCTGCGGCCACTCACCCCTATTCTGCAGAGACCTCTGCTTGTTGAAATGAGGCCTTATATGTTACTATGTTACTAATATGTTACTAATCTGTCACTTTCCATGGTTTTTTTTTTTTTGAGAGACTGGCCTGCGTGGAAATGAATCGGGCATGGATCAGCCAAGATTTTCACCCACCAATGCCTGATGCATTAGAGTAGATTGATGATAGTGCCAGACCAACACTGAAGAAATATGGATCGTGCAAAACAGATTTAAGGCGCTGCTCTCCAGTTACAGACATTCCTCCGCATCAGACCACAAGTAATTATTGAAAAAAAATGCTTTACGTTACTCTTACTTTTTATTATTATTCTTCAGATAAGATATATGTGCCGAAAATCTGTATATGTTCTCTTCATGCTGCTGCCAACTCCAGGGTGTGTTTTTCTGGCAATTTTGGGCTCCTGCTGCTGCTGCTTGCTACTCCAGTGTGTTTTTAGGCCAATTTTTGGGCACCTGCTGCCAACTCCAGTGTGTCTTTCAAGCAATGTTTGGGCTCCTGCTGCTGCTGCTTGCAACTCCAGGGTGTCATTCAGCTAATTTTTGGGCTCCTGCTGCCAACTCCAGTGTCTTTCAAGCAATGTTTGTGCTGCTGCTGCTGCTTGCACCTCCAGGGTGTGATTCATCCAATTATTGGCCTCCTGCAGCCAACTCCAGTGTCTCTTTAAAGCAATGTTTGTGCTCTTGCTGCTGCTTGCAACTCCAGGGTGTTATTCATCCAATTATTGGCCTCCTGCAGCCAACTCCAGTGTCTCTTTAAAGCAATGTTTGTGCTCCTGCTGCTGCTTGCATCTCCAGGGTGTGATTCATCCAATTTTTGGCCTCCTGCAGCCAACTCCAGTGTCTATTTCAAGCTATGTTTGGACTCCTGCTGCTGCTGCTTGCAACTCCAGGGTGTGATTCATCCAATTTTTGTCCCCCTGCAGCCAACTCCAGTGTCTCTTTAAAGCAATGTTTGTGCTTCTGCTGCTGCTTGCAACTCCAGTGTGTGATTCATCCAATTTTTGGGCTCCTGCAGCCAACTCCAGTGTCTCTTTCACGCAATGTCTGGGCTCCTGCTGCTGCTGCTGCCTGCAACTCCAGGGTGTGATTCATCCAATTTTTGGGCTCCTGCAGCCAGCTCCAGTGTCTCTCTAAAGTAATGTTTGAGCTCCTGCTGCTGCTTGCAACTCCAGGGTGTGATTCATCCAATTTTTGGGCTCCTGCAGCCAACTCCAGTGTCTCTTTCAAGCTATGTTTGGGCTCCTGCTGCTGCTTGCAACTCCAGTGTGTCTTTAGGCCAATTTTTTGGGCTCCTGCAGCCAACTCCAGTTTCTCTTTCACGCAATGTTTGGGCTCCTGCTGCTGCTTGCAACTCCAGGGTGTGATTTATCCAATTTTTGGGCTCCTGCAGCCAACTCCAGTGTCTCTTTCACGCAAAGTTTGGGCTCCTGCTGCTGCTGCTTGCAACTCCAGGGTGTGATTCATCCAATTTTTGGGCTCCTGCAGCCAACTCCAGTATCTCTTTCACACAATGTTTGGGCTCCTACTGCTGCTGCTTGCAACTCCAGGGTGCGATTCATCCAATTTTTGGGCTCCTGCAGCTAACTCCAGTGTCTCTTTCACGCAATTTTTGGGCTCCTGCTGCTGCTGATTGCAACTCCAGGGTGTGATTCATCCAATTTTTGACCTCCTGCAGCCAACTCCAGTGTCTCTTTCAAGCTATGTTTGGGCTCCTGCAGCTGCTGCTGCTGCTGCTTGCAACTCCAGTGTGTGATTCAGCTAATTTTTGGGCTCCTGCTGCCAACTCCAGGGTGTCTTTCAGCCAATATTTGGGCTCCTGCTGCTGCCAGCTCCAGGGCGTGTTTTTCAGGCACTATAGGGGCCCCTCATAGTGATGCCACCTCAACTCTCTGCAACTGTGCCGCTCTGCGATTCTATTAGCGATGCCTCTGATCTGCATGTCATAATTATTTACAGTATTATTTCACCAACCCAGCACGCATCCTATGCATGTTACAGCAAGGCAGAATGGTTTACAACCCTATTGAGGCTCTAGGAGGCTCAGAAATAGCCGTTTTTAATAGCGATTCGGCGCGAATAAATTTGGGTTGAAACGATTTTTGTCGGAAAATTCGCTCATCTCTAATGGTCACAAAAAATAGGTGTCACATTGCAACAGCCATTAAAGTTGAGTGAACTGATTCTTCCAAATCGGAATTCCCTTCGAATTTAAGGGAAAATTCGATTCGGCACAAATCTGACTTTTTTAAGATTCATACAAATAATTTTTTTCCTGGAACACACTGTCACTTATCTGCATGCCAGCTCCCCCGTCGCTCAGGTCCAGTGACGAGTGGCTAGTGGACGGCACTGACAGCGTGTACGGCTTTCCCCCACTACCCGCCTGCTGGGTACAGCAGGAGGGGAGCAGAGGAAGCTGGGAGGAAGCTGGGATTGCTGTCAGATGCGTGAGCTGGCATGAAGGTAAGTGACTGATACTCACCTCCTCCCTCACCATCCTCAGTCTGGTGAGTGTTCCACACCGCTCTACATACTGTCTCTCCCATTGCTCTGGTCTGGCAGCTGGCAGCGGGCCTGAAGCTGGCTTAAGCAGCTGAAAGCATGGCCTGGCTTCCCCCACTCTTCTGCTACTGTACTAATGCAAAGAGCCGCCAGACCAGAGTGACGGGGGAGATGATGGGGAGTTAGACCGTGTAGGAACAAGGACAGAGGTGAGCTTTTTTTAACAGGGATTCATTAAAAATTTGATTTGGAGGAACCTGCATTTTTAGTAAAATTTGGGGAATCATCTACATGAAATGCTCATCTCTACTATTTATCTATCTATCTATTTATCTATCTATCTATCTATCTATCAATCTTATGCTGTAGAGCAGCAGCAACACTTGCCCTAATTCCTTTACTCAGCAGCAGCAAGGGTTTAATTAGCCTAGCCTGCCTTCTGCTTGCCCCATGCTGGCTGTCAGGTGCAATATCTTTCCAGCACTTTGCGTTTCCTGATAAGCCCTATAGAATTTGCTTACTTCTGCTGACTAATTTTTTAGGGTCCTCAAAATTATTTAATTTCTAAACTTCTCATATTGAAACATTCAAGTATGAGTCATCATCTATTGCCGAGGAGTAATATAAAGCAGGCTAAATGAAAGCTGGATAAAAGCCGCAGCCCCTGACATCCAGCATGGTGTAGCCCAATACCAGGCAATAAAAACATCCACAGCCCCAGGGCTCAAGGCACATCCACAGCCTTGAGCCCTGGGGATTCCAGCCCTAATGCTTGGTCCACCAGGCTGGTAGCTCAGGACGGTGGCAAACCTTTAGAGTTTTTTTTATTGTTATATATTGTATTTTTATTTCTATTTTTTGTTTTTGGTGAGCTAATATATATATATATATATATATATATATATATATATATATATGTTGTAACTGTTATTAATACTCCTGCTACTTTGTCGGGGGGATTAGGTGTATTTCTAATATTTATTGTAATGTTTTTTTTCAAACGGGTTGTTCTGAAATCACACTAAAAATCACTTTCTGTCTTTAGTCGAAATGAGTTTTACTTTTATAAATAGGACCGGTTGCTAGGTGTACAACATGTGGTCAACTGACATTTTTAGAAACCTTAAACTTTGTTTTTGTTTCATGGTCTTTACCTAAATCCAGATCTTCTTTTTAACTGTCTACATTTCTGACAGACTTTGATCATAGCAAATTAAAGGAAATTTCTTGGAGCAGGAAAAATATTATTAATTTTCGATTTTCAGGGAGGTTTGAACTTAAATTACTTTTTGTGTTTTAATACTCAGTAAGTGCCTTTTGCTTGTTTAAATATTATATGCCATATGATCCTTAGAAGTTAAATTATTTAAACATGTGCATAGGGGCAATGTAGCTGGATGTGTGTGGGATTGCATGTACAAGAAGAATCTGAGAATTGCCTTTAAAGTTTCTCTTATGTTTTCATTTTTTCCTAGGGCACTGGAAGCTGTTACCATACAAAAGATATGTTTGACATGAAATGTGCTGTAAAGTCCTGCCATTGTGCAATTGTAAACAATTATGTCTAATATCTCCTAGATCCAATATGGACAACTTTATAAACAATTATTATTATAAAAAGCATAAATAAATATCTCAATGATTAGTACAGAAATAACGTATGCCTGGCTAAGCCAGATATGTAAACAATTTGATAACTAAAATAATAACCTATATATATATCCTGTCTGGCTTGGCTAAAATAGGCAAACAAATTTATATTATTAATAACTGGCCAATGGTAATGCAATGGATACATGCAAAATATTGTAGGAAGACCTATGGGAAACAAAGACTTATATTAGGGTACAAATAATACGAGATGTCATCAAATCTTACAAAACAACAAGATACATGACCGGCATACACATATACAGTGGTTAAGGCAGACTTAAGAGCATTACCTGACCAGCAACCAATATATTTACCCTTTTGACAGGGGAAACCACAAACAGCCCTCTTCCTAAGGCTCCCCCTCTCATCTAGGGCCCTTCGTCAGTTATACCCTGATATTACTTTGATGTCCAGACTTGTCCTTTCATTTTCGCTGGTCTGAAACTTGTGAAAACTTGTTTTGCTGGACTCTAGGTGGATAAATATTGGAATTTCCCAGCCACTAAAACTGGTCTTAAATATTTCCAGGATCTGTCATTCCAAACCTGATTGAGGGAACCTGTTTTTTTATTAGGGTGGGGGAAAGGAATGGGGACTTAATGAGCTTCTGGGCTTCTGAGGGACATTAGCCTTCCTGAATGACCTGACTTATGTATGACTGGTCAAATGCAACTGATTATACATAGCAAGAAAGACAAATGCATTAAAACATTACATTATATTTTAACAATATTAATTTCCATAAAGGCCCATTATTTACGCAATGCTTTATTCTCCTTTTTTGTTGTTTGAGTATTTCTCTGTGAAATAAGTGGAAAGTGTTTCATATTTTCCCCATTTTCTGTTGTCCGACCATTATTTTCCACTTTATACCACTGCATGTTTTCTTAAATCTTTTAAAAAAAGGAGCATTATAGGGTTGGTTCAGCGCAGTGTGCAAAAAGTGCACCTCATAGTGAAGAGTAAAACATGAAATAGAAGTGCACATTTTAGACCTATGTTAAATTGACCCCTAGGTAGACAATGAAAAGTGAATGATACTTTTTAATCCAAAAACAGCATAAAGCACGTTTTGCACCTGAAGCTCAATCAACCTTTTGAGTGCCAGGTGAAAAAGACACTACTTTTTTGGAGTAAAAAAAGCCATTCTCTTTTATTTTTTACCTTTCATCTACCTAGGGGTCAATTCAGCACCGGATGTAAAAAGTGAACTTCTTCAGTGTTTCATTATTCAGCTGAGACTCCGGCACCACTCATCAGTCTCTAGCAGACCTGCTATGAGAATACAGGGCTGCACGGCATCTGGGGGTGGCTATAGCCTGTGTAAGGAAGTTCTTATTGAGAATAATGGCTTCTCATAACAGGGTTGTGGGAGGCGCAGGAAGGGGTGGAGGGAAATCTGGGAGCCTCCAACCATCTGACAAACAGTGGTCTCAGGTTTGTGGGAAAATCCATAAAAGTAGATTTTCCCTTTAACTTTATTCTTCTCACCCCAGGATGCTACAGACAATCATATGCAATCATCTGAAAATGAGGACGCCACTTAGATGACATATTATATACTTGTATATCTGCCCATTCTCATGTATCTCTTAAAGAAAATATGGCCTATTCTGAAACATTTTCATTCGTAACCTAATTAAACGAATAAACTTAAAGTGGACCAACACCCACGGGTGATCGGCCCGGGAATCTATAAGATTCCCGGGCCGATCACCTCCCTCCCCGCGGGACATCCGAGATCGGGATGTCCCATGGAGTGAAACCCCCCCAAACACCCCAAACTCCTTACCTTATCCTCCCTCGCGCCCCTCTAGACGTGCGCGCGCCCGCGCCGGCCGTCTGTGAATGGCCGGCGCGGGCACGCGCGCGTCACTCTTGGGAGACGGCGGCGGAGGAGCCGCTTGTCCGCGGCTTGTCCGTCGGCGCTGGGAGCGGGGAGAGGTGAGTTTTTCTTGGGGTTCGGGGGGGTTTCACACAGCGGGGCACCCCAATCGGGGGTGCCCCACCTAAGTGGACCAAGACCCAGGATAGTCAAAATCCTGGGTGTTGGTCAACTTTAACCTCACAACCTAATATATAGAGTCAAATTGTACTAGGTACAGATATAGAGACAATCCTATGCCTCTATACTCTATACTTAGTAGGGTGGACTGTTAATGAGACAGAAAGCATTTATACAGACCTTTCACTTTTAAGCTCCTCTAAGTTCCTCCCTCCCTCTGCAAAAAGCTGTTTCATACAGAAATCAGATGAGTGGTGGGAAGAGCAGTGTGATGGTTTTGATGGAGTTGACTGCCACATCACAGAACTCTCACATCTCAAAGTGCTGTTCTGGACACTTGCTTGTTAACATCTATTAGGGCCCCTTTCACCTCTTCATTTTACTTCTTTGAGAGGCTGGTTTCTGAATAACTTCTGAATAACTTTCCTCATCTATCTTTGGTTGCTGATAGCTCTATTCCTATTGGATGAAGGATAAGAAGACTATAACAGACATTCTGCATAGTAGAGTAAAAGCTCCTTCTCCACCCCTTCAGGCCCCCTGCCCAATTTGGATTCAACATGACCCCTTAGCTTTTTTAAAATCATGCACTTGGGTAGAAGGAACCCTTGCTCTGAGTACCATATGGGCAGTACTGTGTTAGCCAGTACTTTGGAGAAGTGGGACAGTGTAGCCAGGCACTATGAAAAGCAAGCAAGATGCTCAGCTACATAGCTTGAGGCATCACCAGTAGGAAGAGGGAGGCTTTAATACCACTGTATGTAATCCCCCACCCTGCTTCAGCACTAGGGAAGGGTGGCGGGGGGGGGGGGGGGGCTTTGAAAATGGCCATGCTGCCTGTAATGGCCCTTTAATGCATAGGAAACAAGACATCTCTTCCATTGACCGAATATATCCCAGACATAAAAACCAACAAAAGATGTAGTGTGTCTAGGCTGCCTAGTGTATGCCTAAATATGCAAAATGAACAAATCAACAAACATGTATGCTTTCTTGTATAGTCTGACAAGATAGAGGTTTGTCCACTTTCATGCCTCTGGTGTCCAAGGGCCCACCAAATTATACAGCCCAGCTGCTTGGTGTCTTTGGTGCATGACAGTCACATGAAAGCTCCCTCTGATGGATAGCACAAAGAGACAATCAGGATCTGAAATGATATCCTGGTGGTTGTTCTATACTAAATTTGAATTTTTTGTATAGCTAAGAGAACTATCCAATGCTAAATGTAAATATAAAAGCATATACTTAAAAAGCACATTTTTGCCCTGTAAAAGTTAGGCTATTGAAAGTAAAATGCCACAAAGCATTACATACATTCATAAATTTAAAGTACATACACTAGTAGCAAAACATGGAGCCAGGTTTAAACTATTTAGTTAAAGTCTCTCTGCTTGGACTGATATCCTTTGGCTACTAATGCTTCTGGCTTTGATCCTGTTTAGTCCACTTGTCAAAACAGAGATAGCGTCACATCCTCCCATTTCATATTTTACCGTATGTACTTTTTGTAGACAGAGGAATGTCGATCCCTAATTATCCAGTCAAACATAGATACCATATAATTCACAGACTGAAGATGTATTATTGAGTCTTGCATTCCTGACTTGTCTTCCACACTGACTTTTGTTTTCACAAGGAACAAAATATCAATACTTATGTCGACTCACAATATGCTTAGTAAGACATATTTGTTAGTTTGTTCGGAAGCTGCACCAATGAAATTGACATTATATGTTTTCTAAAAGTAACAATTTGTGTGCTGATCTAATGTTTGGAAGATTTTGACAGTGCACTGATAATCATCAGTACAAAGCAGTGTGTGTGTGTGTGTGTGTGTGTGTGTGTGTGTGTGCGTCAAATGGCTACTGACTAACAAACTGACTGCTAATGACTTTAATAATTTGACATCAGATTCCATCTGGCTTGAAACCAATGATGATCAAGCAGAACTGGGTTGTGTAAACGGGCTAGTTATGAGTAATGTACAGTAGGTATATGCTAAAAAACTTCAATGCTACAGGGATCCTTAATCCTAACACAATTTGGTCCGATAAATCAGGAGCACATATAAGCATTTAATACTTTATACTTATTACTAGTGATGAGTCTACAGCCAGCTTTTTGTTTTGGGTGGCTGTTCAGTCGATTGTGTCAGAAATGTGTTTTTTCATAAGCCCGAAGCAGATACCAAGTCTAAGGGGGAAAAAGTTATTTGGCTGATTTCTCTTGTTTTGCTAAAAGAAATGTGCCCCTCCATCCCTAGGTTATTAGTCTGGCCAAACACGCATATGTGCTGGTAAATCAGGGCTCGGGGGCTGAACAGCTGGCCCTTGACCCAAGCAAGCCCATTTGCCTCTTGGCACAGATAAGGAGCTTTTCTAAGTGAGCCAGGAACAATGCTGGGCCCATGCCCGTGGGAATCAGGATCACCCCTGACCGGTGTGGGTTATTGGGTAGGGACTATCCTTAGGTGTCCCCTGCAACCCTTGCAAATTCATAAGTAGTGCAAAGTAGGAATAAAGTCACAATGACACAGTGTAAAAAGTTTTTGCATATACTATGTGACACTAGTCACCTCTGTGATCTTCATCTGAGGCTGGGCACCGTGTTCCTCCTGGCCAGCAGCTACATGGCTACAAAGTGACCATTCTGCTGGCATTTGGACAGATAGGGGCCAAGTTTCACATGGAGTGTCACCAGACTGAATGAGGATTGCACCTGCATTGGATGAAGATGCCAGAGTTGAGCATAGTATTATGAAGTGTAATAAAACCCTTTTTTTATGGTGTCGTGTTTTTTTTCTACTTTGCAATACTTGTGAAATAGAAAAGGGGTCCAAGGGGCCCCAATAGCATTTAGAAAAAAGGAGGGGCCAGAAAGCCACCTGTCTACCATGCCAGTGGTTGACTTGCTTATACCGCCCAGCCATTTACCCTTGTCACACTGGGCATGGGAGTGTTGAAGAGCCTGGTGCCTATCTTCATAACCCTGGGTTACCATTCCCTATTTCTGGTGAGCCAGGCTAGTAGCTCAGGGGGAGAAGGAAAACTTATTTAGTTAAATTATTTTTCTAAAGATGCTGAACAATTTGACGATAATTTTCCTGCTAATCAGGTCTGGCCTAACTGAAACAAATTGGTAATGGTCGATTTTACAGCTGACCTAAATCTGAAGCTCATTTTTACTTATATCCCTTATATGAAAACCATTCAAAGCCAACTACATTTTCATGTAAAGTTTCTAATGTAGTCGCTGTAGTGTATAGTGTATATACGCTGTTCTGTCAGTACATAAAACAGTACATAAAACAGAGCCCATAGTCTGTCTCTAAAATATGGTGACAATGGATGTCTCAGTTACACATATTTGGAAATGCATGTGAAAACCACGCACCCCATTAAGGTGGCTCTGTGGGTGCAGTCATTATTCTCATTATTTAGAGCCTCACATTTAAGACAGCAATGCATAAACAGAGAGGAAGTTTACACGTGGCACTACCCTGCTAACTGAAATGCACAACTTTCTAAATGTCAAAACACAACTTAGATATTAGCCTCGATTCATAAACACATTATTCTGGACTTCCCTAGCTGTCTGTGTATGTGTTTGTAATTTTTTTAGGTTTTTCCGTTGCATTTTCATTTGTACGTTCTTTCGAGCTCATGCGTATATGCGCTTTCGATGAACGAAAGTAAATCGGATCATTTGCACTAGTTCTGATCATTTTCCCATCCAAATCTGATATTTTGCGTTTGTTCAGATAACTTACGTTATTGGTATGGGCTTGCGTCTCAATCAGAGAGCTGATTGCCTAGGATGTCCCAGCCTACGCTGAGCCACGCGCTATCGAAGTTTTTGGAACTCATGGCTACCATTAGTCAGAAATATATTTATTTTCCTGACGACATGGTAGCCTGGAACGTGCTTAAGCTGGGATTTTATAATATCTCCGACATGCCCAACGTCATGGGTGCCATTGATTACACCCATGTTGCATTGGTCCCTCCTGCAGCCGACGAGTACATCTATAGGTAAGTTCAATTGGTCATTTTTTTATATAGTTTACATAAAATGTATTTTAACTATCTATTAATCCCTCCTTGTAAATTGTCCCTGTGAAATAGCTTACACTGTATATCTATTAATCCCTCCTTGTAAATTGTCCCTGTGAAATAGCTTACACTATATATCTATTAATCCCTCCTTGTAAATTGTTCATGTGATACATTTGGCCGTCTTTAGCTTCATCAATGTTTTTCATGTCGGCCAAAGCCAAACATTTTCATGTGGACCTTAATTAGTCATTTTCAAGGTAATCTTTAGTTGATCCAACATACATATCCTTTTTGGGCTAAAAAATACTTATGTACTTAGTGTTATTTGTATTGCCCAATATGTTTTGGGAGGATGTTAGGAGTTAGTGTTTGAGTAGTTTACTTAGCATTGCTAATTTTTGTTGTTTTTCTTTTTTCCCAGGAACCACAAAATGGGCCACTCCCTGGATGTCCAAGCAGTGGTGGCCCCGGACATGCGGTTCCTTAGTTTTCTCGCTGGGTTTCCAGGCTCATCCCATGACACGTACATATTGCGACAATCTGGATTGTACCATCGGTTTGAGTCTGGAGAATTCTCCGGTGGATGGCTCCTTGGTAAGTTGACGTAAAAAACGTCATTCACTTTTCAATGTATGCCTATGAATATAGTTGATGACCCATGTCTGAACCTATGGCTGTTTTTACCCCTTGATGACATGTTAAACCGGACCTTAACCATGATCTTTAGCAAAGCACACACCGTTAAAAAATGATTTCCCACCATTTCAAAATAATATATTTCTACTTTCTAGTAAATTATTTATTATTCTTCCCCACACTCGGCTGCAATTCTGTTCTTGACTTTATGATAGGGCCTGCGCCATCTTTGCTCAGAAGCATTACACTTACTGAGTAGAGGAGAGCGGGATAAAGTGCAGGGGGCAGGTTAGAGCTGTGCTTGGCTCAGACAAAGCAAACCCAATTCCTGTTTGCAGTCTTCCCGATTTGCCCTCATCCGCCATCTTGGATGTTTAAAGGCTCAGAACATGCAGTAGATGGTGTTAGGCTGTTTTTTGAGGTGAGCAATCTGTATGTACAGGGTGTTGCAAAATATAAGATAGTCTCTTAGTCAGGGGGAACGACCGCTTGTCCCAAAAATCAGGGGATTACGGCTATCCGCTTCTTCCCTGGCTGATGACGCCTGTCCTTCGGCCACAGAATGCAGCCCAGGACGCCTACAATCGGGCCCACCGAAAAACCCGGGCCATTGTGGAGAGGGCCTTTGGCCTCCTAAAAACTAGGCTCAGATGTTTTGACCATACCGGGGGGGCACTTCAGTATCACCCCAACAAGGTGATTGATATAATACTGGCCTGCTGTGTCCTCCACAACTTTGCCATAATGCAGCGTGTCCCCCGGTATGTGGATCTTCCCCCCTCTCCACCCAGCCAGGAGCCTGATGCCAATTACCGTGGCACACCTAGTGCCTTTTCTCACATGTTTGTTTCAAAAAACCTTCAATAATCTCAAAATAACCCAAACATTAATGCATCAACTTAGTCCACAACAGCTAAAGTCACATTCAATATATTTAATATAAATATGTCAATTATTAGTTGAAGGGCACTCGCAGGCTTCATGTATAGACATAGTACAACAGAAATATACATTGGTGCAGTCATGGCAGCTAGCAATTGGTCACATCCAGGAGTTGTAAAGTAATGCACTCCAGGCTGAAGTTTCCACACCAAATAACATACATACATAGGGAGCAACCATTTGCATGCAAATCTTTGGCCAGTAATACATAGGGCCACATACACACCCTCTCCCGCTTGGCCACATTTGCCACAGGCACAGGTGGAAAGCAGCCATACCTATGCCACATCCACACCTGTAAGTCAGTGGCCCACCCAAACAATAACCCCCAGTCCAAATCCAAGTCCAGTCCAATCTTTGCCAGGGTTCAAGGTAGTAGTTTGCCAGCCCAGAATGTCCCCAATCATGCCTACAAACAGGATGAGCCAGGAACAATTTCATTAGGCCAAAACCTGCAGCGTGGCAGCTTGAGCGGCAGGTTCAGTGAGGCTTTAGCTCAGGCATTGGCTAGTGGTGTATCTCAGCACTCTAATAAGCTATATGGGCGAAAATCCAAATCATACAAACAAACCAGACAGGTCAATACAGTGGGGATGTAGAGGAAAGATGTGGAGCAGATCCAGGGCAAATAGCTGTCAAAATGGGTGTTGCCCATAAAACCCTGGTGGTGGGCCTTGGGGATGGCCCATCACCTGGGCATGTGTGGCATTCAGAATCTGCCACTGTTCCAACATGAGTCTATTGCTAGTTCTAACTTCCTCGAGCATGCCTGTCAAATTATTAGTTAAGGTGGCCATGTGGCTGTTGCTCGTCCTAAATTCTGTCAGCATGGAGGTGAAAGTATTATTTAATGTATCTAATTGTGCAGTAAGCTGCTCTGTGGTTCTTTGAGTCACCTGGCAAAATGAACGCCTCTCATGGTGCCACGCTGACTCCAGGATCGGCACGCGCCTCCCCTGGGAAACTGGTCGACGTTGCTGACTACGGCTACCAATTCCCCAGGTGTGAGCGCCTGCAGATGCTGGACCTCTAGGGCGAGCAAGAGTCGCAGATGTGCTCGGCAAATCCTCTGCAGCAGAGCAACCACTGGGGACTGTAGGCTCAGTCTCTGCATGCTGGCAGATTCTGTTCCAGGGGGGTCAGTTGTGAAGGTCCCATCAAGGTGCCATCCTCCTCCATCTCCTGGATTTCCTCCATCAGTGTGTGGGTCTGTTGAGACATGTGCAAAAAAAGGTTCAGTTTGGTCCCTAAATATATTAGTTATGCTAATTAGTCAAATTCATTCACATGCATCAGCAGATTCAGCAAAAGACACCTACCGTATATATCTGCTCCTGGCTCCTAGGCAGCACGGAAGTTGGCGGCGTGGTCGAATTGGATGAGGCTTCCACACTTTCTGAGGGATGATGCTGGGCTGTATTGTAAATAAAGAGGAATGTAAACACCCAAATATCCATTGATTATCTGTATTACTACATATGCTACAATAAAAGACGTGGGCAAGCAGGAATGTCAACTCCCTCAATGGTCCAAGGTGACCTTCACTATGAATGTCATTATCTGTTATATGTATGACTCACCCTGTACATACACATTGGTCACCTTAAATAATACAAACATGCATGTACTGCATGATAGGAGGCTTCACACATCCCTAAAGGGCCATTAGGGACACCCACTTGGCTTAAGAGTATGCTGGTGGGCATTCTTCCTATGTAGACCTTTCCCTGACCCCAGATCAAGTATTTGAGACCAAAGCACAGCTAAAACCCAAGTGGTCTAAAGACAAAGAAGGAAGTGTTGGATATGATTTAGTAGAATCACATAACAGGCAGTGCTTTGCTAATATTAAGACTTTAATAGTGACCATAAATACTCTCCAAGGTCATGTATGGGCTGGCAAATTTGAAAAAAAGCATTCCGCAGACATTACACACCCTGCTAAAACTGTAACCTCCAGTACAAGCCACTCCCTAGGGGCATGTGTTCATATATGCCTGTAAGCCTCATTTTACACATTTAAAACATTTCACATACACACTAACATTACTAACCTGCAGGAATAGTAGGGATGTCCATGTCCTGTCGCCCCGAGTGGCCCTCTAATACCACGGGATGTATCAGCGCCAGCACCATCTCCTCAGCTTGGGTAAACTAAATTTTGCGGGGAAGCCTCCGCCAGTTTTTAAGCTGAAAAATATAGGTTGGCAAATTTAGGAAATTAATAAAATATTAAAATACCGCGCTAAAAAGCAGATAAGATTTCAAATCGTTAATAACACACATATAATGTGGAAAATAGCACAAATCTTTTGAGGAAAGCTCAACGTGTATACCCCTTGTCCATAGAGTTCAAACAATCATGCAAAATTAAACACAGAGCTTTCTTAGTTACCACTCAGTTGTCCCAAAGTCCATGTGCAGATACTTCCTTCACAAGGCAGCTCAGGGATACTCTTCTTAACCTCCGTGGTTGTTTTCTCCAGGAGCAACTTGCAAGTAGAAATACTCCAACTTTATATGAAGACCCCTCAGCATAGGTCCCAAGAGGAGGATAACACACTCAGGAGTGCAGCATAAAAACAGAAAACACTCATATAGTGTAAGTCAGTATGGCACACGATATTTATTAAAAGAAGGTAATGCACTCACATAGAAAGAAACTTTAAAAGCATGTAAAACCGAGGATGGCTCTCACCAACTCCCCATACACATCAAGATCTGGCCAGATCAATCGAATAATCAAAACTCTATGCCGCCTGCCACCGCCGCCGACGCGTTTCGTTGCCCACGGCAACTTTAACAAGGCTAGTGGCATTGCGGCATACTAATCAAATAAATACCTTCAGTATGATCCCCCATGAGAGCGAGGTGCGCTGGAGACCAAAGACGCACTTCCGGGATGCGCTCCGTGAGGTGCGCATAACTGTAAGGCTGGGCAAGGCAGTGGCTTACCCTGCGTCACCAGCATCAACTCCTCCCACACTTACTTTTCAATCAACACTTGTAGGTACGCAAACTGCGCAGCAGCAGCTACGCCAGCAACGCAGGACATGATCGGGTGCGCACCATAGCACCACCCAGGGGCCAGAGTGGGGAACTGCAGCCTGTCATAATGCCCCAGCTATGTGAGGACAAAATGTTTAGAGTCCAAGGTTTAGACACTGCAGGCCACCCCCCTCACCAACTTAGGAGCCCGTTTGCGTTACCCATGGAAAATATGAATGAATGCCCATTCCAGAATAGTGAAAAAAACAGGGATAGACAATCAAAATAACAATAAAAGCGGGACAGGTTGATCCAATCACATGCTGCGGGGAGGCACAAAACACAAGAAGACCGAGGTGGGATTAGGGGAGGGGATCTATAATTTAAGTTCAGCGGTCTTATCTAAGGAAGAGCTGACCATATTAGATAAAGGCCTAAAATTTGCCCTTCCAAAGGAACTTAACAAATTTAATTTATTCATAGATGTGAATAAATATATCAGAAAATTACATGTGCAAAAGTTCTTTTTAAATCACCATGGGCCTGGTAGTATAGAACAATCTAATGAGATATCCCTTTCTAATGAAACTATAAAACATTCATCTCTGAAGAATAAATCACTGTTTAATCCCCCGAGTTTGGGTAATTCACAAATAGAAACCTTCAAAGCAGCAATTGTTAGGGACATAAAAAACTTGGAAATGCGAAAGCCCAGATGGCCACCCGCCCTTTTCAGAGGCTTCAAACAGCTTGAAACCAAACACGATATAATTTTGAAGCCAGCAGACAAGGGCGGTGGCTTAGTGATCATGAATAAAGTTGATTATTTGGAAGAGGTTAATAGGTTGTTAGCCGATACGGACACCTATACCTTACTGGATAAGGACCCCACCTGGGAATATAGGTCAAAGTTAGGGGTTTTATTAAATGAAGGTGCTACACGTGGTTTCTTAAATAACAAAGAATTTAATTATTTGACACCGACAGCGCCTAAAATCCCTACAATTTATATACTGCCAAAGATCCATAAGAGTCTGACCAAACCCCCAGGGAGGCCCATTGTGAGTGGGTTGGGTTCAATCACTTGCCGCTTGGGAGAACTAATAGACCACTTTTTACAACCATTGGTGGTAGAATTGCCTGCTTATTTGAGGGATTCCACACAGGTAATCCAGTTGGTTGAAGGTATAAAAATTGAGGAGCATTTTATTTTAGCCACGGCCGATGTATCATCTTTATACACAGCTATTCCTCATGATCTCAGTCTGGAAGCTGTTCAGCACTTCCTTAATTCAAGCCAGAATTTACCGGCAGGACAGGTTGAATACCTTATGCAGTGCTTGGAATTTGCACTCCAGCACAATTATTTTTGGTTTGGGGGAGGGTTTTATTTGCAGCGTAGAGGCGTCGCCATGGGAGCTAAATTTGCTCCCAGCATGGCGAACCTCTACGTTGGTAAGTGGGAGGAGGAATTTATTTTTGGTCGAGAATGGGTTAACCTTATATGCTGGAAAAGATATACAGATGACGTGATTGTCATCTGGAAGGGTACCCAGGGGGAGCTAGATGCCTTCTTCACAGAAGTTAATAACAACCGTTATAATTTAGAGTTTACGGTGGAAGCCAGTCCTGTGGCAGTCAATTTTCTCGACTTAAATATCAAAGTAGAGGGTTCCAGATTGACTACCTCTACTTATTTTAAGCCTACGGACAGGAATGGGTACGTTCCGTGTACTAGTTGTCACCATCCGAATTGGTTGTCAGCAATACCAAAGGGACAGTTTCTTAGGATTAGGCGGAATTGCTTTTCACTAACAGAGTTTGATAGCCAATCAGCCGTTCTTAAAAAACGCTTTGTGGATAAAGGTTATGACCCAGAGAAGGTGGAAGCCCAGAGGTTAGCAGTAAGAGATACCCCGAGAGAAACGCTACTGGGTAATACTAGAAGGAAATCGAATAGCAATATGGGGGTGCCTTTTATAACGGGTTTTAATACCCAATACAGAGAGATTCAACGGCTGGTAGCCAAACATTGGCATATTCTGCATCTCGATTCGGTTTTAGGACCGACCCTTCCTGAGAGGCCCAAAATAGTTTTTAGGCGAGCACCTAATCTTAGGGACCGTCTGACCAAAAGCTTTGTTGACCCACCTATACGGGTGGCATTAACTGATACTACTCTATCTGGTTTTTACAAATGTGGTAGATGTATGGGTTGTAAAACTGGGAGATCTTTGTCAAAACCCCAAAAAAGTTTTGTAGATTTTAAAACAGGACAAAACTATAAGATCTCAAAATTCATCACCTGCCACACTAAGCATGTGGTCTATTTAATTTGGTGTCCGTGTGGGCTGCTGTATGTGGGGAGGACTACCAGAGAGCTCCGTGTGCGGATACGTGAACACATCTATAATATCCGCCGCGGATATGAATTACATAGTCTGTCGGCTCATTTCAAAGCCGCTCACTCCAGTGACCCTACACAGATGACATTTATTGGAATAGATCATACGGAATCCCATTGGCGGGGTTCTAATTTAAAGAGGGACATATGCCAAAAGGAGGGAAAGTGGATTTTCACTCTTAATACTCTAGCCCCGAGTGGTCTTAATGTTGATTTTGATTTAAATTGTTTTATTGAGGATTCATAATTTTAACATATTTGGTTTTTTTTTTTTTTTTTTTTTTTTTTTTTTCCATTCTGTAATAATTGGTTTTTTGTGCATATGATGTTTTTATTTATCTCCCTGAAGAGATTCAGGTTGATAGAATTTGTTTTATCTAATTTCCACTAGGGGGCGTTAATGATTTTGGCCTTCAAACTTTGCTTCTTCTGGAACATTTATTGTATGTGGGTATGTCATAGTATACATGTATTGGATGATGATTTCATTGGTTAAAATATTAGCTTCTACAGTGTCATGATTTATCTTTGATAATTTGTGCGCAGGCTGTGTAGTGGGCTGCTGTCAGTGGCGCAGCATGTGATTGGATCAACCTGTCCCGCTTTTATTGTTATTTTGATTGTCTATCCCTGTTTTTTTTCACTATTCTGGAATGGGCATTCATTCATATTTTCCATGGGTAACGCAAACGGGCTCCTAAGTTGGTGAGGGGGGTGGCCTGCAGTGTCTAAACCTTGGACTCTAAACATTTTGTCCTCACATAGCTGGGGCATTATGACAGGCTGCAGTTCCCCACTCTGGCCACTGGGTGGTGCTATGGTGCGCACCCGATCATGTCCTGCGTTGCTGGCGTAGCTGCTGCTGCGCAGTTTGCGTACCTACAAGTGTTGATTGAAAAGTAAGTGTGGGAGGAGTTGATGCTGGTGACGCAGGGTAAGCCACTGCCTTGCCCAGCCTTACAGTTATGCGCACCTCACGGAGCGCATCCCGGAAGTGCGTCTTTGGTCTCCAGCGCACCTCGCTCTCATGGGGGATCATACTGAAGGTATTTATTTGATTAGTATGCCGCAATGCCACTAGCCTTGTTAAAGTTGCCGTGGGCAACGAAACGCGTCGGCGGCGGTGGCAGGCGGCATAGAGTTTTGATTATTCGATTGATCTGGCCAGATCTTGATGTGTATGGGGAGTTGGTGAGAGCCATCCTCGGTTTTACATGCTTTTAAAGTTTCTTTCTATGTGAGTGCATTACCTTCTTTTAATAAATATCGTGTGCCATACTGACTTACACTATATGAGTGTTTTCTGTTTTTATGCTGCACTCCTGAGTGTGTTATCCTCCTCTTGGGACCTATGCTGAGGGGTCTTCATATAAAGTTGGAGTATTTCTACTTGCAAGTTGCTCCTGGAGAAAACAACCACGGAGGTTAAGAAGAGTATCCCTGAGCTGCCTTGTGAAGGAAGTATCTGCACATGGACTTTGGGACAACTGAGTGGTAACTAAGAAAGCTCTGTGAAATTTAGGAAATTGTTGATAAAACAAGAAGCGGACAAATGCACAACAAATATGTACCTGTAATTGCGCCGTTTATTTTCTATCTTCCGTGCTGCATACTTCAGGTCAGAAATTTTGCGCTGGATCTGCTCCACATCTTTAAGCTCCTCCCCCGCTGCATTGACCTGTCTGGTGAGCTCCTGCAAGATTTCATTTTTTCACAATTTGCTTGTAGATTTGGATTTTCGCCAATATAGCTCGTAATAATGTAGGGTCAGCCCACTTGCCAATGCCAGAGTTTGGGCCTCACCAAACCTGCCACTCAACTGTCCTCACCACAATGTCCGGCCTATTACTTGCTGTTCGGGCTCATCTCTGGATGTAGGCAATTTGGGGGACATTCTGGGCTGACTCTGTTGTGTTGAAATGTTGGACAGGTGGCTGGATAAAGAATGTACTGGACTTGGAAATGGACTTGGGGTCCTTGCCTGGGTGGCCCCTGAACTTGCAGGCGTCGATGTGGCATATGGATAGTTGCTTGCCACCTGTGCCGGTAGCAAATGTGGCCGAGGAGAAGAGGGTGTGCTTGAGGGTGTGGTGCTTCTGGCCCTGTGCCTCTTTGTGCTCTTGCCACTTGTGGTTCCATGTCCCTGGGAGGTACTTGCACGTGGCTCTGGAGATGCTGAGCTGGCTGTGCTTAGCATTCTGTGCCTGTGGGTTTTTCTCTTTCCATGGGTGTGTTTCCCACGTGGCTCTGGAGATGCTGAGCTGGGTGGGCTGGGGCTTCTGTGCCTGTGGCTCTTGGTGGCTCCATGGCTGCATTTCCCATGTGGCTCTGGAGATGGTGAGCTGGGTGGGCTGGGGCTTCTGTGCCTGTGGCTCTTGCTCTTTCCATGGCCGCGTTTCCCACGTGGCTCTGGAGATGCTGAGCTGGGTGGGTTGGGGCTTGTGGGCCTGTGGCTCTTGGTGGTTCCATGGCCGCGTTTCCCACGTGGCTGAGGAGATGCTGAAATGGGTGGGCTGGGGCTTCTGGGCCTGTGGCTTTTACTAGCCTTGCCAGTGGAGCGTTCTTTCAGAATGGATGTGGCAGGCCGGGGAGGAGGGGATGGTGTTTTTTGGGGGCTGGGGCTTCTCACCCTCTTAGTGGGCTTTTTTGCGGGCGTACCTGCCTGATTGGTTGTGGTCTTCTTCCTCGCCGCTGCCTCCTTTGCTTTGCTGGTTGTTTTGGGCTTTGCGGACTTGGTGGGTATTGTCGCCTTGGCCTGGCCACTGTGGCTGCGCGTTTCCCGCACCTTCGGGGTTGGTATTTGTGATCGAGTGGTCGGCCGTGAAGAAGCCTCCTCAGGCCGCTGTGGCATTTTGCTGCTGGCCTCCTTGCCTGGTTTGGCCTTATCGACCATTTTTTTAGCTGGCATGTTGAGACTCTCAAAGAGAATGAGCTGTGTGTCCAGGACCCTTTAACCCTTTAAGTGCCAGCCTACCTGGAGTTTTTGTCACGCTTTGTTGCCAGACCATTTTGCACTATTTTGCGCTCCCCATGTTCAAATGTGATTTTTGAAGGGATTTCCAGGGATTTCCCAGGAAAATTATATATTGTTTTTTTCAGCAGAGTCTGGGCTTTAACATGAAATGTCTTGTTTGTCATTTTTTAGGTGTATTCTCAATATTTTTGGGTGAAATATGTGCAAAAAAAAATATATATATATATTTTTTACAATTTGTAGTTTTTTTTTGTAATAAAAAATGTAAGTTTGTCAATAAAATCTTATTGCGTGTGAAATCCCAATTTCTCTCGGTTACAGCGGTACCACATATGTATAGGTACCCTTTCCTGCCCAGGAGACTCCCCCAAACTGAAACAGCGATTTAGGGGATTTTCAGAAAAAATACAACTATGCTATGCAATATGCGCAGCTTGCAGTTTTTCCAGAAAAACAACCCTTTACATTTGAATTACCCCCAACAAACTATATATTCTCTGGAAGTACACACCTCAAGCTTTCTAGGTGTACCAGGCTTGTTGATGTGGCCATAGTTTTCTGGAAGTAATCCCTCAATGGATTCTTTGGTTGCAAAGAGTTTCCCTAAAAAAAGGATAAAAAAGCAGAATCAAAGCCACATTTTCCTAAAAAAACTATATACAAACAAGAAAAAACAAGTTTAATCTGAAAACGCAATATCCCCCGAACAGAACAACACCCAACATGCATAGCTACTGTCAAGGGAAGAGTTGCCAAACACCCCAAAGTAAAGCATGTGCGTAACGGTAATTTTACTTGAAAATTTCAGCTCTGCAGACAAAGTGCGCACCTTGCGATTTTTCAACCAAAACAACCCTTTACATTTGGAATATCCCCCATAAACCATATATTCCCTGAAAGTACACACGTTAAGCTTTCTAAGCGTACCCAGCTTGTTCTAGTGGACTCATCTTTCTGGAATTATTACCTCAAAGAATTCTTTGTTTGCGCAGGGTTTCCCTAAAAAATTTATAAAAAAGCTGAATAAAAAACACCTTTTCCAAAAATATAAATATGCAAACAAGAAAAAACAAGCTAAGTCTGAAAGCGCAAGGTCCCCCGAACAGAACAATACCCAACATGCATAGGTACTATTAACTCTTTTAATTGCCAGCCTACTTGAGATTTTGTCACCCTCTGTTGACAGGCCATTTTTCCCCATTTTGCGCCATGTTTTGCGCCATTTTGCTGGAACTTTCAGGAAAATTATATATATATATTTTTGCAGCAGAGTTTAGGCTTTAACATGAAATATCTTGTTTGTAAATTTTTTTTTACAATATTATTAAGTAAAATAAATAAATAAAAAATTTTTTTAGAAAATTGACTCCTTTATTTTAAATAAAAAATGTATTTTATTAAGGAAAAGCATATTGCATGTGAAAGCCCCATTTCTACCGATTAGAACGGTACCACATATTTATCGGTAGCCCCCGTTCCTGCCCAGGAGACCCCCCAAACTGAAACAAGTACTTTATAACATTCACAAATAAAATACAAATACCATCCACACTACAAAGGGTTAAATCGAGAAAAAAAATGACATAGGGTCCCCCCTCCCAGGGGAGGGGGACCCCATTTTTTTTTTATTTTTAAGGGTTAAAAACCCTTAAAAATAAAAAAAAGATTTGACGTGGGGTCCCCCTTACCCAAAGTAACCAGCCCGGGACCAGCTATGGGGGCTTGTAGGCACAGAGTGGGGGGGCCAGCTTTTGTGGCCCCCCCACCCTGCAGCCTACGAGCCCACATAGCCTATGATAGCCTATGTGGGCCCGGGCTCTTCTGCCCCCCCCTGGCCTTTGGGGAGGCAGGTAATGGGGGTGCCGGGGGTTAATGGCAAGCCACCCGCTAGCGCAGGTGGCTTGCCATCCCCCCAGCCTTGTGAACTGGTATAGGGGTCATGGACCCCTTACCAGTTCACAAGGGGTTAAAAGTAAATAATCACACTGACACAGAGAAAAAAAATCGTTATTTTTTTTTTTTTTACTGTACTCACCTCCGATCCGGGGTCCCTCGCCGCTGTCCCGCGCCGCTGTCATGTTGCTGACAGATGCCAGTAGTGATCGGCGCAGGGCGAGTGACAGGCGAGGGGGCTCCGATCGGAGCCTCCTCGGCTGACACCCGCCCTGCTCCGATCACCACCAGCATCTGACAGATGCCGGAGCTCGGAGGGGGTATAGGAGGAGCGGGATGACGTCATCCCGCTCCTCCCACAATGGGCGGGGCTAAGAGGCGGCGGCCATCGCCGCCGTTTCAAGAGGTGAGGACCCGGAAGAGGGGGATCGGACCCCCCCCTGGTGAAGAGGAGACCCAGACAGAAGGCTCGGGCGTGGAGGTGAGTAAATGACAGTTTTATTTATTTTTTTTTTTTTACAACGGCGAGTTAGCGCTGGAAACGGGGGGGGGGGCGGCTGGTTTCGGGCCCCCCCTGAAGACGGAGGACGACGGGGGGGGCGATCGGATGCCCCCCCAGGAAGAGAGGACCCCAAGCTTCACAGGGATACCAGAGGTAAGTGGTTTTTTTTTCTTTTAACTGTTAGGGGGAAATGCCAGGCACGTAGTTTCTACGTGCTTGGCACTTAAGGGTAGGAGAAGCAACCACGTAGAAACTACGTGCTTGGCATTTAAAGGGTTAAATACTAATGCCTGGGTATGACGCGTTCGCGTACGCGTGAGTATGGCCGTTCTTCCGGCCGTGTGGAACTCGGAAACCGCTAGGGCATTACATATCTGCTGCGGACAAGAAGAAAGATGGCGCCCACGATCTTCACCCGCCAACAAGAAGAGCTGACTATGCTCGTAAGTGTATTGTAACGACTTTGATTTGCCATCTAAATGCATGCCTAGGCCTTAAGGAAGCGCAGGAATAAACAGTTATGTGTAAAAGTGTGTAAAAGTTAGTGCACACATGTGCGAACCAACTCAATAACATCTGGAAGGATAGTTTTAGGCTAGAAATGTGTCTGGGAATGTCATTTAGTCAACTGATCTAATTGTGACAGATAACCTGCCCAACTCTTTTAAGAAGAGGAACGTCGCCCTGGAGATCGTTCCCAGGATCCAGCATGAGACGGACACCACCTTCACCCACACGCAGATCATGCAGCATTGGTCGGACCTGAAACGGCTTCACATGCCACTGGTGCGGCGTTTTTTCGGGCTCCATTTCCCAAGTAAGTACATAGCGATTGCATGCTAGATGTAACTAATACAGAAGGTAGGCCTTTATTTATAAATGCTTTTCTTTTCTAGTGCTGGAAATGGAGTACCGAATCCGACGCACCCAGAGGCGCACAGGCCGACCAGCGCTGCATGAATCTGCAGCAGGAAGTGAAGGTGGTGGATCTCCAGGGCAACGTTCCTACCTACCTCACGGAGTGGGCAGGGAGTTGTACCCAGCGACGGAGCCAGTAGCCTCTGGTATGTGACTCTTCATGTAACCGCACACACATACATGCTATTTAAAATAAATCTGATTCCCTTAATCTCTTTTTCTAGATGTTAATGTAGCTGGTGAAGAATCTAGAGCAGGGACTGGAGCAGATCATGCCCAGGAGGCACATGGAGAAGGTGGGTGATGTCACACACACATTCAAATTGTCATTTGCTTATTGTTGACTCAGACATTAGAAGTGACCCTATTTGACATGTCTCTACAGCCTCAACTTCCCAGCAGTGGCAGGTCCCAGAACCCAGGGTGGTCCCCGACGCAGACGTCGGCCACCAACGAAGTAAGTTGTAATGTCATTCTTTTGAGTATGTGGTAATTGACATGATCACCAAGATACCTAAAGCCATAGTCAATGGCATTAGCATAATGACATATGCCCACTTCCTTAGATTAATTACTTAGCATAATGACATATGCCCTCTTCCTTAGATTAATTACTTAGCATAATGATATATACCCTCTTCCTTAGATTAATTACTTAGCATAATGACATATGCCCTCTTCCTTAGATTAATTACTTAGCATAATGACATATTCCCACTTCCTTAGATTAATTACTTAGCATAATGACATATGCCCACTTCCTTAGATTAATTACTTAGCATAATGACATATGCCCTCTTCCTTAGATTAATTATAGGGATCAGCGAATCGATCCGGACGAACCCTGATTCGTTCCGAATTTCATGGAAAATTCGATTCTGAACGAATCCGAATTTCCCCGCGATTCGATCGATCAAAGTTTTCCTTTAAACTCCATTTATTTCAATTACAGGCATTCTAAAATGGTGGATGAACATGTCCAGACATACCCCCTGGGGCAAGGTGTCATGGGTAAGTCACATGCAGCCTGTCAGCAGCCAGGAAGCCCGGTGACGTCACCGTGCTATATAAAGCGTCGGCCATCTTGCTTGTGCGCATTTCAGCCTTGCATTGCAGCCAGAGCACAGCTAGTTAGAGACAGGGACAGAGAGTTAGAGATAGGTAGGGAGAGTCAGAGAGGCAGACAGAGAGGTAGACAGAGCCAGGGAAAGATAGGGAAAAAACGGAACCATCCAGCCAGGGACAGCTTAGAAGTGACAGTGACATTTTTTTTTTCATTAGCCAGATCAGTTTTCAATTCAATTTCAGTTTTTTGTGCTGTAAATCTGCCTTGCCACTGTGCATGCCATCTATGCAGTGACTTATTTAACCCTATCTGTTACACACAAGCATTTATCATAATATACAACTGGATTAGTTTTAATATTTTTTGGTCTGTCTTTAACCAAAAAAACACCAGCCCACCTGGGTATCCCAAACCTGCATTAGGCAGCCTATCTGTTATAATAAATACGCTTGTTGATCCTTCCTCAGCTGAATCAAAGTATTGCATTTTGAATTGGTTTTTGGTCTGCCTTTAAAAAAAAAAAACACCAAGCCGCAGGGCATCCCAAACCTGCATTAGGCAGCCTGTTATACTAAATACGCTTGTTGATCCTTCCTCAGCTGAATCAAAGTATTGCATTTTGAATTGGTTTTTGTCCTGCAGTCAAAACACCAGCCCACATGGGCATCCCAAACCAGCACGTCGCCCTATCTTTTATACATGATAAGCTTGTTCAGCCTCAGTTTTATTAAGCTATTGCATTTTGAATTGGTTTTTGTCCTGCTGTCAAAACACTAGCCCACATGGGCATCACAAACCAGCACATATCTGTTATACTAAATAAGCTTCTACAGGCCCTTTTTTAAATGTATTTATTTATTTTTTTTATATAGAGCTGTAATAGATTATATAGTGAGGTAAATTCGCCATTTTGCACCATAGAGAAGCCCACTGTGTAAATCTGAGGAGCAATAGTTTATACAGTATTGTGAGGTAAATTCGCTGTTTTGCACTATTATATATTTCAACCAAAATCCTTGTGTAAATCTGAGGAGCAAAAGTTTATATTGTGAGGTAAAATTGCCATTTTATAGAGCAGGCCCTGTCTGAAAATCTCATTTTGCAATCTATGTTATACTGTGAGCTAAATTCGCCATGTTGCACCATTCTTTAGAGTAGCCCTCCTGTGTAAATCAGAGCAGCAATAGTTTATATTGGACAATACATTTGCCCTGTTTTGCACCATTATATGGAGCAGCAATAGTTTATATTGTAGGTAAATTCATGGTTTTGCACCATTACATAGAGCAGTCCCTATATAAACCTGAGAAATAGGTTATATTGTGTGAGTTAAATCCGCTCTTGGTTTTGTAGCATTATATAGAGCAGGCCCTGTGTAAATCTGAGGGGCAATAGCTTATATTGTGAGGTAAATTTGCCATTTTGCAGCATAATATAGAGCAGCCCCTGTGTAAATCTGAGGGGCAATAGCTTATACTGTGAGGTAAATTTGCCATTTTGCAGCACAATATAGAGCAGGCTCTGTGTAAATCTGAGGGGCAATAGCTTATATTGTGAGGTAAATTTGCCATTTTGCAGCATAATATAGAGCAGCCCCTGTGTAAATCTGAGGGGCATTAGCTTATATAGTGAGGTAAATTTGCCATTTTGCAGCATTATATAGAGCAGGTCCTGTGTAAATCTGAGGGGCAATAGCTTATATTGGACAATACATTTGCCCTGTTTTGCACCATTATATGGAGCAGCAATAGTTTATATTGTAGGTAAATTCATGGTTTTGCACCATTACATAGAGCAGTCCCTATATAAACCTGAGAAATAGGTTATATTGTGTGAGTTAAATCCGCTCTTGGTTTTGTAGCATTATATAGAGCAGGCCCTGTGTAAATCTGAGGGGCAATAGCTTATATTGTGAGGTAAATTTGCCATTTTGCAGCATAATATAGAGCAGCCCCTGTGTAAATCTGAGGGGCAATAGCTTATACTGTGAGGTAAATTTGCCATTTTGCAGCATAATATAGAGCAGGCGCTGTGTAAATCTGAGGGGCAATAGCTTATATTGTGAGGTAAATTTGCCATTTTGCAGCATAATATAGAGCAGCCCCTGTGTAAATCTGAGGGGCAATAGCTTATATTGTGAGGTAAATTTGCCATTTTGCAGCATAATATAGAGCAGGCCAGTTGCCATCTAAATCAACTACTGGCCGGGCAGGACAGCTTTTCCAGGGCAAACTCTGCTAGTTGCGGCCACAAGTCAAGTTTGGCTTCCCAGAAGTCCGGCGGATCCTCAAGGTGTGTTGGCATGGTCATGTCAAGGTATGACACGACCTGCTGGTTCAGGTCCTGCTCCAGGTCTTCCTGCTGCTCATAAGTAGACTCACTATGCGGGTGTAGAAAGCTACTCATTAGCGACTGAAGACTGAGGCTGCTGCTGATGGAGCTGCTGCTGCTGCTGCCACCCCCCCGGCAGCCATGGCAGTGGAAGGTGAGCGCAGAGGTCCCCCGAGTCAGACCTGCGAGAGTATGGACCATGGCGCAGATAGACATCGCCCAACTGACTACGTAGGATGTCTCTGTAGTAGGTAAGTTTGTCCTCCCTCTCAGTGGGTGTAAAAAATGCCCCCATTTTGTGCCAGAAGCGAGGGTCCAATAAGGTGGAGAGCCAGAAGTCATTCCGCTGACAAATGGAGACAATTCTGTGGTCACTACGCAAGCACGTGAGCATGCATCGTGCCATTTGTGCAAGTGACTCAGAGGGACTACATGTCTCCATCTCCACTGCAAACTGCCACGGTGTGTCTGGGTCCTCTGTCTTGCCTTCCTCACAACCCTCTAGCTCCTCTGGCTGCTCCTGCTCCTCCTCTCCTGTCAGATGACTAGATAAAATGGTCATTTTGTCAAAAATAAACTGTGCTTCGCTGTGCCCCACCCCCTCCTCCTCCTCCACTTCAGCCCCCACAGGCTTCATGTGGCTGTGAAATGTATGCGCCATGTCTCTAGTGTCCTGACTAGCCATGGTTTCCAACATATGTTGTAGTACATGAAGCAGTGGAATCTCATCGCTCATCTCATAGTCCTGGCGACTGACTAATAAACTAGCTTCCTCAAAGGGCCTGAGCAAATGGCAGGTGTCACGTATGAGCTGCCACTGGTTTACATTGAAGTTACACAGGGGAGTCCCCCTATCTGTTTGGATCATCAAGAAATCCGTGATGGCTTTTCTCTGTTCCTATAGTCGATCCTGCATATGGAGGGTGGAATTCCAACGGGTGGAAACATCGCAAATCAGACTATGTTGGGGGATACCGTTCTGACGCTGAAGCTCAAGAAGGGTGTGCTTGGCGGTGTAGGAGTGCCTGAAGTGCATGCAAAGTTTCCTTCCCGTTGTTAGGATGTCTTTCAGATGGGGGAAGACTTCAGAAAACGCTTGACAACTAGATTGAACACGTGTGCCATGGCAGGACGCATGGCTCAGGCTTCCTTGTTGCAGCGCAGACAAGATGTTCTTCCCAGTGTCAGTCACCATGGGTCCCATTTGCAGTTTTCGTGGAGTAAGCCATGATTTCATGTATTGAGTTCTCATTTTTAACAGCTGCTCAAGGCAAACCATGTGAAGAACAGCGCGGAACCGCCGTGTCCTGCACACATGGTAGGCTGGAAGGGCACTGGGAAAAAAAATAAATAAAAAAAAAGAGAAAAAATAAATATTTAGACAAAAAACTAAAAAAAAAAAAAAAATTTATAAATTTGCACAAAAATTAACAAAATATTAAAAGGCAATGGAAAAAAAATAAAAAAAAAAATTATATATATATATATATATATATATATATATATATATATATATATTTCTAAAAAATACAAAATATTAAAAAAAAATACAAAATTAACCAAAAAAAAAATAATGTTGAATCATTTTATATGTTACTGTTATTATGTTATATGTTATTGTTGCTATGTTATATGTTATTATATGTTATTATTATAAATATGTTCAAATAAGATAAATGTTAACTATTAATAATATGTAATTGACAATTTGCCACTTTTCTCTGTGACACCATTGCTAAGTGCAAGTGCACTGTCACAGGCACAAAGGCCTAGGAGCGTGGAGGCCACAGCGGAGGGACCTGTCCAAGTTGCTTTTGTGGTTGTGCAGGAACCACAATCACCCAGTGGTCCTAAAAGGATATTTATTGTCCCTGACCATAGTTACAGCTCCAGACATAGGCACTGCTGTGCACTTTGGTACACACTAACAGGTTAAAGGACTGCCCCACCTTCTGTTCAACAAAATTGTACAGGGCTGGTACTGCCTTCTTCGCAAAGAAATGACAGCATGGGACTCTCCACCTCGGCTCGGCACAAGCCATCAGTTCTCTGAAAGGTCCACCAACTCAAAAGGGAGGGACTGCAGCACCAGCAACTTATACAGGAGCACATTTAGCTTCTGCACGTTGGATGAGTGGGCACATACTGTTGTCTCTTGGACATGGCTTGGCAATGGATTGCTGGCGGAATGACTGACTCGGATTAAGAGGAGGAGGAGCATCTGGAGCGACAGAGGATGGGTATGACACACAGGAGGTGGTGGAGCCATGGCTGGCTGGAACAGAGAGCGGTGTGCCACTGGGTAATGCAGCAGGCTGGACCACCACTTTGGAGCCAACTCTCCCAGGCCGCTTTATGGTGACCCTGCAAATGTTGACGCAGGGCTGTGGGTCCAACATTGGGACCCTGGCCACACTTCACCTTCTGCCTACACATTTTTCACATAGCCATGTTAACCTCCTGCGGATGCTTGATGAAAAACGGCAACATGGGCTTGTAGCTGATTTGTCCTACCAACAGTCCGCACTAATTCACTGATGCTGCTGCTGCCGCCGCCAACTCCAGGGACCCTCTTCCATTACCTCCTGGGAAGATAGCCTGCCGCACAAATGGTCTTCTTAGAGCACATTTGCCTCCATACTTTCCCCTTCTGCCACCATGCTGGCCACTAAATCTGTCACTCTCCATCACTCCAAGCCTTTAACCCTTTCGCTGCCAGCCTACCTGGAGTTTTCGTCACCCTTTGTGCCAGACCATTTTGCACTATTTTGCGCTCCCCATGTTCAAATGTGATTTTTGAAGGGATTTCCAGGGATTTCCCAGGAAAATGATATATTGTTTTTTTCAGCAGAGTCTGGGCTTCAACATGCGATGTCTTGTTTGTCATTTTTTAGGTGTATTCTCAATACTTTTGGGTGAAATATGTGCAAAAAAATAAAAAAAAATCTATTTTTTGCAATTTGTAGTGTTTTTTTGTAATATAAAATGTAAGTTTGTCAATAAAATCTTACTGCGTGTGAAACCCCAATTTCTCCCGGTTACAGCGGTACCACATATATATATAGGTAGACACCCTTTCCTGCCCAGGAGACTCCCCCAAACTGAAACAGCGCTTTAGGGGATTTTCAGAAAAAATACAACTGTGATATGCGCTATGCGCGCCTTGCAGTTTTTCCAGAAAAATAACCCTTTACATTTGAAATACCCCCAACAAACTATATATTCTCTGGAAGTACACATCTCAAGCTTTCTAGGTGTACCAGGCTTGTTGATGTGGCCACAGTTTTCTGGAAGTAATCCCTCAATGTATTCTTTGGTTTCAAAGAGTTTCCCTACAAAAGGATAAAAAAGCAGAATCAAAACCACATTTTCCTAAAAAAACTATATACAAACAAGAAAAAACAAGTGTAATCTGAAAAAGCAACCTCCCCCGAACAGAACAATACCCAACATGCATAGCTACTGTCAAGGGAAGAGTTGCCAAACACCCCAAAGTAAAGCATGTGCATAACGGTAATTTTTCTTGAAAATTTCAGCTCTGCAGACAAGGTGCGCACCTTGCGATTTTTCAACCAAAACAACCCTTTACATTTGGAATATCCCCCATAAACCATATATGCCCTAAAAGTACACATGTTAAGCTTTCTAAGCGTACCCAGCTTGTTGTAGTGGGCTCATCTTTCTGGAATTAATCCCTCAAAGAATTCTTTGGTTGCGCAGGGTTTCCCTAAAAAATGTATAAAAAAGCTGAATAAAAAACACCTTTTCCTAAAATATAAATATGCAAACCAGAAAAAACAAGCTAAGTCTGAAAGCGCAAGGTCCCCCGAACAGAACAATACCCAACATGCATAGCTACTTTTAATCCTTTTAATTGCCAGCCTACTTGAGATTTTGTTGACAGGACATTTTTCCCCATTTTGCGCCATGTTTTGCGACATTTTTGCTGGAATTTTCAGGAAAATTATATATATATTTTTTTTGCAGCAGAGTTAAGGCTTTAACATGAAATGTCTTGTTTGTAAATTTTATTCTGTTTTTTACAATATTATTAAGTAAAAAAAAAAATAAATAAATAAATTTTTTTTTTAGAAAATTGCCTCCTTTATTTTAAATAAAAAATGTATTTTATTAAAGAAAACCATATTGCATGTGAAAGCCCCATTTCTACAGATTAGAACGGTACCACATATTTATCGGTAGCCCCCCGTTCCTGCCCAGGAGACCCCCCTAACTGAAACAAGTACTTTATAACATTTACAAATAAAATACAACTACCATCCACACTACAAAGGGTTAAATCGGGGGAAAAATGACATAGGGTCCACCCTCCCAGGGGGGGGGTCCCTATTTTTTTTTTTTTTTTTTAAGGGTTAAAAACTCTTAAAAATCCAAAAAAAAAACCGACATGGGGGCCCCCTTACCCGAAGTAACCAGCCCGGGACCAGCTATGCAGGGCTTGTAGGAACAGGGCACAGGGGCCAGCTTTTGTGGCCCCTGGCCCTGCAGGCTACAAAGCCCGCATAGCCCGTGGGCCCGGGCTCTTCTGCCCCCCCCGGCCTTTGGGGAAGCAGGTAATTAATGGGGGTGCCAAGGGTTAATGGCAAGTCACCCGCTAGTGCAGGTGACTTGCCATCCCCCAGCCTTGTGAACTGATATAGGGGTCTCGCGGACCCCTTACCAGTTCACAAGGGGTTAAATGTAAAAAAAAAAAAAAAAACACCACACAGACGCAGAAAAATATATATATATATATATATATATATATATTTTTTTTTTTAATACTTACCTCCCATCCATCTTCCCCTCCCAATCACTGGCATCTGCTCATCTGCTGGAAGCCTTTTATAGCTGCTGGGTGACAGAACATAAGGGGTTAATTTAAAAAAAAAACGACATAGGGTCTCCCCTCCCCATTTTTTATTTTTTATTTTTAAGGGTTAAAAACCCTTAAAAATAAAAAAAAATGACGTGGGGTCCCCCTTACCCAAAGTAACCAGCCCGGGACCAGCTATGGTGGCTTGTAGGCACAGAGTGGGGGGGCCAGCTTTTGTGGCCCCCCCACCCTGCAGCCTACGAGCCCACATACCCTATGTGGGCCCGGGCTCTTCTGTTCCCCCCTGGCCTTTGGGGAGGCAGGTAATGGGGGTGCCAAGGGTTAATGGCAAGCCACCCGCTAGCGCAGGTGGCTTGCCATCCCCCCAGCCTTGTGAACTGGTATAGGGGTCACATGGACCCCTTACCAGTTCACAAGGGGTTAACAGTAAAAAAAAAAAAAAAAACAGATTAAAAAATTACTTTATTAAAAAATAAAACTTTTTTTTACCCCTCGCAGCTCTGATGACAATTATTGTCATCGCTGGCCAGTGGAGGAGGGAGGCAGGCGATCAGATCATCACCTGCCTTCCTCCTCCTGTGGTCAGCGATGACAAGTGTCAGAAATGACAGCCGGAGCCAGGAAGACACCCGAGGTGTGACATCATAAGCCCCGCCCCAAAGGGCGGGGTTTATCTGCAAAATGGCGGCGCCCGTCGAGCAGGACAGGGAGAGGGCCTTTCAGGCCCTCTCCTGAAGCTGGAGAGCCGGGGGGGGGGCGATCGGAGGCCCCCCTGGTGAAGAGGAGACCCGGCGGGAGCAATCGATCACTAAGGTAAGTAAATGTCATTTTTATATATATATTTTTTTTTAACATGTATTTCGGCGGCTGCTGAAGGGGGGGTGGCTATTCCGGGCTCTCCCCTGCACCCGGGGGGGCCTGGGTGGGGGATCGAAGCCCCCCCGGATGAAGAGGAGACCCAGCCGGATCGAACAAGGGGTCAGGTGAGTGTTTTGTTATTTTTTACTTTTACTGTAGCAGGGGGGAAATTCAAGCACGTAGATTCTACGTGCTTGGCACTTAAGTGGAGTGGAAGCGAGCACGTAGAATCTACGTGCTTGCCACTGAAAGGGTTAAAAGTGCCCTCAAAACTCACTGATGTCCTCCTCAGGTTCCTCAACAGTGTCTGCTTAAGGAGCCAAAACACTTGCAACACCCCCTCCCACAACACTCTCCTTATCCCTACTTGCCCGCCTAGTGCAAACTCCAGTGTCTCTTTCAAGCTATGTTTGGGCTGCTGCTGCTTGCAACTCCAGGGTGTGATTCATACAATTTTTGGGCTCCTGCAGCCAACTCCAGTGTCTCTTTCAAGCTATGCTTGGGCTGCTGCTACTTGCAACTCCAGGGTGTGATTCATCCAATTTTTGGGCTCCTGCAGCCAAAACTATTATTACTAGGGTTAAAAGTGCCCTCAAAACTCACTGATGTCCTCCTCAGGTTCCTCAACAGTGTCTGCTTAAGGAGCCAAAACACTTGCAACACCCCCTCCCACAACACTCTCCTTATCACTACTTGCCCGCCTAGTGGAAGAAGCGGCAAGTGTCTCCTCCACTTCTTGGCTGGCCAGTAGCTGCTGATTTTCCTGATTATCAGATTGTTCTCACTGAATAGTGGAGCTGAACCCAAAGCATAACATACAACAGACAGTTGACTGGGGGTGTCAGATGTCACTTGTGATGCAGTGGATGATCGTGTTAACCAATGGATGACGGCAGATGGGTTGCTGTTCAAGACACGACCGCTAGCTGATCCCGTTAGATCAGGCCTCTCACTGAGACTCCTGCTGCCACTCACCCCTATTCTGCAGAGACCTTTGCTTTATGAAATGAGACCTTATATGTTACTAAATTACTAATATGTTACTATGTTACTAATCTGTCACTTTCCATGTTTTTTTTGAGAGACTGGCCTGCGTGGAAATGAATCGGACATGGATCAGCCAAGTTTTCCACCCACCAATGCCTGATGCATTAGAGTGATTGATGATGGGGCCAGACCAACACTAAAGAAATATGGATCGTGCAAAACAGATTTAAGGCGCTGCTATCCAGTTACAGACATTCCTCCGCATCAGACCACAAGTAATTATTGAGAAAATGCTTTACGTTACTCTTACTTTTTATTAATATTCTTCGGATAAGATATATGTGCCAAAAATCTCTATATGTTCTCTTCATGCTGCTGCCAACTCCAGGGTGTGTCTTTCTGGCAATTTTGGACTCCTGCTGCTGCTTGCAACTCCAGGGTGTGATTCATCCAATTTTTGGACACCTGCTGCAAACTCCAGTGTCTCTTTCAAGCTATGTTTGGGCTGCTGCTGCTTGCAACTCCAGGGTGTGATTCATACAATTTTTGGGCTCCTGCAGCCAACTCCAGTGTCTCTTTCAAGCTATGCTTGGGCTGCTGCTACTTGCAACTCCAGGGTGTGATTCATCCAATTTTTGGGCTCCTGCAGCCAACTCCAGTGTCTCTTTCAAGCTATGTTTGTGCTCCTGCTGCTGCTGCTTGCAACTCCAGGGTGTGATTCATCCAATTTTTGGGCTCCTGCTGCCAACTCCAGTGTCTCTTTCAAGCTATGTTTGGGCTCCTGCTGCTGCTGCAGCTTGCAACTCCCGGGTGGGTTTCATCCAATTTTTGGGCTCCTGCTGCCAACTCCAGTGTCTCTTTCAAGCTATGTTTGTGCTGCTGCTGCTTGCAATTCCAGGGTGTGATTCATCCAATTTTTGGGCTCCTGCTACCAACTCCAGTGTCTTTCAAGCTATGTTTGGGCTGCTGCTGCTGCTTGCAACTCCAGGGTGTGATGCATCCAATTTTTGGGCTCCTGCAATCAAATCCATTGTCTCTTTAAAGCTATGTTTGGGCTCCTGCTGCTGCTGCTGCTTGCAACTCCAGGGTGTGATTCATTACATTTTTGGGCTCCTGCAGCCAACTCCAGTGTCTCTTTAAAGCAATGTTTGGGCTCCTGCAGCTGCTGCTGCTGCTTGCAACTCCAGGGTGTGATTCAGCTAATTTTTGGGCTCCTGCTGCTGCCAGCTCCAGGGTGTGTTTTTCAGGCACTATAGGGGCCCCTAATAGTGATGCCACCTCAACTCTCTGCAATTGTTCCGCTTTGCGATTCTATTAGCGATGCCTCTGATCTGCATGTGATAATTATTTACAGTATTATTTCACTAACCCAGCACGCGTCCTATGCGTGTTACAGCAAAGCAGAATGGTTTACAACCCTATTGAGGCTCTAGGAGGCTCAGAAATAGCCGTTTTTAATAGCGATTTGTCGCAAATAAATTCGGGTCGAAAAAATTTCTGTCGGAAAATTCGGCGAATCAGTCGAATCGAATTTTTCAAAAGTTCGCTCATCTCTAATTAATTACTTAGCATAATGACATATGCCCACTTCCTTAGATAAATTACTTAGCATAATGACATATGCCCACTTTCTTAGATTAATTACTTAGCATAATGACATATGGTGTCATGAGTTAGCTTGCCACCTAAAAAACATTCCATACACAGGTGAGAAACATGAATTTGCCAACAAATAATGTTTGTTTCTTTTTTATACAGGGACCACACGTGCCAGAGTGGCAGCAATGAGTGAAAGGGCCCTTCAGTTGGTGGCCGACATGCAGGAGCTGCGTGACTCGTTGGGGACCACAGAAGAAGACTAATGTTCTTGGTCCTGCCATTGCTTTGTAAATAGTTTTACATTTTATTATTTTGAAAAATGTAAAAAATTTTAACATTTTAGATTTTCAATTACAAAAAAATTAAAAAGCTTATACATTTTTCATAAAACAAAAAAAAAAAAAACATCAAAAAATGGCATTTGCCAATACCAAAAAAACAGTTTCAGTGTCATTTTATTTACAAAATACATTAACACAAAATGAATGGGCTAAGAAATATTTAGAGATGAAGATTCGCATGACCGCAAAGTGATTTGGGTAAGTTTTAGGGGTGAGAAATAGAAGAAGAACCTAACCGTGAAGTGATTTAGCTAAGCATTGTAGCACAAGTGAGTGAACCAAATATGTAGGCGAGCACTTTAATGAGTTAAGTTTGTAGTACGCAGGAGTAAGATCGTAAGGATTTTCGTCTGGACAATTATTTCTTGTAAAAGGTAAACAGAGTCTAACAGGTAACGTAAAGGATTCGTGGGCGGAGATGATGCAAAACGGGCAAAAACGAAAGCTGACGTTGTAACATGAGAAAAAAAACGGAAAATGAAAGCTGGAAAATGACATTCTTGTTGGCATACGAACGGACGAAGACTTTACAGAAGACTTGAAATGCATGCATAGAATCGCTGGTACACTCATACGAGAGCGGGAACATTTCAAAAAATAAACAGATCGACACAAAAACGAAAGCCTTTTTTTTTCCTCTCTGGATCAACCCTATTGTTCATCATTAAGTGTGAACAGCAGACATTACAAATGCAGACATTAAGGGAAACAGCAGACATTACAAATGCTTGAATAGCAATAAAGAAAAAAATAAAGCATTTTACAAAATGTTAAAGAGGCTAAATAGAGCTTTCAGTGTATAAATATGGTACAGTATATTAGCAAAAGTAAGCACCTCAGTTTCTGAAATGTACAGTATTTTTAAAAAGGGTTTTCAAGAGAAATTCCACTTTCAAGGGCATATTTGAAAGTATATTTTATGGCAAAATGATGTCCTCAAGGCATTAAGCTGATCTATTATCTGTGCTGTCTTTTCTTGTGTTATCAAATGTGTGTATAGAAGTAGTTTTTACTTTCTGCAATCTATTGCTATTGCCAACTGTACACCAAATCTGTACACCACACAGAACAAGAAAAGAGATGTGAGTCCTGTACACACACAACACTGCTGTTATAAACACTGCTGAGGTAAGGGAGCTCACTCAACCTTTCACATTCCTAGGAGCAGTGTTCTGAGTGTACATGGCTCACTTATCTCTTCTTGTAGATCTTGATGTACAGACATGGTGTACAGTTGCCAATAGCGACAGTTTGCAGGTAGTGAAAACTGCTCCCATAAATCGCATATATTTTAACATCCATTTAGCACCAAAAATATTTTCCATTGAATGTTATTTTACCTGTAACTTACCTTAACCATAACAAAAATGTGGAGGAAATGTGAAGCTGGCATGGACCCGACATCAGCATAATTCCCATGCCAGGTCCATGTCAAAGTCAAAATTGACTGACTTTCCCTTCAAAAAAATGTACTAGATAAGCTCAGGACATCCCTTCAGCACAAAAAGTCTTGGCCATTGAAAGTTTACTTTCCCTTTAACTTACATCCTTAACCATAACAAAAGTCTGGAGGAAATGTGAAGCCGCCATGGAACAAATTCCCATGCCGGGTCCATTTTAAAGTCAAAACTGACTGACTTTCCTCCCTTGCTGACAGAAGTGGGGCATCTCAATTGGATGCCCCCCTGCACATCCACCCCAAATGAAGCTTGGGACCCACAGCCCACACTCACCACTTCTCCCTTCTCTTTGCAGGTTTGCTGCCCTACATGAACATAGCCATGTTCCAGTTATAGAAAAGAAATGTGTGTAGATAGCGCTATAGGAATGTCAATGTAGCTGCAGCCTGACCGGGTGGCTAGTCCGTGTGTGAACCAATGGGAAGAAAAGATTAAAGCAAATAACACAATGCAACAAAAAATTGCTATTATGTAGAAGCTCTGATCTGCAGGCGTGCTGTATTATTGTATGAGCAACAAAGGTATCAGGATCAAGAGAACATATACTCTTACCCTGTCTGGAAATATTTTATTTTCTTATTATTCTCCCTATGTTTTTTATCTCGCTGTGACAGAATCAGATTGTACTGTTACAGCTGGGGTTAATAGCATATAATAGTGCACAATTATGTTTATCAGTGAGTAAAATTATAAGAAACAAAACTTACCCACCAGGCCCGGCGGATAATACTTCACCAGGGCCAATTTCTGTGTATGCTTGCTGTTTGACAAGTTAATCTTCTTATCAAATGTTCCAGACTTTCGATTTTCCAAAGGACTTCTTTATTCAAATGAAAAGGACAATAAAAACAATGTGTAGACTTCACCTGCGCAAAAAGAATTTCATGCGGCTTGTCCCTTTAAGAGCGTTCCTCTCTCGTATTAAGCAGTGCGGTTTAAAATTAGTTGCTAAGACAATAGAGCTGGGTGTGCACTCCCAGACCTATATTGCCCATATCAGTCCCAAATGTAAGCAAATGGATATGTCCCAATAAAAGCTTCCAAACTTGAGGTAAAACAGTGCAGAGTAGCTGAGCAGTTCCTGTTCCAGGTGGAGGTCTTGACGCGTGTTTCGATTTCTCGTTATCAAAAGTCCTCACTGCACAGAAGCAGACTGACCTTTTTTATAGGCCACAGCCGCAATGGCTGTTGGGATTTGTAGTTCTGATAAATAGATGAACCTGGGCTTCAGACAAACGATTTCAAGGAGCCACAGCTGCGGGGGTTCTTTGTGGTTACAATGTATAGTTACAAAGGAATGAATGTCGGCTTCTGGTATCTGTTGCAATAAGACTCCAGAGTGACAAATCTAGCATTTGAAAAACGCCGATTGCCAGCGCGATGTTTCTATTATTTGATAGATTCTGAAAAACAGAATATAAACAAAAAAACAGCAGTATCCTTTTGAAAAGTTATATCTTCCTATTAATTGCATCTTATCATATATATGATAAATACGCTTAATACGAGAGAGAAACGCTCTTAAAGGGACACGCCGCATGAAATTCTTTTTGCGCAGGTGAAGTCTACACATTGTTTTTATTGTCCTTTTCATTTGAATAAAGAAGTCCTTTGGAAAATAGAAAGTCTGGAACATTTGATAAGAAGATTGTCAAACAGCAAGCATACACAGAAATTGGCCCTGGTGAGGTATTATCCGCCGGGCCTGGTGAGTAAGTTTTGTTTCTTATAATTGTACTCACTGATAAACATAATTGTGCACTATTATATGCTATTAACCCCAGCTGTCACAGTACAATCTGATTCTAAAAACATAGGGAGCATAATAAGAAAATAAAATATTTCCAGACAGGGTAAGAGTATATGTAAGAGTATATGTTCTCTTGATCCTGATACTTTTGTTGCTCATACAATAATACAGTGCACCAGCAGATCAGAGCTTCTACATAATAGCAATATTTTGCTGCGTTGTGTTATTTGCTTTAATCTTTTCTTCCCATAGCCATGTTCCAGTCCGCTCCCCACAGTTTAGAACCCCCAAGAAGTAAGGAATTCATCCTCCTCTTGCGTAGCAGCGTAATTATGGATTATTTTCGAGAAATATAATGCACCTGTCCTAGTGGCCACACATATAGGGTCGATTCAAAGAAACATGTAACAGCTTGGATTTTGGTGCCGATCATCCTATTTTTCCCGTCCGCTCGTGCGTTCGTATGAACTTGCGAGTGATTCTATAAGCAAATACGTTTCTATCCTAAAATTTACGTCCGTTCGTATGGCAGTTCGGGAATCAGACCTATGTCAGTTTCCATCCTGAATTTTCCGTTTCATTTCTCAGGTTGCAACATTGGTTTTGCCCTTTTTCCTTTTTGTCTGGACGTAAATCCTTCTGATCTTGCGGCTGCGCACTACAAACTTACCTCATTAAAGTGCATTCTAAATATTTGGTCTTATTTTTCTTTATTTCATTCATTTTGTAGTAACCAACCATTAATGAATGCATTTGCATAAGTAAATCTTACTTTGTTTAATTTTTAGTTAACTTGCATTTTTTACTTGTGGATTTAATTTTAATATTTTGGCTTCAAATGGTACAACTTAAAATTTTGGGTGTGGTTACCCACACCCTCTCCATACAGATTGCTCTCAAATATAAAAAAACACCCAGCAACTTCTGCATGTTATGAGTCTAGAAACAGCCAAGATGGCGGCTCAGGTATTATCGGGCAGCCTGCAAACAGAAAGGGCCTTGTGACTGTGTTGCTCTGCATTCTTTGATTTCTGACCTTTCCGTGCCCCCAGCTCTGCTGTGTCTGTGCAAAATACAGCAGTAACCCACATCCTGCACTTTATCCCGCTCTCCTCTCCTCAGTACGTGTGATGCATCTGACCAAAGATGTGCTTAAATAATTAAACAAAGCAAAGGTAAACAACTACACCAATAAATGCAATCTAAAAATATTATTCTAGTACATCAATTTAAAAATAAATACCAAAGGACATAAGTTTCTTTAATTAACGCAAATAGATTGCAAAATAAAGGTTTACATGCAAATGACTAATTAAGGTCCACATTAAAATGCTTTTATAAGGCATACATGAATCAGGTATGCATTGCCATACAATTTATGGCCTCGGCCATGCTGATACATGCAGTTCATTGGAGCTCAAGACGCGCAGACTCCTCCACATAGCCAAAAAACCTGTTCAAGAACAGCAATCCGACTGCTAAAAGGTGTCGGCAGTGGCTTTCTTTTAAAACGTCTTTAGAGGTTTGAAAACTGTTCTCTGAATCACACCTAAACCCATTCGATTATCCTAAGTTTTACGTTTTGATCCTAAGTTTTAGGATTTGATCCTAAGTTTTACGTTTTGATCCTAAAATTTAGGAACGAACTTGCGATGATCGTAAGAGCATATACGCATTCGAACGTAGGCTCGTGCGAGTCGTAAATGGCCAAAAAAACAGGAAAAAATGACTAACACCCACCCAAACTTACGATTCTCGATCCGAAATCAATTAACTTTTGCTCTTTGAATCGAGGGGATAGCCTAGTACCCATGTGACTCCCCCCCAACATATTCCCACATTCGAAACCTCCTGCATTGACCCGCCCCATTTACTTTTGTTCCTGTTACTTCTCTACCATTGAACTAGGTCCCCTACCAAGTTCCAACTTGGAAAAGAGTGGCTGCCTATGTTGAAGGCTTTTAATTCTGGGGGAACCCCCTACTTTCTCACTAAACTATTTTGCTGTGTACTATTTTTATCTACTTGCTTTCTAAAAAATAACTGTGAACATGCAGTATATTTGAACTTTAAATGTTAGACTAACCCCCTTTTTTGGCCATACCTAACACACTGATAATTCTAAAACCCCTCTCCCATCCCTTCCTGATTCCTTTTTCACTCTCATGTCCCTGGTTCCTCAAAGCCCCTTTCAATCAGCAGGTGAAGTCACTTCTAGGTCATCCTCTGCTTCTTGATCACCTCCCCTTAAAGCTTTCATAGGAGAGAAAGGAAGTACATAGGTGGTCTCCTCCAGCTGCATTTAGCTTCACCTCAAAGGCCTGGCTAGTAACATTGCAGGACTAAGGAGGTGCTTTAGGGACAACTTATTTATGGCAATCTTAATTTCAGCTCATGGGAGAAAGAGTTAAAGAAAAATTGCAGAGTACAATTCGAAAGTAGGTATCTTTTATTCCACTTTATGTTGTAATGCATACAGATGATAATTTTCTGACACAGGAATTAGCTTCCAGATGCTAACGCTAATAGTTTAACTTGTTCCATCACCCTTGCTAATATTTCCTATTGACACAGCCCAAGAGGAAATGGCCTCATGATAATAATGAACGCGGGAACTTCTCATCATTTTTAATCCACAGAGTTGCCCCTCTCCAAACTTTCCAAGCGAAATCTTGCCAGAAGCAGTCAAGCATTTTACCTCTATAAATAATAAATGTGTTATCAGATGTATTTGATTGCAAGAGGCAATCTTGTAGTACATTTTCACTGCCTGGAAAAAAAGCATTTTAATATTAAATGCTTCTAAAATAAAGCCACTGTCACAACGTCCATTCCAATGCACCACATGAAATGTTACATTGTTTGTGATACTAAAATAAAACTGAGAAGCAATCCTAGCAAGAAGAGCGTGTGAGCTCTAATTAGTAATGTTACAAGGTCTATTTATTTTTATTTTTGTTTTTGTAAATAGTGTTGTGGCATTTATTACGCAGAAGCTAATTGATTTGACATTGCATTTAAAACTTTAAAGATAAGTTATTATTATTGTTTATGTCTAAAGTGCCATCATAAAAGGTTTCTTGGTAGCAGATGTGGTCAGATGTAGATAGGTCAGATGTGGCTGGGTCAGCAAAAGAGCTTGCCTCAAGACATGATTTGCCTCAAGACATGGGTTCGCAGCAAGGCTGGGTAGCAGATGTGGTCAGACATGGCAGGATTGGCAACAGGGTTTGGAAAGCAGACATGGTCAGATGTGGCAGGGTCAGCAACAGAGCTTGACAGTAGAAATCCAAGGCTCTCTTTCAACATATAGGCTGGAACAGCACATGCAGCATGCTAGTTCCTGCAGGGGGGCTTTAATTTACCTTCCCTCAATAAGCGGTTGTGCTGGCGTGGCCTACAAACACTTGAGGATGAGTGCAGTGAACCACATCCTTCACAGATGACAAGCCTCCAGGAAGAGATGCGGACTGGGGGTTGTGTGGCAAGGCCACCGCTGAGCCGTTGCTGGCTCCTGGATGATGTCAGTTATGGAATAACATGATTCATATGATATGACTATGTCATGATTAAGGGCGCAACATCTCAGTGGCCTGAAACGCGGCAGGAAAGTCAGCTATGTGGATGTTGATTATTTTTATGGAACTTACAACAATAAAGGGTATATTCTAGATATAGATAGAGTCCCAGAAAGTTTACATATATGAACTGTTGCTTTGCTAGCTTGTCCTGAGCCTCGGTCATCTGGGCCTAAGTTAAGGATTGAGCTGGCCAATCAATTTTCGTTCTGTATTAAAAAGCCTTTAAGAATCCTATTACTACAACAATAGGTCCTATGCCCTTAGCACAGGTCCAATAAAAGGACACCAAGCCTCTTTGGATAGGCACCAAGCTCTTTTGCACACCCCTGGCTGGTGGGGTGTAGGTAATTGAAGGGGTATCGGCAGTATTATCCACTGCATATAGAGCAGGTGGTTTGCGGGCTCACTACACTTTGAACTAGTAAAGGGGTTCTCTGGACCCTCTACCAGTTCACAAGGAGCTAAAGTAAAAAGTGAGTTCTCACTTGGCTCTTTTTCCACCAGCAAAAGCAGTGAAAGTGACTGCTCTGGCAGCATTTGTGCGGTCCCCCGCCTGTAATCCTTGGCATCTTACTAGGGGCAATGCCAGCCATTACAGGGAGCCTTTTATATACCAGAGATAGTGTTGTACTTAGCACATATATGGCATATTTCTGCAAAATAATGTGCTAAATATTTATGTAGTTTAAAGTCCAAATTGCATTAAAATTCAAGGATAATGCACTTAAAGGATTAATTCAGCATTCACTAGGTAGACCAAATCAGTTCACAGACCCAAAAGAAAACAGTCACAACAGTTTAGAGAAAAATGAAAGAGGTTTATGGTAAGATACCAGAAAATCACACATTAAAATATAACTACTGTAAGCAAGGTACAAAACAATTAACTACATGTATATTTACATGGGGAACTTGCTGCTGGCGAAGGACCTGCATCCAACCTTTCTGGTGAGCGCTGTGGCCCTGGACTGGGAGTGATGGTCTGCGTGGAAGAAAAGGTTAGTATAGCTTTTTTTTATTTGCCTGAAAATTGTCTTTAATCTACAGTCCTTATTGGCTTTGTCCATCCAATCTCCCAACTCACTGAGACAGGCTGTAGCATCATAAATTCTACCTTGTGATCCCAGGTCTCCTAACAATGACAACAATGGGCTCCAGTAAAGCAGACTTCATAAGCTTGGAGCTCAGACTGGTTGTAAAGGGTTCCATATCAGGCCCCGTCTGGTTATACACCCCATCTCCCTTAATCTGGAGGCACCCTTACTTATATTCCTTTAGAGGCTGGTGTTCTCCTGATCACTAGGATCAGCATATACCCAGACTATCCCATCTCTCGAAAAATCTAATGTAAAAGTTCACTGTAAATTCTCATGCTTTGCACATTAACTGGTAAAATTGTGGCTCATTGGTTAATACTCCCATAACCACAGCTTCCTCATCTGCCGACCCCCTTATCTCATTTATCAGTGCGCTTTTGCTAAATCAGTCAGTGTAGGCAGAGTAACTCCTCAACCTCAATATCTTTGGGGTAACGGTAATGTACTTAAAGTGGACCAACAGTTAAAAATGACTTAGACCAACACAACAAACAGTGTTCATATACTTCCTTCCCCAAGGCAATTTAGATTGCTGCACATAAAAAACTCATTTACCTTTTTCCAACTCCTGCTGTGGTGAATTTTAAAAACAAAATTGTGGCTCATGCATCTGCAGGCCACCTGCAAACAGGAAGTGCTGCTAGGTTTCCTGTTACTGTGCATTGTCAGTTATGTCAGTAGAATCCAGGCAGCAACATGGCTGAGATGCTGAAAAATGCTCTTCCTATGTTTATTGATAAGGAGCCTGGTACATTTTATAGGCTTCTACTCAACTTTCATAGATTTATTCGTCTGGAGTTTGTGTACAAAGTCTGCTGCTTGGCTTGATATACTTCTGATGCACTCAAAAGCAACAGTAAGTTCCCCTCTACTCTTCATTTTGTCCATGTCTGTGTATAGAGCACAAAGACCACAATGTAGCTTTTTGACTTATCTAGATAAGGTATTTTAATAACACATTTTTAAAATGGTTTAACACTGCCTAAACTCATTTTTAATTTTCAGGGTTGGCATGTATGGCCAGTTACTGTGCTAAAGGAAACCAGGGTCCCTGGCTTGTGTTTATTACATTTCCAAAACTGTGCTGAAGATTGTTTCCTGGGCTCTGTGAAAGCAGAAATGTACAAATATTAGGCTAATACTCCTACTGCACCCAGTAATGACTGCATAATGCAGTGTACTAAAATATGCCTATACTAGAGCTATGCTAGCTTTATACGCCCCTTGATTTAAATAATGCAGCATTTAGGACCCACTTTGTCACTCTAAACTGATAATGATGTCAGTTGTTACTACAAGCTAGCATCGGGTATATAGTATTCCATGGGATAAAACTTGCCAACTGATCTCCTAGTTGCCACTTCCACATTGGCATCATCTGTTTACCCAAAGCAAATGAGAGAATTACATAAACAGTTATAGAAAATGTACTTTAGAAACATCACAAGCTTTAAAAAAGACACAGAAACAATTCAATAATTCATTTATTATTGATATAGCAGTTGTATATGTAAGAAAGCTTAGTGCTTCAAGCTAAATAAGTTAACCATTCTAATCAATAACAATACATTTAGCAATGTCAAGGGAAATGGTAAGTGTTGGAAGAAAACCATTTTCCTTATTTCTTTGAAACTAGGCAAAGAAATGTCTTGTTAAAAAATTATTTACAACGGCACTGATACAGGAGAATAACTTTGCATAACAAGGTCCTGTGGCAAAATTATTTGAGAGCTCCCCTGAGCACCATCAGTCATCCGACCTGCGGTATCCAAACAAATAAGTAATAAACATACCAAAAAACTGCTTTCAAACACACCCAAATGTCTAGCAGACAACGACCAAAAACTATACAGTAATATGTGTAGCACCAGGAGCGAAGGGGGGGGGGTGCAGAAATGTCATAGCACTCCTATTTCGAGAACTAACCAAACCAGACATCATAGGAGAGGCAGAGGCCCTATAACAGGCAGGCCTTTATACAAAAAGTTTCTTACATTTATGCTTAAACATAAGAGAAAGACCCTTCAGCGTTCTCTGATGCCAAACATTAGGCAGACATTCATTTCATGTAGAGAAAGAATACAATCCTTCAGAGCTCTCCTATTTCAGAATTATTCCTATCCTGTAGTAAAGGCAAACACCATAGCACATGCCTTTTCTACAAAATAGGATTACAACCGAAATCTTGGGGGCTTTCTTAGAAATTAGATACAGGGGCCCAGTACCGGCAGGACTTTTCAACAAGACAGATTTCTTACAGGGCCAACATATTAGCCAGGTTCCATACTAAAGGGTCAATGCAGAGAGTCCCTATTCCTTTACAAGGATTCCTACTGCAAAAAATGAGCTGGGTTGCATAGTAGAGACAAAGGTCCATCACAGTCAGGCATTATCTACAAAAAAAGTGTTCTTAAAGAGGAACATTTCAGGCATTGCTGGAGTTATTAAAAACTCCCCAAACCTGGCTTGCTCTGCCCCTTTGGTTTCACAATTTACACCGTTAAACTTAGCTGTTTGGTCACATCACGCTGTCTCCATTGGGCAACGCCATCTTGCCATCCCGTCATGCACTGCACCACCTCTCAGATCTCTCGCATGTGCAGTGTTACTGCATAGGCTGCATTGACACTCGGCGCAGAAGAGAGCGAGTTCTAAGGAGCAGCGCGCAAGTTTTGAAGAGAGGACGGCTAGAGGTAATCTGCGCCCTCTGCGATCAGTCAGCGATGGCTAATAGGGGTGCAAAGGGGCCAGATATGCTGCCCAATGTCTGCATTTTAGATAACGCCGACATCCAAAAGGCAGCAAGAGGGGGGGGGGGGACGTTTAGAAAAGGTCTAATGTTCCTCTTTAAATGCATAGCAAAGGACATCTTCCTTCTTCTTTTCCCTGCTGGGCAGTGTCCTCTCAATGGGTCACTACCTACAGGTCTAGTAGGCATCTGTTTAAGTGTTGGGAGTGGAGGCTTTAACAGCCGCCCCTCTAGCATCAGTTCCTCATCCTTCTACCCTTACATCCTATCAAGGGTAGGGTTGCCAGGAAGAGAAGCTTAAATACTACTGAGGCAGGGCCTCTTTGGAATATCCCCATGGAACTATCTACGTCATTGAGACATGGAGGGGATTCCCTAGGAAAACGCTTCCAACACACATCATTATATTGAGGGGTGAAAACTACATATTTTTTCTAAGATGTGTTAAAATCCCACTAAATGGGGGCAAGTAAAAGAAATTAATTTGAAAGATTTGATGTGTTTATTCACAACAACTGACATTCCATGTAAAATCAAAGCTCCTGTTTAGTACATGGAGTAGGTAGAGTAAGTTTTTATACTTTTTGTATTTGACTTCTCAGACTGCTGGACAGGCATTACTTTCATGAACCTTATACTTATTTTTGACCTGGCCATTATTTGTGGAGCTTTTTAGTTTTTTTTTGTGCAGAATCAAAATAAGTTTGGTGTTTCAGCTCATTTGCACATCAGATGTGTATTGATGTTTTGGACTATTGAATGCATCTGGGGATGTCTCAGTAGTTATATAATCCAGCTATTCATACAGGATGATCTATGTTTCCCATTTCTATTTGTTTGTACTAGTTTTGATGAACATTTTTACATTAATAGTTTTAATTTGCATTAGATACTTTACTATGATATACCGTATATATATATATATATATATATATATATATATATATATATATATAATTTTCACCTTTAAGACAAAGGTTATGAGAACCATCATAGAATTGCTGTAACATTGAAAATCAATAGTATGGCAACTACTGACAAATCTTTGACTTTTTTGGTTGTGACATTTGGCTGCGAAAACATATTCTATTCTATTAACTTCATTAACAGTCTTGCATTTGGAATGATAGGTCTATAATAGATCAGCTGCTTTTATTTTTTGCTAGGTATCAGTATCAGGCCACACACCTTCCCCTGTGCTACATTTCCTTGTCTAGACGTCTGTTTCTTAGTGAAGCTGCTCATAGCAGCAGATTTCCCAGCTGTTAGATATACTATTCTGCAACACCCTGTGGTAGCTTATTTCTTCATATACCGTTGCTTCTAAATACTCTCAGCCTTGCTCGGGGTCCTAGGAGAGAGATTAGCAGCGTTCTGAATGGAGAAGAATGCTGTCAGAAATCTGGTTAATTTTTAATTTAATTTTTCTTGGCCTTAAATACATATTTGCAATGCAAAATTTATTAGGCACAGATTGTGTATATGTGCATATGTTTAAGGACAAGTAAGTCAATCCACAAACCCCTAATGCGAGAGTAGAGCATGACATCATGCTATTTTATTTTATGAAGCAGCTAGATCAAAATGTTTAAAGTATTATACTGTTTTATGAATCAACATCTTAGTATAATATGCCACAAATTCCTAATTTCATGTGGGAATTGTTCATCTTCATGCACATACACATTCCAACTTCAAACAGCCATACCATACTTGGCACAACATGATGTCTGCTTTTCCTTCCTGCCGCTAGGGGGAGTTATTAACTTCTGTCCATTGAAATAATGTGAAGCTGTGTTTTCTCTTTTTAAATAACCTGCATGGTATTGGGAGCTTGAGGCCAACACCGGTGTGAACTTTATTTTAGCAAACAATCACCTAAATATGTAGGCCGGCACAAGCACACATGCCCCCAACCAACCAGGCCACACTGTACATGTTTGCAATGCGCAGGGTACAATAGTGTACAATCAAAAGAAATTAGGGGGACACTCTGGTATGTCCCATACATGCAACAAGAAAAATCTGCACTCACCCTGAAAAAATTTGCTGCAAACCCAATGTAAAGAGATAATATAAAAAACTATTTTATTAAAGTCAAACAAGCATAATCATAATGAACACATATGGGCATATACGTTTAAAAAACATGTACAGGACAAAGTAAAAACAAAAAGGTGGTGGGGGCATGGGCAAGGCAATGCTGAATACAAATATAATAACAATGTATATAATGATATTAATGTGTTAGCAACAACGTGCCAAACAGCGAGGGAGCATGACATGCATGCTAATGTTGCCAGACCAGTGAGTGTAAGTTTAGCCAAGGTGAAAACAAGAGGTGTAATGAGAAGAAGAGGTATACAAAAAAGAAAAAAAAAAGCAGAGTGCATAAAAGCGTGTAATCAAGTGCTGAATTGTGAGACCGGGTGCCGGTGAGAAGAGCAAAGCATGAATGTGAAAAGTAATTGGCAAAACAAAAACACTCGCTGGCTGGTAACCGAGAAAGTACAATTGGTAACTGTTGAATACAATCTAAATGATCAATACATCACCGTGATGGAGCATGGCCTGCCGATCCCCCCCACACACCAGGAATGAACAACCGCCGACGCGCTGCGTGGATACACCACTTCTCCTGGACGGGACACAGACTGACTGACAGAATCCTCTATATATCTGTACAGGTGCACCCACGTGCGCCCGGCGTCACATCCGCCCCAGCCCACATCCCCCGCCTGATAAATCAGAGCGGAGAGAAAGCCGGAAACAGCAAAGGCGCCGGGCGCACGCCAACTAACCCAGCATATTGCAATTAGGCGGCCACGCGCCCCGGCCGGCGCCGCCCCCCCACCCCCCATAGCGGGAGGTGCCGGAGCGGCGCCGGCCGGGGCGCGCGACCGCCAACAGCACCGCTGCAGCAGAAGTGCGGACAACACAGACACAGAGGATACATCATTTACATAATAACAAACATATATTACAAAAGGGATACATTATTACTATAAACAAAGCCCATTGGATTCCATATAGTATTACATCATTTTTATCATTTTTACATCATTGTTGCTTATCTGTATGCTCAAGTACATGGAACTATAATATTATATATTAAATAGATGTTAGCGTGTGGCAGCTATTGTTTATTATAATGTTATTATTATGTAGCAGCTATTGTTGAATAGTAATGAACTATAATAATAATAAGAATTGATCCTAAATGTAAGCCATAATGATAATAAATAATACTAAATATAAAGTAAAAGTAAATTAAAAATAAAGATGAGATGGGTACAATCTAGAAGAAGAAGGGTACAATAGTGTACACAGGGAAAATATGACAAACAGAGGTGTAAGTAAAAAACTAGAAGATCTTCACTAGTCATGAGCCAGAGTGGGGACAATTCAGTTTGGGGAATCCCCCTCTATATCCCTCTCCTTTAGTGACCTCATTAGTCACATTGGGGGGATTCCATAGAGGCTCCTTTTCTGTGGTAATAAAGCCTCCCTGACCCAGCATGCCAGTACTAGCTTGGTGGTATGCCCAAGAGGGAGGAGGGGGAATCTGTGCCCACCTCACTACAGATGCTGAAAGACAGGTGCAATAGTGGCTCCAAGCCATCAGGAATATCACAGCTCGTAGGACCAGGAGGGAGCCCTGACCTGGTGGACCTGCAGAGAGGACATCGCTCGTGGGAGACAGATGACGGAAGACATGACCACAAGAAGTATCGAGGGAAAAGCCTATATTGGAACAGGCACAGTAATATTTGCCCATTTAGCCCTTAATTCAATAAGAGTTTAAAATTATTCTCATGTTAGTAAGTTAGTAAAAAAATCACTTTGAATCAACATCTAGGAAAACAATGAAAGTCAACTTTTTAATACAAGTTGCCATTGACTTTCATTATCTTCCCATATGGTTATTCAGTAACAGTGAAATAACGTAAATGTGGCCTCCCTTGCCTACTTATTTCTTTTTTGTGTTAGATGTGTTTTTTGTTTTTTTACAATACATAACCAACAAAAGAGCAATAGGGAGAAGAGACCAGGAATGTAATGGCAAGCACTATTTGCTGTACAATGAGGGTAACCCTCATACACCCCACTATAGAAACTGTGTCCAACTGCCAGCTGGCACTTTATTGCTCATCCTCAACATGCGGATGGGAAATCGAGGCTACTGCTACCAACGCATAATCGGCCTAGCCAATTCCCACCCACAGAGGAGTGAGTTTCATAGTGGCCAAGCATGACGATTGTGGGAGCTGTCAGATTATGCCCCCCAGGCTACCCACCTCTCCACTGGCCAGCTTGAATCTGAAAACTGGGGTGTTTTCCACTTACTTTATTTTTATTTGTAACTATAGGTTTTTAAGTTTGGGCAATCTTCTAAGCTTCCCAATGCTTCTTTTCTGGGCCTTTATTAGTCAGGTCCATGCAAAGGAAAGCTGGTCACTGTCCTAACAAATGAAGGATTAGCGATGAGCTACAGCATGAACAATATGGTGTAGAAGCCCTCTGGCCGGATAGTCCCCAGTATCGGTCATTCAGCGCTTCCGGCCACCAGTTTACTGAATTGGGGCCTCCTTCCTCATTTGGTAAACTGTATTCTTTTTTATGCTGGGTGCCGCTATTGCACACCAACCCCCTTGGTGAAATTCTTTGTCTTATGTGGAGGGGTCGGTACTGGCGTTTTAAGGTAAAGAACGTCTCCAAACTCTACATTCATAAGTCTAATTTGAACTTTTTGTTTAGTTGTGTTGAGTGAAAAAGGACATAGAACCAACTTAATTAGTAAAAAAATAACTTTGTTTGTCTAACACCCTATTTAGGAGATACACCACGATTATTTTTAAAATGTGGGAGAGCTCCCCACCTTGTGTGCTTGTTTAGGGGTAGACTGGCCATAGGGAGCTCAGGAGGAATTCCTGTTCTTCCTTACAGTTTTGATGCCGGCTGACCACCTTAAATAGGCCCGATGTGTGAAAATTAACCCCCTCCACTCCCTGCCTCCCATGATTTGTCACTGCAATGCTATAACCTTAGCTGTCAAACACACACTCATTGACTGGCTGGGGGTGGGGCTCAGCTAATTGTTAGTTGGTCAAGGGCTACCCGAGGCCATTGTATTTCCATGCTGATTTTTGGCCCCAGTCTATCCCCTGGTTATAAGAATAGTTTTCCATACTTTATTACAGTGTTCCTAAACTAGGTTTGCCCCCTGCCCGGTATTTTCTTTCTACGTTACTACGTTACTTTCTACGTCACTACGCCTGGTGGTGCTGGTATTTGATTTTTCCTGGTAATTGGGGATGGGAATCGTATACCCGCAATTACATTTACCAGTAAAAATACAAAACCAGCACCAGCAGGCCGTTGTATTTCCATGCTGATTTTTGGCCCCAGTCTATCCCCTGGTTATAAGAATAGTTTTCCATACTTTATTACAGTGTTCCTAAACTAGGTTTGCCCCCTGCCCGGTATTTTCTTTCTACGTTACTACGTTACTTTCTACGTCACTACGCCTGGTGGTGCTGGTATTTGATTTTTCCTGGTAATTGGGGATGGGAATCGTATACCCGCAATTACATTTACCAGTAAAAATACAAAACCAGCACCAGCAGGCCATTGGCCAGTAAAGTGAAAAAAAAATACCGGCCAGGTGGAAACCCTATCCCCAACCCTCTCCTCGAAACACCAACAGGTCAGGTTATGCACACAGATGCACAGGTGAAGTAATGAGTGCAGCAGCAAAGCTATAGCGCCAGCAATATGGAGACCCACCAAACCTAACCTGTTGGTGGCTCTCAAAGAGATGGTAGGGTAACACCACTTTATAAACACTTCAAAACATTTTGACTAGAGATAGGCTTTAAAAGTTGAGTGTGTGTAAGTTATTATGGTTCTTTGTTCACAAGGCTAGTTCTTGCCCTTTGCTTTCTGATTAAACTCATGATTAAATCTGTAGTGGATGGTGTATATTCTGTATAAACGGCTCTGCTATGTCTACAAGCAGTGAGAAAAGATCAGTATGGCTGACCCGATGCCTGGCGCTCTGCTCCCTTTATTCACCTCATATTAGAGGTGCTACAGCGAACACTCATTACTTCATGCTCTTTAGTCTGACTGGATCTAGAGCAGGGCTCCTATTTGCTTGTAAAATGACTCATAAAGTGTTAGGCTCTCTGTTATGGGCTTCTTTATGAGAAAAGGGGCTATTATTGTTCCTTTGTCTAATAAAAGTGTTCGCCATACATTTTGAAAATGCACCATAAACAGTTTAAATTCTCTCTCTGTCTGAAACACATGTAAGTGCATAATGCTTCAAGGTATGCACTAAATTGATATTGGCTCACAAAATGGTTCTTTTTACTCTGGGTAAACGACACGTAATCAATAAACTGACTGTTGTGATACAGGAATACACTAGTCAGGATGCTCCTTTTTCAGTGTATTTGAAGGAAAACAGTCTCAGACACTCAGTGGCCCAGATTATGAAGATCAGGGCAAAGAACACTGAGTTTTACCTGTCTTCTCTGTTTCTGTTCTGGTTGGTCTGGTACGCCCCTACAAACTCACCTTTTCCTACGGTGCATGGGCAGGCTCTAGTCCAATCAGAGCTGTTTGTCGTGCCTATGTAATGCTTAGCAAACTGTTTACATGTAGGTCTTGGCAATCAGGAGTATGAGCATCCACATCCGCTGCAGCGCATGCTCTCCCGCCCCAGCCTGGAGACGGGGGCACGGGGGCACGCTCAAAAGGTCGAAGATGCAGGGATGGGGCCACCTGTTGTGTACGCCAAGAGCGTCAGAAAGCAGGTGAGTTATGCAGTGCACCGGGGAGGGGGGGTTCACACAGTGGGGCATACTGAGCTGGGATGGCCCTGGGGAAGGTCAGTGGATGGCCCTGGAGTCTTTTAGAATCCAAGGTCAGCCGCCCTGGCTCTTGTTCCACTTTAATGGGCATTTGGGTTGCCCCGGTATTTGCGGCCTAAACTAACCTTCCCACCAATCCCACGACGCATGCGCAAGCTCTCGTCCTATTAACATTGTATGATGTACAGTTAAAGGGGATGCTTTTGTGTGCAGTCCGGGGCCACCGGAAAGGTCAGCTGATCATCTGGGTTTCACACAATGGGGCAAACCAAATAGGGCTCTCCGGAGTCGTCTTTTATACTTCGCCAGGTGGCTGGCAGATCTACCAATTAAATTAAAAAATAGATAGTTTTGGGGGCACACTCTACCATTATATATATTTGAGTCTGGTGGTGGATCCTCATGCAACCTTCAAAGTAATATACCCAGTTTGGTTTAGAATAATTTCCAGTTACTTCCACTTATTTATCTATTTTACCATTTATTCACTTTGAATGGGGTCTCCTATTCAATTCAGAGGCTGCCCGACCAAATGTGTCTGCCTTTTCCATTTTTTAATAAACCACCACCTAAATCCGTATCCCATGGCCTCAACTGAAATCACTGTCATTGAAATCATGTGCTATCTTTTCGTTAATACAGGTTCCAGTGACCTGACTATCTACTGGGCTTCATCACTACCACCTGTGAACAGAACCCAGCCAGCCATATTATTGCCACCAGCCCTGTTAGATATACCCTGGTCTGTTAGCAAGATTATATCAGGCCAGATGCCAGCCCTGGTAGCGTGTAAATATAAACGATAATCATGGACAAGCAAGAGTTCAGATACAGAACAGCCCAAATTAATTTATATATTAGATTGCTTTGAGAACACTCTAGACCAGTGGTACTCAACCTTTCAAATGCTGTGACCCCGCAATACAGTTCCTCATGTGCCGGTGACCCCAAAACAAAGAATAATTTTGGTGGCTACTTCAAAACTGCTTTGCTACAGTTATGATTCGGAATGTAAATACCTGATATGCATTATGTATTCTCATTGCTACAAATCAAACATAATTTAAACATAGTGATTAATCATAAAAACAATATTTAATTATATGTTGAGAAATATTTATTACTAATTCCAATAAATAACATTTCAACATGGCATAGCATGTGTCGGAAACTGTCATTTCTCCGCCTCTTATTGAAATTAATAGGAGGCTGCGGCAGATTGTGTGGTAACTCAAGATTCTCGGGAGCTTTCTTCCACAAAATCCGCCGCACTCACAATGAAATCAATTGGAGGCGGATACAATGCCGGAAACTGCTGATTTCAGCAGTTTCCTCATTCAGAATATGGGAAAATAGTGGGAGATATGGGAGATAATTATACATTGGGGAACAGTGTGAACTGCATCTTATAGTGGTCTCTTATAGTATAAGACCGATGTAGTTCACACTGTGTAAATGTATGATGCTTTGTGTAAGTTGCTTTGTGTACTGTGTAATGATTACACACAAAGCACCTTACACTTACACAGTATTGTGTGTATGGTGTGTGTACTGTTTTTACATTATTAACCTTTTTTACACCAGCAGGCTGTCTCGCAGGCTCTCTTGCCTCTCCGCCTCTTGCCTCTCCGCCTCCTAGCCTTCTGTCCTCCGGCGCTTGATGACGTCAGCAAGCGCCGGACACACGTAATGCGCTGCTATGGACTGTGGAGCGTTCCCCCCGCTTCTCCTGCCCCTTAGGCCCCGGACGGATGATACAATCACGTCTGCGCATGCGCGCATGCATTCAGTTTGGAACGCGCTTCCATAACGGTGTGCGTTCCAGCTGAATAGCGCTGCTGCAGATGCTAGCGTGACTTCTCAGTGGCTAAAGCCATCGGAAATATGTATTTTCCGATGGCTTTAGGCGACCCCTGTGTTTTGGCCGTTCGACCCCCGCCGGGGTCCCGACCCACAGGTTGAGAACCGCTGCTCTAGACAAACTACATACATGTAATGAACAGATTCATATGCAGGTCTAAAGGTAATTACAAGTGGTAAATTACAGTATAGAATGATTTGCAGGTTCCGAATATGTGGTTAGCTTAAAATTAATGTTCACTGCAACCTCGTAATTCTTTAAAAAGTTCTGGCACCAGTATGGCTGGCTTACGTTTTGAAGCTGTGTGCTAAGAGACGCAGGGGTTTATCTTTGGGCCAGACCTTTTGCCTCAGTCCTCAGCATTTGGTAAGAATTCTAAGAGGTATTCTCTTGAAGCTGAAACCTCCTGTGGAGGCACTGAAAGGCTGGTGTTCATTGACAACAGCCATCTGTGGAAATAGGCGCTGATTTCCCCCTTCCAGGAAATCAGATTGTAATTTAAACCTATTTTTTTTGGGGGGGGCATATCATAGGTGTGATGTAATATTTTCTCATATTCCTAACACATATTATCAGAATTTCAACTTTGTTCAGGGCCCCCATTTATCTAAAACTGTCTCTGGACATGGATGGCTTACAGAAGGAACCTTTGCATGCATTGAAAACAGGGCCAGATTCAGTGTGGTGGAGGTCACTGGGCACAAAATCTGGTGAAGGCCCCAGATACAGTATTTTTTTTCTTTTAAAATAATAGTTCAGCCAAGTGGTTGTCTGGCACCCACCCAGTTACTGGAACATTAGATCGAGTCCCTTGTGCCACCCATGTGCGGGTGCGTGCTGCTCGGGAATTCCTGCTTTGTTATTCTGGGAGGCTGGTCCAGCAGTTCCCCTGCATTGAGCTGCCAGCGGCTGTGCTTGGTGGCTTATGTGCAGTGACCGATTGCACCCACCCATTACTGTAGTGTTGCTGCCGGCGGCTTTGCTGTTTTAGACTCTCCATCCTGCCCAGGGGTGGCTTTGGCTGCAGGTTTTCAAAAACAAAAAAGGCTTGCCCAGGTGCGCGGGGGTCCCCACTGCCACCGATAGCTTTGTTACTGGCCCTTCAGACCAAAGACTGAAAAGCCTCCTGGACCAGACCATAACCCAAAGGTTGGTGGGGGCCCCCTTTGCAGGGCAAGTGGTGAAGGCCCCAGGGTGTGCGCCCTTGCGCCTCCCTCATAAACCCTGATTAAAAATAGCCTAGAAGCATAGATAACCAAACAATTTGAAGATGAAATGCCACCTCTTCCACCATATACTAAACCCTCATTACCTACTGATTCTCCAGATCCCCAGGGTTAAACATTAACCCTATAACTCTTTTGACAAACATGCATTTACTCCATGAGAAATGTACATGCTTTCTTACACTAGCACATTCAGAACACGTTGTGCTAACATATTTCTTTCATTAGGAAAGGTCCAGCATGCATTGCTGTATTAAACTTTAAGACTGCTGTGATATAGCTCTGTTCCCTGCAGCTGTTCTCCTGCATTTTATGAGGGGATTTAGAAAGAGGCTGGCTCAAGCAGTTGGTCTAGACAGTGTTGATTTTTGTTCTGAAGAAATATGAGCGCTCATCTTTCAGCCTATTCCTCTCTATTTGTGAAAGCTACCAGCACGGTTCATTTTGGGGTAAAATGTTTTCGAGTCAGGCACGGTTTTGTGGGGCCTCAGATTTTTAGGAGCCTTTTTATTTTCCGTGAAGTTGTTTTACGGTTTAAAGGTTTCATGCCCTTTTTTAATGTCTCTTAGCTGGGAGAGCAGTAGAAAATCAAAATGATCAATCCCATTCTTTATAAGTAATCCGTAACATATCATTCCATGGACTACATCTGGAATCCGTAACTTGTGTTTAAAGAAACAGACCATTTTATTTATACTGGTGTGGAGAGCAGATATAAAACTGAGTGGCTGACCAAAACCTCAACATCTTTGTTATCATTTTCTGCATTCACCTTTGAAATAGTCAAATAAATTTTGCAGTACAACTCTGTAATCATGTAGACAGGTTGCATTTGTGATGGGAAGCTGTAGCCTCTGCGGCCATAAAAGGGGAGAAAACCCAAACTGCTGGGTGGTGGAGCTGTGGCATGGTATGTTCCTCTGGAAGAATTAGTCTGTAAAAATGGGTTGCTATTAGGAATGCATTTACAGGCAAACATGCTTAGCTATTTACCACTATCACTACTTCATTTTGCATATGTATAAATAAATCTCTATATAAATATATTCTGCAATTACTTAGTGTAATGTCCTGGTCAGGCTACTAAAACACCTTCCTCTGTGGTCTAGCTGCAAATACACTGGCACCCCTCCAATCTATTCAAACTTCTTTGTCTCACCTCATCCACCTATATAACTATATAGTAGGGACAGACATACCATAGAACATAAATAAACCAACAGGTCACTCATGAAGCAGTTCCTGGAAGGGTGGTGCACAGAGGGAAGTCTGGACTCCCAGCAGCAGCAGAAACTTGTAAGGATTCCAGCACAGCTTTCTCATAGACAGACAATGAATCTTAACATTTAATTATTATTAAATAAAATCATCCTCATCTGAGTAAAATAGGAGGGCTCCCCAAGAGCCAGGTGACACGTTTCTGTGACGCGATGGATGGTTATACCCTTAATCGTATGCACCTATGAGAATAATGTCAGACTAGTAAGCAAACTGGGGGGGGGGGGGGAGGCTTTCCTCTGGGGAGGGCTTAATTTAGTGCATGATCAGATTATTTCCTGGACAGCTATATAGATGTATTCTGCAATTGTTGATGCATTATTCCACAGATAGACTGCTGAAACATTCTTCTCTGTGGTTTAATTGCAAACAGCTTGGCACTCCTCAAATATAATTTAGTTTCTTCTACTTACCTCATCCACCTCTGCTTCAGCTTCTCCAGTTTTGTCACCTTTGTCATTTTCTCAACTGGCTGACAACATCTGAGAAAATTAATTTTATAATTCTAATCTTAAAGTAAACCAAAAGTTAAAAAAATTTTTGGTCAATTCAATTTTATGTGGACATCCCAATTTTGCCAGCATGTACATAACCAGAAAAGTCCTGAACTTCTGGTTTCTTACGACTGTCAAATGTAGCAAGCAGTGGTATCCTGCTTCCATTCCATTCATTATGATGGTCTTTCACCAGTGGCACACAGAGTAGAGAGAGCAGCAATGCCACTTTTCTATATATTTTAAGCAGAATTCCGGTCAAAATCATCCCCCCCCCCCCGTGCCCTGGGCATGTGCACATGGAGCCGGAGGATGGCGCTTTGTTTCTTCCTGTATGGCGGCATAGAAAGGCACAGAAAGACAAGATGGCATCCCCAGGCTCCATGTACACACCTGCCACCCATTCACTTAAATGGGTGCAGCGGCCGCACAAAAACCGAGGAGCGGTGCTGGAGCGTGCGTGAGGTAGGGGATTTTTATCCTTGTAAGGAGAGGGTGGCAGGGTGTGGGGGGATAATTTTTACTGGAATTCCCCTTTAATCATCCCACAATCGAAGCGCCTCGCAAGGTTGTGAACAGGGGATGCTTTAGGGTGAAGAGGACTTTAACATAAAAACACTGATTTGTCTTTCAGTTGGGGATAAATGTGAAGTTTCACAGACATATGTCAACCATATTAACTATGTAACTATAGTTGACAGCTGCAAAAAAAGTATTAGATGCTTTTTTAGAACCAAATGACATAAACAGTTACTATTATCTGTTATCAGTAAATAATAAAAGATAACTATCCGAGCCCTGTCTTTTAGTTGGAACTTGATGGACATATGTCTTTTCTTTAAAGTGATTGGCAAGTAAAAAGTTAAAAAATAAATATCAGTAGCTTACCTTACATAGAGTCCCTCCAAGTGCTCTCCTTTCTATGCCAGTTTACTTAGGCCCTTATTTATGAAGGAATAGCGGCAGGTAGCGACTGGTGATCGGCCGGTAATGATGGGCCCCGCCACGAGAACGCCGGCTCCCCACCACCTCCACAGGTATGACCTCTCGCTACCTGGCGCTCTCCAATGCATTTCAATGGAACAATCTTTAAATATATTTATAATTAATTGTTATTGTTTTTTTTTTTTAAATGTGAAAAATTCTGTGACCACTTCTGGCATTTTAGATAATTTTTTAAGGTAAAAAGAAAAAAAAAATGTACAGAATTGATATTACAGGTCTGATATTAATGTATTCATATTACAAAATTATTTTAAAAACTTGTTTTTTTTTGGTTTCCAAAAATATGGTTGTTTGGGGGTTAAAAAACTACTTTTAACACATCGCCGCTAGCGCTCTGGGGTTTAAACATGCATTTTACAGTGCAAGAATTTTTTGAGCGTGATTTGTTAATGAATATGGTGGGAGCAGGTCGCTAGGGCCAGTCGCTATCATGCGCTCCCATACAGCGCGGAACCTGTCAAATAGCGACTCCTCACCCAATATTCAACATTACGGCAAACCGACTGAGTCGCTATCAACTACCGAACAACGGCCAAGCACAGTGACTACTAGCAGGCGCTCTGAAAATTCCGCTACAGTCGCTCAACTGTCGCTACCTGCTGCTATTAATGAATCGGCCTCCCCGTGAGGAAATCACTTCCTCATTCAGCTTTCAATTTCCACCCCACTGACCTGGTCCTTGAATCAACCTTCAGTGGACTGAGAACAGCAACACCCCCACTCCCTCCCCAGAGGTCCTGATTAGCTGCCTCTCTCTGCAGCCATGAAACCTCACCATCCTCTTTTCTCTCTGGTCACACTATGCGCTGGCAGGCTGGAGACACTCTTAGCCTGCAGCATCTCTCATCCCCCTTTTCTGGTCACACTATGTTCTGGCAGTAATAACTAGAGGCACAGCAATGCATTTGTTTTTTTACTATGTTATATGTAAAGCACACAGTGTGCTTACAACACGACCCTTTTGCCACACCCACTGTGTCTCTTCATTTTAAATCTGCATCTCCCTGTTCTAATAATTTTACAAATAACTTAGGTACTACAGGGTCCTTTTGAAAATGGATTGAAGTTTGGGACAGTGCATTGTGTAGCCCGAGACATCAGGCTTGCCTTTAGAATAACTTTTTAACTATCTAACTATTCAGTAAGGACTTCATTTCAAAAAGTTCACTGGACCCTATGAGATTATGCAGTGCAACCTGTGGTGTCTTTAACTAAAAAGTCTATGATATCCTGAGACATGACGGCTTCTTCTCAATCTATAGTGAAATACTCCTTGCAGCCCCCATGTAAGGCCTCTTCCTTGTACATTATTAAAGTATATTGTATTTATCTATGTATTTATGTGTTTATGATTGAATTATTGTTTGATTCATTTGATGAGACATGTGGGTTCTCCCAGCCTTTATACTTTTATGTTGAATCACGCTTGACCAGGTTTGACTAGTTTGGAGTTCGCTATCATTTACAACTCTAACTGCTAATTAATGCTGGATGCTTGATTACTATTAGTCCCAACCCACCATTATCCAACCTGTACAAATAATCCTATATATTTTTCATGTGGAATTAGTACAATTTATATGACTAAGGATGCGTCCAGTGTCTGAAATGCGTGATTTTAACCATATTGTGCATCTGCAATTCTGTTTTTATGGATTTACATGAATAAAAAATAAATAAATATGAGTGAACTAAAGACTCTCAATTATACATACCTTTTGTATTTACTTCCTAAGAGCGAGTGTAATCTTCTCAGGCGAATCATCCTTGTCTATGTATACATTGTCACTGTAAATTTTTGTTCTTAATTGAGTCAACAAACAATAGAGCAAGGCATTAGGAACATAGGAACCCCCCCCCCCTTTGTGCTAGTAGGAATACTTGGATCTCTACACTGCTTAGACGTTCACTGTATGAACCTACTGCAAGGTTACTGTAGGTAGGAAGTTTGACTTGTTGCCAGGGCACTGGTGTAGACATTAAATAGGTCCGAATGTTGCCCACACAGTAACCTTTTTTCTCTTGAAAGTGGACCGTCACCCATGGGTGATCGGCCCGGGAATCTATAAGATTCCCGGGCCGATCACCCCCCTCACCGCGGGACATCCGCCCCCCCAAAACCCCAAAAGAACTCACCTGATCGGCGGCGGCAGCGGGCGCCGCCGCCTCCCGCGCACTCCTCTAGCCGTGCGCGCGCCCGCGCCGGCCGTTTGTGAATGGCCGGCGCGGGCGCGCGCACTGTCAGAGGGGCGCCCGGGAGGCGGCGGTGGACGCGCTGCCTTGTCCGCCGCTTGTCCGTGGGAGCGTGGTGAGGTGAGTTTGGGGGTTTCTGGGGGGTTTTACACAGCGGGGCGCCCCCCTGAAGTGGACCAAAACCCAGGATAGTCAAAATCCTGGGTGTTGGTCCACTTTAAGATATTATACTAGTACAAAGCAAATAATTAGAGTTTTCCTTTCTGCACATGATGCCAGGTCAGCAAGCCAGATAAATATGTTTGAATGGCGACAATGTTGGGGCTCTCTGAAGTCATGTGGTTGCTACCTTTGCACCCCCTGCAGTCATGGGCCCCTGTTTGTAGACCAAATACACAGTAATTACATTTCATGCAGCTGTAGTTCCAGCCCCTGTTCTATAGCTAAAAATTAATTTACCATTTTCTAACTCTTGCTGTAGTAAATTTTAGAAACAAAATGGTGGCTCATATATTTGCAGGCCACCTGCAAACAGAAAGTGGTGATTGAAGGGATTCTGCACGCTGCCTGTTATGGGGTGATTGGGGTAATTCTGCATTCTGTCTATTAAGGGGTGACTGGGGGGGTTCTGCCCATTGACTTTTATGGGGTTCTTGAAGTGATTCTGCAAACTGCCTGGTATAGGGTGATTGAGGGGATTCTGCTCGCTGCCAGTTATCGGGTGATAGGGGGAATTTTGCATGCTGCCTATTAAGGGGGGATTGGGGGGGATCCTGCACATTGTCTTTTATGGGGTGATTAGGTGGATTCTGCACACTGCCTGTTACAGGGTGATTGAGGGGATTCTGCACGCTGCCTGTTATGGGGTGATTGGGGTAATTCTGCATACTGCCTATTAAGAGGTAACTGGGGGGTTCTGCACACTGACTTTTATGGGGTTCTTGAGGTGATTTTGCAAACTGTCTGCTGTGGGGTGATTGGGGGGTTCTGCATGTTGTCTTTTATGGTGTTCTTGGGGGGATTCAGCATACTGCCTGTTGTAGAAATAAAAAAATAGCTTGGAGCATTTTTTTTTACAATGGGTGAAAGTAAAACCTTTAATTTAGCATGTTTATGTCTATAGATTATAACCCTTTCAATCGGACCAACAGTCAAAAATGCCTCAACCAGGGCAATTTAGATTGTTGCACATAAAAATGAATTTACCTTTTTCTAATTCCTTCTGTAATAAAATGGTGGCTCATGCATTTGCAGGCCACCTGCAAACAGGAAGTGCTTCTGGGCTTCCTGTTACTGTGCATGGTCGGTTATGTCAGTTGAATCCAGGCAGCAGCATGGCTGAGATGCTGGGAGAGGAAGCTCCAAAATGGCTGCTACCTTTCTTTTCCAACTGTGCCAGGCTGCTGGTCCGCTTTAAGGGTTAAATCCAGCTGTGTCCATAGTATTTTAACCATGACATGATGTCCTTTGATGATAAACTTTACCATGTCCAGAGCTTTAGGAATGTTTGAACCATTTCCCGTGTCCCTACAAGAAAGCTTACAGACATTTTTGGAATGTTTACATTGCTAGAAGTGTTTAAAGAGGATAACATGTCTAGCTGATATTTATTCCAAAATCGTATGGCAAGCCAGCGCTTAGTGCAGAGCTGTTACTAGGCTCAGGATTTAATGTAAGCCTAGCGTTTATACTCCGCATTTTAGTTTCTGTAGAAAAAAAAATTTAATTGCAGCAGAATAATGAAAGTATTCCATGTATATGGAAAGTCAATTTACATGAAGAAGTAGCTTCTCCATGTCCTAACTGCCCCAGCAGTGGTACAAATATTTACACAATGATAAACAGCATCTGGTTTAGGTTAAACTACAGCATTTGGTTAAATAAATGTAGGTCTGTGTAAGCTAAATATTTTAGAAATATAGTTAAAACAAATATAATTTGGGGATTCAGATTTTTAGAATTAAACAATTGTCTTCCATAATCTTTGAAAATTTTGAATTCAGTTAAATCTCTTTATTTACAATAGTTACTTACTGCTTTACTGAAAGTAACCACACAGAAAACCTTAATACTTTGATATCACCATCAATTAATGAATTTTAAAATCGGGATACCCAACTGCGTGAAACCTCCAAGTTCGCCTGTAACAGCTTACCTTTTCCTGGTCCTGGCATGTGCGGGCTCCCATCCAATCAGAACAACAGTGTCATTTGGCAAACGGCTCCGATGTTCTGCAATGGCGAGCACTTCCCCAGCACCATAGCCTATCCAAATGCCTGGAACGAGACACGCACACAGCCCAAAGATGGGGGAATGCTCTCGCTCCCCATTGGAGAGCATTTTAGCACTTTGGTGAATGACGTAGGCACATCAAATGGCTCTGATTGGATGAGAGCCCACTAATGCGCTGTTGGATCGGGAAGAACTGGGCGAACTGAGAGGTTTCACAGGATAGTCAAAATCCTCAATTTAGTCCCGCTTTAAGTGACTTTAGAAAGTGACTGTGGCAAACAATACGAAAAGCAGGATTATTGGCATTTTCTCACGCCCACTGGCCGGACCCCTGGCTTTTGGCTTACCGACAATAAGGAAGGTGCAAATGCAGTTGAATACTGGTGTTGAGCGAACCCGATTTGCAAAGTTAGAAGTCTGTGTTCGAGTTCGGTGCAAACATGAAATGCTGGTTGAGCAGCCCATTTACCAGCCGTACCCAAAAGATGCAGCAACAGGAAGCTGCTAAACAACTTACCTGAGCCCCGTGATCCCATTCCAATCGATCGCGGTGTTCCTTTAAAATTATCCCCGTCAGGGCAACAGAAAGATGACCACCACTCCCATGAGTGAGGACACCTAGAGTCAACACTGCCAGCTGGCACTAGAAGTGTCCTCACTCATGGCACCTTTTTGTGGCCCCTGCCGCGGACCATTAGAACTGAAGCTGTCGCCGATGGGACTGAGATCTCGGGGCTTAGGTAAGCTGAACAGCAGCACTTCCTGCTGCACACTCTGCCCCCCCCCCCATCGCCTCCAGAGGCAGAATTGTCCCTCAAAGTTCGGGTCCCAATTGATTTAAAAGGGGACCGGGTTTGGGTTTGGGTCAATCTTGCCGAACCCGACGTTTGGAGGAGTTTTCTCATCCTAATATTTACCAGTATAACAGTTATAGTGTTATAGGATAGCGGGAGCCAGAACTATTGCATTTAGAATTTGGGAGTACCAAATGCCAGAGACTGGGGACTATCCAGGCGGAGGGCTTGTCCCTGCTCCAGCTCATCACTACTCGCAGTCCTGTGGGTGCTCATTTGGAATGGCAGAAGAACAAAAATCCAAGTTCCTTCACGGGGTAAAAACATGTGGTGCATTTTGTACATATCTGTGCCCTTAGTCACACACGATTAGCATTTCTGTGTCGGCCAGTAATACCTCTCTCTTGCTGATGTCTTTGATGCATGTATTTATCATCCCTGTGCCACTCTCAGACTAAAGCCATTGACAAGTCATTGGGGGGGGGGGGCGGCAGGAAAATTTCAGTAAGGCTCAGGGTTAAAAACCCTTAAAAAATTTCAGTAAGGCTCAGGGTTAAAAACCCTTAAAAATCCCCCCAAAAATTGACATGGGGTCCCCCTTACCCAAAGTAACCAGCCCGGGACCAGCTATGGGGCCTTGTAGGAACAGAGTGGGGGGGCCTGCTTTTGTGGCCCCCCCACCCTGCAGCCTATGTGGGCCTGGGCTCTTCTGCCCCCCCCCCTGGGCTTTGGGGAGGCAGGTAATGGGGGTGCCGGGGGTTAATAGCAAGTCACCCGCTGCGGCGGGTGACTTGCCAGCCCCCAGCCTTGTGAACTGGTATAAGGGGTCTCATGGACCCCTTACCAGTTCACAAGGGGTTAAATGTTAAATTAAAAAAACACAGACACATGAGTTAAAAAATGATCTTTATTTTTTTTTTTTAACTTTACTCACCTCCGATCCTGTGTCCCCCGGCGATCTCCGATGCAAGTCTGCTTGGATGTTTGAAGAAGAGAGCCTGGGGAGGGGGAGGGGCATCACAGCCCTCTCCTCCTCCCCTGCTCTCTGCTCCAACCACCCAAGCAGACTGATTCAGAGTCTCGGGGGCTTGGACTGAAGAAGCCGGCTGCTGGTGACATCACAATGAGCAGTCGCGATCCAGGAAGTGGGGGGAGAGGGCATTTTCTGCCCTCTCCTCACCACTGAAGAGGCTGGGGGGGCGATCGAAGGCCCCCCCCCAGTGAAGAGAAGACCCGGCGGGAGGCAGCGGGACCACAGGTAAGCAAATGTCATTTTTATTTATTTATTTTTTTACAGTTAGCAGCTGCTGCTGCCGAAGCGGGGGGCAGCCTATTCCGGGGGCTCTCCTGGAGCCATACGACCCCCCACGGGGGATCGGATGGCACCAAATTAAAGAGGAGAGCCGCCCGGATCCAATGAGGGGTCAGGTGAGTATTTTTTATTTTTATTATTTTAACTAGCAGGGGGGAAAGTCAGGCACATAGATTCTACGTGCTTGGCACTTAAGTGGAGTGGAAGCAAGCACGTAGAATCTACGTGCTTGGCACTGAAAGGGATATAAGGTCATATGATATGCTATGGTATAACAATGCATTTAGTTCAATGATAAAATGTTTTCATTAAACAAATAATTCAATAGTATTTTGATGTGCATATGAGCACTGTATCTTGTATTAGTGTTGGCCTTGTGTAGATAGAGCTTGAAAGACTGAAAAGCAGATGTTACTAATGAGGTAACTCAAGAAATATTTATTAAGAGTCTCTATATAGCCTTACCTGTCTTTTATTAAGGTTGCCCTGCTTCTGTTGGTATTAAAAGAATAAAGAGAAATAATAATTTTTGGCTTTTAGTTCTTATCTTCTAGATAAAACGCTTTGTATATTCTACGACCGGCCTTGTAATGTCCTCACTCTCTGTAAACATAAACTCCTACTGCACATCCTTGACATTCAACTTTTGTTGTCAACTCCAACCATATTTTATGAAGTCCCTTACTGAAATACATATCTATAAATAAAAATCTTTGATTCATTTTCCTATGATACTAATGCTATGCATTGCTGTACTTATAATTCCGAATGAGTAAAATACATCTGCATATTAAAACTCTAAAAGAAAAACGGCATCATTTTTTAAATGGAGGCAAAGTATACACTACACTTATTTCCTTCTTAACATTTCTAATGTGGATATATTAAGCTTACACTTTAACTTTTCCATATGAGTTCACCAAAAGCCATCACCAAGTAAAACTACATCTGTGCATATTTGGCAACATGTGGTTTAAAAATAAAGTTAGAATTCATTAATTGTAGGTCATTCAGTAACACATTCATTTTAAAATCCTTCAGCATGCACCTAGATAAACAGTAAGATGTTAACTATTAGTGTTCATTCTCCTTCATTCAACCATGTGCATTGCCTGAACCATTCTTTTGGCTGGATAAAGAGGTAATCAAGAACAGTTAAAGGATAAGTTCATGTTCAATTGCAATTTTATTATATATATATATATATATATATATATATATATATTTACTTTAGCGTATATTTTTTGTACCAAAAGGATTTTCTCAATGTGCTGAATTTATCCTGCATTTTTTATGTTTCACTATTTGCTATGTGGCATACTGAAATATACAGTATTTTCAAAACATCCATCAAAAGTGAACTTGCCCCTTAAAAGGGAATTCCAGTTATTCATCACAGACCCCTCACAGGGAATCATCAAGCCACCATTAGGGCCTTTTCACACCTTTGAGTAGGAATACCCAAATGTACCACAAGCAGGAAGAGAAAAGGTCCCATTTGATCGAATAGACTCTTTTACGTTAATGCTGCACATTTTGCGAAACCCTTCCTGTGGCATTTTGTCCCCAGGCAACACAGCCCATAGTCCTTGTCTATGGGCACATGCCAAATGCCGATTACCTGTCTATGGGCACATGCCGAATGCCGATAATCTGTCTGTGGGGCATCAGGACTTTTAAATATGTAAAACCCTACAGTTCATCTGGTATCTTACCATCTCTTGGTTCCAACAGCACATGTGCAGTCTGCTCCTACACCAGGTAGAACTGAATGACTGGCACAGGTACCCACCGCTGAAGGGGAGTGGACTGCATTAAGCCTTTCATTCAACCATCTTAGCTGCTCAATAATTTGCATGACAAAGAAGGCTAAAGGAGGAGAGCCCAAATGTGCCGTGGGATGGTTGAGAGGGTAAGAGAACTTGAATCGGGGGTTTCACACAACAGATAATCACAAATCGGGGGCATGGACCAAAACCTTGGATAGTTAAAAAAAGTTAAATACTCACCTACATCTCCTGGTCCATCACTGACAGTCTTCACTGCTACAGTCGGTACCCGTTGGGTCCTCCACCCTCAACAGCACTTTCAAGTCTTTATATCAGTGTCATACTTGTTTTTGGAGGACACAGTTGGCCTGGATCAATACCGATAACAACTGTGCTTATTTATTACAGATATGTCTGTAATACAGACTGGTATTAGTTATCATACCAGATAGTTTCAACAATTAATCCAGCACAATCATATGTAACTCTCCATGCAAAACCAATGCAGAGCACGCCACAATGGATCTTCCCACATCCAGCCAAGTTGCTGCATATCACTCTGCACGCCTTAGCAGCCGTGATCACTCTACATCTTACAAATACCCTTGGATAAATAAGGGGTTCACAAACTAACCTCCTCAACTCAGGACCATATGACAATCTCATACCAGCATGGAACTTCCTCCTTATTTATACTTTAGCACCTCCTGATCAGGCCGCTGGACTTCCACTTTAAGGTTATCTATTTTAGATTCAGTAAGTTATGTTTAGGGACCACAGCATTCAAAATGTATTGATGATGACTAAGGAGAACATGATAAAAGGGAGTAAAAGGGAGAGGTTGAGCAAACATAAAACAATATATACTCACCTTCTCTCTCCTGCAGCTTCTCGACTGTCTCATACTAACCAGTTTCTAAGATCACAGTATGCATTAACCTGAGATCCGTTGGTTTTTACTTTGCATGATTTGCAAACATGTGAATGAGGCCACATTAACTAAAACAAGGCTGGTTTGCGACAAACAGTTTCCCTGGGCAAAATAAAATGTGTGGCCCAGATCCTTTTTTCACCAACTGGCATTGCCTACAGGGACATTTGTGCACATATTGGCTTCCACGGCTCAGAAATCAATTTAAAATCAATTAAATAATACAAATAAAAAAATAGTTAAAAAGTGAGTCAGGTCAATTAAAAATGGAACCCTGCACCTTTCCTCAGTTCCCTCCACTATTGCCAGACCTGGACTGGAGTGGTTGCTGCACTGCATTCACTACGATGCCAGGCCCTGCCTCAGTCAGCTCCCACTGTGCGAGATGGCAGCGGCATCTCATGGGTGTATTCTAGTACTCTAGTATTCTGCACTAGCTTCAGGGTATAAAATATTTTTGATTTTTATGTCAAACTGGAAAGGGGATTTAATCTAACTAAACTCACTGTGTTGCAAGTATATTTGAAATTGGACATAAAAATGGAATGGAATTGTTTTGTAGTTTATTTTTAATTAGTGCTGGCTCCCCTTAAATTACACATGAATGGAAATGTCCAACTATTACTGCACCACTTTTTCTTCAGTGAACTGTTTGTGGTCACATTAGATTGTGTTGTATGTAATTTGGGCTCTCAGATTTAGCTTGATCTTTACTAGGGCCTCAGATACAAGTTCCATCAGGATTTTTAGAATTGCTTTTCACATATGGTGAGCAGGGAATTAGTTAATACTCTTGTAGCTCCCCATGGTCTTAAGTTAGCTCAGATGGACTCTGCAGGTAACAGATTATAAATCCGACACCACCTAACACCTGTTTGCTCTTTTGGACCTGTACATGCATTTGTGTGCGACAGCAACATCATATATTACAGAGAAAAAATGACAAGGCCAACAAAGAGCTTTCATGGGCCACTGGCTAACACTGCACTCATATAAGTTCACTTTGAAACATTCAATAACACCCAAATGACAATTTACAAGTACAGACAGAAAGCATCTGAAATCTTGTGCCCCCATCTGTTTCCATTTCAGCCTGATGTACCATATACATCTTTATAAATACATCTCCAAATGTTCATTTTGCACTGTACCTTCCATTCAGCATTTAATAGTTTAGTTAGTTTTCAAGGCTGTTTACATTTTTGATTTAAATCAGTAGACTATAGTAAGGGGCATGGACGAGTATATCTGTGAAGGTTCGCTTTCATCCAGGTCATGGTATTTTTGTAGGGATAAACAGGGTCATCTCCAGGTTTTTGCAAACCCTTGGGTTATAGAATCTTAATGGGCTCCTTTGTGATGTGCCACATCATTTCATGTTGCCTTCTGATAATCATGACCCACTAATGGATCCTCTTCTGCTGCTGATCACCCTCCTATTCTCACTGCAGCTGATTGTCCTGCCTTCGCCACTGCTGCTGAAGAGTCCATCATCGTTGCCAATCATCCTCTGGTCTTTGCCGCCTTCTCTACTGCAGCTGAAGAATCCACTGTTTCTGTCAATCATCCTCTAGTCCCCACCACCTTCTGAGCTGCCACCATATACCCTCAATTACTCATCAACTCCTCTGGTCCTAAGACCAGGTCTGCCCAATGGGCACCCAGTGCAATGGACTGCAGGTCTATTTGCCTACAGCAGGGAGCGCGGGTCAGTGGAGCTGCCTAACCTCCTCATCAGGAACTCCTGATACAGCCCTATTACAGCAGGCTGGGCCCACTAATCTGGCCAGCAAGATTTTACTAAGACTTTGCCAGGACTATGATTCTCTGGCTGAACCTGTTGTGCTGCCGTGTGTCTGCAGGGCTCTTCTGTACCCTGCCTTGTTCCCACATGCCCCAACCGTGCCCCAGCAATGCCAAAACAAGGTTTTGTTTTGTTTTCTTGTGTAGTTGCTGCCAGTTTGGTTTAGTTATTCTTATACATAAATTTACGGTTTTGTAATTTACTTTATCATTAATGTGTGCTTTAGATTTACCCCAGATTATTTGCAGCCTTTGGTGCCGAGCTTCCATCCCCTGGAGTTTGGACACCTCACACCTGCAGCTTGATCAGAGCCTGATTGGGCCTCTGAAGATGCAAGGGGCCTGGCACTTGCACATGTGCTGGTGTCAGCCCTGGAAATAAATCAAGCAACTGGACTTGCAGTTTTTTTTCATTAGTATTCCAACTGGCTTTCTCACTTCAGAGTCTAGGACTTACAATAATCTAACACCAAAGGCAGCTACAGAGCACAACACCACAGAGCTCACATCATGGTAAAGCAATCAACATCTCACTCCCCTACTGTTTAAAGCGGACCTTCACCCTAAATAAGAGCCTATCCCACACTCTGTACATACAGATTGTTCACATTAAAAATCATCCTACCTGCATCTACTGCATGTCATGATCCTTTAACCCTTTAAGTGCCAGCCTTCCTAGAGTTTTTGTCACCCTCTGCTGCCAGACCATGTTTCACTATTTTGCGCTCCACATGTTCAATTGTGATTTTTGAAGGGATTTCCAGGGATTTTCAAGGGAAAAAAAAAGTTACTGTTTTTTTCAGAGTCTGGGCTTCAATATGAAATGTCTTGTTTGGCCTTTTTTGTATATTCTCAATAATTTGGGGTGAAATATGTGCCAAAAATTTTAAAAAAATTGATTTTTTACAATTTGTAGTATTTTTTTGCAATAAAAAAATGTAAGTTTATCAATAAAATCTTATTGCGTGTGAAATCCCAATATCTCCTGGTTACAACGGTACCACATATTTCTCGGTAGACACCCTTTCCTGCCCAGAGCACGTCCCCAAACTGAAACAGCACTTTAGGAGATTTTCAGAAAAAAATGCAACTATGTTATGTGCTATGCGCAGCTTGCAGTTTTTCGAGAAAAACAACCTTTTACATTTGAAATACCCCCCACTATATATTCTCTGGAAGTACACAACACAAGCTTTCTAGGCGTACCAGGCTTGTTGACATGGGCACAGTTTTCTTGAAGTAATCCATCAATGAATTCTTTGGTTGGGCAGAGTTTCCCTAAAAAGGAAGAAAAATAAAGAATCAAAGCCACATTTTCCTAAAAAAACTATATACAAACAAGAAAAAACAAAATACATCTGAATAAGGGAGGTCCCCTGAACAGAACGATATCCAACATGCATAGGTATTCTCAAGGGAAGAGTTACCAAACACCCCAAAGTAAAGCATACGTGTAACGGTCATTTTACTTGAAAATTTCAGCTCTGCTGACAAAGTGCGCACCTTGCGCTTTTTCTACCAAAACAACCCTTTATATTTGGAATACCCCCATAAGCCATATATTCCCCGAAAGTACACATGTTAAGCTTTCTAAGCGTTTCCATCTTGTTGTAGTAGGCTCATCTTTCTTTAAGTATCAAAGCTAAATCTTAAGGCGCAAGGTGCCACGTTCAGAACAATACCCAACATGCATAGCTACTTTCAACCCTTTTAACTGCCAGCCTACTTGAGACTTTGTCACCCTCTGTTGACAGGTCATTTTTCACCTTTTTGTGCCATGTTTAACCATGATTTTTGCAGGAATTTCCAGGAAAATTATATATATATTTTTTTGCAGCAGAGTTTAGGCTTTAACATTAAATGTCTTGTTTGTAATTTTTCTACAGTTTTTTTAAATATTTTTGCGTTAAAAAAACAAAACAAAAAAAAAATTTTTTAGAAAATTGTCTCCTTTATTTTAAATACAGCATTTTTTTTATTAAAGAAACCCATATTGCATGTGAAGCCCCATTTCTCCTGATTAAAATGGTACCGCATATGTATCGGTAGCCCCCCATTCTTGCCCAGGAGACCCCCCAAACTGAAAAGAGCATTTTATAACATTTACAAATAAAACACAACTACTATCCACACTATAAACATAAGGGGTTAATTTAAAAAAAAAATGACATAGGGACCCCCCTCCTGGGGGAGACCCAATTTTTTGGAATTTTAAGGATTAAAAACCCTTAAAAATAAAAAGAATGACATGGGGTCCCCCTTACCCATCATAACCAGCCCGGAACCAGCTATGGGGGCTTGTAGAATAGGGCGCAGGGGCCAGCTTTTGGTCACTAAAACGTCACCCGCCCCTGCCCTCCAAGGGGCTTGCAGCCGCAACCCAGGAAGTGAGGGAGAGGGCTATAAAGCCTTGGAAGAGCCCGGGGGGGGGGTGCGATCGGAGGCCCCCCTGGTGAAGAGAAGACCCGAAAACCCGGCTATTCCGGGGGTTCTACTGGAGCCATCCGAGCCCCCAGGGGAGATAGGATGGCACCAAGTTAAAGAGGAGACCTGGCCGTATCGATAGACGGGTCAGGTGAGTATTTTTTTCAGTTTTTTCGGCCACTAGCAGGGGTAAAATCCAGGCCCGTGAATTTTACATGGCTGGCACCTAAGGGACGGAGAGGCAACCACGTAAAATTTACGGGCTTGGCACTTAAAGGGTTAAACATCCAAGATGGCGGCTTATGGAACATCAGGCAGGAAGTGTCGCTCTGCATTCTGGGATTGCTGTCCTTTCTCTGACCCCAGCTCTGCTCTGTCTGTGCAAAGCACAGCTATAACCCCGCCCCCTGTAATTTATCTTGCTCTCCTCTCCTCAGTATGTGTGATGCTTCTGAGGCAAGATGGCGTCACCAGTATCTTAGAGTCCTGAACAAAGTTGCAGCCCAACAGGGGAAATAATAATAAGTGATTAAAAACGTAAAATAAATTAATTTTAGATTCTGGGGAATCGTTTTTTAAGGGTTTGGGCTTTTCATTAAATCATGCTGAAGGTCCGGTTTAAGGTAGGCAGGAGCCCTGGATTGAAGTTATAATTTATTGCTGGCTGATTCCTGTACAAGTCACTCTAAACTAAGAAAACTATTCATGTGAATAGAATCTTGAAGTGGAAAACCGGGTAATTCCCCATGTGTGAAACCTCCCAGATTACCCAGTAAATCTCACCTCTTCCCGGTCCTACAGCTCATGTGCAGGCTCTTGTCCAATCGGAGCCGTTTGTCATGCATATTAAGTTTCTATCTGAATGGCTTGGATGGGAACGCCCAAAGATGCAGGAATGGGGCCACCCGATGTTTACATCACTGAGGAAGCCAGGAAGCAGGTGAGACTTATTGCACCCCGGGGGGGGGGGGGCAGGGGGTTACACATAATGGGGCATATTGATTTGAGATGCCCCGGGGAAAGGCCAGTGGCCAGCCCTAGAGTATTTTTAATTTCAGGACCAGCCGGGTTTTTTTTCTGCTTTAAGAGATAAAATAAAGCAGCAAGTTCAGTTGCATTGACTTTTCCTACAGAGGTACATAGGTGAGTATGCCTTATGGCGTACCAGCTGTCAACTTAACAACTTTAAGGGGCATACAGAGACTTGTACAGTATAAAAAGTAGTAAGATGATGTATTGCTTGTCCCACATTTTCAGTTATTTCTGTTGCTTGGCTAAGGAGAGAAAACCCACAGAGCTAAAGTACATTTGAAAAGTGGTCTCAGCATAGTTTCACATAGTCAAAGAAATGCTGTGACTCTCTTTGATAAAGTTCATTGCTGGGCTACCACTGTTCTTAAAACTTCCATTCAAAGTATGTGCAACTTTCTAATCAGGGAAATTTAAAACCTACAAAAACATTGGCTAGAAGTAGTAGCACCAAACCATATCCCACAGGACAGGGTGAGCTGACGGGAAGCAGGGCCACACACAATTTATTGTAGAGATTTTCTCTGTTCAAATATTTATCTTCCTGTCTCACAAGTCATACTGTTTTGTGCTTTACATTTGCTTCAAATATAGAAATCCTATCAACAGAGATCATTTACAAACATATTCACTCCATGCTCTAATGGTCCTCTCCCACCCTTCTGCCCGATATTTACTGCAACTGCTTATAAGTAAAGGACAACATTAAAAAGTGCGAAATTGCCATCAGGTTGAAAGTACAGACCTTTGTAAGAATTATAGTCGTTTATGATTGTTTGGCCTGGCTTCTTGTCAGAGAGCCATTAACCTCAGAATAACATTGCCTCAAAGAAAATGTGCTCTTTTTAGAAAGCTCCTCATTAATTTAATTTGTTGAAGTAGAAAAAGGGACAAAACCATAACGTGTAGGGCTTGCATGGTTCTTGATGATGCATAAATAGTCAGGAATGTGGTGATGTGTTTGGAAACCTCATGACCATAACCTTCCATTAACTTTGCTTGACTCCCAAAAGTAAGGTAAATGGGTTATATATCAATAGCAGGGAAGAAACACTTCCAAAGCAAGCCCTTAGTAAAAACAAAATGCAAACGTTTAAGAAAAATGTAGTAAAAAACAATGCAAACTGACAAAATGAAGTATGTGAAGCTTGCTATAAATGTTAAACATAAACACTGACTCATTTAATTGTACAGCTATACTTTATTACGATACATTTTGCTGTAATAAGTTATTGGAAAAACTGATGCTAATACAATTTAATTAAATGATTTTAGGGTGTAGTTATATAATATATAATATTTGTAGTATAATTATTAAATGATACACATTTTCCTTCATATACAGTGCAGAAAATCAAATAAGTTGCTTGTAACAAACTGTACACTTGTTCAGCAATCATGACTCCATCTTAACCACTAAAAACAGCTGCTGTGTTGTGGCAACTGCAAATCAGAGTTTGGATTAGCAGCAATCCGTGCCTGGTGTTAAGTAGGGTCATTGCTGAAATACTGTACAGAGGTGTTGGGCTGTCCTATATCAAAGGGTTTATTCACACCAGCTGTGCCTTAAAATGCACATTGGGTTAACATGGATCGCTATGGATTTTTTATGTGCTGTATTGTGTTTCCCCTTTGTTACAGCCCAACTCCAGCCACAGAGTTTTTTGACAGATTGGCTTTGTGAAAATATTAGGTAGATCTAGCTTCATTGTATCTTTGGTGACTAAAGACAGGAAGATAACACAAAAGCATTTTTTTCATCAGGACCGGGAGGCGAGGGTCAACACAAAATATGGGTTTCCTGTGTAGCTGTAATTTCTAGATCCCTGTGTCCCAATATTTTTCTGAAATCCAGGGTCCAATTCACAGACCAAACATTGAAGTGTTTCTCATCCTTTCATTTTCTGTTCCAAACAACAAGTTTTGTAATATCAATTGTTCAAACCACTTGGGGGTCACTGCTCTCTAATACCAATTCTTCAAACCACTTGGGGGTCACTGCTCTGTAATACCTGTTCAAACCCCTTGGGAGTCACTACTCGGTAATACCAATTGTTCAGGCCACTTGGGGTATCCACTGGGTCAGGCACAGCCAAGTCCTGTGGGATCCACGTCCAGTTTATCTCCACCAATGTAATGATGTCCATGTTGGCTATGGATAGGTGGATTCTCTTGTTAGTGATGACACCCCCAAGGCTTAAAGGGCAAGTTCTTGCCACGTGTCCAATTTACTGACTTCTCTGCTGGAACTCCACTATTGCCTGCTGCTGCTCAAACACCCTTTCCAACATGCTGTATGTCAAGTGGAATTCCACCTGGTTGGCAAATCACCTGTGAGGCGGGGAGTGTGTGGGAAGGCCAAAGATCCTCTGTCGTGCAGAAAGGCGAGCAGCAGCAGAGTGGGAATGCCCACATGGCATGCACTTTATGTCCAGCATGTCTGAATAATCAACAAAGAAGTTTTGCACCACAAAGTTAAGCACATGTGCCAGCCAATAGATGTGCCTCACGCCAGCTCAGCCCAAGGCTACTACTAGGTTCTGCCCTATGTCGCACACCCCCTTACCAGACTATAGGTTCAGCGGCAGCAACCACACATCTGTCTGCTCCTGGATGCCAGTCTACAGCTGCTGGGTGGTGTGTGGTCTTTTCAACAAATGAGTTTCAGCACTGCCTGCTGCAGTTTCCCCATGTCTGGACTCAAAATGGTACAGGCGCTGACTGGATGAGGAGGAAGGAGAGGATGAAGCAGAATTGGAGGCAGCAAGTGATATCCGGCAATCGTGGGTGGTGGAAGTATATACCGTGAATCACCCCTCAACTTCCATATATGCAGGTCTGGGAGAGGGATCATAATATCGATTTTGGAGTTGGAGAGACTAAGGGCTTTATTCATCAAGGGATAGTGACAGGTAGTGCCTTGTAAGCGGCAGGTAGCGGCAGGTGAACGCCGGACGCGGCACGCAATACCACATTTATGAAGGTAAGCGGCTCTTACAGCGACACGATTCATTTTACAGCGACCGATTCATCGTCACAGATGGCTCAGCGGATCCCGGCGGCGCTCTGGCTTTCAGAGCGCCTGGTATTGCATGTCCCTACCTGTCGCTCTCCCATACATTTCATTGGACGTTACTTTTATTCTATTTAAACAGGGTTTTCTTTTTTTTTTTTTTTGTCAAATCATTGTGTGACCTTTCCTGGCCTATTTAAATATATTTTTGAAAACTTTTTAGATTTTTTGTATTTTTGTGCAGAATTGTCATTACAGGTCTGGTATTAAAGTGTTAATGTCACAATGTAATAACAATGTCATTCCATATTTTTTTCGCTTTGTTACTAGTGGATATGTGTTCAAAAATGGACTTTAATCACACAGCTTCTGGCGCTCTGGGCTACAGCGACACCATTTTGAGCACCAGCGCTGTGTGGGGCTGTTTTTTTTATGAATATGGTTTGGGTCGCTCACACTGACCAGTCGCTACCGTTCACTCCCATATAGCTCTGTACTCGTGTTATAGCGACTCACACATCAAATTCATCAATGCCGGCCATGTTACTACAGCGACTGAGGCTCTCTGTAATAGTGACTCACGGACGATCAGAGTAACCACTCTTAGAGCCGCTGTACAGACTCTCATCTGCCGATACCTGGCACTAGTAATAAATCAGCCTGCCCGTTTGAAAATCAACCAAAGGATTTACCAATACAACCTTAACAGAAGCCCTGCTACTTTGGTATCTAGTCCCTACAAAAATTTCCAGGATACTCTGCAGACTGTTTTAGAAATCTATTTCTGGGAAATCTAGAGACACGATCCACATCTGGTGGTCGTGCCCATTTCTTGCTTAATGTCATTCATTTTATAAAAGACATAACCAAAATAAGATTCCCAAATCCCCCAATAGTCTACTCCTGATCCAAAAAACTCCCCCAAACACACTTTCTCAATAAACAGCAAGGATTGCAGGAGTCTGTTCATGGAAACAAACCAACATCAATCAAGGCTCATACAGAAGAACTTAAAGCGGACCAAAATCCACATTTTTAACTAGCATTCCCCCATGAGGAGTACCTTTTGCCAATTTTCACTGCTTCTGTTTCACTCTAATCCTAGATAACCCCACCTTTTTTATCTGTAAAGCTTCGCCTCCTCCATTCATTGACACTGTTGTATGTGGCAATGATGTCATTGCCACACCTTACTTCTAAACCCTAATAGGGCAGTATTAGAAGGGGCTTTGGCAAAATGTATTTCACAAGTCTGGTGGGTTTTGGTCCCCTTTAACAAAAAGTTGCTGGATATTTCAAAGGATGCAGAATTTTGAGTTGATATGTGTAGCGATAACCTTTATCGCCGGAGGGCTTCCCCGCCAGAGACGTCCTTTTCCAATGGTGAGAGGTGCTGCAGGAATTCCAGAGTCATCCGTGAGGAAATCAGGAACAGCTCTTACGAGGGCTAGTGAATTGTAATATAGCGTTTCCCCCAATAAGAGACGGAACTCAGTATTGAGGGTGAAGATGACCTTGTTTTATTAGTGCCACCCTGGGCCTTATATGCAAGTCATCATGCAAGGGGCCTCCCCTGTGGACCTGATGGAGAACTGCATGACAAACGTACAGACCAATGGGAGCAGGCCACACAATCCCTCAACTCTGCCGGTAACACAATCAGCAACACAATGGCAGTCTGTAACACAATCAACAACACAATGACAGTCTGTAACACAATCAACAACACAATGACATTGTCTGGAACATGCTTAAGACAATGAAAGTAATGAATCTATGTAAAGTCCAAGGGCAGAAACAGTGCCTTCAAAATCCAATATGCCCAAGTAGGGTCCCATGGGCCGTATAGAAAAAGGAACAGTGGGCATCCAATGAATGACCCGGTGGGCAATTGAATAGTGGTGAAATCCAAAAGGCAGAGAGTCTGTCACAATATGGACTCCAGGGTCCGAATACACGGGTCAAAATTACAGGCAAGACTTACCCGCCACCCCTTCCTAGCTCCCCACCCCCTCTTTTCCTTTCTCTTTCCTCTTCTTTCCCTTTTCTACATTCTAACTCTGATATTTCTTCCTTCTGCAACCTATCAACCAATGAAAAGCTTTCCAATTAGCAACATACGAATTCCACATTACAATTATTTCATACTGTAGGCGAACAGTACCTTCTTGATCTTTTCTCTAATCAGGTCTTTTATTATCTATCTATCTATCTATCTATCTATCTATCTATCTATCTCTCAGTTGTCTAGTTTGTAGAAATTGTTTGCACAATAACTCTTTGGCTATGATATTGTATATTATTTGCTACTTAGTTATAAATGAACATATTTCAATCTTTAGGTTCTTTAACAAATTACTAGTCTAAGATGGATATATTATGCATGATGCACCATTTACAGTATATTGCTATATACATTTCAATCAAAATCTATTGAAAATAGTAAGTGCAGGACATCTATACAATCTGACATTATTCTATCCAAAATGAACAAAAATATTTGGCCAAGTTAAAACTGTGCATACTCCATTACATTGCTGGTGCTATACATTAAAATGTAGTCCATTTACTGGACTACAAATCCACCAACATGCTCTATTTGCCACCGTGTTAACACCACATAATCAAAGCACTGAACAGACATCAGGGTTTCATTTCCATACATACATGCAAAATTAAAGAGATCCATTAAGTGCCTGTATTACTGTAAAGTTGCTATATTATTTATAGCTTTAAAGTAGTTGCTCAGATGAAGGTCTTAATCACAAGCTTTATGTTATAGTATGGCCTTGTAATGGCTACTTTAATCATCCAGCTTCTGTTATATATCATCTGCAATGTCATATTGGTACAGTACAACATGCTGTAGTATGTCAGATATATGAATTAATTTTCATTTAGCATCCAAAACATAAACCAGCATGCCATATTGTGTTGATGTGTAGTGGATAGATGGTTTTAGTGCAAGAGGTTTGAGGGAGTCACTATTTTCTAATCTAAACCACATGGTCTATAAAATACTGGGTGATTTTGAGATAAAATAAATTGCATTAATTTGACACTAACTTGATACTGAAATAGCTCAAGGGCCATTTACTGAAGTGTGGAGACCTTTGCTTACTCACTGCTAGTGTGGAGTGAACCTGTTGAATTCACGTTCAGGCCATGTACCCCAACTTGAACCAAACCCCACTTAAATCAATGGGCACCCAAACATGGGGGCACAGAAATAGCTGTAAAATGGGGGTAGTAAGGGGTAGAGGGCTGCAAAATGTGGGGTGGGGGGGGGGGGTAATAACAGGCCAATAAATGGGGCAGGGAGAGTGCTTAAAATTAGACCCAGTAACCCACTTCCCCCAAATAGGCAGTGTGTAGAATACCCTTCATTCCCTAAAACAGGCAGTGTGCTGAATCCCCCCCCCCCCCTAATCACTACATAACAGACTGTGTGTAGAATCCCCACAATCCCCCCAATACCCCCATAACAGGATGTGTGGCAGAACCCCCCCCATAACCCCATAACAGGCTGTGTGGCAGAACCCCCCTCCCCCATAGCCACATAACAGACTGTGTGGCAGACCCCCACGATAACCCATAACAGGCTGTGTGGCAGACCCCCACGATAACCCATAACAGGCTGTGTGGAGGAACCCCTCATAACCTCATAATAGGTTGTGTGGCAGAACCTCTACATAGCCCCCTCATAACAGGCTATGTGGCAGAACCTCAACATAGCCCCTTCATAATAGACTGTGTGGCAGAACCCCGAATAACAGGCTGTGTGACAGAACCCCCAAAACAGGCTTTGTGGCAGAACCTCCCATAACCCTGTGTTGGAGTACTCCCATAACAGGTTGTGTGGAACAACTTTCCCATAACAGGCTGTGTTGCAGAACCCCCATAATAGGCTGTGTGGCAGAACCTCCCATAACATGCTGTGCGGCAGAACACTCCCATAATCTTATACCAGGCTGTGTGGCAGAACCCCTCATAACAGGCTGTGTGGCAGAACCCCCTCTCCCATAACAGTTTGTGTGGCAGAACCCCTCATAGCAGGCTGTGTGGCAGAACCCCTCATAGCAGGCTGTGTGGCAGAACCCCTCATAGCAGGCTGTGTGGCAGAACCCCTCATAACAGGCTGTGTGGCAGAACCCCCCCCCATAACAGTTTGTGTGGCAGAACCCCTCCTAACAGTTTGTGTGGCAGAACCCCCACCCATAACAGTTTGTGTGGCAGAACCCCTCATAGCAGGCTGTGTGGCAGAACCCCTCATAGCAGGCTGTGTGGCAGAACCCCCCCCCCCCCATAACAGTTTGTGTGGCAGAACCCCTCCTAACAGTTTGTGTGGCAGAACCCCCACCCATAACAGTTTGTGTGGCAGAACCCCTCATAGCAGGCTGTGTGGCAGAACCCCCCACAATTCTATAACAGGCTGTGTGGCAAAACTCTCCTCCCATAACAGTTTGTGTGGCAGAATCTCTCATAATAGGCTGTGTGGCAGACCCCCCCCCCATAACAGTTTGTGTGGCAGAACCTCTACATAGCCCCCTCATAACAGGCTATGTGGCAGAACCTCAACATAGCCCCTTCATAATAGACTGTGTGGCAGAACCCCGAATAACAGGCTGTGTGACAGAACCCCCAAAACAGGCTTTGTGGCAGAACCTCCCATAACCCTATGTTGGAGTACTCCCATAACAGGTTGTGTGGAACAACTTTCCCATAACAGGCTGTGTTGCAGAACCCCCATAATAGGCTGTGTGGCAGAACCTCCCATAACATGCTGTGCGGCAGAACACTCCCATAATCGTATACCAGGCTGTGTGGCAGAACCGCTCATAACAGGCTGTGTGGCAGAACCCCCCCTCCCATAACAGTTTGTGTGGCAGAACCCCTCATAGCAGGCTGTGTGGCAGAACCCCTCATAGCAGGCTGTGTGGCAGAACCCCTCATAGCAGGCTGTGTGGCAGAACCCCTCATAGCAGGCTGTGTGGCAGAACCCCTCATAACAGGCTGTGTGGCAGAACCCCCCATAACAGTTTGTGTGGCAGAACCCCTCCTAACAGTTTGTGTGGCAGAACCTCCACCCATAACAGTTTGTGTGGCAGAACCCCTCATAGCAGGCTGTGTGGCAGAACCCCTCATAGCAGGCTGTGTGGCAGAACCCCCCCATAACAGTTTGTGTGGCAGAACCCCTCCTAACAGTTTGTGTGGCAGAACCCCCACACATAACAGTTTGTGTGGCAGAACCCCTCATAGCAGGCTGTGTGGCAGAACCCCCCACAATTCTATAACAGGCTGTGTGGCAAAACTCTCCTCCCATAACAGTTTGTGTGGCAGAACCTCTCATAATAGGCTGTGTGGCAGACCCCCCCCCCATAACAGTTTGTGAGTTTGTGTGGCAGAACCCCTCATAACAGGCTGTGTGGCAGAACCCCCCCCCCCCCATAACAGTTTGTGTGGCAGAACCCCTCCTAACAGTTTGTGTGGCAGAACCCCCACCCATAACAGTTTGTGTGGCAGAACCCCTCATAGCAGGCTGTGGGGCAGAACCCCCCACAATTCTATAACAGGCTGTGTGGCAAAACTCTCCTCCCATAACAGTTTGTGTGGCAGAACCCCTCATAATAGGCTGTGTGGCAGACCCCCCCCCCCCATAACAGTTTGTGTAGCAGAACCCCTCATAACAGGCTGTGTGGCAGAACCCCCCCATAACAGTTTGTGTGGCAGAACCCCTCCTAACAGTTTGTGTGGCAGAACCCCCACCCATAACGGTTTGTGTGGCAGAACCCCTCATAGCAGGCTGTGTGGCAGAACCCCCCACAATTCTATAACAGGCTGTGTGGCAAAACTCTCCTCCCATAACAGTTTGTGTGGCAGAACCCCTCATAATAGGCTGTGTGGCAGACCCCCCCCCCCATAACAGTTTGTGTGGCAGAACCCCCCCCCCCATAACAGTTTGTGTGGCAGAACCCCTCATAACAGGCTGTGTGGCAGACCCCCCCCCCCCCCATAACAGTTTGTGTGGCAGAACCCCTCATAACAGGCTGTGTGGCAGACCCCCACGATAACCCATAACAGGCTGTGTGGCAGACCCCCACGATAACCCATAACAGGCTGTGTGGCAGACCCCCACGATAACCCATAACAGGCTGTGTGGTAGACCCCCACGATAATCCATAACAGGCTGTGTGGAGGAACCCCTCATAACCTCATAATAGGTTGTGTGGCAGAACCTCTACATAGCCCCTTCATAATAGACTATGTGGCAGAACCCCGAATAACAGGCTGTGTGACAGAACCCCCAAAACAGGCTTTGTGGCAGAACCTCCCATAACCCTGTGTTGGAGTACTCCCATAACAGGATGTGTGGAGGAACCCCCCCAACAGGCAGTTTTGCAGGACCCCCCGTAACAGGCTGTGTGGAACAACTTTCCCATAACAGGCTGTGTTGCAAAACCCCCATAATAGGCTGTGTGGCAGAACCCCTCATAACAGGCTGAGTGGCAGAATCCCCCCATAACAGGCTGTGTGGCAGAACCCCTCATAGCAGGCTGTGTGGCAGAACCCCTCATAACAGGCTGTGTGGCAGAACCCCCCCATAACAGTTTGTATGGCAGAACCCCGCATAACAGGCTGTGTGGCAGAACCCCCACCCATAACAGTTTGTGTGGCAGAACCCCTCATAACAGGCTGTGTGGCAGAACCCCCACCCATAACAGTTTGTGTGGCAGAACCCCTCATAACAGGCTGTGTGGCAGAACCCCCCCATAACAGTTTGTGTGGCAGAACCCCTCATAGCAGGCTGTTTGGCAGAACCCCCCCATAACAGTTTGTGTGGCAGAACCCCTCATAGCAGGCTGTGTGGCAGAACCCCCTCATAACAGTTTGTGTGGCAGAACCCCCCCATAACAGTTTGTGTGGCAGAAGCCCTTATAACAGGCTGTGTGGCAGAACCCCCACCCATAACAGTTTGTGTGGCAGAACCCCTCATAACAGGCTGTGTGGCAGAACCCCCAACCATAACAGTTTGTGTGGCAGAACCCCTAATAACAGGCTGTGTGGCAGAACCCCCCCATAACAGTTTGTGTGGCTGAACCCCTCATAACAGGCTGTGTGGCAGAACCCCCAACCATTGTGTGGCAGAACCCCTCATAACAGGCTGTGTGGCAGAACCCCCCCATAACAGTTTGTGTGGCAGAACCCCTCATAACAGGCTGTGTGGCAGACCCCCCAACCATAACAGTTTGTGTGGCAGAACCCCTCATAGCTGGCTGTGTGGCAGAACTCCCCACAATTCTATAACAGGCTGTGTGGCAAAACTCTCCCCCCATAACAGTTAGTGTGGTAGAAGCCCTGATAAACCCATAAGAGGCTGTGTGACAGAGCCCCCCAAAACTCTATAACAGGCTGTGTGGCATCCCCCATAACAGGCTGGGTGGCAGAACCCCCCATAACCCCATAATAGGCAATGAGAGAATCACTCTGTAACAGGCTGTGTGACGGAGCCGCCATCACTGGCTGGGCGATTTAGTACATACTGGCTTGCAGTCGTGCATCATTCCAACCTGTCCCCGCCTATGCCACACCTGCTCCCCTTCCAAATGTGTTGGTAGGCAGGTCTGGGTGGAATGGGGGTGGGCAGCAGCAATATTCGCCGGCCTGCTGGCATGTTTGGGTGAGGGGAGGGCTAAAAGCTGGTTGATGGGCTGCTCAGTAGCCCATCAACCAGCTTTAATGTTGAGCCGAATGCCGAACCCAAACACAGACTTCTGGCTGATGTCTTTGTTTAGGTTCGGGGACCCAAACCCATAAAGTTCGACGTGGACCCAAACTTTGCAGTTTGGGTTTACTCAACACTACTCACTGGTGAGCTTTTCCAGCTATGTATATAACATTTAAAAAACAGAGCTGTATCGACACACAGTTTATTACATTTTGATGAATAACTAACGTCAAATAGATTTTTGAGGCCAGAAAGTTCTCCGGGGAAGCTCAAAAACTTTACAATAACGTAACGTTTTTTCTTCAGATTACTTAGTTTATTTAAGTGTGAAGATGTTCTCCAGTGAGGAAAGGAAGACAGAGAAAGGCTCTGACTTTAATAAACTGCCCCAATGAGTAGAAACAACTATCGTATAGAAAATGTAGACTTCCGTGAAAGGGGATGTTAAAGATGCTTTTCCAAGCCAAAAGTTTCTAATCATAACCCATTATATGAATGTATAGTAATGACTATCCACCTTTTCCCCTATCTATGTATGTATAGTAATGGTTATCCACCTTTTCCCCTATCTATGTATGTATAGTAATGACTATCCACCATTTATCCTATCTATGTATGTAGAGTAATGACTATCCACCTTTCCCCTATCTATGTATGTATAGTAATGACTATCCACCTTTTCCCTATCTATGTATGTATAGTAATGACTATCCACCTTTTCCCCTATCTATGTATGTATAGTAATGACTATCCACCTTTTCCCCTATCTATGTATGTATGGTAATGACTCTCCACCTTTTCCCCTATCTATGTATGTATAGTAATTACTATCCACCTTCCCCCCTATCTATGTATGTATAGTAATGACTATCCACCTTTTCCCTATCTATGTATGTATAGTAATGACTATCCACCTTTTCCCCTATCTATGTATGTATAGTAATGACTATCCACCTTTTCCCCTATCTATGTATGTATGGTAATGACTATCCACCTTTTCCCCTATCTATGTATGTATGGTAATGACTATCCACCTTTTCCCCTATCTATGTATGTATAGTAATTACTATCCACCTTCCCCCCTATCTATGTATGTATAGTAATGACTATCCACCTTTTCCCCTATCTATGTATGTATGGTAATGACTATCCACCTTTTCCCCTATCTATGTATGTATGGTAATGACTATCCACCTTTTCCCCTATCTATGTATGTATAGTAATGACTATCCACCTTTTCCCCTATCTATGTATGTATAGTAATTACTATCCACCTTCCCCCCTATCTATGTATGTATAGTAATGACTATCCACCTTTTCCCCTATCTATGTATGTATAGTAATTACTATCCACCTTCCCCCCTATCTATGTATGTATAGTAATGACTATCCACCTTTTCCCCTATCTATGTATGTATAGTAATTACTATCCACCTTCCCCCCTATCTATGTATGTATAGTAATGACTATCCACCTTTTCCCCTATCTATGTATGTATAGTAATTACTATCCACCTTCCCCCCTATCTATGTATGTATAGTAATGACTATCCACCTTTTCCCCTATCTATGTATGTATAGTAATGACTATCCACCTTTTCCCCTATCTATGTATGTATGGTAATGACTATCCACCTTTTCCCCTATCTATGTATGTATAGTAATTACTATCCACCTTCCCCCCTATCTATGTATGTATAGAAATGACTATCCACCGTTTCCCCTATCTATGTATGTATAGTAATGACTATCCACCTTTTCCCCTATCTATGTATGTATAGTAATGACTATCCACCGTTTCCTCTATCTATGTATGTATAGTAATGACTATCCACCTTTTCCCTTATCTATGTGTGTATAGTAACGACTATCCACCCTTTCCCCTATCTATGTATGTATAGAAATGACTATCCACCTTTTCCCCTATCTATGTATGTATAGAAATGACTATCCACCTTCCCCCCTATCTATGTATGTATAGAAATGACTATTCACCTTTTCCCCTATATATGTATGTATAGCAATGACTAACCACCTTTTCCCCTATCTATGTATGTATAGTAATGACTATCCACCTTTTCCCCTATCTATGTATGTATAGTAATGACTATCCACCTTCCCCCCTATCTATGTATGTATAGTAATGACTATCCACCGTTTCCCCTATCTTTGTAAGTATAGTAATGACTATCCACCTTTTCCCCTATCTATGTATGTATAGTAATGACTATCCACCTTTTCCCTATCTATGTATGTATAGCAATGACTATCCACCTTTTCCCCTATCTATGTGTGTATGGTAATGACTATCCACCTTTTCCCCTATCTATGTATGTATAGTAATTACTATCCACCTTCCCCCCATCTATGTATGTATGGAAATGACTATCCACCGTTTCCCCTATCTATGTATGTATAGTAATGACTATCCACCTTTTCCCCTTTCTATGTATGTATAGTAATGACTATCCACCTTTTCCCCTTTCTATGTATGTATAGTAACGACTATCCACCTTTTCCCCTATATATGTATGTATAGTAATGACTATCCACCTTTTCCCCTATCTATATAAGTATAGTAATGACTATCCACCTTTTCCCCTTTCTATGTATGTATAGTAATGACTATCCACCTTTTCCCCTATCTATGTATGTATAGAAATGACTATCCACCTTCCCCCCTATCTATGTATGTATAGTAAAGACTATCCACCTTTTCCCCTATCTATGTGTGTATAGTAACGACTATCCACCTTTTCCCCTATCTATGTATGTATAGTAATGACTATCCACCTTCCCCCCTATCTATGTGTGTATAGTAACGACTAGCCACCTTTTCCCCTATCTATGTATGTATAGTAATGACTAACCACCTTTTACCCTATCTATGTATGTATAGTAATTACTATCCACCTTTTCCCCTATCTATGTATGTATAGTAATTACTATCCACCTTCCCCCCTATCTATGTATGTATAGTAATGACTATCCACCTTTTCCCCTATCTATGTGTGTATAGTAATGACTATTGACCTTTTCCCCTATCTATCATAACCTGTTTTAATGCCTCACTGAGCACCAGCTTGCAATTTCCTCCTAGTAGGTCCTGCTTAAAGTTCAATATTTATTTTCAAATAAAGTAAGCACACGTTATTTGTTAGTAGTGTTTTTTTTTTGTTTGTTACCCCCTTTGAGGATATTTGAGCTTATTTACTGTCTATGGTGACCACACAAAGGAGTCGATTCAGAGCCAGGTGAGAATTTGCACTCCTTTTTAGTTCACTGCCATTGACTTTCATTAGGGTCGATTCAAAGAAACATGTAACAGCTTTGATTTGGGTGCCGATCATCCTATTTTTCACGTCCGCTCGTGCGTTCGTATGAACTTGCGAGTGATTCAATAAGCAAATACGTTTCTATCCTAAAATATACGTCCGTTCGTATGTTATCTCCCGAACTTCAGTTGACAATCGTAAACTTCACGTTCATGTGCTCACTTGTTGCGGCGGCAGCCTGTTTTTTGTGCTGCTTCCATCGTCCACCTCTTCCAATTACTTGCGTTTGCCTCTGGTTTTCATTGGTTTTTGGCCTCTTAGATTCGTTCGTTCGTATGTATATAAGATCTTGCGCATGCGCACTCTCACCACTACTGCCTCGCGCCAGGCTCCCACTTTCCTTTATGAACCATAAAAATTACCTAAACCCCTTAGCGCTTGCATCCTTCTTCATTTCTCGGTCCCTAAAACTTACCTAAACCCCTTAGCGCTTGCATCCAACTTCATTTCTCGGTCCCTAAAACTTACCTAAACCCCTTAGCGCTTGCATCCAACTTCATTTCTCGGTCCCTAAAACTTACCTAAACCCCTTAGCGCTTGCATCCTTCTTCATTTCTCGGTCCCTAAAACTTACCTAAACCCCTTAGCGCTTGCATCCAACTTCATTTCTCGGTCCCTAAAACTTACTTAAACCCCTTAGCGCTTGCATCCAACTTCATTTCTCGGTCCCTAAAACTTACCTAAACCCCTTAGCGCTTGCATCCTTCTTCATTTCTCGGTCCCTAAAACTTACCTAAACCCCTTAGCGCTTGCATCCTTCTTCATTTCTCGGTCCATAAAACTTACCTAAACCCCTTAGCGCTTGCATCCAACTTCATTTCTCGGTCCCTAAAACTTACCTAAACCCCTTAGCGCTTGCATCCAACTTCATTTCTCGGTCCCTAAAACTTACCTAAACCCCTTAGCGCTTGCATCCTTCTTCATTTCTCGGTCCCTAAAACTTACCTAAACCCCTTAGCGCTTGCATCCTTCTTCATGTTGACGACCCTAAAACTTACCTAAACCCCTTAGCGCTTGCATCCTTCTTCATTTCTCGGTCCCTAAAACTTACCTAAACCCCTTAGCGCTTGCATCCTTCTTCATGTTGACGACCCTAAAACTTACCTAAACCCCTTAGCGCTTGCATCCTTCTTCATTTCTCGGTCCCTAAAACTTACCTAAACCCCTTAGCGCTTGCATCCTTCTTCATGTTGACGACCCTAAAACTTACCTAAACCCCTTAGCGCTTGCATCCAACTTCATTTCTCGGTCCCTAAAACTTACTTAAACCCCTTAGCGCTTGCATCCAACTTCATTTCTCGGTCCCTAAAACTTACCTAAACCCCTTAGCGCTTGCATCCAACTTCATTTCTCGGTCCCTAAAACTTACCTAAACCCCTTAGCGCTTGCATCCTTCTTCATTTCTCGGTCCCTAAAACTTACCTAAACCCCTTAGCGCTTGCATCCAACTTCATTTCTCGGTCCCTAAAACTTACTTAAACCCCTTAGCGCTTGCATCCAACTTCATTTCTCGGTCCCTAAAACTTACCTAAACCCCTTAGCGCTTGCATCCTTCTTCATTTCTCGGTCCCTAAAACTTACCTAAACCCCTTAGCGCTTGCATCCAACTTCATGTTGAAGACCCTAAAACTTACCCAAACAACATAATGTACATATGTCTATATGTTTCTAAGCGTGTTTTTTCGTGTTTGTGTAAATGTCTTTTTGTGCGCATATTAGAAATGACACATTTATGAAGGCTTAAAATAGTATTTATTTTAAATATTTGTTGTTTTTTTTTTTGGTTTCTTTTAAAAACATTTTAAACATTTTTAAAATTTTTTGGTTTTTAAAATATATAAAAGTCAACTTTATAAAACAAAATGTAAAACTATTTTACAAAAGTAGCCAGGACCAAGGGCACTAATCCTCCTCCTCTTCTTCATCTGTTGGCCCCAACGTCGCCTGTATGGCCAGCAGCTCGGCCACCAACTCTTTTATTCTTTTTTTTTTTTCGGCCACGGTTTGTGGCCTCATCCCTGTAAGCAATAGAGAAATAAACATAAATAGGAGTACCAGACCGGTTTGTATGCTGGAAATAGATTTGGGGTTAATTAAATACATGTAAATGCATGACATATGTCATTCTTCAAAGGGATAAAGTAAATGCATTTCCCACAGGTAAGTATTGAAACTCCTTAAACCGGACCTTCAACATTATTTAATGAAAAGCAATAACTATTCCCAAATGATTCTGCACCAGATCGAAGTATATTTTGGTGGATTTAGGATTACTGCGCCGCCATCGGGACTCCGAAGCATAACAGTTAATGAGGAGAGGAGAGTGGGATCAAGTACAGGGGAGTAGGTTACAGTTGTGCTTTGGGAATACAGAGCATAGCTGGGTTCAGGGAAAGGTCATCAGTCCCACAATGCATGGCAGCACCTAACTTTTTCAAATCTGTATCCCATGCAGCATGTAAATATTGCGCATTCAATATTCCGCCATATTGGATGTTTACAGGCTCCTAACATGCATTAGATGGCTGTAGGCTGTTTTTCAATGTTCCCAATCTGTATGTACAGTGTGTTGGCTAAATATTAGCTATGTTCTTAATACGAGTTAGGGTCCGCTTTAAGCTAACGAAGTGCCCACATGAAAGTGTTAACTACACATTGGCTACGCCTTTAGTTATGTGTGTGTTATTAGCTAACAACACATTAATATGAATAATGGCATGGATACTTACTGAGTTGGTGGCCGACAGATGGCTGGTTGGGGCCAACAGGCTGCCCTTGGTCCTGGCTATGCTGTGAAGAAGTCCCTGGAGAAACATGTGACATTTGGTTAGTAGTTGTATAGAGTCACTATTCCAAACAGATCTGGCTCCCAGGCTGGCTGACATCACTCACCTTCGTCAGGATCGACTTCCAGCATCTCTGCTGCCTCCTCCTCCACTATCTCACCCGCTCCAGAAGCTTCTACAAATACATAATAAAGGATAACTTAGTTTTTGGCCTGCCATGTATATCTTTGTGCCTATACATGAAGAGTGACATACCAGAGCCTTCCCCATGCCTGGCCGGGCATGACTCCACGCCCACGCGGTTGCGCCCCTCCTCTGTGGTAAGGTCCAGGGGCTGGTCTGAGGAGGCCACAGAGGAGGGGTAGGTCCGTCGCCTGGAAGATCCACCACCTTCACTCACAGATGCAGACTCATGCAGCACTGGTCGGCCTGTGCGCCTCCGGGTGCGGCGAATTCTGAAATCCATTTCCAACACTAACAAAGAAAAGTCATTATAAATAAAGGTATAGCTTATACATTTGCAACATATAACATGCTATCGTTTGGTACTTACTTGGGAAATGGATCCCAAAAAACCTCCGCACCCGGGCCATGTGCAGACGTTTCAGGTCCGACCAATGCTGCATTATCTGGGTGTGAGTGAAGGTGGTGCTGGTGACACGGTGGATTTCCGCGATGATCTCCCGGGCGATGTCCCTTTTTTCGCACACATTGGGCGCGAAGTCATACCGGCGCTGAAGCATGATCTGAAAAACATAATGGACACAGAGCTTTTACTTTTACACACAGACCCATATGTGTTGCATCACAAGTTGAGAATTTCATGTCATTAACACACACATTTAGAGTGGCAGCCATTTTTGGGGAGTGCCTTAAAGCGGACGTTGACTGTGAATGAGAGTCTGGTCTTATGTTATATGTTTCACACACCATGTACATACAGATAATAGCCAACATTAAAAATCAGCCCCCCTGCATCTATGGCATGTTAGGATGGTTTCAACATCCAATATGTCGGCTTATGCTTAGGCTTTTGGGCCACGTGTGTGGCTTGCCGTTGTGTTTTGCGGTCTTAGGCAAACAGTGTTCCTCAAACATCCGCATCAAGGTCCGAGCCAGGCCAGGTTTGACAGCTAGCCCCGCTACTCCACAGGTTTATTAACTGGTGCTAAGCCAGAGCAATTGCCCTAATTCGGACATCAGCATAGACAGGTGACAACGTGGCCAGGCTCGGCCCTTGAGGATGAAGTGTGAGGAGCCAGTTCTTAAACATTAAGAGACCCAAAACTAGTTTCAAACGCATCATTTACATTTAGGCCATCATTGAGTATTAGCTTAAAACGCAGAGCCAGGCACTTACCAGCATGAGGATCTCTTCCTGTTGACGGGTGAAGATAGTGGGCGCCATCTTTATGCTTCTTCAAGGCAGCAGATAAGTGAAACCCCAGCGGTTTCCTGGTTCCGCTCGAACGTACGTCCGTACGAGCGCGTAGTCGTGCGCATAGGCGTCACACGCTGGGCTCATTATTTAAAGGTCCCTGCACCCAGAGCTCATTCTATTTGAGCATTTGTGGAAAATGGCACCCAAAAAGCCTGCAGCAAAACGCGCCCAGCCAAGCCAGACCTCGGAGGGCCCAACCACCAGGTCCCAGCAAGGAAGCAAGAAATTACGCTCCAAGAAGGCGAGTACCACCTCGGCCCCACCAAGGGACACTGGACCCTCCCTTACCCAAAAAAGGGCCCCCAAGGCACGTGCCCCTGCGGCCAAAAAACAGGCCACAGCAGCACCCACCACCTCTGCCCCCAGAAGAGGCCGCCCAAGGGAGCCCACACCGCCCATGGTTTCCAGCAGGGCACTTCGCCAACCCAGGCCCCGCAGCAGGGCCAGAAGCCCATCTAGGCCACGCAGCTGGGCCAGAAGCCCGTCCAGGCCCAGAAGCAGGGCCAGAAGCCCAGAAAGCAGACACAGGAGGCCCAGAACCCCAGCAAGGCCGCGCAGCAGGGCAACAACCCCATCCAGGCCCAGAAGCAGGGCCAGAACACCAGCAAGGCTGCGCAGCAGGGCAACAACCCCATCCAGGCCCAGAAGCAGGGCCAGAACCCCAGAAAGGCCCAGAAGCAGGGCCAGAAGCCCATACAGGCCCCGCAGCAGGGCCAGAACCCCAGAAAGGCCCAGAAGCAGGGCCAGAAGCCCATACAGGCCCGCAGCAGGGCCAGAACCCCAGAAAGGCCCAGAAGCAGGGCCAGAAGCCCGTCCAGGCCAAGAAGCAGGGTCAGAAGCCCGTCCAGGCCAAGAAGCATGGCCAGAAGCCAATACAGGCCACGCAGCAGGGCCAGAACCCCAGAAAGCCGAGACAGGAGGCCCAGAACCCCAGCAAGGCCGCGCAGCAGGGCAACAACCCCATCCAGGCCCAGAAGCAGGGCCAGAAGCCCGTCCAGGCCAAGAAGCAGGGCCAGAAGCCCGTCCAGGCCAAGAAGCATGGCCAGAAGCCAATACAGGCCACGCAGCAGGGCCAGAAGCCCCCGACCTGGCACCAGCCGGGAACATAGCCCCCGACCTGGCACCAGCCGGGAACATAGCCCCCGACCTGGCACCAGCCGGGAACATAGCCCCCGACCTGGCACCAGCCGGGAACATAGCCCCCCAAGAGGCCAAAGAATGGCCACCCTGACCACATCTACACCTGGAAGTTCGGTGGCCAGCCACGCAAGAACACCCAGTCCCTTGGCCAGTCCAGTCCAGTCATTGGGAAGCCAGCAATCCGTCCATTCCCCTACCCAGCCCCAGGCCATAATGTCACCACATGTGTCTGCACACATGGAGGAGCACCCAAGCCAACCATCTGGCCGCACATTGCGCCGCGGCCAGTTGAGTGGGAGATTCTCCCATGACCAAAATATGGCATTGGCTAGTGGCCTTACATTATACTATGACGAGCTCTATGGGAGCAAATCAAAACACACCACGAAGCAGCGCAAGATGGAATTGTTTGAAACCATCCTACGACAAGTAAATGCAGCGGGGGAAGAGAGGAAAGATGTGCCACAAATTCAAAAGAAAATCTCGGATCTCAAATATGCTGTACGTCAAAAAGAAATTAAAAGGCATAATTACAGGTAAATAAATGATGTCTCCAAATATAAGGATTAGGATGTACTGTATGCACCTTTTCTGAGTACCAAACGATTTTCTCTTTTCAGCATGCAAACTGGAGGTGGCTTTCCTACAAAACTGGAGTTTACCCCTGCTGAGGAGATTGTGCTGGGCCTTCTCCATCCGGTCGCGGTCGGTGGCCATGCGGGTCTAAGGGACACAGACTCACCGACCCGTACCCACGGTGAGTACTCTTAATCTGCATGTTTGCCTGTTTGCTAAAAAATATAAAGGTCACTAGTACCAAGATGACGGTATGGCCCTATGGTGTGGCTTGCTTGGGCTCGCACTACTGTGCCTGTTTGTGTCCTGTTTTGGGCCCTGTGAATCACACATTTAGGACCACATACATTATGTAAAAGACCAATTAACAAAAAAAATTTGTCAACTAACGAAGTTTATCCTGAAAAGTGTTATATTTGGACTCAATCACAAAACACACATCATTAGGGATGTGTTGGCTATTTGTTGTGTGAGTTGTGTTTGAGGTAACAATTTAATGACACACCCCCAAACATATCTGACCTAGAGCAGCGAGACTCAACTGGCGGCCCGGGGTCCCAATGCGGACCTTGGCACCAGATTCCCGGAACCCTGCCCAGACAGCACTGCACTCAGTTACTTCTGTGTTGACGTGCTCAGAGCTGCCCCCTTGATTGGCGATGTAGTGGTTGGTCTCCTGCCCAATGTCATGGCTCCCTGAAACATAGCATTGCAATATGAAGTACTGCACAGGAAGTGGCATTGCAAGGTACACAGTAACTTGGTGCATCTTTCTCTTGGTCCAATCCTGTCCCGCTGCCCCAGCTCTGCCCCATCTGCCACAGTCCCACCATCTGCCCCCCCCCCCCACATAAGCCCCATACATTTCTAACATATTTGCTCCATCCATCCCATCACCATAAATTCCTGACCTCCCACCTTTAGCCATCCAATCCCTGTCCCCTCAGCTCTGCCCCATCCAGCCCAGCAAGGGCAAGCAGCCTTTATTAGTTTGCACTTGGCAATCTCCAGCCCCTCCCCCAGTGTGTTTATTTCTAACTAGACACCCCCTGCGACAGCCCCATGCCCAGACATTCACCTCTCACCACATACCTTTAAATGGACCTTTACAAGAAGTGTTTGAGTACCCCTGACCTAGAGAATGGTAGTCAAAATCCAAATAGTTGCTGTGCAAGTAGTATGCTGACTGGGTACACTTCCTGACTTTGAACTGAGGTCAGTTAGCAGTTTTCTCGAGCCATTGCACCTATCTAAAATTGCGTGTATTTTAACAATTGTCCCCATTGCTGTAGAGTTGCTTAATATTACAAATAGTGGCTTTTTTTAGTAACTAAAAAAACAATGCTTATGTGTGTGTTTACCTTGTTTTGTTTTCTCTTCTTCAGCCCAGCATGACCCCTCAGCAAGGGTAAACTCACCCCCCAGGTTGCTTATGCCTACCAGGTCCGTACAGCATAGGAGCCCAGATCCGAGATTTCCAGTAAGTTAATTTAGTACCATAAATACTACCAAGTGCTTAAGCATGTGTTAAACTGATGGAATCCCAAATTTGGACGCCAACTTACCCTTTTTTTTTATATGTCCCTACAGACCCGCACAATCATGGAAGAGATCATGGAAATGGAGGAAGCTGATGTCTCCCTGCAGGGCACGTCCGATGACCTCCCCCTGGGTCCCAATCTGGAACTGCTCCCTAATGTTTCTCTGGCCAATCCTCAGCAGCAGAGTGAATCTCCATCCATTGCGCATGCACATGGGGAGACTGACACAACAGTCCCCAGTGTTCACTCTGCTGCTGAGGATTTGCCAAGCATGCCTGTTGCTGTTGAGGGGACGACACAACGCGGCAGGGCACGCCCAAGAGCCAGGGTAATTGTGCGGCGGACTCCATTACGCCGTCCCACAATTTCCCAGGGGAGGCAGAGTGCCCTGCTTCAATTATGGACCCAAGAGAGGGACTCGTATGAGGCACAGCTCGTTAATGAGCGTGAGGAAAGGCATGCCGACATGGTCAACATCAATAACAGCTTACAGGGCATCCTCGCGGAGTTGCGTACCCTCAACAGCAACATGGTAACTGCAAGTAATGGCATCCAGTCAGCCATGGCTGAGATGACCAATATGCAGAGAAACATTATGGAGCAGTTTCAAATTCACAATGCAGCCATGGCCCAGGCTAGGTCCCATCCCCACGGACCTCCACCTGGGTATTATGGGCAGCCACCCTATTAAGCCATGATTGTGTGGGACATCTTTTCTCTTACCCCCCACTGTATTTACTTGTCCTTTTAGGTTTCAAACAATCCATTTTGTGTTGCTCATGCAGGTTGTGTTTTGTATTTGCTCCCATATAGCTCCTTAGAGTAATGATTAAGGCCACTAGCCAATGCCATAGGTCTATGTGGAGTGTATCTAGCCACTTATGGCTTTAAATATGTATTTGGTTTGTGCTCCTCCTGTTTGCAGACATGTTTGTGTGACATTATGGCCATGCCCAAATATCCCTGGGCACAGGCAATATTAATGACTGGACTAGGCTGGCCTTTGGACTGGGTGTCCTTGTTTGGTTGTGCCACTCACTTCCAGGTGTAGATGTGCTCGATTTGTTTTTTGTTATATCATGCCTTTTTAACCACAGTTGTATGTGGAATGTTTTATGTTAAGCACAATAATTCTAATTCTACAAAGTAAACCAAATTTCACAATTACAATACTTGTGGCGTTTTTAGTGGAAACACATTTTAAATCAGCTTGGGCTAAACCAGATACTTTTTGGTTTAAGAGGTGTAACAATGCAAATATCAAGCTAAGTAAACAACATGAAATACATTAGGCAACAATTAAGGGAAAATGTTTTAATTTAAGGTAATGCCACATTACGGCAAAACAACATATTGAACAAAAAGGCTAAGACAGACACACAGAATGTTGAAAAACGAAATTAAATTAACTAAAATGCTGCAATATCAAGTTTGCTCTAACTGATTGTCCAGACTCACTGGGTGGCCCAACATAATTTTCTCCATCATCCTCTAGGGCTGTAGAGGGCAGACTATCCACATAACGTGGGACACGTTCTAGTATTGCAAAATTGTGCAAAACAGCACATGCCATGATGATGTCGATCACTTTTTTGGGATCATATTGCAGGGCGCCCCCAGTATGGTCCAAACAACGAAAACGGGTCTTCAACAGCCCAAAGGCCCTCTCCACAACAGCCCGGGTCTTGCGGTGCACACGGTTGTACGCTTCCTGAGAGGCATCCTGGGGCCGCAGCACAGGCGTCATGAGCCAGGGGAGAAGTGGGTACCCGGAATCACCTTAACAAGACAATTAAATTTCCTAAACATTAAAAAGGCAAGACAACAAACACAAAGAATTTGACATATATCCAAATGATGTAAGGTAAAGGGCGTAAAAATACACCCAGGGCACATTAGCAAAATAACTATTGCCACTAATGTAGTACATAAATAAAAATGCCGCTTAAATATACAAAAGAATGATAAAACATCTGCACGGGCAAGGGTAGTTAGAATTTTAATATATTTTGGGTTGTGACATGTTACAATTAGGATGCTGCTGAGGGGCACTCAACATTTATATAAAGAATACAATGTATGCAGTTTAAGACCAATACTACAAAAGGACCATAAACTAACAGATACTTGGGTATAAACTCACAACCAATATATTTTGGGACATGGAACTAGGGGCACTCAACATTTATATAAAGAATACAATGTATGCAGTTTAAGTCCACTTTGCCATTTAAAGACCAATACTACAAAAGGACCATAAACTAACAGATACTTGGGTATAAACTCACAACTAGGGATGAGCGAATCGATCCGGACGAACCCGGATTCGATCCGAATTTCAGGAAAAATTCGATTCGGATCGAATCCGAATTTCCCCGCGATTCGATCGCTCGAAGTTTTCCTTTAACATCCATTCATTTACATTACAGGCATTCTAAGATGGCGGACGGGACATGTCCAGACATGTAAGCTGGGGCAGTGTATGCTGGGACAGTCACATGCAGCCTATCAGCAGCCAGCAAGCCCGGTGACGTCACAGCTGTATTTAAGGCCGGCCATCTTGCTTTCCAGCCTCATTTCTCTATTGCATTCGTGAGAGACAGAACGCTGTGTAGCTGAGGGAGAGACAGACAGTTAGACAGGCAGGGACAGACAGGGACAGGCTGGAGACAGGCAGGAGACAGACAGGAGACAGACAGAAAGTCAGCGGAAAACAGGGAAAGGAATGGAAAATCGGAGGCTGTCAGTTTTTTTTTTTTTTTTCATCCAGCCTGACAGCCAGGCTTTGTTAGCGTTTTCAGGCTGCTTATACTAACTAACTGTGCATATATACTGAACTGATCTTAAGTCTGCTGTGAGGCATCCCATTCTGTGACTAAAGCAGCCTCTGTTTAAGACCATATAAGCATTTGCTCTTATCATATTTGAAATTAGCCTGATAAAGACACTTTTGCTGGGCATAGTACTACTGCATCTTTTTTGGGGGGCATCCCATTCTGTGACTAAAGCAGCCTCTGTTTAAGACCATATAAGCATTTGCTCTTATCATATTTGAAATTAGCCTGATAAAGACACTTTTGCTGGGCATAGTACTACTGCATCTTTTTTGGGGGGCATCCCATTCTGTGACTAAAGCAGCCTCTGTTTAAGACCATATAAGCATTTGCTCTTATCATATTTGAAATTAGCCTGATAAAGACACTTTTGCTGGGCATAGTACTACTGGATCTTTTTTGGGGGGCATCCCATTCTGTGACTAAAGCAGCCTCTGTTTAAGACCATATAAGCATTTGCTCTTATCATATTTGAAATTAGCCTGATAAAGACACTTTTGCTGGGCATAGTACTACTGCATCTTTTTTGGGGGGCATCCCATTCTGTGACTAAAGCAGCCTCTGTTTAAGACCATATAAGCATTTGCTCTTATCATATTTGAAATTAGCCTGATAAAGACACTTTTGCTGGGCATAGTACTACTGCATCTTTTTTGGGGGGCATCCCATTCTGTGACTAAAGCAGCCTCTGTTTAAGACCATATAAGCATTTGCTCTTATCATATTTGAAATTAGCCTGATAAAGACACTTTTGCTGGGCATAGTACTACTGCATCTTTTTTGGGGGGCATCCCATTCTGTGACTAAAGCAGCCTCTGTTTAAGACCATATAAGCATTTGCTCTTATCATATTTGAAATTAGCCTGATAAAGACACTTTTGCTGGGCATAGTACTACTGCATCTTTTTTGGGGGGCATCCCATTCTGTGACTAAAGCAGCCTCTGTTTAAGACCATATAAGCATTTGCTCTTATCATATTTGAAATTAGCCTGATAAAGACACTTTTGCTGGGCATAGTACTACTGGATCTTTTTTGGGGGGCATCCCATTCTGTGACTAAAGCAGCCTCTGTTTAAGACCATATAAGCATTTGCTCTTATCATATTTGAAATTAGCCTGATAAAGACACTTTTGCTGGGCATAGTACTACTGCATCTTTTTTGGGGGGCATCCCATTCTGTGACTAAAGCAGCCTCTGTTTAAGACCATATAAGCATTTGCTCTTATCATATTTGAAATTAGCCTGATAAAGACACTTTTGCTGGGCATAGTACTACTGCATCTTTTTTGGGGGGCATCCCATTCTGTGACTAAAGCAGCCTCTGTTTAAGACCATATAAGCATTTGCTCTTATCATATTTGAAATTAGCCTGATAAAGACACTTTTGCTGGGCATAGTACTACTGCATCTTTTTTGGGGGGCATCCCATTCTGTGACTAAAGCAGCCTCTGTTTAAGATCATATAAGCATTTGCTCTTATCATATTTGAAATTAGCCTGATAAAGACACTTTTGCTGGGCATAGTACTACTGCATCTTTTTTGGGGGGCATCCCATTCTGTGACTAAAGCAGCCTCTGTTTAAGACCATATAAGCATTTGCTCTTATCATATTTGAAATTAGCCTGATAAAGACACTTTTGCTGGGCATAGTACTACTGGATCTTTTTTGGGGGGCATCCCATTCTGTGACTAAAGCAGCCTCTGTTTAAGACCATATAAGCATTTGCTCTTATCATATTTGAAATTAGCCTGATAAAGACACTTTTGCTGGGCATAGTACTACTGCATCTTTTTTGGGGGGCATCCCATTCTGTGACTAAAGCAGCCTCTGTTTAAGACCATATAAGCATTTGCTCTTATCATATTTGAAATTAGCCTGATAAAGACACTTTTGCTGGGCATAGTACTACTGCATCTTTTTTGGGGGGCATCCCATTCTGTGACTAAAGCAGCCTCTGTTTAAGACCATATAAGCATTTGCTCTTATCATATTTGAAATTAGCCTGATAAAGACACTTTTGCTGGGCATAGTACTACTGGATCTTTTTTGGGGGGCATCCCATTCTGTGACTAAAGCAGCCTCTGTTTAAGACCATATAAGCATTTGCTCTTATCATATTTGAAATTAGCCTGATAAAGACACTTTTGCTGGGCATAGTACTACTGCATCTTTTTTGGGGGGCATCCCATTCTGTGACTAAAGCAGCCTCTGTTTAAGACCATATAAGCATTTGCTCTTATCATATTTGAAATTAGCCTGATAAAGACACTTTTGCTGGGCATAGTACTACTGGATCTTTTTGGGGGGCATCCCATTCTGTGACTAAAGCAGCCTCTGTTTAAGACCATATAAGCATTTGCTCTTATCATATTTGAAATTAGCCTGATAAAGACACTTTTGCTGGGCATAGTACTACTGCATCTTTTTTGGGGGGCATCCCATTCTGTGACTAAAGCAGCCTCTGTTTAAGACCATATAAGCATTTGCTCTTATCATATTTGAAATTAGCCTGATAAAGACACTTTTGCTGGGCATAGTACTACTGCATCTTTTTTGGGGGGCATCCCATTCTGTGACTAAAGCAGCCTCTGTTTAAGACCATATAAGCATTTGCTCTTATCATATTTGAAATTAGCCTGATAAAGACACTTTTGCTGGGCATAGTACTACTGCATCTTTTTTGGGGGGCATCCCATTCTGTGACTAAAGCAGCCTCTGTTTAAGACCATATAAGCATTTGCTCTTATCATATTTGAAATTAGCCTGATAAAGACACTTTTGCTGGGCATAGCACTACTTGTCCCTGCCAGGGCATCCCATTCTGTGACTACAGCAGCCTCTGTTTAAGACCATATAACCATTTGCTCTTATTATATTTGAAATTAGGCCTGATAAAGACACTTTTGCTGGGCATAGCACTACTTGTCCCTGCCAGGTGTACTTACTGCTGGTTTTTAGGGCATCCCATTCTGTGACTACAGCAGCCTCTATTTAAGAACCTAACCATTTGCACCTATTCTAATTGAAATTAGGCATGATAAAGACACTTTTGCTGTGCATAGTCTTACTGCTGCCTGCCAGGTGCTCTCTGGTTTTTGGGACATCCCATTCTGTAACATACCATTAGCCTCTGCATTTACTGTAAGCTGCACAGTTATTTAAAGAAATTTGGCCTGTATGAGCCTGCTAACACACTGCTGCTGTGTGCATATATACTGATCTCAAGTCTGCTTGGGGCATCCCATTCTGTAACATACCATTAGCCTCTGCATTAACTGTAAGCTGCACAGTTATTTAAAGAAATTTGGCCTGTATGAGCCTGCTAACACACTGCTGCTGTGTGCATATATACTGATCTCAAGTCTGCTGGGGGCATCCCATTCTGTAACATACCATTAGCCTCTGCATTTACTGTAAGCTGCACAGTTATTTAAAGAAATTTGGCCTGTATGAGCCTGCTTACACACTGCTGCTGTGTGCATATATACTGATCTCAAGTCAGCTTTGGGGCATCCCATTCTGTAACATACCATTAGCCTCTGCATTAACTGTAAGCTGCACAGTTATTTAAAGAAATTTGGTCTGTATGAGCCTGCTAACACACTGCTGCTGTGTGCATATATACTGATCTCAAGTCTGCTTGGGGCATCCCATTCTGTAACATACCATTAGCCTCTGCATTAACTGTAAGCTGCACAGTTATTTAAAGAAATTTGGCCTGTATGAGCCTGCTAACACACTGCTGCTGTGTGCATATATACTGATCTCAAGTCTGCTTGGGGCATCCCATTCTGTAACATAACATAACCTACCTACCATACTAATCAGCTCTCTTATTTAAACTAAGCAGGCCTCTTGGAGGCTGATTGTCCACTTTTGGGTGTGCATTTATATTCGGTTTCATATACAGTGGGGTATCCCAATTTGTAAGATAACCTACCCCAACCATGTAAACTAAATAGGCCTGTTGCAGCCTGAGTTTCTCTGCTTGCGTATGGCCTGCATTACAATCTGTCTCTTTCAATGACACTGCTGCCTGGGGTATCCCAATTTGTAAGATAACCTACCCCAACCATGTAAACTAAAGGTTACGTCCTTCCAGAAGGAAAACTTATGCCGAACACTATTTTTGTTAGGGGCATTGACCTTTGGATTGATCGGCATGAAATTAATTTTTTTTTTTCAAAGTATGGCGCTGTAAAGAAGGTCAAAATGATGTCTCATACTTGGATTATTGTTACTTTTTGTTCAGCTTGAAATATAACAGGCCACACGGGCATCCCAAGGCACATGCTATTTTAAACCTATCTGTTATACAACATAAGCGTTGATCAGGCTACTTCAGTTTGCACTTGTTTTTGACTGCTTTTAATAAACCAGGCCGCAGGGCACCCCAAAGCTGCACCTTGCACCCTATCTGGTATACAACATAAGCGTTGATCAGCATCAGCTTCATTAAGCTACTTCAGTTTGCACTTCCTTTTTGACTGCTTTCATTTAACCAGGCCGCAGGGCACCCCAAAGCTGCACCTTGCACCCTACCTGTTTATACTAAATAAGCATCTACAGCCTCAGCTTTATTAAGTTATTGCATTTTGAATTGGTTTTGGTCTGCTTTAAATACACCAGGCCGCAGGGCATCCCAAACCTGCATGTTGCACCCCATCTGTTATACTAAATAAGCGTTGATCAGCATCAGCTTTATTAAGCTATTGCATTTTGCATTGGTTTTTGTACTGCTGCCAAAACACTAGCCCATATGGGCATCCCAAACCAGCACATGTCACCCTATCTGTTATACTAAATAAGCTTCTACAGGCCCTTTTTTTATTTATTTATTTTTATTTATATAGAGCTGCAATAGCTTATATTGTGAGGTTAATTTGCCATTTTGCAGCATAATATAGAGCAGCCCCTGTGTAAATCTGAGGGGCAATAGCTTATATAGTGAGGTAAATTTGCCATTTTGCTTCGTTATATAGAGCAGGCCCTGTGTAAATCTGAGGGGCAATAGCTTATATTGTGAGGTTAATTTGCCATTTTGCAGCATAATATAGAGCAGGCCCTGTGTAAATCTGAGGGGCAATAGCTTATATTGTGAGGTTAATTTGCCATTTTGCAGCATAATATAGAGCAGCCCCTGTGTAAATCTGAGGGGCAATAGCTTATATTGTGAGGTAAATTTGCCATTTTGCAGCATAATATAGAGCAGCCCCTGTGTAAATCTGAGGGGCAATAGCTTATATAGTGAGGTAAATTTGCCATTTTGCTTCGTTATATAGAGCAGCCCAGTTGCCATCTAAATCAACTACTGTCCGGCCAGTACAGCTTTTCCAGGGCAAACTCTGCTAGTTGCGGGCACAAGTCAAGTTTGGCTTCCCAGCAAATCCAGTGGATCTTGAAGGTGTGTTGGCATGGTCATGTCAAGGTATGACATGACCTGCTGTTTGAGGTCCAGCTCCAGGTCTTCCTGCTGCTCATGAGTAGACTCACTATGCGGGTGTAGAAAGCTACTCACTAGCGACTGAAGACTGAGGCTGCTGCTGATGGAGCTGCTGCTGCTGCTCCTTCCACCCCCCCAGCAGCCATGGCAGTGGAAGGTGATCGCAGACTTCCCCCCGAGTCAGACCTGCGGGAGTATGGGCCATGGCGCAGATAGACATCGCCCAACTGACTACGTTGGATGTCTCTGTAGTAGGTCAGTTTGTCCTCCCTCTCAGTGGGCGTAAAAAATGCCCCCATTTTGTGCCGAAAGCGAGGGTCCAATAAGTTGGAGAGCCAGAAGTCTTCCCGCTGACAAATGGAGACAATTCTGCGCTCACTAGTACGCATGCATGTGAGCATGCATCGTGCCATTTGTGCAAGTGACTCGGAGGGACTACCTGTCTCCATCTCCACTGTAAACTGCCATGGTGTGTCTGGGTCCTCTGTCTCGCCTTACTCACAACCCTCTAGCTCCTGTGGCTGCTCCTGCTCCTCCTCTCCTGTCAGATGACTAGATAAAATGGTCATTTTGTGAAACCTAAACTGTGGTTTGCTGTGCCCCACCCCCTCCTCCTCCTCCACTTCAGCCCCCACAGGCTTCATGTGGCTGTGAAATGTATGTGCCATGTCTCCAGTGCCCTGACCAGCCATGGTTTCCAACATGTGTTGTAGTACATGAAGCAGTGGAATCTCATCGTTCATCTCATAGTCCTGGCAACTGACTAATAACGTAGCTTCCTCAAAGGGCCTGAGCAAACGGTCGGTGTCACGTATGAGCTGCCAATGGTTTACATTGAATTTACACAGGGGTGTCCCCCTATCCGTTTGGATCATCCAGAAATCCGTGATGGCTTTTCTCTGTTCCTATAGTGCAGTGGTCCTCAACCCTGTCCTCAAGGCCCACCAACATGTCATGCTTTTTGGATCTCCAAATAGCCAGCTCTATTGCTCTGCAGCTGCACTAATTACTCCACCTGTGCATCTTTGTGGAGATCTGCAAAACCTGGCCTGTTGGTGGGCCTTGAGGACAGGGTTGGGGACCACTGCTATAGTGGATCCTGCATATGGAGGGTGGAATTACAACGGGTGGAAACATCGCAAATCAGACTATGGTGGGGTACACCGTTGTGACGCTGAGGCTCAATAAGGTTGTGCTTGGTGGTGTAGGAGTGCCAGAAGTGCATGCTAACTTTCTTTCCTGTTGTTCTTTCAGATGGGGGCAAGACTTAAAAACTAGACTGAACACGTGTGCCATGTCAGGACGCATGACTCTGGCTTCCTTGTCGCAGCGCAAACAAGATGTTCTTCCAAGTGTAATGCAGCAGGCTGGACTTATGGTGACGCTGTCTGAGAGGAGAAATCCCTCAGACATCAAGATTAAAAATTCCAAGAATTTTTGAGGGCTAATTATTCAGAGGCAAATGATAGCTAGTTGTTTCTGATTTAATTACAAGGTGGAAACACACCCTCAAACAAAACTTCACTTTGGCAATACTATTGCATTTGTCTATTCATAATTTTATGTATATACACTAACTAACCTACTTTTTCTCCACAGGATGCTGCATGAAACACTGCCACATCGCTGAGTAGCTGATTTTTCCGAACAACAGTCCGCAATAATCTGCTGCTGCTGCCGCCGCCACCGCCGCAGACTCCAGGGACCCTCTTCCACTACCTCGGCTTGCAACACCTCCTCCCACGACACTCTCCTCATCACTAATTGCCGGCTAGTGGAAGAAGAGGCGAGTGTCTCCTCCACTTCTTGGCTGGGCAGTAGCTGCTGAATTTTATGATTATCAGATCTTCATCAATGGATAGTGGAGCTGAACCCAAAGCATAAAAGTCAGACAACAGACAGTTGACTGGGGGTGTCAGATGCCACTTGTGATGCAGTGGACTGCTTTTGCAGCACTTCCAGACAAAGTTGCTTCATTGGCTGACACAATGACTGGTAAAGCTGTGGAACATATGGTTTAAAAGCAAAAATAACCATTTGTTTTTATATGAAAAAGACCCTGGTTTATACATAGTTTTTTTTTTTTCCAGAGACTGCCCTGCGTGGAAATGAATGGCGCATGGATCATCCAAGCTTTCGTCCCAACAATGCCTGATGTATTCCAGTAGATTGATGACGGGGCCAGACCTACACTAAAGAAAGATGGATCGTGCAAAACAGATTTAAGGCGCTGCTCTCCAGTTACAGACATTCCTCCGCATCGGACCACAAGTAAGTATTAATAAAAAATCCTTTACGTTACTCTTACTTTTTATTAATATTCTTCGGATAAGACGGATCAGACATGATTCCAGATTAAAAATTCCAAGAATTTTTGAGGGCTAATTAGTCAGAGGCAATGATACCTTCTTGTTTCTGATTTAATTAAAAGGTGGAAACACACCCTCAAACAAAACTTCACTTTGGCAATACTTTTGCATTTGTTTATTCATAATTTTATGTAGATATTACTAACTAAGCTACTTTTTCTCCACATGACTCTCCACAGGGTGTGATTCATCCAATTTTTGGGCTCCTGAAGCCAACCCCAGGGTCTCTTTAAAGTAATGTTTGGGCTCCTGCTGCTGCTGCTGCTGCCAACTTCTGCCAACTCCAGGGTGTGATTCATCCAATTTTTGGGCTCCTGAAGCCAACTCCAGTGTATATTTGGGCTCCTGCTGCTGCCAACTCCAGGGTGTGATTCATCCAATTTTTGGGCTCCTGAAGCCAACCCCAGTGTCTTTTTAAAGTAATATTTGGGCTCCTGCTGCTGCCAACTCCAGGGTGTGATTCATCCAATTTTTGGGCTCCTGAAGCCAACCCCAGGGTCTCTTTAAAGTAATATTTGGGCTCCTGCTGCTGCTACTGCCAACTTCTGCCAACTCCAGGGTGTGAATCATCCAATTTTTGGGCTCCTGAAGCCAACCCCAGGGTCTCTTTAAAGTAATATTTGGGCTCCTGCTGCTGCTGCTGCCAACTCCAGGGTGTGATTCATCCAATTTTTGGGCTCCTGAAGCCAACCCCAGCGTATATTTGGGCTCCTGCTGCTGCCAACTCCAGGGTGTGATTCATCCAATTTTTGGGCTCCTGAAGCCAACCCCAGGGTCTCTTTAAAGTAATATTTGGGCTCCTGCTGCTGCTACTGCCAACTTCTGCCAACTCCAGGGTGTGATTCATCCAATTTTTGGGCTCCTGAAGCCAACCCCAGGGTCTCTTTAAAGTAATATTTGGGCTCCTGCTGCTGCTACTGCCAACTTCTGCCAACTCCAGGGTGTGAATCATCCAATTTTTGGGCTCCTGAAGCCAACCCCAGGGTCTCTTTAAAGTAATATTTGGGCTCCTGCTGCTGCTACTGCCAACTTCTGCCAACTCCAGGGTGTGAATCATCCAATTTTTGGGCTCCTGAAGCCAACCCCAGGGTCTCTTTAAAGTAATATTTGGGCTCCTGCTGCTGCTGCTGCCAACTCCAGGGTGTGATTCATCCAATTTTTGGGCTCCTGAAGCCAACCCCAGTGTATATTTGGGCTCCTGCTGCTGCCAACTCCAGGGTGTGATTCATCCAATTTTTGGGCTCCTGAAGCCAACCCCAGGGTCTCTTTAAAGTAATATTTGGGCTCCTGCTGCTGCTACTGCCAACTTCTGCCAACTCCAGGGTGTGAATCATCCAATTTTTGGGCTCCTGAAGTCAACCCCAGGGTCTCTTTAAAGTAATATTTGGGCTCCTGCTGCTGCCAACTCCAGGGTGTGATTCATCCAATTTTTGGGCTCCTGAAGCCAACCCCAGTGTCTCTTTAAAGTAATATTTGGGCTCCTGCTGCTGCTGCTGCTGCCAACTCCAGGGTGTGATTCATCCAATTTTTGGGCTCCTGAAGCCAACCCCAGGGTCTCTTTAAAGTAATATTTGGGCTCCTGCTGCTGCTGCTGTCAACTCCTGCCAACTCCAGGGTGTGATTCATCCAATTTTTGGGCTCCTGAAGCCAACCCCAGGGTCTCTTTAAAGTAGTATTTGGGCTCCTGCTGCTGCTACTGCCAACTTCTGCCAACTCCAGGGTGTGATTCATCCAATTTTTGGGCTCCTGAAGCCAACCCCAGGGTCTCTTTAAAGTAATATTTGGGCTCCTGCTGCTGCTACTGCCAACTTCTGCCAACTCCAGGGTGTGAATCATCCAATTTTTGGGCTCCTGAAGCCAACCCCAGGGTCTCTTTAAAGTAATATTTGGGCTCCTGCTGCTGCTACTGCCAACTTCTGCCAACTCCAGGGTGTGAATCATCCAATTTTTGGGCTCCTGAAGCCAACCCCAGGGTCTCTTTAAAGTAATGTTTGGGCTCCTGCTGCTGCTGCCAACTCCAGGGTGTGATTCATCCAATTTTTGGGCTCCTGCTGCTGCCAACTCCAGTGTCTCTTTAAAGCAATGTTTGGGCTCCTGCCCCTCATAGTGATGCCACTTCAACTCTCTTGAATTCAATTGTGCCGCTCTGCGATTCTATTAGCGATGCCTCTGATCTGCATGTGATATTTCTTCAAAGTATTATTTAACTAACCCAGCACGCATCCTGTGCGTGTTACAGCAAGGCTGAATGGTTTACAACCCTATTGAGGCTCTAGGAGGCTCAGAAATAGCCGTTTTTAATAGCGATTCGTCGCGAATTTATTCGGGTTGAAACGATTTTTGTCGGAAAATTCGGCGAATCAGTCGAATCGAATTTTTCAAAAGTTCGCTCATCTCTACTCACAACCAATATATTTTGGGACATGGAACTAGGGGCACTCAACATTTATATAAAGAATACAATGTATGCAGTTTAAGTCCACTTTGACATTTAAAGACCAATACTACAAAAGGACCATAAACTAACAGATACTTGGGTATAAACTCACAACCAATATATTTTGGGACATGGAACTTACAGACATCCTAACTCAAGGGAAAACATTCTGAAGGACAAAGTGAGGCAAGCATTTTGGTTTTGAGTTCCGAAAATAAGACCCAACTAAAATGCAGTTTCAGGCTTATGTAAAGAATACAAAAACAGAAATATCCACAAATAACAGATTATTCAGAAATTTAATACCAAATAAATAGGACACACTTACCAAGCAGTCATGCACCCGAAAATTCACCTGACTCAAATCTCCGAAACAACCCAGATCGTCTGAGTATATATGAGTCGTGCGACGATCCTGGGTAGCCGGCAAGGACACTCAGAAAACGCATGTCCGGCCCAACCACGGCCTGGACATTAAGGGAGTGTCCCATTTTTCGATTCCTTAAGGCAAAAGCATACAAAAAGGGTAATTGATAATTGAAAAAAGGATCAAAAATTTAAAACATGTCTGCACTCTATTGGAAACTACTAATGAAAAGCCTAAATAAGGCATGTACACAAATGAGCCAAAAAAAAATATGCTGCCGCAAAGGAAAACAGGTTACATTACACGTTGGGCAACATAATAACCTAAAACAAAATATAAATACCTATATATATACTCGTCGGCTGCCCTAGGTACGAGTGCCACATGTGTGCAGTCAACAGCACCAATTACGTTGGGCATGTCGGCCACATTATAAAAACCAAGCTTAATGGCGTTTCTGGCTGCCATATCATCCGGAAAATAAATATATTTTGGAGTTATGGCAGCCATGCCTTCCAAAAATTTAGATAGTGCGCGGCTCAGCGTAGGCTGGGACATCCCCACGGAGAGGGCACCCAGCCTCTGGAACGAGCCGTTCGCCAAAAATTGCAGGCAGCCAAGCATCTTGGTCATACCTGAAATTGCATGCCCCTTCCTTGTGGTGCGGGCTAACCATGGCCGCAGCTCACTATATAATTTATGGAGGGAAGCGCGATTAAGCCTGGTCAGCTCGAACAGCTCAACATCATTCATGCTATCGATGTTCATGCGACGACGCAGGGGCAATCTGCTCTCAGACATCTGGATCAACTCAATGCCAAAAAGCATAAGCCCTTGATGTGCCACAAACTCGCTCCTCTCCATCCTACTCCCGAGGCCAAATAGCTGCCGGCAAACATTTCGTAAAGCAGCTCTTTAATGGGCTTCAAAACAATTAGCAATCAGCTCTCTGAATTGGTCGCAAGCCCATGTGAAGGACGTAAAAAATAGGATCTGACGCAAATAATACGATTTGGACGGGAAAAAGACACGAACTAACGCAAAATATACGATTTCCGTACGAAATGCGTATGTTCATATACGTCTATGCGCGAACGATCGTGCGAATACGAAATGGTCAAAAAAACAAGAAAAAATGACAAACACCCACCCAAACTTACGATTCTCGATACGAAATCAATTAACTTTTGCTCTTTGAATCGAGGGGATTGTCTACTTTGGGGCTGATCAAGAGCCAGGTGAAAATCCCCAGTAGACAATGAAAGTCAATGAAAGTTTTCTCTCCCAAAAATGAGTGAGAATTCTCACCTGGCTCTGAATCGACCCCAAGAAATACATGTACAAGCAATGAATGTCACTGGGACCTGATATTTGTTAATGCCACAGAAACCTTATATATTATCATGAGAACACTTTCTTACTTTTCTTATTGTTCCCTGGAAATTTGGGAGTGTCTTGTACTTTGCTTGAGGTAGGGGTCCTCAGAAGCAGGGCCAGCTCCAGGTTTGTGGGGGCAAGAGAGTCTTAGTGGGCCCCAAAGTAGTGAGTCACATGATGTCAGCTTTCAGCTCCACTGCACAAATGGGTCATCTCCTGCTGCTGATGGCCCTCCAGTCCTTGTCAGTTGTCACCTGGTTCTCGCCACCCTCTGAGGTTCCATCAATTGCCCTCCATTCCAGGCCACCTTCCTCATTGTTGCTGATCATCCCCTGTTGCTGAGGCAGCCATGAGCAGGTGTGCACACAGCACCTGGCATTCGGTGGTTTGGGTCCACTGTAAAATAATACCATGGCCAAATGTGAGTCAGAATGGGGCCCTAAAGATGCCAGGGCCCCTGGCAATTGCCCAGATTTGCCCTGTGCTGGCGTTGAGCATAGGTGCCGAGTCCTAGCTTGATGCCAGGGACTGAGTCTGCTTCCACAGGGGAGAGTGTGTTTATACACATGAGGAGGACACAATGCTTCATCTGGTGTCACAGTAACTGTGAAATCCGAGGGATCCAATATCCTCCTTCTGTTCATAAACAGCAATATTTATTTTTTGATAAACTACTTCACAGGGCAGGGGGCAACATACCTGCCTGCACTGGTGTCAGGATGGTAGCTATTCCCCCGGATTGCCCTTACACACACTTTGGCACTGAGTGGGTGGATGAGCCTATTATAGCACTGGTCCACCTGTCATGGCTTCTGTGCCATCAGGGTTGCCATTCCATGTGCTTGGTGTACCAGGCTGGTAGCCCTGGGAGAAGAGACTCTTTCTTTTTATATTTTTCTGCATTGCTTCTGTTGTGAAGCAGAGGTAGTCCAGGGCTGTGTTTTGTTACACCCCCTAATAAAGCTGAAATAAAAAGTAGGCGAATGTAAGGCATAAAATAAAAAGTGTAATGAATCACATGTTCAGTATAAGTATAAGCTTTCTTTTCAACTGCATTTTTTAAATTATTCCCTATGTTCTGCTCTTTGGGGATTACTGTAATGTGTTGTATCCTTAATTTGAAGAGAAGCAACAGCCCCCTCAAGCCTATAAGACTTTATGGTGCATCCTGAATTAGCATCCCCGCTGGGTAAAGCCCCCAGGATCCACTCACCTTTTTCGAGAGTCCACACTGCATCTTCACACTGCCGTCATATCCCCAGCATAAATCTAGCTAGGCGCTGAATGGCTGGCGTGGACATGCCCACAGCTAGAGGTGAGGGCCAGGATGGAATGGATTGTGTGCCGCTGATTGACTGAGTGGTCATTGCACGGGCAGTGGGAACAAGGAAGTGGTGAGGTTATGGGCGATCCTGGAGAATACACACAGCTGGGTATCTCAAATCAAGATGCCCCACCAGAGATAAACAACAACCCAAGAAAGTCCATTTCTTTGCTCTTGTTCCTTTTTAATCACACCAAGCCTAAAAAACAGGTGCAAATGAATTAATATTTTCTATTAAATGAAAACCCTGGTGTTAGTTTTTTATATTAGTCACAATGGAGAGTCCTTACTAGAGATGAGCAAACTTTTGAAAAATTTGATTCGACTGATTCGCCGAATTTTCCGACAAAAATCGGTTCGACCCGAATTTATTCGCGACGAATCGCTATTAAAAACTGCTATTTCTGAGCCTCCTAGAGCCTCAATAGGGTTGTAAACCATTCTGCCTTGCTGTAACACGCATAGGATGCGTGCTGGGTTAGTTAAATAATAGTTTGAATAAATATCACATGCAGATCAGAGGCATCGCTAATAGAATCGCAGAGCGGCACAATTGCAGAGAGTTGAAGTGGCATCACTATGAGGGGCAGGAGCCCAAAAATTGCTTTAAAGAGACACTGGAGTTGGCAGCAGCAGGAGCCCAAAAATTGGATGAATCACACCCTGGAGTTGGCAGCAGCAGCCCAAACATTACTTTAAAGAGACACTGGGGTTGGCTTCAGGAGCCCAAAAATTGGATGAATCACACCCTGGAGTTGGCAGCAGCAGCAGGAGCCCAAATATTACTTTAAAGAGACACTGGAGTTGGCTTCAGGAGCCCAGAAATTGGATGAATCACACCCTTGAGTTGGCAGCAGCAGCAGCCCAAACATTACTTTAATGAGACACTGGGGTTGGCTTCAGGAGCCCAAAAATTGGATGATTCACACCCTGGAGTTGGCAGCAGCAGGAGCACAAATATTACTTTAAAGAGACCCTGGGGTTGGCTTCAGGAGCCCAAAAATTGGATGAATCACACCCTGGAGTTGGCAGCAGCAGCAGCAGGAGCCCAAATATTACTTTAAAGAGTCCCTGGGGTTGGCTTCAGGAGCCCAAAAATTGGATGAATCACACCCTGGAGTTGGCAGCAGCAGCAGCAGGAGCCCAAATATTACTTTAAAGAGACCCTGGGGTTGGCTTCAGGAGCCCAAAAATTGGATGAATCACACCCTGGAGTTGGCAGCAGCAGGAGCCCAAATATTACTTTAAAGAGACCCTGGGGTTGGCTTCAGGAGCCCAAAAATTGGATGAATCACACCCTGGAGTTGGCAGCAGCAGCAGCAGGAGCCCAAATATTACTTTAAAGAGACCCTGGGGTTGGCTTCAGGAGCCCAAAAATTGGATGAATCACACCCTGGAGTTGGCAGCAGCAGCAGCAGGCGCCCAAATATTACTTTAAAGAGACCCTGGGGTTGGCTTCAGGAGCCCAAAAATTGGATGAATCACACCCTGGAGTTGGCAGCAGCAGCAGCAGGAGCCCAAATATTACTTTAAAGAGACCCTGGGGTTGGCTTCAGGAGCCCAAAAATTGGATGAATCACACCCTGGAGTTGGCAGCAGCAGCAGCAGGCGCCCAAATATTACTTTAAAGAGACCCTGGGGTTGGCTTCAGGAGCCCAAAAATTGGATGAATCACACCCTGGAGTTGGCAGCAGCAGCAGCCCAAACATTACTTTAAAGAGACACTGGGGTTGGCTTCAGGAGCCCAAAAATTGGATGATTCACACCCTGGAGTTGGCAGCAGCAGCAGGAGCCCAAATATTACTTTAAAGAGACCCTGGGGTTGGCTTCAGGAGCCCAAAAATTGGATGATTCACACCCTGGAGTTGGCAGCAGCAGCAGCAGCAGGAGCCCAAATATTACTTTAAAGAGACCCTGGGGTTGGCTTCAAGAGCCCAAAAATTGGATGAATCACATCCTGGAGTTGGCAGCAGCAGGAGCCCAAATATTACTTTAAAGAGACCCTGGGGTTGGCTTCAGGAGCCCAAGAATTGGATGAATCACACCATGGAGTTGGCAGTAGCAGCAGCAGGAGCCCAAATATTACTTTAAAGAGACCCTGGGGTTGGCTTCAGGAGCCCAAAAATTGGATGAATCACACCCTGGAGTTGGCAGCAGCAGCAGCAGGAGCCCAAATATTACTTTACAGAGACCCTGGGGTTGGCTTCAGGAGCCCAAAAATTGGATGAATCACACCCTGGAGTTGGCAGGAGTTGGCAGCAGGAGCCCAAATATTACTTTAAAGAGACCCTGGGGTTGGCTTCAGGAGCCCAAAAATTGGATGAATCACACCCTGGAGTTGGCAGCAGCAGCAGCAGGAGCCCAGATATTACTTTAAAGAGACCCTGGGGTTGGCTTCAGGAGCCCAAAAATTGGATGAATCACACCCTGGAGTTGGCAGCAGCAGCATCAAGAGCCCAAATATTACTTTAAAGGGACACTTGGGTTGGCTTCAGGAGCCCAAAAATTGGATGATTCACACCCTGGAGTTGGCAGCAGCCGGAGCCCAAATATTACTTTAAAGAGACCCTGGGGTTGGCTTCAGGAGCCCAAAAATTGGATGATTCACACCCTGGAGTTGGCAGCAGCAGCAGCAGGAGCCCAAATATTACTTTAAAGAGACCCTGGGGTTGGCTTCAGGAGCCCAAAAATTGGATGAATCACACCCTGGAGTTGGCAGCAGCAGCAGGAGCCCAAACATTACTTTAAAGAGACACTGGGGTTGGCTTCAGTAGCCCAAAAATTGGATGAATCACACCCTGGAGTTGGCAGCAGCAGCAGCAGCAGGAGCCCAAATATTACTTTAAAGAGACCCTGGGGTTGGCTTCAGGAGCCCAAAAATTGGATGAATCACACCCTGGAGTTGGCAGGAGTTGGCAGCAGCAGCAGCAACAGGAGCCCAAACATTACTTTAAAGAGATACTGGGGTTGGCTTCAGGAGCCCAAAAATTTGATGAATCACACCCTGGAGTTGGCAGCAGCAGCAGCAGGAGCCCAAATATTACTTTAAAGAGACCCTGGGGTTGGCTTCAGGAGCCCAAAAATTGGATGAATCACACCCTGGAGTTGGCAGCAGCAGCAGCCCAAACATTACTTTAAAGAGACACTGGGGTTGGCTTCAGTAGCCCAAATATTGGATGAATCACCCCCTGGAGTTGGCAGCAGCAGCAGCAGGAGCCCAAATATTACTTTAAAGAGACACTGGGGTTGGCTTCAGGAGCCCAAAAATTGGATGAATCACACCCTGGAGTTGGCAGCAGCAGCAGCAGCAGGAGCCCAAACATTACTTTAAAGAGACACTGGGGTTGGCAGCAGGAGCCCAAAGATTGGATGAATCACACCCTGGAGTTGGCAGCAGCAGCAGCAGGAGCCCAAACATTACTTTAAAGAGACACTGGGGTTGGCTTCAGGAGCCCAAGAATTGGATGATTCACACCCTGGAGTTGGCAGGAGTTGGCAGTAGCAGCAGCAACAGGAGCCCAAACATTACTTTAAAGAGACACTGAGGTTGGCTTCAGGAGCCCAAAAATTGGATGAATCACACCCTGGAGTTGGCAGCAGTAGCAGGAGCCCAAATATTACTTTAAAGAGACCCTGGGGTTGGCTTCAGGAGCCCAAAAATTGGATGAATCACACCCTGGAGTTGGCAGCAGCAGCAGCCCAAACATTACTTTAAAGAGACACTGGGGTTGGCTTCAGTAGCCCAAATATTGGATGAATCACCCCCCGGAGATGGCAGCAGCAGCAGCAGGAGCCCAAATATTACTTTAAAGAGGCACTGGGGTTGGCTTCAGGAGCCCAAAAATTGGATGAATCACACCCTGGAGTTGGCAGCAGCAGCAGCAGCAGGAGCCCAAACATTACTTTAAAGAGACACTGGAGTTGGCAGCAGGAGCCCAAAGATTGGATGAATCACACCCTGGAGTTGGCAGCAGCAGCAGCAGCAGGAGCCCAAACATTACTTTAAAGAGACACTGGGGTTGGCTTCAGGAGCCCAAAAATTGGATGATTCACACCCTGGAGTTGGCAGGAGTTGGCAGCAGCAGCAGCAGCAGCAACAGGAGCCTAAACATTACTTTAAAGAGACACTGGGGTTGGCTTCAGGAGCCCAAAAATTGGATGAATCACACCCTGCAGTTGGCAGCAGCAGCAGCAGCAGGAGCCAAAACATTACTTTAAAGAGACCCTGGGGTTGGCTTCAGGAGCCCAAAAATTGGATGAATCACACCCTGGAGTTGACAGCAGCAGCAGGAGCCCAAACATTACTTTAAAGAGACACTGGGGTTGGCTTCAGTGGCCCAAAAATTGGATGAATCACACCCTGGAGTTGGCAGCAGCAGCAGCAGGAGCCCAAATATTACTTTAAAGAGACCCTGGGGTTGGCTTCAGGAGCCCAAAAATTGGATGAATCACACCCTGGAGTTGGCAGGAGTTGGCAGCAGCAGCAGCAGCAGCAGGAGCCCAAACATTACTTTAAAGAGACACTGGGGTTGGCTTCAGGAGCCCAAAAATTGGATGAATCACACCCTGGAGTTGGCAGCAGTAGCAGCAGGAGCCCAAATATTACTTTAAAGAGACCCTGGGGTTGGCTTCAGGAGCCCAAAAATTGGATGAATCACACCCTGGAGTTGGCAGCAGCAGCAGCCAAAACATTACTTTAAAGAGACACTGGGGTTGGCTTCAGTAGCCCAAATATTGGATGAATCACCCCCTGGAGTTGGCAGCAGCAGCAGCAGGAGCCCAAATATTACTTTAAAGAGACACTGGGGTTTGCTTCAGGAGCCCAAAAATTGGATGAATCACACCCTGGAGTTGGCAGCAGCAGAAGCAGCAGGAGCCCAAACATTACTTTAAAGAGACACTGGGGTTGGCTTCGGGAGCCCAAAAATTGGATGAATCACACCCTGGAGTTGGCAGCAGCAGCAGGAGCCCAAACATTACTTTAAAGAGACACTGAGGTTGGCAGCAGGAGCCTAAAGATTGGATGAATCACACCCTGGAGTTGGCAGCAGCAGCATCAGCAGGAGCCCAAACATTACTTTAAAGAGACACTGGGTTTGGCTTCAGGAGCCCAAAAATTGGATGATTCACACCCTGGAGTTGGCAGGAGTTGGCAGCAGCAGCAACAGGAGCCTAAACATTACTTTAAAGAGACACTGGGGTTGGCTTCAGGAGCCCAAAAATTGGATGAATCACACCCTGGAGTTGGCAGCAGCAGCAGCAGGAGCCAAAACATTACTTTAAAGAGACACTGGAGTTGGCTTCAGGAGCCCAAAAATTGGATGAATCACACCCTGGAGTTGGCAGCAGCAGCAGCAGGAGCCCAAATATTACTTTAAAGAGACACTGGAGTTGGCTTCAGGAGCCCCAAAATTGGATGATTCACACCCTGGAGTTGGCATCAGCAGGAGCCCAAAAATTGGCCTAAAGACATAAATATGTTTTGCACCATTTGGAAAGTGTAAAACGTGGCACCATGCTGAATCTAGTCGCATGCATCAGGCATTGGTGGGTGGAAATCCTGGCTGATCCATCCCTGATTCATTTTGACAAAGGTGAGTCTCTCCACATTTTTAGTTGACAGACGAGTTCTCCTCGCCGTAACTATGGCCCCCGCCGCACTAAACACCCGCTCAGATGGCACGCTACTTGCCGGGCAGGACAGCTTTTCCAGGGCAAACTCTGCTAGTTGCGGCCACAAATCAAGTTTGGCTGCCCAGAAGTCCAGCGGATCCTCAAGGTGTGTTGGCATGGTCATGTCAAAGTATGACATGACCTGCTGGTTCAGGTCCTGCTCCAGGTCTTCCTGCTGCTCATGAGTAGCCTCACTATGCGGGTGTAGAAAGCTACTCATTAGCGACTGAAGACTGAGGCTGCTGCTGATGGAGCTGCTGCTGCTGCTCCTGCCAACCCCCCCAGCAGCCATGGCAGTGGAAGGTGAGCGCAGAGGTCCCCTCGAGTCAGACCTGCGAGAGTATGGACCATGGCGCAGATAGGCATCGGCCAACTGCCTACGTAGAATGTCTTTGTAGTAGTTCAGTTTGTCCTCCCTCTCGGTGGGTTTAAAAAATGCCCCCATTTTGTGCCGGAAGCGAGGGTCCAATAAGGTGGACAGCCAGAAGTCATCCCGCCGACAGATGGAAACAATTCTGGGGTCACTACGCAAGCATGTGAGTATGCTTCCTGCCATTTGCGCAAGTGACTCGGATGGACTACCTGTCTCCATCTCCACTGCATACTGCCACGGTGTGCCCGGGTCCTCTGTCTCGCCTTCCTCAAAAACCTCTAGCTCCTCTGGCTGCTCCTGCTCCTCCTCTCCTGTCCGCTGACTAGATAAACCAGCCATTTCGCCAAGCCTAAACTGTGTTTCGCTGGGCAACTCCTCCTCCTCCTCTTCCTCCTCCTCCTCCAGTTCAGCTCCAACGGGGTTCATGTGGCCGTAAGATGTAAACGCCATGTCTCCAGTGCCCTGACCAGCCATGGTTTCCAACATGTGCTGTAGTACATGAAGCAGTGGAATCACGTCGTTCATCCCGTAATCCTGCCGACTGACAAATAAAGTGGCTTCCTCAAAGGGCCTGAGCAAACGGCAGGTGTCACGTATGAGCTGCCACTGGTTGACACTACACAGGGGAGTCCCCCTATCTGCTTGGATCATCAGGAAATCCGTGATGGCTTTTCTCTGTTCATATAATCGGTCCAACATGTGAAGGGTGGAATTCCAACGGGTGGAAACATCGCAAATCAGACTATGTTGGGGGATACCATTCTGACGCTGTAGCTCAAGAAGGGTGTGTTTGGCGGTGTATGAGTGGCTGAAGTGCATGCAAAGTTTCCTTGAAGTTGTTAGGATGTCTTGCAGATGGGGGGAACACTTCAGAAACCGCTTGACAACCAGATTGAAGACGTGAGCCATGCAGGGGGCATGGGTCAGGCTTCCTTGGCGCAGCGCAGACAAAATGTTCTTCCCGTTGTCGGTAACCATGATTCCCATTTTAAGTTTTCTCGGAGTAAGCCATGTTTGGATTTCCTGATGAATACATTTAAGCAGTTCCTCCCCTGTGTGACTCCGTTCGCCAAGACAAACCATGTGAAGCACTGCGTGACACCTCCGTGCCCTGCACACATGGTAGACTGGAGGGGCACTGAGACTTGAGCCTACAGTGGAGGGTGAGGAGATGGCGGAGGATGAGGAGGCCGAGTCGCACGGTGTCACAGGCCCAACGGGCAGGGAGCGCGGAGGCCGAAGCGGCGTGACCTGTCCAAGTTGCTGCTGCTGCTGCAAAGGGACCACATTCACCCAGTGGGCCGTAAATGACATGTACTGTCCCTGACCGTAGTTACAGCTCCAGATGTCGGTGCTGCCATGCACTTTGCTACACACCGACAGGCTCAAGGACTGGCCCACCTTCTGTTCAACAAAAGTGTGCAGCGCTGGTACTGCCTTCTTGGCAAAGAAATGACGGCTTGGGACTCTTCACCTCGGCTCGGCACAAGCCATCAGTTCTCTGAAAGGTGCAGATTCCACCACCTGAAAAGGGAGAGACTGCAGCACCAGCAACTTGGACAGGAGCACATTCAGCTTCTGCGCCGTAGGATGAGTGGGCGCATACTGCTGTCTCTTGCACATGGCTTCGCTGATGGATTGCTGGCGGGATGCATGACTTGGAGGAGGAGGAGGAGCAGGAGTGACAGAGGATGGGTATGACGCACAGCTGCCTTCGGCTGAGGTGCTGGAGCCTTGGCTGGCAGAAATTGGGAGCGGAGTGCCACTCGGTGAGGAAGCAGTCTGGCCCACCTCTCCGGAGCCTAGGTTCTCCCAGGCCGCTTTATGGTGACGCTGCATATGTTGACGCAGGGCCGTGGTGCCAACATTTGGACCCTGGCCACGCTTCACCTTCTGCCTACATATCTTGCATGTGGCCATGTTACCCTCCTGCGGATGCTTCAGGAAAAACTGCCACACTGCTGAGTAGCTACCTTTCCCACCAACAGGCCTCACTGATTCGCTGCTGCTGTTGCCAACTCCAGGAACCCCTGCCCCACTACCTCCCGATAAGGTAGACTGCCGCACAGCAGGTGCTCTACCCCGGCCCCGGTCCCATTTGGCTCCAGGCTTTACAATTGTGCCCCCATGCTGCCTGCCAACCATGCTGCTAACACCTTGCTGCCTGAGCTGCTGACTCCGGGGCAACCTGCGCCCCTCTTCTCCTGATGATGACGATGAAGCCCCTTCATCACCCGGCTCCCAAGTGCGATCGGCTTCATTGTCATCATCATTATCACCGAGTTGTGGCTGTACGTCACTGATGTTCGTGGATTCGTCAACAGTGTCTGGCGCAGGAGCTGGAACGCTCGCAGCACCCACGACACTGTCCACATCACTATTTGTCTGCCTAGCTAAAAAAGCCACCTCCATTTCTTGGCTGGGCAGTAGCTGCTGACTGTCCTCTATCTGATCGTCCTCCTCACTAAAGAGTGGAGCTGAACCCAAAGCATAGGATACGTCGCTGGGGGAGGGAACGGCGTAGGAGGCAATGGGAGGACAGGGACTGCTCTCGGGCATGCCTACTCAGGGTTGTGTCAGAGGAACCTACCGACCCTAGACTGGGGGTCTCAGACGTAAGTTGTGATGATGTTGTTGATGAGCGCGTCAACCAATCTACCACGGCAGATGCGTTACTGGTGGAGACCCGACCGCTAGCAGATACTGGCAGATTAGGTCTCTCAGCGTGACTCCTGCTGCTACTGGCCCCCAGTCTGCTGCGAGCTCTGCCTGCGGAATCTTGGCCTCTGCCACTCCTCTTTTCACTTCCAGGCACTTGTCTGCCCGACATAGTCTAACTGGCGTGGTAGTAGGTGATATTTTAAGAACCCCCAGGCAGCGGTGGGTCTATATGAAACATAATATAATGCACACCAAAAGTGAGCAGTAACACTCAGCCTCCTACAGGCCTGCTTAGTGTAAATAGGAGAGCTGCTTAGTGTAAATAAAGAGGGGTATGCTATTTTACAGAATGGGATGCCCCGACAGCCAGCAGTGCACCTGGCAGCAGTACTACTATGCGCAGCAAAAGTGTCTTTATCAGGCCAAATTTCTATTAGAATAAGTGCAAAGGGTTATAGTATTAAATAGAGGCTGGTGTAGTCAAAGAATGGGATTCCCCAAAAACCAGAGAGCACCTGGTAGCAGTACTACTATGCACAGCAAGTGTGTTTATCAGGCCAAATTTCTAGTAGAATAAGTGCAAATGGTTATGGTATTAAATAGAGGCTGGTGTAGTCACAGAATGGGATGCCCCAAAAACCAGAGAGCACCTGGCAGCAGTACTACTATGCACAGCAAGTGTGTTTATCAGGCCAAATTTCTATTAGAATAAGGGCAAATGGTTATGGTATTAAATAGAGGCTGGTGCAGTCACAGAATGAGATGCCCCAAAAACCAGAGAGCACCTGGCAGCTGTACTACTATGCACAGCAAAAGTGTCTTTATCAGGCCAAATTTCTATTAGAATAAGTGCAAATGGTTATGGTATTAAATAGAGGCTGGTGTAGTCACAGAATGGGATGCCCCAAAAACCAGAGAGCACCTGGCAGCAGTACTACTATGCACAGCAAAAGTGTCTTTATCAGGCCTAATTTCTATTAGAATAAGTGCAAATGGTTATGGTATTAAATAGAGGCTGGTGTAGTCACAGAATGGGATGCCCCAAAAACCAGAGAGCACCTGGCAGCAGTACTACTATGCACAGCAAGTGTGTTTATCAGGCCAAATTTCTATTAGAATAAGTGCAAATGGTTATGGTATTAAATAGAGGCTGGTGTAGTCACAGAATGGGATGCCCCAAAAACCAGAGAGCACCTGGCAGCAGTACTACTATGCACAGCAAAAGTGTCTTTATCAGGCCAAATTTCTATTAGAATAAGTGCAAATGGTTATGGTATTAAATAGAGGCTGGTGTAGTCACAGAATGGGATGCCCCAAAAACCAGAGAGCACCTGGCAGCAGTACTACTATGCACAGCAAAAGTGTCTTTATCAGGCCTAATTTCTATTAGAATAAGTGCAAATGGTTATGGTATTAAATAGAGGCTGGTGTAGTCACAGAATGGGATGCCCCAAAAACCAGAGAGCACCTGGCAGCAGTACTACTATGCACAGCAAGTGTGTTTATCAGGCCAAATTTCTATTAGAATAAGTGCAAATGGTTATGGTATTAAATAGAGGCTGGTGTAGTCACAGAATGGGATGCCCCAAAAACCAGAGAGCACCTGGCAGCAGTACTACTATGCACAGCAAAAGTGTCTTTATCAGGCCAAATTTCTATTAGAATAAGTGCAAAGGGTTATGGTATTAAATAGAGGCTGGTGTAGTCACAGAATGGGATGCCCCAAAAACCAGAGAGCACCTGGCAGCAGTACTACTATGCACAGCAAAAGTGTCTTTATCAGGCCAAATTTCTATTAGAATAAGTGCAAATGGTTATGGTATTAACCCTTTAAATACCAAGCACGTAGTTTCTACGTGGTTGCTTCTCCTACCGTTAAGTGCCAAGCACGTAGAAACTACGTGCCTGGCATTTCCCCCAGTTAAAAAATAGAAAAAAAAAACACTTACCTCCGGTATCCCCGTGAAGCTTGGGGTCCCCTCTTCCTGCGGGGGGCATCCGATCGCCCCCCCGTCGTCCTCTGTCTTCAGGGGGGGGCCCGAAACCAGCCGTCCCCCCCCCGTTTCCAGCGCTGACATCGGCGCTGTAAAAAAAAAAACAAAAAAAAAAAAAACTGTCATTTACTCACCTCCGCGCCCGAGCCTTCTGTCCGGGTCTCCTCTTCACCAGGGGGGGTCCGATCCCCCCCCCTGGGCTGCGCAGTCTTCAGGTGAGGACCCTCTTCCGGGTCCTCACCTCTTGTAATGGCGGCGATGGCCGCCGCCGCTTAGCTCCGCCCATTGTGGGAGGAGCGGGATGACGTCATCCCGCTCCTCCTATACCCCCTCCGAGCTCCGGCATCTGTCAGATGCCGGTGGTGATCGGAGCAGGGCGGATGTCAGCCGAGGAGGCTCCGATCGGAGCCCCCTCGCCTGTCACCCGCCCTGCGCCGATCACTACCGGCATCTGTCAGTGACAGCGGCGCGGGACAAACAGCGGCGAGGGACGTCGGATCGGAGGTGAGTATAGTGTAAAAAAAGAAAAATAAAGATTTTTTTTCTCTGTGTCTGTGTGATTTTTTTACTTTTAACCCCTTGTGAACTGGTAAGGGGTCCATGACCCCTATACCAGTTTACAAGGCTGGGGGGATGGCAAGCAACCTGCGCTAGCGGGTGGCTTGCCATTAACCCCTGGCACCCCCATTACCTGCCTCCCCAAAGGCCAGGGGGGGGCAGAAGAGCCCGGGCCCACATAAGCTATGTGGGCTCGTAGGCTGCAGGGTGGGGGGGCCACAAAAGCTGGCCCCCCCCACTCTGTGCCTACAAGCCCCCATAGCTGGTCCCGGGCTGGTTACTTTGGGTAAGGGGGACCCCACGTCAATTTTTTTTTTTGATTTTTAAGGGTTTTTAACCCTTAAAAATAAAAAAAAAATGGGGTCCCCCTCCCCTGGGAGGGGGGACCCTATGTCATTTTTTTTTTTGATTAACCCTTTGTGTTCTGTCATCCAGCAGCTATAAAAGGCTTCTAGCAAGTGAGCAGAAGCCAGTGATCGCCGAGGGACAGAGTGCTCCAGGATGGATGGGAGGTGAGTATAGTGTAAAAAAAAAATAAAAATGAATAAAATATTTTTTTCTCAGTGTGTGTCTGTGTGATTATTTACTTTTAACCCCTTGTGAACTGGTAAGGGGTCCATGACCCCTATACCAGTTCACAAGGCTGGGGGGATGGCAAGCCACCTGCGCTAGCGGGTGGCTTGCCATTAACCCCCGGCACCCCCATTACCTGCCTCCCCAAAGGCCAGGGGGGGGCAGAAGAGCCCGGGCCCACATAAGCTATGTGGGCTCGTAGGCTGCAGGATGGGGGGGCCACAAAAGCTGGCCCCCCCACGCTGTGCCTACAAGCCCCCATAGCTGGTCCCGGGCTGGTTACTTTGGGTAAGGGGGACCCCACGTCAATTTTTTTTTTAATTTTTAAGGGTTTTTAACCCTTAAAAATAAAAAAAAAATGGGGTCTCCCTCCCCTGGGAGGGGGGACCCTATGTAATTTTTTTTCTCGATTTAACCCTTTGTAGTGTGGATGGTAGTTGTATTTTTTTTGTGAATGTTATAAAATACTTGTTTCAGTTAGGGGGGGTCTCCTGGGCAGGAACAGGGGGCTACCGATAAATATGTGGTACCGTTCTAATCGGTAGAAATGGGGCTTTCACATGCAATATGATTTTCCTTAATAAAATACATTTTTTATTTAAAATAAAGGAGTCAATTTTCTAAAAAAATGTTTTATTTATTTATTTATTATTTTTACTTAATAATATTGTAAAAAAAAAAAAAAAATTTACAAACAAGACATTTCATGTTAAAGCCTAAACTCTGCTGCAAAAAAATATATATATAATTTTCCTGAAAGTTCCAGCAAAAATGGCGCAAAACATGGCGCAAAACATGGCGCAAAACATGACGCAAAATGGGGAAAAATGGCCTGTCAACAGAGGGTGACAAAATCTCAAGTAGGCTGGCAATTAAAACGGTTAATAGTACCTATGCATGTTGGGTATTGTTCTGTTCGGGGGACCTTGCGCTTTCAGACTTAGCTTGTTTTTTCTGGTTTGCATATTTATATTTTAGGAAAAGGTGTTTTATATTCAGCTTTTTTATACATTTTTTAGGGAAACCCTGCGCAAACAAAGAATTCTTTGAGGGATTACTTCCAGAAAGATGAGCCCACTACAACAAGCTGGGTACCCTTAGAAAGCTTAACATGTGTACTTTCAGGTAATATATGGTTTATGGGGGATATTCCAAATGTAAAGGGTTGTTTTGGTTGAAAAATCGCAAGGTGCGCACTTTGGCCCTTATTCATCAAGCGATAGCGCCAGGTAGTGTCTGACGAGCGCCAGGTAGCGGCAGCTAACGGCGACTACCGACTCAAGTACGCCCGGCGGCGGTCACAATGACGCATTTATCAAGCAAAATGAGGCTAGCGCCGGCGAGAGCGACGGCTAGCGCGGCATTCATCATGAAGCCGCCTGGACCGAACAGCGCCGCTGCAAATTCCCTCACAGCGCCAGGTATGAGCTGTCGCTCCCTGGCGATGTCCAATGCTTTTCAATGGAGCAATCTATAATTATTCATAATTAATTGGTATTAATTTTTTTTTTTTTTTTTTTAATGTCAAAAAATCGGAGACCACTTCTGCAATGTTAGGATTTATTTTTAAGTCAAAAAAAAAAAATAAAAAAAATATGTGCAGAATTGATCTAACAGGTCTGAGATTAATGTATTCATATTACAAAATGATTCTAAAAACATGTATAATGTTACATTCAAAAAATATGGTTGTTTAGGGGTTAAAAACTAGTTAATACACATCGCCGCAAGCGCTCTGGGGTTTAAACAAGGAATGGACAGCGACAGCACATTCGGAGCGTGATTTGTTGATGAATATGAAGCTAGCCGTTCGCTCTGGCCATTCGTTGTCAGGCGCTCACATACAACGCTGGACCTGTGAAACAGCGACCCCCCAGCCCGTATTCAACATTACCGCACACCGACTGAGTCGCTGTCATCAAGCTAATGCCGGCCAAGCACAGCGAATACTGGCTGGCGCTGAAAAAATCACGCTACAGTCGCTCATCTGTCGCTACCTGGCGCTATTAATGAATCGGCCTCTTAGTCTGCAGAGCTGAAATTTTCAAGTAAAATGACCGTTACGCACATGCTTTACTTTGGGGTGTTTGGCAACTCTTCCCTTCACAGTAGCTATGCATGTTGGGTATTGTTCTGTTCGGGGGATGTTGCGTTTTCAGATTAAACTTGTTTTTTCTTGTTTGTATATAGTTTTTTTAGGAAAATGTGGCTTTGATTCTGCTTTTTTATCCTTTTTTTAGGGAAACTCTTTGCAACCAAAGAATCCATTGAGGGATTACTTCCAGAAAACTATGGCCACATCAACAAGCCTGGTACGCCTAGAAAGCCTGAGGTGTGTACTTCCAGAGAATATATAGTTTGTCGGGGGTATTTCAAATGTAAAGGGTTGTTTTTCTGGAAAAACTGCAAGGTGCGCATATTGCGTAGCACAGTTGTATTTTATCTGAAAATCCCCTAAAGCGCTGTTTCAGTTTGGGGGGAGTCTCCTGGGCAGGAAAGGGTGTCTACCTATACATATGTGGTACCGCTGTAACCGGAAGAAATTGGGATTTCACACGCAATAAGATTTCATTGACAAACTTACATTTTTTATTACAAAAAAAACTACAATATGTAAAAAAATTTTTTTTTTTTTATTTTTTTGCACATATTTCACCCAAAAATATTGAGAATACACCTAAAAATGACAAACAAGACATTTCATGTTAAAGCCCAGACTCTGCTGAAAAAAACAATATATCATTTTCCTGGGAAATCCCTGGAAATGCCTTCAAAAATCACATTTGAACATGGGGAGCGCAAAATAGTGCAAAATGGTCTGGCAACAGAGTGTGACAAAAACTCCAGGTAGGTTGGCACTTAAAGGGTTAAATAGAGGCTGGTGTAGTCACAGAATGGGATGCCCCAAAAACCAGAGAGCACCTGGCAGCAGTACTACTATGCACAGCAAAAGTGTCTTTATCAGGCCTAATTTCTATTAGAATAAGTGCAAATGGTTATGGTATTAAATAGAGGCTGGTGTAGTCACAGAATGGGATGCCCCAAAAACCAGAGAGCACCTGGCAGCAGTACTACTATGCACAGAAAGTGTGTTTATCAGGCCAAATTTCTATTAGAATAAGGGCAAATGGTTATGGTATTAAATAGAGGCTGGTGTAGTCACAGAATGGGATGCCCCAAAAACCAGAGAGCACCTGGCAGCAGTACTACTATGCACAGCAAGTGTGTTTATCAGGCCAAATTTCTAGTAGAATAAGTGCAAATGGTTATGGTATTAAATAGAGGCTGGTGTAGTCACAGAATGGGATGCCCCAAAAACCAGAGAGCACCTGGCAGCAGTACTACTATGCACAGCAAAAGTGTCTTTATCAGGCCTAATTTCTATTAGAATAAGTGCAAATGGTTATGGTATTAAATAGAGGCTGTTGTAGTCACAGAATGGGATGCCCCAAAAACCAGAGAGCACCTGGCAGCAGTACTACTATGCACAGCAAGTGTGTTTATCAGGCCAAATTTATATTAGAATAAGTGCAAATGGTTATGGTATTAAATAGAGGCTGGTGTAGTCACAGAATGGGATGCCCCAAAAACCAGAGAGCACCTGGCAGCAGTACTACTATGCACAGCAAGTGTGTTTATCAGGCCAAATTTCTATTAGAATAAGTGCAAATGGTTATGGTATTAAATAGAGGCTGGTGTAGTCACAGAATGGGATGCCCCAAAAACCAGAGAGCACCTGCCAGCAGTACTAGTATGCACAGCAAAGGTGTCTTTATCAGGCCTAATTTCTATTAGAATAAGTGCAAATGGTTATGGTATTAAATAGAGGCTGGTGTAGTCACAGAATGGGATGCCCCAAAAACCAGAGAGCACCTGGCAGCAGTACTACTATGCACAGCAAGTGTGTTTATCAGGCCAAATTTATATTAGAATAAGTGCAAATGGTTATGGTATTAAATAGAGGCTGGTGTAGTCACAGAATGGGATGCCCCAAAAACCAGAGAGCACCTGGCAGCAGTACTACTATGCACAGCAATAGTGTCTTTATCAGGCCTAATTTCTATTAGAATAAGTGCAAATGGTTATGGTATTAAATAGAGGCTGGTGTAGTCACAGAATGGGATGCCCCAAAAACCAGAGAGCACCTGGCAGCAGTACTACTATGCACAGCAAGTGTGTTTATCAGGCCAAATTTCTATTAGAATAAGTGCAAATGGTTATGGTATTAAATAGAGGCTGGTGTAGTCACAGAATGGGATGCCCCAAAAACCAGAGAGCACCTGGCAGCAGTACTACTATGCACAGAAAGTGTGTTTATCAGGCCAAATTTCTATTAGAATAAGTGCAAATGGTTATGGTATTAAATAGAGGCTGGTGTAGTCACAGAATGGGATGCCCCAAAAACCAGAGAGCACCTGGCAGCAGTACTACTATGCACAGCAAGTGTGTTTATCAGGCCAAATTTCTAGTAGAATAAGTGCAAATGGTTATGGTATTAAATAGAGGCTGGTGTAGTCACAGAATGGGATGCCCCAAAAACCAGAGAGCACCTGGCAGCAGTACTACTATGCACAGCAAAAGTGTGTTTATCAGGCCAAATTTATATTAGAATAAGTGCAAATGGTTATGGTATTAAATAGAGGCTGGTGTAGTCACAGAATGGGATGCCCCAAAAACCAGAGAGCACCTGGCAGCAGTACTACTATGCACAGCAAGTGTGTTTATCAGGCAAAATTTCTATTAGAATAAGTGCAAATGGTTATGGTATTAAATAGAGGCTGGTGTAGTCACAGAATGGGATGCCCCAAAAACCAGAGAGCACCTGCCAGCAGTACTAGTATGCACAACAAAGGTGTCTTTATCAGGCCTAATTTCTATTAGAATAAGTGCAAATGGTTATGGTATTAAATAGAGGCTGGTGTAGTCACAGAATGGGATGCCCCAAAAACCAGAGAGCACCTGGCAGCAGTACTACTATGCACAGCAAGTGTGTTTATCAGGCCAAATTTCTATTAGAATAAGTGCAAATGGTTATGGTATTAAATAGAGGCTGGTGTAGTCACAGAATGGGATGCCCCAAAAACCAGAGAGCACCTGGCAGCAGTACTACTATGCACAGCAATAGTGTCTTTATCAGGCCTAATTTCTATTAGAATAAGTGCAAATGGTTATGGTATTAAATAGAGGCTGGTGTAGTCACAGAATGGGATGCCCCAAAAACCAGAGAGCACCTGGCAGCAGTACTACTATGCACAGTAAGTGTGTTTATCAGGCCAAATTTCTATTAGAATAAGTGCAAATGGTTATGGTATTAAATAGAGGCTGGTGTAGTCACAGAATGGGATGCCCCATAAGCCAGAGAGTACCTGGCAGCAGTACTACTATGCACAGCAAAAGTGTCTTTATCAGGCCTAATTTCTATTAGAATAAGTGCAAATGGTTATGGTATTAAATAGAGGCTGGTGTAGTCACAGAATGGGATGCCCCAAAAACCAGAGAGCACCTGGCAGCAGTACTACTATGCACAGCAAGTGTGTTTATCAGGCCAAATTTCTAGTAGAATAAGTGCAAATGGTTATGGTATTAAATAGAGGCTGGTGTAGTCACAGAATGGGATGCCCCAAAAACCAGAGAGCACCTGGCAGCAGTACTACTATGCACAGCAAAAGTGTCTTTATCAGGCCTAATTTCTATTAGAATAAGTGCAAATGGTTATGGTATTAAATAGAGGCTGGTGTAGTCACAGAATGGGATGCCCCAAAAACCAGAGAGCACTTGGCAGCAGTACTACTATGCACAGCAAGTGTGTTTATCAGGCCAAATTTCTATTAGAATAAGTGCAAATGGTTATGGTATTAAATAGAGGCTGGTGTAGTCACAGAATGGGATGCCCCAAAAACCAGAGAGCACCTGGCAGCAGTACTACTATGCACAGCAAGTGTGTTTATCAGGCCAAATTTCTATTAGAATAAGTGCAAATGGTTATGGTATTAAATAGAGGCTGGTGTAGTCACAGAATGGGATGCCCCAAAAACCAGAGAGCACCTGGCAGCAGTACTACTATGCACAGCAAAAGTGTCTTTATCAGGCCTAATTTCTATTAGAATAAGTGCAAATGGTTATGGTATTAAATAGAGGCTGTTGTAGTCACAGAATGGGATGCCCCAAAAACCAGAGAGCACCTGGCAGCAGTACTACTATGCACAGCAAGTGTGTTTATCAGGCCAAATTTCTATTAGAATAAGTGCAAATGGTTATGGTATTAAATAGAGGCTGGTGTAGTCACAGAATGGGATGCCCCAAAAACCAGAGAGCACCTGGCAGCAGTACTACTATGCACAGCAAGTGTGTTTATCAGGCCAAATTTCTATTAGAATAAGTGCAAATGGTTATGGTATTAAATAGAGGCTGGTGTAGTCACAGAATGGGATGCCCCAAAAACCAGAGAGCACCTGGCAGCAGTACTACTATGCACAGCAAAGGTGTCTTTATCAGGCCTAATTTCTATTAGAATAAGTGCAAATGGTTATGGTATTAAATAGAGGCTGGTGTAGTCACAGAATGGGATGCCCCAAAAACCAGAGAGCACCTGGCAGCAGTACTACTATGCACAGCAAGTGTGTTTATCAGGCCAAATTTCTATTAGAATAAGTGCAAATGGTTATGGTATTAAATAGAGGCTGGTGTAGTCACAGAATGGGATGCCCCAAAAACCAGAGAGCACCTGGCAGCAGTACTACTATGCACAGCAAAAGTGTCTTTATCAGGCCTAATTTCTATTAGAATAAGTGCAAATGGTTATGGTATTAAATAGAGGCTGGTGTAGTCACAGAATGGGATGCCCCAAAAACCAGAGAGCACCTGGCAGCAGTACTACTATGCACAGCAAGTGTGTTTATCAGGCCAAATTTCTATTAGAATAAATGCAAATGGTTATGGTATTAAATAGAGGCTGGTGTAGTCACAGAATGGGATGCCCCAAAAACCAGAGAGCACCTGGCAGCAGTACTACTATGCACAGCAAGTGTGTTTATCAGGCCAAATTTATATTAGAATAAGTGCAAATGGTTATGGTATTAAATAGAGGCTGGTGTAGTCACAGAATGGGATGCCCCAAAAACCAGAGAGCACCTGGCAGCAGTACTACTATGCACAGCAAGTGTGTTTATTAGGCCAAATTTCTAGTAGAATAAGTGCAAATGGTTATGGTATTAAATAGAGGCTGGTGTAGTCACAGAATGGGATGCCCCAAAAACCAGAGAGCACCTGGCAGCAGTACTACTATGCACAGAAAAGGTGTCTTTATCAGGCCTAATTTCTATTAGAATAAGTGCAAATGGTTATGGTATTAAATAGAGGCTGGTGTAGTCACAGAATGGGATGCCCCAAAAACCAGAGAGCACCTGGCAGCAGTACTACTATGCACAGCAAGTGTGTTTATCAGGCCAAATTTCTATTACATTAAGTGCAAATGGTTATGGTATTAAATAGAGGCTGGTGTAGTCACAGAATGGGATGCCCCAAAAACCAGAGAGCACCTGGCAGCAGTACTACTATGCACAGCAAGTGTGTTTATCAGGCCAAATTTCTATTAGAATAAGTGCAAATGGTTATGGTATTAAATAGAGGCTGGTGTAGTCACAGAATGGGATGCCCCAAAAACCAGAGAGCACCTGGCAGCCGTACTACTATGCACAGCAAGTGTGTTTATCAGGCCAAATTTCTATTAGAATAAGTGCAAATGGTTATGGTATTAAATAGAGGCTGGTGTAGTCACAGAATGGGATGCCCCAAAAACCAGAGAGCACCTGGCAGCAGTACTACTATGCACAGCAAGTGTGTTTATCAGGCCAAATTTCTATTAGAATAAGTGCAAATGGTTATGGTATTAAATAGAGGCTGGTGTAGTCACAGAATGGGATGCCCCAAAAACCAGAGAGCACCTGGCAGCAATACTACTATGCACAGCAAAAGTGTCTTTATCAGGCCTAATTTCTATTAGAATAAGTGCAAATGGTTATGGTATTAAATAGAGGCTGGTGTAGTCACAGAATGGGATGCCCCAAAAACCAGAGAGCACTTGGCAGCAGTACTACTATGCACAGCAAGTGTGTTTATCAGGCCAAATTTCTATTAGAATAAGTGCAAATGGTTATGGTATTAAATAGAGGCTGGTGTAGTCACAGAATGGGATGCCCCAAAAACCAGAGAGCACCTGGCAGCAGTACTACTATGCACAGCAAGTGTGTTTATCAGGCCAAATTTCTATTAGAATAAGTGCAAATGGTTATGGTATTAAATAGAGGCTGGTGTAGTCACAGAATGGGATGCCCCAAAAACCAGAGAGCACCTGGCAGCAGTACTACTATGCACAGCAAGTGTGTTTATCAGGCCAAATTTCTATTAGAATAAGTGCAAATGGTTATGGTATTAAATAGAGGCTGGTGTAGTCACAGAATGGGATGCCCCAAAAACCAGAGAGCACCTGGCAGCAGTACTACTATGCACAGCAAGTGTGTTTATCAGGCCAAATTTCTATTAGAATAAGTGCAAATGGTTATGGTATTAAATAGAGGCTGGTGTAGTCACAGAATGGGATGCCCCAAAAACCAGAGAGCACCTGGCAGCAGTACTACTATGCACAGCAAAAGTGTCTTTATCAGGCCTAATTTCTATTAGAATAAGTGCAAATGGTTATGGTATTAAATAGAGGCTGGTGTAGTCACAGAATGGGATGCCCCAAAAACCAGAGAGCACCTGGCAGCAGTACTACTATGCACAGCAAGTGTGTTTATCAGGCCAAATTTCTATTAGAATAAGTGCAAATGGTTATGGTATTAACTTCGGTATTAAATTTGGATCGAATCCGGGTTCTTCCGGATCGATTCGCTCATCCCTAGTACTTACTAAATGATCTTTCAGCAGAATAGACAAGAAATAAAGGAAAAAGTCTGAAGCACATAAGTGGGCTATTTGCCTCGACTTTTTACAGATGGATTTCATATATCGTTTGGGCTTAATGCACTGAAATAATCCTTCCTGCATGATGCAAGTAGCCAAGACACAAATCACTTATGTTCTATAAGGTTTTCGATACGACCTCTATCACTTTTCAATGAGAAACGTCTGGACTTGTCTTCTCCATTTGCATTTTTGTATTCCTTGTATGATTCATCTGATGATTAAAAGGTAGCGTGGAAGCTTGACTGCTTTCGAGCTACCTCTAGGAAGAAGAGCAGGCCGCAGTCGTTGCAGCCTATTTCTGAAAACTGACATATTTCCACACGAGAAAGAAAAATACAGCAATTGAAGGGATGACCTGCTGATCTGCACTTAGGAGCCTATTTTTAAATCAGAGCCAAATAACTTGAATTTAGATGCGAAACATCCAGACTAAATGTTTATTGAAGCTTTATTTTGAATACCAGAAATATGACACAGCTAACATTGAACTTCAGAGGATCAGAGGAGATCAAATGTAGGTCAAAATTCGTCTTCTATTTTTACACTCATCAAATTTAAAGCTGATTTTGATTTTCAGAAATTATACTTTTCAAAATCACATTTTCTTATTTACTTTTGTAGTGGGGGGGTCAAATTATTTTTCAAGCTTAAAATGGAAGGTCATTCACATTTGACCCCCTCCACCATGACCGGAGCTGAAAAATGAAAAAACCTTATCGCTACTGCCTGCCTGTTCCCTCTCATTGGACCCTTCCACCATGACTCCCCACCCAGAGCGAGCTGAGAAAAATGGGGCTTACCTTATCGCTACTGCCTGCCTGTCCCCACTCGGCAGCCACAGGTATACTGAACATCCCTAATGCTTACCATGGGGCTGCTGCACACTAATTGGCTGACTAGACAATTTAGTCATAGCCTAGGTGGCAGCTTAATGCCTGAGAGCTGCTTCTGGTGCCAGTAACGTAGGACCGTTTTTCTAGGCCGGCGAACTTCGGCTTTAACTATGATAATACATGAAATTCAACAAAATCAACACATTTTCCAAATTATGCCAGGCACCTACTAAAATACCAGTGTATTTAGTCAGTGCACTGTGACTGCAATTTTCAAGGCAGCGGACGGCAATCACGCGTTCAAAGCGCGCCATTTTAGTCTATGGGCCGGAAGAGCATTTGCATTGTGATTTTCCCAAAATTTCACTGACTAGGTGTGAATGTAGCATAGTAATCCATATTTCACTCCATAAAATAAGCACTATTTTGTGATTCATGCCTATTTATTCATAAAATGATTGTTTATCACAGCAGATTATAGTGCAGGGGGCATCTTTGCCCCCCTGCATACCCCCTGCAACCTTGGTCTTCACTTTTTGCTCGCTCCCCCAGCAAGACCGGGTCCTGTGATTGCCTGGCAGAAGTCATGTGCAATGGAGTATTCTTGGTCGTGGAAAACCCAGAAGTCATCTTTGGATCACATGATCGGTGGTGATCAATTGCAGGAAGTGAAAAGGAAGTAAGCCGGATCCAGCTTATGCAATCATGATCAGTTGCAATAAAGGTGCGATAAACCTCTAGTCTAAAGTACAAATGCTTAAAGGGAATTATTTTTAGTTAAAAAAAAAACTATTTACCTAAAGGGGGTCTCAATGGACCACATATTTACCCAAGTATTTAGTGGTCTTTCCATGTAAACTGCTTGCTTTAGAGAACGGAACATACAATCAGAATTCCACCCACTTCAATATAATGTTCAAATTCTGTCCCCCTTCTTTTATTCACTCTCCTTGTTTAACTTTTATTTTGATGTGCAAGACCTGGGGCCTTTCAGCTTTTTAATACCTTTTATATAAACACATCCTATAAAGTAAAAAACATGCGAAAAATAGGGACATTTTTAACAATCACTTTGTAAACAAACATAACCAGACAGGATTTTTTCCCTGCATGGTTTGCATGGAAATACCAAATAGTCTGTTCAGAAAAGCTTGTCACATACAGACAACCTGGCATAAAAAATAACAGTTCTGCAACCTTCCATTTTCTCATATATTTTCATTTTCTATGCGACCTTGCTTTGCGGGCAGGAGAAAGATGGTACAATTGTTCTCCTGTGAAAAACATGTTATCTTTCACTTTCTCCGAATTTCAGTTTCCTTTAAAGCTTTTAAAGATGAAGCCCCATTGTTCAGTCCATTAAGTGTGAGCATGTTGTCCTTTAGAATGTCAGAGGATGATCAAATGCAAATAAACAAAAATTAGGTTTGACTAGCAAAAAAACACAAACAACTGTCAGTCATAGCATAACATTACATTTTCAGCCAATTAAAAGGTCATGTCTAGAATATCCAAGACAGATCTTGTCAAAACTTGTTTTTGGGTAAGTCACTAAAATTATATACAGGGGAAGGAAAGAGAGCAAAGGAAACTAATCCATGATATTTAACTGGTCATGACATTTCTGTTCACATGAACTATGGCAGTCATGACATTTCTGGCCACAGGAACTATGGCCAGTGGATTCACTGCAATGGAGAGGGACGTGCCACAGTTCCTGTGACAATGGCGCGGGGGCCCATAGTTTACAGCACAGCGCTGTTGATGCGGCAGAGGTAGATGCAGGTCTGAGATCAGGTGATCCGGAGTGTGTGCAAGCACCGGACTAGCACTGATAGCCTGCGGGGGATGAAAGGTGAGTATAGTGCTTTTTGTTTTTTGACTGAAGAGTGACTTCATCAAACCATCAAACAATCTCCAACAATTGACTGCAGAGTAGCAGGTGTTCCACGGGTGTAACAAAATCTGCTTTTACCAGTGGTGGTCTAGCAGTAATGAGGGGCAAGGCAGTTTATCCTATCATCAAAGCATGGTTAAGCAACAAATGTGTGAGCCAGCAATGGAGAATATTTTAAAATGTAGTCCATTTATTTAAAAGTGTTAAAACACAAAACAAATTCCAGCAATACATGTATTGTATTGTATCGCATTTCAGGCACTCCCACCCTTATTCATGACAACTTCAAATGGCATGTATACTGATAAAATAATTACATTTCAAGGCACTCACCCCGCTGGGTCCACTGGGATTCTTAGTCTGCTCATCATCATGTTCAGCAAAGATGTCAATGGTCTGCCCCAGGGCAGGGATGTCCTATAGCCTGAATCCCAGCTTGCAGTTACACTTGCATTTGGAACACAGCGCCTTGAGCCCTATCTGGCAGGAAGTGACACAGGGCGCCAACGTCACACACGAGCATCGTTGTCTGATAACATCCACTGGCATCCCTCTGCACCCCGAACCATGACAGGAACAACCACAGTCGTTTGTCTCATTGACAGGGAAGCAAGGGTTGGACTAGAGAATAAAATACCATATACTATCCCTATAATTTAGACAATATTAAACTATGTAAATATTACTGGCAAGCAAGCTAATGATCCGTTTCTGCGGGCGTACTCAACATGTCAAGAATACAAGTAAAACAAATAATAAAATAGTGACATATTACATGGTGCATATAAACCTCAAACCCTTAATAATTTTCGTTAGAATAACTAACCTCAAAACAGAAGAAGAGGAGAATAATTAATGATTAATCCTTGGGTGGGGGAGAAGGGGGGGAATGGGAGAGGAGACGAGATAGATTGGAACACATATGTAACTACAAATTCAATTCAAAATCTTTAGCGATTCACTATACCTAATACCCAAGATTCTCAACCTAAACCAAACAGGTATTAGTATACACATACATCATCAATCCAAAACAGTCTTTATCTATTAGTACCAAAGCATCAGATAAAATATAGCTGTCAAGCCCCGTGGGACACCCACCTTCTAGGTGAGTCCACAACCCCCAATCTCCGCTGCTAGCTTCACCTAGCCCATTTCCAGGGATATTTTATACTCCTCACCGTACATGATTGCCCCCAGGACTTAATAGCACATAGGTTGTGAACTTAGAGCGGATGAGCCAAGACTGGACAATGTCAGGTAAGCAGGAGTCATACACAGGTAATCAATCCTCACAATACGCAGCACCAAGGAATCAACAAGAGATGGGTCGAATGTCAAGCCAAGGGTCAAGCCAGGATGTCAAAGGGTAAGCAGCACAAGGGATGAGACGGGTTCGAGGTCAGGGTCCAGGAGTGCATGGTCCAGACTGCAGTCAAGGAGTGGTCAGGCAAAACAGTGGGCAGTGAGAGAGTGAGCTGGGAAAACCTATAAAGGAGGGAGGTGGATGGAATTGACCGGGAGGAACACTTGGGCTCATTGGCCAACTACAAGCTATGGACTGATTACCTAGTTCATATTTAGGGTGTTTCGCCCACCAGTACCATTAGGGCTCATTGGCCCTTTAAACTAACCTCCAACAGGTGCGCTGTCTGCAGCACCGCTGGGGGGCAAAAGAAAGCTGTAATCGCGCGGACAGAGGAGTAGGGGATGGGGCTATGAGCAAAAGAAACACCCGAAGCCAGTCAAGACGCCGCCGTCTGAGGCAGCGCCGGCTGCTGACGCAGCTGCTGGGAGACACAGACCCAGACACGCAGCCCGAGCAGGACCGAGGACATTGCGGGAACCGGAAGGTAAGTGTATCATGAAAATAGCACACAATCCTTCAAAAGTTATACACATTCCTCTGTTGGGTAATGGGTACTTAATGCTAAGTATAAAAAACAAATAACCATAATTTGTAAAATATCAATATCATCTGTATAAAGAAGTGCCAGGGTGTCAGTAAATTACATATGCAAAATTATACATATACTGTAAGTGCAAATGTAATTATGAGAATAAAACCAGAAAGAGGTGCTTGCAAAATATTTGTCATTCTACTAGTTATTTATTAGATACAATACCCTAGGGCCCTCACAGGTATTACAATACTCTCCACCTCTTCCTCGGGATAACATAGATATTATGGAAATTATGGGTATTTATTCTTTTTATTTTGCATTTTGCATTTGACATTGTAATTTGTATCATTCCAGAATGATTTTTTAGTTATGTTATTAATTTTGCTATATCTATCCATCACTCATGCCATAAGGGATTTGTGGTTTTGAATTTTAATTGTATTCTGTGTTGTTTTAATAATGTATTTTCCCATTTTTATTACTAAATTACTACTATTACTAAATTATCACTTTTTATCCCTGCTCTTTGGTTAAAATACAGATGATGTGCAGAACTGGAATCAGATGTTGGGTCAGAGACAGGCCAGGAACTAAGAACTGAAGATATGAAAAGCCCTATGTGTTATTTCCCCTAGACACAGTATGTTTCCCCCAGATATGTAAAAACAATACTAGTAACATCTGCAAAACACATGTAAAACTGCGTATAAAACCACAAAAAACAGGAAGCCGCAAATAAAAATTGTGATTTAAAATACATGCTATATGGTGATCTAAAGTCTGGAACAGGGACTCCTAAGTTGTGATACGCATACCACCAGTGGTAAGCAAGGACCTGGCGGGTGGTACCTGAACCCTCTGCCAGCCTGGAACACCACAGACTGAGGGTGCAACAGAGAGCCAGGCAAAGATGAGAGTGCAGCAAAGGGCGGGGCAGAGATGGGGTGCAGCAGAAGGCAAAGCTCACCCCTGGCAGTGCCTTATGGAAGAATCAAGGTTTATCGGTGGCCCCACACCCAGAACAACAGAGGCACATGGCACCACTGGCCCTAAAGCAGACTAGTAAGCTGCTCAAAGTGATTGTGGGCCAATGTAAAATAAATACAAGTATTTTAATAGGACCTCTACCCTCGAAAATGACCATACTCACAAGCATTTGCTTGTTGCTGGCTTTCAGCCCCCCCCCCCCCCCACACACACACACACACACATACTGCTGGCTGCTGGCATTGGAGTATCTTGTGGACCCTTTTACATAAACAGGTAGCATAGACTCTATGTATTATATATATACAGACACTAGCAGAAGTGCTATTCCCAAGAAATTCAGCAGATGACACCTTGCACACAGATATTTGCCACAGTATTTGTTAGCAGCTCCAATTTTTGATTGCTGGGTTCCTAATTTCCCCTGTGAATTAGTATATTAGAATATGGCAAATTTTCAATACAGTTCATCTAATCACTAAAAAGGAAATAATTGTCCATCTGTGGAAATCAGGGATTATCGCTAATCCAATTTAAACACCATTGGCCAGGGCAGCAATTTTTCCGAAAAACAATAAGAAATTAATTTAGAATTTTGCCATGATTTGCAGTTACCAGCTAGCAAACATATGCACAGAAGGGCAGACTAGATGGACCATATGGTCTCCTCCTGTTGTCAACCTTCTATATATCAAAGGTGGAGATCAAGACAGATGACACTGGTTTTATTTTCAAATCTGTGCTGAAGGTGATGATAAAAAAGAGCGATTTGGTTTATATTATCTGGAAGTGTCAACAGTTAGGGGGTTACTAGTAAAGGGGCTGAAAAGTTACCTTCCTAGAGATCCAGCCTGGTGCCATTTACAATGTACAAATGCCCGAGCTAGCTATAGAAAATTGCTTGAGTTTCCCCCAATCACTGCTTCCAAGTGTGTGATTCCAAGAATATAAAGATTGACTAGGAACCCTGTGGTCCAATCCTACTTGAAACGAGTTGAACATATTTCTGAGATGTGGGAGATATTTTTACACCCCACTGGATTCGATGCAATATATGGTTAATTTGTACTTTTGGCTGATCTTTGAATAGTCCAAAATATTTCAAGATTCTTTTCCTTGAAAGTGCCTCTGTGAGGTTTGTAGAAAGTGGTCCCCAGGAACTCTCAAAGGGAAACCAGACATACTATATGCCAGTCAAGTCAAGGTTTATTCAACACATGCATAGCTATACAATGTTTGCTTTATGGCTGTCCGTGGATAAGTACAGTACACTAAATGAACTCACAGATTTACATTATATGAAAAGATCATAACAGGTCATAGATATAGGCACAATAAAGTGTTTACATGAGAACACCCACTCGACTATAAAAACACTACCCCACTACCCCTGTCCCCTACAATGCTTCCTGTTACAGTCCCTACCATGTCATCATCATTTGTTATTACCAGACCCAAAAGAGCATCACCCCTAGTAGGTGCCTCCCCAAACTGATTCATATAGTTATCTTGTAGCAAGCTGAGGAATACTCTCCCCCTTGTAGATGAAGCAGTCGATACCTGGGTAGTTAAAGTCCCCCATCACCACCACTGTACCAGCCTGTGATGCCCGCTCTGTCTGTTTATGCAGCTGACCCTCTATTTCCTCAGTTTATAGATTACACTAAATTGAATTTTAACACTGTTTACATCGTCCAGCACTTGTACTCACAAGGATTCTATATCATCACAATCTTCTGCTAGTATGCTCTCATTTATATATGCTTTGAATTCTTGTTTTACATAGAGACTCACTCCCCTTTCCTATTTGCTCTGTCTTTCTGAAAGACAGTAAAACCTGAAAGATTGACAGTCCAGTCGTGTGTGGAGTCTAGCCAGCCACAACAATAACATTTTTTTATATAACATTTTTTTTCTTCCAGTACCAGAGCCTCAGGCTCCCCTACTTTATTTGCCAGACTTCTGCCATTTGTGAACATACACTTTAAGTTTCCATCCAGTTTTACACATTGAGACTGGCAGGCTGATTCATTACTAGCGCCAGCTATTGGCAGATGAGCTTCTGTACAGAGGCGCTAAGAGCGACCGCTAGTATACGCTGTGATCGGCTATTGGGTGCAGTAACAGATCACCTCAGTCGCTGTAGTAACCTGGCCGGCATTGATGAATGAGATGTATGTTGGGCGCTCTAACACCAGTACAGCGTTGCAGGGAGCGAAAGGTAGCGCCAGCGCATTGTGACCGACTCACACCATATTCAACAACAAAACAGACTCACAGAGCATAGGCGCTCTGGATCTGGTCGCTATAGCTTAGAGCGGCAGACACTGTGTGAAGTCTGTTTTTGAACACATATACACCAGAAACAAAGCAAAAGACCTGTAATGACAATTCTGCATAAAAATATAAAAAATCCCAAAAAGTTTTCAAAAATGACTTTTTCTAGGCCAGGAGAGGTGACACAATTATTTGAGAGAAATGCCTTGATGAATAAACCCCTTAGTATCACTAGCTGTTGCAGTGTTGTGTCCTCCTAATTATTCACTGCTGGTTTGCAACACAAATCATAGCAGTCCTCCTTCCTATATCTCCACCCACCAACATATACCCCTCGATTCAAAGAGCAAAAGTTAATTGATTTCGGATCGAGAATCGTAAGTTTGGGTGGGTGTTAGTCATTTTTTCCTGTTTTTTTGGCCATTTCCGACTCGCACGAGCCTACGTACGAATGCGTATATGCTCTTACGATCATCGGAAGTTCGTTCCTAAATTTTAGGATGAAAACGTAAAACTTAGGATCAAATCCTAAAACTTAGGATCAAAACGTAAAACTTAGGATAATCGGATGTGTTTAGGTGTGATTCAGAGAGCAGTTTTCAAACCTCTAAATACGTTTTAAAAGAAAGCCACTGCCGACACCTTTTAGCAGTCGGATTGCTGTTCTTGAACAGGTTTTTTGGCTATGTGGAGGAGTCTGCGCGTCTTGAGCTCCAATGAACTGCATGTATCAGCATGGCCGAGGCCATAAATTGTATGGCAATGCATACCTGATTCATGTATGCCTTATAAAAGCATTTTAATGTGGACCTTAATTAGTCCTTTGCATGTAAACCTTTATTTTGCAATATATTTGTGTTAATTAAAGAAACTTATGTCCTTTGTTATTTATTTTTAAATTGATGTACTAGAATAATATTTTTAAATTGCATTTATTGGTGTAGTTGTTTACCTTTGCTTTGTTTAATCATTTAAGCACATCTTTGGTCAGATGCATCACACTTACTGAGTAGAGGAGAGCGGGATAAAGTGCAGGATGTGGGTTACTGCTGTATTTTGCACAGACACAGCAGAGCTGGGGGCACGGAAAGGTCAGAAATCAAAGAATGCAGAGCAACACAGTCACAAGGCCCTTTCTGTTTGCAGGCTGCCCGAGAATACTTGAGCCGCCATCTTGGCTGTTTCTAGACTCATAACATGCAGAAGTTGCTGGGTGTTTTTTTATATTTGAGAGAAAATCTGTATGTAGAGGTTTAAGTTGTACCATTTGAAGCCAAAATATTAAAATTAAATCCACAAGTAAAAAATGCAAGTTAACTAAAAAATAAACAAAGTAAGATTTACTTATGCAAATGCATTCATTAATGGTTGGTTACTACAAAATGAATGAAATAAAGAAAAATAAAAGACCAAATATTTAGAATGCACTTTAATGAGGTAAGTTTGTAGTGCGTAGCCGCAAGATCAGAAGGATTTACGTCCAGACAAAAAGGAAAAAGGGCAAAACCAATGTTGCAACCTGAGAAATGAAACGGAAAATTCAGGATGGAAACTGACATAGGTCTGATTCCCGAACTGCCATACGAACGGATGTACATTTTAGGATAGAAACGTATTTGCTTATAGAATCACTCGCAAGTTCATACGAACGCACGAGCGTACGGGAAAAATAGGATGATCGGCACCAAAATCCAAGCTGTTACATGTTTCTTTGAATCGACCCTATAATGTCCCCTAAGTAACCTGTCTTCACCTTTATTTTCACTCTTGCCCTCCCTCTAATCTCAGCCCAGTGCTCTAGGAACCCAAATGCTTCTTCCTTGCACCAGGACGTAAGACATGCACTTAAAGTGGACCAACACCCACGGGTGATCGGCCCGGGAATCTATAAGATTCCCGGGCCGATCACCTCCCTCCCCGCGGGACATCTGAGATCGGGATGTCCCGCGGGGTGAAACCCCCCCAAACTCCTTACCTTATCTTCTCCGCCGCCGCCTCCCTCGCGCCCCTCTAGGCGTGCGCGCGCCCGCGCCGGCCGTCTGCGAACGGGCGGCGCGGGCGCGCGCGTCAAGAGGGACGCGCTGGAGGCGGCGGCGGAGGAGCCGCTTGTCCGCGGCTTGTCCGTCGGAGCTGGGAGCGGGGAGAGGTGAGTTTTTCGGGGGGTTCGGGGGGGTTTCACACAGCGGGGCACCCCGATCGGGGGTGCCCCACCGAAGTGGACCAAGACCCAGGATAGTCAAAATCCTGGGTGTTGGTCCACTTTAACTCTCCAAGCTCTCCAACCTTGGAGGTCCTTCTCTTAAACTTGGTGCCTAATTCCTTAAATGTATTTTTAAGGATCCTCCATCTCCCATTAATTCTGTCATTGGTCCCCACGTGGACCACGACAGCACGGTCAGCCCCAGCCCCTCCCTGTAATTTATCCACTCTTTCACCACATGCCAAACCCTCGCACCAGGGGGACAACAAACCTTAGGTTGAGGCAATCTTGGTGGTGAAATTATTATCAGTCCGCCTGATAATAGAATTCCCTATGACCACTAATTTTCTACCTGCCTACTGACAGTCCCAACTAGGGATGAGCGAATCGATCCGGACGAACCCGGATTCGATCCGAATTTCAGGAAAAATTTGATTCGGATCGAATCCGAATTTCCCCGCGATTCGATCACTCGAAGTTTTCCTTTAACATCCATTCATTTACATTTACAGGCATTCTAAGATGGCGGACGGGACATGTCTGGACATGTATCCCGCGCCAGTGCAAGCTGGGGCAGTCACATGCAGCCTATCAGCAGCCAGCAAGCCCGGTGACGTCACAGCGGTATTTAACGGCGGCCATCTTGCTTTTCCTCATTTCTCTATTGCATTCGTGAGAGACAGGACGCTGTGTAGCTGAGGCAGTTAGACAGGCAGGGACAGACAGGGACAGACAGGGACAGGCTGGAGACAGGCAGGAGACAGACAGGAGACAGACAGAAAGCCAGGGAAAGGTAGGAAAAACGGAGGCTGTCACAGGGAGATTTTTTTTTTTTCATCATCCAGAGTGTTACTAGCTGGCTGACAGGCTTTGTTAGCGTTTTCAGGCTGCTTATAGTAACTAACTGTGCATATATACTGAACTGATCTTAAGTCTGCTGTGAGGCATCCCATTCTGTGACTAAAGCAGCCTCTGTTTAAGACCATATAAGCATTTGCTCTTATCATATTTGAAATTAGGCCTGATAAAGACACTTTTGCTGGGCATAGCACTACTGGACCCTGCCAGGTCCACTTCTGTTGGGGCATCCCATTCTGTGACTAAAGCAGCCTCTGTTTAAGACCATATAACCATTTGCTCTTATCATATTTGAAATTAGGCCTGATAAAGACACTTTTGCTGGGCATAGCACTACTGGACCCTGCCAGGTCCACTTCTGTTGGGGCATCCCATTCTGTGACTAAAGCAGCCTCTGTTTAAGACCATATAACCATTTGCTCTTATCATATTTGAAATTAGGCCTGATAAAGACACTTTTGCTGGGCAAAGCACTACTGGACCCTGCCAGGTCCATTCCTGTTGGGGCATCCCATTCTGTGACTAAAGCAGCCTCTGTTTAAGACCATATAAGCATTTGCTCTTATCATATTTGAAATTAGGCCTGATAAAGACACTTTTGCTGGGCATAGCACTACTGGACCCTGCCAGGTCCACTTCTGTTGGGGCATCCCATTCTGTGACTACAGCAGCCTCTGTTTAAGACCGTATAACCATTTTCACTTATCATATTTGAAATTAGGCCTGATAAAGACACTTTTGCTGGGCAAAGCACTACTGGACCCTGCCAGGTCCACTTCTGTTGGGGCATCCCATTCTGTGACTACAGCAGCCTCTGTTTAAGACCGTATAACCATTTTCACTTATCATATTTGAAATTAGGCCTGATAAAGACACTTTTGCTGGGCATAGCACTACTGGACCCTGCCAGGTCCACTTCTGTTGGGGCATCCCATTCTGTGACTAAAGCAGCCTCTGTTTAAGACCATATAACCATTTGCTCTTATCATATTTGAAATTAGGCCTGATAAAGACACTTTTGCTGGGCAAAGCACTACTGGACCCTGCCAGGTCCATTCCTGTTGGGGCATCCCATTCTGTGACTAAAGCAGCCTCTGTTTAAGACCATATAAGCATTTGCTCTTATCATATTTGAAATTAGGCCTGATAAAGACACTTTTGCTGGGCATAGCACTACTGGACCCTGCCAGGTCCACTTCTGTTGGGGCATCCCATTCTGTGACTACAGCAGCCTCTGTTTAAGACCGTATAACCATTTTCACTTATCATATTTGAAATTAGGCCTGATAAAGACACTTTTGCTGGGCATAGCACTACTGGACCCTGCCAGGTCCACTTCTGTTGGGGCATCCCATTCTGTGACTAAAGCAGCCTCTGTTTAAGACCATATAACCATTTGCTCTTATCATATTTGAAATTAGGCCTGATAAAGACACTTTTGCTGGGCATAGCACTACTGGACCCTGCCAGGTCCACTTCTGTTGGGGCATCCCATTCTGTGACTAAAGCAGCCTCTGTTTAAGACCATATAACCATTTGCTCTTATCATATTTGAAATTAGGCCTGATAAAGACACTTTTGCTGGGCAAAGCACTACTGGACCCTGCCAGGTCCATTCCTGTTGGGGCATCCCATTCTGTGACTAAAGCAGCCTCTGTTTAAGACCATATAAGCATTTGCTCTTATCATATTTGAAATTAGGCCTGATAAAGACACTTTTGCTGGGCATAGCACTACTGGACCCTGCCAGGTCCACTTCTGTTGGGGCATCCCATTCTGTGACTACAGCAGCCTCTGTTTAAGACCGTATAACCATTTTCACTTATCATATTTGAAATTAGGCCTGATAAAGACACTTTTGCTGGGCAAAGCACTACTGGACCCTGCCAGGTCCACTTCTGTTGGGGCATCCAATTCTGTGACTACAGCAGCCTCTGTTTAAGACCGTATAACCATTTTCACTTATCATATTTGAAATTAGGCCTGATAAAGACACTTTTGCTGGGCATAGCACTACTGGACCCTGCCAGGTCCACTTCTGTTGGGGCATCCCATTCTGTGACTAAAGCAGCCTCTGTTTAAGACCATATAAGCATTTGCTCTTATCATATTTGAAATTAGGCCTGATAAAGACACTTTTGCTGGGCATAGCACTACTGGACCCTGCCAGGTCCACTTCTGTTGGGGCATCCCATTCTGTGACTACAGCAGCCTCTGTTTAAGACCGTATAACCATTTTCACTTATCATATTTGAAATTAGGCCTGATAAAGACACTTTTGCTGGGCAAAGCACTACTGGACCCTGCCAGGTCCACTTCTGTTGGGGCATCCCATTCTGTGACTAAAGCAGCCTCTGTTTAAGACCATATAACCATTTGCTCTTATCATATTTGAAATTAGGCCTGATAAAGACACTTTTGCTGGGCATAGCACTACTGGACCCTGCCAGGTCCACTTCTGTTGGGGCATCCCATTCTGTGACTAAAGCAGCCTCTGTTTAAGACCATATAACCATTTGCTCTTATCATATTTGAAATTAGGCCTGATAAAGACACTTTTGCTGGGCAAAGCACTACTGGACCCTGCCAGGTCCATTCCTGTTGGGGCATCCCATTCTGTGACTAAAGCAGCCTCTGTTTAAGACCATATAAGCATTTGCTCTTATCATATTTGAAATTAGGCCTGATAAAGACACTTTTGCTGGGCATAGCACTACTGGACCCTGCCAGGTCCACTTCTGTTGGGGCATCCCATTCTGTGACTACAGCAGCCTCTGTTTAAGACCGTATAACCATTTTCACTTATCATATTTGAAATTAGGCCTGATAAAGACACTTTTGCTGGGCATAGCACTACTGGACCCTGCCAGGTCCACTTCTGTTGGGGCATCCCATTCTGTGACTAAAGCAGCCTCTGTTTAAGACCATATAACCATTTGCTCTTATCATATTTGAAATTAGGCCTGATAAAGACACTTTTGCTGGGCAAAGCACTACTGGACCCTGCCAGGTCCATTCCTGTTGGGGCATCCCATTCTGTGACTAAAGCAGCCTCTGTTTAAGACCATATAAGCATTTGCTCTTATCATATTTGAAATTAGGCCTGATAAAGACACTTTTGCTGGGCATAGCACTACTGGACCCTGCCAGGTCCACTTCTGTTGGGGCATCCCATTCTGTGACTACAGCAGCCTCTGTTTAAGACCGTATAACCATTTTCACTTATCATATTTGAAATTAGGCCTGATAAAGACACTTTTGCTGGGCATAGCACTACTGGACCCTGCCAGGTCCACTTCTGTTGGGGCATCCCATTCTGTGACTAAAGCAGCCTCTGTTTAAGACCATATAACCATTTGCTCTTATCATATTTGAAATTAGGCCTGATAAAGACACTTTTGCTGGGCAAAGCACTACTGGACCCTGCCAGGTCCATTCCTGTTGGGGCATCCCATTCTGTGACTAAAGCAGCCTCTGTTTAAGACCATATAAGCATTTGCTCTTATCATATTTGAAATTAGGCCTGATAAAGACACTTTTGCTGGGCATAGCACTACTGGACCCTGCCAGGTCCACTTCTGTTGGGGCATCCCATTCTGTGACTACAGCAGCCTCTGTTTAAGACCGTATAACCATTTTCACTTATCATATTTGAAATTAGGCCTGATAAAGACACTTTTGCTGGGCAAAGCACTACTGGACCCTGCCAGGTCCACTTCTGTTGGGGCATCCCATTCTGTGACTAAAGCAGCCTCTGTTTAAGACCATATAACCATTTGCTCTTATCATATTTGAAATTAGGCCTGATAAAGACACTTTTGCTGGGCATAGCACTACTGGACCCTGCCAGGTCCACTTCTGTTGGGGCATCCCATTCTGTGACTAAAGCAGCCTCTGTTTAAGACCATATAACCATTTGCTCTTATCATATTTGAAATTAGGCCTGATAAAGACACTTTTGCTGGGCAAAGCACTACTGGACCCTGCCAGGTCCATTCCTGTTGGGGCATCCCATTCTGTGACTAAAGCAGCCTCTGTTTAAGACCATATAAGCATTTGCTCTTATCATATTTGAAATTAGGCCTGATAAAGACACTTTTGCTGGGCATAGCACTACTGGACCCTGCCAGGTCCACTTCTGTTGGGGCATCCCATTCTGTGACTACAGCAGCCTCTGTTTAAGACCGTATAACCATTTTCACTTATCATATTTGAAATTAGGCCTGATAAAGACACTTTTGCTGGGCATAGCACTACTGGACCCTGCCAGGTCCACTTCTGTTGGGGCATCCCATTCTGTGACTAAAGCAGCCTCTGTTTAAGACCATATAACCATTTGCTCTTATCATATTTGAAATTAGGCCTGATAAAGACACTTTTGCTGGGCATAGCACTACTGGACCCTGCCAGGTCCACTTCTGTTGGGGCATCCCATTCTGTGACTAAAGCAGCCTCTGTTTAAGACCATATAACCATTTGCTCTTATCATATTTGAAATTAGGCCTCATAAAGACACTTTTGCTGGGCAAAGCACTACTGGACCCTGCCAGGTCCATTCCTGTTGGGGCATCCCATTCTGTGACTAAAGCAGCCTCTGTTTAAGACCATATAAGCATTTGCTCTTATCATATTTGAAATTAGGCCTGATAAAGACACTTTTGCTGGGCATAGCACTACTGGACCCTGCCAGGTCCACTTCTGTTGGGGCATCCCATTCTGTGACTACAGCAGCCTCTGTTTAAGACCGTATAACCATTTTCACTTATCATATTTGAAATTAGGCCTGATAAAGACACTTTTGCTGGGCAAAGCACTACTGGACCCTGCCAGGTCCACTTCTGTTGGGGCATCCCATTCTGTGACTACAGCAGCCTCTGTTTAAGACCGTATAACCATTTTCACTTATCATATTTGAAATTAGGCCTGATAAAGACACTTTTGCTGGGCATAGCACTACTGGACCCTGCCAGGTCCACTTCTGTTGGGGCATCCCATTCTGTGACTAAAGCAGCCTCTGTTTAAGACCATATAAGCATTTGCTCTTATCATATTTGAAATTAGCCTGATAAAGACACTTTTGCTGGGCATAGCACTACTTGTCCCTGCCAGGGCATCCCATTCTGTGACTAAAGCAGCCTCTGTTTAAGACCATATAAGCATTTGCTCTTATCATATTTGAAATTAGCCTGATAAAGACACTTTTGCTGGGCATAGCACTACTTGTCCCTGCCAGGGCATCCCATTCTGTGACTAAAGCAGCCTCTGTTTAAGACCATATAACCATTTGCTCTTATCATATTTGAAATTAGCCTGATAAAGACACTTTTGCTGGGCATAGTACTACTGGATCTTTTTGGGGGGGCATCCCATTCTGTGACTAAAGCAGCCTCTGTTTAAGACCATATAAGCATTTGCTCTTATCATATTTGAAATTAGCCTGATAAAGACACTTTTGCTGGGCATAGTACTACTGGATCTTTTTTTGGGGGCATCCCATTCTGTGACTAAAGCAGCCTCTGTTTAAGACCATATAAGCATTTGCTCTTATCATATTTGAAATTAGCCTGATAAAGACACTTTTGCTGGGCATAGTACTACTGGATCTTTTTTTGGGGGCATCCCATTCTGTGACTAAAGCAGCCTCTGTTTAAGACCATATAAGCATTTGCTCTTATCATATTTGAAATTAGCCTGATAAAGACACTTTTGCTGGGCATAGTACTACTGGATCTTTTTTGGGGGGCATCCCATTCTGTGACTAAAGCAGCCTCTGTTTAAGACCATATAAGCATTTGCTCTTATCATATTTGAAATTAGCCTGATAAAGACACTTTTGCTGGGCATAGTACTACTGGATCTTTTTTGGGGGGCATCCCATTCTGTGACTACACCAGCCTCTATTTAAGAACCTAACCATTTGCACCTATTCTAATTGAAATTAGGCATGATAAAGACACTTTTGCTGTGCATAGTCTTACTGCTGCCTGCCAGGTGCTCTCTGGTTTTTGGGACATCCCATTCTGTAACATACCATTAGCCTCTGCATTTACTGTAAGCTGCACAGTTATTTAAAGAAATTTGGCCTGTATGAGCCTGCTAACACACTGCTGCTGTGTGCATATATACTGATCTCAAGTCTGCTTTGGGGCATCCCATTCTGTAACATACCATTAGCCTCTGCATTAACTGTAAGCTGCACAGTTATTTAAAGAAATTTGGCCTGTATGAGCCTGCTAACACACTGCTGCTGTGTGCATATATACTGATCTCAAGTCTGCTGGGGGCATCCCATTCTGTAACATACCATTAGCCTCTGCATTAACTGTAAGCTGCACAGTTATTTAAAGAAATTTGGCCTGTATGAGCCTGCTAACACACTGCTGCTGTGTGCATATATACTGATCTCAAGTCTGCTGGGGGCATCCCATTCTGTAACATACCATTAGCCTCTGCATTTACTGTAAGCTGCACAGTTATTGAAAGAAATTTGGCCTGTATGAGCCTGCTTACACACTGCTGCTGTGTGCATATATACTGATCTCAAGTCTGCTGGGGGCATCCCATTCTGTAACATACCATTAGCCTCTGCATTTACTGTAAGCTGCACAGTTATTTAAAGAAATTTGGCCTGTATGAGCCTGCTAACACACTGCTGCTGTGTGCATATATACTGATCTCAAGTCTGCTGGGGGCATCCCATTCTGTAACATACCATTAGCCTCTGCATTTACTGTAAGCTGCACAGTTATTGAAAGAAATTTGGCCTGTATGAGCCTGCTTACACACTGCTGCTGTGTGCATATATACTGATCTCAAGTCTGCTTGGGGCATCCCATTCTGTAACATACCATTAGCCTCTGCATTTACTGTAAGCTGCACAGTTATTTAAAGAAATTTGGCCTGTATGAGCCTGCTAACACACTGCTGCTGTGTGCATATATACTGATCTCAAGTCTGCTGGGGGCATCCCATTCTGTAACATACCATTAGCCTCTGCATTTACTGTAAGCTGCACAGTTATTGAAAGAAATTTGGCCTGTATGAGCCTGCTTACACACTGCTGCTGTGTGCATATATACTGATCTCAAGTCTGCTTGGGACATCCCATTCTGTAACATACCATTAGCCTCTGCATTTACTGTAAGCTGCACAGTTATTTAAAGAAATTTGGCCTGTATGAGCCTGCTAACACACTGCTGCTGTGTGCATATATACTGATCTCAAGTCAGCTTTGGGGCATCCCATTCTGTAACATACCATTAGCCTCTGCATTAACTGTAAGCTGCACAGTTATTTAAAGAAATTTGGCCTGTATGAGCCTGCTAACACACTGCTGCTGTGTGCATATATACTGATCTCAAGTCTGCTGGGGGCATCCCATTCTGTAACATACCATTAGCCTCTGCATTTACTGTAAGCTGCACAGTTATTGAAAGAAATTTGGCCTGTATGAGCCTGCTTACACACTGCTGCTGTGTGCATATATACTAATCTCAATTCTGCTGGGGGCATCCCATTCTGTAACATACCATTAGCCTCTGCATTTACTGTAAGCTGCACAGTTATTGAAAGAAATTTGGCCTGTATGAGCCTGCTTACACACTGCTGCTGTGTGCATATATACTGATCTCAAGTCAGCTTTGGGGCATCCCATTCTGTAACATAACATAACCTACCTACCATACTAAGCAGCTCTCTTATTTAAGCTAAGCAGCTCTCTTATTTAAACTAAGCAGGCCTCTTGGAGGCTGATTGTCCACTTTTGGGTGTGCATTTATATTCGGTTTCATATACAGTGGGGTATCCCAATTTGTAAGATAACCTACCCCAACCATGTAAACTAAATAGGCCTGTTGCAGCCTGAGTTTCTCTGCTTGCATATGGCCTGCATTACAATCTGTCTCTTTCAATGACACTGCTGCCTGGGGTATCCCAATTTGTAAGATAACCTACCCCAACCATGTAAACTAAAGGTTACGTCCTTCCAGAAGGAAAACTTATGCCGAACACTATTTTTGTTAGGGGCATTGACCTTTGGATTGATCGGCATGAAATTAAGGTTTTTTTTTCAAAGTATGGCGCTGTAAAGAAGGTCAAAATTATGTCTCATACTTGGATTATTGTTACTTTTTGTTCAGCTTGAAATATAACAGGCCACACGGGCATCCCAAGGCACATGCTATCTTAACCCTATCTGTTATACAACATAAGCGTTGATCAGCATCAGCTGCTTTATTAAGCTACTTCAGTTTGCACTTGTTTTTGACTGCTTTTAATAAACCAGGCCGCAGGGCACCCCAAAGCTGCACCTTGCACCCTATCTGGTATACAACATAAGCGTTGATCAGCATCAGCTTCATTAAGCTACTTCAGTTTGCACTTCCTTTTTGACTGCTTTCATTTAACCAGGCCGCAGGGCACCCCAAAGCTGCACCTTGCACCCTACCTGTTTATACTAAATAAGCATCTACAGCCTCAGCTTTATTAAGTTATTGCATTTTGAATTGGTTTTGGTCTGCTTTAAATACACCAGGCCGCAGGGCATCCCAAACCTGCATGTTGCACCCCATCTGTTATACTAAATAAGCGTTGATCAGCATCAGCTTTATTAAGCTATTGCATTTTGCATTGGTTTTTGTACTGCTGCCAAAACACTAGCCCATATGGGCATCCCAAACCAGCACATGTCACCCTATCTGTTATACTAAATAAGCTTCTACAGGCCCTTTTTTTTATTTATTTATTTTTATTTATATAGAGCTGCAATAGCTTATATTGTGAGGTTAATTTGCCATTTTGCAGCATAATATAGAGCAGCCCCTGTGTAAATCTGAGGGGCAATAGCTTATATAGTGAGGTAAATTTGCCATTTTGCTTCGTTATATAGAGCAGCCCAGTTGCCATCTAAATCAACTACTGTCCGGCCAGTACAGCTTTTCCAGGGCAAACTCTGCTAGTTGCGGGCACAAGTCAAGTTTGGCTTCCCAGCAAATCCAGTGGATCTTGAAGGTGTGTTGGCATGGTCATGTCAAGGTATGACATGACCTGCTGTTTGAGGTCCAGCTCCAGGTCTTCCTGCTGCTCATGAGTAGACTCACTATGTGGGTGTAGAAAGCTACTCACTAGCGACTGAAGACTGAGGCTGCTGCTGATGGAGCTGCTGCTGCTGCTCCTTCCACCCCCCCAGCAGCCATGGCAGTGGAAGGTGATCGCAGACTTCCCCCCGAGTCAGACCTGCGGGAGTATGGGCCATGGCGCAGATAGACATCGCCCAACTGACTACGTGGGATGTCTCTGTAGTAGGTCAGTTTGTCCTCCCTCTCAGTGGGCGTAAAAAATGCCCCCATTTTGTGCCGGAAGCGAGGGTCCAATAAGTTGGAGAGCCAGAAGTCTTCCCGCTGACAAATAGAGACAATTCTGCGCTCACTAGTACGCATGCATGTGAGCATGCATCGTGCCATTTGTGCAAGTGACTCGGAGGGACTACCTGTCTCCATCTCCACTGTAAACTGCCATGGTGTCTCTGGGTCCTCTGTCTTGCCTTACTCACAACCCTCTAGCTCCTGTGGCTGCTCCTGCTCCTCCTCTCCTGTCAGATGACTAGATAAAATGGTCATTTTGTGAAACCTAAACTGTGGTTTGCTGTGCCCCACCCCCTCCTCCACTTCAGCCCCCACAGGCTTCATGTGGCTGTGAAATGTATGTGCCATGTCTCCAGTGCCCTGACCAGCCATGGTTTCCAACATGTGTTGTAGTACATGAAGCAGTGGAATCTCATCGTTCATCTCATAGTCCTGGCAACTGACTAATAACGTAGCTTCCTCAAAGGGCCTGAGCAAACGGTCGGTGTCACGTATGAGCTGCCAATGGTTTACATTGAATTTACACAGGGGTGTCCCCCTATCCGTTTGGATCATCCAGAAATCCGTGATGGCTTTTCTCTGTTCCTATAGTGCAGTGGTCCTCAACCCTGTCCTCAAGGCCCACCAACATGTCATGTTTTTTGGATCTCCAAATAGCCAGCTCTATTGCTCTGCAGCTGCACTAATTACTCCACCTGTGCATCTTTGTGGAGATCTGCAAAACCTGGCCTGTTGGTGGGCCTTGAGGACAGGGTTGGGGACCACTGCTATAGTGGATCCTGCATATGGAGGGTGGAATTCCAACGGGTGGAAACATCGCAAATCAGACTATGGTGGGGTACACCGTTGTGACGCTGAGGCTCAATAAGGTTGTGCTTGGTGGTGTAGGAGTGCCAGAAGTGTTCTTTCAGATGGGGGCAAGACTTCAGAAAACGCTTGACAACTAGACTGAACACGTGTGCCATGTCAGGACGCATGACTCTGGCTTCCTTGTCGCAGCGCAAACAAGATGTTCTTCCAAGTGTAATGCAGCAGGCTGGACTTATGGTGACGCTGTCTGAGAGGAGAAATCCCTCAGACATCAAGATTAAAAATTCCAAGAATTTTTGAGGGCTAATTATTCAGAGGCAAATGATAGCTAGTTGTTTCTGATTTAATTACAAGGTGGAAACACACCCTCAAACAAAACTTCACTTTGGCAATACCATTGCATTTGTCTATTCATAATTTTATGTATATACACTAACTAACCTACTTTTTCTCCACAGGATGCTGCATGAAACACTGCCACATCGCTGAGTAGCTGATTTTTCCTAACAACAGTCCGCAATAATTCACTGCTGCTGCTGCTGCCGCCGCCAGCGCCGCAGGCTCCAGGGACCCTCTTCCACTACCTCGGCTTGCAACACCTCCTCCCACGACACTCTCCTCATCACTAATTGCCGGCTAGTGGAAGAAGAGGCGAGTGTCTCCTCCACTTCTTGGCTGGGCAGTAGCTGCTGAATTTTATGATTATCAGATCTTCATCAATGGATAGTGGAGCTGAACCCAAAGCATAACAGACAGACAGTTGACTGGGGGTGTCAGATGCCACTTGTGATGCAGTGGACTGCTTTTGCAGCACTTCGAGACAAAGTTGCTTCATTGGCTGACACAATGACTGGTAAAGCTGTGGAACATATGGTTGAAAAGCAAGAATAACCATTTGTTTTTATATGAAAAAGACCCTGGTTTATACAGATTTTTTTTTTTCCAGAGACTGCCCTGCGTGGAAATGAATGGCGCATGGATCATCCAAGCTTTCCTCCCAACAATGCCTGATGTATTCCAGTAGATTGATGACGGGGCCAGACCTACACTAATGAAAGATGGATCGTGCAAAACAGATTTAAGGCGCTGCTCTCCAGTTACAGACATTCCTCCGCATCGGACCACAAGTAAGTATTAATAAAAAATCCTTTACGTTACGCTTACTTTTTATTAATATTCTTCGGATAAGACGGATCAGACATGATTCCAGATTAAAAATTCCAAGAATTTTTGAGGGCTAATTAGTCAGAGGCAATGATACCTTCTTGTTTCTGATTTAAGTAAAAGGTGGAAACACACCCTCAAACAAAACTTCACTTTGGCAATACTTTTGCATTTGTTTACTCATAATTTTATGTAGATATTACTAACTAAGCTACTTTTTCTCCACATGACTCTCCACAGGGTGTGATTCATCCAATTTTTGGGCTCCTGAAGCCAACTCCAGTGTATATTTGGGCTCCTGCTGCTGCCGCCAACTCCAGGGTGTGATTCATCCAATTTTTGGGCTCCTGAAGCCAACCCCAGTCTATATTTGGGCTCCTGCTGCTGCCAACTCCAGGGTGTGAATCATGCAATTTTTGGGCTCCTGAAGCCAACCCCAGTGTCTCTTTAAAGTAATATTTGGGCTCCTGCTGCTGCCGCTGCCAACTTCTGCCAACTCCAGGGTGTGAATCATCCAATTTTTGGGCTCCTGAAGCCAGCCCCAGTGTCTCTTTAAAGTAATATTTGGGCTCCTGCTGCTGCCAACTCCAGGGTGTGATTCATCCAATTTTTGGGCTCCTGAAGCCAACTCCAGTGTATATTTGGGCTCCTGCTGCTGCCAACTCCAGGGTGTGATTCATCCAATTTTTGGGCTCCTGAAGCCAACCCCAGGGTCTCTTTGAAGTAATATTTGGGCTCCTGCTGTTGCTGCTGCCAACTTCTGCCAACTCCAGGGTGTGAATCATCCAATTTTTGGGCTCCTGAAGCCAACCCCAGGGTCTCTTTAAAGTAATATTTGGGCTCCTGCTGCTGCCAACTCCAGGGTGTGATTCATCCAATTTTTGGGCTCCTGAAGCCAACCCCAGTGTCTCTTTAAAGTAATATTTGGGCTCCTGCTCCTGCCAACTCCAGGGTGTGATTCATCCAATTTTTGGGCTCCTGAAGCCAACCCCAGTCTATATTTGGGCTCCTGCTGCTGCTGCTGCCAACTCCAGGGTGTGAATCATGCAATTTTTGGGCTCCTGAAGCCAACCCCAGTGTCTCTTTAAAGTAATATTTGGGCTCCTGCTGCTGCTGTCAACTCCTGCCAACTCCAGGGTGTGATTCATCCAATTTTTGGGCTCCTGAAGCCAACCCCAGTCTATATTTGGGCTCCTGCTGCTGCTGCTGCCAACTCCAGGGTGTGAATCATGCAATTTTTGGGCTCCTGAAGCCAACCCCAGTGTCTCTTTAAAGTAATATTTGGGCTCCTGCTGCTGCTGTCAACTCCTGCCAACTCCAGGGTGTGATTCATCCAATTTTTGGGCTCCTGAAGCCAACTCCAGTGTATATTTGGGCTCCTGCTGCTGCCGCCAACTTCTGCCAACTCCAGGGTGTGATTCATCCAATTTTTGGGCTCCTGAAGCCAACTCCAGTGTATATTTGGGCTCCTGCTGCTGCTGCTGCCAACTTCTGCCAACTCCAGGGTGTGATTCATCCAATTTTTGGGCTCCTGCTGCTGCCAACTTCTGCCAACTCCAGGGTGTGATTCATCCAATTTTTGGGCTCCTGAAGCCAACTCCAGTGTATATTTGGGCTCCTGCTGCTGCTGCTGCCAACTTCTGCCAACTCCAGGGTGTGATTCATCCAATTTTTGGGCTCCTGAAGCCAACTCCAGTGTATATTTGGGCTCCTGCTGCTGCTGCTGCCAACTTCTGCCAACTCCAGGGTGTGATTCATCCAATTTTTGGGCTCCTGAAGCCAACTCCAGTGTATATTTGGGCTCCTGCTGCTGCCAACTCCAGGGTGTGATTCATCCAATTTTTGGGCTCCTGAGGCCAACCCCAGGGTCTCTTTAATGTAATATTTGGGCTCCTGCTGCTGCTGCTGTCAACTCCTGCCAACTCCAGGGTGTGATTCATCCAATTTTTGGGCTCCTGAAGCCAACCCCAGGGTCTCTTTAAAGTAATATTTGGGCTCCTGCTGCTGCTGCCAACTCCAGGGTGTGATTCATCCAATTTTTGGGCTCCTGAAGCCAACCCCAGGGTCTCTTTAAAGTAATATTTGGGCTCCTGCTGCTGCTGCCAACTCCAGGGTGTGATTCATCCAATGTTTGGGCTCCTTCTGCCCCTCATAGTGATGCCACTTTAACTCTCTGCAATTGTGCCGCTCTGCGATTCTATTAGCGATGCCTCTGATCTGCATGTGATATTTCTTCAAAGTATTATTTAACTAACCCAGCACGCATCCTGTGCGTGTTACAGCAAGGCAGAATGGTTTACAACCCTATTGAGGCTCTAGGAGGCTCAGAAATAGCCGTTTTTAATAGCGATTCGTCGCGAATTTATTCGGGTCGAAACGATTTTTGTCGGAAAATTCGGCGAATCAGTCGAATCGAATTTTTCAAAAGTTCGCTCATCTCTAGTCCCAACCACCCGCTCACTAGCTGGACTGTCCTCCCGGCTGTTAGGGAGAGCAGTATCCGCTAGGGCTGCCATTTCGGGGCCTGACACTCTTGCATCATTACCCTACTTGGCAATTTTGCTGGGTTGCACAGATACAAGTATGTCCTTCCTTTTCTGTGCACCCTTTCTACTCGCTCTATCTACATTTACCCAGCTACTGCTCATCCTGACCTATTACTCCACCCTCTGTATTTACCCCACTTACTGCTCGCTCAGTGAGCAGAATGCCCCTTTCAAGATTGTCAGTCTCCCTCAGTGTTGCATTTTGTGCCTCCAGATCTCTAACCCGAGATTTCAAAGTTGCAACATGCTCACATTTATACAGCTCACATTTACAGCAGTATTCACCCTGGAACTGATGCTCAAGTAGTGTATACATATGACAAATTGTGCACTGAAGTTGACCTCCAATAATCCTAACCATTATCCCAGTTACAGCAGTAAAACACGGCTTAAGTTACAGTTGCAGGAGATCAGCTCTTAATTTCTTATTTTAGATCTATAACACTTAAGCAACAACTGCAAAGTAAGGCAAAAAAAACAAATACTTTACTCAACATAAAGTCTCTTAATGAAAAGTCTACTCACTTATAATACAACCTCACTTGAAAATACAATGGTAACTCACAAACCTCTTATTAATAGCAAAGCAAAATCTTGCTTCACCAGTGACAGTTTCTGGCTACTGTGGCAAACAGTGCAGTTTTCAATTCCATTTTAGCTATTGAGGTTAGGTGAAGGCACTGGTGTGATAATCAGAAGGAACAAATGATTTTTGACAATTTGTATAAGCAGTTGGTGACATCTACATCTTGCATTAGCACGTTACAGAAACAATTTCTTTTTTACACATTTGTAAATGTGTATACATGCACATGTATGAACTGTACTTAACTGGGAAAATTTGGGACAAACTGCTATTTTTCAATTCCCTACCCTTCTCTTCCAGCTTGCAGTTATCTTATTTTTTTTAAACCATATACAGTAATTGCAAATGCTAACATTGAAGAATCAGTACTAGGCAACTCTCAACCTCCTTCCTCTGGATGGAAGGTTATAGTGAGTGAGGCATTTCACAAGAAAATCTGGTGTAATTATTCACCATTCCCGTGGTTTGATAAAGCCAGTCTACGTTTTAGGACTCTATGCCAAGAATTGATGTGGCTGGATACAGTACTCAACGATAGTCCAGAGAGAGGTTAGAATTAGGCATAAGTAGACCCCTGGATCTTCAGGTTTGCCCAGTTTGGACGAACATTAAAAAAATGTTCGGTTCAGGACCGGAACTTGACCCTAACATTACCCCTGTCCCCAAACCCCATAGAAATCAATACCGACCCAAACTTTGGTGGTGTAAAATGGTTGTAAAATGGGCGTTGTCATGGTTTCTCATTAGTAGAATATCACTAGGATATGCCAACAATGTGTTATAGGTGCAGGACATGCACCTATACTGAGAACGAAGCCTCCATACTGAACCCCTCAACCACAGCAGCATGCGTAGCGGCTGCTCTATTTACTTTTGTTTAAATACTGAAGATATCTTGGGGCACACTCTACCTGTTAGAGGGACATTCCAGGCAAAGGGTTTAGTGTAATCAGACTTTATTGGTTTTCAATAAAAGTAACAAGGGGAATAGACATACAATTGCTAGCAAAAAGACAAAAGGAAAATATACAAAAAGAGAAGGAGAAACAAGAAAGAGAGCAATATTTCCACAACCATACAGATGAATTTATACAGATAAATGATGCTGATCCTGTTCTCCCATACCTTAGACATTCTGAATATGCCTACACATGTGAAACAGGCAAAGGGTTTAATTAGGCTGCTTTCTTCTTGCCCCACGCTGGCTGTCAGAGGTGGCATCTTTCCCAACACTTTGCATTCCCTGATAAACCCTATAAAACTTGTTTCCTTCTGATGACTTATTTTTTAGAGTCCACAAAATGAATTGACTTCTGAGGGGGACCCACACATTGAAATATGCATGTATGGAATCATCATCTGCTGCTGGGGAGACCCTGCAGAAGGGAACAAGTTATTAAGAAATATAAAGCAGGCTAAATGAAATATGAGGGTGGGGATAGGGAAGTGCAACTACCTTGGTCCCCAGTAACTTCTTCAATGTCTAGTAGGAATGGCACATCCATTGTCTGAAAGAACAGAAGGGCCAGTATCCTAATGCAGGCCTGTTGGGGATTGTCCCCAAAGTGGAAGTGGGTGTGCCCAGGGAATTTGCTCCAAGGGTGGAGGTGGTCCAGTGTCATCTCCACAGAGTCAGGCATCATGGCAAATCCAGGAGGATCCATTGTGCTTTAGATAGAGAGGGTGCAGAACTACTCTTAGAGTCAGGCATTGCAGGTGTACCATAAAACCTTTTTGATTACCTTAATGAAACATATCACACAGTAGATGTTGATTTCTTATTTGCTTTTTGTTACAAGCACCAAAAGTATTTTCCTAAATACACTAGCCCATGATTAGGGATGAGCGAATCGATCCGGACGAACCCGGATTCGATCCGAATTTCAGGAAAAATTCGATTCGGATCGAATCCGAATTTCCCCGCGATTCGATCACTCGAAGTTTTCCTTTAACATCCATTCATTTACATTACAGGCATTCTAAGATGGCGGGCGGGACATGTCTGGACATGTATCCCGCGCCAGTGCAAGCTGGGGCAGTCACATGCAGCCTATCAGCAGCCAGCAAGCCCGGTGACGTCACACAGCGGTATTTAACGGCGGCCATCTTGCTTTTCCTCATTTCTCTATTGCATTCGTGACAGACAGACAGAACGCTGTGTAGCTGAGGCAGTTAGACAGGCTGGAGACAGGGACAGACAGGGACAGGCTGGAGACAGGCAGGAGACAGGCAGGAGACAGGCAGGAGACAGACAGGAGACAGACAGAAAGCCAGGGAAAGGTAGGAAAAACGGAGCTGGCTGACAGGGAGATTTTTTTTTTTTCATCCAGCCTTTGTTAGCGTTTTCAGGCTGCTTATAGTAACTAACTGTGCATATATACTGAACTGATCTTAAGTCTGCTGTGAGGCATCCCATTCTGTGACTAAAGCAGCCTCTGTTTAAGACCATATAAGCATTTGCTCTTATCATATTTGAAATTAGGCCTGATAAAGACACTTTTGCTGGCCAAAGCACTACTGTACCCTGCCAGCTCGATTCCTGCCCGGGGCATCCCATTCTGTGACTACAGCAGCCTCTGTTTAAGACCATATAAGCATTTGCTCTTATCATATTTGAAATTAGGCCTGATAAAGACACTTTTGCTGGCCAAAGCACTACTGTACCCTGCCAGCTCGATTCCTGCCCGGGGCATCCCATTCTGTGACTAAAGCAGCCTCTGTTTAAGACCATATAAGCATTTGCTCTTATCATATTTGAAATTAGGCCTGATAAAGACACTTTTGCTGGCCAAAGCACTACTGTACCCTGCCAGCTCGATTCCTGCCCGGGGCATCCCATTCTGTGACTACAGCAGCCTCTGTTTAAGACCATATAAGCATTTGCTCTTATCATATTTGAAATTAGGCCTGATAAAGACACTTTTGCTGGCCAAAGCACTACTGTACCCTGCCAGCTCGATTCCTGCCCGGGGCATCCCATTCTGTGACTAAAGCAGCCTCTGTTTAAGACCATATAAGCATTTGCTCTTATCATATTTGAAATTAGGCCTGATAAAGACACTTTTGCTGGCCAAAGCACTACTGTACCCTGCCAGCTCGATTCCTGCCCGGGGCATCCCATTCTGTGACTAAAGCAGCCTCTGTTTAAGACCATATAAGCATTTGCTCTTATCATATTTGAAATTAGGCCTGATAAAGACACTTTTGCTGGCCAAAGCACTACTGTACCCTGCCAGCTCGATTCCTGCCCGGGGCATCCCATTCTGTGACTAAAGCAGCCTCTGTTTAAGACCATATAAGCATTTGCTCTTATCATATTTGAAATTAGCCTGATAAAGACACTTTTGCTGGCCAAAGCACTACTGTACCCTGCCAGCTCGATTCCTGCCCGGGGCATCCCATTCTGTGACTAAAGCAGCCTCTGTTTAAGACCATATAAGCATTTGCTCTTATCATATTTGAAATTAGGCCTGATAAAGACACTTTTGCTGGCCAAAGCACTACTGTACCCTGCCAGCTCGATTCCTGCCCGGGGCATCCCATTCTGTGACTACAGCAGCCTCTGTTTAAGACCATATAAGCATTTGCTCTTATCATATTTGAAATTAGGCCTGATAAAGACACTTTTGCTGGCCAAAGCACTACTGTACCCTGCCAGCTCGATTCCTGCCCGGGGCATCCCATTCTGTGACTAAAGCAGCCTCTGTTTAAGACCATATAAGCATTTGCTCTTATCATATTTGAAATTAGGCCTGATAAAGACACTTTTGCTGGCCAAAGCACTACTGTACCCTGCCAGCTCGATTCCTGCCCGGGGCATCCCATTCTGTGACTACAGCAGCCTCTGTTTAAGACCATATAAGCATTTGCTCTTATCATATTTGAAATTAGGCCTGATAAAGACACTTTTGCTGGCCAAAGCACTACTGTACCCTGCCAGCTCGATTCCTGCCCGGGGCATCCCATTCTGTGACTAAAGCAGCCTCTGTTTAAGACCATATAAGCATTTGCTCTTATCATATTTGAAATTAGGCCTGATAAAGACACTTTTGCTGGCCAAAGCACTACTGTACCCTGCCAGCTCGATTCCTGCCCGGGGCATCCCATTCTGTGACTAAAGCAGCCTCTGTTTAAGACCATATAAGCATTTGCTCTTATTATATTTATATTATAAGACACTTTTGCTGGGCATAGGCTTACTGCTGCCTGCCAGGTGCACTTCTGTTGAGGCATCCCATTCTGTAACATAGCATACCCCTCTTTATTTACACTAAGCAGCTCTCTTATTTACACTAAGCAGGCCTGTTGGAGGCTGAGTGTTACTGCTCACTTTTGGTGTGCATTATATTCTGTTTCATATAGACCCACCGCTGCCCGGGGTTTTTTTAAATATCACCTACTACCACGCCAGTTAGACTATGTCGGGCAGACAAGTGCCTGGAAGTGAAAAGAGGAGTGGCAGAGGCCAAGATTCCGCAGGCAGAGCTCGCATCAGACTGGGGGCCAGTAGCAGCAGGAGTCACGCTGAGAGACCTAATCTGCCAGTATCTGCTAGCGGTCGGGTCTCCACCAGTAACGCATCTGCCGTGGTAGATTGGTTGACGCGCTCATCAACAACATCATCACAACTTACGTCTGAGACCCCCAGTCTAGGGTCGGTAGGTTCCTCTGACACAACCCTGAGTTGGCATGCCCCGAGAGCAGTCCCTGTCCTCCCATTGCCTCTGGCCTACGCCGTTCCCTCCCCCAGCGACGTATCCTATGCTTTGGGTTCAGCTCCACTCTTTAGTGAGGAGGACCATCAGATAGAGGACAGTCAGCAGCTACTGCCCAGCCAAGAAATGGAGGTGGCTTCTTTAGCTAGGCAGACAAATAGTGATGTGGACAGTGTCGTGGGTGCTGCGAGCGTTCCAGCTCCTGCGCCAGACACTGTTGACGAATCCACGAACATCAGTGACGTACAGCCACAACCCGGTGATGATGATGATGATGACGATGAAGCCGATCGCACTTGGGAGCCGGGTGATGAAGGGGCTTCATCGTCATCATCAGGAGAAGAGGGGTGCAGGTTGCCCCGGAGTCAGCAGCTGAGGCAGCAAGGTGGTAGCAGTCAGCATGGGGGCACAATTCCAAAGGCTGGAGCCGGCCGGGGCCGGGGCCGGGGTAGAGCACCTGCTGTGCGGCAGTCTACCTTATCGGGAGGTAGTGGAGCAGGGGTTCCTGGAGTTGGCAACAGCAGCAGTGAATCAGTGAGGCCAGGGGGTGGGAAAAGTAGCTACTCGGCAGTGTGGCAGTTTTTCCTGAGGCATCCGCAGGAGGGTAACATGGCCACATGCAAGATATGTAGGCAAAAGGTGAAGCGTGGCCAGGGTCCAAATGTTGGCACCACGGCCCTGCGTCAACATATGATGCGTCACCATAAAACGACCTGGGAGAACCGAGGCTCCCAAGGGGTGGTCCAGTCTGCTTCCTCACCAAGTGAGCTCCCAATTTCTGCCAGCCAAGGCTCCAGCACCTCAGCCGAAGGCAGCTGTGCGTCATACCCATCCTCTGTCGCTCCTGCTCCTCCTCCTCCAAGTCATGCATCCCGCCAGCAATCCATCAGCGAAGCCATGTCCAAGAGACAGCAGTATGCGCCCACTCATCCTACGGCGCAGAAGCTGAATGTGCTCCTGTCCAAGTTGCTGGTGCTGCAGTCGCTCCCTTTTCAGGTGGTGGAATCTGCACCTTTCAGAGAACTGATGGCTTGTGCCGAGCCGAGGTGGAGAGTCCCAAGCCGTCATTTCTTTGCCAAGAAGGCAGTACCAGCGCTGCACACTTTTGTTGAACAGAAGGTGGGCCAGTCCTTGAGCCTGTCGGTGTGTAGCAAAATACATGGCAGCGCCGACATCTGGAGCTGTAACTACGGTCAGGGGCAGTACATGTCGTTTACGGCCCACTGGGTGAATGTGGTCCCTTTGCAGCAGCAACTTGGACAGGTCACGCCGCTTCGGCCTCCGCGCTCTCTGCCCATTGGGCCTGTGACACCGTGCGACTCGGCCTCCTCATCCTCCGCCATCTCCTCACCCTCCACTGTAGGCTCAAGTCTCAGTGCCCCTCCAGTCTACCATGTGTGCAGGGCACGGAGGTGTCACGCAGTGCTTCACATGGTTTGTCTTGGCGAACGGAGTCACACAGGGGAGGAACTGCTTAAATGTATTCATCAGGAAATCCAAACATGGCTTACTCCGAGAAAACTTAAAATGGGAATCATGGTTACCGACAATGGGAAGAACATTTTGTCTGCGCTGCGCCAAGGAAGCCTGACCCATGCCCCCTGCATGGCTCACGTCTTCAATCTGGTTGTCAAGCGGTTTCTGAAGTGTTCCCCCCATCTGCAGGACATCCTAACAACTTCACGGAAACTTTGCATGCACTTCAGCCACTCCTACACTGCCAAACACACCCTTCTTGAGCTACAGCGTCAGAATGGTATCCCCCAACATAGTCTGATTTGCGATGTTTCCACCCGTTGGAATTCCACCCTTCACATGTTGGACCGATTATATGAACAGAGAAAAGCCATCACGGATTTCCTGATGATCCAAGCAGATAGGGGGACTCCCCTGTGTAACTTCAATGTCAACCAGTGGCAGCTCATACGTGACACCTGCCGTTTGCTCAGGCCCTTTGAGGAAGCCACTTTATTTGTCAGTCGGCAGGATTACGGGATGAACGACGTGATTCCACTGCTTCATGTACTACAGCACATGTTGGAAACCATGGCTGGTCAGGGCACTGGAGACATGGCGTTTACATCTTACGGCCACATGAACCCCCTTGGAGCTGAACTGGAGGAGGAGGAGGAGGAAGAGGAGGAGGAGGAGTTGCCCAGCGAAACACAGTTTAGGCTTGGCGAAATGGCTGGTTTATCTAGTCAGCGGACAGGAGAGGAGGAGCAGGAGCAGCCAGAGGAGCTAGAGGTTTTTGAGGAAGGAGAGACAGAGGACCCGGGCACACCGTGGCAGTATGCAGTGGAGATGGAGACAGGTAGTCCATCCGAGTCACTTGCGCAAATGGCACGAAGCATGCTCACGTGCTTGCGTAGTGACCCCAGAATTGTTTCCATCTGTCGGCGGGATGACTTCTGGCTGTCCACCTTATTGGACCCTCGCTTCCGGCACAAAATGGGGGCATTTTTTAAACCCACCGAGAGGGAGGACAAACTCAACTACTACAAAGACATTCTACGTAGGCAGTTGGCCGATGCCTATCTGCGCCATGGTCCATACTCTCGCAGGTCTGACTCGAGGGGACCTCTGCGCTCACCTTCCACTGCCATGGCCGCTGGGGGGGTTGGCAGCAGCAGCAGCAGAAGCTCCATCAGCAGCAGCCTCAGTCTTCAGTCGCTAATGAGTAGCTTTCTACACCCGCATAGTGAGGCTACTCATGAGCAGCAGGAAGACCTGGAGCAGGACCTGAACCAGCAGGTCATGTCATACTTTGACATGACCATGCCAACACACCTTGAGGATCCGCTGGACTTCTGGGCAGCCAAACTTGATTTGTGGCCGCAACTAGCAGAGTTTGCCCTGGAAAAGCTGTCCTGCCCGGCAAGTAGCGTGCCATCTGAGCGGGTGTTTAGTGCGGCGGGGGCCATAGTTACGGCGAGGAGAACTCGTCTGTCAACTAAAAATGTGGAGAGACTCACCTTTGTCAAAATGAATCAGGGATGGATCAGCCAGGATTTCCACCCACCAATGCCTGATGCATGCGACTAGATTCAGCATGGTGCCACGTTTTACACTTTCCAAATGGTGCAAAACATATTTATGTCTTTAGGCCATTTTTTGGGCTCCTGCTGCTGCTACTGTCAACTCCTGCCAACTCCAGGGTGTGATTCATCCAATTTTTGGGCTCCTGAAGCCAACTCCAGTGTATATTTGGGCTCCTGCTGCTGCTACTGTCAACTCCTGCCAACTCCAGGCTGTGATTCATCCAATTTTTGGGCTCCTGAAGCCAACTCCAGTGTATATTTGGGCTCCTGCTGCTGCTACTGTCAACTCCTGCCAACTCCAGGGTGTGATTCATCCAATTTTTGGGCTCCTGAAGCCAACTCCAGTGTATATTTGGGCTCCTGCTGCTGCTGCTGCCAACTTCTGCCAACTCCAGGGTGTGATTCATCCAATTTTTGGGCTCCTGAAGCCAACTCCAGTGTATATTTGGGCTCCTGCTGCTGCTGCTGCCAACTTCTGCCAACTCCAGGGTGTGATTCATCCAATTTTTGGGCTCCTGAGGCCAACTCCAGTGTATATTTGGGCTCCTGCTGCTGCTACTGTCAACTCCTGCCAACTCCAGGGTGTGATTCATCCAATTTTTGGGCTCCTGAAGCCAACTCCAGTGTATATTTGGGCTCCTGCTGCTGCTGCTGCCAACTTCTGCCAACTCCAGGGTGTGATTCATCCAATTTTTGGGCTCCTGAAGCCAACTCCAGTGTATATTTGGGCTCCTGCTGCTGCTGCTGCCAACTTCTGCCAACTCCAGGGTGTGATTCATCCAATTTTTGGGCTCCTGAAGCCAACTCCAGTGTATATTTGGGCTCCTGCTGCTGCTGCTGCCAACTCCTGCCAACTCCAGGGTGTGATTCATCCAATTTTTGGGCTCCTGAAGCCAACTCCAGTGTATATTTGGGCTCCTGCTGCTGCTACTGTCAACTCCTGCCAACTCCAGGGTGTGATTCATCCAATTTTTGGGCTCCTGAAGCCAACTCCAGTGTATATTTGGGCTCCTGCTGCTGCTGCTGCCAACTTCTGCCAACTCCAGGGTGTGATTCATCCAATTTTTGGGCTCCTGAAGCCAACTCCAGTGTATATTTGGGCTCCTGCTGCTGCTGCTGCCAACTTCTGCCAACTCCAGGGTGTGATTCATCCAATTTTTGGGCTCCTGAAGCCAACTCCAGTGTATATTTGGGCTCCTGCTGCTGCTACTGTCAACTCCTGCCAACTCCAGGGTGTGATTCATCCAATTTTTGGGCTCCTGAAGCCAACTCCAGTGTATATTTGGGCTCCTGCTGCTGCTGCTGCCAACTTCTGCCAACTCCAGGGTGTGATTCATCCAATTTTTGGGCTCCTGAAGCCAACTCCAGTGTATATTTGGGCTCCTGCTGCTGCTGCTGCCAACTCCTGCCAACTCCAGGGTGTGATTCATCCAATTTTTGGGCTCCTGAAGCCAACTCCAGTGTATATTTGGGCTCCTGCTGCTGCTGCTGCCAACTTCTGCCAACTCCAGGGTGTGATTCATCCAATTTTTGGGCTCCTGAAGCCAACTCCAGTGTATATTTGGGCTCCTGCTGCTGCTGCTGTCAACTCCTGCCAACTCCAGGGTGTGATTCATCCAATTTTTGGGCTCCTGAAGCCAACTCCAGTGTATATTTGGGCTCCTGCTGCTGCTGCTGTCAACTCCTGCCAACTCCAGGGTGTGATTCATCCAATTTTTGGGCTCCTGAAGCCAACTCCAGTGTATATTTGGGCTCCTGCTGCTGCTGCTGCTGCCAACTTCTGCCAACTCCAGGGTGTGATTCATCCAATTTTTGGGCTCCTGAAGCCAACTCCAGTGTATATTTGGGCTCCTGCTGCTGCTGCTGCCAACTTCTGCCAACTCCAGGGTGTGATTCATCCAATTTTTGGGCTCCTGAAGCCAACTCCAGTGTATATTTGGGCTCCTGCTGCTGCTGCTGTCAACTCCTGCCAACTCCAGGGTGTGATTCATCCAATTTTTGGGCTCCTGAAGCCAACTCCAGTGTATATTTGGGCTCCTGCTGCTGCTGCTGTCAACTCCTGCCAACTCCAGGGTGTGATTCATCCAATTTTTGGGCTCCTGAAGCCAACTCCAGTGTATATTTGGGCTCCTGCTGCTGCTGCTGCCAACTTCTGCCAACTCCAGGGTGTGATTCATCCAATTTTTGGGCTCCTGAAGCCAACTCCAGTGTATATTTGGGCTCCTGCTGCTGCTGCTGCCAACTTCTGCCAACTCCAGGGTGTGATTCATCCAATTTTTGGGCTCCTGAAGCCAACTCCAGTGTATATTTGGGCTCCTGCTGCTGCTGCTGCCAACTTCTGCCAACTCCAGGGTGTGATTCATCCAATTTTTGGGCTCCTGAAGCCAACTCCAGTGTATATTTGGGCTCCTGCTGCTGCTGCTGTCAACTCCTGCCAACTCCAGGGTGTGATTCATCCAATTTTTGGGCTCCTGAAGCCAACTCCAGTGTATATTTGGGCTCCTGCTGCTGCTGCTGTCAACTCCTGCCAACTCCAGGGTGTGATTCATCCAATTTTTGGGCTCCTGAAGCCAACTCCAGTGTATATTTGGGCTCCTGCTGCTGCTGCTGCCAACTTCTGCCAACTCCAGGGTGTGATTCATCCAATTTTTGGGCTCCTGAAGCCAACTCCAGTGTATATTTGGGCTCCTTCTGCCCCTCATAGTGATGCCACTTCAACTCTCTGCAATTGTGCCGCTCTGCGATTCTATTAGCGATGCCTCTGATCTGCATGTGATATTTCTTAAAAGTATTATTTAACTAACCCAGCACGCATCCTGTGCGTGTTACAGCAAGGCTGAATGGTTTACAACCCTATTGAGGCTGTAGGAGGCTCAGAAATAGCCGTTTTTAATAGCGATTCGTCGCGAATTTATTCGGGTCGAAACGATTTTTGTCGGAAAATTCGGCGAATCAGTCGAATCGAATTTTTCAAAAGTTCGCTCATCTCTACCCATGATATAGCTGAAAAAGATTTAGATTGATCTGCTCTGCTGTGTGATTCGGGTGTTATAGTTTAACATAACTTGTGAGTAAAAAAAAATGTCCATCGTTAGTCAAAATGTTTTTCTAGATGTTTTATAAATCTGATTAATTTCCACTTGAAATGGATTCTGCAACAAAGTTTGAGCTTACCTTATTTAGTTGGAATTCATGAAATAAGAGTATTTACTCAGCTGTTCTAAATTTCCACCCAATTTTCCACAAGCTTAGCCTTATGTTGCTCTGTTTATTGATGGAAATCTAAATATACGAAATGATCTTCTAATATACCGTAAATGTTTTTGCCATCAGATAACTGCATTTATCTGAAATGATCAATAAGCTGTATCAGCTTGCAGAAGAGGAACAGGGATGCATCCTGTTGAGTACAGAAATGCCAATTTAGCCTACTGTATACCATACAAAATTTGAAAAGTTAAAAAAATAATTTTAAGTCATTTTTATTTTAGGTCATTACTTATATAGTGACCAAAAAATGTCTACATGGCTGAAACACGCAGCAGAGACATGGCCTTGAAGTCAGCAGTGGTTGTGAACAGGCTAGATGTAGTCTTGGACATAGCCAAGGTTGTAGGCCGACAACAGATTAGATGTCAGTTGATGACATTTACACACCTGTCTTTGAGATCCCTCACACCAGGTCTCCTCTTCATCTGGGGGCATTCAATCCCCCTTGGGATCTTCTGCTGTGAGGAGAGGGCCCAAAACAGGCCCCCTCACCCACTTACACCATCTAGCCCCACCTCTAGCCTGTCTGTTGTGGACGGAGCAGATGACATCCCACCCACTCAATCCTCAGTCAAGCAATTGACTGGCGGAGAGAGGGTGTAAGGGCATGGGACTCTGATCCTCTGCCTCCCCACCCCCCTCCATCGATCAGCTGTCATTAGATCAGTGGAGGACAGCGGTATGGGACAGCAGAGGATCGGAGGTGAGTAACGAAAAAAAATGAATAAATGTAATTTACTCTGTGGTGTCTGTGTGTGTGTGTTTTTTACATTTAACCATTTGTGAACTGGTAAGGGATCCATGAGTCCCCTACACCAGTTCACAAGGCTTAGGGGCTGGCAGCCCATGCAATATTGTCATTACATGCACTTTATTTGATTGTTGCTACCAATATTACTGTTGAACTTACTGTTGTGGATAAAATTGGCCCCATTTCTCTGTTTTTAAAGTGTCTATTCTGACCACCAGATTCAGTGTTAGCAGGTCATCCATAGGACAAGTTCACCGTTTCTGGTGTGTTTCACCGGCTCTGGTGCATTCTGTGACGCTCACTGCATCAGGAAGTCTGTAGTTGCCATTTTGATCCTGTAAATTTAAATCCCCACCCAGCCAATCCTAGCCTATGTCCCGCGCTGATCTCCACCGCTGCTGTCACTGACAGCACGAGATTGGTGAATGCCGGGCGTGCGCCTGCTTTCACTGGTCTCTCCACTGTCCATGACAGCTACGCTCTCCACCGCAGGGAGGGGCAATTTGTGACACCACAGCTTACTCCCGCCCCTGAGGCGGGAGCAGAGTTGCCATGATGCCACGTGGATGTTCTAGAGAACGGCTTGGGACAAATTGGAGAGTGACGGCAGGACAGACAGGGGACAGCAAGAAGTCAGGTGTGTCAAAAAGATTTCAGGGAAAGTTCGGTTGGCATGATCCCAAAAAAATTTGGGTTCAGAGTGAATCGAATTTCGGAGAAAACTCCAGTTCTAGTCACATATCAAAGTGCAACATGACAAAGTACCCACCACCACTTGGAACACCTTTTTGGACCAATTCAGACACAGTTTCCCTAAAAAATAAATGCCACAGCAATCTGCCTCAAAACATCAACTTCCTCAAAACAAAATATCTCTTGGGCCAACTGCTTTCAATTCTGTATGGCTGGAATTTAAAGATAACCCCCCTTTTTGACAAGTTTAGGTGTTCTGCCTTATTGTTTTCCTCTTTCAGAATGTAAAAAACACATTTGCTTTAGGATGGTGCCCCCCACCTTTGATTTACTTATCATTATGCAGTTTTCAGGTTTCTTTTAGTCCTCTGGGTCTGTGTTGTTAAAGTAGGGGTGGCTTTCCTGGCCTTGAGTAAAACTCCCACTGTTAAGGATGAGCTCAGCAACAGCACCTTTTCCCCCACACTGCAGAGCCTGGAACAATCAGGCAGATGTAATGAGAATGACCTCTCACCAGCTGAAAATGCTGCCAGCAAACCTTTAGCTATTGGAACTCAAGATTGCGATCCCCTCATCTGAAGAGGCTGAATTAGCGCTGGAGGGCATGTGAGCTGTTTCTGTAGAGTGTTGTTTCTGTCTAAGCCAATCAAATGATTAGCAAGCCAAGGGAGAATGCTGCCAGTAACCCTTCAGCTGCAATGTAAAGAATTAGAGCAGGAGGAGTGTGGAGCATTGTCAGCCAATCAGAGTATTATAAACCCAGAGTCAGGAAGTCCCTGCCCTGTACACCACACTTACCAATTGGTTATTAGAAAATAAAGGCACAGAATTAGAACTTACTTAATTGAAACTGAAATGCTTTGCCAGCCAACACATGCTGCCCCTCCCATTTTCAGACTGCTCAGCCCAGTCCTTTCTTGCTGACACCCCTCACTTTATGCTGACGTTTTTCTCGAACTTTAACTGGACCTTCAGCATTTTTTAATAAAAGCCCCAAACCCTTAGAAACTATTCCTCAACATCTAAAATAAATACATCTTAAGTTTTTAGTCACTTACTTATTCTTTCCTCCACTGGGCTGCAACTCTGTTCAAGACTCTAGGATATGGGCACCACCATCTTGCTTCATAAGCTTCACATACTAAGGAGAGAAGAGGGGGGAGTGCAGGGGGGTTATAGCTGTGCTACGCACAAACAGAGCTGGGGTCAGAAAAAGGACAGCAATCTCAGAATGCAGAGCGGCACAGTCAAAAGACCCTTCCTGTCTGCAGACTGCCTGAGACTCCATGGGCTGCCATCAGAAAATGCAGTAGGTGCAGGTAATTTTTAATGTGACCTATCTGTACATGGTGGTGGAAACATACAAGATAGACTTTTATTCAGGGTGAAGGTCCAGTTTCAAGTGGGAATAAAGATACTGAGAGGAAGATTTTAAATAAAGTAAACTGGTCAAACATTTCATTTCTTGTAGCCTATAAATTAATAGCATTTCGTTTTCACAAGTGTTTCAGGATAGTTGTCCTCTAGGGTACTTGCTTGCTGAAAATAAGTACCTTGAATTTCCGGCAAAAGACTTTATTGCATCTTTTTACTTGTGCTACTATATGTTATAATGTTACCACGCATTCATGTTGATTATTAATTTAACGATCATCTGGAAAACATCCGTCTTCCCTCATCTAACAGCAAAAGTTTAGAACAGAAACAACTTTTGAATTTGAAACCCACACACCATCTGATCAATTTCAATACTTCAAAGAAAAATTGCATTTCTCAGGCCTCTTGATCTCCCCTCTTGTGTGGGTTACATTGATGAAACTACCACATTACTGGCAGATCTCATGTGTCAGTGATATCATTACTTGTGCTTTCTCATGCTTGCTGTTTTAAGCAGCTTCATTTAATTATCATAAGCTCTAGGGCTCACAAATGCTGTTTTTCAAAATATACATTAAGTTTTTGGCATTGTAGAGCAGCATACAAACAAGTAATTTAGTATGTTAGCATATTAAACATTAATATAAAAATGTTTTTAATGTCTTTATAAGCCACATAAATGATAGTATGCCTTGATCTTGATTCAGAAATCCTAGTATTACATCAATAACATTTCCTTAAAGGGGAACAAAACACAGATTTCACTATCCAGGGTTTTGTTTTTTGCCCCAGGGGCGATTTCGGGATGCCCCACTGTGTGAACCTCCCCCCCAGGTTGGCCATAAAACCTTACCTTTCCCCGGTCCTATGGTGCATGCATGGACTCCATCAGCACCTTATGCCGTGCATATCGATGATTTAGTACCCTTAGTTTAAGCCTGCTTTAGGGTAAGTTCATTAATTATAAGTAATAGCCAATGGCATCAATCAAAATCACAGTGTAATGCAATATTAACATAATAAAATGCAAGAATGCAAAATGCAAAGTAGAAGCTGGTCGCACTAGGTGAGGTAGTAACGTCACTTTAACCTAACATCATTGTGAGGCACTGCATACCTATAGCGTCAGCTGCCAATCGGATGTAGGCTATTCGCTGAGGAAAGGAGGAGGGCAGCTCCTGAAAGGTATTTCCGATTGCCGGCTGACGTTCTGCCCCATCCAGTCTTCTCCCTTCAGCCCTGACCTGTCCCTATCCCCTCAGCTCTGACCCATCCATCCCTATCCCCTCAGCTCTGACCCATCCATCCCTATCCACTCAGCCCTGACCCATCCATCCCTATCCACTCAGCCTTGATCTATCCATCCCTGTCCCCTCAGCTCTGCCCCATCCATCCCTCTCCCCTCAGCTCTGCCCCATCCATCCCTGTCCCCTCAGCTCTGCCCCATCCATCCCTGTCCCCTCAGCTCTGCCCCATAGATCCCTGTCCCCTCAGCTCTGCCCCATCCATCCCTGTCCCCTCAGCTCTGCCCCATCCATCACTGCCCCCCAAGTTTTGCCCATCTATCCCTGTTTCCTCAGCTCTGCCCCATCCATCCCTGGCTTCTCAGCTCTGCCCCATCCATCCCTGTCCCCTCAGCTCTGCCTCATCCATCCCTGGCTTCTCAGTTCTGCCCCATCCATCCCTGTCCCCTCAGCTCTGCCCCATCCATCCTTGGATTCTCAGCTCTGCCCCATCCATCCCTGTCCCCTAAACCCTGCCCCATCCTTCTCTGCCCCCTCAGCTCTGCCCCATCTAACCCTGTCCTCTTAGCTTTACACCATCCATCCATGTCCCTTCAGCTCTTTCCCATTCATCCCTGTCCCCTCAGCTCTGCCCCATCCATCCCTGGCTTCTCATCTCTGCCCCATCCAGCTCTGTTCCCTCAGCTCTGCCCCATCCATCCCTGTCCCCTCAGCTCTGCCCCATCCATCCCTGGCTTCTCATCTCTGCCCCATCCAGCTCTGTTCCCTCAGCTCTGCCCCATCCATTCCGGTCCCCTCAGCTCTGCCCCATCCATCCCTGGCTTCTCATCTCTGCCCCATCCAGCTCTGTTCCCTCAGCTCTGCCCCATCCATCCCTGTCCCCACAGCTCTGCCCCATCCATCCCTGGCTTCTCAACTCTGCCCTATTCATCCTTGGCTTCTCATCTCTGCCCCATCCATTCCTGTCCCCTCAGCTCTGCCTCATCCATCCCTGGCTTCTCAGCTCTGCCCCATCCATCCCTGTCCCCTCAACCCTGCCCCATCCTTCTCTGCCCCCTCAGCTCTGCCCCATCCATCCCTGGCTTCTCAACTCTGCCCTATCCATTCCTGTCCCCTCATCTCTTCCCCATCCATCCCTGTCCCCTCAACCCTGCCCCATCCTTCTCTGCCCCCTCAGCTCTGCCCCATCCATCCCTGGCTTCTCAACTCTGCCCTATCCATTCCTGTCCCCTCATCTCTTCCCCATCCATCCCTGTCCCCTCAGCTCTGCCCCTTCCATCCCTGTCCCCACAGCTCTGCCCCATCCATCCCTGGCTTCTCAGCTCTGCCCCATCCATCCCTGTCCCCTCAACCCTGCCCCATCCTTCTCTGCCCCCTCAGCTCTGCCCCATCTAACCCTGTCCCTTTAGCTTTACACCATCCATCCATGTCCCTTCAGCTCTTTCCAATTCATCCCTGTCCCCTTAGCTCTGCCCCATCCATCACTGGCTTGTGGTTGTGGCAGCTGAACCAACACATTTTGACTTAAAAACATGACAGTGTGCAGCAGTGCCACAATCTCCACTAAACCACTATTGAGAGAGTAAAAAAAAATAAAATGGTTATATTTTTTAAATAAAAAGTGTATACAAAAGCAGGTTGATTGCCGCCCCCTCTGCAGTGTGTGGCAAACACATGGCTTCATTGCAGGTGCATCCCCTGGTCAAGACATGACAAAAAAGATATTTTTTGGCACTTGGGCAGGCCTTACCTCCACTTCCATGTCGGACAAACGGCCCCAGCCTTCAGTCATGTGTGCAATCTGACACACCCCCTCCATTGCCATTAATGGAGTGGGCGTGGCTACATCACTGCTTATAGGATGGAAGCCCAACACCCAGAAAGGGCTCTGTCCCAATGAATCTGGACTGGAACAAATGACTGAGATCATGTGAGTGTTTTTATACCTTGACAATCCCTTTAAATGTTAACTTTCTACAGCTCTTCTCTTACAGTAGGTTCTAAGCTTCTGGCCAACAAACGAATTACATAGCATAAAATATACTAAAGTTGCAGGACAATTGCATGTAAATAAACCAGTGCAAGCATTTTACACAGTCTCAGATATACATTATTGCAAGGCACATTTTTCATGAACCTTTGTATAAATCCCACTACACATGCAATAACATTAATACCATTAATTAAGGGGAATCCTTGCCAAACCAAATAAAATAAATTGCCAGAATATAAACAGTTATCAGTTACAGGCGTAGTGCATGTGAAAGATGTTTCCTTCCTCTTGTGTGTCCCAATACCAACTCCCCTTTTAACGTCATTCCCTCCAGGAAAAATGACATCCTGTTGTAAAAGGGCCTGGTTCAGCCCCCCGTCATAGCATTGCATTTGGGTATTCTCATTCAATGTTGACTAGGAGGCCGATTCATTAATAGCGCCAGGTAGCGACAGATGAGCGCCAGTAGCGTGATTTTCACAGCGCCAGCTAGTATTCGCTGTGCTTGGCCGGGGTTTGCTTGTTGACAGCGACTCAGTCGGTGTGCGGTAATGTTGAATACGGGGTTAGGGGTCGCTGTTTCACAGGTTCCGCGTTGTATGGGTGCGCCTGACAGCGAATGGCCAGAGCGAACGGCTTGCTGCAGATTCATTAACAAATCACGCTCAAAAATTTCTCGTGCTGTGAATTCCTTGTTTAAACCCCAGAGCGCTGGCGGCGATGTGTGTAAAGTAGTTTTTAACCCCCAAACAACCTTTTTTTTTTATATGTAAAAATTATACAAGTTTTTCTAAACATTTTGTAATATGAATACATGAATATCAGACCTGTAATATCAATTCTGCACAATTTTTTTTTTTTTTTTTACTTAAAAAAAAATCCTAACATTGCAGAAGTGGTCACAGAATTTTTGACATTAAAAAAAAAAAAAAAAACATTAATAGCAATTAATTATGATTATTTAAAGATTGCTCCATTGAAATGCATTGGACCACGCCAGGGAGCGCCAGGTCATACCTGTCGCTGTGATGGGATTAGCAGCGGCGCTGTTCGTTGCAGTCGGCTACATGATGAATCCCGCGCTAGCTGACGCTCTCGCCGGCGCTAGCCTCATTTAGCGTGATAAATGCGTCATTGTGACCGCCGCCGGGTGTACTTGATTCGGTAGCCGCCGTTAGCTGGCGCTACCTGGCGCTCGTCAGACACTACCTGGCGCTAGCACTTGATAAATAAGGCCGTTAATTTAAATAAGATTAGATCCTATCAGATGACACTCTACGAGGCTGCTGACTGATCTGTACCCCAACCCAAACATTTTCTATCTATACTTTACCTAAAACCAACTTGCTGCATATATACATTTTTTTTCAGAAGGTGGTATAAACAGTTATGTATATTTTATGCACTTTAAATAGTTGCTTTCAGCATTTTTGACATTTTGCACATGGATTTCGATGACTGACCACCCATAAATACCCCCAGGAGGTACTTGATTTACCCACCCCCAATTTACATCTGCGCAGGATTTCTACCTACCGAGAGCATGTGTGTTTTATTGAACTTAACATAACATATTATCCTTAAAGGGATTGTCCAGGTTAAGTGTAAAAACAAATTAATCTGGGCTTACCTGCCATAAAGAAAATTCATCCTGGCCTGCTGCTGAATAAAGCTGAGGTTTAGCCCATTTCCTGTGGAACAGACCCTTAATTTTAAACTTTGTTTTTTTAGTTTTTAAATATTTAGAGGTGGACCTATGTCCATCCCCGTCCCAGTGCATTGGGGGGGGGGGGGTTGAAATCCCCAGGAAAACGCTGCTGTGCTTACCTCTTCTCCTCTGCTACAATGTATGCCCAGGCTTTTCTCTGTTTGACATATGAATGGGTGGAAAAAAATGCTGAATGGAGATGTGACAAAGCTTTATGATTACATGGCATCCCTTCGACCTCCCACCTCTTTGGCAAGGTACACCTGCTGCAAGCCTATGAATGGCTAGAACAGAAGGCTGCTGGGGATGCGTAGTGGCCTGCACATGCCATGGTGATCCTGAGGGCAACCCAAATCAGGATGCCCCACAAAGAGGGAGGCCACTGGCCCTAGAGCCTAGGCCTCTGGTTTACTCTCATACTTTGTTATTCATACTGTAAGCAGACAAGTCTCAGCTAAACACTATTTGAAGGACCCAGAAAAGATAAGCCAGGAGTAATCACCTGTCCCACACCACCATCAATACTACTATATGCCAGACATGACATGACAAACATGTACGTACAAGTAAAAACTTCAAACCCCCAACTAAAAAGCAAAGCCACTACTGTGAAATGCCAAGAACATTTTCTGCATTTGTAGAAAAAATAAGGGTATTTGCAAAAAATCTTTAGCTTCATACACTTAATGCTACTTGTAAGTGAAACACACCATAATTCCGTTTTTATTGATGCGGGGTGATTCAAGCAGTCACTTTGTATATAAACGACATTCGTCAAGACATGCTCATCAGTCCATGAGAAATGATCTTATCTAGGAGCTAAGTACTGTATAAATACTTTACACATCTATTACAGATCATACATAGCTTTTCTCATGTCTCCATCCCTTATACAAGCGTATAGTTAGAATAATGTTCCCCCATCTCAGTCAGTTTTCATATTAATAGGCTTTAAATGGGAAATGTTCTAGGCCTACAATATTTATGCAGAAACTTTAATAATGTTACTGTATGTTACTATATCATAGAAATAGCTACACAAGCTTTATATTCAAAGAGATATTTATTTATATATGCATTTCTCTGGCTACATTTTTCTGCCATTTGTTTCTTATTTACTTCTTATTATGAAACACTATCAATATTGTACATGGAATTTAAATGAGAAATTTTAATTACTGAGGGACAAGGTGTGTCTAGTACATCTAGTACTCTTTACAAATCAATAAGCCAAGTGTCAATAATTCAAGTGTCCATGAATGTGATGCAATAGGGTTGTCTGAAATCCCGTGAGACTTTGCTGAGCTGCAAGATCGCCGTGGGACATTGACGAGCATGGCTAAGGCCGCGGTTGTCATTACCAGATGGCTAAGCCGGTGGGAGGGCAGAGGATCGGGCCCTGAAGCAGACGGATGTCACCGCAGCAGGCACCTTTTTATTTTTGGGGCATCCTAAACATAGGCCCTTATTTAAGAAGGGATAGCGTCAGGTAGCGCCTGGTTAATGAGAGGTAGCGACAGATAGCGACTGGTCAACGCCGGACACGGCACGCAATTACACATTTATCAAGCAGAATCTGTTTAGCGACTGGAATAGCGCCATGTAGCGTCTGATTCATCATTTTCACAGCCTCAGCGAACAGCGCCAGCGTTCAGCCTTGCACAGCGCCAGGTATGACCTCTCGCTACCTGTCGCTCTCCCATACATTTCAATGGATGATACTTTTCTTCTCTTTAAACAGGTTTTTTTTTTTCAAAAAAATCACAAATAATTCTTTGACCTCTTCTGGCATTTTTTTTCATAATTTTTTCATTTTTTATATATTTCCTCAGAAATGACATTTCAGGTCTGGCATTAAAGTGTTCATGTTACAATGTTGTTACAATGTAATTCCATATGTTTTCACTTTGTTACTAGTTGATAGATGCTTGAAAACAGACTTTAAACACACCGCCTCCTGCGCTCTGGGCTTCAAACAACTATATTTATGGTATGAGTCGGTCGCTATGAGCAGTCGCTAACATGCGCTCCCATACAGCGCTGTACTGGTCAAATAGCGACTCCTCACAATGTATTCAACATAACTGAACAGCGACTGAGTCGCTATAAAGTAGCGACCCACGGCCGAGCACTGCGACTACTAGCGGGCGCTCTGAAAATGCCTGCTACAGACGCTCATCTGTCGCTACCTGCCACTAATAATGAATCAGCCTGTAAGATGTCCTGCTGTGTGAAACCCCCTGGAACCCCTCTCACCTTCTCCCAGAGCCCACGTCGCGTCTCTGCATTTCAGCCGCATCCCTGCTCACTTCTAGCTATGCGCATGCCTGCGTCCGGCCTTTCTAAATTGGAGGCGCGGGAACGCCACAGCAAGGAGGCTAGCAGGGGGTTTATATCATTTTGTTGTATTCCAAAATGAGAAGAGCTTATGTTGTAGCATACCAGAAGCATAATATAAATCACATTTATCTATACAATATCCTCAAAAGTTGGCTACATTAGAGACATGTGAATACTGAAAGCATTAGACTATGGCAGACAGCTCAAAAGAGAACATATCATTATAATAAAAATAGCAGCAACCACACTAAAGAGTAATGTGATGTGAGTGATGTGAGTTTAATGTCTTCTGGGTAATCTGTACTGAATGTGTGATGAGTCTGCTTTCCTTCCTTGTTGAAACACAGACATAAATCAGATAAACTTGGCTCATGACACTAGTAGTGCTGCATTTCTAGAAAATCCTGGAGTCTGATGATTGTTCTGAATGCACAGATCTTGAAAGCCTGTCATCCATAAGCTTTCTGACCCGGCCTGTTTATACCATATCAACATGGTAAGACACAGGCCCGAGCTGCAGACAAAGAGCCATACGCTCCTTTTATTTACTTTCTTTCTCTCCTTTTATTTGTTTTACAGGATTTGCTGGCTTCCATATATTTTCCAATAAACATAGAATGAAAGACATTGTGCAGGGTATCCTGAGAATTTGTAACATACAATCATAGTTTAAGCATTATCAAAAGAACATATACAATGCAGCTTTATCTCTTACAGGGTGTACTCCACCAGGACTGGTAATCATAAGCAGAATTTTATTCCACAGGACTGGAAAATGTGACGCTGCTGGGCCGTGTAATGTTATGGCTGTGTAAGTAAACCTCACTTGTATGGGAATTGATTATAGAATGTATGTTATTTATAGAAAATGTGTATTTATTTAAAATAGCCAGTACACTAATTCAGCTTAAAGTGGACCAAAACCTACGCAATATAGATTCCCGGGCTGATTGATTCCCCCCCCCCCCCCCGGGCATCCAAAATCATGAGGCCCCGCTTTGTGAAACCCCCCAGGTCACCCCATACACTTACCTTTCTTGCCTGGTCCAACAGCGTATACGAGAGCGGCAGCCGCATCTCTGCTATCCCTCTATCAGGGCACATGCCTGCCCCAGGCATTTGTGAATAGCCGGTGTGAGCACGCTCCCTATTAGAGGGATGCGGGGGATGCGACCGTCCAGCGCGCTTGGAGACACTGGTCTTAGACAAAGGCGTGGAGGCTGGTTCACTACTAATGGGAGGTATCAGCAGTTGAGTGTTTGTATAGTGGCCATTAGAGCGACCGCTAGTAGACGCTGTGATCGGCTATTGGGTGCTGTAACAGAGTGCCTCCGTCACTGTAGTAACCTGGACTGCATTGATGAATGTGATGTATTTTGGGCGCTCTAACACCAGTACAGCGCTGCAAGGAGCGAAAGGTAGCACCAGCTCAATGCGACCGACTCTCGCCCACAAAAGGACAAACAGCGTTGGCGCTCTAAATCTGGCCGCTATAGCATAGAGCGCCATACGATGTGTGATTAAAGTGTGTTTTGAAACGCATATCTACCAGTAACAAAGCAAAAACACATAGAATGACATTGTTTGAGCACTGGGACAATAACACTTTAGCGCCAGACCTGCAATGACAATTCTGCATAAAAATATAAAAAGTCCAAAAAGTTTCTAAAATTGTTTGTTTGCAGCCAGGAGAGGTCACACAATGATCTGAGCAAAAAAAAAATGTCAAACACGCAATTTAAATACAAGTAAATGAACGGCCATTAAAATGTATGGGAGAGCGACAGTGAGCGAAAGGTAATACCTAGCGCTCTGGAAGCTAGAGCACCGGTGCTATACACTGAGCCGCCTGTAATAATACATTGGGCGCTACACGTGGCGCTGTTAGAGTCGCTCACCAGAAGAGGTGAGAAAATACCATTTAGTGAATACTCACCTGTAAAATGGGTATTGTAAGTATGTCACACACCCCGCTTCAAGAAATTCATAGCGTGTGGGTAATACTGACCTGTAGAGGGCGATATGCAGAGATGCCAGGAAAAAAGAGAGCCCCTCCCGGTCCATAAATACCTGGGACCTTCCACTCATTACCCAGTATAAGAACAGCAGTAAGGTAAGGGACCAGGAAGAGCCCAACACAAAGCATAACAACGCAAAGTTCACCATATAAAGGATCCAGAATACAAAAGGGCAGGGTGAAGCGGGGTGTGTGACATTTTACAGGTGAGTATTCACAAAATGGTATTATTCTAAGTATGTCACACACCCCGCTTCAAGACATTCATAACGTGTGGGACATCCAACAGCAGTGTCCATAAAGGGCGGGGATCCAAAACAAGGCAACAAGGCACAACTTAAACCACTGCAGCTTGCAGAACTTTGTGGCCAAACACAGCATCCGCTGAGGCCCGAACATCAACCTTGTAAAACTTGGAAAAAGTATGAACAGAAGACCAAGTAGCAGCCTTACAAACTTGCTCAACAGAGGCCTGGTGCTGAAAAGCCCAGGACGCCCCAACCGCACAAGTAGAATGAGCAGTAACACGAAAAGGGGGTACCTTCACTTTGGCAGAATAGGCCCCAACTATGGTCTGACGGATCCATTTACTAATGGAAGACTTGGCAGGCACCAAGCCTTTTCGGGGCCCGGAGGGCACCACAAAAAAGGCATCCGTCTTACGAAAGGAAGACGTTACCTCCAAATAATACTTCACAACACGAACCACATCCAAAGAATGCAGGGCCCTCTCCTTGTCATTGCTGGGATTAGGACACAGAGAGGGCAGAACAATGTCTTGGTTTAGGTGAAAGGCAGAAACAACCTTAGGAAGGAAATCGGACTTGAAACGAAAAACCACCTTGTCCTGATGCCCCTCAAAGTACGGGGCTTGAATGGACAAAGCCGCCAACTCAGAGACACGCCTAACCGAAGTGATGGCTATCAAAAAGGCCACCTTCTGCGTAAGTGAAGACACGGCAATATCATTCAAGGGCTCAAAAGGAGAATCCTGAAGAGCAGAAAGAACCAAATTCAAATCCCAAACAGGGAGCAAAGGTTTTCTAGGAGGCCGCACGTGCGTGACTCCCTGGAAAAAAGTCTTAACCAAAGGATGTAGGGCAAATGACCTTTGAAAGAACACCGCCAGGGCAGAAACCTGCCCCTTCAGAGTACTAAGCTGGAGCCCCAGGTCCAGACCATGTTGAAGAAACTCCAGGATTCTGGAGATGGAAAATTCCCTACAAGGCAACGCCCTGATCTCACACCAATCAATATAAGACCTCCAAGTCCTATAGTAGATATTAGAGGAAGACCGCTTCCTAGCACTAATGAGAGTTCGAATCACAGCATCGGAAAGACCTTCCTCCTTCAAGATGGAGGTTTCAGCAGCCACGCCGTCAAAGCCAGCGTTGGTAAATTGGGATAACGTAGTTGACCCTGGGTGAGCAGATCCGGCAGCAGGGGCAGAACGAACTGATCCTCTGCTAACCTTACCACATCTGCGAACCAAACCTGTCTTGGCCACCTTGGAGCCACCAGAATTGCTGACACACCCTCCAGGGCCAGCTTGCGCACCACTCTGGCCACCAAGGGAAACGGAGGGAACAGATACAGAAACCCCAGATCCCTCCAGTTCAGAGACATGGCATCCACTGCCAGAGCCAGTGGATCCCGTGAGAGAGACACAAATGTCGGAAGTTTGTGATTGTGACGAGAGGCAAAGAGGTCCACCACCGGGGACCCCCACCTGAGACAAATCAAGCAAAACACTTTGGGGCTGAGAGACCATTCCCCCCGGCGAGCTGAGAACCTGCTCAGAGAGTCCGCCTCCGTGTTCTCCGCTCCCGGAATGTAAACTGCTGAAATGCACGGGACGTGGGTCTCCGCCCAGGCCAGAATCAAAGACACTTCCTTGAGGGCACTCCTGCTGCGAGTCCCTCCCTGGTGATTGATGTAGGCGACCGCCGTCCGATTGTCCGACCGGACTTGAACCGGCAATCCTTGCAACTGATGAGTCAAGCGAAACAGAACAATCCTGATGGCCCTCAATTCCAGAACATTGATGGACTCGTGAGCCTCCTGAGGCCCCCACAGTCCCTGAAACTGACGATCCTTCCAGAACCCCCCCCATCCTGATAGACTGGCATCCGTGGTGACCGTCTCCCAACAAGGGCCAGAAAGGATCTGCCCCTCGACAGATTGATTGGATCCAGCCACCACTGAAGGGAGCACCGAACTCGGGGGGTCATCAGGAAGGACTGATCCAATGACAGTAGCGACCCGTCCCAGGCCACCAACAGATGGAGCTGGAGTGTCCTTGTGTGGAACTGAGCAAAGGGAACCGCTTCGAAGGAGGCTACCATCAATCCCACCAGCCTCATCCCCAGTCTGATGGCCGGACGAGGGATAGACAGGAGGAGTCGAACCAACTCCTGAATCAAGAGAACCTTGGACTGAGGAAGAAACACCCTGGCTTGGGAAGTATCCAGGGACATTCCCAGAAAAGACACTAACCTGTACGGAGAAAGGGAGGACTTGGGGTAGTTGATCACCCACCCGAATCTCTCCAGAGTGGACACCACAGTTCTGGTGTCCAATACCGCTTGGCTGAAGGAAGATGCCATAATGAGAAGGTCGTCCAGATAAGGGACAATGCGAATACCCTGGGCTCTGAGGAGAGCCATCAGCCCGGCCAGCACCTTGGTGAAAACCCTTGGAGCCGAGGTAAGACAGAAAGGAAGTGCCACAAACTGAAAATGCCGATCCCCCACCACGAACCTGAGAAATCTCTGGTGCGCTGGAAAAATCGGCACATGCAGATAGGCGTCCTTGATGTCTACGGACGTCAGAAAGTCCCCCTGCCGAAGAGAATGGATAGCTGAACGCAGCGTTTCCATGCAAAATTTCCGCGTACGGACGAACCTGTTGAGGATCTTTAGATCCAGAATGGGTCGAACCGAGCCGTCCTTCTTGGGCACCGTGAACAGATTGGAATAAAAGCCCCGACCCCTGTCTGAGGGGGGCACTGGGCAAATAACTGCCATATCCAACAGACTCTTTACTGCCGCCTGGAGCTCCTGCGCGGCCAGAAGGTCCGAAGGCACCTGAGACCTGAGGAATCTGGGAGGGGGCCGGAGCTCGAACTCCAGCTTGTAGCCGGAAGTCACCACTTCCCGGATCTATCTGTCAGAGACCTCCCGGTCCCAGACCTGGGAGAAGTGTTGCAGCCGTCCCCCCACCCACATGGGTGAGGGCGCCCCTCATTGCTGAGCTGGCTTGGCAGCGAGTTTGGGCTTAGAGCCCCAGCTGTATCCTGGGCGGGCACGTCCTCTGCCCCTGTTCCAGGAATCTCCTCTGGCTGCGGGGAAAACAATTCCTCTGCCAGCTCTAGCCCCACGAAAGGAAGGAGCAAAGGAACCCGCCCCCTGAAAGGGACGAAGCTGTTTTTTGCGTTGAGGTAACTTACCCCCCTTGGCAACTGAATCCAACTTCTCACCAAAGAGCCGTAATCCCACAAAGGGAAGAGCGGTCAGCGACTTTTTAGACACAAAATCAGCCGCCCACTGGCGCAACCAAACCGAACGCCGAATAGTCACCAATAGAGCCGACGTTCTGCCACACATCATCAGTGTGTCATCCAAGGCGGCTAGTACAAATGACAAAAACAATTCACACCTTTTAAGGCCAAGGAACTCGTCACTATCCGGATCTAACCCGGAAGAAGTCAACAGGTCCCTGACCACCACCACCAGCAGCGCTGAAGCACAAACCGGCCTCATGGCTGACCCAACACTGGCAAAACCATGACAAGCCATTTGGTCAATGCGTTTATCCTCACCATCTTTAAGCGTGGAGCAATCAGGAGAATTTAAAACAGTAGTGTTGGATAAACCCAGAATCTGTGCATCCACCTCGGGAGGGGACGCCCAACGCTTAACCGTATCCAAGGGAAAGGGATATTTTTTGTCCCAACCCTGAGGGACACCTGGGAGCCGGGCAGGCCTCTCCCATTCCTTAGTAATAATCCCATCAAAATGCTTTTGGTTAGGAAATTCCAAGCGCGGCCTGGATTCTTCGAAAAATTCCCCCTTTTGCTGTGGAACCGCCTCAGGAAGAGAAATAGCCAAAACATCAGAGCCAGAACAATTGGAGTATCCGAAGACCTCCCCAAGCCCCGCTCGGTATCAGCACTCACAATCTGCTGATCGTCTGAATTATCTGATTCTTCATATACCTCCCCTTCCTCAAGTTGGGAGTAATCAGACCAGTCCAGATTATCAAGATCATCCAAGTCGGCCGCCGGTGAAGACGGCGACAAGTGCTTTCTCTTAGCCGGAGCCTTTCTGGTGACCGTGCTGGAGAATAATTTTTCAAGATTGGCCAATCGGGCACACATCTCCGATTGCAACTGCCCGCCCATGACAACATCAGACTGGGCACGGATCAAACTGGGAGGGGGGGGGAGGAGAGACCGGCGGCGCTGAACCAGACGCCTGGGGTCCGGACTGCCGCGTAATAGTCTGCTGTGCGCATGGTATACACAGATATACATCATCGCCAGTAAGGGATGCCCCACACCCCATACACTTCCGGGATTGCCCCGAGGGGAGCTCGAGCCCAGTATGCGGGGATGCCTCCATAAGGTGAACTTATAGTTGGTTGCAATGACCGAGGGAATTACGCATATAAGCAACCCGGGATGTCCCTTTAATGTCCCAAGTGGGAGGATTTTCAATAAGCCAATTAAGAACCCAGGGACCCTAGGACCGGGAGAAACCCCCTAACACCACTGTAGGTTATATCTGAAAGACATAATAAAAAAGGCTAATAAGAAAAGCGGAGTATAAAATATATATATATATATATATATATATATATATATATATGACATAAAAATATATAATTATAGGTGATGGGACAGAAGGGGGGCCCACCGGGCCACTCACTGTGGTCCTGAAGACAGCTTCCTCTCTCCGTGAGGTAAAGAGCAGCTCTGAGGAGAGAAGGGGGACGTGGCCAGCTCCTTCTGAGGAAACAGGCACAGAGAAAAACACCTCAACGGTGCCTGTGACACAGGGGCGGGGCCAGGCTTTCCAGCGCTGCGGCCCGCCCCTGTGTCACAGGCACCGCTGAGGTGCTTTTCTCTGTGCTTTTTCACTCTGTCCAAGAGTGAAAGCGTGAGGGGAGAAGCTCCCCTCCGCCACGACATTGCAAAAAGGCCGGCACCGCAGCCATGTGCGGCCGCGGCGCCGGTCTCAGAAGAGACAGAAGGAGGGGAGCGGGCCGTGGCTTTGACCCTGACGCCCGGCCCCGCCCCTTTTACCTCAGGGAGAAAGCCTGCATAAAAATGGCGGCCACAGCGCCGTTTTGACAGAGAAATACACGCTGTTATGAAGTAATAAATAAGTTAATAACTATTGGGAGGATAATTTAATAAATTAATACATTAAAACATTATTAAGAATTAATGATTACAAAATTTGGACCTAACACCGAATAAGGGGCCCTGCTCCTACCCTACGCTATCCCGCTAGAGAGAGGGGCATTACCCAAAGGGGGGAGACCGCCCAAAGTGTAAGGCCAAGGGACGGGGCATCCCAAACCGGGGTCACCGTCCCGGATGACCGCCTACCCTCTTATATAGGGTCTCACGGGAGAGCATTTGCTCTTAAGCACCAAGGGTGCTTTTCTACCCTCACCCGGACCGTCAGCCTAGGCTGGGAGGCATGAGGTAACAGAAAAAAAAGATCCGGCCAGAAATAGATAACTAAAGGGCCGGGAGTCATCCCGGCTACCTGAAATCCCCCTTGTGCAAGGAGGAGACCACATCTTCTGACTTGCTCGCCAACTGCAGACTGGAAGAAGACTGGGTAATGAGTGGGAGGTCCCAGGTATTTATGGACCGGGAGGGGCTCTCTTTTTTCCTGGCATCTCTGCATATCGCCCTCTACAGGTCAGTATTACCCACACGTTATGAATTTCTTGAAGCGGGGTGTGTGACATACTTAGAATACAAGAAAAGACAAAATAAATCTGAAAAACAAGGTTCCCCGAACAGAACAATAACTAACATACATAGCCACTGTCAAGGGAAGAGTTGCCAAACACCCCAAAGTAAAGCATGTGGTAACGGTAATCTTACTTCAGCTCTGAAATGTGCACACCTTGCAGTTTTTCAACCAAAAAAACCCTTTACATTTGAAATACCCCTCACAAACCATATATTTTCTGAAAGTAAACACATTAACCTTTTTAGGTGTACCCAGCTTATTGCAGTGGGCTCACATTTCTGAAAATAATTCCTCGAAGAATTCTGTTTGCACAGGGTTTCCCTAAAAAATATATAAAAAGCAGAATAAAAAACACACATTTTCCTAAAATATCAATATGCAAACAGGAAAAAAACAAATTAAATCTAAAAGTTCAAGGTCCCCCAAACAGAACAATACCCAACATGCATAGGTACCTTTACTCTTTTAACTGCTAACCTACTTGAGATGTCACCCTCTGTTGACAGGTCAGTTTATGGTTTTGTTTCATTTATTTTAAATGTATTTTATTCAAGAAAACCATATTGCATATAAGAGCCCCACTTCTCCCAATTACAACCTTACCACAAATGTATCGGTAGCTCTCTGTTCCTACGCAGAAGACCCCCCAAAATGAAAAGAGCACTATTTACATTTACAAGTAAACTACAACTACTATCCACACTATAAAGGGTTAAATAGAAAAAAAGTTGGTGTGGGGTCCCCCTACCCAGCATAATCAGCCTGGGTACCAGCTTTGCAGGGCTTGTAGAACAGGGCGCAAGGGCCAGCTTCGCCGGCCCCCGGCCTGTTTGCTGATGATACAAAGGTTAGCAATAGGGTGGATATTCCTGGAGGTGTTTGCAACATGGAAAATGATTTAGCTTTACTGGATAGATGGTCAAAACTGTGGAAACTGGAGTTTAATGTCTCTAAATGTAAAATCATGCACTTGGGAGAAGAAATCCCTGCTCTGAGTACCGTATGGGCAGTACTGTGTTAGCCAGGACCTCGGAGGAGAGAGATTTAGGGGTACTGATTACTGATAGCTGCAAGATGAGTGGACAGTGTAGCCAGGCAGTGGGAAAAGCAAGCAGGATGCTCGGCTACATAGCTCGAGGCATCACCAGTAAGAAGAGGGAGGTTGTGATGCCGCTGTATAGAGCCCTGGTGAGGCCACATCTAGAATACTGTGTGCAGTTCTGGAGACCTCACCTGCAAAAAGACATTATTCAAATAGAATGTGTCCAACGACGGGCAACAAAAATGGTGGAAGGACTTAAACTTAAAACTTAAATCAGGAGAGACTTAAAGAACTAAATTTGTACAGTCTAGAGGAAAGAAGGGGGAGAGGTGATATGATTGATACCTTTAAATATGTGAAAGGATTGAATAAGGTTCAGGAGGGAAGTGTTTTTAAAAAGAAACTTAATGATAGAACAAGGGGGCACAACCTGAAGCTAGTCGGGGGGGAAGATCAGGAGCAATGTTAGAAAATATTATTTTACAGAAAGAGTAGTAGATGCTTGGAACAACCTTCCAGCAGAGGTAGTTGAAACATTGCACATAAGGGCAGACTAGATGGACCCTATGGTCTCCTTCTGCCGTCAACTTTCTATGTTCTATGTTCTTTTGAGTCCATGTCCCCTTGTCCCTCGTTGTTCTTATTTGTTCCTCTTTGAGGTGTAACATGCAGATCTGCATCAATAAACGATTCATTTGCCTATTTAAAGTGTTTATATTGTTGTAACTGTTACTGCCTATCTCCTATCCATCCCTCAATGAGGGTTGTGGTCTAATTTACCAAATGTTCCTCTTTCCCACCCTGATAGGTTGGCAGGCATGATATAGCAGGAGCTGCTGCTGGATGCAGTCTGGCGGTGTCACGTACCTGGTAGTAGCTTGGCTACTGGGAAATCCTAATTGAACCAGCAGCAACCTGTGGATACCAAGTCATAGCAATATCACTATTGGGTAAGTAGTGGCTTGAAGCATCTTGGTAGAAACCTTTGCAGGCATGAAGATAACCAGAAGATAATTCAACCTCCATGGCATATGTACCAGGGTTGCAAAGGCTACAAAAAACAACAGGTCTTCCCCCTAATTGTTAGAGCATAAAAAAAGTTGTCATTTGTTATATTGTGTATTATGCTGGAGGGACAGCACTAATAGTAAATTGCACTTTGTCCAATGCTGATATGGAGTTTCTCTGTTCTGTGTGTTTTCTATGGTTAACTTTCCTGCTGTCCTCCATGTTATGCTGATGTCTGCATGTCTCAAGTAATCCAGTTCATTCTCCCACAATGTCCAATGTACAAATGACTCTGCTGCGCCAATGCATTAGCGTATACACCAGAACCGGTTTTGAGCATTCCAAGGCTGATGCACTTTTGTATTAACTGAATTCAAGCATGTGCTAATGCATGGTTATGCTCCATGTCTCCAGCCCCCTCCCTTGGGAACTGTGTGAAATTAGCCATCTTGGAGCATAGCAAAACCTCTAAAATATTTGTACATATCAGAAAGACCATTTTTTCGCTTCAGTTTCTGTGTTGTGGCTGCTTTGGGAAGAGCAGGTCATGTGGTGTGGCTTTAACCCTTTAACTGCCAGCCTACCTGGAGATTTTGTCACCGTCTGTTGCTTGGTCATTTTTCAATATTTAAATATGTTCCGCTGTGATTTTTGAAGAGATTTCCAGGGATTTCCCAGGAAAATTATATATTGTTTTTTCTCAGCAGAGTCTGTGCTTTAACATGAAATGTCTTGTTTGACCTTGTTTTAGTGTATTCTCAATATTTTTGGGTGAAATAAGAGCAAAAAAATAAATAAATCTATTTTTTACAATTTGTAGTCTTTTTTGGAATAAAAAATGTACGTTTATAATAAAATAATATCGCGTGTAAAAGCCCCATTTCTTCTGGTTACAGCGGTACCACAAATGTATTATTAGACACCCTTTCCTGCCCAGGAGACCCCCAAACTTAAACAGCGCTTTAGGAGTTTTTTAGATAAAGTACAACTGCTATGCGCACCTTGCAGTTCTTCAAGAAAAACAACCTCTTACATTTATATATGTTTTGGAACTATACACCTCAAACTTTCTAGGCGTACCAGGTTTGTTGACGTGGGCACAGTTTTCTGGAAGTAATGCTTTGATAAATTCTTTGATTGCACAATGTTTTCCTTAAACAAAGAATGCAAAAGCAGAATCAAAGCCACATTTTCCTAAAAAAACGAGAAAAGACAAAATAAATCTGAAAAAGCAAGGTTCCCCGAACAGAACAATATCCAGCATGCATAGGTACTGTCAAGGGAAGAATTGCCAAACACCCCAAAGTAAAGCATGCGCTAACGGTAATCTTACTTGAAAATTTCAGCTTTGCAATGTGCGCACCTTGCACTTTTTCAACCAAAACAACCCTTTACATTTGAAATACCCCCCCACAAACCATATTTTTTCTGAAAGTAAACACATTAAGCTTTCTAGGTGTACCCATCTTATTGCAGTCGGCTCACCTTTCTGGAAGTAATTCCTCAAAGAACTTGCACAGGGTATCACTAAAAATATATATAAAAAGCAGAATAAAAAACAAATTTTCCTAAAATATCAATATGCAAACTTAAACAACAAGCTAAATTTAAAGGTTCAAGGTCCCCCAAACAGAACAATACCCAACATGCATAGGCACCTTTACTCTTTTAACTGCTAACCTACTTGAGATGTTGTCACCCTCTGTTGACAGGTCAATTTATGGTTTTTAAAATTTGTTTCATTTATTTTAAATAAAAAAATACATTTATTCAAGAAAACCATATTGCATGTAAGAGCCCCATTTATCCGCGATTACAACCGTACCACATATGGATCGGTATCTTGCCCAGGAGACCCCCCAAACTGAAAAGAGCACTATAACATTTACAAGTAAACTACAACTACTATCCACACTATAAAGGGTTAAATACAAATTGGTGTGGGGTCCCCCCTCCCCAGCATAATCAGCCCGGGTACCAGCTATGCACGGCTTGTAGAACAGGGCACAAGGGCCAGCTTCAGTGGCCCCCGACCCTGCAAGGCTACAATACTGCACACCTTAAATGGCCCCCGGCTCTTCTGTCCCCCCAGGCATTGGGGAGGCAGGTAATGGGGGGCTGGGGGTTAATGGCAAATCACCCACTAGCCACAGGTGACTTGCCAGACCCCGAGTCTTGTGAACTGGTATGGAGGTCTCATGGATTCCTTACCAGTTCACAAAGTGAATAAAACACACACAGAAAAAATATTTTATTATTTAATTTTTTAATACTTACCTCCCATCGATTCATCCCCGAGCACTGTGTCCCGCGGCACTCTGGTTTCTGTTCTCCTGCTGCTGCTGGAAGCCTTTTATACCTGCTGAGTGATGGGACATAAAGGGTTAATTAAAAAAATGACATAGGATCCCCCCTTCTGGGGGGACAGCGTTTTTGTAGATTTTTAAGTGTTAAGAACCCCCCTGGTTTTGGGGAGGCAGGTAATAGGTGTGGTGGGGGTAAATGGCAAGTCACACGCTGCCAGCCCCCAAGCCTTGTGAACTGGTATAGGCATCTCATTGAAGTTCACAGGGTTAACTAAACAAAAAGACAACACATAAAAAAATTATATTTATTAAAAATATAAATATATACCACCACTGATCGTCATCTTATCTGGAGGGGGGCGGGGAGGCAGGGGATCAGAGGATCCCATGACCCGCCAACTCAATCTCCAGTGGCCACCACACTGACATCTGTTAGGTCGGGAGCGGGATGATGCCAGCATAAAGTAATCCGCCCCGCCCCCAAAGGGCTGGGACTAGTGGTGAAGATGGTGGCAGAGACGCAGAACCGGGGGGAAAGGAGCTGTTAGGACCTCTCCTGAAGACTGAGGAGCCCGGGAATAAGAGGTGAAGAGGAGACCTGGCGGGAGGGATCGCGCAGGAAGGTAAGTAAATATAATTATTTATTTTATTTTTTTGCAGCTATTGTGGGCAGCTGCAGAAGCGGTTGGGGGGGGGGGGGCAATTCTGGGCCCTCTCCTGAAGCCAGAGGAGCCCCGGTAGGATTGGAGGCTCCTGGGTGAAGAGGAGACCCGGACAGATCAATCGAGGGATTAGGTGAGTGGGTTGTTTTTTTTTTTGACCGCTAGCAGGGGGAAAGCCAGTCACTCAAAATTTGATGGTATGAGAGGCAGCCACATAAATTTTACGTTGCTGGCAGGTAAAGGGTTGAAGCAGGTCAATAGTTAAAAATTGAATTTAAAAGGACCAACACAATAAACAGTGCTCATACGCATCCCTCCCAGGGCAACATAAACATTTATTGACCTTTTTTTAACTCCTGCTGTGGTAAATTTTAGGAACAAAATGGTGGCTCATGTATTTGCAGGCCGCCTGCAAACAGGAGGTGCTGCTGGGTTTCCTGTTACTGTGCATTGTCAGTTATGTCAGTTGAATCCAGGCAGCAGCATGGCTGCTACCACTAGAAAATCAGTGAGGTGGCTTTTAAGCTTTGAGTGGATGCTGTTGGACCAGTTTATAGTACTTAAACATGCTCTGCTGTGGTCAGACTTTGGGACCACTGGGACTTGCTGTGCTCACTCACGCTGAGTGTGTGATTCAAGGGACAGTGTGGCTGATTGACAGCTTTTTGAGTGGTCATGGAGGAATGAAATTGAAAGGAGGGCAAACCCTGGAACCCTGCTACAGCTTCTATCAGACACAGCAGCAATTGGAGGAGTTGGAGGAGAGACACATGGCATAGGCATCAGGTAGGCTTAAACTGACCAGATTTCCCACTTTCAGTGGGAACAGTCCTACTTTGAGGCATGTTGTCCCGCTGTCCCCCCGACAACTCTGGGGACTAAATGTCCACTTTATTGACAACATAGGGAGGACTGTTCCTATGAATGCAAGATACAGAATGTTTGGTTGGTTTACAACTGTTTTGACTAGCTGAATGGTGGTAGTGAAACATATGGATTGGCTGAGAATTGGCTCAATCACCAACATATTTAATGGACTGAGGATACCTAGTGCATTAGACCGGGGGCACACATATTTACACACATGAGTAGTATAGAATATTGTAGTAGTAAGTTGTTGTAAAAGCTTGCATTTTCAATCTAAATGAGTTAGCCAATAAATGGTATTACCTTAACCTTGGATTTCCTGCATAGAATATTGTAGATATTTGTTCATCAAACACCTATAAATAAGCCGTAATCCACACCCCCACCAGGCCCATCACTAGTATTGGGCAAACCCGAACCACAAAGTTCAGGTTCGAACCAAAGTTTTTGATTTTGGGTTTCAAAACCCAAACACGGACTTCAGACAGAGTTTGGCATTTGGTTAAGCTCGGAGAGCAGCCCATCAACCAGCTTTTAGCCCATAGCAGCGAGTAAGGGGTGTGCTTTAGACAAATGTGTGTAGCACATATGTGTGTAGCACAAAAGAAGTGGCTGTACACTCACCTGAGCATGATGTGAGGCTATATGTCCCCTAAGGGATCATGGAGGCAAAACGTTTTAGCTGGAGTTGGGCTTTAACCATTATCTCAGCACTCTATTTGAATGAAGCTTAATTTGTTTTTCTACTTATTCTGCACTGCTGTTCAAACACTACTTTGGCTCAGTAACACACAATTGTGACCAGCATATTTACATAAAAATAATACATAATGAAATATTTTTAGTAGGAACTAAACTTTCAGATGTTTAAACTGAAACAAAAGCCAGGCCCGCAAGAACAAAGAGGAAAGAGTGAAAGGCGCCATCATCGTCTTGGAAGAAATCCCCTATCATAATCATCGCTCTGTGTTGGTTTCATATACAAGGCCAAGAGGATGAGAAATTCGGGATGGTAATTAAAAATAGCAGCTTAGTACAGAAGAAGACCACATCCTTAAGTGCAGGATGGCAAGCTCAATCTGTTATGATTAAATGTTTGATCATTTTCAGAGACCTATTCATTTCTCATATGTATTGCAGATTGATTATTGGCACATAAAACAAGTACAGTGTGCAGTTATAATCTGTATTTTAACCATTATATTTATGGGGATACATGTAAAGTGCCTACCTTCTTCTGGTGTACTGCTGAATTACATTGCTGAAACTGAGATCCAGCCCCCTTTAAACAATGGAGTACCCCAAATTTATTTATGCATTTATTTATCCAACTTTTTCCCTATATCTACATCCACCACTATTGCATCAAACTAGATAGGACACAATGTATGCATGGAAATGTATTTATTTGTCTGTCTCTTCTGTGCTTCTGAGATCAGTGAAAATGTCCTAACAGAAAAAAATATATATCTAATGCCAGGGAATGAGTATATAGTCAGAAGTCACTTTAGTGAGATACATGTGTTAGGCCAAATAGCAAGATTAAAGAGATCAAAACAACCCCTAAGTCAAAACCAGAAAGGTCTTTGCCACACACCCTCCCTGTTTGATGAATTTGGTAATTACCTTAGTTAATGGTGGGTAAAGGCATAGTTTAAAAACAAAAAATGTTTATTTTCACTGCCGGGACAATGTCCTATCAGGCATTTTTAAGATAATAGATTGGCTGAACTAAAAAATGTGACTTTCTCACTTGCCTTATCTCCGGTTTTCCTTTAGTCTGTTTAGCGCTTCTGTCCCAAATGGCTGGGCACAGCATCAAGCCTCAGTTAAAGGGAAGCTAGGGATGCGGTTGCAAGCAGAGACTGTGCTCAACGCAAAAGAAGATGAGTTTTGGAGTGCTTTACGCAGCAGGGAATCCCCAATTTGGATACACCTGGTCCGGCCCTGGAGTATTTTAAGCTCCAGGGCCACGCCTCGAGGGATTTGAACCACTTTAAGACACAAAACAGAAAATACTTTCTTAAAACAAAAAGTATTTACATGGTGCATACAAACTAAGAATAACAGCAACAGGGAATTTCTACATGCGATGTGCATACATCTTCCAGTGAGGAAAGGATATTTTTCTCTTTACATTTTCTACATAGTCCATAGGGTGTTGTTATTCCATAATTTTCTTTTGAATTTACGTGTGGGTTAAATAAATATAACATATATAAATATAATATAAAATAATATAAATAAATACATGATACCCATCAGATATTAAAATTTCTTGGGGGTAGCTTGTGAAAAACAAAAAAATACCTGCCCACCAAGCATACTGTCAGTATACCTATAGTTTGCAGCCATGGCAGCAAGCCCCTGGCCTTGTAAGATACCAGTCCTTATACTCTTTAGCATCCAGGAGCACTCTCTGAAGGGTTTCCCCAAAATTGTCACCCTTCAGACAGTACCAGACTCGTCTGCATCCACTTTGCTAGGGAGGGCTGTATGTTATCGGAAGGAGTCAAGGGCAGACTACGCTATGCTCTCTGAACTGGTAAAGGGGTCCCATTGGCCCCTTACCAGGTTAAGAAATAACGTAGTAAGATAGTATGTAAGACTGAAAAAACGTTTCCATCCATTTGAGCATGTTTTAGTTGTCTAGTAGCCATAGTTGGTAATGTTATTACATGTAAAGAAGACACGTAGGCCACCTTTGAGCTCTTTTAGTGTATTCTTCATTAATACCTCCCCCGACAGAGAGTTCCATAGTCTCACTGCTCGTACAGTGAAGAATCCTCTCCTATGCTGATGCAAGAAGCGTCTTTCCTCTAACCTTAGTGGATGCCCTGAGTTTTACTTACAGTTCTGGCTTTAAATAGATTGTGTGATTGATCTTTGTATTCACCCCAGATATATTGATACATAGTTATTAGGTCACCCCTCAGATGTCTCTTTTGCAATTTAAACAAACTCATTTAGGGTATTCTAGTTCCCTCATTCCATTTATTAATTTAGTTGCCTGCCTTGGAATGCACTCAAGGGCTGACATGTTTTCTTATGCTCTGGTGCCCAGAACTGTACACAGTATTCCATATGGGGTCTGACCAGTGACTTATACAGGGGAAAATGATGCCCCTCTTGATGCACCCCATAATCCTGTTTGCCTTGGCAGCTGCTGTATGACATTGATAACTACAGTTTAGTTTACTGTTCACTAAAAAACCCTTTTTCCATTGTTGTTTTACTCATTTCCCTATTTAGTGTGTACAAAAGTCTTAAAGGGGCCACAGCACTCAAACCAGTTAGCTTGCTGACCAACCTACAATCTGTCTCTAAACTAGGTTAAAAACAGGGGGCTCGGTCACACACATCTGCAGAAGTATGCTTAAGCTGCACCACCAGCGCCAAGGTGCCCCTGTGAGGTGCAGTCCTAACTCTAGTACTAATTCTAGTCTCTAAGAGCCCCATTTGGGACATACAATGCAATAGATAAATTGGGAGCAGGCTTACCTGAGGTTGCCCTAAACCTCAAGTGCAAGCCATGGGGTGGAAGGGTCAAAGACCTTGCAGTACAGCCTAGACCCCACACTCCATGTGCACCTCCCTGGTTAGTTATAAAATGGTCTGAGCGGCTGCCACCCCTCTTTTGTTTCTTTTGAATTTGTGCAAGCAAAATGTGCACCTCCCTGGTTAGTTATAAAATGGTCTGAGCGGCTGCCACCCCTCTTTTGTTTCTTTTGAATTTGTGCAAGCACATGGGGTGTGGGGTCTAGGCTGTACTGCAAGGTCTTTGACCCTTCCACCCCATGGCTTGCACTTGAGGTTTAGGGCAACCTCAGGTAAGCCTGCTCCCAATTTATCTATTGCATTGTATGTCCCAAATGGGGCCCTCAGAGATTAGAGTTAGGACTGCACCTCACAGAGGCACCTTGGCGCTGGTGGTGCAGCTTAAGCATACTTCTGCAGATGTGTGTGACCGAGCCCCCTGTTTTTAACCTAGTTTAGAGACAGATTGTAGGTTGGTCAGCAAGCTAACTGGTTTGAGTGCTGTGGCCCCTTTAAGACTTTTGTATTCTAATTGCCCTGCTAATGTGCACCTCCTTGGTTAGTTATAAAATGGTCTGAGCGGCTGCCACCCCTCTTTTGTTTCTTTTGAATTTGTGCAAGCACATGGAGTGTGGGGTCTAGGCTGTACTGCAAGGTCTTTGACCCTTCCACCCCATGGCTTGCACTTGAGGTTTAGGGCAACCTCAGGTAAGCCTGCTCCCAATTTATCTATTGCATCGTATGTCCCAAATGGGGCACTTAGAGACTAGAATTTGTACTAGAGTTAGGACTGCACCTCACAGGGGCACCTTGGCGCTTGGTGGTGCAGCTTAAGCATACTTCTGCAGATGTGTGTGACCGAGCCCCCTCTTTTTAACCTAGTTTAGAGACAGATTGTAGGTTGGTCAGCAAGCTAACTGGTTTGAGTGCGGTGGCCCCTTTAAGACTTTTGTATTCTATTTGCCCTGCTAATGTGCACCTCCCTGGTTAGTTATAAAATGGTCTGAGCGGCTGCCACCCCTCTTTTGCTCCTATTTAGTGTGTAAACATGGCACCAATTTCTCCTGCCCATGTGCATAACCTTACATTTATCTTTATTAAACTTCATAAAATAAAAACTTACTGCTGGTGTCTTTAGTAACTTTGCTACTATCTCCTGGCATTGTCCTTTTTGTCTGTAATGAGGAAAGAAAAAAAAAAAGATAATATAACAAATTTTTTTTTTTACCCTGGCTCTCAGACAGGGACCAAGAAGTCCCTACAGACATATACAAATGGAAACCTCTACCCATGATGCCTTGTGCCATATCAAAGTATCTCTCAGAGCCCCAACCGAGAGAAGACAATAACATGGACCCTGCTGAAGATGCCGGCAGATGCTCTGACCTTACTGGGAAGCCTACATAGAAGCAGACACCAAGCAGCCTTTGGACAGTGAAGATGCTAGCAAGGGGTCTTAACTGGGCTGTACCTCCAGAAGGTAATAAACACAGGCTGAAAGCACAGGTGGTATATTTATACACGTTTAAATGTGTCTGCTTTGAATAGTAACAAGCAGAACCAACAGCCATCCCTCCCCAGGAAAATTTTTTCTAACTTATGTTGTGGTAAATTTTGAAATAAAATGATGGCTCATGTATCTGCAGGCCACCAGCAAACAGGAAGTGCTGCTGGGCTTCCTGTTACTTTGCATTGTCAGTATGTCAGTTGAATTCAGGCAGCAGCATGGCTGAGATGGCCAAAATGACCGCTACCACTAGAAAATCAGTGAGGTGGAGTTTTAGTTTTGAGTGGATACTAGAACAATTGTAAGTGCTGACAATGATTCAGTATCATGCATGTAGATGGGACAAGAGCGTTTGGGGGATTTTTTTTCCCCAGCTGTGCCAGGCTGTTGGTCCGGTTTAACTATAATGGAGATACATATGCTAGCAGTTGTGGTTGTTTTACTACAGCTAGAGGGTTTGTAGATAAAATATTGATTTGTCAGGGCTTCTCACACAACTTAAAGATTAGGGTCAGTCTACTGGATTAAAAAAAAACCCTATTTCTAGACGTGCCAAGAAAATGACTTGACTGCAGCTTCTTCCATAAACCCATTGTACTCATTTCCTTGTTATCTTTTCCATATCCCTTTAATGTTGAACCCCATCCCTTCTGCTCTTCATAATTGCTGAAGCATATACACCATTCCATTAGCATTACAAGAAGGAAGTACCTGGGCCTTTTTATAATGCTGGTGAAATTATGTATATGCATAAATTAGTCAACAATAGTGGAAAGCAGCCAAGGAAAAGGTAAAGGAAAGGTACACCAAGGGCCTGATTTATTAAAGGAGCACTATTGCGAAATTGTGTAATATAAAAAATACTTTGACTAATGAGAGGAGGGGTCACTTATACACCCGAACTATACTCTCATGGTAGGAATGAATCCAGGGGTGATAGGTTTAGTGTATCAGGGGTGACAGAACCTGTAACCCAGATTTCCTCTTCCTTCCATTAATATAAAAAAACAAGCCTGACTGGATATTTCCTGATTCCGGGTGTATAAGAGACCTCTCCTCCCACCATCCAATACATTTATATGGATTTTTATCATTGGGCTATTTTTCACAATATTGCTCCTTTAGTGTTCCAACATTGCGGCCTTTTTAACACCATTACTTGCGCAATAGTAAAAACTGCACTCGTTTTGTTGGCACAGTGTGCGGTGTAAAGTGTGCGGTGTAAAGTGGCTCAGCATGAAATTGGGGGCATAATTTGGGGGAAATTTTGCACTGTTGAGGCGGCTGGAGGCAACCAGCGCTCAGCTTGCGCTCACTTCCAGCCAGCTGGAAGTGCAGTTAAAGAGCAGTCTTTTGCAATCCCTGTTTGTTATTTTTTGAGGGGGTTGCCAGCCTGAAAAAGGGATGTCACATGTTTTGCACAGGCCAAATCAAAAGTTAGCAGCGCAACACAAAAGTGCATCAAATGCCTTCAAAAGCAATTATAAAAAGCCCAGGTATCCAGTGACGCATGCACCAGCCATAAAAAAAAAATTAAAAACATGTCCAAAATAATTTAAACCATCCCAGCCCATTGAAATGTATGGCATAAGGCCACACAGTGCAGGGTGAGCGCCTGGACTTATCTGACACTGTAGGATCTACGACTATGGTGGAAGGTGCACCGCAGCACAATCAAAGGTAGGTGCTGACCATAAGGGGAACAAGGTAAATGAAAGATATAGATAAGAGATCCTAGACTGATCTCAAAAAACCCCTACCAAAGAGGCCGCACACTGTATGTAGATAAAATATCAATGAATTTAATAAATGTTAATTATATACATAAACATAAATAAGGGCACTAATCTGAACAATACAAGATTAAAAAACACACTGGCACTGTAGGGAACTAAGTGCTGGCCCTTACCGGCACTGATGATAGATGGGACGCTACCTGGCACTATCAGAGACGCTCTGAATTTTTGACTTGATAAATACATCTTTTGCACTGGGACCTGACATTCACCTGACATTCATCTGGCACTACCTGCCACTATGTGGTAATAGCGTAACGCCAGGTATCGGCAGATGAGCATCTGTATAGCCGTGCTTTTAGAGCGACCACTAGTGGACGCTGTAAACATGTATCGGTCGCTGTAGTAACCTGACAGGCATTGATGATTGTGATGTATGTTGGGCGTTCTAACACTGGTACAGCTCTGCAGCGAGAGAAAGGTAGCGCCAGCTCAGTACGACCGACTCTCAGTGCTCCACACCATACTTATGAAAAAAGTACTCACACAGAGCACCAGACACTGTGTGATTAAAGTTTTTGAACACATATACACACATATACAACAAAGTGAAAACACATGGAATGACATATGGGACATGGGACATTAACACTTTAGTGCCAGACCTGTAATGACAATTCTGCATAAAAATATTAAAAGTCAAAAAAGTTTCTAAAAGTGTTTGTTTGCGGCCAGGAGAGGTCACACAATAATTTGAGCAAAAAAAAAAAAAATCGCGAAACACGCTATTTATACACAACTAATGAAAGTCCACTGAAATGTATGGGAGAGCGCTACAGAGCGACAGGTAATACATGGCGCTCTAAAACCTAGAGAGCCTAGAGCGCCGGCGCTATACACTGAGCCACCTGAATTAATACATGTGACGCTACATGGCGCTGTTAGAGTCTCTCACCAGATTCACTTTCTTAAATGTGGTTTTGCGTACAGCGCCCGACGTTCACCATGCTGCCTGCTGCTACAAAGCACTACCTGGCACTATCCCTTCTTAAATAATCCCCTTTACATTGGATGCACCAATGTTGTGCCAGTGTGTTTCTATACATTCCATCCATATTTACTGGATGTTTTTGAACTGGCACAAAGTGGCACTGACTGGCGCACACAAAACACACACTTCTGATGAAAAAGGTTGTTTATTTGTACAAAAAAATGAGCAGAAAAACAATAATTTTATGAATGCAACAGATGTGACAGACATAACAGATGTAAAATAAATAATTTTCAGAGAAGTTAAAAAAAAGCACCCTAAACTACATTTCTGTGCTCCTCTTATGTCCCAATGCGCCACAAAAAGCAAGTGCAGCAAAATGGCGAGTGTGTATGTGCTCACAGATTAATAAATGCCTGTTGCACACTTAAACTGACTTGCGCTAATGTGAAAACTAGAGATGAGCGAACTTTTGAAAAATTCGATTCGACTGATTCGCCGAATTTTCCGACAAAAATCGTTTCGACCCGAATAAATTCGCGACGAATCGCTATTAAAAACGGCTATTTCTGAGCCTCCTAGAGCCTCAATAGGGTTGTAAACTATTCTGCCTTGCTGTAACACGCACAGGATGCGTGCTGGGTTAGTTAAATAATACTTTGAATAAATATCACATGCAGATCAGAGGCATCGCTAATAGAATCGCAGAGCGGCACAATTGCAGAGAGTTGAAGTGGCATCACTATGAGGGGCAGAAGGAGCCCAAACATTGCTTTAAAGAGACACTGGAGTTGGCAGCAGCAGGAGCCCAAAAATTGGATGAATCACACCCTGGAGTTGGCAGGAGTTGACAGCAGCAGCAGCAGCAGGAGCCCAAATATTACATTAAAGAGACCCTGGGGTTGGCCTCAGGAGCCCAAAAATTGGATGAATCACACCCTGGAGTTGGCAGCAGCAGCAGCAGGAGCCCAAATATACACTGGAGTTGGCTTCAGGAGCCCAAAAATTGGATGAATCACACCCTGGAGTTGGCAGGAGTTGACAGTAGCAGCAGCAGGAGCCCAAATATTACATTAAAGAGACCCTGGGGTTGGCCTCAGGAGCCCAAAAATTGGATGAATCACACCCTGGAGTTGGCAGCAGCAGCAGCAGGAGCCCAAATATACACTGGAGTTGGCTTCAGGAGCCCAAAAATTGGATGAATCACACCCTGGAGTTGGCAGGAGTTGACAGCAGCAGCAGCAGCAGGAGCCCAAATATACACTGGAGTTGGCTTCAGGAGCCCAAAAATTGGATGAATCACACCCTGGAGTTGGCAGCAGCAGCAGCAGGAGCCCAAATATACACTGGAGTTGGCTTCAGGAGCCCAAAAATTGGATGAATCACACCCTGCAGTTGGCAGGAGTTGACAGCAGCAGCAGCAGCAGGAGCCCAAATATACACTGGAGTTGGCTTCAGGAGCCCAAAAATTGGATGAATCACACCCTGGAGTTGGCAGAAGTTGGCAGCAGCAGCAGCAGCAGGAGCCCAAATATACACTGGAGTTGGCTTCAGGAGCCCAAAAATTGGATGAATCACACCCTGGAGTTGGCAGGAGTTGGCAGTAGCAGCAGCAGGAGCCCAAATATACACTGGAGTTGGCTTCAGGAGCCCAAAAATTGGATGAATCACACCCTGGAGTTGGCAGGAGTTGACAGTAGCAGCAGCAGGAGCCCAAATATACACTGGAGTTGGCTTCAGGAGCCCAAAAATTGGATGAATCACACCCTGCAGTTGGCAGGAGTTGACAGCAGCAGCAGCAGCAGGAGCCCAAATATACACTGGAGTTGGCTTCAGGAGCCCAAAAATTGGATGAATCACACCCTGGAGTTGGCAGCAGCAGCAGCAGGAGCCCAAATATACACTGGAGTTGGCTTCAGGAGCCCAAAAATTGGATGAATCACACCCTGGAGTTGGCAGGAGTTGGCAGTAGCAGCAGCAGCAGGAGCCCAAATATACACTGGAGTTGGCTTCAGGAGCCCAAAAATTGGATGAATCACACCCTGCAGTTGGCAGGAGTTGACAGCAGCAGCAGGAGCCCAAATATTACATTAAAGAGACCCTGGGGTTGGCCTCAGGAGCCCAAAAATTGGATGAATCACACCCTGGAGTTGGCAGCAGCAGCAGCAGGAGCCCAAATATACACTGGAGTTGGCTTCAGGAGCCCAAAAATTGGATGAATCACACCCTGGAGTTGGCAGAAGTTGGCAACAGGAGCCCAAATATACACTGGAGTTGGCTTCAGGAGCCCAAAAATTGGATGAATCACACCCTGGAGTTGGCAGAAGTTGGCAGCAGCAGCAGCAGCAGGAGCCCAAATATACACTGGAGTTGGCTTCAGGAGCCCAAAAATTGGATGAATCACACACTGGAGTTGGCAGAAGTTGGCAGCAGCAGCAGCAGGAGCCCAAATATACACTGGAGTTGGCTTCAGGAGCCCAAAAATTGGATGAATCACACCCTGGAGTTGGCAGGAGTTGACAGTAGCAGCAGCAGGAGCCCAAATATTACATTAAAGAGACCCTGGGGTTGGCCTCAGGAGCCCAAAAATTGGATGAATCACACCCTGGAGTTGGCAGCAGCAGCAGCAGGAGCCCAAAAAATGGCCTAAAGACATAAATATGTTTTGCACCATTTGGAAAGTGTAAAACGTGGCACCATGCTGAATCTAGTCGCATGCATCAGGCATTGGTGGGTGGAAATCCTGGCTGATCCATCCCTGATTCATTTTGACAAAGGTGAGTCTCTCCACATTTTTAGTTGACAGACGAGTTCTCCTCGCCGTAACTATGGCCCCCGCCGCACTAAACACCCGCTCAGATGGCACGCTACTTGCCGGGCAGGGCAGCTTTTCCAGGGCAAACTCTGCTAGTTGCGGCCACAAATCAAGTTTGGCTGCCCAGAAGTCCAGCGGATCCTCAAGGTGTGTTGGCATGGTCATGTCAAAGTATGACATGACCTGCTGGTTGAGGTCCTGCTACAGGTCTTCCTGCTGCTCATGAGTAGCCTCACTATGCGGGTGTAGAAAGCTACTCATTAGCGACTGAAGACTGAGGCTGCTGCTGCTGATGGAGCTGCTGCTGCTGCTCCTGCCAACCCCCCCAGCGGCCATGGCAGTGGAAGGTGAGCGCAGAGGTCCCCTCGAGTCAGACCTGCGAGAGTATGGACCATGGCGCAGATAGGCATCGGCCAACTGCCTACGTAGAATGTCTTTGTAGTAGTTGAGTTTGTCCTCCCTCTCGGTGGGTTTAAAAAATGCCCCCATTTTGTGCCGGAAGCGAGGGTCCAATAAGGTGGACAGCCAGAAGTCATCCCGCCGACAGATGGAAACAATTCTGGGGTCACTACGCAAGCACGTGAGCATGCTTCGTGCCATTTGCGCAAGTGACTCGGATGGACTACCTGTCTCCATCTCCACTGCATACTGCCACGGTGTGCCCGGGTCCTCTGTCTCGCCTTCCTCAAAAACCTCTAGCTCCTCTGGCTGCTCCTGCTCCTCCTCTCCTGTCCGCTGACTAGATAAACCAGCCATTTCGCCAAGCCTAAACTGTGTTTCGCTGGGCAACTCCTCCTCCTCCTCTTCCTCCTCCTCCTCCAGTTCAGCTCCAACGGGGTTCATGTGGCCGTAAGATGTAAACGCCATGTCTCCAGTGCCCTGACCAGCCATGGTTTCCAACATGTGCTGTAGTACATGAAGCAGTGGAATCACGTCGTTCATCCCGTAATCCTGCCGACTGACAAATAAAGTGGCTTCCTCAAAGGGCCTGAGCAAACGGCAGGTGTCACGTATGAGCTGCCACTGGTTGACATTGAAGTTACACAGGGGAGTCCCCCTATCTGCTTGGATCATCAGGAAATCCGTGATGGCTTTTCTCTGTTCATATAATCGGTCCAACATGTGAAGGGTGGAATTCCAACGGGTGGAAACATCGCAAATCAGACTATGTTGGGGGATACCATTCTGACGCTGTAGCTCAAGAAGGGTGTGTTTGGCGGTGTAGGAGTGGCTGAAGTGCATGCAAAGTTTCCTTGAAGTTGTTAGGATGTCCTGCAGATGGGGGGAACACTTCAGAAACCGCTTGACAACCAGATTGAAGACGTGAGCCATGCAGGGGGCATGGGTCAGGCTTCCTTGGCGCAGCGCAGACAAAATGTTCTTCCCATTGTCGGTAACCATGATTCCCATTTTAAGTTTTCTCGGAGTAAGCCATGTTTGGATTTCCTGATGAATACATTTAAGCAGTTCCTCCCCTGTGTGACTCCGTTCGCCAAGACAAACCATGTGAAGCACTGCGTGACACCTCCGTGCCCTGCACACATGGTAGACTGGAGGGGCACTGAGACTTGAGCCTACAGTGGAGGGTGAGGAGATGGCGGAGGATGAGGAGGCCGAGTCGCACGGTGTCACAGGCCCAATGGGCAGAGAGCGCGGAGGCCGAAGCGGCGTGACCTGTCCAAGTTGCTGCAGCAAAGGGACCACATTCACCCAGTGGGCCGTAAACGACATGTACTGCCCCTGACCGTAGTTACAGCTCCAGATGTCGGCGCTGCCATGTATTTTGCTACACACCGACAGGCTCAAGGACTGGCCCACCTTCTGTTCAACAAAAGTGTGCAGCGCTGGTACTGCCTTCTTGGCAAAGAAATGACGGCTTGGGACTCTCCACCTCGGCTCGGCACAAGCCATCAGTTCTCTGAAAGGTGCAGATTCCACCACCTGAAAAGGGAGCGACTGCAGCACCAGCAACTTGGACAGGAGCACATTCAGCTTCTGCGCCGTAGGATGAGTGGGCGCATACTGCTGTCTCTTGGACATGGCTTCGCTGATGGATTGCTGGCGGGATGCATGACTTGGAGGAGGAGGAGGAGGAGCAGGAGCGACAGAGGATGGGTATGACGCACAGCTGCCTTCGGCTGAGGTGCTGGAGCCTTGGCTGGCAGAAATTGGGAGCTCACTTGGTGAGGAAGCAGACTGGACCACCCCTTGGGAGCCTCGGTTCTCCCAGGTCGTTTTATGGTGACGCATCATATGTTGACGCAGGGCCGTGGTGCCAACATTTGGACCCTGGCCACGCTTCACCTTTTGCCTACATATCTTGCATGTGGCCATGTTACCCTCCTGCGGATGCCTCAGGAAAAACTGCCACACTGCCGAGTAGCTACTTTTCCCACCCCCTGGCCTCACTGATTCACTGCTGCTGTTGCCAACTCCAGGAACCCCTGCTCCACTACCTCCCGATAAGGTAGACTGCCGCACAGCAGGTGCTCTACCCTGGCCCCGGCCCCGGCCGGCTCCAGCCTTTGGAATTGTGCCCCCATGCTGACTGCTACCACCTTGCTGCCTCAGCTGCTGACTCCGGGCCAACCTGCGCCCCTCTTCTCCTGATGATGACGATGAAGCCCCTTCATCACCCGGCTCCCAAGTGCGATCGGCTTCATCGTCATCATCATCATCATCACCGAGTTGTGGCTGTACGTCACTGATGTTCGTGGATTCGTCAACAGTGTCTGGCGCAGGAGCTGGAACGCTCGCAGCACCCACGACACTGTCCACATCACTATTTGTCTGCCTAGCTAGAGAAGCCACCTCCATTTCTTGGCTGGGCAGTAGCTGCTGACTGTCCTCTATCTGATGGTCCTCCTCACTAAAGAGTGGAGCTGAACCCAAAGCATAGGATACGTCGCTGGGGGAGGGAACGGCGTAGGACAGAGGCAATGGGAGGACAGGGACTGCTCTCGGGGCATGCCAACTCAGGGTTGTGTCAGAGGAACCTACCGACCCTAGACTGGGGGTCTTAGACGTAAGTTGTGATGATGTTGTTGATGAGCGCGTCAACCAATCTACCACGGCAGATGCGTTACTGGTGGAGACCCGACCGCTAGCAGATACTGGCAGATTAGGTCTCTCAGCGTGACTCCTGCTGCTACTGGCCCCCAGTCTGATGCGAGCTCTGCCTGCGGAATCTTGGCCTCTGCCACTCCTCTTTTCACTTCCAGGCACTTGTCTGCCCGACATAGTCTAACTGGCGTGGTAGTAGGTGATATTTTAAGATCCCCCGGGCAGCGGTGGGTCTATATGAAACAGAATATAATGCACACCAAAAGTGAGCAGTAACACTCAGCCTCCAACAGGCCTGCTTAGTGTAAATAAGAGAGCTGCTTAGTGTAAATAAAGAGGGGTATGCTATGTTACAGAATGGGATGCCTCAACAGAAGTGCACCTGGCAGGCAGCAGTAAGCCTATGCCCAGCAAAAGTGTCTTATAATATAAATATAATAAGAGCAAATGGTTATATGGTCTTAAACAGAGGCTGCTTTAGTCACAGAATGGGATGCCCCCAAAAAAGATCCAGTAGTACTATGCCCAGCAAAAGTGTCTTTATCAGGCTAATTTCAAATATAATAAGAGCAAATGGTTATATGGTCTTAAACAGAGGCTGCTTTAGTCACAGAATGGGATGCCCTGGCAGGGACAAGTAGTGCTATGCCCAGCAAAAGTGTCTTTATCAGGCTAATTTCAAATATGATAAGAGCAAATGCATATATGGTCTTAAACAGAGGCTGCTTTAGTCACAGAATGGGATTCCCCCAAAAAAGATCCAGTAGTACTATGCCCAGCAAAAGTGTCTTTATCAGGCTAATTTCAAATATGATAAGAGCAAATGCTTATATGGTCTTAAACAGAGGCTGCTTTAGTCACAGAATGGGATGCCCCCAAAAAAGATCCAGTAGTACTATGCCCAGCAAAAGTGTCTTTATCAGGCCTAATTTCAAATATGATAAGAGCAAATGCTTATATGGTCTTAAACAGAGGCTGCTTTAGTCACAGAATGGGATGCCCCCAAAAAAGATCCAGTAGTACTATGCCCAGCAAAAGTGTCTTTATCAGGCCTAATTTCAAATATGATAAGAGCAAATGCTTATATGGTCTTAAACAGAGGCTGCTTTAGTCACAGAATGGGATGCCCCCAAAAAAGATCCAGTAGTACTATGCCCAGCAAAAGTGTCTTTATCAGGCCTGATTTCTATGAGAATAAGTGCAAATGGTTATTATGCTATTAAATAGAGGCTGGTGTAGTCACAGAATGGGATGCCACAAAAACCAGAGAGCATGCACAGCAAAAGTGTCTTTATCAGGCCTAATTTCTATGAGAATAAGTGCAAATGGTTATTATGCTATTAAATAGAGGCTGGTGTTGTCACAGAATGGGATGCCACAAAAACCAGAGAGCGTGCACAGCAAAAGTGTCTTTATCAGGCCTGATTTCTATGAGAATAAGTGCAAATGGTTATTATGCTATTAAATAGAGGCTGGTGTTGTCACAGAATGGGATGCCACAAAAACCAGAGAGCATGCACAGCAAAAGTGTCTTTATCAGGCCTGATTTCTATGAGAATAAGTGCAAATGGTTATTATGCTATTAAATAGAGGCTGGTGTTGTCACAGAATGGGATGCCACAAAAACCAGAGAGCATGCACAGCAAAAGTGTCTTTATCAGGCCTGATTTCTATGAGAATAAGTGCAAATGGTTATTATGCTATTAAATAGAGGCTGGTGTTGTCACAGAATGGGATGCCACAAAAACCAGAGAGCATGCACAGCAAAAGTGTCTTTATCAGGCCTGATTTCTATGAGAATAAGTGCAAATGGTTATTATGCTATTAAATAGAGGCTGGTGTTGTCACAGAATGGGATGCCACAAAAACCAGAGAGCATGCACAGCAAAAGTGTCTTTATCAGGCCTAATTTCTATGAGAATAAGTGCAAATGGTTATTATGCTATTAAATAGAGGCTGGTGTTGTCACAGAATGGGATGCCACAAAAACCAGAGAGCATGCACAGCAAAAGTGTCTTTATCAGGCCTGATTTCTATGAGAATAAGTGCAAATGGTTATTATGCTATTAAATAGAGGCTGGTGTAGTCACAGAATGGGATGCCACAAAAACCAGAGAGCATGCACAGCAAAAGTGTCTTTATCAGGCCTGATTTCTATGAGAATAAGTGCAAATGGTTATTATGCTATTAAATAGAGGCTGGTGTTGTCACAGAATGGGATGCCACAAAAACCAGAGAGCATGCACAGCAAAAGTGTCTTTATCAGGCCTAATTTCTATGAGAATAAGTGCAAATGGTTATTATGCTATTAAATAGAGGCTGGTGTTGTCACAGAATGGGATGCCACAAAAACCAGAGAGCATGCACAGCAAAAGTGTCTTTATCAGGCCTAATTTCTATGAGAATAAGTGCAAATGGTTATTATGCTATTAAATAGAGGCTGGTGTTGTCACAGAATGGGATGCCACAAAAACCAGAGAGCATGCACAGCAAAAGTGTCTTTATCAGGCCTGATTTCTATGAGAATAAGTGCAAATGGTTATTATGCTATTAAATAGAGGCTGGTGTTGTCACAGAATGGGATGCCACAAAAACCAGAGAGCATGCACAGCAAAAGTGTCTTTATCAGGCCTAATTTCTATGAGAATAAGTGCAAATGGTTATTATGCTATTAAATAGAGGCTGGTGTTGTCACAGAATGGGATGCCACAAAAACCAGAGAGCATGCACAGCAAAAGTGTCTTTATCAGGCCTAATTTCTATGAGAATAAGTGCAAATGGTTATTATGCTATTAAATAGAGGCTGGTGTAGTCACAGAATGGGATGCCACAAAAACCAGAGAGCATGCACAGCAAAAGTGTCTTTATCAAGCCTGATTTCTATGAGAATAAGTGCAAATGGTTATTATGCTATTAAATAGAGGCTGGTGTTGTCACAGAATGGGATGCCACAAAAACCAGAGAGCATGCACAGCAAAAGTGTCTTTATCAGGCCTAATTTCTATGAGAATAAGTGCAAATGGTTATTATGCTATTAAATAGAGGCTGGTGTTGTCACAGAATGGGATGCCACAAAAACCAGAGAGCATGCACAGCAAAAGTGTCTTTATCAGGCCTAATTTCTATGAGAATAAGTGCAAATGGTTATTATGCTATTAAATAGAGGCTGGTGTTGTCACAGAATGGGATGCCACAAAAACCAGAGAGCATGCACAGCAAAAGTGTCTTTATCAGGCCTGATTTCTATGAGAATAAGTGCAAATGGTTATTATGCTATTAAATAGAGGCTGGTGTTGTCACAGAATGGGATGCCACAAAAACCAGAGAGCATGCACAGCAAAAGTGTCTTTATCAGGCCTAATTTCTATGAGAATAAGTGCAAATGGTTATTATGCTATTAAATAGAGGCTGGTGTTGTCACAGAATGGGATGCCACAAAAACCAGAGAGCATGCACAGCAAAAGTGTCTTTATCAGGCCTAATTTCTATGAGAATAAGTGCAAATGGTTATTATGCTATTAAATAGAGGCTGGTGTTGTCACAGAATGGGATGCCACAAAAACCAGAGAGCATGCACAGCAAAAGTGTCTTTATCAGGCCTGATTTCTATGAGAATAAGTGCAAATGGTTATTATGCTATTAAATAGAGGCTGGTGTTGTCACAGAATGGGATGCCCCCAAAAAAGATCCAGTAGTACTATGCCCAGCAAAAGTGTCTTTATCAGGCTAATTTCAAATATGATAAGAGCAAATGCTTATATGGTCTTAAACAGAGGCTGCTTTAGTCACAGAATGGGATGCCCCCAAAAAAGATCCAGTAGTACTATGCCCAGCAAAAGTGTCTTTATCAGGCCTAATTTCAAATATGATAAGAGCAAATGCTTATATGGTCTTAAACAGAGGCTGCTTTAGTCACAGAATGGGATGCCCCCAAAAAAGATCCAGTAGTACTATGCCCAGCAAAAGTGTCTTTATCAGGCTAATTTCAAATATGATAAGAGCAAATGCTTATATGGTCTTAAACAGAGGCTGCTTTAGTCACAGAATGGGATGCCCCCAAAAAATATCCAGTAGTACTATGCCCAGCAAAAGTGTCTTTATCAGGCTAATTTCAAATATGATAAGAGCAAATGCTTATATGGTCTTAAACAGAGGCTGCTTTAGTCACAGAATGGGATGCCCCCAAAAAATATCCAGTAGTACTATGCCCAGCAAAAGTGTCTTTATCAGGCTAATTTCAAATATGATAAGAGCAAATGCTTATATGGTCTTAAACAGAGGCTGCTTTAGTCACAGAATGGGATGCCCCCAAAAAATATCCAGTAGTACTATGCCCAGCAAAAGTGTCTTTATCAGGCTAATTTCAAATATGATAAGAGCAAATGCTTATATGGTCTTAAACAGAGGCTGCTTTAGTCACAGAATGGGATGCCCCCAAAAAATATCCAGTAGTACTATGCCCAGCAAAAGTGTCTTTATCAGGCTAATTTCAAATATGATAAGAGCAAATGCTTATATGGTCTTAAACAGAGGCTGCTTTAGTCACAGAATGAGATGCCCCCAAAAAATATCCAGTAGTACTATGCCCAGCAAAAGTGTCTTTATCAGGCCTGATTTCTATGAGAATAAGTGCAAATGGTTATTATGCTATTAAATAGAGGCTGGTGTAGTCACAGAATGGGATGCCACAAAAACCAGAGAGCATGCACAGCAAAAGTGTCTTTATCAGGCCTAATTTCTATGAGAATAAGTGCAAATGGTTATTATGCTATTAAATAGAGGCTGGTGTTGTCACAGAATGGGATGCCACAAAAACCAGAGAGCATGCACAGCAAAAGTGTCTTTATCAGGCCTGATTTCTATGAGAATAAGTGCAAATGGTTATTATGCTATTAAATAGAGGCTGGTGTTGTCACAGAATGGGATGCCACAAAAACCAGAGAGCATGCACAGCAAAAGTGTCTTTATCAGGCCTGATTTCTATGAGAATAAGTGCAAATGGTTATTATGCTATTAAATAGAGGCTGGTGTTGTCACAGAATGGGATGCCACAAAAACCAGAGAGCATGCACAGCAAAAGTGTCTTTATCAGGCCTGATTTCTATGAGAATAAGTGCAAATGGTTATTATGCTATTAAATAGAGGCTGGTGTTGTCACAGAATGGGATGCCACAAAAACCAGAGAGCATGCACAGCAAAAGTGTCTTTATCAGGCCTAATTTCTATGAGAATAAGTGCAAATGGTTATTATGCTATTAAATAGAGGCTGGTGTTGTCACAGAATGGGATGCCACAAAAACCAGAGAGCATGCACAGCAAAAGTGTCTTTATCAGGCCTAATTTCTATGAGAATAAGTGCAAATGGTTATTATGCTATTAAATAGAGGCTGGTGTTGTCACAGAATGGGATGCCACAAAAACCAGAGAGCATGCACAGCAAAAGTGTCTTTATCAGGCCTGATTTCTATGAGAATAAGTGCAAATGGTTATTATGCTATTAAATAGAGGCTGGTGTTGTCACAGAATGGGATGCCCCCAAAAAAGATCCAGTAGTACTATGCCCAGCAAAAGTGTCTTTATCAGGCTAATTTCAAATATGATAAGAGCAAATGCTTATATGGTCTTAAACAGAGGCTGCTTTAGTCACAGAATGGGATGCCCCCAAAAAAGATCCAGTAGTACTATGCCCAGCAAAAGTGTCTTTATCAGGCCTAATTTCAAATATGATAAGAGCAAATGCTTATATGGTCTTAAACAGAGGCTGCTTTAGTCACAGAATGGGATGCCCCCAAAAAAGATCCAGTAGTACTATGCCCAGCAAAAGTGTCTTTATCAGGCTAATTTCAAATATGATAAGAGCAAATGCTTATATGGTCTTAAACAGAGGCTGCTTTAGTCACAGAATGGGATGCCCCCAAAAAATATCCAGTAGTACTATGCCCAGCAAAAGTGTCTTTATCAGGCTAATTTCAAATATGATAAGAGCAAATGCTTATATGGTCTTAAACAGAGGCTGCTTTAGTCACAGAATGGGATTCCCCCAAAAAAGATCCAGTAGTACTATGCCCAGCAAAAGTGTCTTTATCAGGCTAATTTCAAATATGATAAGAGCAAATGCTTATATGGTCTTAAACAGAGGCTGCTTTAGTCACAGAATGGGATGCCCCCCAAAAATATCCAGTAGTACTATGCCCAGCAAAAGTGTCTTTATCAGGCTAATTTCAAATATGATAAGAGCAAATGCTTATATGGTCTTAAACAGAGGCTGCTTTAGTCACAGAATGGGATGCCCCCAAAAAATATCCAGTAGTACTATGCCCAGCAAAAGTGTCTTTATCAGGCTAATTTCAAATATGATAAGAGCAAATGCTTATATGGTCTTAAACAGAGGCTGCTTTAGTCACAGAATGAGATGCCCCCAAAAAATATCCAGTAGTACTATGCCCAGCAAAAGTGTCTTTATCAGGCCTGATTTCTATGAGAATAAGTGCAAATGGTTATTATGCTATTAAATAGAGGCTGGTGTAGTCACAGAATGGGATGCCACAAAAACCAGAGAGCATGCACAGCAAAAGTGTCTTTATCAAGCCTGATTTCTATGAGAATAAGTGCAAATGGTTATTATGCTATTAAATAGAGGCTGGTGTTGTCACAGAATGGGATGCCACAAAAACCAGAGAGCATGCACAGCAAAAGTGTCTTTATCAGGCCTAATTTCTATGAGAATAAGTGCAAATGGTTATTATGCTATTAAATAGAGGCTGGTGTTGTCACAGAATGGGATGCCACAAAAACCAGAGAGCATGCACAGCAAAAGTGTCTTTATCAGGCCTAATTTCTATGAGAATAAGTGCAAATGGTTATTATGCTATTAAATAGAGGCTGGTGTTGTCACAGAATGGGATGCCACAAAAACCAGAGAGCATGCACAGCAAAAGTGTCTTTATCAGGCCTGATTTCTATGAGAATAAGTGCAAATGGTTATTATGCTATTAAATAGAGGCTGGTGTTGTCACAGAATGGGATGCCCCCAAAAAAGATCCAGTAGTACTATGCCCAGCAAAAGTGTCTTTATCAGGCTAATTTCAAATATGATAAGAGCAAATGCTTATATGGTCTTAAACAGAGGCTGCTTTAGTCACAGAATGGGATGCCCCCAAAAAAGATCCAGTAGTACTATGCCCAGCAAAAGTGTCTTTATCAGGCCTAATTTCAAATATGATAAGAGCAAATGCTTATATGGTCTTAAACAGAGGCTGCTTTAGTCACAGAATGGGATGCCCCCAAAAAAGATCCAGTAGTACTATGCCCAGCAAAAGTGTCTTTATCAGGCTAATTTCAAATATGATAAGAGCAAATGCTTATATGGTCTTAAACAGAGGCTGCTTTAGTCACAGAATGGGATGCCCCCAAAAAATATCCAGTAGTACTATGCCCAGCAAAAGTGTCTTTATCAGGCTAATTTCAAATATGATAAGAGCAAATGCTTATATGGTCTTAAACAGAGGCTGCTTTAGTCACAGAATGGGATTCCCCCAAAAAAGATCCAGTAGTACTATGCCCAGCAAAAGTGTCTTTATCAGGATAATTTCAAATATGATAAGAGCAAATGCTTATATGGTCTTAAACAGAGGCTGCTTTAGTCACAGAATGGGATGCCCCCCAAAAATATCCAGTAGTACTATGCCCAGCAAAAGTGTCTTTATCAGGCTAATTTCAAATATGATAAGAGCAAATGCTTATATGGTCTTAAACAGAGGCTGCTTTAGTCACAGAATGGGATGCCCCCAAAAAATATCCAGTAGTACTATGCCCAGCAAAAGTGTCTTTATCAGGCTAATTTCAAATATGATAAGAGCAAATGCTTATATGGTCTTAAACAGAGGCTGCTTTAGTCACAGAATGAGATGCCCCCAAAAAATATCCAGTAGTACTATGCCCAGCAAAAGTGTCTTTATCAGGCCTGATTTCTATGAGAATAAGTGCAAATGGTTATTATGCTATTAAATAGAGGCTGGTGTTGTCACAGAATGGGATGCCACAAAAACCAGAGAGCATGCACAGCAAAAGTGTCTTTATCAGGCCTGATTTCTATGAGAATAAGTGCAAATGGTTATTATGCTATTAAATAGAGGCTGGTGTTGTCACAGAATGGGATGCCACAAAAACCAGAGAGCATGCACAGCAAAAGTGTCTTTATCAGGCCTGATTTCTATGAGAATAAGTGCAAATGGTTATTATGCTATTAAATAGAGGCTGGTGTTGTCACAGAATGGGATGCCACAAAAACCAGAGAGCATGCACAGCAAAAGTGTCTTTATCAGGCCTAATTTCTATGAGAATAAGTGCAAATGGTTATTATGCTATTAAATAGAGGCTGGTGTTGTCACAGAATGGGATGCCACAAAAACCAGAGAGCATGCACAGCAAAAGTGTCTTTATCAGGCCTGATTTCTATGAGAATAAGTGCAAATGGTTATTATGCTATTAAATAGAGGCTGGTGTAGTCACAGAATGGGATGCCACAAAAACCAGAGAGCATGCACAGCAAAAGTGTCTTTATCAGGCCTGATTTCTATGAGAATAAGTGCAAATGGTTATTATGCTATTAAATAGAGGCTGGTGTTGTCACAGAATGGGATGCCACAAAAACCAGAGAGCATGCACAGCAAAAGTGTCTTTATCAGGCCTAATTTCTATGAGAATAAGTGCAAATGGTTATTATGCTATTAAATAGAGGCTGGTGTTGTCACAGAATGGGATGCCACAAAAACCAGAGAGCATGCACAGCAAAAGTGTCTTTATCAGGCCTAATTTCTATGAGAATAAGTGCAAATGGTTATTATGCTATTAAATAGAGGCTGGTGTTGTCACAGAATGGGATGCCACAAAAACCAGAGAGCATGCACAGCAAAAGTGTCTTTATCAGGCCTGATTTCTATGAGAATAAGTGCAAATGGTTATTATGCTATTAAATAGAGGCTGGTGTTGTCACAGAATGGGATGCCACAAAAACCAGAGAGCATGCACAGCAAAAGTGTCTTTATCAGGCCTAATTTCTATGAGAATAAGTGCAAATGGTTATTATGCTATTAAATAGAGGCTGGTGTTGTCACAGAATGGGATGCCACAAAAACCAGAGAGCATGCACAGCAAAAATGTCTTTATCAGGCCTAATTTCTATGAGAATAAGTGCAAATGGTTATTATGCTATTAAATAGAGGCTGGTGTAGTCACAGAATGGGATGCCACAAAAACCAGAGAGCATGCACAGCAAAAGTGTCTTTATCAGGCCTGATTTCTATGAGAATAAGTGCAAATGGTTATTATGCTATTAAATAGAGGCTGGTGTTGTCACAGAATGGGATGCCACAAAAACCAGAGAGCATGCACAGCAAAAGTGTCTTTATCAGGCCTGATTTCTATGAGAATAAGTGCAAATGGTTATTATGCTATTAAATAGAGGCTGGTGTTGTCACAGAATGGGATGCCACAAAAACCAGAGAGCATGCACAGCAAAAGTGTCTTTATCAGGCCTAATTTCTATGAGAATAAGTGCAAATGGTTATTATGCTATTAAATAGAGGCTGGTGTTGTCACAGAATGGGATGCCACAAAAACCAGAGAGCATGCACAGCAAAAGTGTCTTTATCAGGCCTAATTTCTATGAGAATAAGTGCAAATGGTTATTATGCTATTAAATAGAGGCTGGTGTTGTCACAGAATGGGATGCCACAAAAACCAAGAGAGCATGCACAGCAAAAGTGTCTTTATCAGGCCTGATTTCTATGAGAATAAGTGCAAATGGTTATTATGCTATTAAATAGAGGCTGGTGTTGTCACAGAATGGGATGCCACAAAAACCAGAGAGCATGCACAGCAAAAGTGTCTTTATCAGGCCTAATTTCTATGAGAATAAGTGCAAATGGTTATTATGCTATTAAATAGAGGCTGGTGTTGTCACAGAATGGGATGCCACAAAAACCAGAGAGCATGCACAGCAAAAGTGTCTTTATCAGGCCTGATTTCTATGAGAATAAGTGCAAATGGTTATTATGCTATTAAATAGAGGCTGGTGTTGTCACAGAATGGGATGCCACAAAAACCAGAGAGCATGCACAGCAAAAGTGTCTTTATCAGGCCTAATTTCTATGAGAATAAGTGCAAATGGTTATTATGCTATTAAATAGAGGCTGGTGTTGTCACAGAATGGGATGCCACAAAAACCAGAGAGCATGCACAGCAAAAGTGTCTTTATCAGGCCTGATTTCTATGAGAATAAGTGCAAATGGTTATTATGCTATTAAATAGAGGCTGGTGTAGTCACAGAATGGGATGCCACAAAAACCAGAGAGCATGCACAGCAAAAGTGTCTTTATCAGGCCTGATTTCTATGAGAATAAGTGCAAATGGTTATTATGCTATTAAATAGAGGCTGGTGTTGTCACAGAATGGGATGCCACAAAAACCAGAGAGCATGCACAGCAAAAGTGTCTTTATCAGGCCTAATTTCTATGAGAATAAGTGCAAATGGTTATTATGCTATTAAATAGAGGCTGGTGTTGTCACAGAATGGGATGCCACAAAAACCAGAGAGCATGCACAGCAAAAGTGTCTTTATCAGGCCTAATTTCTATGAGAATAAGTGCAAATGGTTATTATGCTATTAAATAGAGGCTGGTGTTGTCACAGAATGGGATGCCACAAAAACCAGAGAGCATGCACAGCAAAAGTGTCTTTATCAGGCCTGATTTCTATGAGAATAAGTGCAAATGGTTATTATGCTATTAAATAGAGGCTGGTGTTGTCACAGAATGGGATGCCACAAAAACCAGAGAGCATGCACAGCAAAAGTGTCTTTATCAGGCCTAATTTCTATGAGAATAAGTGCAAATGGTTATTATGCTATTAAATAGAGGCTGGTGTTGTCACAGAATGGGATGCCACAAAAACCAGAGAGCATGCACAGCAAAAATGTCTTTATCAGGCCTAATTTCTATGAGAATAAGTGCAAATGGTTATTATGCTATTAAATAGAGGCTGGTGTAGTCACAGAATGGGATGCCACAAAAACCAGAGAGCATGCACAGCAAAAGTGTCTTTATCAGGCCTGATTTCTATGAGAATAAGTGCAAATGGTTATTATGCTATTAAATAGAGGCTGGTGTTGTCACAGAATGGGATGCCACAAAAACCAGAGAGCATGCACAGCAAAAGTGTCTTTATCAGGCCTGATTTCTATGAGAATAAGTGCAAATGGTTATTATGCTATTAAATAGAGGCTGGTGTTGTCACAGAATGGGATGCCACAAAAACCAGAGAGCATGCACAGCAAAAGTGTCTTTATCAGGCCTAATTTCTATGAGAATAAGTGCAAATGGTTATTATGCTATTAAATAGAGGCTGGTGTTGTCACAGAATGGGATGCCACAAAAACCAGAGAGCATGCACAGCAAAAGTGTCTTTATCAGGCCTAATTTCTATGAGAATAAGTGCAAATGGTTATTATGCTATTAAATAGAGGCTGGTGTTGTCACAGAATGGGATGCCACAAAAACCAAGAGAGCATGCACAGCAAAAGTGTCTTTATCAGGCCTGATTTCTATGAGAATAAGTGCAAATGGTTATTATGCTATTAAATAGAGGCTGGTATTGTCACAGAATGGGATGCCACAAAAACCAGAGAGCATGCACAGCAAAAGTGTCTTTATCAGGCCTAATTTCTATGAGAATAAGTGCAAATGGTTATTATGCTATTAAATAGAGGCTGGTGTTGTCACAGAATGGGATGCCACAAAAACCAGAGAGCATGCACAGCAAAAGTGTCTTTATCAGGCCTAATTTCTATGAGAATAAGTGCAAATGGTTATTATGCTATTAAATAGAGGCTGGTGTTGTCACAGAATGGGATGCCACAAAAACCAGAGAGCATGCACAGCAAAAGTGTCTTTATCAGGCCTGATTTCTATGAGAATAAGTGCAAATGGTTATTATGCTATTAAATAGAGGCTGGTGTTGTCACAGAATGGGATGCCCCCAAAAAAGATCCAGTAGTACTATGCCCAGCAAAAGTGTCTTTATCAGGCTAATTTCAAATATGATAAGAGCAAATGCTTATATGGTCTTAAACAGAGGCTGCTTTAGTTAAGAATGGGATGCCCCCAAAAAAGATCCAGTAGTACTATGCCCAGCAAAAGTGTCTTTATCAGGCTAATTTCAAATATGATAAGAGCAAATGCTTATATGGTCTTAAACAGAGGCTGCTTTAGTCACAGAATGGGATGCCCCCAAAAAAGTTCCAGTAGTACTATGCCCAGCAAAAGTGTCTTTATCAGGCTAATTTCAAATATGATAAGAGCAAATGCTTATATGGTCTTAAACAGAGGCTGCTTTAGTCACAGAATGGGATGCCCCCAAAAAATATCCAGTAGTACTATGCCCAGCAAAAGTGTCTTTATCAGGCTAATTTCAAATATGATAAGAGCAAATGCTTATATGGTCTTAAACAGAGGCTGCTTTAGTCACAGAATGGGATGCCCCCAAAAAATATCCAGTAGTACTATGCCCAGCAAAAGTGTCTTTATCAGGCTAATTTCAAATATGATAAGAGCAAATGCTTATATGGTCTTAAACAGAGGCTGCTTTAGTCACAGAATGGGATGCCCCCAAAAAATATCCAGTAGTACTATGCCCAGCAAAAGTGTCTTTATCAGGCTAATTTCAAATATGATAAGAGCAAATGCTTATATGGTCTTAAACAGAGGCTGCTTTAGTCACAGAATGGGATGCCCCCAAAAAATATCCAGTAGTACTATGCCCAGCAAAAGTGTCTTTATCAGGCTAATTTCAAATATGATAAGAGCAAATGCTTATATGGTCTTAAACAGAGGCTGCTTTAGTCACAGAATGGGATGCCCCCAAAAAATATCCAGTAGTACTATGCCCAGCAAAAGTGTCTTTGTCAGGCCTGATTTCTATGAGAATAAGTGCAAATGGTTATTATGCTATTAAATAGAGGCTGGTGTTGTCACAGAATGGGATGCCCCCAAAAAAGATCCAGTAGTACTATGCCCAGCAAAAGTGTCTTTATCAGGCCTAATTTCTATGAGAATAAGTGCAAATGGTTATTATGCTATTAAATAGAGGCTGGTGTTGTCACAGAATGGGATGCCACAAAAACCAGAGAGCATGCACAGCAAAAGTGTCTTTATCAGGCCTAATTTCTATGAGAATAAGTGCAAATGGTTATTATGCTATTAAATAGAGGCTGGTGTTGTCACAGAATGGGATGCCCCCAAAAAAGATCCAGTAGTACTATGCCCAGCAAAAGTGTCTTTATCAGGCCTGATTTCTATGAGAATAAGTGCAAATGGTTATTATGCTATTAAATAGAGGCTGGTGTTGTCACAGAATGGGATGCCACAAAAACCAGAGAGCATGCACAGCAAAAGTGTCTTTATCAGGCTAATTTCAAATATGATAAGAGCAAATGCTTATATGGTCTTAAACAGAGGCTGGTGTTGTCACAGAATGGGATGCCCCCAAAAAAGATCCAGTAGTACTATGCCCAGCAAAAGTGTCTTTATCAGGCTAATTTCAAATATGATAAGAGCAAATGCTTATATGGTCTTAAACAGAGGCTGCTTTAGTCACAGAATGGGATGCCCCCAAAAAATATCCAGTAGTGCTTTGCCCAGCAAAAGTGTCTTTATCAGGCTAATTTCAAATATGATAAGAGCAAATGCTTATATGGTCTTAAACAGAGGCTGCTTTAGTCACAGAATGGGATGCCCCCAAAAAATATCCAGTAGTACTATGCCCAGCAAAAGTGTCTTTATCAGGCTAATTTCAAATATGATAAGAGCAAATGCTTATATGGTCTTAAACAGAGGCTGCTTTAGTCACAGAATAGGATGCCCCCAAAAAATATCCAGTAGTACTATGCCCAGCAAAAGTGTCTTTATCAGGCCAATTTCAAATATGATAAGAGCAAATGCTTATATGGTCTTAAACAGAGGCTGCTTTAGTCACAGAATGGGATGCCCCCAAAAAATATCCAGTAGTACTATGCCCAGCAAAAGTGTCTTTATCAGGCCTGATTTCTATGAGAATAAGTGCAAATGGTTATTATGCTATTAAATAGAGGCTGGTGTTGTCACAGAATGGGATGCCCCCCAAAAAGATCCAGTAGTACTATGCCCAGCAAAAGTGTCTTTATCAGGCCTAATTTCTATGAGAATAAGTGCAAATGGTTATTATGCTATTAAATAGAGGCTGGTGTTGTCACAGAATGGGATGCCCCCAAAAAAGATCCAGTAGTACTATGCCCAGCAAAAGTGTCTTTATCAGGCCTAATTTCTATGAGAATAAGTGCAAATGGTTATTATGCTATTAAATAGAGGCTGCTTTAGTCACAGAATGGGATGCCCCCAAAAAAGATCCAGTAGTACTATGCCCAGCAAAAGTGTCTTTATCAGGCCTGATTTCTATGAGAATAAGTGCAAATGGTTATTATGCTATTAAATAGAGGCTGGTGTTGTCACAGAATGGGATGCCACAAAAACCAGAGAGCATGCACAGCAAAAGTGTCTTTATCAGGCCTGATTTCTATGAGAATAAGTGCAAATGGTTATTATGCTATTAAATAGAGGCTGGTGTTGTCACAGAATGGGATGCCCCCAAAAAATATCCAGTAGTACTATGCCCAGCAAAAGTGTCTTTATCAGGCTAATTTCAAATATGATAAGAGCAAATGCTTATATGGTCTTAAACAGAGGCTGCTTTAGTCACAGAATGGGATGCCCCCAAAAAATATCCAGTAGTACTATGCCCAGCAAAAGTGTCTTTATCAGGCTAATTTCAAATATGATAAGAGCAAATGCTTATATGGTCTTAAACAGAGGCTGCTTTAGTCACAGAATGGGATGCCCCCAAAAAATATCCAGTAGTACTATGCCCAGCAAAAGTGTCTTTATCAGGCTAATTTCAAATATGATAAGAGCAAATGCTTATATGGTCTTAAACAGAGGCTGGTGTTGTCACAGAATGGGATGCCCCCAAAAAATATCCAGTAGTACTATGCCCAGCAAAAGTGTCTTTATCAGGCTAATTTCAAATATGATAAGAGCAAATGCTTATATGGTCTTAAACAGAGGCTGCTTTAGTCACAGAATGGGATGCCCCCAAAAAATATCCAGTAGTACTATGCCCAGCAAAAGTGTCTTTATCAGGCTAATTTCAAATATTATAAGAGCAAATGCTTATATGGTCTTAAACAGAGGCTGCTTTAGTCACAGAATGGGATGCCCCCAAAAAAGATCCAGTAGTACTATGCCCAGCAAAAGTGTCTTTATCAGGCCTAATTTCTATGAGAATAAGTGCAAATGGTTATTATGCTATTAAATAGAGGCTGGTGTTGTCACAGAATGGGATGCCCCCAAAAAAGATCCAGTAGTACTATGCCCAGCAAAAGTGTCTTTATCAGGCCTAATTTCTATGAGAATAAGTGCAAATGGTTATTATGCTATTAAATAGAGGCTGGTGTTGTCACAGAATGGGATGCCACAAAAACCAGAGAGCATGCACAGCAAAAGTGTCTTTATCAGGCCTGATTTCTATGAGAATAAGTGCAAATGGTTATTATGCTATTAAATAGAGGCTGGTGTTGTCACAGAATGGGATGCCACAAAAACCAGAGAGCATGCACAGCAAAAGTGTCTTTATCAGGCCTGATTTCTATGAGAATAAGTGCAAATGGTTATTATGCTATTAAATAGAGGCTGGTGTTGTCACAGAATGGGATGCCCCCAAAAAATATCCAGTAGTACTATGCCCAGCAAAAGTGTCTTTATCAGGCTAATTTCAAATATGATAAGAGCAAATGCTTATATGGTCTTAAACAGAGGCTGCTTTAGTCACAGAATGGGATGCCCCCAAAAAATATCCAGTAGTACTATGCCCAGCAAAAGTGTCTTTATCAGGCCTGATTTCTATGAGAATAAGTGCAAATGGTTATTATGCTATTAAATAGAGGCTGGTGTTGTCACAGAATGGGATGCCCCCAAAAAAGATCCAGTAGTACTATGCCCAGCAAAAGTGTCTTTATCAGGCCTAATTTCTATGAGAATAAGTGCAAATGGTTATTATGCTATTAAATAGAGGCTGGTGTTGTCACAGAATGGGATGCCCCCAAAAAAGATCCAGTAGTACTATGCCCAGCAAAAGTGTCTTTATCAGGCCTGATTTCTATGAGAATAAGTGCAAATGGTTATTATGCTATTAAATAGAGGCTGGTGTTGTCACAGAATGGGATGCCACAAAAACCAGTAGTGCTATGCCCAGCAAAAGTGTCTTTATCAGGCCTGATTTCTATGAGAATAAGTGCAAATGGTTATTATGCTATTAAATAGAGGCTGGTGTAGTCACAGAATGGGATGCCTCACAGCAGACTTAAGATCAGTTCAGTATATATGCACTGTTAGTTAGTGTAAGCAGCCTGAAAACGCTAACAAAGCAGGCTGGATGAAAAAAAAAAAAAAACTGACAGCCTCCGATTTTCCCTTCCTTTCCCTGTTTTTCGCTTACTTTCTGTCTGTCTCCTGTCTGTCTCCTGCCTGTCTCCAGCCTGTCCCTGTCTGTCCCTGCCTGTCTAACTGTCTGTCTCTCCCTCAGCTACACAGCGTTCTGTCTGTCACGAATGCAATAGAGAAATGATGCTGGAAAGCAAGATGGCCGGCCTTAAATATCGCTGTGACGTCACCGGGCTTGCTGGCTGCTGATAGGCTGCATGTGACTGTCCCAGCTTGCACTGGCGCGGGGTTGATGTCTGGACATGTCCCGTCCGCCATCTTAGAATGCCTGTAATGTAAATGAATGGATGTTAAAGGAAAACTTTGAGCGATCGAATCGCGGGGAAATTCGGATTCGATCCGAATCGAATTTTTCCTGAAATTCGGATCGAACCCGGGTTCGTCCGGATCGATTCGCTCATCCCTAGTGAAAACTTTAATAAATGCAGTTTGCACTCAAAACCGACACACCATCTGCTCAAACTGACGTAAAACCGGCACAGTGATTTTATGAATCAGGCCCAAAGAGTTTTCTCCTGTCTATGCGTGACCTGAAAGCGAGGATTTAGCTGAACCTTCCAATTGGTCATTGAAGGTGGAAAGACCATTAAAAAAATCCATGGGTGTTGGCTTTTTTTTTGCTTTAGAGTAGAAAATAGGGATACTTCAGTGCTCTTTCTGCTTTGTGTGATCCCATTGGGTAAATCTAATGTCAGTTACTCAGTAGACACCTAAAATTTGCAGGTCCAAGTCATCTGCCAATTTTTGGTACCGTTGCTTTGAAAGCTTAGAGCTTTCATGGAATTCTACTACAAGAAAAATGCCCACCTGGTTTAATACAGTGCCCTTAGAAATTTCAGGACAATGCTCTCAGTTTTCTTAAGGGAGGTGATTTTCCATGTCAGACACATTGTTTGTATCTGTCTCCAGTGAAAGAATGAGATAGCACCACTGGCTTACACTAACCCAAGGGTGTCTGACCATATCTCCCTATGTGGGTCTGTGTGGAGAGTTTGGTATAGAAAAAGACACAAGCTGCAGGGAAAGGCTCAGCTAGTCAGCTGTAGAGCATTTGTGCTAATATTTGGAGTTGGAGTCAATGAGAATAACTGATGGAATTCCCTAGAAGTAGGCCCGAATCCAGGTTGCCCACTTTTCCAAACTTGCATGCTTTTTCTATTATACGAACTTCCTCCTTGGTCACCCTGTAAAGAAAGCGATGCTAAATCTCAACACTAGAGTCACCTAATAATGCTAGCTTTTATCAGGGCTGACCTTTGGGGTGTGCAGATGGGGTGGCCAAACAGGCTGCTATCATCCTAGGAGAACTGATGGGACACCAGACTATTATATTATTATATTTGTTAATATATATATATTTTTTTACATGGACAGGCACCTTTTCTGAAGTTGGGCATGTCTGTACTGCAACAAGCACAGTAAATAATTGTTCTTTTAAAGATTTCTGGCACTCTTTATAAAACCAGTTGTCCAAGCCAATGAAATATAGTCAGTATATTCATGATCCGTGTCGTATAGTCACCAATGTTCATGTCACCATTGAATTAGACTTGAATTCACCACTTCATAAATCTTGTTCTATATAAAAGTCACCATGACACTGTGTTAACTTCAGGCACAATGTCCCCACATAAGAAATCATACATCTGAGTACAAGCCAGCCAGGAGTAAAAAAAAAACCCTTGCAGACAGGACTCCCTTATAGAGAGCTGAGGACATAATGAGCTGTCTCTGCTTACGCTGCATTCTGTTTTACTCCATATATCTTGACTCTTAATATGATAATTATGTCTAGGCCACAAAATTCCAAATCAGCTCATTTATACCACCCTAATTAAAAAAAAATGAGGGTCAGTCCAGAAGGTCGTTCTGGCCCTGGCCTGTCATAAGCTCAGTTCTTTTAGATTTTTTTGATCACTTTCTGTAGCCAGATTTTTATATGACTTGCAACGTTTGACTGCTGTGTGGGAATGGAACATTCATTTGAGATCTGCAAGGTTGGCATTTAGCCAAGGTGTCAAGCTCTGCCTTGCTGCTGGCTAGCTTCTCCACTGTATGTTGATAATTTTGTTCTGCGATACAGTCTGTTATTACTAGCATGGTTACATAGCTGAGAAAGGGAAATGTGTTTTTTGACAGTGTTCCCTGAGGGTACTTGTGGGAAAGGAGGGGGAGAATGAATGGATCGTTAAAATTTTGCAGCGTTCCTAAATCACAACTTCTGTTTTTTTTGTATTTTTTTTTCTTTTTTTCAAATGATCAGAATTCTCAGCTACTAGCTATTCTCCAGGATTTGTGATCTGTTTTCCATAGCCTGATAGTAACTAGTTACAGCTAAAAAAAAAAGAAAAATAGAACATGTCAAGAACAGGCTGAAAGACTTTTAACCTTTCAGGGGACTAAAGCAATCCAGCTGCATGGCAACGATACACTGGGCTCATTTACCTAGGTAGCCACAAGTCTGTGGCTTTGAAACAGCTGCTTAGAAACACCTGCCTTGGATTAACCATGGACTCTGGAATGATTTACTTTTCCCCCTTTCTTTTAATTTATGAAAAGATTTATTACTTAGTAAATTCCCTTTGCTTTTAACGGCAGAAAAACAGGGATGGCAAACAGTGTTTGAGATGGAATTTAAACTTGTCCCTAAATGATCTAGACAGCCTAAATCTTGGATTTTATGTAAAAGTTTGTTGAAAGCTTCCACCTTCATTGTGGAGGAGATGATCTCCGAGTTATGCACATGTTTGTCGGAAATGGTCACTTTCGTTCCAATTCCTCTCCCCCGCCTTCCACTTATTGTTTTAGGATTTGTGAAAAACATGCAGAGAGGAAGAAGAGCGAGGTTATGTCTTTGTCACTGGAGAAACAGGATCTTTTTTTAAAAGCCAGTGGGAAAGGAAAGCAATTTGCCCAAACCTTCCGTCCTCAGCTTCTAACTCGAGAATATACGTGTCACCCAACTTGTATAAGAAGCTAGAAACGTACATGAATGTAAAAGGATATTACATATTTTGATCCTGTCATGTTTTTATTTGGCATTTAGGATTTTTCCAATTTCAATAACCACCTCCTTGCTTTCTTTCTTTTATCTTCTGACTGACAAATATACAAACAGGATATTTTCGGAAATTTATGGTAGGTATCTGAAGGACGGCTATGCCACCCTTAGCTTCAGCTGCTTAGGAGGGTTCATCTTCATAGGCCCACTACTACTAACTGTAAAAATGCCCCATCACAAGTACAGGTGATTAAAATTAGATTAAAGTCATTATGCAGGGAAAAAAAAAACAAAAGGGTACTAACATTTTTTCCCGCACTGATTGTCACTGCAAGCCTCGTGCTCCATAACTCACCTGATTGCTTTATCAGTGTCCCCAGCTGCAGCCGCTGCCTCCTGCACCGCCCCGGGCCTGGAATTCTATTCTATGGTACTTCCGTGCCAAACCACATCCCTATCATCAGCCACAAGAGGTGTGGCCACTAGAGATGAACACACATTTGAAACATTTGATTTGTCCATTTCCGCAAATTTTCAAAAAAAAAAAATTCAGAAAAAAAACGGCTATTTCTGGCCTACCGAGAGCCCCAATAGGATTGTAGAACATTTTGCCTTGCAGTAACACGCATAGGATGCATACTGGGCTAGTGGAATAATACTGTAATGAAGTATGACATGCAGATCAGAGGGATCGCTATTAGATTAGCTGTCACAGAGCGGCACAATGAAAGAGACTTAAGGTGGCATCAGCATGAGGAGACCGTATACTGCCTGAAGGACACATCCTGGAGTTTGCAGCAGCATGAGGAGACCATATATTGCCTGAAAGACACACCCTGAAGTTGGCAGCAGCATCAGGAGACCATATATTGCCTGAAAGACACACCCTGAAGTTGGCAGCAGCATCAGGAGACCATATATTCCCTGAAAGACACACCCTGGAGTTAGCAGCAGCAGGTACTGCCCCTGCCCCTGCCACCCCACCCCTCCCCAGCAGCCATGACAGTGGAAAGTGAGCGCAGAGGGCCCCCCGAGTCAGACCTGCGAGAGGATGGACGATGGTGTGGATAGGTATCGGCCAACTAACTAGGTAGGATGTCTCTGTTGTTGGTCAGTTTGTCCTCCCTCTCAGTGGGTGTAAAAAAGGCCCCCATTTTGAGAGCCAGAAATCTTCCCACTATGGAATAGTGACAATTTGGCGGTCACTACACAAGCATGTGAGCATGCATTGTGCCATTTGTGCAAGTGACTCGGAGGAACTATCTGCCTCCATCTCCACTACATACTTTCTGATGCAAATTCTCAGATGCACTTCAATGGGATGCCCTGATTAAGCCAGTTAAATGCGCTACAGCATGCTTTAAAACAAGATTTTGGTACAACAGCAAGAGCTCTATATTTTTGGGCAGGTGTGTAGTTGTGAGTGGCCTTTAACACCAACTAGCCTTGAGGGCATAAAACAAAATGCAAAGACTCTCAGATGCACTAAATTCGGATGCCCTGATTAGGCCAGCTAAATACGCTCCAGCAAGCTTTGAAACAAAGTTTTGGTACAAAAGCAAGAGGTGGATATGGGCAGGTGTGTAGGGCCAGTTAAATGGGCTACAGCATGGGATCTGTTGAAAGAGGTGTATCTATTTGGGCAGGTATGTGGTATTTCACACTAACCGGCCCATGAACACTTGAACATAAAACAAAATGCAAAAACTCTCAGATGGGCTTAAAGTGGACCAACACCCAGGATTTTGACTATCCTGGGTTTTGGTCCACTTCAGGAAACCCCCCAAAACTCACCTCACCAAAACTCACCTCACCACGCTCCCACGTAGCCACGGACAAGCGCGGACAAACATTCACAAACGGCCGGCGCGGGTGTGCGCACGGCTAGAGAGGCGCGCGGGAGGCAGCGGCCGCCGCCGATCAGGTCAGTTTTTTGGGGCTTTTGGGGGGGGGGTCCCTCACCGCGGGACATCCCGATCTCGGGTGTCCCGCGGTGAGGGAGGTGATAATCTATAAGATTCCCGGGCCGATCACCCCTGGGTGTTGGTCCACTTTAAATGCCCTGGTGAGGGCCAGTTAAGTAACAACAACAAATTGATACACCATTTACATGTACGCACAGGTTACACTTCATAGAGTACAATGCACGTTTAGTGTTCTGCTCACTGACTGGCTACTATTAGCTTTTGTGAAGAAAAAAAAATTAACCCTTTGGAATTGTAGACAGACACCACTGCTGCACCACACAGTTTCCCAAGCCCTCTCCCTTCCCTGTCACTGCTTCTATGCTTGAATTTTGACATGTACATTTCTTCTGCTACACACACTGTCCCTGTGGAGAATCACTTTTCCTTTACACTGTCACTATGTCGCTCACTATGTCGCTCTCTTTTTCTCCTTGTCTCTCTCTCTCTCCCTAGTGGCCACGCTTCCTACATACACTACAATAGCAAGGCCTCACCCATTACCTCCATTGCAATGAATGGAGAGGGCATGGCCACGCCCTGATGACTGATGACGGGTCATGATTCCATACCGCCATCAATCTCGTCCCGGTGGTCTGGTTCCAGAAGGCACGGGAGGTGGCAGCTGCCTCTGGGGCCCCAATAGATGGATAAGGTGAGTTCTGAAGCACCTGCAGTGACCAGCGGTGCAGGACAAAGGATAAGTACCCTTTTGCTTTTTTTTTCCTACTGAAAGACTTTAAAACAGAAATCGGTTTTGCATTTTTTTGTATGTTAAAGTTAAAAAGCTCTTGAGATGCAGGTTGCAATTCACATCCAAAGTTATTGGCATGGCCCTCCCTGGGTGGTGCTGTCATTTTTGGGCCCAGGCAAACACCTTTGTACTGTTTGGTGTGGTTATGGTAGACCTGATATCACACTCAGGTAGTGCAGAAATAGTGAGGCTGTGATTGCATACTGTAGGGAATACATTTTGACACAATAACACAGTTGGTGCTACTGCTCATAATCTGTTTTCTAATCTTTATTGGTTTTATAACAATTCATGCTTGTATTCTGTTGATAGAAAAAGCATGCATTTTAAGGTTTTAGGAAATTAAATGTAAAAAATGAAAGAATGAAGCCTTCAATTTTGTTGCTTTAATTATCGGGAACCACACAAAAGGCTCCTCTGTCTCCGGCTGTGGGATTTCAAGCTATTACCTGCAGGTCTTGCAGCTTTGTGCTTAAGGGGAACATTTAACTGCTAAGAACAATGTCACCTAATATACTGTACATCCTCTTGGCACCAAGCCTGTTATAATTGTACCTTAATTTGAAAAATGTAAGCATGAATGCAGTAAAACTAGAGAGATGCTGCAGTTGTGATCCCCTATGCTTAAACCCCCTTTGTTTAAACTGTATACAGCTCAAATACTGTAAATTCATTTACCTATGCCAGGTGCTGATGATATATACAGATGCTATTATGTTAGATGATGGCTACATATCTATATAGTAACATTGTTGTTTTGCTGCTATGTGTTATAAAATTATATAGTTATAATGTACCTTTATATTACAGAAAAATATAAGCAAACCTTGTTTTGTCCAAATTGCTTCTAAGATTCATTTAGATCCAAATCAAAATGAAAAATAAAAGGTTGTAAAAATGTAAAACAGAGAATGATGACGGGTTGGTCAGGGAGAGAATGAGGATGACAGTGGGCAGTGATAGGTAAATAGCATAAGGATGACAGTGGGAGGTGACGGGGAGAGACAGTGGGGAGGTGACAGTTAAGTAGTATGAGGATGATGTCAGGTCCCGTGGAACACCCTCCCTCTGAGTAAGTCCGCAACCCCCAATCTCCGCTGCTAGCTTAACCTATAGTCAAGCCCCCATCTGCCGGGACGCTTTATACGCCTCACCAGGCACGGTTACCCTCAGGACTTGGTAACACAAAGGATGCAGACTTACGGGGAGGAAGGCGCATGAACCAGGAATGAGACTGGGCGAGGTCGGGCAAGCAGGGGTCATATACGAGAGATCAGTCCAGACAAGCGTGGCACCAAAGGATGAGACGGAAGGAAGAGTAGTCAAAGTCGAGCCAAGGGTCAAGCCGGGAGGTCACGGGTACGCAGTACAAGGGAGCAGGCAAAATCGTAGTCAGAAACAGGCAATGGTCGGTCCAGTCAGCAATCACGGGATGGTCAATACACAGCAAGAGCAAACGGGAAGTATCTATATGGATAATCACACCCAGCAGCACGCTATCACGGACAAGGAACAGTGTGAGGGAAACACCTTTATTTGATGGGGGCTGACATGATTGGTGGGCGAGAGGGACGTGATTGGTGCGACTATGATCCATGAGCTGATTGCCCAATTGACACTATAGGGCGTTCCGCCCAGAAGATAGGACCAATGTTCCACCTGGTCCAAAAAACTAGGGCTTATTGGCCCACCTTAATCGAGCCTCCGGCGGGCGCCGCCGGTGTACGAGCTGTCAGTGAGAGGCAGTGAGGAGAGGGGGCATGTCTGCTGATCCCCGCTCGGTCTGACGCCACCTGCCGGAGATGCGGCCGCCAAGCGGGGACGAGGCAGACGGGCGCCGCGGTACCGGTGTGAAGGTGAGTTGATCATGACAGATGACAGTGAGAGGTGACAGGGAGAGAGGTGACAGTGGGGAGGTGACAGGTAAGTAGTAGTGACAGCAAGAGAGGAGGGTGGTGACAGTGGGGAAGTGACAGGGAAAGAGGTGACAAGGAAGAAGGGAAGACATTGACAATGGGGCAGTGACAGGGGAGACAGAAGGACGGTAGCAGTGGGGCAATCACAGGAATGGAGATTGATGATGGCAGCAGGACTGTGACAGGTAGGGAGAATGAGCATAAGAGTAGGGTGGAGGTAGAACCACATTCATAACAGAAGGGATTCTCTAGTGGACATTTATTCATGAATTTAATGGGAGGGGTTACATTTAAGAGTAAATTACTTTGCTTTTAAAGCTTTGTATCAAGTGACACATGCTGTGTTTAGTCTTGCTCCAGCAGTTGTCTATGATGAGTTTTTACTGTGTGACCTTACAGACCCTTTAGTCTGTATTTCAATATCCTTTCTGAAGAACATGGTGTCATCTGTTCTTTATATTTAAGCCTTTTCAGCTACCTGTTTTGGGGGAGGAGGAGGGATGAGTTGAAGTTTGTTGAATTTACTTATTTTATCACTGTCTCTGGTGGGGAACGCCTCCTTTTTGCTGACATAGTGAGGCCTACTCCTAAATATCACAATAGTAAGGTTAGTAATAGTAAGCATATTGTTAACTGCTCCAATAAGCATGTAGACAATTGGGAATGATTTCCCTTTTTCTTGTTTCAAACATACAGAGGACCTTTCCTGATTTGAAAGTTACCCTCTGCGGTATCACCCAGAGGAAGAACACAGCCATACCAGGTACCAGATTTATTAGCAATTATGAGGTCACTACTTGATGACATCAATATGTGCTTCTAATTGGGAATTTATAAACAGGAGAGCGCACTCCCCTGGCTCACCCTGTGAAAAGATGCAATCTATGTGTGGGACATCATAATCACATGTGAAAAACATCAGAACCAGGTATTGTCATGTTCTCTATTATACTTTTAAATAACTTAGTAAGAAGCCACCAATATTAACTAATTAGAAGTCATCAATATTAGAAGTTATCAATATTAACTAATTGTTACTAGTACTGATCACGAAATACTAAGTAATTAACTGTTACTAATACTGACTAATTGTTACTAATCAATGTACTAACAATGTGGGATGTCTATCTGCTTGTTACATACAGAGGGCATTGAGGAAGCCACGTAAGGCGAAACATGATACATGTCTGCCCCATTGAAAAATTGATGACACAGTGTATCTTGTATTTATGCGAGCTGATTTTTGTAACAAGGAAAGATAGGTTTTTATGTATTATTGTAAAGTATATTGTAAATACTATGAATTGTAGATACGGCCACAGATGTGAACAATTGGTCTTTTATATATATACATGTATACAAATGCACTTAATAAATTAAGATAGAAAAATATAATAACTCTTTGGTGTGGTTATAGCCTTGAGCCCAAAAATATTTTCTAGGCGGACCTAGCCTGGAATCAAGTTGTGCCTTATCTGGGAGGCCAGGCTTTGTACCAACCAAAAAAAGAGTACCAGAGGGGGATTTGGGGTTGCTCAACAGGAACCTACTTAGCGGTTCCAAAGAAAGGATTTCAAGCATATTATTAGATGAGTTTTTTCCTGTAAGATGACATGCCTCCCAGCAATGGTAAAGGGCTTATATATACACATTTAGCATATCAAATTATTTGAATTTCCCCGTCTAATATAAGCACTGGTATTGTTTTAGAAATTGCTGATCCTGATCTAACATTGCTGCTTAAAGCAAATCAAAAATTAAAAAAGAAAGCCCCCCTCTGGCAAAAACTATTTGAGAGGGCCTAACTCCATGCATATGTTCTGGAATAACAGGCCGATTCTTTGCTGCAGAACTTATGGCAGCGGCCATCTTGTCACACACATACGCATGTGCCAGCAGCAGCCCACACCAAACTGAGAGAAATAAATGCCTCACATGCACAGTTTGTGTATTATGTTATTGAAACACACACACACACACACACACACACACACACACACACACACACACACACACTGAATAACCTGTTGCTAGAGGGATTGTGTGTATGAGGGGAGAGCTGCAACAATGTTTCTTTACCACTATTCACTGCAGAATCTGGATTAACTGCACACCGTTCAGTCAGTGTAAACATATGTATCTTCTAAAATGTTACAATTCTTTAAGCTATGCAGCCGAGCAATGAGTTATAACAGCTGATGGATTTCTACTAGAAATAAAAGAGAATTGCACTGATATGTGAGGCAATTTTGACCATGGGATTGGGTTTTTCAAAAGCTGGACTCATGTATGTGGCAAGATGGCTGCTCCCATGCAGTTATGCAGCATAGAATCTGCCTGCTATTCCATAACATCTGCATGGAGTTAAGCCCTCTCACATATGCCGCTGACCAGAGTGGGGCTTTAGGGGTGCAATTTTCTTTTTTGACTTTTAGTCTGCTTTATTTTCACCAATCCCATATATTAGGTTAACATCTGAATGACAAATGTGTTTACTTTAATCCCCTGTTTCCATGTTTCCAGATTATGAAAAGAGAGAGAAATACATAAGAAAATAATGTACAAAAGTGCAGAAAGAGTGTTGATTTCTGAGCTATATAACAGTTAAGATCTAGCCTCTAAAATATCATGTTTTTCAACAAGGGTTATTGTTCTCTTCCAATATTGTTTATCTAATGCCGTTGTACCTCCTACATTTGGGGCAGCTGATTCAGTTACTTCAGGGCTTGGCACTGAATGTTGTCAGACAAGAAATGAGTCACCAACAGAGCTTGGCTCTGGATGTGGGCAGGAATGGCACTAACAGGCAACAGATTTGGCAAGAAGCAGGTAAACCTTTTGCACGGCAGGCTGGAACACACTGACAATGTGGCTCCTGAAGCCCTTACAAAACTTACTCTGAAGCAGATTGCTGGAGGTCAAGTGCATCAAAGGTCTTGAAGAACAAGTGCCATGGGTTGTTTGCACCCCCTCCTCACAATGCTGAAGCAGTAACTGACACACTCCCTCTTCTATAGTGAGTGGAGCAACAATGAACTGAACTTGAAGGGACTCTAACCCCTATAGCATTAATAAGGCCATAAGGTCGTCCAAAGTGACTCTACTTCATTTCCTGTAGAGTAAGGTAAAAGTCAAAGTTTGACCCTCCTTGCAAATTCATTTCTCCAGCACTGCACAGCCACTCTGTCCCTTGATGCTCTCAGCGTGAGTGAGCACAGTGGACATAATGGTCCCACAGCTGTCCATGGCCACAGCAGAGCCTGCTCAAGACTCCTAAAGCTGTGCCATGGTGTCCTTCCAAGCAAAGCCATGACCCAGAAATTGAGGCGACTAAAGTGGCTTTACTTAGAATACATAAGGTATTTACATATAATCGGAGAGCTTTAAAAGCTTCAGAATTGCTAACTACATTATTTCCAAGGGGCATAATAGGGGAGAAAGTTAGTGTGTGCCTTGACATGCACTTTAAAAAACAAAACAAAAAAGAAAGGCAGAGGCAGTCACTAGCCCACTAGCCCCTCACACACACATGAGTGATGTGTTTTGCACAGAGGAGGGGACAGGCAAAATGCAGTCACCTTAGAACAAATCTGGTGGTTTGGCTGAGAGGTGGGATTCAATTAGTTCTCCCCAGCTCTATTGAGATTGTACCTAGTTCTCAGAAATGAGGAGAAATTGCCCCGAAAGTGCTTCTTCATCTTTTGCTAATTCAAGCGATCCTAAACCCTGCAGTGTGGTGTTGGGCTGATGCCCATGTCTGGTGGGGGGAATTCCAATTGGTGACACCCCCCCCCCCATGCATAGCTCCTCAGAAAACCCAAAAACTAGAAACCCAAAAACATGTCTTTTCCAGTACTAGTTCCAAAGGTCTCTGGTCCAGGACCCAAATGACTGCCAGGGACAGCAATTGGCTGCCGGCAGTGATGAGGGTCCAGATCACAGAAGAAGCGCCCAGAAGTGGTAATTCTTGGGGTCCTGATTTGAGAGTTTGCAGAGAACTATGTTTTGGGGCCCCAGGCATGAGCAGAAGTACTGTTGCCATATAAAACTCACCCTGTGGTGTGGGATTTTGGGGGTGAGGTACTGCATGTATATATTGACTGTTGTGCATTTTTAGATGTAGTACAAGTTTACAATTCATTAGCAATACTTCTACGCTTTTATAATACTATTACATACAGTTTTTAGACTATAATATGTTTATTAGATATAATATGTACGTGAACATTTGGGGATCGATTTAGCACAAGGTGCAAAAAGTGCACTTTGAAATGAAAAGTTCACATTAGGTGAAATACTAAATTGAAGTGTTATTTTTACACCTGGTGCTAAATCAGCTTCTGGACAGAAAATAAAAGGGAATGGTACTTTTAACTTCAAAAACAGTGTATTGCACTTTTTGCACCTGGTGCTGAATCACCACTTTCATTTAGCCCTTGGTGCAAAAAAGTATTATTTTACTTTCTTGGGGAGTAAAACATAGCATTAACTTTGGGGGCTATTTAAGGGAGGGATAGCACCAGGTAGTGCCTCGTAGCGGCAGGCAGCGTCTGGTGAACGCAGGGCGCTGTACACAAAACCACATATAGGAAAGTGAGTCTATTGAGCGACTCTAACAGCGCCATGTAGAGTCCAATGAATTATTACAGGCGGCCCAGCATATAGCGCCGGCGCTCTAGCTTCCAGAGTGCCAGGTATCACCTTTCGCTCACTGTTGCTCTCCCATACATTTCAATGGGCGTTCAATTGCTTGTATTTAAACAGCGTGTTTGACATTTTGTTTTTGTTTTTTTTGCTCAAATCCTTGTGTGACCTCTCCTGGCTGCAAACAAACACTTTTAGAAACTTTTTTGACTTTTTATATTTTTATGCAGAATTGTCATTACAGGTCTGGCACTAAAGTGTTATTGTCACAGTGTTAAAACAATGTCATTCCATGTGTTTTTCGCTATGTTACAGGTGTATATGAGTTCAAAAACAGACTTTAATCATACAGCGTCTGGGGCTCTCTGCTATAGCGACCAGACTTAGAGGGCCGATGCTGTGTGTCTGTCTTTTTTTGATAAGTATGGTGTGTAGCGCTGAGAGTCGGTTGCACTGAGCTGGCGCTACCTCTGGTGTTAGAGCGCCCAACATACATCACATTCATCAATGTGGGCCAGGTTACTAGAGCGACTGAGGTGCTCTGTTACAGCGCCCAATACCCGCTTACAGCATCTACTAGTGATCGCTCTAAGCGCCGCTATACAGACGCTGTATACCTGGCAATACCTGGCGTTAGTAGTGAATCAGCCTCTTTGTCTACCTATGAATGGTTTAGCATCAGGTGGAAAAATAACACTTCAATTTTATTTTTCTATTCTATTCAATTTTTTTCACCCAAAGTTAACCTTTTACAAATGTTGCTTAATCAACTCCTTAACTTGTTTCATTTCTATTGTATAACTGAAAAATAAAAATGCATGAAGATCACAAAAAAAATACACGGAAATTAACAGGTGAAAAATATTTGTGTGACTTAGCACCGTTTTACTATTTATTTTGTTGATTCCCCTTTATGAGATGTGCATCTCTGAGAAAAGAGCAGACACAAGAGGCCACAGTCTGGGATAATTAAACCTGTCCTCCTGGTGGTGGGGCATTCCCCTGGCTGGATGTCACGTGTACAGATTGGGGACCTCTAGCCTGCATAGATGAGGTGGCTGGCGTGACCAGAGGATGTCTTCACCATCCAGAAGAGGGTCCATAGCTGGATTCAATGGAGCTGCAGAGAGGACCCCGCCCAGCATGGGACAGGGAAGAAGATATGGGATGTGAGTACTGTAAATTTAGATTAATCAAGATGTTTTGCTTTAACCCTTTAAGTGCCAAGCCCGTAGGTACTACAGGGTTGCTTCTCCGACCGTTAAGTGCCAAGCCCGTAGTACCTACGGGCTGTCTTTCCCCCCTGCTAGCGTAAAAAATAAAGTAAATAAAGACTCACCTGACCCCTCGTTCGAACCCGCCGGGTCTTCTCTCCACCCTGGGGGTTTCCGATTACCCCCAGGGGCTCTTCTGCCTTCAGGAGGGGGCAAAAAATAGCCTGCCATCCCGCTTCGGCAGGCGCTGCTGCTAACAATAAAAAAAAAAAGAGACATTTACTCACCACTGTGCCCGATCCCTCGGGCAGGGTCTCCTCTTCACCGGGGGGGCCTCCGATCACCCCCCCCAGGCTTCTCCACGGTGAGGAGGGGGCAAACATGTGGGCGGGGCTTATGATGGCACGCGGGTGGGTGGGGCTTATGACGTCACGTCATCCCGCTGCCGGCTCCAGACTGTCAGATGTCAGGTCTGATCAACGGAGGCGGTTGGAGGGTAGGGGATGTGGTCCCCTGCCTCCCCAGCCCCTTCGGTGATCAGACCTGACAGCTGTCAAATGCAGAGAATCGTCGCGGGACACAGGATCGGAGGTGAGTGTTAAAAAAAAATAAGTAAATAAAATTTTTTTTTATTATGTGTCAGTGTCTTTTTTTTTACATTTAACCCCTTGTGAACTGGTAAGGGGTCCATGAGACCTCCTATACCAGTTCACAAGGCTGGGGGCTGACAAGTTACCTGCAACTAGCGGGTGACTTGCCATTAACCCCCGCCACCCCCAATTACCTGCCTCCCCAAAGGCCGGGGGGGCAGAAGAGCCCGGGCCCACACAGGGTATGTGGGCTTGTAGGCTGCAGGGTGGGGGGGCCACAAAATCTGGCCCCCGCACCCTGTTCCTACAAGCCCCCATAGCTGGTCCCGGGCTGGTAATGCTGGGTAAGAGGGACCCTACGTAATTTTTAGCCTAACCCTAACTATTAAAATTCTAAAAAAAAAATGGACCCCCCCCCCTGGGAGGGGGACCCTATGTTGTTGTTTTTTTTTTTTTAATTAACCCCTTCTGCTCTGTCGCCCAGCAGCTATAAAAGGCTTCCAGCAGAAGCCAGATTGATCAGCGTGGGACACAGTGCCCAGGAATGGATGGGAGGTATAGGAGCAATATGGTTTTCATTAATAAAACAAATGTTTTATTTAAAATAAAGGAGACAATTGTCTAAAAAATATTATATTATTTATTTTTTTGTTTTTTTTACGCAAAAATATTTAAAAAACAGTAGAAAAATTACAAACAATACATTTCATGGGAAAGCCTAAACTAAAAAAATATGTATATATTTTCCTGGAAATTCTGGCAAAAATCACGGTTAAACATGGCGCAAAATGGGGAAAAATGATCTGTCAACAGAGGGTGACAAAACTTCAAGTAGGCTGGCAATTAAAAGGGTTAATAGTACCTATGCATGTTGGGTATTGTTCTGCTCGAGGAACCTTGCGCTTTCAGGTTTAGCATGTTTTTTCTTGTTTGCATATTGATATTTTAGGAAAACATGTTTTTTATTCTGCTTTTTTATAATTTTTTTAGGGAAACCCTGTGCAACCTAAGAATTCTTTGAGGGATTACTTCCAGAAAGGTGAGCCCACTACAAAAATCTGGGTACGCTTAGAAAGCTTAACATGTGTACTTTCAGGGAATATATGGTTTGTGGAGGATATTCCAAATGTAAAGGGCTATTTTGGTTGAAAAATTGCAGGGTGCGCACTTTGTCTGCAGAGCAGAAATTTTCAAGTAAAATTACCGTTACGCACATGCTTTACTTTGGGGTGTTTGCCAACTCTTCCCTTGACAGAACCTATGCATGTTGGGTATTGTTCTGTTCGAGGGATGTTGCATTTTCAGATTTTACTTGTTTGTTCTTGTTTGCATATAATTTTTTTTAAGGAAAATGTGGCTTTGATTCAGCTTTTTTATTCTTTTTTTAGGGAAACTCTGTGTAACCAAAGAATTGATTGAGGGATTACTTCCAGAAAACTACACCCACAAAAACAAGCCTGGTACGCCTAGAAAGCTTGAGGTATGTAATTCCAGAGAATATATAGTTTGTGGGGGGTATTTCAAATGTAAAGGGTTGTTTTTCTGGAAAATCTGCAAGGTGCGCATAGCTCATATCGCAGTTGTATTTTATCTGAAAATCTCCTAAAGCTCTGTTTCAGTTTGGGAAGTCTCCTGGGCAGGAAAGGGTGTCTACCAATACATATGTGGTACCGCTGTGACCGGGGGAAATTGGGGTTTCACACGCAATAAGATTTTATTGACAGACTTACATTTTTTTATTACAAAAAAACACTACAAATTGCAAAAAATAGATTTTTTTTTATTTTTTTTGCACATATTTCACTCAAAAGTATTGAGAATACACTAAAAAAAAGGGCAAACAAGACATTTTATGTTGAAGCTCAGACTCTGCGTAAAAAAAAAACAATATATAATTTCCTGGAAAATTCCTTAAAATCCCTTCAAAAATCAAAGTCGAACATATGTAGCGCAAAATAGTGAAAAGGGGGGTTCTTTCACAAACAGGGGCATCCCAAATTGAGATTCCCCTGTAAAGTGGACCAAAACTCAGGGGTTGAATTGCTTGCATAGTGGGTATGACAGCGATCCCAAGGGCATTCACACAGTAGGCTATCACAGATTGGGATGCTCCAGGGATAGTAAATCAGCTGGGGTGGGCAACTTAAAAGCAGAACAAAAAGGGTGAGCTCACCTCCTCCCACAATAAAACCCAGCACTTCCTTCCCTGGAATCTAAAACAAGATGTCCTGTTGTGTGGAACCCCGCCAATCGAGGAGAAGTTGGGCACCAGCTGTGGAGGTGCCGCTCAGTCCGTCGCTGGTCAAGTGCCGTTGCACACACCAAAGGCCGGCCCTGTCAATGGGCCCCCCCAGAGAGTGGGGGCCCCCAGCAGCTTCCCCCGCCTTGCCAGGTGCTGACGCCGGCCCTGATTTACCTGCACCCCGTCCTGGAAATTGGAGGGAGGTGCAGAAGAGATGGGCCCCCTGTACCAATAGACATAAGTGCCACGGTTTCAGTCCAGCCGGCCAGCCTCCAGGTCCTGCGCTTCTAGCCCATATGCCTGGTGATGATGGTAGTGGAAGAGAGTTACAATTTTTTTTTGTTAAAAAATGAGTTGTTTGTAAAAACAGCACACAGACAATTGTCATTGTAAAATGGAAAGTTTGCAAGCAGTCGATAAAAAAATGTACCCAGGGTTCTTACATTCCCGACAAGTTTACTCAAAAAATTCAACAGTTGAAATTTAAAAAGGGCCTGGTCTGACTCCACAGATGCTCCGCACAAATGAAGAGTGGAAAGAAAAATAATTTTAAGCTGTTTTAATGTAAACCAGCATGTTATCTAGTTGTGCAACAGCTTTGACAGCTTTTGACATGCATTCGACAATAGCCTTCATTGTGTCCATGCTCTGTGAAGGATCCCAGTGTTTAATGTGGTGATATTTACATTCATTTATCTCACAGATGATATGAAAGCTCAGAGCTATTACTAAAGTGGTGTCGGGAATGGAGCAATAACAACACACCACTGACCTCTGTGTTTGTTATCCATTTATCAGTACAGTCCAAAGAATAGTCATTGTTTAGAGAAAAAGACAGGCAGTTGTCTTCATCACTCATGGAACAGTTGCTTAATTATGTGTTTGGTATAAACAGGATCAAGGTCAACTCAGTTAAAAGTTTCAGACACCAGCCTTTGTAAGGTGGCCCAGACAGGTCAGTGACCTGAGGTAATATTCATTCTGCATATCCTGTCTACAATCTCAGTTGTATGGAGAGATTCATTCCCGGCCATATCCCATTTCCTGCCTTTGTTAACATTGTTTGAAAGTGCGAAAGGCCATCGGTGACTGTTATTTTGTTCAAGTCAAACAGGTGCTGTGTGAGTGTATCCTGGTGCTAATGTTACAGTGGAAATGGCCAAACATGCTTCAGCTTTATTGCCTATGTGTGTGGTTTAGTATATATTATACAGATGCAGGCATAATCAAGGAAGTGCTTACCTACATGAAGACCTCATAAAACCTCCTCAGATAGATACTTATGGGGCTTGATTAATAAGCCTGCCAATGCAGAAGGTTTGTGCAGATGGTAAAGGCCAGAAATAGTATAGTGATGGCGAAGTCATTACAAGTCCTTATAATAACAAGGACTATATGAGACATAACACTTATCACAATAATGAAATGGCAGCCATAAATGGGTTCATAACATGGCAGGCATCCCCCCTAACATTTCAGCTTATAGCTTTCAGCTATATATATCTTGTATGCTTAAAGTGGACCAAAACCCAGGATTTTGACTATCCTCGGGGGCACCCCGATCGAGGTGCCCCGCTGTGTGAACCCCCCCAGATCACCACAGCCAACTCACCTCTTCCTGGTCCCATGGCGTATGTAAGAGCAGGGGCTCTGACGGCCGCATCCACTGCTTCCCTTTAGCAGTAAACGGGCCCACGCCAGGCATTTGTGAATGACCAGCGCTGGAACGCTCCTTGTTAGAGGGGGGCGGAGGATGCGGCCGTCAGAGCTGCTGCTCTTAGATGCTCCACAGGACTGGGATAAGGTGAGTTACTGCGGCGATCTGGGGTGGTTTCACACAGCAGGGTAACCCCGATTGGGGTGCCCCGGGGAAAGGAACAAAACCCAGGATCCTGGGTTTTGGTCCACTTTAAAGTCATACCTCAGTCGAAAAATAAAAAACACACTATACTCACCTTTCATCCAGTGCAGGCGATCACTGCTGGTCTAGTCTGCAGACGTTCACAGGATCGCCTGATGACAGTTCTGCACGCCCCCCTCAGTGAATGGAAGGGGGGCATGCAATAGTTCCTGTGACGATGGAGCGTCCAGTCATCATCTACAACAACAGTGGTGTTGAGTGACGATGTGGCGGAGGAGGAGTCTAGCACGGGACTGGCATCAGGCAATCCTGTGAGTGTTTGCAGACCAGACCAGGAGCACTGGATGAAAGGTGCGTATAGTGTTTTTTATTTTTACATTAAAGTATGACTTTATTGCTTACAGCATAAAAAAACAACTGCTAAAGTCCAGTTCGGGTTCCTGGAGTCGACCCCAAATCCAAACCTCATTGTAGTCAATGGAGACCTGAATTTGGGGGACCAAAAATTGCTGTAAAATGGGGGTAGCAAGGGCTAGACGGATGCAGATTGAGGGAAATACCAGGGTGATTGCCCTGCACAAAATGGGCTAGGGAAAGTACCGTATACACTCGAGTATAAGCCGAGTTTTTCAGCCCACTTTTTGGGCTGAAAAAAGCCGCCTCGGCTTATACTCGAGTCAGAAGGACAGTCACAACGCTACGCTGCTAGGCATGGGTAGCTCAGGGGTTAATAAGCCCTCCTCCTCACCCTCCTTCCTCCCGGCACTCCTTGCTGACAATCTTTACTTCTCTCCAAGTAAACAAGCAGCTTCCGGTTCTGCCATCTACCGTCTCCACGAGCAGCGCTGCTGGCAGTGACGTCACCCTCTCCCAGCCGCCTCTGCGCTGCTTGTCAGGCAGTGGATGGCGGGAGCGGAGGCTGCTCGTTTACTTGGAGAGAGGTAACACTGTCAGCAAGGAGTGCGGGGAGGAAGGAGGGTGAGGGAGAGGGGGCTTATTAACCCCTGAGCAACCCACACCTACCAGCATATTGTTTAACCATGACTCTAGTTCAGGGCAGCAACTAAATGGGCAAGCCGAAGTCCAGTACAAAAGCAGTACATTCAATGTGTTCTGCGGTGAAACACCCAGATTTGGTATTTACCCTGTGTGTAACATAGTAACATAGTAACATAGTATGTAAGGCTGAATAAAGACTTTAGTCCATCCAGTTCAGCCTGTTTAACTGCTTCCAGTGGTCTAGTAGCCATAGCTGGAAATGTTATTACATGCCAGGAAGGCATCAAGGCCACTTTTGAACGTACTGTACTGTGAAGCCCCCAGTGCTGCTAGATTTCTCCTTTACTCCATGTGCAGTCTCTCGCATTTCCCACCCTAGGCTTATACTCGAGTTAATAACTTTTCCAGTTTTTTGTGGTAAAATTAGGTGCCTCGGCTTATATTCGGGTCGACCTATACTCGAGTATATCAAAGTAATAATATAAAATAATAAAGAAATACGCAAATAAATAAAAAATAATAATTTTTTTACAGGTGTCAGAGGGCAAATCAGGGGGTAACACCAGGGAGATTGCCCTGCACACTTGGGGTAGGGAAAGTACTCTGAATAATAACAAAAAGCAACAAATAGTGCCCCCCCAAAGGCTACCAGCCTGGGCACCAAGCATAGGGACATGTAACCCAGGGCTCAGAGGCTGCGCTATTGTCGGCCCCTGTCCCTCCAAGTTACAAGCCCTTATACCCTTTGGTATGGGTATACCACACAAGACACCACACAATAACATATTTGTATTGTTCTTAATTGAACTTATACTCACCCATCCGCTTGTTCCATCTTCTGTCCCCCGCCAGGTGCCATCTTCTTTGGGTCTGGTGAGTCTTCTTTGTCCCATTAGAAGCTATGGCTGGGTGTGGGGTACACAAACCCCAGTGCTTAGAGCTAGTTGTGGTATAAGGGGTTACACAAACCCTAGTGCTTAGAGCTAGTTGCGGTATAAGAGAGTACATCACAGTACTTAGAGCTAGTTGTGATATAAGGAGGTAAAAAAACCCAGTGCTTAGAGCTAGTTGTGGTATAAGGGGGTACACAAACCCTAGAGCTTAAAGGAAGTTGTGGTATACGGGGGTACACCCCAGTGCTTAGAGCTAGTTGTGGTATCAGGTGGTGCACCACAATGCTCAGAGAAATTTGTAGTATAAGGAGGTACACACCAGTGCTTCGAGCTTGTTGTGGTATAAGGGGGTACACCCCAGTTCATAGAGCTATTTGTGGTATAAGGGGGTAAACAAACCCCAGTGCATAGAGCTAGTTGTGCTATAAGGGGGTAAACAAACCCCAGTGCCTAGATCTAGTTGTGGTATAAGTGGGTACCCAAACCCCAGTGCTTACAGCTAGTTGTGGTATAAGAGGTACACAAACCCCAGTGCTTAGATCTAGTTGTGGTATACGGGGGTACACAAACCCCAGTGCTTAGAGAAAGCTGTGGAATAAGGTGGTACACAAACACCAGTGTTTGGAGTTTGTTGTGGTGTAAGGGGGTACACAAACCCCAGTGCTTAGAGCTAGTTGTTGTATAAGGGGGTACACAAACCCCAGTGCGTGGAGCTAGTTGTTATATAAGGGAGTACACAAACCCCAGTGCGTGGAGCTAGTTGTTATATAAGGGGGTAAACAAACCCCAGTGCTTAGAGCTAGTTGTGGTATAAGGGGGTACATAACCCCAGTGCTTAAATCTAGCTCTGGTATAGGGGAGTACACCCCAGTGTTTAGAGCTTTTTGTGGTATAAGGGGGTACACAAAACTCAGTGATTATATCTTTTTGTGGTATAAGGGGGTACACCCCAGTGGTTAACACACTACAGACACCCTGGTTGTGACAAGAAGTGGTTTCAAATGGTAGTGCTGACACCCCACCTATCTACCCCGCACTCCAGCCCCTATCCCTGATTAAATGTGGCCCTGAAAAGGGCAGTTTTTTAACCAAGCATGCCTATACAGCAGCAGCAGCAGCAGCAGCAGCAGCAACTATTCCTATCTACTCCAACTGTGCTCTCAGCTTTACGGGACATGGCCCCTGTATTATATACATGGGGTCACATCTCCTGGCCAATCACAGCCATGGCCAAAACTCAACTGAAGCAACAGAGAGAGTCTCAGGTGTTTCAATATTTTTTAGGTTTTCTGCCACTGCCACTCGTGTTTGGATTGCAAGTGCCTGATCATGGATGTGGTGCTGAGATTATTGAGAATTTTCCCTCTTTTCAGGGTCTGGTGGCACAGTTCGCAAATAATCTGTGCCTTGTCCTCTGTTGACTGCTTGAAAAATGCTACACTGGTAAGATCCTTTGAGCCTGCCTTGGCGCGCTCAGTCCCATGGCGTGGTGGGCAGTGGCAGCAATGGCTGAACGCTGACTGCTGGCACCCTTCTCCCTCTTCTGCTGACTGCCTGGGGCTCTGTGAATACCACCTCTTCCTCTGAACTCTGCTGGCCTTTAGTCCAAGTTGGGTCTAGGACCTCTACATCACCCCTGGCATCCTCTTCCACCCACTCCTCCTTGCTAGCCTCCCTCTTAGCCTCAACATTGCAGAAAGCTGCAGCAGCTGGCACTAGGATTTCATCATCATCAAGGGTGTCCTGTGATGGTCCACTGGCCATGTCCTCTGCTCCAGCATAAGTTGTTGTACATAAGTATAACATAAGTATCTTGGAACCCTTGATATGCAGCTGGGGCAGGATCAGGTGGATGGTTTATAGTATCCCAGCTAGAAGTGTCATCATAGAGTATTATTGACTTGTGGCTGGGATGGCCTTGCTGATTTTAAGGGGGGTGAGGTGGAGGGCACAGCACTATCGGCTGGAGTGGAGTGGATGAAAGACAATTCTATGGAACTGGTGCCATTGCATGCCGTAAAATCTACAACTGTCTCAACTTGTTCCAGTCCCACCACTCTGCCAGCTGTATTGGAGCCTACAGAAAATGCTCTCCAAAACCTGGTGCCTGCTGGTATTAAAGAGCCATGACACACAAGTGCCCCAAACTATTGGTTATAAGAGCAGTGACAAACAAGTGCCCTGAACTATTGGTATTGAAGAGCAGAGATACACAAGTGCCCTGAACTATTGGCTATAGGAGCAGTGATACACAAGATACACAAGTACTCACACCCAAGTGGTTTGAGCCAGTGGTATTACAGAGTACTGACACACAAGTGGTTTGCACAAGTGATATTAAAGAGTACTCACACCCAAGTAGTTTGACCTAGTGGTATTAAAGAGTACTCACACCCAAGCTGTTGGAGCAAGTGCTAATAAAGTGTACTTACACCCAAGTGGTTGGAGCATTTGGTATTAAACAGTACTGACACTCAACTTATCTAGCCCTGACTAGCTGCTTTCCATGAATAAATGTCATGGATACAAGGACAGTTTTTGTAAAAAAAAAAAAAAAATAAAAAAAAAGCCCTATCGGTCCCTCAGCAGCAGCAACCAGCACCTTTCCCTATCTATTACAGAGCGTGAGCGAGCGCGCCTGGAGACGGACCCCGCATTTTATGCACATGGAAAGGGCATGGCTGTGGTTGCTAGGGCAGTGAAGAAGGCTCATTGGCTTCTGTGCAAACAGTACCAATATTCATCTGTAGTGGAAGTTTGTTCAAAATGGGCCTATTAAACTGCTTATCCAAATGGCTTCCTAGTCATTCTGCTCTATCCCTTCTGCTGCAGTGGCAGCCCCGGAGCACCCACTTCATGGCCAAGGTTTTTCTGGCTACTAAAGAGTCATGCTAGACTTTGTATGTGAGAGGTTGGTGTGATAGCAGCAGTTGAGTGAGCCATGAGCATTGTCACTGAAGGGTTGTAATAGCTCAGGAAACAGATGTTTTTAATATCGGCTGCCACTTTATATTTTGAGCGCAAGGTTACTTTAGGCCGGCACTTATTTTTAAGTAACGTTGTATGAAAATGAGGACAACTAACATTTTTTGGCATGGCTCTCATGATATAATCCAACTTTGCCGTCACACGGACAGAAATCAGTATTATTTGTTCAAGTTGAAAAAATGATACTTTCCTACAGTATATTAAGCAGTGTAAGTAAGAAAAACACAATGGCTATCATGTTGCTCTAGTAATGTTTGTCTGCTTACATCTCAGCTTTTTCAGTCTTCTGTGCTTTAGTTTCAGTTATAGTCCAGTTTATGTAAAGATGGTTGACAGTTGTAAAATTGATTTGGGGTTTTTAAACAATGATGTACTTTCACAGTTTATATACTGAGGTATATAATAAAGCAGCTCAACTGCAAATGTTTTTATGCAGGGATTTAGAATGACGTTGTAGTATACAGGGTGACTGTAATATTGTACCCCCACCACCCAACCCCCAAACACACACACACACACACACACACACACAGAGAGAATGGGTGGCTATCAGTAACCAGTATATAGAGAGAAGACAGTATATATCCATATAGACAGAAGATAGACTGTCTTCAACACCACTCCCACATACAATTCACCACTCTTTAAGCCTTCAAAGCTGCTCCTAAAATTCACCTATTTAAACATCTGGCTTGTCATAATTTAAAGCACCAGGCTTAGTTCATACTACTTGTGACCCAATCTCTCATCTCCACCCTTATCCTCTAGGTTGTAATGTACTCCTGTATTGGTGGGGGTCATGCTGTTTATTTTGCAAAGTTCAACTTTGGGTGCACTTTTGGGTGTGAACTGAAACTTAGTGAACTTATTTTACTTTAACACACAATAGGTGCAATAAAAAATGTTTGTTCTGATGTTTCTCAAAACAAAACCACCTGTGCCTGATCACTTTTCCATAGAGGTATGGATATTTTTTTTAAAGTTTGGAAATAACATCACCCTATGGGCTATGCAGAAAAAAACTGAAAATGCTTAAGCATACCCTATAAAGTACAGTTAATTGAAAACTTTCAAAATATATCCTTGCCTCATTGGAAAAAAAAAGATATCGCTTACTTGCAAACATTTTCAAGAAAAATTAGAACTTTTTTTGCACTTCTTGGCCTCGATTCAATAAAGGTAGAAAAAAATTCTCATGGTAGTAAAAGATTCAATTCATGAGAAAAAAGCCTGAGAATTTCACTGTTACTGAATCACCAGTTAAGAAAACAATGAAAGTCAATGGCAGTTTTTTCTACTACTACGAAAAGTAGAGAACTGTTTACTCATTTCTACACTGTAGTAAAAACTGCCATTGACTTTCATTGTTTTCTTAACTGGTGATTCAGTAACAGTGAAATTCTCAGGCTTTTTTCTCATGAATTGAATCTTTTACTACCATGAGAATTTTTTTCTACCTTTATTGAATCAAGGCCTTTGAGTGTTAAAGTACAAACAGCTCACTCAGATGTAAGCTTCGAGAGACTCTTGAACAAGCCTGCAGCAGTGGTGCATTGGTCGGCCAGGTGCTGTCCCAAAAGTCCTTGGTTGGCATGTGAAACAAATAAACAAAATAACCATTGGTCAACTGCAAAAACTTTGCAAAGACTTTGTGATCTAGAGTCTGTATTTACTATTGTTCTTTTGTCAGTAAAAATAAAGATGCTATATTGCTACCAATGAGCCAGTGATTGGAGGGCATCGGTCAGATGGGTTTAAAAGTCAGTCAGATTGTTTGCTCATGTTTGATCATGATGGTTCTCTCTGACATAGAAAGATTCTCAGCTATACATAAACTGCAAAACATAGCATTTAATGTAGTTCATTAAAAATGCATGGAAGACAGTGACATACCAGCTCCAGTGACAGAAAAAGATTCCAACAGGTAATACATTTCGGGGTGGTACCCCTTACTTCTTCCTTCAAGTAGGACTAAGGCGTACCATCACAAAATGCGTCACCTGTTGAAATCTCTGTCTGTAACTGGAGTTGGTATGTCACCGTCTTTCATGTTTTTTTAACAGACTACATTAAATTCTATGTTTTAGCAGTTCACGCATTGATTACCATGGAGCTGCCAGTGGGATTCTGTCATGGCTACTTTATTTAATCCTCTCGCCTCTCTGTCCATTAATATAGATAACATTTTCAGAATCAAGTGCATCAATCTGTTTGGCTGCAATTTGAAGGACAGATATTCTTAGGGCAATTGGATTAAACTAGCTTAATACCTAAACTGTGTGGTCAAAACCTTTATAATTAGTAGATTCTAACTTTATATGAACTTTAAGTGAACCTTTTATTTCTTAAGCTATATTTGTACTTCTGCAAGAGCGTGTGTATACCTAACAGTGTCTCATTACCCCACAAGTCAATAATAATGAAAGCAGCAGAACAGACAGGTCCCATTAAAGCAGCATCACTCAAAAAACATATGGTAAACACAATGAGGACTGACTACTATCAAGTGTTGCATGTGTTATGATCATTTCCTCAGGGGTGACACTTATATTTACTATATTAAAGTGCAATGTATTTTGGGACTATTTATTATGCATAAGTAGGTATGTGTGTATATAATCAGTGTGAATGAATAAGTATCTTGCAGTTGAGGCAAAAAAGTAAACTCACATGTTATGGGCACTCCCATGTTGCTGGTTGGGCTGCCTGTCACACTGCGGAAGGCGAGAAGAAGATGGAGGAGCGTCAGTGCCGCTGTTATCGCTGCCTCTTCTGGTGGGGGCACACACAAACACCCGGCTCCGTGTGTGGGTAGGCGGTGCAGGCCACACCCACCCGCTGTATGGAGCCGGGTGTTTGCGTGTCCCGGGCCAGTAAGGAGCAGCGTCATCAGTGGTAGGGACGGGGACAGCGCACTCTGCTCCTCCATCTTCTTCTGGGCTTCAGCTGCTGTCTCTGCTTCCTAATGGCCAGGCCACACCCACCCGCTGCACAGAGCCGGGTGTTTGCATGTGCCCTGGCCAAAAGAGACAGTGACAGCAGTGCTGAGGATGGGGACAGAGCCCGCCGCTCCTCCATCTTCTCCTGGCCTCCCACAGTGTAGCAGGCAGCCTGCCCAGCAACACAAGAGTGCCCGTAACAGGTTGTAACGTAATTGTTTTTTTGTTTTTACATTCACCTGATAAGACACACTAATATTTCATCCTCTCTTTTAGGGAAAAATAAGTACATCTTAAAGGGTGAAAAATACAGTAGTCACCAGGGGCATAATTGTAAAGGGTGCAGGGGGTGGGGCTGCAACCCTGTGGGGCTCCATCATTGTTGCTTCTCCACCTTATGTATCATATTTGTGCTTACTTGGCAACATTTAGATAAAAGAAGCACAATTTGTCTCTGCTTTTTCAATCTTTAGTTTTCTAGCTGCATCCAATTGAGTTAAAAGATAGCAATGGTGCCTCTAACTCAAATATGACAAGAGTTGTGGTCTGCTGCTGCTCCTACAAACTGGTTTTACTTCTACCACAACGAGGAGACACTGATGATGTAGGGTTCCCTGAGACATAGAGTCCAAGGGGCTGCCAGGCCCTACGGGCAATACCTCAGGTTAATTTGGACTACACTGCAGACTTATCTCCAAAGCACAGCCCTCTGGATTTTCTTATGTAGGGTTTTGCCCAAGATCAGGAAACCAGGTTAGATGGTAGATAACACAAGTCAGGCAGGTGTAAAACTCATAGCCTCACCTGTCAATTAGATGGCACCTCCTGCAGGTCAATGATCACGAAAGGGGATCTCTGCCAGGCTAAGACATGCACAGTACCTTTAGCAGATAAAGAATCAGAACCAGGATCTCTGTAAGGCTGCAAAACAGGGTCACAATGCTCTGTATCAACAATCCAAATCCTAAAAATAACTCCATGCTCCCAAAAGGCTAAAGCTCTGAGCAGCAGAAGATATACTATTTTATGTTAGGCTTACCTACATGCAAACTTTTACAAATAAAGTCCTTACATAACGGCTCAAACACATACGTTTAATAAACAGCAAACTACGAGTGTGAAAAAGAAAAAAAATATGAAATATTAAAAATATTCACATTAAAGGGGAGCCAACTTTTATATAAAGATCGTTAAAACATAGCTTCATCAAGATTTTTGTTTTTTCTCTAGAGGCATTATGCTCTAAAGATTCCTTTCAGTTTTTGATATCTTTTAGCTGTTTATGTTTTAGTAATACAAAGGTTAGTTTTTTCAATAACTAGCCTAGAACACTAGATGGCTTTAGCACTCTGAACTAACAGCCTATTTTCTTGTTGCCAGAGGCACACATATACTGAAATTCACCTCCGGTCATAAGAATCCAGCATAAAAATCAAACCATGCTCTGGAGGGTTTTATAAGCATACGGATCACTGAAGTTTTCTCTATCTACAAAGCTTACTGCAGAATGATTATTACATCAACTGCCATTCTCCCACGATACAGAGCATGAACACAAATATTTCATCCTCTGAAATACTTTATGATTCTAAAATGTTTGATTTTAGTTACTGCAAAATGAATGTTTTGGTGTTGGAATTTGACATTTTCAGACATTTCAAAATGTACTTAATAAAACTATTTTAAAGACAGATGGGCTAGAACATATTTACCTGTGCTAAAAAATAAAAGACCGTATTATTGGTTGCTACCCAGCTTTTTTTCTATTCCATGCCAGGGCCTGCCACAGTTGTTAGACAACAATTTACATATATGTAATTGAAATTTTTATTATTGAATTGATTGGTAAATGTTCCACCTCTCTTTAAGGTATGACAAGACAGGGCTGTGAGAGAGGGTTATCTCTGGACCAGACCATAACCTTTGAGTTATGGTCTGGTCCAGGAGGCTTTTCACTCTTTGGTCTGACAGGTCGTGGGGCCAGCAACAACGGCAGCAGTGGGGGCCCCCTGTGCCTGGGCAAGCCTTTTTATGTTTTTGCAAACCTGCAACCAAAGACACCACACGGAAGGACGGAGAGTATAGAGAAGCAATGCCGCCACCATCAACGCTACAGTGATGGGTGGGTACAGAGCTGTCAATCGGTAGCCGCTCACTGCACATAAGAAACCATTCATTCCCTTTAAATGTTTGTTTTGTGAGTATGAACTGGTGGTACTTAATATAATGGGAAAATGGAAAGTGGTATTTGATGGAAAGGGAACACCTGATATGAAATAGTCTATAATGGAGGGCAGAGCACCAATATTGTTCCAAACCAGAAATCTTCAGAGTGCTGCAAATGCTGGGTTGTCTTGAAGCAGGTACAATACATCCATGAATAAAAAAGCAGTGAGGAAGCGATCTGTATTATTGCATGTCATAGTTACAAACTTTTAGGAAAGCATTTTTCTCTTGTAGGCCCCTTCAGACATTTGGAACTTAAGCTCTTTTTTCAATTTAAATAAACATTATGTGCTTTTCTACTGCTTAGAACAGCTCAGATTGCTAGGAAACTTTAATATTTCATACCAGTGCTATTATATAGCTTAGATTTTTATTTTTGCATAGTGGTTTGACAGAGGTCATGTGTATTTGTAGAATACTAATGTTCATTTCTAAACCACAAAAATGTACAAGCAATCACATATTGTTTTCTGAATCTAATATGTACCTTCTACTCATACCCACATTATCCTTAATGGGAAGATTTAATTTTCCTGTCCTGGTGATGGCCATGACCATGGCTGCTATAACCTGATCTCCTGGGTAGCAATGAGGGCAGCAAAATGTCACAAATCTTCCTAGCTGTCAAATAGCAGACAACTGCTAATAAAAGATCGTCTCCATGCTATCCAAGCAGGAAATGCATTTGTTTAGCTCCTAAAGTCAATTCAAGTGTCCTTCAATATAGGGTGAAAAAGAGAAACACAGGTAGAGTAAGCCTGCCGCTTTTCTGCATCGGGCCTTAATAGGCATGATTCATTGGTTTCCTGAAGGGATCTTAGGTGGGCAATAAAAATTGGTCTCAGTTACTTCTGTAAGCAGAGGGTTGCAGCAGTAGCCATTTAAATCCCATTATGGTTATATCGGAGCCATCTTATTTGAATACAAAAAAAAAATACAGAGCCATTAAAACATGGGAGGTTGGTAAATACTGCTTTCCACTGCCATGATATGAGTTCTAGTTTTTACATGGGCAGGATATATGAGCATTACCCCAACTGTTCCCAAAACAAACCCACCTTCTGGGTACCTGGATCCCTGGAGAACTGGTTTGATCACATGATTACTCATTGCAGCACGCCAGCCCAAATCCTTAAACCAGTCAGTATGATCACATGGTCGCTCAGCTAAGCTGTGAACATACCAAGAAGATGATTAGTGAGGGATACAAATTTGAAACTATAATATAGTTTCAATGAAAATGTGAAACTATAAAAACACCATCATGCTCCAATTCCGCTTTAATTTTCCTAGCACTGGTTATGATTATTTTGGGAAACAGTGTGTCTGTTCCCAATTGTCCACATTTAAATATGCTTATGTTAACAGTATGATCAGTATGACCTAATGATGCTTGCTATAAGCCACATCTTCTAGTCTCTTTTAGACTCACACATGACCACTCTACCAGCTTTTCTTTGCTAGCTAATCTGAGGGTTTAAATGAATGCTGTATGGAGAACCCAGTGTTATACTGTGTGTGTTATGTAACATCATATTAGATGACACAGTTCTTCCGCTGCACTCTCTGGCTTATATACAGTTCAATCATAATACTGGAAAGAATGCTGTAGGCCAAGAGATACAACCAGAAACATGTAATGACATTCACATTGCATCATGCTGTTCCCATTCGTATTATTTTAAATGCTGCATACACTTAGCTGCATGATATAAACCCCTGCCTTTGTAGATGGCTGTGAAGTATGTGATTGAAACTAGACACCGGTTATATAGCTGGCAAGTTTGTTTTCCAAACTCTATGCCAACTGAAATAAAATGGAATAAAATTCCATTGGCATGGGAAATAAAGGGTGGGGGATTTTTCACTTGGTGGGAGGTTTCTCATTTTTAGGTGTTGCTTTCCATTTCCTTACAGTGAGAGACATTTTCCATGGTTTCACTGGCCATATGAGACTAATATGCAACTAAAGCCAGATTATGAGCATCATAATAGCCTGCAGGTGTATGTTTACACACATGCACACACACCAACTTAACTTTAAATATAAAATAAAGCTTAACATTAAACATATTCATAGTTTTTGCTATTTCATATGTGTCATTATTTGTTTCATGGCAAATTTAAAACTGGCCTCCAGATACAACCCTTCTTTTTAACTTTACAGGATCAGTGTATTGTATTAGTGGTGGAACGTTTTTTAATGCTTGATCCTTTCAATCCTTGAGAAAACTTTTTTTCTGCTGAAAAGTTAATCCCGAGTGATTTCAAAACAGACATCACTAGGCCTATAAGACAAGACCAATCTCTGCCCACCTTCCCTAACCTGACCAATTTTGGGGGCCTTAAAAGGGGTGAGGGTGTGATTTGGGGTGTAGGTGCAGCTCTGTCCCGCTGCCTTGAGAAAGGGACTTTCTGTAGCGAACGTTTCCATATTTCCTAGAGGGTATATGAGTTGCACATCATGATTACTGCTTCTTACTCTCACACAATTGTTTTCTCTGTAAAAACTCTCTAATTGCTGGCCTAATGGGATTGTCAACACCAATCATTCACAGGCAGCACTACTGCCGGAGGCTTGTTTAAACAGCCAATGAGTCCTTAGGATTATATAGGGTCTACTTGTTATCAGTTAGTACTAGGCTATCAGCCTTAGGGTTATTGGTGGGCCAATCGGCCATGCCTCTCCCAGCCAATCCCTGCTCGCCTCCTCTTATCAAGATGCCCCAGCTCCTGTCATCAGTGCCGTGATAGCTATTGCTTGGGTGTAGTGTAGTGCTCTGTATTCTTCTTCTTCTCGTGTCTGACCCGGATTACCCTTTGACTTCACCCCCTCTGAACCTATGTTGCTGACTCCAGAATCCTTAACCTTGCATCTGCCTGCTCCGTGCGGTACCTCACTCCTGCTATAGTTTTGACCTCCGGCCTGAACTTGCCTCCAGTAACTCCTCTGCATTGACGCCTATTCACCTGACTTTCTGTGTATGACCCTTGCTTCGTCTGTCCTCCCGTGAACCCTAGGTCCAGCTCTCACATGCAGGTCCAATAGACTGATAAGTCATCACAGGCCACTACACAAAATGACCAACATACTATGGAAAGTCTTGTGGAGCAAATACAAGCTATGGCCAGCGCCATTGAACAGCTTGCTCAGGAAACAGGCCACTCAGGAAAATTGTTAGCCATCCGCTTCTCAAGTGGCCATGAAGGTTTCCCTCCCTGAACAGTTCAATGGGGACCGTACCAAGTTCAAGAATTTCTGGAACTCTTGTCTTCTGTATTTCTAAATGTGGCCCGACTCGTCAGGTACCAAGTCTCAGAAAGGGGTCCTGGTAATTTTCCTTGTGCAAGGAGTGCAGCAGACATGGCCATTCGGGTTGGCTTCTACCAACACTGCCGTACAGTCTGTGATTGCTTTCTTTAAGTTCTGTATGATGATCCAGATTTGGCTTCAATGGCCAATGCCAAACCTTGAGGTCTCAAACAGGGGAAACGTACCAACGTGGGGTACAGTACCAAATTTTGCCAATGAGCTATCGATTTCCATTGCAATGATCCTGATGGCAGTCAGACATCCTTTAAATTCATTGTTGTTACCCACTATGAGAACATTTCTGTAAGAAGGGCACTGCTTTTATTGATAGTGGGGTGACTGGTAATTTTCTGCCATTCTAGGTATTCTATTAGTACCCTTCAGATCTTGGTGGTCAATAACCAACCTGTCTCCTTTTAAACTCCAATCAGATAATTAGTAGGTTCCTCTCATGCAGAAAGTTTGGAATTTCACATTCTAGATATCCCTGCCACTCAATTGGTTCTGGGTTTACCCCTCATAAATTGAATAGACTGGGGATTTAACAAAATCAAGTCCATTCTCTGAGAAATTCACGGACTCGCTATCTCCTTATAGGGCCTACGATTGTCCCATTGAGTTACTCCCTAGTACCATGCCACCCTAGGGGTTATAACCTGACCCAGCCAGAGCAGTTAAAGATGAGAGAATACACTGATACGCTGCTAATCTAAAGGGGTTCATCCATCCATCTACCTCACCTGTCTGGCTGTCAGCCCTAGGATTATTGCTGAGCCGGTTGTCCTGCACAAAATGGGGTAAGGAAATTACTCAAAATAATAACAGAAAACAAAAAATTAAATACATACATAGATTAAAAAAAATAAAAACAAATAAAATAGTATGTACATTTTTTATGGGTGTCAGAGGGCAAATTGGGGTTAACCCAAGGGTGACTGGTTGAAAGAATCCCGATAACGCCATAGCAGACTGTGACAGAGAACCCCCAACATCTTATAGACTTTGTGACAGAATCCCCTCATTACCCCATAGCAGAATGTGTGACAGAGTCCCCCCATCACCCCATAGCAGAATGTGACAAAGCCCATCATCATCTTATGACAGACTTTGTGAAAGAATCCCCCATCATCCCATAGCAGACTGTGTGACAGAATCCCCTCATTACCCCCATCGCAAACTGCGTGGCAGACACTCACTGACCCACCTGATGCTTGGTGGGGCCAAGCATCAATACACATCTGCAGGAAGGTGTGGTTGGGGCATACTCCAGGATGGAGACAGACTTGTCATTGGAGGAATAATGCAGCATGGCTGGTAGATAAGTAGAATGAGTGGGAGGAGGAGGTGACATGGCATCATGGCACACTGCTTTTTCTGGAAAAGTGAAGCACTCAAATAGTCAATTGACCCTAGAGTATATTATCATGACATATCCCTCTCAACCCTTTCTCAGGACCTGGTATGACCTGGTATGATTAGGCAAATGTAAAAAATGTACTTGGTCCTGGTTTTGCCCAATCTGGTTCCCCAGCAGCCACTGCTGCTCATAAGTAATAGTCTTGTCACCATGCTGCTGCAGCTGTTATTGGTTTATGGGTCACTCATGATCCGCAATGTCCCATAAAAACAGAAGCAGGGGCTGCATCGTAGCTGTGTTGCATCTTGGTGTTCCCGGCTAAAGCCAGGCTGAGGTAATATTTTCTTAAGTTAGTACTCCTATGGGTGCTGTGTCAGGGATGGAAGATGGAGGCATAAAAGATGTGGACTTTAAATTTGTTTTCAGGAGACCCAACATGACTGATTTCACAGATGATCTTTAATATACTTTATGATATACTTTCTCCCATCAGAAGCATGTCTATAGATAAAATAGATTAACCAAAGATTGTAGGTGTTGAAAATAACAGGCAGAACTACTCTAACTGCAGCCAACTTTTTCTTATGGAATAGTATTATGGGCACTTTAACACTTTTTTGTGGCATGTGCCCTTGATTGAGGACATCAGTTCAGACTATGGCTATTGATTCAATAAGAGCTGAAAAAATTCTCATGGTAGTAAAAAATTCACTTGACTTCACACTGAGAAAAAAAACTGAAAATGTCACTGTTACTGAATCACCAACTAAGACAATTAAATGCAAATGCACTTTACTCCTAAGAAAAGTAGAAAACATTTTACTCCTTTTACACTGTGGTAAACAGTGACTTTTATTGTCTTCCTATCTGGGGATTTGGTGATTCCAAAACAGTGAAATTCTCAGGCTTTTTTTCTCATAAAGTGATTTTTTTAGTACCATGAGAATTTCTTTTAGCTCTTACGGGATTGAGGCCAATATGTTGCTGTAACTGTGACCAAAAACCAGTGACCAGCAACAATATGGGACTTTCTGTGTCCAATGACCCCTAAGGTTAAAATCTCCTCAACAAAATACCATAAAACAAAAAGTCAACATTTTTCACTTTAAAATACTTGCCTGTAGTTGTGCTTCAGGGTCAAACATGGGTCATTTTTGTTCCCTGACTGGTGTATATTTTTCGACACTACTAGTTACAGATGTGCAACCCCCTTTTTTTGAACAAGCAATCTATATTTTCGAAGGAAACCCATTAAACATTAAATATAGTTATTATATGTTAAATCCTCTCTTTCCAGAAATATGTATAAATGCCAAGATAGGCTTAGCTGTGTATATTTAGATTATAATTGGGTGCTTATAAGGCATGGAACTAGTTTACCTTCCGAGTTAACAACTAAATATAGAAGTCTGCTTATATTCTGAGCATAACTGCAGAATATCCAACTAGGAGACGCCAAACCACAAGCATGAGGCTGTTTTTATGAGTCTGCAGTACTTTTCCAGATTTAAGAAGTGTAGATGCTAGCAGTTTTCCCAAGCAGACATTTTTTAATGTAAGATGTCCTCCTCTTAATCCCAGCATGTTTTTTTACCATAGTATATTAATAACACACTTTAATTACAATGTTCTACTGTGAATATTTCACTTTGACAGCATGTAACCTTACTTGGGTTATATATATTTAGTTATCTGGAAGTGAAACTTAAAAAGAAAGCTCTTCAATGTTGGAAGCTAAAACCAACTTTTAAAATGAATGGTTGCACTGCCTAAAATACAAGTGTGTTTCTAAGTATACCTGCTTAAATCCTTCTGATATGCCAAAGAAAATGACAGCAAATCCTCTTTTACAGTTGAAGGTTTGATAATGAACATGGGACTGTCATATTCAGTAGCTTGCATACTGTATGTTTTAGGTTGACTGATATAGCATACATCTCATTCATTAGTGAGTGCAGGCCTGCAACCAAACATTCCCAAAGCTACAAAGTTCATATGGTGGGTGGCTTTAGATGGGACAGGAGACTTTCACGTACAACTGCAGCAATTATTCATAAACGGTTTGAAAGCCTCACTTCCTGGATTTTGAGGTGTTCGGAGGATGGTGTTTTGGCACAACATTTGGTTCAGAATATATATATTTTTTTATTTTCCTCCTCCAAATTCTAGGTGCTTATGTGCAGGTGTTTCTTATAGGGTGAAAACGGTAACTATCTGATGCTCAAGCTAAAATTCAGGCATCGAAGCGAAATTCAACTAAAGAGACAATATTGGAAGAACAACCATTGATTCCATTAGCATTCGCTGGAAAAATCTGGCTTACTGTTAAAGAGTAAGGACAAAGCATTTAGTAAGTAAGGCCCATAATATAAAAATCTGAAAAATTTAGCAAATAAAACCCATGAACCAAGAATGGGACATCAATGCTCTTCTAAATCTCTAGCAATTGGTCTCCTCACTTGCCTAGATGTTCACAAACCGATGTAAAAAGAAGAGGGGATGCTACACAATGATATACAAACCTATATGTGTGCTATGTTTTATTGAGAATAACACATATTTATTTATTTATATTTATTTATTTTTAATAGGGTTTTATTTTTTATCTCCCTGGACGTGGACAGAAGAGAAAGACTGATGAAAAGTTGCAATGCACAAAATTTTGGATGATGATCCCCAATCAAGTTTCAAAGAAACTCAAGCTGTCCTGTAGGCTCAGGGTGCATCATTGTCAATATTAACTATTTGTTTATATTTGAATGACATTTTACGGCATGAGACCTAGGAATACCTCACTGCTGACAGAGAGACATAAAGAAGCTAAACTGTCATTTGTCAAAATCTATGTGAGTAAGCCAAAATCCTGCTGGGAAAATTAATTGTGGACAGATAAGACCAATATAAAGCATATAATTCTACTGTTTACCGTAAATGAAAAGAGGCCTGAAAAGAAAAGAACACAGGACCTACAGTCAAAAAGAGTGGAGGGGGGAGGTGTGTCTCACTGCCTATGGGACTGGGGAAATCCTCACTGCCTATGCGACTGGGGAAAGCCTCACTGCCTATGAGAATAGGGAAAACCCTCACTGCCTATAAGAATAGGGGAAAGCCTCACTGCCTATGAGAATAGGGAAAACCCTCACTCCCTATAAGAATAGGGGAAAGCCTCACTGCCTATGAGAATAGGGGAGAGCCTCACTGCCTATGAGAATAGGGGAAAGCCTTACTGCCTATGAGAAAAGGGGAAAGCCTCACTGCCTATGAGCTGGTGGGAAAGCCTCACTGCCTATGAGCTGGGGGTAAAGCCTCACTGCCTATGAGCTGGGGGGAAAGCCGCATTGAATGTGGAATGAGGAAAGCATCACTTCCTATGGGTGGGGAAAGCCTTACTGCTTATGGGATGGGGAAAGCCTCACTTCCTGGATTTTGAGGTGTTCGGAGGATGGTGTTTTGGCACAACATTTGGTTCAGAATATATATATTTTTTTTATTTTCCTCCTCCAAATTCTAGGTGCTTATGTGCAGGTGTTTCTTATAGGGCGAAAACGGTAACTATCTGATGCTCAAGCTAAAATTCAGGCATCGAAGCGAAATTCAACTAAAGAGACAATATTGGAAGAACAACCATTGATTCCATTAGCATTCGCTGGAAAAATCTGGCTTACTGTTAAAGAGTAAGGACAAAGCATTTAGTAAGTAAGGCCCATAATATAAAAATCTGAAAAATTTAGCAAATAAAACACATGAACCAAGAATGGGACATCAACGCTCTTCTAAATCTCTAGCAATTGGTCTCCTCACTTGCCTAGATGTTCACAAACCGATGTAAAAAGAAGAGGGGATGCTACACAATGATATACAAACCTATATGTGTGCTATGTTTTATTGAGAATAACATATATTTATTTATTTATATTTATTTATTTTTAATAGGGTTTTATTTTTTTTTTTCAAATGTGAAAGTGCATCAAGATTCTAAATAGACTTTTGGTCCATTCCCCGCTATGGGCCGCCCATTTTGCTCAATTTTGTCAGTTGACCAGGAGACAATATATACATATATATATATATATATATATATATATATATATATATATATACGTTTGGTCCACTTAAAATAAACTCAAACCCCTCATCTACCTAGATCAGCCCCAAAAAAACGGTCATACTATAGAAAAAAAAATGCAGAGATGGTTGCCTAACAAAGGTGAAAGCCTATTTTTTTCATGTCAGCTTGTAATACAGCACCATGGCTTTTTTTAGAAATGCACATTGGTGGTTGGTATTATGTAAACTATAATCAAATACTTTGTTTAATGTTAATGATTTATATTGTTTAAAAACTCTAATTATTGCTCCCTAAATATTATTGTCTCTATACTGATACCTCTATGTACCATGCTCCAATTTAAGGCAGATTCATACATAACCAAGTACAACTTTGGACACCATTATATTGAAATTTTATGCCCTATACTCTCTCTCTGTGCTCAATATAACACGGTTTCAGCTATAATGCGGTTTCTTGCAATGGTGCCAAATAACAGGATTATAGAGGTGGCAGTGTAGTTTTCTAAGTTTAGGAAACACAGATTCCCCTCTGTCCACTCTCCAGCATCTACGAAGGAATGAACCAGAATTTTATGACACACATTAATGAATAGGAAGCCAGTTGCTGCCTCCGTCAATCATCGTTGGCCATTATAAGTATTGTGGTTACAATAATTATGATTGTAACATTGATACTTCCTAGAAGTTTATTAAGGTCAATGATGAATGACAGGGGCAGAGATTTGTGTGTCCCATTCTGGAATTTCTACACTAAATGTATACTTTTTGCCAGCAGCCTGTGCTACCAATTTTGCAACCTGGTGTAGTGAGCTGTTTTACCACTTTTCTAACAGTACATAAGTAACGTATTGTTTAGATATTTAAATTACTAAAAGTAATAAAAGAATAAAGAAGTGTTGGTAGCTGTTAAACTTCATATAGACACAAAAAGAATACCCAGCCATATTTCAACTCATAGCAGAACCCTGACCCCTACCAATGTTACCATGAATGAAGCAGGCAGCAGAGCAGAGGCAGTAGTCTCATGCAGACAGGACTTTACTTACAAGGGGAACGTCATTGTATTGGTCTCTATTATTCCCAAATCTCTCTGAACCCCAGGACACAGAAGTTTCTTGCAGGGTTTTAAAGCTTTACCCCTGAGGAATACAAGGGAAAACCCACAGAGGACCAAGATACCCCACCTTGTGACCCGTACAGCGATTTGTTCACCGCACCGGGCAGACATGAACGGCGAGCGTGCAGGGTAGAGGGAGCAGTAATGTTGTAGGTTTCCATGGCTAAGCTTAGCTGTGCACCCAGCTGTATTCCCTGACTCCTCCTCCATACATACTTGTACTGGCAGCCCTTTAGACCCCAGGGTGTGGAAGCTTTAAAGAGGTCTCCTATTTCAGAAATTCCCCAGCATCGAAATACTTTAAATCAGTAACATGTGTAGTGTATATTTTGCAAATGAAACTGCCCTGCCTACAATGTAAAAAAAATAGCTCATTTGAAAAATAAAAGAGGAACTTAAACTTTTCGTAACCCCGCAGCCACCCCTCCATCCCACTGTGCTAAGTCCAGTTTTGGTTATAAAATAAAAAAACAACTAACCTGATCATTGCTATCCCCTGAAGGATAGATAGACTGGATTTCCGCTTTAAGGTCATATTTGTGGTGTCTGTTTTTCAGCAGTTGGGCTAGTAAAAATAAATTCTGCTAGTAGAGTCTCCTATCCAACTTTTCCTGCCTACAAGCAAAAATAAAGCCAATAAATAATAGAAAACTGGTGTTTGGTGTGCTTACATGGCTGTATGTGATAAAATCCAGATAGAAAATAAACAGATAACAGATCACTGCCAGTAGCAATATTCCCTAATATGTGCTTACCACTGCCTTTTATTCTATGCTAAGCTGACTTCGGGAAAGGGTGACTAATAAACTGTAAACAAACAGGGCCGCCCTATGCTCAGACAATAGACTCTAAGACAAAGCACGAGACCATACAGAGTCTCATATAACCCAAGGTAGAGCCTAATGACAGGTAATGCTGGCATCTAATATGACTGCTGGACACCATATCTCATTATTCCTGATTTATTGGATGCTAATAGACAAGACATCACATGGTCTGCAGCTGCTGCCATCCCACCATCACATCTATTCAAGAATGAATTGATGCGGCCAGCAGGACCTCAAGGTTTAGCCCAGGGGGAATGTGGGATACATACACCTCCCAGGTGCAGAAAGATGGCGACACATGTGTGTGATTTGCCGGAGTCTGCGGCCTGGTAAAGTGAGTTCCCATGCCTTGTCCTGTTTAAATAATACAATGTCCTGTTTTATTTAAAGTTTTAAAAACTTTAAAAAAAAACAAACACTAAACTACACTTAACTTAACTTGTTTAGAGTGGGATAACACACCTATCCCTCACTTATCATATAGTTTTTTAACACTTCTCCTATATATACTGTAAAATTCTAATACATACAAAATGTATTTAAAATATAAATTATATTTGATAACTATACTGTTTCAAAAGTTGATGTTATACAGAAATGTTTTTTTGCTTGGCAAATGTTTAATAATAAATTGTGTTAGAATTCTCCAACACGTTTTGCTTGGATTAGCTTCCTCGGGGAGGAATGAATCCAGCTCTATAATTCAATCAAATGGGCATTGAACACTTTATATTTACAATTATATCATTATAAACAATTTAAAAACAATAAAAAACACATAAATATTTTTGTTTTATCAAATTGTACCTACAGATGCTTGTATGTACTTTTGGAAGTCAGCTTCAATTCTCAATAATTTTCAATATATTTCATATGCTGTCATATTACTAGACAAAAAAACATACATTTTAGTCACGTGTCTCGCTCACTACTCCCCCCCCCCCCCTTGGTATTTGAATTAGTTATTGCTGCCACCAAAAATGACTGTACTGCGTCTTTAAATCAAATCTAAATTTTCTTTTTTATACATATTCAAATGTATTTAAATGCTTCCCATCATTCATTCATTTTACAGTATTAACTATTTTCCTATAAGACCATATTATTTCATAATCCCTAATTATTAACCACAAACATACACAAACAGATACAGAGCTCAAGGGACACAAAAATAAGATACTCCACATGCAGCAAGCAGAAGGACACAATACAGATGGAAACACATTGCCAAGAGAGACACTAGAACGTGGGACTAGACACACAAACACAAATAGAAAACTTGACATTATTAACTTAACAGATCACATCAGACTCACAGAATCGCAATGTAAGATACAATATTTTCCGCACTATAAGACGCACTCATGGTTCCCCAAAAAATGGGGAAAATGACGGTGCATCTTATCAGGCGAATATAAAAAAAAAAAGTAAATTTCCTGGCTCTCATGCAGCACCTCCTACCGACTTAAACAGAGAGAGAGAGACAGACAGACACACATATACATATTACTGGCATCTCCTGCCACTACCCGCCATCTGCCACCACCATAGCGGCAGCTCCTGCGAGCCGGTTCCAGTTTCTGGGTGGGTGTGTCCTATTACTCCTATTACTCCTGCAAGAGCCATTGGAATGGCACGACTCATTTGTAATTAAATGTTTATATGTGTTTTAATTGTTTTTACATTTATTTGTAATAACCATTGTAAATATAAAGTGTTCAATGACCATATGGTTGAAATATAGAGCTGGATTTCTTCCATCCTGAGGAAGTTTATCCAAGTGAAACGTGTTGGAGGATTCTAACATGATTTATTAAACATCTGCTAAGCTAGCAACCATGCTATTATATCATCTTTTGAAATTGTATGGTTATGAAATGTAATTTATAGTTTAAATGAATTTTGTATGTACTAGAATTTTCCAGTAAATATCGGAGAAGTGTTAAATAAATTATATGGTACCCTTTCATTTTTTTATGTAATTGTGGTAGTAGGTGGTTGTACCTACTAAGTGAGGGATAGGTGGGTTATCCCACTCTAAACAAGTATTGATTCCCATGTACCCATACAGCCAGTCCAAACTCCTCACACATTTTTCATAATTGAGTAAGAAAAGTCCCTGAAGGGTGGAATCTGCAGGGTGGGCACCAGTAATATGAGGAAATGATTTCCTTTTAATTGATAGAAACACTGACTTTTAGTCTACTTTAAAAACTCTTTCTGATAGGCAGCTTCTCTTCATCAAGCATATCTTGCCTTTGCTTTTCTCCACTAACCCCGTTTTAACCTCCTACTATTTTAAGTTCCACAACATAGCTAGTATGTCATGAGTCATTAGTAGAACTTCAGTTAGACAAAACATGATGTCCCAAACATTTTAATATGGTAAGTTAATCAAGTGCAATTAGTATTTATCATCCCTATATTATTGTAGCTGATTAAAAATATAATCTATAATAAAAATGATTGATTTTCTACAAATCTACCTTTATGGTCACACTAGCCCACAACATCACCAGCATTGAGAGGAACCCCTGAGACTTTGCATCATAACACTTGGTGCACAGTAGCAGACAGCATTGTGCACGACTGGTATAGCTGGGGCAGGGCTCGCTGCCTCTTTTAGGATATAATGGACATGGTACAGAACATGTTTTGTTTATGACTTTGGAAACATGACAACAATGTGCACTTACATTCAATGTTTATCACACATGTATATGTATTTTTCAACTAGCAAATCAAATAGTTGTAAATATGGTTTGACAATATTGGCACATCCTTGTGTAACCCAGCATTCGTACGAACGTTCGGGAAAATGCGTATATGCGCTTTCGATGAACGGAAGCAAATCGGATCATTTCCATTAGTTCGGATCATTTTCCAAACAAAATCTGATATTTTTCGTTCGTTCAGATAACTTACGTTGTTGGGATTGGCTTACGTCTGATTCAGAGAGCTGATTGCCGAAGGACCACCACCCTATAAATCTGTTTCATTTCCGATCCACTTACGGGACCTTTGAGGGCTCGGATTGCTATTCTTGAACATGTTTTGCGGCTATGTGGAGGAGTCTGCACGCCTTTAGCACCAAGGCATTGCATGTATCAGCATGGCCGAGGCCATAAATTGTATAGCAATGCATACCTGAATCAATACATTTCATGTATGCCTTATAGATGCATTTTAATGCTGACCTTAATTAGTCCTTAGCATGTAAACATTTATTTTCCCACACATCCATATAATTGCTATTTTTTTTTAGACTTATGTCCTTTGTGAATTATATTTGGATTGTTGAACTTGAATCTTAATTTGTTGTAGGAGTTATTGTTTTAGTTTGTTACCTTTGCTTTGTGTAATTATTTTATATTTGGTTGCAGGAACCGCAAGATGTGCCACTCACATAACATACAAGCAGTGTTTGGTCCAGCTATGCGATTCCTCAGTGTTCTTGCAGGGCATCCAGGGTCGTCCCATGATGCATATATATTGCAGAGCTCCGGCTTATTTTGTCAGTTTGAGTCAGGAGAATTATCTGGTGGATGGCTCCAGGGTAAGTTTGCTCACATTCTATCAATCCATTTTCACTGTATGGCAATGAATATAGTTGATGACTCATGTCTTAACCTATTGCCGGTTTTTAGCCCTTGATGACATGTTAAACAATATTGTAGCTTAGAATGTGTATTTTATGTTAGTATTTTTAAATTCTTTCAGGGGATTCTGGCTATCCACTCCTGCCCTTGCTCCTGATGCCCGTTCTTTGCCTGCAGAATGCGGGCCAGGGGTTCTCTAATCGGGCACTATGCAAAACCCGGCCCGTGGTGGCGAGGGCCCTCTGGCTTTTGAAGTCCAGATTTAGGTGTTTGGACCATACGGGGGGGCACTGCAGTATGACCCCAACAAGGTTATACCAATATTTTAATTTACGTTTTTTAACAGGGACCACACGTGCCAGAGTGGCACAGCTGAGTGTCAGGGTCCTTCAGTTGGTGGGCGAGATGCAGGAGCTGCGCAACTCGTTGGGGACCACAGATGAAGAATAATGTTATGTGGCCTGCCATTGCTATGTATTTTGTTTTTTATAGTTGTAAAAATTTTAAATTTTCAAATTTGTAAAGTTTTATATTTTATGATGGAATAAAAAAAAATGCTACAGTGTCATTTCATTTACAAAATACATTAACACAAAACTAATTGGCCCAGAAATATTTAAAGATGAATATTCACATGACCGAGAAGAACCTAACTGCGAAGTGGTTTGGGTGAGCTTTAAGGGTCCAAAAGGGAAGATGGAGGATAGTGCTAAGTGATTTGGGTGAACTTTAAGGGTCCAAAAGGGAAGATGGAGGAGAGTTCTAAGTGGTTTGGGTGAGCTTTAAGGGTCCAAAAGGGAAGATGGAAGATAGTGCTAAGTGGTTTGGGTGAGCTTTAAGGGTCCAAAAGGGAAGATGGAGGAGAGTGCTAAGTGATTTAGCTAAACATTGTAGTAGAAGTGAGGGTGGCAAATATGTAGGCGAGCACTTTAATGAGTTAAGTTTGTAGTGCGCAGGCGCAAGATCGTAAGTATTTCTGTCTGGACGAATATTTATTGAAAAAGGGAAACAGAATCTAACAGGAAATGTAAAGGATTCGTGGGAGGATACGATGGGAAAAGGGCAAAAACGAAAGCCTACGTTGTAACATGTGAAAATGAAACGGAAAAGTCACCCTGGAAAATGACATCCTCGTACTTTGCCATACGAACGGACGGAAACTTTACAGAAGGATTGCAATGTATGCATAGAATCGCTCGTACACTCATACGAGAGTGGAAACATTTAAAAAAAAACAGATCGTCACTAAAACGGAAGTTTTTTTTTTGTCTCTCTGAATCAAGCCTAAAATACATAAATGATATACTCGCAGTGTTCTCAATGGCTCTCACATCATCGGGAGCAATACGAGACGCTCCCGATGGTGGCTCTGAATCATGTGAACGCTCCGATACTGAAGAAATCCATGTGTAATGTTCACATGGAGAGATAAAATTGGGAAAGAATGTAGAAGGCTGTGAATCGACCCTTATGTGCTAAAGTTTCTGTACTTATCTTTGATTTTTTCCTTTTTATTTGTTTGCAACTCTGTATTATAAAAGAAAACTGTTTTCCTCTAGCAACAATGTGTTCACCTGAGAAACATACACCAACTGGTTAATGTATGTAACAGGGACAAGGCACAATGCTGAGCTCATTGAATTAACCCTTTTGATGGGAGGATAACAATCTTGCGTTCCAGCAGCTAGTCAGTAGTTTTTACTCAAGGCCAAGAAAGCCGCCCCACCTTAGCAACACAGAGCCATGAGGATATAAGAAACTTAAAGCTAGCGTTAGCTATCTTATTGGCTAAGGCAGACATGAAACTCCATGCTCCACAGCTCATAGGTTTAACCCTTTTGATGGGGGATCACAATCTTGTGTCCCAGCAGCTAAAGGGATGTTTGGCAGTATTTTCACCTGGGAAGGCCATTACTGCTGCTTGATTTAACCAAAGCTGCTGATACACGCACTTACTACAGTGGAAGGATCCTGGGACTTGTATGGCTTGATGCAGAGCCTCCCCGTTCAGCTATCCCGTGCGTTTTCCCGTTGGTTTTGGGCTTTAATCGGGTCAGGAAAGGGTGCTACGTTGATTTTAGTGTGCGCTTATGCGCTCAGGTGTGCACTCAGCTGCCTTTCCGATTGTCGGCTCGCACAAGGCTTTTTCCCGAGAAAACGGACGCCTCGTTCATTGTTCCGTTTTTTCCAGTGATGCAGGGCCTTGATTTCCGATTGAAATCAGCCTAATAAAACGGGGCCGCCGAGCCTTCAATTACGGGCAGTCTGAGCAGCCGTATTTGCACTCGGGCAATAATATGCAGTCCTCTGTTGGAGCACATCAGCGGCGCCAGCTCCGCGGTCTTGTCCTGCTGAATATGGCAGAAACCAGGCTGCACCGCACGCCTTTGGACATCGATTGCATGAGTAACGTTGACCTATTCGAGCTCACCCGCCTAAACCGTGTTTCTCTCCATGCCTTGTATAGCGAGCTGCGGCCATGGTTAGCCCCCACCACAAGGAAGGGGCATGCAATTGCAGGTATGACCAAATTGGTTGGCTGCCTGCAATTTTTGGCGAATGGCTCGTTCCAGAGACTGGGTGCCTTCTCCGTGGGGATGTCCCAGTCTACGCTGAGCCGCAACCTAACCAAGTTTTTGGATGCCATGGCTACCCTGGCACAGACTTACATTTTTTTCCCTCAAACAGGGGATGCCTGGAATGCGGTTAAGCTGGGCTTTTATAACATAGCCGACATGCCCAATGTCATTGGTGCAATCGATTGCACACATGTCTCGCTCATCCCCCCTGCGGACCAGGAATATCTGTTCAGGTATGTGGTTTGGGTCTGCTTTTTTTTGCTTGTTATCAAACATTTTGTAAGCCTCACACTAATTCCACTTTTTGTTGGCTTGGTGCAGGAACAGGAAGATGGGCCATTCCATCAATGTTCAGGCAGTGGCGGGCCCTGATCTTCAATTTTTCAGTCTGTTTGCTGGCTTCCCTGGGTCCACGCATGACGCACACATTTTGAGGAACTCCAGCCTCTATCAACGGTTTCAATCTGGAGATCTTTCTGGAGGATGGCTACTGGGTATGTGTCTTAAAGTTGTAGTTGTTGGCCCCCATGTTTGAATTTGGATTTGCCAGTACACCACTAATCTGTGAGACATTTCCATGAAACTTGCAAATGTTTTTTTATTGGTTTTTTTATTCAAAAAATTAATGGGTGAAGGTATTCAACACTATTGTGTTATGTTCTGGCCCTCTTATTTAAGTCGCATTCCGCAGACATTTTTAATGAGTGTACAGGTTGGATGTGTTTGTTGGCTCATTAAAAATGTCAATTCCTCAACCCATACCTAGCTCACCTATTTGTCCCTGTGTAATAATGTTTCTATGCACACCTCAACCTTATTTTTTGCATCCACCTTATGTTTGTATTTTGGATTTTTGCAGGTGACTCAGGCTATCCCTTGTTACCATGGCTGCTCACACCCATCCTGCACCCATCTTCCCAGGCACAGGAGCGCTACAACACAGCCCATAGGAGGTCTCGCTCTGTGGTGGAACGTGCCTTTGGGTTGTGGAAGATGCGTTTCCGATGTCTGGATCAGAGTGGGGGTGCCCTTCAGTATCAGCCTGGCAAGGTTATCAAAATAATTATTGCTTGTGCACAACCTTGCCATTAGAAGCAGGATTGCTAGATATACTGACCTGGGTGCAGAACCTTTACCTATTTCTGACGAGCAGACCCCTCCTTACTCTGGTACACAAAGTGGCACAGCACACACAATACGTGCTGAACTTGTGGCCAATGTATTTTCTTGAAACCACCCCCTGTCTGCAGGCTGGGGAAGATTAAATCACACCTAATAAGTGTTACATGCTGGTCCCAATGCGACTCTAAATGCATTGGGGCTTTACCTCTGCTGCCGGCGCATGTCCATTTTTTTAAACTATATGATTTCAGGTCCCCAAATGTCCACTTGATTTGTTCTATATCTCGATGGACAGAACCCCATAATGTACCCAAACAGCATTGGCAACAGCCATGCTTTGTGCATCGCAAAAACGGCGTCGTTTGCGCCCACATGGGTGTGTGGTGTCCCCTGCATCAGTTGAAATAGATGGTTGGCTATCTGGGGAGTCGTGTGTGGTTTTTGGGCTTAGGGGGGAGGGTGATGTTGTGTATGTGCTGCTCTGGGTTAATGTCTGGGTTCCTGTTGAGCTATCAGATGTGGAGCTGCATGTGGAATGTGAGGTACTGGAATTGGGAGAACCAGAGGGTTGAGGTGGAGGGGTGGGTGACCTTGGTGGGGTGGTGGGTTTGGCAATACGCTTACCCTTGCTGATGTGTTTGGTTTTGTGGGTATGCTTGGTGTGTTGAGGTTGAGGATGCTGCAGGGTCCTACTAGATTTGGCACCCTTGTGTGGTCGTGTTTTTTTGGCAGGTGGTGGTGAATGGGTTAATGTCTCCTTGGTCCTGCGTTTTTGGGAATGTGCCTGTGTCTGTGGAGTATCCACCGTTTTAGTTGGGGCATGTTCTGCATGTGTCTTGTGCCTGCTCTTCTGAATTTTTTAGGATGAGGCATGTGTGCGGCTGCTATGTGCCTCAGGCCTTGGTTGGCTCTTTTTGCTCCCTTTAGGTCTGGCCATATTGATATGGTATCCCACACCGAGCTGACTGCCTTGTGCTTTAAATATGTTTCCCGTGTGGGCGTGTTCAACAGCGGGTGTGCGCCTGCGCGCACGCACGCACGTCACCACGGGGGAACGTCAGAGCTATACCAGGAAAAGCAAGAAAAGATGTCGCCCGCCATCTTCACACAGGAGCAGGACGACATCATCATGGATGTGAGTATGCGAGCGTGCGTTTATGTGCACGCACACATTCCTTGTAATAAAAAAAAAACAAAGCGCAAGAATAGTCTGAAACAACTTAGTTTGTCACGTTAAATACAAGCCCACCTTAGTTTTACACATGTACGCAGCTACAAACTAGGCTACATGCAGATAGGAGAACTAGGGCAATGTGAGGCAGCAAGAGGTTAATAAAGTGACTTTAGTTAGGCCAGGAAACTTGTTAATGTATTTTGTTGATTAATGGTGGGTCCTTGTATCTTTTTATAACAGATAATGCTGAGGAATCGCTACGACTTCCTGCCGTCAGATTATGACAAGCGGACGTTGGCCCTGGCGGTGGTGGACGCGATCGCACGACAATCCCAAACCACCTATACCTTCACCCAGATCGCCCAACACTGGTCTGATTTGAAGAGAAGGCATAAGCCCCGGGTGAGGCGGTACTTCGCCAAACATTTCCCATGTAAGTGTGGAAAATGTAAATGCAACTATAACCCTGGCCTCGCCTGGGCGTGGCTTTATGATTGTGTTTGTATTTCAGCACATGAATGGAATATGCGGTTCCGCCCCACCTGGACCAGGACACGCAGCCCAGTGTTGGGCGAAACAGGTGAAGGTGTAGGTGGTCCACCGCCAGTGTCAACGGCCACCCCCTCCTCTGCAAGTGAGTATGAGGAGCCTCTTGACCTCAGCATGCAGGGGAGGGAGGAATCTGACGGCAGGGAGTCGAGCATAAATGACCCTCAACCTGACTCCGGTAAGGGAAATATAGTTAGATATGTGCTAAGACATGCATTAAATACAGATACTCATGTGCACTATTGTTAGTTGTAGATTCAGATGTCGCAGGGACATCCCAAGGGGAGCGAGGAAGGGGGCGACGAGGAAGAGGTGGCTGGGGAAGGTGAGTAAATTGATACCTAGAAGCCTAACTTAATATGATATTCATGATACAACAACAGTCTCTAATATCAGTGTGTTTGTTATCCAAACAGATTCACAGCAGCAACCCAGGGAGGAAGAAAGGAGACTCCGCCCCCGACGCAATGTGGGCCAAAAACATTGTAAGTGGTGTTTTTGTTTAGCAAAGTAATTGAACTAACAATTCCATTGCCAAAAAAAAGCCCAAAGAAAAATGTAACTAAAGACTTTGTAAAAAAAACCCTTAAAAAGGGCCCAAAAAAACCCCAATACAAAACAAAACATAAAAACAATGCTAAACTAATGTTGTTTTTCATTCACAGATCCAAGAAAAGGACAGGCGCAACAACCGGAGGCCTAATGTTTCTCATTTCTGTTGCCAAGTTTTACATTTAATTTTTTGGCCAGAGCAAATTTAGTTCAAAGAACCCCAAAAAAATAAAAAACAAAGTTTTAAAAAAGGTTTTAAATAAAAATACATAAAAAGATTTGGTGTGTTGTCTTTCCTGCAAATGTGCAATCACACAACATAATCACACATTTACAGGACACAAAAGGTTTAGATATTGGACAATAAATCAAAAAAAAAAAGAAAAAATTTAGGTATGCATTAAAGGCAAGGAAGAAGGAACACCAAAGAGATTAAGGTATGTATTAAAGGCAAGGATGAAGGAACACAAAGGAGATTAAGGTATGCATTAAAGGCAAGGAAGAAGGAACACCAAAGAGATTAAGGTATGCATTAAAGGCAAGGATGAAGGAACACAAAGGAGATTAAGGTATGCATTAAAGGCAAGGAAGAAGGAACACAAAGGAGATTAAGGTATGCATTAAAGGCAAGGAAGAAGGAACACAAAGGAGATTAAGGTATGCATTAAAGGCAAGGATGAAGGAACACCAAAAAATATATTTGACAATATATATATGTGTCAAATTGGCAGTTGGTGCCATATGTATCTTCCAATGGAGGTTTAGGGATGTGCGCTTGCGTGTAGCCAGATTGGCAACTGAAGAGCCATGGAGATGTAAGTATACTTGGAAAACCCAAAAAAATGGAAGGTCAAATACGACGGAAGGCAAGCAGGTACGTTCAAAAACCAAGGAAAAAGCAGGGAAAAACGGGCCGCCCGTGTGAACGGGAACGGAAGCCCCGATCAAATTGAAGGCACCCGAGAGAGCAAAAAAAAATTCCCGAGTGAAGACAAATTTACGGATCAGTTAGGGAGCCATTCTGCATCACATTTGAGCCACGATTCTAACGGGACCCCCGGACAATCGGAAGGTTTTAAGGTCAGTTCAGGGGAGGCTCTGCATCAGGCCAGTAGTCAGTAGTTTCTACTCAAGGCCAAGAAAGCTGCTCCCAACTTAGCAATACATAGCCACAGGAATAAAAGAAACTTGGAGATTCATGCTGATAAGTAAATTACAGGTATGGGGTCACAATCATAACACATTTGTTTATTTTACATCCCAGAAGAGGAAAACAATAAGGCAGAACACCAAAAACCTGACAAAAAGGAAGCTTAACTTTTAGAATCTGACTCAGGACCCCAGCAACAATATCACACAGCCAACATTATACTGGCTGAGATTGGTATGCCGACAATGTTGGAATGAGCGAACATAGGCTGTTTATTGTTTCAAAAATAACTAGTATTTCAATGGTTATTTAATTATCTCACTCTTCACAATGGCTGCTGTACCTTATCTGAATTTACAGACATTGCTTGCACCATCTATTGCACTGATGAGGAGCAATGAGGCAGCTGGGAGTGAATGATATTACTCCCTGGAGTGATCCTTATAAAATTAGCTGAATGGCACTTAGATGAGCTGCTCAGCACCTTTGGGCAATGGCTGGCTTGGAGTAGGCAAACTAGTGTACTGACGTTTTTTCAGAAGGTCAAATTTGGTGACAGAGATACTTAAAAGGGACCATAAGCCCAGTGGCAATAATAAGGCAACAAGCAGCTTACCTGTTGCCTGTCCCATGTGCCTCTCCTCCATTACTGAAGTTCCAGGATGAAGCCATAAAGGGGCTCCAAAGCTTGACCTGCTTTTAATTTCATTTCCCTAGGACCAAGCAAAAATGGTCTAAAATCTACTCTGTCCCCGGAGTGCGCACAGAAAGCCACAGTGGTCTCACAGCTGTTTTTGACTACAGCTGACCATACATATGACTCATAAAGCTGCTCAATGGCATGCCTCTCCCAACTCAGCCATAACAAAGAAATTGAGGTGAGGAAAGTGCTTAGAATACATAAGGTACTTACATATAATCTGGGCTTTTGAGATGCTTTAAAATGGCTTATTTTACATTGTTCCCAAGGGGGTTAAGCGGGTAGAAAGATAGTGTATGCCTGGAGAGGGATTTAAAAAGACGGGGAGGCCGATTCATTAATAGCGCCAGGTAGCGACAGATGAGCGCCAGTAGCGTGATTTTCACAGCGCCAGCTAGTATTCGCTGTGCTTGGCCGGGGTTTGCTTGTTGACAGCGACTCAGTCGGTGTGCGGTAATGTTGAATACGGCTTAGGGGTCGCTGTTTCACAGGTTCAGCGTTGTATGGGTGCGCCTGACAACGAATGGCCAGAGCGAACTACTTGCTGCAGATTCATTAACAAATCACGCTCCGAATTTTTTAGCGCTGTGAATTCCTGGTTTAAACCCCAGACCGCTGGCGGCGATGGATTTAAAATAGTTTTTAACCCCCAAACAACCATATTTTTTTATTGTAAAATTATACAAGTTTTTATAAACATTTTGTAATATCAATACATTAATATCAGACCTGTAATATCAATTCTGCACAAAATCATTTTTTTTTTTTTTCCTTAAAAAAAAATCCTAACATTGCAGAAGTGGTCACAGAATTTTTGACATTAAAAAAAACAAACAAACCATTAATAGCAATTAATTATGATTATTTAAAGATTGCTCCATTGAAATGCATTGGACATCGCCAGGGAGCGACAGGTTATACCTGGCGCTGTGATGGGATTAGCAGTCGGCTACGTGATGAATCCCGCGGTAGCTGTCGCTCTCGCCGGCGCTAGCCTCATTTAGCTTGATAAATGCGTCATTGTGGCCGACGCCGGGCGTACTTGAGTCGGTAGCCGCCGTTAGCTGGCGGGACCTGGCACTCGTCAGACACTACCTGGCGCTATCGCTTGATGAATAAGGGCAAAAGTGTGGTAGACCTGGTAAACTCATTCCCGGGACTTTAGTAGAGGTGGCATATAAGGGCCAGCTTATTTAATGGGGGAGGCTTCCATGTACAGTATTTCTATATGTGGAGTATCAATGGAATAGGGTGAGTCCACACTTTTAACTTATTTTGTTCTGCATGACAAGTATAGGCAATAATGAAATAATTTGCTGTTTGCCAGACTAGGCAGAGACTGACACTGGTGAACGAAGTATTGCTTTTCTATAAATAAAATTGTTTTAAAGCGAGTTCAGGAGCTGTTGCTAGTGCTGGTTGTATTTTCAAGTGAGGTTGCATTATTAGTGAGGGGACTTTTCATTAAGGGACTTTATATTGGGGGACTTGTGTTTATTGCCTTAGTGTTATAGAGCTAAAATTAGAAGTTAAAAGCCAAAGTGCTGCAACTTTAAGAACCAAAATTGTGTTTTACTGCTGTTTTTGTAACTGGGATAATGGCTAGCAATATTGGAGGTCTACTTCAGTGCACAATTTGTCATATGCATACACTTCAGGAGCAGCAGTTCCAGGGTGAATACCGCAGTGATAAATAAAAGCTCAGGTTAGATATCTGAGGGTACAAAATGCAACACAAGGGAATTGACATTATGGAAAAGGGCATTCTGCTCACTGCTCAGGCATTAAGTGGGGTAGAAACAGAGGGTGGAGTAATGTGCCAGGAGGAGGACTAGACAGTTGTAATAAGAGATTCTATTATCAGGCGGACTGATAGAATCATTTGTTACCAAGACTCCCTGGTGCCAGGGTTCGGCATGTGTTGGAAAGGGTGGCTAAAATACTGGTACAGGCTGGGGATGACCCAGCTGTCGTAGTCCACGTGGGGACCAATGATAGAATTAATGGGAGATGGAGGATCCTTAAGAATACATTTAAGGAATTAAGCACCAGGTTGAAGAGAAGGACTTCCATGGTTGTATTCTCTGCAATACTGCCTACTCCACTACACATGAACGCTGCTGGCTTCTGTGCCAGCTGGGTAAGAGGATACTAGAAGGGGTAGAAGGGTAATTAAACTTGAGATGAGGGGGGAAGGCAAGAGAGAATACAAAGGAGAAAATAGGTTACTTAAGGGACAGCATATGATGGTGGGTGGAGAATTAGAAGGGGGGAGGACTGCTATGATGGATAAGGAAAAATTAGGTGGATGCATTACTGCAGAAGCTAATACTATAGCTCAATGTGTCAAACTCGATAGGAACTTAAAATGTATGTTCACAAATGCCAGAAGTCTGGCAAGTAAAGTGGGGGAGCTTAAGGCTCTGGTACTTAAAGAAATTGATGTTATTGGTGTGGCTGAGACATGGCTTGGATTCCACATGACTCTCTTTTGGAAAGACAGAGCAAAAAGTAAAGGGGGCAGAGTGTGTCTCTATGTAAAGCAAGAATTCAAAGCATATATTAATGAGGGGATACTAGCAGAAGATTGTGAGGATGTAGAATCCTTGTGAGTAAACAAGCGGGGCGATGTAAACAATGTTAAAATTCAATTTGATGTAATCTATAGACCCCCAAACATAACTGAAATAGAGTGTCAGCTGTCCTCACTGCTGGTAAGAGACAGCGATCGCAGCGGCGGGGCCGGGACACAGCCCGCTGCTGCTTCTTACGGCCAGCTCAGTGAATCGGCTAGGCGTGGCCTGCGCCGACACTGACGCGGTGCAGGCCACGCCCACCCGATTCACGGAGCCGGCCGCTGAGCGGAGCGGTGTCAGTGGACAGGTGAGTTTTACTTTTTTTTTTTTTACTTATGCCGACTAATGGGGGAGGAAGGGGGGTGCCAGACAGCCTATGGAAATGGGGGGAGGGGGGATGCCACACACCAATGGGAATGGGGGAGAGGGATGCCAAACAGCCAATGGGAATAGGGGGAGGGGGGATGCCACACACCAATGGGAATGGGGGAGAGGGGAATGCTACACTGCCAATGGGGGGAGGGGTATGCCACACAGCCAATGGGAATGGGGGGAGAGGGGGATGCCACACAGCCAATGGGAAAGGGGGGAGAGGGGGATGCCACACAGCCTATGGAAATGGGTGGAGGGGGGATGCCACACACCAATGGGAATGGGGGAGAGGGATGCCACACAGCCAATGGGAATGGGGGGAGGGGAATGCCACACAGCAATAGGAATGGGGGAGAGGGGAATGCTACACTGCCAATGGGGGGAGGGGTGTGCCACACAGCCAATGGGAATTGGGGGAGAGGGATTCCACACAGCCAATGGGAATGGGGAGAGGGGGTGCCACACAGCCAATGATAATGAGAGGAGGGGGATGCCACACTGCCAATGGGAATGGGGGAGGGGGATGCCACACTGCCAATGGGAATGGGGAGAGGTGGGTACCACACAGCCAATGATAATGAGGGGAGGGGGATACCACACTGCCAATGGGAATGGGGGGAGGGGGATGCCACACAGCCTATGATAATGTGGGGAGGGGGATGCCACATAGCCTATGATAATGGGGGGAGGGGGACGCTACACAGCCTAGAATAATGGGGGAGGGGAATGTCACACTGCCTATGGGAATGGTGGGGCACACTGCCTATATGGGGAATGGGAGGGGGGATGCCACACTGGGTATACGGGGAATGGGAGGGGGGAGAATGCCACACTGCCTATATGGGGAATGGGAGGGGGGAATGCCACACTGCTTATATGGGGAATGGGAGGGGGGAATGCCACACTGCCTATATGGGGAATGGGAGGGGGGATGCCACACTGGGTACACGTGGAATGGGAGGAGGGAGAATACCACACAGCCTATATGGGGAATGGGATGGGGGAATGCCACACTGCCTATATGGGGAATGGGAGGGTTGGGAATGCCATACTGCTTATATGGGGAATGGGAGGGGGAATGCCACACTGCCTATATGGGGAATGGGAGGGGGAATGCCACACTGCCTATATGGGGAATGGGAGGGGGAATGCCACACTGCCTATATGGGGAATGGGAGGGGGGAATACCACACTGGGTATACGGGGAATGGGATGGGGGCATGCTACACTGTCTATGGAATGGGGGCGTCCCACACGGCCTATAGGAATGGGATAGGGGAATGCCACACTGTCTGTAATGGTGCTTTTTTGGTTTAAAATTTTTTTTTTCTTATTTTCCTCCCCCAAATCCTAGGTGCGTCTTATGGGCAGGTGCGCCTTATAGGGCGAAAAATACGGTAACGATTCAAAGAAAGCTAAATCAGAACTGGTAGGTGCCCTACTTAATGATACTGGGGAAATGGTCACTGGGGAAAAGAGTGAAGGCAGAGCTGTTAAATTGAAGAAGAAAGGAGCAAGTTGCCAACACCGGAGATGCCACTAAAAGCAATAGCCCAAGTATAATACTCAACAAGCTAAACATGGATATAATCCTAAAAAATAATCATCCAAAAACTAAATCATTTAAATGTGAATAAGGATCAGATGGACTTCACCCAAGATTTCTTAAAGAACTCGATTATCCCATCACCCCAGTTCTTGATCTTTAAAGACTCAATAACAACTGGTATAGTGCCAAGAAATTGGCACAAGGCAAATACGGTGCCTATTATTAAAAAGGGTGCTAGGTCCGCAAAGCCTCACATAGGGAAAAGCTCCTCTCATTGCTTGATGCATACCACTCAGCCTCTTCCGCCTATGAAGAGCATCCGACCAGACGCAATAGAATCAATCAGGCGATTGACTTAACTTCTGCCTCTCAGGCGAAGCTGAACGTCAAATTCATCAGTCTAGGTTTAAGTGGTACCGCATTAGCAATAAACCAAACACCCCTCTTGCCAAAAGACTTAGGGGAATCACCCAGAGGACTAAGCCAGTGCGCATCAAGACTCTAGAGGGTACATTATCTAGCAACCCAGCGAGGGTGGTATCAACTTTCGGTAAACAGCTTGAAGACCTATATAAACCCAAGATGAGCGCCTTGCAGACAAGTTATTAGGACAACTTCCTTTACCTTCTCTACCACCCGAGGCTAAGACCTTTTTAGACAAGCCAATCGGTCTGTCCGAGGTCCAGGAAGCCATTAACTCCTTAAAGATCGGGAAACAACCTGGCCCAGATGGCTTCACCGCCCTCTATTATGAAAAATTCGCCCAAGTACTCTCTCCGCGCCTGGTCCGGATGTTTAACTCCCTTAGTAATGGTGACTCCTGGAGCACTGATGCACTCACAGCGGCTGTCTGCATGATACCCAAACCCAATGTTGATACCACCCTCTGGTCCAACTATAGACCCATATCCTTATTAAATATCGATGTCAAACTGCTCGCAAAAGTCCTAGCAGCACGACTCAATAGGTATATAGCATCCTTAATCTCTAAAGACCAGGCAGGATTTATCTCTCAGCGTCAGGTGGGAGACAATATTTGCAAGGTCATTAATTTGGTCCACTATGTGAGGAAGGAGGGTCGACAGGCCATGCTACTAACTCTTGATATCCGAAAAGCATTTGACACCGTAGCCTGGGACTACCTACAATTTATATTGAAAAAGTGGGGCCTGGGTCCCTCCTTCCCTCCTTCACTACATGGATTTCCGTGTTATATTCTAATTCTGGTGCGTTTGTTAGATATTCGGGGTATTCATCCAAGCGGCTCACTTTGGGCAGAGGCAAGAGACAAGGTTGTCCCCTTTCCCCTCTACTTTTCGCCCTCGCGATCGAACCCCTATCCAGGCTAATACAGGCTAACACCAATATAGCGGGAACCACCATAGGGGGATATGAGCATAAGATTTCTCTATTTTCTGACGACATTCTGATGCTCATTTCTAACCCTGTCACATCCCTCCCAAATCTCTTTCAAACCTTAGAAGTTTTTACTAAGATTTCTGGCCTGCAGAAAAATACGTCAAAGTCCCAAGCCCTTAACAAATATCTAGGAGTCAACCTGACAGAAGACTATGAATCCCTCTATGCCGCTAATTACCCCACTATGCTTAAGGACCTCCTCTCCCTGTTGTCCTCCTGGGCCAAGCTGCACCTTTCGTGGCTGGGAAGAATAGCCACTGTAAAAATGACATGGGTCCCCAAAATGCTCTACTTCTTCCGGGTTTTGCCGGTTCCGATTCTAGCTGTATGTCTGAAAGGCCACCAATCCTCCGTAAACTCCTTCATTTGGGGTAAGCTGAAACCAAGGATAAATCATTCGACCATGTACAGATCCAAACAACAGGGTGGCCTTGGAGTCCCCAACATAGCCCGCTATTACTCCGCATGTCAGATTGCACAAATGGCTGCTGCTCATGCTGGAGATGATAGACCACTATGGGTAGACATTGAGCAGGCCAGTTGCACTCCGACAGCAATCTCAAATTTACTGTGGCTACCCTCAACAGCTCTTAAGGGCATCGACATTCCCTTAGAATCTGGAAAACCAACAGGTTAAAAGGCAGTTACAGACCTGTAAGTTTAACATCCATTGTGGGAAAATAGCTTGAGGGGCTATTAAGGGACTATATACATAAATATGTAACTATGCATAATATTATAAGTGACAACCAGCATGATTCTAATAAGGGCAGAAGCTGCCAGACTAACCTGATTGGCTTCTATGAGGAGGTGAGTAGAAGCCAGGACAGAGGGGCGGCTGAAGATATAATTTTTCTGGATTTTGCAAAAGCATTTGACGCTGTCCCACATAGATGCTTATTGGGAAAATGTAGACCTTCAGTTTTAGAAAATACAGTTTGCAACTGGGTTAAAAACTGGCTGGAAGGTGTGCAGAGAGTTGTGGTTAATGAAACCTACTCTGAATAGTTACCAGTTGTAAGCGGTGTACCCCAGGGGTTCGGTGCTGGACCCACTATTATTATATTATTATTCAACTTGTTTATAAACGACATAGAAGATGGGCTTAGAAGCACTGTCTCTATTTTTGCAGATGACACAAGATATGTAGCACAGTGCAGTCTATTGAAGATGTTCACAAGCTTCAAGCTGACTTGGACACTCTGAGTGTCTGGGCATCCACTTGGCAAATTAAGTTTAGTGTGGAGAAATGTAAAGTCATGCGCTTGGGGTTTAATATCCTGATGGCTACATATGTCCTCGGGGGAGTAAAACTGGGTGAAACACTTGTTGAGAAGGATCTGGGGGTCCAGGTAAACCATAGGCTAAATGTCAGCATGCAATGTCAAGCAGTTGCTGCCAAGGCCACCAAGCTGTTATCATGTATTAAAAGAGGCATAGAATCATGGGGTAGGGATGTAATAATGCAAGGCACTGGTGCACCCTCGCCTGGAATATGCCATCCAGTTCTGGGCACCTGATCATATAAAGGACGCTCTGACTATGAAATGCAGAGGAGAGCCACCAAACTAATGAGGAATGAAGGATCTTAGTTATGAGGAAAGATTATGAGTATTAAATCTGTTTAGTCTTGAGAGGAGATGACTGAGGGGGGACATGATTAATTTGTATTAATATATAAATGGCCAATAGAAAAAATATGGGGAAACACTATTTCAGATCCTCTCTAAAGACAAAGGGGCACTCCCTTCGAAAAAAAAAAAAAATCAGTCTCCGGAGGCGACAATCATTTTTTGCCATAAGAACTATAAATCTGTGGAATAGCCTCCCACCGGCACTTGCTACAGCATCAACCGCTGACAGCTTCAAAAAAGGTTTAGATGCTTATTTAGAAGAAAATAACATTAACAATTACTATTATCTGTTATCAGTAAAAGCTAAAACAAAAGATAAAATAAAGAATAACTTCCCCAACCCCAACTTGATGGACATGTTTTTTTCAACCATATTAACTATGTAACTATGTAATTTCCAACATTCAAAATAATAATTTTATAATATACAAAATGCTTCTGATTTGAAAGTACATTTATAGTTCTCGGGAAAGCAAAGGGAGGTTGCTTGGCTCTTTTTGGTCTCCTCTGTGTTATGTCAAAAGCCACATTTGAAAGCATCAATAGAGAAAAAAAAATAACATTTTAGTGCTGCATAAAATGTTTTAGTGCTCATAAATGTTTATCTTTATGTATATTTAAGACATATATATGTGCACTACCTTTCTACAGTGTAATAAAACCTTGACATGGCAAGATAATTGATAAGGCTATCCCATAATATGTGAAACAAACCTCCCCCTGTTAATTTTCCTGGTAATAAGACCCAAATCATCTAAGGATACAGATGACAAATGGTATCCAACAGAACTGTACAGCTGCGGTGCATAAAATTCTGGCAATGATTCAGGTATTTGCCACAGTGGTCTGCAATTATAAATTCTCCTTTAGGGTTTTTATATGCTTTCGTTCGTGAACAAACGCTCAAAAGTTATATTTTATCAAGAATTTAGGCATGCCTGTATCAACATTTTATAAGGCTGTGATCCCTTAGATATTTTCAGAATGTGTCAAATGTAAAAAATTATTGATCAAGAAAAAATGAAAAAAACGTTTAAGAAAACAGACCATAAAGCAACCATGATGTCAGTCCAGAAATCCAGGTATTGTGTTTATATACCTAAACTAATACAGGAAGCTGTTCCATACAACTGTATTCTTTTCCTTGCTTTATGAATGTCTGTTTTAATCGATTTGAAGAGATAGTGCATACTGGGTTGACCTTTTATCTTGACTGAATAAAGCCTTGATCAGGTTTGTGCTTGTGATTGTTTAAGCATTGGCAAGGCGCAGTAGTTCATACATCTTGTACCTTTGACTTAAGTATCTAGTAAATAAAACCAAATGGCTGTTTCCTTTGTATTGTCTGCTCTCAATTTGCCTTCCGAATGCTGATTCAAAAAATAGAAGAATAAATACATTATAAAATCATAAAACCAGGGCCCTATTATAGGCAGGGCATAAGCTCCACCATTTGCCCTGCAAGATGGCCTCCGCCACTTTGGGGCTATGGTTGGGGATACCGGGATATTGCAGTGCCACTGTTCGGTCCGGTCAGCCCCAATCTGCATGCCCTTGTAGGTGTGTATATCTGAGGTTCTCCTCTTTCCAATGACACCAGTGGGTTTGCACTCTGAAATGTACCATCCTGGTCAAGGTGCATTGATTCCCAGGATGATTTGGAGCCTCGGTTCTCCAGATCCAGGGGGGTAGCAACTCACTGGTGCCTTTGGAAAGAGCAGAAGTTCAGGTATGCTCCTTTGCAAGGGCATGTTTATAAATTGGTGACAATCTTAGCTACATTCTCTGTAAGTTTGGGCTTCCTTGCCCCCGTGATCCCTGAGAATCGGGGCTCAGAATTTACCCTTCCTGGACAAGGTGCATGGATTCCCAGGGTGACCCATTTTGAAACCCCATTTCTCAAGACTTAGGGTGGTTAGCAAACAAATGAAGCCTATGAGCACTTCACAGAGAGGTGGCGAGGACTGGAAGTGGTGAGGACTGGAGCCAATGGGGACAAGTGATGAATTCTCCAGCTCAGGTCAGCAGTGATGTCAGTCAGTGAGGTATGTTGGCGGTTGCTGTATAAGATAGATAAAAAATGGTGCTTTTGTTGATGTTCACATCCTGACTGACTGACCTACACCTATTTTCCTGCCTACTGATCCACTTATGTACCATATTTTTTTTACTATAAGATGCACCTGCCCATAAGTTGCAGGGTTATAGGAGGAAAATAACAAAAATATTTTAACCAAATAGTGTGCTAAAATCCCCCCTCCTAATCACCCCATAAGAGGCAACATGCCGGATCCCCTCCCAATCAACCCATTACAGACAGTGTGAAATCCCCCCATCCACCAAATTACAGACAGTGTGGAGGGAAGCATCTTCCAAGGCTCTTAATTTGTCCATTCAGGCTTCATAATAGGAAAATAATTAAGTGAGCATATAGTCACCCTAAGTGTAGCCAAAAACAGATTGTTCCCAATTATTGCAAAAAAAAAAAAAAAAAAAAAAAAAAATTAATGTATTTTAATAATGTATATACAACAAGGAGGCTTTCACACAGCCCCCAACCCCCAGACACAATCTGCACCACTCCGTTTACATGATAATAATCACTTTTATAAATTCATCTAAACACTACACAGGTTAAAATACATTGAAAACTGATTATATGAACATTCCACTAAAGGGCGCTGGTGGTAATGCACAATTAACTAGGGGGCCAATTCATTAATAGCGCCAGGTAGCGACAGATGAGCGACTGTAGCGTGATTTTTACAGCGCCAGCCAGTATTCGCTGTGCTTGGCCGGCGTTTGCTTGATGACAGCGACTCAGTCGGTGTGCGGTAATGTTGAATACGGGCTTAGGGGTCGCTGTTTCACAGGTTCAGCGTTGTATGTGAGCGCCTGACAACGAATGGCCAGAGCGAACGGCTTGCTTCATATTCATTAAAAAATCACGCTCCGAATTTGCTGGCGCTGTCCATTCCTTGTTTAAACCCCAGTGCGCTGGCGGCGATGTGTGTTAACTAGTTTTTAACCCCTAAACAACCATATTTTTTGATTGTAACATTATACATGTTTTTTGAATCATTTTGTAATATGAATACATTAATATCAGACATGTAAGATCAATTCTGCACAATTTTTTTTTTTTTTTTTTTACTTAAAAAAAAAAACGGACATTGCAGAAGTGGTCTCAGAATTTTTGACATAAAAAAAAAAAAAAAAAAATATTACCAAATATTTATGATTAATTAAACATTGCTCCATTGAAATGCATTGGACAATGCCAGGGAGCGACAGGTCATACCTGGCGCTGTGAAGGAATTTGCAGGGGCGCTGTTCGTTCCAGGTGGCTTCATGATGAATCCCGCGTTAGCTGACGCTCTCGCCAGCGCTAGCCTCATTTAGCTTGATAAATGCGTCATTTTGACCGCCGCCGGGCGTACTTGAGTCGGTAGCCACCGATAGCTGGCGGTACCTGGCGCTCATCAGACACTACCTGGCGCTAGCCCGTGATAAATAAGGCCCTAGGTCAGATATCAAGCATATGTCCCTATGAAAACCGACTGAATCCTAGTGTTTCAAACAAAAAGTGCTATGTGCTATATATACAATTAATAAACAACTCTAATGATACTATAAGTGCTAAAGTGACCAAGTGCAAGAAAAATGTAAGCAGTGTAAACCTTCATATGCATAAAAGGTAAGATAAAATGACCATACCAAGGGACACAGAAGGTTAACAAGAGGGACAACCAACCATAAATCTTACATGTGCCAGTCATCACCATGCCCCTCCCCCAGCCTATGCATTGCGCGATGGAACGTCGCTTCTTTAGGGCAAATGGAGAGTCCAGACCTCTGGACTTTCCATTTGCCCTGAGGAAGCGACGTTCCGTCACGCAACGCGTAGGCTGGGGGAGGGGCGTGGTGACGACTGGCACATGTAAGATTTATGGTTGTTGTCCCTCTTGTTAACCTGCTGTGTCCCTTGGTATGGTCATTTTTTCTTACCTTTTATGCATATGAAGGTTTACACTGCTTACATTTTTCTTGCACTTGGTCACTTTAGCACTTATAGTATTATTAGAGTTGTTTATTAATTGTATATATAGCACATAGCACTTTTTGTTTGAAACACTAGGATTCAGTCGGTTTTCATAGGGACATATGCTTGATATCTGTCCTAGTTAATTGTGCATTACCACCAGCGCCCTTTAGTGGAATGTTCATATAATCAGTTTTCAATGTATTTTAACCTGTGTAGTGTCTAGATGAATTAATAAAAGTGATTATTATCATGTAAACGGAGTGGTGCAGATTGTGTCTTGGGGTTGGGGGCTATGTGGAAGCCTCCTTGTTGTATATATGTTGGATTCAGGTTCCCAAGCCTGCACACTTCTTTGATTAATTGTTGTTGGTGCGGCCCTTTGCTCTGTATTTTAATAATGAATACACAATCATCAGCTGGAACATATGCAAAAGGTTAAAATCAATCAGGGGATTGAACTCAATCACATTTATCTTCAGCAGAATGCATCAATTTTGCGGGATATATTCACGGTCAGTGTGAACACCAGTGTACATCAGTGTAACCAATCAGCGCTAACACTATTTAAAAATATAAGAGTATATAAATATACACATGTAACAAATAGTCTGTGCAGATAAAACAAGAAGACTGCCTGAAAGGGGTCTCAGTCTGGGCTTTACCAATCAAAACTGCACCCCTGTGGGGCACATGGCACATAGCTATGTTGAAAGTTTCTGAGGAAGGGGACCATGAAAGTTCATCTGATATAGTAAAAAGTTTGGCTGGCTATCGGGCTCACTACAAAAAGGTGATTGTTTTGAGCAAGGACTGGCATCATGGAACTTTTAAAGTGGGCTTCAAAGTGGATATTTTATTAATTTGGAATTTGTCAATATACATGATAGTCAGTTTAAAAGAGGTGTTTTATCAATTTGCCCATAGTTCTCAGCCTGACAATACAGTCATAGAACCCCGCTAAGTTATTTTCCCCACGCTCCACGCACAAAGGTTAAACTGAAATCTACTCTATCTGACCTACAATAATCTTCTTGCATACATTTTCAGATTTCGTTTTTTAAAAGCCCAACCTATATTTAACCTTCTGTCTACTCATTATTACTTAAAAGCAGAACTATAGTATAAATTGACATAGACCCCCTCCCAGTGAAGCTAGAATAGGAAATTGCCTGGTTCTGACTTCTTGCTTGCTCCCTCAGCAGTCACTGCAGTACTTGGGTAACAAAACTCGTGATCCCTGGAGTATGAGAAGCCAGGACTACTCGACCACTAGCACTGAGGCCTAATGGGGCTGATAGAAGGATAGGAAGGTTTTTCATTTTAAGTAGACTTTTGAAGCAGGTCTGTTCAAAAAGTGTATAAATAGGTCCCTCTAAATTCCCTGATACGCATTCTTCCTACCTTGCCTATAAAAGTGTTTTTCATTACATGTACGCGCAGTGTCTGGAAAAAAATTAGATTTGTTTTAATGCATGTACTGTACAATATGTTCTAATTATTCATGCCAGTCAACATCTTTTATCAATTTATTTTTCTCCGCAGCAGCTGCACAGTGGATTGTCCATTTCTTACCTCCCAAAGGTCACATTTATCAGTTACAATGTTTTTCACTATTTCTCTTGGTATTTGTACAATCACCAAAACTTGGCTCCATATGTATAGCTAAAAGCTCCTGCTGCTCTTGCTCACAGCAGTCTGCATTTCTACTATGCTACCTGCTGATCTTGTTTTATTTTTCATTTTCATCTTCTGCCATCTATTTGTGGCTTAATGATATTCCATAATTGGTAACCTTTAAGTTTTGACTATTTACCGGGATTTTTTACGTTTATCTTGGATACTAAAAGACAAAGTTGCTGTGGTTAACACTGCATAAACTATTGGTAAAAATATACATGAGAGCATACAAAATGTGTTCTACAATTTGCTAACTGTCAAGATTGCTTAGTAAAGAATGCTAAATCACAACATGCAATCATTTAAAATAATTAATTATTTTTTCTTTACTATACTAATGAAAATAGCAAAGAAATATTATTTTAATTCGTGGAAAGCCCAGATCTGTTCCACTATTCAAAGTACCACCAATGGCACTGTCGTTGGCATAAGGATAGTGGCCCTAGCCAATAGTCACCTGTTCTGCAGGAATCCTTTCCCTTCCAAAAAGCCAGGATCTGTTTGTGTGGCTAATGCGGGATTAAAGCAGCAGGGGATCATGTGTAGTGTTGGTATTTAGATTTGGGTCAAAGTTAAATTCACGTGTATACAAAGTCCAGCCAGCCTTCGTGGTTCCAATAAAACGTCCAGTTTAATGGATAAAATTAAATTCAAATCAAAGTTAAATTCAACAAGAGTTTTTTCAATTCATTTCCGTTTGTCAAAAACAGAATATTGGTAAAATCCTTGTCAAATTCAAACAGCAATTTTAACAACAGCAAAGATAATAAAAAAAGGTTACCATTAGCTAACTAATATATCTGAAAGAGAATCAATATGTATTTTTACAGTGAAAGAATAATTTATTTTTAACTGCTCAAAGTCTTCTAGCATTACATTATGTTCCTCTCTTTAAATACATTATTAAACTGGACCAACAGCCTGGCACAGTTGAAAAAGAAAAGTAGAGGCCATTTTGGATCTTTCTCTCCCAGCATCTCAGACATGCTGCTGATTGGATTCAAATGACATAACTGACAATGTACAGTAACAGGAAACCCAGCAGCACGTCCTTTTTGCAAGTGGCCTGCAAATGGATCAGCCGTCATTTTGTTTCTATTCATTACCCTCTGTAGGAGGCAGTCAGGATACCATAGGACCTGTTCTTAGAAAGTGGATTTTGGGGGGCAATGGGTGAATTCCTTTTTTATGTTCAATGCCTGGTCTCTTTAAATCTTATTACCACAGTCTCTATACACCAGTTGCCTTATGAATTTGGATGCAGATAAGAGATTTTTTTCCTACATCAACATGTTCTTCCAACAGAAGCAATTAACAACTAAGGCTATCCAGAGAGAGCTGATCCATTAGATATTGCTATCTACTCCTCTACCCTGTGTAACGGCACATGACCTTACCCTACCAGGTTTCCTTTGATTGTTTGGGCCTAGTGTTTTAGAAGCCTTCAGTTTTATCCAGAATCTTCTTAGTGATTTTGTTAGTGTCCACAGAGCCTTGATTTACAAGGATGAAATTGACTCATCAGCTCCTCGGCAAGTTACCATCTCATGTAATTTATTACGAGTGAGCCCCACAAGTTGCCAGGCTTGCTCTTGATAGGAGCCCTAAGGGGAAGGGGCAGACATGTGACCAGATTTGGAAAGTAGAGGTGAAAACAAAGAAAGTAAAGGAGGAGAACATTTTGGAGACCTGGTACATAATCTAAAGTGCACTGTAAGAAAGAGAAGATGCACATGGGACAGGTTTCTGGTGAGCTTATCCATTTATGGGTATTAATGACTCTTAGTTGCTACCTATTTTACTGTCCACTCGCTTCACAAACATTTAATCTTTATTCCCTTTCCTCACCCTATGTGTGCATGTGTGTTTGTGCATGTGTCTTTATTAACTCTTCTCTTTCCCTCTTTTATTTCCTTAGTGTATTCCCCTCATTATGGCATTTTCGGTTCCAGGATGTTATTATATAAGACCAACAGTTTTCATGCAGTTGAGCTTTGGCTTTTATTAAATATGCAAATAACCACACCTGATTATTTGTAAACGTTGTTTTAATTTCTTCAGCCAACAGTTGGTATTGCCTCTTACAACTTCTTGGATGTTCCTTGCCTTCTGACTATTGTTTTTTTTTATTTCTTAATGTAAATCCTAAAGCAAAAACTGCTCTTAAATATATAAAGTACAACCAACACCTGCGGCTTTGTAAACCAAACGGCCAGTAGCAGTTACTCACTTAGCAGCACTGATCCTCTAACTAGCCTTTCCTTTACTCCGCAACCTTTCCTAGTGCTTCTTTGAGACTCCTTACATGCCACTAACTCTCCCTCCTCCAGCAACCTCCCACCTAGGGCTACATTCACACTATGTAGTTGCAGATCATGTGTGTTTTTCTTTTTTGCAGTTGCAGCTCCATGGAATAGATACAGAATATATCTGCATTTGAAGTTCAATTTGGAATGCAGCAAGCAGGACTTTTCTGGCTACATTCCAATTGCACTGTATCAAAATGGAGAGGTGTAAATGGGCCATAGAGGATATATTACAAGACTTTTTCTGCAGATCTGCAAAACGCAGAAACGCAAACACATCCGGACAGGTGTGAACATAGTCTCAATGTAAAAATAATGCTGTCCTGTCAGCTACTGACACTTATGCGTACAGGCCAGGTTTTGAAGTAAAAGAATCCTCTGACTTAACGTTCCAAAAAATGCAAACATGGAGAAAGGAAATAAGTGAAAGCCCAATGTCCTGTTGTTTATATGGCAGCATTTTACTAGTTAAAATTTGTATAAGGTTTATCTGTGTCTATGATTATGTAGATCATTTCAAACACCATTATTGTATGTCGCCGGGTGTCATGGATCTAAAAGCCCCAGCATGTCATGCCTTTCATATGGTTAGGTTGATGTGAATCATTCAAATCGGGAAAGACGGGTTGTAGCAATTCTCTGCCTGTTTCTCTCAAACTGCAATAGAACAAATATAAGAATGCTTTTTCTTCCGAATGCTGTGCCTTTAAATGCCTTTGTATGACTGTGTTTGTAGTTCCTCACCTGCTTGGGTATGAGGATAGGAAAGAAGAATTTTTAAGGATTGGAATAAAGCCATTGGCAGGATAATGCACGGACCAGGTAAAGAGATTGGCTGGTCTGAAAAGTTTAAAGGAGTATTAGCAGCTTACCTTTAGCTGCTTCATGTCAGCTCTGTGTTCTGTCCTGCCCCGCCCCGCCCGATATGAGGAGTAGAAAATCATTCTTCCTCTTCCTATGGCACCTCCCTCACAATCCCTTCAACCAATCCAAACCAGGGCTTCCAATGGCCCTGCCCATTCCAGCATCATTATGCACCTGGTGTCAATCAGCTCAGTTAGAGCTGATTACCTCCCACTGATGAGACAGTTAGAATGGACATGCACATGGCCCAGGAAATAGATTTCTGATGCCAAACATATAGTAAGATTGTAGAGGCTTAGAAGCCTCATTTTTTAAAAGGAACACCAGGGCACATCCGCACCATCAGGGCTATTTGAAAATATCCCTGATGATGTTGATTAATCAATTACAGTTTACCAGGGAATGATGGAAGGGATCCAATTTAAAGTTACAAAACAAGGCTCTGCCACTCAAAGCTATTGGACCCTTGTGCAAATAAGTTCCACTGTATCAAGCACACTTTAGCTCATTCTCATTCAACCTTTTTTTTGTAAGTAGGAAGGGAAATATAATGTCATTTTGCATTCTGTTAACCTGTTAGAGGATTACAAGGTAGTCATGTACCATATTGGGTGTACACAGCTATTTAATAAGGAAATCACAGCAGCTGTAAATAAGGACTTTTTGGCATAATGACGTATCACTGCTGGTTACAGGCTGGAGTCAAGTTCAATGACTTATATATGTATGGATGTTTCTGCTGTCCTAGGAGAACCTCTTAAACTTAAAACCATCTACTTCTTGATTAATACATTTGCCATGATATGACTATTTTCCCAATTCATCATTGGTTGCTTTAACCAAGTAAGTCAGCTGGTCAGGTAATGCAAAAACAGTAGAGTTAACAGACTTTTCTAAGCACTATTGGGGGTGCCACTAGACTGTGCGTTTTAAGAATATAGTAATGATTTATTCTGACCTGTTCTGAGCAATACCTCCCATTTTCCTCTGTATATCCCTGTGAAACACAAACTATGATTAAATATTCAGTCTGTAAAAAGAGGGGACCCTTTGCTTGTCCATCAGTTATCTCCAGCTGATGGTTTGGCTACAGAATAGAGTCTAAAAATGGGAAACACAAACCTTGTACAGCAGCATAATTCAGCTCTATGGGAAGGAAAGAAAGGTCCATGTCAGCATATGGTGAGCTCAGCCTTTGGTCTGAAGCTTTGGGAAATGAATGATCAGATCCCAGCTGCCTGACTAGGTTAACCTAGTTTGATAGGAAAAAATACTTGTACAGGGTCAGTCTCCCACTAAATTTTTAAACAGATGGAGCATTATAACAGCCAGACAACTATCATTTTTAAACGAATGTCAATAATAACAGCTACAATGTTCCCCAATTTTAAGAAGTCAGCTATATTGAGCCAGAAAATCATCCAAGGAGACTGGCGGCCAGTAAAACTTCCAAGGGGAGTAAAGAAATCTGAGCTTCCAGTACAGTAACTTTAAATGTCATGGTTGAGGACATAAAGAAAGATGAAAGTAAATGTACAAAGCATGAAGTGAAATCTGAAATGTATTCTTCCTGCTGACATGTGGGGCAACATCTGGATTTTATTAGAATAGCTTTTACATACTGTATCTTATCTAAAGGGCCAACTTTGTGCAGTAACAACATTATTTCATCATTATAAGATCTGAATCATTTTTTACACTACGAATATCCACCCATTCATCTATGAAATGTCAAGTACTATTTTTAATAGTGCTTTACTGCAAATAAGTCAAGCCTAACTATGTTTTTGGAGTTTTGAATATAATGGGGAAAGGTCCTCAGTCTACTATCGGTGACCTATGGGGGAGATTAACTCTCACATCATCTGTGTTACAGTGACTTAGAACAGGAAGTTGAGACATTGTAACTGAAAAGTTAAGGTTTCTTTTAGCTCATTATATTATGCCTAACATGGAACTCAACTTATATGAGCTTGTGACTAAGTTGTGACTCTTTGTCCCCCATTAAACGATCTGTCTTTGACATATGCCAATATGTGGCAAAACCCCAAAATTTACATTTACTTGTAAGAATGGATGGCTATGTATTTATCCTAGCTATACCGAAACTTTGCACACCAAGTATTTCATGGGTGCTCAGGGAATAGATCTGAGACATAAGATGATTTGCATACATTACCATCAAGCTTAAAACAGAAAAAAGGTTACTGTTGTCCAAATCAATAAGAAGTTGGACCTGTCAATCTCATTTATCAAGATCTTGGTAAGAATAAATCAAAGGTTTGCTATTTTAATTTCTTGAAGATAGCAGAATCAATAAGTAGTAGCTCAGTATGGAGCGGGCCTGTTGATGGCATTAGCATGATTGAAGCTATGTGGTGTTAGTAAGCTGCCCTGAGTGGGGTGCTAACAAGACATTATAAGTCTCATTGCCTCATTGTTGTGTGCACATGGGTGAAACGCTTGCTGCCAAATGCCCATGTATGCGCCCCCGGAACAGAAGATTGGTAAATGCTATCATGTTGGACATTAATCCTACTTAAAAATATATGAAACTGCTTCTTTATTTTCTTTCTGTTTCTTGAGTAGGACAATACAAAGTTTTACCAGCTATAGAATAAAGAGTCCCTTTCTAATCTCTTGATTGAATTGTCCATTGTAAAGTTCAAGAAATATCAGTACTACAAATGTGTTTTACATTATTTACTACTTTTATTATAGAGTATATCTGCTAATTTATTGGCCCAAATATTTAACCTGATGGAATGGAATGGTAAGTAAGCCATAAGAGCGACAATAGGTTTATGCCTTAAAGCTGACCTTTTTTAACCATTTAAATCCCCCCCCCCCCCCCCGAGTACCTAGAGCAAATGTTTCCTTCTCCTCTGTTTACTGATTTTTATGAATCATTCTTTGTTTCTCTTTATAGCCACTCCTGGCAAATTCAACTGCTGACTGGTTAATCTCAAATTTACCATGTGGCTTAGCACACTCACTATAGATTATCATTAATTGCAGATTCACTCTGAATGAAATGTCAAGTAATTTGAATATAACAAAACAAATCCAGTTGCAGGACCAACATCAGCACAGGGCCCCTAGCATTTTCAGGGGCCCATTGTAGCAAAAAAGCGTTATGTTTCACTCATAATCATCCCGACTAAAGCAGCGAGAAGTAATTTTAATTTCTAGACCCTGCCAAAAGTTCTGCGTAGTGAAGTATGGTAAGTGGCAATTAAGAATAAACAGCAAACCTTACTGCCAGCAATCCATGATAACGCTTACAGGCCAATGTTGGATAATACCACTATGTATTGGATCTGTAAAAAATTCAAAGCAGGGTGGCCAAAACTCTAGTATGGGACCTGGCCACAAACAGGGGGCTCTCTAGCCTGATGGCAGCCCTAACCTGAGACTAGCTGGCTGCCACACTTTTGCCAACAGTGATAATAAATTTGGGCATCTGCCTCCCCAGACTAGTTTACCATGGGGTCCCATTCAAATTATTGGCCTATCACACAGGCTTATTCTCTTTTCTCTATTTCTCGTTTAGCTTTTATGTTCCAACCTAGAGATGAGCGAAGTTTTGAAAAATTCGATTTCGGCCGATTCGCCGAATTTTCCGTCAAAAATTTCTTCGACCCAAATTTATTTGCGGCGAATCGCTATAAAAAGTGTCTATTTCTGAGCTTCCTAGAGCCTCAATAGGGTTGTAAACCATTCTGCATTGCTGTCACATGCATAGGATGCGTGCTGGGTTAGTTAAATAATACTGTAAATAATTATGACATGCAGATAAGAGGCATCGCTATTAGAATCGCAGAGCGGCACAATTGCAGAGAGTTGAGGTGGCATCACATATATTGCTTGAAAAACACACCCTTGAGCTGGCAGCAGCAGGAGCCCAAATATTGGCTGAAAGACACCCTGAAGTTGGCAGCAGGAGCCCAAAAATTGGCTGAATGACACCCTAGAGTTGGCAGCAGCAGCAGGAGCCCAAAAATTGACTGAAAGACACCCTGGAGTTGGCAGAAGCAGCAGGAACCCAAACATTGGCCTAAAGACACACCCTGGAGTTGGCAGCAGCAGGAGCACAAAAATTGGCTGGAAGGCACACCCCGGAGTTGGCAGCAGCAGCAGTAACCCAAAAATTGGCTGGAAGGCACCCTGGAGATGTCAGCAGCAGCAGGAGCACAAAAATGGCCTGAAAGACACCCTGGAGTTGGCAGAAGCATCAGGAGCCCAAACATTGCTTGAAAGAGACACTGGAGTTGGCAGCAGGAGCCCAAAAATTGGCCTAAAGACACACCCTGGAGTTGGCAGCAGCAGCAGGAGCCCAAACATTGCTTTAAAGAGACACCCTAGAGTTGGCAGCAGGAGCCCAAAAATTGGCTGAAAGACACCCTGGGGTTGGCAGCAGCAGCAGGAGCCCAAAATTGTATGGAAGGTACCCTGAAGTTGGCAGCAGCAGGAGCACAAAAATTGGCTGGAAGGCACACCCTGGAGTTGTCAGCAGCAACAGGAGCACAAAAATTGACTGAAAGACACACCCTGGAGTTGGCAGCAGCAGCAGGAGCCCAAAAATTGACTGAATGACACCCTGGAGTTGTCAGCAGCAGCAGGAGTCCAAAAATTTACTGAAAGACACCCTGGAGTTGGCAGAAGCAGCAGGAACCCAAACATTGGCCTAAAGACACACCCTGGAGTTGGCAGCAGCTGGAGCACAAAAATTGGCTGGAAGGCACACCCTGGAGTTGGCAGCAGTAACCCAAACATTGGCTGGAAGGCACCCTGGAGTTGTCAGCAGCAGCAGAAGCACAAAAATGGACTGAAAGACACATTGGAGTTGGCAACAGCAGCAGGAGCCCAAACATTGCTTGAAAGAGACACTGGAGTTTGCAGCAGGAGCCCAAACATTGGCCTAAAGACACGCCCTGGAGTTGGCAGCAGCAGGAGCACAAAAATTGGCTGGAAGGCACACCCTGGAGTTGGCAGCAGCAGCAGTAACCCAAACATTGGCTGGAAGGCACCCTGGAGTTGTCAGCAGCAGCAGGAGCACAAAAATTGACTGAAAGACACCCTGGAGTTGGCAGCAGCAGCAGGAACCCAAACATTGCTTGAAAGAGACACTGGAGTTGGCAGCAGGAGCCCAAAATTGGCCTAAAGACACACACTGGAGTTGGCAGCAGCAGCAGGAGCCCAAACATTGCTTGAAAGAGACACTGGAGTTGGCAGCAGGAGCCCAAACATTGGCCTAAAGACACACCCTGGAGTTGGCAGCAGCAGGAACACAAAAATTGGCTGGAAGGCACACCCTGGAGTTGGCAGCAGCAGCAGTAACCCAAAAATTGTCTGGAAGGCACCCTGCAGTTGTCAGCAGCAGCAGGAGCACAAAAATTGACTGAAAGACACCCTGGAGTTGGCAGCAGCAGCAAGAGCCCAAACATTGCTTGAAAGAGACACTGAAGTTGGCAGCAGGAGCCCAAAAATTGGCCTAAAGACACACACTGGAGTTGGCAGCAGCAGCAGGAGCCCAACATTGCTTGACAGAGACACTGGAGTTACCAGCAGGAGAACAAACATTAGCCTAAAGACACACCCTGGAGTTGGCAGCAGCAGCAGGAGCCCAAACATTGCTTGAAAGAGACACTGGAGTTGGCAGCAAGAGCCCAAAAATTGGTCTTAATACACACCCAGGAGTTGGCACAGCAGCAGGAGCCCAAGCATTGCTTGAAAGAGACACTGGAGTTGGCAGCAGGAGCCCAAAAATTGTCCAAAAGACAGACCCTGGAGTTGGCAGCAGCAGGAGCCCAAATATTGCTTGAAAGAGACACTGGAGCTGGCAGCAGGAGCCCAACAATTGGCCTAAAGACACACCCTGGAGTTGGCAGCAGCAGCAGGAGCCCAAACATTGCTTGAAAGAGACCCTGGAGTTGGGCAGCAGCAGCCCAAAATTTGGCCTATAGATACACCCTGGAGTTGGCAGCAGCAGCAGGAGCCCAAACATTGCTTGAAAGAGACACCCTGGAGTTGGCAGCAGGAACCCAAAAATTGACCTAAAGACACACCCTGGAGTTGGCAGCAGGAGCCCAAACATTGCTTGAAAAAGACACTGGAATTGGCAGCAGGAGCCCAAAAATTGGCTTAAAGACACACCCTGGAGTTGGCAGCAGCAGCAGGAGCCCAAACATTGGCCTAAAGACACACCCTGGAGTTGGCAGCAGCAGGAGCACAAAAATTGGCTGGAAGGCAAACCCTGGAGTTGGCAGCAGCATCAGTAACTCAAACATTGGCTGGAAGGCACCCTGGAGTTGTCAGCAGCAGCAGGAGCACAAAAATTGACTGAAAGACACCCTGGAATTGGCAGCAGCAGCAAGAGCCCAAACATTGCTTGAAAGAGACACTGAAGTTGGCAGCAGGAGCCCAAAAATTGGCCTAAAGACACACACTGGAGTTGGCAGCAGCAGCAGGAGCCCAACATTGCTTGACAGAGACACTGGAGTTACCAGCAGGAGAACAAACATTAGCCTAAAGACACACCCTGGAGTTGGCAGCAGCAGCAGGAGCCCAAACATTGCTTGAAAGAGACACTGGAGTTGGCAGCAAGAGCCCAAAAATTGGTCTTAATACACACCCAGGAGTTGGCACAGCAGCAGGAGCCCAAGCATTGCTTGAAAGAGACACTGGAGTTGGCAGCAGGAGCCCAAAAATTGTCCAAAAGACAGACCCTGGAGTTGGCAGCAGCAGGAGCCCAAATATTGCTTGAAAGAGACACTGGAGCTGGCAGCAGGAGCCCAACAATTGGCCTAAAGACACACCCTGGAGTTGGCAGCAGCAGCAGGAGCCCAAACATTGCTTGAAAGAGACCCTGGAGTTGGGCAGCAGCAGCCCAAAATTTGGCCTATAGATACACCCTGGAGTTGGCAGCAGCAGCAGGAGCCCAAACATTGCTTGAAAGAGACACCCTGGAGTTGGCAGCAGGAACCCAAAAATTGACCTAAAGACACACCCTGGAGTTGGCAGCAGGAGCCCAAACATTGCTTGAAAAAGACACTGGAATTGGCAGCAGGAGCCCAAAAATTGGCTTAAAGACACACCCTGGAGTTGGCAGCAGCAGCAGGAGCCCAAACATTGGCCTAAAGACACACCCTGGAGTTGGCAGCAGCAGGAGCACAAAAATTGGCTGGAAGGCAAACCCTGGAGTTGGCAGCAGCATCAGTAACTCAAACATTGGCTGGAAGGCACCCTGGAGTTGTCAGCAGCAGCAGGAGCACAAAAATTGACTGAAAGACACCCTGGAATTGGCAGCAGCTCAAACATTGTTTGAAAGAGACACTGGAGTTGGCAGCAAGAGCCCAAAAATTGGTCTAAATACACACCCAGGAGTTGGATGCAGCAGGAGCACAAAAATTGGCTGGAAGGCACCCTGGAGTTGGCAGAAGCAGGAGCCCAAACATTGCTTGAAAGAGACACTGGAGTTGGCAGCAGGAGCCCAAATATTGGCCTAAAGACACACCATGGAGTTGGCAGGAGCAGCAGGAGCCCAAACATTTCTTGAAAGAGACACTGGAGTCGGCAGCAGGAGCCCAAAAATTGGCCTAAAGACACACCCTGGAGTTGGCAGCAGCAGTAGGAGCCCAAATATTGACTGACTGACACCATGGAGTTGGCAGCAGCAGCAGGTGCCCAAAAATTGCTTGAAAGAGACCCTGGAGTTGGCAGCAGGAGCCCAAAAATTGGCCTAAAGACACACCCTGGAGTTGGCAGCAGCAGCAGGAGCCCAAACATTGCTTGAAAGAGACACTGGAGTTGGCAGCAGGATCCCAAATATTGGCCTAAAGACACACCATGGAGTTGGCAGGAGCAGCAGGAGCCCAAACATTTCTTGAAAGAGACACTGGAGTTGGCAGCAGGAGCCCAAAAATTGGCCTAAAGACACACCCTGGAGTTGCCAGCAGCAGCAGGAGCCCAAATATTGACTGACTGACACCCTGAAGTTGTCAGCAGCAGCAGGAGCCCAAAAATTGACTGAAAGACACCCTGGAGTTGGCAGAAGCAGCAGGAACCCAAACATTTGCCTAAAGACACACCCTGGAGTTGGCAGCAGCAGGAGCACAAAAATTGGCAGGAAGGCACACCCTGAAGTTGGCAGCAGCATCAGTAACTCAAACATTGGCTGGAAGGCACCCTGGAGTTGTCAGCAGCAGCAGCAGGAGCACAAAAATTGACTGAAAGACACCCTGGAGTCGGCAGCAGCAGCAGGAGCCCAAACATTGCTTGAAAGAGACACTAGAGTTGGCAGCAGGAGCCCAAAAATTGGTCTAAATACACACCCAGGAGTTGGCAGCAGCAGGAGCACAAAAATTGGCTGGAAGGCACACCCTGGAGTTGGCAGCAGCAGCAGTAACCAAAACATTGGCTGGAAGGCACCTTGGAGTTGTCAGCAGCAGCAGGAGCCCAAACATTGCTTGAAAGAGACCCTGGAGTTGGCAGCAGGAGCCCAAAAATTGTCCTAAAGACACACCCTGGAGTTGGCAGCAGCAGGCGCCCAAACATTGCTTGAAAGAGACCCTGGAGTTGGCTGCAGCAGCCCAAAAATTGGACTAAATACACACCCAGGAGTTGGCAGCAGCAGGAGCACAAAAATTGGCTGGAAGGCACACCCTGGAGTTGGCAGCAGCAGCAGTAACCAAAACATTGGCTGGAAGGCACCCTGGAGTTGTCATCAGCAGCAGGAGCCCAAACATTGCTTGAAAGAGACCCTGGAGTTGGCAGCAAGAGCCCAAAAATTGGCCTAAAGACACACCCTGGAGTTGGCAGCAGCAGGCGCCCAAACATTGCTTGAAAGAGACCCTGGAGTTGGCTGCAGCAGCCCAAAAATTGGCCTAAAGACACACCCTGGAGTTGGCAGCAGCAGCAGCAGGAGCGCAAACATTGCTTGAAAGAGACACCCTGGAGTTGGCAGCAGGAGCCCAAGAATTGGCCTAAAGACAGACCCTGGAGTTGGCAGCAGCAGCAGGAGCCCAAACATTGCTTGAAAGAGACACTGGAGTTAGCAGCAGGAGCCCAAATATTGGCCTAAAGACACACCATGGAGTTGGCAGGAGCAGCAGGAGCCCAAACATTTCTTGAAAGAGACACTCTGGAGATGGCAGCAGGAGCACAAAAATTGGCCTAAAGACACACCCTGGAGTGGGCAGCAGCAGCAGGAGCCCAAATATTGACTGACTGACACCCTGGAGTTGTCAGCAGCAGCAGGAGCCCAAAAATTGACTGAAAGACACCCTGGAGTTGGCAGAAGCAGCAGGAACCCAAACATTTGCCTAAAGACACACCCTGGAGTTGGCAGCAGCAGGAGCACAAAAATTGGCTGGAAGGCACACCCTGGAGTTGGCAGCAGCAGCAGTAACCCAAACATTGACTGGAAGGCACCCTGGAGTTGTCAGCAGCAGCAGGAGCACAAAAATTGACTGAAAAACAACCTGGATTTGGCAGAAGCAGCAGGAGCCCAAACATTGCTCGAAAGAGACACTGGAGTTGGCAGCAGGAGCCCAAAAATTGGCCTAAAGACACACCCTGGAGTTGGCAGCAGCAGCAGCAAGAGCCCAAACATTGCATGAAAGAGACACTGGAGTTGGCAGCAGCAGCCCAAAAATTGGCCTAAAGTAACACCCTGGAGTTAGCAGCAGCAGAAGGAGCCCAAGCATTGCTTGAAAGAGACACTGGAGTTGGCAGCAGCAGCCAAAAAATTGGCCTAAAGACACACCCTGGAATTGGCAGCAGCAGCAGGAGCCCAAACATTGCTTGAAAGAGACACTGGAGTTGGCAGCAGGAGCAGCAGGAGCCCAAAAATTGACAGAAAGACACCCTGGAGTTGGCAGAAGCAGCAGGAACCCAAACAGAGTTGGCAGCAGCAGGAGCACAAAAATTGTCTGGAAGGCACACCCTGGAGTTGGCAGCAGCAGCACTAACCCAAACATTGGCTGGAAGGCACCCTGGACTTGTCAGCAGCAGCAGGAGCACAAAAATTGACTGAAAGACACCCTGGAGTTGGCAGAAGCATCAGGAGCCCAAACATTGCTTGAAAGAGACACTGGAGTTGGCAGCAGGAGCCCAAAAATTGGCCTAAAGACACACCCTGGAGTTGGCAGCAGCAGCAGGGGCCCAAACATTGCTTGAAAGAGACACTGGAGTTGGCAGCAGGAGCCCAAACATTGCTTGAAAGACACACCCTGGAGTTGGCAGCAGCAGCAGGATCCCAAGCATTGCTTGAAAGAGACACTGGAGTTGACAGCAGCAGCCCAAAAATTGGCCTAAAGACACACCCTGGAGTTGGCAGCAGCAGCAGGAGCCCAAACATTGCTTGAAAGAGACACTGGAGTTGGCAGCAGGAGCCCAAAAATTGGCCTGAAGACACACTCCGGTGTTGGGAGCAGCAGCAGCAGGGCCCCTGCCGCACTAAACATCTGCTCAGATGGCATGCTACTGGCCGGGCAGGACAGCTTTCCCAGGGCAAACTCTGCTAGTTGCGGCCACAAGTCAAGTTTGGCTGCCCAGAAGTCCAGCGGATCCTCAAGGTGTGTTGGCATGGTCATGTCAAGGTATGACACGACCTGCTGGTTCAGGTCCTGCTCCAGGTCTTCCTGCTGCTCATGAGTAGCCTCACTATGCGTGTGAAGAAAGCTACTCATTAGCGACTGTAGACTCAGGCTGCTGCTGATGGAGCTGGTTCTGCTCCTGCCACCCCCCCATAGCAGCTATGGCAGTGGAAGGTGAGCGCAGAGGGCCCCCCGAGTCAAACCTGCGAGAGTATGGATGATGGCACAGATAGGCATCGGCCAACTTACTACGTAGGATGTCTCTGTAGTAGGCCAGTTTGTCCTCCCTCTCAGTGGGTGTAAAAAATGCCCCCATTTTTTTGCCGGTAGCGAGGGTCCAATAAGGTGGAGAGCCAGAAGTCATCCCGCTGACAAATGGAAACAATTCTGGGGTCACTACGCAAGCACGTGAGCATGCTTCGTGCCATTTGTGCAAGTGACTCGGAGGGACTACCTGTCTCCATCTCCACTGCATACTGCCACGGTGTGTCTGGGTCCTCTGTCTTGCCTTCCTCACAACCCTCTAGCTCCTCTGGCTGCTCCTGCTCCTCCTCTCCTGTCAGCTGACTAGATAAACCAGCCATTTCGCCAAGCCTAAACTGTGCTTCACTGTGCCCCTCCTCCTCCTCCTCCAGTTCAGCTCCAACGGGGCTCATGTGGCTGTAAGATGTAGGCGCCATGTCTCCAGTGACCTGACCAGACATGGTTTCCAACATGTGTTGTAGTACATGAAGCAGTGGAATCACATTGTTCATTCCGTAATCCTGGCGACTGACAAATAAAGCCATGTTTGGATTTCTTGATGAATACATTTTAGCAGTTCCTCCCCTGTGTGACTCCGTTCGCCAAGACAAACCATGTGAAGCACAGCGTGACACCGCCGTGCCCTGCACACATGGTAGACTGGAGAGGCACTGAGACTTCACCCTACAGTGGAGGGTGAGGAGACGGCGGAGGATGAGGAGGTCGAGTCGCACAGTGTCACAGGCACAACGGCCTGGGAGCGCAGAGGCCGAAGCGGCGTGACCTGTCCAAGTTTCTGCTGCTGCAAAGGAACCACATTCACCCAGTGGCCCGTAAACGACATGTACTGTCCCTGACCGTAGTTACAGCTCCAGACGTCGGTGCTGCCATGCACTTTGGTTTACCCCACGCTCAAGGACTCGCCCACCTTCTGTTCAACAAAATTGTGCAGGGCTGGTACTGCCTTCTTGGCAAAGAAATGACGGCTTGGGACTCTCCACCTCGGCTCGGCACAAGCCATCAGTTCTCTGAAAGGTGCAGAGTCCACAACCTGAAAAGGGAGCGACTGCAGCACCAGCAACTTGCACAGGAGCACATTCAGCTTCTGCCTCGTAGGATGAGTGGGCGCATACTGCTGTCTCTTGGACATGGCTTCGCTGATGGATTGCTGGCGGGATGCCTTACTTGGAGGAGGAGGAAGAGCAGGAGCATCTGGAGCGACAGAGGATGGGTATGACGCACAGCTGCCTTCGGCTGAGGTGCTGGAGCCTTGGCTGCCAGAAATTTGGAGCGGCGTGCCACTTGGTGAGGAAGCAGGCTGGACCACCTCTTCGGAACCTCGGTTCTCCCAGGCCGCTTTATGGTGACGCTGCATATGTTGACGCAGGGCCGTGGTGCCAACATTGGGGCCCTGGCCACACTTCACCTTCTGCCTACACATCTTCCATGTGGCCATGTTACCCTCCTGCGGATGCTTGATGAAAAACTGCCACACTGCCGAGTAGCTAATTTTCCCACCAACAGCCCGCACTGATTCACTGCTACTGCTGCCAACTCCAGGAACCCCTGCTCCACTCCCTCTCTAGAAGGTAGCCTGCCTCGCAGCAAGTGATCTACCCCGGCCCCATTTGGCTCCAGACTTTACAATTCTGCCCCCATTCTGACTGCCAACCATGCTGCTAACACCTTGCTGCCTCAGCTGCTGACTCCGGGGCAACCTGCGCCCCTCTTCTCCTGATGATGATGATGATGATGAAGCCCTTTCTGCACCCGGCTCCCAAGTGTGATCGGCTTCATCATCATCATTGAGTTGTGTCTGCCCGTCACTGATGTTCTCGGTTTCCTCAACAGTCTGGTGCAGGAGCTGGAACGCTCGCCCCACCACCTCCCACAACACTTTTCACATCACTATTTCTGCCTAGCGAAAGATGCCACCACCATTTCTTGGCTGGGCAGTAGCTGCTGACTGTCCTCTGATCGTCCTCACTAAAGAGTGGAGATGAACCCAAAGCATAGGATACGTCGCTGGGGGAGGGAACGGCGACAGAGGCAATGGGAGGCTAGGGACTGCTCCCGGGCCATGCCAACTCAGGGTTGTGTCAGAGGAACCTACCGACTGTAGACTGGGGGTGTCAGATGTAACTTGTGATGATGTGGATGACCGCGTTAACCAATCTACGACGGCAGATGCGTTACTGGTGGAGACACGACCGCTAGCAGATACTGGCAGATCAGGTCTCTCACCGCGACTCCTGCTGCCACACCCCTAGTTTGCTGCGACCTCTGCCTGCTGAATATAGGCCTCTGCCACTCCTCTGTGAACATCCTGGCACTTGTTCTGCCTGACATTTTTATGTATTTGAAATGCGCAACAGGCACTTTAAAAAAATTGTTTACTTTAAAAAGCAGAAGGTAAATAAACTGAGGAACTGCTTCTCTGTAACAGATACTATGAAAATTGTCAATATGGGATGCCCAGTGTTCAGGGGTTTTTAAAGCAGACACAAAAACACTTTTAAAACTGTGGTCTAGTTATATGAAATCAGCTGAAGGACCTGCTTCTCTGTAACAGATACTATGAAAATTGCCAATATGGGATGCCCAGTGCTCAAGGGGTTTTAAAGCAGACACAAAAACACATTTAAAACTGTGGTCTAGTTAGATGAAATTAGCTGAAAGACCTGCTTCTCTGTAACAGATACTATGAAAATTGGCAATATGGGATGCCCAGTGCTCAGGGGTTTTTGAAGCAGACACAAAAACACTTTTAAAACTGTGGTCTATTGATATGAAATCAGCTGAAAGACTTGCTTCTCTGTAACAGATACTATGAAAATTGCCAATATGGGATGCCCAGTGCTCAAGGCTTTTTAAAGCAGACACAAAAACACTTTGAAAACTGTGGTCTAGTTATATGAAATCAGCTGAAAGACCTGCTTCTCTGTAACAGATACGGTTAAATGTGCTAACATGGGAGGCCCAGTGCTCAGGGGTTTTTAAAGCAGACACATAAACACTTTTAAAACTGTGGTCTAGTTATATGAAATCAGCTGAAAGACTTGCTTCTGTGTAACAGATACGGTTAAATGTGCTAACATGGGATGCCCAGTGCTCAGGGTTTTTTAAAGCAGACACAAAAACACTTTTACAACTGTGGTCTAGTTAGATGAAATCAGCTTTAAGACCTGCTTCTGTGTAAACATGGGATGCACAGTGCTCAGGGGTTTTTACAGCAGAAACAAAAGCAATTTAAAACTGGCTATTAACCCTTTAAGTGCCAGCCTACCTGGAGTTTTTGTTACGCTTTGTTGCCAGACCATTTTTCACTATTTTGTACTATGCATGTTCAACTGTGATTTTTGAAGGGATTTACCAGGAAAATTATATATAGTTTTTTTCAGCAGAGTCTGGGCTTTAACATAAAATGTCTTGTTTGTCATTTGTCAAGTGTATTCTTAATATTTTGGGGTGAAATATGTGAAAAAAAATTAAAGGAATCTATTTTTTACAATTTGGAGTGTTTTTTTGTAATAAAAAATGTAATTTTGTCAATAAAATCTTATTGCGTGTAAAATCCCAATTTCTCCCGGTTACAACGGTACCACATATGTATTGGTAGACACCCTTTCCTGCCCAGGAGACTCCCCCAAACTGAAACAGCACTTTAAGAGATTTTTAGATCAAATACAGCTATGCTAAGCGTTATGTGCACCTTGCAGTTTTTTAATAAAAGCAACCCTTTACATTTGAAATACCCCCCACAAACTATATATTCTCTGGAAATACACACTTCAAGCTTTCTAGGTGTACCAGGCTTGTTGATGTTGCCACAGTTTTCTGGAAGTTCTCCCTCAATGTATTCTTTGGTTAAACAGAGCTTCCCTAAAAAAGGATAAAAAAAGCAGGATCAAAGCCACATTTTCCTAAAAAAACTATATGTAAACAAGAAAAAACAAGTTAATCTGAAAAAGCAACATCCCCCGAACCGAACGATACCTAACAAGCATAGCTACTGTCAAAAGAAGAGTTGCCAAACACCAAAAAGTAAAGCATGTGCACAATGGTAATTTTGCTTGAAAATTTCAGCTCTGCAGACAAATTGCGCACCTTGCGATTTTTCTACCAAAACAACCCTTTACATTTGGAATACCCCCACAAACCATACATTTCTCGAAAGTACACATGATAAGCTTTCTAAGCGTACCCAGCATGTTGTAGTGGGCCCATCTTTCTGAAAGTAATCCCTCAAAGAATTATTCGGTCGCACAGGGTTCCCTTAAAAAATGTATAATAAAGCAGAATAAAAAATGAGTTTTCCTAAAATATCAATATGCAAACAAGAAAAAACAAGCTAAATCTAAAAGTGCAAGGTCCCCCGAGCAGAACGATACCCAACATGCATAGGTACTTTTAACCCTTTTAACTGCCAGCCTACTTGAGATTTTGTCACCCTCTCTTGACAGGTTCATTTTTAACCATTTTGCGCTATGCTTAACTGTGATTTTTGCAGGTATTTCCAGGAAAATTATATATTTTATTTTTGCGACAGAGTTTAGGCTTTAACATGAAATGTCTTGTTTGTAATTTTTTTACTGTTTTTTAAAATATTTTTGAGTAAATTAAACAAAACAAATAAAAAAAATATTTTTTTAGAAAATTCTTTATTTCAAATAAAACCTTTTTTTTTTAAAGAAAACCATATTGCATGTGAAAGCCCCATTTCTCCCGATTACAACGGTACCACATATGTATCGGTAGCCCCCGTTACTGTTCAGAAGACCCCCCCAAACTGAAAAGAACACTTTATAACATGTAAAAATAAAATACAACTACAATCCACACTATAAATGGTTAAATCAAGAAAAAAATTGGCATGGGGTTCCCCTTCCAATGGGGGGGGGGGGGTAATCCCCATTTTTTTTTTCATTTTAAGGTTTAATTTTAAGGGTTAAAAACCCTTAAAAATTCCCATAAAAATGATATGGGGTCCCCCCTACCCAGCATAACCAGCCCGGAGATCAGCTATGCAGAGCTTGTAGAACAGGGCGCAGGGGCCAGTTTTGGTGGCCCCCCGCCCTGCCAAGTAGGCAGGAGGCAGGTAATATGGGGGCCGGGGTTAATGGCAAGTCACCCGCTAGCCGCAGGTTACTTGACAGCCCCCAGCCTTGTGAACTGGTATAGGGGTTTCATGGACTCCTTACAAGTTCACAATAGGTTAAAGTGGACCAACACCCAGGGCTGATCGGCCCGGGAATCTATAAGATTCCCAGACCGTTCTATTCCCTTCCCTCCCGGGGCATCCAAAATCGGGATGCCCCTCTGTGTGAAACCTCCCGGAACACCCGCTACCACTTACCTGAATCCCGGTCCTACGGCGCATGCGCGGGCCGCATTCCAGCTATCCCTCTAGCAGGGCGCGTGCCTGTGCTGGCTATTTATGAATGGCCGGTGCGGGCACGCTCCCTGTTAGAGGGAAGTGGGGGATGCGGTCTCCAGCACGCTCAGAGTGGCTGAGCTTAGACGTCTATTAGACGTCCATAACTCAACCGCTCTGAGTGCGCTGATTGGACGAGCGGTCGCGCATGCACCATAGGATCGGGGTGAGATGAGCTATTGTGGGCGATCGGGGGGTTTCACAGAGCGGGGCATCCCCGATCGGGATGCCCCGGGGGAAAGGACCAATACCCAGGATAGTCAAAATCCTGGGTGTTGGTCCACTTTAAATGTAAAAAAAAACACAAACACACCACACCACAAAATGCTGGAAGCATTTTATACCTGCTGTGTAACAGGACATAAGCGGTTAATTTAAAAAAAAAATTGACATAGGGTCCCCCCTCCCAGGGGGAACCCCATTTTTTGGGGAAATTTATGGGTTAAAAACCCTTAAAAATCCCCCCAAAAAATGACGTAGGGTCCCTCCTACCCAGCATTACCGACCCGGGCCAGCTATGGGGGCTTGTAGAACAGGGCGCAGGGGCCAGCGTTGGTGGCCCCTGGCCCTGCAGGCTACTAGCCCACATAGCCACTAAGTGGCCCGGGCCCTTCTGCCCCCCCCCGGCCGTTGGGGAGACAGGTAATGGGGGGCTGGGGGTTAATGGCAAGTCACCCGCTAGCCGCAGGTGACTTGCCAGACCCAGAGCCTTGTGAACTGGTATAAGGGGTCTCATGGACCCCTTACCAGTTCACAAAGGGTTAACTGTTCAAAAAAAAACACCACACAAAAGTATTTTATTAAAAAAAAAAAAAAATTTTACTGTACTTACCTCCGATTGTAAGCTCTTGTCCCTCGCCACTGTGCTGACAGATGCTGGTGATCGGCATCCAGAGAAGGGGGAGGCAGGAGATCAGAGGATCTCCTGCCACCTCCTTCCCTGGGCACCGATCACCGGCATCTGACAGCTAAGAGAGCTGAAGCCGGTGATCAGGGCCGGGAGGATGTCCCAAAGGGGCGGGGCTTAGCGGCAAGATGGCGGCCGCCGTCGGAGGAGCAACCACGTCAATTTTACGTGGCTGGCATTTAAAGGGTTAAATCAAATGAAATTAAAAAAAAATGCGTTCTCTGTCACTTTATCTGCTTCTCTCTTCTGCCTCGATCTTTCCCTGGCTCTCTTTGGCTCTCTCTGGCTCTCCCTGGCTCTCCATTTGTCTTTACCTGTCTTTCCCTGTCTCTCCCCAGCCCCGTTCTCGCTGCAATACAATGCTGAAATGCGCACCAGCAAGATGGCCTCTGCTTATATAGCGCTGTGACGTCACCAGGGTGCCTGGCTGCTGATAGGCTGCATGTGACCTTCCCATGATACCTTACCCCAGGGGATATGTCCAGACATGTCCCCCCATCATTTTAGAATGCCTGTAATTGCAGTAAATGGAGTTTAAAGAAAAAATTTGATCGATCGAAACGCGGAGAAATTTGGATTTGTTCAGAATCTAATATTTCATGAAATTCGGAATGAATTCGATTTCGTCCGAATCGATTCGCTCATCTCTATTCCAACCTAATAAAAATAAATAAGCCCTACCTTTTTCCTTTAGGTTTTTGTTTAACATTTTGAACATAAAGGATATTACTTATTCTGGCATTCACAGTTCAAAGAAAAAAGGGGAAAATGTGATATGCTTTTGATCAAAGAGGTTATGAATAAATAGTATATTTAATCCATTTTAGTAAATTGGTGCCTTAGGCTAGCGATATTGACATGGTGATGCTTTTGTTCTTTTCCATAAGGCACACTCTTTATGTTGGCCTGAGTATCATGAATTTCCGTGTGAAGTGGAATAAAAAGCAGAGCTAGCAGCTGAAATGATATACGCCACTTAATAACATATTAATCCTTTGGAACCTAGCAATTTCTCATTAAAGATACTGATTGTCCAATTCTGTTTGGAATACTAATTCCACTTATTTAGTTCCATGACAGTGGCGAGGCGATGCACAGCATGCATATTTTGCCTTGAAAGTTTTAATACATCCGACTTAGAAAATTCCACACTTGGCATATTTTGAATTAATGTATTAAAAAAATCTAATATCGGTCTCTGTCTGTCAGCTGGAAAAGGACATATATGATGAATGGTCAGAGTTGGATGGGAATGCTAATTAAACAATAACCTTTATTGGATTTATAAGGTAATGCTATACATACTAAAAAGCATCCAGGAAAACAAGAACCTTACTAAATTATTGTTTATATTAATCAGTGTCAGTGGCATACCACTGACATATAAAATGAGGACATAAAGAAAAAGGGAAATATTTTCAAATAGTATACAGTATATATAAAAAGTCTACATACTGTATCTCCATCAAATATTCAAGCAAATGAATGTCACCACGTGCTACTCCTCTGAATCTTTGGCAAAAACCTTAATTCCCTCAAGGTCTAGCTAATTATCCAGCATTTTTGTGCCAAAAAGATAACTAGAATACTGCTCTTTTACATCACACATTACTGTCCTTAAAGGAGACCCGAACCCTTAGTTTTAACTAGCGTCTTCTGAACTGGTCTTCTGAATTGGCAGTTTTTGTTGCTCCTACTTCAGTCTACTCCAAGCGAATAAAACCTATTTTAGCTTTATTTATTTATTCCCACTCATTTTGAGGAGTCCACTCTACTCTCAGACATATTTCCATCTGATTAGTTGGCTCCTTTTCTCATCATATTGGATTGTTAATAAATATCCTATGTGGAATTTTATTTCCCCTCACCCACTTTCCCTCCTCCCTTCCCCTCCAGCCTCCCTTTCCTTCCTTTAGCACTTCCTTAATTCTTTGCTCATTACTTAATGTGCTTGCTTAAGTCTTGTGTATTACATAGGTATTATATTTATTATTAATATGGCTTGTGAATAGTTATATAACTCTTAAAGAGGACCAAAACTTACCCTAGAGTCTATGAGACTCCAGGGCAGACAAACTCACTCCCCCCAGGGCACCCTGATCAGGGGTGGCCCTGATCAGGGGTGGCCCTGCTGTGTGAAACCCCCCAGGTCGCCCGAAAAATCACCTTCTTTCCCGGTCAAACGGAGCATGCGCAAGCAGCAGCCGCATCCCCGCTATTCCTTTAGCAGGGCTTGTGCCCGTGCCAGGCATTTGTGAATGGCCACCATGGGCATGTACCCTGTTAGAGGGTTGCAGGGGATGCGGCCGCCAGCGCGCTTAGATCCGCTCGTATTAGACAACTCCTGAACGAAGGGGCTCGAATGGATCCTAGCACGCTGATTGGATGAGCAGCTGCACATGCGTTGTAGGACCGCATGTGGGGCACAGTGGGGCACCCCAATCAGGGGGGCAAGGACCAAAACCCAGGATAGTCAAAATCCTGGGTTTTGCCCCATTTTAAGGCACCACAATACTTGGTTAATTTTAACTGATTGTTTAGGAGAAAAGATCACCTCACTCTCTAAAAGGTTAAATGTTTGATATTTCCAAAATTTAACAGTTGAAGGGGTCTGATCTGCCGCACCCAACCTGTTATAGCTTTAAAGCCCCGTCTCCTCAAGTCATTGCCACTGTTGTTGGCAATGACTGATCGCCTGGATTCCTACAGAGAGGGACAGCAAACAAATCTATGTTCCTGCACAGTTTGGTGGAAATGGAAATATTCATTACTGTCTCTACACCCAAATATCTGGAAAGTTTATTTATCACAATTGCTTAATTACACTGAGGACCTAATATTGGTTTATCATAGCCTTCCATAGTTGGGGCAGGTGGCGCTACATAAAAAAACTCCTACCCGTCCTGCAATTTAGCTTTGGGGATCCCCATATCCCTTTCAGTGCCAAGCACGTAGTTTCTACATGCTCACTTCCACTCCACTTAAGTGCCAAGCACGTAGAATCTACGTGCTTGATTTCCCCCCTGCTAGTAAAAAAAATAAAAATCAAAAATACTCACCTGACCCCTCGTTGGATCCGGCCGGGTCTCCTCTTTAATTTGGTGCCATCCGATCCTCTGTGGGGGGTCGGATGGCTCCAGGAGAACCCCCGGAATAGGCCGCCCCCCCGCTTCTGCAGCAGCAGCTGCTAACTGTAAAAAAAAAAACCCCCGGCACCCCATTACCTGCCTCCCCAAAGCCCAGGGGGGGGCAGAAGAGCCCGGGCCCACGGGCTATGCGGGCATGTAGCCTGCAGGGCCAGGGGCCACAAAAGCTGGCCCCTGCGCCCTGTTCCTACAAGCCCTGCATAGCTGGTCCCGGGCTGGTTACTTTGGGTAAGGGGGGCCCCATGTCATTTTTTTTTATTTTTAAGGGTTTTTAACCCTTAAAAATCCCCCCCAAAATGCCCCCCCCTCCCCCATGGGAGGGGGAACCCTATGTCATTTTTTTTCTCGATTTAACCCTTTGTAGTGTGGATGGTAGTTATATTTTATTTGTAAATGTTAAAAATTACTTGTTTCAGTTAGGGGGGTCTCCTGGGCAGGAACAGGGGGCTACCGATAAATATGTGGTACCGTTCTAATTGGTAGAAATGGGGCTTTCACATGCAATATGGTTTTTCCTAATAAAATACATTTTTTATTTAAAATAAAGGAGGCAATTTTCTAAAAAAAAATGTTTTTTTTTTTTTTTTTACTTAATAATAAATAAAATGAATAATAAATAAAATTTACAAACAAGACATTTCATGTTAAAGCCTAAACTCTGCTGCAAAAAATATATATATAATTTTCCTGAAAATTCCAGCAAAAATGTCGCAAAACATGGCGCAAAATGGGGAAAAATGACCTGTCAACAGAGGCTGACAAAATCTCAAGTAGGCTGGCAATTAAAAGGGTTAAAAGTAGCTATGCATGTTGGGTATTGTTCTGTTCGGGGGACCTTGCGCTTTCAGACTTAGCTTGCTTTTTTCTTGTTTGCATATTTATATTTTAGGAAAAGGTGTTTTTTATTCAGCTTTTTTATACATTTTTTAGGGAAACCCTGCGCAACCAAAGAATTCTTTGAGGGATCAACTCCAGAAAGATGAGCCCACTACAACAAGCTGGGTACGCTTAGAAAGCTTAACATATGTTCTTTCAGGGAATATATGGTTTATGGGGGATATTCCAAATGTAAAGGGTTGTTTTGGTTGAAAAATCGCAAGGTGCGCACTTTGTCTGCAAAGCTGAAATTTTCAAGTAAAATTACCGTTACGCACATGCTTTACTTTGGGGTGTTTGCCAACTCTTCCCTTGACAGAACCTATGCATGTTGGGTATCGTTCTGTTCGGGCGATGTTGCTTTTTCAGATTATACTTGTTTTTTCTTGTTTGTATATAGTTTTTTTAGGAAAATGTGGCTTTGATTCTGCTTTTTTTTCCTTTTTTTAGGGAAACTCTTTGCAACCAAAGAATACATTGAGGGATTACTTCCAGAAAACTGTGGCCACATCAACAAGCCTGGTACAAATAGAAAGCCTGAGGTGTGTACTTCCAGAGAATATATAGTTTGTGGGGGGTATTTCAAATGTAAAGGGTTGTTTTTCTGGAAAAATTGCAAGGTGCGCATAGCGCATATCACAGTTGTATTTTTTCTGAAAATCCCCTAAAGCTCTGTTTCAGTTTGGGGGAGTCTCCTGGGCTGGAAAGGGTGTCTACCTATACATATGTGGTACCGCTGTGATCGGGAGAAATTGGGATTTCACACGCAATAAGATTTTATTGACAAACTTAAATTTTTTTATTACAAAAAAACACTACAAATTGTAAAAAATAGATTTTTTTTTATTTTTCTGCACATATTTCGCCAAAAAATATTGAGAATACACCTAAAAATGACAAACAAGACATTTCTTGTTAAAGCTCAGACTCTGCTGAAAAAAACAATATATCATTTTCCTGGGAAATCCATGGAAATCCCTTCAAAAATCACATTTGAACATGGGGAGCGCAAAATAGTGCAAAATGGTCTGGCACCAAGGGTGACAAAAACTCCAGGTAGGCTGGCAGCGAAAGGGATATAGGAGCATCAGACACCACCATCTTCTTTGCTGTCTCCTGCTCATAGAGCAGGGTCCCTGCTCCTGTGCATGCTTCTACCCACCCATTCACTTAAATGGGCAACTGGTAGCTTGCATAGGAGCAGGGACCACGCTCTATGAGCTGCATCATATGGCATAAGGAAAATGGTGGTGCCCATTGCTCCAATCGGCCAATTCGTGGTGCTGAAAAAAAATCAGGTAAGACTTTTTTTTTATGTAACCCCCCCACCTTGCTTCAGCACCATGGAAGGGTGGCAGGATGGGAGGGAGGGTTTTGAAAATGGCCTTGCTGAGTGGAATCGCATTTTAAGGATTGTAGGTTTCCAAGGCCTATGAAAAATAGTCTTGAGGAGTTCTGTGGGTGACTTGCTTTAACTTATAGTGCTTTTAATATTTGCATTCCCAATCCATGAAATCATAGGGTTGGTGGAACAGACTGAGTAAGGTTGTTCATGATTAGAGCTTTCAGTGAACAGGCTACTTAACTGATTATGGGATGTTTATTCTTATGTGAAATGCATATCTCATGAGTTTATTTGCCAAATAGTAATGCTATCAACTAGCGCTGAGACTGATACCATCACCGACGCGCACCCCACCGAAACCACGGGTCACTTATCTACTGAGCGCAACGGACACCTTAACAAGCGCATACCAGCGCATCACACTGAGCAGCGCTACCCTCCATATACAAACCCCAGTCTGGGGCATGGAGGGCCCGGATCTCCTTATACTGGGCACATTAAAACAATGAGGAACACAAATAATCTTCTTATGGTCAACCTCCATTATGCCAGCAATCCAGGCACCGGGGCACCCTCATCAGCTTAAACTTTAGGCTGAAGAAGCCACAGGCGATACGCGTCTGTAAAGGAGTCTACAACCACTTGCTACAAACCTTGAAGGGTTAACAGCTGGCTACAAACTGAGGAGCAACGACCCAACCTTGCTACAAACGTGAGGCATACACTTAAGGACACTGAGGACGGGCAAGTAACCTGAGCCCCTCCTTTCCTCATCATCCATTTAGAGACTGTTTACATCGCCGTGTTACCATTGCAGAAAACAAAACACTAGTTTCTGCCAAGGACTATTGCAATACTCATATCAAAGGATAATATTTGATGTGTAAGAACGAATGTAAACAACACTTGTTTATTTGAATAAAAGCAATTAATCAGAGTAAAGTGTAGAGGTTGTAGAGTAAAGTGTAGGCCCCCTCACCAGCCGGGGACCCAGGAGGACCCTGAGTGAAACCCCACCCCGGAACCCCCCCCTTCTCTCTTGCACTATTGTGGCCCACCAAAAGGCCCAATAAACCTCACCACTCTGATCAGGGTAATAGTACAATACCCACGTAAACCTCTATTCCTCCCCCCACCCCCCTAATGCTATCAACCTCCATTTCTACCCAATTTTCTTTTCTTGATTGTAGATACACCTCAAGTGTCTCTGGTTGTGCAAAACATTATAATATGATTTAAAATTTGGCGTTCCTAGACCTTCTTTCTCTGGTTCCTGTATTGAGTTTCTTATGCTTATTTGATGTTTTTCCCCCAGAACAGTCTTCTAATCTCTTTATCTAGATTTTAAAGGTAAGATAAATGGTATCATGATGGGCTGGTCTTGTATTAAGAAATTGAAGACATTTTAACAAGGTCTGTTTTCCCAATTAAAGACCACTTTAGCATATAAGGCTAGCTTGTTAAGCAAAGGAATTTTCCTTAATAGATTGCTCGTATCCTTAAGTTAAAAGGTAATTCCACTTTCGATAGCATTTTTAAAAGTTTCTAATCGAGTGTGTCAACAAGATGCACCCAAGTTGCTGAGTTTATCTATTAATTTTTTTACTTTTCTATGTTTTTGCATCTACATGTTATAAAATAAAACAGTTCTCCATAGCAACAATGTGTTTACCTTAGAACCGTACATCAAAGTGATGTTCAATGTACATTTCAGAAGCTTACTCACTCTTGCTAATCATCTGATTGGCCGAAAAAGACATGACAAATTTAACCCCATCTGCATTATTTCAATCTCTTCAGTTAGGGGGAATCCGTTTCATGTTCAAGAAGCTAAAGCTAGCAGCATTCTCAGGTGAAAAGGGTGATCGATGCTGCTTTGTTTAACCGAAGCTGCTTATAAACACACCTCTACCAGAAGGATTCTGGGATTTGTAGTGAGATGAGGATACTAGGATCTTTACTGAGGGGCAAGAAAACCACTTATAATTTACCAAGACAGATCCACTGCAATATAAGAGACTTGGACAAAGCATGTTGATAAGTAAGTCACATGTATGGGGGCACAATCCTAGTACACAGGACTGGTGTACATCCCAGAAGAGGAAAACAAAAGGCAGAACACCAAACACTAAAACAAAGGACATTTTCCTTTATGGTTCTTTCTAAATAAGGTGTCGTGTTTATATTGAAGCTGAGCATTTTTGGCCTTCACTCAAATTGAATGTGAGTATATATGACTAGTCTCTATTTATTTAAAAGTTGGAACTTTGTGGGAACTCAGAGATAATGGCCTTGATTCATCAAGAGTTGAAAAAAATTCTCATGGTAGTAAAAAATTCATTTCATGCGAAAAAAGCCTGAGAATTTCACTGCCAATGAATTACCAGATATTGAAGACAGTGAAAGTCAATGGCACCTTTTACTACAGAGTAAAAAGGAATAAAAAGCTCACTACTTTTTTAAGGAGTAAAAAAGTGCTATTGACTTTCATTGTCTTCCAAGCTGGTGATTCATCAACATTGAAATTCTCAGGCTTCTCAGTCTGAATTTTTAGTACCAATTTTTTTTCAACTCTTGATGAATCAAGGCCATTATCTCTAACTATAGGGAGAGATTTGGTAGGATTTTGCAGTCAATATAATTACACCAGCATAAACTATAGCTTTGATTTTGTGTCTGTTTTTTTCATACCTTCAATTTTTAATTGAGCAACGATTTGCCCTAACAGAGCTTCAAGATGCTATTTCATTAAAGTCAGAGTGGACACCCCTGTCTCGTGACATTAACTTTAATAAAAGAAGAAGAGTAAGTGTTTTTGAAGATCAACCTGCATCTACTGACTCTCCCTGGCCCACCTCTCGTCTTTGGATTCCTTTTATTCAATCTGTTTTATTCCTTTATCCATAGCTTTATTTTCTACCATATGGACCATATGGTCTCATTCTGCCATCTCGCTTCAATTTTTTTATGTTTCTTTCTATCTGGTTCATATAGTTTATTGTCATATGTTGGACCATATTGATGGCAAGCCACCTGGTGCATCTGTGTGCATCATGTTCTATTTTAGCACAACCGAGTCCATCTGAATTGCTCCCTATGGTTTCAAAATGATGCTGCAGTGACATCGGGGAAAACCTGGGTAAACTCCCTCTCCTGAACATGAATACACTGTCAGTGGCGGCAGCCTCAGTCCCTGGCTGGGAGCCAGGGTGATGAGATGGCAAACCTATGCCCCTCAGCATTTCTTTTTTTGAATCACAGAGACAATGAAGGGCTGTGCATTGTACTTTTTACAGGAGCCATGAGATGGCTTAAAGAGTACTTTTACTTTTTAGAATCCCCTCTTTTTTGAAGATTTTGGATTATCCCAAAAGCTTTTTTAGTAAATCAGGGCTGTACTACTCACGTTATGATCTGGCAACAGATACTGAATATAATGACAAAAATAATCCTTGCCAGTGATTGCGTGTGAACATTAACATGCTTATAACCAAAAATAATTTATAATTATTACAATACAAATTTTGGAGATACTTATATTGTATGCATTTGTTGCTTGGTAATAGAGATGAGCGAACTTTAGAAAAATTTGATTCAGCTGATTCGCCGAATTTTGCATCAAAATTTGTTTCGGTCCAAATTTATTCACGACGGATCACTATTAAAAATGGCTATTTCTGAGCTTCCTAGAGCCTCAATAGGGTTGTAAACCATTCTGCCTTGCTGTAACATGCATAGAATGCGTGCTGGGTTAGTGAAATAATACTGTAAATAATTAGGACATGCAGATCAGAGGCATCGCTATTAGAATCACAGAGCGGCACAACTGCAGAGAGTTGAAGTGGCATTACTATGAGGGGCCCCTATATTGCCTGAAAAACACACCCTGGAGCTGGCAGCAGCAGGAGCCCAAATATTGGCTGAAAGACATCCTGTAGTTGGCAGCAGGAGCCCAAAAATTGGCCTGAAGACACACACTGGAGTTGACAGCAGGATCCCAAAAATTGTCCAAAAGAGACACTGGAGTTGCCAGCAGCAGCAGGAGCCCACACATTGGCTGAAAGAGACACTGGAGTTGGCAGCAGGAGCCCAAAAATTGGCCTAAAGACACACTGGAGTTTGCAGCAGCAGAGCCCAAACATTGGCTGAAAGAGACACTGGAGTTGGCAGCAGCAGGAGCCCAAAAAATGACTGAGAGACACACCCTGGAGTTGCAAGCAGCAGCAGCGGCAGGAGTCCAAACATTGCTTGAAAGAGATACTGGAGTTGGCAGCAGGAGCAGCAGGAGCCCAAACATTGCTTGAAAGACACACTGGAGTTGGCAGCAGGAGTAGCAGGAGCCCAAACATTGCTTGAAAGAGACACTGGAGTTGACAGCAGGAGCAGCTGGAGCCCCAACATTGCTTGAAAGAGACACCGGAGTTGGCAGCAGGAGAAGCAGGAGCCCAAACATTGCTTGAAAGACACACTGGAGTTGGCAGCAGCGGCAGCAGGAGCCCAAACATTGGCTGGAAAAGACACTGGAGTTGGCAGCAGGAGCAGCAGGAGCCCAAACATTGCTTGAAAGAGACACTGGAGTTGGCAGCAGCAGCAGCAGGAGCCCGAACATTGCTTGAAAGACACACTGGAGTTGGCAGCAGGAGCCCAAACATTGCTTGAAAGAGACATTGGAGTTGGCAGCAAGAGCAGCAGGAGCCCAAACATTGCTTGAAAGACACACTGGAGTTGGCAGCAGGAGCAGCAGGAGCCCAAGCATTGCTTAAAAGACACACTGGAGTTGGCAGCAGGAGCCCAAACATTGCTTGAAAGAGACACTGGAGTTGGCAGCAGCAGCAGAAGCCCAAACATTGCTTGAAAGAGACACTGGAGTTGGCAGCAGCAGGAGCCCAAACATTGCTTGAAAGACACACTGGAGTTGGCAGCAGCAGCAGCAGGAGCCCAAACATTGCTTGAAAGACACACTGGAGTTGGCAGCAGCAGGAGCCCAAACATTGCTTGAAAGAGACACTGGAGTTGGCAGCAGGAGCAGCAGGAGCCCAAACATTGCTTGAAAGACACACTGAAGTTGGCAGCAGGAGCAGCAGGAGCCCAAACATTGCTTGAAAGAGACACTGGAGTTGGCAACAGGAGCAGCTGGAGCCCAAACATTGCTTGAAAGACACACTGGAGTTGGCAGCAGGAGCAGCAGTAGCCCAAACATTGCTTGAAAGAGATACTGGAGTTGGCAGCAGCAGCAGCAGCAGGCGACCAAACATTGCTTGAAAGAGACACTGGAGTTAGCAGCAGGAGCAGCAGGAGCCCAAACATTGCTTGAAAGAGACACTGGAGTTGGCAGCAGGAGCAGCAGGAGCCCAAACATTGCTTGAAAGAGATACTGGAGTTGGCAGCAGCAGCAGGAGGCCAAACATTGCTTGAAAGACACACTGGAGTTGGCAGCAGGAGCCCAAACATTGCTTGAAAGACACACTGCAGTTGGCAGCAGGAGCAGCAGGAGCCCAAACATTGCTTGAAAGAGACACTGGAGTTGGCAGCAGGAGCAGCAGGAGGCCAAACATTGCATGAAAGAGACACTGGAGTTGGCAGCAGGAGCCCAAACATTGCTTGAAAGAGACACTGGAGTTGGCAGCAGCAGCAGCAGCCAAAAATTGGCTGAATGACACCCTGGAGTTGCAAGCAGCAGCAGCAGGAGCCCAAAATTGCTTGAAAGACACACTGGAGTTGGCAGCAGCTGCAGCAGGAGCCCAACCACTGCTTGAAAGACACACTGGAGTTGGCAGCAGGAGCAGCAGTTATTAGACAGGTACTCTTGAAATATTACTGCTAGTGTTTGGGATGCCCCCTCCTCACATACAAAGGAGGCCTCCCTTGATTGTGGAAAAGTGACATTAATTATAAAATGCAAGCAGTTATTAGACAGGTAGTCTTGAGATATTTATGGTAGTGTTTGGGATGCCCATGTGGGCTGGGGTTTTTACAGCAGACGCAGAAACAATTCAAACTGCGATATATTTATGAGAAATCGCCTTTAAAAGCTGCTTTAGTGTAATAGATAGGGTCAAATGTGCTGGTTTGGGATACCCTGAGTCCTGTTTTTTTTTACAGCACACACAAAAACAATTCAAACTGCAATATATTTATGAGAAATAGCCTTTAAAAGCTGCTTTAGTGTAACAGATAGGGTCAAATGTGCAGGTTTGGGATACCGTGCGGCCTGGTGTTTTTACAGCACACGCAAAAACAATTCAAACTGCGATATATTTATGAGAAATAGCCTTTAAAAGCTGCTTTTGTGTAACAGATAGGGTCAAATGTGCAGGTTTGGGATACCCTGCAGCCTGGTGTTTTTTTGACAGCAGGACAAAAACCAATTCAGAATGCAATAGCATAATAAAGCTGAGGCTGAACAAGCTTATTTAGTATAACAGATAGGATGCAACGTGGTGGTTTGGGATACCCTGCGGCCTGGTGTTTTGACAGCAGGACAGAAACCAATTCAAAATGCAATAGCTTAACAAAGCTGAGGATGAACACTGGAGTTGGCAGCAGCAGCAGCAGCAACAGCAGGAGGCCAAACATTGCTTGAAAGAGACACTGGAGTTGGCAGCAGGAGCCCAAACATTGCTTGAAAGACACACTGGAGTTGGCAGCAGGAGCAGCAGGAGCCCAAACATTGCTTGAAAGAGACACTGGAGTTGGCAGCAGGAGCAGCAGGAGGCCAAACATTGCATGAAAGAGACACTGGAGTTGGCAGCAGGAGCCCAAACATTGCTTGAAAGAGACACTCGAGTTGGCAGCAGCAGCCAAAAATTGGCTGAATGACACCCTGGAGTTGCAAGCAGCAGCAGCAGGAGCCCAAAATTGCTTGAAAGACACACTGGAGTTGGCAGCAGCTGCAGCAGGAGCCCAACCACTGCTTGAAAGACACACTGGAGTTGGCAGCAGGAGCAGCAGTTATTAGACAGGTACTCTTGAAATATTACTGCTAGTGTTTGGGATGCCCCCTCCTCACATACAAAGGAGGCCTCCCTTGATTGTGGAAAAGTGACGTTAATTATAAAATGCAAGCAGTTATTAGACAGGTAGTCTTGAGATATTTATGGTAGTGTTTGGGATGCCCATGTGGGCTGGGGTTTTTACAGCAGACGCAAAAACAATTCAAACTGCGATATATTTATGAGAAATAGCCTTTAAAAGCTGCTTTAGTGTAATAGATAGGGTCAAATGTGCTGGTTTGGGATACACTGAGGCCTGTTTTTTTTTTTACAGCACACACAAAAACAATTCAAACTGCAATATATTTATGAGAAATAGCCTTTAAAAGCTGCTTTAGTGTAACAGATAGGATCAAATGTGCAGGTTTGGGATACCGTGCGGCCTGGTGTTTTTACAGCACACACAAAAATAATTCAAACTGCAATATATTTATGAGAAATAGCCTTTAAATCTGCTTTTGTGTAACAGATAGGGTCAAATGTGCAGGTTTGGGATACCCTGCAGCCTGGTGTTTTTTTGACAGCAGGACAAAAACCAATTCAGAATGCAATAGCATAATAAAGCTGAGGCTGAACAAGCTTATTTAGTATAACAGATAGGATGCAACGTGGTGGTTTGGGATACCCTGCGGCCTGGTGTTTTGACAGCAGGACAGAAACCAATTCAAAATGCAATAGCTTAATAAAGCTGAGGATGAACAAGCTAATTTAGTATAACAGATAGGGTGCTACGTGCAGGTTTGGGATACCCTGCGGCCTGGTTTTTTTTGACAGCAGACCAAAAACCAATTCAAAATGCAATAGCTTGATTAAGCTGAGGATGAACAAGCGTACTTAGTATAACAGATAGGGTGCTACGTGCAGGTTTGGGATAGCCTGCGGCCTAGTGTTTTGGCAGCAGACCAAAAACCAATTCAAAATGCAATAGCTTAATTAAAATGAGGCTGAACAACGCTTATTTAGTATAACAGATAGGGTGACATGTGCTGGTTTGGGATGCCCATGTGGGCTGGTGTATTTAAAGCAGACAAAAACCAATTCAAAATGCAATAGTTTAATTAAAATGAGGCTGAACAACGCTTATTTAGTATAACAGATAGGGTGACATGTGCTGTTTTGGGATGCCCATGTGGGCTGGTGTTTTTAAAGCAGACAAAAACCAATTCAAAATGCAACAGCTTAATTAAAATGAGGCTGAACAACCCTTATTTAGTATAACAGATAGGGTGACATGTGCTGGTTTGGGATGCCCATGTGGGCTGGTGTATTTAAAGCAGACAAAAAACAATTCAAAATGCAATAGCTTAATTAAAATGAGGCTGAACAACGCTTATTTAGTATAACAGATAGGGTGACATGTGCTGGTTTGGGATGCCCATGTGGGCTGGTGTATTTAAACCAGACAAAAAAATATTAAAACTAATCCAGTTATGAGAAATGCTTGTGTGTAACAGATAGGGTTAAATATGCCACTGCATTGATAGGATGCACAGTGGCAAGGCAGGTTTACAGCACAAAGAACTGAAATTGAATTGAAAACTGATCTGGCTAATGAAAAAAAAAAAATTCCCTGTCACTTCAATGCTGTCCCTGCCTGGATCGTTCCGGTTTTTCCCTATCTTTCCCTATCTTTCCCTGGCTCTGTCTACCTCTCTTTCTGCCTCTCTGATGGTCTCTCTGACTCTCCCTACCTATCTCTAACTCTGTCCCTGTCTATAACCAGCTCTGCTCTGGCCGCAATACAACGCTGAACTGCGCACATGGAAAATGGCTGCCGGTTTATATAGCAAGTTGACGTCACCTGGCTTCCTGGCTGCTGATAGGCTGCATGTGACTTTCCCATGATACCTTGCCAAAGGGGAAATGTCTGGACATGTTCATCCACCATTTTAGATTGCGATCGATCGAATCGCTGGGAAATTCGGATTCGTTCAGAATCAAATTTTTCCTGAAATTCGGAACGAATTCGGGTTCGTCCGGATCGATTCGCGCATCCCTACTTGGAGGCCGATTCATTAATAGCGCCAGGTAGCGACAGATGAGCGCCAGTAGCGTGATTTTCACAGCGCCAGCTAGTATTCGCTGTGCTTGGCCGGGGTTTGCTTGTTGACAGCGACTCAGTCGGTGTGCGGTAATGTTGAATACGGGGTTAGGGGTCGATGTTTCACAGGTTCTGCGTTGTATGGGTGCGCCTGACAGCGAATGGCCAGAGCGAACGGCTTGCTGCAGATTCATTAACAAATCACGCTCAAAAATTTCTTGCGCTGTGAATCCCTTGTTTAAACCCCAGGGCGCTGGCGGCGATGTGTTTAAAGTAGTTTTTAACCCCCAAACAACCATTTTTTTTAATGTAAAAATTATACAAGTTTTTCTAAACATTTTGTAAAATGAATACATTAATATCAGACCTGTAATATCAATTCTGCACATATTTTTTTTTTTTTTTTTTTACCTTAAAAAAATATCTAACATTGCCGTAGTGGTCACAGAATTTTTGACAGTAAAAAAAAAAAAAAAAACATAAACTCAATTAATTATGAATATTTAAAGATTGCTCCATTGAAATGCATTGGAGAGCGCCAGGGAGCGACAGGTCATACCTGGCGCTGTGATGGGATTAGTAGCGGCGCTGTTCGTTGCAGCCGGCTACATGATGAATCCCGCGCTAGCTGACGCTCTCGCCGGCGCTAGCCTCATTTAGCGTGATAAATGCGTCATTGTGACCGCCGCCGAGTCGGTAGCCGCCGTTAGCTGGCGGTACCTGGCGCTCGTCAGACACTACCTGGCGCTAGCCCTTGATAAATAAGGCCCTTGGTAACATTATCTTTAAAAAGACGTATTGGATTCAACAAAAATATTTTTGTTCAAATTTGCTAAAAAGATAGAAATGAAATATTACCAATATGTCATATGCACATGTCTGTTGGAACGAAAAAAGAAACTACTCAACCTAGTTTGGTCACAACTTATAGGCCGCTGGCTAAATAAATCAGCCATGTAATTATTAAACACTGCTGGAGACTCTTCAGATTTGGCCAACCATTATCTAAATGTTTGAATGATTAGCACAATATTATTTTCAAGAGAGCCATAAACATAGAAAATGTTTGTCTTACAATTAGATTTCCAGTTGTGGATGTGGAAATATTGGAGTTAGCCAATTATTGTTAGAACATTTTGGGCCATTTTTGTCAAAGGACAAATTAACACTGTAATAAATAATTTCTGTTAAGTCTAATGTTAGGAACCCCCTGCTTGTAAATTATTTCTTTAGGCTTATGTTGATTTACAAAGACCTTTTAGAGATATACAGTTTTTTTTTCTACTTAAAAATGATGGTATAAGTAGCTGTAACTCATGACATACCCGTTGTTTTAACTGCTATTTGAATATGCGCATCATAGGAAACTGATATGAGACTCTCATATTACCTTTAGGTGAGTTCCACAGAGTCTGCCTGCTGTCACGCTCCAGGTACCGCAATTAACCACTTGGATAACTTCAGCTCTCTCGGTAAGACCTCAACCCCCAATCTCCGCAGCCAGCTTCACCTATAGAAGCCCCCACTTGCGGGAGGCAGAACACGCCTGCCCAGGATCGGTTGCCCCCAGGACTTCTATGGCTCAAAGATTGAAGCCTTACTGTACGGAGGACTGGAGAACCCGCGGCTGGAAGTGGAATTGGGTAGCCCGAATTTGAGCGTAAGACGGAAGTCCAAGGACAGGCTGGAGGTTGGCAACAGGAGATCTGAGGTGGCGACAGAACAATTGGGATAGAAAGATCGCGGTCTAGGTTCAAGGCGAAGGTCGGCAACAGGAATGGAGATCGAGGATGGTCAAAGGCAGGCAAGGGTCGGCAACAGGAATGTAGATCGAGGATGGTCAAAGGCAGGCAAGGGTCGGCAACTGGAACACAGATCAATATCAAGGTAAGTAACAAACGAGGGTCTAAGCGCTATAACAGCCAATGACCAACTGGCTGAAGAGGGGTTATATAGGAAGCAGGTATGATTGGGCCAGGGAAGTGAGCCTGATGATTGGTGCAACTAGAATCTTTAATCTAATTGGATAACACAGGGCGTACCGCCCAGGAGTCAGAAAAGGCTGATAGTAACATACATGATAGCGTCCAGATATCAGAAGGAGATTGGCCAGTAATAATAGGAACACTCCCCAAACCCACACCTGCCACTAATTAACTCTCCTCCGACGCAGGCAGAGGCGCGTGCACGCCAGGCGGAAGAGAGGCCGCCGCCCGCCGCGGCCGCCGAACAGACAGCCGCGTGGCGGGACGGGGAGCGCCGCAGGAACGGGACACAGGTAAGTGGATACTGACACCTGCGAAGCAGTAATGAGCTGTCTAGAGCAAAGTCCTCTAGTCAATCCAAAGTCGGTTTGACCAAAGGTCTCAGGCTATTGAGGTCCAAATTATTTGTCTGTTGTTAGAAAAAGATTATCTCTCCAGTCTTCTAGTCCAATGCACAGGTCTAGAGCTCTTCAACTTGATCCTGATGCTCTCCCAAGGGTGCACTCTGGTGTCTGATGTGCAACTGGTTGCCCGGGGGGGTGATACATTTTTAACAAATGTTTTTATTTAAAATGGTCAAATAGTTGTGACCCAAATATTGCAGCTACTATATTTTGGTCTAGTTGAGAAGAATCGAAGAAGCAATTTTGGGATCGAATGTAACAATTGCCCAAATCTGGAGCTCACAACTACCGAGTTTGCAAACTTCTTGAAAGTTTTAGATATCTAAGTAGAGGCAAAAAAACATTTAAAGAAGTCTTCCTTACAGAAAAATCAAAGTTCAGTTCAGTTTCATGGAGGGGCATTCATTAAAAACTAAACTTTTAGCTTTCTAGAGGATGAGAAAGAACATGGATTAAAAAGCTTTCAAGCTCATTATATTGCAGTTGCTATAAACCAGTGTTTCCCAACCCTCTCCTTAAGAGCCACCAACAGGCTGTCGATCTCAAAGACAGGTGTACAGGTAGAGTAATTAGTGCACATAGCTATAGAGCTGGCAAAGTGGAGATTCACAAAACTTGGCCTGTTGGTGGCTCTCGAGGACAGGGTTGGGGAACACTGCTATACACTATGGGGCACAAACAGGATATGTCTAGGGACAGAAATTCAACAATCCATTTAACAGACTTACCAGTGATGTTTCAAGATTTTATCAATTGGATATTCCTGACTTGAAAAGGGAAAGGTATTGGGGGACATATATCTGAAATAGTAGGAGGATGCAGAGAGATATTTTTCCATATAAACCAGTTCTTAGGACGGTGTCACAAAGATAAAATACTCTATACCTCATTAAAGTGATCCAACATCTATATGATCAAATATGGGTTGTGACCGCAGCCTATCACAGCACAGAGTGGAATCTTGATTGACGATGTCCCCCACATACCCCCCCCCCCCCATAAGGCCAGTTTCTCTTACTTCGACTTTACTCCCTCAATAAGACAGGGACCCATGACTGCCCACTGGAAGTCAGGTGGTCTGAATTCCTCTCGGAGGCCAGAAACCTGGAAGAGGACTTTGACCACGTGATTGTCAGAAACTAAAGGTGAAATCCGGTCTCACAAGGACGAGGTAAGAGAAACCTACTTGGAGGTATGAATGGGGGGTGGGTGTGTGGGAGTGGGTTTTGAACATTGTTAGAACCCAGAGATGGCTTCAGTGGATGTCTGAGTGTCAGCAGGGGTATAGAATCCTGTGGGAGCCAGCGATGGATCAAGAGGAAAGAGTATTTCTACTCCATCACAGCGCAAGCAAGGTGTGAAAAGGTCCTTAATATCCCCCTGAATACAAACAAAGGAATGTGTTTGATAACTTGCTTTAGTGTCCTATGTAATGATGAGAGTTTAGTGACCTCAGAGGTAAGAAGTAAATGAAGCCTGTTGTGCGCTAAGTAACTAAAGCTCTCAAAAGAGAACCACTCAAAAAATGACACAGGCTCTCAAATTCATTTGAATTACCCCCATGGCTCTAAAAAACATATCACTTATATTCTACTGTACATGTAATGTTTGTCATTTTATGGCTACCTACAAAAAAAATGCAAAATGGTGATATTGACATGTTTTTTGTGAGTGAGTTTTTAGTCAGGGTAACACTAGTGGTTAAAACAAACAGGATAATAACATTTTATTAATAGTATGGAAAAAATGTGAGGAAATGCTGGACTCAGCATCTTTCTGTGACCCTGCCGTAGCCCCTTTGATAGCCAGAATGCCGACCGCTGACCAGGGACCAGATCATGGTGCTCAGGCGAGTTACAGCGTTGCTGCACATACTGCATAGGTAAGCTGGGTTGATGGAGAAAATGCAGAACTCAAACACACACTTCTGGCTGAAGTCCGTGTTTGGGTTTGGGAAACGGAACTTAATACGAAGTTCGGTAAAAACCCGACTTTGCTGTTCGGGCTCACCCACCACTAGTTATGAGTACATAACACATCACTTATGCCACATGTTTCACTCTATAGGATGCATCCCCCCGGCCGGCTTTTACCCTGCCCCCCCCCCCCCCCCGCATGGCTGATGGGTGTGTCCTGTGTATGGACGGTGTCCATTGAAAACGATGGATGCTGGCCATACATAGGTCATACCCACCCACCAGCTGGCCCAGAGGGTGCTAGTAAAGTGGGTGGAGGAACAATGGAGGAGCAGTGGGCAGGGGGCAGTTACAATTACAAACAGGGTCTGTGTGTAACTGTTCCCTCTCTGCCCAGCAATCCTCCATTGGCCGGCGCTCCCTCCTCACAGACACCAGTTTAGCACATCATTTTGTTCAGAATATTTTTTTTGCAGAATATAGACATTTTATACCAATAATAGCAACAGCCTTGCACAGTTGGAAATAGAACTTCCCAAAACTCAAGTGCCCCATGTCTATGCATGATGCTGACCTACTGGACATTCTGCAGTGCCTGGGAAACTTCTTTTCCCAGCATCCCAGCCATGGCGCTGCCTGAATTTAACTGACATAACCCACAATGCACAGCAGCAGGAAACCCAGTGGCACTTCCTGTTTAGAAGCTACCTGCAGCTCCATAGGGGTCAAAATCAACCACGACAGGAGTTACAAAAAAGGGAAATTAAATGTGCAGCAATCTGAATTGGGAGGTATAATTTTATATAGCAATGTTATAAAGTTTCTGTAATCTCTGCCACTCTCTGCCACTATATATATATATATATATATATATATATATATATATATATATATATTAGGCTTACATTAAATCAGAAAAAAGAAGAATATTTGTTATGAAGCATATTTAGGAATAACGAGAACTACCACGTGATAATGTCAGACAGATAAGTCATTTATCAAACAATAATATTTTCTTTCCTCTTGGTAATAGTTTTTGCAGACTTTGAAAGCATGCAAGTTAGTGCTTAGCGAGCTTGTTTCCTGTGGAATCTTTGGCAGCCCTAGTGCTTATTTGCTCACCCTGGCAATCATTCTGTTTTTATCAGATCTTCCTGTTAGCCGCTTCCAATTAGTGAGATCATGAAGGCTTCTAAGGTCAAAAGCAAGCTTTGAACTGCCCACTTGCCCAGGCATTTGTAAAATAGCTTGAGCATGATATGCTATTTTCTCAGCAAGGGGCTTTCAGAAAAATGGTATTACTTTTAGTAAGGGTATTCTACATTTAAGGCTTTCTGCAAATGTGTCGCTTCAGAGCAATTAGACTTACAGCTTCGTGCTCTTGTGGTATAATCTTTTATGTTGTAAAGATTAATGGAGTTATATTGTTTAGAAATTGTTAAGTGGCCTAGCAAATATGATTTAAATATAGCATATGGCACAAAGAGTGTAATAACAGTGGAGGTCCCTGCACTATACAAGGATAATTGAACTGACTCCAAGGGCTTAATAGGACAATAGAAGAACTTATCTGCAACTCACATAGGTGTGTAAGCGTCAGAGACAGAGAATGAGGTCTGGGCATGTTAACAACTTTATATATATATATATATATTTATTTATACATATATATTGCCATACCAGATGATGAGGCAATTTCCTGGGCAATTCTACTCATACCATCCCACCTACCAAATGAGAGTGAATTATATTACGTAATGTGGATCGTTTTTCTATTTGGTACTTAGTAGGTATGAAATGGAGGATAAAAGGGTAGGTAGAACAGCTGCTGGAGGGAAGGGTTTGGTAACCTTTTTGGCTGACATATCTGCCACTAACTTGCAGCTCTGGCAGCACCACTATGTTTGCTGAACACCATTTTATGTGGCCATATCAGCGCTGGAATTTTACCCAAGGAAATTATTTTGTGGTCTAGTGGCAGGGGACACTATGATGACGTGTGGGCCAGTTGGGTTCCGTAGTGCACTAGACAAAATGTGCCTTAAGCCCCCTGCTTGACCCTCTCCTCCTAATTATCCTCAGGTATTGTGACATGCCCTGGAGTCTAGTCATCAAAGCAGAGCAGTGATGACTATCACTAAGCACAGATGTAATAATTCGCCAGTGTTACATTTCAGGTGGGGGAGATATGTAAACAGGGGCATCTTAGTATATCACTATCTTCCTACTAACTTTTTTCTTCAGACAGCATGTGCTTATGTTTTATTTTAGGACATGCCTTAAAGCTTTTGGAAGTTGTTTCAGTGGGACCTCTGGGCCTCTGGCAATAACTTGAAGGCCCACACCATACGTTGCAGACAACATTGTGTGCTGGTAAAGCCCTTGGTAATACTAACAACCAAGTTTTTGTTTAACTGTGTTTAGTATGTCTGATAAGAGTTGGTAGGGTTTGCGAAGATACATTACATCAGTCCAACATTATAGAAGGCTTGCAATGCATCCTCAAGGCACTTTTTTTTACCGGCCTCCTTCTGCAATGCAACTGGAAAAGGTCACACCAGTCTTTGGGCAAATTGCTAGTTCTGCGGAATTCAGCAGTTTTCCGTCAAGAGAAGATCTGAGCACAGATGAGTGGTCCTTCTTATAGCTCCAGTTCTATAGCAAGACTTGGACACATGACTTTTGTACATTCTATTTGGAGGATATTATTGCTGATTTAGTGCACACTTTATTACATGGGGCAAAACATGTCTCTCAGATGTATGCTGCCCACTTTAATTTGAGCTTCTTCAGATTTCTCCATTGTTTAACTCTTAAGAGCCCTTTACCAGTTCAGAAAGTAGGAGGGTGGCAACTCACATTGTAACGTGGCGAGTGCCTTTTGAACCCTCATCTAATTACGCGCTCCCCAACCGTCATCACCACCTTAAGGGAGCAAGGGCTGGTACACTTTGAAGAAGAGAAAAGGTGCTGAAATACTTGCAGAGACAGAGGCTGGCTGTGCAACCTCTGAGCCCTGGGTTGCCAGCTTCTATGCCAGGTGCACCAGACTTGTAGCCCCAGTGAGAAAAGAACCACAGTGTTTTTTATTTTACTTTACTAGGTGTAAAACAGGGAAAACTGAAAAACAATTTGGCTGGATTTATGCTCCTTTAGACTTTGATAGTAAAGGATATTTTGATATTACCAGATTCTGGTTCAGGGCCAGATAATTACAGGTGCAAATGAGCACTTACTCTGTGTCCCACAGCTTATGGACCCGGGCCTCCAGTCCCCTTATCACCAAGGTTGCATATTATGCACTGCTCACTAAGCTTTGTATCCATAGCCTTTCCCCCCTTGCACTGTTGCTAGGAGCCTGGTGACATGGGTCTCATGTGTTCTTTTCCACTCTGCATTAATATCAGATTTTTCTTAAAACCCATGTCTGAGCAGGTCCTGCAGTCTTGATCCCATACATCCCTAAATACTGAATTGATTCTGTTCTTCTGCTCCCAGCTTCAGTGCTGAAAGTGCTCCTCCCAGCCAGATTCTGTGCGTGTCTCTGCTTTTAGTCATGAAGAAGCTGAGCAGAGGGGTGCACAAAATGACCATCCATGGTGAGATTATCTTAGCATGCAGGTCTGACAGGAGAAGAAAATCAGACTACTTTACAGGGCAATGGGTGTGGCAGGTGTGGGGTTGGGGGGCTATTCACTGGCTTATAAGGAACAACTATCCACAGCATTCTATGCTTCTCCTCTATGTATAAGTTGATGTGACCCCTTCCCCCGAACATACACTTAAAGCACAACTTGGATATCCCTGATTGTAAACGATGTTTGTGATTGACCCAATGCTCAGCCAACCTATGCATTACAATACTGCTATTTTGGTGGCACAGTCTTTCCACCAATGTCAGCAAAGTTTGACATTTAAGTGCACCAAGAGTTTTTGGGGGGAAAGTGGGACATCTGGTCAGTTTATGGAGGGATGTATAGGATCAAGCATTCTGTGGCTCAGGTAAGTACGGTCTTGTTGAAGTGTGTGTGCTTGGGGAGAGGTGATTGTTGTTTATGCAGTTCCAGCCTGTGACTAATCCGGGCATTTCCATTATCATGCTGTTGCCAGCTTTTTTTTTAAATGTATCAGCAGTGAGTAAACCCCAGCTTTGAAGTCTAGGAGCATGTATAGTTGCCATATTAAAAATTGGGATTGCATTTGTAGTATGAGGTTTTTGTGAGTTTGTTTGAGTGGTAGAGGCTAAAGAGATATCTTATAGCTAATGTGGTCGTTAGCAAGAAAACCAATTTTCCAAGGTCTCAGTATCCTTTCTTAGTCTCCAGTAAAGATATTTTCTCTGTAAATGTTTTCTATATAGCTATACTTTAGGATCCTCTCATGGAATTTGTTATCTAAAGCAATGGCCACATCTTTCCTGCTGTGTATAAGGCTGGATGAACCACAAATCTGGCTGGCATCCATGGACATTCAAAGTAGTATACCTTAAGGACTGGGCTTAACTCAGTATTGGAGGAATTTTCCTGAAAACATGTTCATGTCATTTGCAAACCTGTCATTTCACGCTTCGGTAGACACTGATGTTTGCTTCTCAAATATGTATTTAAATCTACAGCTAAATAACTCCTTGAAAGCAATGTTTACACATTAATTATGCATACACCATGGGATTTATTCATAATGATTGTGAGCTCGAGAGCTCATATTATGAGCTGATGCATGAATGACCCATCTCCCTGTCTCACTACCTATCAATGCATATCCAACTCTCTTTTCTGCCTAACTTGATACCATAAAATTAATTAAAAATGCATTTATATATATTTTATTGTCCAGATTTGATTTCATTTTCAGTAAATGCTATTATTCATTTCAGGTTTTATATTTAGATTATTCTTATGAATTAAAAGGGCACATGCTATGCTTAGCGGTCTGGCTCCTACACTTTTCATACTTTAAAGGGAAAGTTCACAAAGACCTCAGGTCATGTTCAACGGAGTGACACAAAGCTACCCTGCTTACCTTCACCTGCCCCACATTGGTGATTGCTCTCTCTTAGCCCTGATATCTGAAGCCAACTGGCAGACTTCATGAAAGGATAGCGTCAGGTAGTGCCTTGTAAATGAGAGGTAGCGACATGTAGCGACAGGTTAACGCCGGACACGGCACGCAATTATACATTTATCATGCGGATTCTGTTGAGCGACTGGGATAACGCCATGTAGCTTTTGATTCATCATTATCCCAGCTTCAGCGTACAGCGCCGACATTCAGCCTTGCAGAAGCGCCACGTATTACCTCTCGCTACCTGCCGCTCTCCCATACATTTCATGGACCTTCTTTTACTTCTCAGGGGGTTTTTATTATTTATTTTTTTTATTTTCTCAAATAATGTTGGGATCTCTCCTGGCCTTGAAAAAGCCATTTTTTCATTATTTTTCCTATTTTTATATATTTATGCAAAATTGACATTACAGGTCTGGCATTAATGTGTTCATGTCACAATGTTATTACAATGTAATTCCGTATGTTTTCGCTTTGTTACTGGTGGATACATGTTAAAAAACAGCCTTTAATCACATAGCCTCTGGCCTACAGCGAAGGTTGTTTTTTTGATGAATACGGTCGCAATAACCAGTCGCTGCCATTCGCTCCCATACAGCTCTGTACTGGTCATATAGCGACTCCCCACAATGTATTCATCAATGCTGCACAGCGACTGAGACGCTACTAGCGAACCATGGCCAAGCACAACGGGTGCTCTGAAATCCGCTCTGCAGACGCTCATCTGTCGCTACCTGCCGCTAGTAATGAAGCAGCCTTTTAGTTCTGACTGAACTAAGAAGCTCAGCCCTTCTCTCCAACAAGCCCATGGGACATGCGTGGTGGCATCACTTGCCTCATTCTGACCATGTAACCACATATGCCCACCTACCAGCTGGAAACTGGAGGTGCAGCTCCCAACGGCTGACACCAGCATTGAGGGAGCCCGATCAACAGCATGGCACCGGTGAGTCTTTACAAAAAAAAAAAAGATCATATAAAATTCCCTTTAGCAAAGTTAACATTGCTCCTGTTATAATTTCCTTTAAAGGCCCTTTGCCCAAAATATTTGCATATATTTCCCAAATTGTCTTCAAGCTGTTTAACGAGCCTGTTGATTCCAGTACAGGCTGATCTGGTGCTGAATGAACAGAATAATTTAGCCTGCAGTTTCAAGCGGGAGCTGATAATTGCTGCATGCACAGTGGGCTTCCAGTAGAGAAGAGGACTCCCCCTTTTTATTAGGCTAATCAAGAAAAGTTGGGGGAAGAAAGAAAAAAGATTTTTTTTTTATTCTTACATGTAGAGTTGAATACTAAATAAAATGCAGTAATAGGTACAGGTTGTCATTTATGGAAAGAAACACTAAGCTTGTGGACAGTACACAGTGATGTAATGCACAGCAAACCCTATTGGTCATCTGGGAGAAGGGATGTGAGATCAGTGTCAGGAGCATAGACATGATGAAGCGGACATGGGCATAAATCACATAAAGAGTATTTTGCTTGATTTTAGGATTTTGATTATTCTTTTAAATCAGGGTCATATTAGGATACCCAGGGATGGGCTACTATGTTGACCTCCAGTCGTTTTTGACTGGAGGTCCACTTTAAAATAATAATAGATTAGAAAACTACATTTTTGTCAGGTCTTTGGTAGGGAGCGTAAAATAAACATATGTTAGTATTGTGCCCCTCATACCCTTGCCAGTAACCCTTTAGCTACAGGAACACAAGCTTGAGATCTGCTCATCTGAAGAGGCTGAATTAGAGAGGGAGGGGTTAAACTTGTGAGCTCTGCTTCAGCCCATCTTTACAGCAAACACATTACTAGAGAAAACAGCAAACAAATAACAGATAAGCTCAGCACCTTGAGGACATAGTAATGGATATTAGTATAATGTCATTGAAAGTAGGATTACCCTTTAACCACGTAACACATAAAAAATGAAGAAGAGGTCCCAAAAATGCCTTGTTTTTTTGGGCAGGCATGTAGGTAGGTGGTCGGCAGCCAGGTCGTGGGTGGGTGCTCAGGCATGTCAGGTAGGTGAGTAGCAGGCAGGGAGGTAGGTAAGTGGGCAGGCAAATAGGTGGGTGGGAGGCAGGCAGGTAGGTGGGTGGGTGGGTGAGCAGGCCAGTAGGTAAGAGGGCAGAAGGAATGCGGGAGGGTGGGCAGGTAGGTAGTAGGTAGGTAGGTTGGTGGGTCAGGGACAGAGGCATGCAAGTAGGTCATTGGGTAAGTGGCCAGGCTGGTAGGTAGGAGGACAGCAGGCAGGTAGGTGGTTAGTCAGGCAAGTAGGTAGGTGGGTAGGCAATCATGACTTTCTATTCTATAAACAAGCCCTTCAGGAACTCAGGACTGCCCTTTCATCTGCTAAGCAAGCATATTTCTCTTCACTGATTTCTGCACAAGCCCAGAATGCCAAACAACTCTTCAACACTTTCAGTTCCTTACTCTGTCCACCACCTCCTCCTCCAACCTCCCAAATAACAGCAGAATAATTTTCTACATTCTTCAAAGAAAAAATTGATGACATTCGATTTGGCTTTGCCCCTCAGAATTCCTCACCACTTCAAACAATCCCCCTGCCTTACTCACTTACCTTCTTCACTCCAATAACTGAGCTTGGACTAACCTCTCTCATTTCTAGGGCCCACCTGACTACCTGCTCCCTCAATCCTATTCCATCCCACCTTATTCCTCAACTGTCTCCATCCCTCACTCCAGCCTTAACCTCCATATTCAACCTTTCCCTCTCCACTGGTACCTTTCCTTCTTCCTACAAACATGCAGTTATTACTCCGATAACCAAGAAACCCTCTCTCGACCCCTTTGCCCTCTCTAGCTATCTCCCTATCTCACTACTCCCTTTCTCCTCCAAACTTCTTGAACAACATGTCCACTCAGAACTGTTACAATACTTATTCACTAACAACTTATTTGACCCCTTACAATCAGGATTCCGCCGTAACCACTCCACTGAAACTGCCCTCACCAAAGTCACCAATGATCTGCTCACTGCCAAAAGCAAAGGTCACTACTCCATCCTCATCCTTCTTGACCTCTCCTCAGCCTTTGATACTGTCGACCACTCTCTGCTTCTTGATATTCTCTCCTCTCTCGGGGGTTCAAGGTCTTGCACTCTCTTGGCTCACCTCTTACCTCTCTGACAGATCATTCAGTGTATCCTATTCTAACACAGTTTCTTCCTCCCGTTCTCTTTCTGTTGGTGTGCCACAAGGTTCTGTCCTAGGCCCCCTACTTTTCTCAGTCTACACCTATGGCCTTGGCAAACTTATAACTTCACTAGGCTTCCAATGCCACTTCTATGCGGATGACACTCAAATATATCTCTCTGGCCCCAATCTCTCCTCTCTCCTATCTCGCCTCCCCAACTGCCTCTCAGCTATTTCTTCATTCATGTAATCTCGCTACCTGAAGCTAAACATGGACAAGACAGAACTGGTCATTTTCCCACCCTCTAACTCCCCTCCCCTCTCTAACAAGCCTATTTCTGTCAACAATTACACAATAACAGCAACTTCCCATGCTCGGTGCCTGGGAGTCACTCTGGACTCTGCCCTCTCTTTCAAACCACATATTCACTCCCTGGCCACCTCCTGTCGCCTCCAACTTAAAAACATCTCCCGCATCCGTCCCTTCCTCTCACCTGACACCACTAAAATGCTAGTGCATGCCCTGTTCATATCTGCAACATCCTTCTTTGTGGCTTACCAACTAACAGACTGGCACCCCTCCAATCTATCCTGAACTCTGCTGCTCGCCTCATCCATCTCTCCTCTCGCTCCTCCAGTTCTGCGCCTCTCTGCCAGTCCCTACAGTGGCTGCCAGTCCCACAGAGAATCCTGTTCAAAACTCTAACTCTCGCATTCCAACCAGGCCCCTCCCTACATCTCATCTCTAATCCAACAATATCAACGCAGCCTCCGCTCTGCTGCTGACCTTCTCCTGCCCTCCACCCTAGTCACCTCCTCTCACGCCCGCCTCCAGGACTTCTCACGTGCAACTTCAATCTTCTGGAATGCCCTCCCGCACCCAATCCGCCACTCCACAACCCTCAAAACTTTCAAAGGCGCCCTTAAAATTCACTTATTCATACAAGCATATAATCTGGCCTAACCAATCTTCTAAAGGGCACATGCCACAAAGCTCAATACTGACTGTTTGTGATCCTTCCCCCTCGTCTTCACCCCTCTTCCTTTAGACTGTAAGCTCGCAAGGGCAGGGCTCTCTCCCCTATTGTATCTTGTACTCAGAATATCCACTGTCAAATCTGTAAAACTGCATTTGAAATAGTATATGTACTGTATGTTTCTACCCTGTCTGTAATTACTACTTTGTAAAGCGCTACGGAAGATGATGGCGCTATATAAATAAACAATAATAATAATAATAGGCAGGCAGGCAGGTGACTGGGCAGGCAAGAAGGTAGGTAGGTGGCTGGGCAGGTAGGTGGCTAGTCAGCTAGTAGGAGGGAGGGTAGGTAGGCCATGAGTGGTAGTTAGGGCAGCAGCAGACTGGGGAATCACCAGGCAGAGGTGGCAGCGGGGACCGGCATCTCAGCGCAGGCAGCATCAGCAGTGACATCTCGGCGGTGGAGGCCTGGCATGGGACATCTCGGTGGTGGAGGTCTGGCGTGGGACATCTCGGCGGTGGAGGCCTGGCGTGGGACATATCAGCGGTGGAAGTCTGGCGTGGGTCATCTCAGTGGTGGAAGTCTGGCATGGGACATCTTAGTGGTGGAGGCCTGGCATGGGACATATCGGGGGTGAACTGGCATGGGACATCTTGGCAATGACCTGGCATGGGACATTTCGGCAGTATCAGGTGGCCTTCAGTAAGCAGTGGTGGGTGCAGGGCCGGCACCTCAGTGGCAGGGGGGACAGGAAACAAGCTGCTGTATGGGAGCGAGGGGGCTAGGTGAGTAAAGAAAGCATGCCTCATATTCCCTACACTTCAGCCTAGCCCCCTGCAAGCTCCTCCACTTCTTTAGTTCCTCCAGGGACTAAGGGAAAGCCCCTCTGGTCACCGCATCTCCAGCACGTCACCAGCAGTTAACACACATTCTCTGTGAACTTGCTGGAGTAATCGCTATTCACTTAGGTGGTTAAAGGGAAAGTCTACTTTTGATTGAATTTTTGAAAGTGTATATTTTTGTGTGGCAAAAGGATATCTTAAAGGTTCTGAGCGTAGCTACTTTTTTAAAATTTTCACCATCTGTAATCTGTTGCTATTGGCAACGTACACCAAGTGCAGACTAGGTGTACGTTGCCAATAGCAACAGATTGCAGATAGTTGCACAGAACACCGCTGCTGGGCAGGTGTAAATTTGAGTGAGCTCCCTCACCTCTGCAGCGGCCATAGCAGCAGTGTTCTTTGTGTACATGGCTCCCTTCTCTTCTTGGTGTACGTTGCCATTAGCAGGTGCAGATAAAGTGCACTTTTTACAAATGGTGTTAAATCAGACCCAAAAATTTAAACAATAAGAGTTGATGTAAACCTAATAAACTTTTATTTCCACTACTGAGCAGTCAAATGGGATTGTTGTAGGAGGACAAAACAAAAGCAAAGCTAGCTCAATTGATTACAAATATATTACAGAAATCCGGTACCGGGGGAGTAAGAAGTTCCTCTGTCTGCTGATAATGAAAGAGTGATATGCAGACTAATGAATAATAATGCAGATCATACAATTATAAAAACATTAATAACCAACACAGGTGCGTGTTCAGCTAGAAATGCCTACACCCAATGCAGAAAATAAACAACTTTGATGCTTATCAGAGTAATGTGTGTTTTATTGCCTTGTATATTGAATTGCCTCCAGCCATATTTCATATGGATTTAAAGGAGAGCAGAATGTCAATATACAGGAGAGAAACATGTTTCACAGAAAGGAAGTGCTGGTAATTCATGACATTATGGCACTACAGCACATAACAGACCTGAAAGTGCAACAAAACCTGGGAATTTGATTTTCCGGGAATTTGTTTCGGTGCCCCTGAAGCATCCTTACTTGGGATGCCTGACATTACCTTGACTATGGCCCTTATTTAACAAGGGATAGCGACAGGTAGCGCCTGGTGAGCGGGAGGTAGCGCTAACTAGCGACTGATGAACGCCGATCAACGCCGGACACGGCACACAATAGCACATTTATCATCCGAAATCTGTGTAGCGACTGGAATAGCGCCATGTAGCGGCAGATTCATCAATTTTTCAACCACAGCGAACAGCGCCAGTGTTGTGCCTTGCACAGCGCAAGGTATTACCTCTCGCTACCTGCTGCTCTCCCATACACTTCTATGGCAGACATTGTTTATGTGTTTTTTGGGTTTTCGGGTTTTTTTTTTTTTTTAATTCTGACATGCCTAAAACATAATTTAGGATTTTTCTGTAATTTTTTTTTTTTTTTTTGGAAATTTTTTTTTAATTAGGACTGTGTCACTTGGATGTCCAAATCACAGCACTCTCCCAATGTCATTTCAGTGATTGTTAGCGTTTTCGAAGGTGTCTAACCCCCCAAACTATCTTTTTGTTCAAAGCGTTACAGGCGCTCTGTGTCGCAGTCAGTGAACAACAGTGCCCACGCTCTCTGAGAGTAATGTTTTTGATGAATCCGTGGTATAGCCGCGCGGCCCAGTCGCTATGCCGAGTCGCTGTGTGTAGCAGGCCGCGGCGCTATGAAATTCATACATGTGTGTTTGGTTTTGGTTTGCTATTTCACTTGTCACGCCCCCCAGTTGCTGTTGCTGAATACGCAGCAGACACGGCCGGCTCTGACTCGGCGCTATACGTTATTGTGATGTTGCGTACCCTAGCGAATTGCTAAGCGTATTCAATTGCTAAGAGTATTCAAGCGTATTTTAGCGATGCATGTTTGTTTTTTTTTACTTTTACTTTCGTTTTGCAACTTCCGGTTTCCACCTATGAGGCCCAGACGCACCATGCGCCCAAGACGCAGAGCTGTCCCCCTCCCCAGCTACTCCTCCCATTCTTCCTCCCCAATCCCTTCCCCCCCTCCTCCCCCTGTCTCCCCTGGTCCCTCAACATCCCCTGCACCCCTCAAACCCCCAAAATTAAGGCGCAAGCGAGTGGATCCTCGTGTGAATGGCCAGGTGGTGAAAGTAAGTATATGTTGCATTTATGCTGTGCAACCATATAGCTTGTTATTGATGCTTATTTATATATATATATATATATATATATATATATATATATATATATAATTTTTTTTTTTTTTTTTTTTCAAATGTGTTTTTTCATAGGATTTCTTGCATAGGGAATATGACTATGCCCGTGGTGCGAAGAGGCGCATAGCGTTGGAGGTGAAGGCCACTGTGTCCCGGCGCTTCCACACCAACCTCACCGTCCGCTCAATCGTCCAGAAGTGGTCGGACTTTAAGCGCCGGGACCCAGAGGGCGTGTATAGGCTCTATGATGCCTATGCTTCAGGTAAGTGTCAGCTCAAAACATGTAAATCAATCCACTAATGTAGTATGATTTTTACATTTTTTGGTACATTCTGGGTTTTAAAGTTGTCTTTTTTTTTGCCCCCTTTTACACAGATAAGCGTCCTCCCCTGGGCAAACGTGGGAAGGGGCCCTCTCACCAGTCAAATCTAGAGGACCCAGGGGAGGAAGGGGATGACGCCCCAGAGGAGCGTGCTGCTGGGGGGCAGGCAGTCTGGAGCCTCAGCTCCTCACAATTGGACTCTGGTGAGTACGCAAGTGGGGAGGTGGAAGTGGACTCACCCACACTCCCTCGAGGATCTGGGAGTGAGAGGGAGGAGGGTGGCCCATGTGGTTTGGGATCTTCAGGGCCAATTGTGAGGAGTCGAGGCTCCACGCCTCCTCCTCAGAGTCCTCCCTGGGAAACTAGCGGCAGGTCATCCCCTGGTGAGTGCATTTCTAATTCTTGTTTGTCTGTTACAGGTGATCCTGGTGACTTAGCACTAATCCTGTGCCCTTGTTATGTGGTTTTTAGGGCATCATAGAGAAACCACCTCCAGCAGCTATGCGCCAGACCTTGGCCGCGGGCATAGTCGTGGTAAGTGTTTGTTGTTATCCCTCACATTCCATATGTTATGACATTCCTTAAAGTGGACCAACACCCATCGGTGATTGGCCCGGGAATCTATAAGACTCCCTGGCCGATCACCTCCCTCACCGCGGGACCCCCCCCCCAAAATCCCACAAACTCCTTACCTCATTGGCGGCGGCGGAAGCCACCACCGCCGCCTCCCGCGTGCCCCTCTAGACGTGCGTGCGCCCGCGCCGGCCGTTTGTGAAGAGTAAGAGTAAGAGTGACGCGCGGGAGGCGGCGGCGGACGGGCTCTCTCTCCGATCAGGGGGTGCCCCGCCAAAGTGGACCAAAACCCAGGATAGTATAAATCCTGGGTGTTGGTCCACTTTAAACATACACATGTTTCCTGGTCCATAGTACAAGATGGTTTTCTAATTTAAATTAACATCACAAACACCACTACAGTGCAATCCAACTGCCAACCACCCCTATGTTTCAGCCCACACCATGATGACGGCTAGCAAATGTGTTATTTTTGTAAGTTGTTCCGGCTAACACATGTTGCACACTCTACAAGTAAGATTCTACACTCAACTGCAAATTAGGCCTTAGCATTGCACTGTAATGGTTATTGGCACATTATCTTGATGTGTCCATGTTGCACACATAAATAATTTACATGAACTCATGGACCAGTAAATATGCTAATGTCGGACAACATGTGTGTAACCATGCAAGCATTTGTTTTGGCAGACTCCCTAAACAGATGGATGTCAAATCTTCATGTGTCATTGCCCAACAAATTTTTTTGTTCTCTTTTTCTTTCTCCTGACAGATGTTGCCACGCAGACGGAGCCGGTGACCATACTCCCCACCCCAGCTCCCGGGACGGCCAGCAGCATGGGCCCCAGCCACAGCTGCGATGGTGAGTACATCCCACTTCATATGCCTAAAGACTTTGGACCCCTATGTCTTATTGTAAATTCTTTAGACATTTACAATGTACCTATGTCTTTTCTAAGCACACATCTAGGTTACATGTGTTTGTCCGACAATCCTAAATGCATGTCTGCATGCTTGATTGTTGGCTCACATTCTTGTTTTTTCCACATAGTGTTAAAATGTGGTTTTCCAAAAAACAAATTGGCCTGCTAAGGTGGTGACCTCTAATATGCTTGGCCCAAGCAGTTTAATCGTTAGGACTTAGGCCCTGATGTTTGGCTGTAACTAACCAAAGAAATGTCCACACTGGGACTTATACCTTAATTTATTCCCAAGAGTTCAGAGTAAATGTATGCTTGGGATGTTGTAGCCACATGTAAGGCAGCCACTAGTACTCATATAATGGTAACACATAAGGGCACAGTTGACAACAATGTGAATGTGTGGGTCAGCTAATTTGAGGCAATTTCATTACATTGCTACATCTGTGTATGTTGAGATCACATTCTATGTTTTGAATATTGTTTTTTTATACTCTCTACAGCTTGTGAAACCGAGCATCGCAGACTGTGGCAGTCTATCCGCCGGATTCGCCTTATGCTGCTGGCCAAGAAGAGGAGTCGTTAGGGTGGGGGGTATGGTTTTTGCCGCTGTGCGGCAGAATGTTGGCCGCCTTGAGCCACAATAAATGTTTTATATTTTTCTAATTACAGTGTGTTGTGCCTTGTCAAGCATAGTTTAAGTGTCTAGCAACCCATTAGTTTGTAAAAGTTGGTGTACCTTTGTAGCCATTTAATGTGTAAACCATAGTAATATATGGTCACCAATGTGTGTCATACATTTCTGGCTACATGTACATATCTAGATCTAGAGACTCATCCCTGACTGTGTTCTTAGCTATGTCTTTTACAAAACACGATTTTGAGGTGGGGTACTAACATTTATTCTCCAAAAATTTACAAACAAACAAACTAAATCAAAATTCTTGACTTGGTGGCCTTGGAGGTTGTGAGTCATTGCTAGGGGTGGTGTTGGGGGTCAACAGTGCAGTAAAAAAAACTGCTGTTGTATCAGCTGATGGATCAACAACAAAGTTTGGTCCTGGCGCTGTACCGATTGCTCCATGGCATGTGCCATTCGTTCTAGTGCCATGTTGGTTTCAGATTGTTGGCGATGTTGAACGTCATGGAGCTGGCGCTGCAAGTCCTCAATTTGTTGCCGATACACCAGCCCCTGATTTTCCAATGCCGCAATGCGCTCATTATTTCCATCATGCGGCTGTTGGTGACTGTAGTCCTCCAGCATCCGGACCCCTACCTCGCAGAAATCAGCACTTGTGGGTGCCAGACCTCCTATTCTTGTGTGTTCGGCCTAAAAACCAAAAAAAAACAGATTGTAGTGAAGCTGAAACAATGCAGGTATGCCCCTCCAAAACATTTACCCAAAGTGTAACAATCAAACTTACCCTTGCTTGAGCCTCTGTAGCTTGGCCACATGGCACTTGGGCAGACGGCACAGCTTGGCTTTCAGGTATGGCCTCCTGCCCAAACTGGACTACCCACGAACATGTCAATGTGGTTATTGTTCCCCAAAATAAGCCATGTTACCTCAGTGTCGTCCGCCCTAAGTAGTTCCGGGGTCTGGCTGCCAGAAAGGGGGAAATCCACATCTGAGAGATGGGGAAGCTGGCATATGCTAAACAGGAAAGTCATGTTAGTAGGTCAGTTGCCAAAACTAAAATTTAATATGGATAGACTATCGAGGCCATACCTCGACAAAGTGGCAGATTACACAATAGCCAAAAGGGATCTTGTAAACTCAGATTGCAAACATGTATGTAAGAGGAAGAGTAGCCAATAATTGGGCCAAACACTAACAGACACATTGCTCAAATTACACATACCCGCCATCTCACAGATGTCCTGAGTTAGGCCCTCACTCGAGCTTTGCCCTTGAAAATACATGTTTAAACACAAGTTGGACTAATAAATTCCCAAAAAAGGTTCGCAAACATCCTTACTAGATAATCAAGCAAACCCAACTTACCCTCATCTCTAGCAGCCGCACGGTGAAGGGCCCTTTCCGGACAGCCACTTCCTATATTCCGGCCAACTAAAATACGCAATGAATGTCTATAAATATTCCCAACACTACTCTGGTGAATGTTTGTCTTTTAATATACCAAAAAAATGCATTGCAATCACTCTAAACAGTTTACTAATGAGCCTGGGGATGGCAAATCCACTAAAAATAGCCATCTTCAAGTTGACATAGCAAACATGTAGATTATTAGACTAACCAAATAGAACCAGTGTAACATAACCAGCATAAAGGATACAGTGTTTTTGGCAATACACACCAACAGGGTCCTGTTGACCTGCAACATAGGAAGTGGTGTCCAAAGATGAAGCAGTGACTTGGCCTTAGGCCTACAAAGAAAAAAGAGGAATGAAAGACATGCACTTGTGTTAAAGCGGAAAAAGCAAGGTTGACACATGCACTTACCGGCATCCAAAGAGTAGCTTGGCTCTTGAGGAGATGCTGGTGCCAATGGTGGTGCAGCTAGGCAAAAGCAAAGTAAAAATTTAGCCATTGGTAATGTGCGGCACAAAATAAACCATGAATAAAGGTGTGTGTGAGCAGCTCAATCACTAATATTCACTAATAAAGGCCAGTGTGGCTTCCACATGTATATGCAGATATATGCCCACACATCTCTGGCTTCCCACATAGCTACACATGTTAGGGCCTTGTTAGTTAGTTGCTGAGAGGGTTAAAGTGGGCGTGAAATTAGTCCCCAGGCCCATATTACTAATCCTAAAAAGTGGTACAAGCTATTGTTTGAGGTGCTCCCACACCCATTTTTTCAAAACAAACCAGCCCATAAATCCGTGAAAAATACCTTCAATGGCAGACTGGGTTAGGCTTGAGGTTGGTTGAAGGGCAGGAGTTGGGGTGTCCTCCTCACCCAAATCCTGGACATCACCATGTGCACCTATGCATAAAGCAACAGACAGGAAAGTAAAACATTTATGAGGTATAATGTACTACATCACATGTCCTACTGTTAGTTGCCCAGAAAGAGACAAATCAAATCACATACATTAACATCACCAGAAAAAAATATGCCAAAAATATGTAACTTCTGCCCAACCTGTGGTGTCATCCCCAGCATCAACACTCTACAGCCAAATGAGCGGAATTTTGGACTTCAGCATCTCCTCATATGGCCTGTAGGTACTCTTTGGACCCTGGATGGTCCCACTGTCGACCTCAAGATCATGCTTCATCTTTTGCATAAGGGCCCTTCTCAAAGTGTAGAAGCGTTTCTTGCAGGATGGGCCACTACGTGGGTATTGAGTACTGCTAGTAAGCTCCTCCCCAATGGCATCCCACAATTTGCTCCTTTCTTGCTTGCCTATAGACTGGCTTTGGGAGCCAAACATTAGCTCCCATTTGGCCAGGGTAAGACGCACAAGAGTATTGTTATCCACCAAATTAAATTCTGGCTCCCTCTTGGCAAATGGGCGGCTGGCCTTGGGTGCTGGCTCACCTTCGGTCTGGGCCCTTTTCCTTGAGGGAGGTCTGCGCACAGCACCCAACACACTCCTACTTGGGCCAGCTCTGGCCGGCAGATGTCCAGAATTTGGCTCCATCCTGTAGCTGCACGCACACACCACTATACAACACACAAGCACGCATACAGACTACAGAATGGCAAGAACATCTTTTGGGGGGGGGGCATGTTTTATGTGCTCTAACAACCAATCACAAACAGGTCCACTTAATTGCTTCACACATACTGGCCAGGTGCTTGTAGCAACAGCTCCACTGCACTGACTGAACCATGTGTGTTAGCCAATTAACTAATTACAGAGCTCATTAACCAAACAACACACAACCAAAGACAACAATGTACTCAGGTATATTAAACACTTGTTAAATGTGGCTGTACAAACGGCTATTTAAATTAAGAGCAGCTTACCTTTCATTGGTCCACCACAGAATGTTCAGACATGTCCGCTAAAGCACGCAAGTATCTGCTCACGTACACTAGTATGTTTTAGCGTACGCATGCGCAATCCGTTTCTAGCCACACCCACACCTGGGTCAGCTAATTGCAGACAGGAAATAGCAGAGCAACGCAAAAGGCGGCAAAGCGGACCAGTCCTTTTCCCAAGTTAAGTATAAATGGCTGGATTTGACAACCTTCTTGTATTGTTACACTGTGGCAAAGGCTGTGGTGTGGTGCTTTGGTCCCTTAGTTCATTTTAGTGTCTGGCTGGGTTTGGTCGTTACTCTTTGTGGCTTGTTGGGTGATTTCTGACATCAGTGCTGTTTCTTTAGGAGATTTATTTTGTTGGCATATGCAAATATTGTGTAGCATACAGCAAGTGAGGATTGATTTTGGGGCCTTTTGTGGGTTGTGCAGCAAATCCCCTATTGGTTGTGCCTAACTTAGAAAGCACACTTTCAGCAGTCTGGTGGTTCAGACCACTATACATCTGGTTTTGTGGTGAGCTGCATTGTTGTGATTGTGTGAGGAGTGTGCTTGTGTGTGTGTGGTGTGTTTGTGGTTTTTTTTTGGTTTTCCTTCTTTTGTATATCTGGTCAGTGAGTGTGAGATGGATAAGAGGGTGATGTATGGGTTATGGGTGCAGGGATGTGCCACAATGCTGGAAGAACAGGAGGCCAGGGAGGAGGGTGCTGTGAGGCTTAGGGCACCCCGATCCTTTGGCATCCGTCTTTCAGTGTGGGATTTAAGTGACGAGCAGATCAGAAGCCGCTTTTGTCTGAATCGTGCAGCACTACAGTCCCTATATGATCAGATTAAGACCAAAATCGAGCCATCCACCAAACGCACCCAATCCTTTCCAGGCATAGTTCGCCTATGTGCCACGCTTAATATTGTGGCACGAGGGTATTTCCAGGCAACCTCTGCCCTCCTCAGCGGGATCAGCCAGGCTACAATGAGCCGCATATTTTTCCAGGTAGTACTGGCTATTTGTCACCTTATCCCTGTTTACATCAAATTTCCTGAGGATGAGGATGAGGTTGCCCAAATCAAGCATGCATTCTATCGCATGGGAGGGATTCTGAATGTGCTAGGGTGCGTGGATGGTACACATATCCCTTTCCGCCCTCCCCGTGCACCGGAGCTGCATTACCGGAATCAGAAACAGTTCCATTCCATGAATGTCATGGTGGTCTGTGACCATGACATGAAGCTGCGGGCCGTGAGATCTGGCTTCCCCGGCTCATGCCACGAATCTTACGTGCTCCAGCAGTCAGTCCTGTGCAGGAAGTTCGAGAACAACGAAATGCCAGCTGGCTGGCTACTGGGTAAATAAATAACCATGACAAAGTATTTTGCATAAAATATGTGGCCTAGTAAGCTAAATTTAAAATATTGCGAAAAATAACATGTACTAGTACTAATTGCTGTCTCTCTCAATGTGTTTATTCCACAGCGGACAAGGGATATGGGCAGAGAACGTGGGTCAAGACTCCGGTCAGAAACCCACAGACCTCTGCCCAACAACGCTACAATGCAGCACATCGCAAAACCAGAAGCATTGTGGAAAGAACCATTGGACTGCTGAAAGCGCGCTTTCTGTGTTTGGCACGCCCAGAGGAGAGATGTTGTACAGTCCACAAAAGATCTCCAAAATTATCCTCGCATGCTGTGTGCTACACAATATTTGCATATGCCACAGAATACAACCCCCTGAAGAAACAGCACTGGTGCCAGAAATCCCCAACTTGCCCGCAGAAACGAGTGAGGACACCCAGACTGGATTTGAGCTAAGGGAAAGCATGATCACTTCGTTTTTCTCGGTAAGCTACCTCCCCTTCACTATAATACAAGTACTGCACTACAGGGGAACAATTTGTTGGATGCAATCATAAGTTTACCCAAACCACTAAAAGGGTGGGGGTGTGAAAGTTGACCCAAACCACTATAAGGGGGGGGGGGGGTGTAAGTTGACCCAAACCACTATAAGGGGGGGGGGGGTGTAAGTTGACCCAAACCACTAAAGGGGGGGTGTAAGTTGACACAAACCACTATAATGGGGGGGGTGTAAGTTGACCCAAACCACTATAAGGGGGGTTGTAAGTTGACCCAAACCACTATAAGGGGGGGGGGGTGTAAGTTGACCCAAACCACTATAAGGGGGGGTGTAAGTTTACCCAAACCACTATAGGGGGGGTGTAAGTTGACCCAAACCACTATAAGGGGGGGTGTAAGTTGACCCAAACCACTATAAGGGGGGGGTGTAAGTTGACCCAAACCACTATAAGGGGGGGGGGGTGTAAGTTGACCCAAACCACTATAAGGGGGGGGGTGTAAGTTGACCCAAACCACTATAAGGGGGGGTGTGTAAGTTGACCCAAACCACTAAAGGGGGGGTGTAAGTTGACACAAACCACTATAAGGGGGGGTGTAAGTTGACCCAAACCACTATAAGGGGGGGTGTAAGATGACCCAAACCACTATAAGGGGGGGTGTAAGTTGACCCAAACCACTATAAGGGGGGGGGGGGGGTGTAAGTTGACACAAACCACTATAAGGGGGGGTGTAAGTTGACACACATAACAATTAGGGGTGTTGTGCAAGTTGGCAAAAACTGTCCCCAAAAAAACAACAACAATGTAATTAAATGCTACTAACCAAAATTAGTTATAACAACTAACTACACTTTTTCTTCTTTTTTTAGGCACCATGAAGAAATTTTTTCACATTTTGATTTGCACAAAAAAATAAATACATTAATTAAAAAAAAATTAACCAAAGAAACATGTTGCAATGTGTTTACTACTGAAGGTCCTAACATTGATTTAAATCCAACAGCAAACCAACGCGCAGGCGCTGTGTTGAATAGCGTGTGAAAAAATTACAGCGCCTACAAAGCTGATCTGAAAAATCATATTCACCAATGTAGGCATTGTTCCCAACAACGCCAGGTAGCGACTGAGGAGGCATGCTATAGCAAATCACAGCCGACCGCGGCGTACGCTAGCGGCGCTCATAGTGCCACACTTCAGGCGCTCATCTGTCGCTACCTGGCGCTATTACTGAATCGGCCTCCCCGTCATTTGGCAAAGGGCTCTGACTGAATTCAGTGTCTGGTGATGGGGGGGGGGGCACACATGCTGCTGGCAGTGCAAAAGGCAAATGGGTCTAATGGAACAAGAGACGGTACATGCACTGTTGGACCAGAGAAAAGAGTTATCACCCGCGCCCTGGGGAGTTTCACACTGCGGAGAATCACAAAGAAGTTTGTACTTTGCCAATATCCGCTAAAATTGCAACCTAAATCTACATAGCTCTCTCTAGCCAAACCCCATCCACAATATTATTGCTCATCAGTAAATAAATACATGTATTATAAGCACAAGGGTTAGGGTTTAGGCAATCCGTTATTTCTGTATAACTTATACTGTGGGATTTAGAGGAAGGTAATACTTTTTCAATACACATGAACACTCTACTGCACCAAAAACCAGCACTACTTATCAATTTGGGGCCTTATTCATGAAGGGATAGCGTCAGGGAGTGCATTGTAAATGACAGGTAGTGACAGGTAGCGTCAGGTGAACGCCGGACATGGCACGCATTTACACATTTATCAAGCAGAATCTGTTGAGCGACTGGGATAATGCCATATAGCGTCTGATTCAGCATTATCCCAGCCTCAGCATACAGCGCCGGCATTCAGCCTTGCAGGGCGCCACGTATTACCTCTCGCTACCTGTCGCTCTCCCATACATTTCAATGGACGTTCTTTTATTTCTCTTTAAACAGGGTATTTGTTTTATTATTTTTCAAAATATGTTAAATATTTACGCAGAATTCATATTACAGGTCTGGCATTAATGTGTTCATGTTACAATGTTATTACAATGTAATTCCACGTGATTTCACTTAGTTACTGTTGGATAGATGTTAAAAAAACAACCTTTAATCAGACAGCCTCCAGCGCTCTGGGCTACAGCAAAGCATTTTTGAACGCCGGAGGTGTTTGAGGCTGTTTTTTTGATGAATATGTTGTGAGTCGGTCGCACAGACCAGTCGCTAACATGCGCTCCCATACAGCGCTGTACTGCTCATATAGAGACTCTTCACACTGTATTCATCATTGCTGCACAGTGACTGAGTCGCTATGACCTAGCGACCCACGGCCGAACACAGCAACTACTAGCGGACGCTCTGAAATGCCTGCTACAGACGCTCATCTGTCGCTACCTGGCGTTAGTGATTAATCAGCCTGCCCTTGTGCTGTAAACCACACACAACTAGAGAACACAATGTAATTGGGGTGGCCTAAACACCCCTGATTGGCCAATGATAAACACATCACTATATATACCTGGATACAAATGATTTTATTAAATAAATAACACACACAATTTAAAACCATATACACAAAATGTAGAGGTAGACCAAATCCAAATCCATTCCCTGAGGGTATGTCCCCGTCACTTCCTCAAGGCGATCATTTCCATTTAATGTTGTAGCTTGCTGTGTTCAAAGACGCTGTATTAGATTCCTGCCTCACATCTTGGCTTCCCCATTAAAAAACAAGCCCCTGCAATTTTCGACAAGGGCAGTTAACTCCTTTAAAGATGACCAACCACCTACATTGTCTTTTAGACTCCAGGGCCAGCCAATAAAGTTCCCTCTGTAGCATTTGGGGTGACCCGCCGTGTGAACCTCCTGCGAATGTCCAAATTTACTCACCTTTTCGGGACTCCCCTCGCTGCATCCCCAGCCTCCCTGCAGATAGACTGGGGGTGGCAACGTGCCCCAGACAATGCTCCTGCTTCTCTATGTCAATGCTCTCTTATGCTGTGCAGTAATATGTACGGCATAGAGCAATGATTGGACGAGAGTCTTTATTTGCACCGTAGGAACAGCAGAAAGTTACATTCTTAGGTTGATCGTGGGGGTGGGTTCACACGGATGAAAAGTGGATCAAAATCTAGAACAGTCTACATTAAAGCACCAGCTAGTAAGCAGCTATTTGCTTTTCAGACTTGGCTTCACAACTGTATCCCTACCAAGCCAGATTTTTATGCCTGCAACAAATGTTATTTTATATAGTTGGATCTTCCTTATGTTAATATCAGGGCCTGATGGCAAGAAATAATATTTTATATTGATATTGTAACGTGTACTTATTGAGAATTCTGCGAATTCTCTGTCTAGTCGAATACCAAGCTAATTTGTGCAGCTATCACATGCATGTGGCATGCAGTAAATTTTATGTTTCGATCATTAAAGCAAGCAATTTGTGTTGCGGCATCCAGACAAATAGATACTAAGTGTAAATCTGTACCTTCAAGAAATGTAGTAGTTTAGGATGTAGGAAGAACTAGATAGAAGAAAGAAACAGAAAATCACTAAGACTCCTACACAATCATTTTGACTATGACTTGGGACTGTCAGTAGAACATTACAATGTATACATCACCATTATGAAATAACCAAGAGCAAGCAACCCAGTAAGTCATTTATATTAGGCACAAACTGTCAGGCTGACCTGGGTTTCACCCTCTACATTTATGTGCAGAGAGAAACGAGGAAGAATGAGATGAAAGCTACAAATACATGTGCACATTGTTATGCTGCAGGATAAGATTTCCATATGCATGGGAGATTAATCTGGAAGCCGATAAATTTATTTGTGTATCATTACATTATTTTCAAGACATTATATGCTGAAACATTATGTCGGTTATGAAGCTTTAATGTTTCAGCGGAGTAACGTTTTCACTGTGCGGATGATTTAATGTAGAAATGAACATGTCAATTATGGCATTACATTGAACTAAATTACCCTGACAGCAATTGTTTGGTAATTTTCGATACGGGGTTTTATAATGAGCTGATGACAAATTAAAATGGTATAGTGTAGCTAAATGGTATAGCAGTCAAGGTCCAAGGCGCTGACCAGTTACAGTAAAAACAGCAGGATTTGCCCACTAAACTACTAGAAATGTGTGGACATCTGTGTGTCATAGAGTTTAGAATGGACCATCTTTATAGAAAATTTAAATCAAAGCTAACTAAGAAGAAAAAAAGAATATTAAAACATAGATGTGTGCTCTCTAATCTCTTTACGGTTTTGAAAAATTAAAAGGCAAGCATTGAGATCCTATTAACACTCCCAAAACAAGTATATAGCGCTAAATATATTGAAGTCTGATTTGCTTTGGGCAGAATTTTACATAAATATTGCAAATCATGTCTGTTAATTGCTATGAATAGAGGTGGTGAAACCCCCCCCCCCAGAGTTCGGGTTTGGAAAGTTTGGCCGAACTTTGAATAAATATTTGGGTTCGGTGACCTGAAGCCTGCTGCCATTGAAATCAATGGGGACTCACAGTTTGGGGGGAGGGAGTGCAGAGTGTGCAGCAGAAGTGCTGCTATAACTCACCTGAGCCCCAATCCTCCTCAATCAGCGGTGGTTGCCGCGGTGGCGACAACTACATTTCAAACTGTCCCCAGACCGGGCTACAGAAAGATGGCTGCCGGCTCTCATAAGTGGGGACACTTCTAGTGCCAACACTAGGAGTGCCGTCATTCATGGGAGCTGGTGGACATCTTTTTGTAGCCCCGACTGGGGCCAGTTTGAATCTTTGCAGCTACTGGCGCTCTGCCGTGCTGACAGGAAGAGGATCGGGGCTCAGGTGAATTACAGCAAATTCCTGCTGCTGTAACATTAGGTGAAGCTGGCTAATGGGCTGCTTAGCAGCCCATCAACCAGCTTTTCTGTTTTTGGGCTGAAGTCCATGTTCAGGTTTGGGAATCCCAAGTTCGCTACTAACCTGAATTTTGTAGTTCGGGTTCACCCATCTCTAGCTATGAACAATGTAGTGCAATTTTGCTTCAAATATACATATCAGCTGTGACACATTAAAAACTAGAATAAAGAAAGTGTTTTAAATAATTGAATTAGAGAGTAATACAAATGTTCAGATATGAAAATGATAAACTGATTTCCATAAGCTGAATCATTAAAGGAGAACTCCAGAAAGAGGGGCTTCGGACACTCTTTGTGGCTTCATCATTCCAGGTGTGGTTTGTCTATGTGATTCTTCTTCTTCTCTGATATTTAATCTGCAGTGCTCAGTTACCTTATGTAGTCAGTAGACGTCTACTTCAAGGCTTTTGGCCTACACTATGTACTTTAATCACTTTATACTGGGGATAAGGTGGGAAAAAGTGAATGTGTCTGACAGGGGCTTTAATTTTGTAAACAGAGTATAAGGAGCATTTAGAAACGATAAAATAAATCACCTGCACTGAATCATTGAAGGGGAATTCCAGGAACAGGGGTTTTGGACACTTAAGGGCTTCATCATCCCCAGTGTTGTTTTGCCTATGTGATTCTTTCTGACCTGATAAAGTGGGCCAACACCCTCTGCGGGAAGGTGTTGGTGGCTGCTGAAGCCACCGCTAAAATGACTGGGTGGGCATCCAGAATGCTGGACCCCCCAGAACGACCATAAATCTTGCCTTTCTCTCGCTCCCCTGCCGGGAATCCAGCTCTGTGATTGGCTGCCCGGCGCTCACGTGGGCAGGGCATTTGGTGGCCAGAATATTACTGCCCATGTGAGTGCCAGGCAGCCAAGTGCAGTGCTGGATTCCCAGCTATGGAGCAAGAGAAACATATGGTTTAGGGCACCCTGGGGTTTTTTTTTGCAGGAGAGCTCCAGCATTCTGGATGCTGTGCAGGGTTTTGGTTCATATTACATCGGCAGTGCTCACTAACCCATGTAGACATGTAGTCAATAGATTTCTACTTTAAGACTTTTTACCTATGTACTTCAATCAATGGAAAGCTGAAAAGACCAGAAAGTAGTCTATTAAAACTCTAACCATAGAGTTCTTCTTTAGGCATTAATATTCTTCTGTAAAATAATGTATCATTTTATCTGTTTTAGAGATTAGACGGTTGGAAGCGGTAGATTCTTCAGGGTTCTATGCTATTGGCATCCACCACTCGAAATTTTGTCCTTTTACTCTATGCTCCAGTGGTATTCTCTGTTTACACAAGAACCATAATTAGGAACTAGGATATGTTTCTCTAAAGGTTGAATGTTCTGTTATGAGCTTTAGGTGACATGATAAAGACAGTTATGGGGATCATCATTCTACAGATCTATCTACCTATCTATCTATCTATCTATCTATCTATCTATCTATCTATCTACCTATCTACTTAGCATTTCTTTTACACGTTGCTTTAAGCAATATATCTCATGTTAAGCAGTGCATTTTGGTTATCTGCAATACACTGCTGTTACTAGCACCTACCTAAATGAAATAGCCTAAAATACATCTGGGCCACAACTTGGGCCACAGAAACAAAATATCAGCAGCCATCAACAATCCAGTTTATACACATGGCTGTTACCAGTTCCTACTTTTGTTTCATTTAGTATTTGTAGTCCTAAATATTTCAGAATGTATAAACAGGAGAACATGAATCCTCTATTGTTTGTTCTTTTGGGCCTTTTAGACGTATCTCTAGACAGGGGTGTAGCTGGGAGGGTACATGCCCTGGGTGCAGCAGGTCAGTGGGGCACCAAAGGGTGGCCTGAGCACAGGTAGGGGCGCTATTTCTAATCTTTGCCCTGGGTGCCAGAAATCCTAGCTACTCCTCTACTCTAGAGACCACACTCTGGAAACTGACTGCTGAAATGACAGTAATACAGCACTGACAGCAGTTAGTGATAGTGATATCTTAGAAGTCATGTCACCTGACACTTTGACATTGAGTTAGGCTTTTTAAGGCATAATCACATGAGGGTTAAACATGTGTCACTTTCTCACATAAGCTGGGACTTGAATGTTTTACTACAGGTTTCATATTGAAACGTAGTCATTCCTTGGCTTTTTCTTCAGATTTTTGTGCTACATTTTGTCCTTGTTTGCAACTGGGACCATTCTCCTAATTTCAAGAAACAACTTCAAAATCTTCCCTGATTGATGGGATTTTTCTAGCTTGAGTTACCTATACTGGTGCCCATCATCTTTGATGATGTAAAGACAATAAAGATAATAAAGAAGAGGGAAAAATGTCTGAGATTGAGGTGTCTTGGGTCCACCAGTAGAACTAACTCTGGACTCCCACCCTTCCCCTCGATTCAAAGAGCAAAAGTTAATTGATTTCGTATCGAGAATCGTAAGTTTGGGTGGGTGTTTGTCATTTTTTCTTGTTTTTTTGCCCATTTCGTATTCGCACGATCGTTCGCGCATAGACGTATATGAACATACGCATTTCGTACGAAAATCGTATAATTTGCGTTAGTTCGTGTGTTTTTCCCGTCCAAATCGTATTATTTGCGTCCGATCCTATTTTTTACGTCCTTCACATGGGCTTGCGACCAATTCAGAGAGGTGATTGCTAATTGTTTTGAAGCCCATTAAAGAGCTGCTTTACGAAATGTTTGCCGGCAGCTATTTGGCCTCCGGAGTAGGATGGAGCGGAGCGAGTTTGTGGCACATCAAGGGCTTATGCTTTTTGGCATTGAGTTGATCGAGATGTCTGAGAGCAGATTGCCCCTGCGTCGTCGCATGAACATCGATAGCATGAATGATGTTGAGCTGTTCGAGCTGACCAGGCTTAATCGCGCTTCCCTCCATAAATTATATAGTGAGCTGCGGCCATGGTTAGCCCGCACCACAAGGAAGGGGCAAGCAATTTCAGGTATGACCAAGATGCTTGGCTGCCTGCAATTTTTGGCGAACGGCTCGTTCCAGAGGCTGGGTGCCCTCTCCGTGGGGATGTCACAGCCTACGCTGAGCCGCGCACTATCCAAATTTTTGGAAGGCATGGCTGCCATAACTCCAAAATATATTTATTTTCCGGATGATATGGCAGCCAGAAACGCCATTAAGCTTGGGTTTTATAATGTGGCCGACATGCCCAACGTTATTGGTGCTATTGACTGCACACATGTGGCACTCGTACCTAGAGCTGCCGCCGAGTATATATATAGGTATTGAGATTGATTATTATGTTGGCCAACGTGTAATGTAACCTGTTTTCCTTTGTGGCAGCATATTTGTTTATCCCTCATTTGTGTAGCTGCTTTATCTAGGCTTTTCATTAGTCTTTCCCAATAGAGTGCAGACATGTTTTTTTTTTTTTTTTTGTCAAATATCAATTACCCTTTTTGTATGTTTTTGCCTTAAGGAATCGAAAAATGGGACACTCCCTTAATGTCCAGGCCGTGGTTGGTCCGGACATGCGTTTTATGAGTGTCCTTGCCGGCTACCCAGGATCGTCCCACGACTCATATATACTCAGGCGATCTGGGTTGTTTCGGAGATTTGAGGCAGGGGAATTTTCGGGTGCATGGCTGCTTGGTAAGTGTGTCCTATTTGTGTGCTATTAAATGTGGGATTAATCTTGTATTTGTTGATATGTTTGGATTTGAATTCTTTACATAAGCCAGAAACTGCCTTTTTGTTGGGTCATATATTATGAACTTCCAAAAAAAATGCTTGCCTCGCTTTGTCCTTCAGAATGTTTTCCCTTTAGTTAGGATGTCTGTAAGTTCCATGTCCCTAAATATATTGGTTGGGAGTTTATACCCAAGGATCTGTGAGCTTTGGCTCCTTTTGTAGTATTGGTCTTTAAATGTCAAAGTGGACTTAAACTGCATACATTGTAGTTTTCATCTAAATGTGGATAGCCCCTCAGCAGCATCCTAATTGTAACATGTCTGAAAACTAAAAATATATTTAAATTCCAACTACCCTTGGCCGTGCAGATGTTTTTTAATTAATTGGTATATTGAAGTGCCATTTTTAATTATGTACTACATTAGTGGCAATATTTATTTTGCTAATGTGCCCTGGGTGTTTTTTTTGGCCCTTTACCTTACATCATTATGATATATGTAAAATTCTTTGTGTTTGTTGTGTTGCCTTTTTAATTTTGATTACATTTAATTGTCTGTTTAAGGTGATTCCGGGTACCCACTTCTACCCTGGCTCATGACGCCTGTGCTGCGGCCCCAGGATGCCTCTCAGGAAGCGTACAACCGTGCGCACCGCAAGACCAGGGCTGTTGTGGAGAGGGCCTTTGGGCTGTTGAAGACACGTTTTCGTTGCTTGGACCATACTGGGGGCGCCCTGCAATATGATCCCAAGAAAGTGATCGACATAATCATGGCATGTGCTGTTTTGCACAATTTTGCGATCCTGGAACGTGTCCCACGTTATGTGGATAGCCTGCCCTCTACAGCCCTAGAGGATGATGTAGAGAATTTTGTGGGGCCACCCAGTGAGTCTGCCCAATCAGTTAGAGCCAACTTGATCTTGCAGCATTTTAGTTAATTTTATTTCGGGTCTCAACATTCTGTGTGTCTGTGTTATCCTTTTTGTTAAATATGTTGTTTTGCCGTAATGTGGCATTACCTCAAAGTAAAACATTTTTACCTTAATTGTTGCCTAATGTATTTCATGTAGTTTCCTTAGCTTTAGATTTGCATTGTTACACCTCTTCAAACCAAAATTATCTGGTTTAGCCCAAGCTGTTTAAAATGTGTTCCCACTAAAAACGCCACAAGTATTGTAAGTGAGAATATTTTTTTACTTAGAAAAGTAAAAATTATTGTGCTTAACAGAAAACAATCCACATACATCTGTGGTTACAAATGGATGACATAACAAAAAAAACATCGAGCACATCTACACCTGGAAGTGAGTGGCACAACCAAACAAGGACACCCAGTCCAAAGGCCAGCCTAGTCCAGTCATTAATATTGCCTGTGCCCAGGGATATTTGGGCATGGCCATAATGTCACACAAACATGTCTGCAAACAGGAGGAGCACCAACCAATACATATTTAAAGCCATAAGTGGCCAGATACACTCCACATAGACCTATGGCATTGGCTAGTGGCCTTAAGCATTACTCTAAGGAGCTATATGGGAGCAAATACAAAACACAACCTGCATGAGCAACACAAAATGGATTGTTTGAAACCTCAAAGGACAAGTAAATACAGTGGGGGTTAAGAGAAAAGATGTCCCACACACCCATGGCTTAATAGGGTGGCTGCCCATAATACCCAGGTGGAGGTCCAGGTGGAGGTCCATGTGAATGGGACCTAGCCTGGGCCATGGCAGCATTGTGAATTTGAAACTGCTCCACAATGTTTCTCTGCATATTGGTCATCTCAGCCATGGCTGACTGGATGCCATTACTTGCAGTGACCACGTTGCTGTTGAGGGTACGCAACTCCGCGAGGATGCCCTGTAAACTGGTATTGATGGTGACCATATCGGCATGCCTTTCCTCACGCTCTGTAACGAGCTGTGCCTCATAAGAGTCCCTTTCTTGGGTCCATAATTGAAGCAGGGCACTCTGCCTCCCCTGGGAAATTGTGGGGCGGCGTAATGGAGTCCGCCGCACAATTACCCTGGCTCTTGGGCGTGCCCTGCTGCGTGGTGTCGTCCCCTCAACAGCAACAGGCCTGCTTTGCAAATCCTCAGCAGCAGAGTGAACACTGGGGACTGTTGTGTCAGTCTCCCCATGTGCATGCACAATGGATGGAGATTCACTCTGCTGCTGAGGATTGGCCAGAGAAACATTATGGAGCAGTTCCAAATTGGGACACAGGGGGAGGTCATCCGACGTGCCCTGCATGGAGACATCATCATCTTCCTCCATTTCCTGGATCTCTTCCATGAGTGTGCGGGTCTGTAGGGACATATAAAAAAAAAAGTGTAAGTTGGCGTCCAAATTTGGGATTCCCACAGTTTAACACATTCTTAAGCACTTGGTAGTATTTATGGTACTAAATTAACTTACCGGAAATCTCGGATCTGGGCTCCTATGCTGTACGGACCTGGTAGGCATAACCAAACTGGGGGGTGAGTTTACCCTTGCTGAGGGATCATGCTGGGCTGAAGAAGAGAAAAACAAACAACGTAAACACACACATAACCATTTTTTGGATAGGTAATCAAATAAACCTCTATTTGTAATATTAAGCAACTCTAGAGCAATGGGGACATTTGTTAAAATACACGCAAGTTTAGATAGGTGCAATGGCTCGCGAAAACTGCTAACTGACCTCAGTTCTAAGTCAGGAAGTGTACCCAGTCAGCATACAACTTGCAACGCACATTTTTGGATTAAGACTACCATTCGCTCGGTCCGGGGTACTCAAACAATTGTTGTAAAGGTCCATTTAAAGGTATGTGGTGAGAGGTGAATGTCTGGCCATGGGGCTGACGCAGGGGGTGTCTAGTTAGAAATAAACACACTGGTGGAGGGGCTGGAGATTTCAAAGTGCAAACTAATAAAGGCTGCTTGCCCTTGCTGGGCTGGATGGGGCAGAGCTGAGGGGACAGGGATTGGATGGCTAAAGGGGGGAGTTAACGAATTGATGGTGATGGGATGGATGGAGCAAATCTGTTACAAATGTATGGGGCTTATGTGGGGGGGGGGCATGGGGGGACTGTGGCAGATGGGGCAGAGCAGGGGCAGCAGGACACGATTGTGCCAAGAGAAAGATGTACCAAGTTACTGTGTACCTTGCAATGCCACTTCCTGTGCAGTACTTCATATTGCAATGCTATGTTTCAGGGAGCCATGACATTGGGCAGGAGAACAACCACTACATCGCCGATCAAGGGGGCAGCTCTGAGCACGTCAACACAGAAGTAACTGAGTGCAGGGCTGTCTGGGCAGGGGTCCTGGAATCTGGTGCCAAGGTCCGCATTGGGACCCCGGCCCGCCAGTTGAGTCTCGCTGCTCTAGGTCAGATATGTTTGGGGGTGGGTAATTAAATTGTTAACTCAAACACAACTCACACAACAAATAGGCAACCCATCCATAATGATGTGTGTTTTGTGATTGATTCAAAATATATCACTTTTCAGGAGAAACTTCATGACTTTACCAATACAATTGGAAATTTGATCTTTGCCATAATGGATGTGGTCCTAAATGTGTGATTCACAGGGACCAAAAGAGGACACAAACAGGCACAGTAGTGCGAGGCCAAGCAAGGCAAACCATAGGGGCATCCCGTTATCTTGTTACTAGTGAACTTTAGATTATTTAGCAAACAGGCAAACATGCAGATTTAAGAGTACTCACCGTGGGTACGGGTCGGTGAGTCTGTGTCCCTTAGACCAGCATGTCCACCGACCGCGACCGGATGGAGAAGTCCCAGCACAATCTCCTCAGCAGGGGTAAACTCCAATTTTGAAGGAAAGCCACCTCCAGTTTTCAGGCTGAAAAGAGAAAATCGTTTGGTACTCAGAAAAGGTGCATACAGTACATCCTAAACATTATATTTGGAGAAAACATTTATTTACCTGTAATTATGCCTTTTAATTTCTTTTTGCCGTACAGCATACTTCAGATCAGAGATTTTCTTCTGAATTTGGGACACATCTTTCCTCTCTTCCCCCGCTGCATTTACTTGTCGTAGGATGGTTTCAAACAATTCCATCTTGCGCTGCTTTGTGGTGTGTTTTGATTTGCTCCCATAGAGCTCGTCATAGTATAATGTAAGGCCACTAGCCAATGCCATATTTTGGTCATGGGAGAATCTCCCACTCAACTGGCCGCGGCGCAATGTGCGGCCAGATGGTTGGCTTGGCTGCTCCTCCATGTGTGCAGACACATGTGGTGACATTATGGCCTGGGGCTGGGTAGGGGAATGGCCGGATTGTTGGCTTCCCAATGACTGGACTGGACTGGCCAAGGGACTGGGTGTTCTTGCGTGGCTGGTCACCGAACTTCCAGGTGTAGATGTGGTCATGGTTGAAATTCTGGGCCCTCTTGGGGGGCTATGTTCCCGGCTGGTGCCAGGTCGGGGGCTCTGTTCCCGGCTGGTGCCAGGTCGGGGGCTTCTGGCCCTGGATGGGGTTCTTCGGGCCCTGTAGGGGCTTCTGGCCCTGGATGGGGTTCTTCGGGCCCTGGCTGGGCTTCTGGCCCTGGATGGGGTTCTGCGGGCCCTGTAGGGGCTTCTGGCCCTGGATGGGGTTCGGCGGGCCCTGGCTGGGCTTCTGGCCCTGGATGGGGTTCTGCGGGCCCTGTAGGGGCTTCTGGCCCTGGATGGGGTTCTTCGGGCCCTGGCTGGGCTTCTGGCCCTGGATGGGGTTCGGCGGGCCCTGGCTGGGCTTCTGGCCCTGGATGGGGTTTGGCGGGCCCTGGCTGGGCTTCTGGCCCTGGATGGGGTTCGGCGGGCCCTGTAGGGGCTTCTGGCCCTGGATGGTGTTCTTCGGGCCCTGTAGGGGCTTCTGGCCCTGGATGGTGTTCTTCGGGCCCTGGCTGGGCTTCTGGCCCTGGATGGGGTTCGGCGGGCCCTGGCTGGGCTTCTGGCCCTGGATGGGGTTCGGCGGGCCCTGGCTGGGCTTCTGGCCCTGGATGGGGTTCGGCGGACCCTGGCTGGGCTTCTGGCCCTGGATGGGGTTCGGGCCCTGGCTGGGCTTCTGGCCCTGGATGGGGTTCGGGCCCTGGCTGGGCTTCTGGCCCTGGATGGGGTTCGGGCCTGGGTTGCCGAACTGCCCTACTTGAACCCATGGCCGGTGTGGGCTCCCTTGTGCGGCCTCTTCTGGGGGCAGAGGTGGTGGGTGCTGCTGTTGGCTGCTTTTTGGCTGCAGGGGCACGTGGCTTGGGGCCCCTTTTTTGGGTTCCTGAGGGTCCAGTGTCCCTTGGTGGGGCAGAGGTAGTAGTCTTGCCTCTCAGCTTTCTCCTACCTTGCTGGGACCTGGTTGTTGGGCCCTCCGCGGTCTGGCTTTGCTGGGGTCGCTTGGTCATTGGCTTTTTAGGTGCCATCTTCCACAAATGCTCAAAGAGAATGAGCTTTGGGTGCAGGGACCTTTAAATAATGAGCCCAGCGTGTGACGCCTATGCGCACGACTACGCGCTCGTACGAACGTACGTTCGAGCGGAACCAGGAAACCGCTGGGGTTTCACTTATCTGCTGCCTTGAAGAAGCATAAAGATGGCGCCCACTATCTTCACCCGTCAACAGGAAGAGATCCTCATGCTGGTAAGTGGCTGCCTGTGCATTTTAATCTAATAGTCAATGATGGCCTAAATGTAAATGATGCGTTTGGAACTAGTTTGGGGTCTCTTAATGTTTAAGAACTGGCTCCTCACACTTCATCCTCAAGGGCCGAGCCTGGCCACGTTTTCACCTGTCTATGCTGATGTCCTAATTCGCCCAATTGCTCCGGCTTAGCAACAGTTAATTAACCTGTGGAGTAGCGGGGCTAGCTGGCAAACCTGGCCTGTCTCGGACCTTGATGCGGATGTTTGAGGAACACTGTTTTCCTAAGCCATAAAAACACAACGGGAAGCCACACACGTGGTCCAAAAGCCTAAGCATTAGCCTACATCTTGGATGTTTAAACCATCCTAACATGCCATAGATGCAGGTGGCCTGATTCTTGATGTTGGCTATTATCTGTATGTACATGGTGTGTGATACATATAACATAAGACCAGACTCTCATTCACAGTCAACGTCCTCTTTAAGGCACTCCCCAAAAATGGCTGCCACTCTAAATGTGTGTGTTAATGACATGAAATTCTCAACTTGTGATGCAACACATATGGGTCTGTGTGTAAAAGTAAAAGCTCTGTGTCCATTATGTTTTTCAGATCATGCTTCAGCGCCGGTATGACTTCGCGCCCAATGTGTGCGAGAAAAGGGACATCGCCCGGGAGATCATCGCGGAGATACACCGTGTCACCAGCACCACCTTCACTCACACCCAGATAATGCAGCATTGGTCGGACCTGAAACGTCTGCACATGCCCCGGGTGCGGAGGTTTTTTGGAATCCATTTCCCAAGTAAGTACCAAGCAATTGCATGGTATATGTTCCAAATGTATAAGTTATGCCTTTATTTATAATGACTTTTCTTTGGTAGTGTTGGAAATGGATTTCAGAATTCGCCGCACCCGGAGGCGTACAGGCCGACCAGTGCTGCATGAGTCTGCATCTGTGAGTGAAGGTGGTGGATCTCCCGGGCGACGGACCTACCCCTCCTCTGTGGCCTCCTCAGACCAGCCCCTGGACCTTACCACAGAGGAGGGGCCCAACCGCGTGGGCGTGGAGTCATACCTGGCCAGGCATGGGGAAGGCTCTGGTATGTCACTCTTCATGTATAGGCACAAAGATATACATGGCAGGCCAAAAACTAAGTTATCCTTTATTATGTATTTGTAGAAGCTTCTGGTGCGGGTGAAATAGTGGAGGAGGAGGCAGCAGAGATGCTGGAAGTCGATCCTGGCGAAGGTGAGTGATGTCAGCCAGACTGGGAGCCAGATATGTTGGGAATAGTGACTCTATACAAGTACTAACCAAATGTCACATGTTTCTCCAGGGACTTCTTCACAGCATAGCCAGGACCAAGGGCAGCCTGTTGGCCCCAACCAGCCATCTGTCGGCCACCAACTCCGTAAGTCCCCATGCCATTATTCATATTAATGTTTGGTTAGCTAATAACACACACATAACTAAAGGCGTAGCCAATGTGTAGTTCACACTTTCATGTGGGCACTTCGTTAGCTTAAAGAGGACCGTAACTTGTATTAAGAACCTAAGAATTAGCCAACACACTGTACCTACAGATTAGAAACATGGAAAAACACCCTTCAGCCATCTAATGCATGTTATTAGACTGAACAAAACCAATATTGCGGAATATGGAATGCGCAATATTTACAGGCAGCATGGGATACAGATTGAAAAAAGGAAGGTGCTGCCATGCATTGTGGGAGTGATGACCTTTCCCTCAACCCAGCTATGCTCTGGATTCCCAACGCACCACTGTAACCTACTCCCCTGTACTTTATCCAACTCTCCACTCCTCATTAAGTGTTATGCTTCAGAGTCCAGATGGCGGCGCTGGAATCAATAAAAAATCCCAAATTTACTTTGATCTGGTGCATAATCATTTGGGAATAGTTATTGGTTTTCATTAAATAATGTTGAAGGTCCGGTTTAAGGAGTTTAAAGACTTACCTGTGGGAAATGCATTAACTGTATCCCTTGGAAGAATGACATATGTCATGCATTTACATGTATTTGATTAACCCCAAATCTATTTCCAGCATACAAACCGGTCTGGTACTCCTATTTATGTTTATTTCTCTATTGCTTACAGGGATTATCCCAAAAACCGTCAAGGAGAAAAAAAAAAGAATCAAGGAGTTGGTGGCCGAGCTGCTGGCCATACAGGCGACGTTGGGGCCAACAGATGAAGAAGAGGATGATGAATAGTGCCCTTGGTCCTGGCTACTTTGTTTAACTTGTTTTTATAGTTGGTCCAATTTTAAACAGGTTTTATGGTTTTTAAAAAAAAACAAAAAATATGTTTTAAAAAAAAAAAAAAAAAAAACATTTATATGTGTTTTACCCAAAAAAAAAAAAAAAGCTAAGTTTTAAACAAAACAACAAAAAAAAAAAAGATGTTTTGAAAATTAGTAAAAACAAAACAAAGCCAATAATTTAAATAAATTATATTTTAAGCCTTCCTAAATGTGTCTTTTCTAATATGCACACCCCCAAAAAATTACACAAACCAGAAACAACACGCTTAGAAACATATAGACATATGTACATTATGTGGTTTTCTTACGTTTTAGGGACCGAGAAATGAAGTTGGATGCAGGCGCTAAGAGGTTTAGGTAAGTTTGAGGGACCGAGAAATGAAGTTGGATGCAGGCGCTAAGAGGTTTAGGTAAGTTTTAGGGACCGAGAAATGAAGTTGGATGCAGGCGCTAAGAGGTTTAGGTAAGTTTTAGGGACCGAGAAATGAAGTTGGATGCAAGCGCTAAGAGGTTTAGGTAAGTTTTAGGGACAGAGAAATGAAGTTGGATGCAGGCGCTAAGAGGTTTAGGTAAGTTTTAGGGACCGAGAAATGAAGTTGGATGCAGGCGCTAAGAGGTTTAGGTAAGTTTGAGGGACCGAGAAATGAAGTTGGATGCAGGCGCTAAGAGGTTTAGGTAAGTTTTAGGGACCGAGAAATGAAGTTGGATGCAAGCGCTAAGAGGTTTAGGTAAGTTTGAGGGACCGAGAAATGAAGTTGGATGCAGGCGCTAAGAGGTTTAGGTAAGTTTTAGGGACCGAGAAATGAAGTTGGATGCAGGCGCTAAGAGGTTTAGGTTAGTTTTAGGGACCGAGAAATGAAGTTGGATGCAGGCGCTAAGAGGTTTAGGTAAGTTTTAGGGACCGAGAAATGAAGTTGGATGCAAGCGCTAAGAGGTTTAGTTAAGTTTCTGGTTGAGGGTGCGCATGCGCAAGATCTTATAAACATACGAACGCACGAATCTAAGAGGCCAAAAACCAATGAAAACCAGAGGCAAACGCAAGTAATTGGAAGAGGTGGACGATGGAAGCAGCCGAAAAAACAGGCTGCCGCCGCAACAGGTGAGCACATGAACGTGATTTTTACGATTGCCAACTGACTGAGGCAAGTTCGGGAGATATCATACGAACGGACGTATATTTTAGGATAGAAACGTATTTGCTTATTGAATCACTCGCAAGTTCATACGAACGCACGAGCGGACGTGAAAAATAGGATGATCGTGACCCAAATCCAAGCTGTTACATGTTTCTTTGAATCAACCCACTTCTGTCAAATTCAAAAATTACCAGTGACATCCAGCATAGCTTGCTGATTCTATGGGGGGGGTTCCTGATAATTATAAATAAATTAATAATTATTGGTGGGGCTAGTGTGCCTTCCAGTGTGGATTGCAACCTGAACCTCATTGAGTTTTTTTAATTTTAACACACAAAAATATGCAAAAAATTACTTGTATCTGTGATGGGGCATTTAAATAGGTGAGGTATATACTTTTTCCTATAAGATTTTTTAAGTTGAAAAACAACAGTTTTGTTGATTGTTTTAGCATAGTCCATTGGGTGCTGTTATTTCCAAATGTAAAAAAAAGTATCATTACCTTACTGGATATATGATGTACCTCACCTGTAAAAATGCTCCATCATGGGTACAGGTGATTTTCTTGGGAAAAAGTTGGACAAACATATTCTTTAGCACTTTTTTGTGTGTTTACACTAAAAACCACCAAGATGCTGGTTGCAATCCACATCACAATTCACACTGACAGTCACACTGGCTTCACCAAATAATTAGCATTATCCTCTATGAAAGACAAATAGACTAGTGCACTAGTGCATAGTGCACCTTCTGACCACATAGGCTGTACTCAGGGCAGAAACTAAAAAAATAGTTGGTCATATGGTTTCTCAAGTCCCCAATGGGCAAAACACTAGACAACAGAGGACCCCTGGGTTCAGTAGCTCACTGAGGGATTGCCCTGTGCCCGTGTGGGCCACACCAAGCCTAACTGCAGATCTTCACAAACGCTACCTAATCTTTCAATCCACATTACCCCAATATGCTATAGATTACAATTATGCTGCAGTCTTAAACAAGGGCAATGGCCACAGAGCTTCCTGATCATTTTACGTTGTTAGGATCTAGTTTTCTGTAGGTAATCAATGAACACACAAATAAATAAAAGCTTTTTCAAAATTATTAACCAAGGCCCAAAGCAAAAAAAAACGATACATAAGGGGGTAGTAACTTATGAATATAAAATGAAAATGTATATCGAAAAAATATAACCTCCTGTATCTCAAATGTATCAATGAATCATAGTCTTTAAATAACTGGAAATAAACAGATTATGAACTAAAATGCATAAAAACGTAAAAGTGACGGCCTGTTGAGCAAGCTTCTAACCTTAGTAAATCATGGCGTTATTTTAAAGCAGAAATTCAGTAGATAAATATTAACTTTCATGCTTATCCGTAGGGGGTTCCAGTAATGGATTTTTTGACATTTCTGTGTGCACTCCTGTTTCTGCTCTTGAAAAAAAGAGTGCCATTAAATGTGGAGACTACTACTTTCTTAGAAATGTGTTATTTTCAAAGCATACATAAATTTAATAATGGTGCTTTTTACTGAAAACAAAATTGCTTAGCTAAAATATTTAGTTAAAGTTACAGCCTATCTGTAGGATGAAAATAAAAAAAACAACTATATTCACCTTACCTCTGGGACATCTGATCCACCACATCACTCAGCATAGAAACGTCTCCATCCATAAACCTGTAAAGTGTGTAGTCCCCCAGCCGGAGCTGTGTTTTAGTGTTCTCTTAGCAGGCAGGAGGAGGGGGCTCACAGGCTGACAACTTTTGAATCTCTTAAATCCTGAATCTCTGACTCTTTTTAAATCTGCATGACCAGTTTGTGAATGGTAGATGAAAGGGAACCTCATGCAGCTAAAGACAGAAGACGTCTCAGGATGATCAGATGTCCAGGGAAGTAAAACAAGTCCTGATTTGAACGTGCAAGTGGCGACCTGGTGATGCCTGATATTTTTTGGGGATTTTTGTGGCACCTCCAGCGGTTGGGCATTCCAACTCTATCCCGAAACGTGGATGATGAGGCAGCTTCAGAGGCCACTGTAGTAACTTTGAATGGAGGTCTACTTTAACCCTTTCGCTGCCAGCCTACCTGGAGTTTTTGTTACGCTTTGTTGCCAGACCATTTTTCACTATTTTGCACTATGCATGTTCAACTGTGATTTTTGAAGGGATTTCCAGGGATTTCCCAGAAAAATTGTATATTGTTTTTTTCAGCAGAGTCTGGGCTTTAACATGAAATGTCTTGTTTGTCATTTTTTAACTGTATTCTTAATATTTTGGGGTGAGATATGTGCAAAAAAATAAAAAACAATCTATTTTTTACAATTTGTAGTGTTTTCTGTAATAAAAAATGTAAGTTTGTCAATAAAATCTTATTGCGTGTGAAATCCCAATTTCTCCCGGTTACAACGGCACCACATATGTATTGTTAGATGCCCTTTCCTGCCCAGGAGACTCCCCCAAACTGAAACAGTGCTTTAGGGGATTTTCAGATCAAATACAGCTATGCTAAGCACTATGTGCACCTTGCAGTTTTTCAATAAAAACAGCCCTTTACATTTGAAATACCCCCCACAAACTATATATTCTCTGGAAGTACACACCTCAAGCTTTTTAGGCATACCAGGCTTGTTGATGTTGCCACAATTTTCTGGAAGTTCTCCCTCAATGTATTCTTTGGTTACACAAAACTTCCCTAAAAAAGGATAAAAAAGCAGAATCAAAGCCACATTTTTCTAAAGAAAACTATAAGCAAACAAGAAAAAACAGGTTAATCTAAAAAAGCAACATCCCCTGAACAGAACGATACCCAACATGCATAGCTACTGTCAAGGGAAGAGTTGCCAAACACCCCAAAGTAAAGCTTGGGGAGACGGTAATTTTGCTTGAAAATTTCAGCTCTGCAGACAAAGTGGCACCTTGCGCTTTTTCTACCAAGACAACCCTTTACATTTGGAATACCCGCCACAAACCATATATTTTCTGAAAGTACACATGATAAGCTTTCTAAGCATACCCAGCATGTTGTAGTGGGCCCATCTTTCTGGAAGTAATCCCTCAAAGAATTCGTTGGTCGCACAGGGTTTCCTTAAAAAATGTATAATAAAGCAGAATAAAAAATGAGTTTTCTAAAATATCAATATGCAAACAAGAAAAAACAAGCTAAATCTGAAAGCGCAAAATACCCCGAGCAGAACGATACCCAACATGCATAGGTACTACTAACCCTTTTAACTGCCAGCCTACTTTAGGCTTTGTCACCCTCTCTTGACAGGTCATTTTTCACCATTCTGCGCTATGCTTAACTGTGATTTTTGCAGGAATTTCCAGGAAAATCATATATTTTTTTTTTTGCGGCAGAGTTTAGGCTTTAACATGAAATGTCTTGTTTGTAATTTTTTTACTGTTTTTTTTTTTATATTTTTGAGTAAATTAAACAAAACAAAATAAAAAAAATTTTTTTAGAAAATTATCTCCTTTATTTCAAATAAAACATTTGTTTTATTACAGAAAACCATATTGCATGTGAAAGCCCCATTTCTCCCGATTACAACGGTACCACATGTGTATCGGTAGCCCCCTGTTACTGTTCAGAAGACCCCCCCAAACTGAAAAAACATTTTATAACATGTAAAAATAAAATACAACTACAATCCACACTATAAAGGGTTAAATCAAGAAAAAAAATCAGTGTGGGGTTCCCCTTCCTGGGGGGGAGGTAACCCCCATTTTTTTTATTTTAAGGGTTAAAAACCCTTAATAATTCCCATAAAAATGACATGGGGTCCCCCCTATCCAGCATAAGTAGCCCAGGGATCAGCTATGCAGGGATTGTAGAACAGGGCGCAGGGGCCAGCTTTGGTGGCCCCCCGCCCTGCCAAGTACAAGCCTGCACCGCCTAAATCAGCCCGGGCCCTTCTGCCCCCCCTGGGCTTCGGGGAGGCAGGTAATAGGGGGGCCGGGGTTAATGGCAAGTCACCCGCTAGCCGCAGGTCACTTGACAGCCCTCGAGCCTTGTGAACTGGTACAGGGGTCTCATGGACTCCTTACAAGTTCACAATGGGTTAAAGTGGACCAACACCCAGGGCTGATCGGCCCCGGAATCTATAAGATTCCTGGACCGTTCTATTCCCTCCCCCTGGGGCATCCAAAATCGGGATGCCCCCCTGTGTGAAACCCCCCGGAACACCTGCTACCACTTACTTGAATCCGGTCCTATGGCGCATGCTCGGGCCGCATCCCCGCTATCCCTCTAGCAGGACGCGTGCCCAGGCCGACTATTTATGAATGGCCGCCGCGGGCACGCTCCCTGTTAGAGGGAAGTGGGGGATGCGGCCGTCAGCGCGCTCAGAGCGGCTGAGCTTAGATGTCTCTTAGACGTCCATAACTCAGCCGCTCTGAGCGCGCTGATTGGACGAGCGGCCGCGCATGCACCGTAGGACCCGGGTAAGGTGAGTTATTGTGGGTGATCGGGGGGGTTTTACGCAGCGGGGCATCCCCAATCAGGATGCCCCAGGGGAAAGGACCAATACCCAGGAAAGTCAAAATCCTGGGTGTTGATCCACTTAAAATGTAAAAAGAAAAAACACACCACACCACAAAATGCTGGAAGCATTTATTACCAGCTGGGTGACAGGACATAAGGGGTTAATTAAAAAAAAATTGGCATAGGGTCCCCCCTCCCAGGGTGGGGGACCCCTTTTTTTTGGAATTTTAAGGGTTAAAAACCCTTAAAAATCCCCAAAAAAAAAATTACGTAGGGTCCCCCCTACCCAGCGTTACCGACCCGGGCCAGCTATGGGGGCTTGTAGAACAGGCCCACATAGCCATAGTGGCCCGGGCCCTTCTGCCCCCCCCCTGGCCTTTGGGGAGGCAGGTAATGGGGGGCTGGGGGTTAATGGCAAGTCACCCGCTAGCCCGCAGGTGACTTGCCAGACCCAGAGCCTTGTGAGCTGGTACAGGGGTCTGATAGACCCCTTACCAGCTCACAAAGGGTTAACTGTAAAAAAAAAAAAAACACACACACACAAAATGATTTTATAAAAAAAAAAAAAATGTTTTTACTGTACTTACCTCCGATTGCAAGCTCTTGTCCCTCGCCGCTCTGATGACAGATGCCGGTGATCGGCATCCAGAGAAGGGGGGACAGGAGATCAGAGGATCTCCTGCCACCTCCTTCCAGGTTGCCGATCACTGGCATCTGACAGCTGAGAACGCTGAAGCCGGTGATCGGGACCGGGATGACGTCATAACCCCGCCCCCCAAAAGGGGCGGGGCTTGACGGGAGACGGAACGGGGTGACGTCATAGCCCCGCCCCCAAGGGGGCGGGTCTTAGCGGCAAGATGGCGGCCGCCATCGGGAAGAAGAGAGGAGAGAGCCTCCCGGGCTCTCTCCTGAAGATCGGCAAGCCCTGGGGGGGGATCGGAGGCCCCCCAGGTGAAGAGGAGGGTCGACGGGAGCCAGCGCACATGCAGGTAGGTAAATGTCATTTTTATTTATTTATTTTTTTTTTACAGGAAAGCCAGTGGCAGCTAAAACGGGGGGGGGGGGGCACCCTATTCCGGGCCCTCCCCTGCAGCCGTAGGAGGTCCCACGGATGATCGGAGCACACCATCTTAAAGGGGAGACCCGGTCGAATCAAACGAGGGGTCAGGTGAGTGTCTTTTTTTTTTTTTTTGGCCAGTTAGCAGGGGGGAAAGCCAGGTACGTAAAATTTACGTAGCTGGCGTTTAATGACAGGAGAGGCAGCTACGTGAATTTTACGTAGCTGGCGTTTAAAGGGTTAAATTGACCAATACCAGTTTTTTTCGCCGATAAGGGATAGCCCACTGTGTGAAACCTCCTAGTTAGCCCATGAAAATTACCTTCACCCCGGTACCACATTGCATGTGTGGGTTCTTGACTGAGCATGGCATTGAGAAGCCACAGTGGGTGCATCCCCAGCCCCTCTGCGGTGTGGGCTTTCGCCTCCAGCCTATCTTAATGGCTGGGGGCGGTAATGCCCCTCATCCCAGAGATGTCAGGGATGCGCCTGCTGATAATAATAATCTATAATGCTGTGGGGGACACCAGTAAAAGGTAGTATACTGGCGACCCCAGGGGTTTCCCACAGCGGGTTGTCTGGATTTGGGATGCATATGCAGCATACTAATCAAGCTTTAGTTGATTTAGTTCAATAGTAACACCTTTAAAAATTGCATAACATCATTTATCCCGCACTGCTAGTACTATGAGTGGCACTTTTGTCACCCAATTACAACAGCAGCAAAAGAAGCCTAAGCCAACTCACTCTCCACTTATGACAGTCATTTTGCAGACTGGAAGAGCTCGAAGTCCCAAGCAGAAGAAAATAGAGATGACAGGTTGGTGTCTATTGTTTATTAGATTCATTGTAAACATGCCAGCCTTAATAATACATGATTAAAGTGTCAATACATTTCAACCCCATATGGTTCTTGATCATGAACCATGGTCATGGTTCTATTTTAAATCTAATAAATGTTGGATTTTATTACTCCCTGCTGCTATTGCTATGTGCTACAGCAGTTAACCCATATGCTTCAATGATTGGGTGCCAAAAGTGTCATTCACATTGCTTGCAGTGTAGTGGCTGTGATCACAGAAAGCAGGTTAATATAACCTTTAATATTATTGTTTATTTACATATCAACATAATAGTCTGTGGAGCTATATAAAGTACAGATTACAGATGGATAAAACAAATAAAGTACAACAGTGGCAATAATGGATAAAAAACGAATGTTATTAGGAATCAGATTTATTAGATCTAAACACATAGATGCAAGAGAACATTAGGAGAGGGGGTCCTGCCCTTTGAGAGCTTACAATCTAAGGATAATTGGGTGAAGACCAGAGTTTGCGTCACAAAAAGAATTTAGTAAGCATGGTGGCCAATGTTCTAGGATAGAGAGCTAATTTTCACCATGGGCCACATCAGTATTCTGGTTGCCTTCAAAGGGCCACTTAAAAACAAAAACTTGAAACAATGTATGGTTACAGACACAGAATAATTTTGCCCAGGACAGATGTAGACAGGGATTGATATATTTTGCCCAGATCAAATGCAGATGCTAAGATATTTTGCTCAGGACAGACACAAAATTGTTTGCCCAGTACAAATGCAGACACTGTACTATTTTGCCCAGGACATATGCAGAATTATTTTGCCCAGGACAGATGCAGACACTGAATTATTTTGCCCAGGACAGGGGCAGATGCTTAATTATTTTGTACAGGACAGATGCAGAAACAAAATTATTTTGCCAAAGACAGCCACTGAATTTTCCTACCCCACCTGGCGATAGCCAGCAACAACTCCTGTAGCAGCTGTAGCACGCTTTGCTGTCACAGTAATGGGGTAGGTTAGGTGAGCTCATGTTGTGGGCTGACAGCTGTTTGCACAGAGACACAGATCATTTGCAGATACTACTGACTAATCACGCTCCAGATGCTTTTATAGGTACAGTGTCTGGGGGCAGGATTAGAGGCAGTACTGTGCTCCACAGGGGAGTACAGCGTACCCATGCAACACTCGTCAGAATCACATGCAGGTGCTAAGACGTACTGGCAGTGTCAGCAGTCTTGGAATGACTGGGTTCGCTAGACGAGGCACTGCACTGCCCACTTAAAAAGGCTTGGAGGGTTACATCCTGTCCCTGTGTCTTGCGTTTCTAAGGGGTGATAGACTCAACTGAATAGTTGGGTTCTAAGGGTCAGGGAGTAGTGAATGTATGTAGGAGGGCATTCTAGAGAATAAAGCTGTAAAGTACTAAAGCCTAGAGTGGGGGGGAGGTGATCAAGGTAAAGAGGAAAGGATAAGCTAATGGCAGTAATGAAATGTTTGGAGGGGCTTGGCTATAGAGTGCCTTGTGGGTTAGGTGTGTTGCCACACAGAATGTTAGGAGATAAAATAATTTTCTAGCTGGCTGCATTTATATTAAGATCAGCTGGCCTGTAGTGTGCATGTGTGATATAGTTTCTTCACACAGACACAACACACACACTCTAAATTAACAGCTGCTGGAGAGGATGAATGTTACTAAATGTCAATAGAAGTCAATTGGGTCAGCAGTAGATGGTTGATACAATGTTTTAAAGCAGATGAAAACCCAGAAGGGCCGGATCTGGAATGCTGTAGTGGAATGCCCCACTGTGTGAAACCCCTGGGGTTGCCGGTAAACTCACCTTTACCGGCAGCTCCTGCGATGCTGCAATCGCGGACCACAGCATCCCTGGCCTCCCTGTAGCTTTGGGCGCTCTCGCACCCAGCCTATCTAAATTGAGTAGAAAGCCAGGGATGTGAGCATCCGACTGGCGTGCATCATACAGCAGTTTTGTGATATTTTGTGATCGGCAATCTCAAAAGAGACGCCGAGCATAGCTTCGGCGGTTGGAAAACTCGGTTTTAGCTGAACACTAGGCCATCGCCGAGCCACCAGCATTGGCCTTGCTCGGGTGGCTGGCATACCAGGGGGGGGGTTCAAAACGGGTTTCAATCTGCAGTAAGAGCTTTCCAAGCTTGTCCTTGGGGAGTAAAACTGAAGAATCGCTTGTTGAGAAGGATCTGGGGGTACTGGTAGACCACAGGCTAAATAACAGCATGCAATGTCAAGCAGCTGCTTCCAAGGCCACCAAGATATTATCATGTATTAAAAGAAGCATGGAATCACTGGATAGGGATGTAATTATACCTCTTTACAAGGCACTGGTGCGCCCTCACCTGGAATATGCCAACCACTTCTAGGCACTTTTACTTCTTGGTAATAATAGGTTCAGTACAGAAAATATATTGTATTGTCACAGAGAGGCAATTTTTAGTATAGCTTTGAATTGATCTTCCTGTGAAATGTTACCAAGCCATACATTATTTTTACAATATTTTTTTCAAAATCATCAATATTTTTAGCAAAAATAACTGTGCTTTTAAAGAAGAAGTGCTAAAGCGAGCATTTATACACAATATGCACTTACCATATAGCAAACTTTTATAGGAGAAGGCAGCTTCCATTTTGTATAATAGATTGTTTTTGTTAAGAGGTTTTCTAACCTCTAATTTTCTTTAAGAAACAAACTAGACTTAGGCTTATATAGACTCAGTGCACATAAACAAATAACTGTAATGGAAATCCCATGAATAGCTCAGAGAACTATAGTTAATTGTGCTAAGTAATTATTAGCACCCAGCGAGCATAATGGAAGATATCAATAAGGTGACAAATAAACAAACATTACTGCATGTTCATTCTGAAAGGCACACCAGGGGGAAAATGATGAAGCCAATGGCATTATATTTTAACTATGTTTAGACGGGACTAGGTCTGAAGTATCAGTGTTTCAGACATTTTTAAATCCCAACTCCGAGCTCACTATCCTTCCCTTTCCCATCAATAAATTAGTTATGGATTATTATTATCATGCATTTATATAGCCCCATCTTTATCAGTACCACTGTACAAATTTGTAGTTACAGTTGGTAAACAATACAGTAATACAAACAAGTTGCTATACAGTTCAAAGTGAATATCTATAAAAACAGGATAACATAGGCAACAAAACCCTGACCTTACAGGCTTACAATATAAAAGATAAGGGGTGGAGATAAAGGGTGAAGTATCACAAGTGAATAGCCAAATTCTATTACAAGTTAATACGTGGGTCCATGTCCTATTCCAATACAGATATCTCTATATCTATGTGTGGCTTTATAGTCAGTTCAATACTCTCCAACATGAGGTTGAAACTGTAACTGTAACTTCAATAAACAGCCATAGGGATGGGGTAAAACTGGGGAGAAAACAAACCAACCCATAATAGATTTACATGAATTGCCAGTTTAACACCAAGATAACATAATGCAGTAATCAGGCATGTGCAGTCGGAGCACTAGCTAAGTGTCACAGTAAAGTGTCCCTGTCTACCAACAGAAATCTAATTGCTAATATTGAAAAGGACATGTTCCCGCAGCTGCGGGGAGCAACAGAATGACAACAGAATTAGTCTTTTACCCACAATGAATTCTGCAAGCCAGCCTGAAGATGGTATTTCCCCCTTCCCATAAGCCTCTGCTTTGGAAGCAAACAGGAAGTGCATCAGCATGCATCTGAACTGCAGTTTCCTGGGAGGCAGGCTTTCTGAATATGTAGTGAGCTGGAAATAATATAAATGGCCAGAAAGTGGCACCAACATACATAACAATACATTAAACTACTGAACATAATACAATACTGTAAAAGTAATGCTAAAAAAAAAATATGTTAAAGCCCCAGGGACTTAATAAGAAGCGTGACCTGCAACCATTCTACTAATAGACAGTTCCTCTATCTTTCTCTAATGTTCAGCTTTTAGTCTTATCGTTATTGTTATTTCTCCCCTTACTTATTACTAAAATCAGCCACAATTATGATATATAAATGTTCCGGTGTATCCTCATGTATATCTGGGTCCTATATGCAAGCGCACACCAATGTGCAATTCTCCGCGGGACAGTTCAAACTGTTTAAATCCAATTCACCATGTGAGTCTCCAAACTTTTTAATTACATGTGTATCCACCACCTGACACACCACACACGTACCAGATACAAGTTGGCAATGCGCTTCTCAATGTATCATCAGTTGTTTCCTTATCAGTTTGTATCCACACGACCAAAGGGACAATCTTTCTTTATATCATTAAAATCATTAAAATATTCTTTGTTTCCATACAATCACCAATAGATTTGTTTAAAAGCGAAGATAAAATATATAACCGCACATAGCGTAATACAGTAATCACTAGTTTCTGTGCGCAAGATATAAGAACTTCTTACCAGATTAAGATCAAATACAAGCGTTGTATTAAAATATTGTTGGGAGGGATCTTGATAATGAAAGTATCATTCCTCCATTATAACCTTTCTGTGCGTTTTAAGCATTACAGCCAGCATGGCGCTTGTGTATCCAAGTCCTAGGCCTCCGGACTCGGCAAGCGTCGGCTATTTTCGGGGGTCACGTGATTTTCCACAGAGGAATGATACTTTCCTTATCAAGATCCCTCCCAACAATATTTTAATACAATGCTTGTATTTGATCTTAATCTGGTAAGAAGTTCTTATATCTTGCGCAGAGAAACTAGTGTTTACTGTATTACGCTATGTGCGGTTATATATTTTATCTTCCATGCTTAATCTAAATAAATGAGGAACATCTTGCTTTTAAACAAATCTATTGGTGAATGTATGGAAACAAAGAATATTTTAATGATATAAAGAAAGATTATCCCTTTGGTCGTGTGGATACAAACTGATAAGGAAACAACTGATGATACATTGAGAAGCGCATTGCCAACTTGTATCTGGTACGTGTGTGGTGTGTTAGGTGGTGGATACACATGTAATTAAAAAGTTTGGAGACTCACGTGGTGAATTGGATTGAAACTGTTTGAACTGTCCTGCTTGCATATACGTTACTGAGAGTGTTGGTGACAAAGTAGGCTTTATTTCTCCCTGCGTTGAGGACTATGCTATTTTAGTTAATTATTGTATTCAATTATACAGAGCCTAAATTATAGAGAATATATTTGAGCGCGGTTCTTTACTATTTTATTATATCTGGGTCCTGCAACATCAGTCTCAGTCCCTGCTCACAAGCTTACAATGTAAGAGGCAATCTTACAATCTACACACTTTCCCACGGACAAGCAGGCTCAGCTCTATTCAGCTCTGCTAGCAGCCGTGATGTTACAGTGGCTAGTGAGCCAAATTGATTCGAGCATGCTGCCAGTTGCATCCACATCCCATAGCTGGAGGACGTACCTGTGCCATCCATTCACATGGTTCCGGCACAGGTACACGATGAGTTAAAGGTATAGTGGGGGCAAGGATGCATTTGCGTCATTGCAACGTGGCTAGGTTACTTAGTGCACCGATTCCATCTGGTTTCACATAGTTAGCATTCCAACTTGGAATGCTCCAGGGATTGGGAATCAGCCAGCCAATGCTTCTCTTTATACAATGCAAGGCCTAGGTGTCAGTGCTTGGCCCACTATTATTCAACTTTTTTATAAACAACATAAAAGATGGAATTAAAAGCACTGTCTCTATTTTTGTAGATGACACAAAGATATGTAGCACAGTGCAGTCTACTGAAGGTTTTCACAAGCTTTAAGCTGACTTGGACACTTTGAGTGTCTGGGCATCCACTTGGCAAATTAAGTTTAATGTGGGGAAATGAACCTGAAGGGCACATATGTCCTTGAGTAAAACTGGGAGAATCACTTGTTGAGAAGGATCTGGGGGTACTGGTAGATCACAGTCTAAATAACAGCATGCAATGTCAAGCAGCTGCTTCCAAGGTCACCAAGATATTATAATGCTTTCAAAGAGGCATGGAATCACGGGATAGGGATGTCATTTTGTCTCTTCACAAGGCACTGGTGCTCCCTCACCTGGAATATGCCGTCCAGTTCTGGGCACCCATTCATAGAAAGGACGCTCTGACTATGGAAAGGGTGCAGAGGAGAGCCACCAAACTGATAAGATCTTGAGAAAAGATTACAGGAATTAAATTTGTTTAGTCTTGAGAGGAGACGACTGAGGGGGGACATAATGAACTTGTATAAATATATAAATGGCCAATACCAAAAATATAGGGAAACACAATTTCAGGTAAAATCCTCTGTAAAGACAAGGGGATACTCCCTTCAACTGGAAAAAAGAAATTCAATCTCCGGAGGCGACAATAGTTTTTTACTATAAGAACTATAAATCTGTGGAAAAGCCTCCCACAGAAGCTTGCTGTGGCTTCAAAAAAGGATTGGATGCTAAATTAGAGGAGAATAACATTAACAGTTACTATTATCTGTTATCAGTTATAAGTAATAAAACAAATAAAAAACAGAATAATTCTACCCCAACACCCTTGGTTGAACTTGATGGACAGATGTCCTTCTTTAACCGTATTGTCTATGACTAGGCCCCTTCCAGACAAGCTTTTTATTCTTGCCCACATAAAGGAATACCCTGCACTGCTTTTTTTGCACCCGTGCCCATTTGTACAGTTAATATGTGTAAAAATGTGCATTAATGTCCGCTATCTGTTCTTAACAGTGTAATCTTGCCCATCTCTGTCTTTTTGTTCTGCTAGTAGAGACATAACGGTATTGGCATAATGAACTAAACAAACTTTCTTTTTAACCTAACCAAGACCTTGTTATTGATACGCACAACTAACTATAGTGTTTGGTGTTGCTTTGCTTATTTAACACATGCTAACATTTGGCACTTGCTGGAACCCAATGTCAGCTGCTTTCATCTGCTGCTTGCAATGTAAAATTTAAGCGATGGCCACAGGACAGTTGGATGCGTGCCATGTGTCAGATGTGATGCGCTGGCACTGCTCTCTTTTCCCTTTTCAGTATCGAGTGCATCCCTGTGAAATCTGGCAAGTTCCCAGGTTAGAAAGGTAGTTTCCTACAACTATAGGCAGCCCAAAATATTCAATTTATAAATTGTTCATCGCGCTACCAAGATCAAGGCCTGGGCAAATAATCTGTTGAATTTGCAATCAAACATTTTACCTGTGGCTGGAGGAAACAAATGAAATCAATCACAGTCAGTTGATAGATCCCTCGGCCCATTTTCTAGCTTAGATTACTACTAAATCATGATAAAGAAAAACTAAAATCAATATATTCATACACACATTGTGTTGTCTTTCAAATCTCTGGATGAAGTTATAAAATGTGTGACAGTCTTGGGATACATAGACCTACTGGCAAGAAAGCCTCCGCAATAATTCACTAATATAATACTTTTTATTTGTTGATGACCCCAAGTGCTCTTTAAACTTCTTTCCTTTGACGCTTTAACATTTTTGGTCTGACAATGAGATACATGCAAAAACCTGAGCATACCCGCTAACCACAAATCAATGTGGTAGATTATCTTGCCTTTTTCCTGAGTAATTAAATTGATAATAAAAGACCATTACTTGCATTCATGAATAGGCACCACTGCTGTGTAAGCTAGCAGGTAAGGACTTGCCGCTTTTCTGCCATTGATGTATTATATATCTTCAGTTATTTTAGCTAAAGGTCTTAAAACGTACCAATGGCAAATATTTAACCACCCATCACTCATCATATTTCTTTACATTTTCCTTTACATTACTGTCCGCAGTTAACCTGTGGAAATGTGATACACAGGATGCTGAAACAGGACACAATATTACAGTAATCCTTGATTTCTTATTAGAATGTTTTAAAAGAACAAAATTCCCTTTTAGATCTGATAACGTCAAAGATCAAAAAGTCTTTGGCTAAAGTCCCAGGGAAATATCATATAGAATGTCAGCACTGGATTATCATCCAGGTGTTAATTTAAATATCATGATGTTGTGACTCATAGCCATTTAATTAGTCCCAGAGTTATTTTAAGAGGCAGAGCTGTATGAAATGAGTTGGGATAATTTAGTAATACAATGGCACTCATCACATTAATCCTGACTCCTTACCACAAGGGCAAATGTACAAAAGTACAGATATTCATTTCAACATTTTGCCTAAAGCCAAACTGGTAGTTGTTACAAAACACAAGTACAATAGGGATCCTGTAATACTTCTTACCTTTCTTTGACACTGGATGATCTCACAGGCTACATAGTGTGTGGCTGTCTCCAATGGGCAATAATGGCAATTTGACAGATGAATAATATTGTACATGCATTGGAGGCTTGCACCTTCTCATGCTCAGCACAGCACCACAATGCCAAGTGTGTATGTATGCCTAGTTTAGTGCAGGGCCCTATCAGATTTTTTAGGCCCAATATAACATTTCTGCCCCCCCATACCCCATAATGTAGTGGCTTGACTCCTACCGTCCTATATGGTCTTGGGGCCGAGTTCAAGCTTTATAGGAGATTCAAGCTAGGACATCATCAATGCAGATAGTGAATATCGTGTTTTGACCTAAGCCTGCCTCTGACTACCCTTGGACTGATTCCTTTTTTGTTATCTGTCTTGGACTTTGACTCTGATCTTATGGTACCTACCCTTACCTCAGCATATTTTATGCTGAGGTAAATATTTTATTTTTTTTTCCCCTCATTATTGGTCCCTCATCTTGGGTTCTATGTGCTCCTTCTAGCAGCCCTCACAGCTGGCACTCCGCCCAGTGTCCCAGTCCAAGGCCACAAAGGTGGTATCTCAGTGGTGTCACTAGGAGCCGTGAGTCTCACGTATCAGCCTCAGTCGATTCAGGTCCTACTGCATAGGTACTTACGCCAAGCCTAGCAGATTGCTTTGAAGCAGCTTGGATTGTGGCAAGATTCTGGATGCAATTTCAATATCACAATGCTATGCTCATGATTAAAATTGCACTAGAGCTTGTATTCCATTAAATATACTTTATGGGCTGTATAAGTAACTCTGTTGCTTACAATAGTAGTGAGAAAATGCCTGATGTTACAATTTTACTACAGGAAATGTATTATTAATTATTGGCCATTTATGAAGGAGCATGCATCAGAGACTGATAAAATTGAGGAGTCTGAGTCAGGCTTTGGCTTGCCAACTCCACAGCCCTGCTGGATGCAGATGCATAGCTAAAGGCTATAGGACTGAAAATAATGCATTTTGGGTACAAGGCTAGTAAAGAAGACAGGTATGCAATCATGTGTGACCTTTGACGCCATGGATCTGGTGTCAACGCTAACTTTGCATCCCCATTTTATAAATCTCTCAGTTGAGAAATTAATCCAGGGATTAACTTGAGTGACAGTGAATTTATTTACAGTGACAGTGAGTTTATTTATTCGCTATTAAGAAAAGAAATTGACATCTGGCTTTGAGGTTTTCTTTCACTGCCTGACATATCAGCAGTTTTAGAACAATATAAAGACAAGTGTGGGCCGGATACATTTTAGTCTATTTTGATCTTCTTACAGTCCAGGTAACTGCTGATTATGTGCCTAAGGGCTCTTGATGCTCTTGAAGACATTGAAAGTGGAATTGCTATTTTTTAATTGATGCCATTTTACAATAAAAGGTTTGGACTTGGAAGTGCATTGGCTACTCACTAGTGACACTTTCCCACAGGGTTAGCATCACTGTAGAGCCGGTGAGACATTCAGGCAGCCCTCCCGCTGTTCACATGTTTACAAAGTCTCTCTCTATCGCACTACCACCCTGAAGCAGGTAATCAGGTGTACCATCACAGAGGTTATGATGGGAGGAATGCAAACAGTGTTTTACAGTCAATTAGGATCTGAAAGGTCTGAAAACAAGGGTTGAGACAAGGGGTCATTATTGCATGCTATAAAATAAAATCATACCTAAAATAAAAAGAGGCCATCCCCCCCCCCCCCCCTCTGGCCCTACCTACCTTTTGGATGTCGCCGCTGCCTGCTGCAGTGACGTCCTGCTGCTTCAGGGACAGATCCTCACCCTGCCCCCCGCTTAGCCGCCGCTAACTGACATGCACAGCTCTTCAATATCCTATGCCAATCTCGAGGCTCCGCAAAGTCTCGCAGGATTTCGGGTGGCTCCCATCCCATGAATGCCCTGCTCAGGCGCGAGAAGGGGGGCTGCCTGCAGTGTCTGATGGGATGCAAGATGGTGCTACCCATCAGGAGTTTGTCCAGAGAATCCAAGGGACCCAGAAGATTGATCCCCTGGCTAGGTGAGTAAACACTCCCCAATTGTGAAACTGGGGGGGTTAACCTCCGATGTTCTCGATGTTCCTCTTCAAATACAGCCCTATGCAAGACTTCCTAGGCTTGCCCCACTTGTACCATCATATGCCCCCATCATATGTGTGAAGTGGTTACTTAGATCAATAGACACTTATTTACCATATTTACCGCCAGCGCCACCAGCCTGGCATGCCACACACTTCCCCAGAGCTAGTGCTGGTTCCCGGCCACAGGTAGGCATGGCCTGCAAATTTGGAGGCGGGCGGCAAACTCCGGTAAGCTCTTTGCATGTGTCTGTGTGTGGTCTGTCCCAGCAGCTAGCGGGGGGGGGGGGGGCATGTTGGGTGGGTAAGTTGGCACACAGGCTAAAATGGGACATGCTGCCCACTGGCTGTAGTTGGGCATGCTGTACACTGGCTGTAATGAAGCATGCTGCCCAATCGTTGTAATGGGGCATGCCGCCCACTGACTGTAATAGGGCATGCTGTCCACTGGCTGTATTGGAGCATGCTGCCCTCTGCTTGTAACAGGGGATGCCGCATAGTGCTTGTAATAGGGGATGCTGCTCACTACCTGTAATGTGGGGTTTGATATGGGGTGATTGGGGGGATTCTGCACACTGTCTGTAACAGGGTGATTGAGAGGAGGCATTTAAGCACATCATTTGGTTCAGATTCTATTTTCCTCCATCAAATCTTCGAGTATTAGGGGAAAGCGCGTCTTATATGGCAAACATTTGGTATATAGACAGGCTCCCTGCCCACATTAAGTTTGCTTTGGTGAAAGAGAAATGAGAGAATAGGAAGCATTTAGCTTGACACATTATGTAGAAAAAGAGACACAATTCAATAGAGAACTTGCAAGTAAGGTTTTTAAAGGGGCTTGAACATTATTGGGAAAAAAGGTGGTAGCTGTGGGGGATGAAGTGATAGCTGTGTAGCTTTATTCTCCAAAAAGTTTAATTTGCATGGTCCCTCCTACTGCAATGAATTCTGGGAGAAATTCTATTATCATTGGCTTGTAACCCCCATGCAAATACCTTCTGTTTTAGGAAAGCATTCTCTATCTTGTACCTTTAAAAGAGGGCTTTTAGATCCCCTTAGAGCCTAAAATGGGTCTCTCCCTAACCAGGCTTATGATGATGTTCACAATATGCACAAAGTGTATAAGGAACAATTTCTGACAGTTTACGTATACATATATCGGAAGATACAATAGGTAATCAACAGGCTTACTAATGCCCGACTAAGGAACATAACAGAAGAACAAATACCTGGGTTTACAGGATACAATCAAAGAGTATGGTATGTTGAATGCACTAGCGCAAGAACAGTCCAACCTAATGTTATAGGTATTTATACCTTAGTGCCAGTTCTATGGTGATAGACATGAAGCAGTCACTGTTTGGATCGCTAATGGATAAAAGAAGCCTTTTGGATAAGACACACATGGTGACAACCTGAACTGCTGCCCTGATGGAAGGTTTGAACAGCGCATGACCTGGTCAGAGGAGATTGAGATAAACATCAGGACTAGAGATGAGCGAATCAATTTGGACAAACCCAAATTCGTTCCGAATTTCAGGAAAAATTTGATTCTGAACGAATACGAATTTCCCCGCGATTCGATCGATCAAAGTTTTCCTTTAAACTCCCTTTTATTTCAATTACAGCCATTGTAAAATGGTGGATGCACATGTCTGGACATATCCCCTGGGGCAAATTATCATGGGAAGGTCACATGCAGCCTATCAGCAGCCAGGAAGCCCGGTGACGTCACAGTGCTATATAAACGGCGGCCATCTTGCTTGTGCGCATTTCAGCCTTGCATTGCAGACAGGAGGTTGCTGCAGACAGGGAGAGACTTACAGACAGGCAGGGAGAGTCAGGGAGACCCACAGAGACCAACACCGTGCCAGGGAGAGCCAGAGAAAGATAGGGAAAAATCGGGAATGATCCAGGCAGGGGACAGCAGAGAAAATGACAGGGAAACTTTTTTTTTATTTTCACTTCACTTCATTTGCCAGATAAGTTTTAAATTGCTTTTTTTTGTGCTGTAAATATTCCTGGCCACTGTGCATCCCATCTTGGCAGTGGCATATTTAAACCTGAAAAAATCTGTTACACACAAGCATTTCTTATAACTCGATAAGTTTTAATTTTTTTTGTGTGCTGTAAAAACCCCAGCCCACATGGGCATACTATTTCAGCACATTTGACCCTATCTGCTATACTAAATCAGCTTCTAAAGGCTCTGTTTTATTAATATATTGCATTTTGAATTGGTTTTGTGCATCCTGTAAAAACACCAGGCCGCATGGGCTTCCAAAACCAGCACATTTCACCCTATCTGTTATACTAAATCAGCTTCTACAGGCTCTGTTTTATTAATATATTGCATTTTGATTTGGTTTTGTGCGTCCTGTAAAAAAAACAGGCCACGTGGGCATCCAAAACCAGCACATTTCACCCTATCAGTAATACTAAATCCGCTTCTAAAGGCTCTGTTTTGTTAATATATTGCATTTTGAATTGGTTTTGTGCGTCCTGTAAAAACACCAGGCCACATGGGCATCCCAAACCAGCACATTTCGCCCTATCTGTTATACTAAAGCAGCTTATAAAGGCTCTGTTTTATTAATATATTGCATTTTGAATTGGTTTTGTGCGTCCTGTAAAAACACCAGGCCGCAGGGTATCCCAAACCAGCCACATTTCACCTTATCTGTTATACTAAATCAGCTTCTACAGGCTCTGTTTTATTAATATATTGCATTTTGAATTGGTTTTGTGGTCCTGTAAAAACACCAGGCCGCAGGGTATCCCAAACCAGCACATTTCACCCTATCTTTTATACTAAAGCAGCTTCTAAAGGCTCTGTTTTATTAATATATTGTATTTTGAATTGGTTTTGTATGTCCTGTAAAAACACCAAGCCGCATGGGCTTCCAAAACCAGCACATTTCACCCTATCTGTTATACTTGAGCAGCTTCTACAGGATCTGTTTTATTAGTATATTGCATTTTGAATTGGTTTTGTGTGTCCTGTAAAAACACCAGGCCACAGGGTATCCCAAACCAGGACATTTCACCCTATCTGTTATACTAAATCAGCTTCTGCAGGCTCTGTTTTATTAATATATTGCATTTGGAATAGGTTTTGTGCGTCCTGTAAAAACACCAGGCCGCAGGGTATCCCAAACCTGCACTTAGCAGCCTATCTGTTATACTAAATCAGCTTCTACAGGCTCTGTTTTATTAATATATTGCATTTTGAATTTTTTTTTGCGTCTTGTAAAAACACCAGCCCGCAGGGTATCCCATATTGCCAATTTTCATAGTATCTGGTGCAGAGAAGCAGTATCTCACTTTATTTAGCTTCTGCTTTTTAAAGTAAACACATTTTTAAGTGCCTATTGCGCATTTCAAATACATAAAAATGTCAGGCAGACAAGTGCCAGGATGTTCAAAGAGGAGTGACAGAGGCCAAGATTCTGCAGGCAGAGGTCGCAGCAGACTAGGGGTGAGTGGCAGCAGGAGTCGCAGTGAGAGACCTGATCTGCCAGTATCTGCTAGCGGTCGTGTCTCCACCAGTAACGCATCTGCCATGGTAGATTGGTTAACGCGGTCATCCACATCATCACAAGTTACATCTGACACCCCCAGTCTAGGGTCGGTAGGTTCCTCTGACACAACCCTGAGTTGGCATGGCCCGAGAGCAGTCCCTGTCCTCCCATTGCCTCTGTCCTATGCCGTTCTCTCCCCCAGCGACGTATCCTATGCTTTGGGTTCAGCTCCACTCTTTAGTGAGGAGGACGATCAGATAGAGGAGAGTCAGCAGCTACTGCCCAGCCAAGAAATGGAGGTGGTTTCCTTCACTAGGCAGACAAATAGTGATGTGGAGAGTGACGTGGGTGTTGTTGCGAGCGTTCCAGCTCCTGCGCCAAACACTGTTGAGGAAACCGAGAACATCAGTGACATGCAGCCACAACTCGGTGATGATGAGAAGAGGGGCGCAAGTTGCCCCGGAGTCAGCAGCTGAGGAAGCAAGGTGTTAGCAGCATGGTTGGCAGTCAGCATGGGGGCAGAATTGTAAAGCCTGGAGCCAAATGGGGCCAGGGCCGGGGTAGAGCACCTGCTGCGTGGCAGGATACCTTATCGGGAGGTAGTGGAGCAGGGGTTCCTGGAGTTGGCGACAGTAGCAGTGAATCAGTGCGGGCTGTTGGTGGGAAAAAGTAGCTACTCGGCAATGTGCCAGCTTTCCCTCAAGCATCCGCAGGAGGGTAACATGGCCACATGCAAGATATGTAGGCAGAAAATGAAGCGTGGCCAGGGCCCAAATGTTGGCACCACTGCCCTGCATCAACATATGATGCGTCACCATAAAGCGGCCTGGGAGAACCGAGGCTCCGAAGAGGTGGTCCAGGCTGTTTCCTCACCAAGTGGCACACCGCTCCCAATTTCTGCCAGCCAAGGCTCCAGCACCTCAGCCAAAGGCAGCTGTGCATCATACTCATCCTCTGTCGCTCCTCCTGATGCTCCTGCTCCTCCTCCTCCTCCTCCTCCTCCAAGTCATGCATCCTGCCAGCAATCCATCAGCAAAGCCATGTCCAAGAGACAGCATTATGCGCCCACTCATCCTACGGCACAGAAGCTGAATGTGCTCCTGTCCAAGTTGCTGGTGCTGCAGTCGCTCCCTTTTTAGGTGGTGAACTCTACACCTTTCAGAGAACTGATGGCTTGTGCCGAGCTGAGGTGGAGAGTCCCAAGCTGTCATTTCTTTGCCAAGAAGGCAGTACCAGCACTGCACACTTTTGTTGAACAGAAGGTGGGCCAGTCCTTGAGCCTGTCGGTGTGTAGCAAAGTGCATGGCAGCGCCGACGTCTGGAGCTGTAACTGCGGTCAGGAACAGTACATGTCGTTTATGGCCCACTGGGTGAATGTGGTCCCTTTGCAGCAGCAGCAACTTGGACAGGTCATGCCGCTTCAGCCTCCGCGCTCCCTGGCAGTTGAGCCTGTGACACCATGCGACTCGGCCTCCTTATCCTCCGCCATCTCCTCACCCTCCACTGTAGGCTCAAGTCTCAGTGCCCCTCCAGCCTACCATGTGTGCAGGGCACGGAGGTGTCACGCTGTGCTTCACATGGTTTGTCTTGGCGAACGGAGTCACACAGGGGAGGAACTGCTTAAATTTATTCATCAAGAAATCCAAACATGGCTTACTCCAAGAAAACTGAAAATGGGAACCATGGTTACCGACAATGGGAAGAACATTTTGTCTGCGCTGCGACAAGGAAGGCTGACCCATGCGCCCTGCATGGCTCACGTCTTCAATCTGGTTGTGAAGCGGTTTCTGAAGTCTTCCCCCCATCTGCAAGGCATCCTAACAACTTCAAGGAAACTTTGCATGCACTTCAGCCACTCATACACCGCCAAGCACACCCTTCTTGAGCTACAGCGTCAGAAGGGTAGCCCCCAACATAGTCTGATTTGCGATGTTTCCACCCGTTGGAATTCCACCCTGCATATGTTGGACAGACTATACGAACAGAGAAAAGCCATCACGGATTTCTTGATGATCCAAGCGGATAGGGGGACTTCCCTGTGTAACTTCAATGTCAACCAGTGGCAGCTCATACATGACACCTGCCATTTGTTCAGGCCCTTTGAGGAAGCCACTTTATTTGTGAGTTGCCAGGATTACGGGATGAACGACGTGATTCTACTGCTTCATGTACTACAGCACATGTTGGAAACCATGGCTGGTCAGGGCACTGGAGACATGGTCTCTACATCTTACGGCCACATGAACCCCGTTGGAGCTGAACTGGAGGAGGAGGAGGAAGAGGAGGAGAAGTGGCAGTTTAGGCTTGGCGAAATGGCTGGTTTATCTTGTCAGCGGACAGGAGAGGAGAAGCAGGAGCAGCCAGAGGAGCTAGAGGGTTGTGAGGAAGGCGAGACAGAGGACCCAGACACACTGTGGCAGTATGCAGCGGAGATGGAGACAGGTAGTCCCTCCGAGTCACTTGCGCAAATGGCTGGAAGCATGCTCACGTACTTGCGTAGTGACCCCAGAATTGTTTCCATTTGTCAGCGGGATGACTTCTGGCTCTCCACCTTATTGGACCCTCGATTCCGGCACAAAATGGGGGCATTTTTTAAAGCCGCCGAGAGGGAGGACAAACTGACCTACTACAAAGACATTGTACGTAGTCAGTTGGCCGATGCCTATCTGCGCCATGGTCCATACTCTCGCAGGTCTGACTCGGGGGGACCTCTGCGCTCACCTTCCACTGCCATGGCTGCTGGGGGGGTTGGCAGGAGCAGCAGCAGGAGCTCCATCAGCAACAGCCTCAGTCTTCAGTCGCTAATGAGTAGCTTTCTACATCCGCATAGTGAGTCTACTCATGAGCAGCAGGAAGACCTGGAGCAGGACCTCAACCAGCAGGTCATGTCATACCTCGACATGACCATGCCAACACACCTTGAGGATCCGCTGGACTTCTGGGCAGCCAAACTTGACTTGTGGCCGCAGCTAGCTGAGTTTGCCCTGGAAAAGCTGTCCTGCCCGGCAAGTAGCGTGCCATCTGAGCGGGTGTTTAGTGCGGCGGGGGCCATAGTTACGGCGAGGAGAACTCGTCTGTCAACTAAAAATGTGGAGAGACTCACCTTTGTGAAAATGAATCAGGGATGGATCAGCCAGGATTTCCACCCACCAATGGCTGATGCATGCGACTAGATTCAGCATGGTGCCACGTTTTACACTTTCCAAATTGTGCAAAACATATTTATGTCTTTAGGACAATTTTTGGGCTCCTGCTGATGTCAACTTCAGGGTGTGCCTTTCAGCCAAATTTTGGCCTCCTGCTGCTGCTGCTGCCAACTGCAGTGTGTCTTTTGGCCAATTTTTGGGTTCCTGCTGCCAACTCCAGTGTCTCTTTCAAGCTATGTTTGGGCTCCTGCTGCTGCTGCTTGCAACTCCGGGGTGTCATTCAGCCAGTTTTTGGCTCCTGCTGCAAACTCCAGTGTCTCTTTCAAGCTATGTTTGGGCTGCTGCTGCTGCTGCTTGCAACTCCAGGGTGTCATTCAGCCAATTTTTGGGCTCCTGCTGTAAACTCCAGTGTTCCTTTCAAGCTATGTTTGGGCTCCTGCTGCTGCTGATTGCAACTCCAGGGTGTTATTCAGCCAATTTTTGGGCTCCTGCTGCCAACTCCAGTGTCTCTTTCAAGCTAGGTTTGGGCTGCTGCTGTTGCTGCTTGCAACTCCAGGGTGTCATCCAGCCAATTTTTGGGCTCCTGCTGCCAACTCCAGTGTCTCTTTCAAGCTATGTTTGGGCTCCTGCTGTTGCTTGCAACTCCAGGGTGTCATTCAGCCAATTTTTTGGGCTCCTGCTGCCAACTCCAGTGTCTCTTTCAAGCTATGTTTGGGCTGCTGCTGCTTGCAACTCCAGGGTGTCATTCAGCCAATTTTTGGGCTCCTGCTGCCAACTCCAGTGTCTCTTTCAAGCTATGTTTGGGCTTCTGCTGCTGCTGCTGCTTGCAACTCCAGGGTGTCATTCAGCCAATTTTTGGGCTCCTGCTGCCAACTCCAGTGTGTTTTTGAAGCTATGTTTGGGCTGCTGCTGCTACTGCTGCTTGCAACTCCAGGGTGTCATTCAGCCAAGTTTTGGGCTCCTGCTGCCAACTCCAGTGTGTCTTTCAAGCTATGTTTGGGCTGCTGCTGCTGCTTGCAACTCAAGGGTGTCATTCAGCCAATTTTTGGGCTCCTGCTGCCAATTCCAGGATGTCTTTCAGCCAATATTTGGGCTCCTGCTGCTGCCAGTTCCACGCTTTTCAGTCAATTTAGGGGCCCCTCATAGTGATGCCACCTCAACTCTCTGCAATTGTGCCGCTCTGCGATTCTAATAGCGATGCCTCTGATCTGCATGTCATATTTATTTACAGTATTATTTAACTAACCCAGCACGCATCCTATGCGTGTTACAGCAAGGCAGAATGGTTTACAACCCTATTGAGGCTCTAGGAAGCTCAGAAATAGCCGTCTTTAATAGAGATTCGTCGCGAATAAATTCGGACCGAAACGAATTTTATCTCTAATCAGGACACATAACTTGACACTCTACTCATATAGATCTAATAGGGGTTAAAGGGAACAAGAATGAACTTCTATGCAGATCTAATAATTCTCAGGATCTGTTTGTGTCCTACTTTCTTTCTTATATGAACCGGCTGGAGGGGCTGAAAAGAAACAGAAAGAAGAGACTCTGCTGAGTCTTCTTCAGGGCAGTGTTGATATTTTGTATCCCAATTAAGATTTCCTCAACCTTTTTACCTCAACGGCATAACCTCAATCACCTCCATCAACTTTGTGGAGTTGATCACAAGGCTGTTCAAATTGCACCAACAACCAAGCTCCACCCTATTCCTGTTCCTGGTTAGGCAGATGATTGTGATATAATCAGCATATTTCAGGATTTAAAAAAAAAAACACAGTCCTGGGTATACAAAGAAAGTAGAATCGATAAGAAACGCAGACTAGAGAATACGAATGTTCAAGGCCCTGGATAGGAAAGGGACAAGCTTGACTTTGGCCCTTATTTAAGAAGGGATAGCGTCAGGTAGCGGCTGGTTAATGACAGGTAGTGACAGGTAGCGACTGGTGAACGCCGGACACGGCACGCAATTACACATTTATCAAGCAGAATCTGTTTAGCGTCTGGGAAAGCGCCATGTAGCGTCTGATTCATCATTTTCACAGCCAGCGTTCAGCCTTGCACAGCGCCAGGTACCTCTCGCTACCTGACGCTCTCCATACATTTCAATGGACGATCCTTTTCTTCTCTTTAAACGGGTTTTTTTTTTTTTCAAAAAAATCACAAATAATTCTGTGACCTCTTCTGGCATTGAAATAGCAGTTTTTTCATATTTTTTTTCAGTTTTTATATATTTCCTCAGAAATGACATTACAGGTCTGGCATGAAATTGTTCATCTTACAATGTTGTTACAATGTAATTCCATATGTTTTCGCTTTGTTACTAGTTGATAGATGCTTGAAAACAGACTTTAAACACACCGCCTCCTGCGCTCTGGGCTTCAAACAAGTATTTTTCAGCGCCAGAGATTTGGGAGGCTGTTTTTTTGCTGAATATGGTGTGAGTCGGTCGCTATGAGCAGTCGCTAACATGCGCTCCCATACAGCGCTGTACTGGTCAAATAGCGACTCCTTACAATGTATTCAACATTACTGAACAGAGACTGAATCGCTATAAAGTAGCGACCCATGGCCGAGCACTGCGACTACTAGCGGGCGCTCTGAAAATGCCTGCTACAGACGCTCATCTGTCGCTACCTGCCGCTAATGATGAATCAGCCTCCCCGTTGACACTGCCAGGTAGCTAGCTACTGATCCATGTACAGACATAGAGAGGGATAGCCAGATGAGCCACCTTCTCTACCAACAAATTCCACCTGATGGTATTAAATGGCAAACTAAATACCACATAGAAAATGTTGGCAGCTTTGAAAAATGACTTGAAAACATTGATGCAACAAACTCTCTTTAGACTGTATGTATGAAACTGCTGCTCTGTACCATCCAGCAATATACAATATAAACATATAAAATCTTTCCATGCTGATATTAGAATGTATTCCTATGCATTTAAATAGAAATAATATAAACTGTAGCCCTCCTTTTACTGCTTAACATATTGCTTACAGGCACTATAATCACAAACATTTGTCTGGATCTTTGTGATCCTGGATGGTAGGCTATTGGAAGAAAAATATTTGTAGCAGAAAATTCCAGCAGGAATATGGGACTAATATTTTATATTGGTGTCCTATGAAAAATACATTCTGCAGTTCTACATTAAATTCAGTGCAGTCCTGCTACATGCATTTTTCATTGCTTTTCTACTTGTAATATGGGCCTTTGCTATAAAAGTACAGAGTTATGTTGAATTTGAAGACATTTTATTCCTGTATTAGTAGCTTCAAATCCTTAAAGTGGAACAAAACACAGAATGACCAGCTCCTTATGGCATCCCAAATTGGACACCCTGCTGTTTGAAACCCCCAAGATCACCGTCATCAGCCTACCTTCCAATCAAAGCAAATTAGCAAAAACAGCTCTGAATGTTTATGGGGAGCGAGAGCGGCCACATCTGAGCCATTTGCCATGGCAAACACCTCTGATTGGATAAGTAGCCCACGCATGCACCATTGGTCCAGGAAGAGATGAGTTTTACAATGTATTCTACGGGGGTTTCACACAACAGGGCAGGTAACAAAGCCTGTGATGGTCAAAACTCTGGGTTTTGTTCTGCTTTAATGATTTTGTTATTTAGATTTTTTGTTCTTGCTGGCAAATAGACTATTAGTTCAACTATGACCCTGACCTGGTATGGCTATGAATTTATGTATAAGTTTAATGATTACATAAATTAGGCCATAACCTACACCACAAAACGTCACTACTTTTCATCAGTAGTGAAAACTAAACGTAAAATTAATTCTTCTGAAATCAGTTTAGGAAGTAAATGTAATCTACTATATTGGCTTAAATGAAAAGAAACATAGCAAATGTTGTTCTGGGCTATACAAGGGCTCCAGGAAAGAGTGCCATGTCTTTTGTTACAGGACTTTTAAAGGTCTGCCATAAAGTGCTCCATAGGGCCTTGGAATCAATTCTGTTCAATTCAATGTATTGGTTTGCCAAGTACATCAGAGATGAACAAGGAATTCTCATATACACAGTACAAAAAATTAAATATTCAAATACAATAAAAGAAGAAAGAAATTGAATGTATGAAACGTCCAGGGGAATCTGAGTGGGCCCTGCTAGCGAAGTAGCTCAGTTCAGTTTTAAACTAGTTTGGATAGATAATAAAGAGATTGATGAGCACCATACAAGGGGCAGTAATGTGGAATGATCAAGTGTAGGGGACATCATGTGCTGGGCCGTGTGGAGGCCTGCAGCCACTCGTGCATGTCAGCACAGGATTGATGCTGGGGCAAAGGCAACCAAAGGAAACTGTTGAGCTGCTGGAAAGCAAAAAGCAACTTGAAGCAAGGAAGCCTGTGACCAGTTGAAGCCAAAATCTGGTCATAACTCTTAGTAAGCCAGTAGGCAGTTTGTGATGACATGAACTGTTTCTGTTTGATATATGGTCAAAATAAACCATTTGAGGTAATTAGTTCCATGTTATTCATATGTGTGTGATGTCCAAAAGATCCCAGTGTCCTAAAATATAGATAAACTACTCACAAAAAGTTAGGGACAGTTGGCTTTCTGATAAAATGTAAAAAGTTCACGCTACATTGTTATTATATCATAAAAGCAGGGTATGTAAGTAGAAGCATGCAATTTGAATTCTGCATTACTATCAATTTATTGAAACAAAAGCCAACAACAGCGGTGGGTATATCCCAACAAATAAAGCCAATGTATCAATAACTTGTCATGTGCCCTTAAGCATAAATTACAGCTTGACCACTGCGTCTCGTGCTGTTCAAGTCAGCTTACTGTCCTCAGGTCATTGAGGTTCTGGGGTACAAGTACAAGTTCCTTCATGGTGAGTTAGCTGATCCCATAGGTTTTCAGGTCTGGCGGTCCACGCCATCTGAATTACCCCAGTCTCCAACAGTCATTCTCTAATGATGCAACCTCAATGAGCATTGTAAATAAGAAGATGAAATTAGGCTTTTTTTGCAAGTGCTGCCTGTCTTTAATGCCTAAATGTAATTATATAAATACAACCTCAATGTCATACTTTATCTATGATTATTTATGAAACGACTTAAGTTCTAGATCAGGGCTTCCTAACCAGTAGTACTAGTACCACTTGTGATGGTGGTACTTGTCAGGTGGTAATTGTCAAGGGTGCAGACTGACCCCCAACTTAATATGCTGCCATCTTTACCTTAACTATACCTGTACAAAACTGCTCCAAAAGGTGATAACACTATGCCTGTGTTTTTTCTGTTTCATGAATTTTTAATGGATGTTTTATGTGTTTCTATCATGGCTTTTAGTTGAATGACACCCTATTTATACCACCCGGGTAGTACTTGAGATCATTAGAAAATGGAAAGTGGTATTTGATTAAATGTTCTAGACAACATCTCTTTCAGGAAGGGTGTAAGGGTCTAGATAGAATGAGTAGGTTTGCAAGCCAGGGGTTAGCAGGCATACTGCGGAGAATGGCAGGGACATGGCACACAGGGGAGGGTGGGAGGGGAATGGCTTATGAGAAGGACAGGGACCAAGCTCAGAAGGAAGGATAACAGGAATATGACAAATAGGAATGATGGCAGGGGCTAGGCACCCAGGACAGAATGGCAGGGTAGGACAGAGGGTAGGATGGCAGAGACATGGCATTTGGGGGGAGGATGGCAGGAATACTGTATGACACATGGGGGAGGACTAAGGGACTGAGTGCACGGGGAGGTTGTCAGGGAGTGGGCACACAAAAGAGGTTGTTTGGAAGTAGACACAGGGGGGAGGTTGGCAGGGACTGGGCACAATGAAACTTACATTCACACAATCTGGGCCTTGCAAACCAGTAAATGCCAACCTTCTATGGGTTATTAATTATTAAGTTTGGAGGGTTGTTAACTTTTCACATTTAAATAAACAACACCCCGCCCAATCGACTTTGTTTCAGACAGGTCTCAATTGAGGCCCACACCATGTTTTGCTAGCAAGCAATACAGCATTATGTATCCTCTATCTAACTGTAACGTCTAAACAATTTCATAAAAGATAAAATAAAAATTCTATTAAATGTATATACTTTTGACGGAAAAATGTTAAAAGAGCAAAATAAACTACAAAACTACAATACATTCTCTCTAGAGAAAATGTTAAAAGAGCAAAATAAACTACAAAACTACAATACTTTCTCTCAAAGAGACTTTAAGGTCATTCTTCAAAGACCTTGAGAGTTCAGTTCTGTTTACCTAATTCACTAAACATTCAGTGGGAAGGCAGCATACATATGTTAACACTTTTATTAATCGTTCAGAAAAAGCTTGTCTGACTGACATAGCCTATAGGTATGTCTGCCTGAGGTTGATGAGTGACTCACTGCGCCTCCTATTTACCTTTATCAAAGCAAGTGTCTGTTGACATAGCGCGCCTATCAATCAGCTATTTCCAAGCGCTGGGGATTTTTCATGCTAATCTCAGCACACCCTTTACTAGCCCCTGACTATGCACAATGGAATGGATGTCTTCTCTGACTGGCTTTCTGGATTAGTCGAGATGATTTCTTTTTAAGATAACACAAAACTTTAAAAATAAAAGATCAGCTTTTTGAGGTCAGTCCAGCATAGAAACATACAATGTGTTTTGTCTTAAAGTGCTATAATACTTTTCCACATCACATGGGAGAGCTTACTGACTTATGTGGAGAGCATGCTGTCACAGGTGATTGGTATTCAATAACATTTGGAGAGCTCTTTACCTCACAATTAAAGTGGAAAAAACAGGGATTATTGACTATACTGAGTTTTGTTCCTAGCTCCCAGGGCATCGGGGTTTGGGGTGCCTGCTGTGTGAACCCCCCCCCCCCCCAGATCGTCCATACAAACTAACATTTCCCCAATCCTACGTCTTATCCAATCAGAGCAGTTTGCCATGCATACTTAATGCTCAGTAAATGGCTCTATTTATGGCAATCAAGAGTGAAAGCGGGCATATCCCCACCAGCAGGTGCGCTCAGTCTATCTGAATGGCTGTGGGGTGTGAGCACAGCCCAAAAATGCTGGGGATGTGCCATCTGATATTTACAACAATGAGGACGCCAAGAAGGAGGTGAATTTAGCTGGGATCCATGTAAGGGGTTCACACAGCAGGGTATCCTGATTTGGGATGCCACAGAGGAAGGCCAGAGAATCTTTTAGATTCCATATCTGGCCCTCTTAGGTTTTGCTCTAAGGGGTAAGTTGTGGTGAGAGTGGTCCTAATTTGGTCATTTCTAACAACTTTATGATAGAAATGTATTGATAGAAATTACTGAAATATGGCCACTTTCACCACCAGTCAAATCTTAGATCTGCTTGAATTATAGTTGTAAGAGGCTGGCATTCCAATTTAGTCCTCTGTTGCTCCTATGTGCGGCTCCGCTGTTTTGAAACGTAGGCACCGCAATTCATCTTAACTCTTCTCCATGATAATATTTCACTCAAATCGCAAACGTTTTCAAGATTCTATGCTGGTTTTAATGGACAGTCCAGACAATTAGGCAGCAAGGAGCTCATCTGAGGCCTTTTCCAGGTACTCCTCCATCAGTTGTTGCAGCTCACTGTAGATGCCCGAGTTTCACTCACCTTGACCATGATCCTCTGGTAAAATGCGGCCGTGTGATTGTCTACTGACAATCCGCTATTATGACCACCGACTGTTACACAGACCACACAATCGCCCTATCCCACTCTAGGATATGGCCGCCGCCATCTTGCCTCAGAAGCATCACACACACTGAGGAGAAGAGAGTGGGGTAAAGTACAGGGGGAGTTATAGCTGTGCTTTGCACAGACAGAGCAAAGCTGGGGCCAGCAAAAGGAAAACAATCCCAGAATGCAAACAAGCATGGTCAGGAGACACTTCCTGCGTGCAGACAGCCTGATGCTCCATGGGCCGTCCCCCATCTTGGATGTTTAAGAATAACATCCAAGATGTTATACGCACAAGACTTTCAGGCTGCTCAGCTCTGTCACTTTATGAAGACTTCGCTCTTCATTTTTTCAAAGTGGGTACAGAGGGGAAAATGTTTTAAATATGTATATATTTAAGTTATAAGCATATTCGCAATTGTCTGATGATAGTTATCATTTAAGACCTTAGTAAAAGGGGCAGTTGTGGCCTAGAGGTAAGGGAGTGGACTTGCAACTGCATTATGGTGCAGTTTAATGGTATGGGGGCAAAAGGATAGCATGGGAGGGGTGCAGATTAAATAGGGGCCCTGACAGATTGGCTGTACGCGGACCAGAAATTTTTGATAGTGGCTTTGTATCCTTATCTCTACAGTCATGTGTGGACTGGGGCAAAAATCAGCCAGCAATTTTACTGACCTCAGACAGCCCATGACCACCCAATTTGTTACTGAGCCCCGCAGTGTGCATCCCAGCTGGTAAATACATGAATTCACCAGCTAAGGCTTTAGCTTTGCAGGGACAAATCATGGAAAGGGGTGCTTTTCCCATTCAGCCAGTGATTTTACTGACCTCAGCCAGGCAGGGACAAATCATGGGAAGGGGTGCTTTCCTCCAGCTGAGCACCTGAAACCGCCATTCAGAAATGCCCATCGTGGGTATGTGCATTAGCCGTGGAAAGTTGGTGATGTTGTGCATGTGTCATGAGATCATTGTATCTGCTTTAAGATGTCATGTTAGAGAGATGAAACACACATCAGCCAAGAGAGCTAAAAGGTTTTTGAACTGAGATTGGGCAAGAGATTCTACAGATTCTACAGTCCTGTGTGTACTGGAACAAAAATCAGCTAGCGATTTTACTGACCTCAGCCAGCCCATGACTGCCCAATGAGTACTGAGCCCCCCAGTGTGCTTTCTAGCTGGTAAATACATGCATTTATCTGTGATTTTACTGACCTCAGCCAGCCCATGACGACCCAATGAGTTACTGAGCCCCCAGTGTGCTTTCTAGCTAGAAAATACATGCATTTATCTGTGATATTACTGATCTCAGCCAGCCCATGACTGCCCAATGAATTACTGAGCCCCCCAGTGTGCTTTCTAGCTGGTAAATACATGCATTTTTCTGTGATTTTACTGACCTCAGCCAGCCCATGACTGCCCAATGAGTTACTGAGCCCCCCAGTGTGCTTTCTAGCTGGTAAATACATGCATTTATCTGTGATTTTGCTGACCTCAGCCAGCCCATGACGATCCAATGAGTTACTGAGCCCTCCAGGGTGCTTTTCAGCTAGTAAATACATGCATTCACCAGCCAAGGCTTTTGCTTTGCAGGGACAAATCATGGGAAGGGGTGCTTTCCCCATTTAGCCAGCCATTTCACTAACCTCAGCCAGTCCATGACTGCCCAAAGAGATACTGCGCCCCCAGTGTTCCTCCCAGCTGGTAAATACATGCATTCAACAGTGATTTTCCTGACCTCAGCCAGTCCATGACTGCCCAATGAGCTACTGAGCCCCCAAGTGTGCTTCCCAGGTGGTAAATATGTGCATTCGCCATCTGAGGCTTTAGCTTTGCAGGGACAAATCATGGGAAGGGGGGCTTTCCTCCAGCTGATGTGCACCTGCACCGGCCATTCAGAAATGCCCATCGTTGGTACATGCATTACCTGAGGAAATTTGGTGATGTTGCCATGACCCGTGCATGTGTTGTTAGAGACGAAATGCACTTAAGACAAAATAACTGGAAGGATAAACAAGAGATTGGAGAACTTTATATTCTTTTATGATTCTCCCGCATACGTCCCTTCACCTGACACCACTAAAATGCTAGTGCACGCCCTGGTCATCTCCCGACTGGACTACTGCAACACCCTCCTCTGTGGTTTGCCAACAAACAGACTGGCTCCCCTCCAATCTGTTCTAAACTCTGCTGCTCGCCTCATCTACCTCTCCTCTCGCTTCTCCAGTGCTGCCCCCCTCTGTCAATCCCTCCACTGGTTACCTGTCTCCCATAGATTTCAGTTCAAACTTCTAACACTAACCTACAAAGCTCTCTAACCAGGCCCCTCCCTACATTTCCTCTATGATCCAGCGTTACCAACCCAAGCGCAACCTCCGCTCTGCCTCTGGCATTCTCCTGTCCTCTTCCTTGTTTACTTCCTCCCGTGCCTCCCCACTTCTCTGGAATGCACTTCCCCGCTCGATCCACCACTCTCTATCACTCCAAGCCTTTAAAAGTGCCCTCAAAACTTACTTCTTCAGACAAGCATATGGCTTGGCTTAAGCAATTCTCATAACCTTCAAATGGCACATGCAGCCCAACTCAAGCTCTACCACTTGTGACCTTGCCCCTTTTGTCTCCACCCCCATCCTTTAGACTGTAAGTTCGCAAGGGCAGGGCTCTCCTTCCTATTGTCTCCTGTGCTCACAACACTTGGTTTAAACCTTGTGGCATCTAATTTTGTATTGTTCCCTGTACTATATGTTCTACCTTGTCTGTAATCATACCTTGTAAAGCGCTACGGAAGATCATGGCACTATATAAATAAACAAAAATAATAATAATTATTCCCGACATGGAAGGCTGAATGAGAAAGAGCAAGAGCTAAGGAAGAAAAAAGCTGTGAGCAACAGATATAATAAAATGAAGGCAGTACTGGGTGTGAACCAGCACAAATCTGGTTTGAACTGAAGGTACTGGAGGCCATGACAATCAAGAAGCTCAAAGAGCCGAATGGACCTCGATTATTCTAAAAGCACATAACATAGATTTGTAATGGAAAAATAAGACTTTCCCTAAAAATTAGCCCTAGTGTATCTTTTGGAACAAGAATTAATATAATGCAGCTGCTGCTGGAAACATGGTATGTCATAGGAGGACTCCGGTTGTCTCTCTAAAAGAAGACAAAAACTGACCTGCAGATGACACATGAAAGTGTTTTTGCTGTCAATTGAAAGGTAATAACAGGAGTGTTGTAAAACAGGAGGAGAAACAAATGTTGAGCCATTGCTTTAAAATGCACATGCTGTGTAACTATTAGCTTTTGTGGAGCATGAAGAATACGATGTGGCTGTAATGCATCACTCATTGGCATTCTAAAATATGTAAGATTCTTACATTTCAGCAGCTTGGAAATAGTTTGCTTTCTCCGCTGAAAGTCAGCCACTGGCTAAATGTTTCCTAAGTGCTGCCTCTGCAACTGTGACACCTGCAGGCTGAACCTAGGTAGCTCACTTTAATGCAGCAAACTGTGATAACCCAGAATCAACATATTAAAATCTGCTCCCCAACCAATATACCTTCTGATCTATTATATTTAAAGTAATTAATCAAACGGCAACTAGACTTTCTATATTACTATCATGATCATTTGGATGAATGGGAGTAATAATAGACATTTGATCTATCAGTATGCTTTTTTTTGTTTAATGATTTATTGCTTAGAGATACCATCCTCAGTGATGCTAACATCACCAGACCACTCACATTGTAGTTTCCAAAATGTCATCATGAATTACCTAAAGCATAAAGAGGACATGGCTAATTATTCCATTTCTTTAACTAGACCCTAAGGTTTAGCTCATCACATGAGTCTAGAGCTTGCCATCCACTGACCCTTGTCCGAGTTTTCCCCTACACTGCTCTGTTCTGAAGCCTGACTTTTTGCTATGAAGGTCTGTCCAAGGGCCCCCTGACACTACTGCTGAGATGGGTGGGGGGTTTCCTTTTTTACCAGCAAACTCAGTGTTTAAGTTTCTGTTACTATTGTTGCTGAAATATAAACCTAATTTTCTTATTTAAATCGATTCCCAAATGCAACTACCATTCAAGTCAAGGACATTTTTTGTGGTATTTTCTGGTGACTGTAATAAAGCAAGGAACGGCACTATCTGGCTTTTTTTTAATTAAAATAAAAAAATAAATACAATTAAAAATCTGGAAGACTGTCTTTGAAATTTTCTGTTTGGATTGATCTGAAACAAAACAGCAAGTGTTATGAAAACAACCATTTCACCACTTTGCTAATGTGGGAGATAAGATAAAAGTAAGTATAATAATGTGCTGTAGGCAGTGAAGAGTTAGAGGCTCTTAATGGGCCACTCTAGACCAAGTTTGCCAAATTTGAAATACCCCCTGCCTGCCTCCCCTAGCTGTGAAGCAAGTTAAAATCTTAAAAAAAACCCCTCCCCAGCAAAACCAGCCCTGGCACCAGCTATGTGTTCTGGTACACCAGGGCTCGGAGGCAGAACGGCCGTCCTCCAGAAAGCCCCTGGCATTAATGGCTACCAGCCCGCATAGCCCACATGGGCACGAGGATCTTCTGTACCCCCCTGACCTTCGGGGATGCAGGTAATCAGGCAGGGGGTTTTGGCATGCCTGGCATGCCTGGCTTGCCTTGCTTACCAGCCCTTCCTACCCTTTTGAACTGGTGTAGAGTTCTCAAAGTGTAAAAAACACAAACACACTTACAAATGTCCTTAAATATTTTTTCTAAACTTACCCCCTTTTCATCATCGGGTGCCGTCCCATGTCCATGTCCCATTGCAGCCTGAAGTGATTGGAGGAAGCTGGGAGCAGGGCAGAGGGTTGGTGTTCAGGCCCGCTGAGTCCCCCAGCGCTGAGACCTGGACTGAGGTGAGATTTTGTTTCTTTTGCTTCTAAACAGGGAAAAATGTCAGCCACATTAAATTTACAGGGCTGGCACTTAACGGTTGGCCATGCAAATTGTACGTGGCTGGAACTTAAAGGATTAGAGAGCTTGAAAGGAGACAGATACAGTCTCAGGAGACCCCAGATGACACCATGGACCGAAGGTGGGGACTGATGCAAAAACTAAAAATTACAAAGGTAATCTATAGTTCTATTGAAAGGGAAATCTTCCTTGGGGGGTGAAAAAGCAGTATATGCTGACCACAAAATTACAGTATAGTTGTCTTACCTCCCTGAAAGTTGCTTCTCTGCCACTATTCCTGTGTAAGCTGGGGTTGATCCATGAAGGTCTGTTAAAGCAGGGGGGGGGGCATGTTTTTACATTGTCATGTAGCCCTCTCTCTCTCTTTCACCCACTCATTCACTAGCATTAGCACATGATTCTTTTTGTTGCTGCTAGTGATTAGAGATGAGCGAACTTTTGAAAAATTTGATTCGACTGATTCGCCGAATTTTCCAACAAAAATCGTTTCGACCCATATTAATTCGCAACAAATCGCTATTAAAAACGGCTATTTCTGAGCCTCCTAGAGCCTCAATAGGGTTGTAAACCATTTTGCCTTGCTGTAACACGCATAGGATGCGTGCTGGGTTAGTTAAATAATACTGTAAATAAATATCACATGCAGATCAGAGGCATCGCTAATAGAATCGCAGAGCGGCACAATTGCAGAGAATTGAAGTGGCATCACTATGAGGGGCAAGAGCCCAAACATTGCTTTAAAGAGACATTGGAGTTGGCAGCAGCAGGAGCCCAAACATTGGATGAATCACACCCTGGAGTTGCAAGTAGCAGCAGCAGCAGCAGCAGCAGGAGCCCAACATAGCTTGAAAGAGACACTGGAGTTGGCTGCAGGAGCCCAAAGATTGGATGAATCACACCCTGCAGTTGCAAGCAGCAGCAGCAGGAGCCCAAATATTACTTTAAAGAGACACTGGATTTGGCAGCAGGAGCCCAAAATTGGATGAATCACACCCTGGAGTTGGCAACAGCAGCAGCAGCAGGAGCCCAAACATTACTTTAAAGAGACACTGGGGTTGGCTTCAGGAGCCCAAAAATTGGATGAATCACACCCTGGAGTTGGCAGCAGCAGCAGGAGCCCAAACATTACTTTAAAGAGACACTGGAGCTGGCTTCAGGAGCCCAAAAATTGGATGAATCACACCCTGGAGTTGGCAGCAGCAGCAGCAGGAGCCCAAACATTACTTTAAAGAGACACTGGAGTTGGCAGCAGGAGCCCAAAGATTGGATGAATCACACCCTGTAGTTGGCAGCAGCAGCAGCAGCAGGAGCCCGAACATTACTTTAAAGAGACACTGGGGTTGGCTTCAGGAGCCCAAAAATTGGATGAATCACACCCTGGAGTTGCAAGCAGCAGCAGCAGGAGCCAAAACATTACTTTAAAGAGACACTGGAGTTGGCTTCAGGAGCCCAAAAATTGGATGATTCACACCCTGGAGTTGGCAGCAGCAGCAGCAGCAGGAGCCCAAACATTACTTTAAAGAGACACTGGGGTTGGCAGCAGGAGCCCAAAAATTGGATGAATCACACCCTGGAGTTGGCAGCAGCAGCAGCAGGAGCCCAAACATTACTTTAAAGAGACACTGGGGTTGGCTTCAGGAGCCCAAAAATTGGATGATTCACACCCTGGAGTTGGCAGCAGCAGCAGCAGGAGCCCAAACATTACTTTAAAGAGACACTGGAGTTGGCTTCAGGAGCCCAAAAATTGGATGAATCACACCCTGGAGTTGGCAGCAGCAGCAGCAGGAGCCCAAACATTACTTTAAAGAGACACTGGGGTTGGCTTCAGGAGCCCAAAAATTGGATGATTCACACCCTGGAGTTGGCAGCAGCAGCAGCAGGAGCCCAAACATTACTTTAAAGAGACACTGGAGTTGGCTTCAGGAGCCCAAAAATTGGATGAATCACACCCTGGAGTTGGCAGCAGCAGCAGCAGGAGCCCAAACATTACTTTAAAGAGACACTGGAGTTGGCAGCAAGAGCCCAAAGATTGGATGAATCACACCCTGGAGTTGGCAGCAGCAGCAGCAGGAGCCCAAACATTACTTTAAAGAGACACTGGGGTTGGCTTCAGGAGCCCAAAAATTGGATGAATCACACCCTGGAGTTGGCAGCAGCAGCAGCAGCAGGATCCCAAACATTACTTTAAAGAGACACTGGAGTTGGCTTCAGGAGCCCAAAAATTGGATGATTCACACCCTGGAGTTGGCAGCAGTAGCAGCAGCAGCAAGAGCCCAAACATTACTTTAAAGAGACACTGGGGTTGGCTTCAGGAGCCCAAAAATTGGATGAATCACACCCTGGAGTTGGCAGCAGCAGCAGCAGGAGCCCAAACATTACTTTAAAGAGACACTGGAGTTGGCTTCAAGGGCCCAAAAATTGGACGAATCACACCCTGGAGTTGGCAGCAGCAGCAGCAGCAGGAGCCCAAACATTACTTTAAAGAGACACTGGGGTTGGCTTCAGGAGCCCAAAAATTGGATGAATCACACCCTGGAGTTGGCAGCAGCAGCAGCAGCAGCAGGAGCCCAAACATTACTTTAAAGAGACACTGGAGTTGGCTTCAGGAGCCCAAAAATTGGATGATTCACACCCTGGAGTTGGCAGCAGCAGCAGCAGCAGCAGGAGCCCAAACATTACTTTAAAGAGACACTGGAGTTGGCTTCAGGAGCCCAAAAATTGGATGAATCACACCCTGGAGTTGGCAGCAGCAGCAGCAGGAGCCCAAACATTACTTTAAAGAGACACTGGAGTTGGCAGCAGGAGCCCAAAAATTGGATGATTCACACCCTGGAGTTGGCAGCAGCAGCAGCAGGAGCCCAAACATTACTTTAAAGAGACACTGGGGTTGGCAGCAGGAGCCTAAAAATTGGATGAATCACACCCTGGAGTTGGCAGCAGCAGCAGGAGCCCAAACATTACTTTAAAGAGACACTGGAGTTGGCCTCAGGAGCCCAAAAATTGGATGAATCACACCCTGGAGTTGGCAGCAGCAGCAGCAGCAGGAGACCAAACATTACTTTAAAGAGACACTGGGGTTGGCAGCAGGAGCCCAAAGATTGGATGAATCACACCCTGGAGTTGGCAGCAGCAGCAGGAGCCCAAACATTACTTTAAAGAGACACTGGGGTTGGCTTCAGGAGCCCAAAAAGTGGATGAATCACACCCTGGAGTTGGCAGCAGCAGCAGGAGCCCAAACATTACTTTAAAGAGACACTGGGGTTGGCAGCAGGAGCCCAAAGATTGGATGAATCACACCCTGGAGTTGGCAGCAGCAGCAGCAGGAGCCCAAACATTACTTTAAAGAGACACTGGAGTTGGCTTCAGGAGCCCAAAGATTGGATGATTCACACCCTGGAGTAGGCAGCAGCAGCAGCAGGAGCCCAAACATTACTTTAAAGAGACACTGGGGTTGGCAGAAGAAGCCCAAAAATTGGATGAATCACACCCTGGAGTTGGCAGCAGCAGGAGCCCAAACATTACTTTAAAGAGACACTGGGGTTGGCAGCAGGAGCCCAAAAATTGGATGATTCACACCCTGGAGTTGGCAGCAGCAGCAGGAGCCCAAACATTAATTTAAAGAGACACTGGAGTTGGCTTCAGGAGCCCAAAAATTGGATGTATCACACCCTGGAGTTGGCAGCAGCAGCAGCAGGAGCCCAAACATTACTTTAAAGAGACACTGGAGTTGGCAGCAGGAGCCCAAAGATTGGATGAATCACACCCTGGAACTGGCAGCAGCAGCAGCAGCAGGAGCCCAAACATTACTTTAAAGAGACACTGGGGTTTGCTTCAGGAGCCCAAAAATTGGATGAATCACACCCTGGAGTTGGCAGCAGCAGCAGCAGGAGCCCAAACATTACTTTAAAGAGACACTGGAGTTGGCTTCAGGAGCCCAAAAATTGGATGATTCACACCCTGGAGTTGGCAGCAGTAGCAGCAGCAGCAAGAGCCCAAACATTACTTTAAAGAGACACTGAGGTTGGCAGCAGGAGCCCAAAAATTGGATGAATCACACCCTGGAGTTGGCAGCAGCAGCAGCAGGAGCCCAAACATTACTTTAAAGAGACACTGGGGTTGGCAGAAGAAGCCCAAAAATTGGATGAATCACACCCTGGAGTTGGCAGCAGCAGGAGCCCAAACATTACTTTAAAGAGACACTGGGGTTGGCAGCAGGAGCCCAAAAATTGGATGATTCACACCCTGGAGTTGGCAGCAGCAGCAGGAGCCCAAACATTAATTTAAAGAGACACTGGAGTTGGCTTCAGGAGCCCAAAAATTGGATGTATCACACCCTGGAGTTGGCAGCAGCAGCAGCAGGAGCCCAAACATTACTTTAAAGAGACACTGGAGTTGGCAGCAGGAGCCCAAAGATTGGATGAATCACACCCTGGAACTGGCAGCAGCAGCAGCAGGAGCCCAAACATTACTTTAAAGAGACACTGGGGTTTGCTTCAGGAGCCCAAAAATTGGATGAATCACACCCTGGAGTTGGCAGCAGCAGCAGCAGGAGCCCAAACATTACTTTAAAGAGACACTGGAGTTGGCTTCAGGAGCCCAAAAATTGGATGATTCACACCCTGGAGTTGGCAGCAGCAGCAGCAGCAGGAGCTCAAACATTACTTTAAAGAGACACTGGGGTTGGCAGCAGGAGCCCAAAAATTGGATGAATCACACCCTGGAGTTGGCAGCAGCAGCAGCAGGAGCCCAAACATTACTTTAAAGAGACACTGGAGTTGGCTTCAGGAGCCCAAAAATTGGATGAATCACACCCTGGAGTTGGCAGCAGCAGCAGCAGGAGCCCAAACATTAATTTAAAGAGACACTGGGGTTGGCAGCAGGAGCCCAAAGATTGGATGAATCACACCCTGGAGTTGGCAGCAGCAGCAGCAGGAGCCCAAACATTACTTTAAAGAGACACTGGGGTTGGCAGCAGGAGCCCAAAGATTGGATGAATCACACCCTGGAGTTGGCAGCAGCATCAGCAGCAGCAGCAGGAGCCCAAACATTACTTTAAAGAGACACTGGGGTTGGCAGCAGGAGTCCAAAAATTGGATGAATCACACCCTGGAGTTGGCAGCAGCAGCAGCAGGAGCCCAAACATTACTTTAAAGAGACACTGGGGTTGGCTTCAGGAGCCCAAAAATTGGATGAATCACACCCTGGAGTTGGCAGCAGCAGCAACAGCAGCAGCAGGAGCCCAAACATTACTTTAAAGAGACACTGGGGTTGGCTTCAGGAGCCCAAAAATCGGATGTATCACAACCTGGAGTTGGCAGCAGCAGCAGGAGCCAAAACATTACTTTAAAGAGACACTGGGGTTGGCTTCAGGAGCCCGAAAATTGGATGAATCACACTCTGGAGTTGGCAGCAGCAGCAGCAGGAGCAGGAGCCCAAACATCACTTTAAAGAGACACTGGGGTTTGTTTCAGGAGCCCAAAAATTGGATGAATCACACCCTGGAGTTGGCAGCAGCAGCAGCAGGAGCCCAAACATTACTTTAAAGAGACACTGGGGTTGGCAGCAGGAGCCCAAAGATTGGATGAATCACACCCTGGAGTTGGCAGCAGCATTAGCAGCAGCAGCAGGAGCCCAAACATTACTTTAAAGAGACACAGGGGTTGGCAGCAGGAGTCCAAAAATTGGATGAATCACACCCTGGAGTTGGCAGCAGCAGCAGGAGCCCAAACATTACTTTAAAGAGACACTGGGGTTGGCTTCAGGAGCCCAAAAATTGGATGAATCACACCCTGGAGTTGGCAGCAGCAGCAACAGCAGCAGCAGGAGCCCAAACATTACTTTAAAGAGACACTGGGGTTGGCTTCAGGAGCCCAAAAATTGGATGTATCACACCCTGGAGTTGGCAGCAGCAGCAGGAGCCAAAACATTACTTTAAAGAGACACTGGGGTTGGCTTCAGGAGCCCGAAAATTGGATGAATCACACCCTGGAGTTGGCAGCAGCAGCAGCAGGAGCAGGAGCCCAAACATCACTTTAAAGAGACACTGGGGTTTGTTTCAGGAGCCCAAAAATTGAATGAATCACACCCTGGAGTTGGCAGCAGCAGCAGGAGCCCAAACATTACTTTAAAGAGACACTGGGGTTGGCTTCAGGAGCCCAAAAATTGGATGAATCACAGCCTGGAGTTGGCAGCAGCAGCAGCAGGAGCCCAAACATTACTTTAAAGAGACACTGGGGTTGGCTTCAGGAGCCCAAAAATTGGATGAATCACACCCTGGAGTTGGCATCAGCAGGAGCCCAAAAATTGTCCTAAAGACATAAATATGTTTTGCACCATTTGGAAAGTGTAAAACGTGGCACCATGCTGAATCTAGTCGCATGCATCAGGCATTGGTGGGTGGAAATCCTGGCTAATCCATCCCTGATTCATTTTGACAAAGGTGAGTCTCTCCACATTTTTAGTTGACAGACGAGTTCTCCTTGCCGTAACTATGGCCCCCGCCGCACTAAACACCCGCTCAGATGGCACGCTACTTGCCGGGCAGGACAGCTTTTCCAGGGCAAACTCTGCTAGTTGCGGCCACAAATCAAGTTTGGCTGCCCAGAAGTCCAGGGGATCCTCAAGGTGTGTTGGCATGGTCTTGTCAAAGTATGACATGACCTGCTGGTTCAGGTCCTGCTCCAGGTCTTCCTGCTGCTCATGAGTAGCCTCACTATGCGGGTGTAGAAAGCTACTCATTAGCGACTGAAGACTGAGGCTGCTGCTGATGGAGCTGCTGCTGCTGCTCCTGCCAGCCCCCCCAGCAGCCATGGCAGTGGAAGGTGAGCGCAGAGGTCCCCTCGAGTCAGACCTGCGAGAGAATGGACCATGGCGCAGATAGGCATCGGCCAACTGCCTACGTAGAATGTCTTTGTAGTAGTTCAGTTTGTCCTCCCTCTCGGTGGGTTTAAAAAAATGCCCCCATTTTGTGCTGGAAGCGAGGGTCCAATAAGGTGGACAGCCAGAAGTCATCCCTCCGACAGATGGAAACAATTCTGGGGTCACTACGCAAGCACGTGAGCATGCTTCCTGCCATTTGCGCAAGTGACTTGGATGGACTACCTGTCTCCATCTCCACTACATACTGCCACGGTGTGCCCGGGTCCTCTGTCTCGCCTTCCTCAAAAACCTCTAGCTCCTCTGGCTGCTCCTGCTCCTCCTCTCCTGTCCGCTGACTAGATAAACCAGCCATTTCGCCAAGCCTAAACTGTGTTTCGCTGGGCAACTCCTCCTCCTCTTCCTCCTCCTCCTCCTCCAGTTCAGCTCCAACGGGGTTCATGTGGCCGTAAGATGTAAACGCCATGTCTCCAGTGCCCTGACCAGCCATGGTTTCCAACATGTGCTGTAGTACATGAAGCAGTGGAATCACGTCGTTCATCCCGTAATCCTGCCGACTGACAAATAAAGTGGCTTCCTCAAAGGGCCTGAGCAAACGGCAGGTGTCACGTATGAGCTGCCACTGGTTGACATTGAAGTTACACAGGGCAGTCCCCCTATCTGCTTGGATCATCAGGAAATCCGTGATGGCTTTTCTCTGTTCATATAATCGGTCCAACATGTGAAGGGTGGAATTCCAACGGGTGGAAACATCGCAAATCAGACTATGTTGGGGGATACCGTTCTGACGCTGTAGCTCAAGAAGGGTGTGTTTGGCGGTGTATGAGTGGCTGAAGTGCATGCAAAGTTTCCTTGAAGTTGTTAGGATGTCTTGCAGATGGGGGGAACACTTCAGAAACCGCTTGACAACCAGATTGAAGACGTGAGCCATGCAGGGGGCATGGGTCAGGCTTCCTTGGCGCAGCGCAGACAAAATGTTCTTCCCATTGTCGGTAACCATGATTCCCATTTTAAGTTTTCTTGGAGTAAGCCATGTTTGGATTTCCTGATGAATACATTTAAGCAGTTCCTCCCCTGTGTGACTCCGTTCGCCAAGACAAACCATGGTAGACTGGAGGGGCACTGAGACTTGAGCCTACAGTGGAGGGTGAGGAGATGGCGGAGGATGAGGAGGCCGAGTCGCACAGTGTCACAGGCCCAACGGGCAGGGAACGCGGAGGCCGAAGTGGCGTGACCTGTCCAAGTTGCTGCTGCAAAGGGACCACATTCACCCAGTGGGCCGTAAACGACATGTACTGTCCCTGACCGTAGTTACAGCTCCAGACGTCGGCGCTGCCATGCACTTTGCTACACACCGACAGGCTCAAGGACTGGGCCACCTTCTGTTCAACAAAAGTGTGCAGCGCTGGTACTGCCTTCTTGGCAAATAAATGACGGCTTGGGACTCTCCACCTCGGCTCGGCACAAGCCATCAGTTCTCTGAAAGGTGCAGAGTCCACCACCTGAAAAGGGAGCGACTGCAGCACCAGCAACTTGGACAGGAGCACATTCAGCTTCTGCGCCGTAGGATGAGTGGGCGCATACTGCTGTCTCTTGGACATGGCTTCGCTGATGGATTGCTGACGGGATGCATGACTTGGATGAGGAGGAGGAGGAGGAGCAGGAGCGACAGAGGATGGGTATGACGCACAGCTGCCTTCGGCTGAGGTGCTGGAGCCTTGGCTGGCATAAATTGGGAGCGGCGTGCCACTCGGTGAGGAAGCAGTCTGGCCCACCTCTCCGGAGCCTAGGTTCTCCCAGGCCGCTTTATGGTGACGCTGCATATGTTGACGCAGGGCCGTGGTGCCAACATTTGGACCCTGGCCACGCTTCACCTTCTGCCTACATATTTTGCATGTGCCCATGTTACCCTCCTGCGGATGCTTCAGGAAAAACTGCCACACTGCCGAGTAGCTACTTTTCCCACCAACAGGCCTCACTGATTCGCTGCTATTGTCTCCAACTCCAGGAACCCCTGCCCCACTACCTCCCGATAAGGTAGCCTGCCGCGCAGCAGGTGCTCTACCCTGGCCCCGGCCCCGTTTGGCTCCAGGCTTTACAATTGTGCCCCCATGCTGCCTGCCAACCATGCTGCTAACACCTTGCTGCCTGAGCTGCTGACTCCGGGGCAACCTGCGCCCCTCTTTTCCTGATGATGACGATGAAGCCCCTTCATCACCCGGCTCCCAAGTGCGATCGGCTTCATCGTCATCATCATTATCACCGAGTTGTGGCTGTACGTCACTGATGTTCGTGGATTCGTCAACAGTGTCTGGCGCAGGAGCTAGAACGCTCGCAGCACCCACGACACTGTCCACATCACTATTTGTCTGCCTAGCTAAAGAAGCCACCTCCATTTCTTGGCTGGGCAGTAGCTGCTGACTGTCCTCTATCTGATCGTCCTCCTCACTAAAGAGTGGAGCTGAACCCAAAGCATAGGATACGTCGCTGGGGGAGGGAACGGCGTAGGACAAAGGCAATGGGAGGACAGGGACTGCTCTCGGGGCATGCCAACTCAGGGTTGTGTCAGAGGAACCTGCCGACCCTAGACTGGGGGTCTCAGACGTAAGTTGTGATGATGTTGTTGATGAGCGCGTTAACCAATCTACCATAGCAGATGCGTTACTGGTGGAGACCCGACCGCTAGCAGATACTGGCAGATTAGGTCTCTCAGCGTGACTCCTGCTGCTACTGGCCCCCAGTCTGCTGCGACCTCTGCCTGCGGAATCTTGGCCTCTGCCACTCCTCTTTTCACTTACAGGCACTTGTCTGCCCGACATAGTCTTACTGGCGTAGTAGTAGGTGATATTTTAAGAACCCCCAGGCAGCGGTGGGTCTATATGAAACAGAATATAATGCACACCAAAAGTGAGCAGTAACACTCAGCTTCCAACAGGCCTGCTTAGTGTAAAAAAGAGAGCTGCTTAGTGTAAATAAAGAGGGGTATGGTATGTTACAGAATGGGATGCCCCAACAGCAAAGCACCTGGGAGCAGTAGTACTATGCAAAGCAAAAGTGTCTTTATCAGGCCAAATTACTTTTAGAATAAGTGCAAAGGGTTATAGTAAATAGAGGCTGGTGTAGTCACAGAATGGGATGCCACAACAGCAGTGCACTTGGGAGCAGTAGTACTATGCAAAGCAAAAGTGTCTTTATCAGGCCAAATTACTTTTAGAATAAGTGCAAAGGGTTATAGTAAATAGAGGCTGGTGTAGTCACAGAATGGGATGCCACAACAGCAGTGCACCTGGGAGCAGTAGTACTATGCAAAGCAAAAGTGTCTTTATCAGGCCAAATTACTTTTAGAATAAGTGCAAAGGGTTATAGTAAATAGAGGCTGGTGTAGTCACAGAATGGGATGCCATAACAGCAGTGCACCTGGGAGCAGTAGTATTATGCAAAGCAAAAGTGTCTGTATCAGGCCAAATTACTTTTAGAATAAGTGCAAAGGGTTATAGTAAATAGAGGCTGGTGTAGTCACAGAATGGGATGCCACAACAGCAGTGCACCTGGGAGCAGTAGTACTATGCAAAGCAAAAGTGTCTTTATCAGGACAAATTACTTTTAGAATAAGTGCAAAGGGTTATAGTAAATAGAGGCTGGTGTAGTCACAGAATGGGATGCCCCAACCGCAGTGCACCTGGGAGCAGTAGTACTATGCAAAGCAAAAGTGTCTTTATCATGCCAAATTACTTTTAGAATAAGTGCAAAGGGTTATAGTAAATAGAGGCAGGTGTAGTCACAGAATGGGATGCCACAACAGCAGTGCACCTGGGAGCAGTAGTACTATGCAAAGCAAAAGTGTCTATATCAGGCCAAATTACTTTTAGAATAAGTGCAAAGGGTTATAGTAAATAGAGGCTGGTGTAGTCACAGAATGGGATGCCCCAACCGCAGTGCACCTGGGAGCAGTAGTACTATGCAAAGCAAAAGTGTCTTTATCAGGCCAAATTACTTTTAGAATATGTGCAAAGGGTTATAGTAAATAGAGGCTGGTGTAGTCACAGAATGGGATGCCCCAACCGCAGTGCACCTGGGAGCAGTAGTACTATGCAGAGCAAAAGTGTCTTTATCAGGCCAAATTACTTTTAGAATAAGTGCAAAGGGTTATAGTAAATAGAGGCTGGTGTAGTCACAGAATGGGATGCCACAACAGCAGTGCACCTGGGAGCAGTAGTACTATGCAAAGCAAAAGTGTCTTTATCAGGCCAAATTACTTTTAGAATAAGTGCAAAGGGTTGTAGTAAATAGAGGCTGGTGTAGTCACAGAATGGGATGCCACAACAGCAGTGCACCTGGGAGCAATAGTACTATGCAAAGCAAAAGTGTCTTTATCAGGCCAAATTACTTTTAGAATAAGTGCAAAGGGTTATAGCAAATAGAGGCTGGTGTAGTCACAGAATGGGATGCCACAACAGCAGTGCACCTGGGAGCAGTAGTACTATGCAAAGCAAAAGTGTCTTTACCAGGCCAAATTACTTTTAGAATAAGTGCAAAGGGTTATAGTAAATAGAGGCTGGTGTAGTCACAGAATGGGATGCCACAACAGCAGTGCACCTGGGAGCAGTAGTACTATGCAAAGCAAAAGTGTCTTTATCAGGCCAAATTACTTTTAGAATAAGTGCAAAGGGTTATAGCAAATAGAGGCTGGTGTAGTCACAGAATGGGATGCCCCAACCGCAGTGCACCTGGGAGCAGTAGTACTATGCAAAGCAAAAGTGTCTTTATCAGGCCAAATTACTTTTAGAATAAGTGCAAAGGGTTATAGTAAATAGAGGCTGGTGTAGTTACAGAATGGGATGCCCCAACCGCAGTGCACCTGGGAGCAGTAGTACTATGCAAAGCAAAAGTGTCTTTATCAGGCCAAATTACTTTTAGAATAAGTGCAAAGGGTTATAGTAAATAGAGGCTGGTGTAGTCACAGAATGGGATGCCACAACAGCAGTGCACCTGGGAGCAGTAGTACTATGCAAAGCAAAAGTGTCTTTATCAGGCCAAATTACTTTTAGAATAAGTGCAAAGGGTTATAGTAAATAGAGGCTGGTGTAGTCACAGAATGGGATGCCACAACAGCAGTGCACCTGGGAGCAGTAGTACTATGCAAAGCAAAAGTGTCTTTATCAGGCCAAATTACTTTTAGAATAAGTGCAAAGGGTTATAGTAAATAGAGGCTGGTGTAGTCACAGAATGGGATGCCACAACAGCAGTGCACCTGGGAGCAGTAGTACTATGCAAAGCAAAAGTGTCTATATCAGGCCAAATTACTTTTAGAATAAGTGCAAAGGGTTATAGTAAATAGAGGCTGGTGTAGTCACAGAATGGGATGCCACAACAGCAGTGCACCTGGGAGCAGTAGTACTATGCAAAGCAAAAGTGTCTTTATCAGGCCAAATTACTTTTAGAATAAGTGCAAAGGGTTATAGTAAATAGAGGCTGTTGTAGTCACAGAATGGGATGCCCCAACCGCAGTGCACCTGGGAGCAGTAGTACTATGCAAAGCAAAAGTGTCTTTATCAGGCCAAATTACTTTTTGAATAAGTGCAAAGGGTTATAGTAAATAGAGGCTGTGTAGTCACAGAATGGGATGCCACAACAGCAGTGCACCTGGGAGCAGTAGTACTATACAAAGCAAAAGTGTCTTTATCAGGCCAAATTACTTTTAGAATAAGTGCAAAGGGTTATAGTAAATAGAGGCTGGTGTAGTCACAGAATGGGATGCCACAACAGCAGTGCACCTGGGAGCAGTAGTACTATGCACAGCAAAAGTGTCTTTATCAGGCCAAATTACTTTTAGAATAAGTGCAAAGTGTTATAGTAAATAGAGGCTGGTGTAGTCACAGAATGGGATGCCACAACAGCAGTGCACCTGGGAGTAGTAGTACTATGCAAAGCAAAAGTGTCTTTATCAGGCCAAATTACTTTTAGAATAAGTGCAAAGGGTTATAGTAAATAGAGGCTGGTGTAGTCACAGAATGGGATGCCACAACAGCAGTGCACCTGGGAGCAGTAGTACTATGCACAGCAAAAGTGTCTTTATCAGGCCAAATTACTTTTAGAATAAGTGCAAAGGGTTATAGTAAATAGAGGCTGGTGTAGTCACAGATTGGGATGCCACAACAGCAGTGCACCTGGGAGCAGTAGTACTATGCAAAGCAAAAGTGTCTGTATCAGGCCAAATTACTTTTAGAATAAGTGCAAAGGGTTATAGTAAATAGAGGCTGGTGTAGTCACAGAATGGGATGCCACAACAGCAGTGCACCTGGGAGCAGTAGTGCTATGCAAAGCAACAGTGGTTAACCAGGGTTAAACAGCTAACAAAGCCAGTGACCCAGGCAGTAACACTCAGGCTGCATGAAAACAAAAAAAAATCCCTGTCACTGCATCCGTTTTTTTCCTACCTTTCCCTGCTTCTCCCTGACTTCCTGCCTGTCTCCCGCCTGTCTACTGGCTGTCTACTGGCTGTCCCTAACTCTCTACCTATCTCTCCCTGAATACAGTCTGCAGTGTCCTCCTGAGTCCTGGCTCTCACGACTGCAATAGACAAATGCGCAAAAGCAAGATGGCCGCCGCCTTATATAGCGCTGTGATGTCACCGGGCTTGCTGGCTGCTGATAGGCTGCATGTGACTGTCCCAGCATACACTGCCCCAGCTTACATGTCTGGACATGTCACGTAGACCATCCTAGAATGCCTGTCATTGAAATGAATGGATTTTAGAAAAAAACTTCGCTCGATCGAATCGCGGGGAAATTCGGATTCGGCGGCCCTACATAAATAAAAACCAGGTTGGAGAGCTCAGTTTTATCATCTTTATTCTACAGCACACTAGCATGAATCCTCTGCATGACAGGTGAACAAACAGTGTTTTGTTTTTAGACTTTGCATTTAAAGATTATAGTGGATCAGCTGGTTGCTACCTTCCTCTACACCCACCCCAACATTGACACCAGATTTCATAGCAAATGTTTAGTTGGGTAAGTATAATCCCCAAAAAATGATCAATAAAAGATCATTAAAAAGTCCACTATTGCCTGCTGCTGCTCACGCACCCTTTCCAGTATATGCAATATGGAATTCCACCGGTTTGGTAAGTCAAATATGAGGTGGTGGGTGGGAAGTCCAAAGTTCCTCTGCAGTGCAGTCAGGTGAGAAGCAGCAGGGTGGGAACACTGAAAGTGCATGCACCCACTACGCACTTTATGCAGAAGCTTCGCAATCCTGGATGGTGGAAGGATATGCGTCACAATGCTTCCAATTCTAGCTGCCACTACATTGACCCCGCGGACAGTTAGAGAAATGTAACATCCCTGCTCATGCTTATTTGTCCACGTGTCAGTGGTGATGTGGGCACTGAAACTAATGGCATTGCCATTAGTGAAGGGCATTGATGGCCTGGTGAGTTAAGTACAACTTCCGCTTTCTCTCTAAACTTTGCGGGAAGGAAACCTTAATGCTTTCCTGGGATGGTGTGGACAGGCTAGGTAATGGTGGTGCTGCTGGTAATAAAGGTGGTGGTAGTATTACATCCTCCCTTTGGTGAAGACAGGTGGCCTTCGTTGTTGAGGATGTAATACTAGAGGCTAAGACAACTGATGCAGCACGGGGAGACACAGGTGTTTGCATGTTTTTCATATGTTTCCACCACTGTAGCTTGTCTTTTGTTTGCAGATACCTGGTTATATTATTAGCACTTTTCCCTCACTTCAGTGACTGTTGGAACAGCTTGCACGTGACCCTTGTCTTGTCATCCATTGAGGCAGCTTTGGCGTGCTCAGTCCCTGCGCTTGGTGGGTAGTAGTAGCAATGGGCTGACCGCTGATGGTTTGCACCTTTCTCCTTCTTCTGCTGGCTGCCTGGATCTGTGTGACCACCACCTCTTCCGTCGAACTATGATGGCCTGTGAGGACATTGTCATCATCCCTGGCAGCCTCTTCACTAGCCTCCCTCTCGGCCTCAACACTGCAGAAAGCTGCAGCAGTTGGCACCAGGGTCTCAGCATTATCAAGGGTGTCCTGTTCTGTTCTGTTGGCCACATCTTCATTCCCCAACATAAGTTGTTGGGAAGCTGGGAATCTTAGGTCTGCAACTGGGGCAGAGGCAGGTGGATGGTCCACAGTATCCCAACTAGGAGTGTCATCAAAAAGCTGGATGGTCTTGGATGGCCTTGCTTTTAAGGTGGGTGAGGTGGAGGGCTAAGAAATCTTGGCAGAAGTGGAGTGGGTGGAAGACAATCCCAAGGAACTGGTAGCACTGTGTGCCATATATAATCTTTGACTGCCTCAACTTGCTCTGGCCTCACACCTCTGCCAGTATATTGGAATAGTAGCGTTATTAAAATTAAGGTGGCTTACCCCTTTTTAAATAGTCCGCTGTGTGAGTCAGTGCAACATTTCCCACCTAATTATGAACTTAAATTCCTGTTAACTGTGGATATGGGAGTGGACTTAGTGACTCTGCCTATTAATTGTTGTATTTCATGACAGAGGCACTGAGCTTACCAATTTTTACCCCTTGACAAGATGTATCAAGTTCCAGGTCTAGTAAAGGCACCGCAGATAAAACAGAGAAGAAGGCCAGCATGCCAATGACTCCAATACAAGTATCACGCTCCCGGAACCACAATTTACCACTTGGACAACTCCAGCTCTCTTGGTAAGGACCTCAACCCCCAATCTCCGCAGCCAGCTTCACCTATAGGAGCCCCCGCTTGCCGAGACGCAGAGCACGCCTGCTCGGGATCGGTTGCCCCCAGGACTTAATGGCTCAAAGGTTGAGGTCTTACGGTACAGAGTGCTGGAGAGCCCGCGGCTGGAAGTGGAATCGGGTAGCCGGTATGTGAGCGTATGGTGGGAGTCCAAGGACAGGCAAGGGTCGGCAACAGGAGTGGAGATCACGGATGGTCAAACAAGCGAGGGTCGGCAACAGGAGTGGAGATCACGGATGGTCAAACAAGCGAGGGTCGGCAACAGGAGCGGAGATCACGGATGGTCAAACAAGCGAGGGTCGGCAACAGGAATGGAGAGCACGGATGGTCAAACAAGCGAGGGTCGGCAACAGGAGCGGAGATCACGGATGGTCAAACAAGCGAGGGTCGGCAACAGGAATGGAGAGCACGGATGGTCAAACAAGCGAGGGTCGGCAACGGGAATCTGGATCAAATCAGGGATTAACAATGGCTGGGGTCTAGGCGCTATCACAGGCAACACCCAACTGCGGGGAAAAGAGCTTTATAGGGACAGGCATCAGAGGGAAGGAATTGTGATTGGTGCACACAGGGATCATGATAATGATTGGAGTGCACAACAAGAGGGGGCGTGTCCCCCCACTGAACCCAGGGCTCATTGGCCCTTCAGGAGGAACAGGGGACGTGCCGGCCAGCTGGGCTCATAGGCCCTTTAACTGAAAAGGGGGCGTGCCCCTTTTTAATTTATTCACCTCCTCCGGCGGCCACGCTGAATGCAGCGCCGCCGGAGGGCATAGAAGGAACGTGCTCGCGCACCCGCGCGAGCACGTGTGCAGGTGCCGGACACGCCGGCAGGAGGAGAAGGAGGGGGCGCGCCCGCAGCCGCGCGAGCTGCCGCCCGGCGCGGCCGGCGCCTGGACGGCGGGGCGACGGGGACACCGCTGGAACGCGGCACAGGTAAGCTGATCGTGACACTACCCCCCCCTTCATGAGGGGCCTCCGGACCCTCACCAGGTTTCCCCGGATTGTCATGATGGAACTTTTTAATAAGAACTTTAGCATGCACATCTTTTGCCGCAACCCAACATCTCTCCTCAGGACCGTAACCAACCCAGTCGATTAGATATTGTAAAGAATTACGGAGCTTGCGCGAGTCAAGAATTTTGTTTACTTCATATTCTGGTTCGTTATCTACTAAAATAGGCGGCGATGATGGACGCGGAACATTCTTGGCTGGTTTTAGCAGTGACACGTGAAAAGATTTTGGGATTCTCATGGTTTGAACCTTAAAGGACACGTTGCTTAATTTCTGAATAATGGGGAAAGGGCCAATAAACTTGGGCCCTAACTTACTGGACGGTTGCCGCAGAGAAATATTTTTTGTAGAAACCCAAACAAAGTCCCCAATCTGAAGCGCGGGTTCTTGAGACCTGTGGCGATCGGCGAACCTTTTGTATCTAAGGATAGTTTCTTTCAAAGTCTGCTGGACGCGGGTCCAGATGTTCTTCCGCTCTTGGAGCCACTCTTCCAATGCCGGTAAATTGGAAGAGGACCCAGAGAGAGAGGAAGCCCTGGGATTCCTCCCAAGATTGCAGAAAAACGGAGAGACTTTGGTACTTTCACTCGGCGCATTATTGTACGCGAATTCCGCGAAGTCAATATATTCCGACCACTGTTCTTGTGCGTCGGAAATGTAACACCGCAAATACTGTTCTAGACTCTGATTGGTTCTCTCAGTCTGTCCATTGGTTTGAGGATGGTACGCAGAAGACAAAGATATCTGAATTCCCAAGCGAGAACAGAAATTCTTCCAAAAACGCGAAGTAAATTGCACACCCCGATCGGAAACTATATTAGATGGTATGCCATGGATACGGAAAATGTGCGAGATAAATAACCGCGAAAGCTCAGGAGCTGATGGTAGCTTAGATAAAGGAATAAAATGTGCCATCTTACTGAAACGGTCGACGACCACCCAAATCACAGTGTTCCCATGTGAGAGAGGCAAATCTACAATAAAATCCATAGAGATATGAGTCCATGGCTCTTTAGGAATCTCAAGTGGGACTAAACACCCACTAGGAGCCTTGTGAACCCCCTTACTTCGTGCACAAACAGAACATGCGTCGATAAAGGTAGTTATATCACGGCGCATAGTAGGCCACCATACAAGGCGTCGGGCTAAAATGAAAGTTTTACGATTTCCTAGATGTCCAGCAGTTTTGGCATCGTGAAACTCGCGAATTACATCGGAACGCATATGCGGTGGTACAAACTGACATCCTAAAGGTATATCTACAGGGGACTCATTTTGAAATGGTGCCAGTGCATTCGAAAGATCAGGAAGCAAGGCCCCAATCACACATCCCACAGGCAAAATAGGTTCACCCATATCGCCCCGATCCTTACAATCCCCAAACAAGCGGGACAGAGCATCCGCTTTAGAGTTTTTTACTCCTGGCTTAAATGTAATTATAAAATTAAAACGCGAGAAAAATAATGCCCAACGGGCCTGACGAGAGTTCAGTCTCTTAGCTGAGCTAATGTACTCGAGGTTTTTGTGATCAGTATAGACCGTGATCGGATACAATGACCCCTCCAACCAGTGACGCCATTCATCAAAAGCCAGTTTAATCGCCAATAACTCCCTGTTTCCAACATCATAGTTCTGTTCCGCGGTACTAAATTTCCGTGAGAAGTAGGCGCAAGGATGCAAACGATCAGGATGACCAGAGTATTGAGACAACACCGCCCCCACACCCAACTCAGATGCATCTACTTCGATGGTAAAAGGTTTATTAACGTCAGGGTGAACTAAAACTGGCGCCGAAGTAAAAGCCTGTTTTAGAGTCTGGAAGGCCTCATTGACCGAAGATGACCAGTTTACTGTGAAGGCGCCCTTGCGAGTAAGGTTGGTGAGAGGAGCAACAATCTTGGAGAAACCCTTAATAAAGCGTCGATAGAAATTAGCGAAACCTAAAAAACGCTGTAATTCTTTTAAAGTCTTGGGTTGTACCCATTCCCGCACCGCCGAAACTTTCCCCGTATCCATCTCTAACCCCTGGCTAGAGATTATATAACCCAAAAAGGGAACGGTGGTGACCTCAAACATACATTTAGAAATCTTTGCATACAAGTTATTCTCTCTTAGTTTTTGAAGTACCATTTTCACATGCAGTCTATGTTCGGACAAAGACTTAGAGAAAATGAGGATATCATCCAAATAAATTACCATGAACCTGCCCAAATAGTCTCGGAAGACGTCATTAACGAAGTCTTGGAAGACCGCAGGGGCATTACAAAGGCCAAAGGGCATGACTAGATATTCGTAATGACCATCTTTAACATTGAATGCAGTTTTCCACTCATCCCCTTGTCGAATACGAATCAGGTTGTAGGCCCCCTTCAGGTCTAACTTGGAGAACACCCGAGCTCCTACTACTTGATTAAATAAATCCCCAATCAAGGGAAGGGGATACCGGTTTTTAACCGTGATCTTATTCAGGGCTCTGTAGTCTATACAAGGCCTTAAACCACCATCCTTTTTCTCCACAAAAAAGAAGCCAGCCCCCGCGGGTGATGTTGAAGGACGGATGAACCCCTTGCTTAAATTCTCGGAGATGTACTCCTTCATGGCCAGTTCTTCCGGCCGAGTGAGATTATAAACCTTCCCTCTAGGAGGGATGGTCCCAGGGAGCAGGTCAATAGGGCAGTCATAGGGCCTATGAGGGGGAAGGGAATCGGCAGAACGTTCGGAAAAAACATCAGCCCAATCTGCGTAAGGCTGAGGCAATCCCTGTGGCAGCATCTGAAAACTTTTGAGGGCAGTGGAAAAACAATGTGTCTTGCAGTGATTACTCCACCTCACTAAATCCCCAGTCTGCCAGTCTAAAATGGGGTTGTGGAGTTTTAACCAGGGATATCCCAGTACTACCGGGGTTTCAGGACAGTCAAAAACCAAGAACTCGATATATTCAGAGTGAGAAGAGCCAACGATTAAATTGAGAGGTGGGGTCTTGGTACTAACCGGACCTCCCTGGATGGCCTTCCCATTTATGGCTAGAACCTGTAGAGATTTTCCAAGGGGTACCAGCAGAATCCCCAGGACGGAGATCATGCTCCGGTCCAGGAAATTACCTGCAGCTCCACTGTCGATAAAGGCGGATACTGCCCGTTTGGAGGGACCCCAAGAAAGCTCTATGGGGATTAACATTTTATTCAAGTGAGAGTAATTAACTGACTCACCTAGACCAGTACTCCCCTCCTGATCTAGGCGAGGAAGTTTCCCGCCGGGTATCCCTTGTTAGGACAGGACCTAGCAAAATGTCCCGGATTCCCACAATATAAGCAGAGACCCATGGAGCGTCTACGCTGCTTCTCGTCCTGGGTAAGACGAGCTCTACCGATCTGCATGGGTTCTTCCAGTGAGGAGGAAGGTGTGTTTGCCCCAGGGGAAGGGAGTGGGTTGGAGGACTGAGATGGCTTAAAGGACGAAGAAGTCCTAACCCTTTCCCTGGCTCTCTCCCTAAGACGCCGATCTATTTTGATGGAGACCTGCATTAGCTGGTCTAGATCTGCTGGTGTAGGGAAATTGACCAAAGCGTCCTTGATACCCTCTGATAGACCCATTCGGAACTGGCTACACAGGGCTGGGTCATTCCATCTGGAGTCTACTGCCCACCGCCGGAATTCAGAACTGTAATCTTCGGCAGTATTCCGACCTTGCTTCAAGGCCCGAAGCCTATTTTCGGCTGTGGACTGCTGGTCTGGGTCAGCATATAACACACCCATAGCCTGAAAAAAGGAAGTAATGGAGTGCAGGGCAGCATCATCTGGAGGCAGGCTAAAGGCCCATGATTGGGGATCTCCTTGCAAAAGGGAGATAACTAACCCCACCCGTTGGGTCTCGGTGCCCGAGGACCCAGGTCTCAATCTGAAGTACAGCTCGCAGGAATTTTTGAAATTGGAGAATCTGGCTCGGTCTCCAAAAAATTTCTCTGGTAACGGGACCTTCGGCTCCGACACGTGAGGTGGTACAGCGGATGCAGGAATCTGCCTGGTTTCCTGATTGGCCACTCTCTGGGCAAGTTGATTTATAGCTGTGGCCATAGCCTGTACTTGCTGTACCAGGTCATCCATGAAGGCCTGTGATAATATCACGCTCCCGGAACCACAATTTACCACTTGGACAACTCCAGCTCTCTTGGTAAGGACCTCAACCCCCAATCTCCGCAGCCAGCTTCACCTATAGGAGCCCCCGCTTGCCGAGACGCAGAGCACGCCTGCTCGGGATCGGTTGCCCCCAGGACTTAATGGCTCAAAGGTTGAGGTCTTACGGTACAGAGTGCTGGAGAGCCCGCGGCTGGAAGTGGAATCGGGTAGCCGGTATGTGAGCGTATGGTGGGAGTCCAAGGACAGGCAAGGGTCGGCAACAGGAGTGGAGATCACGGATGGTCAAACAAGCGAGGGTCGGCAACAGGAGTGGAGATCACGGATGGTCAAACAAGCGAGGGTCGGCAACAGGAGCGGAGATCACGGATGGTCAAACAAGCGAGGGTCGGCAACAGGAATGGAGAGCACGGATGGTCAAACAAGCGAGGGTCGGCAACAGGAGCGGAGATCACGGATGGTCAAACAAGCGAGGGTCGGCAACAGGAATGGAGAGCACGGATGGTCAAACAAGCGAGGGTCGGCAACGGGAATCTGGATCAAATCAGGGATTAACAATGGCTGGGGTCTAGGCGCTATCACAGGCAACACCCAACTGCGGGGAAAAGAGCTTTATAGGGACAGACATCAGAGGGAAGGAATTGTGATTGGTGCACACAGGGATCATGATAATGATTGGAGTGCACAACAAGAGGGGGCGTGTCCCCCCACTGAACCCAGGGCTCATTGGCCCTTCAGGAGGAACAGGGGACGTGCCGGCCAGCTGGGCTCATAGGCCCTTTAACTGAAAAGGGGGCGTGCCCCTTTTTAATTTATTCACCTCCTCCGGCGGCCACGCTGAATGCAGCGCCGCCGGAGGGCATAGAAGGAACGTGCTCGCGCACCCGCGCGAGCACGTGTGCAGGTGCCGGACACGCCGGCAGGAGGAGAAGGAGGGGGCGCGCCCGCAGCCGCCCGGCGCGGCCGGCGCCTGGACGGCGGGGCGACGGGGACACCGCTGGAACGCGGCACAGGTAAGCTGATCGTGACAACAAGTATGTACACAGCCGATGTTTTCCTGATCCTTCCTCCTGCCCTGAAGAAGGGGTCAGACTGGACCCCAAAATGTTGCTTGAACTATGTATATAATTGTATTGGAGCCTGCTCCTTGATGAAGATGATTGAGGAGCCATTTTGCCCTTCACTTCTTTGCCATGCCTACATCTGCAGGCAAACTTTCTAATACAAAATAGAGACTGACAGGCCCCGCTTCCTAGGTAAGCCCACAACCCCCAATCTCCGCTGCTAGCTTCACCTTTAGTCATGCCCCCGTTTTCCGGGACACTTTACATGCCTTGCTGGACACGGTTGCCCCCAGGACTTCGTAGCACAAAGGATGTCAGCTTACAGGGGGTGAAGGCGGGTGAATCAAAGGTGAGACTGGGCAATGTGGGGTAAGCCAGGGTCATACACAGGAAGTCTGTCCTTGACTATTGTGGCACCAATAGGAGAGACAAGAGAGGAGTTGAGGTCAAGCCAAAGGTCATTCCGGGAGGTCATGGGTACGCAGCACAAGGGATGAGGCAGAAACGTGGTCAGAGTTCAAGCGAGAGTCAGTCCAGGCGTCAATCACGGGATGGTCAAACAAAATGAGGTTGGCAACTGGATAAAGCAGGAATTTTCAAAATCAACACATACACCCAGCTAAACGCTATCACGGGCACCGACAGAACACCTTTATAGGACATGGACACAGGGGATGGCACGGAAGGGAACCAATAACAAGAAGACATTAATAACAATTGGGCTGGCTGCCCAATTCAACCTCTTTTGGGCTGTTCGCACCAGAACAATAATTGGCCTCATTATCCCTTTAATTCAGCCTCAGCCGGCCACGCTGTGTGCTATGGGCATATGAGAGACGTGCTCACATGCGTCTGCGAGTACATGCAAAGGGGCCGGGGATGCGGGAGCAAGCGGAGGAGGAGGAGGTGGCCATGCCCGACGCCAGGAAACACTGCGGAACCCAGGTAGGTTCATGTGACAGAGAGTTTGTTACTTTTGAGTGAATAATCTAATTTATTAGGAAAGAAGTGAGTGATTTACCTTGCTGGAGATGATCAAGGAAACCTTTTCTCAGTAAATTTTGCTGGAAAAGAAGTTCTGGGTGTGATGTATTTTTGTTAATGTCTACAGATGTCATACATGAATGCTACTGTTTCAGAAGGTCAATGTTGGTGTACTTTAAGAACCTGCAAAACAGATAAGAACATAATTATAACTATTACTAAACCCATGTGACTGCTGTGGGACTCTGGGACTAATGGATACAGACCCCAATGCACTCAGCATTTAAGATATTGGATGGGGTATCTTACAAAAATTCTCTACATTTGCTTCCCAAAAAAGATATATCCCCCAGAAGGAGAGAAAATATTTAGCTTGGTGTATAATATAAATGCCTGCCAAGCCAGTAGTACTTAGCAGCAGGCTTCTGATGACTGAATTTTTTTCTAAAGGGCCCTGTTATGCCCCTGCTATGTTATACTTTATGGGAAGTACTGCATTTCTTTGACTAGCATATGCTTATTTTTTGGGGAATAAATCAACAAATAATTAAAAGACACCTTCAGATATCGCTTATATATTTAAATAGTTAATATAGTTAGAGAAATGAAAAAGGTCCATCAAGATCAACCAATGGATTGGTTTTGGTAAAGTTATTTGTTATTATTTATAGATAACAGCTAATAGTACCATTCAATTTTTCTTCTTAAAAATCATATAATCTAATCACCCTTTTTGAAGCTATTGATACTGTAAAAAAAACCCTGGGGGTGACTATTCCACAGATTTATAGTTCGTATGGTAAAAAGGACTGTTGCCTCTAGAGATTGTAAGGATTGTAAAGATTGTAAGGATTTTACAAGAAATAGCATTCTCTATATTTTTTGTATTGGGCAGTTATATATTTATACTGTACAAGTTAATCATGTCTCACCTTAGACATATCCTCTCAAGACTAAATACATTCCCATTATCTTTATTAATAATAAGATCCTTTGTTCCCTGGTGGGGAACTCTCCTCCCCACACTTTCTAAGAGCAGGGCATCCTTGCTGTGAACTGGTGCCCAGAACTGGATGGCATTTTCCAGAAAAAGGGAACACCAGTGTAAAGAGGCAATATTACATCCTTATCCCTAGATTCCATGCATCTTTTAATGCATGATAATATCTTGGTGGCCTTGGAAACAGCTGCTTAGCATTGCATACTGTTATTTACCCTGTGGTCTACAAGCACTCACCAGATCCTTCTCAATAAGTGACACTCCTAGCTTTACTCCCCTAAAGACATATGTGACCTGCAGATTATTAGACCCCCATGCGCATTACTTTACATTTATAAACATTGAACTTCATTAGCTAAGTGGATGGCCAGACACTCAAGTCTAAAGCTTGTGAGAATACTCAATACACTGCACTGTGCTAAATATTTTGGTGTCATCTGCAAAAATAAAGACAATTCCATTAATTCCATCTTCTATATCATTTATAAACAAGTTGAATAATAGTGGACCCAGCACTGAACCCTGGAATATACTGCTTACAACAGCATTTAGAGTAGGTGTCATTAACCACAACTCTCTGCACACGGTCTTCAGCCAGTTTTCATTCTAGTTACAAACTGTGTTTTCTAACACTTAAAACCTAGATATCCCTGGTAGGCATCTATAAGGCACAGTGTGAAATGGCTTTGCCAAGTCCAGAAAAACTATATTTAGCTTAAAAACTTATATAGCTTTTACTCACCTCATAGAAGCCAATCAGGTGAGCCTGACAGCTTCTATCCTTAGTAAAACCATGCTGGCTGTCACTTATAATATAATGTATTGTCGCATAATCCTGTATGTAGTCCCTTAAGATCCCTTCAAGCATTTTTCCCACATTAGGCTTTAAGCAAACAGGTTTGCAATTTCCCAGAGAAGACCTAGAGCTTTTTTAAAAAATGGGCACCACATTTGCCTGGCGCCATTCCCTTGGCACTATACCAGTTGTTAATCTTCAAAGATCAAGAGAAGGGGTGATGAGATAACTGAGCTGAGTTCTTTAGGAACTATTGGGCGGAGTCCATCCAGTCCCGCAGTCATGTTTACCTTTTTTGATATAGGTTAATATATACATTTAGCCAGTCACATCTTTGCATTACAAATTGGACAGTTAGAATCCAAGATGGGTTTTACAGAATTAGGAGCCCTTCACTCAGCAATATTCAGGGGGGAAACTTACAGAATTAGGAGCCCTTCACACAGCAATATACAGGGGGGATACTCTATGTAGGAGTAATTGCATTCCCTGCAGTAATTAAAAAAGAGACATTGACACATTACAGTGGTAACATTTTCACGTGCATAGTAATGAGGGATGGGTAAAGAAAAGTTTCTCTTACTTGCCTGAATAGAGACGATATTGTAAATCTATAAGGTTCTGAAAATTCCTGGAAGAGTGTTACATATCATAGAACTTACATTCAATACTTTCAATTTACTGATGCAAAAGAGATGACTGAATCACTTGACAAGAGCTAAACTTCATACTTTGAGTCATAATTTGTTTTGACTCTCTCTAGGTCATTACCTTCTTAAAGGCCATGCACAGTCATGCAAGTAATTTATCTCTGCTTAAGAACAGTTTCTTTGTCCCTCCTTATATAATGTTTTTTAGAGTTCATATTGATCTTCATTGAAACAGAATTTGATTCCTTTCAGGTTCAGTCATATAGTGAATATATATTGATGTCACTGCACAGTTTTGGCTTTCAGCGAAAAAAGAGAGAAAGAAAGAAAGAAAATCTATCTATATATACAGTATATACAAGCAATATCCTATGCTATAACTATTCAGAGTGAACTACACCAAATGAATAGCCAAAGCTGATGCTAGCAACTTACGGTATGGATCTGATGTAAGTATCTTTTAACTGAATATTCAATGGGGAACAAGAGCGGCTGCATCCCTAGTATGTGCACAGCCCCAGGATTTTTTAAAATGATGTCCCCTCCTTCGAGTATATTTGCACAAATATTCTAGTTTTTCCAGACAAGCCTATTGGTTCTAGTAAGTGACACCCTAAACTTTCCCCCTGAAAGAATAATGTTAAAGTCTGTTCAATGAGTATCAGGGGGCAGCCCCCCTTTTTTAATGGAGTCCCCTCTAATGTGGAATACAGAACCAGCTGCTCACTACAGTGGTCCATGCTCCAAATTGATAGAGGTTAGGTTGATGCACTCATTTGCACCTTTTTCTGGGTCTCCAATCGGACAAAGCTCAGTGAAACATAAGTAAATCTTAGCCTGAGAATAAGGCACAGAGCACCAAATTTTCTTAGTCCATACGGTAATAAAATACTTTTCAAAAATATCCCACGGTGCATGCACTCTTTCAGCTGTGCCTGCCACCACTGCAATTTACTCTTACCAGATTTATGGTGTATGGTCACTCATCAATTATGCCATGCAAAGGCAATTCAACAATTCATGATATCTCAAGCGGTTTCAATAAGAAAAAAATATGGGCTTTTAATTCTCATCAATGCTTGCTCAATGTTAAAGTTCCCATAAGCATGTGAAAAGCAAAAACAAAAAGACATCTAGTGCAACTTCATCAATAAAGATAAAAACATGTTTAATAGCCTCAATTATTGCACTTACAAAGAGCTGTCACTTTAAAACACTCAATAAATCAAAGGTGATCTCAAAATCCTCCACTGCAGCCGCACGTGGTTGTGATAATGGGTTTCTCTCCTTAGTTACATACAGAAATATTCCCCACACCTTCCGCCTAACGCGTTTCGTGGTAGTCACAACTTTATCAAAGGCATGATTTTTGGGAAAGAGATTGTATATATAATGATAAGAAGGACACTTACCCTCCAGAGGATTGCCAATAGCAGAAGGTTGATTGGTTAGGGTGCTATCGACCAAGACCTTCCCTGCCACAGATTTGCCGGATAGAGGCTAGATCTGCTTTTAAAAGACCTGTAACCAGCCATTCACGAAGGTTTTGGCAGTAGTATGGGAAAAAAAACCCTCACACCATTCTATGCAGTTAGACTACTATCATGTCCCTACTTTAATTCAAAGTATTCTTTGATCAGACATTAATTTAGCCTCAGTCCAACTGAGTGCTATCATCTTGGAACATCAGAGAGCCTAATTTCCATAGGCTCCCTCCTGGTATGTAGGAAATAACATGCATGTTGGCTGTTTGGGGTTTGCGAGCTTTGTGGTTGCACAGGGCATAATCTCACTGTCTCTCTGTAAGAGGGTGCCATCAGAATGATGCCCCAGCATTTCCTTTTTTATCTTTATTTTTTTCTGCTCTAAACCCTATTAGTCTCTATCTTTCTTCCTTTGCCTGCCTGCTTGCTCTCTTTTACATTATTCATCCATTGTTTCTTCATTCCTTGAGTTTCAATCTCTTTTCTAGAATACCACAATCTTGCTCTGATTTCCTCATTCCCTCTCTTTTTCATTCGCTTTTAAACCCCCCCCCCCCCCCCTTTGCAGATTATTTCACTTTTCCTCTATTTCACTTTTCCTTTGTCTTCTATGTTTACTGTTTCCGCATATTCGCCTCTGCTCGATTTTTATGCATTCCCCACTCACACACTTATTTTTATTCCAGTCTTTTACTCTTTGTTTTTCCAATCCCCTCCATCATCCTTTCTCAACATCTTTCTCCTTATTTAATCCCCCTTCTTTCTTTTTTATTGTTCTGCCTATCTTCTCATTTTTCCACAGCTCCTTTTTTTCTGTCTCTTTTCTACCTTATTTCAGTCTTCACACCATTACCTATTTTTCCCTTTGCTCTATTTGTCTCTTTGTCCCTCTCCCTGAATCTCCTCTCTTTCTCTCTTTCCCTTTGTATCTCTTTGTTTTCCTATTTTTTCCCTCTTCTGTTTCCTCTTCTTTTCACAATGTGTCTGTCTCTAATTTCTTCTCCATGGTTCTTCTCCCACATTCTCTCTACCTGTTGTCTAAATGTGAAAGTGTTTATGTGTATATTTAAGGGGTACCATTCTGAAATCTTGAACATGGCGACCTTCACCCGACAACCAGTCCTGCTCTTTGATCCTGGAGGTAGTTTGAATGCAAGCATCACAGACTCTCTCCATTTGCTGCCAGTCTTGCACATGTGCCAACATCGGTTTTATCCCAACTGGAGTGTGCCAGTCACTCTTCAGCTAAGAATAGATGATCACAGTGCTTGCCCATGCTAATGACTATCATAAAAGCACAGTTGAGTGTGCAGCCCGGACCAGGCCAGAGCCACAAGGCTGCCTTCAGAATGGTGATGGATAAAATAATTCACAGAAAATCCAGTTCAGGAGAGCAGTAACAGTGAAGCATTTCATCTGGCTACCTGTCACCAAGGGAAGGACTTCCTTGATTGTTAAAATGCAAATTGGCGTCACTGTATTTGGGTAGATGAAATGCCATATTTCAAAACCTATAAATGTTGTTTAGTTCATTGACATTAAATATGCATGTTGGCCTGCTTTAGGTGGATACTGCCACTTAATGCCACCACCACAAATAGGGTGACATTATGTTCTTTGCCCGAAGCTTTGCCTACTTGTGACAATTAGACATATTATGTACACGTTACAGTGGACACAAGTCCACCCGGACTTGGCAGTACAGCTCCACACTGTCTACCAATCCTGTAGTTCTCTCTATGACTATGTAGTTAAATGTGTACCAGTGTGTCAGGATTGATTAACATGGAAATAGCTGCACCACCTGATTTGGAGTTTTTCCACCTCAACGCTGAGCAAGTGTAAAGCATTTAAAAAATAATTCCAATCTTTAGCAGCAATTGGGAGTTGAACTGGAATAGCTCTTTAAAGTACCTCTGTTACCTATTCTGACTGTACAGCATGTACACAAACCTTCTATTGCACAGATAATTTTCTGTTTTCATTTTATTCTAATGAGGCAACACACCCAAAATATGTGCATAAATGCTCAGATGGGCCTATTTAAAGTTATACTAAAGGCAAGAATGATTATTGACCCATTGTCTCGAGCTACACGTTGCACAATCCCAAACTTCTATCCAATTTCAAACAAAGACCCTGCAGTTCCTAAGTTATCTTTAAAAGTATTAGAGCACTGGAGATACATAGAAACAAGAAGATAAACGGTGGTTGTGGCAGCATCGATATGGTTTAAGCACACTGTGAGAAGTGTAAGGGGAGAGAGGAGAGCAGGGTTTCAGAGCAACAAAGAGAGGCAGCCAATCAGGGCATCTGGAAGGAAGTGGGGGGTGTTTCTGTTCTTGGTCCAGTGAAGGTTGATTGATGGACCAGATCAGTAAGGTGGGGACTGAAAGCTGGCCGAGGAAGTTAATTTTTCATTAAGGGGACAGACAGAGCAGGAAACAGAGCACTGAGGCCACTCAATGGAAGGCAAGCTACTGATATTTATTTTTTAACTTTTGACTTGCCAAACACTTTGATTTAAAGGGGACTTTCTTTATGCAACATGCACTGAAGCCTGAAGCCTTTAATTGTCATCCTAAGTCTTCTTGGTAACATGTTGACTTTAAGTTCCAAGGGGACCATCTTAAGATAAAATAAGGTGTAACATTTTTTTTTTTAGTCCCAAGAAAAAAATCAGGGCAAAATTACTTTCTGAATGGGTCATGTGCTATATGAACAACAAAGCAACAACCCCCCAAAAGCCATTTACCTTAGGGAAAAAGAACAAATGATCAAAACCAAAAAATATAAAAAAGATTTTATTGAAAAATCAAATTCAAAACATGGCATGAATATTTCTAAAACGATCCCCATAAAAACTGTCACTGCCTGTTGGACTCGACTGCTGATCATACCAGCGCCAGTGAGTGCCACTATGTACTGCTGGATTTTCAGCGCTGCACAATGTATTTATTTTTGACTCTGAAAAGATTGGTGCTGTATTTTTCCTGGTGCTGGTCAGCCTTTCATCATTACAGTTACAAGATATCGCTGCTGGGGACACATTGGTTAGCAAAAGAAGCCATGAAAAACATGACGTTTGACAATGACAATTGGTGACATATAGGTATTAACAGGCTCTGACTCATAAATCAGGCTCTAGCCTACGTTCTATAACATTATAAAGGTATTCTGCAAGCCAAAATAAGGCTGTTTTTTTAAACATTTGAAGAAGGAGCTCCCTACACTTCAATGGATAACACCGTAGGCCTTTGTAAATACATTCAGAAAATAACAGCCATAGACATGAACAGCAGATAGAAAAAGTCCCCACCCCCATATTAAAATTCCAGGTTTTGGTCATGTAAATAAAAAAAAACAAGAAGAAACATCACAGAACTCTTTTCAAATTTAAAGCAGACAAAAACCCACCTCTTCTGAATTGCTTCCCCCATGAAGAGCAACTTTTGCCAATTTTATGTGCTCCTGCTTCACACTAATCCCATATAATGGTGCTTGTTTTAGCTGAAAAGTTGTGTGTGGCAATAATGTCCAATGGAGAGCAAAAAAGCAAAAATATCTATTTTTCTTATCTATATCTATTGTTCTACACCATAAAAAGGGAACTTTGGCCAAATGTATTTCACAAGTTCGGTGGGTTTTGGTCCACTTTAATTCCACCCATTATAAGTTTAATTGAACAAGCTTAAATAAAGAAGTAAAATAAGTAAAATAATGTGGTTAAAATGCTTTGAGGGATTTGCCTTTGAATTTATGGCAGTATTTAGACTTTTAGGGTAAGGGTCTATCAGCATGGCACATCAACACTTGGCTATCTATGCCCAGTGTTCTCTGCAAAAGAGGTCCAAACCTGTTAGATTGCAAAGTCATCTCCTGTGTTGAATTTAGGTCTCTAATAAATCTGGACCATTCAAAAACGGTGATCTTTTTCTGGAGAAGCCAATCTTTTGATGATATGGATTTATGCTTTGGATTGTTGCCGTGCAGAAAGGTGAAATTCCTCTTCATCTTTTCATCAGCATTTTCAGAAGAGAATTAAAGGTTTTTGGTCAAAATCAACTCATATTTGGAATTGTCCATAATTGTCTTTACCTTGACTATAACTCCAGGACCAGTTGCAGAAAAAAATAGCCTCAAAGCATAATTCTGCATCCACCATGCTTTACTGTGGTCATGGCTATGGCTATTGATGACGCTTAGTGTTGGTTTTGTGCCATTTTTTGAATTACTTTATGACCAAACTTGGTGTCATAATACCAGAACATGTTTTCCCATGTGGTTTTGGCAGACTTGTTGTAGATAGTGGCCAAATAAAGCCGTGCTTGGATGTTCTTCTTTATTAGAAAGGTCTTTCATTTGGCAACCCTACCCCTCAGCGCAGACATATAAATAATATAGGTGATTGTTGTCACATGCAGAAATTTCTGCATTACTGTTGCTGTATAGGCCTATTGGAAGCCTCCTGAAACCAATTTTATTTTTGTCTTTCATCAATATTCACGGGACATCCAGGTCTATGTCAGATCGTATTCACTTTTTTAATGAATGTCTTCACTGTGTTTCATTGTATATCTAATGTCTTTGAAATAGTTTTTTTTAACCTTGTCCTGACTGATACTTTCAACAATGGAATCCCTTTAATGTTGAAAGTAGAGATGAGTGAATTTGTAATTATTCGATTTGGATTATATGCAGAATTTACTCAAGAAATTTGGGTTCGTCAGTATCGAATTTTTAACAAATCACTGTTAAAAATATTTTAAAAGGTTCACCTCATTCCAGTGCCGGGCAATGTCCTCATTGTCCGATGGGCTTTGTTGTCTTCAGCAGGGTGGGAGTACACAAACCCTCAGCCCTGCAAACGGCTCTTGAGGGCTCCTGATGCTCAATCTCCTCGCAGCAACAGGGGACTATATATAGGCAGGGAGTGAGCCCCATGTCCCCTGACATCACTGCGAGTGACAGGGGGTTTGCCCAAGCACCTCACTCACTCCCAATCGCCACCCTGCGACAGGTAGAGAAGTGGCTGCAGCCTTGTGTGGGGTGGTGGATATGAATTTTCAGCCCTGCTGCAGAGCGGCATGGAAAATCTGAACCATGGAACCCTAAGTCTGGTGGTGGGTGCTGTCAGCAGCAGAAGCCGGCATGCGTACCTGACAGCACAGCTGGCTTCCCCTGCTCCCCCTTCCTTCCCCGGTGGCCGGGCTTTCCAGAGGCGTACGCGCACTTTCAGCAGAAAGGGAATGGAGGAACTAGGCCGCGCTGTCAGCTACGCAAGCCAGTTGCTGGCACTGCTAGGACACCATCCAGTCAGTTTGTTGTTGTTTTTTTAATAGAATTTCAGGGATCATTCAGGCATGAAATCAAGAAATTTGGATTCACGATGAATGAATGTGAATTCTGATTCATTAGAATTGGTTGACTCATCTCTAGTTGTAAGCTGTTTAAAGACCATGGCCTTTGTAAGTAAAATCGTACTAGACCCCCTGAACTTTACATGGGGTCAATTAAAATCACTTTATTAATGGTAGCTGAGTACTATTTAACATAAGTTTGATTAGCTACATCCCCAATTATAAGTGGGTGTTTATACTTAAACCAGATCTTCAGCATCATTTAATGAAAAGCCCAAACCCTTAAAAAACTATTTCCCAGCATCTAAAATTAATATATTTCACATTTTTAGTCACTTACATCTTTTTCTTTCCCCCATGGGCTGCAAATCTGTTCGGGACAATAGGCTCGATTCAGAGAGACAAAAAAAGACTTTCGTTTTAGTGGCGATCTGTTTTTTTTTTAATTTTCCCGCTCTCGTATGAGTGTGCGAGCGATTCTATGCATGCATTGCTAACCTTCAGTAAAGTTTCCGTCCGTTTGTATGCCAGAGTACGAGTACAAGGATGTCATTTTCCAGGGTGACTTTTCTGTTTCATTTTGTCATGTTACAACGTCGGCTTTCGATTTTGCCCTTTTTCCATCGTCTCCTTCCACGATCCTTCTTTACGTTTAGATTCTGTTTCCCTTTTTCAATAAATAATCGTCCGGACGTGAATCCTTATGATCTTGCACCTGCGCACTACGAACTTAACTTAGTTTTGTGTTAATGTATTTTGTAAATGAAATGACACTGAAACTTTTATTATTTTTTTGTTTTCATCATAAAATGTAAAATATTAAAATATTTTGAAAATTTAAAAATTTTACAACTATAAAAAACTAAATACATAGCAATGGCAGGCCACAGAACATTATTCTTCATCTGTGGTCCCCAACGAGTCACGCAGCTCCTGCATCTCGCCCACCAACTGTTAAAAAACATAAATTAAATTATTGGTATAACCTTGTTGGGGTCATACTGCAGTGCCCCCCCCCCTCCCGCCCCCCCGTGTGGTCCAAACACCTAAATCTGGACTTCAAAAGCCCGAAGGCCCTCACAACCATGGCCTGGGTTTAGCATAGGGCCCGATTAGAGAACTCCTGGCCCGTATTCTGCAGGCAAAGAACGGGCATCAGGAGCAAGGGCAGGAGTGAATATTCAGAATCCCCTGAAAGTATTTAAAAATACTAACATAAAATACACATTCTAAGCAACAATATTTTTCAACATGTCATCAAGGGCTAAAAACAGCCATAGGTTAAGACATAAGTCATCAACTATATTCATTGCCATACAGTGAAAATGGATTGATGGAATGTAAGCAAACTTACCCAGGAGCCATCCACAGATAATTCTCCTGACTCAAACTGACCAAATAAGCTGGAGCTCTGCAATATATAAGCATCATGGGACGACCCTGGATGCCCTGCAAGAACACTGAGGAATCGCATAGCTGGACCAAACACTGCTTGTATGTTGTGCGAGTGGCACATCTTGCGGTTCCTGCAACCAAATATAAAATAATTACACAAAGCAAAGGTAACCAACTAAAACAATAACTCCTAAAACAAATTAAGATTCAAGTTCAACAATCCAAATATAATTCACAAAGGACATAAGTCTAAAAAAAATAGCAATTATATGGATGTGTGGGAAAATAAAGGTTTACATGCTAAGGATTAATTAAGGTCAGCATTTAAATGCTTCTATAAGGCATACATGAAATGTATTGATTCAGGTATGCATTGCTATACAATTTATGGCCTTGGCCATGCTGATACATGCAATGCCTTGGAGCTAAAGGCACGCAGACTCCTCCACATAGCCGCAAAACATGTTCAACAATAGCAATCCGAGGCCTCAAAGGTCCCGTAAGTGGATCGCAAATGAAACGGTTAATAGGGTGGGGGTCCCTCGGCAATCCGCTCTCTGAATCAGACGCAAGCCCATCCCAACAACGTAAGTTATCTGAACGAACGAAAAATATCAGATTTTGATGGGAAAATGATCCGAACTAACGCAAATGATCCAATTTAGTTTCGTTCTTCGAAAGCGCATATACGAAAGCGCCCGAACGTTCGTACAAATGGAAAATGAACGAAAAAAACAAAAAAAAAAAAAGACTAACACACACAAAAACTTTCAAAGACAGCTACGGAAGTCCAGACGAATGTGCCTCTGAATCGAGCCTAATATCTTGCCTCAGAAGCAACACATATTGAGGAGAGGAGAGGGGACAAAAGTGCAGGGGGCGGGGTTATAGCTGTGCTTTGCACAGACAGAGCAGAGCTAGGGTCAGAAAAGAGACGGCAATCTCAGAATGCAGAGTGGCACAGTCAGAAGACACTTCCTGTTTGCAGGCAGCCTGAAACCCCATGTGCTGCCATCTTGGATGCTTACAGGCTCAGAAAATGAAGATGAAGGTAGGATGATTTTTAATGTGGGCAGTCTGTGTGTACAGGGTGGGGGAAACATATAAGATAGGCTGTTATGCAAGGCTAAGTCTGGTTTAAACAACTACATTATTTGAGTTTCAGTATTTCAGTTTGTTTTTAAATAGAACTGTAAAGATTATGGGTCACACTGAAGGTGAAAACATTTCTGAAATAGTCTAATTTTCTTCTACATGACAAAACCCTGTTATTTTAACACATTTGTGTGGCTTTTTTTATCCTCTGTAAAATGAACGCACATTTCTACTTACAGATTTTTTTTTTTTTCCTATACAGGAATAGCACTTTCCTGCATCTGGTGGAGACTGGAGAGCAACCCCTGTATCAGTAAAATCACATCCACAACATGCGGGTCTGATTGCTCTTTGCAGTAGTAAAGAATATACTGGTCACTTCAAAACAAGACTGTATCACAGAATCACGTTGCAAACAAACCCCAGGCAGCACTTGACAGTGAAAAATGAATCTGACACAAAGCTATGCAGTGCACACCCCTTGTATTTGAGGACTGATCTCTCCTATAGAAGATAATGGCTATAGAAACAGGGGAGCATCTAAGGACAGGATCATTTTCAGAATTCTGTCAAACAGGCATTTAAAATATTATATTTTCCAACATAGCTGGCTAATGAAGTCAGTCTGCCCGAGTGCACTTGAGGATATCTCCCTGTGTGGAAATATACATGTTCCACCACTGCCTCTCACTTGCTGTATCCTAAGCTGAACTCCTGTTCTGTCAGACCTGTCTTGCCGCTATACTGTAGCCTGCCATACTGTACATTTTGTCAGAAGCTTTAGACCTATTAGGAGGAAAAGAAAATAAACTCGTGCAGACGTCACACCAGCATAAGTGCTATATTATGCTTTTAAACTGCAAGCAATGTCATTTGTCACATTTTGGTGAAAGGTTAATGAAACTGTTTAGACAGCTCTATAGACTTTGCCTCCGTCACTTATATCCTGCTGATTAAGACGTCTGATTTCTGTCATGAATCCAATTAATCACCTACTATGTACAAATGTCATATGCTGGGAGATTACAACAGTTAGACCATTGTTTTCCAAACCAGAGCGCAGAAGCCATAAGAACTTCATGTCGTAAAAGCAACTTTCAATGTACTACCGAAGAGTTAAGTCTAAATGTATTCTTCTATCATCTCCTCTAAATATTCAGAAACTAAACATGAATATATCAGCTTACTATACGTGTGCCAGAGCTTCCTGGGTAATATAAACAACTCCACAGTCAGCAGACACAGCTCTGTTTTGGATTATGGATGGAGCCCGGATTGGCTCGGGTTCAGCTTTACGTGTATCCTTCCAACTCAGTGGGAAAGTTCATTGCTTTATTTAAATTAAGCAGGTAGAGATCATTTGCTTTTTAAAAAAAGGAGCAGAGAGAAAATAAAATTCACTAGACTGCTATCAATTGGTGGAATTTTGTTTTAAAGTTGATCTGATTATGTTTTAAAATGTTGTCTTACCATATAACACAGAACAAATGATAAATATATTTTTGGCATGGTTGTCAATCAATTTGGCATTAATGAAAGTAACATCATTCAGAGCACATGGGTATTGCTCTGAAACATTAAAGCCAAATGTGAGAATAAATGTTAGAAGGCTACATTTCCTTTTCACCACAAATAACAGGAATATTTGTAGTAAGACATATGCTGTCATTTCCCCTTCGTTAATTACAGATTTACAGATTAATCTGCTCATGTCGCTAAGGTAAACTATTATGCACTTATTAGTTCAGAAGCTGATCACAACCTAACAACCACTAATCCTATATTGTCTCCTCTGTATAGAAAGCCTTACCACCAACTTGTATTCTAACTGCTATTACTGCTATTATCATCATAAATGCTTAATTTTCTTTCCCCCATACAACCTTACTGCATTTAATAGCAGTAAATCCTATAGGGGGCCCAGGTATTTTTTGAGAAACACTGAAAGAATCTTAACACCTAAGATGTATTTATGAAATTGTTAACTAAAGTTTTACACAGATCAGGGGTAGGAGCCTTGGCAAATCTCTTGATACCAGATCTTTTATTAGAGCCTACAGTGGTGTAACTAAATGTAACAAGGGCCCTGGTACGAAAAATAAATGGGGCCCTCCCAAGGCTCATGCAGTAAACTAGACAACTAAAGACTGAAACAGCAGGGACACATGGTGCTTCCTTTCTCTAAATGATACCAAGTGAGCACAAATATGGGGCCGGTGAGGTCGCGTGCCTTGGATTGAGTTTTGCCTGTTTAGTATTGTTGCCGACCTTTGCTTCGTTTTGACCATTCTTGCTTGCCGCCTGGACCGGCCCTGCCAGAACCCTGACTACGCCTCTGTCTCTTCCTCTGTGCTGCAAACTCGTGACCTCCCGGATTGACCTTTGGCCTGACCTCGACCCTTCTTTGCTTATTCCTTTGGTGCTGCAATATTATTGGACTGCCTTCCCGTGTATGACCCAGCCTGTCTACGTTGCCCTGTCAGGCCCTTGGTTCATCCGCCTTCACACTCCCATAAGCTCACAACCTTTGTGCTAACAAGTCCTGGGGGCAACCGTGTCCGGCGAGGCATATATAGCGTCCCGGCAAACGGGGGCTTGTCTAGAGGTGAAGATAGCAGCGGAGATTGGGGGTTGTGAGCTTACTACGAAGGCAGGTGTTTCACGGGGCCTTACAGCTGGACTCAAAAGGATGACAGTCACACTAATACCTTTGCTACAACACCTGGACCATCAGTGACAATCCCCTTAATTCATTCTGGCCTCTCCTCAGGATCCCAGGAGATTCCTTGTGGTTCAACTTAGGTCCTTAGGTTCTAACAGCTACTGCTGGGCTACATAATCTTTCATGCTTGCATGGTTAAACTACCAGATACACAACACTTTCTGAACTAGGTTCCTAACAAAATAACTTCTTTGTCCTGCCCAATCACAACCATGTATCACCCATTTGCTTAAACGTACATGTTCTGAACCAGCTCACATTGCTAACCCATGTACAAGCCTATAGAGGCACCAGCTAAACTGTGTAACTACTGCTCTGAGCTGCCCTCGTTATCTACCAAAGTAGGTTATTGCCATAGCTAACACAACTGCTTATCACAACCGCTCTGGTCTCCATAGTCTCTTTAGGTGTGTGTTTCCCTTGGACCAAATTCTGCCTTTTGCCACTGTCTAAACTAAGCCCCCCCCCCCCCCCCCCGGTATAAAAGTGTGAAGAAGTTCTTTCTTCACATAGCATATATTCTCACCTTACTTGAAGTACTTCTTCACACCAAATCAGGTGTCATGTGGCTTAAAAATGATATCACCATGAGGTGCTTAAGCAAATAATAGCCAGCCAAAACTACCTAGCAGATGGTCTTCATTTTATCTGCTTCACCCAGCAGAGCATAAGCTGGGCACCATTTGAGGTGTAATGTTCAATGGCTAGTCTTTTTGGCCTGACAAATATGAATGGATGTCATTCAAATTATATCAACATTTTGGAGAATTTGGTTGCTTAATTTTCGAGTCTAGTATGCTTTTGGTTTATTTGTTCACACATCTTTATTCTCATCAGCAAGATTATCTATATTGACTATCTATATGTTTAAACTAAAGCTGCATGTAAACACAAGCCAGCAATCATATGCTTGTATTACAGTTGCAGACCAACATGATGTCCAAGATGGCGTCTTGAATCGCTACCTAAACAGGAGGTTTCTGGTCCAAGGAGACTCTTCTAACATTGTACTTAAGTTTCTACCCCTATAATCATAACTTTCTTCTGTGAACAGAAGCAGGCAGAGTGACAAGTTGAAAGGTGTATAACAAGCTTTTCCAGGGAACAAATTGATTTTACCCAGTACTTTCTCCAGAAAAGAATAAATGGGCAGCATACTGCATGTTATATGGTGAAAATGTGCAGCTTTGCATTTCCCCCTGGCACGTTCGGCTTACCCTGTGGCAAGCGGGTGACTTGCAATTAACCCTTGGCCACATTATCTGCCTCCCCAAAGCCCAGGGGGTGGGGGGGCGGAAGAGCCTGCACCTCGCGAGGGCTATTTGGGCTTTTAGCCTTCAGGCCCTGGTCTACAAATCCTCATAACTGGTGCACAAGTTGGTTTTGCTGAATAGGGGAACTTTTTTGTTTTTACATACATCGGGCCAAAATCAGGATGCTCTGCTGTGTAAAACCCCCCAAGTCACCCCTTTCACTCAGCTTTGTTCCTGCTCCAATGCCACATCCTGCTATCCCTCGAGCAGGGTGTATGCCCGCGCCAGCCATTTGTGAATGCTCGGCGTGGGCACGCTCCCTGTTAGAGGGAAGCAGGGGATGTGGCCACCAGCGTGCTCGGAGACGCTGGACTTAGACGCTGTCTTAAATGATGTGACGTAAGCGGTTCCAAGCCATTTCACACAGCGGGGCACCCCCAATTGGGAAAGGACCAAAACTCAGGAAAGTCAAAATCCTGGGTTTTGGTCCACTTTAAAAAGGAAGTCCAAGCTTTTTGTATCCCCCCCAGCCACCCCTCTATCCCCCTGTGTGTTACAATAATAAAACAACTCACCTGATAACCAGGGGCGGGGCTCTGCATGGCAGCTGTGGGCTTCAGTGACTGACTATGATAGTCCCACTACTGCATGGGATTTGGTGACTGACCTGTCACTTAAACTGGACCAACAGCCTTGCACAGTTGGAAAAGAAGAAAACTAGGCAAAACTCCCTTGCCCCATCTGCACGCATGATACAGAATAATTGTCAGCACTTACATTTGCTCCTGCATCCACTCAAAGCTGAAGTGCCTCCTCACTGATTTTCTAATGGTAGCAGCCATTTTGGAGCTTCCTCTACCAACATCTCAGCCATGCTGCTGCCTGGATTCAGCTGACATAACTGACAATGCACAGTAACAGGAAGCCCAGCAGTACTATCTGTTTGTAGGTAGCCTGCAGATCCATGAGACACAATTTTGTTTAAATTTTACCACAGCAAGAACTAGGGAAGGGTAAATGAATTTGTATGTGCAACAATTTAAATTGCCCTGGGGAAGCATGTATATGAGCACTGTTTGGTGTGTAAGTCCGGTTTAAAAATTTCTTGACCGCTGGTCCACTTTAAAGTGTAATTCCACTTGCAATTATATTTTTAAAAGTTTCCATTATTGTGTGGCAAAATGATGTACTACGCTTATCTGTTATTTTTTATTTTTTTTAAATTGTCTATTTGTTTACAACTCTGTGTTAGATAAGAAAACATTTTTTTATAGCAACAACGTGTTTACCTTACCAATGTACATCAAGTAGTGCAATAGATGCACAGACCATATATTCCTTCATTCTAGCTTGCTGATCATCTGATTGGATAAGGCATGAGTGAATGGTTTAAACCATTCTAAAGAGATTAAAAGACGGGGAGTCCCACTTAGTATTTAGATGAGCACTGCCAGTCCTATATTGGCGTCCAGCTAACCCAATTCAATCATTCAAAGAAACACTTAAACATGGTTAATTGCCGGAACAGGCTCAATAACATCCCATAGCCTAATAGCCATTACAACGCTGACTTTTATTTATCATAGAAAAATCATGGCACTAAAAATGGTACACACACTGAATAAAAAACATTTACAAAGTGAGTCTAAAAAACGGGGGCCCCCCCATGCATGCAGCCTCATCAGCCACACTCTCATTCCACTCACTCCTCCTCCTCACAGGCTCAAACTGAAACTAAAGGGGATTATAAGTGGGCATCACACCTCCAGGTGTGTAACTTGTGATTATGTCCCAACGCCGTGTTAATCAAATTCAAAAGTGTTCAACACTTAAATGGACTCGGCTGCCACCGTTGAATGAGCGGGACTAAAGTTAGCCTAAATTAGGAATCCACCGTTGCAGGCCTGTAAAAATGAGGGATCCCTTCTCTCCTCAACTGGTACCACAGCAGCTCTATTTCATAAAAGTCATCCAGTTATGGCACAACTATACGCCTCAGTGTGACACCTTAATTAGCCGTCCACCGCTGCACGAGATTGATATGTCTTTAAACATGCACTCAGACAGATATTTAGCTGCGCTGTGCGGTCCCGTGTTCTGTTACTCGCAATTTCGCTGTGCGAGGAGCAGCCTCCATGTTTGAGACATTCTCAGCAGGTTGGATTCAATCCTCTGTACAGAGACTCGTGCTGCCAGCGCTCAGTCAGACACGTCCGCGGGCTGGCGTAGTCCCAGCAGCCACCGCGCATTTAACCAGGCATCTCAGCAAGCTGGCGGGATTTCAACGGCGTCAAAGTTTCCACAGAGCCGGAGGACGGAGGAGCGGGGAAAGTGGTGGGCCGGCCGTCCGCCGACACGTGTTTCGCTCCGCCCACCGGAGCTTCGTCAGGGTGACGAAGCTCCGGTGGGCGGAGCGAAACACGTGTCGGCGGACGGCCGGCCCACCACTTTCCCCGCTCCTCCGTCCTCCGGCTCTGTGGAAACTTTGACGCCGTTGAAATCCCGCCAGCTTGCTGAGATGCCTGGTTAAATGCGCGGTGGCTGCTGGGACTACGCCAGCCCGCGGACGTGTCTGACTGAGCGCTGGCAGCACGAGTCTCTGTACAGAGGATTGAATCCAACCTGCTGAGAATGTCTCAAACATGGAGGCTGCTCCTCGCACAGCGAAATTGCGAGTAACAGAACACGGGACCGCACAGCGCAGCTAAATATCTGTCTGAGTGCATGTTTAAAGACATATCAATCTCGTGCAGCGGTGGACGGCTAATTAAGGTGTCACACTGAGGCGTATAGTTGTGCCATAACTGGATGACTTTTATGAAATAGAGCTGCTGTGGTACCAGTTGAGGAGAGAAGGGATCCCTCATTTTTACAGGCCTGCAACGGTGGATTCCTAATTTAGGCTAACTTTAGTCCCGCTCATTCAACGGTGGCAGCCGAGTCCATTTAAGTGTTGAACACTTTTGAATTTGATTAACACGGCGTTGGGACATAATCACAAGTTACACACCTGGAGGTGTGATGCCCACTTATAATCCCCTTTAGTTTCAGTTTGAGCCTGTGAGGAGGAGGAGTGAGTGGAATGAGAGTGTGGCTGATGAGGCTGCATGCATGGGGGGGCCCCCGTTTTTTAGACTCACTTTGTAAATGTTTTTTATTCAGTGTGTGTACCATTTTTAGTGCCATGATTTTTCTATGATAAATAAAAGTCAGCGTTGTAATGGCTATTAGGCTATGGGATGTTATTGAGCCTGTTCCGGCAATTAACCATGTTTAAGCGTTTCTTTGAATGTTTAAACCATTCTACTGAGTGTTTGGAAGCATCACAGTCTTATGTTCCAGTAGCAAGTGTTAATGGCCACGTTCTCAACTGGATAGGTCATTAGGCTGCTTAGACTTAGTCCCTTATTAATGAAGGAATAGTGTCAGGTAGTGACTATTTAGTGACAGGTAACGAGAGGTATCACCATCCCGTGTACCCCCCGCAAGCAGAAAGGCCACACGGAAAAGGGTGGATCAGCTGGTTAACGGACAGGTAGTGAAAGTGAGTATAGGTTCTATTTGTCAGATGCAATAATCTAGCTTTGTATATATGTTTTAGCACGGATATATGCATGTATTGATTTTTTTATTTTTTTTATTAGGATATTTGTTTGTTGGAGTACGACTATGCCCCTGGGGCAAAAAGGCGCATAGCGTTGGAGGTGAAAGCCACTGTGTCCCGGCGCTTCAAGACGCATCTGACTGCGCGTTCAATAATCCAGAAGTGGTCAGATTTCAAGCGCCAGGACAATGAGGGTGTATATAGGCTCTATGATGCCTATGCTTCAGGTAAGTGTGACATGACAACATGTTAATCCGAACAATAATGTCGTTGTATAATGTAGTAGCTTTTTGGAATATTTTTTGAGGTGTCCTTTTATTTCTCCCCTCAACACAGATAAGGGTCCTCCCCTGGGCAAACGTGGGAAGGGTATCCTCCCCCGAACAAGAGTGGTGGGCTCGGATGAGTCTGCGGGGGTACCTCTCGCCAGTCCTATCTAGAGGACCCAGGGGAGGAAGGGGATGACGCCCCAGAGGAGCGTGCTGCTGGGGGAGGGCAGTATGGAGCCTCAGCTCCTCAAATTCGGACTCAGTTGAGTCTGAAAACCCTAGTGGCCACTCTCAAGTGGGGAGTCCAAGTGGGGAGGAGGACATGGACTCGCCCGCACTCCCTCAAGAATCAGGGAGTGAGAGGGAGGAGAGTGGCCCATGGGTTTTGGGATTTTCTGTCCCGAATGTGAGGAGTAGAGGCTCCACTCCTCCTCCCCAGAGTCCTCCCTGGGCTACCAGCGGCAGTTCATCCCCTGGTTAGTGTATTTCTAATTGTTGTTTGTCTGTTCCAGGTTGAACATGTGCATAGTCAAATATCCTGTGGCATAATTATCTGTTTTTCAGGGCATCATAGAGCCGGCACCCCCAGCAGCTATGCACCAGACGTTGCACTCAGGCATAGTCGTGGTAAGTGTTTTTTGTTATCACTCACATGGTGTATGTAATATTAGAAACTACATAGACATGTTTGATGCTACATAGCTTTATATTGTAGTGCAAATTTTATACACTTCATTAACACAACTCCAGTTCATGACAAATGCAAACCCAACAAATTTAACATTTGAGTCATTACAGCATGATGCTGCATTGCAAATGTGTTAGCAAATGTTTTAGTTTTTTCCTAACACATGTGCCAGCCTCAAAACTAAATATGTGGATGTCAAGGTAAAATCTTGAATTTGCATTGCACTGGAAATGTGTCCCAAAAATGGTATTGTTTGCTCCATGTGGCCTAAAATAAATTATCCAGCTGACCTTATGAACCAATAAATCTGCTAAGATCTTGGAAACATGTGTCAAACCATGTTAGCATGATTTAGAGGAGACAAAAAACACGTGGATGTAGAAGAATAATATGTTGTTTTTGTCTCCCCAGATGTTTCCACGTAGACAGACCCTGTCACCATACTCCCCACCCCAGGTCCATGAACCCCCAGCAGCATGGTCCCTAGCCACAGCTGCGATGGTGAGTACAATTACTTGTTTGCCAGACATACTTTTCAAACCTATGTCTTCACAAATAACCACGCCATTATGTGGTTAATTAGCAAACATGTAGATGTAATTTGGGCCACCCACAATCAGAAATGCATGTATGCATGCTAGATTGTTGCCTCCCCTTTGTTTAAACGTAAACACATAATACATTTCGCCTGTGAGTGTGTTTGTTCACTAACAAACTCATTCAATCTTAATTTTATGAACTATCATATGAATAGCAGAAGGATTTGTTTATTTAGCACTATGGACATGAGTACTTTAGGCAAACCGCAAAGGGATGTCAATATATAGGGTAGTGCATAAAAATGCACATGTGAGCCCCAAAAATGAAGGTCATGTAACCTGATAATTCCATAGTTTAGCCTAATGTGAATTATGTGTAATTAATATGCTTACGTTTGGATCCATTTCACCACACTAATGAAGGTTTTTTCGCACTACAGCTTGTATTAATGAGCATCGCAGACTGTGGCAGTACGTCCAGCGGACCCGATATCTGCTGCTGGGGAAGAAGAAACAGCCGTAGGGTGGGGGGTATGAGTTTATCCGCTGTGCGTTTTTTTATATTGGCCATGTTGGCCTTTTTTTAAATATTAAACATTGTTATCTGTTTCAAACTTGAAGTGTGTCTTGACATTTACACCATAGTTAAAGTGTACAACAACCCATTATTTTGGTCATTCTGTAAAACATTGTTAGGCCTTAAATTTTGAAAGCATTGCAATGTTTCCTAAATAATTACAGTATTAATTTTTGCCAACCATTCACATATCTGGATGTAGAGAGGTCTTAATGTGTTATTAGCTATGTAATTAGTTACCAAACACAAATTAGTGCATTTTTTCAAAGATTTATTACATCACAAAAAGTAAATCCACATTGTAACAGCATTGGATTTAACACAGAAAAATAATAATTAGTCCCTTGGTGGCCTGGGTGGTGCCGACTCATTGTTAGGGGCGGGGTTGGGGGACAACTGTGCAGTAAAAAAAATAGACTGCTGCTGTATTAGCTGATGTAACAACAACAAAGTTTGGTCCTGGCGCTCTAAAGATTGTTGGATGCCATGCATCATTTGTTGTATGGCATGCATCATTTCAGACTGTTGGTGGTTTCTCAAATCTCTAACTTCTTGTCTCAGGTCCTGAATTTGTTGTTGGTCCACCAGCGATTGGTTTTCCAACGCCGCAATGCGCTCCTGAGTTCCATCACGCGGCTGTTGGCGACTGTAGGCCTCCAGCATCCTGACCCCTAGCTCATACCGGTCGGCACTTGTGGGGGCACCTCGGGCAGTTGGTTGTTGGCTAAAACATAAATCAAAATATTCGTTTCCAGATTGGATTTAGCAGATACATCAAAACCGCATACATCTATGGTTACATTATCATGTACCGTAGGTTCTGCCTCTGTAGCCTGGCCACATGGGACTTGTGAGGAGGGCACATCCTGGGTTGGTGCAAAGGATTCCTGCTACGATCAAAGTATGTTGTATGTGACATGGGGGAACCTGATTGTCACAAAAACATGTAACCGTTGGACAACTATAATCAAATCATCAATGGTACCTGAGTGTGCTCCTCCTCAAATAGTACAGGTGTCTGGCTGCCAGAAAGGGCAAATCCTCATCTGAGAGTGGCAGCAACATCGCATATGCTAATTTGAAAAGTCCTGTTATTTGTTAGGTTCATATTGTGTGTCCATTTTGTCAAACCAGTATAGAGGCAATACCTGTCCAAAGTAACCCATTGGCCAATACACACACCCTTGTCAATGTTTAGATATTAGGAAGAAAGCTGTTTGTTTAATCAACACAATAAAGTAATTGTGTCAACAAATAGCATAATCACATATCTTAGAACACACATACCTGCCACATCTGAGATGTCCAGACTTAGGCCATCACTAGAGCTTTGCCCTACAAACAAATGTCAAGAGCCACACAACATTTCTGGTCAAACAACATCCTTACTTGAACAAAACCAAACGCATTTTGTACCCTCATCCCTAGCAGCCACGCGGTGAAGGGCCTTTTCAGGACCAGCACTTCCTGTATTCTGGCCTAAAATAAAGCAGAATGGAAATAATTAGCACCTCCCATAGTATTGTTAATGTCATTTTTTCACAATAGCAGCTTAGCGTAAAAATATGTATAATGCATTTCCATCATTTGAAAATGCCAAAAGAGGATCTGGTTGTTGCACAAACCTAAACAACTATCCTTTTTGGAAAGTAAGGTATCAGGGTTTGGCATTTTCACATATGAAAAGATACACATTGTTACCCAAAAACCACAAAGGATACAGTGTGCTTTGCAATACACACCAACAGGTTCCTGAAGGCCTGCAACACAGGAAGTGGGGTCCAAAGATGAAGCAGGGACTTGCCCTACAATTACAAACCATGACTGAGAGACATTCACACATTTATATTACCTAAACCCAACCCAGGTTGGCACATGCACTTACTGGCATCCAAAGAGTAGGTAGCCTCATGAGGAGATACTGGTGCAATTCTGAGGGCATCTATGAGAATCAAAAGCAAATAATTATGCATTGTTAATGTGTACAAAAAAAAAATACAGACTGTTTACCTTCAATAGCAGACTGCGTTAAGGTTGAGGCTGGGGGAAGGGCAGGATTTGGGGTCACCTCAACACCCGACTCCTGGGAGTCCTCATGTGCCACTATGCATAAAGCCAGAAAAAATGTTTGTTAAAAAGGACATAGCTAAAAGCTAATACTTACCGTGACCTACTTTTATTATGAGAAATATTTGGTTATGAGAAATGTAACAACATTATTATCAATAATCACTTTCCAAATTAAATTAATGTACCTTCACCCCAACCTGTGGTGTCCCATTTAGCCAGTGTCAGACGCACAAGAGTATTATTATCCGCCAAATTAAATTCTGGCTCCCTCTTGGCAAATGGACGCTTGGCCTTGGGTGGGGCTTCACCTTTAGGCTGTGCCCTTTTTCTTAAGGAAGGTCTGCGGCCACGACGCACACCACTGGTACTGGGCCCAGCAGAAGACACAGCAGTGGTGCCAGAAGTCCCCAACATGGTCGCAGTCACGAGGACACCCAGACTGGGTTTGAGCGACGGGAAAGCATGATTACCTATTTTTTTCCGTAAGCTAGGTCACCTTAACTATACTAAAACTAGCTAAGGGGAGAAGGTTTAATTCCTCTTGAATTAACCAGAGAAAAAAAACCTTTGGAAGGGAGTTTGTTGGACTAAACTGAAGGGTGTCCCCTACCCTTCTGGTGCTATTAGTATCAATTGAGTTACACTTTAGGAAAGAAAAAATAATATGTACAGAAGCCAATCATATTCTATTTTTTAGTTTGGTATCAATATTTTGCTATTAGTGACAGGTACAATATACAATAATTATTTACATAAAACAGTTTAGGTGCACTTTAGTGCTATTTACAATATTAGTTGAGGTATGTTTGAGTAAAAAACAATGCATTTGTGTCAAATACAATACACAATGGCTATTTACAGACGCGTTTCGCGGTATATCGCTTCTTCAGTGTGAAATGCCATTTGATCTGGGACATACAAAAATTACCAAAATTAGCATCTAGACGTCATATATAATAATTGTAGATAATGGTAAATCATAATGGAATATACAGTACCTTTTTTGCACTTTAGCAGTCAGGAGTGTAAAATTGGAGTGGGGTAGTAGCTAGTACCTAGAGAGGGTTACAATGGTCTAGTGTTAAAAGGTTTGACCGTATCTTTCAGTGTGGGCTATTTTTGTGCTTCTATTATAATTACCGAATTGGTTTAAAATATGAACATATTGCATTGAGATAGTGCGGTCTTCTCCTTTCCTTCTATAGAGGTAAGGAGGAAGTTATTAGTTAGGACGCCACTGTGTACAAAAACCAGTGTTGTTAAATGCAGTAAGGTATAGGTTTAGTTGGACTTACTTTGTAAGGCTATCTGAAATAACAGATAACCAAAAACATGGCGCCTGCCACAAACGAGACAGGAAATAGGGGGCCTGGCAGGAAGCGGCCCTGCGCACAGCTCAGCTGTGACAGGACGGAGTGGTGACGTCTTTCCCCCTCCCCGCTCGCTCCCACAGTACAACAGGGAGCATACGTCAGGTCTGGGGAGCCAATAAGACCCCAGCCCGACGTACCTGGCCCCCGAGGTGACGTCACGAACCATCGGTATTTAAATGCGCCGCATACAGCGCACATAGCCACGCACCCTGAACAAAGCGACGCTGCCGCCCGCCCAAGTAAGGACGGGTTTTTCCTGCCTCTATAACCTGACGCCGTTGCCTGATCACCCAGGATGGGAATTCCTCCTCCAATCTTTTAAAAACAAAGTAAGTCCAACTAAACCTATACCTTACTGCATTTAACAACACTGGTTTTTGTACACAGTGGCGTCCTAACTAATAACTTCCTCCTTACCTCTATAGAAGGAAAGGAGAAGACCGCACTATCTCAATGCAATATGTTCATATTTTAAACCAATTCGGTAATTATAATAGAAGCACAAAAATTTGCATAATGTTATATCAAATTTCCTAATTTTATAGATTGATTTTTATACAACAGCAAAGAAACGCTCAGGCTCTGTATTGAATACGGTGTAACAACTCAACAGCGCCTCTAAAGCACATCTGAAACATCATATTCAACATTGGCAGCGTGATTCCCAATAACGGCAGGTAGCGACTGAGGAGCCCTGGAATAGCGACTGACAGCTGATCGTGGTGGCCACTAGCGGTCGCTAATACTGCCGCAATACAGACGCTCATTTGTCGCTACCTGGCGTTAGTGATGAATCAGCCAGCCCGCTAAAGCTGCTAAAGAGTTCACCTGTTACATTGGAAGAATTCTGGGACTTGTAGTCCACGTGTTTTCCTCAAGGCCATGAAAACCACTCCCACTGTAGCAAAACAGAGTCCCAGGAATATAAGAATCATGGAAACAGCATGCTGATAAATAAATCACAGTTCTGGGGGAACATTCCCAGACAGAACACCCAAAACCTGCCAAAAAGGGAGTTTTCCTTTAATGTCCCAACTTCAGCTTGCAGAGTGCCCACTTCCCATTGAGTTGTTTTTTTTATGTTATTTATGTTTTATGTTATTTATGTTACTGCTGAGGGAGCAGTAGTGGAGTGTTACAAAATTCTTAGACTTTCTACTTTAGGTATTTCTCGGCTTCCATTTAAATATGTTAAATTTAGAAGCTGTAATATAGTACTAAATATACCAAATAAAAAATGCTTTATACAAGTATAACCAGCAATACATTTTCTAGCTAGAACATGTAATGCAACATGTGCAGACTGAGAACCCTTGATCCTTACTTATGTGGGTTAGGTGTGTTTGAGAATGTAAATAGGTGGAAGGTTAATGGATTTGCATGCTATATCTTGCATCAATGCTGTTTGATATGAGTACAAACCCTTTTCCGATAAATAGAACTTACTAGACATTCGGTTGACAGTTGTTCAGAAAATGTATACATTACCTTAGGTTAATAATTTTATTGATGTTTTAGTTTGATTTACTTTATTTATTTAATTATTTAAAAAACTGTAGGATATGTAACTGACATCAAACTGCCAAGGCAGTCAACGTTATGAGATATTTTCCAACAATGTGGTTCACAGAATTACAGTCTTCAAACACACAGAGAAAGAAACCATTGCATGCTGTACAAGTTATGTAACCAATTTCCTCTACAGTTATAGGAATTTTACAATGGGTGGAGTACAATGCTTACTTCTACAAGTTAAAAAAAGGCACACAAATGATTTTATGAAAACATTTTTTATTTAAAGAGCGCCTTGGTTAAGAGTAAAAATAAAAATATCTTTAAAAAATGTTTCTTACTTAAAGCTATCATACCTTCACCCCTTTTATGGATTTTAGTAGCCTGGCCACCACCATTTAAAGCAGACTAACAGTCAGAAATGACTTAAACCGGATCAACACAACAGACAATGCTCATATGCATCCCTCCCCAGGGCAATTTAGATTGCTGCACATATAAATTATTTTACCTTTTTCCCAATCCTGCTGTGGTAAATGTTAAAAGTAAAATGGCGGCTCATGCATTTGCAGGCCATCTGCAAAGGGGAAGTGCTGCTGGGCTTCCTGTTACTGTGCATTGTTGAATCCAGGCAGCAGCATGGCTGAGATGCTGGGAGAGGAAACTCCAAAATGGCCGTTACCTTTCTTTTCCAGCTATGCCAGGCTGTTGGTCCAGTTAAAGTTGTAATTGTTACTGACCTGGTACAGGCACACCATTAAGAACTGAAAAGAAATGATTGTCCCATGTGTTCTGAGCTGACTTCACATTTAGGACTTATTCATGAAGGGATAGCGCCAGGTAGTGCCTGTACAGCGGCAGGTAGCGGCAGGTGAACGCCGGAGACGACACACAATTCCACATTTATGAAGCCGAATCTGGTTAGCGGCTGGAACAACGCCATGTAGCGTACGATTCATCATTATCCCAGGCTCAGCGTACAGTGCCGGCGTTCAGCCATGCAGAGCACCACGTCCTAACTGGCGCTCTCCCATACATTTCAATGGACGATCCTTAAATCCCTTTCCTGATCCCAATTTTTTTTTTCCTTAAAAAAAATCTCAAACCTTCTGACATGTATCCTGGACAAAAAAATTACATTTTGAAAACTTTTTTGATTAATAAGATTTTTATGCAGAATTGTCCTTACATATCTGGTATAAGTGTTCATGTTACAATGTAATAACAATGTAATTCCATTTGTTTTCACTTTGTTACTAGTGGATAAAGCTTCACAAACAGACTTTAATCACACAGCCTCTGGCGCTATGGGCTACAATTACATGATTTTGAGTGCGGGCGATGTTTGAGGCTGTTTTTTTTATGAATGTGGTGTGAGTCAGTCGCACTGAGCTGGCGCTACCGTTCGGTCCCATACAGCGTAGTACTGTGACTCACACATCATATTCATCAATGCCGGACAGCGGAGCTCTGAAACAATGATCCATGGCCGAGCACACTACGAGCGGTCGCTCTGAAATCTGGTCTACAGACGCTAATCTGTCGCTACGTGCCGTTAGTAATGAATCAGCCTGCCATTTACAATGTCCACCACTTGCTGATACTTTAGATACTTTAGATATTCAGCCAAGTAAGTACAGGATACAAACAAAGAATGCATTTTTACAAGGAGATACACCAGGAGAGCTATTTAACAATACGTGTCTATACACAACAATGTAGTAACAGAAAATTATAGTTAAGGTTTGATGCAGGTTAAGTTGTATGCTGGTGGTGGTTAATGTGAGGATTTAAAACCTTACTCACACTGTTTACTTTGTTCACACTGTTTACTTTGTATGACAGCTATTGCTACACTCCTGGCAAGCACCATATACGTTTCATTGCAGGTTCTATTAGTTTATCTATACAGAAAAAATATATTCTAGCAGAACAGCCAGAAAATGTGAACATTTGCACTATATGTATTTTTAATTGGGAATAACTTACACAAGCCCTTTATGTCCAGGGATCACCAAGGAGGATGAGGAAGATCTTTAATAGGCCACCCCATTTCTTAGGGGCTACCTTTTGCCCAGATTAAGGCACCTTGGATGAAAATCAGGCACTGGGCACCTGGAAAATACACCCTTTAGAAGGATCCCAGGCACGTGGTGCTTCGGTCCTCTTGAACACCGGAGGAGGGTGTATGCCAGAGCTCCCTCTTGCCTGACTGACATCACAGTCAGCCAATCCCTGAACACTGCTTTCCCGCTTTCTTCTGCATGTTGGCATCTTTCCCCTTCTGTGCCGCTATTGAAGATTGTGGGTCAGGAGCCGTCTGGCTGGGACGTCACCCTGGACTCACTGGCTGAAATGCTTATCTATTGCCTGAATTAATCTACTTGTTATTTGCCTGAAATGTACATTATTTAAAAACATTAAATGAATCAATCAAAGATAAACTTGTCAGTTTCCATATACCTATACAAGAATAAAGTGCTTATCAATTTACATAGCCATATACAGACTAACCTTAACACACACATTGTGGTGCAATTTGTTAATTCTTACGCAGATGTGATTGCACATATTTTCAGTTTGTGTGAATGTGAGATATAAAAAACGTCTTTATCAGAAATATCAAAAATTTTGCACATATTAATCATCATTGCATTATAATTGTATTTTCATTTACTGTATATTTACTAGGGGGTGAGACTGTCTAGATTTTAGGGGAGATCAAAGTTTATTCATTAGGTTTTTAGTAAAGGGGATTACTAAAAAGTGTCATTTTGCTTCCCGCCTCACTTGTTAAATCCCTTCCCCTTGAGCTCTCGTGTATCTGATCCTGAAAGTACATGCCACTAGGATATTAATTGTGATGTCATACAAAATGTTGCCCTATGAGGGTTTTTCTTTAGCTGTCTGTTTGTTTTTCCCACATAAAAGTGGTTACAAGTAAATAGATTACCTAACTCTTTTTGGGGCTTGTGGAATTAGTGTTTTTGTACCATTTTTTATAAACTTACCCATTGTACACTCCTGGCATTGACACGTTCCTTTGGTAGGGCAGCATTTTTTGGTTTCTTTGGTATAGTGACTTTGTACCAATGAGTCTTTAATATTTTTGGACCTGCGATAAGTGATTAGGGGATGTTTGTTTACAAATTTACTCAAATATTGATCTTTACCCAAGATAAACCAATGTTTTGGGAAAAACATTTTTGACTGTCTTGATTCTATGTTGTGATGAGACAGCAACTCATGTTTTTTCATTTTTTGGTCTGGTTTGGTAAATAGAATTTCATGCCATAGCTTTATGATAAGCACTCTTCAATATTTTGTTGTTGTATCTATATTTTTTCAATCTATTTTTGATGCCTTTGGCGGCCATTTCAAAGTCTTCTATTGTGGAGCAGTTTGTGCAAGCTCTAACATATTCGCCATAAAGAATACTCCTTTAAAGGGGGTCAGGATGAACACTACTTGCTCTCAACATTGTGTTTGCTGCTGTTTTTTTCTACATAGGTTTAAGTGTAACATTTAGGTCCTTCACAATTTCCAGATCCAGAAAGGACACCTTCTGTGTGCTATAATTTAGAGTGAAACGTAAATTATATAATTGTTGATTTTATTGTATTGTACAAAGTCCTTTAAAAGTTTTTTATCACCTATTCATACCAGAAATATATTGTCAATATACTCGTGCCACATAATCAAGTGGCACAGGCATTTCTCCATTTCATCGTCGCCCCACAGCCTCCTCTCCCAACATCCCAGGTACAGGTTTGCATACGATGGGGCAGAAGTAGTCCCCATCATGGTTCTCTGTACCCAGTGGCATAGTTGTCCATTAAAGAAGAAGGTTGTGGGTAAGAATGAAGTGGAGAAGTAGTAATATGAAAAGATTGTGGTTATGTTTGTTGATGTCCAACTGATTAGGAAATTCCTCAACCACCTTTATACCTATGCTGTGGGGGATACTGAAATACAGACGTCCAGGGTCACCAGAACTGCTTTGGATGGTACCGTCATGTCTCCCACGACACATCCAGTATTTTTGACATAAAGAAGCCCATGTACAAACTATTGGAGATGGTAATCCACAAACCTGCTGGCTCTGTTAGTAAGGGACCCCATACCCGATACAATAGGTCTTCCAGGAGGGTCCACAATAGATTTATGGACTTTTGGGAGAGCATAAAACATTGGTGTGATCAGGCATGGGGTCCCCAGGTAGTCGACAGTATGCTTGTCAATAACGTCTGCACGCGGGGACCTCCACACCATGTCATTGAAATCCTTAGCGTCCCCGGCAAGACTGAAATAAAACAAAATTAAAAATGACACAAACTCACCTGACAGCCCGATCGCTCTCCCCGGGTCTTCTCTTCAACAGGGGGCTCCGATCCCCCGCTGGACTTGCCACGCTTCGGGTGAGGACCCAGCAACGGGCCCTCACCATCCTCTTCGGCCGGCGCTGGCCCCGCCCTAGCCCCGCCCACTTGTGGGAGAAGCGGGATGACGTCATCCCACTCCTCGTATACCGGTACCCGGGCTCCGATCTGTCACTTGACGGTAGCGATCGGAGCAGGGAGGGTGGGGGGCAGGGTGGCTCTGATCCCCTGCCTCCCACCCGTCCTGCTCTGATCACTACCGACAAGTGTCATCTGCAGCGGCGCGGGACACTGGATGAGAGGTAAGTATAAGTGAAAAAAGAATAAATAAAGAATTTTGTGTCTGTCTTTTTTTTACTTAACCCTTTGTGAACTGGTAAGGGGTCCATGAGACCCCTTATATCAGTTCACAAGCCTCTGGGGCTGGCAATCACCTGCGGCTAGTGGGAGACTTGCCCTCCCAAGCTTGTTTTTATTAGCTGTCTGTGGAACCATTACCCGGTAAAGAAAAAAATGGATGTTGGTCCGGTTTAAGTTCTAAGGCAAATTGCTGTTTTTTGGGTCACATTTCACCATTGCTCAAATCTGTAAGTACAACACTATTTATAGTTCATAGCTGGGTCTTTAAATAGCATTTCAAATACAGATGTATTCACCAGGTGTATACATTGCATACATACTTCTTGAACTTATTACAATGTCTGATAACAGATAATGGAAGTTTCAGTACAGTGTCTGATACTAATTAAAGTGGATAGAAAGCACAGTGCAGTCAGACCTAGAGTCTAAAAGATTCTAGGTCTGTCTGAATTCCCTCCCCAAGAGGCATCCCATGTTGGAATGCCCTGCTTCACTTTCCCATTGGCACCTGCAATCTTGCATTGGGCTGTTTGACCATCGACAGGCTGCTTCTGCAGAGTGGATTGAAAGGAACCCAGCAGTGGGTGAGTATGTGGGTATAAAGCGAGAGATGTTGGTAATGCTGCAAATCAAGATGCCTTCCAGGAGTAAGAAAATTCAGGCCAAATGTCATTTCAAATTTTGGTCAACTTTAAAGGGTATTATACCTGTTAAATGCATGACAATTCCAGTCCTGTGATAGGAAAAAAATTGCCGGTAATCCATGTCATATGCATGTCCCTGTCCCTAACCAGAAGAAAGTACAATTTTATCCAAGTTATTTTTATAAAAGCTTTTTTGAACACATAGGCCTATCTTTAAAGAGGCCTGCTCCTGGCATCTTTATCAAAACAGGGCCCACAACTGTTCACTGGCTGTCATGTGGCCCTGTTCAATTTCTGACTACCAAAAAGATCTTGGTTGAAAAGTGTTGGGGAACTATATTAGTTACATAATATAAATATAGAGTATGGAACAATTCTGTAATTCACTATGTATTCCTGTTTTTTTTTCTTTCTCTCTCTTCACCCATTTTTATCTCTCTTGCGCCTCCCCCTTTTCCATCTGAAGAGGACGCTATGGACAGAGAGTGGGGGCAGGGATTTTTTTTCTTTCTTTTCTTTCATACACTTCTTTTCTCACTTTTATATGCATTTTAGGCCCTTTTTTGTTGGGCTGCAAACTTGGAATTTGGGACATGTAAAACTTTGGACCTGTCTTTCAAGTGTCCCCAGTGCAACTTATTAATTGCATGTGCTGCTATCACCCCTAAAATCCCATCATGGGGATTACAACAGGAGCTGTATGCTTTGAATCCCTTGTTATAGAGTGCGCGTGCAGGTGCTATGCAATTTCTTTGTAAATCCATCTGAATGCAGATGCTCCCAGTCGGCGATAGTTGTTTCTAGCGCATAGGCCCATAAACGCCTCGCACAGTGCACACCGCCCGGCCGGGAACACTCTTGGGCGAAGCGCTTGATAAATTGCCCTCAATGGCCCCTTGCCCCTTCCCCATGATGGTGGTGACAGAGCATTGAAGAAATGGGGTAAACTTATTCGAGCTAATGATTTGTTAAAACAAAATTAATGGGTCTCACTGGAACAACACAAACAGATATGAAAAAAGGAAAAAATCAGACTATTGAAATTTGTGTGTTTTCTAACATTTTTTTTATGAAATTAGCTGGCAGATATAAATGGCGAGAGAACTGACCCAGTTTGAAAAGATGATGGAGTGAGATAACCCTAGAAGGATGATATCCTTCATTCAAACTTTATTATTGTTAGTGAAGGAAAATAAACCATATTTCTGTTGGTAATAGGAGAGAGACTGGAGGTCAGAACTGCCAGTGACTGAATGGCAGAAAATATATATACTTAACAGTAAGCAGTAGCAGCAAAGTAGCAGCTAAGCAGCAGGAAACATATAAATTATTATAGTTATGTAACAACATATAAATTACATATAAATCAAATAAATATTGACACAATGGTATCTTCCCCTAAGAAATGAAAAAGGATATACCCTAAAATATCTAAAACTGACGGAGGTGTGGAGAGGAAGAAGGATCGTTCCTCCATAGCTTCTGGAGTTGTAGAAAATTTACATTGTATTGGAAGAAAATTAGAGATCTGATTAATACAGTAACAGTAATACAGTAACAGAGAACACTTATGAACTAAATCTGGGCCTTTTCCTTCTGTATATAATCAATCAGAGATTTTCTCAATATTAGAACATTTTGCTTAATTAATGCAGCAATAAGAATAATAACTAGATTTTGGAAACAAGAGACCTAACATACAGTGGAAGAATGGTTAAAAGATGTTCAGGAAACGAAAGAAATGGAAGAAGAGTTATTCTAGGAGATATGAAATAGGTGGGTCATCTTTAGGGGTGAAGAGTTGAAAAAATGAAGTATTAAATTAAAATGGAAAGAGGAAAATCTAAAGTAATCTAAAAGTCCCATGGTAAGAGAGTTGGATTGAGGTGCATCGGCAATCCCATGCTAAGCACATGCCCGGGTCAACTCTCATTTTAGATAACATGGGTTGTTCTGCTATAATAGGCTTTTATTTCAAAGATATGAGTATTTGTTAGGAGCTTTACTTTGCTGCATATCATGTTAGTATGCAAATATCTGCCCGGTGAGGTGTATTCATGAGATAAGCAATCTCTCCACATGTCATGAAGAACTCTAAATGAGGCCATCCATGGAGCTATGTAGCCAATACCATTGTTGTATGTAAATGTAAATTTAATGGTTGCAATTTTTCTATGTATTTTTACTTACATTGAGTTGTACTGTTTTTAAAAATCGGTTGGCTTGTGCAGGTTAGTGAAAAGCACTGATAGATGCAGAAGTACCAAACCAGATAAAGACTTTTTCCAGATGTCTTGGCCTGTAATTGATTGTCTCACGGCAGCTGTTGCCCGATGTGAAATAGAAATATATGTGTCTAATATGGGCTGCAACTCTATGTAAAAAACTATGTAAAAAGTATGACTTCACAAATAGGCAACATACTGTATAAATAAATGTCAACAATAATCAACAAAATCTTAACTTTAAGGCACAAAATGTACAGATATCGACAATTGCTTCTTACCAGAGTCATTATCCTGTTGTAGGAGTTGAGGTAAGTAAAATTCAACAGAGGGAAAGCTATGAGAAAGGTCAATGTACTAGAACATCGAGTAAATTACGTCCTGGTTTTTCAGTAATCAGAATTCAAATTCATTTTTCATACATGATGAAATGACTCAAATTTCAGTACAAAATAAAAATGTGTCTGCCTTTATAAATATGCACCAAGTGCCTGCAATTTTATTTTAAGTGGAAGATTAAGTTATTTAAACACATGTTCCAAGTTCATGTGAGGCCATTTACAAAAAGCAGCTCAGGCTCATTTCCTCTGTTAGTTTACTTAAAGGGATCCTGTAGTGACAGAGAAGAGCCCTTGTTAATCTTTCTCTAAACATGCTACTTGCTCATGTGCTTTGCTGTTCTTCCAACTGGTGTTCAGATCAGGAGTGCTGACATTTTTTTTTTTAATTAACTTCATCTCCTGAATGCCATGCAGCTAGCAGAGTTAAAAGAAACCAGCAATGGCAAATCCTGTTTTAAGCTTATTACAAGTCTTACTTGCCAAATATTTTATTTAATGTGGTCATGAATTCAGCGGATGGGGGATCTCCAGTAGCTTTTCAGGTGGTGGGTGGTGAACCTCGGGCTGTCTCTAAGGCAGCAGGTGGGAGGGCAACTAGCCCTCTCAGGTTGTGGGGGGACTCTCCGGCATCATTTTTTAGGTGATGGGTGGGGGAACTCTGACAGCTTCTCAGGCATCAGTTGGGGGGAGCCAATAGCCAGCTTCTGAGGTGGCAGGGGGCCTCCGACAGCTTCTCATGCAAGGGTTGTGGAGGGGGACCTCTGGAAGCTTCTCAGGCATCAGCTGGGGGAGCACTAGCCAGCTTCTCAGGTGGCAGGGGGCCTCAGGGAACTTCTTATGCAGTAGTTGGGGAGGGGGACCTCTGGCAGATTCTCAGGTGGCTCCAACCTTTTTTCAGACGGCATTCATACCAAATTGATTCATCCTTTGGCAGTGTGTGTCCTCCCCAGTGTGTGTCTGTGGAGGCCAACAGAAAGTTGCACAGGGTGCAAAGACTTTGCTAAGAAGTCCCCGCATGCATATGTTGTAAAATAGGGATCAGGCACTATTGTGTACTAGTTGAATTGTATGTATAAAGGCTTCAACCTGCCTTATTTGTGACAACTACACTTTATTTGCAATAATCAAGAGGAAAATAGAAACATTAAAAGATAAAAATTAAACATTTTTTAGGTTTCTAGACTAGCTATGGACACAGCTGTATAAGCACCACTTTTTGAAACACTTTTTGAAAGTAAGCTTATGTTACCTTCTTCAACAATTACATTGATTTGGGCCTAAATTCTTAAATACAATTCATCTGTAAAAAATGCCTTTACTTACTGACTTCCAGTTACAGATAATCCAGCAAATAATGTCTCCTCTCCTCTTATCAGCTATTCTCTGCAGCTGCGCACTGACATTTTACATTTTTTAACAGTTTAAACCTTTGAATATAGCTTCAAAGGGTAAAAAATCATCAGAACTATCAACACTGACAAAGTCTTGTACTTGAGCTGAGAACAAGCTGAGAAGAACAGTAGCAAGATGAGCAATAGGCCACCCCACTAATAGAACAAGCCAATCTCTGGATTGTATCATCGGTTCTCAGTCTGAGAACACAAGTCAGGTTATCCATGATTCTGTTACGCAGTCTCTAAGTAGGTTCTGTTTTCTGACAGAATTGTAGGTGGTTTGAAAATGAAAAGAATTTGATCCATAGCATAGGGAACGGCAGATAGTCATAGGAACGCAAAGGTCTTCTTTTTATTTTTTGCTTAAAGCGGAACAAAACCCAATATTTTGACTATCCCTGGGGGCATCCTGAATTGGCATGACCCACTGTGTGAAACCCCCTAGATCGGCCATAATAACTCACCTCCCCCCGGTCCAACTGCACATGCGTGGGCTCTTGTCCAATCGGAGCTGTTTGCTGTTTGGCCATTACTTTGATTTACTTCAATGGGGAGTATGAGCAACTGTATTCCAGCCTTGTAAACAACCAGAGCCGTTTGCCGAATTACATACAGTATACATGCCAAACGACTCTGATTGGATGGGAGCCTGCACATGCTCCGTACGACCGGGAAAAGACGAGTGAATACCAGAGACCTGGGGGGGGGGGGGGTTTACATAGCCTGGGGGAAGGTCAGTGACTGGGTTTTGTTCTGCTTTAAGGTTAATTCAGTAGGGAGGTGAAAAAGAGCAGCAAACACAAATTTACTGGGTGCTGCTGTGACTATTTTAGCTTAGGGAAACATTATATATATACTTGTTCATTTTTTCTCCAGACACTGGAAAGTAAATGGATGGTTTTAGGGGGGTGCTATGCTGAGAGAGAAGTGCTGCCACAGGACAAATTATTCCAAGCTAATATTCCGAGTTGCATGTGGAGTTGGTAGTGGTTTACTTATACATCATCAAAAGTATTTTAGGAAATCTTGACAATGAACACAAATAGGTTAATTAGGCACCAGGTATATAAGTGCACTACACAGTTTTAGTAGTACAAATAGACTCTTCATTTATTTTTGACCTAAAGTGCGCTTTCTACACCTACGACCTGATTCAGAGCCTGCTCGTGAATGCTCTTTTTTTGGGGAAACGTAAAATTGTGAATATCGTATCATTCACAGCCGCATTCCGATAAAAGTTTGTTAATGCGTAAACCTCTGTAGTCTGCCACAACATGGATGTGAGCAGGCCACGATTTGGGGACACACATCATGTGGCACCCAGTGTGTAGCCCTTGTAAGGAATTTGAAGGGCCCTGTATACTGTTAAGAAGAAACTACCAGTGCATTTACCTTGACTTTGCAGCAACACCCCAGCCAGCAGCACTTGCAGCCACAGCTGGGCCCTCTGGTTTGGCTATCACCAAGACAACATCAAGGCCATGCCCACCCACCAGCCAGCCACCAAGTGAACAAAGTCTAGACAGTGATGACGTAAATGAGTGAGCTTTATAGTGAGCACCTCTTCTGGATGACATTTATGAGATAGAGGAAGGGCACTCTGAACATCTGAATGAGACCCCGATTACCTCCACCAGCTGCTGGTACCCCAGACACTGGCCATAACCACTCCTCCCTGTAGCTTCAGCTTCATTCTGCCAGTAGCAGCCCCACCAGCTCCACAGAGCGCCAAGGAGCGCTGAAGGGCAACAAGGTTGCCCTTCAAAGACTGGAGAGGATTGAGACCCAGCAAGCTGCAAACACCCACATCCCCCTAACTGACCATGCTGGGTTGTGGGGGTCCCAAAGCTATAGTTACGATGATGAACGCCATGATAATTTGCACAACCTTCTCTGGCTTGTATTGAAGGGTGCCCCCTGTGTGGGCAAGACAGAGAAATCTGACTTTTAAACCGAACCTTCACCATGATTTATTGAAAAACCCAAACCCTTAATAAACGATTCCCCAGCATCTAAAGTTAATATATTTTAAGTTTTTAGTCACTTACTTATTATTCTTCCCCCCACTGGGCTGCAACTCTGTTCAGGACTTTAGGATACGGGCGCCGCCATCTTGACTCAGAAGCATCACACTTACTGAGGAGAGGAGAGTGGGATAAAGTACAGGGGGGGTTATAGCTGTGCTTTGCTCAGACAGAGCAGAGCTGGGGTCAGGAAAAGGTCAGCAATCCCAGAATGCAGAGCAGCACAGTCAGAAGGCACTTCCTGTTTGCAGGCTGCCTGATGTTCCATGAGCCGCCATCTTGGATGTTTAAAGGCTCATAACATGCAGTAGATGCAGGTAGGATGTTTTTTATGTGGGCAATCTGTATGTACAGGGTGTGGGAAACATATAAGATAGGCTCTTATTCAGAGTGAAGGACTGCTTTAACAGCCAAAAAGCACACTCAACTACAACCTGCGTGCGGCAGTGGACCTCATTATAAGCCTCCTAGACATGTGTCTGGGGCCTTAAGAAGGGTGTCAGGAGCCAGGGCAGCAATGAATTACCTGAATCACATAAAAGACAAATGAAAATGGAAATTAAATTACTAACAGGCAACACGACATTCAAAGAGGGGCATGAGCAAAGTTGAAGTGATGGAGGGCAGGGAGATCAATTAGTTAACACAATAAACTTGGACCAATTAGAAAAAGGCGGCACATAACAGAAATGAAAAACACATTTCAAATGTAACATAAATAATAAACAGGCAGATCCACTCCAGCAATAAACAGACTTAAGTCTAATTAGAAAAAAGTGATAGAGTGTGTTAGTGTGTTAGCACAGGGGTAAAACTACTAGGGGAAAACATACTCTATTGCTGTGACCCTGCCCTGTAGAAAATGCTGGTACACCCTTAAAACTGAACCAAAGAACAAATTGGATATTGGGTGTAGACAGCACCCAAAAGTAAAGTCTTTTAGGGCGACCCCGCCTTGTTAAATCAAAATCTAGTAATTATTAAAAAAATACAAAATTCATTTATTTGAGATAGTCTTAAAATAGCAATTCATATAGAATACACCAATCTTATATCTTGAAACAATAATAATAAACAGACTTACCCTCAAGCCAACCGCCAGTCAGCTTGCCACTCTCAAAATGGGTGTATAAACCAGGATAAATGCATCATGGGAGGAGCCAGAGAAGCACATTGGATGTTAAGAGGGGGGCCCATCTGGCGGTTGCGACAAATAAAAAAGTATCACTAGACTGGCACCAACAAATAAACAGCAAAAATAATATAAAACGAAGGCCAAATGGGATACAGGGAAACAGTTTAGGGGGGGGGAGAGCTAGGCTAGCCTAAAGAGAGGAGAGTGGCCTACATGGAGGAGCTATGTGGACCTAAACATGTCTAAACATATACTCCTAAGCAGCTGGGAGAACCAGGGCCACATGCGTACAATTGTTCATAACACTTGGCATATTCGCAATGTTAAATAACCCAACCTCACAGCATTCCAGGCTGCCATGCTGTCAGGGAAAACAATATATTTCTCCTGCAGGACAGCCATGCCATTGAGTAATTTAGTCAGGGCATGGCTCAGCGTAGGCTTACCTTTCTCAGCAGTAAACATAATTTTCCATTTTACTTACAATTTATCTCAATCTGTTTGTAGCTGCATGCTATCCTCTTTTGAGTTAGTCACTTTACACAGTTTAGTATCATCGAGATCGAAATTTTACAGTTTAATCCATTCCCGATATCATTAAAGTAATTGAACACACAATCCAAAAAACATAAATGGCACTCACCATTCGCCCCCCCCCCCAGCTGATCGGTCCTAGTCCGGTGATCAGCAACTCACCCGATCACTGGATCGCTTCCCGCGCTGTCCCCTCAGCCCAAACTCCATTCACGGGAGCTAACTTTTCCATCATGTACCCCCGCTATCAGTCACCAGTTCCATTCACTCTAATAGAGGGGGTGTATCAAACCTTGGCACATCCCCTCTATTGCAATGAACAGAGAGAGTATGGCAGCACTCCTGTGACTGATGGCTGATTGCAGGTCTTGAGTCTGACATGCCATAAATCCCAACCCATGAGTCTGGGATCCAATGATCAGGTGAGTTGCTGATCGCTGAACTATGATTGATCCACTGCAGGGGACAAAAGGTAAGTACTGTTTTGTTTTTTATTTCGTGCTCACTTAATATATACATTAAAGAGAATTGTGCCCAGAGCCAAACCCTGTGGTACCACATTATTAACGGTGATCTAATCTGAGTATGTACCGTTAAATATCAATCTCTGTTTCCTATCATTAATCCAATTACACATGCATGAACCCACATTTTCTCCCATTTCCTCCAAGTCCAAGCATTCTTATATTTTGTACCAGTCCTTTATGTGGCACAGCATCAAATACCTTAGAAAAAGTCAAGATATATGACACCCAACAACTCCCCCAGATCCAGTCTTGAATTTACTTCCTCATAAATGCTGATCGGGGTTTGTCTGGCAGGACCAATGCCTCATAAATCAATGCTGATAAGAAGTAATAAGCAGTCAGTCTTGCTCCACTCATCCACATGTGGCCCAAGTACATTTTGTGCTGGTTAAACTCCAGGCTGTTATGTTTCTATCATTTAGGGTTATGGTTTATAGGGCTTCCTGCAAAGTGCTGGAGCAAGCTTTAACCAGATAAATCATATACTGGTGGAGAAACCTCACTACTGCCTTTCCCAGGCCTCCAGCACCTCCTCTTCCCATGACATTCCCTAATGCAAAAAAAAAAATAAAACTATAGCCTGTGCTGTGAAAGTTTCTGGCATATTGCACTGCAGCTGTAGAACAGGGACCCCAGGAATCACGGGTGGCTTGTACCCTGATATGAAAGGTGGGATGGGACTGCTAGCTTTCATACATCAGTACAGCCAGTCCTTCCACAAGCTGAATTCAGCCCTGACAAGCTTCTGGCTTTCCACTGCATTTATGCTGGAGTGTCTATACAAGAAGCTGTCAACAACGTGTTCTGCTTATCAGTGAAAACATTTTGGAAAAAAAGAAATAATGTGATTATTTGCTAGTGTTGGAACATCTGAACACCTGTATTCAGCGGCAGAATGATTATAATCACCTTGGACTATTGAATTAGGAAAATGAATGTGTAATTTCAACTATAAGAAGGTTTTCTTGCCAACCTTTCAGCCTGCTGTTTTATGCACAGTGGGAGACTTTGTGATGAGCAAACAGATGAAGCTGCTTGCATGAACACTGTACACTTGTGCATACATAGGAATTTGTGGTCTGCATTTTTCCCATCTGTGCAGTGAGAATAACACCCACAAGTGAACCACTCTAGTAAATCACAAGTGAACTGCATCAGTAAATACCCCAGGGGGTGCACACACATGTCAAGAATGGCAGGTTGCCCATTCACAGTGTCCAAGAAGTGGTTGAGAGCTAGATGCCTTGTTTAAGAGCACTCCTGTCATTGCTTATCCAAGAAATGAACCTGCAAGCATCCAGTCATGAGATCGGTTGCCTAACCACTAAGTCATGGCTGCCCCTAGTCCAGTCAAATCTTGAACAACCCTAGCTTTCCCAGCAACAAGCCTGATTCCATAGCGCTTCACCCCATTAAGCCCCCAGCTATAAGCCCGATTTGGGTATTAGTTAAAATTATGTGAGGAGTAGGGCAAATATTATATTTCATTTTATTGCTGATGCCCGGCTCCCCCCTTTAAATATCTCTGTTGTTAGCAAACATCACCCTTACAAGGCTAGCAGGAAAAGGAAGTCCATATATGGGCATGAGGTTCTGCTACTCAGAAAAGGCAGTTCTAGGATGAAAGCCCCCCTGCGGCTCTCCTAACACCTTGGTCAGACAGCCAAGGGCCAGCATCTTTCTTCGCTGGGGAGGGGTGATAGCATATGGGGCTTCAAAAGAATTCCCCAGGACCTGTGTCTGGGAGGAGGGAGGGTGAAGGGGCAGAGATCGAGGCATAAATAGGGATGACCCTGGGCCAGCGGTTGTCAATTCTGGGGAGGTCACGTTGCATGGGTGCTGGAGGTATCTGAATCATCTATCAGCTCTCTACTCACCTCCATGTGGGACCCATCATCACTACTCTACACCTGCATTTTAAGGTAACTCTGTTGTATCTCTGTGTGTAACTCACTGTAACCTGTAACCCACTTCTAAGAACGACATTTGTATTCATTCCATCATAGTCAAATGTTTATCACTGCTTAGTTTGCTTACTGCATTAAAACCTCTATTTAACTTGAGCGATCTTTTTGCCTTAGCCAAGAAACTGGGTGTTCAGGGCATTGCTGGGCCTGGTAGTCCTGCTAGGCGGGCTAACGGACAGTGCTTTGGGAAAGTGGGCTGCATGATCTTAGTTGCTTGATGGTTAGTTGGATCACGTGGTTCCCTGACAACTTACCTGTTCATCCAAGCCCTATGAAACAATAGCTGCATTTACCATGGTTGTTACTGATACATATGTCCAATGAGCCTATTGTGCATTGGTTCTGCAGCTTTAGAACTGATTGGGTGGTTAAGCAATCACTTGAGCTCATTCCAGCCGCTGAAAGCGCAGTACTGCTGCACAGTACTGCTTCTGGTCGGGGACCGGGGCTTTTTTTTAAATTCCCTAATAGGACTTATCAGCAAGGAGGGGTTCACGGTTGGCTCACTGTGTTGTTTAAAATCAAGTTTTTCACTTTTGAAATAAGCAGGCGAGAAAACTGAACCACAGTGAAGCAATATGTATACAGAATCTTCCAGATGAAAGTACTTTCCCTGTGGCTAAATGTGACAGATGCTGCTCAACTAACTTTGATATCTTACAACACTGCACTTGTGTTGCGTGAATTATTTAGACCTAGAAAATGCTCGAGCTGATGCTCCTGTGTTGTCGCGTTAAATGTGGCAGTATATTTAATATTTTAATTGCCTCTGCAGTGATTTTATTTATGGTTAACTACAAAATGCCATAAATACCTACACAGTTAGCTTGAATTTTGTAAAGTTTCCAAAATGGTCACAACACACAATTCTCCTATTGTCAGTTTTTTCATCTGATAATTCAGAATTACAGATTTGCATTTGATTCTTGTATTCTGTAGCCTTTGGGTTATCTATCAACTTATCAGTAAAGCAATTAAATAAGGGGGGTTTACTGCAAGGAGGTAAATATTTTTTTTCACTTAATTGATCTTATACAAAATGATGCCTTATACATAATGTAGTCTATAAATCCAATTGTTATTAGATTGGCAGAAACTAGAATACATGTGTCCTCAGTAGAAGGTCAAAGCAGGAGAAGACATTTCTCATGGACAATACATTTCATAGACTGCTGAAAGTCTCTCAGTCTCTCGGTGGCTTTAGAGAATGCTCTTTTGCCAACACTTGATTGCAAATAGCTGTAATCTTACAAATCCATAATCTGTTGGATGATCGGTAATTAGTGAATGCTTTGTACCTTGTTAATAGTCGTTTGGGGCGGCATCGCATAAGTACTAAATAAACCTATCTGCTTTATTTTGATTAATTGCTGGTTTTGTTGTTCCATCCTGGTAATTCTAATTACCATCTAGTTTACAAACAGGCATGTTATTCTACAAAACTAATTCTAAGAATACACTTTTATTCTTTAGTTCTTTTATTTAACACAACGTGTTTGCCTTTCAACGGACAGACAATATACAGTACTGAAGACAACAACAAAAAAAACATAAAAGAATGATGTCACTATGATTATCATTCAGTGTAATACCAACTCAACTCCCAAATGGAATGCTGGAAAAGCAATTTATTTCTTACAGAGGTCTGCTAGTCCCTTACATAACTCTAATGGCAACCTGCAATGTAGTTTCCATTCAGCCCTTTGGCACTATTGTCAGTCATCTCTCACAAGCCTCATTACCTAATGGTGCTACGACTGAATTGCCGTCATACAAAACATGTTTCATTTTGAAACACACTCATATGTTTTTTTTTCAATTCATCAAAAGTTTATAGCAAACATTTTACAACATAGCAGAGCTACAGCTTATCAGAACATGAAAAATTGTACAAATACAAACACCAATCAATGAACGTAAAAAGAAAATAGCAGAAAAATGAAAAAACACTTAAAGGGCATCTACACCCAGGATTTTTTCCTCCCAATGTTGACTGTGCAGCTCACATTTATGTTGGGGACAAGGCAATGTTGCCTGCTTAAGGCATGTAATGACCCGTTTGGTGGCAGGTCCAGCAGCAGCCCTTGCTGGGGGCCTCTTTTAATCTGATAGGCTTTTAAACAGATAGGCAGGTTGCCTCTTTGTGTGATTTTATCATGTCATAGTGTGGGGCGGGTCAGAAAACCCTGGACCTGGCAAAGTTGTGACTAGGGATGCACAAACTTTTTTAAAGTTCAGTTCAGGCAATTTGCCAAATTTCAGAAATTCAGGTTCATCCGAAAACTTTTAACAAACTCACTTATAAATAAAAATAAAGAACGAGCTTACCTCCATCTTCTTTCCAGCACTGTGTGATGTCCTCATCCTCTGGTTTGTCCCATGCCACTCTTGTCAATGTTAAGCCCTTAAAATTAAAGCACAAAACAATGGGAGGGAGGAATATCGCACCTTATTTTATAAAAAAAATGAAGGGTTAAGCCCTTTAAAATAAAAAAAAACTGTGTGGGGTCCTACCTATCCAGTAAAAACAGACTGGGAACTAGCTATGAGAGCTGGTAGACCAAGGCTACCAGTCAGCATAGCCCACTGGTCGAGGGCTCTTCTGCACTCACCTGGGCTTTGGAGTTGCAGGTAATGGGACGGAGGGGTTATTGCAAGTCATCCGCATTTATTAGCAGAGATGAAATGGTTTCCAAGCCAGGTACATTAAAAGACAATAACTATTGAACAAATGTCACAAATGTCACAGGCATGTGAGAGACGTGTCTTTAATTAGTTTAAATAGGTATAATCTGTGTTTTCAATCTAAAGTCATATCCCAGGCTAAAATAAAAATATACTATATACTCACCCTTTGTCCCCTACAGATAAACGCTCCTAGTCCGGAACTCTGTACCTTACTTGACTGGCAGATTGAGTTCTGTGCTTCCCACACCTGATTTTCAGGCACATCTGCATTCATTGCAGCTATTCCCACTTCCAATGCTCAAGATGAAGTTTTACTAAACAGCAATGGTACTGGTGGGTGCATCACTCAATGTATATGAACTGTCATTGATTATGTCACTCATTATCTAGAAAACAAGCTGGGCTTCTATCTTAAATCTAGATGAACCCATGTAGGGCGGTCTCATTCATGTCTAAAGTTTTAAAGCAGAGCTAAGCTGTACCCATGTGGTTTGCTAAGGTGTGACTGCAATGTCTAATGAAATGAAATGTCTACGTTCACAGTTCACGTTAAGGATGACAATGAAGTTGTTCAAGGAAAATATTATTCTAGAAAAACTAACCAAGGTCAGCTGGCAATAGCTTAAGGATTTGAAATATAGAAATTCCTAGCTGAGATAATTCTTTCTCTCCTGATTTGGGGGTGAAACAACTGGTGGTGTCTAAGCCTTTTAAGTAGTTGGCGTATACATATTTTTGGTGGTCAGCTTAGGGCTTCCAAAATGTTTGGTATTGTTGTATTCTGTTTTCCATGGGTACTGTATACCATGAGGTCAAGGACTTCTGCAAGTCTTTTACAACCAATTAAATAACAGCCCTCACTCCACTTCCTTCAGCTATCCCCACTTTCAAGTGACGTTTGACTAAATAGTCATGGAACTAGTGAGTGCATTACTCAGGTGAACCAAGGCCACCAATATATATGAGCTGTCCTGGATTATATTCCTCAGTATCTAGACAAGATTTTCTTAATAATTATCAAAGCCAAGATTATGACAAGAAAGTTGTTTCTGCTATATGATCCCAAGTAGGGAGGTTCTCACTCATGTCTAAAAGTTTTAAAGTGGACCAATCAACAGGATCTCCACTATCCTGGTGATTGGTCCTTGACCCTGGGGCATCCTGATTTGAGAAAACTCTCAGATTGCCCACTAAACTCACCGTTCTGCTGTTCCCAAGGCACATACATAGGCACTTGTCCAATCAGTAATGCATGGCATAAAGCTGTTGTGTTGGACTAAGCATTCCCTGCAGCGCCCAGCCTATCTAAATAGCTGGATATGGGAGCATGCAATGCTGCGGGGATCTGGACTGACAGAAAGGTAAGGGGTTTGCGGGCCTGCCCAGGGGCCAGGGGCGCCTAGTTGGCTGGCCTGGAGACTTTCAGATTCCAGGGTCACTGACAGCAGTGATTGGTCCCCTTTAAAGTAGCTCTGCAGCTGTACCCATGTGGTTTGCTGGCTTTTGTTAAGGTGAACCTCCAGTCAAAAAAACAAAGTTTAGTAATTTGCTCCCCTAAAGCCCCCCTTTGATGATCAGCGGTGTATGCTGTTCGTGAGGGCTTAACACCTTGCAGATGTTTTGGAATAGCTGCGCTCCAAGAATTACATAGGAACGGACACCTTGGATCACGCCTGAAAGGCCTGCTTACACATTTGCATGCAATGGAGGAGAGCCTTTCCTAGCACGCATGTGTTTGTAAAGAACCAGCATTCCACTAGATGATCCAAGCATCAAAATATATTCAAAGCAACCCAAATCTAAAGGTCATCAGTAGTCGGTCAACATTTTGAGGTCCAACAGTGGACCGGTGACCTTTAAATTTGGATTGCGTTGAATATATTTTGATGCTTGGATCATCTAGTGGAGTGCTGGTTCTTTACAAAGACTTGGACTTGCACCCACATCCTAACAAAAGGGGTGCGACAGAGAGATATTTGGTTTGTACTGCTTTCCTAGCACACAGACACACTGCACTTGAGCTGAGAGTTTCCTTATGATCAGCCCAACCATCTATACAAAGATTTTATCTATTTCCACACATGATTGTTAGGAGAAAAAATCTCTCTCTAGCTGGCTGCAATGATGTGAAGATCAGTATGGCTGTGCAACAGTTGTTTACAATGTAGTTACAATGTTTTAAGAGCTTTCTGGGCAGTAATGATACATTACAACTGATGACGTTTTACTTCTGGCTAGAAACAAAGCATTATTTAAAAGAGATTTAGGGTCATTTTGACTGTAAGACTGTAAGAAGCAGACCTGTCAGAATTATGGCAATATGGCCCTATGTTCTGGAGCATAGAATCTGCCTGCTACTACACAACATCTGCATGGGATTAAGCTCTCTCCAATAGTTTACATTGCTGATTGGGAGGGGTGGTAGGGGGGTTGATTTAATATACCTTGATTTTTTGATTGGAGGTCTAATTAAGGTAAACATTGGAGCAAGGGTCTACACTGTAACAGTGTAAAAGAACATGATGTGCAGCTGCAAGACAGAACCGCTTCAATTTGCACAGGTAATACAGAGACAACTGTACAACCACCAGCATACTCATATTTCTGGCTGCTGATTGGATTATGTTCTTGTCCTGGGAGCCTACACTTTGTTACAGTAAAAAAAAAAAAACATGGGCCAATTGAGATATGTGAGAAGCTCAGAAAGGTTTATTAGAATTTTTTCAAGCCCACTTAGATAAAGTCGTACCAGATCTATTACATAAATTTGATCAAACCCTGGAAAGATGGTGAGTTTATGATCATAATCCAGTCCAAACAAAAGACATCTTGACACCAAGATTAAAAAATTAAATTTTGGCAAAGGATACTAATATAATCAAACATGACATTTATATGGAACCTGCTGGTATGGAGAAAGCTTGCTGGGAGTCTTTGTCCATCTTGCTAAGTGTGAACATAAATTGATAGCAGCCAGTAGTGCATTTAACCCCCACCCTGGGCATTCTATAGTACTCTTGATTGCCTATGATCACGTGGAGCAACTGACTGAGCATCAGACAGGGCAGCACCTAATAAGCAGGGGGCATTTTGGGTACAGTTCGGAGCAAAGTATTCATGTTGGTTGACAAGTCATTGTCATTTGGAAAACAACTGGGCAACTAGCTGTATCCCACCACTGCATGTTCGGCCTGCTATTCGGTCAGGGCTGCTATTTACTATACTTATCTTTACCTTAGTTATGACTCGAGATGAGCGAACATTGAAGAAATTTTCCGGCAAAATTCGTTTCGAATCGCTATTAAAAGCGGCTATTTCTGAACTTCCTAGAGCCTCAATAGGGTTGTAAACCATTCTGCCTTGCTGTAACACACATAGGATGCGTGCTGGGTTTGTGAAATAATACTGTAAATAATTATGACATGCAGATCAGAGGCATCGCTATTAGAATCACAGAGCGGCACAATTGCAGAGAGTTGAGGTGGCATCACTATGAGGGGCCCCTATATTGCCTGAAAAACACACCCTGGAGCTGGCAGCAGCAGGAGCCCAAATATTGACTGAAAGACATCCTGGAGTTGGCAGCAGGAGCAGCAGGAGCCCAAAAGTTGGCTGAATGACACCCTGGAGTTGCAAGCAGCAGCAGCAGGAGCCCAAACATAGCTTGAAAGAGACACTGGAGTTGGCAACAGGAGCCCAAAAATTGGGTGAATGACACCCTGGAGTCGCAAGCAGCAGCAGAGCCCAAACATAGCTTGAAAGAGACACTGGAGTTGGCAGCAGGAGCCCAAAAATTGGCTGAATGACACCCTGGAGTTGCAAGCAGCAGCAGCAGCCCAAACATAGCTTGAAAGAGACACTGGAGTTGGCAGCAGGAGCCCAAAAATTGGCAGAATGACACCCTGGAGTCGCAAGCAGCAGCAGCAGGAGCCGAAACATAGCTTGAAAGAGACACTGGAGTTGGCAGCAGGAGCCCAAAAATTGGCTGAATGACACCCTGGAGTTGCAAGCAGCAGCAGCAGCAGGAGCCCAAACATAGCTTGAAAGAGACACTGGAGTTGGCAGCAGGAGCCCAAAAATTGGCTGAATGACACCCTGGAGTTGCAAGCAGCAGCAGCAGGAGCCCAAACATTGGCTGAAAGAGACACTGGAGTTGGCAGCAGAAGCCCAAAAATTGGCTGAATTACACCCTGGAGTTGCAAGCAGCAGCATCAGTAGCCCAAACATAGCTTGAGACACTGGAGTTGGCAGCAGGAGCCCAAAAATTGGCTGAATGACACCCTGGAGTTGCAAGCAGCAGCCCAAACCTAGCTTGAAAGACACACTGGAGTTGGCAGCAGGAGTCCACAAATTGGCTGAATGACACCCTGGAGTTGCAAGCAGCAGCAGCAGCCCAAACATAGCTTGAAAGACACTGGAGTTGGCAGCAGGAGCCCAAAAATTGGCTGAATGACACCCTGGAGTTGCAAGCAGCAGCAGCCCAAACATAGCTTGAAAGACACACTGGAGTTGGCAGCAGGAGCCCAAAAACTGGCTGCATAACACCCTGGAGTTGCAAGCAACAGCAGCAGCAGCAGCCTAAACTTAGCTTTAAAGACACTGGAGGTGGCAGCAGGAGCCCAAACTTTGGCAAAATGACACCCTGGAGTTGCAAGCAGCAGCCCAAACCTAGCTTGAAAGACACACTGGAGTTGACAGCAGGAGCCCAAAAATTGGCTGAATGACACCCTGGAGTCGCAAGCAGCAGCCACAGGAGCCCAAATATAGCTTGAAAGAGACACTGGAGTTGACAGCAGGAGCCCAAAAATTGGCTGAATGACACCCTGGAGTTGCAAGTAGCAGCAGCAGCTCCAACATAGCTTCAAAAACACACTGGAGTTGGCAGCAGGAGCCCAGAAATTGGCTGAATGACACCCTGGAGTTGCAAGCAGCAGCAGCAGCAGCCCAAACATAGCTTGAAAGACACACTGGAGTTGGCAGCAGGAGACCAAAAATTGGCTGAATGACACCCTGGAGTCGCAAGCAGCAGCAGCAGGAGCCCAAACATAGCTTGAAAGAGACACTGGAGTTGGCAGCAGGAGCCAAAACATAGCTTGAAAGAGACACTGGAGTTGGCAGCAGGAGCCCAAAAATTGGCTGAATGACACCCTGGAGTAGCAAGCAGCAGCACAAAGCTAGCTTGAAAGATACACTGGAGTTGGCAGCAGGACCCACAAAGGTGAGTCTCTCCACATTTTTAGTTTAGTTCTCTGCGCCGTAATTATGGCCCTCCGCCGCACTAAACACCCGCTCAGATGGCACGCTACTTGCCGGGCAGGACAGCTTTTCCAGGACAAACTCAGCTAGCTGCGGCCACAAGTCAAGTTTGGCTGCCCAGAAGTCCAGCGGATCCTCAAGGTGTGTTGGCATGGTCATGTCAAGGTATGACATGACCTGCTGGTTCAGGTCCTGCTCCAGGTCTTCCTGCTGCTCATGAGTAGACTAACTATGTGGGTTTAGAAAGCTACTAATTAGCGACTGAAGACTGAGGCTGCTGCTGATGGAGCTGCTGCTGCTGCTCCTACCAACCCCCCAGCAGCCATGGCAGTGGAAGGTGAGTGCAGAGGTCCCCCCGAGTCAGACCTGCGAGGGTATGGACCATGGCGCAGATAGGCATCGGCCAACTGACTACGTAGAAAGTCTTTGTAGTAGTTCAGTTTGTCCTCCCTCTCGGTGGGTTTAAAAAGTGCCCCCATTTTGTGCTGGAAGCGAGGGTCCAATATGGTGGACAGGCAGACGTCGTCCCGGCGACAAATGGAAACAATTCTGGGGTCACTACGCAAGCACGTGAGCATGCTTCCTGCCATTTGCGCAAGTGACTCGGAGGGACTACCTGTCTCCATCTCCACTGCATACTGCCACAGTGTGTCTGGGTCCTCTGTCTCGGCTTCCACACAACCCTCTAGCTCCTCTGGCTGCTCCTGCTCCTCCTCTCCTGTCCGCTGACAAGATAAACCAGCCATTTCGCCAAGCCTAAACTGTGCTTCACTGGGCCACTCCTCCTCCTCTTCCTCCTCCAGTTCAGCTCCAACGGGGTTCATGTGGCCGTAAGATGTAGACGCCATGTCTCCAGTGCCCTGACCAGCCATGGTTTCCAACATGTGCTGTAGTACATGAAGCAGTGGAATCACGTTGTTCATCCAGTAATCCTGGCAACTCACAAATAAAGTGGCTTCCTCAAAGGGCCTGAGCAAACGGCAGGTGTCACGTATGAGCTGCCACTGGTTGACATTGGAGTTACACAGGGGAGTCCCCCTATCCGCTTGAATCATCAAGAAATCCGTGATGGCTTTTCTCTGTTCGTATAGTCTGTCCAACATATGAAGGGTGGAATTCCAACGGGTGTAAACATCGCAAATCAGACTATGTTGGGGGCTACTGTTCTGACGCTGTAGCTCAAGAAGGGTGTGCTTGGCGGTGTATGAGTGGCTGAAGTGCATGCAAAGTTTCCTTGAAGTTGTTAGGATGTCTTGCAGATGGGGGGAAGACTTCAGAAACCGCTTCACAACCAGATTGAAGACGTGAGCCATGCAGGGCGCATGGGTCAGCCTTCCTTGTCGCAGCGCAGACAAAATGTTCTTCCCATTGTCGGTAACCATGGTTCCCATTTCAGTTTTCATGGAGTAAGCCATGTTTGGATTTCTTGATGAATACATTTAAGCAGTTCCTCCCCTGTGTGACTCCGTTCGCCAAGACAAACCATGTGAAGCACAGCGTGACACCTCCGTGCCCTGCACACATGGTAGGCTGGAGGGGCACTGAGACTTGATCCTACAGTGGAGGGTGAGGAGATGGCAGAGGATGAGGAGGCCGAGTCGCACGGTGTCACAGGCTCAACTGCTAGGGAGCGCGGAGGCTGAAGCGGCGTGACCTGTCCAAGTTGCTGCTGCTTCAAAGGGACCACATTCACCCTGTGGGCCGTAAACGACATGTACTGTCCCTGATCGTAGTTACAGCTCCAGACGTCGGCGCTGCCATGCACTTTGCTACACACCGACAGGCTCAAGGACTGGCCCACCTTCTGTTCAACAAAAGTGTGCAGCGCTGGTACTGCCTTCTTGGCAAAGAAATGATGGCTTGGGACTCTCCACCTCGGCTCAGCACAAGCCATCAGTTTTCTGAAAGGTGCAGAGTCCACCACCTGAAAAGGGAGCGACTGCAGCACCAGCAACTTGGACAGGAGCACATTCAGCTTCTGCGCTGTAGGATGAGTGGGCGCATAATGCTGTCTCTTAGACATGGCTTCGCTGATGGATTGCTGGCGGGATGCATGACTTGGAGGAGGAGGAGGAGGAGCAGGAGCATCAGGAGGAGCGACAGAGGATGGGTATATGACGCACAGCTGCCTTCGGCAGCACTGATTCATTGCTACTGTCGTCAACTCCAGGAACCCCTGCTCCACTACCTCCCGATAAGGTATCCTGCTGCGCAGCAGGTGCTCTACCCCGGCCCCGTTTGGCTCCAGGATTTACAATTTTGCCCCCATGCTGACTGCCAACCATGCTACTAACACCTTGCTGCCTCAGCTGCTGACTCCAGGGCAACCTGCGCCCCTCTTCTCCTGATGATGAGGATGAAGCCCCTTCTGCACCGGGCTCCCAAGTGCGATCGGCTTCATCATCACCATCATCACTGAGTTGTGGCTGCACGTCACTGATGTTCTCGGTTTCCTCAACAGTGTGTGGCGCAGGAGCTGGAACGCTCGCAACAACACCCACGCCACTCTCCACATCACTATTTGTCTGCCTAGCGAAGGAAGCCACCTCTATTTCTTGGCTGGGCTGTAGCTGCTGACTGTCCAGTATCTGATCGTCCTCCTCACTAAAGAGCGGAGCTGAACCCAAAGCATAGGATACGTCGCTGGGGGAGGAAACGACGTAGGACAGGAAAATGGGAGGACAGGGACTGCTCTCGGGCCATGCCAACTCAGGGTTGTGTCAGAGGAACCTACCGACCCTAGACTGGAGGTGTCAGATGTAACTTGTGATGATGTGGATGACCGCGTTACCCAATCTACCACGGCAGATGCGTTACTGGTGGAGACACGACCGCTAGCAGATACTAGCAGATCAGGTCTCTCACCGCGACTCCTACTGCCACTCGCCCCTAGTCTGCTGCGACCTCTGCCTGCTGAATCTTGGCCTCTGCCACTCCTCTTTGAACATCCTGGCACTTGTCTGCCTGACATTTTTATGTATTTGAAATGCGCAATAGGCACTTAAAAAAATGTGTTTACTTTAAAAAGCAGAAGCTAAATAAAGTGAGATACTGCTTCTCTGCACCAGATACTATGAAAATTGGCAATATGGGAATAAAACAGAGCCTGTAGAAGCTGATTTAGTATAACAGATAGGGTGAAATGTGCCAGCTTGGGATACCCTGCGGCCGGGTGTTTTTACAGTACGCACAAAACCAATTAAAAATGCAATATATTAATAAAACAGAGCCTGTAGAAGCTGATTTAGTATAACAGATAGGGTGAAATGTGCTGGCTTGGGATACCCTATGGCCTGGTGTTTTTACAGGACGCACAGAACCAATTCCAAATGCAATATATTAATAAAACAGAGCCTGTAGAAGCTGATTTAGTATAACAGATAGGGTGAAATGTGCTGGTTTGGGATACCCTGCGGCCTGGTGTTTTTACAGGACACACAAAACCAATTCAAAATGTAATATATTAATAAAACAGAGCCTTTAGAAGCTGCTTTAGTATAACAGATAGGGTGAAATGTGCTGGTTTGGGATACCCTGCGGCCTGGTGTTTTTACAGGACGCACAAAACCAATTCCAAATGCAATATATTAATAAAACAGAGCCTGTAGAAGCTGATTTAGTATAAGAGATAGGGTGAAATGTGCTGGTTTGGGATACCCTGCGGCCTGGTGTTTTTACAGGAAACACAAAACCAATTCAAAATGCAATATATTAATAAAACAGAGCCTTTAGAAGCTGCTTTAGTATAACAGATAGGGTGAAATGTGCTGGTTTGGGATGGCCATGTGGCCTGGTGTTTTTACAGGATGCACAAAACCAATTCAAAATGCAATATATTAATAAAACAGAGCCTTAGAAGCTGATTTAGTATAACAGATAGGGTGAAATGTGTTGGTTTGGGATGCCCATGTGGCCTGGTGTTTTTACAGGACACACAAAACCAATTCAAAAAGCAATGTATTAATAAAACAGAGCCTTTAGAAGCTGATTTGGTATAACAGATAGGGTGAAATGTGCTGAAATAGTATGCCCATGTGGGCTGAGGTTTTTACAGCATACAAAAAAAATTAAAACTAATCGAGTTATAAGAAATGCTTGTGTGTAACAGATAGGGTAAAATATGCCACTGCCAAGATGGGATGCACAGTGGCCAGGAATATTTACAGCACAAAAAAAAAACAATGTAAAACTGATCTGGCAAATGAAGTGAAGTGAAAATAAAAAAAGAGTTTCCCTGTCATTTTCTCTGCTGTCCCTGCCTGGATCGTTCCCGATTTTTCCCTATCTTTACCTATCTTTCCCTGGCTCTCCCTGGCACTGTATTGGTCTCTGTTGTTCTCCCTGACTCTCCCTGCCTGTCTGTAAGTCTCTCCCTGTCTGCAGTAACCTCCGTTCTGTTTGCAATGCAAGGCTGAAATGCGCACAAGCAAGATGGCCGCCGTTTATATAGCACTGTGACGTCACCGGACTTCCTGGCTGCTGATAGGCTGCATGTGACCTTCTCATGATAACTTGACCCAGGGGATATGTCCAGACATGTGCATCCACCATTTTACAATGGCTGTAATTGAAATAAATGGAGTTTAAAGGAAAACTTTGATCGATTGAATCGCAGGGAAATTCGGTTTCGTTCAGAATCACATTTTTCCTGAAATTCGGAACGAATTTGGGTTCGTCCGAATCGATTCGCTCATCTCTAGTTATGACATAGCAGAAAGGGAGATTGCACTGTATGTACTGTATGTCAGGCACTTAGTTAAACAGCAGCAGCTAGATCAGCACTGAAGATATACAGCAACAGGTCTCTGTCTGAAATATAGATAGGTGGTACTACTCCTTTCACCTGTGGCCAGTGGTCATGCTGTTCATTGTAAGCAGAAACCTAGGCAAATATCTATTACCAGGTATCAGGGGCCAGTGGCTCCCCAAACGTTCTAGTGATCAGCCTAGCATATGCCAAGAAACAACTCTCAATCCTAGTCAATACAATACTGATAAATCTTCTCAACACTACAAGGTCAAATAACTTAAAATGGTAAACATGTGCATTGGTACGTAGGGCTCTTTTTAGGGCGATCACCAATTTGTTGACTCTTCACCTTTTGTGTTGTCCCTTACAGGGGTGAACTGGCCGTATGGAGAACTGGGAGAATTCCTGGTGGGCCACAAACCTTTGTGGCCTACGGCTGGTTGTAGCCCTCAGCATGTAGCCAACCCCACCTTACCCCGTTTATAACCCAGCCTGTCTCCCATTTACACAGACCAGTTATACATTAAAGCCAAGACAGCCCAGTCCATGTCTTTCCCCTGCAAAGTTATAGCCTCAGCATCATGTAAGTGGGGGGGAGGGCATACATACCAGTCAGGAGAGTAACAATAGGGGGTGCAGCAGTTGAGACCCCCCTCAGGGGCCAATAAGTTCAGGGGGCCCAATCATTGATGTTCCTCCATCTTATTTGATTTGTGCTCTCATGGCATCACTTACAGAAAAAAAGAAGAATCATTTCTCTATAGTGGTCTAGTTGTATCCAATTTGGTTAGGAATAAAGGTCACTCTATGGGCTCGACAGGTTTGCACCAGGGCCCAGTCAGATTAAGAGCCTCATTTATGAAGAGCGACATTTAGCGTCAATTTGCTAGCATAGGAGTCATCTTGGAGCACCGGCATCTTTTTAGATTTTGGCGCTGTTATCTTTACAAAATGGCTCTGCCAGTGCAAACACTTGATGTAAATAATCAGCTTGGATGGGGGAATCAGGTATTGACCGGCCTCTGTCAGAGCCTCTTGGATCCTTATGCGATTATAACAGCGCCAGTGGGTGCCTTGCTGTATCGCCAACTTTGAGGTGCTGCATGATGGATTTGTTAATTTTTTACATGCTGACACGATTGCCGCTATATTTAACAGGTGCTGCTCAGCGTTTCTTCATTACAGTGACAGGAAATCGCTGCTGTGAACAATCGGGACAAACTAGAGTGTGTTTTGGCTGTGTTTTAGTTGTTGTGCTTCAAAGTACACATTGGAAAGAAAAATAAACCATGAAAAATGATTTCACAAGAAAAGATTAAAATGACATTTGCCGACATCTAAGTCCTGCGTTTATATTATTGAGTCACAATGCGAGTTCTGTACAAATAATTGTGTTTAACAAGTTTTATAAGAAACAAACACTTCAGTACATTTCTGCCCATTGTGGTCTATGGGATCTAAACCTACAGCACCACTATAAAACTGGCACAGCTCTGAAAAGAGCGCCAGTCATGGCGAACTATGCGCTGGTGATAAATTAGACACTGAATGGCAGACATATCGCCACTTTTTTAGTTGTTTGTTATAGCATGCACCGAGAGGCACTCGGCAAAAATATTGACGCTGAGCGGTATTAACAGGAGTTGACGCTTAATAAATGAGGCCATTAGTTACACCACTGACACATTCTCTACCCCTGCAGTATTTGAGCTTCAGCACAAGACTCTTGGACCGTCCGAGTTCCTGTCCTTGGGGCTTCCCGAATTAGGATGCCCCACAGTAGGAAACCCCCCAGATGCCCAGATCTACTCACCTTCTCCCGAGCTCTCGTCTCGTCTCTGCGCTGTGGCCTCATCCCCGCATACCTCTAGCCGTGTGCGTGCCTGCGCCGCTCATCCAGAAAAGCCGGGCACAGCTAGCGGTGCACTCCCTTCAGCGCCTCTCGGGTGCTTAGCCCTCCGAAGGGTGCTGAGTGACAGCAAGCGCGCTGATTGGCTGAGTGGGATTGGCTCGGCCAATCAACTCGCTCGCTTTCAGCTCAAACCTGTGCCATGGGAGAGACTGGATGGTGAGTTGATCGGGCGACCTAGTGGGAATACACACAGCGGGGCATCCCAATTCGGGATGCCATCGCATGGAGGAACAACACACGGGTAAGTGAAATTCCTGTGTGTTGTTCCTCTTTAAGGCTCTTTTGTCAGCTTCACAGGTGAGGTTTTGAACTTGGTTGGTAATAGTTACTCTGTGCTGATTAATGTGGAAGTTCGTCTAAATATATGAGAGCAACTGAAAAAAGGTAAGTATCACTGGTGAAGCGTATTTTGCACCGGTCACTACAGATGCATCCAGAGCCACGAGTTTTTGAGAAAATCAACTTTCAGTGACCTAAATTGAAGTCTAAATCTACACAATAGGGTCGATTCAAAGAAACATGTAACAGCTTGGATTTTGGTGCCGATCATCCTATTTTTCCTGTGCGCTCGTGCGTTCGTATGAACTTGCGAGTGATTCTATAAGCAAATACGTTTCTATCCTAAAATGTATGTCCGTTCGTATGGCAGTTCGGGAATCAGACCTATGTCAGTTTCCATCCTGAATTTTCCGTTTCATTTCTCAGGTTGCAACATTGGTTTTGCCCTTTTTCCTTTTTTGTCTGGACGTAAATCCTTCTGATCTTGCGGCTGCGCACTACAAACTTACCTCATTAAAGTGCATTCTAATCATTTGGTCTTTTATTTTTCTTTATTTCATTCATTTTGTAGTAACCAACCATTAATGAATGCATTTGCATAAGTACATCTTACTTTGTTTAATTTTTAGTTAACTTGCATTTTTTACTTGTGGATTTAATTTTAATATTTTGGCTTCAAATGGTACAAATTAAAATTTTGTGTGTGGTTACCCACACCCTCTACATACTGATTGCTCTCAAATATAAAAAAACACCCAGCAACTTCTGCATGTTACGAGCCTAGAAACAGCCAAGATGGCGGCTCAGGTATTATCGGGCAGCCTGCAAACAGAAAGGGCCTTGTGACTGTGTTGCTCTGCATTCTTTGATTTCTGACCTTTCCGTGCCCCCAGCTCTGCTGTGTCTGTGCAAAATACAGCAGTAACCCACATCCTGCACTTTATCCCGCTCTCCTCTCCTCAGTAAGTGTGATGCATCTGACCAAAGATGTGCTTAAATAATTAAACAAAGCAAAGGTAAACAACTACACCAATAAATGCAATCTAAAAATATTATTCTAGTACATCAATTTAAAAATAAATACCAAAGGACCTAAGTTTCTTTAATTAACGCAAATAGATTGCAAAATAAAGGTTTACATGCAAAGGACTAATTAAGGTCCACATTAAAATGCTTTTATAAGGCATACATGAATCAGGTATGCATTGCCATACAATTTATGGCCTCGGCCATGCTGATACATGCAGTTCATTGGAGCTCAAGACGCGCAGACTCCTCCACATAGCCAAAAAACCTGTTCAAGAACAGCAATCCGACTGCTAAAAGGTGTCGGCAGTGGCTTTCTTTTAAAACGTCTTTAGAGGTTTGAAAACTGTTCTCTGAATCACACCTAAACCCATTCGATTATCCTAAGTTTTATGTTTTGATCCTAAGTTTTACGTTTTGATCCTAAAATTTAGGAACGAACTTGCGATGATCGTAAGAGCATATACGCATTCGTACGTAGGCTCGTGCGAGTCGGAAATGGCCAAAAAAACAGGAAAAAATGACTAACACCCACCCAAACTTACGATTCTCGATCCGAAATCAATTAACTTTTGCTCTTTGAATCGAGGGGAATATCTATAATATGGCTTCCCTGTAGCCAGGGTTAGATTAAATCTAGTGGAGGCCCCAGTATTTTTTTTCCTTTAAAATAATAGTCCAGCCAAGTAACTGATTGGTGGTTCTCTGGCACCTGCCTACTTACTGGAATGTCAGATCGAGTCCCTTGTTCCACCCTTGTGCGGGTGCGTGATGCTCAGGAACTCCTGCTTTGCCATCCTGCGGTAAGGGTGGTAGTGTAGTCACCCAGCTGATCCAGCAAAAAGGAGTTCCCCTGCATTGAGTGGCCAGCGGCTGTCCTTGGTGGGTTATGTGCAGTAAGCAGCCACCTCTGCACGCACCCATCACTGTAACTTTGCTGTTCTAGACTCTCCGTCCTGCCCTGTGGTGGCTTTGGCTGCAGGTTTGCAAAAACAAAAAAAATACTTTCCCTTGGACGGGGGGCCCCCACTGCCGCCAATAGCAAAGACTGAATACCCTCCTGGACCAGACCCTAACCCAAAGGTTGGTGGAGGTCCCCTTTGCAGGGCAATGGGGGAGGCCCCAAGGTGCGTGCCCTTTGCGCCCCCCTCATAATCTGTCCCTGCCTGTAGCTGTGTAAGCATATGCATACACACACAGTCTATGCTTTCAGGCAGCTCTGCGCCACTCTTGGAGAAACAACATACCTACGTCTGACCTTAAACCTTTGACACTCAGCTTGTCTCTGGACTTTGTCTTCACGTTTGCCTTGCACGCCAGGGCTTTTGCTACAATACTTGGGCAGTCAAACACTTAAAGAGCCCCAGTACTGCTGACTTTCACACGCCGGGTTGTCAGTACACATGTGCTTGTCCAATAGGATATACCCAAGGCTATATAACAAACTAAGGCCCTTATTTAAGAAGGGATAGCGTCAGGTAGCGCCTGGAAAATGAGAGGTAGCGACAGATAGCAACTGGTGAACGCCGGACACGGCACGCAATTACACATTTATCAAGCAGAATCTGTTTAGCGACTGGGATAGCGCCATGTAGCATCTGATTCATCATTTTCACAGCCTCAGGGAACAGCGCCAGCATTCAGCCTTGCACAGCGCCAGGTATGACCTCTCGCTACCTGTTGCTCTCCCATACATTTCAATGGACGATCCTTTTCTTCTCTTTAAACGGGTTTTTATTTATTTATTTTTTTTTTTTTCAAAAAAATCACAAATAATTCTGTGACCTCTTCTGGCATTGAAATAGCATTTTTTTCATAATTTTTTCATTTTTTAAATATTTCCTCAAAAATGACATTACAGGTCTGGCATTAAAATGTTCATGTTACAATGTTGCTACAATGTAATTCCATATGTTTTCGCTTTGTTACTAGTTGATAGATGCTTGAAAACACACTTTAAACACACCGCCTCCTGCGCTCTGGGCTTCAAACAACTATTTTTCAGCGCCAGAGATTTGTGAAGCTGTTTTTTTCCTGAATATGGTGTGAGTCGGTCGCTATGAGCAGTCGCTAACATGCGCTCCCATACAGCGCTGTACTGGTCAAATAGCGACTCCTCACAATCTATTCAACATTACTGAACAGCGACTGAGTCGCTATAAACTAGCGACCCACAGCCGAGCACTGCGACTACTAGCGGGCGCTCTGAAAATGCCTGCTACAGACGCTCATCTGTCGCTACCTGCCGCTAATGATAAATCAGCCTGCCCGTTAGCACCTGGGTACCACCTGATGACATTGCTGGCAGTTTAAAAGCCCAACTGCGGGGGAAAAATGTAAATCTTTTTGACAGCCATGAATAGCTCTGCAGGACCTTATTCCAGGATCCTAGGTGTATGAGGGCTTGACCATGGTGCTTGAAGCAAGTATATGAACTCTTTAATTACTGATCCAACACAAGCATGTACATTTCCCCAAAATAAAATATTAATTTCTAATGTGAATAAAGAGTTAGTTTGTCTTGCTGCTCTCTGACACTTTAATATCACAATCTGCTATGTAAGCTTCTTTATATGGGAAGTTCAAAAATACTTTCTACACAATATACTGCTCTTTTGTACGGGAGAAATCTTTAAACGGATTTAGGCTATGTGCAGCCATGGAGCTGGAGGAGTGAATTTTCCCCTCTCTTGCTGTTACCATAGCAGAAAGGAAGAATACATATTAAATTCGTCCACAGCATGTGGTCTCACAATGCCTTTTTTTTTCTGCAGCGTTGTTGAGGAGAAACTGCCACAAGCAGCACCGCCTAATCACCTGGATACATTCCAGCAATAGCCTGACCCAATAAACTCGCGAGGATTTCGCTTCCCGCTGTCTGATTTGCTTCCTCCCTCTCCATTGCCTTTTCTCAGAGCCCAGAAACCGTTGAAATCCAAACACTGCCTTGACGACTGGAATTAAGCAAGGAGGAGGAGGGGGGGGGGGGGAGACAGGGCAGATATCTAGCAGCCCAACGCAATCAGCATTTTATTACCAAAGTCAGGGAAGGGGAAGAGGGAAGAAGGAAAGTTGAAGCAGGGAAAGTTCATTATTTCAAGATTATTTGACAGGAAATTAATAGATATTGAGACAATGATTTTAATTTAACTACTGGGTATACCTATGTTGCCATCTGAAAACCATGTATATCTATCTTTCATTTTTTTCTACTCTCATTCTTTCTCACTATCATCACTCTTTCTCTCTCTATGTGTTTCTATCTATCTACCTATGATATTTCTCTCTCTTTCTCTCTCTCGCTTTCTTTCTTTGACACCAAAAACACGTTGCAACAAGCTAACTTGTCACATGTGTTTTTATCTTTGGGGTTTATTCATCAAGGGATAGCGCCAGGTAGTGCCTCATAGCGGCAGGCAGCATCTGGTGAACGCGGGGCACTGTACGCAAAACTACGTTTTTGAAGGCGATTCTGGTGAGCGACTCTAACAGTGCCATGTAGCGTACGATTCATCATTACAGGCAGCTCAGCGTATAGCGCCGGCAATCTAGCTCCCAGAGCGCCAGGTATTACCTGTCGCTACCTGTCGCTCTCCCACACATTTCAATGAGCATTCCTTTTCTTCTGTTTAAACAGGATTTTTTGGGTTTAATTGTTTTTTTCTCAAATAATTGTGTCACCTCTCCTGGTCTAGAAAGAGTCATTTTTGAAAACGTTTTTGTTTTTTTATATTTTTTGCAGAATTGTCATTACAGGTCTTGCATTAAAGCATTAATGTCACAATGTTACAACATTGTCATTCCATGTGTTTTCGCTTTGTTACTGGTAGATATGTGTTTAATCACACAGCGTCTGGAGCTCTATGCTATAGCTCTATGCTGTTTTTTTGTTGAATATGGTGTGAGTCGATGAGAGTCGTCGCACTGAGCTGGCGCTACCTCTCACTCCCTGCAATGCTGTACTGGTGTTAAAGCACCCAACATACATCTCATTCATCAATGCTGGCCAGTTTACTACAGCAACTGAGGCTCTCAGTTACAGCGCCTGATAGCTGCTTACAGCGTCTACTAGCGGTGTACATCTATCTGTCTGTCTCTCTATCCACCTAATCAATCTTCTCTCATATTTAAATACCTTCAGCACAGCAAGCAATAAAGCAATCACAAATCAATGTACATTATTCCGCCAAGTTTACACAGTGTATGCATACATACAAGAAATGTATCTTGGTATGAGGGAATTCAAGAGCTGTTAAGTCAAAAATATGTGTGTTGGGGGAAGGTGGGTGTGGGGATAGGTAGAAGTTTAGGGCTGGGTATGGGGATATGACAGAGGGGGTTTAGGGGTATAGGGGTGAATATGGTGGTATAGGGGTGGTACAGGGAAATGTGTGGAAATTTTATATAATACTCCTTTATGTTGGGCAGTTTAATTGGAGGCCTCCATTTTTCTGGGATCCAACATCTACTTTATTGCTGTTTATTTTTATTCGAGGGACCCTAGTCCTGAAATAAGCACCCAATCATGGCGGAAACAAAATTAAGATTTCGTTCAAGGCCAGACTTGTAGGGAGACAAGAAAGAAATTTGCTTAAGTAGACCAAACCCCTTGGTTTTTACCTCCTTTGAGTGATCCCCCTCCCAAGGGAATGCCCCTCAGTGTGAAACTTGTCCTGGTTTTCTCACCTTGGCCTTAATTCATCAAGAGTTGAAAAAAATTCTTTTTCTTTCAATGTTTGATGAATCAAGGCCCTAGTCCTTGACCCTATTGTGTATGAGCTGTAAGCCGCGGCATCCCATCTGCTCTGATCTCCTAGCAGACCCCAATATCTGCTAGAGAGGAAATGTAAAGGGAGTGGTAAAGAGAAGAACTCCCAACTACTCCCTATGCCCAGCTCCCGTCGGCAGACATCAAAGTCCTGCCGGCATACATTCAAGTCTGCCAAGCAGTCAAAGTCACATATGTCTCATATGCTCAAGGAACTAGGTGAGTTAAAGGGAACACAGCAACGGGGGTTTCACACTACAGGATATCCAAAATCAGCCCTAAAGTGTTTTAGCCTCTATGGCTGGGATTAATGGGCTTTCTCCAACACCACCTGTGAACTGGTACAGGCTCCCCCTCACCATTTTTAAGGGCAGGGAAACCTGTTGGTATGTTGGTCTTGTGTGTCACTATGGCTAGCCTCAAGGGGCCTGGGGATACCAGCCTAAAGGCCTGATTTTTTTTCTATACATAAGCATACTGTCTCCAGGAATAAAACAGAAAATAAGGCTAGATCGTGCCTGTTTGGTTAAGGAAAAATACAACAATATTATTGAGTCATACACGTAGCCCCTCATATAAAACAAGCATTGTGATTGCAACTGAGCTTTACAATTCCAACCAAATACACTGGATATGTACTTCCGTAAATGCCAAAGCCTCGGGAATGTTTTGAAAATTGCATTAGGTAAATTCACAAGGTCCTTAATAGAGATAGATGAAATTGACACAGAATCCAAAAGTTTAGAGGTTAGTTTCAACCAAATATACATTAAAATCATTTCAGCACTACCACACCAAATGTACCAGGCATAAGGGCTGCACAGCTGATATTCAATCATTATGAATATTAGCCATATGTCACTACAGCATTGGTCCAATGCTTTGCCAAGATTGATTCAAAATAATGGGGAACCTGCCAAGCGCATCAGACTGATGCCAAAAAGCCATTGGGCTCATCGACAGCCCGGGGCAGGTAGCTCTCAACCCCCTGCTTTCAGAACTGGTGCCATTTGGACCCCTTACCAGTTCTCAAATATCAAAAGTTAGAGTAAACACTTCCACATTCCTCATTCACCACTTTAACAATAAACATCTAGATTTATCTTGATGTTCTTGAACTTACTTGCAGCCCTGTGGTCCACCATTTTTTTCATCACCATTCTATTTCTGAACAGACTACCCAGCCATAACACCATAGCACGAACACACACGAACACACACACACACACACACACACACACACGCACACACACACACCCTAGTTGCCCAGTGTCACCTTATAGCAGCCCAACCTATAGTAGACAGATCATGCTTTTTTCAATGCTATGTAGCTTGCAGTTGTGATGTGTGGAGGAGCAGCAGTGCCTGTGGACTGCTACGGGCCCCTAAGCTGATAGATACTAGTCCAATGCAAACTTTTTTAAAGCAGAATTCCAGTGAACCTATAACAAGCTGACCATTTTTTCCAGAGGGACAATTTTGGGATGCTTAAATTGGGACAGCCTAACAAAAAACAAAAAACCTGACCCCCCCCCCCCCCCGCCACTCTATCGTGACGCTGAGGCAGGATGGGGGGGTTACAAAGAGGAAAACCATTAGACAAAATAGTGCCCTTGTTAAGAAGTGGTGGAGGCACCAAGGTGGCGCGAGCCTTGGTTTGCCTCTCCTTTAATATTACCCTACTCCTGTTCATATGCAGGTATATTAATTATGCTCTTCACCTTTAATGAATAAGTTATTGTTTTATTCTGATCTAAAAGCCTTAATCATAAATCCCCCCTTTGGAAAACAGTGCACAATGTGTTTACTTGCATTACTGCGCAAGAGATTAATTTAGCTTAACAGACGTTAAGCCTTTATTATCACTTTAATCTCAGCTAAATGGCTAACATGCATTTAAACAACTCTTTTGCCTAGAAAAAGACAGGCTTTATATAACTCTGTATCTTGTAAGTCCTGTAACCCATGTGTTACCAGGGCTCATTTTATGTATGTAGAAACACATGCTACGCAGTTGGAAATCTGTTAATGCCTCCCACTGAATATATCTTTTCTGTTACAAGATAATTAGATGCTTCCATTCACAAAAGGTGCATAAGCCAACTAAATATAAAAGATTCACAAATTAAGAACCTGATATCTAACCCTACAATTATACACCAATCCTAAAGAAAATTAGGTGTACATCCCTACAGTCTTACAATGGATGTGTAGACAACATGGGGGGTGCATGCGCTTGGGGATGACTGACTAAAAAGGGTTAAAGTTCTTCAATTTGGCCCCAGGGGGTTGGCCAGGGACGGGCATTGCACTCAATCACAATTGTGCAGCAGCAAACAGTCCCTCTTGTCTCCCGCAGCCTTGATGAGGAACTCAGACACAGACAAAATGTCCCTCCCTTTATTCAGGCATGGCAAACAGGTCATCCTTGCTTCACATCAGTCTCATCGCATTTCAGTCCTCTGTTACCATCCTGACACAAGCTGCTCATGGATGGGTGGCAGGGTCCACGCCTGCAAGCCGGCAAGCCTCTTGCCGGCTTGGTACCCCCTCTCAGGGTACCCAGCTCCTCCTGGCTGTCTCTCTACCTTAGACAGTCTTACCAGGGCCTATTTCCCACGCCCGAATGTCAGAAATCCTTTTCCTCACAGCTCTTCACTCAGACTGACTAGAACCTTCTTGCCCTTGAGACCCTCTTACACCCTCTGAAATCTAACCAATCTAGGGAGTGGACTGTACTCCAATTAACCCCTGTGTAGCAAGGAGGCATTTCTCTTAATCTACTTACTATATGTCTTAGCCTATGGGGGCATCTAGTGGCCTCCTTAAGTATTTACATCTACACTACTCAACCTGCAATAGACCTCCCTTCCATCTCCAGCATGGAATCTCTTAAGGGACACCCTCCCAGGTGCACCCTTAGCCAGGGGACTTGATGCTGGGATGCAGATATTGTGCTTATACTATACTGTTCCTCACCTTCCTCATTTTTTTCTAGGTTCATGATTCTTAAACCTGTTGCTAGCTTTACCTTCATATTGTCTGCTTTCTATGTCCCCCTTGGTATAGGATTCAGGAATTAAAGCTGAATCTTTTCTTAAAACCTTTTTCTTGATCTTATGCTCTCCAGGACTTTATATGGGCTAGTAGTGAGGCTTGAAGACTCAAAAGAGCAGTGGCACTAAGCACCTCAAGGAGCCCCCTGATTCAGGAGGTGAAGAGCCCGCTGTGAGGGGTGTGCGTATACAGTAGGGATTCCCAACCTTTTTTCAATCAAGTATCATTTTCTATTTTATAATTATATCAGGTACCATCTGGGTGGTGTGTATGGGTTGTCAGTCACCTACAACCATTATTTAACGTACATGAAATGCAAATAAATATTTATTATACTTTTTTGGCGCAATTTTGTATTTAAAGAAAAATGTAGGTGTGGGCAAAGTATAGATGGTAGCATTCCACAATAAAACTGTGATGTAAGTCAAAAGGCTTTGCAAGAACATGTCTAAAGAGAGAAAGCTATCCTATATACATAGGGAGACTTCACTGACATCCCTAGCAATATTGCTTATGGCAAACTGAAGGCTGGTGTAGGAAAGGCTACCTCACCGGTCCCTGATTCCTGCAGTGTCTTGTGGCCAAGCACATCAGCGGCAGGTGTTGGCTCGGTCTCCTGCTGTCAGACTACCGGGTATGAACCCTGATTGTGGAGAGTAAGAACTGGCTCACCTCTCGACTGGAACCTAAGGACCAAACTGGTTTTCACTAGAGTCTCTAAAGGCAAGGATAGGCTGAGCTGCAGGAAGGCCCCTGGTCAGGCAACCTAGGTTTGGGTATTGCCAAATTCTGGGTAGAGAACAGCCTAGAGCTGGACTGGAGACGTAGGACAAGCTGAAGTCGCGGCAGGCAGAACTGGATTGAGGTCGTAAACAAGCCGAGGTTGTGGGCAGGCAGAACTGGATCGAGGTAAAAAACAAGCCGAAGTCGTCAGGAGAGCAGGAGCATTGTCAGAATCAAACCAGGTTGATACACAGGAATGTCAGACTGGAACACAGGAGCAGGCAGGAGAGAAGACCAACTGGCAATACAGGTCAGGGCTCAACAGTATCTTAAGGACCCTGCGCATGCGCACAATCGCATTTGCAATGTGCATGTGCGCACAAAATCGCACATGTCCATAATATGAGCATATGAGTGTGCATAATCGCACTGCAACAACAGATTGTGCTGCTACGGTCAAAAGTGCATGTGTGTTTGTGCCTTACCCTACCTGGGCACCAAGGCTTGGGACTGGAATCCAGGGCTAAGGGCTCCTGACACTTGGAACAAAACCAGGCCCATACTGATGGAAACTGGCCTATACCACAGCCCCGGTGTCCATAGAAGGCAGTGCCATGAAACCCACCAGTCCCGTTAGATGATATGCTGGCCCTCCTACCCTGTGAACTAAACAGTCCAGCATCGTTAGTAAAAAAACACACCACTCAAATGTCTTTAACGGGGGGACACAGGTCCCCCTCCTTAAATTGTGGCTCCCAGCCAGGATTACTCCTCGGAGCCAGGCAGGGAAGCTAAATACATCACTGGAGGGGAGGGTGATTTTCTCGGGGGTTCTCTCCCGATGCCCCTTCCCCCCACTGACTCCAAAGATACTTGAGGGAGATTCCAGTCAAGAGTCTCCCCCCTTTACTTCAGATTGAAGACATCAGTGACATGGTGGAAGATCCCGGAGAGTGATGGTAGAGGATGGTACCTGACAGTGGGCAGAAGGTAAAAGGCATGGACCAGTACATAATCAAATTTAGAATATTAAATGTTTTTATGGTGTTTTTTTGTATGTGGGTGAACTGGTGAGGGATCCGCATGACTCCTATACCAGTTCAAAGGTTAGGGGGTCTAGGACCAGGGGGCAACATGCCAATACTGCTGCTCCATTACCAAAACCCTCTCTTGGGTGCCAGGGGTGTAGATGGTAGATGGTGGCTATCTGGGGCAACCCCAGAAGAGCAGTGTATCCATACTGATTGGCATAGGGGATGGCAAATTGGCAGGGCCCCTGTGCCCTGAGTTACTATGTTACCCTTATGCCAATGGCGAGGGCTGCTAAGCTCAGGAAAGGTACAGTGTTTTAAATTAAAATAAAAAAATAAAAATGCACTGCATGTCTTTTTTATTGAAGAAAACATTCCTGCATTTGCATTGAAACCAAACTCTCACGGTGGTTATTTGAGCCCTATATTACTAATTAAAGCCCCAGGTAAAGCCTGTGCCCAAAGTGACCTTTGCAAGAAAATTAGATTATGGTAAGCTGTAATGCTTTTTTTATGTCCTTAAAGTGGACCTATTACTATCACAGCCAGCACTGGACGCTGTTGGACTAAGTGCCCCTGGGGAATCATGATTTGGAATGTTCACTGTGTGAACCCCATGCACAGACCTGCAGTCACTCACCTTTCCGGTTGTACCTCAATCACGGGCCGCAGTTAAATCCCCAGCATCCGTGCTAATGAGGCGTCCTCATCGCTCCCATGCATGGCATAAGGCACTGATTGAGTGAGAGCCTGAGCCTGCACCGTGGGAACAGCAGAAAGGTGTGTTGTGTGGGGGCGGTTTCCCACAGTGGGGCATCCCAAATCCGGATGACCCAGGGACAAAGACAAGACCACAACAGTGAAAATCCTGGTGATAGGGTCAGTCTGATGACCAACTAAAACTTCCTGCATTCAGGAGCAAGTATTTTATATTTTTATTGACATTGTGCCTTATGCATGTAAATATTTCTATAAATGCTTTTGCAGACATACAAAACTTTTTTCAAACAGTAATATTTGCCTCTGTGATGCAGGAAGACTAGATTTATTTTTCCATTTTGCTATGATAGCATGAGACTCTCAAGTTTAAATATGCTTCAACTTATGAGTACAACTGTGAGTGGATGGGTTTTGAATTACAATATTGTTTCCGCTTAGCTTTTACAATGTAGTGTAATCTTTAAAACAGTCAGATGTTTTCATTCGGTTATAACGTGCTGCAGTTTCATGCACTGTATTCTCATTTTTTTTTCAAGCACCATGAAGATTGGATTTCAACATCCGCATTGTAACAGTCATAGTTTTTAAGGACATGTAGCACCTGCAAAACCATTTTCTCATTTGGTTTCTAAAATAGAGCAAGCTAAGAAAACTGTTGAAGAGAATAAAAGGCTAGGAAAATGGTTATGTAAAATTCTTAGAAAATCAGCTATAACCAAGAAGAAGAGTCAAGTTACCATCAGATAACAGGATACAATAGTTGGAAAGTCAATGATGAAGGGACTCATTGTAAGCAAGAATGAAGGCCCTTCACTGGTTTTTCAAAGCAATTCAAGAGGAGTTAGAAGCTTTCTAAAAGAAAAAAAAATGCTGCTATTTACTAAATAGTTACTAAAATAATGGAAATATACAGCAACATCACTGTTCAAAGATGGATGCCAAATTAAATGCCATGTAAATATAAAATTAAATAGGGAACGGTATTAAATCATGGACCCACATTATTGTAAGTATACTTGCAAATGTGTTAATAGTTTTTTGTTACGTTTCTTACTCTTGTACTGCACATAATTGCTGATTTACTAGACAACTCACAGTATTGAACAACAGTAATAGCTTTGCCCACTCTCCTTTCTCATCCAGAAGGGTGGGATAGTGGATAGGTGGAAATATATATATATGTTGGGCACATCAGTCTAATGAAGTTACTTGACTAGCTTCAGGTATTTGAATACGGTCAGTCCATGAGGAACCTTTAACTTGTGAGGCAAAAGTGAAGCTGTATAATTAATATCCTAGACATCACAATACAATTACAATTGTGGAGAGTCTAACTGAGGGGCCCCCATCCTTTCTTCTCCTAAGAGCCACATTTAGCATTGAGGGATGGTCAGAATCCACATTCCAATATATCATAAAAGCCATACAGGAGTCAACTGGAAACTGTTCCAAGCAACACAGTAAGTTACGCAAAAGCATCAAATGTTGTGTACATGTCATTCTCCAAGATCCAAAAAATACTTGTTCCATATGAGTGTATCCCGCAGTCCCAAAGCAATGAGTACCAGAATGGAAACCCAGACACTGCTGGGAGCCTGGCAAACCAAATGTGTCAGTGGAAGCTGTCAAGACAGCTAAGACAGCACATATCTCCACCCATCTGCTGCATTAAAGCAGAACAAAACCAGGGATTATGACTATTCTGGGCTTTGTTTTGTGCCCCTGAATCCCCTTCGAAACCCTCTAAATTGCCCATAAAAATTCACCTTTCTCCCAGGCCTACAGCACATGTGCTAGATCTCATCTAATCAGAGACATAAGCAATGCATATTAATAATTGGCAATACAATGTTTAGACCATTGATCAGCAATGTGGAGCAAGAGAGGCCGCTTCCCCAGTGTCCTTTAGGGGTTTGCTCTCGCCCCCAACCAATCTCAGTGCCAAGTGTGCAGCTGTAGCTGTGGGAGCCGCAAAAGTGAATTTTGAAAGGCCAGTGGCTTCCTCATTTAGACTCCATGGCCGACGGCTTAGGGTTTTGAACCCAACGGCGGCTTAGGGCTAGAACCCAATGCATGGTGCTGACAGTCCCCAACTATGAGTGCCATGTTACCTCGACCCCCCCTCCAGCCTCAACAATGTCCTAGACCTCTGCCTACACCTCTGCTAGACCTCTAGCAGACAACTGGCAAGTCAAACAATAGGAGGCCACGAGCCACATGTGGCTCCCAAACTACAGGTTGGGGACCACTGGCGTAACTAATGCTCAGATTAGACAACAGACATAAACAATGCCCCCAGGAGGTCAGGAATGAGCAGTGCTGCTTATTAAAGAAAAACTCAGGTCATCTCTGACCATAGATCCTCTTTAAGTTTTATTGATTTTTATTGTTCTTATATTTATCTCTTCTCCAATTGCTTTTCCATCTCAGCGCAAAAATGTCATATCTGGCATATCCAGACAAGAAGAATGCTGCAGAAGCCATCTTTTCAGTGGCAGTAGGCCATGTTTCCAGAAGCAATCTACAGCCATCATTCTAATCAGACCTCCACATAATACAGTTGATAAGTCCAGTTTCTTATCTACATCATCACTCACTAGGTAAAATGTATCTATTTCTATATATGCCTACATATCCCCCCCGCTGCATTTATCAACCAAGCATGTTTCCAATCTCCCATTGCTGGTCATCATCATTTTGCCGTGACATTCCTGCTTTTTCTGCTCTGCTTGCCCCTCCAACCAGCTGTTCGCCGTAAAAATGTACCATTCCAGCGGGCCTAGAGAGAATTTGTAGACCACAGGATAACGAAGGATGTGGCCACTCCCCTTTCACTATGCAGTGCTCTGTCTGTAAACTAATTGTGTCTGTATACGGGCAGGCTGATTCATTACTAGCGCTAGGTATCGGCAGATGTGCATCTGTAAAGAGTTGCTAAGAGCGACCGCTAGTAGACGCTGTGATCGGCTATAGGGCGCTGTTAAAGAGTGTCTCATTCGCTGTAGTAACCTGGCCGGCATTGATGAATTAGATGTATGTTTGGAATTCTAACACCAGTACAGCGTTGCAGGGAGTGAGAGGTAGTGTCAGCTCATTGCGACCAACTCTCAGCGACTCCCACCATATTCAACAAAAAAACAGACACACAGAACGTAGGCGCTCTGGATCTGGTCACTATAGCACAGAGCGCCAGACGCTGTTTTTGAACACATATGCACCAGTAACAAAGCGAAAACACGTGGAATTACATTGTTATAACATTGTGACATTATACTTTAATGACAATTCTGTATATAAAAAAGTTTTCAAAAATGACTCTTTCTAGGCCAGGAAAAGTGACACAATTATTTGAGAGAAAGAGCTCCGCCGCTATACATTGAGCCGCCTGTAATAATGAATCGTAATGTTAGAGTCGCTCACCAGAATCGCCTTCATAAATATGGTATTGCGTACAGCGCCCAGCGCTCACCAGACTCTGCCTGCCGCTTACAAGGCACTACCTGCCGCTATCCCTTGATGAATAAACCCCTAAGTAACAAGCGCTTTACCACCTCAACTCATTGAAGTGAGGAGAAGATAAAGGTATTTTTTTTAATTCTAAAAAAATATTTTTATCCAAGGAGGCTGATAGATTGGCTCAATGATTGATTGCTTGGGGTGATGTTCCCACGTGACTGCGAGCAACCTATCAGCGCGACCAGTGGCCAAACAGCACTGGCTGGCGCAGATGGTGGACCCGGAAGAGATGAGTTCTCAGGCAGACCAGTGCCCATGCACAGAGGGGAAGCCCAGGTCACGCTGCCCTGCTGTTATATAGTAAAGAGGGACTATGGTCAAATTTGACTATAGTTGCTCTTTAAGAGCTAGTCACATGGGAAGCTGCCATCCTTCCTTAGATACACGGCACAAGGAGAAATCCACAATAGCTGAACCTCTCCCTGAGTCTGTTCCTTGCAATACATACTGAGTAGAAGGGGAGGGAATTATTCCAAACCCCCACATTAAGATCTTTGTTGTAGACTAAATGGACAGACGTGCCTCTACTTACTCGTACTTAAAGTGGCACTATACCCAAGTCACCAATAACTCATTCGTGGTGTATGGCAGCAAATGGCAGGTAATCAGGTGACCAACGGAAATCATTTAGGTTTGATTGCGATTGGTCAGTCACGTGATTAACAGCCACTTGTAAATGAGGAAGTGGTTAACATATGGTTATAGGATCACTTTAAGAAGTAGTGTCAGTATCGTATAGCCAGTTTTGACACCTATGTGAAAATATAGAAAATATGTGTTAAATCGAAGTAAGAAAAGTTTCTAGGTAGCTAAAACTGTAAAACTCTAACAACCCCCTCCCTTGCTTCCAAAATATTGCTTTCTCACGGCTCATTTCATCGCTTTGCTCAGATACTACTTTAGGGGAAAGAAAAACACCTTTCTATCAACAGTACAATTTAGCATTCAGCAAACTGGTTTGGACAGTTTAGAGTATCTTGTGAATGCTGCAGATTCACACAGTCCAACAATTTTGGTAACTGAGATGCATTTTATGTCAAGTCTTGAAATGTCTCAAAAACCCTTAAAAGCCCATGCCGGTAGTAATGTGGTGGAAAAAGACTTTTTAGCAATAACATGATTTATGCACCATAAAATGTGTCTACAAACGTTAAATAATGAAAAGTACCCACAAGTAAATGAAGGAAAACACAAGTGGGTTTGCCATTGACCCTCTGCCTGACCTCCTATTAAGCAAAATGCTTTTGCAATGCTGCTACTTTACCAATTCAATATCGCATGACCTGAAAACAAAGTATAACATATCAGAAATGTTAAAGAACTGCATACCACAGAAAGTAATTTGTTACAAAAAATATACATTTTATTAAATAAAGTAAAAAATACATATAACCCCTCAAAAAAACAATCAAAACGGCAGATAACCCGACCCCGTCCATAAATCCACCACACAGAGTATAAATACAATGAATGTAGTATAATATATCAATTAAATATTGCAATATTGTGAAATGCAATTCTGAATTCTGACTATGTGGTGGGAGATATGAGATAAAGGACACCGTTATTAGGCCTCTCTTAAAGAGGAATCCACCCCAATCCTGTGGAGCAGTGTGAAAGTACTGGTCTGTTACTCAAGTCCAACTGTCATTCAAGCCCATGGCCACCCCCCCACCGGCATAAGGGGAGGATTTCAGGTGAGTTGTTTTATTATTTTAACACCCAAATCAGACTTAGCACAAGAGTAGGTACCTGGGAGTTACAAAAAGATCGGACTTCTGTGGTGCCCAATGCCAATCATTATTAAATTGGTGTTATTTTTGTAAATATTTAGATGGATCACTTCCTGCTTTCCTTGATTCCTCCTCTTTTTCTACTTTTTATCCTCACTATGTGCTCCCTGCAGTCATTTCTTTTTAGATTGATAGCTCTTCTGCAGCTTAAAGGGCCATTCCAGCCAGCATCGTTCTTTTCAAAGTCCCTCCCGCCCTGCCACCCTTCCCTAGTGCTGAAGTAGGGCAGGGGGGTTACATAAATAAAAAAGTCTTACCTGGCCAGATATCCGGCATCGAGGATCACACAGAGTGCCAGGGGGACCCCATCTTTCCTCTCCTTCCTAGTACCACCTGAACAGCCTCTGGCATACTATGCATGCTCCCATCCGCCTATTCAAATGAATGGGACGGGCAGGAGCGGGCAAAGTGCAGGGACCACACTCTTTGGCCAGCATTAGGAAGGTGGGGAAAGATTTTGCAGGGTCTGGGGTACATGGAAGAGGTCCATGCCAGCGCTTTGATCGTGCAAGCCTTGCCACTGTATATCTGGCCAAGTAAGACTTTTTATTTATGTAACCCCACCCTCTGCTCTGCTGCAGAACAAGGAAGGGTGCCAGGGTAGCGGGTAATTTTGCCTGGTTCTTTCTTTACAACTCTTTGGATGTAGCCTTTTCCAAAGAATTCTTACCAGGCCCACAGAAGATGGTTTTAAGTTCTTCCATTCCAGTATTTCGTATCATAACACCTTACACACTATGTAGCAGCCCACAGACTCCATGCTCTTTCTCCTCTCCGCCTCTCCGCCTCTTCTTCTCGTCTGCTTCTCTCAACTTTAAAATCTCTGTCCAAGCACACAATAACTTCCTCCCACCTTATTTCCCCTTGGGAACAGTGTAAAATAAGCCAATTTAATGCATACTAACATTCTCAGATCATATGTATTTACTTTATCTATTATATGCAAAGTCACTTTCTTCACTTCAACTTCCGAGTCATGGCTGACCTGGTAAGGGCATATCATGGCGCACATTTCTAGGTATTGAGCATGCTCTGTTGTGGCCAGAGACTTGCTGTGATACATAGAGCTCCAAAAAGTCACTGTCAGACCACTTTTTTTGCATGGTCCTGAAGGAAAGAAACTCAAAGCTATGCCTCCTACCCTGAGCTGCAGGGACATGGGACAGGCATAAGGTGAGCTGTGTGCTGCCTAATTATTGATGCTGAGTTTACAGTTTACTTTAACTGATTGTTTCTCCATCATGCTGGATTGTTTTTGTCTACCCAAGGCCCCTCTTTTCATACAGCCTGCTCTTTTACTTCGAGGGCTGCTTGTTCTCATTCCTGCAATGGAGCCTCTCTTGCCCTAGAAACCAGCTCACTGCTCCTCCGCCCACATGGCCATTGACATGAATGAAGACAGAAGGGTACACTGTGGTTCAGTAGGGACAGTTCAAGCAATAGCTATAATAAGGCAGCAAGCAGCTAACCTGCTACCTGTCCCATGAGCCTCTCCTTCATTTACTGCAGCACTATCAGACAATGTCCCAATTTGCCCTCCAATCAATTCCATTCCACTTCCACAAGCGTGGCTTTTTCAGTACAGGTGAGAACACCAAGCCACAATGGTCACAAAGCTGGCTCCAACCACAGCGTAACATACATCTTAAATAATTTAGCCATGCCATGAGATGCCCTTTCCAGATCGGCCATGTCCAGAAAGAGTGAAGGAAGTTAGCGTGTGCTGGGACATGGACTGTTTAATGGAAACGGATACTTGATTAAAAAAAAGTTTTGCACCTCTACTTTAACATTAAACGCTGCTACAAATCCTGCCTATTCAGACTTGATAGTTCTCAACAGAACCCTTGTTGTTCTTTTGTTCATTTTATCTAGTAGGTACCCCCTTGACCTTACTCTGCCTGGGACCATAATTGTTCATGAGCAGTCTTAAAACCATCTGCTGACCGTGTTTGATGCTCAAGCCTGCAGAAAGACTTACACTGCTACGCACCAAAAGCTTTGCACTCTAATAACATAGGGACATTGGGCTTGGTAGGACCAATCACAGCAGTTTTTTTAAGCCTGTAATGCCCCGATGGCTGCCCTACCCCAATGTTTACCTTCACCCCATAAGCAGGAGCATAGCTACTGATTTATATAACACTATCAAATAGACTTGCATTGCCGTCGGAGCATAGAATGTGATGTATATTTGTTCCTCAAAAGCCTGTGAATAAGCCACACCCTCAGACCACACCCCAATCAATGCTCATCACCTTATATTTGTGTTCCACATTGAGGCACCCCTAAAATGGTCAGCTTATACTTCTACCCCTGATTTGGGTTGGTGGGTGGCATGCCAGTACCTGATAACCCACTACCCCCTCTGGGCACTGGGGGTGCGGAAAAGCTCGGAGCCCGTTGACATTATTGTGGTGTTCTCCCAGGGGTGTTCTTAGCACCCCAAGAAGAGCACACGGCCTGTGTTGAAGGGAAAAGAGGCTAGTAGATTTACAAGAATGGAGGCTGGCAGCTTGGCCTCTGGGTTCTGGGCCACTAGCCCCTATGCCTTGTGCTAGTGGCCCAAGACGAGGGGGGCTTTTATTTTTGTTTTTTTAAGTTAAAATAGACTTTTAATGTATTGTACCAATGCCAGTTACTGAGAATTATCAGGCTTGGGGGCTTCCAACCAGTCTCAGTCCCCTCTCATTCTCATCTCCAGTTCTTAGAAAAGGTTCCAATATAAGGTAACTATCCTATTACAAGCCCCATTTAGGCTTTGCTACATCAATTACATGAATCATACAATATTAAAATCATATTTACAAATAAATTAAAGAGATGAAAAGTGATAACAAGATGCTACTTATTTTCACTTTACAGATAGTATTGGTAAGTAATAAGAACTCAGAACGTTAATGCTTTATAATGCGGAAAGATCTCTGATACTTGTGAAAAATGTGTTTCTTATGGCTCTCTATAGTTTACTTAATACCTAATAAACGGTAGTTATTTACTTAACTTTAATATAACATTTAGGTTCTGCTCCTGGAGATCTTTTCCCCATCAAAAATCATGACTGTTCAATTAAAAATAAAAATCCCTGTTCAATAATGTTGCTTGTTAAAGTGCAGAGCTTGCAAACTTTTTAGTGAATACTGTCCAACTGAGGAGGCGAGCTCGACACATACAGTACATGGCTTTCTTCCCAAATGAGACATAAAGTTCCCTCCATTTAAATCAATCATTAATTCAGTGAGCAGATATAGAAAACACACTGTTAGTACCATAGAGGAGAAGAAAGAGCAAGGGAATCAGATTCATTACCTGGTGTAAATCAATGAGCAAACGTTGGACAGTTACTTGGACATCATTGGCTTCATAACTTAAACTCTGATTGGGACTTGACTAAAGTGTGTAATTACCCACAATTAACGACCAGGCGGCATCTCATGATGCACAGACGGGCCACAAATTATTGCCAGTAGCCAAACTTTTTTAAGCCATGCAGACAGATTAGATGTATTTAGAATGACTGCACTGGAAAGATCATTCTGTATATAATAGGCAGTGATATATAAACAGTGTTTGGTTTTATGTTTCTGCAACTTTAGGTACCATATCAAATTCTTCTTTATGGTATTATGCTTCTAGATTGGAAAGCCCATATTCATGGAGATATAATGTTTGTAATCATTTTGGTTTTGCTTTTATATCAGGTTTAGATCACACCTGTCTGGATATGTCTGCAGCATGTGTTTTGAGTTACTGGCTTGCAGTAAGGGGCTATGTTTTTCAACAAAAATAGAAAATAAAGAAATGATGTGGGATCCCCCTACCCCTAAAGGCTACCAGGTGGCACACCAGGCATAGGGGGTTGAGGTTCCCATGGATCAGTCTAAAAGGCTTACCAAGACACCAGCCCCTTTACCCTTCAACACAGGGTTGCCTCTGGAAGCGCACCAAGCCCATGCCCTGGCCAGTGGGATTTTGTGTAACCAGGCACCTGGTATCACCAAGTCACTTGTCACTATGCCCCCCACTGGCCAATAGTATATAGGGTCCTTAACAATAGTATAGGGGGTTCTTTGGACCCCACATCAGTTCAGAAGTAGAAAAAAACACCCAAAAAATCTCTTAAAGTGGATCAAAACCCACCCTGGAATCTTTGAGGGCAGGCATACTTGCCTCCCCCCCCCCCCCCCCCCCCGCTGTGTAAAACCTCCTAGGTCACTTGAAAACCAGCTAAATGGCGCATGCGCAAGCAGTGGCTGCATGCCCGCTACTGTTTAGCAGGGCAAACACACCACGCAACACGCAACATGGTCATATGGAAAGCACATGGATTTTAACCAGGATTCAGTAAAGGTTATGTTTCATTTTTCATTAGGAACTCTGTTGACTTGTGCTGGATAACCCTTTTTCAGCCCAGCCTCTATGTTTCGTATGCAGGTCATAGAGGAGCTATTGTGGTAATTATTGCCTGATTTGTCTGCCACAATAAAATGAACTGATGCTGTGTTGTACACATGTAAACATAGACTAACTAATTTTCTATGTGCTCACAGCTAGGCACAATTAATTAGAATACAATCAATAATGTTTTGTATTAGCAAGTATACAAATTTTTTATCATTATTTTAATATGCGTGTCATCACTTTATCATTGTAGTATTCTTGTAGTATCTGCTTTTAACACTTTGAATCACTTTTTTAGCAAATAAATGCATTCATCCCTCCAAACACTGCTCAAAATAGCACCAACCTTCATACCAGAGGCAGAACACTTCCTAATAAAATTCTTGCCGATCAGCTTTTAATATTTTGGCCCTTACAGTGTCTATGGAAAGAAGAAATCAGGTGCTCACAGGGGTTCGCCAGAAAGTAGAGCTTGTATATTTTGCAATGGGTGAAGCCCCTTTATTGTCCCTTAATCAAAATGTCAACAAACAGGCAACCCCATGTCATATATCTTTATATGCTTTAAATCAAAGTGAGTTTGCTAAGTTTGTGTCTTTCAATGAGGGGTTGCAGCTGCTCAGACCATTTTGTAACTAACCTGGGATGTGCGCATGAGTGGGGCAATTAGAATATACATATATACACGCAAGGAGCCACAGAACTCAACCCTGTTTGCCAGCAAACAATTCTATCATCTGTCTGGTTTAACACAGAGGTCTCGAATGGATACGGGAGCAGCTTACCTGTAACCTTGAATGCAGCACATGGGGGAGAGTTTGAAAGCCTCCCCCATATAGCTCAAGACCCCCATCCCATGTGATTGCTCAAAACAGGACCAACTGAGGCCTCTGTTTTTAACCATATTTCAGAGACAGATTATAGATTTGGTTGCTGGCTAACAGGGTTGGGTACTGTAGCTTCTAAAGTTTGTGTCTACAAGTAATTCTGGTCATAAGCTGGCACAATAAATACCTAGATCAAAGATTCCCAACCTTTTCTCAACGTTTATTCATGAAGTACCATATGCGAATTTACGAATGCTCTCAAGTACCGCCCAATACAACTGATTTTTAAAATAAACTCCCACAATTCTTTTAAAGGAGCCTACAATCTATGAAGTGTATCACTGCAACTTCACAGATTTCCACCCCCCCAAGTGATTGATTTGAAAACTGATGGAGGCCCACTGTCTTCATAAACCTTCCCCCACCCTGACTTAATTTCCTAGTGCTGAATAGAGTTGAGCGAATCTGACGAACCCGAATTCGTAAAATTAGAAAAATTCGATTTGTAACGATTCCGAATATCGCCGCGATTCGATCGCTCAAATCGCTTCCTTAAAACTCCATTTACTGCTATCCAGCCCATCTGAAAAGGTGGATCCACATGTCAGGACATATCCCATGGGGCAAGGAATCCTGGGTAGGCGTCACATGCTACCTATAAGCAGACAGGCATACCGATGATGTCACAGACCTATATACAGCGGCCATTTTGCGTCAGCTCATTCTGACACTGTATTGCGGGCCAGAGCAGATCAGGCAGGGAGAAAGCGAGGGACAGATAGATAGATAGATAGATACAGCAAGGGAGAGATAGATAGATAGAACAAAGAACAGAAGAAGCGAGGGACAGATAAAGAAGGAGAGAGGCTGTGACAGTGACAGAGAAAGACAGGGAAAGTTTAAAGTGTTTGCATTAGCTTTCAAGCTTATTTAGTGTTAATCACACACCTGCCTATTTAGCTTTTCCTTTTCCTGGTGTCATTCTTTAAAAAGCATGCTAGCATTAATATTTCAAGAGTACCTGTCTACTAACTGGTTGCATTTTGTAAAGAAAGTCACTTTTCCACTGTAAAAGCAGCCAGCCTATGTATTTGAAGAGGGGGTATCCCAAATACTAGCATAAATATTTGAAGAGTACCTGTCTACTAACTGGTTGCATTTTGTAAAGAAAGTCACTTTTCCACTGTAAAAGCAGCCAGCCTATGTATTTGAAGAGGGGGTATCCCAAATACTAGCATAAATATTTGAAGAGTACCTGTCTACTAACTGGTTGCATTTTGTAAAGAAAGTCACTTTTCCACTGTAAAAGCAGCCAGCCTATGTATTTGAAGAGGGGGTATCCCAAATACTAGCATAAATATTTGAAGAGTACCTGTCTACTAACTGGTTGCATTTTGTAAAGGAAGTCACTTTTCCACTGTAAAAGCAGCCAGCCAATGTATTTGAAGAGGGGGTATCCCAAATACTAGCATAAATATTTGAAGAGTACCTGTCTGCTAACTGGTTGCATTTTGTAAACAAAGTCAGTTTTTAAGCAAACTTTACCTTTCCCAGGGGGGAATCCCAAATACTAGCATAAATATTTGCAGAGTACCTGTCTGCTAACTGTTTGCATTTTGTAAACAAAGTCACTTTTTTAACAAACTTTGCCTTTCGCCAGGGGGGGGGGGGGGCATCCCAAATACTAGCATAAATATTTGAAGAGTACCTGTCTGCTAACTGGTTGCATTCTGTAATGAAAGTCATGTTGTCAAATTGCCAGCAGCCATTGCCTTTAACCGGGGGGGGGGGGGGATGCCCAGAAGTCCAGCGAGTCCTCAAGGTGCGTTGGCATGGTCATGTCAAGGTATGACACTTGTTGTGGTCCCTCTATCTATGACTAAGGGCCTCTAAAGACCCGAAACGCGTCAGAGGACCACACACTTCATTGTGCCCAAGTCTGTATTGGATTTTATTTCTTGCTGCTGCTGCTGTTTGCACCATTTTTTAGATGGAGATGATTTTAGCTGTTACATAATAAAGATACGATTTTAAGGAAGTGCGGATCCACCACCTGCTTCTTTTTGCTGCTATTTGTGGGGCTTCGGACTGCCCCAGATCGTGCACCCTCTGGACCAGAGTGCGGATATCTCCTTGTTGTTGCCTGCTTCAAGGTATGACACTACCTGCTGGTTCAGGGCCTGCTCCAGGTCTTTCTGCTGCTCATGATTAGCCTCACTATGCGGGTGAAGAAAGCTACTCATTAGCGACTGAAGACTCAGGCTGCTGCCAATGGAGCTGCTGCTCCTGCCACCCCCCCCCAGCAGCCATGGCAGTGGAAGGTGAGCGCAGAGGTCCCCCTGAGTCAGACCTGCGAGAGTATGGACGATGGAGCAGATAGGCATCGACCAACTGACTACGTAGAATGTCTCTGTAGTAGGTCAGTTTGTCCTCCCTCTCAGTGGGTGTAAAAAATGCCCCCATTTTGTGCCGGTAGCGAGGGTCCAATAAGGTGGAGAGCCAGAAGTCATCCCACTGACAAATGGAGACAATTCTGTGGTCACTACGCAAGCACATGAGCATGCATCGTGCCATTAGTGCAAGTGACTCAGAGGGACTACCTGTCTCCATCTCCACTGCATAATGCCATGGTGTGTCTGGGTCCTCTGTCTCGCCTTCCTTACAACCCTCTAGCTCCTCTAGCTGCTCCTCCTCTCCTGTCAGATGACTAGATAAAATGGCCATTTTGTCAAACCTAAACTGTGCTTCGCTGTGCCCCACCCCCTCCTCCTCCTCCACTTCAGCCCCCACAGGCTTCATGTGGCCGTGAAATGTAGGCGCCATGTCTCTAGTGCCCTGACCAACCAAGGTTTCCAACATGTGTTGTAGTACATGAAGCAGTGGAATCACATAGTTCATCCATAGTCCTGGCGACTGACTAATAATTGGCTTCCTCAAAATGCCTGAGCAAACGACAGGTGTCACGTATCAGCTGCCACTGGTTTACATTGAAGTTACACAGGGGAGTCCCCCTATCCACATGGATCATCTATCCGCATGGATCATGGTTTACATGGCTTTTCTCTGTTCGTATAGTCGATCCTGCATATGGAGGGTGGAATTCCAACGGGTGGAAGCATCGCAAATCAGACTATGTTGGGGGATACCGTTCTGACGCTGTAGCTTAAGAAAGGTGTGCTTGGCGGTGTAGGAGTGGCTGAAGTGCATGCAAAGTTTCCTTCCTGTTGTTAGGATGTCTTGCAGATGGGGGGAAGACTCCAGAAAAGCTTGACAACTAGGTTGAACACGTGTGCCATACAGGGCGCATGGCTCAGGCTTCCTTGTCGCAGCGCAGACAAGATGTTCTTTCAATTGTCAGTCACCATGGTTCCCATTTGCAGTTTTCGTGGAGTAAGCCATGATTTCATTTATTGATTTATGATTTTTAGCAGTTCCTCCCATGTGTGACTCCGTGGCTCAAGGCACACCATGTGAAGAACAGCGTGAAACCGCTGTGTTTTTTTTAGAAAATATAAAATACAAAAAAAATAAATAAATAAAAAATGGGAAAAAAATTGTAAAAAAATTAATAAAATATTTAAAAAAAAGATAATGAAAAAAAATATAAAAAAAATACAAAAAATCTAAAAAATATGTATTTTTAAAAAATACAAAAAAAAAAGAAAATGAAAAAAAAAAAAAATAACCAAAAAAAAAAAATTTGATTAATTTTTTATGTTATCATTATTATGTTATATGTTATTGTTATTATGTTATATGCTATTATATGTTATTATTATAAATGTGTTCAAATAAGATAAATGTTAACAATTAATATGTAATTGACAATTAGGCACTTTTTTCTGTGACACCATTGCTAAGTGCAAGTGCACTGTCACAGGCACAACGGTCTAGGAGCTGGAGGCCACAGTGGCGGGAACATTCCAAGTTGCTGTTGTGGTTGTGCAGGAACCACAATCACCCAGTGGGCCTTAAAGGATATGTATTGTCCCTGACCGTAGTTACAGCTCCAGACGTAGGCACTGCCGTGCACTTTGGTACACACTGACAGGCTAAAGAACCGGCCCACCGTCTGTTCAACAAAATTGTACAGGGCTGGTACTGCCTTCTTTGCAAAGAAATGACAGCTTGGGACTCTCCACCTCGGCTCGGAACAAGCCATCAGTTCCCTGAAAGGTCCACCACCACAAAAGGGAGGGACTGTAGCACCAGCAACTTATACAGGAGCACATTTAGCTTCTGCGCGTTGGATGAGTAGGCACAACTGTTGTCTCTTGGCCAATGGATTGCAGGAGGAATGACTGAGGTGGTGGAACCTTGGCTGGCTGGAACAGGGAGCGCCATGCCACTGGGTAATGCTGCAGGCTGGACCACCACTTTGGAGCCAACTCTCCAAGGCCACTTTATGGTGATGCTGCAAATGTTGACGCAGGGCTGTGGGGCCAACTTTGGGACCCTGGCCACACTTCGCCTTCTGCCTACACATCTTTCATATAGCCATGTTAACCTCCTGCTGATGCTTGATGAAAAACTGCCACATTGCCGAGTAGCTGATTTTCCTACCAAAAGTCCCTGCTGCTGCCGCTGCCGCCGACTCCAGGGACCCTCTTCCACTACCTCCTGGGAAGGTAGCCTGCCGTGCAGCAAGTGGTCTACCCCAAGCACATTTGCCTCCATACTTTCCCCTTCTGCCACCATGCTGACTGCTAAATCTGTCACTCTCCAAGCCTTTAAAAGTGCCCTCAAAACTCACTGATGTCCTCCTCAGGTTCCTCAAAAGTGTCTGCTTAAGAAGCCAAAACGCTTGCAACACCACCTCCCACGCCACTCTCCTCATCACTACTTGCCCGCTTAGTGGAAGAAGCGGCTAGTGTCTCCTCCACTTTTTGGCTGGGCAATAGCTGCTGATTCTTCAGATTATCAGATCGTCCTCACTGAATAGTGGAGCTGAACCCAAAGCATAAGATATAACCGACAGGTGACTGGGGGTGTCAGATGTTACTTGTGATTAACTGGATGATCGTGTTAACCAATCGATGACGGCAGATGGGTTGCTGGTCGAGACACGACCGCTAGCTGATACTGGGAGATCAGGCCTCTCACTAAGACTCCTGCTGTCACTCACCCCTAGTCTGCTGCGACCTCTGCTTGATGAATTTAGGCCTCTGCAACTTCTCTGTGCCCATCCTGGCACTTCTCTGCCTGACATAATTAGTGCGTAAACAAATGTGATAAAACTCTTAGATGTGCGTATGTGATGCTCTGATGAGGGCAATTCAATGTGCTCCAGTACGCTTGAAAAATGTTTTTTTGAGAGACTGGCCTGCTTGAAAATGAATCGGGCATGGATCAGCCAAGATTTCCACCCACCAATGCCTGATGCATTAGAGTAGATTGATCATGGGGCCAGACCAACACTAAATAAATATGGATAGTGCAAAACAGATTTAAGGCGCTGCTCTCCAGTTACAGACATTTCTCCGCATCAGACCACAAGTAAATGCTTTACGTTAATCTTAATTTTTATAAATATTCTTAGGATAATAATATATGTGTCCAAAATCTGTATATGTTCTCTTCATGTTGCTGCCAACTCCAGGGTGTGTCTTTCAGGCAATATATGGGCTCCAAATGCTGCTGCCAAATCAAGGGTGTGTCTTTCAGGCAATATATGGGCTCCTTAGGCTGCTGCCAACTCCAATGTGTTTTTCAGGCAATATATGGGCTCCTAATGCTGCTGATGCTGCCAACTCCTGAATGTGTCTTTCAGGCAATATATGGGCTCCCTATGCTGCTGACAAATTCAGGGTATGTTTTTCAGGCAATATATGGGCTCCTAATGCTGCTGCCAACTCCAGGGTGTGTTTTCCTGGCAATATATGGGCTCCTAATGCTGCTGCCAACTCCAATGTGGTTTTCGGGCAATATATGGGCTCCCTATGCTGCTGCCAAATTCAGAGTGTGTCTTTCAGGCAACATATGGGCTCCTAATGCTGCTGCCAACTCCTGGGTGTGTCTTTCAGGCAATATATGGGCTCCTAATGCTGCTGCCAACTCCAGGGTGTGTTTCTTAGGCAATATATGGGCTCCTAATGCTGCGGCCAACTCCAATGTGGTTTTCAGGCAATATATGGGCTCCTAATGATGCTGCCAACTCCAGGGTGTGTTTCTTAGGCAATATATGGGCTCCTAATGCTGCGGCCAACTCCAATGTGGTTTTCAGGCAATATATGGGCTCCTAATGATGCTGCTAACTTCAGGGTGTGTTTTTCAGGCAATATATGGGCTCCTAATGCTGCTGCCAACTCCAATGTGTCTTTCAGGCAATATATGGGCTCCCTATGCTGCTGCCAAATTCAGGGTGTGTTTTTCGGGCAATAAATGGGCCCCTATGCTGCTGCTAAGTCCAGAGCGTGTCTTTTAGGCAATATATGGGCTCATCATGCTGCTGCCACCTCAAGGCTCTCTAATTGTGCCGCTCTGCGGCAGCAAATCTAATAGCGACGCCTTTGATCTGCATGTCATACTTCTTTACAATATTATCTCACTAACCCAGCATGCATCCTATGCATGTTACAGCCAAGCAAAACGTTCTGCAACCCTATGGAGGCTCTCAGAAGCCCAGAAATAGTCGTTTTTAATAGCGATTCGTCGCAAATAAATTCGTACCGAAACAAATTTTTCCGGAAAATTCGGCAAATCGGCCGAATCAAATTTTTCAAAAGTTCGCTCATCTCTAGTGCTGAGGCAAAAAAGCCTTACATCCAGCCTTACAGCCTTACACCCAGAATTCACTTGAAATGAAGGATGGGCGTGTGCATAGAGCATGGGATGGCGTTCTGTGCACTGTCTGTGTGACCACCATTCATGTCCAAGTGACAGCACTGGATCATAGGTAAGCATCTTTTGTAACTCATCCCATTATGCCCTAGCACCAGGAAGGGAGTGTGTGTGTGTGTGTGTGTGTGTGTGTGTGTGTGTGTGTGTGTCTGTGTGGAGGGCTTATGAAGACACCACCACTTCAGGATCTGACGATTATGCCTTTGCACCAGGGCTGCCAGCTGCTGCTCCAGGGCCTGGGTAGGTATGCGTGAAGTCAGGTACATAAGTGGGTGGGTCAGTAGGCAAGTAGATAGGTAGGTGGGTGGCCGGGTTAAGTAAATAGGTAGGTAGATAGACGAGGGGGTCAGTAGGCTGGTAGGTAGGTGGGTAGTGGAAAGATAGGAGGTTAGGTCAGTAGGCAGGTAGATAGGTTGGTGGGTCAGTCAGTCAGGATGTGAACATCAACACAGCAATATTTTATTATCTTATACAGCAACAGCCCACATACTTCTTTGACTGACATCATTGCCGATCTGGGCTGGAGTATTCTGTTGTGCTGCCCTTTGTGCGTTCCCCACCAGCTGTAGTCCCTCAGGGGTAAAGTTCGTCAGTGTGGCTGGTGGTAACAAAAAAGTTACAAGATTATTTGTTCCTCCCTAACACTACCGATCCTGCTCATGGCCAGATGGAGAGACCCCCCTCCCCCATGAACCTGTAGTACTTTGAGTAAATCTTAGGCTCCCACAGTGCATATATCCAATCAGTGGTCAGTGGCCAGAGTAACTTAGAAAAGAGAGTGCTAGCTGCTCCCCTATGGCTATCCGTACCTGCACCAGACATCCAGAAATGCCTGGCATGAGTGTACGCATTAGCCAGAGGGAAGCAAGAAATGCAGCAACAGCCTTCGGATGGTGTCACCAATGAGTTCAGAATTTTAGGCAATCTGGGGGATTACACACAGTGGGGCATCCTAAATCGGAATTACCTACTGGGATTATCGGGTATTGGCCTCCCTGGAGTGTTCTGGATATCCGGGCCAAGCATAGAGGCTGTTGCTCCTTATGCTGGGAGTAAAAGAAAAGGTGAAAAAAGAGCAAGAAAAGAAAAGTGTGAATGGGAAAAGGGAAAACAGAAGAAAGAAAAAAGGGTGACTTGAGGAGTAATAGATGGGTGAGAGACTGGAGAAGAAAAAGTAAATGAGGAGAATAAAGGGAGGATACAGAGAATGATAGTGGTGGAATTAACAGTGATGGAGAAAGTATGAGACTGAAAATAAGAGGATAAATTAGAGGCAAAGAAAAGAGGCATGCAATGCAGACCAAAACCATTCATTCAGAAAAGATGAAAAGAGAATCAGCTCAGAGGGAATAAAAACATAGGAAGTAGAGTAGGGGTACAGAAAGCAGATATGGAGACGGAGAGGGGGCACTGACAAAAAAGAAAAGATGGAGGGGGAGAGATGGTGGAGGAATGGGGCCACCATCAGGAATTTCTGGGCCCCAAAGCACCCGGACCCAAACTGGGCTCCCGCCGGTCCTGCCCTGATGGCGGCCCTATGAAGTAATAAAACTACTGCCCAGTAGAGCTCAGACACAGTACAGCAGGAGCAGACTGGCCACAGGGAGGCCCGGGCAAATGCCAGGTGGGCCGCACTGCTTTGGGGCAGTCTGGGCTGCTACCTTTACTAACACTCCCATCCCCCCATCTCTTTCACCATTCTATCCCCTCCCCCAAGCAACCCCAGTCCATGTCCTCACCCTAATTATATAGCCTCAGTCTTGCAGCACACTGGTTGACTGCCCAGGAAGCAGTTGAGATGCTGGCTGGTCATGGGCAGGCCAGCTGGAGTACAGGTACAATAGTGTCAGCCCAGCCATAGAGATCTGGATTACAATTGGAGAAGATGATGTAATGACTCTGTAGGTGAAAGTGTCAGTGAGGCAGGTAGCAAGTGGCCCTGCTGCATACAGCTGCACACATCCCTCCAGATTCTTCCGGCACACAGGGTATAGCACCATGAGTAGGCATTCTAGGGTTGGAAGATTGACCTGAGACCTGGGCATGCAAAGCAAGGTGTCAACACTTACTTCATGTGTAAAGCTGAGTGAGCTAGCCACCTATATGTTTGGCAGAGCTGCGCACATACGCAGCTAAGAGTGAGTCATGCCGATACCGCCAGGAATATCAGTGGGGGGACTAAAGCTCTGCAGTTGTGCCCTCTAATTCATAACGGGGCCATAACTTCAAAGTTGGTGGAGGCTCTGTTGCAAATGGTGGGGGCCCAGAGGCACGGATCCCTTGTGCCCTGCCTATAATCTGGCCCTGTGCCTACAGCTAATATGTATCAGTTACTGTAAGTAACTGTAAGTAAGTTACTGTAAGTTACTGTCAAAGAGGTGCGTGAAGTTGTGACTCTCCAGTACCAATTCTCTATACTAGTTCCCGGATCTGTATTTATTTATTCTTCTAACCTTGGTCCCAGACCAGATTGAAGTAATAGTCTGGACACATAAAAACACAAAAGTGATCCTCACCTTTTGCCCCCAAAGTTGATTGTCAGCCCTTCAGCACTCCCACTCTTAGCGTACCATTAGAATTAGTGCCCATACTGTGCAGGCCACATCTCCTTTTACCACCTCTACAATGCAGGGCCTGTCTCCATCATCAATCAGAGTGACACAGCTACATCCACTCCTCCGAGCCACCCCACCTTAAATGAACATATTAGCTTCGTCCCTTTCCTAAAGCAATAAATGAGAACATCATAACATCAGAATGAAACACATATGCAAATACAAGAATAACCTTATTAATATATACATTTTTTAAAACCAACATTCATTTGAATTACTCTTGAACAATTGGGAATCATTGATAACACCTTAAATGTAATAAAACATGAAAATAAGTTTATATTTAATCCTATTAATTGTAAGCTCATAGATATTGGGGAATGTTCTGTCTGCAGTACACAAAAAAAAAATTACATTTACCACAATTTTACCCAAACACTAGGAGCGAAACTGGTTAGGCAAAGACCGTTAAGCCATATAAATTTATAGAACTCTGATGAGACTCAATATCAAAGGAAGTATTTCAAAGTGGTATGAATTGAAATACTTGCTATATTTGATTTTAATTACATATATGCAAAGCTTTTAATGTATAAGAAATAAAAATGAACTTGGAACTTTATAACGAGGTAGTGGAAATAACTGGAATAAGGGATCAGCCTGGATCCCATTACTATGGCCCTTATTCATGAAGGGATAGCGTCAGGTAGTGCCTTGTAAATGACAGGTAGCGTCAGGTGAACGCCGGACACGGCACGCAATTACACATTTATCAAGCAGAATCTGTTGAGCGACTGGGATAACGCCATGTAGTGTCCGATTCATCATTATCCCAGTCTCATACAGCGCCGGCATTCAGCCTTGTAGAGCGACACGTATTACCTCTCGCTACCTGTGGCTCTCCCATAAATTTCAATGGACGTTCTTTTAATTCTCTTTAAAAAGGGTTTTTGTTTTATAATTATTTTTTTTTTATTCTCAAATAATGTTGGGATCTCTCCTGGCCTTGAAAAAGCCATGTTTTCATTTTTTTATTTTATATATTTATGCAAAATTGATATTACAGGTCTGGCATTAATGTGTTCATGTTACAATGTTATTACAATGTAATTCCATATGTTTTCGCTTTGTTACTGGTGGATACATGTTAAAAAAACAGCCTTTAATCACACAGCCTCCGGTGCTCTGGGCTTCAACGAAGCATTTTTGAGTGCCAGTGGTGTGTGAGGCTGTTTTTTGATGAATTTGCTGTGAGTCGGTCGCACTGACCAGTCGCTATCATTCGCTCCCATACAGCGCTGTACTGGTCATATAGCGACTCCCCACAATGTATTCATCAATGCTGCACAGCGACGGGCAGGCTGATTCACTAATAGCGCCAGGTAGCGACAGATGAGCAACTGTATTGCGGCGCTGTGACTGACCGCTAGTGGCCTCCCTGATCAGCCATCAGTCGCTATTACAGGGCTTCTCAATCGTTATATTAACCTGGGCTCTAATGGTGAATATGATGTGTCGCCCAGACAATCTAATATTGTCTGGGCGTTTAAATGTTGTTTGTTTGCTTACATTTGGAATAATTTTATATTGTCTATGCTCACATAGGCAATATTAGATAATTTTGCACCTTTTTTTTTTTTTTTTGGTGTGTGTAAAATGAAAGGAACTCTGACAACAAATGTTAGTCAAAATATTAAATTTTTTACTAAATTAAAAAAAACGGGCAACATGGCCAAAAGTGAAATCCGCATAACGGCATACCCCCACCCTACAGCTTTTTCTTCTTCCCCAGCAGCATAAATCTTGTCCGTCGCACATACTGTCACAGTCAGAATCAGGGGAGTAGCTGGGGAGAGGTCTGGCTGGGTGTCTAGACTGCATAGTGGATCCTCGTAGGTGGCAAACCGGAAGTTCCAAAAACGAAAGTGAAAGCAAAAATTTGGACACTCCTCGCATTAAAAATACGCTAACACATGCCAATGATACTGCTATGAAACGCAAAGTTTACAATGCGTACGCATAACAATGTTCGCCGCTACAGACACACATGCAAAATCCATATTTAACAACTGTGGAGCGCTGCATGCTGCGAATGACAGCGACTGCTCAGTGCGACCGAAACTCTGTGAATCCTACCGTATTCAACACAAATTCACAGCGACCGAACGCAGTCGGTCTAGATTGTGAGGATGGAGGACATAGCGCCAGTCGTTGTGTGATTACAATGATTTTTAAAAGTCAAGAACAACATTAGGCAAGCAAAATACACTGGAATGACATTGTTGGCGGAGTGTGACTTTTACACTTTAATGGCAGACTCTAAAATGGATTTTTGTGATTTAAAAAATGAAACTTAAAAAACATACATACAGTTATATGATAATGTATTGAACACTTGTACACTTGTATGTTTAAAAAAAAAATTGGGATGAGAAATGGGATTAGGTGGTGCTGTGACGCTGAGGCTGGGATAATGATGAATCTAACGCTACATGGCTTTATCCCAGTCGCTCAACAGGATCGGCTTCATAAATGTGTAATTGCCTGCTGTGGCCGGCGTTCTGTTGCCGATAGCTCTCGCTACCTGTCGCTATCCATTCATGAATAAGGCCCTCAGTTGCTCTGAACTAGTGAACCACGGCCGAGCACAGCGACTACTAGCGGTCGCTCTGAAATCCGCTCTACAGATGCTCGTCTGTAGCTACCTGCCACTAATAATGAATCAGCCTGCCTGTCTTTTTAGAGCGTTTAGTTACACCCAGCCACTGACCAGCCTTAACATTTAATCCTCAATCACAGGTGGCAACTAGAACCGAGGGAGGAAATGATCCACGGTTCCTTTTCACCAATTTTCTGATATTGCATCCAACTTTTTTAAAAATGATCATCCTAGGGGCTAAATTTGATGGGAAATAATTACTGTATAAGCAACTTCAGGGCCCCTATTTAATATTATTTAATGTTTGCACCAAGGCCTGGTCATGTTTATGTCTACTATAGTTTTGATAATAATGTTAGGCTCACTATAATAAGCTGAGATGAAATCGGTGCTAGATTTCAAGGGTGTAACTTCACTTACAGCAACACGTTCAACTTTAATGGGTCCATGAAGAAGAGAGGGCTAATAAGACCATGAATTAAAGTGGTCATGTCACAGAACCCCCTCCCCCATTATCTTTGGGCATCGATTAACTGCCATTTACTTTCACATTTCCTGTCAGGTGTCAGAGAGAACATATAAGCCCTAAGTAATGTTAAATGAGGGGGAGTTTTTTTTAATTGAGTGACCTATTTACAATGCAAAAATATAATTCTGCCATTTGCTGCATAGATTGCATATATCCAACTGTCAATTTAATATGTGGGGGGAGGGTATTTTACTGGCATGCACACTGATTAGCAGTTTTTTCTCTGCTGTGGGTTATTTGGCCTTTACAGAGTAAATGGCTGCTGTAGCTATTTGTATGTTTCAGTTTCAGCATGTACAGCTCGATAATTAGAAGAAGTCAGCTTTAGCTGTTTTGTGAAGCTGTCATGATTCGAACATATCAGCTAATATTTCTGGTTGCTTTACAGCTTTTAAATATGAGCGTTCTAGATTTAGGTCAACGTTGCTCAAGGTCAGGGAACGGGAGGGTACACACAGTCAGATTATAAATTGCTTTTAAACAATAACCCTGTGTGTTTTTCTTCATTTCATTAACTTTACTGAGTTGTGAAGTAGCATTATTGAAAAAACAGTCAGTACTTTTCTAAGTCATAAAAGTTCACTTGTAGATTTTATTGCTGAGGGAATTTCTAAGGGGAACTCTGAAACTTGAGCCCTCTCTGTACGCTAAATGCCAAGATTCTTTCATGCGTTGCTTAAAGACCTTAGCTCAAGTTCAGGCTCCAAGCAATAATGCCATACACTGTGCAAAATACATTGCACCTATCATTTTCCAGCACACAGTTTATACCAAGGGTCCAGCATTCATTTTGAGCTGTACTGTATGTTGCACTGTTCTTCTAGGGGAAAGTTAAAGCAACAGTCCAGTCTAAATAACTCTTGAAACAGCCATGATGGGATTACTGTGGCATGCCTCCCCCTTTTATTGAATGGAGAATGTAGGGACGAGTACTTCCTCCCACACCTCTCAATAGAAGGCAGGGTCAGTAATCCCATCATGGCTGCTCACATGTACCACAAGAGTTATGTGAGTGGACTTTCGTTTTCAAGATTATAAGGTCATGTTGATCCAGTGCTAAGCTGAAAAAAGAAGATGTCTCAGTCTTTTGTTATTGGCAAATCAGTTATTGGCTAATCTCCTGTTTTTATCAGTTCCAGCTCCAGTGCACAATAGGCCTAAAAACACTATACTCCTCTTAGCTTACAGACAGATCCAATGGTGATTGCAGATAAAGTATCTATCTACCAACACTTATTTAGTGAGTATTGGGTGCAACATTATCTTTGGATCAAACAATGCTGAAAACTCTTTTAAGTTTTGGTTTTCTAGCTGGCATGTAATATCTAGAGGTACATTGCAGATCATTTGAAGTGTAGGATTCTTGTCACCCATTTGTCTTTTGGGCTACGCTTCCTATGCTTCCTTCCATGTGCAAGAGTAAAAATGTATGCACATTTAGTCAATTTGGTTACCCCGTGAACAAAGACAGTTTGCCAATCATTTCACCAATTCTCTGTGGCTCTCCCCTCAGGTCTCACTCAGCTTTAGTTTTTTCTTTGTTTTGCCATCTAGTATGATTTTTAATATTAGACTATTTTTGGGAGCTCCTTAAAGTCGTTGTCCAGACAAAAAGCTCCTATTGTGTTGCTTGGAAATGCACCCAATCATCGACCCATTCAGTCTGTCAGCCCTCGTCACTGTGAAGCTGCCACACCTGCTCTATTCACTGCAATGGAGGGAGTGTGTCAGGCCTCAGTACCTCCCTTACAGTGTTTCTCAAGCGGGCCTAGATCTCCTCTATTACAGTGTTTCTCAACCTTTTCACGCAGAGTATCCCCTAACCACAAGCATACCCAACCAAGTACCCCCAAGGGTGGCATCAATGATAAATATAAACAAAAATAGTAGGTACCAGGCTTCATATCACTTTTAAAGCAAGAAGGAATAATGTTTGACTGCTTAATTAATATACCAGACCCATCAAATCCCACCTGTTAATGTTCCCCTGAGCATCTCTGGGTACCTCTGCGGCATGTACATCATGGGATATGTGTACCGCAGGTTGAGAAACAGTGGCATGGCCTTGCCACTTTGACTGATGCCATTGGGCCGTGTGTCCATCACGGAGGCAGGGTCCAGGACTGACTGGATTGCTGGACTGGATCTAGCGATCGGGTGAGTTTACGATAGGAAAAGCAGTGATCTGCTGTGGGCGAATAAAAGGTTTGTATACAGAAAGTTTTTATTTTTTTGTTTACCTTGACAAACTCTTTAACACCCATAATTTTGAAAAAGAATGTTCAGGAATAACATGTGAAATTGGTCTTGATGTATTCTACGTGGATTATAAACATATACCAAGAGAGTTTTCCGAACTGGAATCAGAAATCTTTATTAATCTCACTATTAGAATGCTGTCTGTTATTTTGAGCCCGGTTCACATACATATATTGCATACATATGTGAACTGGCCTATTAAAAATAATAGGCAACATTTTCCCTTGTGTAACTCCGTTGTTTAACACAGAGCAAGTGAATAGTTGTGAATAGCGCCTTATTCAAATGCTTAGGCCTGTACCTTTACTTACTAATATTTTATAAACTAATGCTTCAGTTTAAATACAGATCTATGCTGTTAAATTAATTAACAGTTTATCTGATTTATTTTCTTTCTGGGATCATGATGTCTTTCTCATGTCCTAAAATTCCTATGTATTTTCATTTGTAATAATTTACTTAGTCTTCTCGCATTTTTTCAGATAGCCAAGAAACATTAGGAAGCAACGTTGAGTACTCTTGAGTTGGCTTTTTCTACTCCCTGTTGGCATAAAAAATTTACTGTTTGTTCCAGTAGGAAGAGTCAACTTTAATGCTGTTATCGCCCACCAGCTGTTGCAGGGGGACAATATTGATGTCTTTGGCAAGTTAGATTTTCACTCCACAGATTATTTAATTGTAGTCTTATCAGTGCTTGAAATATGTGCGTTTCATGCTGATTTGCTTGCCGTGGTTTTTCTGGCCTTTTATTGGCAAGAGCTTACTTTCGGTCTAACCGCTGCTCGCGATTACAAAGTACAGCTGGGATCAAGGATGTGCTGCTGTGTACGCTTATAGTTGTGTTTCTGAGTGCTGACCTTGCTTTACTCCTGGCTTCAAAATCTTGTTGACAGGGCTAATCTTGCCTAATATCTGAATCAGAGCATTCTACATCTCTTGAATTGAAGTCTAAATCTTTTTCTTGTTGGTTTCTTGTTTTTCTTAATGACTACACTCTTGGATTCCATTTAAAATTTGTCTTCATGCCATCAATCCCCAAGTTCTTCCTAAGGTCTAAGGCTCCATTCACCCCTCTCTGCTTGCATGTGTTGGGCAACGCAGTCACAATGCAAAGAAGAATGCTGCCCATTATTTTTAATGGGCCAGCTCACATGTATATGCAGCGTATACTGTATATGTGAACTGGCCCATTAAAAACAATGAGCAGCATTTTTCCTTGTGCTGTGACTGCGTTGGACAACACAGCCCAAACAGAGAGGTGTGAATAGAGCCTTAATATTAGTTCTCATTGTCTATTTTGTCCAATTTTCTTTTTGAGGACTTTGTGGCTTCCGGCACCATACTGTCCTTACTAAGCGCTATGCTACAATGGATACAGTTGCTAACATACAGTCATTAGCTATTGCTGCCTGATGGATTGTGTGCATAGTAGCGTAGAGCCACACACTACTCCAAAATTGTAGCAACACTCATAGTTTTATTATTTTTGTCTATTGTGTGCAAAGGGAAAAACTAATAACCTGTCATAGTCTTTTATCTGGAACCTAAAACATGCGGCCTCTCTCGCTTCCCATTGAAGCCTATCAGACATAAAAGTTGATTCAGAGCCCCTTTCTCACCTTTTTTTTTGCGTGAATATTTCCATTCTCGTTCATGTTTTCCCCTTGTCTGATTCAGCAAAGATTTTTTTCTGCGAGAACTTTAGAGTGAAATGTTTTCATTTTTGCATGATTTTTCGTTTGGTAGCAATACCTCCAAAAAAATGATGAGAAAGGGGCTCTGAATCAACCCTATAGTCCAAATGACATAGTCATAGCAAATGGCTCTGATTGGATGAGAGCCTACGCATGCACCATTGAACCAGGAATGGGTGAGTTGGAATAGGTGATTCAGGGGGTTTCACAATTCCAATTCGGGATGCCCCTGGGGAACAGGAACAAATCCTCTGATGCATTAAATGTTTACTTGACACTAATAACTTGTTGCAAAACACCACAGAAGAAAATTAAAGCATATACAGTATACAGTAACTAGCCCCCATCTGACCATATTGTCACCACATGGTCACCATTTATGCTATGCTCTGCTGCACCACCCTGCATTAAGATCTGTTAGTCTTTATGTGAACATGTGTCCCCTCAACCGCCAAGTGGGTTCTGAGTGAGCTGTGGCACATAAAGGTTTACTACACTGTGCTATACTACTACAATGCTATACTACTACAATGCAGTGAAAATTCATAGTAACATAGTAACATAGTAACATAGTATGTAAGGCTGAATAAAGACTTTAGTCCATCCAGTTCAGCCTGTTTAACTCCTTCCAGTGGTCTAGTAGCCATAGCCGGAAATGTTATTACATGCCAGGAAGGCATCAAGGCCACTTTTGAACATTTTTAATGTATCCCTCATTACTACCTCCTCTGGCAGTGAGTTCCATAGTCTCACTGCTCTTACAGAGAAGAATCCCCTCCTATGTCGGTGGAGAAAGCACCTTTCCTCTAACCTTAGTGGATGCCCCCGGGTTATGGTTACACTCCGGGGTATAAATAGATTGTGGGACAGATCCTTGTATTGACCCCGAATATATTTATACATAGTTATTAGATCACCCCTCAATCGTCTTTTTTCTAGACTAAATAAGCCTAACTTGGACAATCTTTCCGGGTACTCTAGCCCCCGCACTCCTTTTATTAACTTTGTTGCCCTTCTTTGAACGCGCTCCAGTTCTGATATGTCCTTTTTAAGCACAGGTGCCCAGAACTGTACACAGTATTCCATATGGGGTCTGACCAGTGACTTGTACAGGGGTAAAATGATGTTCTGGTCATGAGCACCTATGCCCCTCCTGATGCACCCCATGATCCTATTTGCCTTGGCAGCAGCTGCCTGGCATTGATTACTACAGTTGAGCTTATTGTCAACTAAAACCCCTAGGTCCTTTTCCATTGTTGTTTTACCAAGTGTTTCTTTATTTAGTGTGTAATCATGACACAGATTTCTCCTTCCCATGTGCATAACCTTACATTTATCTGTGTTAAACTTCATTTGCCATTTAACTGCCCATGCTTCCAATTTATCTAAATCTGTTTGTAGTTGCCTGTTGTCCTCCTTTGTTTTAATTACTTTACTCAGCTTAGTATCATCTGCAAAGATTGAGACTTTACTGTTTAATCCATACCCAATGTCATTTATATATATATTGAAGAGAATTGGTCCCAGAACTGACCCTTGTGGTACTCCACTGGTAACAGTGACCCAATCTGAGTGTGTACCATTTATAACCACCCTCTGCTTCCGATCACTAAGCCAATTTCCCACCCATCTGCACACGTTTTCCCCCAGTCCAAGCATTCTCATCTTTTGTACCAGCCTTTTATGTGGCACAGTATCAAATGCTTTAGAAAAGTCAAGATATATGATATCCAATGACTCCCCCTGATCCAATCTTGAACTTACCTCCTCATAAAAGCTGATCAGGTTTGTCTGGCAGGAGCGATTCCTCATAAATCCATGCTGATATGGAGTAATAAGGTCATTTTCCCCAAGGTGCTCCAGGATAGTATCCCTTAAGAAACCTTCAAACAGCTTGCCCACCACAGATGTTAAGCTTACCGGTCTGTAGTTCCCAGGTTCCCCCCTAGATCCCTTTTTGAATATTGGCACCACATTTGCCAAGCGCCAATCCATCGGAACAAACCCTGTAGTTATGGAATCCACAAATATTAGAAATAACGGCTTGTCTATTACTGTACATAACTCCCTTAAAACACGAGGATGTATCTCATCTGGTCCCGGTGATTTATCGATTTTCATCTGCTTGAGACGGTGCCGGACTTCTTCCTTGGTTAGACCAGTGACATTTAATGGAGGGTTTCGGTTATTCCCCTGCATTTCACTGGGCATGTCAAATTATTTTGTGAATATAGAAGCAAAGAAGTTGTTAAGCAAATTAGCTTTCTCCTCATTTCCCTCTATAGGGGTCCCATCCTTGCTTTTCAGGGGGCCCACACCCTCAGGTTTGTACCTTTTACGGTTTATGTAGCTAAAGAATAATTTAGGGTTAGTTTTACTCTCTTTGGCGACCAGTCTTTCTGTCTCCAGCTTAGCTGCCCTTATCTGTTGTTTACATTGTTTATTTTCTTCTTTATAGTTTTTTAACGCTTCCGCTGTCCCTTCCTGCTTTAAACGTTTAAATGCATTTTTTTTGTTGTTTATGGCCCCCTTAACCTTTTTATTTAGCCACATCGGTTTACATGTGCGTCTAATAGTTTTATTCCTGTAAGGTATATATCTGTATATACACTGAAAATTAAGTATTCCTTTGAAAGTATCCCATTTAGCGTCCATGCTTTTGTTCTTAAGGACATTTTCCCAGTCAATGCAGTGTAGGGCATCTCTAAGTTGGTCAAACTTTGCCTTTTTGAAGTCCCGCGTTTTTGTGACTCCTTGATAAGGCACCCTAGTGACTGCTAATTGGAAATTAATGATATTATGATCACTGCTTCCAAGGTGTCCCCCAACCTGTACCTTTATTACTTTGTCTGGTACATTGGTTAGTATTAGGTCCAATATGGCTCCAATATGGCAATATAGCTCCAATATGGCTTTCCCCCTTGTTGGAGCTTGTACTTGTACTTGTACATAGTATGTAAATGGTCAGTTGAGTGTGAGAAGATGTATACCAAAGTGGATTTTAAAGTGGACCAAAACCCAGCTCCTCATTCCCTCCCCGCGGGGCATCCAAAATCAGGATGCCCTGCTGTGTGAAACCTCCCAGGTCGCCCGCTACACTTACCTTAATCCCAGTTCAACGGTGCATTTGAGGGGCGCAGCCGCATCCCCACTATCCCTCTAGCTGGGCGCGTGCCTGCGTCGGCCATCTGTGAATGGCCTTCGCGGGGCACGATTCCTGTTAGAGGGAAGCGCGAGATGCGCATGCGCCGTAGGACAGCGGTGAGGTGAGTTGATGCTGGAGAATTGGGGTGTTTTACATAGCTGGGCACCCCCGATCAGAATGCCCCGTTGAAGTGGACAAAAATATATATATATAATAAATATAATCTTACATAAACACAGACATGTTCAATATTTTATGCTATGATAGGAGACTGAAAACATCAGACACTTAAAACTCATATATAATGTAGCAAATCCCCTATATTTAGGGCCTATTGTCTGTTTACACCAAGACTCGCTTGCAAGAATAGCTCAACATACAATACATAGTATATTATCTAGATTTGCCTTTTATTCCTGACTGTCCTAGTTTATGTGTGAATGAGGAACATTGGAGGCCATTTTGCGAGTATCCCCCCAGATACTCTGCCCCTTGTCGCTATGGCCACCTACCCAGCACACTTCTATCTTTGGTGCATACAGATGACAGCCTTCCTAAATGGTACACCAACAGCTAGAGGTGAGAAGGAATGCAACCGGCAGCGCACTCAACTGTCTTTGCTCCATTTTCCCTGCTTTCTGAGCATGCCTATTGGCTGAGCGGCCCACTCCTGTACCATGGAAATGCCAGAAAAGTGAGTTTCTTGGGTGAACACAGAAGAGCATCCCAAATCTGAATGCCCCATCTGAGAGGAACAACACCAAGGAGAGTGAAATTCCCAAGGGTTGTTTCTCTTTGCAAACATAAAAGCAGTCATCTAAAGCTAACATTTCAGAAGCCTTTTGACATTTAGGTTATCAGCTCTGACAATTTGCCCTAAAGCTTACAATAATTCAAACCACCTTTTTCTAAAATTGAGGCAAGAGGGGTGCCTGTATTTTCCCCGCTTTGGCTCATGCACCCTCTCCAACAATGGGTTTCCTATTTGTCAGGGAAAGCCACATTAGGCATATTTGGAGAATCAAGGTGGGGATCTGATGACCTGTGGGAATGGACATCCAATTGAACTGCAGTTCATTGAAGAAATTATTACATGCTTTTGATCCAAAAGTCATCTCAGAGAAAAGAACAAGATCCCAGACCTCTTATAGTCAGTACTGTGGCCTAACGTTCAGTCGTAATGTGCAGATTAACATTTCTAGTAAACTACACCAGGCTTGCTTTATCATAACTAAAGCCAGGATGCTGCCCTTTTGGAATCCACTGACCCTTATCATAAGAATGTATTTTTAAAAGCTGGGATATTCCTCTTAACATATCAATCTAAAAGCGGGTACTGCTCTTTATGTACTGACAAGTAAAAAAGCTTAAACTTGACTACTCCCAACCCATTTGCTTCATTCTATGTAGTGGAGATTAACAAATTATAAATAATATTATTCTATGAGCAGATTTTAGCAAATCATTCTCATCGTTTGCTTGCTGGTGATTTAACAAGGGGCCTGAAATAGTACTACATCTATGGTGGATGTATAATCAGGTGTAATTATTCTGGGGAGAAGTACTCACTCTTGCAAATACTGAATTAGGCATAAAAAAGTCTTATGAAGCTGCATATTCACAATTGAATTTTAGAGATAATCATAGATTTGCCTTATTGTCTGCTGTAAAAGCCATAATTTCCTGCTTGGCATTAAAAGGGCCCTCAGGTCTGACCAAATAGATGAAAGAGTTGTACAAAACTATCCCAATAGAGAAAGCATTTAAACAATGCCTTAGATGGAACAGCAATGAGGAAGACACTGGTTTAACTGAAAAGGGAAAGCCAAGGGGTGAAACAAAAGGAATAGGTAGGTAGACCAGAGGAAAAGATACAGGAGAAGGTACAATTAAGGAAGGAGGGTGGAGGATTTAGAAGGATGTGTGTAAGGTACATGCAGAATAAAGGAGGGAGGATGAAGAAGTGTGACAGGTAGGACTGGTGGGTACCTCTAGTTTAGCATTGCCATTGGAAGGTAAAAGTTTGAACAGTTACACCCACATGGAAGGCTCTAGAAGTCTGCCACTTATGTGGCAGAAACATATCCTGTCAATGTTTCAACTAGGGTGTGACTGGAAGAAATCAGAGGTATTAAAAGTGAGGAACCAATCAGAACTAGATTCAGTAATGCTCAGTTATGTGTTCTTGGCGTGGAACCATATAAAAGCTCTGTGTATGAGGGAAGGAAACTAGCAGAAAACTTTTGGAAAAGGCAACCAGAAACTGAGTGAACCTGGTACCGGAAATAGGCCAGGCAGCCATCACCTGGAAACCGAGGAGAGAGCTAAACACTCAAATACCTAATTGTGTGAGTTGGACTGTGCTTTGTCAACTGGAGCTACTAAAGCTGAACCAAGGTTCTGTTTTAGTAGCTCCAGTTGCTCTGCAGAAGCAAACAACTAGAGTGACAGAGTTAATTGAACTACTTTTTCTAAAGTATTCTTCTGGAACAAATTGAAGATATCCTTCCAGCCAGAAAAGGACCCCAACGTGGATTATGTGGAATATATTTGTAGATGCTGCACTCCAGGACTGCATGGGAGCAGTGATCTTGCAACACACCCGAGAGCGCTACATAAACATGACCATAAGTCGGAGGGGCTCTGCTGACAGCCTGTCTCTGCCAGCACACAGACACACTGCTGCTGAGATGATCAACCCATACATCTAGAGAGAGACAGTTAGGAATATTTATCTAGCTGGATTCATTAAAAAAAAGTTCCCAGCTGTGCTGCAGAGTGCCTGTGTCATTCAGCCTCTCCATAGTAGGTAAGGTGTTAGTGTGGAGGCTGCAACAAAAGATAACATTTTCCAGCATACAGTCTAGAAAAAAAGCTGAGAGAGGTATTTGTCCCAGACTCAGGGCAGCTTAGGGTTGATTTAGCACCGTGAGAATTTTTTCTCTTACTTTTTCTGTGAGAAAGCTATTTTTATCATGTTTTTTCCTTGGTGCAAGTCAGCACCATATTTAGCTGTGCAAATACTTGCAAATAATATGCAAAAGTATTGTCATAAAAATATGAGAAAAACATTCTCATAGTGCAGAATCAGTTGTCCTGTCAGTACACACATGTGAGATGCCATCAGCCTTGGAGGAGCAGAGTAGAGGTGAACAATGTAGAAGAATGTTGTGTGCGGAGGGAGCTATGTAATGCTATGGGATGGCAGCCATCCAGCCCTGAAACAGTTGCTATAATACTTAAAGAGCTTTCTGAGCAAAGATTGTGCAGATATTTAAGGTAATTTTAACTGTGGGCCTCTCATCTAAGCAGGCCTCTCAGCTATGTAGCAAGATGGCAGCTCCCATGCAGTTCAGGAGTGCATCATGTGCATGCTATTCCACAACACCAGTGTGCGCAGCAAAATAAAGCATTTGAATGAGATGATGTACCTGAAACAATGTGATAAACTGATGAATTGGCTAATAGCAAATGGGTCTCCAGAGACGTCCTGCCCTTGCCAAAGGCAGTATTACAGCCACACCGTGCACTGTCGTAACCTTCAATTCATTTTTAAAAATCCCTGTAGTTCCTAAGTTTCTCATATTTACTTACACATAATAGACTTAAAATAGACTTAAAACAGAAAGTTTTAAAGGAGCACTATTGCGAAACTGTGTAATATTAAAAATTCCTATAAACATGTCGGCTAATGAGAGGAGGGGTCACTTATATACCTGAACTGAATAAAACAACCGCCAAGCTTGTGGTTTATTCTCTCATGGCAGGAATAAAATCCAGGGGTGACTTGTTTATGACAGGGTAACAGAACCTGTCACCCCTGATTTTCTCTTCCGTCTATTAAAATATAAAAAATTTATGCTGGGTGTATAAGTGACCTCTCTTTCCCCCATCCAGCATGTTTAGATTTTGGGCCATTTTTTGCAATAGTGCTCCTTAAAGAAAATCAGTAAAGTTGGAATAAGGGGGGTGGATGAGTTGATCTGGAAGAAAGGGGATGGATGAGTGGATCTGGGAAAATAATATTGAATAAGTGGATTTGGGAGTAGGGGGTCGGGTGAGTGTTTTTTCTGAAAGAAAGAGGGTGGGTGGAACCGGGAGAAGGAGGTGGGTGGCTCTGGGGGGATGGGTGCAGGGGTGCACCTGTAATGAGGCCACATGAGGGGCCACCCCAGGTGGCACTACAGAGGTGGTGACAATTAACCTGTATTTCTCATATATTTTCTATTTTAAATATATTATTTTCTTTGCATAGATAATAGCACAGAGCAAATCAAAAATTCTTCACAATAGCCCACTGATGCGTTGCATGCACATTGACAGATCACCACACGTGCCCTCCACCTCTCAGATGTCTGCTTACCGGATTTACAATTATGAGCACATATAAATCATTCCCAGGTCCTCAATTCTCATATTAGGTGGATAACTGGACTCCAAAATATGTAATCCTTCAAGGTGATACTTGAACAGAAACACATCTAGTGCAACTCTATTATTATAAAAAATCACTTTAATAGCCCAAAACTGCAAAATTATAAAGGATAGAAGCGCCAAAAGATTAAATTTCACCAGGTCCTCCTCTCTTCTTCTGTCCTCCATTATGGCCATTCACGGAGATGCAAGATCCAATGATATGACTTCCTGCCCGACATATATGCCAAGAGGACCTTGGCACTTGACACACTGGAGGAGGAGACCACCTACACACAGATCATCCAGCATTGGTCGAAGAGTTTGGCAACACATTCCCGGACTTTTATTTTCTTCACTGCTGTTATGTTTTTCAGTCAACTATTAGTGGCTCAGCAGCCCGGCCTGCCACCACTTCCTACACTTGCATTGTATTTTTGAGGAGTGGAGGTGCGTCTTTCTATAGACCAACACAGACAGCAGAGGCTAGATTCACCCCCGGGTGTATCTGGGAAAAGGAGGGTGGGTGAACCTGGGAGAAGGGGGGTGGTGGACCTGGGAGAAGGGGAATAGGTGAACCTGGGGGAAGTGGGATGGGTGGGTAGTTCTGGGGGAAAGTGGGAGCACGTATACCTGGGGGTGGGTAAACATGGAAGATGAGGGATGGATTAGTGCAGCCAGGAGACAGGGATGGATGAATGCAGGGATATGCCAGTCAGATAAAATGGGGACCCTCCGAAGATTGCTGACTTTATTACTTATTACACATTATTACTTGAGTGTCATCAGAGATACCAACCTTGGAGACCAGTTTATAGTGTGATAAAGTGACCCTTTATCAATGGGGGATGCCCCGCCACACATACTGCAGCTGGAAGCCCGCCAGAGATCACAAAAATTAAAGTACACCAAAAGTTTAAATAGGCCTTTGATCCACTTAGAATGTGTCCTAGGGGGAAGCCTGATTAGGGATGCCGCACCATGCAGCACACCCACCCACTTCCAGGATTTTGAGGTAATCAAATGTGGCATCAAGCAGTCACCGTACTGTTCCTCCTGTTCCAAGACTGACAGGGTATCCTTGCTACAACGTAAGGGCAAATCTAACCACCCAGACACTTAGAAGGAGTCAGAGGCAGCCAATAGTAAGGGGCTGGATGGCCAGACAATCATTTAGGAATCTTCTAGCCAATAGCACATGGGTCAAAGATCTCAGTCAGCCAATCAGTGGGGAGAAGGAAGTAATTCCTATGTTGCAAGGTGATATCATAGCTCAACAGGGTGACATGGTGAAGGGAGGTAAAAACCAGGTGACTCTCTAAAAAACGCGTGCCTTGGCATCTCTGTGTCATGTAAACAGAATATAGGCATTGTTTGACACTTTGTTCTGTTATATAATAATAATTCTGTTAGACATCTTTTCTGTAAGCCACAAGACTGTATCTGCCCCTTTGATTGCTGGGGGGAGAGTTATGTGATATGATTCCTTGCGCTGTAATTTGCATACCACACACTGTCACTTACCAGCCCATACCTCTGTAATAGCAGCAGTTTCAATTATCTGGGCAACATGGCTTTATGAATACTTATTTCGAGATCTAACTTCATATTCACATAGAATGCACTGTCAGCTGTCTGCCTGGAGTCCTGTGAGTGTGTGTGTACTTTATCTGTAAGAAAAATGCAAATAAATTTAAGTGGAACAATTCAGTGTTACATATAGGTAATGAATGATATAATATAATAATGTTGCTTTGTACTTTATATGGCCTATAATAGATCTGTTATCCAATCCTCTGCTTGCAGAGCATGTTCATTGTGAAACCCAACCCTACTTTACACTTGTGCTTTTCATTTTCACAGACCAGCTGTAATGTGACAATTGCTGCTCTCGGCTCTCTGCATCTGCAAGCTTAAAACACTTTAAGTGCAGTTTTATAACACCCTACCTTCTCACTTTCCCTGGTGACAAACTGCATGGGAAAAGTTAAAAAAGAAATACAGAAATGATCTTTAAATTAATTTTAAACTCCATCCTGCTCTGCAGTTTTAATGGTGATGATATTTATGTAACATGTTTGTTCAGATTTTCTTTCCAGGCTGTTGGCAGCTTCTCTTTATCAGCTGGTATGTGCTGCTTTACCTCACCCTGCCCTGGGCCTGTCAAAGCCTCAGACTTTGGGACTCCAGTGCTTTTATTTAGACACGTCTTTTTTTTTCTCTCTCGTTACCTCATTTGGGAAGGCCATGGATTTCAGTAACTTGAACTGCAGAATAAAGTTATCGGGTTTGCCAGATGTTCTGACTGCATTTCAGTTAGTTCTTATGGAATACAAGCTGTTGCCACAGTGAAATTATTCTTAAAAAGCTGAGCTCGACTTTAAACTGTGACTGGTTTATTCTTGCTAACATTATAATAGCTACTCATTATTCATTATTTTTGTACAACTGTTTTATTTTAAATAATTACAACCTTGTAAATCTCAGATTTATTTCAGAGGTTTCAGAAAGTGTGTCCTTCTGTGTATCACATGTGTGTTTTTTCACATGAAATAGATTTAAAGGTAGTGCTTTCCTGAAAGTATAAAATCTAATACTTTTATTCTAGAGAGGAGATGAAGCCCCTCTGAAATCTCACCCCCTGTCTTACATGTCACAGGAGGGAGGGGAATGGAGGAGCTCTCCTCAGGAAAACCTCTTTCACCCCCTCCCCTCCTGTGACATATGAAGCCACATAATGGATAATCCTTAGATGCTCCCCCACCCGGCATGTCATTCAGACCTCCGGATGGCAGCCAGGATGGAAGGAGGGGGGACATGTGCCATATTCTAAAGATGGCGGTGGGCCCACTGCCTAAAAAACATAGGGGAACAAACATTGCTGCCGCTCCACCACTACCACTGCTGAGAAGAAGATGATTGCGGGCTGAGGTTGCAGAAGTATGATTACTGCTGCACACTCTGTGCCCCCCCACAGCCACCCTCCAAAGTTTGGGTCCCCATTGAACATTTATTCAAAGTTCGGCTGAACTTGATGAACCCAAACTTTGGGGGGTTCGCCCGTCCCTAATTATTGATATTTTAGGAAAATTTGTGTTTTTTATTCTGTTTTTTTTTTTATCTTTTCTGGAAACACTGTGCAACCAGTAAATTCCTAAAGGATGTGCATCCAGAAAACTGTGCCTACGACAACAAGCCTGGTACCTCTTGAAATCTTAAGGTTTGTCATTTTTGAAAATATATAGTTTGTGGGGGGTTTATTTTTCTTAAAAAACTGCAAGGTGCCCATAGTAGCTGTATATTATTTGAAAATCTCTGAAAGTGTCAGTTCAATTTGTGGTGTCTCCTGGGCAGGAAAGGGTGTTTACTGATACATATGTCATACCTGTCACGATGATCCACTCACCTGCGCCCAGGTCCTGCAATGTCCTCGGGATGTCGGCTTAAGCAGCGCTGTGAGCTTCCTCCTCCCTTCACTGGTTTTAACAGGCCAATGAGCCCCACCATTTATCCTGGGCTATTAGTCCTTAATTATTATTGAACCAGTCAGTCTTGAGCCTATTGCTGGGCCATTGAGCTCCCTGACCGATCCCTTACACCCTAGCCATATATATGTATCCCCAGCTCACTATCTCAATGCCGTTATAGCGTTCTGCTGGGTATTGTAGTGCCTCTCTTTTGCTAATTCTGTCATTCGTTGCCGACTCTAGCTTTGTCTGACTTTTCTCTGAGTGCTGCCTGGACTGACGCATGCCTGCCTGACCTCGAGCTTGCCTAACCCTTCTGTACCGCAAACTATCTGACTCCCCGGCTTGACCCTTGACCTTTCTCCTACTCATCCCCTTGAAACCTCGAATCAGAAGGACTGATATACTCGTGATTGACCCCGGCCAGACCGACTTCCGGCATGGTCTTGTCCCTGGTACATCCGCCTTCGCCCTGTAAGTCAGCATCCTTTGTGCTAATGAGGACCTGGGGCAACCGTGTCCGGTGAGGCGTATCCAGCGTCCCGGCAAACAGGGGCCTGTCTATAAGCAAAAGCAGCAGCGGAGATTGAGGGTTGCTGACTGACCTGAAGATGAGTGTCCCATGGGGCCTGATAGTAGTGTTGTAACTAAGGGCCTTATTTAAGAAGGGATAGCATCAGGTAGTGGCTGGTTAATGAGAGGTAGCGACAGGTGAATGGCGGACACGGCCCGCAATTACACATTTATCATGCAGAATCTGTTTAGCGACTGGGATAACGCAATGTAGCATCCGATTCATCATTTTCACAGCCTTAGCGAACAGCGCCGACGTTCAGCCTTGCACAGCGCCAGGTATGACCTCTCGCTACCTGTCGCTCTCCCATACATTTCAGTGGACGATACTTTTCTTCTCTTTAATCGGGGTTTATGTTGTTTTTTTTTGGGGGGGGGAAACAATCTCAAATAATATTGTGACCTCTTCTGGCATAGAAAAAACAGTTTTTCCACACATTTTTCATTTTTTATTTATTTCTGCAGAAATGACATTACAGGTCTGGCATTAAAGTGTTCATGTTACAATGTTGCTACAATGTAATTCCATATGTTTTCGCTTTGTTACTAGTGGATACATGCTGAAAAACAGACTTTAAACACACAGCCTCCGGTGCTCTGGGCTTCAAAGAGGCATTTTTCAGAGCCAGAGTTTTGTGAGGCTGTTTTTATAATGAATATGCTGTAGTCGGTCGCACTGACCAGTCCCTAACATGCGCTCCCATACAGCGCTGGACTGGTGAAATAGCGACTCCTCACAATATATTCATTATTACTGCACAGCGACTGAGTCGCTAAGAACTAGCGACCCACGGCCGAGCACAGTGACTACTAGCGAGCGCTCTGAAAATGCCTGCTATAGACGCTCATCTGTCGCTACCTGGTGTTAGTGATGAATCAGCCTGCCAGTGAAATGGGGATTTTACAAGTGATATGATTTTCTTGAAAAAAATACTTTTTTTTATTTGAAAAACACATATTACACCTGAAAATATTGTGAAAGCCCTGAAAAAATTACAAACAAGAAATTTCATGTTAAAGGCCAAACTCTTCTGAAAAAAACAATATATATTTTTCCTGGGAAATTCCTCGACATTCCTTCAACATATATAGCCCAAAATGGGGGAAAAAATGGCCTGGCAAAAGAGGGGACAACATCTTTTGGTAGGTTGGCAGTTGAAGGTTTGTTATTTAATTTTTAAGGGTTAAACCTTTAAATAAAAAAATAGGTTTACCCTCCCCAGCGAAACCAGCCCGTGTCCCAGCCCTAAAGACTACCAGCTTACATTGCTGACACAGGCACTGGTAATTGGGTAGGTAATCGGGTGGGGGTTTTCACAAGCCACCCACTTGCTGGTAGGTGACTTAAGGACCACTTACCAATTAACAAAGGGTTAATTGTAAAAAAAATAAACACACACACATGCACACACACAAAATCCGTTATTATTATTATTTTTTTTTTTACTACTTACCTCCTTCCATCGCCGGGTTCTCTCCCACGACATCAATCTCAGCTAGAAGTGAGCGGCAGAATCCTGGAGCAGGGCAGAGGATCGGTGTCGTTCACTCCCACTGCAGAGGTAGGCCTTTTATACCGGCAGAGGGAGCTCCCTCACTAATATAAAAGACCTCTCCCTGCAGCAGCAAGCAAGATGTCAGAAGCTGCACATGGGGCACAGAATTGGTGATCTCTTCCCCACTGAAGACCCAGCCCAATGATAGGAGGCCTGTTGGTGAATGAATAACGCTGCGTCTATTTTGCACGCCACTGCCGCTTTTCTTTCTTTTCACTTTCTTCGCATCCCTCTCCCCCACAAGTCTCACAAAACCTTTGGGAATAGCCTCAGATGTAATGAGAGATAATTTTCAGGTCTCATCCCACTGCAAAGGATCATGGGAGAATTCCTGTTATTCTTATTTTATAGACACCATGTAAATATGTTTAAAGAAAGCACTCTCTGCTTTATTTATATCATTTAAACAGGGGATTTTTACTATTCCAGGTTTTGTAACTCCTGCTGATGGCATCTGGATCTGGCGTTCTCTGCTGTATGTACACTCCTAAATTGTCTGTAAACTCACCTATCCTTCGCATCAACAGTGCATGTGCAGACTGCCAGCCAACCACCTGTGAACATTCCATTCAACTTTTACTTTTCTAAGAACAGGTCAGATCGACTAGCAAAGCTGAACAGGGAGCAGTGACCCCTTGCTGGGTTTGCACAGATAGAAGGGTGCACATACGTCATGGGATTGGAAGAAATATGAGTGTTTTGGGTGATCGCAGGGCATTTACCCATCTAGTTATCCCAAATCGGGATACCCTAAAAAGAGGGAGACCCCTTGGGCCTAACAGTACAGACAGCAGTGTTGGGAAAGTTACTAATTAATCTACTCTAGGGTTTGCTTTGGTTGGTTGGATGCTGGCTGTGGGGTAATTTTAGTAATATTTTCAGCGGTGTTTTGCAGTTCGACAGATAAGAAGCACATCATACCCATAATAAAGTTGGTTTGGTTGGTTGCAACCTGCAATCTGTTGATTTTGACAACTATACACCAAGTCTATACACCAAGTGCAGACAGTAACAGATTGCACCTAGTACAAACTGCTTCCACAATGGTTACATTTACTAACATAAGAAAAAAAGCTGGGGACATAATTTTGGCAATAATATACATGTCATAAATGCCATCAAAAGTGGAAATTTCCTTTAAAGTGGATCGAAACCTTGAGTTTAAACTATCCTAGGTTTTGTTTCGTAAGCTTTGGAATGGCCCGCTGAAACCAAGATGGTCATCCAGTCTACATAACTCAACATCTGCAGATGTGGCTCTGCTCAATCAGTTTTTTTGGCCCCCATATTAATGTGCGTCGAAAGAAACTGAATGGAATCTTAGCCGCAGTTGTAATCTTGAAACCTCTATGGCTGTGCCATGTCAGCCTTTCACTTACACTGGGTGCAACCATGCACAGCCACAGAAAGATGCAAGGGATGATACCACGGACTGCCCATTGGCATACGGGTTCATTGTTGAGGTATGAATAGCATGCATTAGCATGGTTTCACTCTGCAAAATGGTTTCACAAATTGGTATGCCACAGGGGTGGATTTTGGTCTACTTTATGTAACTGAAAAAGCCAGATGACTAGCAAAACATCTATTGCTACAAATATACAGATGAGCCATTCTGTGTGGGGGTAAAACTGATTATTGTGTGAACACAGTACCCTTCTGTAAGCATTGATCATATTCATTGCAATTTACCTGGCACCGCAGTGCGTTGGGATATGCATGTTGATAAATAGCGCATCTGTATCATGACCTAGATGAATGAGAACCTTTGCATACCCAGTCTACTGAAAATGCTTATCTAAATAAGTTTGAGTTAATAGCTAATTTATAACCCAAGAGATGTCCAAATATTTGTGGCACATACATTGTACATACATTTGACTTTTCTCTCATAGCACATTGCTTCCTGCTTTTATCTGTAATGAGCAAAGAGAAGGATCTGCGAGTATTAAAAGAACAAGTAGTATTTGTCTGGGTATTTCAACTACATCATATAAAAGCTCAGATGTGTTTCTTCAAGAGAAACATTATGACATTGATACTTAATACTTGATAGTATTCCAAAGCTTTGCTATGTCTCAATGAACACATTGTTTTATGAGAAATGAACTAGACACATCTTCCTTTGTGTAATTAGGCTGTTAATTTGCCCATCCTTGAAACATTACTTGATAACCTGAGGCTAGATTGTATGAGGAGGGCCTGATTTGACCTGAAAATACAATATCATTTTAGATTGTTTCTGTTATCATTCCTGCATAAAGAAGTCTGACTAGCAAATACAATAAGAAATAGCTGTGTACCAAAATAGAAATGGATCTAGCCCTACCCCCAGCTAAATTAAAAAAACACAATAGTGAAAGAAAATGACTGTATTAATAGTGATGGGCTCTAGTTTGCCCCATCCCGAATACTGGAAAGATCCAGACCAAATTATCCGGCCATGACTACTCTGTGACACAACTCACTATTGATGCTTCTCCCTTATCTGGCCCCCGCCAGGCGGCATCCACTCTGCTGCTCCCCCAGGTCCGGGGGGTCCCTCCTGGTCCTGCAGTCACTGGTCTGCTGATAGAGGAGAGATGCTTTTGCAGCCACTGAAATCTGTAGTGAAGGGGGACACAGGTCTCCCCTTTCCTTCCTTGACATCCTGTCAAGCTAATCCCGATCAGCTGGGGGGAGAGGTTTCTATAGCCAGGAGGGGATGGACATGGAGTGTGATTCCTGGGGAGACCCCCTTCATGCCCCTCCCCTTATACTTGGTGCTTACTGTTGCACATGCCTTTAATGAGGCATAGAGTGCTGCAGTGGTCAAACCATTGGCACATAAATCAGGCTTTTTATGCTTCACCAATCCAAATAGCTGTATCTAATTAATATAAACATGAAGAACATGCAAAAACTGCTACAAATTTTGCAATGTAAAAGCAGCAATGCAATTAGTCAACATAATTAAATAATGCACAGCATGGGACGAAACAGAATATACTAATCACCCCAATACTGCTGCTTCAAGAAATAGGGCTCATCTGCATAGCTGCTCCCTTTAAACCCCATAATCACACACCAAAACCCAGAAGATTAAGCTCCATATGAACCCCATAGTCACATGCCAAAACCCAGAAGATGCTAGGGGCCTGGTCAGGAGTAGTAATGGGCTTCAGATCCAGGCTGGAGTGAAATACTTGCCGTTTTTCCTCTTATTCAGCGCATCCCAGATCCCAGCAAAATCCAAGTAAAATTATCCAGCATACTACCCCCATGCTGGCTGGTGAAATGACATGTGTCCCCCTCAGTACAGATGCCAGTAGGGTGGCAGCAATAGTGGATCTCCGACATCAAGAAGATCACAATCCGTCAGAACAGGAGAGATCCCCCCTTTCTGGTGGACCTGCAGATAGGTTGCCATCTGGGGGGACAGATGAAGAAAGAAGTGGTAGCTGCAAGTATTTTATTTTAACTGTGTTTGAACCGGTAAGAGGTCCAAGGGAACCCTCCAGACAGAGTGCTTCCGAACCAGATTGTCCCCACTCCAGCTCACCACTATGCACTTGGTTCCTCAACTTCTATTCTTCGTGTGTTCCAGAAATGTGATGCCATATGACATCACACAAGGGAGTGCAACACAGGAAGCTGCTGAGACAGGTAAGCTAGCATGCTTCTCTGCCTGCCTGACTTTGCATGAGCCACATGCATAGTGCTGACATTATTCAGCACTTAGAGCCATAAGTTCATTAGTGTGATAGACCTCCAGTCCCACAGCTTACGAGCCACACAGAAGCTATCCGTAATCCACATGTTGCTCCCGAGCTACAGGTTGGGGACCCCCTGCCATAGAGGATACTTTTTCTGAATTTTGGTGACTTCTGTGAATTCAAATGGAATGCAGGAATGCACATAAATTTCTTATAGGTGTGAATGCGTCCAAACCTCATTAAAGTCTGGCAAAGGGCTTTTGAAAAATAAAAGTATTTGTGTTTTTTTAATGATTTTTTTAAATCCCACAAAACAGAATAAAGAGGAAAGATTAAAAAAAGGAGCCTACACGCATTTTTCATAGATTAAAAAAAAAATCTACAATTAGATTGCACTCGAGGTATTTGGCCCACTCCCTTCAGAGAATGCATTAAACACATGCTCTAATGTTGGCTGGAAGTCCTTTGAGAAGCATGGTTTGATTGAGGATATTCAGTTCTCCTGAAGTGGGTGGCCAAGTAGATGGAACAGAATGAGAACAGCTGCTAGAAACTTACTGAACTTTGTCATTTATAAATTATTTTGCATGCCATCTGGAGCAAGAAGGGTGCCACTGCCTATCCAGAAATATCCACAGAAAATATTTTCCATTACTGAAAGGGATTTTCTTTAAGATGATGCCTGCCATTTTATTACAACTTTATGCACAAATGTATATAAACTTTCTATTTCTTCATTGTTTTATGCACATTTTTATTTTTAGCTAACATGCGAATTAATTGACTTTCCAGAACTGCCTTAAAGGTTTCCTTTCTAATGCAAGATGCCAGCTGGACTGCATTCCCTCCCTTCCGCTTGTTAGTAACCTTCAGGCTAAATTTTGCCAAAATGAATTGTTTTGCGCTGGCCAAAACTTTCCAAGACTGATTTTTATAATTCTGTGCAAACCAGAGCACGTGCTGAGAGTTATCCATGAAAAACATGGAATATTCGTTACCTGCTTAATTTTAATTCTATATGCAGTGCCAAATACAATGTCAATGTGCCTATTTTTTAAGCATGTTTGTAGCAGGCATATTTTACTGGTATATTATAACAATAGTGCAGAAATAAAGCTAACTGAGTATATTTAAAAATAAGCTTTTGAGAATAACTAGTTCTTTTTACAGACATCATGTTATACTGCAGGTGTTATGTTAGGGTCGACTTATGGTCGTGCTCCAACAGCCATGCGCAAGTGCTTCCGCAAGTGGAAACTTGTGATTCGGTGCCTGATTCATCGCAGAAAATGGCATGTATGATGTGTGCGTGCAAGTTTTCGATTCACGCACAATGTGAAATTCAGCTATTTTTATGTGCAAATGGCCAAGCTCCATGCTTTTTATGCAGGTTAAGGCAGTCATTGGTTCCTATGAGCCCCAATGTTTCTCCCCCGTCTTTTTTGTTTAGCAGTGGCAAATTTGTTCCCAATTTCTGTGTTTGAGGCAAGTCTCTATTCTGCAATCGGTAGTGAATTCCCTATGGCGCATGTGTTCTCCTTGTTTTTATGTGTGGTGTTTTATTTGGCGATATTTTGATTTCTGTTGACTTACAGTGTTGTGTTTCCCAATGTTTGGTCCCAGATGTTGTCTATATCCCTCCCTCACTGCCTGGTTTGTTTAGTGTCTTAGTGTCTAAAAACTGAGCTACTAAAATGAATGTGTATTAAATGAAAGTATACTCTTACATGCATAAATACCTACATTAGAATCATTAGCCTCAAATCAAGGCAAATGTTTAGAACATTAGTGAGGATATTGGAGGAGTTCTTTTTTAAACCTTAGAAATGTATATATGTTTGCTCTTTATTTTAATGGTGTGTGCTTTCCTTATGCCTGGATCAAAATTGGTCTCCAGGGCCTTCAAAGAAAAGGTTGTAGATGCCTGTAAATATGGGAAGAGTAAAAAGATCACCAAACACTTGAACACCAATCATTCCACTAGCAAACCATCAGTTAAATTGCACATAACTTTCTACTTGCAAGGTCAGGTCATCTAGCAAGGTTGAGGTATAGGAAACAGAATAATTCATCATCAAATGTTCACAACAATATGTTTTCCTCTGCTCTTATAAGCAATTCCAATTTAAAAAAAAACTATATCACACAGCCTATTGAATTAATTCACAGGGGTCTAATCCCCACATTAACAACAAGAGCAGGTAAACAACAAACTAGTCACCTGCTACAGGAATTGCACACCCCAAAGTATATCAAAAGGATCCAAAATGTATTGTTACAAGATCATCACAAGAATAAAAAACATATAGAAGACAATCACCAACATACACATTAAAAACAGAGAAAGCGGAAGGTCCCCCATCAGCCAGTGGGTAAGTAAATTACACTGACTGTCAGGCCAGTACCAAATATATAAAAAACAGTACTTCCAGGACAACAGGTCAAACATCACACTCAGTAAGTCTCTAATATAACACTCTCGGGTAATATATAAAGTGCTAGAGCATAATAAGAAAAAAACTAATATATATGTAAATCCAAGTGACTAGCAGGCTGATTCATCATTAGCGGCAGGTAGCGACAGATGAGCGTCTGTAGCAGGCATTTTCAGAGCGCCCGCTAGTAGTCGCAGTGCTCGGCCGTGAGTCGCTACTTTATAGCGACTCAGTCGCTGTTCAGAAATGTTGAATTCATTGTGAGGAGTCGCTATTTGACCAGTACAGGGATGAATGGGAGCGCATGTTAGCGACTGCTCATAGCGACCGACTCACACCATATTCAGGAAAAAAACAGCTTCACAAATCTCTGGCGCTGAAAAGTAGTTGTTTGAAGCCCAGAGCGCAGGAGGCGGTGTGTTTAAAGTGTGTTTTCAAGCATCTATCAACTAGTAACAAAGCGAAAACATATGGAATTACATTGTAGCAACATTGTAACATGAACATTTTAATGCCAGACCTGTAATGTCATTTTTGAGGAAATATTTAAAAAATGAAAAAATTATGAAAAAACTGCCTTTTCAATGCCAGAAGAGGTCACAGAATTATTTGTGAATTTTTTGAAAAAAAAAAAGTTTTAAAGAGAAGAAAAGGATCGTCCTGTCAGGTCCCGTGGGACACCCACCTTCCAATAAACCAGCAACCCCCAATCTCCGCTGCTTTCTTCACCTATAGTAAGCCCCCGTTTGCCGGGACGCTAGACACGCCTCACCGGACACGGTTGCCCCCAGGTTGTTAGCACAAAGGATGCTGATTTATGCAGGGGAAGGCAGATGAACCAGGAACTAGACTGAGTAGCTATAAACGGACAGGGGTCATACACGGGTGGTCAATCCGAGGAGGCACGGTACAGAAGGGTTAGACGGGAGAGTAGTCAGGGCAAGCCAAGGGTCACAACGGGAGGTCAGAAGTTCGCGGTACAGAGGAGCAGGCAGAATCGTGGTCAAAGGGCAAGCAAGGTCGGTCCAGGCGGCAATCAGGGATGGTCAAAAACACGGCAGGAATCACAAGGAAAAGAGCTATCAGAATCGCACCCAGTAGCACGCTATAACGGGCAAGGACTAACTGCAGGGAGTAACCCTTTATAGGATGGAAACTGACTGGATTGGCTGAGGGGGAAAGTGTACTGATAGGTGCAACCGGGGAACTCTGGGCTGATTGCCCTGTTTAAACAGGGGAGGCGGACAGTAATTAGGGCACATGCCCACTAACAACAAGGGCTCATTGGCCCAATACTGATTACCTCCGGCGGGCGCGCTGTGCGCAGCGCCGCCGGAGGGCATAAGAAAATGACAGGCGCGCGCGCGCGTGTACGGGGACACGCGCCGGGAGCGCGCCGCAGAGAGAGCGGCGCGGCCGCTCCCAACGCTGCTGGGCCGGAAGCCGCCCGAGCGGCTGCTCGTGACAGCCGAGCGGCGGGCGGGCAGGAGCGACGCCGACCCGCCGCCGGCTGCAACAGACGCGGACCGGAGTCGGCGGGGGAACGTAGGCCAGGTGAGGAGATGGCCGTGACACTACCCCCCCCTTCACGAGGGGCCTCAGGACCCTTACCAGGCTTATCCGGATTCTCACGATGAAACCTATTAATAAGGGTTTTGGCATGGACATCCTTGGCCGGTACCCAACACCTTTCCTCAGGACCAAAACCCTTCCAATCAATTAAATACTGTAAAGAGTTTTGCAGCACCCGAGCGTCGAGTATTCTATTAATTTCATATTCAGGCTCATCTTCCACTATGATCGGAGGAGGAGACGACACCTGAATATTCTTGGCAGATTTTAACAAAGAAACATGAAAGGACGACGGAATTCTCATGGATGAAGGTAACTGGACCTTAAAGGTAACGTCGCTTAGTTTATCTATAATAGGAAACGGACCGATAAATTTAGGCCCTAGCTTAGACGAGGGTTGCCGAAGGGCAATATTTCTAGTAGAGACCCAGACCCAATCACCCACCTGAAACGGTGGTTCAAGTGACCTATGTCGGTCCGCAAAGATTTTATGAGTTCTAGATGCTTTCTTTAAGTTAGTCTGTATTTCAGACCACACTTTAGTCCTTTCTCGTAGCCATTCCTCCAAGGCCGGCAAGTTGGAGGAAGGACCAGAAAAAGATGATGCCTTAGGATTTCTACCGTAATTACAAAAGAAAGGCGAAAACCTAGTAGATTCACTCGGCGCATTGTTAAAGGCGAATTCTGCAAATTCGATGAATTCCGCCCATTGTTCTTGGCGATCGGAGACGAAACAGCGTAGATATTGTTCCAAACATTGATTTACCCGTTCAGTCTGTCCGTTAGACTGAGGGTGATAGGCGGTAGAGAGCGACACTTTAATACCTAAACGATGGCAGAAAGCTTTCCAAAAACGGGATACAAACTGAACTCCTCGATCTGAAACAATATTCTGCGGTAAACCATGGAGGCGGAAAACATGCTTAACGAATAACTGTACTAAATCCGGTGCCGACGGAAGTTTTATCAAAGGAATAAAGTGTGCCATTTTACTGAAGCGGTCCACCACCACCCAAATTACAGAATTCCCTTGTGATGGAGGAAGATCAACAATAAAATCCATGGATATGTGCGACCATGGTTCAGCGGGGATTTCTAAGGGAACTAATAATCCCGCAGGAGACCCATGAGTGGCCTTACTCCGAGCACATACCGGACATGCTTCGACAAAGGCGGAAGTATCGCGTCGGATGGTGGGCCACCAGACATGACGTTTGGCGATAGCCAAGGTTTTCCGAACGCCTAAGTGACCGGCAGACTTGGCATCATGTAATTCCTGTAAAACGGCCAGACGCAAGTGAGGTGGAACAAATAAACAATCAGAGGGTTTACCAGGGGGGGAATCAACCTGAAATGGCATTAACGAGCTAGACAAGTCAGGGAGAAGAGTAGCCACAACACAACCTAAAGGCAAAATCGATTCTGGAGGACCGTTCTGGTCCTTACAATCCCCAAAATTACGGGATAGGGCATCTGCTTTGGCATTCTTCTTCCCCGGTTTATAGGTGATAATAAAATTAAATCGAGAAAAGAAGAGTGCCCAGCGCGCCTGACGGGAGTTGAGTCTCTTGGCGGACTCTAAGTACTCTAGATTCTTGTGATCAGTATATACAGTGATAGGGTGTAGGGAACCTTCAAGCCAGTGACGCCATTCTTCAAAGGCCAGTTTAATACCCAATAGTTCCCTATTCCCAACATCGTAATTGCGTTCAGCGGGTGAAAATTTACGAGAGAAGAATGCACAAGGATGTAGTTTCTCAGGATTGCCCGCATACTGAGAAAGAACAGCTCCTACTCCCAGTTCCGAGGCGTCAACCTCCAATAGAAATGGAAGCCGGGTGTCGGGATGTATCAAAATGGGAGCGGAGGTGAAAGTCTCTTTTAACACTTGAAAGGCGTTTTTAGCTGAGGGAGGCCACTCCTCAACAAAAGCGCCCTTACGAGTGAGATCTGTTAACGGACTCACTATGGACGAGAAACCCTTTATAAATTGTCTGTAAAAATTCGCAAATCCTAAAAATCTCTGAAGCGCCTTTAGGGTTCTAGGTTGTTCCCACTCCATAATAGCAGAAACCTTGGAAGGGTCCATCACCAACCCCCGCTTGGAGATTATAAATCCTAGGAACGGAATTTCAGATACTTCAAAAACACATTTGGAGAGTTTAGCATACAGACGATTTTCCCGCAATCTCTGCAACACCGCTTTGACATGTTGACGGTGTTCCACCAGGGAGCGGGAAAAAATCAGTATGTCATCCAAATAGACCACGAGAAACTGACCCAAAAAATCACGAAATATGTCATTGACAAAATCTTGAAACACTGCAGGAGCATTACATAACCCGAATGGCATCACTAAATACTCATAATGCCCATCTTTTACATTGAAGGCTGTTTTCCATTCATCCCCCTGCCGTATGCGAATAAGGTTATATGCCCCTCGAAGGTCTAACTTGGAGAAGACCTGGGCCCCAGAGACCTGATTAAAAAGGTCATTGATTAATGGTAGGGGATACCTATTCTTTACAGTAACCTTATTTAACCCTCGATAGTCTATACAGGGGCGTAAGCCTCCGTCCTTCTTCTCGACGAAGAAGAACCCAGCACCGGCAGGAGAGGTGGAAGGACGGATAAAACCTTTCTGGAGGTTCTCAGTAATATAATCTTTCATAGCCTGCTCTTCAGACCGTGTGAGATTATATATTTTCCCTCTAGGGGGCATAGTACCTGGGAGTAACTCGATAGGGCAGTCGTAGGCCCTATGGGGGGGAAGAATATCAGCGGAGCTTTCTGAGAATACATCTGCCCAATCTGCGTAGACTGGAGGTAAACCATCAAGGATGACTGGTGTGGACCTAAGGGATATGGAGAAGCAATGACCCTGACAGGAAGGACTCCATTTTACAAGGTCCCCAGACCTCCAATCTATCACTGGGTTATGGGCCTTTAACCAGGGAAATCCCAATACAATAGGAGATACGGGACTTTCAATAATAAGAAACTCTATTTCTTCCGAGTGGGCAGATCCTACGGTTAAATTTACCCAAGGAGTCTTGTAGGAGACCAACCCTCCCTCAATGGGCTTATTGTTGACCGCCAGGACCCGAAGGAAATTTTCTAATGGAATTAACGGAATTCCAAGAGTGGTGGAAAGTGATCTATCCAGGAAATTGCCAGCCGCTCCACTATCAATGAAGGCGGAGGCAATAGTCCTGGAAGGACCCCAAGAGAGTGTAACGGGTAGGAGTACTCGATTATCAAGAGGGAACGATACCTGACCGCCTAGACGAAGTCCCTCAGCAGGATCTAGGCACTGTAGTTTCCCGCCACCGGAGCCTTGTTTGGGCAGCTCTTGGCGAAATGACCTGGATTTCCACAATAGAGGCAGAGGCCTTGGGATCTGCGCCGAACCTTCTCTGCCTGAGAGAGATGGGTTGCTCCAAGCTGCATCGGTTCTTCAGGTGACAAGGGAGAAGAGGAAGCGGCTGCCCCCCTTAAGCTTGGTTCTTGGCGTGAGGATCCCCAAGGTTGGTCCTTGCCTCTTTCCTGGCGTCTCTCTCTGAGACGTCGATCCACCCTAATGGCCAGCTGCATATACTCATCCAGACTCTTAGGCAGAGGATAGTTTACTAGGATATCTTTGATATTCTCAGAGAGTCCAATCCTAAATTGACTACATAAAGCTGGGTCGTTCCATTTGGAATCTATAGCCCATCGCCGGAATTCTGCGATGTATTCCTCCGCAGAGCGTTTGGCCTGTCTTAGATTCCGTAACTTAGAATCCGCTGTTGCAGCCCGATCTGGGTCAGCATATAAGAGTTCCATCGCTGAAAAAAAAGAAGTGACCGACTGTAAAGCTTCATCAGTCGGAGCTAAACCAAATGCCCAAGTCTGAGGGTCACCCTGGAGAAGTGAAATGACCAGGCCGACACGTTGAGACTCTGATCCAGTCGCGTGGGGTCGAAGGCGGAAGTAGAGCTCGCAAGAGTTCTTGAAGTTGGAGAACTTCGCCCGATCCCCGAAGAATTTTTCCGGTAGAGGAATCTTGGGCTCGATGGCTGGGCCAGGTTCCACTGGCGCAGGAATCTGACGACTCTCCTGAGTTGCCACTCGCTGGGCCAGCTGGTTGATGGCGGTGGCCATAGCTTGAACTTGCTGTATTAGTTCTTCCATCTAGGAAAGTTATGTGGGGCCCGTTATAATGTCAGGTCCCGTGGGACACCCACCTTTCAATAAACCAGCAACCCCCAATCTCCGCTGCTTTCTTCACCTATAGTAAGCCCCCATTTGCCGGGACGCTAGACACGCCTCACCGGACACGGTTGCCCCCAGGTCTTGTTAGCACAAAGGATGCTGATTTATGCAGGGGAAGGCAGATGAACCAGGAACTAGACTGAGTAGCTATAAACGGACAGGGGTCATACACGGGTGGTCAATCCGAGGAGGCACGGTACAGAAGGGTTAGACGGGAGAGTAGTCAGGGCAAGCCAAGGGTCACAACGGGAGGTCAGAAGTTCGCGGTACAGAGGAGCAGGCAGAATCGTGGTCAAAGGGCAAGCAAGGTCGGTCCAGGCGGCAATTAGGGATGGTCAAAAACACGGCAGGAATCACAAGGAAAAGAGCTATCAGAATCGCACCCAGTAGCACGCTATAATGGGCAAGGACTAACTGCAGGGAGTAACCCTTTATAGGATGGAAACTGACTGGATTGGCTGAGGGGGAAAGTGTACTGATAGGTGCAACCGGGGAACTCTGGGCTGATTGCCCTGTTTAAACAGGGGAGGCGGACAGTAATTAGGGCACATGCCCACTAACAACAAGGGCTCATTGGCCCAATACTGATTACCTCCGGCGGGCGCGCTGTGCGCAGCGCCGCCGGAGGGCATAAGAAAATGACAGGCGCGCGCGCGCGCGTGTACGGGGACACGCGCCGGGAGCGCGCCGCAGAGAGAGCGGCGCGGCCGCTCCCGACGCTGCTGGGCCGGAAGCCGCCCGAGCGGCTGCTCGTGACAGCCGAGCGGCGGGCGGGCAGGAGCGACGCCGACCCGCCGCCGGCTGCAACAGACGCGGACCGGAGTCGGCGGGGGAACGTAGGCCAGGTGAGGAGATGGCCGTGACACGTCCATTGAAATGTATGGGAGAGGGTCAGGTAGCGAGAGGTCATACCTGGCGCTGTGCAAGGCTGAACGCTGGCGCTGTTCGCTGAGGCTGTGAAAATGATGAATCAGACGCTACATGGCGCTATCCCAGTCGCTAAACAGATTCTGCTTGATAAATGTGTGATTGCATGCCGTGTCCGTCGTTCACCAGTCGCTATCTGTCGCTACCTGTCATTAACCAGGCGCTACCTGACGCTATCCCTTCTTAAATAAGGGCCTAAATATACTAAAAGGACACTGCCATAATTAATGTAAAAATGTACAACCTAGACACTACATAAATACCGAAATTGTTTAGTAAAATATAATACCAATTTGAATTTGCTAATCGCACATCAAAGAGAAAATTACAAACACTGAAGTCAAAAAATATTAAGTATATTGATACAATATATTCATCAATATAATTATTAAGTATATCAACTGAGAAAGTAAACAGAGCAATCTAAAGCAAATAAACAAAGAAGCATAACCTGTCCATAAATATACTGAGACCCAGGGCTGTCGGGAGGGATGCCTCAGCCGCACTAATTCCAATTTACAAACTAGCACCTTATTACAGGAAGCAAAAAAGTGACACCAGAGAAGCAGTCTGGGAATATATACAGGTATAATACGAAGCAATATTCTGTGTAAAGAATGATTAATAATGGTATCATTAAATAACTTTAAATTATGCTAAAAGGTCCCTATGTAGATGATCCAGACTTGACTTAGTTGTATTCTGGCAACCAACAATCTAAAAAAATCTATAAAAAAAGAATGGAACCAGTACTGTGTTTGTAACAACGGTTTCCCACCAGCACTGAATGACGTTCACACATTAAGAGTGCATACACTGCTTGTGGTTCTGTCGTGAACATACCACTCATGTATTTTAATTCTAATTGTGCTCACTTATCTGCCACCTGTAAGTTAGTCCTACTCACCAGAGATCTTGGGCTATACATCAATAGCTAAACACGTTTAATTTTAGCCTCCAGGTATATCCCACTGTCACTTTTAGCAAGGATAGAAAAAGTTCCATTGAGAATGAAACGTGTTGCCCATGTATTGCAAGAGGATGTGACATCATCAGATAGCGAGGTCATCATCAGATATTGGGAGGTGTTTTGCTGCTGTGGGTGCACGTACAGAGCGGGACAGAGAACAGACAATGGAGAGGCATGGCCTTGATAAGGACTAAGAAGGGACAGAGTGCCAGCTCAGATTATGAAGGGCGTAAGCCCCAATACATAAGGTAAGAGTATCACAGAGTGCTGGAGGTTCATTTAGGCAAGCAGACACAATAGTCCAGTCTAGGAGGGGGGGGCTTAACATATAGATTTACAGGGAAAACAGGGGAGATAATCTCCATCACCTAAGGGAAAGTAGCGAGCTTGAGCACATAAATACAGCAGACACACACAAGCACAAAAGCAAGTGGCTTAATAGGGAGAGCTGTGACACATAGCACATCACTGGTTCAAGGCCCTATTACAGTACTTACAATTTGTAGGAGAAGACAGGAGGAAGCTCTAGAGACCTTGGGAGGAACTGTAAGAACCAGGGGAGCAAACAAGGGGCCATTGAAATCAGTGGGTGAAGCTAAAGGCTCAAGTTAACTACTCTTATCTCTAATAGTGGGGATCAACTGTGCTAGAAAGAGAAAAGTAGCTGATTTGCGATTAAAATTTGGGGATTGGGGCTGTGTGATTGGCCAGCAGAGGTCACGTGTCTCATTCTTGGGCTTCTGCTTTGCCGGGTACCAACAAGAAAAAGAAGCAAAAGAAAAGAAAACACATGACCCTGTCGGCCAATTACACAACTGCATTTCGCTGGGGGAGTACAGGTAAGATTCAGGGGGTTTGCGGGAGATTAATCGAAGGGGGATTGACAATCAGGATCTAGTTTAAGCTGGGATTGTGAACAAACTGTATTTTGATTGGGCTGGAGCTGTAGAAGAAATGAAGAATGCTGACTACTCTATTTTAATAAAAGGACTGATTCAGGACTGTGAGATTTTTTTAGAGAAAAAACATTTTTTTATAATGTTTTTTTTTCCTTTTTTTCATCACCGTTTTTAGCTTTGCACATTTTAAATAAGGAAAAAAATCATCATAAACAAATTTTAACAAAAAACTCTAACCGTGCTGAACAAGCCCTATAGATTTGGAAGTCACTGAAGATGTCTGCAAGAAAAAGACAAGTATATAAACCAGTTCACACTCCCCTGAGTTTCAATTAGGCTTTCTTTACTATGAACTCAAGACTTTCCTTCTCAAATCAACGTTTCCTCACCTGCAATAATTTGGAACCACTGGGTGAGTTTTGATGTTATATTTTTAGCTTTAGTTCTTAATATTTTCATTATGGTCATGTAATGACCACAGAAATATATACATATAATATAAAACTAAAATATATATATAAAAAATATATATAAAATATTTATTATTAATAATACATTTCTGGGTTGCATGTGTATTTATTAGTTGAAATATTTTAAAGACTATTTTATACCCAAATCAACCATTTTATACCCAAATATTTTTCTCAGCAAGCTCCCAAGAAAATGTGTATCCTGCTAATCATTACCATCAATTATCATAGTCTGGAGGTGCTTTCATCATGAGACACTCAGAATTGATGAGAGAGCAGTACTTATTTACAGATCAATTAATGGACCTTAACTTTAATGTTCTATTAGTCAAATAGAGGCTGGGAAGTGAGTGTCATTGATAAGGCCATGCAATAAAAAGATCAATTTTCATTTGTTATTTAAAAATGAACATCATAAATGAATTAACCTGCAAGGCAAAGCATGATCATTTTATGAAAATTGCTAGCATGCATTTTTAAATAATTGAAAAAAAGCAAAGGACTACTGTAGAAGAAGTAAATGCACTTTTTTGCTGAACTCCATATATTAGAATTCTTTTAAGCAAATGCCAAGTTCACTGATACATGACATTGAAGTATTGTGTAGCTCTGTGACACTCTGAAAGACATTGTGGAAATGCAGAATTTATGGTACCATAAGTGACTCAATTTAAATTGACAGAACATCTGCTTAATTGAATCTATTCAAAGTTGTGCAGACAGCATTTCAAATGAACTAATGACCTTATTATATTTTAACCTCTCATCATGGTGGACAGGACCGGGCTGTTTCTAAAAGCATCTCGAGCAGATATGTTAAGAGAATTGCATCACAACTTCCAAAACTGATTTACAAATAGAATTAAAACCCAGATCAATAAATAGTGACAATACAAAATAAACTTATTGAGGTAAGTAAAGAAATGGAAACAAAAAATCTATTTCATTGTGTTGAATTGACCAACACGAGTGAGAAGGCAGAACATTATAATAACTTATTGTTGGTAAAAAATCTGTTTTGCCAGCAATAATCTTATTATTTTGTGAGGCATAGTAGAATGCAGTTCTTGAAGAAAGCACACACAATTAGGTGGTCATGATTTGCGTTGCTTGAAATGTTGATATTGGTGATCTATTGTGGTCTATGGAACTAAATATTATGTTTGCATTGCATGTCTTATTATTTTCTGTACCTCTTATTACAATTTTATTTTTAAACATGTAAATGATCTGTACAGTTATAAATGGTCTCTGTGCAGGTTATCCAAATAATTCTAAGAGCTTTTGCAATATTAGGAGAAGCAAAATTTTGTGAGCTTTCCAGCTATAACGACTCCTAGATTTCAAAGTCCCACTAAACAACCTTTTTGTCTAAATTTATGTTATATATATCGAGGCAGCAGCTTTAAAGTAATATGAAACAGGCTGGGAGTTCTAAAACTAGCACTTCTGCCTCTATCCTTTGTGCTGTGCAATGTTCAGCATGTTACATTGTAACATGATCCGCACCCTGATGAGATACATTATATAGCAGGCAGGTGTCTCCAATTGCAATATGAAGAAAATTAAAAAAAAAGATTATTCTTATTCATTAAATCCTGGTCTGAACTCTCAAAACCAGGCCTGGCCCAGAAAACTTGCGCAGTTAGTAGCAAATGACTGATGCAACAGACTTGTTGAACTGCATTGCTTTCCTGCTGATGGGTCATAATCACACCAGGGTGGATTACTGTACCGATTTTATAAACCCTCCATCATGTATTTCCTAATCTAAATCTAGTTTAAATGAACACTGCACTAAAAACTCATAATTTAGGTACAAATGTGCTGCATCAAAGACAAATTATAGATGTCTGCCTGGAGTTGTTGGAAAGACTCTTTGGCAGAAAATGTAAGAAATGTGCTATCCAGATTCCTTGCCATCAACTAGCTCAAAGGTATACATATTATTGTACCTATATACTTCTACCTATCTAAATTCTTATTATTCTGTTTAAACTAATTATATATTTAGGAAACTCCTAATAAAAGCCAGAATGTTGGAGGCAGTTTGACTTGTCTTTTCACAAACTATATCAACATACAACAATGGAAAGGACATACCTGCAGGTGCCACCCCTATCCCTTTCAGCAAGCAGTACATTAACACCACTGTACCAGGCCTTATATTGTGCGAAGATAAACAGCTTTTTTGAGCCCAGCATGTGTACAGAATGATGTACTGTATTATTAACCCTAATCTAACCCTTGACACCTAAACTTAATGTACAATGATACAACTAACCTAATATTGTTTATTTTTGTGTGGACAGAAGAAAATATCCTGCCCCCCCCCCCCCACCCCACTACCAGCTACTACTATATATTATACATTTCCAGGGATTTCAGTGCTTGTTTTGTCTGGGGGGCATTCATAGAAGTGGGAGGGAGGGAACAAATTGTAGGAAGCTAGTTTGAGGTTCGAGATGGACTATGAAGTCAGCCACAGCGATGCTGAACGTCCCCACAGAGTTTCTCAAGCGATTTAAGGCCCCTCAATCTTTATATAGCCAAGTTTCCTGATTAAAGACCCTAAACCATATTACTTACCCCATAACGCTAGGAAAATTAAACTAGAGCTAGTGACAAAAAAGGTTATTTGTTTACAGTGACAAAGGTATGACTTTTGAAGAGAAAAGAAATGGAGGGTTCTGGGCTTAAGTTACTTTGGTGAAATCAACTTTAAACATTGTACAGCTGAATATGAACTTCATCAAGAATCAGAAAACACACTATTTAGCTGGAAGACAGTTATTGAAAACACTGATGCAGAAATCCAGCTATGGTGTAACCCCCCCCCCCTCCCGTCCTGCCATACTTTCCCTGGTGCTAAGGTAGGATGGGGGGTTACAAAGAAAAAACAACCTTACCTCGTCTGTGGTTCAGCATCGTTCTCTTGGAGCTCTGGATCCTGGCTTCCACCATCTTGGGAGAAAGCACAAAGCTGCTTCCTTTGGCTCCGTGTGCACTCCCACCCACCCACCCATTGAAGTGAATAGGCAGACAGGAGCATGCACATTATAGGGAATGGCGCTTTTTGTCTTTCTATCTGGCGGCTGGGAGAACCGCGTGTAAGGCAAGTGTTCTTTTCTTTGTTGTTTTACCCCCACGACTCCACGACTGGACTTCCAATTTAAGGCTGTTTCTGCCAAAGGGGCAACATCAGATGTCAAAGGAATGCTTACTTTTATATTTTGTTTTGGTTTAGTTGCATCACTTTTATGTTTTAATAGTTGAAATTAAGATGCTGAATTATGTCAAACATATTTATTCCAGTTTCTTGCTGAAATCTGTAAACCAGAACATCATTTTAACTTAGATTTAAGTTTAAAAAATTCCTGTCTTGAAAACATATTCCTAACAATTCTAACCTCTAATTTAAATTCTGAACTGAGGGCCTAATTTACAAACCACCACGCCGGCATTCCCCAGTTATCTGCCAATTTCCTCCAGCTTAAGCTGTATTTAACCAACACAAACTTATCTGGCAGGCTGCTTTTGCCTGAGCAAGCTTAAATTACCAATATGGTGGGGAAGCAGTGGAAATTGGTGGACACTGGCACAGCTGTCTAGTTTGTTGGCGCACCAAAGAAGTCATTGGTGGCTTTTCCCTATGATTCCATATTTTTTATGGTTCTAAAATTAGTGACATGTTGTAAGTGTAAATTGCAGTAAGAGCTGATAAATGTTACATTTGTGAAGGTATCTTGAAATTTGTAATTGTATTGCTTTATATTTAGCATTAACACATCAAGATCTATTGTGTCAAGTAGCCGAAATAGAATTATTATGTAGTTTTAATGAATACCCTTGCCCTTCCTATTGGATTATCTCCAATATTTCCAATATTTTACTTTAATTGGGGGTGGGGGGCAAAATAAAGCTTATGTGACTTCCACGCAACGTTTTTAGAAGAGAATCTTCTTGACAGGTACATGTGTGTACTCCCCTAGCTTTCTCATTGGTCTGGCCTATGTCAGAGCCTGTTGCTCCTACTGACAATTATCCCTGCATCTCGTGAGCACCACTTTGTCCTTTCGCTTTTCTTGTGCTCTATGAGATCTTTGGCACTGTATTCTGCTGGCGCTGGTCAGCGTTTCACCATTACAAAACCAGAATTCACAGCTGGGGACAAAGGGGACAAACTTTACTCTGTGTTTTGGTTGCGTTTTTAGTTGTTATTTCCCAAATGACACATTATAATGCAAAAGAAGCCATTTTTCATTAAAAAATCCTTTTAGATCATCTAGGTCCTGTGTTTCAATTATTGACAAGTCCAGATGAAAGTTCTGTTCATATAAATGTGTTTAATATTGATTATAAGCAATAAACACTTCAATCCAGTTCTGTCCCTTGTGCTCAATGGAATCTTGAGCTACCGGTTTCATCTGGTGTTGCAAAAATCAGAGTGCATCGTTTTGGCGATACCATTAAATGAGACTAATATGACATTAGCGTTTTTTAGTTGTTAACGGACACTGAAGCAAAAAAGGGGTGCCATGTGATTCTTTGTGCTTCTTGAATAAGGCTGTTATTTAATGGGTGACAACAGATAGCATTACCCATCTACCCTTGCAGTAGGCGGAGCTATGCAAATCATCTCTTTACATCTCTGTGCCATCCAAGGCCCTTAGAACCGCTAAGGGGGCAATGCCAAGGATTAGCTTTAAACTTTATACAGCCAGACAGATCCAAATAGTGGACACGTGGAAAGGAAAGCCACTCTTTTCCTTTACCTAAGTAGAGGGTTTTTTGGTCTCTTTAGCCCCCCTATATTAAGCCTAACATGGGTCTCTCCACATACTGGCTTGCGACTATGTTTTGGTACTCACCAAGTCTCAACCCCCCCATACAGCAAGAGGCATCTGCTCTAGTGCTGATGAGAGCCTAAAGCTTGAAACATGTGTCCACTAGTATATACTTACCTGGCAGGGGAGATACCATGATCCCAAAGGTGGTTCTCCCAGGGGGGAACAGGGACTCCTGGGAAGCTGCCTAGGGTTGTGGCTATCCCCTGCTGGGTACGTTTCTTGGCCTTTTGGCTGGATAGCGTGTTGGGCCAGTCCTTATCCCACGGGATCATGACCGGCAGAGGTTGATGTGGGGAGACCTTTCTTAGTAGCAGGAGGGTGATGTCTGCACTGGGATGTCACCCTTTAGCAAAAAGATTAGTTTAGACCTGCCCTCTGCCTGGGAATGTGCTCGAGGGGGAGTGGTGACCCCCGCTGGGAGATGGCTGGTCAGCCAGGTATCTGGCCCAGGGCTGGGAAACGCTTTGAAGCCGTCTGCTGATGCCCCCTGGGGTGGCGCCCAGGGTGCCTGAAAGTCACTACTCACGCAGTGCATGTTTCTTTAGAGCACCGCCTTCTTGGCGGGGCCTTACAGGTCCACCAGAAGAATTTTTAAAGCCGTAAGGCTCCTGCTTTGTCTTTGCACAGAGCACAATTGCGTTAAGCACTTTAATTCACGCCATAGCACTTAGTTTTCATGTGTGTTTTGTTCACGTGTGTTGTTCTTGTTGTGGCTGCCTGGACCCTTATGGGCCCTGTCCCCAAGAACGGGGGTGGAAGAGGTTATAGGCCTTTTGGCCTTGCCTCAGAAACCCCACCCAGTGGATCCCCCTTGAGGCCCGGGCTAGTACAAGGCAGGTCTTATGGCCAGCCAAGGAAACCCCGGTGCCGAAGTGAGTTAGTACCTGGTCGGCTAACCGCCAGGGAAAGCTTTTCGCTGAGGGATCCAGCCAGTGGTCCACAGGGAATCCTTCGGGTAGTACCTGAGGACTAAGTTCCCTCTTCTCCTTCGGGAGGGAGGGATATGTATCCTTGTACTCTCTGTCAGGGGGCTCGTCCTCCGGGAGAGTAGGGGAAAGGGGCCCTGTCTCTGCGAGACGGGCCTAGAATGGGCACCCCAAAGTGTTTTTTCAGTGTGTTAGCACTTTTCACTTTGGGTGGCACGTTTTTCATGGTGTGTTTATCACACAGGCGGCTTCAATAAAAAAAAACAAAAAAAAAAAAAAACGTGTCCACTAGTTGAATGTGTCTGGCTGTATAAAATTTAAAGCTAATCCTTGGCATTGCACCCTTAGTGGTTCTAAGTGCCTTGGATGACACAGAGATGTAAAGAGATGATTTGCATGGCTCTGCCTACTGCAAGGGTAGATGGGTAATGCTATCTGTTCTTGGACTGGGTACTGTGCAAATACTTTCTGTTCTAGGAAAGCCACTCTTTTCCTTTTATTGTACCCAATGAAATTCCTGGTGTTTCTGCAGTGAAAATCTGCAGCTATCCCCCAAAAAGACAAAAATTGGGAGTTGCAGCAGACGCCTTTTTCCCCCTTTCTCTATTGTGCAGGCTCTGTGTATATGTGCATAGGCTTATAGAAGCCCCGCACAGCATCCAGTGCCCGGCAAAGAGCGTTTGATCTGTATTCCAATACTTACTTCACTGAGTGCTGACAAGCCACATGGCCAGTGCTAATGTCACAGAATTGTGGAAAGGTCAGTAATAAAGATGGTGGGCTAGATAAAGCTAACAAAATACATATAATCCTTACCTCACATTAAATTATTAGACAGGTAGAGATTACTTTAGATTATTTGATTAATCAGTTTGAGTAATCTGATCATAGGGAGCCTATTCCCACAGGAACCTTGTGGTCACTGCTTTCTCCACCTTAGCTATCCTCAGAACACATTACCATGAACCTAGGCCAACCTAGGCTAATTTTTTACACAATGGATGCTGGTCCAGTCCGTATTTAATGAAGAATGGCATCCTGTTTGACTGCTGGCTGGCTGAAACTAGATAACAACTAATGGCCAAACCTGGCACTCAGTTTCAAGGGGGAACCGGAAGAAAGGTGAGAAATCTCAGTTTGCTGAGGGTGATGCTGAATACGGAGCGGACCAGCTACCACTGGGTAAGAAAAATAGGTGTTGGTTTGTTTTAAGCTCCAAATATGGTCCCACTACTTACCCCATTGCATGCAGGCAAGTAACATGGCTGGTGCAAATGCCAATAGCTAGCTTACAGTCTAAAGAATGAGGGTGGAGACAAGACGTTCGGTCACAAAGGGGTCAATTTAGAGGCAGGTAAGCATTCTTGCTCCTATTTTTTAGAATATAAAATGTCTATTCGCTTTCATTGTCTACCATACATTTTCACCTGCTCTGAATCAGCCCCAAAGTAGATAATGAAAGTGAATGTGAATGTTTTTTTATTGACTTTCCAAAGTTTTCTTCCGTTCCCTGGGACATAGTGATTGGGGGTGCCCCGCTGTGTGAAACCCCCCAGTTTTCCCAGTTAAGCTTACACCTCCTCTGTCCAATGGCGCATACGTGGGCTCTCAGCCAATGAAAGACAATTGCCATGTTTATATCTTTTGGCAAATAGCTATCACTGACTGTAATGCTTATGTAATGCTCTCCACTGACAACAATGAGAACCACCTGCCGAATTATGTGAGTCCAGCAGGCGTTTGTCATTAGATGAGAGACCACACATGCGCCGTTGGACTGGGGAAAGATAATTGTGAACGGACGCCCTGAGGCATTCACACCGGCTCACCCCGGTTCAGATGCTCCAGGGGAAAGCCAGTGGCCGGGCCTGGGATCTTTTAGATTCCAGGATGACCGCTGGTGCATTTTGTTCCCCTTACAGGATCTCTCCATTAGCTCCTTCCCCATCTACATATGTGGTGAGGAAGTTGCCATGGTGAAGGAAATTACATTTCTATCTGTAAACATCAATTTAGGAAATCCAGAAACCACGCAGTGAATATTTTCCCAACCCAATCATTTTCTTTTCCAGCTTCTCCTTTCATAAGATTCCAAGGCTCATACACTAGTGCCAGTACCAAGTGCCATCTCTTTACCTAATCTAGTTTATGCTATTTAGGTAAACCATAGTACCAAACAATTAGCATCAGCCCCAGTGCACAGATGCTGCACATTTTCTATGCTGTGATTTTTTTGGAGAAAAATGTCATCACATTTTTTATTGAATTTTTTTGTGGTTTTAAAGTAAATAGCTCTCTCAGATACAGCTTGAAATTTACACCACAAATCACACCCAACAATTAGCATAAACTCCATCCCCTACGTAAACTTCTTCCATTGGTTTTGTAGCCTGCACGCTGCACATTTTTATGTATGCTTTGCACTTGCGTACTTTAGGCGTAGTAATTCAAACAAAGAGAGGCGGATCGCACCAGTATTCTGGTATATAATAGTATGCGAGTGTGCTCACTAAACTTGGTACAGAAAATTTGCCCACAAAGGGAGAAAACAGTTACTGTATAGGGTCCCCCAATTGGTACAATTTTGGGGTGTGTGGGGACCCTATACAGTAACTACTTTAGGCGTAGTGTACAGATTTTTTTAACATAACCAATAAGACAACAAAAAAAAGACAGATCAAACAATGCAGTGAAAATTGGATGTAGCAAGGAACGGTCAAGGTTGATGGGGCTACAATCAAAGGCTTAAATAAATAGGTTCAGTGTATAGCCTATGAGCTTACAAAGGTCAAAGATACAGTTAAGGACACATGTCAGAGTAAAGAATTTAGGAGCAGGATGTATATGACCTAAAGGTGTCATTTACAATAGCAGCAGTCTTTGCAATATACTAATGTGACAATACATCAGCACAGTGCATTTCTCTCTCCGTGGAGGTGACTTTTGGAATAGCAATTATATTGATTCCAATGCAGTTTGACTTAGACACACTCAACAGATGCAATATTTTTCTATTAGTTATTACTATACATATAGGCTCATTTATAATGTGTTTGGATTTGCCAAATGCTGTTATTTTATAACTTCTAAAATAAAATATGTACATCATTAAAACTAATTTGCACCAGTAGAACTGTCCCATCACTTGTGCAAGTATTTTGAATATTAAATACAAGAAAAGTATTTTGATATCACTTTATTGTGTGCTAAGTGTGAAAAATTCTCCTTGTCAGCATATTCAGGGAAATCATTTGGATAACACCCGTGGAGGCCAATTTATCACTAGCACCTCATAGCGCCACTTGAGAGTCTGTGGAGGGACACTATAAGCACCTCAGCCGGCATGACGGCCATAGACAGAAGGCACTGCTAGTGTTAGGTGCTGTAGGCTACCCATGGCCCTGTGTTTTGTTTGTTTTTTTCTAATGAGGATAGCGACAGGTAGCACCAGTTGGGAGAGACAGAAATCGTTTGTATTTTATCGTGTGTAATGATTGAGAAAAAAACAGACTGCCTTTCAAAAGTAGAATACGAAATCATTTGAATATTCTCTATAGTCATCCTTGTTTTAAAATTGAAAAAGCAGATGTTTTAAAATTGAACCATCGTGAGAATCATTCAGTCATTCTAGAGAGATAGAGAAATTGATCCCAATTACCTCTGGTCTTAATGTATCTGTAAGAATACTGGGATTTTTTAAATAGTTGTATTTATTATTTGAAACATACTGTACCTTCTTGATGTCACTCTTGTTATCATGTTCCTTACAACCGGTCATTTTGCTACAAGGCAAAATGTTGTTTTAGGTCGATCTAGCAAAATTTTTATAATCACCCCAAAGTTCGGAGGACAATTTAGCACCAACTGTCTCTCTTTTATGCCCTCAATGAATTTACTGTACAATGACCCTGAAGTAAAATTAAGCTCCTGTAATAATTAGAGGAAGAGTATCAGATTAGCTGGCTTCAATTTGCAGAAATGTCAGCACAGTATGAATTTGCCTTTTTTCTCTTATATTACATGTGGAGGCTGATTCCATACTAGCGCCACGTAACACCATGTGAACGTTTGTAAAGCGGCGCTTAGAGTGACTGCTAGTAGACGTTGTAAGCGGGTGTCGGGCACTGTGACCTAGCTTAGCGAGAGGACAAGGGGCGATGTACTATCCTGTCCAGCATTGATGAATGTGATGTCTGGTGGGTGCTGTAGAAGCACTCTCCCTGATTCACTGCAGAGCCAATTGCGAACACTAGGTGGTGTTCCAAGGTCAAAGCACCCAAGACTCTAGGCTACATCGAACAACAGGACAACACAGCAGCGAGTGATAGGCAACGCCAGTTAAGTGCATCCAGCACACGCCGAAGCCCGTATTCAACAAAAGGCTACACACAAGCAGCACCGGTGCTCTAAAGCTGGGTGCTCTAGCATAGAGCGCCAGACGCTGTGTGAAAAAAGTCTGTTTCTCAACACATACACACCAGCACCAGAGCGAGAACATATGAAATTACATTATTTTAACACTGTGACAATGACACTGCAATGGCAGACTTGTAAATACAATTCTGCCTAAGTAAATAAATTAAAAAAAACAATAAAAGTGTTGAAATGTATGGGAAAGTGCTACTGAGCGAAAGGAACCTTTGAACCTAGAGTAATCTCTGATAATAAATGTGGCGCTACATGGCGCTGTTAGAGGTGCTCACCAGATTTGCTTTCTGAAATGTGGTTTTCACATACAATGCCCAGCGTTCACCCAAGTACCTGCAAGTACCTGGCACTACCTGGCACTAGCGTTTCTTAAATAACCCTCATAGTATATTTTTGTCACACCCAACCTATAAAGGTAAACTGCTATACTTAAAAAAATCCAATTGAGAATATCCTAGGGAACTGGGGTTGTGCCGATCTTGACATGTCCCCTGCATTGCAGTGAATGGAGGGTACCTGCTAGCGTCACAGTAACTTATAGAGCGGAGGCAGATGTTACTGGCGATCATGCCAGAGCGCCGGACTGGGAGCGATCATTTGTGGCACAGAAAAGGTGAGTATGATGTTTTTGGTAAGCCTGGATTGTAAACCGAGGACGCAGCGGCTGACATTTGCAGCGTCGCGGGGGACTACGGGAAATGTGAGTTTACAGATGACCCCGGGGGTTTCACACAAAAGGAACATCATGCTGTAGGATGCCCCAGAGGCAGGCTAGTGGCCAGCCCTGGTATAACTTTAAGTACTTTCAATATCCTAAGTTTAATATTCTGAATTCGAAAAGAAATTAAAGACACGGATAATGCTCATATCCCTGCCAGGCATTTCTAAATGACTAAGACATGGATATACAGGAGAGCGGCCACTGTCTTCATTCATCTTTACAAAGCTTCTTTGACATCAGAACAACTAGGGGCCTAATTTATGATGTGCATCTGTCAGCATCATTTTTGTGGCTATAGCGCCAGCTTCAGCATGACGGCATTCCTGACTTATCTGGCGCTGTGCTGTGGACTACATTGCCGCTAGCAGGCATTGCGCTGAACCCTGATTAGCTTTGATTGCTGCACTTAGGTATTGGCTGGCCTAAGTCAGTACACACCAGTCGATTATCCCGGCACCAGTGAGCGCCAATTTTCCAGCGCTCCTCTGCATATTTCTGACATTTTTCCTCTTCGAAATCTTTGTTGCTGTATTTTTTTTGTAATGAGTTTCTTCATTACAGTTACTAGAAATCACTGCTGGGGACAAACTTAACAGTGCATTTTGGCTGCGTTTTAGCTGCTGTTCTCCAAATAACAGTTTGTTAAGCAAAAGAAGCCATTAAAAACAATTTTAATAACCCCCCCCCAAAAAAAAAAAAAATTAAAACTAGAAACCTCCAAAAAATATATTTTGGCTCACCTAGGTCCTGTGTTTCAATTATTGACAACCTACAATGCAAATTCTGTAAAAGTAAATGTATTCAATATTGATTATAAGCATTAACTCTTCTAGTGCCAGCTACGTGAGAAAAAAAAAAGTATAAAACATACAGACTCACTTAGCGATCGGAGCAGGGAGGGTGGCAGACAGGGAGGCTCTGATCTCCCTGCCTCCCTTCCTCCCTGCTCTGATCACTACCGACAACTGTCATCTGCAGCGGCGCGGGACACTGGATGGGAGGTAAGTATAAGTAAAAAAAAGAATAATAAAATATTTTGTGTCTGTGTTTTTTTTACTTTCAACTGTTTGTGAACTGGTAAGGGGTCCATGAGACCCCTTATACCAGTTCACAAGGCTCTGGGGCTGGCAATCACCTGCGGCTAGCAGGTGACCTGCCATAACCCCCAGCCCCCCATTACCTGCCTCCCCAACGACCGGGGGGGGGCAGAAGGGCCGGGCCACTTAGTGGCTATGTGGGCTAGTAGCCTGCAGGGCCAGGGGCCACCAACGCTGGCCCCTGCGCCCTGTTCTACAAGCCCCCATAGCTGGTCCGGGTCGGTAATGCTGGGTAAGGGGGACCCTATGTCATTTTTTGGGGGGATTTTAAGGGTTTTTTTTTAAATAAACCCCTTACAACGATGCAATCATATTGCATAGTTGTATCCTATCTGAAATCTCCTAAACTGCTGTTTCAGTTTGGGGGAGTTTCCTGAGCAGGAAAGGGTGTCTACCAATACATATGTGGTACCGTTGTAACCGGGAGAAATAGGGCTTTCACACGCAATAATATTTTATTAACAAGCTTAAATTTTTTATTACAAAAAAACACTACAAATTGCAAAAAATTGTTTTTCTTTATTTTTTTGCACATATTTCACCCAAAAGTATTGAGAATACACTAAAAAAGGCCAAACAAGACATTTCATGTTGAAGCCCAGACTCTGCTGAAAAAAACAATATATAATTTTCCTGGAAAATCCCTGGAAATCCCTTCAAAAATCCAGGTTGAACACGTGTAGTGCAAAAACGTGAAAAGTAGTCTGGCAACAGAGTGTGACAAAAAATATCGGTAGGCTGGCACTCAAAGGGTTAAACACGTCAATCCAGTTCTGCCCATTGTTCCTTAAGGGATCTTGTCCTACAGCATCCTTTTCAATGCTACTGTTAAATAAGATGCTAACCAGCGGCTGCATCTGCATATTTTTTAGCTGAGACGCTGAGTGCCGCTGTTGCGCTGTGTGGCGCTGATGCTTCTTGAATAAGGCTCCCAGTAAAGATGTATGGGGTGTAATCCCTTTCCACACTTTGGCCGGCCTCGTCTTCCAGTTTTCTAAGGATCATTAACTGTAGGGGTATCCCAAATCAGGATCTACCAGAGGTTCTTGTGAAAGGGAACTATGTCCTTTTTTATTTTATTTTTATTTTAAGTGATTAACTTTCATGTCTGAACTAAAATTCACCCTTAAAAAGTGTAACATTAAAAAAAAGGATATTATATTACTTTAACATAATGAAAATTGAGGTTGAAAGGAATCTGGCAGCTTTTGTGAATAAAGGACCACACAGTTTCTAGGTGAGCAGCTGCAGCAAACATAACAGCACTGGCAACAACTAATGGCTTTCATTTTTATTTCAGCCATGGGTGGTCAGTGTTGCCTGAGGATAGTTTGACTTTTGAAAACATACAAACATAACATTTGCACTTTTAAAAATCTGTGGTTATTTTTTACTTTTATTAATGCTACTGACAATCTGAAAGCATTTTAATCCCAAATATAATATTCCAGAGGACAACGTTTTAGTGTAATAAAGGAGATAGATTTAAAGCAGTAAGTTTCTTCTATGCTATAATGCTATAAGTAGCCACATTTCAGATTTCGTGTACAGGAAAGACCTCCTGCAAAGGTCATCTATGGACAGAAATACACTCACCTCACCTGCTGGACAGAAAACACTCACCTGCTAAAAGAATTGATTTCACAGGACTCAGCTAGCTAATGCTAATTATTTGGTAGCATGGTGCATCAGTGGTGAGAATTGCAACCTGCATCTCAGTTTTAACACACAAGAAAGTACAATAAAAATTGGTTGTTCCAGTTTTTCCCAAAAAATCACCTGAGCCTGCGATGAAGCGTTTTTTACAGATGAAATTCTTGCTTTTTTCAATGAGGTTAGGATTAGGATTTTAGAAACAACAGGGCCTAAGGGGTTTGCATAAAAAATGCCAAATGATTCAGCATAGTCTATAGCAGGGTTACTCAACTACTTTTAGCGGAGGATCACGTGCAGAGGCCTGCCACAGGATGAAGGTCCTAGCTGAACAGCATCAGTATAGAACCCTGCAACCCCTAGCAATAAGCCCTATTTGGAGGTCTAGTGAGGGATACAGGTCAGTGGCTGGTAATGGGGTAAGGTGAATGTACAGGTCAGAGGCTGGAAAGAAGGGTTAGGTTAGGGTTCAGGACATCTTTTTATCCAGAGTTAGATAAGGGGTGCAGGTCAGCGGTTGTGGAGTGGGAAGGGAATGGGTGAACGTGCAGGTCAGTGGCTGCTGAGGGAGTTTAAGTGAGGGTGCAGGTCAGTGGCTTCAAAGGGGTGCAGGTCAGCGGCTGGGGAGGGGGTGCAGGTCAGCATTACCCCCCATTACCAGCCTTATCCCTATCCCCACAATGGTCAGCCTTCTCCTCTTCCCCTACAATGGTCAACAGTACAGCACAGGAAACACACACACACATCAATCATACACAGCAAACACACATACACCAAGCAGCCTTACAAGCATACCAATACCAACGCTGTTCCTGTCTTCAGTGATGAAGTAGCTGGGGGCGGGGAACTAGAAAGCTTTCTATGTTTTCCCAGGGTGCATTAAAAGACAGTGAACACAGCTATCAGCACTTGGCCTAGACACAAAGTCATTCCAGCGCAGTAATGGCACGCTGTTCAGTGGCTCCTGGGACACAATACTAGGGTAAGCCCTGGGCCCAGGTCCAGACAACTGGCATCCACAGGCTGGATGCATACCGGGGTCTGCCAGTTGAATACCTCTGGCCTATAGGGTGCTGTTATTTCTAAACTACTACTCTTACCTCATTGGAAAAAAAATGATGTATGGAACATTTACAAATGCCCCATCACAGGTACAGGTGATATTTGGGGAATAAATGGACCATAAACATGTTATTGTACTCACCGAGATGCAGGTTGCAGTTCACACCACAAGATACAACAATGGTGCACCATGCTTTACCAAAATTTAGCATGACCCTCATAGACAGATATGATACGGATTTGCAGCATTAGGCAGATGAAAAGCTTGCAATCCGAACACTCGACTTCCCCCATAAAAGACCCAATGGTGGTCATTTGGTGAGGACAGTGTGACTTGCAGTGTGCATTGCGGTGTGAACCACTGCTTCTTGGTGAGCTTTTTCATGTTTAGACACAAAAAAGTATAAGAAAAAATGTATTGTCTACCATTTTTTACCCAAACAATGACCTGTACTTGTGATGGGACATTTTTATAGGTGAGCAAGGAACAAAACCAAGTCAAAATCACAGTTTTTTTCCGCTTTAAGGAGAAGTCATTGCCTAGTGATTAAGGAAGCAACCTTGTGTAAAATCCCATTTTACCCCTAGCCAAGATAACCAAGCCCACATTGTGACCCGCAATGCTTATATCCCCAGCTACATGGCTTTGGGGGCCATACCCACTCCTGACACAGTATCTGTCCCACAATATTAGAGGTGTCATGGAACCATGTTCCCTCTGTTTCAGTATTATCTGTACCTTCTGTATGTTTTTTAATGCTTCCATTGATTTACATTGCTTTCTATAGCTTCATAAGAGTTCAATTGCAAGTGGCACTTTACAGAGTTGTAGCCTTTAAAGTGGACCAACACCCAGGGGGGATCGGCCCGGAAATCTATAAGATTCCCGGACCGATCAGATCCCTCCCCGCGGGGCATCCGAAATCGGGATGTCCCGCAGGGAGGAACCCCCCAGGAGGCCCACAATCCTCACCTTACCGGCGATCCAACGGCGCATGCGCGAGACGCGGCCGCGTCTCTCGCTTCCCTCTAGCAGGGCGCGCTCCCGCGCCGGCCGTTTTGTGAATGGCCGGCGCAGGCGCGCTCCCTGTTAGAGGGAAGCGAGAGACGCAGCCAATGACAGCGCTCTGGTATGCGCGTCCAAGCGGCTTTGGACGCGCATACCAGAGCTGCTCTGCGCGCTGTCATTGGCCGGACGAGGTCACGTGGGAGCGGGGAGAGGTGAGTTTTTGCGGCGATCGGGGGGGTTTCAGACAGCGGGGCACCCCCGATCGGGGTGCCCCACCTAAGTGGACCAACACCCAGGATAGTCAAAATCCTGGGTGTTGGTCCACTTTAAATTCTGCTTATCCATTGCCAGTTGATTGCTCATGCACTAACTCCACTGAGCATGCCAGCTCTGGCTGGATCGATATCTCTGGCCTGTAGTTTACCCAGCTTCCTTTGTGCCAGTAAGCCAGTCCTTTTCTCCAGAGGCCATCTTCTCAGTAGCAACAGGCCATGCTTCCTGATGTGATCTAGAGCCATTCTCTTTATCACATAGTGCAGATGGTACGGTAAGTCCAGTTTCGTATCCACATCATCTTTCAATAGATAGTGGTTATTTGTTGCTGTATATATCTTTGTATCAGATTGGTCTTATGCTGCATCTGTTCACTTAGAGTGTTCCCTGTGCCCCGTTGCTGTTTCTCAATCAGGATTATGTTAAAGACAGTTGGGAATTATCAGCAACCTATGGGGTACATCAATGGAAAAAGTATGTACCTCACCTGTTGAAATGCCCCATCAAACAGAAATGTTTTATAGAATTGTCTTGGGTGTGCAAGTAGAAAAGCTCAGCCTGATGCAAAAAGCACACCCAAAGGTAAACTTGCTTCCACAGATCTTTAGCAGGACCCCGATCGTCTCATACATGCATCTTCAATGTGCTTCTATTTTGCTATTGTGCTGATGTGTTTCCAATTCTGAAGATGAAATGCTGTTATTGTTTTGTTCTCAGTTTTACCTTAAACCAAGAATAAATGGCAAAATCACCCAGCGTTGGGTGACTACATTTATGGAGGGAGTTAGCTGGCTACCACCATGCTCTGCCCATGAGGATGACCAAAGAAAAGGTTCATCATTAAGAGTAGTTATATCCTCCCCAACTCATGATCTGCCCCTACAGTGCTTTAGCCCCAGGTGATGAACATACTCGTTGATCATCTTGCAAGCTGATTCATTACTAGCTCCGGGTATCAACAGATGAGTGTCTGTACAGAGGCGCTAAGAGTGACCACTAGTATAAGCTGTGCTCGGCTATCGGGCGCTGTAACATAGCATCTCATTCGCTGTAGTAACCTGGCCGGCATTGATGAATGAGATGTCTGTTGGTCGCTCTAACACCAGTACAGCGTTGCAGGGAGCGAAAGGTAGCGCCAGCTCATTGCGACCAACTCTCAGTGACTTATACCATATTCAACAAAAAAACATACACAGAACGCCAGACGCTGTGTAATTAAAGTCTGTTTTTGAACACATATCTACCAGTAACAAAGCGAAAACACATGGAATGACATTGTTGTAACATTGTGACATTAATACTTTAATGCCAGACCTGTAATGACAATTCTGCATAAAAATATAAAAAATCTAAAAAGTTTTCAAAAATGACTTTTTCTAGGCCAGTAGAGGTGACACGATAAAAAAAAAAAAACCCGGTTTAAACAGAATACATTGAAATGTATGGGAGAGGACAGGGAGCAACAGGTAATACCTGGCGCTCTGGAAGCTAGAGCGCCTGCGCTATACGCAGAGCCGCCTGTAATGATGAATCGTACGCTACATGGCGCTGTTATTATGTCGCCTTCATAAATGTGGTATTGCGTACAGCGCCCGGCATTCCCCAGATGATGCCTGCCGCTATGAGGCACTACCTGGCGCTATCCCTTGATGAATAAACCCCTAAGAAGAAATAATTCAACCAAATCCTTAATCAAGAAATACTTAAAAGACCCAGAACTAATTGCATGAACACATTTCACCATGCTGTAAACCATACCATACAAATACACAGTGAAGAAGTGCCAAGGCAATAATACTAAAAGTACAAGAAATGAATAAAGAGGAGTACACCAATATTTCCAGGTTGTATGAGAATATATTGTTGGGTAAGAGTGACCAATACTACAAACAATAATAGTCCACTATAAACATGGAAAATGCTGCTTTTCCATCATGACACAATCGCTAACCATACCACTGGTTCTTATGTATGTATTAAGTAAAAAATAAAATAAATATATATATATATATATATATATATATATATATATATATATATATGTTACAGTATTCTGAAAAGGTATAGCCAATAATCACAGAAACACTATGGTTTTAAATGAATACTGAAATATAATTGTGAGGGCACAATAATCATGATATATAAAGGTATTCTAAGAGCCTTATTTAAGAAGCGTCAGCGCCACACAGCGACAATTATTGGCACTCATCGTGGTGTTTAAGAAAGAAAAAAAGGTAGCGCCGATGCCGCCACTGGCTAGCATCTTATTTAAAGTGGACCAAAACCCAGGATTTTGATTATCCTGGGTTTTTTTCCTTACCCCCGGGGCACCCCCCAGGTCACCTGAACAAACTCTTCCTGGTCCTACAACGCTCTTCCAATCAGCACGCTTGGATCCGCACGAGCTTGGGGTGCCCCGCGGGGAGTGAGTATGCCTGCCCTGGAGTCTCATAGACCCCAGAGTGGGTTTTGGTCCTCTTTAACGCTGGAGCTGAAAGTGACGCAGTGCCGGGCACTCTGGTTAAAGCAGAAAATTATAAAAAATTGATTTTAATGGCTTTTTTTTGCTTAGCAATGTGTAATTTGGACAACAACAACTACATTTCAACCTAAACACACTGTAAAGTTTTTCCCCTTTAGCCCCATCAGATTTCTAGCAAATAATGAAAAAAAGCTGAAAAAATACAGCGTCCAAGATTTTAAGGAGGAAAAAATGAATTAATATGATGTTGTGTGCCGGAATAACGGCAGTGCAAAGTGACGCACACTGGAGCTGGGATAAATGCCCAGTAGTTCCAACAGACGCTGACAAAGGCCAGCAAATAACTGGGAGGCCGATTCATCAATAGCGCCAGGTAGCGACAGATGAGCGACTGAAGTATGGCGCTAAGAGCGCCGCTAGCGTCAGCCGCGGGCGGTAGCGATTCGCTATAGCAGGCCTCCTCAGTCACTACCTGGCGTTGTTGCGAACAACGCCTACATTGCTGAATATGATGTTGGCCCTCAGCTTTGTAGGCGCTGTCAGTCAGTGTGACCACGCTATTCTACACAGCGCCTGTTAGCTTTGCTGTGTCCTGGCCATCCAGTACCTTCTGAATAAAACACATTGCCACATTTGTTAAAAATTTAAAGAGTTTTTATTTTGTGTTGAAAAGGAAATTAAATTCAACCAGATATTCTAATATAAATGCAAAATAAAACATAATTAAACACATAGCCACAATTTTTTTATTTTTTTATTTGTTAAATAAAAAGGAAATACAATTAAACCACCAATGAGAAAGAAAATGAAAAGAAAAACAGAACAGAGAAAAATGGAAAATCGAAAAAGAAAAGAAAAACAGAAATGAGAAAGGAAAATAGAAAAAGTAAATAAAAACAGAAATGAGAAAGGAAAATAGAAAAAAGAAAAACAGAAATGAGAAAGGCAAATAGAAAAAGAAAATAAAAACAGAAATGAGAAAGGCAAATAGAAAAAGAAAATAAAAACAGAAATGAGAAAGGAAAATAGAAAAAGAAAATAAAAACAGAAATGAGAAAGGAAAATAGAAAAAAGAAAAACAGAAATGAGAAAGCAAAATATTAAAAAGAAAAACAGAAATGAGAAAGGCAAATAGAAAAAGAAAATAAAAACAGAAATGAGAAAGGAAAATAGAAAAAGAAAATAAAAACCGAAATGAGAAAGGAAAATAGAAAAAAGAAAAACAGAAATGAGAAAGCAAAATATTAAAAAGAAAATAAGAAATGAGAAAGGAAAATAGAAAAAGAATAGAAAAGCAGAAATGAGAAAGGCAAATAGAAAAAGAAAATAAAAACAGAAATGAGAAAGGAAAATAGAAAAAGAAAATAAAAACAGAAATGAGAAAGGAAAATAGAAAAAAGAAAAACAGAAATGAGAAAGCAAAATATTAAAAAGAAAAACAGAAATGAGAAAGGCAAATAGAAAAAGAAAATAAAATCAGAAATGAGAAAGGCAAATAGAAAAAGAAAATAAAAACAGAAATGAGAAAGGAAAATAGAAAAAGAAAATAAAAACAGAAATGAGAAAGGAAAATAGAAAAAAGAAAAACAGAAATGAGAAAGCAAAATATTAAAAAGAAAAACAGAAATGAGAAAGGCAAATAGAAAAAGAAAATAAAAACAGAAATGAGAAAGGAAAATAGAAAAAGAAATAAAAACAGAAATGAGAAAGGAAAATAGAAAAAAGAAAAACAGAAATGAGAAAGCAAAATATTAAAAAGAAAATAAGAAATGAGAAAGGAAAATAGAAAAAGAATAGAAAAGCAGAAATGAGAAAGGCAAATAGAAAAAGAAAATAAAAACAGAAATGAGAAAGGAAAATAGAAAAAGAAAATAAAAACAGAAATGAGAAAGGAAAATAGAAAAAAGAAAAACAGAAATGAGAAAGCAAAATATTAAAAAGAAAAACAGAAATGAGAAAGGCAAATAGAAAAAGAAAATAAAAACAGAAATGAGAAAGGAAAATAGAAAAAGAAAATAAAAACAGAAATGAGAAAGGAAAATAGAAAAAAGAAAAACAGAAATGAGAAAGCAAAATATTAAAAAGAAAATAAGAAATGAGAAAGGAAAATAGAAAAAGAAAAGAAAAGCAGAAATGAGAAATAATATGAAAATGGAAAAGGGAAATAAAAACATAAATCAGCCAGAAAAATATAATTACTATAGGAAGTCGAATGCCAAGGAAACGTTCACCAGAATTAAACACATAGCCACATGTATCTATATATAGTAGATTTTTTATTCAAATCTACCTAAAATAAAAAATTTACAAAAGAGAAATGGTAAAGTAAAATTAAAACAGAAAGGAAAAAGCAAAGTAAAGTAAAATAAAGTAGGGAAAGTCCGAAATATAGATCACGGTGCCCGTGTTTGTGCCTGAAAAAATAAGAAAAGTGCAGTTAGTATAGATATTTAAAGTAGTATAGTTGTATCAAATACCAAAATGCATTACTTGATAACCAACATTGGCGTCTTACACCCCCCTTAGAGTGGTTTTGGTCATCTTACACCCCCCTTAGAATGTTTTGGGTCATCTTACACCCCCCTTAGAGTGGTTTGGGTCAACTTACACCCCCATTAGAGTGGTTTTGGTCATCTTACACCCCCCCCTTAGAGTGGTTTTGGTCATCTTACACCCCCCTTAGAATGGTTTTGGTCATCTTACACCCCCCTTAGAGTGGTTTTGGGTCATCTTACACCCCCCTTAGAGTGGTTGGGGTCATCTTACACCCCCCCTTACAATGGTTTGGGTCATCTTACACCCCCTTTAGAGTGGTTTGGGTCAACTTACACCCCCATTAGAGTGGTTTTGGTCATCTTACACCCCCCCCTTAGAGTGGTTTTGGTCATCTTACACCCCCCTTAGAATGGTTTTGGTCATCTTACACCCCCCTTAGAGTGGTTTTGGTCATCTTACACCCCCCTTAGAATGGTTTTGGTCATCTTACACCCCCCTTAGAGTGGTTTTGGGTCATCTTACACCCCCCTTAGAGTGGTTGGGGTCATCTTACACCCCCCCTTACAATGGTTTGGGTCATCTTACACCCCCTTTAGAGTGGTTTGGGTCATCTTACACCCCCCTTAGAGTGGTTTTGGTCATCTTACACCCCCCCTTAGAGTGGTTTTGGTCATCTTACACCCCCCTTAGAATGGTTTTGGTCATCTTACACCCCCCTTAGAGTGGTTTTGGTCATCTTACACCCCCCTTAGAGTGGTTTTGGTCATCTTACACCCCCCTTAGAGTGGTTTTGGTCATCTTACACCCCCCTTAGAATGGTTTTGGTCATCTTACACCCCCCTTAGAGTGGTTTTGGGTCATCTTACACCCCCCTTAGAGTGGTTGGGGTCATCTTACACCCCCCCTTACAATGGTTTGGGTCATCTTACACCCCCTTTAGAGTGGTTTGGGTCATCTTACACCCCCCTTAGAGTGGTTTTGGTCATCTTACACCCCCCCTTAGAGTGGTTTTGGTCATCTTACACCCCCCTTAGAATGGTTTTGGTCATCTTACACCCCCCTTAGAGTGGTTTTGGTCATCTTACACCCCCCTTAGAGTGGTTTGGGTCATCTTACACCCCCCTTAGAGTGGTTGGGCTCATCTTACACCCCCCTTAGAGTGGTTGGGGTCATCTTACACCCCCCTTAGAGTGGTTGGGGTCATCTTACACCCCCCTTAGTGTGTTTTTTTGCTCATTTTGATGGGAGGTCAAATACATTTAACCAGTAGTGCAGTACTTGCATTAGAGTGAAGGGTAGTTAGCTTACCGCAAAAAAAGAAGTGATCAGCCTTTCCCTTAGCTCATCGCCAGTCTGGGTGTCCTCACTTCTATCTGCGGGCAGGTTGGGGATTTCTGGCACCAGTGCTGTCTCCTCGGGGGCTTGGATTCGGTGACAAATGCAAATGTTGTGTAGCACACAGCAGGCAAGGATGATCTTGGAAACCTTCTGTGGGCTGTAGAGCATCTCTCCTCCTGGCCGTGCCAAACAGAGAAAGCGTGCTTTCAGCAGGCCGATGGTTCTTTCCACAATGCTTCTGGTCTTGCGATGCGCTGCATTGTAGCGTTCATGGGCAGAGGTCCGTGGGTTCCTGACCGGAGTCATGACCCACGTTCTCTGCCCATATCCCTTGTCCGCTGTAGAAAAAACACAAGGAGAGAGACAGCAATTAGTACTAGTACATGTTTTTTGGTGGTAGTTTGGTTAAAATTGGCTTACTAGGCCACATATTAGCAAAATACATTGACATGGTTAATTTATTACCCAGTAGCCAGCCAGCTGGCATTTCGTTGTTATCAAACTTCCGGCACAGGACTGTCCGCTGCAAGACGTAAGAATCGTGGCATGAGCCGGGGAACCCCGATCTCACCGCCCGCAGCCTCATGTCTGGGTCACAGACCACCATCACATTCATTGAATGGAATTGTTTCCGGTTTCTGTAGGACAGCTCCTGTGCACGGGGAGGGCGGAAAGGGATATGTGTACCATCAACGCACCCTAGCACATTCGGGATCCCTCCCATCAGATAGAAAGCATGTTTTATTTTGGCAACCTCTTCCTCATCCTCAGGAAACCTGATGTAAATTGGGATTAAATCACAAATTGCCAGAACTACCTGGATTAGTATGCGGCTCATAGTAGCCTGGCTTATCCCGCTGAGGAGGGCTGAGGTTGCCTGGAAGGTCCCTCGTGCCAAAATATTAAGAGTGGCACACAGGCGTACTATGCCTGGAATGGAATGAGTGCGTTTGGTGGATGGCTCGATTTTGGTCTTAATCTGATCATATAGGGACTGTAGTGCAGCACGATTCAGACGGAAGCGGCTCCTGATCTGCTCGTCACTTAAGTCCCATACTGAAAGGCGGATTGCAAAGGAGCGGGGTGCCCTAAGCCTCACAACACCCCGCTCCCTTTCCTCCTGCTCTTTCAGCATACACATACATCCATCCACCCAGACACCATACATCACCCTCTTATCCATCACACACACTAAAGATATATACAAAAAAAAAAAAAAAAAAAAAAAACCACTAACACACAACACACACACAAACAATCACACTCCACACACACCCGCTACAATGCAGCTCACCACAAAACCAGAACTATAGTGGTCCAAACCACCAGCCTGCTGAAAACCAGCTTTCTAAGTTAGGCACAACCAAGAGGGGAGTTGCTGCACAGCTCACAAAAGGCCCCAAAATCAAGCCTCACTTGCTGTATGCTACACAAGATTTGCAGATGCCACCAAAACCAAGCTCCTAAAGAAACAGCACTGATGTCAGAAATCACCCAACAAGCCACAGAGAGTGAGGACAGAAACCAGACAGAGGCTCAAATGAGCTAAGGGAAGCGAGCACAGCACCACACCACAGCCTTTGCCACAGTGTAAGAATAGCAGAAGCTAGAACATTCCTTCCTTTTATACTTCATTTTCTAAAGTGACAGGTCCGCTTTGCCGCCTTTTGCGTCGCTCTGCTATTTCCGGCCGCCAATTAGCCGACCCAGGTGTGCGTAAAACAGAGTGCGCACGCGCACGCTAGTAGCGCTACTAGCGTACTTGAGCCGTAACTTGCGTGCATTAACGGACATGGCCCAAAAATCAGGGGTGGACCAATGAAAGGGAAGCTGCTGTTTTTTTAAATAGCCGTTAGGCTAACCACATGTCACAAGGGTTTGAGATACATCAGTCCATTGTTGGATTTGGGTGTGTGTTGTTTGTTTAATGAGGTCTGTAATGAGTTAATTGGCTAACACACATGCTTCTGTCAGTGCAGTGGAGGTGTGCCTAGAAGGAACTGGGCTGTATGTGTGAATCAATTAAGTGGGCTGCTTTTGGATTGGCTGTTAGAGCACATAAAACCTGCCCAAGCCTAACAGATTGCGATGCCATTCTGTAGTCTGCATGCGTGCTTGTTGGGTGTGTATTTGTGTGTGTGTGCAGCTACAGGATGGAGCCAAATTCAGGACATCTGCCGGCCACAGCAGGCCCGAGTAGGAGTTTGGTGGGTGCTGTGCGCAGACCTCCCTTACGGAAAAGGGCACAGCCTGAAGGTGGGGCAGCACCCCAGGCTAAGCGCCCAGGTGCCAAGAGGGAGCCTGAATTTAATTTGGCGGAGAATAATCATCTTGTGCGCCTTACACTTGCTAAATGGGAGCTACTCTTTGGCTCCCAAAGCAAGTCCATAGGCAAACAAGAAAGAAGCAAACTGTGGGATGCCATTGGTGTGGAGCTTAGTAGCACAGCTCAACACCCACGTAGTGGCCCATCCTGCAGGAAACGCTTCTACACTTTGCGAGGGGCCCTTATGAAAAAGATGAATCACGATCTTGATGTGGACAGTGGGTTCATCCAGGCTCCAAAGAGTACCTACAGGCCGTATGAGGAGATGCTGAAGGCCAAAATCCCACTGGCTCGGCTGCAGGGTGTGGATCCTGGGGATGACACCACCGGTTGGACTGAAGGTACATATTTTCTGGCTTTTACAATAACCTAATGTTAATGTATGTGATTTGCATTTTTACATTCTGAACAACTAACAGTAGGACCTGTGAAGTATTACATTACAGCTCAAACATTTGTAACTTTTCTGTCTGTTGCTTTATGCATAGGTGCACATGCTGCTGTCCGGGATGTGCCTCAGGACACCCAAGCTCCTGCCCTTCCAGCAACCTCAAGGCTACCCCAGTCTGCCATTGAAGGTATTTACCCATAATTTGGTTGCTGGTTGTTTTGTTAACAAATGGGTGTGGGAGCAGCTCAAACAATCAAGGTTTGCCCTGTTGAGTATTAATAATATGTGCCTGCGCCCTAATTGCACGCCCACTGTAACACTCACAGCAACTAACTAACAAGGCCCTAACATGTGTAGATATGTAGGACGCCAGAGATGTGTAGCCATATATCGGCATATCAATGTGGGAGCCACACTTGGCTTGATTAGTGAATATTAGTGAAAGAGCTGCTCACACACCTTAATGCATGTTGTATTTTGCAACGCACATTAGCTATGGCTCAATGTTGGTTTTATTTTGGCCTAGCTCCCATGCCCTTGGCCCCAGCATCTCCTCCGGATCCCCCGTAGTAGTTTGCTGATTATTTAGAGACATTCTTTTTTTTTTTTAGTTGACCCGAATATCGGAAGTGGCTGTCCAGAAAGGGCCCCTCAAGTTCCAGCTGCCAGAGATGAGGGTAAGTGGTTTGGCCTTGCTCTAGTCTGTATTTTGGCTCTACTTTTGTGCCACTTGCTTCTGGCAACTTGTGTGTCCACATGTATTTTCAAGGTCCAAGCTCGAGTGAGGACCCCACTCCAGACATCTGGGATATTGCGGGTATGTTTAATTTAAGCAATGTTTCTGATGTGATTTGGAGAAATTAGTGCGTCTTAGTCCTGTAACATACATGTTAACAATCTGAGTTTAACAGAGACCTTTGGTCTAGTGTGTATTTTGGAACTTTTTAGAGGTATGGCCTCGATAGCCTAACCAGGTTACATTAGAGTTTGGCCCACAGACCTACTAACCTGATTTTCCTGTTTAGCATATGCCAACTTGCCCGACATCTCGGATGTTGAATTGCCACTCTCTGGCAGCGAAACCTCGAGCCTACCTGTGCCGGAGGACACGCAGGTAACATGGCTGATGTAGACGACCTCGAACCACATTGGCATCTTCGTGGGTAGTGGAAGAAGCAACATGTCACATTTCCTTTCATTGTTGTTTTGGCAGGAGGCGGAACCAGAACCCCAAGCTGGGACCTCTTCCCAAGTCCCATGTGGCCAAGCTTCAGAGGCTCAGACAAGGGTAAGTTGTATAGTGAGTTTTATGGTAATTATTTGGAGGGGCATAACTGCATTGGTTCTGTTTGACTAAAATGTGGTTTACTATTTGTTTAGCCTCAAACCACAGCAAGAGGAGGTGTGGCACCAACCAGTGCCGATTTCTACGAGCTAGGGGTCCGGATGCTGGAGGACTACAGTCACCAACAGCCGCGTGATGGAACTAATGAGCGCATTGCGGCGTTGGAAAATCAGGTGCTGATGTGTCAGCAACAAAATGAGGCCCTGCAGCGCCAGGTGGACCAGTTACGCCAAAACCAACTACAGAACCAGGAACTTGGTCGGCTGGCAAATGTAATTGAGCAATCTGTACAGCGCCAGGAAGAATCAATACAGCGCCAGGAAGAAGCAATACAGCGGCAGGACCAAACTTTGTTGTTGCTACAACAGCTCATACAACAGCAGTCTATATTTTTTACTGCACTGTTGTCCCCCAACACCGCCCCTAGCAATGACTCCCAACCTCCCCGGCCACCCAGCCAAGAATATTAATTTTGTATCTTTTTGGTTATGTAAATATATTTGCTTCACCCACCTCTAAATTGTGTGTTTCCTAAGACCTCGCTAATAACACAGTCAGGGATGAGTATCTGGATCTACATATGTCAATGTATTGGTCAATTTAGCCCACACATTGGAGCCCATAGCTTACTATGGTTAACACCTGAAATGGCTCAAAAGGTATGGCTACATTGACCCACAAATGTTTTGGGAGACAGCTAAACTAGGCTTTGCAATGCAACACACTGTAATGATGTGAATCAAAAATTTTTTAATATAAACAATGGCCAACACGGCCAACCTTGGCCAACAACGGCCATCAAGAGACCAGCCTTCCCCCCACCCTAACGACGCCGTTGGCGCCTCTTCCTGGCCAGCAGCATCAGCTTCAGGAGCCGGATCTCCCGCCACAGTCTGCGATGCTGGTTTTCACAAGCTGTAGAAATGTAGAAACAACAATTTATTAATAATTTGGCAGTGACCTCAACAGACACAGATGTAGCAATGTAATGTCAGTGTGTCCAATTAGGTGACACTCACATTAACATTGTTGACCACTGTGTGCTTATTGGTTAACATTATATGAGTACTATTGACTGGCAGGAATGTGAACAACACATCCCAAGCATACATTTTAGCTTAAAGTGTACCAACACCCACGGGTGATCGGCCCGGGAATCTATCAGATTCCCTGCCCCATCACCTCCCTCCCCGCGGGACATCCAAGATCGGGATGTCCCTGGGTGTGAAACACCCCCCAAACCCCAAAATACCTACCTCAGTTTCTGTGTGGCAGTGCCGCTGGGCCCTCCCTGGTGCCCCTCTAGACGTGTGCGTGCCTGCACCGGCCGTCTGTGAATTGCCGGCGCAGGCACGCCCCCGTAAAAAGGGGCGCGGGGGAGGCGGAGGAGGAGGCAATTTGCAATGGCTTGTACATTTTTTGGAGTCAACGTGAGTTCAGGGGGTTGTCACACAGCGGTGCCGATCAGGGGTGCCCCACCGTAGTGGAACAACACCCAGGAAAGTCAAAATCCTGGTTGTTGTTCCAGTTTAACTCTTGGGAAGCAAAGAAGGTCTAATTCCCTGTGTGTCCATTTTTGTGTTTAGTAACAGCCAAACATCAGGGCCTAAGTCCGAACGAGTCCACGAGTTTACCCTATAATGTTACAGGTCCAGACCTAATCGGGCCCATTTGGTTGTGTCTAACGCAAAAATAGTCTCTATGGGGCCTAATGAAGGATGTGAGCCAACAATCAAGCATGCAAACAGGCATGTTGGATTATTGTGCCAACACATTGAATAGAGATGTGTGTGAAATTAACACATAGGTAAATTTAAATTGGCTGCTGATGTGACTAGAAGACATAGGTTTCACAAGTCTTTAGGCATATGAAGTGTGATGTACTCACCATCGCAGCTGTGGCGGGGGCCCATGCTGCTGGCCGTCCCTGGAGCTGGGGTGGGGAGGAGGGTCTCTGGCTCCGTCTGCGTCGCAACATCTGTCAACATAAAGCAAAAGGCAAAAACACAATTAGTGGGCAAATGACACATGACTATTTGACATCCATCTGGTTATTGAGTCTGAAAATGCAAAGGCTTGCATGGTTACATACAGGTTGACCTAAATTAGCATATTTCCTGGACCATGAGTTAATGTCAATTTGTAAGGCTTCACACATGTATCCCTAAAGAGAATGTGCAAATAACATAGACAGTGCTATTTAAAGGAATCATTTGCAGTTGTTTGGCTAATGTTAATAGTGGGCCACATGTTGGAGCGGGAACAACTTAACCCAAGAAAAGAAACACCCATCATGGTGTTGCCAGAAACATAGGGGTGGTTGACAGTTGGCTAGCACTGTAGTGGGGTTTGTGAGGTTAGGGTACCTTATCAAACCAGCTGTGACAATGGACCAGGAAACATGTGTCTGTTACAAGTGGGCCTATACACAGGATTGCTGCTAATCTTGGTTTGGGTCCACTTTGGCCGAGCCACACAATTTGCATGAGCCAACTTACTCCGCGCCCGCTGCCTTCAACACATCACTCCTCGAGTGTGTGCGGATGCGCAGGCCATTTTGAAAAAGAGCGCAGGCGCACACACATCTACAGTGTCACACAGGAGGCTTGGACGGTGGCTTTGCCAACCCCCAAAGAGGTAAGGAGTTTTGTGGTTTTGTTTGGGTGTGGGGGGCCCTGGGTGAGGGATGTGATTGGTCCTGGAAGCTTACAGAAACCGAGCATCATCAATGTTTTTGGGTGCACTTGAATGAATGTAATAACATTGGGAATGTGATGGGTAACCAATAACACTTACCATGACTATGCCCGTGGAGAATCCTACGCCAAAATGCCATGGAGGTGCCGCCTATATGATGCCCTGCAAATTAGAGAGGAATGGCAAGGGCTAAGGACACATTGCAAGATGAAACCTGTCACAGACTAACAATTAAAAAATGTACACTCACCAGGGGATGAAGCGCCACTTGAAGCCCAGGGAGGGCTCTGAGGAGGAGGCGGGGAGCCTCGGCTCCTCACACTCTGGTCGGAAGATCCACCAGGCAAAGGGCCACCCTCCTCCCTCTCACTCCCTGCTTGAGAGTGGCCCCTTGCCTGGTGAGATTCCTCACACTCAGAGTGTGAGGAGCTGAGGCTTGATCCAGCCAGCCCCCCAGCAGCACACTCCTCTGGGGCGTCATCCCCTTCCTCCCCTGGGTCCTCTAAATAGGACCCGCGGGAGGGACCCTCCCCCGATGACTCCCCCGAGTCCGCCTGCCTGGTTCGGGGGAGGAATCCCTTCCCACGTTTCCCCAGGGGAGGACGCTTATCTGTGTGGAGGGGGTGAAAGAAAATAATTAATCTAAAGAGCACAAATGGACAGAGCTTAGCAGATGATTCTGCACAAAGGCAAAACATAACATAAGCTTTAACTTACCTGATGCGTAGGCATCATATAGGCGGTACACGCCTTCAGGGTCCCGGCGCTTGAAATCAGACCACTTTTGTTGTATCGAGCGGATTGTGAGCTCAGTCTTGAAGCGCCGGGACACTGTGGCCTTCACCTCCATGGCTATGCGTTTCTTTCCTCCACGGGCATAGTCATATTCGGCGAGGCAGAAGTCCTATGAAAAATAAAATAAAAAAATAACATAAATACATGACATCAGAAAACAGTCATAAACAGTTATACATAGACCACATCACCCAGACCCAGGATTATGACTATTCTGGGTTTGTGTGCACTTTGGTGGGCCACACCAATTGTGGGTGGTCCGCTGTCTGCAACCCCCTTGGAAGGCCACAAATACACCACTGAGGCCACTCCCACGTCACTCCCCCAGCAAAACACAGGGCTCTGCGCCACTGTGGCATGTGCATACAAGGCCGTTGGGACGTGCATACCAGCTCAGCTGGGTATGCACGGCAAAGTTGGCATGTGGCGTTTGACTCTAACAGGGAGTGCGCCTGCACCCAAAATTACAATATGTCTGGTGCAGGGGTACACCCTGCTAGAGGTACGCGCAATAGGCATCCGCAGCTAACGCATGCACAGATGGGACGGGACTGAGGTAATATTTAGGGCCCTCCAGGGGGGGCATCCCAGCAGGACATCCACAATGGGGATGCCCCACGGGGATTGCTGAAATGTGTTATTCAAAGCAAAATTTTTCATAAACAATCCCCCCTGTGTGTTCTGAAACTTTTCAGCTAAAAAGACAAACAAAAAAATACTCACTTTTACTACCTGGCCATTGACCCGACTATCCACCCGGGTGCGCTTGGCCTTCAGAGGCCCAGGAGGGGAAGGGGTGGGAGGGGTGGTGCTTGAGGAAGGTGAGGTAGGTTGGGGAGGTGGGGGAGGGGTGGTGGGGTCGGAGTCTGAGGAGGAGCTGGGGAGGCGCATGACTCGCCTTCTGGGCATCATATTGGAAACGCTAAGGAGGAAACAGGAACCGGAAATGACCCAAGCGACATTGGGAAAAAGTTTAAAAAAAAAAAACGCTCCGCGCACCAGCAACAAGCTATTCGCAGCTATGTGCAAGCTAAGTGGCGGAAAAACTAAAATGACGCTTGAAAACAAGCTAGTGGCATAAGCGCTAGACAGTTTTACCTTAAGGTGGCGTTGAAACGCAAAGGAGGAGCCCGGAACCGGATATGACGCTAGCAACTGTGCTTCAAAATTCTAACACAAACATGCGCGCAACAGGGCCAAGCTAATATCAGCTATGTGCAAGCTAAGTGGCGGAAATACATTAAAATGACGCAGAAAAACAAGCTATTGGCATAAGCGCTAGACAGTTTTACCTTAAGGTGGCGTTGAAACGCAAAGGAGGATCCCGGAACCGGATATGACGCAAGCAACTGTGCTTCCAAATTCAAAAGCAAACATGCGCGCAACAGGGACAAGCTAATATCAGCTATGTACACGCTAAGTGGCGGAAAATTAAAATGACGCTGCAAAACAAGCTAGGGCCAAAGGCGCCAAGAATTCTTAGCTTGATTTAGCAGGGGATTCTACATACTGTAATGCATAGGTCCTTCTAAAGCATACACCGTGGGCCTTACATATACAAATCTGAATCAATCCAAAAGTCATCACACAATCAAAGTAGACAACTACCTGAAAATGTGGCACACATGAGAATGCATAACGGGTTGTTATGAGCTGGTACGACTGAATGTTATCCTGCAATCTGTGGGCAGCCACGCTCACAACTACAGTGTATTCATTAACAACGACTGGGGTCGCGGGAAGTGAATTCCTTGCAAATGGCAGAAGGGCACATGTATGAACAGCACAGCGCCGCACAACGCAGCGCAGCGAGGCACAGCGACGCTCGCGCCGCCACATAGCGAATTAAAACAGCGACTGCACAAACACTGACCAACACAGATTCATCAAAGACAGGGCTGCCGAATAGCTTGGGCGCTGATAATTTCGAAGAGCGAACGTGACCGCCCAACCTGACAGGCTACAAAATAGCTTTACAAGCCCCGTTTGTGTTGAAAACAAGCGATTTTGATGCCAATGAGTTTGGGTGGAGGAGATGCAATACCCATGTCACTCACAACATTACATTGTGAAAAATAATAAAAAGTTCAAATACATGAAAATAACCAGCCAGATTATTAAAACATATCAATATAAACATGTGTTGAATTTGGGACCAAAGAAAAAACCACAAAAACCACTAAAAACAATCATTGCAGCGTCTGCCATTGAAATGTATGGGAGAGCGGCAGGTAGCGCCAGGTAATACGTGTCGCTGTGAAGGAATTTGCAGCGGCGCTGTTCGGGCCAGGCGGCTTCATGATGAATGCCGCGCTAGCCGTCGCTCTCGCCGGCGCTAGCCTCATTTAGCTTGATAAATGCGTCATTGTGACCGCCGCCGGGCGTACTTGAGTCGGTAGTCGCCGTTAGCTGCCGCTACCTGGCGCTCGTCAGACACTACCTGGCGCTATCGCTTGATGAATAAGGGCCTAAGTAAAACAATTAAAGCTACTTAGTAGCATTCTATGCAGCAACTGCTAGCGCCCATGTAGTACACAGCACAGCACCAGGTAAGAAGGGAGTACCGGAGCTCCCAAGCTGGGGCTATAGCCACAAAAATGTAAGCAGAGCAGAGATTTCCAAGCAGCAATTTCAGGGTGTTTTACAGACATTTCCTCCTTCTTGGGAATGGTACCTAAATAGTTGTATCTGGTAGGAGTGCTGTGACTAGCGCTTAAAGGGCCAGTCCAGTCTAAAGAACTCCTATTTTTCATGGAAGCAGCCATGATGGAATTACTGCATAATGCCGCACCATTGTCGTCTGTTGAGATGTATGAGACATATGCAGTAATTCCATCATGGCGGCTCCCATAAACAACAAGAGTTAGTTAGACTGGACTGGCCCTTTAAGTGCTAGTCACAGCATGGTGCATAGGGCTCTCCCTCTCAATGCAAGAGTATTGGCAAAAACGAGACCGAGACGCCAATCTTGATGGGGAATTTATAGTTCTTGAAGGGAATCTTTTATTTATCTCATCGGAAATTAAAGATGTACATAGTAGAAACATATATTTAAAAACAACAGAATAATCTGCTACTATTGCTACCACTGAATGTAGCTATAACTAAAGGGGGCTATCTTCCTAATTAGGTCATTCCTTTGTCACAAATCTCCAGCAAAGGAGCCGTATATACTGTATAGGTGCATCATGTCTCCTTATTCAAATCCTTTGGGTTCTTAGTGCCTAACTGAATATCGAGCATAGTTGCCTTCTGTCCAGATGTTGCTGTGGATTTCCTCCTTACTTAGAGGGTTTAATAATATCACCTGAAATCTGTAAAACTGTGAAACCTCATGGCCTGCTTCCCAAAAATGCCTTGCTATCGGTGAGTCTATAGGGTTGATTCAGAGAGACATAAAATGAATTTCGTTTTTGTGTCGATCTGTTTTTTTTTTAAGTTTTGTTTCCGCTGGCGTATGTGTGTACGTGTGATTCTAAGCATGCATGGGGAGCCTTCTGTAAAGTGTTCGGCGCTGCGTACGCCAACGAGAATGTCATTTTTCAGCTTTCGTTTTTCGTTTACGTTTCTTAGGAAACAACGTCGGCTTCAGTTTTTTGCTTTTTCCAACGTCGCCTCTAACGATTTCTAACGCAGTGAGTTGGTCTAATCTCGCCTGTGCGGTGTCTGTAAAAAAAAGAGAAGAAAATTATTGTTCTGCAAATACATGTTTCACAGCTGTGGATGGAATTATTATTATGTTTTAATCTAACTCATGAGGCCATATGTCATTATGCTAAGGAATTTATTAAAGGAAGAGGCCATATGCCATTATGCTAAGGAATTTATTAAAGGAAGAGGCCATATGTCATTATACTAAGGAATTTATTAAAGGAAGAGGCCATATGTCATTATGCTAAGGAATTTATTAAAGGAAGAGGCCATATGTCAGTATGCTAAGGTATTTTTAAAGGAAGAGGCCATATGTCATTATTTTAAGGAATTTTTTTAAAGGAAGAGACCATATGTCGTTATGCTAAGGAATTTATTAAAATAAGAGGCCATATTTGACTATGCTAATGACATTGCCAATGGATTTAGGTTGATTGGTGCTGATGTCATTTTCCACATACTCCAAATATTTACATTACAACTTACTTCGGTGGTGGGTGACCTCAGCTTCGGGGACCACCCTAGCCTCTGGGGCCTGCCACTGCTGGGAATGTTAGGCTCTAGAGACATTTAAAATAGGCTCACTTCTAATGTCTGATTCAGCAGTAACCAAATGACACTTAGAATGTGTGTGTGACATCACCCACCTTCTCTATGTTCCTCCTGGGCTTGATCTGCTGCCCTCTCAGCTCCCGATCTTTCACCCGCTACATATTCATCTATAAAAAGAGATTAAGGGAATCAGCTTCTGTTTAAATAGCATGTACCTGTGTGTGGTAAAATCAGAGTCACATACCGGAGGGTAATGCCTGAGTCGTTTCGTATGACTGCCTGCCCAAGCGGTGAGGCCCCTCCTCTGTTGATAGGTCGAGGGGCTGGTCTAACGCAGCTACAGAGGAGGGGTAGGAAGTTGGCCCTGGAGATCCACCACCTTCACTTGGTAGTGCAGATTCATGCCACACTGGCCGGACTGTGCGCCTCCGGGTGGGTCTAATGCGATATTCCATTTCAGATGCTAGAAAAGAAAAGCATTTCTAAATAAAGGCCTACCTTCTGTGTTTGTTAGATCTAACATGCAATCAGTATGTACTTACTTGGGAAAAAGGTCGCAAACAATCGCTGCAGCCAGGGCCTGTGCCGGCGCTTGAGGTCCGAACAGTGCTGCATGATCTGCGTAAAAGTGAAGGTGGTGTCCGTGTCCTGGTGAATCCTGGCCACGATCTCCAGGGCCAGCTTCCTCTTCTCAAAATTGTTGGGCAGGTAGTCGTACCTGCGCTCCATCATAGTCTAAAAAACACAAAAATCAAAATAGTTGTTAGATCAAACAGCATACAAATATCATTCACAATTAGATCAGTTGACTAAATCACATTCCCCAACACATTTCTAGCCTTAACCTATCCTTCTAGATGCAAGTGAGTTGGTTTGCACATGTGTGCACTAACTTGTGTTTGGCACGGAGTTTAAATCACTTTTAAAAACAACTGTTTCTTCCTGTGCTTCTTCCTTAAGGCCTATGCATGCATTTAGATGTCAAATCAACGTCCTTACAATACACTTACGAGCATAATGATATCTTGTTGTTGGCGGGTGAAGATCGTGGGCGCCATCTTTCTTCTTGTCCGCAGCAGATAGGTAGTGCCCCAGTGGTTTTCGGGATGCGTGCGTCCGGCCGTGCGTAAGCGTCATACCCAGTCCTTAGTATTTAAAGGGTAATGGACATACAGCTCATTCTCTTTGTGAATGTCATCATGGCACCAAAAAAAAAATAGCAGAAAGCAACCGGCAGCCAAGGAAGGCAAGATAAAAAGGCCAGAGGACACATCATCCTCCAGACCGAGCACTCGGTTGCACAAATCTACTTCAAAGGTGTCGGAAACGCGGAGCAAAAGTGGCCAACACAAGGCTACATTGGCCACAACTCCAGGCCCATCAAAATCTTCAAGCACCCGGAAAAGTTTAGAACCTTCCTCCAAGAAGAAGGCTCCCCGCGCAACCACATCCAAAGTGCAAGGTGAAAAGTAAGCAGAGGGCGAGAAGCCCGAGCCCCCTAAACAGACCCTCTCCTGCTCCCTGCCCTACCACATCCAAAGAGAAAGGGAGCACAACTTCCAAGGGGAAAAAGAAGCAGAGGGCGAGAATCCCGAGCCCCCCAAGCACACCCTCTCCTGCTCCCCGCGCAACCACAACCAAAGTGCAAGGTGAAAAGTAAGCAGAGGGCGAGAAGCCCGAGCCCCCTAAACAGACCCTCTCCTGCTCCCTGCCCTACCACATCCAAAGAGAAAGGGAGCACAACTTCCAAGGGGAAAAAGAAGCAGAGGGCGAGAAGCCCGAGCCCCCCAACCACACCCTCTCATGCTGGGCCACATTTGCCACCGGCACACGTGGAAACAAGTGAGACCTATGCCACATCCACGGCTGGAAGTTCTGTTGCCACCCAGCCAATGACCCCCAGTCCTAATGCCAGCCCAGTCCATTCTTTTTCCAGCGACGGGACGGCCTACTCTTCACCACACACCCAATCAAGAATGTCCCCTGAATTGGCACCAACCAGAGATCGGCCAGAAGAACAATCATTAGGCCGAACCTTGCGGCGAGGCCACTTGAGCAGCCAGTTTGGTGAGGCACAAACCCTAGCCTTGGCAAGTGGGCTAACAGTGCATTTTGATGAGCTATTTGGGCCAATTCTAAAGCAACTAGCAAAGTGCGAAAAAAACAAGTTTGGGAAGAGCTCACCAGACAGGTGAATGCAGCGGGGAGACGAGAGGAAAGATGTGGAACAGATCCAGAGAAAAATATCTGACCTCAAAAATGCAGTAAGGAAGAAGCAGAATAAACGGCGCAATCACGGGTACATATTTGATGTTTGCATTTTGCCGCTTGTTGTGGTGACCACAATGGCAAATTTTTTGAGAATCTTATTTTCAGGTTGCAAACAGGCGGAGGCTTCCCGACAAAATTGCAATACACCAGAGCTCAAGAAATGGTTCTGGCTTTGATCCACCCCACAGCATTACAGGGCCTCTCTGGCAGACACGACACGGACACCCAGGACATTTCTGCAGGTTAGTAATGATTATTTTAATGTGAGCTATTGGAAACTTTGGAAATGAGGCTCACAGGCAGATATGAACACAGGCCCCTAGGGAGTTAGGTTACTGTTGTAGGCGGGTGTTTAATGGCTGAGGAATGGGGTTAATGATGGACACTCTCCCAGGGTGCAGTAGTTAATGGTCCTTAGAAAGGTTTTCAGTCGATACACAACCTTTTATATTATTTCTGGCAAATGTAAAACAATTTATCTTACCAAAGCACTGCATGTGATGTGAATATAGTCAAAAATTGACAACACTTACTTCTTTGAATTTCTACCACTGGGGTTCTAGCTGTGCTTTGGTCAGACAAACTTGAGCTGGTGTCAGGGAAAGGTCAACATTGCAAGAATGCACAGCAGTATACTCAGAAGCCAAATGCTTTTGGCAAGCTGACTGTTGGCCCCTGAGGCACCATTTTGGATGTGTAAAGCCTCCTAACATGCAGAACATGCATGTTTTTATTCTTTAAGGTGACCAATCTGTAGGTACAGGGTAAGTCATACATATAAGACACAGGACCAGATATATAGGGTAAGTGTACTTTGCTGAAAGCGGCAATGCATGTGAATGCACCAACAGACTCCCCCACTAATGGATGTAATCCAACATATGGAGGAGGAGGATGCCAGCCGGATTGGACCTTCGCAAATTACCCCCCTGGAACCTAATCTGACACTGCCCCAGCATCCTACTGCACCAAATCCTCTGCAGCAGAGTGAAGCTGGACGCATGCTGCCAGCCCATGGAGGGCAGCAGGCTGAGACTAAGCCTACAGTCCCCAGTGCTAGCTCTGCTGCAGAGGTTTTGCCTAGTACATCTGGTACTGTTGCTCGCCCTAGACCTTCAGCATCTGCAGGTGCTCAAACCCGGGGAATTGGAAGACGCAGTCAACAACGTCGAACAGTTTCCCGGGGGGGCACGTGCCGATCCTGGAGTCAGAATGGTGCCATGGCAGCCATTACTTTAGGCAGGTGACTCAAAGAACCCCATAGCAGATTACTGCACCATTAGAGAACTTCAATACTACCTTCACCACCATGCTGACTGAATTTAGGACAAGCAACAGCCAGATGGCAGAACAAATGGCCACCTTAAACAGACCGATGGCAGAACAAATGGCCACCTTAAATACAAACTTCACTGCTAGATGAATTTAGAACTAGCAACAGACAGATGCTGGAGCAGCGGAAGATTAAGAATGCCACACATGCCTGCTGCGTGTGAGCTTGAGCGGCAGCTTCACTGAGGCTTAAGCTCAGCCATTGGCTAGTGGGTTATGTGAGCACTCTAATGAGCTATATGTGTGAATTCCAAAACAAACCAGCAAAGCCATAAACCACCCAATCTTGGTTGCGCTCACCACACAGGTAAATAGAGCTTGGATGTAGAGGAAAGATGTTTAGCAGATCCAGGTCAAATTCTTAATATTGATGTTGCCCATAATAAGGTTGTGGTGGGCCTTGGACGTGGCCCAACACCTGGGCATGTGTGGAATTCATAATCTGCCACTGCTCCAGCATCTGTCTGTTGCTAGTTCTAAATTCATCTAGCATGGCAGTGAAGTTTGTATTTAAAGTGGCCATATGTTCTGCCATCAGTCTGTTTAAGGTGGCCATTTGTTCTGTCATCTGGCTGTTGCTCGTCCTAAATTCAGTCAGCATGGTGGTGAAGGTAGTATTGATATTCTCTAATTGTGCAGTAATCTGCTCTGTTGTTCTTCGAGTCACCTGCCTAAAGTAATGGCTGTCATGGCTCCATGATGACTCCAGGATCGTCACGCGCCTATCCTGGGAAACTGGTCGACTGCGTCTTCCAATACCCCCGGATTTGAGCGCCTGCAGATGCTGGATGTCTAGGGCGAGCAACAGGACCAGATACTAGGCAAAACCTCTGCAGCAGAGCTAGCACTGGGGACTGTAGGCTCAGTCTCAGCCTGCTGCCCACGATGGGCTGGCAGCATGCGTCCAGCTTCACTCTGCTGCAGAGGATTTGGTGCAGTAGGATGCTGAGGCAGTGGCAGATTAGGTTCCAGGGGGGTAATTTGCGATGGTCCAATCCGGCTGGCATCCTCCTCCTCCATATGCTGGATTACATCCATTAGTGGGGGAGTCTGTTGGGACATGTGAAAAAGTGTGTCAGATTTTTGCCTAAATATCTTTGGGAACAATTAGTCATGTGCATTCACATGCATCACCAATTTCAGCAAAGTACACTTGCCCTATATATCTGGTCCTGTGTCCTAGGAAGCAGGGAAGTAGATGGCGTGCTCAAACTGGAGGAGGCTTCCACACTTCCAGAGGCAGGATGCTGTGCTGTGGTAAAAAGTAAAAGGCACGTAAACACTCAAACATCCCTGGATGAGCCTGATGAGTGCATATGCTTTACAACACACATGGGCAAGCAGGAATTACCACTCCCCCAACGGTTAAAGTTGACCTTCACAATGATTCAGAGTCTATCTTATATGTATGACTCACCCTGTACCTACAGATTGGTCATCTTAAAGAATAAAAACATGCATGTACTGCATGTTAGGCGGCTTTACACATCCAAAATGGTGCCTCAGGGGCCAACAGTCAGCTTGCAAATAGCATTTGGCTTCTGCGTATGCTGCTGTGCATCCGTGCAATTTTGACCTTTCCCTGACCCCAGCTCAAGTTTGTCTGACCAAAGCACAGCTAGAACCCCAGTGGTAGAAAGACAAATAAGTAAGTTTTGTCAATTTTTGACTATAATCACATCACATGCAGTGCTTTGGTAAGATAAATTGTTTAATATTTTCCAGAAATAACATAAAAGGTTGTGTATCGACTGAAAACCTGAAGGACCATTAACTACTGCACCCTGGGAGAGTGTCCATCATTAACCCCATTCCTCAGCCATTAAACACCCGCCTACAACAGTAACCTCCCCTCAAAGCCACTCCCTAGGGGCCTGTGTTCATATCTGCCTGTGAGCCTCATTTGCAAAGTTTTCAATAGCTCACATTAAAACAATCATTACCTGCAGAAATGTCCTGGGTGTCCGTGTCGTGTCTGCCAGAGAGGCCCTGTAATGCTACGGGGTGGATCAAAGCCAGGACCATTTCTTGAGCTCTGGTGTATTGCAATTTTGTCGGGAAGCCTCCGCCTGTTTGCAAGCTGAAAATAAGATTCTCAAAATAATTTGGCATTGTGGTAACTACAACAAGCTGCAAAATGCAAACATCAAAGATGTACCTGTGATTGCGCCATTTATTCTGCTTCTTCCTTACTGCATATTTGAGGTCAGATATTTTTCTCTGCTCCACATCTTTCCTCTAGTCCCCCGCAGCATTCAGTTTGGTGAGCTCTTCCCAGCACTTTACTGGTTGATTTAGAATTGCGCCCAAATAGCTCATCAAAATGCAGTGTTAGCCCACTTGCCAAGGCTAGGGTTTGTGCCTCACCAAACCGCCTGCTCAAGTGGCCTCGCCGCAAGGTTCGGCCTAATGGTTGTTCTTCTGGCTCTTCTCTGGTTGGTGGCAATTCAGGGGACATTCTTGGCTGGGTGTGTGGGGAGAAATAGGCCATCACGTCGCTGGAAAAAAATGGACTGGGCTGGCATTAGGACTGGGGGTCATTGGCTGGGTGGCCACAAAACTTGCAGCCGTGGATGTGGCATAGGTCTCGCTTGTTTCCACGGGTGTCATTGGAAAATGTGAGCGAGCAGGAGAAGGTGTGCTTGGGGGGCTCGGGCTTCTTGCCCTCTGCTTCTTTTTTCCCTTGAAAATTGTGCTCCGTTTCTCTTTGGCTGTGGTAGGGTGGAGAGCAGGAGAGGGTGTGCTTGGGGGGCTCGGGCTTCTCGCCCTCTGCTTCTTTTTTCCCTTGGAAATTGTGCTCCCTTTCTCTTTGGCTGTGGTTGGGCGGGGAGCAGGAGAGGGTGTGCTTGGGGGCTCGGGCTTCTCGCCCTCTGCTTCTTTTTTCCCTTGAAAATTGTGCTCCCTTTCTCTTTGGATGTGGTAGGGCAGGGAGCAGGAGAGGGTGGGGGGCTCGGGCTTCTCGCCCTCTGCTTACTTTTCTCCTTGGACGTTGTGCTCACTTGCACTTTGGATTTGGTTGCGCGGGGAGCCTTTTCGGAGGAAGGTTCTAAACTTTTCCGGGTGCTTGAAGTTTTTGATGGGCCTGGAGTTGTGGACAATGTAGCCTTGTGGTGGCCATTTTTGCTCTGCATTTCAGGCACCTTTGAAGTCGATTTGTGCGACCGAGTGCTCGGTCTGGAGGATGATGTGTCCTCATGCCACTCCGGCCTTTTTGTCTTGGCCTCCTTGGCTGCTGGTTTCTTTCCGTTTTTTTTTTGGTACCATGATGACTATCAGAAAGAGAATGAGCTGTATGTCCATTATCCTTTAAATACTAATGAATGGATATGACGCTTAAGCGTTCGCATACGCGTGCGTCCAACCGTGCGGATCCCAGAAACCGCTGGGGCACTACCTATCTGCTGCAGACAAGAAGAAAGATGGCGCCCACGATCTTCACCCGCCAACAACAGGATCTGATTATGCTCGTAAGTGTATTGTAAGGACGTTGATTTGACATCTAAATGCATGCATAGGCCTTAAGGAAGCGCAGGAAGAAACAGTTGTTTTTAAAAGTGATTTAAACTCTGTGCCAAACAGAAGTTAGTGCGCACATGTGCGAACCAACTCACTTGCATCTAGGATAGGTTAAGGCAAGAAAATTGTTGGGGAATGTCATTTAGTCAACTGATCTAATTGTGAATTATATTTGTATGCTTTTTGATCTAACAACTATTTTGATTTTTGTGTTTTTTAGACTATGATGGAGCGCAGGTACGACTACCTGCTGTCACGCTCGGGGTAACTCCAGCCCTCTTAATAAGCTCACAACCCCCAATCTCCACAGCCAGCTTCACCTGTAGGAGCCCCCGCTTGCCGGGACGCAAGATACGCCTACCCGGGATCGGTTGCCCCCAGGACTTAATGGCTCAAAGGATGTAAGCTTATATGTGGGAGGACTGGAGAACCAATAGCAAGAGCGTGAGTGACGGAAGTCCAGAGACAGGCAATAGGTCGATAACGGGAAGGCAGAGATCGTAGCGGCACCAGGGGTCAGGCAAGACGTAGTCCGGGTTCAGGCAGAGGTCAGCAACTGGGGATCAGGATCTAGAAGCGTCAGTTCAGGTAAAGGTCGGCAACAAGGATTCAGGATCGAGAGGCGTCAATTCAGGCAGAGGTCGGCAACAAGGATTCAGGATCGAGAATGGTCATACAATCAAATCGGCAACAGGCTAAACTTCACAGGAGTAGGTAACACAGGGTTCTGAGCGCTATCACAGGCAATTCACAACTGAGAGGGAATTGCCTTTATAGGAACAGGTCTGAGGGAAGCAGTGTACTGATTGGAGCACATAGGATTCCAAGGGTAATTGGCTGCAGAGCAGAAGAGGGCGAAGCCCTCAATCCCCTAGGATTCATTAACCCTTTAATTGATCCTCCGGCGGGTGCGCGCCGCACAGCGCCGCCGGAGGGCATAACAGACACGTGCTCGCGGCCGCGCGCGAGCACGTCTCCTGGAGGAGGAAGCGGGGGGCGTGGCTGAGCTGGGCACCGCTCGAGCCGACGCTGCTCGAGCCGACGCCGCTCGGCGCGGCCGCCGCACAGTGACAGCTGCAGCTGGCCGCCTGGAGACGTCGCTGGAACGGGGATCAGGTAAGCGGTTCCTGACACTACCCCCCCCTTCACGAGGGGCCTCCGGACCCTCACCCGGTTTCCCTGGATTGTCACGATGGAACCTTCTTACAAGAGCCTTGGCATGAACATTCTTCGCTGCCACCCAGCATCTTTCCTCCGGACCATAGCCAACCCAATCCACCAAATACTGTAAAGAATTACGCACTTTACGTGAATCCAAGATCTTATTCACTTCATACTCGGGCTCATTATTAAGAAGAATTGGTGCAGGACCAGCAAGAGGAGCATTCTTCGCCGGTTTTAACAGTGAAACGTGAAAGGAATTAGGTATTTTCATAGTTGGCGGGAGTTGAACTTTAAAAGACACATTATTCAACTTCTTGACGATTGGAAAAGGACCAATAAATTTTGGACCTAATTTGCTAGATGGCTGACGGAGCGCAATATTTTTAGTGGAGACCCAAACTAGATCGCCTACTCGAAGAGTAGGTTCCTGTGATCTGCGGCGGTCGGCAAATTTCTTATACCTCAAACCAGTGGTCTTAAGAATCTCCTGAACGTGTGTCCAGATATTCTTCCGTTCTTGAAGCCACTCCTCCAACGCCGGCAGATTGGAAGGTGACCCTGAAAGGGAAGAAGCTCTAGGATTTTTCCCTAAGTTACAATAAAAAGGAGATACCTTGGTACTCTCACTAGGCGCGTTATTGTAAGCAAACTCGGCGAAATCAATAAATTCCGCCCATTGTTCTTGGGCATCAGAAACATAACACCTTAAGTATTGTTCCAAAGTTTGATTAGTTCTTTCTGTCTGCCCATTAGTCTGGGGATGGTAGGCAGAAGAAAGAGAGATCTGTATTCCCAACCGCGAACAGAAGTGTTTCCAAAAACGGGAAGTAAATTGAACACCCCGATCAGAGACTATATTGGACGGAATACCATGAATACGAAAAATATGCGAAGTAAACAGCCGCGAAAGCTCAGGTGCAGAAGGAAGTTTGGCCAAAGGAACGAAATGTGCCATCTTACTGAAACGATCTACAACCACCCAAATGACAGTATTACCATGTGAGAGAGGCAAATCTACAATAAAATCCATAGAAATATGGGTCCATGGCTCAGCAGGAATTTCAAGAGGAACCAAACTGCCACTAGGAGCCTTGTGAACTCCTTTACTTCGAGCACAAATAGCACAAGCGTCGATAAAGGCAGTGATATCGCGTCTCATGGTAGGCCACCATACATGACGACGGGCAAGCATAAACGTCTTACGGTTACCCAAATGACCAGCAGTTTTGGCATCGTGAAATTCGCGAATAACATCCGAACGCAGGTGCGGCGGAACAAACTGGCACCCCAAGGGTACATCACTAGGAGATTCATCTTGAAACGGCGCCAAGGTATTGGAGAGATCAGGAAGTAACGCCCCCACCACACAACCTGTGGGTAAAATTGGTTCACCAGAATCACCCCGATCCTTACATTCACCGAACATGCGAGATAGAGCATCAGCTTTAGTATTTTTTACACCCGGCTTGAAAGTAATAATAAAATTGAAACGCGAGAAGAATAATGCCCAACGTGCCTGACGAGAGTTCAGCCTCTTGGCAGAACCTATGTATTCGAGATTTTTATGATCAGTATACACAGTTATAGGATGTAATGAACCCTCCAACCAGTGTCGCCATTCATCAAATGCCAGTTTAATAGCTAATAGCTCCCTATTGCCAACATCATAATTTTGTTCCGCGGTACTGAATTTACGCGAAAAATAAGCGCATGGATGGAGACGCTCAGGGTTACCAGAATATTGTGACAAAACTGCACCCACTCCCAGCTCAGAAGCATCCACTTCAATAATAAAAGCTTTATGAATATCTGGATGCACTAAGACAGGTGCCGAAGTAAAGGCCCGTTTCAAGGTTAGAAAGGCCTCACAGGCAGAGGGGGACCAGTTAGCAGTAAAAGCCCCCTTGCGGGTAAGGTTGGTAAGGGGTGCAACAACATGGGAAAAGCCTTTTATGAAACGCCGATAAAAATTTGCAAAACCTAGAAAACGTTGCAATTCCTTTAAAGTTTTGGGTTGGACCCAATCCTGAACTGCTGAAACCTTCCCCGCGTCCATCTCCAAACCCTGGTTGGTAATAACATACCCTAGGAAGGGAACTGTAGTGACTTCAAACACACACTTAGACAGTTTAGCAAATAAGTTGTTCTCTCTTAATTTTTGTAGCACCAACTTAACATGGTGTCTGTGCTCCGGTAAAGAATTAGAAAAAATGAGAATATCATCCAAGTAGATGACTACAAATCTACCGAGATATTCCCTGAATATATCATTAACAAAATCTTGGAAAACGGCTGGCGCATTACAAAGACCGAAGGGCATGACCAGGTACTCATAGTGCCCATCCTTCACATTAAATGCAGTTTTCCACTCGTCCCCCTGTCGGATGCGAATCAGATTGTAAGCCCCTCTCAAATCCAATTTGGAGAAAATTCGAGCTCCTGTGACTTGATTGAACAGATCCCCAATCAAGGGTAAGGGGTATCGGTTTTTTACAGTGATCTTATTCAAGGCTCGATAATCTATGCACGGTCTCAAGCCACCATCTTTTTTCTCTACAAAAAAGAACCCGGCCCCAGCAGGCGAGGTAGAGGGACGGATAAATCCTTTCCTAAGATTTTCGGTAATATACTCCCTCATTGCTTGCTCCTCGGGCAGGGTAAGGTTATAAATCTTTCCCCTCGGGGGAATTGTGCCAGGCAGCAAGTCAATGGGGCAGTCATAGGACCGATGTGGAGGAAGAGTATCAGCAGAGCGTTCAGAGAATACATCGATCCAATCAGCGTATGGCTGAGGTAATTCCTGTGGCAAGACTTGAACGCTTCTGAGGCCTGTATTAAAACAGTGACCTTTACAGTGGTCACTCCACTTGACCAACTCCCCAGCCCGCCAATCTAACACCGGGTTATGGAGTTGCAACCAGGGGTATCCCAAAACCACCGGAGTTTCCGGACAATCAAAAATAAAGAATTCTAAGAATTCAGAGTGAGAAGAGCCGACAATTAGTCTGAGAGGTGGGGTCTTGGTATTTATAGGACCTCCCTGGATTGCCTTTCCATTGATAGCTAAAACTTGTAGGGATCTTTCAAGAGGAACTACAGGGATCCCTAAGGTGGAGATCATGCTCCTGTCCAAAAAGTTTCCAGCCGCACCACTGTCTATGAAGGCGGAAACTGTCTGCTTAGAGGACCCCCAAAGCAAATCAATAGGTACAAGCATCTTATTCTGGCGAGAGTTACAAACTGACTCACCCAGATCAGTACTCTCTACCTGGTCTGGGTGCGGAAGTTTTCCGCCGGTTTCCCCTTGTTGGGACAGGACCCTGCAAAATGACCAGAATTCCCGCAATACAGGCATAACCCCTCGGATCGTCTACGCTGTTTCTCCTCTTGGGATAAGCGGGTTCTCCCTAATTGCATAGGTTCTTCCTGGGAGGATGATGAGGTATTTTCTCCACGGGGAACCGGGGATCTATGACTCTGGACTGGTCTAAAGGACGTGGGAGCCCCGACTCTCTCCCTGGCCCTTTCTCTAAGACGTCGGTCTATTTTAATGGAGACCTGCATTAATTGATCTAGGTCCGCTGGCGGGGGAAAATTGACTAAGGCATCCTTGATGCTATCCGACAGTCCCACCCTGAACTGACTACACAAAGCTGGATCGTTCCACCTAGCTTCGATAGCCCAGCGGCGGAATTCAGCACAGTAGTCTTCAGCCGAATTCCGTCCTTGTTTTAAGGCCCGAAGCCTATTCTCTGCGGTAGACTGTATATCTGGATCGGCGTATAAAACGCCCATAGCATTGAAGAAGGCAGTCACTGATTGTAGAGCAATGTCATGGGATGGTAAACTAAAGGCCCAGGACTGTGGGTCTCCTTGAAGCAAGGAAATGACTAGGCCTACTCGTTGGACCTCTGTGCCAGAGGAGATAGGTCTTAACTTAAAATATAGTTCGCAGGCATTCTTGAAATTGGAAAATTTTGCTCGTTCTCCAAAAAATTTCTCAGGCAGTGGAATCTTAGGTTCGGAGAAATGAGGTGGTACAGCGGAAGTTGGTACTTGACGAGATTCCTGAGTGGCCACTCTTTGAGCGAGTTGGTTGATCGCTGTGGCCATAGCTTGCACCTGCTGTACCAGGTCATCCATTTTTGGGCCTGTGATAATGTCACGCTCGGGGTAACTCCAGCCCTCTTAATAAGCTCACAACCCCCAATCTCCACAGCCAGCTTCACCTGTAGGAGCCCCCGCTTGCCGGGACGCAAGATACGCCTACCCGGGATCGGTTGCCCCCAGGACTTAATGGCTCAAAGGATGTAAGCTTATATGTGGGAGGACTGGAGAACCAATAGCAAGAGCGTGAGTGACGGAAGTCCAGAGACAGGCAATAGGTCGATAACGGGAAGGCAGAGATCGTAGCGGCACCAGGGGTCAGGCAAGACGTAGTCCGGGTTCAGGCAGAGGTCAGCAACTGGGGATCAGGATCTAGAAGCGTCAGTTCAGGTAAAGGTCGGCAACAAGGATTCAGGATCGAGAGGCGTCAATTCAGGCAGAGGTCGGCAACAAGGATTCAGGATCGAGAATGGTCATACAATCAAATCGGCAACAGGCTAAACTTCACAGGAGTAGGTAACACAGGGTTCTGAGCGCTATCACAGGCAATTCACAACTGAGAGGGAATTGCCTTTATAGGAACAGGTCTGAGGGAAGCAGTGTACTGATTGGAGCACATAGGATTCCAAGGGTAATTGGCTGCAGAGCAGAAGAGGGCGAAGCCCTCAATCCCCTAGGATTCATTAACCCTTTAATTGATCCTCCGGCGGGTGCGCGCCGCACAGCGCCGCCGGAGGGCATAACAGACACGTGCTCGCGGCCGCGCGCGAGCACGTCTCCTGGAGGAGGAAGCGGGGGGCGTGGCTGAGCTGGGCACCGCTCGAGCCGACGCTGCTCGAGCCGACGCCGCTCGGCGCGGCCGCCGCACAGTGACAGCTGCAGCTGGCCGCCTGGAGACGTCGCTGGAACGGGGATCAGGTAAGCGGTTCCTGACACCTGCCCAACGCCTTTGAGAAGCGGAATCTGGCCCTGGAGATCGTGGCCAGGATTCACCAGGACACAGACACCACCTTCACTTATACCCAGATCATGCAGCACTGGTTGGACCTGAAGCGACTCCACATGTCCCGGGTGCTGCGTTTTTTTGCGACCCATTTCCCAAGTAAGTACATACCGATTGCATGCTAGATGTAACAAACACAGAAGGTAGGAATTTAATTAGAAATGCTTTTCTAGTGTCTGAAATGGAGTACCGCATAAGACCCACCCGGAGGCGCGCAGTCCGGCCAGTGCGGCTGGAATTTGCACCACCAAGTGAAGGTGGTGGATCTCCAGGGCCTCACCGCATGGGCAGGACGAAACGACTCAGGCATTACCCTCTGGTATGTGACTCTGAATATAACCCCCCACACATACATGCTATTTAAACAAAAGCTGATTCCCTTAATCTCTTTTTATAGATGAATATGTAGCGGGTGAAAGATCTGGAGCTGAGAGTGCAGCAAATCAAGCCCAGGAGGAACATGGAGAAGGTGGGTGATGTCACACACACATTCAAAGTGTCATTTGGTTACTGTTGAATCAGACATTAGAAGTGAGCCTATAAATGTCTCTAGAGCCTCACATTCCCAGCAATGACAGGCCCCAGAACCTAGGGTGGTCCCCGAAGCTGAGGTCGCCCACCACCGAAGTAAGTTGTATGTGGAAAATGACATCATCACCAATCAACCTAAATCCATTGGCAATGTCATTAGCATAATGACATATGGCCTCTTCCTTTAATAAATTCCTTAGCATAATGACATATGGCCTAGCCCTTTAATAAATTCCTTAGCATAATGACATAATGCCTCTTCCTTTAATAAATACCTTAGCATAATGACATATGGCCTCTTCCTTTAATAAATACCTTAGCATAATGACATATGGCCTCTTCCTTTAATAAATTCCTTAGCATAATGACATATGGCCTCTTCCTTTAATACATTCCTTAGCATAATGACATATGGTCTCATGAGTTAGATTAAAACATAATAATCATTCCATCCACAGCTGTGAAACATGTATTTGCAGAACAATAATGTTCTTCTCTTTTTTTTATAGACACCGCACAGGCGAGATTAGCCCAACTCACTGCGACGGTGTTTCGGCTGGTGGGCAATATACAGGAGCTCAGAGCTTCAATGGGGACCACAGATGAAGATTAATTATCTGGGGCCTGCCATGGCTTTGTATATAGTTTGTGTATAGTTTTTAAACTTTTAAATGTTTTACTATTTTAAAATGTTTTTAAAAATCTTTTACATTTTTTAATTAAAAAAAAGTTGATAAATAAATACATAATTACACAACAAAAAAAAGGCCAAACAATTTGGCAGTTAATAATAAAAAAAACTTGTTTCTGTGTCATTTTATGTAAAAGAAAAATTCATTAAGGGTTGGTTACAGAAAAACGTAGGAAGAACTCAAAATAAAAGATTGCAAAGTGAAGAAGAATGAAACCGTGATGGAACTGAGGTAAGCATTAGGTGCACAAAGGGAAGAAGAATATAGAAACCACGATGGAATTGAGGTAAGCATTAGGCGCGCAAAGGGAAGAAGAATATAGAAACCGCAATGGAATTGAGGTAAGCATTAGGTGCGCAAAGGGAAGAAGAATGAAACCGCGATGGAATTGAGGTAAGCATTAGGTGCGCAAAGGGAAGAAGAATGAAACCGCGATGGAATTGAGGTAAGCATTAGGTGCGCAAAGGGAAGAAGAATATAGAAACCGCGATGGAATTGAGGTAAGCATTATGGGCACAAAGGGAAGAAGAATATAGAAACCACGATGGAATTGAGGTAAGCATTAAGGGCGCAAAGGGAAGAAGAATCAAACCACGATGGAATTGAGGTAAGCATTAGGTGCGCAAAGGGAAGAAGAATATAGAAACCGCGATGGAATTGAGGTAAGCATTAGGTGCGCAAAGGAAAGAAGAATATGGAAACTGCGATGGAATTGAGGTAAGCATTAAGGTCGCAAAGGGAAGAAGAATATAGAAACCACGATGGAATTGAGATAAGCATTGTAGCAGAAGTGAGTGATAAAAAAAGCGCACATGACGAGCACATGAATGAGTTAATTTTGTTGTGTGCATGCGTAAGGTCGGAAGGATTTCCGTCTGGACGTTTATTTATAGAAAAAGGAATTCAGAATCTGACGAGAAACGTAAATCATTCATTATAGGCGACGTTGGAAAAAGCAATAAAACTGAAGCCTACGTTGTGTCCTAAGTAACGTAAACAAAAAACGAAAGCTGAAAAATTACATTCTCGTTGGCGTACGAACCGATGAACACTTTACAGAAGGCTTCCGATGCATGCTTAGAATCGACACAAAAACGAAATTCATTTTATGTCTCTCTGAATAAACCCTTATGTGCTGACAGTTATAGCTAGAGGCACAATCAGTTGCAGTATTTCTGTTGGACACTAGAAGATACATACTTATATACATACATAGCATAGGGTTAGTGTTCTAATAACACCAGATTTAAACAATGCTAGCTCGTTGAGTAGACAAATGACAAATGAGGAAAAGAAGCTGTCCTTAGACCTAGAAGACATGATGGCAGTCTGAAGCGCCATCTCAATGGAAGGATAACAAATAGGGCATTACCAGGATGGGAGGAATCAGAGATAATTTTACAGTCACATGGCTTGACGCTCTTAGTGCATAAGTCTGATAGGTGGGCACTGATGATCCTCTCTACAGTTCCTGTAATTCTCTGCAGTCTTATGTTGTCATTTTTATTGGCTCCCAAATACCAGCAGGGAATGGAGAAGCATAGGACAGTAGCAATGACAAAATAGTAAAGTAGTAAAATTAAATCCAGATCTTCTTGTGAGGGCATATCTTTTTTAGATGATGCAGAAGGAAAAGTCGCTGTTGTGACTCCTTAAGGACAGCCGAGATGTTTTTGTCCCAGTGGTTTTCAGATATTGTACTTGAACTTGAAAGTCAACAATTAACTTCACTCTTTTAGTAGAATTGATTACAAGGCTGTTCGCAGTGCACCATCTATCAGTCACAGCCACACCATTCCGGTACGCCTCCTTATTCCTGTTCCTGATCATTCTGATGACTGTGACATCCTCAGCAAATTTCAGAATTCTAACAGTATCTGCTGGGGGGACACATTCATTAGTGTATATTAGGAAGAGCAATGGAGAAAGTATACAGCTTTGGCAGTGCCAACATTTGTAAGCTTCGCAATGGAGATGAAAGAGCTGAGCTTGACCTGTTGGGATCTGTTGGGTACCAAGAAGCTACCAATCCAGGCCCAGTTGATGGATGGTATTTTTTAATGGATAAATATTAGTAATATTGAAACAATGAGTTTGATTTATTAATCATTTTTAATATCTTGAGAGAGATGCTCTAACTCAAGGTATTGAACAAATGACTAACTCAGCTCACATATGTTAGAAGGGCTCTCCTGTCGATTATTTGACTTTGCAAATCTCTAAAATAATTTTTTTAATGGAACTAGTGGGTAACGAATATCCTGTAAGTTATCAAATATCAAGTTCACAAAACATGTTGTGCCTGATTTTTTCTAAGCACTTCTTTAAGACTACACCACATTGGTGCAAATTAGAGTAGTGCAAATAAAATGTGTACATTTTTCAGCATGTTGCTACACCTCTAATGTTTTAGCAAATTTGTATTTTGCAGTGCAGCAACATATGCGCCAGTGTAAAATAAATGTTTTAATTTTATTTTGCACCATTTTTATTTGTACCAATGTGTCTGGCAGGAACGCTTGATAAATTCAACCCCTTTGTACTTTTGATGAATCAAGTACATAAGCAATTTAATTCAAACATATACTTTTGTTGATCATTGCTACAATATAAAATAAATCTTCCGAAAATGTAAAATGGAATAGTAAGTAATTCTGCTTCTGGGGGTTATAGCAATAAAATCTATACAATATGCACACTAACATTTATAATTTAGACCTTTCTATGCCTTGAAAGTGAAATCTGGTAGTGGGCAAACTATGGCAGTTTGATTTACTTTAATAAGTTACAGAGGTGCCTTAAAGGAATATAACCTATAAAAATACTTTGCTCCAGACATTCTGGAGACTTATTTCTGCTGTGTGTAGATCCCATAATTGGATTTTCTAGAGATTCCATGGCCAGTTAATGAAAACAAAGGTCTTAAGTCATTACCTTCAGTAAAGCACAGTTAAACATATAAGTAAGGCAAAAAAATAGCCATTTTTAAAAATGAAAGAATTAGATTACTGTAGATAAGAGTGCTTGCCAATAATGCACTTATACATCGATGTCAATACAGAACAGTCTAGGAATAGGAAAGCAGTACAGCTAATCCATGTGCCTTACAATGCCTGCAAAAGAAAAATCCACTTTTTCCTTCAACATGAAAGATCAGAACATGCTCCTCTCCTACTAACCCTTGTTCAAAAACTACACATGTGTTAAGAATACAACACTAATACACACAAAAGCTATCCCGCACCCTTCATTAAAACTTAGAGCCTAATTTATCAAGCGTCTGTTATTACCACTCAGTGCCAATATTTTTGCCTCAGTGGCACTCAGTGATACAGCACCAAACTTTTCAGCATTCCAAAAATTAATTATTACGCTGTGCAGCACCCAAAACACAGTGGTACAGAGTGGCGCTATTATAATCAGCACTGGTGCTGTAATAATCGTCAGTTGGGTCAAACAGGCGCTGACACAAGCTGCCCAATACATAATGCAACACTCAAAGTTAATAAGTTAACATTAGGTGCTGTGACTTCCAGTGCCATTCTGTCCAAATAACAGCGCCAAAAAAGAAAGAGATGCTGGCACTCAAAAAATAGACCACCAAAAAGTACAATTTTATAATTGAATTTTATGATTAAACAAATATTTTGGGATAAATATCTTTATTGTGGCCTTGTGGCCTTTGCATTCATCAGACCTGCTGTGCAGCCAGCAGAAGCAATATCACTGGTCTAGCAATGCAACCTGGGAGAGAAAATACCTCCCAGCTTGCATTGCATGCTGATGCGCAGTCTCAGCATCACTAGAACAGCCATTGCTGGGCACGTGCTATACACAGAGTTTGGGAAAGCGAGTATGTCTCAGGCACTGGGGGGGGAGTGTCAATGGGTTTTCCCCTAGAAAGCTGCCTGCCCATTCAGGCATTCCCAGATTCCGCTATACAACCAACGAAATAGGGGGAGGGTTATATATGCCCATGCATGCGCAGCAAACCTTGCGGGAGGGGAGCAGTGTGCAGTGTGTCAGTCAGTTCTCTTGGTCTCCCCAGAAGGTGCACCAGTCCCAAAATCCCAGGGGGCAAAGATTTTTAAACTTCATCCAGCTCTGAATATGGGCACAAAAACAGGTACTTACTGCTTCTTCACTAGTGATGAGAGGGTTGGTTGAAAATTCAGCTTGATGAATTTGGCTGAACTTGCTGCCAAAGTTCAGATTCAGGACCTTGAATCTCAACCCAAACACAATTGATGCCAATGGGGACCCGAACTATGGGGCTCAAAAATGGCTGTAAAATGGGGCCAGCAATGGCTAGAGGGCTGAAAATCGAGGGAAACACCTGGGTAAGTGCCTTGCACAAAATGGGCTAAAGAAAGTTTTCTGTGATTATTTTCAGTTAAGAAATACCAATAAAATGTAAAATGTAAATATTATTTTTTTTATGGGTATTGGGTGCCTAACACCTGGGCGATTGCCCTGCACAAAATAGGCTAGGGAAAGTACTCAAAATAATTGCAGAAAACTAAAAAAATAAAGGGAGACACCAATAAATAAATACATTAATCAATATATACATAAATGAATAAATATTGACATCAATAAATTAATATCTGGTGCAAGCATGCGCCAAGGTTTGCAGAGTATTCTTGTAGGCCGCAGTACTGCTGCCAGAATGGTGAAGCCTAGAACACGTTGAGGTATTCGCAGATTATATGCAGAGTCCTACACCTCACCCTCCTTACAATCAGCAAAGTTGTCCCAGCCACAGGCCATGGAACACCTAATGCTCAGCACCTGGCTGGGATGCTGTTGCCCATCTACCTGCCCCTGCCCCAGTTGCAGAAATAGGAGTTCCCAGATGCACAACAACTTGCAGGAGGAGGATGTGGTCAGAGGACCATCACAGGACATCTATGATGACGAGGATGAAACCCAAGTGCCGACTGCTGTGGCTTTCAGTAATGTGGAGGCTGAGATGGAGGGTAGCGGTAAGGAGTGGGTGGAAGTCAGTTAAGGGGTGATGATGAAGTCCTAGACCCAAAATGGACTGAAGGCAATCAGATTTCTGTGGAAGAGGTAGTGGCTACACAGCTCCAGGCAGCCAGCACAAGAGGAAGAATGTGCCAACCATCAGTGGTCAGCTCATTGCTACTTCTGCCTACCAAGCCCAGGCCCTGAGCGCTTCAAAATCTGACTCAAAGGTTGTCCCCAGCGTGGCCTTTTTTCAAGCAGTGCACTGACACATTTTGCATGCTGTGCCACCAGTCCCTGAAGTGAGGGAAAAGTGTTAATAATCTCTGTTCCACATCCATGACCAGGCACATGCAAAGCAAACCAAAAAAATATTAGTATTATTAAAAATTAGCTATTAAAAAATTAAAAATGAAAAACAAAGGCAAGAAAAAACAGGAAGGCCAATTTTCCCCGGTGTCGAGCCACACTCCACACATGGCTCACAGGGTGGGTTGCTGGACTGACAGCAGCCAGCCAAGGCAGAGTTTTGGAGGCTTCTGAGGAGGACTTGTCCTCACAGCAGGGTGTGGCAAGCGCCATTTTTGAGGCAGCATGGCAGGAAATGAGTGATATGGGAAGAGCGTGGAGCCCAATGACTGACATAATTATAAAATAAGACATCAGGCACCTGCAAAGCAAACAGAAAAACATTGTTACCAAGTCATAGACATAAAATTAGAAATCGTCATCAAACTTAGTGAAGTGCACCGAAGGTTGAAGGTTGATGAATTACTATGCCAGTCTTTTTTGATCCATCTTCCACTTGCTTTCCAACTAGACTGTTAATAACCTCTCCTGACTCTCATTCCAATGGAGGAGAATCATTAGAGTCAGGCATGATACGAAGATCTCCTTCTTTATAGTCACCTAAAAGTTGACATGTATAGAACTGGTCATATGTTATATGAAACCATGTGTTCATGTGTTGTCAGCTCCACGTCCATGGCCAGTCACCTGCAAAGCAACCAGAAAAGCATTATTTAGTTGTTAGTATTGTTATAATATTATTAATTGTATTAGTCCTAGTTAGTATTAGTTATGAATTTGTTATTAGTTATAATTAGTATTACTAGTTAGTATTAGCATTAGTTAGTATTAGAATTACTATTAGTTATTGTTAGTATTGTTATTTATTTTTTTATTTTTTTCCACCCCACTTTTTTTCGTTTCCAAACTAGGGAGAATTTGAGACCACCACCACCAAGTCTGCCCACATCATCCCAGGGCAGTGTTCTGCTTTCTATTTCCCAAACACCCTGCTTCCACTCACCTATCTGCACTGCAGAGTAACTTTGACCTTACCATTGCTTGAGGGGCTTTTAAGGGACTACATACACAAATATGTAACTACCCATAATATTATAAGTGACAACCAACACGGTTTTACTAAGGACAGAAGCCGCCAGACTAACCTAATTGGCTTCTATGGCTTCTAATTGGCTTCTATGAGGAGGTGAGTAGAAGCCTGGACAGAGGGGCGGCTGTGGATATAGTTTTTCTGGATATTGCAAAAGCATTTGACAGTGTCCCCCATAGACGCTTATTGGGGAAATTGAGATCTTCAGGATTAGAAAACACAGTTTGTAACTGGATTGAAAACTGGCTGAAGGATCGTGTGCAGAGAGTTGTGGTTAATGATACCTACTCTGAATGGTTACCAGTTGTAAGTGGCGTACCACAGGGTTCAGTGCTGGGCCCACTATTGTTCAACTTGTTTATAAATGACATAGAAGATGGAATTAAAAGCACTGTCAGATGACACAAAGATATGTAGCACAGTGCAGTCTATTGAAGACAAGCTTCAGGCTGACTTGGACACATTGAGTGTCTGGGCATCCACTTGGCAAATGAAGTTCAATGTGGAAAAATGTAAAGTCATGCACATGGGGTCTAACAACCTGAAGGCCACATATGTCCTGGGGGAAGTAAAACTAGGAGAGTCACAAGTTGAGAAGGATCTGGGGGTACTGGTAGATCACAGACTAAATAAAAGCATACAATGCCAAGCAGCTGCTTCCAAGGCCACCAAGATACTATCATGCATTAAAAGATGCATGGAATCACGGGATAGGGATGTAATTTTGCCTCTTTACAAGGCACTGGTGCGCCTTCACCTGGAATATGCCTTCCAGTTCTGGGCGCCCATTCATAGAAAGGACGCTCTAACTCTGGAAAGAGTGCAGAGGAGAGCCACCAAACTAATAAAGGGAATGAAAGATCTTAGTTATGAGTAGAGATGAGCGAAGTTTTGAAAAATTCGATTCGGCTGATTCGCCGAATTTTCTGACAAAAATCGTTTCGATCCGAATTTATTCGCGGCGAATCGCTATTAACCACCCTTGATTTCCCCGCTGCTAGTAAAAAAATAACTGTACAAAAATACTCACCTGACCCCTCTATCGAATTGGCCGGGTATCCTCTTTCATTTGGTGCCATCCGATCCCCCCTAGTGGCTCGGATGGCCCCAGGAAAGCCCCCGGAAAAGCCCCCCCCCCCGATTTTCTGTCATTTGAAAAAAAAAGCCCAGCCGCAAAGTTGGGCGGGCGGGAGGGAGGTAATAACAGCTTGGAAAGAAAGCGGGCGGGGCAGGAGGGAGGAATGACAGCCGGCGGGGAGGTAATGACAGCTTGGAAAGAAAGTGGGCGGGAGGGAGGAGTTACAGCGGGCAGGGAGGTAATGACAGTTTGGAAAGAAAGTGGGCGGGGTGGGAGGGAGGAATGACAGCTTGGAAAGAAAGTGGGCGGGGCGGGAGGGAGGTACTGACAGCGGGCGGGGAGGTAATGACAGCTTGGAAAGAAAGGGGGTGGGAGGGAGGAATGACAGCTTGGAAAGAAAGTGGGCGGGGCGAGAGGGAGGAATGACAGCTTGGAAAGAAAGTGGGCGGGAGGGAGGAGTTACAGCGGGCAGGGAGGTAATGGCAGTTTGGAAAGAAAGTGGGCGGGGTGGGAGGGAGGAATGACAGCTTGGAAAGAAAGTGGGCGGGGCGAGAGGGAGGTACTGACAGCGGGCGGGGAGGTAATGACAGATTGGAAAGAAAGTGGGCGGGGTGGGAGGGAGGAATGACAGCTTGGAAAGAAAGTGGGCGGGGCGAGAGGGAGGTACTGACAGCGGGCGGGGAGGTAATGACAGCTTGGAAAGAAAGTGGGCGGGGCGGGAGGAATGACAGCTTGGAAAGAAAGTGGGCGGGGCGGGAGGAATGACAGCTTGGAAAGAAAGTGGGCGAGGCGGGAGGGAGGAGTTACAGCGGGCGAGGAGGTAATGACAGCTTGGAAAGAAAGTGGGCGGGGTGGGAGGGAGGAATGACAGCTTGGAAAGAAAGTGGGCGGGGCGAGAGGGAGGTACTGACAGCGGGCGGGGAGGTAATGACAGATTGGAAAGAAAGTGGGCGGGGCGGGAGGAATGACAGCTTGGAAAGAAAGTGGGCGAGGCGGGAGGGAGGAGTTACAGCGGGCAGGGAGGTAATGACAGTTTGGAAAGAAAGTGGGCGGGGCGGGAGATAATGACAGTTTGGAAAGAAAGTGGGCGGGCGGGAGGGAGGAATGACAGCTTGGAAAGAAAGTGGGCGGGGTGGAAGGGAGGAATGACAGCTTGGAAAGAAAGTGGGCGGGGCGGGAGGAATGACAGCTTGGAAAGAAAGTGGGCGGGGCGGGAGGAATGACAGCTTGGAAAGAAAGTGGGCGAGGCGGGAGGGAGGAGTTACAGTGGGCGAGGAGGTAATGACAGCTTGGAAAGAAAGTGGGCGGGGTGGGAGGGAGGAATGACAGCTTGGAAAGAAAGTGGGCGGGGCGAGAGGGAGGTACTGACAGCGGGCGGGGAGGTAATGAAGATTGGAAAGAAAGTGGGCGGGGCGGGAGGAATGACAGCTTGGAAAGAAAGTGGGCGAGGCGGGAGGGAGGAGTTACAGCGGGCAGGGAGGTAATGACAGTTTGGAAAGAAAGTGGGCGGGGCGGGAGATAATGACAGTTTGGAAAGAAAGTGGGCGGGCGGGAGGGAGGAATGACAGCTTGGAAAGAAAATGGGCGGGGTGGGAGGGAGGAATGACAGCTTGGAAAGAAAGTGGGCGGGGCGAGAGGAATGACAGCTTGGAAAGAAAGTGGGCGGGGCGGGAGGAATGACAGCTTGGAAAGAAAGTGGGCGAGGCGGGAGGGAGGAGTTACAGCGGGCGAGGAGGTAATGACGGCTTGGAAAGAAAGTGGGCGGGGCGAGAGGGAGGTACTGACAGCGGGCGGGGAGGTAATGACAGCTTGGAAAGAAAGTGGGCGGGGCGGGAGGAATGACAGCTTGGAAAGAAAGTGGGCGGGGCGGGAGGGAGGAGTTACAGCGGGCGGGGAGGTAATGACAGCTTGGAAAGAAAGTGAGCGGGAGGAATGACAGCTTGGAAAGAAAGTGAGCGGGAGGGAGGAGTTACAGCGGGCAGGGAGGTAATGACAGTTTGGAAAGAAAGTGGGCGGGGCGGGAGATAATGACAGTTTGGAAAGAAAGTGGGCGGGGCGGGAGGTAATGACAGCTTGGAAAGAAAGTGGGCAAGGCGGGAGGGAGGAGTTACAGCGGGCGGGGAGGTAATGACAGCTTGGAATGACAGCGGACGGGGCCGGCAGGCAGGAGCCCACTTTCTTTCCAAGCTGTCATTCACAAAAATCATCCTCCAAATTCATACTCTATTATCATCCGCCAAATTAATTCTCTATTATCATCCATTAAATTCATACTCTATCAATTAACTAAACAAAACGAATTCCCGCTAATCAACTAAATAAATCAGACCACAATCAAGTCCCCGAAACTTATATTCCTTTCCATTTGACTTTCATTTTATTTTCAATCATCAATTTAATTTTAATCATCAGTTAATTAAGTAATAAATACATAAGGTTTGTCCTATTTCCACTACAAAACATTACCAAGTTTTTTTTATGCTTTTAATAAGGAAAAGCCGACAATTGAACTAATAAAGTAGAGCCGGCAATAGAGCTATCAAAGAAAAGCTGACAATAGAACTACTGCCTACAACTACATTTCCCAGCAAGCACTGGGAAACACCTGGTTCAAAAAGACAGCAAGGGCATTCCCTCCCCTTCTTGAAATAGTTTTATGAAATTGGTTTAAGATTGATTTAAAATTAATTAGTTTGAGAATATGAATATGCCAGAAAATCGATGGAGTGAGAGGTTATATATATATATATATATATATATATATATATATATATATAACTTATATAAAGTGAATTTAAACTATTACCTCTAGACTCATCAATTTATTGCTACCTTTCTATGAGCATTACCATCAATGATATCACCGGTACAATTATATACACATATATCTCTTTCATATCAATTTAATATAACTCCATCTACTGACCACTGTTTATATTAATTTTTATATAATTGTATTACTAGTTATTACTATTGAATACCGATTTTATACTCATATATATATATTTTTGAATTTTTGAATTAAACACACTCTCACCACATGGACAAAATATAGATTTGGATTTTAATTGCTTTTTAGAAAACAACTAACTAGATTGGTTCCCCTTCAATATTGATCTGTTCCTTAGAAAATATTTGTCTGGACTTTCCCCCTACTCATCAAACTTATTAATTTACTCCTTTACCGCAATGTTCGACTACACTATTTCCATTAACATTAACATTACTATTCAATCATAATTAATTAACTTTTACATTTTTACACCCTTACATCCTTAATGTCACCACCTTTTTATCATTTTCATATCATATCAAATCATTTTGTATCAATTACTTTTTACTAATCCTCTAATAATTTATTCCTCATCAACCATGATCTATATATTTATAGTCTTATCTAGTGAAAAGCCGGTTACCGGCTTTTTTTCTGCTGTACTTGAGTATTTCAGTTCACCGACGCTTTCAAGGTGAAGGCGGGGTCTTCTTTGGTGGTATTATAGTTATAATTATATGGTTAATCAAAAATGAATTGAATGAAATAATCAATTGTTTAAATAGAGGACTGTGAATTGTGACAGTTAATTGTACTATTGATTCAAATAAATAAATGATTATCATAATTATGATTATATAATAAATAAATGATTATCATAATAGATAATTGGGAAAAAAATAGTTGACGCAATTAACAAATTGGTTATAATGATTAAGTGTTTAAATAATTCAATAAATAAATACATTATTAAATAACTGGATGAATTAGATCTGGATGAATGGAACTGATAAGAATGGATAAATTAATGAAAGTGAATAAAATTGATATGATTAAAAATTGAATAGAAGTTGGATAAAAAATGAGAAAGTGATCAAAGAAATTGTTTAGAAAAGATTGTTTATGCACTAGAGGATGTATATAATGAAAAAAAAAATAATAATAACAACACTTATATTAATATCATTATTATTTTTATCATCACTATTAATAATATTAGGAGAATAATATAATATCATGATCCAAGTAAAATGTATGTGGTAATTTGTGAGTGGGACATGAAAGAGATGTCTGGATTAATTTATGTTCTTATTAGTCTATGGCATTATTAGTAAAATATATATATATATATATATTATTAAAATATGGACTTTATATGGCTGTGGAGGTAATTTGAATAAAATAAGTGAAAATTATGTAAGAATGTGTGAACAGTGGATATAAAATAAGTTATTTATAGGTAAATTGATTATTTATAGGTAAAAAAATAATTACAGCGGGCGAGGAGGTAATGACAGCTTGGAAAGAAAGTGGGCGGGGTGGGAGGGAGGAATGACAGCTTGGAAAGAAAGTGGGCGGGGCGAGAGGGAGGTACTGACAGCGGGCGGGGAGGTAATGACAGCTTGGAAAGAAAGTGGGCGGGGTGGGAGGAATGACAGCTTGGAAAGAAAGTGGGCGGGGCGGGGGGAGGAGTTACAGTGGGCGGGGAGGTAATGACAGCTTGGAAAGAAAGTGAGCGGGAGGGAGGAGTTACAGCGGGCAGGGAGGTAATGACAGTTTGGAAAGAAAGTGGGCGGGGCGGGAGATAATGACAGTTTGGAAAGAAAGTGGGCGGGGCGGGAAGGAGGAATGACAGCTTGGAAAGAAAGTGGGCGGGGTGGGAGGGAGGGAGGAATGACAGCTTGGAAAGAAAGTGGGCGGGGCGAGAGGGAGGTACTGACAGCGGGCGGGGAGGTAATGACAGCTTGGAAAGAAAGTGGGCGGGGCGGGAGATAATGACAGTTTGGAAAGAAAGTGGGCGGGGCGGGAGGTAATGAATGACAGCTTGGAAAGAAAGTGGGCGAGGCGGGAGGGAGGAGTTACAGCGGGCGGGGAGGTAATGACAGCTTGGAATGACAGCGGACGGGGCCGGCAGGCAGGAGCCCACTTTCTTTCCAAGCTGTCATTCACAAAAATCATCCTCCAAATTCATACTCTATTATCATCCGCCAAATTAATTCTCTATTATCATCCATTAAATTCATACTCTATCAATTAACTAAACAAAACGAATTCCCGCTAATCAACTAAATAAATCAGACCACAATCAAGTCCCCGAAACTTATATTCCTTTCCATTTGACTTTCATTTTATTTTCAATCATCAATTTAATTTTAATCATCAGTTAATTAAGTAATAAATACATAAGGTTTGTCCTATTTCCACTACAAAACATTACCAAGTTTTTTTTATGCTTTTAATAAGGAAAAGCCGACAATTGAACTAATAAAGTAGAGCCGGCAATAGAGCTATCAAAGAAAAGCTGACAATAGAACTACTGCCTACAACTACATTTCCCAGCAAGCACTGGGAAACACCTGGTTCAAAAAGACAGCAAGGGCATTCCCGCCCCTTCTTGAAATAGTTTTATGAAATTGGTTTAAGATTGATTTAAAATTAATTAGTTTGAGAATATGAATATGCCAGAAAATCGATGGAGTGAGAGGTTTTATATATATATATATATATATATATATATATATATATATATATATATATATAACTTATATAAAGTGAATGTAAACTATTACCTCTAGACTCATCAATTTATTGCTACCTTTCTATGAGCATTACCATCAATGATATCACCGGTACAATTATATACACATATATCTCTTTCATATCAATTTAATAAAACTCCATCTACTGACCACTGTTTATATAAATTTTTATATAATTGTATTACTAGTTATTACTATTGAATACCGATTTTATACTCATATATATATATTTTTGAATTTTTGAATTAAACACACTCTCACCACATGGACAAAATATAGATTTGGATTTTAATTGCTTTTTAGAAAACAACTAACTAGATTGGTTTCCCTTCAATATTGATCTGTTCCTTAGAAAATATTTGTCTGGACTTTCCCCCTACTCATCAAACTTATTAATTTACTCCTTTACCGCAATGTTCGACTACACTATTTCCATTAACATTAACATTACTATTCAATCATAATTAATTAACTTTTACATTTTTACACCCTTACATCCTTAATGTCACCACCTTTTTATCATTTTCATATCATATCAAATCATTTTGTATCAATTACTTTTTACTAATCCTCTAATAATTTATTCCTCATCAACCATGATCTATATATTTATAGTCTTATCTAGTGAAAAGCCGGTTACCGGCTTTTTTTCTGCTGTACTTGAGTATTTCAGTTCACCGACGCTTTCAAGGTGAAGGCGGGGTCTTCTTTGGTGGTATTATAGTTATAATTATATGGTTAAATTGAATGAAATAATCAATTGTTTAAATAGAGGACTGTGAATTGTGACAGTTAATTGTACTATTGATTCAAATAAATAAATGATTATCATAATTATGATTATATAATAAATAAATGATTATCATAATAGATAATTGGGAAAAAAATAGTTGACGCAATTAACAAATTGGTTATAATGATTAAGTGTTTAAATAATTCAATAAATAAATACATTATTAAATAACTGGATGAATTAGATCTGGATGAATGGAACTGATAAGAATGAATAAATTAATGAAAGTGAATAAAATTGATATGATTAAAAATTGAATAGAAGTTGGATAAAAAATGAGAAAGTGATCAAAGAAATTGTTTAGAAAAGATTGTTTATGCACTAGAGGATGTATATAATGAAAAAAAAAATAATAATAACAACACTTATATTAATATCATTATTATTTTTATCATCACTATTAATAATATTAGGAGAATAATATAATATCATGATCCAAGTAAAATGTATGTGGTAATTTGTGAGTGGGACATGAAAGAGATGTCTGGATTAATTTATATTCTTATTAGTCTATGGAATGATTAGTAAAATATAATATATATATATATATATATATATATATATATATATATATATATATATATATTATTAAAATATGGACTTTATATGGCTGTGGAGGTAATTTGAATAAAATAAGTGAAAATTATGTAAGAATGTGTGAACAGTGGATATAAAATAAGTTATTTATAGGTAAATTGATTATTTATAGGTAAAAAAATAATAATAGATAAAATAATGAGACAATGATAACCTATTAATAGGATTTTATTCAAAAAACGTTCTGGATTTTTGAATTAAACACACTCTCACCACATGGACAAAATATAGATTTGGATTTTAATTGCTTTTTAGAAAACAACTAACTAGATTGGTTCCCCTTCAATATTGATCTGTTCCTTAGAAAATATTTGTCTGGACTTTCCCCCTACTCATCAAACTTATTAATTTACTCCTTTACCGCAATGTTCGACTACACTATTTCCATTAACATTAACATTACTATTCAATCATAATTAATTAACTTTTACATTTTTACACCCTTACATCCTTAATGTCACCACCTTTTTATCATTTTCATATTATATCAAATCATTTTGTATCAATTACTTTTTACTAATCCTCTAATAATTTATTCCTCATCAACCATGATCTATATATTTATAGTATTATCATATTTTTATAATATCATTACTTTATATATCCATCAAATCGTTTTTTATCAATTACTTCTTGCTAATCCTCTAGTAATTTATTCCTCATCCACAATGACCTATATATTTATATATTTATACTCTTTTCATATTTTTATCATATCCTTAGTTTATATATCCATTCTATCTATTCACGTCTACCCAGTTTCAATTTTACATCCCTCCATCTAATTATTTAATGAATTGTCCCTCTACTAATGATTTAATCATTTTCTATTTTTTTTTATTTGATCAACCAATAACTAATTATTTAATTATGAACTTACAGTACCCACTATTAATATACACTAATTTATAGTATCTAACTTTCTAATGAATTGCCCCCCTACCAAAATTTTAATAAAATTATTGTTTATTTATTAGATCAATCAATAATTTATTATTTAATCATTAATTTATACTATCCACTATTAATTTATATTATCTACAATTATTTAAGATGTTCCACTATATTCAGTATATCATATTGGTACTTCTTTATTTTTTTTTCCATGATAAGTTATCATCCTACTACTTTTAATCTGTGATAATACATTCTATCACATGTAATGATTCAACCAACCTTTGTGTATCCACAGCGCTCCTACACCAATCTTTTTCCTTCTAGGGCTACACCTAAATTGAAATTGATTAACACACTACAATTTTTCCTGGGAATCACAGGTTTTCCTGCTGTAGGAGCCGCTCATATTATCCAGTTGCGCTTTATCCTCAAAACCAACTTGTACTATCTATATAGATATATATATATATATATCTAATTAATCTATCTATATATCTAATTAATCTATATATCTTTCTAATTATAATAAATAATATTTATATTATATTTATATTTATCCTATGCTTGTAGTTGTAACTATATATTTTTATAAAAAAAAAAAAAAAAAAAATATATATATATATATATATATATATATATATATATATATATAATGTATAACATTTACCTATAAATAGGTATTTATATATATATATATATATATATATATATATATATATATATATATATATATTTATTTAAATCTAAGTTCCCTCACACAAATATAACACTTCTATTTATATACAGAATTTATAAACATGATTCCCCTTTTTCCACACACAAGCAGGATCCAAAATAGAGTACAAACACAATACTTTTATATGCGCAGAATCTCTGCAGAAGAGTCGGGTGCACAGCTGAACACTTAATTACAATACCTTGTATATATATATATATCTAATTAATCTATCTATATATCTAATTAATCTATATATCTTTCTAATTATAATAAATATTTATATTATATTTATATTTATCCTATGCTTTTAGTTGTAACTATATATTTTTATAAAAAAAAAAAAAAAAAAAAATATATATATATATATATATATATATATAATGTATAACATTTACCTATATATAGGTATATATATATATATATATATATATATATATATATATATATATATATATGTGTATATATATATATATATATATATATATATATATATATATATATATATTTATATATTTATTTAAATCTAAGTTCCCTCACACAAATATAACACTTCTATTTATATACAGAATTTATAAACATGATTCCCCTTTTTCCACACACAAGCAGGATCCAAAATAGAGTACAAACACAATACTTTTATATGCGCAGAATCTCTGCAGAAGAGTCGGGTGCACAGCTGAACACTTAATTACAATACCTTGTGACATTTGTATAATAATCTGTTACATATACATACTGCCTTTTCCCAGGTAAATACATTGTAACAAACAAGCCTGAGGACTGCAACAGCACAGCCTCCTGGCACCATCTTGAAACCCTTTACAATGCTCATTCATTCTTTCAATGTTTGATTTTTTATATATGTGAATACATTTTTAACTGTTCATTCATTCTTTAAATGTTTATCTATTTATTTTATGCTCCAGGTATTTTAGTTTATTTTCTAGTGTTTTTATAGTGTGTACATGCCGGCATGGTGGGAGCGGGGAAGCCGGCCACACTGTCAGCTTTGCAACCCGGCTTCTGCCGCCCGCTGACAGTGCGGCCAGCTTCCTCCGCTCCCACCATACCGGCATGTAGGTAAGTGTGTGCTACATGCCGTTATGGTGGGAGCCGGGGAGGCCGGCTGCACTGTCAGCGGGAGGCGGAAGCTGGTTTGCACAGCTGACAGAGTAGCCGGCCTCCTCGGCTCCCACCAGGCCGGCCTTTTTTTTAAATTTCAGGAAAACTTCGATCGATCGAATCGCGGGGAAATTCGGATTCGATCCGAATCGAATTTTTCATGAAATTCGGATCGAATCCGGGTTCGTCCGGATCGATTCGCTCATCCCTAGTTATGAGGAAAGATTACGAGAATTAAATTTGTTTAGTCTTGAGAGGAGACGGCTGAGGGGGGGACATGATTAACTTTTATAAATATATAAATGGCCCATAAAAAAATATGGGAGAACACTATTTAAGGTAAAATCCTCTCTAAAGACAAGGGGGCACTGCTTTTGGTTGGAAAAAAGAAATTTAGTCTCCGGAGGTGACAATCGTTTTTTACCATAAGAACTATAAATCTATGGAATAGCCTCCCACAGAAGCTTGTTACAGCATCAACTGCTGACAGCTTCAAAAAAGGATTAGATGCTTATTTAGAAAAAAATAACATTAACAGTTACTATTACCCTGTTTCCCCGAAAATAAGACAGTGTCTTATATTAATTTTTGCTCCCAAAGATGCGCTAGGTCTTATTTTCAGGGGATGTCTTACATTTTTCCATGAAGAAGAATTCACATGCATTCACAAAAAAAGGAAATTTATTAACTGTTTAACAGTAGTAGTTGCCATCACAAACCAGCATAACCAGACAAAATGTGACTCCTGTCAAAATTTCATGTTACCTCCCCCCCCTGATCCTCCTGTCCCAATTTACCCCCCTTCTCCTGTACCCCCCTCCTCATCATCAGTGGGTGAAAGTGGGGGAGGTAGGGGTAGAGTCTCGAGAATCCAGGGAATTCTCTAGTTTCCATCCCCCCTTCCCCTCACTTCACCTGGCATTTCCCCCATAGAAATTCTTTTTTTTTTTCTTCTTCACAGGCTGCTGCCACTACTCACTAACTTACTGTCAGAGAGCGAGCAGCAGACAGCAGCTTTCACTTTGGTGGCGGCCGCTTTGATGACGAGTGATGTCCCCCAGTGACGCCCCCCTATGCGCAACATCAGGGGCGTCACTCGTCATCAAAGAGAGCCGGCTGCAGCTGACTGAGGACTCTTGCTGCGGGGGGAGGTCTTATTTTCGGGGGAGGTCTTATTTTCGGGGGAGGTCTTATTTTCGGGGGAGGTCGTATATTTAGCCTTCATGCTAAAAGCACAGTAGGCCTTATTTTCGGAGTAGGTCTTATTTTCGGGGAAACACGGTAGCAGTTATCAGTTAAAATAAATAAATAAAATAAACAGCTTCCCCTATAAAATAAAATAAAAAATAACTTCCCCTACCCCAACACTCTTGGTTGAACCTGATGGACATGTCTTTTTTCAACCGTATTAACTATGTAACTATGTAACCACCCACCGCCTCATTGGTGGTTTATACACCAGGTTGAATTCCACTTTACATACTACATACATACTGCATGTTGGAAAGTATGTGTGAGCCGCAGCAGCAGGCAATAGTGGAGTTCCAGCAGGCAAGTTGGTAAATTTGACACATGGCAAGAGCTTGCGCTTTATGCCTTGGAGGTGCGGGCCTGCCCTGCAGCAATTGTCTTATCAGAAAGTGTGTTCAGCATCTTTACATTCTTGAAGACAAATTTGATGTGGATCCCATAGGACTTGGCTATGTCAGCACCTGAGTGAGCGGTTGAAGTACTGGCTACCTCCATCTCTTCCACCTACACCACCATATCCACCTCCCCAACAAGTAAGAAGCTTTTTCTAAGCCCAGTAAGCATAATGCAGGTGGTGCCCACAGATGAGATGATGTAAATGTCCAGATGTACCCCAGTAGCTGCAATGAGAACAGGCAGATAGTATTCCCTATCTGTCCCTCACTGATTCAGTCCGCTTTCCCTGGCTAGGTACCTGAACCAGTGGACTATTTTTAAACCGAAAAGAGCCCAATGTGGCCTGAACCAGTGGACACTCAATTACTATTTGTTAGCAGCAGTGACATACACGTGCATTTAACAATTCATCAATTCAATCAGTAGTGACACACAATTGCCATGAACAATTGGTATTAATCAGTAGTGACATTGTCAGGCCAGGGAATTCTCCTAAAGGAACTATCTGCCAGGGGAGCAGATTATTTTACCAGAGCACAGAGGTAATGCACTAAAGATGGTTTATTAAATAAAGGCAAAAGGAAACAAAAATATCTTGGATTCAGATAAACAGTACAGGAGGCCTGCTGCATGGAAGACAAGGGTCACAAAGTGGCCAAGCAGCCTCAGGGAAGCCAGGGAGAGGCATGCTTGCTACTAGATTCTGATGGAGACTAAGGTTCAGACTCCTGCTGAATCCTGCTGCACCAGGTGAAAGGTGCTTTACACCAGGTGCAGCAGTAGAGGGGGAGAAAGAACAGCCAGGGCTCTGCTGACACCCGCTGGTGGATGTCAAATCTGCGGGCCGGGTAATAAATGATACCACCCACCGGCCGGTCATTAGCCAAACCCCGGGATCTCACAGACATGCAAGTGTTTTACAGCTAGTTGTGGTATAAGGGGACACACTCTTCCCAGTGTTTACAGCTAGTTGTGGTAAAAGGGGACACACTCATCCCAGTGTTTACAGCTAGTTGTGGTAAAAGGGGACACACTCACCCCAGTGTTTACTGATAGTTGTGGTATTAGGACTCACTCACCCCAGTGCTTAGAGCAAGTTATGGTATAACAGCGTGCAGTCACCTCAGTGCTTAGATCAAGTTGTGGTATAACAGTGTACACTCACCCCAGTGCTTAGAGCAAGTTGTGGTATAAAAGGGTTACACACTCACCCAATTGCTTACAGCTAGTTGTGGTATAAGGGGATACAATCACCCCAGTATTTAGAGATAGTTGTGGTATAAAGGGACACACCCCAGTTCTTAGAGCAAGTTGTGGTATAAGGGGGCACACATTCACCCAAGTGTTTACAGCTAGTTGTGGTACAGGGAGACACACTCACCCCAGTGACAAGCTAGTGGTATTAGCGCAGCAGTAGTGAGTCCAACCCTCACTTCAGCTGCTATCCCTAGTTGAAATCTGTGTTCGGCTTTGGGCGCACAAACCCGCAATGTTCAGATCCGAGCTTTGTGGGTTGGATCCACTTATCACTATTCTTCACAGTGACAGTGTGAAGGAGCACATATTGGTCCTTGATATTCTTTTTTTTATGGTGGGCTAGAGTGTGGACCTGCTTTAAAGGATATCATGGCATATTAAATAATATCAGCCCTGGTTTAACAGATTCAGTTATGTTTTGTACAATAAATAAGCTGGTAAATTATTGATATTTACCAGCAACACTGAATGTATGCAATGTGGCAGATTACACACCTCTTCTATGGCTGAGTTTGTAAGTATGCTCAAGTATCTAACACAGGCTTGGTGCTCTGTCGATGGGTTCCAAACATGGCTGTCCTCCTCCCTGAAAATATTTGAATTTAAAGAGACTGTCCAGACTAGAACAACTCAGTACCTTTTGTTTCTCGCAGATGATCACTCCTACCTCAGCGCTCTGGATCTTTCCTAAACATGAGATTGAGTCCCTTGCCATAGGGGTCCAAACAGCATTCACCAGCAGCTCTGTAAGAAGCAGTTTCCCCTTAATATCAATCAAGTGATGATGGAACAAAAAGTCAGTTTTACTTTTGGTTCACTTTAAAATATGTGGGTGGGTAAATGACTAATTTTCAGGATGTGTTTCTTTCTCTGCAACATTTCTCTTCTGTACTGAGTCAGCTTTGCAGTCAGCCAGCGCTTACACTCCTTTCCTCATAGCTATTGAAGAAGCTCAGAGCCAGGTTCTATACACACAATGTACTGCCAAAATTACATTTGCATGTCCTGAATTAAAAAGTACATTTCAAACATTTAGCTGTGATAGCTTAATCAAATTAAAGCAAACATGAGACCAAAATTAGAGGGTAAATGTTAGAGGATTGGAGGTCAAATGTTGATAGACAGGTGAAATTAAAACGCCTGACCTTGTGGGACACTCTTTTGGGTAGCAGGATATCACATGACCACAGAATAAGATGCAATGAAATTATTGGTGCCATGTAATATTTAGTATAGCACCATTACAGCACCAAACAAGAATACATTTTTATACTTTTTAGTGGAAACTTTCTGATTTAGCCTGTCTACTAATTCAGAAAACCTACCAATGGGCACTGGGCTCCTCCGTATCCCTGGTGGTATTTTAGTGGAAACTTTCTGATTTAGCCTGTCTCCAAATTCAGAAAACCTACCAATGGGCACTGGGCTCCTCCGTATCCCTTGTGCTCCAAGAGAAGGTGGAGGTATTCGGGTAGTGGCACCGGCATTTCACCCACTTGTAAACAATCCAACCTCTCCTGAATGGCACGCCAAATGTAAACAATAACAATATTAATAATAACTAAAATATTATATTCAATATCTAGATATTAATTTATAACTATAAATCTCCTGCCTGGGTCGCCACTTGTAAACAATAGAACCTCTCCTGAATGGCTGGCCAAATGTAAACAATTGAATATTAATAACTAAAATATTAATAATATTGTATATATATTTATCCTGCCCGGCTCGACTAAAATAGGCAACACATATACCAATATTATCAATATCTGGCCAATGATCACGCAATGGATACACGCAAAAGACTATAAGACTGTAGTTCTTTTGACTTCTGGTATATGCAAGAGACACTGGGACAAGTAGTAAATAAAGAGATGTATTGTTGACAAAATAACACAATAATGCAATCCAATCTCAAATCAAACACAATACAATCCAGTTATGAGACTGGCATACATATATACAGGGAAAGACACATTACCCTCCTGATACGGCACTCACAAGCTTCTCATGTGCAAGCAGTCTCTGGTCCAAACCGTCTCCTTCCTTCTGCCTCCCTCTCCTGTCTGCACTCCCCTCAATTATACTTCCCTGCCCTTTGATCTCCCGTCCTGCTGTCCTCCCCCCCCTTGGGCTTGACCCACCGGTTATGCAAAAGAGGGTGCATCCCGGAAATTCCCAGAAGCCGTTTGTATATTTTATGGTGCCAGCGTCTATCTAACCCTTTGATGTCCAGTTGTTGCCGGTCTACCTTTTGATGTCCAGTCGTTTTGCTAGGAGGGTGCAACTGCTATTTCAGGTCTATATGTCTATTTACAACATATTTATGGTATGGTCACAGAATGTTGATATTATCTAGTGCCCTCTCAGATCTTTGTTACTATTGTCTGGTTTCGGAATGCAGATATTATCTAGCTGCCCTTTTGTACCTGCTGTTCTATTTTGCTTGCTCCTTATGTCATGCATGCTGTTTATATATTTTTTGTATAAATCAAATATAACATAAATCTATATGTATATGACCCATATATCACTGTATATTTATATTTCATCTCTTTCCACCACCCCTGCCCAATTCTTCCCACATCATCTCTGCTTGCCTTTCCTAACCTCTTCAGGCTTCCACCCACCTCACCTTTACCCATCTCACATCTGCCTACCTCTACCCTACCACTTCTGCTCACCTCACCTTTTCCAACTCTTCATTCCGCCTCACCTCTTCATATACATACATTATATAAAACGATTTAAGCTTGCAGCTTTCCTGCAGTAAACTGTGAAATATTAAGGAATATTCACAGTGTTGCTCTAATAGTGGGAGCATGCGGCTCTGGATTTGGTGTCCGACAGTGTAGTTGTGGACAGGGACTCCCAGGATGTAAAAAGAGGACACAGTTCAATTCTCTTTGAGGTGGGGAATCAATTATTACGTCTTCCATGGGTTCTCCGGTGCTTTTTTTTGTAGATTACTTCAGATTGTAAGCCCATGAGCAACACAGCAGGGATCTGCAAGGCACATGTGGCTCCCGAGCTAAAGGCCGGGGATCCCTGTCTTAGGGAGACATCTGGAGCCATGTTCTATCCATATGACCATTGTCACTGAACACTAAATGGTCGCGGAACCTTTTAGGACCCCTTTGTCAGGCATGCAGAAGTGTGTTGACACACCTGTTGTGCTGAAGAAAAATAAGCAAGTTTTGTCAACTGGTGGTGTGCTTGTGAAAGTTTCTTTCTTCAATTAATTTATACCTGGAATCCCAACCACATTCATTTGAGTACCTCACATCACAGAGGGTGTGGGGTCTGTGCATTAAAAGTTCTTAGTGGTCTGCATTTATCAAAACGCAGTGACCAAATAAAATCCTGCGTATGTGGCTACTACTGTGTAAGGGTTTATTTTCTGAAGTGTAAATACATTATGGAGCTTAGTAAGATATCAATTGGTTTCAGAGTTCAATGGGTCAGTTCTTCAAAATAATTTGCAGCCAGCAATAAGTTATAAAGGGATCAAGCAATGGGTAATATTTCTTACATATCATATAATAAGTAAATCGGGCCGCCAGGCCATGATTAGAGCAAGGGAAGCCGCTCTGTGCTATATCTTTAAGATGGCAGCGCCCAGGACCTAAGCACTGGAGGAACAATGCTGGATCCTGGGTGAAGTAAGACATTTTTTTCTATGTAACCCCCCCCCCCCATTCTGCCTCTGCACTAGGATAGTAGGGCAGGGCAGAGAAGTTACGAGACTTGACTTCTGCTTTAAGGATGTAAGGATGCAGAGTAAGGATTTCAATGCCATATGCGGTGGTGGTGAGCACCACAGAGCATGTGGTCCTAGGGTTGGGATCAACCCCGCTATCATTTTGATAGCTGTACCTTTTTACCTCTGTGCACTTTAGCCTTTTGCATTTACGTCCAGCAAATCCCAGTACATCCCTTACATCACAGGTCACTTTATATGTATATACATGTTACATCTTTCATTAATTCTAGTGTGTATCTCAAATCTTCTAGTGTGTATTTTAATAACATGAATGGAGTTACATTTAAAATGTGTAACATTCAAAACATATGTCCATCCAATAGCTATAGCAGAATTTTTGTTCTTTTCATGTGTCTCTATGCTTCAGAAAGAATATAAAGGAAAAAGCGGTGAGGATGGAAATGCAGGAGGCAAGATAAGCTTTCACTTTATTTAATTTAGAGTGATACCCCATCACCAAAAATCTCCCTCCCTTCTGCATACCTTCCTCCTTTCCAAGGGTAATGGCTAGAGATGAGCGAACCGGTTCGGACGAACCGGAATTCGCTCCGAATTTCAGGAAATATTCGATTCGGCACGAACCCGAATATTTTGTGGTTCGTGCCGATCGAATTTTTCCTGAAATTAAAAAAAAAAAATGCCGGCATGGTGGGAGCGGGCCGGCCGGTTCCGCTGTCAGCGGGCCGGCGAAGCCGGCCCGCTGACCGCGGAGCCGGCCGGCGGGCCGGTAAAGCCGGCCGGCCCGCTCCCACCATGCCGGCATTTAAAAAACCCCAAAAAAAAAAAAAAGCATTTTTTGCCGGCATGGTGGGAGCGGGCCGGCCGGCTCCGCTGTCAGCGGAACCGGCCGGCCCGCTCCGCTGTCAGCGGAACCGGCCGGCCCGCTCCCACCATGCCGGCATTTCAAAAAAAAGCAAACACTTACCTGCAGGTCCGGAGCGTGGAGGCCGGCGCCGCTCTCAGCTGTCATCTGAGGGCGCGTCATCAGAGCGCCCTCTGATGACGCGCCCTCAGATGACAGCTGAGAGCGGCGCCGGCCTCCACGCTCCGGACCTGCAGGTAAGTGTTTGCTTTTTTTTGAAATGCCGGCATGGTGGGAGCGGGCCGGCCGGTTCCGCTGACAGCGGAGCGGGCCGGCCGGTTCCGCTGACAGCGGAGCGGGCCGGCCCGCTCCCACCATGCCGGCAAAAATGCTTTTTTTTTTTTTTTTTTGTTTTTTAAATGCCGGCATGGTGGGAGCGGGCCGGCCGGCTTTACCGGCCCGCCGGCCGGCTCCCACCATGCCGGCATTTATGATGGGGAACTTCGTAAAAGTTCGATTCGGCCGAACCCGAATTTCTTTATGAAATTCGGCGAATCGGCCGAATCGAACTTTTCAAAAGTTCGCTCATCTCTAGTAATGGCTTTTTCAGTGCTTGTTGCCACCACATTGCACAGCATACTCTTCCAACAGAAATAAGCTGAACAGCTAGACTATCCTACTTGAGGAACCCGCTTGGCAATGTGATGACAATGCTCGTGGAAATGCTTAAGCTGCCCCAAAACAAGGAAAAGAGCTTTTGTGGAGTGAAGTATGGGTGAAGGACTTGAAGAAAGATAGGATGTGCTCATCCAGTCAATATATAGCAGTCAAGAGGTGCTAGAGGGGTGTGACCACACACTAAGCAACAAAGAAAGTTAACCCTCTGCATACTCATACTATTGAAAAACCTAGCTAACAGTTGTTAAGAACATGGACTGTTAGTTAACAAAGATTGCAATGAATGTAAAAGTGAGGTAGCCGCGTCAAAGCCGTCCAATTTGTACCCCGTCCCTAACAATACTAAGTTTAAAAGTTTGTGCAGACATTGCTACTTCTCTACTTGTGTGTGCACAAGCAATGCAATGCATGAATCAGCCATGAGAGAAGTAGCAATGTCTGGAGGGAAAATGCATTACAAGTTGCTCCAAAGATTGTCTACAAATGCTGATTATTCTTTCCACAGTTCTGGTAAAAATGCTCAGTTGAAGCTTGTCCTTCCTAGTGTCACCACCATACAAGGCCATGAAGGAGGCACACATGGCTCATTCTGTTGTACGGTAAAATATGATCAGCAACTTACATGATAGACCATATTACCTTAGCTGCCTTAGAAATTGAAGCCTCTTTTGGGCTTTCTTTGCTGGCAAGTACCTCCTTCAGTTCAGGTCTTTATTAACCCTTTCAGTGCCAGTCTACCTAGAGATTTTGTCACCCTCTGTTGCCAGACCATTTTTTACTATTTTGTGTTATGTATGTTCAACTGTGATTTTTGAATGGATTTCTGAGGAAAATTATATATTGCTTTTTTCAGCAGAGACTGGGCTTTAACATGTCATGTCTTGTTTGTCATGGTGAAGAAGCCATTAATTTAGGTCTGCATTAGATTGCACTACCTTAGTTTTGAGTTTAACGGTAAGTGTAGAAGAGCTTGCACTTCACTTTAGTGTAGTAAGAGTTAACTTTCTAGATGCTGAATCATAGCTGGTTCAGTGGAAAGGCCAAAGGTAGAACTTTAGTCTAAATGTAACATATTTAGGAAGCCAGGGCCTGTATACATCCTGACACTTGCAGAAACGGTTGAAAGATGGATACCTGAATCTGACTCACAGTTAGGAGGAACCCTAACCTCTCAGTTTATAGAATCATATATAAGACTTTGGCCCTTATTCATCAAGCGATAGCGCCAGGTAGTGTCCGACGAGCGCCAGGTAGCGGCAGCTAACGGCGACTACCGACTCAAGTACGCCCGGCGGCGGTCACAATTTTATCGCATTTATCAAGCAAAATGAGGCTAGCGCCGGCGAGAGCGACGTCTAGCGCGGCATTCATCATGAAGCCGCCTGGACCGAACAGCGCCGCTGCAAATTCCCTCACAGCGCCAGGTATGAGCTGTCGCTCCCTGGCGATGTCCAATGCATTTCAATGGAGCAATCTATAATTAATCATAATTAATTGGTATTATTTATTTTTAATATTTTTTTAATGTCAAAAAATCGGAGACCACTTCTGCAATGTTAGGATTTATTTTTAAGTCCAAAAAAAAAAAAAAAATATGTGCAGAATTGATCTAACAGGTCTGAGATTAATGTATTCATATAACAAAATGATTCTAAAAACATGTATAATGTTACATTCAAAAAATATGGTTGTTTAGGGGTTAAAAACTAGTTAATACAGATCGCCGCCAGCGCTCTGGGGTTTAAACAAGGAATGGACAGCGACAGCACATTCGGAGCGTGATTTTTTGATGAATATGAAGCTAGCCGTTCGCTCTGGCCATTCGTTGTCAGGCGCTCACATACAACGCTGGACCTGTGAAGCAGCGACCCCCCAGCCCGTATTCAACATTACCGCACACCGACTGAGTCGCTGTCATCAAGCTAATGCCGGCCAAGCACAGCGAATACTGGCTGGCGCTGAAAAAATCACGCTACAGTCGCTCATCTGTCGCTACCTGGCGCTATTGATGAATCGGCCACTTTGTACATTAGTTAGCATTGGCATTTGCTCATCAATGTAGGAACAGGAGTGAGAAGCTTGTGCAGGAGGAGATAAAACCCAGATCAACAGAAAAGGAATCCAGCCAAAGCTTGTGTCTAACCTTGCTAAAGTGGAACAAGAGCGAGAGGAACCCCCTTGGAGCTTGAGGGGGAAGATAAGACCCTAGCTACCATTGGAAGGGAGTAAGCCTGCTGCAGCCTTGTGTTCACAAGAGGGGAACTGGTTTTTGAGAGCTGTGGAAAGTACCTGTTGGATTATGTCTGGATGTACCTGTTTGCAGTGTGCAACCAAATAAAGTGAGTAACCTTCTTCAAGAGACTTGTTTGCCGTGAATGTCTATCCTGCTTATGTGTCAAGCCTGCCAGCATCCCATTTCCACATGTGCCCGTAGTTCCCTTTTTTGGCCGGCATCCCGAACTCACTCCCCACGCTCCTGGGTGCAGACCCCCCAGGCCACGCGTGCTACAATTTTGTGTATTCTCAATATTTTTGGTAGAAATATGGAAATTTCATGAATCTCTTACCAGCTCACAAAGGGTTATCAGTAGAAAAAAAGACACACACAAAGAGTAAAAATGCCATTTACCTTTTTTTTCCTGCACCAATCATGTCCCCCATGTTTCCTCAGTCCAATTCAGCACCATATTAAGCTGAGCAATATTTTACACATTTGTACAGCTAAATATGATGCTGAATTGCACCAAGGGAAAAACTTATGTGAAAAAGTGTTTACTCACAAAAAACATAACTAAAAAGTTTACTCGCAGTGCTGAATCAACAATACTGTGTCCAATACAGGACAACATTCCAACATAGATGTAACTGAAACAAATTTCTATGGTATCCTTCCTCCAATACGTTTCATTAAGGTGCTTCCTCCCCAGTGTTTTTTCTACAATTTGTTTTCAACATGCTTTTACTTTCCTGGCGTTTTTTTCACTTTACTCCCACTTTGGGGACTGGTTTATGTAAAGTTTGATGATCGTAGCAACATTATATGTCAGTGGTTCTCCCTGCTTGGTGTCATGGGCATTTTATGGCGTAAGGGCTTGCTGTAGACTTGTTGGTATCACACTGTTTTTTTCTGTGTTTGTGGTGAAACATGTCGGATAGAATTTTGTCCTGGACACATTGAGGCTGTAGATTTTTATTTACTTTTTATGTAAAATTTTACCAACAAGTGAGCTTTACATATTATCAGTAAAATGTGCTTCATAATCAGTTATGCGTGAGAATTAGATTTTAAGGTAGATACCCCTAGATGTTTTGTTAGCAATAGATTGAAAGCCTATAGTGATATAGATGTCCCTCCCAAAGTGTATTAAATTGGGTGATAACTACTATTGGGCGTTGAAAATTATAAGATTGACAGGGTTGAAGGGCAGCAGAAAATTGATTTTAAAAAATTAAACGAATATACTGTTTATTTTATGCTTTATGTTCTCTTGCTTGGCCAGACTCTACAGTTAGTTTCAAAATATAACATTTGATTTTTTTGTGTTCTACCTATTATTACTGCATTTTCCATTGACAAACAAACTGAGTGATGCACCATGTCATGGATTAGCGGCCCCCATCAGCGTGTGCTGTCCTCCGGGGAAGAACCAGGAGGCATTGGTGGGGGGTGATGCCTGTCTGGCATTTGGGATCCCCTGGATCTCTGAACTTTCCCCCCTAATTCTGGGTGTAAACAGGACATTGAGCAGTACACGGCTTGTCCACAGATGGGGGGGGGGGGGGCGACAGCGACCTAGAGGGGGGGTGCACCACAGGATCTGCATCTGTTCTGGGATTATTGGTGCCTTCTTAATATCCACCTTCTTCCCATGCCCTGGTGCCCTTGTCTTACTGCAGCGCCCCTTCGCTTCCCCAAGCAGAGCTTGACCTATGATCTTCTTGTTGCGGTTGTTTTTTTTTTCCTCGACTGTCTTGATAGGCCCAGCAGCCCTCCTCTCCATCAGTGGGGGGTGCCCACCCAACTCGGATCCATGCCCCCCTGTGTCTCTGGTGCGGGGTTTTTCCTTCTCTCCACTCGCTGGTGACGTACAAGGGCAGGGACTGCAACAAGTAGCTACAACCTAAATGTGGTCATACACATATTGACCACACATATTGAACTTAGAAAAATATTGAAATATTTATTCCATGATATATTACCTAATGGAATCTCTACACAGTGTAAAATAAATACAAACATAATAGGAGTTTGTGTAATGTATTATTAAAGATAAATACATACTATGCTGCTTTCATTTGGGTTAATTGTAAATTGTTATAACATGAAGGTCCTTTGTGAATCTATGGTAGGAGAGCACACCTGAAGGATAATAGTGTGCTGTGTCAGTACCAGCATTCATAGCCTTTTAAACCTGTAGGTCTAAGCTACCTTATGTAATATTGCTGCAGAGTCTGGGAAAAGTAGGGGGAGCAAGCAATGGTTTGCATGGCTTGATGAAACGGGAGTACAGGGTCTACATGTCACCTTGCTTCTTTGTTCTTCAGATTATTTCAGTATTAGACATTATAGCATGGTCCAACAATATCAAATAATTAAGAGCTTTTTCACTTTACAAGTCCCTCTTTATGGCAAAGCACCCCATGTTCCCAAATTAATGAAGGATTATTTCAGTGTATGCATATTAGTCTGTGGGGTTGTACTTTTACGATTATTTCCTTGGCAATTTCAAAGACCTAACCTATTTTTGGGTCTCCGTCCTGTTCATAAAGAGACGAGTATAAATTATTGTTGCGTCTCACATAGGTATTCGAGGCCTAAAAAAAATTTCACTCCCTCAAGCCCTTCTTCATGTGATATGATTCGACTTAGCAAAAATAAGGATACAGGCCTTCCGCCTGAAATTCTGCTGTTTTGAAGCGCAAATGGTCCTACCCTATGCCTATAACTGTTCTAGATGGCCTCCATGGTTCTCCCCTTTCTTTACTGTTTCTCAATTGCAATTTTGTCTCTGCAGCTTCTGTGCTTTAGGCAAATCTTTATTCTCCACTTCGGAGTCTATACCATAATTAGTGAAACATGAAACAATTTGTATTTCCCTTGTTTGAATATATTATAAAAAAGGTAGTAAATGGAATATTTTCTATTATGTTTGATAGAGCTTGAAATAATTGCTGTGGAGTGGAGTAAAAGGCTAATTGAGGAGTGATGCTGGGACCAACTGGAAAAGCGTCATCATCGTCAATATCGTCATCATCAGAGGGTACCAAGATTTATTGTAAGTCTAATGTGAGTCTAATAAGTTCAAAGGATGTGTCAGTAGACTTTTCTGGAGGTTGGCTCAAATGATCTGGTTGATTTGACAGTATTTATTGTAAGGGGTGTTAATAGGTGGTTGTTAAGTCACTCAAAAGAAGATCGGATGAGGCTTCATTGGACCTAGATGAATATTAGTGCTTGAGGATCTGGTGACGAATGTGTCACAGCGTGAGTAGGCTGCAGTGGTAAATAGGGATACAGTAGATAGGGTGGTGTCAGTTTCGACCATAAGATTAGTGGCCAAGTGGTTTTTAGTTCGCTTTAATCTTGGCATGACCATCAAACAGGAAGCCAGTAGTACTGAGCCAAGCTAAAGCCTGACTGGCAGTCATTTTTTTTTCTTACATTTATCCTCTGTATAGTTAATCTTCATTACAATTTGTGTGGTATTATGATATCAATTATTTTTTAACTCTGAAAGGCTAAATCTCAGAAGCTCCAGACCAAAAACTTAAGCTTTTGCAACCAACTATATATCATGTCTGCCAAGTTGTACATGCTCTCTGCCCTCACTGTTAACAACACCAGACTGCTGTATTAAAAATATTAGTAAATTAGATTACAATTATCAATTTTAAAAACAGATACAACATATTGTATTTATTTTAATTAATAATGATGATGAAGTAAGTAAACAAATGTTACTTGGAAATCATTATTATTAATATAATAAAACTCTCTTAATTGTGTTAAATGTAAGGCTGTCATATTGACAGTTGAGATAAAAAAAACACCTCCACTTCCATTATTATTGTTTGTTGGAAAGGCTGACTATCAATTCTACAGCCAACGTCATATAGAAAATGGGACTGTAGCAAGAATGGAGGGGGTATTAAAAAACCTTTTTTGGGTGGCTGGCTGTCAAGGGTGATAGTATTACATTAACCACAATTTTACTTTAACGGAATATGCAATTAAAAAGAAGATTTAAAGAGGAATAGCAAAATATATGCAAATGTTAAAGATTGACCCCAGAAAAGAAAGTTGCCTTAGGAATATGTCTATATTGTTAGGTTAAATAAACTAAATTATATCATAATCATAAACAAGCCAAATTACATTTCTTCTTGCCTTTGGCACTATTACTATTTTAACTGTTATTTTAAATTTATATAAATTCTAATAAGAATTGCCTGTAAACTGGCTGCTGGAAAATCATTTAGCAAATTTTCCAACTTGATGTTTCTTAATGTCTAATTTAATATGTCACTCTGTAAATGCATCCCCTTGCCAAAATAACTGCTTTATCTCTGCATTACTGAAAATGAAGCATTTAGGAAAAACAGCCTGGCGTTACAAAGTTTATGAACCAATTAACTGAACTCCCTTTTGAAATGATTGAGTATATTCTTTTACATTCTCATAACATAGAGAAATGTACCTTTCCTTTTTCTTTTTTTTTGATCATTATAACTGTTATATAACTTCTTGTCCATGTACAGCAAGTTTACAATAACCCAATTTGGATTATTGTGTATTGCCAGGATAACTTGAATACGTTTGGTAAAACTAACTCTGTTTTTCAATTTCAAAACTATCCATTTATAGTATCACGTGTAAGATTTGCAAAAATGTTGAACCTTTATTTTTTGTTCAAAACGTCGCTAATGCTGATACAGATACACATGCCACTGATGACAAAAATCCAACATATTGTACATGCATTATACAATAAAACTGGGCAGCATGCCACCTTAGGGGGAGACCTTGGTAAAGCTTAATATGGTGGATTAAAACAGACATAAAGGTTTTCCTATTTAATTGGTTACAACATGCTGATAAGAAGGGACATATTCCCAAATTTGAGACTTTCTAATGCGTTTCATATAGATCCAATGTTTTTGATTTTCGGTGTACATTAAAATTCCTACTTTCTGTGTTGTCCAAGATCCTGTACATAACTATGAGCCGTACTGTGAACTGAATAAGTCAACACGAAGACACGAAGAGATATTAGACCCCTACTGAACACTGATCTCCAGTTGACCCTTTTATATTTCTGGACCCATCTGAGGCAGATCTACTAGATATTTATATATTCTACAGAATAAAACAGAATGTTTGGTGATACTAGGACTGATCAGTCCTGATAGTGATCTTAATGAAAGTTGTAGCCACAACAAAAATTCCAGTTTTAGAATAGGTGACATTTCCTAGGTAAGTGTTCTACAAAATACAGAGCACCTGATTTATTGACAATGAACCTGAGTCTGATTACTTCAAAATAGACTGCAAAAGAAGAAATTGTACTGTTTTTGCAGATACCCTAATATCATAAATCTCCAACTTCTGCCTCATATTTTGTAGACTGACTCACTGCTTCTCAAAGGTTCTAATCCTGTGTTCTCCAACTCTGTCCTAGTTCTAATAGGTAATGGCTTAAAAATGGCCACAACAATTCACAGTTGTCTTAGTTGATGTATCCGCAGTAGGGATGAGCAACCCCCCCAAAGTTTGGGTCCTGCATGGTCGTCCGAACTTTGAATAAATGTTCAGGTTCAGGGTCCCAAAGCTGAACCTGAACACGGGGACCCAAACTGTGGAGAGGTGGCAGGGGTGTGGGGGGGGCGAAGAGTGTGCAGCAGTAAGCGTGTTGCTTTAACGCACCCCCTGTTGCCAGACAACGTTTCACTATTTTGCACTACACATGTTCAATCTTGATTTTTGAAGGGATTTCCAGGGATTTTCCAGTAAAATTATATATTGTTTTTTTTCAGCAGAGTCCGAGCTTCAACATGAAATATCTTGTTTGGACTTTTTTTAATGTATTTTTAATACTTTTGGGTGAAATATGTGCAAAAAAAATTAACAAAAATCTATTTTTAAATTAAAAAATCTTTTTTTAATTTAAAATCTTATTGCGTGTGAAACCCCAATTTCTCCTGGTTACAGCGGTACCACATATGTATAGGTAGACACCCTTTCCTGCCCAGGAGACTCCCCCAAACTGAAATGGCGCTTTAGTAGATTTTCAGATAAAATACAACTATGCTATGCAATATGCGCACCTTGCAGTTTTTCCAGAAAACCAACCCTTTAGATTTGAAATACCCCCCACAAACTATATATTCTATGGAAGTACATGCCTCAAGCTTTCTAGGTGTACCAGGCTTGTTTATGTGGGCGTAGTTTTCTGGAATTAATCCCTCATTCAATTCTTTGGTTGCACAGAGTTTCCATAAAAAAAAGGATAAAAAAAAGCAGAATCGAAGCCACATTTTCCTAAAAAAAAATATATGCAAACAAGAAAAAACAAGTAAAATCTGAAAAAGCAACATCCCCCGAACATAGGTAATGTCAAGGAAAGAGTTGCCAAACATCCCAAAGTAAAGTATGCGCATAATGGTAATTTTACTTGAAAATATCAGCTCTGCAGACAAAGTGTGCACCTTGCAATTTTTCAACCAAAACAACCCTTTACATTTGGAATATCCCCCATAAACCATAATTCCCTGAAAGTACACATGTTAAGCTTTCTAAGCTTACCCAGATTGTTGTAGTGTGCTCATCTTTCTGGAAGTAATCCCTGGAAGAATTCTAAGGTTGCACAGGGTTTCCCTAAAAAAAGTATAAAAAAGCTGAATAAAAAACATGTTTTCCTAAAATATCAATATGCAAACAAGAAAAAACAAGGTAAATCTGAAAGCACAAGGTCCTCCGAGCAGAACAATACCCAACATGCATAGCTACTATTAACCCTTTTAATTGCCAGCCTACTTGAAGTTTTGTCACCCTCTATTGACAGGTCATTTTTCCCCATTTTGCGCCATGTTTAACCATGATTTTTGCAGGAAAATTTTATATATATATATATATATATATATATATATATATATATATATGTTTTGCAGCACAGTTTAGGCTTTAACATGAAATGTCTTGTTTGTAATTTTTCTACTGTTTATTTAAATATTTTTGCATAAAAAAAGAAATAAAATAATATTTTTACACAATTGTCTCCTTTATTTTAAATAAAACATTTGCTTTATTAATGAAAACCATATTGCATGTGAAAGCTCCATTTCTCTCGATTATAACTGTACCACATATGTGTTGGTAGCCCCCCATTCTTGCCCAGGAGACCCCCCAAACTGAAAAGAGCACTTTATAACATTTACAAATAAAATGCAACTACTATCCACATTATAAACATAAGGGGTTAATTTTAAAAAAAACGACATAGGGTCCCCATTTTTCTTTTACAGTTAATTGGGTCAGCGGCCGAAGCGGGGGGGGGGGCACTATTTTGGGCAGTCTCCTGAAGAGAGAAGCACCCCGGGGGGGGGGGGGGATCGGATGCCCCCCGGGTGAAGAGAAGACCCGGCCTAGTCCAACGAGGGGTCAGGTGAGTTTTTAACTTTTATATCTTTTTTTTCTGTGGGGGTTTAAATTCAGCTACAAGAGTCTCACGTGGCTGGCACTTAACAGTAGGAGAGGCGACTACGTGAGACTCCATCCTTAGGTTAAGTGGGTTGATGGCCCATCAACCAGCTTTTCCGTGTTCGGGACTGACACAAAACTCGAACATGGCCTTTGGGCTGAAGTCTGGGTTCGGGTTTGGGAACCCAAACTGCCAAAGTTCAGTAGAAACCCAAACTTTCCAGTTCTGGTTCGCCCCCATCTGCAATCAGCACTGCTATGAAGCTACTTCATGGTTCAAAGGTTGCTAAACAAATCTCTGGGGTCAGATACATCACATAATCCCTAAAGAGTTTTACCTGTTCCTCTCCATGATTTGAGGGCCAGTATACACTGTGTTATTTTGGGTTTTTTCGAGGGCCATCTTAGCATTCTGGTTACCCTCAAAGGGTCAGTATATAGCAAATGCAAAATAAAATGCAAGAATGACCTTTCAACGGACCTATGAACTAGTATTTTGAGAAAGAGACAAGTTTAAGTTTTATTTATTAACGTTAGGAAAATAAGAATGTGAAAATACAAAGATTCATTATTAAAATACCAAGAGATCTTTGTCTCAGTTGGCCAGTATTAAAGTTATTTTTTTAAAACCTTGCACTCTGCAAAAGGGGCAGATGTTTTCCTGAAAGGAAGAGTCTTTTTCTAAAAGTCTACAAATAAGCAGCAGAGATTTTTACTTTCAATGAAAAATTATTTTAATATTTCCACCAATGAAGATGCTTCTCACAGACCTCAGATTAGGGCCATTAGGGAGTCAAATAAAGCTGTCTGCTCACCTTCACCCAGGCCCGAGGCAGTAATCACTCTCAGACAGCCCCTGTATCTGAAGCTGGGTGCTGCATTTCTGGGGACTGGCTGGCAGTGTTCAGTGGTGTGGAAAGCTCTGCCAAGGCACCTATAGATTGTATGGGATCCTCGTTCTGGCACACACCGCACATGCTCACCTTCTTGCTGGAAAGTGGAAGTGCAGCACCCAGCATCAGAATCAGCAGCTGCAGGAAGACAATCACCCCTGCAGGCCTAGTTGAAGATAGGGGTGTCTTTTGCCACTCTAGCAACACTGATTTGAGGTCTGAAGGGAGAGTCCACTATAGTGCATTTTCCCTTTAAGTTTTGTTAGTATCAGTTAGTATCAGTGTTCTAGAAGTGTAGGTAGGACTAAAAATCAAACAGATCCTGAAAAATGCAATTGTGCCACGTTAAATGTAATTGTGTAACCCTTATTTTTGCTTTAGCATTCCCTTAGATATATTGGGGCAGTATGCAAGCCTATTAATAGTATGATGTCTTTGCTGCAAACTAAGCTGCAGGGGTTTCTTAAAAAATAAAGTGGAACATAACCTACCCGGGCTGCTCCTGGAACCTAAAAGATTCCAGGGCCAGGCACCGGCTTTCCCACGGGGCTTTCCCCCGCTCCTACGGCACATGCAAAGGCTCTCATCCAATGATGTTTGCCAAACAGCTCTCATTGTTGTCAACGGGGAGTATTTGCTGCAACATCCCCTGCATCCCTGGCGGCGTGCGTGCGCTCATGCACCAGCCATTCAGCTAGGCTGGTTCAGGAGCAAGCATGCCACCAGGGATGAGGCAGAGTGTGCTCCACATTCTAGTCAATGAGAGACATTTACCGAAAGGCTTAATCATGGCAGACGGCTCTCATTGGGCGAAAGCCCACAGATGGGCCATTGGGACGAAGGATGCCCCTAGGAACTGGAACAAAACCCAGTATTTTGACTTTCCCGTGCTTTGTACCAGTCCCTGGGGCATCTCGAATTGTGTTTTATTTCACTTTTAATTAGAAAGATGAGAAACAAAACAACACAGTAAATTGCAATGTATTTTATTTTTATAACATGTAGCAAGTTTGAATAGTAAGAGGGATCTTACAGCACACCTATTAAAAATCTCTGGAGGTTTTAAGAAATATTCAGTTCAAAATAACCACCTTGTGCATTGGTTCTTACACTGATTTACTGCTGCGAGTGTAGCAGTTGCTTAAACTGCAGTGCTTCCATCTACATGCTATTTTTAATACTGTCAGTTGTCCCCTGCGGGTGGTTTAAGTTTTATTGTATGATGTCAGGTTGAAGTTCAGAAACTGAGCAGCAAGCAGAGGCAGGCCTAGCCACTTCCTTCACCCACACACAACTTCAAATAGTTACTTTGCGATATGTCAAAAGAAAGCCACAGACCTTCCATGCTGTTAGAGCAGGTGCATAGGGTGAAGGAGAGGTGGAAAAACTGTAAACTGTAAATTACAACACACATATAAGAGCATACAAAGCTGAACTCAAATAGTCGCCATCAGATCTTATATATATATATAATAATGGAAGGTTGATGAGACCATATGGTACATCTAGTCTGCCCTTATGTATCTACTGTATGTTATCTTAGGATGGATGTACGTTTATGCTGGGCGTGTTCAAATTATTCTCAGCTTTAAATGTTACATATATGATATATAATTTATATAGCAAATTAAAGCAGAATCATTTTTACAGAGGCATAAGAAAAATGAAATAATGCTTATCCAAGTCTTAGCTAAACAGTTGATCACCCTTCACTTTCAATCTCTTTCTGGGACTCTCTCTCTCTCCAAGCCCTATTGCCCTTGCTAACAAGGTACAAGGTTTTAAGGACTTTCTCTCCCTTCTCATTCCACTTTATCATGGTGGACTTAGACTCCGTTATAAGCTCCGTAAGGGGAGCTGTCAAGGTTTCGAAAATGTGTCACAAACCTTTTATCTTTTATCGTCAGAAAGGCATTAACCTGTTTTAGGACACTGGCTGAGACCAGTTTTCAATTTTCTTTATTCAGTCAATATATATATATAAATATTTGGAGAGGCTTCTTCTTACCTGGTTTAAACCTTAAGTTATCTGTTCTCCAATTGTATAAGGTCCCTGTTGAAAGGTTCTAATCTGAACAAATCTAAAATATATTTTAGGAATTTGACCACACCCATTTAGCGCATTACCAAATCCCACAAGGTTTCCTGTAGTAGCACTGCAGTGGGATAGTCTTAAGTATCCTCGTGGATACAAACTACCTTCAGCCTGTGAGTCTGTAAGGGCCCACAAGATTGCAATATACAAAGGTCACCATACTCCTGGTGTCCACCAATGCCAACACAAGTCCCTCTACACTAGTCTTTTTGTCACATTTTCAGTGAGAGCATTATAAGCAAGCTTACAAAACTGAGACACATACCTTGTGAAGTCACATCCTATAGGTTCAACCTGCAATGGACAGTCAGGGGGGAAAATAATAAAATACTTTTTTCTTCCTGTGCGTTTTTTTACTTTTAACCCTTTGTGAACTAGTAAGGAGTCCTTGAGACCTCTATACCAGTTCATAGGGCAGTAGGGGCTGGCAGATCACCTGCCAGCAAGTGGGTGACTTGTCATAATAAACCCTGCCCCATTACCTACATCCACAAAGCCCAGGGGTGTGCAGAAGAGCCCGAAGCCCATATAGGCTATGCTGGCTGGTAGTCTTTCCATGTCAGTCTTCCACCGATCACACCGGCTTCTGAGATCTCGCTCCCGCTGCAGGGAGGGGCTTTTTATACTGCAGAGGGAGCTAGCATCAGCTCTCTCACCAGTATTAAAAGCCCCTACCTGTAGCATGGAGCGAGATGCAGAGCCCACTGCCGGGGCTAGGATTCTGCGGAGATTGGCGGGGAACAGTGTGAAGTGGACAGAATGAAAGACAGCAAGGAAGCAAGCAAGTTTTTAAATAATTTATTAAAAGCGGACCAACAGTCAAAAATTAATTAAATCAGACCAACACAACAAACAGTGCTCATATGCATCCCTCTCCATGGCAATTTAGATTGCTGCACTTAAAACTTTTCTAACGCCTGCTGGGGTAAATTTTAAAAACAAGATGGCTGCTCATGGGCTTGCAGGCCACTTGTGAACAGGAAGTGATGATGGGTTTCCTGTTACTGTGCATTTCAGGTATGTCATTTGTGAGAGGAAGCTCCAAAATGGGCGCTACCTTTCTTTTCCATCTATGCCAGGCTGCTGGTCCAGTTTAAGGATTTCAGGGAAAAAATCAGTTTGCACAGATTACAATACAATTCATAATCGATTTTTTCTCTGTAAACCAGTTCACTCATCTCTAGTTATTTGTATTTAATTATCTTGGTTGGCTGAAGCTATCATGCAACTGGAAAGCGAGGCACATGTCAACTAACTAAAGTTGTCATTGTTCACATTGGCCAGTGCATTCTTTCTTCATTGTGGCTGTAGGATTGCTAATGGGTGGCTGGTCTCTGAACCCCAAAACAGAGACTTTTGAGAACTGAAATAGCTTTTATGAAGTCCAGAGGGCAATGATTCACAGGTTTGAGAATAGGTAGCAAAATGGTGAGGGAAAAGGGGTGAATGTATTTAGACTGCAGGTCCACTCATTGCAGGGTGGGGGGGGGGGGGGAGAATGGCCAGCTGAACAACCTTAACAGCAAGCATGACTTTCCAGTCACCGGCCTGTTGCTTGGGTATGGAATATCTCCCTTGTTACAGAGGTGAGCAGACCTGAAATCTTCTTTGACTGTTGATCCATTTTAAGTCTTTTCTAAACCCCAGGACTTCCATATATCTAATTTGTAGCAACTTGCCCCTGTTGCACGGGAAACATATGGAAGAACATGCCCTTTAAGGTCCAGTTTACATTCAACATAACTGACTTTAATTACAACTTGGACAGAACTATTATGTTTAGTTTCTTTGTCAAGAACCAGCACTCCAGAAAAGTTCATTCATAAAGTTGTATTTGCTACATCATACAGTAAGTGCAGCGGTGGAAGTTAGTCGACGTTTCGGGGTGCACTGAGGCCCCCTTCTTCAGGACCCACCACACGCGCCATAATAAGTATGTATTGACAGCGCCGATGACGTCACCAATGACGTCAGGCGCGAAAACACGTTTTCAGCGATTTCATTGGTCTGTTGTACTTTATATGTGTTGTAATGGATGGCAATCTGTTCTCTTCTTGTGCGTGTGGTGGGTCCTGAAGAAGGGGGCCTCAGTGCACCCCGAAACGAAATCGAAATCGAAACGTCGACTAACTTCCACCACTGCACTTACTGTATGATGTAGCAAATACAACTTTATGAATGAACTTTTCTGGAGTGCTGGTTCTTGACAAAGAAACTTGGTATATGCGGCGTCTCCGCGAACCGAGCACCCACACAATACCGTGAGTAAGAGTGCGGCTGCCCCTGGAACTATCTATTATGTTTAGTGTCTACTTAGTGTCTTGCTACTTACATATTTATTTATATGGATAGACCTGCTCACCTTTTGTGAATTTTAAAGTGACTGGCAAATCAAAAGTTAAAAAATGAATATCAGTAGCTTACCTAACATTGAGCCTCTCCCTCCCAGCTCTCTCCTTCCTGCTATGTCTGTCTACTTAGTGAGGAAATCACATCCTCATTCAGCTTTCAGCCTCCACCCCGCTGACCTGCTCTTTTAATCAACCTTAAGTGGACCAAGAACGGAAACACCCCGCACTCCCTCCGCAGACGTCCTGATTAGCTGCCTCTCTCTGCAGCTATGAAACCCCACCCTCCTCACTGGTCACACTATGTGCTGGCAGGCTGAAGACTCTCTTAGCCTGCAGCATCTCCCACACCCCTTTTCTGGTCACATTATGTGCTGGCAGTAATAATTAGGGGCACTTGATATGATATATTTAAAGCACACAGTGTGCTTACATCACATCGCTGTTGCCACACCCACTGTTTCTCCTAATTTTTTCTCTGCATCTCCAATGCTCTAATACTTTTGCAAATAACTTTGGAAATACAGGATTTTTTTTAAAACAAATTGAAGAGACAATGGAACAACCATCGGGCTTGCGACAGCCTGGTACAGTTGAAAAGGCAGCGGCCATTTTGGAGCTTCCTTTCCCAGCATTTCTGCCATGCTGCTGTCTGGCTTCAACTGACATAAATGACAATGCTCAGTAACAGGAAGCCCAGCAGCACTGCAAATGCACGGGCCTCCATTTTGTTTCTAACATTTACTTACATTTACTACAGCAGGAGATAGAAAAAGGTAAATTGGTTTTTATGTGCAGCAATCTAAATTGCCCTTGGGGAGGGATGCATATGTGCACTGTTTGTTGTTTTGGTCTTGTTTAAGTCATTTTTGACTGTTGGTCCGCATTAAGGTATAAAAGAAAAAAACACTGCTATTTTACAGTATACACAGTTAATGGAGAAGTGGTACAGCATCGAATCATTAGGGTAACGCACTATAGTGTACAGTATGTATTTTATTGTAACATTCTAAAGTTGCAAGAGAGAGAACTTGTAAACAATCTGACACAACTGGCAACAGAAACACAAACAGTGAATCACTGCGACGGATGCCAGCAGACAGCAAATAAATCAATGACACTGGGGACTCTGATGGTTAGGCAGCTACATATAATATGTAATATAAAAACAACTCAAAAACTGTGTCACACTGTAAAACAGTATAGTACCACTAAATTACTTTCCTTTCAAATGTCAGGGACTGGATGAAATGAGTAAAGCTTAGAAATAATGTGTCACACTGCCAGTGATCCCTAGAAGTCTTGTTGACACCAGCTTGTTTCTTTTTTAGAGTTTTCAGTATGATGTCAGTTAAAATGTTGTTGCAGATTTTGAAATATATATATATATATATATATATATATATATATATATATATATGGCAGTGATCACTGCATAAACTTGATGCCCTTTTCTTGATGATTAAAGAAAAACATAACTGGAAATTCCTAGTCATATCTGAGATGTATATATTTATCCTCCACTCTGTTTACTGTGCCTTCACTACGTAACTATAGTGGATTTACCGTCAACAACAGCAAAAGTAGCCATAAAAAGGACGAACCTTATGTTGCTGAACCTGCTGGGATCCCACCACTGGAATCATGGGCAAAGTACAGGACTTGATTCAAAAGCCAATTCACCTTAATCCACAGGCATGTACACCAAGATCTACAAGAAGAGAGATGACCATAGCAGCAGTGTTCTGTGCGTACAGGACTCACATCTCTCTTCTTGTATATCGTGGTGTGCAGACTGTGCAGTTGCCAACAGCAACAGATGGTGAAACACATGTTCTACAAAACACATACTGTATTTGCTAAAATAAGACGGCATTTAAAAAAAAGCTAGATCAGCTCAGCACATTGAGGACATCCTTTTGCCACCAAAAAATATACATTTTCAAAAACTCCATTGATAGTGGACTTTAAGTTGGAATCCTATAAAAGGCCAAAACGTATATGCAAGAAATCAAATCTATTCTGGGCACTGACCTGGCTCTTAAGCCAACAAACAGTAAAACAAGGGAGTCCAGAGGGCATTGCAAAGTATTACTAGTTTGGCACTGTCTAGCAACAGTGTATGTCTCAGGCCAAATATGCTTCCACAGACCTGTGTGGCAACCACTGCCTGCAGAGTTAGGGTGTGGCTCAAAAGCCAACCAAGCTGGTTACACAGGTCAGAACCAGAAGGGACTCGCAAAAAAGTTAAAAGAAATATTTGAGACACAGGCCATAGATCAAAACTATATCAGCAGTATATCAGAGAGTTAGGCTGAATAAGTCAAGGGTCAAGCAAGAGGTCAGGGCATTGACATCTGCAAGACCAAAAAGTGTATGAAGGAACGAACCTAGACCTGAAATAGACATTTTATTGCAACAACCAAAAGGAGTCTAGAGGGTTGGGGCAATCACAAGGCAGTACTAGAGGCGCTCTGCCCTACGTGCATCTAGCAAGACCGTCTGTGCACAAGGAGCTCCCAGAGGCCTGCATAGGTTGGCTCCTTCCCCGAACTACATGTAGAGCAGCTCTAAGTTAATCTGTTAAAACTTACCAACACCAGTTTTAGCATAATCAAGTTTTAAAGAGGTGAAGTAGGTAGAAAAAGTGAGGGTGGGGGTACAGAATAAAGAAAATGTAAGGAACATTGCTGTAGCATCATGGTCAGCATGAAGATATTTCAGTTTGTTGGTACATATTCGTAGAACGAAGGGTCACATTGCTAAAAAGAGAAAAATGCATGAAATCAGATTAAATAATTTACAGGAGTCATGAAGCAGCACTGCATATCCTTTGCAATCCAGTATAATTATTATATTGCCATTGCAGGAAGAGACTAAGCATTACATAGCAGAGAACAGACAGTGAAGCCCCATCCTAGTAGACACTTCTTGCCGCCCAGGCATGCTTGAAGGGAGGTGACTGAGTTAACTCGGATTCTGTTTGTGGGTGACATGATGCCTCTATTAAGTTATTGGCTAAAATAAACACAGTAAACTTGTGCTGTAGCCATGTAGCCAACTCTATGCTGTAGCCACGAATTATGACTGTCTTTCATTTTCTCTTTAAGGGCCACAATGGAGGGGATTCTACAATTTTTTACTACGGTATTTGACCTATTTTATTGTTAGAGTTTGCCTCCCAGGCACACTAATTATTACTTACAAGGCAGGGGATCCCATATCTCAAGAAAGTGTTGCATGTGCATGCTCTCTGTGGTTTAGAGAGAGGGGAGGTCCACACAATTGAGGTAGGGTTGAATGAGCAGAGTGTTTTTTCCCAGCAGCAATGAGTCCAATCCACAAGCCTCTGCAGAACAGTTGCTGTGTGATACATTTTTAAATCAGGGAGGGCCGTTCCCCCTCCGATTTGCTCCTGCAGAGCACAGAGAAGCATGCTCTGGGTCTTGTTAAGATATCCTTGGTTAATGCAGATTTAAGTTTGCAAAAAAAAAAATAATAGGGGATCTTATAGGCACTGTCTGAAGGTTATACAGGAAATTTGGCAAAATATGCCAAACCAGGATATTGGCTTCTTGACAAAGGCATCTAATTCTGCCATCAGTCTAGTTCTGCTGGATACCTAAGTATTTAATGGCGAGTGGCTGTCACTTATAGGGGAAATTAAGCTCAAGTTGATTATCCTTTTGCAGTGTCAGTGACAGATTGAGGGCCTCTGACTTGCAATAATTGATTTTGAAGTTACTTACCTGGCTAAATGGCTGGATTCCACAAGAACTGATGGGAATGAGGTTAGTGGCGAAGTTAAATGCAGCAGTAAGTCATCTGCAAACAAAGAAGATTTATACCGATGATTTCCCACTTGTATTCCCATTGATGTCTGGGTAGTTTTTAATGGCTATAGCCAGGTGCTCCATGTTAACAACATATAGAAGGGTGTACCATTATTAACGTCAGAAAGAAGTCAATTAGCCATAACTTTTGCCATTGAGCAAGGAACTCAGTCTGCTAGAAGGATGCCACAAATGGCCAATTAACCCTGTCAAATGTATTCTTCATGTTGCATGAGAGAAGGCAGGCAGATATTTTTGCTGATGAGATGTATGAGGTCAATTTAAACAGTTTATTGGTGTTGTCCCAGGCCTCCCTACCAGGGACAAAATCCATCTAGCATAGGTGAATTAGGCAGGGAAGTATAGGTAGAAGTCTTAGCTAGATTAATTTAGCATAGAGTTTAAGATCCGCATTAGGGATAACAGCCTATAGTTGCTGTGTAAGGTGGTGCCAGGTTTAGGAATGACCAAGATAGTTACCTCCAAAGATTGCTGCTTAGTGAAGGGACATTATTCATTAATTGTATTGTAGACTTTAGATAATAAGACAGGGTACAAAATTGTAAAATGTAGTATTGTATCTGTCAGGTCCTAAACATTTAACTAATGTTGATTCTTTAATTGCCCTGGCCACCTCCTGGTAAGAGAAAAGTGTTTCCTAGGTTTTCATTCTCTGCCTCAGGGATGAGGGGTATTTTCCAAATAGCTATTACTTCAGATGTCACCTTGGTGAGAGGAAGAGACAACAAATGTAAAGTAAAGCATAGTAATCTTTAAAAAATGTCTTTGATTTGAGCAGAGGTCTGGGCCACAAAAGCATCTTGCTTCTTGAGCTTGGGAATGGTCATTGCTAGGGATCTCAGATGTAGGGACCCTTCTAAGAGTCATCCACACTTGCAAGTTTTCCCTTTATTTCTATATCATAAATGAGATTGGTTTTAAAGATATTGGAGCTTTTCCCTAGCACTCTGTAGCTATAACAGCTTAGCGTTTGTTGGGTTTCTTTTGTAGTCTGATTCTAGGGATTGGATCTGTTGCAGGATCTGCGCTACAAGGGAGGCTTCTCCATCTTCAGTCTAGTACTGTGTTTGATGAACTCCTCTCTAATGACACACTTCAAGGGCTCCCATTGGTAACGGAGCGGAGTACCAACACCTATTTTATCATTGTTTCCACTGATACAGTATGTGCCCTGGAAAAGCATATAAACAAATACAAAAACATAAACAAATTCTACATAATTTATCATCAATTCAAAAATCATACTAAACTCACTAACAGATAATGTCATACAGAAACAATACTTCTATAGGAAGAGTAGTTAATTATCAGTTCTACAGCACCATCTTGTGTCGGCCACGGGTTGGTAAAACCCCAGGCCGATACTTGACCCCGGTCCACCACTGGTTACATAGAATATATCATAAATCATTTCTTACCTTTTCAGGTGTGTGTGTGTGTGTGTATGTACAGCATGACAGAAATGCTGCCCCTGGAGGAGGCATATATCTTCCCCAGTTTGGTGTGGTCTGCTTCTGGCACAGCCTCTCTCATGCTCATGTGAAAGAAGGATTCTCAGGTGTGTAGCAAGATGGCCACTCCCATGCAGTCCAGGAGCGCAGTATCCAGTATCTATATATATATCCCTGCATAACGTCTGCATGGGGTTAATCACTTTCCAACAGCATACACCACTGATCATCAGTTGAGCTATTTAGGGGAGCAATTTACTAAAAATAATTTTTTGACGAGGTTCACTTTAAGGAAAATAGAGAGACATATGCAAAAAAAAGATTGTGATGAAAACTTTAGGAAGGACTCAACTAAGCTGATGCTTTAAAATAAAGTAAAATTTTTTAACTTTGAAACTGAACCAGGAATATGCAGGCCAGTTTTAATTCCCAGCAGGCTTTATTAGGGTGTTTAGATTCTCATCATTTGCTGAAAAAAAGTATTAGGTTTATGGTATCTGCACATCTGTGAACATCAGGTGCTAGGGGCATTCCGGTTCACATTGTAATTCTTGTGATTCTACAGGTTCAAAGGGCAAAAACAGCATGAGAAATGCTTTTACGGCTGCTCACAATGCATGCAATTACTATTGATCTTGTGTATCTGAAAGAGTTGGGCTTGGCATAAATGCCGCTTGCTGGGCTACTAATCCCATTACTGTTCCTGGATATGGGAAAACAAACAATGAATTCCGACTGTACCGATTTTGCATATGAAAGTAGTAGAAGTACGATGGCCTTGGGCTTTGTGAATGTAGAACTGCTTTTTCTAAACTTTATCAAACCATATCGTATATGATAGATAGGTGAAACTTTGAAATTTCAAAAAAAAATATTATTGGCTCATACATAAAAAAAAGGTTATATCCAACCGTGAATTTAAAAGTATAACAAAAGGGGAAAATAAAAACAGAACTATGTGTTCCCAGCGACAAGACCTTTAATTGAACACTAGACTAGTAATTAACTTGTAGCGTTGCCTAATAATATATAGATAAAAAATGTACGGTGCATTGCCTAAGATTAATAATATATTGTGCCACTATTCAAAAGGGTACCAAAGACACTGGCATGCCATAGAAATAGAGATTTTCAATGTAACAAATATTACCATAATTTAACATTTGCATTTTGTTTTTGACTAGTGATGAACAAAACTACAAATAATAATTTCCAATGCAATATGAGCAATTTTAGTTAAAATAATTTTGTTCTGATTCAAAGGGCTTCAGCTGTCATCAGTTATGTGTGAATTAAAACATGGTCCAAGAAAAACATATATAGAAATAAAAGACGAATTTTAAATGTTTGAAAAAGTGAAGAAGCAATGGCTTTTTGCTGTCAAAGATTTACATAGTTATTACAGTCCATCCAGTTCAACCACGGGCAGGGTTGAAGAAAGTTACTTTTTATCAGTTACATATAACAGCTAATAATAACAGTTAATATCATTTTCTTCTAAAAAAGAAAAAAAAAATCTAATCACTTTTTGAAGCTTTCAGCTGTTGCTGTTGGAACAAACCCCTGCTGGAGCTTATTACACAGATTTATAGTTCTTATGGTATAAAAGGATTGTCGCCTCTGGAGATTAAATATTTCTCCAGATGGAGGGACTGCCCCTTGTCTTTAGAGAGAATTTTATATGAAATACTGTAGATTTTCCCCCTATTTATTGTATTGGCCATTTATATATTTATGCAAAGTAATCATATGCCATTAATGGTCTCCTCTCAATAAATGTAATTTGCATATTTTTTTAATACCTAAGATCCCTCATTCCCCTTATCAGTTTGGTGGCTCTCCTATGCATTGTTTCTAAAACCAAAGCATCCTTTCTATGAACTATAAGATAGCACTCTACTTGTACTGTCCATTGTCTTCTTTAAGCTGTGTTGCGGTCATGCTGCATGCAGCATTTTAAAGAACTCACCACAGAGATTGGTGATTGATGAGAAAGGGCCCATTTACTTTAAAAGGCAGCATTTTCTTCCTGCTTGTGTCATGCTGGAGTCTTTTTATACAATGCAACTGAATAGTGAGAAAGGGGCCAGTAGAAATTAAACCGGACCTTCACCCTGAATACGAGCATATCTATATCTATGTTTCCCCCATCCCACTGTGCATACAGATTGCCCACATTAAAAATCATCCTACCTGCACCTAGTGCATTTTTTGAGCTTTTAAACATCCAAGATGGCGGCCCATGGAGTCTATGGCTGCCTGCAGACTGCCTGGAGGTCTTCTTTAAACAACAGCAATAGTTTTGTCCCCTGCTGTTAGCTTGTCTACCTTTTCATATTGGGCACCCAAGCCGATGGACATCAATTTTGTACTGCATTGATGATTCTTCAGTGCAGTGCTGTTGATGGAGGGCAGCCCTCGATTGCTCCAGACACAAAGAAGTTTGGTCATTGGTGGGCTGTATTTCAGCTGTGGACCCCATGCTGGTTGTTGTGGGCCTCAGGTGAGTACCACCGTACTGCCCTGCACAAGAATCAGCAGGGCAAGTCACATGTGCAGCGCAGGAAACTGAAAAATCTGCCTCTGTGGGCCGCGGGGTGGAAACCAATAGCCAATTTTCAGTAAAACTGCGGTTCCCGCCACCTTTGACTGGCTCTGCTGCCCCTGACTGGGCCACCTTGCAGCCTCTGTCACCTGATGCAACCTGGGCATGGAGAGAGAGTGCATGTGGCACCTCTTCAGAGCATTAACGGCAGGAAGCCTATGCCAAGTGCCAATCATGCATTGCGGATGCTTTGCCCGGGGTACGTGCCCCATCAGACCACTTCTCCCTATGCCCCCTCCCCGAGCAGGGCCTACTAAATTTGGATGCCCCACTAGATAGGAACAATTTCTGGGACAGTAGAAATTGTGTGTGTGTTGTTCCTCTTCAAGAGCAACTGCAACAAGGAGAAGATACTGGCAACCTGTACAAGGAATTACTGCAAAAAGTTCCTTTACCCGTACTGTAATGTGCTATGTGCTAAAGCCCAAGCTGTACAATATATGTCCCCTCTCCCCTTAGCCACAGGAACCACGAGGCAGCAACAAGTTTTAAAGGACCTTGGAACAAAATTGCTGTCCCCCAACAAATGCTCCCCATTCAAAAAGTTGCACAAGTGGAATAATAGAAAATGGTCCACTTTATTATTACAACACTACACAAGCACGAATAACATAAAAAACTATTAATAAATAGAGATGAGCGAGTAGTATTCGACCGAGTCGGTATTCGATCGAATACTACGCTATTCGTCATACTCGATTTCGATCGAGTACAGCGGCGATGGCGCACTCACAATTCGTTTCCCCTCACACCTTCCCTGACGCGTTTTTTACACCAATCACCATGCAGGGGGGGTGGGACAGGTCTACACGCATTGGCTGGAAATACCATGTGACCTCGAATCTACAAAACTCAGCACTTCCTCTTCGTAAGCATTAGCAGCTTGAACTTAGTGAGGGATAGACGCTCACAGCAGGGAAAGACAGGCTGTAGCTGGCAGGGCCCCAGAAGCTCGGAAGATCGCATTTACCACCATATATACCAGCTACCAGAAGACAAGAGAGTCATTAAGAGCCCTTATTAGGGCTACTATGCTGAACGGTATATAGCTCCTATGTAGGCAGGCAGGGCCCCAGAAGCTCGGAATATCGCATTTACCACCATATATACCAGCTACCAGAAGACAAGGGAGTCATTAAGAGCCCTTATTAGGGCTACTATGCTGAACGGTATATAGCTCCTATGTAGGCAGGCAGGGCCCCGAAGCTCAGAATATCGCTTTTACCACCACATATACCAGCTACCAGAAGACAAGAGAGTCATTAAGAGCCCTTATTAGGGCTACTATGCTGAACGGTATATAGCTCATATGTAGGCAGGCAGGGCCCCAGAAGCTCAGAATATCGCATTTACCACCATATATACCAGCTACCAGAAGACAAGAGAGTCATTGGGAGCCCTTATTAGGGCTACTATGCTGAACAGTATATAGCTCATATGTAGGCAGGCAGGGCCCCAGAAGCTCAGAATATCGCATTTACCACCATATATACCAGCTACCAGAAGACAAGAGAGTCATTGAGAGCCCTTATTAGGGCTACTATGCTGAACGGTATATAGCTCCTATGTAGGCAGGCAGGGCCCCAGAAGCTCAGAATATCGCATTTACCACCATATATACCAGCTACCAGAAGACAAGAGAGTCATTGAGAGTCCTTATTAGGGCTACTATGCTGAACAGTATATAGCCCATATGTAGGCAGGCAGGGCCCCAGAAGCTCAGAATATCGCATTTACCACCATATATACCAGCTACCAGAAGACAAGAGAGTCATTGAGAGCCCTTATTAGGGCTACTATGCTGAACAGTATATAGCTCATATGTAGGCAGGCAGGGCCCCAGAAGCTCAGAATATCGCATTTACCACCATATATACCAGCTACCAGAAGACAAGAGAGTCATTGAGAGTCCTTATTATTAGGGCTACTATGCTGAACAGTATATAGCCCATATGTAGGCAGGCAGGGCCCCAGAAGCTCAGAATATCGCATTTACCACCATATATACCAGCTACCAGAAGACAAGAGAGTCATTGAGAGCCCTTATTAGGGCTACTATGCTGAACAGTATATAGCTCCTATGTAGGCAGGCAGGGCCCCAGAAGCTCAGAATATCGCATTTACCACCATATATACCAGCTACCAGAAGACAAGAGAGTCATTGAGAGTCCTTATTATTAGGGCTACTATGCTGAACAGTATATAGCCCATATGTAGGCAGGCAGGGCCCCAGAAGCTCAGAATATCGCATTTACCACCATATATACCAGCTACCAGAAGACAAGAGAGTCATTGAGAGCCCTTATTAGGGCTACTATGCTGAACAGTATATAGCTCATATGTAGGCAGGCAGGGCCCCAGAAGCTCAGAATATCGCATTTACCACCATATATACCAGCTACCAGAAGACAAGAGAGTCCTTATTATTAGGGCTACTATGCTGAACAGTATATAGCCCATATGTAGGCAGGCAGGGCCCCAGAAGCTCAGAATATCGCATTTACCACCATATATACCAGCTACCAGAAGACAAGAGAGTCATTGAGAGCCCTTATTAGGGCTACTATGCTGATCAGTATATAGCTCATATGTAGGCAGGCAGGGCCCCAGAAGCTCAGAATATCGCATTTACCACCATATATACCAGCTACCAGAAGACAAGAGAGTCCTTATTATTAGGGCTACTATGCTTAACAGTATATAGCCCATATGTAGGCAGGCAGGGCCCCAGAAGCTCAGAATATCGCATTTACCACCATATATACCAGCTACCAGAAGACAAGAGAGTCATTGAGAGTCCTTATTATTAGGGCTACTATGCTGAACAGTATATAGCCCATATGTAGGCAGGCAGGGCCCCAGAAGCTCAGAATATCGCATTTACCACCATATATACCAGCTACCAGAAGACAAGAGAGTCATTGAGAGCCCTTATTAGGGCTACTATGCTGAACAGTATATAGCTCATATGTAGGCAGGCAGGGCCCCAGAAGCTCAGAATATCGCATTTACCACCATATATACCAGCTACCAGAAGACAAGAGAGTCATTGAGAGTCCTTATTATTAGGGCTACTATGCTGAACAGTATATAGCCCATATGTAGGCAGGCAGGGCCCCAGAAGCTCAGAATATCGCATTTACCACCATATATACCAGCTACCAGAAGACAAGAGAGTCATTGAGAGCCCTTATTAGGGCTACTATGCTGATCAGTATATAGCTCATATGTAGGCAGGCAGGGCCCCAGAAGCTCAGAATATCGCATTTACCACCATATATACCAGCTACCAGAAGACAAGAGAGTCCTTATTATTAGGGCTACTATGCTGAACAGTATATAGCCCATATGTAGGCAGGCAGGGCCCCAGAAGCTCAGAATATCGCATTTACCACCATATATACCAGCTACCAGAAGACAAGAGAGTCATTGAGAGCCCTTATTAGGGCTACTATGCTGAACAGTATATAGCTCATATGTAGGCAGGCAGGGCCCCAGAAGCTCAGAATATCGCATTTACCACCATATATACCAGCTACCAGAAGACAAGAGAGTCCTTATTATTAGGGCTACTATGCTGAACAGTATATAGCCCATATGTAGGCAGGCAGGGCCCCAGAAGCTCAGAATATCGCATTTACCACCATATATACCAGCTACCAGAAGACAAGAGAGTCATTGAGAGTCCTTATTATTAGGGCTACTATGCTGAACAGTATATAGCCCATATGTAGGCAGGCAGGGCCCCAGAAGCTCAGAATATCGCATTTACCACCATATATACCAGCTACCAGAAGACAAGAGAGTCATTGAGAGCCCTTATTAGGGCTACTATGCTGAACAGTATATAGCCCATATGTAGGCAGGCAGGGCCCCAGAAGCTCAGAATATCGCATTTACCACCATATATACCAGCTACCAGAAGACAAGAGAGTCATTGAGAGCCCTTATTAGGGCTACTATGCTGAACAGTATATAGCTCCTATGTAGGCAGGCAGGGCCCCAGAAGCTCAGAATATCGCATTTACCACCATATATACCAGCTACCAGAAGACAAGAGAGTCATTGAGAGTCCTTATTATTAGGGCTACTATGCTGAACAGTATATAGCCCATATGTAGGCAGGCAGGGCCCCAGAAGCTCAGAATATCGCATTTACCACCATATATACCAGCTACCAGAAGACAAGAGAGTCATTGAGAGCCCTTATTAGGGCTACTATGCTGAACAGTATATAGCTCATATGTAGGCAGGCAGGGCCCCAGAAGCTCAGAATATCGCATTTACCACCATATATACCAGCTACCAGAAGACAAGAGAGCCCTTATTATTAGGGCTACTATGCTGAACAGTATATAGCCCATATGTAGGCAGTCAGGGCCCCAGAAGCTCAGAATATCGCATTTACCACCATATATACCAGCTACCAGAAGACAAGAGAGTCATTGAGAGCCCTTATTAGGGCTACTATGCTGAACAGTATATAGCTCATATGTAGGCAGGCAGGGCCCCAGAAGCTCAGAATATCGCATTTACCACCATATATACCAGCTACCAGAAGACAAGAGAGTCCTTATTATTAGGGCTACTATGCTTAACAGTATATAGCATATATGTAGGCAGGCAGGGCCCCAGAAGCTCAGAATATCGCATTTACCACCATATATACCAGCTACCAGAAGACAAGAGAGTCATTGAGAGTCCTTATTATTAGGGCTACTATGCTGAACAGTATATAGCCCATATGTAGGCAGGCAGGGCCCCAGAAGCTCAGAATATCGCATTTACCACCATATATACCAGCTACCAGAAGACAAGAGAGTCATTGAGAGCCCTTATTAGGGCTACTATGCTGAACAGTATATAGCCCATATGTAGGCAGGCAGGGCCCCAGAAGCTCAGAATATCGCATTTACCACCATATATACCAGCTACCAGAAGACAAGAGAGTCATTGAGAGCCCTTATTAGGGCTACTATGCTGAACAGTATATAGCTCATATGTAGGCAGGCAGGGCCCCAGAAGCTCAGAATATCGCATTTACCACCATATATACCAGCTACCAGAAGACAAGAGAGTCATTAAGAGCCCTTATTAGGGCTACTATGCTGAACGGTATATAGCTCATATGTAGGCAGGCAGGGCCCCAGAAGCTCAGAATATCGCATTTACCACCATATATACCAGCTACCAGAAGACAAGAGAGTCATTGAGAGCCCTTATTAGGGCTACTATGCTGAACGGTATATAGCTCATATGTAGGCAGGCAGGGCCCCAGAAGCTCAGAATATCGCATTTACCACCATAAATACCAGCTACCAGAAGACAAGAGAGTCATTGAGAGCCCTTATTAGGGCTACTATGCTGAACAGTATATAGCTCATATGTAGGCAGGCAGGGCCCCAGAAGCTCAGAATATCGCATTTACCACCATATATACCAGCTACCAGAAGACAAGAGAGTCATTGAGCGCCCTTATTAGGGCTACTATGTTGAACAGTATATAGCTCATATGTAGGCAGGCAGGGCCCCAGAAGCTCAGAATATCGCATTTACCACCATATATACCAGCTACCAGAAGACAAGAGAGTCATTGAGAGTCCTTATTATTAGGGCTACTATGCTGAACAGTATATAGCTCATATGTAGGCAGGCAGGGCCCCAGAAGCTCAGAATATCGCATTTACCACCATATATACCAGCTACCAGAAGACAAGAGAGTCATTGAGAGCCCTTATTAGGGCTACTATGCTGAACAGTATATAGCTCATATGTAGGCAGGCAGGGCCCCAGAAGCTCAGAATATCGCATTTACCACCATATATACCAGCTACCAGAAGACAAGAGAGTCCTTGTTATTAGGGCTACTATGCTGAACAGTATATAGCCCATATGTAGGCAGGCAGGGCCCCAGAAGCTCAGAATATCGCATTTACCACCATATATACCAGCTACCAGAAGACAAGAGAGTCATTGAGAGCCCTTATTAGGGCTACTATGCTGAACAGTATATAGCTCATATGTAGGCAGGCAGGGCCCCAGAAGCTCAGAATATCGCATTTACCACCATATATACCAGCTACCAAAAGACAAGAGAGTCCTTATTATTAGGGCTACTATGCTGAACAGTATATAGCCCATATGTAGGCAGGCAGGGCCCCAGAAGCTCAGAATATCGCATTAACCACCATATATACCAGCTACCAGAAGACAAGAGAGTCATTGAGAGTCCTTATTATTAGGGCTACTATGCTGAACAGTATATAGCTCATATGTGGGCAGGCAGGGCCCCAGAAGCTCAGAATATCGCATTTACCACCATATATACCAGCTACCAGAAGACAAGAGAGTCAATGAGAGCCCTTATTAGGGCTACTATGTTGAACAGTATATAGCTCATATGTAGGCAGGCAGGGCCCCAGAAGCTCAGAATATCGCATTTACCACCATATATACCAGCTACCAGAAGACAAGAGAGTCATTGAGAGCCCTTATTAGGGCTACTATGTTGAACAGTATATAGCTCATATGTAGGCAGGCAGGGCCCCAGAAGCTCAGAATATCGCATTTACCACCATATATACCAGCTACCAGAAGACAAGAGAGTCATTGAGAGTCCTTATTATTAGGGCTACTATGCTGAACAGTATATAGCTCATATGTAGGCAGGCAGGGCCCCAGAAGCTCAGAATATCGCATTTACCACCATATATACCAGCTACCAGAAGACAAGAGAGTCATTGAGAGTCCTTATTAGGGCTACTATGCTGAACGGTATATAGCTCATTCTAGCTATATACACACTGCACACAACGGCTGCTTTAGTGAGGGGTAGCTGCTGCTGGAATAGGGACAGAAAGACTTCAGTGGTGTATTACCACCTATATACAAAACTATATACACTCTGCTCAAAACGGCTGCTTTAGTGAGGGGTAGCTGCTGCTGGAATAGAGACAGAAAGACTTCAGTGGTGTATTAGCACCTATATACAAAACTATATTTTGCACTACTGTTTTGTGTCCTCTGTGCCAACAAAACACTGTTTTATACCCGGTGCGTATAGGCACCATTTCACCTTCTGGCAGTATACGGCTGTATAGCCAGGTGTTCTCTATATTTATATTTGGCACTACTGTTTTGTGTCCTCTGTGCCAAGCTTCCCTTACTGCTGGGGTAACACACTGTAACAAACCTCCTCCTGTAAGCTTCCCTGACTGCTGGGGTGACACAATGTAACAAACCTCCTCCTGTAAGCTTCCCTGACTGCTGGGGTGACACACTGTAACAAACCTCCTCCTGTAAGCTTCCCTTACTGCTGGGGTGACACACTGTAACAAACCTCCTCCTGTAAGCTTCCCTTACTGCTGGGGTGACACACTGTAACAAACCTCCTCCTGTAAGCTTCCCTTACTGCTGGAGTGACACACTGTAACAAACCTCCTCCTGTAAGCTTCCCCGACTGCTGGGGTGACACACTGTAACAAACCTCCTCCTGTAAGCTTCCCTTACTGCTGGGGTGACACACTGTAACAAACCTCCTCCTGTAAGCTTCCCTGACTGCTGGGGTGACACACTGTAACAAACCTCCTCCTGTAAGCTTCCCTGACTGCTGGGGTGACACAATGTAACAAACCTCCTCCTGTAAGCTTCCCTGACTGCTGGGGTGACACACTGTAACAAACCTCCTCCTGTAAGCTTCCCTGACTGCTGGGGTGACACAATGTAACAAACCTCCTCCTGTAAGCTTCCCTGACTGCTGGGGTGACACACTGTAACAAACCTCCTCCTGTAAGCTTCCCTTACTGCTGGGGTGACACACTGTAACAAACCTCCTCCTGTAAGCTTCCCTTACTGCTGGGGTGACACACTGTAACAAACCTCCTCCTGTAAGCTTCCCTTACTGCTGGAGTGACACACTGTAACAAACCTCCTCCTGTAAGCTTCCCCGACTGCTGGGGTGACACACTGTAACAAACCTCCTCCTGTAAGCTTCCCTTACTGCTGGGGTGACACACTGTAACAAACCTCCTCCTGTAAGCTTCCCTGACTGCTGGGGTGACACACTGTAACAAACCTCCTCCTGTAAGCTTCCCTGACTGCTGGGGTGACACAATGTAACAAACCTCCTCCTGTAAGCTTCCCTGACTGCTGGGGTGACACACTGTAACAAACCTCCTCCTGTAAGCTTCCCTGACTGCTGGGGTGACACAATGTAACAAACCTCCTCCTGTAAGCTTCCCTTACTGCTGGGGTGACACACTGTAACAAACCTCCTCCTGTAAGCTTCCCTTACTGCTGGGGTGACACAATGTAACAAACCTCCTCCTGTAAGCTTCCCTGACTGCTGGGGTGACACAATGTAACAAACCTCCTCCTTTAAGCTTCCCTTACTGCTGGGGTAACACACTGTAACAAACCTCCTCCTGTAAGCTTCCCTTACTGCTGGGGTGACACACTGTAACAAACCTCCTCCTGTAAGCTTCCCTTACTGCTGGGGTGACACAATGTAACAAACCTCCTCCTGTAAGCTTCCCTGACTGCTGGGGTGACACAATGTAACAAACCTCTTCCTTTAAGCTTCCCTTACTGCTGGGGTAACACACTGTAACAAACCTCCTCCTGTAAGCTTCCCTGACTGCTGGGGTGACACACTGTAACAAACCTCCTCCTGTAAGCTTCCCTGACTGCTGGGGTGACACACTGTAACAAACCTCCTCCTGTAAGCTTCCCTTACTGCTGGGGTGACACAATGACACAAGAGGACATGTCTGACCACATCTCTCACACACACACACACACACACACACACAATGACAATTAGGGGTGGGGTCTATTTATTTTCCCCCTTGCCTATGCCATCTGTGGTTGTCATTAGGCAACGTGATTTTAAGGGGTGCAGAATTTTGTTCTTTTTTGTACAGTTTGGCTTGGGGTCCATGGCAATGTAGAGGAAAGAAGGTTTCCTTGTCTTGTCTCACTTTACGTAGAAGTTATATTGTGTTTGGAGTGTATTGTTGAGTGGCTGTGATAGTGGCGTAATAGTGCGACTTGGGCGCGTTATATGCACCCAGACATGCTTCCCCTGCTGTCCCAGTTGCATTCCAGCAGTGTTGGCATCATTTTCTGATGTTTCAGGGTGGACTTGGTGACCTCCAAGTGGTCGAATTGAGATTTCCAAGTGGCGAGCATTTTTTTCCCATAGACTATAATGGGATTCGATAATCGGTCGAGTAGTCGAGTAACGCGGTCTATTCGAATCGAAATTCGAAATTTCGAATATTTCACTACTCGCTCATCTCTATTAATAAACATACAAAGGAGGGAATCTACCAATTAAATGTTCAAATCAAACTGCAATATACTACTACATAACATCACCAAATGGACCCCTCCATATATCATGTCCTCCAATGCATTACGTGACAGTCATAGCCAATGCATCAGGGAGTATCATGTTTTATTATTCCATTTGTGCAGCCTTTTGAGTGGGGTAGCATTTGTTGAGGGACATCATCCCACTTTGTTCAGTAGGTATACCATGCTGCTAGCACAGTGTACTTTATTCATTGGTTGTGCATTAAGATTTTGCTGTATAGTGTTAATTTTTAAAGGACCAGTTTCATTTTACACATTAAAAATAATATAGCTATTACATGTGAAATAATACATTTTGTTAATATACTTTGGGAGCATGTCGCTTTTACAAACCTCCACTATACAATGATGGGGGTGGTAATGTCCTATCCACTACAATTCGCACTCATAGCAATACCATGGATCCTGCTTGTTTTGATCAAAATAAATGAGATTTGGGGCCTAATTTATGATGTGTGCCTTTTAGCATCTTTCTTGTGGTTATAGCGCTAGTTTCGGAGGGCTGGCATTTTTGTCTTATCTGGTGATTTTCTTATTTTTGCACGGGTCATTGGCTGGCCTATGTCAGCACCTGTTGGACCTGGCTGCCAATCATCTCCGCAGCAGAGCACCTCCTAGTGGCGAAATCTACAGACTGCGGAACGCGCGCCTGCACAGCTAGAGAGGGGCGAGGGAGGCTGCCAGAGTGACGCGCCGCGCTCCCAGCAGCAGGAGTGCTGCGTCGCCCTGCGGACGCTCGCCGCCGGCCCCCTGGCAGAGGTAAGTTCCTTACATTACCCCCCCCTTGAGGAGGGGCCCCAGGACCCTCCACCCTGGGTTTAAGAGGATTTTCTTTATGAAATCTTTTAATTAAACGGTCCGCATGCACATCTCTAGCTGGAACCCAACTCCTCTCTTCTGGCCCATATCCCTTCCAGTCGACTAAATATTGCAAGGAATTCCGGAGGAAACGGGAATCCAGAATTCGTGCGACTTCAAACTCCTGCTCACCATCAACTAGAATAGGAGAAGGAGAGGAATCCTCCTCCACTCCCCTGGCAGGCTTAAGGAGGGAAACGTGAAAGGAATTACAAATCCTCAGAGATGGTGGAAGTTTGAGTCTGTATGTGACTTGGTTAAGTTTCTGTAAAATGGGATAAGGACCAATATATCGTGGTCCCAATTTTACAGAGAGTTGGCGAAGTGCTACATTTTTGGTAGAGAGCCAGACTAAATCCCCCACTTCATAGTCTGGATTCTTGGATCGGCGACGATCCGCAAAGACCTTCTGCTGACTCGATGCCTGGACCAAATGCCGCTGAATCTTGGCCCATAAATCTGGCCACTGGGACAACCAATTGTCTAAAGAAGGCAAACCAGAGGATGAGCCTGAAAGTGCTGAGAACTTAAGATCCCTCCCATACACACACCGGAAGGGTGATACCCCCGTGGAGAAGTTAACTGCATTATTAAAGGCAAATTCGGCAAAGGCAAGAAATTGGGACCACTCTGACTGAATATCGGAGGTGAAGCAACGGAGATATTGTTCTAATGACTGGTTGGTCCTTTCCGTCTGCCCATTTGACTGAGGGTGAAAAGCTGAAGACAGAGAAACAGTGAAGCCTAGCCGGGTGCAGAATGCCCTCCAGAAGCGTGACACAAATTGGACCCCCCTATCTGAGACCACAACTTCTGGAATTCCGTGAAGTCTAAAAATATGATCTAAGAAATATTGAGCCAATTCTTGGGCTGTGGGCAGCTTTCTTAGGGGGACAAAATGTGCCATTTTGCTAAATCGATCTACCACAACCCAGATAACTGTATATCCCTGGGACTGTGGTAAATCAGTAATAAAATCCATTGCCAAGTGCGTTCAAGGCTTTGAAGGAGTGGACAGGGGCACCAGAGGTCCGGCAGGAGCTGACCTGGGGGTTTTGCTACGGGCACAGATCTTACACGCCTGAATAAAGGCCTGGGTATCTCTCCTGTAAGATGGCCACCAGACATGACGGGCTAGAAGGGCCAAAGTCTTTTTAACCCCTGGATGACCCACCGTCTTGGAGTCATGAAACTGCTGAAGAACTGCCGGACGGTGGAACAGGGGCACAAAGAGGAGGCGATCGGGTTTGCCCAGAGGAGAATCTGATTGAAACCGGCTTAGCTCACTTGACAGGTCAGGTTGGATGACAGCTATGACCTTGTGTCGTGGGATTATGGGAAGGATCTCCTCTACAGGGACTTTATCAACTGTGAAACTTCTAGAGAGAGCGTCAGCTTTAGTATTCTTTGTTCCTGGTTTGTATGTTATAGTGAAATTAAATCGGGAGAAGAAAAGAGACCATCGGGCCTGACGGGGGGTTAACCTTTTAGCAGATTCAATGTATTCTAAATTCTTGTGATCTGTGAATGCCGTAATTGGGAACTGGGCCCCCTCTAACCAATGTCTCCATTCCTGAAAGGCTAATTTCACAGCTAGAAGTTCTCGATTGCCAATATCATAGTTCCGCTCAGCGGAATTAAATTTTCTCGAGAAAAATGCACAGGGATGTAGCCGTTCAGGAGACCCACTGTACTGTGAGAGAATTGCCCCTACCCCGAGCTCGGATGCATCTACTTCGACTATGAAGGCTCGGTGGATATCAGGGTGGGTCAACACAGGTGCTGAACTAAAGGCAGACTTAAGGTTCTCAAAGGCCTGGATGGATCGGCCCGACCAAGTAGGGGTAAACGCCCCCTTCTTAGTGAGGTCGGTGAGTGGGGCTACCAAGGTGGAAAAGTTTTTTATAAAGCGCCTATAAAAATTGGAAAACCCCAGAAACCTCTGTAAACCCTTCAAATCTTTGGGTTGTTCCCACTGGAGGACCGCAGATACCTTGGCCTGATCCATTGTTAACCCAGTATCGGCAACAATGTATCCTAGGAACGGAACCTCTGAAACCTCAAAAACGCACTTTTTTAGCTTGGCATAGAGGTGATTCTCTCTCAATTTCTGTAAAACCATCCGTACATGCTCTCTATGCTCGGTTAAGGTCGGGGAGAATATTAGGATGTCATCTAAGTAGATGACCACAAAACGGCCCAAGTATTCTCTATAAACTTCATTAACAAAGTCCTGAAAGACTGCCGGGGCATTACATAGGCCGAATGGCATAACAATATATTCATAGTGCCCATCCTGGGTGTTGAAGGCAGTCTTCCACTCGTCTCCCTGACGGATCCTGATTAAATTGTAAGCCCCCCTCAGGTCAAGCTTAGAAAAAACCTGGGCCCCAATGACATGGTTAAAGAGTCCCTCTATTAAGGGAAGGGGGTATTTATTTTTAACTGTAATTTTATTCAGGCCCCTATAATCAATACAGGGGCGCAAGCCACCATCTTTCTTTTCCACAAAGAAAAATCCGGCACCCGCTGGTGAGGTAGACGGCCGAATAAAACCTTTCTGCAGATTCTCAGCAATGTATTCTTTCATGGCCTTATTCTCAGCTCAGGTTAAATTATAAATCTTTCCCCGAGGCGGCATAGTTCCGGGGAGAAGATCAATCGGGCAGTCAAAAGGCCTATGAGGAGGGAGTTCATCAGCGGCTTTTTCAGAAAACACGTCAGCGAATTCTGCATAGGGGGTAGGGATGCCCTCAGCAGTCAAGCGAGTGGCGCGTACAGGAAGCTCAAGACAAGACTGGAAACATTGTGGCCCCCACTTGATAACCTGCCCAGAGACCCAGTCAATTTGGGGATTGTGTTTAGACAGCCAGGGGAGTCCCAAAACTAAAGGCAGTATATAACAGTGATTTGTCCAGCTTCTCCTTAAAACATAACTTTTAATCCATCCAGTTAAAAACAGCTTTTTGTGAAACTATTAGGTAATTGAAATGGCCCAGTAACAACAACAAAAGGCAAGCACCTAGTGACGCGTTTCAAGCCTGGGCAGGCTCTTAAAGGGGTAAGAGGCATCTTAAAGTGGACCAACACCCACGGGTGATCGGCCCGGGAATCTATAAGATTCCCGGGCCGATCACCTCCCTCCCCGCGGGACATCCGAGATCGGGATGTCCCGCGGGGTGAAACCCCCCAAACTCCTTACCTTATCTTCGGCGGCGGCAGTTTTTCAGCGACGGCAGTTTTTCGGGGGGTTTCACACAGCGGGGCACCCCGATCGGGGGTGCCCTACCGAAGTGGACCAAGACCCAGGATAGTCAAAATCCTGGGTGTTGGTCCACTCTAAGGAGATGGAAGCTCATTAGCTCGGTATGTCCCGCCCCCACTCTAACAAACACTGCTGGAGTACGGTACTGAATCAGGCCGCCGACAAGGGGGGGTATTATCAATGGCTTTGACTCTAATTGGATTGACTAAAGATTGCAGCGGAATCTTCAATGCTTGAGCCAGGCCCCAATCAATAAAATTCCCGGCAGCCCCACAATCCAAAAGAGCCTCCACAGATCTGGACTCAAAATCATGAGTAATCTCGACAGGCAATGTAATTTGTGTGCAACACAGAGGAAATACCTTGCAGCCTAGGTGGGTTTCCTCAACCCCACCTAGGCTCTGAAGTTTCCCGATGCCTGTCTCCGAGGGCAGGAGCGGACCAGGTGACCAACTTTTCTGCAATAAAGGCATAGGCCTTGCGACAGACGCCTCCGCCTCTCAGCTTCAGATAGCTTGGTGGCCCCAAGCTGCATGGGTTCTTCAGAAGAAGAGGGGACTAAGGCCTCAGGCTTCATACTGACTTCAGACTGGGCCCCTTTTTCCAGGTGTCTTTCTCGTATGCGTCGGTCGATGCGGATAGCCAATTGCATGGTTTCATCCAAGGTGTTAGGTACAGGGTGATTTACCATGACATCTTTTATGACCTCTGACAGACCTAGCCTGAACTGCCCACACAATGCTGGGTCATTCCAGTGAGAATCCACTGCCCAGCGTCGGAATTCCGAGCAATATTCTTCTGCCAGTCTTCGCACCTGTCTGAGAGATCGTAGCTTGGCATCAGCAGTTGCCCCTCGGTCTGGGTCATCATACAGGATCTCCATGGCCTTGAAGAATTCCTCGACAGATTGGCGGGCATAATCCTGAGGGGAGAGGCTAAAAGCCCAGGATTGGGGATCCCCATGCAGAAGGGAGATGATAAGTCCCACCCGTTGCTCCTGGGAGCCGGAAGCATAAGGGCGAAGCTGAAAATAGAGCTTACAGGCATCCCGGAAATTGGCAAATTTACTTCGGTCCCCCGAAAACTTCTCTGGAAGGGGAATCTTGGGTTCAACCGGAAAGGCGGCTATTGCCCCCTGGGGCCCAGAGGGTGCAGGAGCTGGACGGTTCTCCTGAGTGCCAGGTGCTCCACGGCTGTGGTCAAGGCCTGCACCTGTTCCAAAATTTGGTCCATTTATGTGGGTCATGATAATGTGATGCCCAGCGGGACACCAGCCTTCTGTAAGCAGGCAACCCCAAATCTCCACCGCCACTTCTGCCTATAGTCAAGCCCCCATTTGCCGGGACGCTAGGTACGCCTCACCGGACACGGTTGCCCCCAGGTCTTAATTAGGCACAAAGGATGGCTGCTTACGGTGAAGGCCGATGAACCACGAGGGTATCCCAAAGCCGAGGTCGTTCACAGGTAGTCAATCCGGAGGGTGCGTCAGAATACAGGGATGAGACAGGTGCGTAGTCAGGGGTAGCCAAAGGGTCAAGCCGGGAGGTCAGAGATCACAGGGTATCCAGAGGGGCAGGCAGGTTCGTGGTCAGACAAAGCAGAGGTCGGTACAGGCAGCAGACAGGAATGGTCGATCAAGCCGGGTAGGAACCAGATAACAACTAACAGAATCACACCCTAATCACAAGCGACTATCACGGGCACTGAGTGCTGGGCTGACTCCATATTTATTGGGGAATCGACCAATGGCCACCCTGGGGGGGGAGTGTATGTGCTGATTGGTGCAACTTACAACACTGTGAGTGATTGGAGGCACTATCCAGGGGCTGGTCTTGGCTGCAAGGCTGATCAGCCCCTGATTACCATCAGGTGTGGAGCACTCTGTGCTGCCTGCGACTCGCAGCACAGCGCCTCCTAGTGGCGAAATCTACAGACTGCGGGACGCGCGCCTGCACAGCTAGAGAGGGGCGAGGGAGGCTGCCAGAGTGACGTGCAGCGCTCCCAGCAGCAGGAGTGCTGCGTCGCCCTGCGGACGCTCGCCGCCGGCCCCCTGGCAGAGGTAAGTTCCTTACAATATTTATCATTTTTTTCTCTCCTTGAATACTTTGGCGCTGTATCATTACAGTTACATCTTGTGATATCTAGGTCCTGCATTTCAATTACTTGCAAGTCACAATACAGATTCTGTACAAATAAAAGTGTGATATTTTAATTCTAAGCATAAAATACTTCAATCCAGTTCTACCCATTGTGCTTTATGGTATATTGACCTACAGCTTCACTGCTTCAACCAGAGGGCCTGGCACTGCAACCTTTTCGGTGTTAGTGTAAAATAAGACGCTGGTTGTCGACCACATTTTTTAAGCTTGCGGAGTACCGCGATTGATCATTAGACAGTAACGTGGGCCAAGGTCATGTCCAAGGTCATGGCCACTGAAACGCCCTGCCCACGATGCACCGGCAGCCAATCTCGAGCCTCTCTTCAGCGCAGACCGGAGGTGAAGGTAAGAATCAATCAGGAGTTCTGGGGGGTTATGTACATGGGGGGGAGGCTCCAGCATTCTCCAAGCTTGTTTTATGTGCCATCAGGGGGACCAACACCCATTAGAGAAAAAGGTGTTGGTCAGGTTTAAATCCCACACTGAGTGCCGCTGTGGCCACAAAAAGTGGCACTGTGTGGCACTGATCCTTCTTGTATAGAGTTCTTGGTGAGATGTAGCCTCCTCTGGCTCTCCCCAATTTACAGTAGCTGGGTTGGTTCCCAGTTTTGTGATTGCCAGGAAGCTTTCAAATTAGTCACCTGTTAATTACATTTTGCTGTTTCTGCATAAACTGATGCAGTTATATTATTTGATCTCTGTTTTAGCCCTTGATAGCTTTAAATATGCTAATATGAGAATTATTCTGTATTTATATATAGGCACACCAAGATGATACTTTCCAAAGGTATTCCAGTGACAGTAGTCTATACAAACCTTGTCTGCTCTAATATGATTTTTATTATAAAGACATAAGTATAAAAGAAGCTAGCTGAAAAAATGGATAGACAGATCATTTTCAGCTTCACAATTCGCCTTTTTACAAAAAGCTTTTCTCGTTATACTTAGAATGGCATAGTGGGTCTTTTTGATGAAAAAGATTAAGCCTTTGATAGAAAAAAAAATTACAGAAGCTTCAAAAGACATTTTCTGCTTGTTCTACAGTGCAGAAAATGCTTTTTTCCCTGAAATCCTTGTAAGCCATTCAATATACCTAAATTTGGTAGGAATTTGTCTTTAAATTGAACACAGCAAACGGGACTCACAAAGTGCTGATTAGTGAGGACAAAGGAGGTGCAATGTTCCATTCACCAGCTGAAAGTTAATCATCCGCTTGTTGAGTGTCTTGTGATAACCTGTAATATTGAGGCTGATATAGACAGAATCAAATGCTTGTCTTCTAGTGCTACGAATTAAATAAAAGGTACAGTGTGACTAGATATGAATAATAGCTATTCTAACAACAGTCCAGAGAGTGTTATCAAGTGGATATGGAGCAAATACAATAAGACTACTACTGCCTTGTACCACTGCCAATTCACCCTTTCTTTGTCACTGATGGGGTTTCTTCATAATCTTTACCAGTTCTCTTCATGATTTCAAGGTTGAGGCCATCTTCTCACCTTACCTTCTGCTTATGCTCATGCTCCTCGAGGTCCATAGGTGCATGATGTGTGTCAGTAGAATGGAAGATCACAAAGTCTTTCTGCCTTCAGTGCTGTACATTTTGTTACTCTTTAGGTCACGCCTTGGCAAATGGTATGACAAGTGAAATATTTGGAACTTCTGTCTACCAGCTCAGAAAGACTAGCTTTCACATTAAAATAAATGATGCCACTTAATCAGTTGGGCAACCATTTCCAAGTTGTTTAGAAAGCATTTGGTGGTGTTTGGTTTCTTTGTTGCAACCGCCTTTTCTTTGGAAAGAAGAAATGTTAATTCACAACTCTTACACCCCAAGAACCAGATGAGTGTAAATTGGATCCAACCTCCAAACACTTTATCCCTGTCTTAAGGAAAATTATTAGCTACCACTGGCTGCCATTTTAAGAATGTTTTAAAATGAAAAAGGGGAGGTTTACTTAACACGGTAGGCTTCTGTAAAACTTGTAACCCTCTGTCATACCTTTGTTAGGCAAATATCAAAGATATTGCTCAATGCTAAATAGCATTGTTTACAAGTCAAAGAGCTGTCTATGTTAATGTAGTATGAAACTAAAAGGAAAATTCACTCAAACTAAAACTACAGAAAAAACACCTCTAATATTACGTACAGATGTTTTAAAACGGATGTTCAATATAAATGTAACCCTGGGCCTGCCACCCTCTCCTTGTGCTGAGGCAGGAGGGGGTGTTACAACAAAAACACTTCTTACGTTGCCCGGGATCCAGGGCTGTCACCAGTGCTCCTGCCGTGGCCGCAGGACCACATTGGGACCACATTAGGACAGCCCTTGGTGAAATGTGGCCCCGTGAATGACCACCAACAAGCAATCACGGAGCTGCATTTTTGCATGGGAGTTACAGTGCAGGGAAACAAGGGATTGTGGGGGTGTATGCTCAGGGGGGCTCCAGCATCTCTTTAAAGATGGCTTTTGATTTCATAAGAACAGTTTACCCCTGAGATTGTTGTCTTGCCATACTGCAAACAGGGGGCAATTCTGAATTTTCCCTTGAAGACTTTAATGAGATATTGCAAACTATTCAGCAAAACTGTACCGAAACAGAATAGAGGTAAGTCGGTATTCACTACTAGCTGTCAACCTTGCTGCCTCGACGTCTCACTGTAGCTGTCAACGTCTCCATTGCTGATTATTTCTAATGCCAGCTATCATTCTTACCTTAAAGAGGAACAACGCCCAGGATTTATTTATTCTCCCGGGCGTTGGTCCTCTTCAGTGGGGCATCCCAATTCGCGTTACCCTGTTGTGTGAAATCTCAAATGGATCTGGGGCCCTGTGACAGGCGGACCCCTCCTCAGCCCGGATGGGTGAGGTGTAGGGGGCAGAGGGTCCTGCAGAGGCAGAATCACCCCACAAAGTTTGGGTCCCCATTTAATTTGGGCTTCAGGTTCGGGTCAAATTGGGGTACCTGAACCAAACTTTTGTTCAAAGCTTGGCCATACTTGCCGAATCTCCAGGGGTTCACACAATGCTATTTACACTCTTTATACCTACTTCACAAAATTAATAGTGTGATACCCTTTATCTTTACTTTTAAAGTGCAAGAAGTGCAAGTGCAAGAAATCTAAAATCCAAAATACTGTGTTCCAGGATCATCATAAACTATCTAGTGTATTAGACAGTAAATAATTATATTTATTCAAACATTTGGTAAATATAGATCTGAATTTGTATCCATCCAACCAGGAAGTTTGAAGTCAGAACTTTAGTTATTATTCTTGAAACAGGGCATAAGGATTAAACCAAAGATATGAAAGAAAGTTCACTGTCTAGCAGCTGAAAGGTTAGCTGTCACACAAAAAGAACATTTCCATATATCAAATCTAAAATTTTATTTAGTATTTGAACCTTACTGAGGACAAGCTTTTGGTAAAATATCCAACACACATAAACGTATAGGGAGACTGTTTAAGAGATTTGAGTTTTTATTGTTAGGGATGAGGGGTTAAATATTGCTGTTGATCAAAGATCCTGAACACTGCACATCTGTTATTTTGGTGGGGCATTAGTAGTATGTAATGTATTTGAATTAGTGTCAGATCATAACCATGTTGCTCCAGCTACAATGCTCTCTGACAGGCTCCCAGCCCGGGCAGCCATGAGAGACACATGGCTGGAAGTGTGCAGGAGATGCACCACAAACTCTGTCTATAACTACTGTATGGAGGGCTTGAACTTTAAAGCTGCAGGGAGAAATATTCAAGACAAGGACCATGTAGCTGCAGAGGTTTTACTCTCCCCCCCCCCCCCCCCCCCCAGTTAGTCAATCCAATGGATCACCTTAATGTTGACACAGTTCCCAATTGGCCATTGGCCTTATAAAGCTGTGTTGTGACCTTCTCCTGGACTGACTCTGCCTGTTGCCTGACCAAGTGTTTTTCTGATCCTCTGGATACAGTGATACCTCTAACTTGGCTATATCCTCTGTCATGTTACTTGTAAACCTCATCACCCGTTGGAGATCCTGGCATTCCCATGTCACCTCTGTTCCTGTTTTGCCCTGCTTATATGCTATGCCCCCTACCTAGGGCCAAGGTAGGCAGTTTATTTGAGACACATCCATCATAACTTCACTGAATTTCAAGATACAAAAGGGTGCAGCATCGACGGTAACATAACAGAAACACACAATGGGTTTCCTCACCAGTTGCGAGTCCATAATATATAGCAAGTCCACTCTTAGGAGCCATGAAGCAAAAATCTCTCTTTCACAGACTTATATCTTAAGAACCATCACACAGCTTCCCTCAGACTGCTTGGACCTGCATCCTTTTGTAGCCCAGAGATGGGCTAACCTCTGCTGTCTGTGCGGGCACAGGCAGACAGGTTAACTCCGGCCAAAAGTCCTTAGTGTTCTAAGAACTGAAATAAATGTTCTTCCCTGGATCTCTTATCTTAATTCAGCTTAACATTCTGGGGGATATATACACTCCTTCCACTGTTTCCCCACTGTATGCCTAGACTATATACAGTATTTTTCACTCTATAAAATGCACCTCCCCAAAGTTGGATGAAAAGCATGTGTGTTTTACCCAGGATCACAGTGGTGGATGGGAGTGCTGAGACCCAGGTAGAGAGCACCCACCGCCACCAAAGGCTAACTGTCTGTGCTTTCACCAGGGAGGGCCCACTGCCAATGATGATCATGCTCTCTGTTGCGTGATTGTCAGCTGCATGCTGTGTGCAGTGGTGCCTCTCTGTGTTGGGGGTGGGACACTTTGTGATCACAGGTTCCTACCAGTAATGAGAGGGCAGACCTGGCAACATCACTGGATGTCGGGTCAACTGGATGGAAGGCACTTTTTCTGCCTTCCATGGCCCTACATGGCCAATGAGGATCCAGGACATCATCCTGGGCAGTGGCAGGAACCGGGGGGCATGTCAGACATGGAGGCTGCAGCAGAGACAGCCCCCGGACCTCTAACCCCAGATGCTTCCTGCTACCAGTACAAGAAGGTCCGGGGGAGGTGAGCAGATCAGCAGGTGCTTATGAGCTCAGCTATGATGCTATGCAATGATGAAGGCAGGGAGCACATATCCCTCCTGGGACATGCTGCAGATTTTTCATTCGAGAGAGAAAAGTAAAAACTGTCTGCAACCCAATTATGCTGCTGACGTTCCCGGCCACCTTCAGTCTCCACTGAGCGCCCACCCCAGGTAACCACTCCACTTCTCTCTCATATTTATGTGTATCCCAACCTCACCCAAACTGCAGCCACATCCATTCATACTCCAGCCTGACTCGCAGCCACGTTTCTCTGTACCCCACCCTGACTCACAGACACATCTCTCTGTACCCCACCATGCCCAGTGTCCCACTTTGAGACCCCCCCAAAAAACGTCAGTTTACACACATAGCGATCGCCAGAACAAATCACCAAAAGGTAGTGTATTTCTTCGCACTGGCATACACAAAAGCTAATTCCACACCTAAAACACACAGTGTAGGTGTGTGTTTTCATATATTCTACAGCCCAATAGGAGCTGCATGACATGAGTGTTGGACTGATGGCCCCATATCCCCTGATCTGAACATTTCTGAGAGAGCATTGTTGGCCTCAGGCTGAGAAAACCACCCATAAAAATCACCACACTATTTGGCTCAGAACATTTTTTCTCCATCTAAATCCCAGGTGCATCTTATCTTGTGGAAAAAAATAGACTGCAATCAGTTTTTGGTTCAGAGAATGCTGAAGAAAATGATTTAGAGTATCTTGTATAGGACCCAGGCTTTCATAACATATCTCATTTTGGGGTTTCACAGTGAATCTTAACCCCCTCGCCACAATCCAAAAAGAGCCACAAATATGGTACCTAATGCAGGGTAATTTTGCTACGTGTCTGCAGCCAAGAGCATCTCCCACTCAAGCATATATGATTTAATAACTAAAATTCAGTTTGTCTTGAGTGTAAGTCAAATTGTATTAAATGTAGGACACCTTCTTTGCAATATGTGTTATATCAGAATTTTAGTATAATCAAATCTTATTGGTTTTCAAAGAAAAAAAAGAAATAGCATGGGGATACAGAAAGGAAAAGGGGGAAAACAGGGGGGTGTAGCACATGAGAACATGGAAATTCCTTTAATAATTACATACATATCGTTATTTCCGTAGCAACCTTAGCATCCTCTAAACACCAATGCATACAACTGCGCATGAAGTTGGGAGTGGATATGCTTGCTGCAATGACGTTAAATTCCCGAGGAGCCCAGGGGGCACTTGCCAAGGCCCCCCCTGGGGTCATTGTGGCCCCTACGAGGGCCCTCAATGCACTTGATTGCATCTGGTACAAAGGGACCCAGGAGCCAAACTGTTGCAACTCAAGGTCACTCCCAGTGCAGGGAGTGACCTTGAGTTGCAACAGTTTGACTCCCGGGTCCCTTTGTACCAGAGGCAGGGCATGTCCCTCAATGTGCTGGGAGAAGGGGGGGATAGGTCTATGAGTGGATTGGAAAACTGGAGAAGTTAGGGGCCAAAATACTAGTGGGGAGGGGGGTGCAAGAGGTGGAGTAGGATAATCACCTGTGCTGCTACTGTAGTCTTGAGCTCTAGTCTCGTTGCTTCCTGTATAAGTCATAGAACTGTAAGCTTCCTTCTTTAGGAGAATTAATGTAATGTCCTTTTTCGGGTCATGCTGATGAAGCATGGTTCGCTTTGGGTGTACTTTGGTCATGATATGCAACCTGCTTCTCCTTGGGCTTTTTTTACTCACACAAGAAACTGCAAACAAAAATTCCACCTGCAATAGGAGCATTTTTTTTACAGGTAAGGTACAAAGTTTTACGATTGAGGTAAGGATTTTTTTCCCTATTTGGATATAACAGCACTGTAGAGGCTATAAAATGGCGAGGCCTCTGTGAATTGTTCTGCATAGCCCTCAAACCGGACCTTCAGCGTCATTTAATGAAAAGCCCAATCACTTAAAAAACTATTCCCTAGCATCTAATATTCATATATTTTAAGTTTTTAGTTGCTTACTTTTTAATCTGTCCTCCGCTGGACTGCAACTCTGTTCAGGACTCTAGGATCCGGTCGCTGCCATCTTGCCTCAGAAGCATCACACGCACTGGGGAGAGAAGAGCAGGGTAAAGTACATAGGGGTGGGTTATAGCTGTGCTTTGCACAGGTGGGGCAGACCTGGTGTCAGGAATAGGACAGCAATCCCAGAATGCAGTGCGGCATAGTTAGAAGACACTTCCTGCCTGCAGGCGATCTGGTGCTCCACGAGCCGCCATCTTGGATGTTTAAAGGCTCAGAATATGCAGTATGTGCAGGTAGGATGATTTTTAATGTGGGCAATCTCTATGAACAGGGTAGGGGAAACATACAAGATATGCTCCAATTCAGGGTGAAGGTCCGCTTTAAGGTGCATTTGGAATTTTCTTGTGTTCAGAGCAGATTACAGCAAAAAGAACAGGACACAACAAGAGCAGGACCTGTAACATCGCTTAGTGTGTGAAATGTGTAAGGCTACTTTGTGTTTTAATGCATAAAATAAACACTAAGCTTAAACTTTTTTGAAAACTTTCCTTTACAACACCACAGAAGATGACGGCACTTCATAAATACATAATAATATGTATTATTATTATAATATGTAATAATAATAATAATTACATAAATATGTATTAGAAGTTCTTATCTTTCCTAGCGTACACAATGTGTGTGTATGCATTAGCTTGAGACATTTCACTGTGCTTCATTCTGCATTGACCACAAATAACCACAAGAGGGAACCCAACAACATGTTTTAAGTATGTCTTTGCTACAGAGTAATTTCTAGTTGCAGAAATAGCTGACTCTAAAATATTTTATTTAATGTTTTATGAGTTGTGAGTCGTTGTAAATACTAAGATACTGTAGATGTTGCAGTTTGTTTATTCTGTTTTAGTTCAGCTCAGAAATAGTCTGGTTTATTTAGACAGCCGAGTGCAAATGCATTAGGGGAAGAAGATTCTGCAGAAATGTAAAGACTATGGTTAAAAACTGATGTGCATATATTTTTATGTATATACTTATATTGTTTATTTATAAAGCATCAACATATTCGGTGACACTGTAAAAGGTAGAGATTACGGACAGGGTAAAACAAATCATATAAGATACAGGGGTATTACGTGTCAGATGTGACAGAAATGTACATTGATACTGGAATAAATAAGAAATGATCCACACTAAAAGATAAGGGTGGGGGGGGGGGGGTGAAAGGCAGGGCACAATTAGCATCTACTAAGCAGAGTGGCAAGTGCTCTGAAGGGTGTCAAGATTAAGCTTAAAGGGACAGTCCTAGATAAATAACTCTTTTGGTTCATGGAAGCAGCCATGATGGGATTATCTGCAGTTGCCTCCCCATCGTCTTCCATTGAGATGTATTAGACAAAGCACCCCCCCTTCCCTGTTCCTCTTGATAGATGCCAGTGTGACGGCAGACATATTAATGCTATATTAATAGATTACTAGATTAATATATTAATTCCATCATAGCTGCTCATATGAACAACAAGAGGTATTTAGACTGCAACATTGTATTATTAGCATTCTAATTATTATTATGAAGCTACATAGTAGTCTTGTAGCATCACACAAAGATTTCAATGGTTGACGAATAATAGAAGGACCAGAACATAAGGTCAGTTCATTTTGTTCTTTATTAACAAAAAAAACACTTGCCAGCAGGTGACTTGCCAGCCCCTCCTACACTTTGACTTGGTATAGGGTTTCAAAGGACCCCTTAACAATTCACAAGTTTGAAAAAAGACATCACACCATGGAAAAGGTACTAATAAATTCTTTACACCAATACTCACCCCCTTCATCCTTTCCAGTGTTGAGAGGTCCTCATCTGTCCGGAGGTGTTCTCCAGCCTTCTATCTCCATTTTCTCCACATTGAGCATCCTGTCACTGCAGGGAGGGGCTATTTATGGGTGAGGAGTATGCTGGCTAGGAAAGTCCTTCACACCCTCCTCACTCAAATTAAATTTCCTCTGATGTCACTTTGAGAGTTTTCCCATCCAGCTTGCTCTTCGCTTTAAATAGCCCTTCCCTGCCCAGAGAGTGAGCTGGTGGGATCCCAGAGCAGGACTTTGTGTTCTCCATCCGTCCCCTGCAGATGCCATAGGCTCATCTGATAACAACGCCCAATGCTGGAATCCCCCGCACAGGCACAAGGTCCAGAGTCCTTTTAGTAAAAGTGATTTAATGGTAGGTATCAAATTTAAGGGATACCTCTAGGGTTAAATTAGTCACTAATGATTAATTTTAAAACTTAGATTAGAGGTTAGGTTATAAGTAAATTAACGTAGGGCTGTAAAAATTCAAAGATTTAAAGCTTGAAGTATTTTTTTCCTTAACTCCATTTTTTCCAAAGGAATTCCATTAATTTATATATGCTTGTATGTTTCTTTACACGGTGTATTTATTTTAAGAACATGCTAATAGATAAGGGGAATTATTCTTTTTTTGGAAACCCAGCTGTTAATTCAGATGTCACCATTTGCCTTTGCAGATGCTGCATCCAGAGATCATTTGGTCTGATCTGTAGTATCGGAGGCTGAAATACAGAAGTCTCTAGTTCAGAGGCTGAAAAACTAAAGAGGGTGGCAAGTTGAATGTTCAAGAAGAATATGGAAGTCTGTAGTAGCAGAGGCTGGAAGACTGAGGTATGTAGTAGTAGAAGCTGGAAAACTGATGCAACTGAAGCGGACAAGCTGAAATGTGTGGTAGCTGAGGCCACGGTAGCAAGCTGAGCTCTGTAGTAACAGAGGCTCAAAAACAGAGGCTAGCAAGTTAAAGTCATTGTATTGTAGCAGTGGCTGGAAAGCTGAAGTCTGTAGTAATGAAGACTGGCAGCTGAAATTTGTGGTCACAGAGGCTAGCAAGCTTAACTCTGTAGTAGCAGAGTAGCAGAGCTAAAGTATAAAACAGAGGCTGAGAAGCAGAAATGAGAAAACTTGTTAAAAATGTAATTTGGTCTACCGTGGGATCGGAGGACAAGCACCCTCCACTCCTTTCACAGCCACCTCACTCCTTGCCTATAATAAGCCCCTCCCTGCAGCAGGGAGCGAGATGGCAGGAGACCAGTGCTGATGGGAGCTTTTTGAGATGCGCGGGAAGCTGGCTCGCGCAGCTTACAGTCCAGCCGGCATCTCCCACTCTATACACACAGCAATAGGGGAACGGGAGAAAGTGGCCAATCTGTCAGTGCCCACCGCTGACTGCCCACCACTGGACCCGAGCAGGTAAGTGTGTTTCGGGAAAATTTGTATTGGCAGGAATCAAAAGGAAATTAGATCAAATTATCCCTGAAATTCAGAGCAAATTCTGATTTGTGGGAATCGGTTCGCTCGTCTCTACTGAGAAGCTACATTTTGGAGTAAATAAGGCTGGCAGGTTGAAATTTGTGGTAGTAGAGGGTAACAAGCTGAAGTCTGTGGTAACAGAGGCTAGCAAGCTGGAGCCTGTAATAGCAGAGGCTGGAATTCTTAGATCTTTAGTACCAGAGGCTGGCAAGCTGAAGTCTGTAGTAACTGAGACCGGTAAGCTGAAATCTATAGTAACAGACAATATCTATAGTAACAAGCTGAAGTCTGCAATAGCAAATGCTGGAAATCTACAGGTCTGCAGTACCAGAGGCTGGCAAGCGGAAGCCTGTGGCATTTGAGGATGCCAATATAAGACTACTGTGTGCCTACTATTTTATTTAATCCACTGTATAATTGCTGCATGACCATATAAGACTCATACACTCAAATATGTTTTTTAAATATATAGCAATTATGTAATTATCAAAAAGTATTGTACATGCTGCTTGCTCCATAAAATCCCTATTCAAAACATTTAGATTACAACCCCTGTCATATCTCCTCATTATAAATGGTTATTTAGCCTGCTCCATTCCTAGCTTTAAATGCAGGAACATGTGGTAAAAAATAGTTCATACAGAAAAAACGATCATATATCTGTACATATTACATGTTATGTCAATTGGCAATAAAAATATTTGTCAATAAAGTTTAGTTTGAACCTGTTGTACAAAATAAAATTGTTCTACATAGTATATTAATCCTCAGATTCTTTTTTCACTTCTCCTTTGAGTGCCAGCCTACCGAGATTTTTTGTCACACTCTGTTGCCGGACTACTTTTCACGTTTTTGCGCTACACATGTTCAACCTGGATTTTTGAAGGGATTTCCAGGGATTTTCCAGGAAAATTATATATTGTTTTATTCAGCAGAGTCTGGGCTTCAACATGAAATGTCTCGTTTGGCCTTTTTTTAGTGTATTCTCAATATTTTTGGGTGAAATATGTGCAAAAAAATAAAAAAAAACTATTTTTTACAATTTGTGTTTTTTTCTAATAAAAAAATGTAAGTTTGTTAATAAAATATTATTGCGTGTGAAAGCCCTATTTCTCCCGGTTACAACGATACCACATATGTATTGGTAGACACCATTTCCTGCCCAGGAAACTCCCCAAACTGAAACAGCAGTTTAGGAGATTTCAGATAGAATACAACTATGCAATATGATTGCATAGTTGTAAGGGGTTAACTTAAAAAAAAAAATGATGTAGGGTCCCCCCTCCCAGGGAGGGGGACCTCATTTTTGGGGGGAATTTTAAGGGTTAAAATCCTGAAGATCAGAAGCCCGAGGGCGAAAATCTACTACTTGATTCTTGTACAGAATCGCACTTTCAAATGAGGGGTCAGGTAAGTCTGTATCTTTTTTACTTTTTTTTTATGGGGGTCTAAAGTCAGCTACGTGACTCTCACGTAGCTGGCACTTAACGGTTGGAGAGGCAGCTACGTGAGAGTCACGTAGCTGGCACTAGAAGGGTTAATCTAATTCAGGAGCTTCATCAGGAAGCCTGAGAGCAAGCCAAGCTCTTGACCATGGTAGGCGCACAAGTAACTGCAGCAGCAAACAGATTTAATGAAGAAGTCAATGGGGAATGGAACATTGGTGGTGTAGAATGGCTGTAAAATCATTGTGGGGTGCTAGGGGGCTCAAAGGTTGCATATGGCTGGGATATGCCACCCATGTGTTATAGCTGTGGGTCCCACCTCTAGCAAACACAGCTATACCAAGAACTAAGCCCGATACTGAACCCTCCACACATAGCAGCCTAAATGGGTCCCTGCACCCACCACCCCAAACTGAAACTCAGACTAGGGGCCCAGCCATAACATTAAAGGGAAAATGGGGGTGGGGCAAAAACAATATATGCTACCACATAAAAAAAACAAATGGATCACAAAATCTGAAGTTGTGGATTCCACAACCAAAAAAAACAAGTCGAATTCGACCTGAAATTTTAAGGAAGAATATTATTCTTTTTCTTTATTGACTTGCTGTTATGTTTGTCGTGTTTTATTATCTTGAGGATAAATAAAATAATTGTTAAAAAATATCCAAAGAAATGTATTGATGATGTTCAATAATTCAAGATGCAGGTTAAACAAATACAAATGTCAAACCTTGCCTGTCAAAAAATAATACACATTTTCTTGGCACCAAAAAAGTTTTTCCATATGAAAACATTTAAAATGTAAAAACATTGTACTTGAAAATGTAAATGTTGAAAGTAATAAAAAAGCTGTAAATATAAAAAGATATTTTGATGTGATTTAAATGCAGATTCTGAATATGAATGATTACAAAGTAGAACTAGAATCTGGAATAAGAGGAGACCTAATGTTCAAAATTGTAGACTGAGAAGATGTTGCTTACTGATATGGAAGCAGCAGCATTGGCTGTAATAAAACTTGCATAGGTAGTTTTATATCGTCGTCTGATGCCATGCTGTACAATTTAACACGTTTGATGGGAGTGCTATTGTTTTAGTGAGGACTGACATCAACGAGACCTTGAACCGGCTATGTATGGTCTGATATTGCTGTTGAGCCATCTGTTGTTGTGTATTTGTATGTGTTTTGTGTTTATGTGGCTTTCCACTTATGTTTATTTATCTCTCACGAGTGTTTGTAATTCTCTCCTCTCTGTCAATATAAATGTATATGTGTAGCACTGCCTCCAGCCTGGATTATTCTGTCCGACCCAGATGAATTATCTGGGTATTTAGAGCAGTTTGGGAATTTCTGGGTTTAGGACTGGGGACTGGGGAGACTGAGGGAGTTCTAAGCCATGTAGCTAATTACTTGTCAGCATAGCAATGGTCTTGGGACTGGCGAGCAGGGTCACAGGTTGAAAACAGGTGAGCAGATTAGCAGGTTGGGAAAAGGCAAGTTGTGTAACAATCTGGGAACCGGTGAGTGGGGTCACAGGCTGGGCACCAGAGCAGTGACACAGGTAGGCAACAGGAGAGTAGAGTAATACAGCAATTTATTAAATAATTATGCTTTTTAGTAAAAAAAAAATAGCATTTCTTTGTTTCGTGCAATTTAGTAAAGCCAAAAAATTATATATTTTTTAATGAATGCATAAAAATTGCATGAAATGCACCCGAGAATTAAAGGGTAAATCCACTTTTGATGCCAAAAGGTGTGCCCAAGGTGCTGAGCTGATCTATTTTTTAATTGTTCTTATGTTAGCAAATGTGCTTTTTATGAAAGCAGTTTTCAATCTCTGCTATTGGCAATGTACACCAAGACTGTACACGCTAACAAAAAATTAAAATTGCTACATCAGCCCAGAATTTTGTTGCATAATTTTGCTACACAAAAATATACAAAAATATACACTTTCAAAAAATCAATCAAAAGTGGACCCTTTAGGAAAAACACATACCCCCCCCTCTCCATAAAGCTACCAGCCTGGCACATTACTGGTAGGGTTTGGTAACCCTGATGATATATCAGCCACTAAGCTTTTATGTTTTTGAATCGTGGCTCAAATGTGATGCAGAGCCTCCGTCGGAATGGCTCCCTAACTGATCCGTCAATTTCACTTTACTCGGAAAGCTTTTTTTGCTCTCTCGGGTGCCTTCAATTTGATCGGGGCTCCCGTTCACGTTCACACGGGCGACCCGTTTTTCCCTGATTTTTCCTGCCTTTTTGAACGTACCTGCTTGTTTTCCGTCGTATTTGACCTTCCATTTTGGTGGTTTTAGCAAGTATACTTACATCACCATGGCTCTTCAGTTGCCAATCAGGCTACACGCAAGCGCACATCCCTCAAACTCCCTTGGAATATGCATATGGCCACAAATGCAAATGTGACACACATCTTTTTTTTTTGGGGGGGGGTTTGTGGGGGTTTCCTTGTCCTTAATGTATACCTTAATCTCCTTGCTTGTTCCTTCTTCCTTGTCCTTAATGCATACCTTAATCTCCTTGCTTGTTCCTTCTTCCTTGTCCTTAATGCATACCTTAATCTCCTTGCTTGTTCCTTCTTCCTTGTCCTTAATGCATACCTTAATCTCCTTGCTTGTTCCTTCTTCCTTGTCCTTAATGCATACCTTAATCTCCTTGCTTGTTCCTTCTTCCTTGTCCTTAATGCATACCTTAATCTCCTTGCTTGTTCCTTCTTCCTTGTCCTTAATGCATACCTTAATTGTTTGTGTGTTTTTCTGAATTATTGTTCCATATCTAAACCTTTGGTGTCATGGAAATGTGTGCTGATGTTGTGTGATTGTACTTTTGCAGGAAAGCCAACTCTCCAAATATGTTAATTTTTTTATTATTCAAACGTTGTTTTTTTTTTGGTGTTTTTTTTAGGATTTTTTTTGGGGGGGTAAAACAGAAACCAATATTTACATTTTTTAAATTGTTTTAAAAATTATGCCTCGGGGTCTTCGGGATGTTGTCTTCTTTGATCTGTGAATGAAAAACAACATTAGTTTAGCATTTTTGTTTTGGTTTGGTTGGGCGTGGTTTTTTTGGGGCCCTTTCCCAACCGGACCTTCTGCGTGATTTCATGAAAAGCACAAACTATTTTTAAAAGATTCCGCAGCATCTTAAAATAATATATAGTACGTTTTTAGTCAATCAATTATTATTATTTCCCCCACTGGGCTGCAACTCAGTTCAGGAATTTAGGATACGTGCGCCGCCATCTTGACTCTGAAGCATCACACTTACTGAGGAGAGGAGAGTGGGATAAGGTACAGGGGGTGGGTTATAGCTGTGCTTTGCTCACACAGAGCAGAGCTGTGCTCTGGAAAAGGTTGGTAAGATGATTTGTAAGGTGGACAATCTGTATGTACAGGGTGTGGGAAATATTTAAGATAGACTCTTATTCAGAGTTAAGGTCCGCTTTAAGTGCTTTTTTATAAAAATTTTTTTAGAATTTTAGTTTTCAAATGTAATTGTTTGCTCATTTTCTTTAGTTTAAATAACCACCACTTACAAGGTTTGGCCCGCACATTGCGTCGGGGGCGGAGTCTCCCTTCAGCCTCCCTTTGTTGCTGTTGTGAATCTGTATGGATGACAAACACACTGATATTAGAGACTGTTGTTCTTTCATGAATAGAATATTAAGTTAGGCTTCTAGGTATCAATCTACTCACCTTCCCCAGCAACCTCTTCCTCCTCGCCCCCTTCCTCACTCATCCCTTGGGATGTTCCAGCGACGTCTGAATCTACAACAATAGTGCACATGAGTATCTGTATTTAATGCATGTATTTCCACATATCTAACTATATTTCCCTTACCGGAGTCCGGTTGAGGCTCTGTTATGCTCGACTCCCTGCCGTCAGATCCCCCCCTCCCCTGCATGCTGAGGTCCAGCGGCTCCTCCGAGTCACTTACAGAGGAGGGGGTGGCCGTTGACCCTGGCGGTGGGCCACCTACACCTTCACCTGTTTCGCCCAACACTGGGCTGCGTGTCCTGGTCCGGGTGGGGCGGAACCGTAGATTCCATTCATGGGCTGAAATACAAACACAATCATTAAACCACGCCCAGGCGATGCCAGGGTTATAGGTGCATTAACATTTTCTACACTTACATGGAAAATGTTTGTTGAAGTACCGCCTCACCCGGGGCTTATGCCTTCTTTTTAAATCAGACCAGGGTTTGGCGATCTGGGTGAAGGTATAGGTGGTTTGGGTTCTGTGTTCTATCACCTCCACCACCTCCAGGGCCAACGTCCGTTTGGCATAATCAGACGGCAGGAAGTCGTAGCGATTCCTCAGCATCATCTGTTAGAAAAAGAGACAATGACACACCATTAATCCACCAAATACATTAACAAGTTTCCTGGCCTAACTCAAGTCACTTTATTAACCTCTTGCTGCCTCACATTGCCCTAGTTCTGCTATCTGCATGTAGGCTAGTTTGTAGCTGCGTACATGGGTTAAACTAAGGTGGGCTGGTCTGTAACGTGACAAACTAAGTTGTTTTAGACTATTCTTGCGTTTTTTTCTTTTTTTATTACAAGGAATGTGTGCTCGCATACTCACATCCATGATGAGCTCGTCCTGCTCCGTTGTAAAGATGGCGGGGGACATCTTGGCTTGTTTTTCAAATTCTAGCTCTGACGTTCCCCCGCGGTGACGTGCGTGCGTGCGCGCAGGCGCGCAACCGCAGTTGGAAACATATTTAAAGCTCAAGGCACTCCGCTTGGTGTGGGATACCATATCAATATGGGCAGACCTAAAGGGAGCACAAAGAGCCAACCAAGGCCAAAGCCACATAGCAGCCGCACACATGCCTCATCCTAAATAAAACAGAAAAGCAGGCGCAAGACACATGCAGAACATGCACCAACTAAAACGGTGGGGACTCCACAGACACAGGCACATTCCCAAAAACGCAGGAGCAAGGAGACATTAACCCATTCTCAACCACCGGCCCAAAAACCACACACGACTCCCCAGATAGCCAACCATCTATTTCAAGTGATGCAGGGGACAACACACACCCATGTGGGCGCTAACCACGCCGTGGGTCCCTAACAGCCCTGTGACAGAGGCTCTGTCTTTTGGATGTCATCACTATTCAGTTGCCCACCGGGTCATTCACTGGCCTTGTCTTAATTAGGTCATTGTATTTTGATACTGTTACAGGCAATGTCATTGTATTTTGACTGCCATTGTGTATTGTTGATTACGTCACAGTCAATGGCATTGTCCTGATTGATTATAATTATATTACACCCTGCTATTGTTCTACTGATTGCGTCACCGGCAGAGTTGAGGGATTGTTTGCCCTGCTGCTATTGGTCGGTGTGTGTCATGCAATAGAGACTTGTGTATATAAGGCCCAGTGTGGCACTAATAAAGGACTTCATCTTCACCCTCAATACTGAGTTCTGTCTCTTATTGGGGGAAACGCTATATTACAATTTACTAGCCCTTGTAAGGGCTGTTCCTGTTTCCTCACGGACGACTCTGGAATTCCAGCAGCACCTCTTACGATTGGGAAAAGGACGTCTCGGGCGGTGAAGCCCTCCGGCGATAAGGGTTATCGCTACAATTGGTGGCAAGCGGTCGGATGGTCCTTCTACCCAGAGAGAGTGCTACCCTGATGGAGAGTCAGTAGGACAAGTTGAAAAGGCTGACCCTGAAGGATCTACTCGAGAGCCGGGGAAGGTCAGCTAGCAACCGCCCACGTCGGGAACTGATAGCCGAGCTGATCGAAATGGATTGTGCAGCAGTGATGACCGAAACCAATATAGAGATCGATGAAGATGCTGCTCTCGTTCAAGCGGTTCGGAACAGATTGTCGGTCTATGGCCCGAATCCATCACAGGAACTGATCGACCGAGTCTTCGCCGCAGCGGAGGCAGAGGCCAGTAAGCGAAGGGAAGATCGGCGACTTTCAACCCAGCAGCCTCTCAGCCTCAGTTACACTGGGGGGAGAAAGATTCCATTTGCAGCATTTAAGTCCTTCCAGGAAAGTGACGACGAGATTGACGGATTTTTGGCCGATTTTGAACGCCAGTGCGCTTTACACCGGGTACCCACGGAGGAATGGGTCACCATATTATCAGGGAAACTATCTGGGAAAGCTTCCGATGCTTTCCGGGCCATCCCTGATGTGGACTTACCACACTACCATCTGGTAAAGGAGGCTTTGTTAGCCCGGTACGCTGTCACCCCGGAAGCCTACAGGCGACGATTTCGGGAATCCCAAAAGAAGGGAGGGGATTCTTACACGGAGTGGGCATGCCGCCTCCATCGTACAGCATCACACTGGGTCACTGGATGCAAAGCCACGACCGCTGAGGATGTACTACAGTTGTTTTTACTAGAACATTTTCTCAATGCCCTGCAACCAAAGCTAAGAGAGTGGGTACGTGACCGGAGGCCTCTAACGCTACCTGAGGCTGCTCGTCTAGCCGACGAGTACACCGATGCGCGCCGGACAGAACAGTCCACTCCAAAACCACAACCTCCCATCAAATTTCAAGCACCTGTGGCTTCAGCGCCAACTCGTGACTCTGGGCCACATAGGCCAGCGCAGCAACCGAACCTCTCCACAGTTCAGTGCCATCGTTGCAAACAATGGGGACATTATTGCAGTGATTGCACCCTAGAGCCTCCCCGAAACACGTGGGGGCAAAAGCAACCTTCCACCTCCCGTACTCCTGTGGCACACTGTTTGGAAGCTGAGAGCAGTTCGGAAGAGTATCTGGGGGTACTGTATGAAGCTGATCCCGTACAAGCGGCCATCCAAGACAACCGACAGCACCATTGCCAGGAGGTACGAGTCAATGGGCGCACCGCGCAAGGATTACGCGACACCAGAGCCACACTTACCTTGCTCCAACCTCATTTGGTCAAGAACAAAGACCGCACTGGACACACAGTTGCAGTAAGGGTGGCGGGAGGAGCTGTGTTTCGACTCCCCACCGCCCGAGTACATCTTGACTGGGGCGCTGGATCCGGCAGGGTACATGTGAGACTTATGGACAACTTACCAGCAGAAGTACTATTGGGAAATGATCTAGGACCAATGACTTCTGCCTACGCTACCTCTGGACCAGCCAGCGTCAACCCTGTTACAACCCGGTCTCCAGCCCGAGCTGCCGACTCCAGCCCACTGGTCGGGGAGACCCAGGGGTTTCGCCTGCATCACGTCATGTCTGTTACACAAAGTCAAGAAGAGGATCAGCCATCAGGTTACGTCCTTCCAGAAGGGAAACTTATGCCAAACACTATTTTTGTTGGGGGCATTGGCCGTCGGATTAATCAGCCTGGAATTAAGGATGTTTTTTCAAAGTATGGCGCTGTAAAGAATGTCAAAATTATTAGGGATGCCTCTGGCGTTTCTAAGGGTTATGGTTTTGTCTACTTTTACGATGATGTAGATGTGCAGAAGATTGTGAATTCTCCGATCAGCTACCATGGAAAGAGATTGAAACTTGGACCAGCTATAAGAAAGCAAAGCACCTGTGGACACATCCAACCAAGGACTTTGGTGCTGAACTCACCAACGCCACAATATCCCAATGTTTGGACCCCACCCATGACCGATTCCTATGTACAGCCCACGTCAATGTTTAGTTCGGTTACTCACTATTTGCAGACTTGTCCTTAAACAGAACTCTGCCCATGACAAGAGTCCGGACAGCCCCATGTTAACCCGAACAGGGTCAATCCGGGTCTGCCGGGTGTTCCACAAAAAGGGGGCATTGTGACAGAGGCTCTGTCTTTTGGATGTCATCACTATTCAGTTGCCCACCGGGTCATTCACTGGCCTTGTCTTAATTAGGTCATTGTATTTTGATACTGTTACAGGCAATGTCATTGTATTTTGACTGCCATTGTGTATTGTTGATTACGTCACAGTCAATGGCATTGTCCTGATTGATTATAATTATATTACAGCCTGCTATTGTTCTACTGATTGCGTCACCGGCAGAGTTGAGGGATTGTTTGCCCTGCTGCTATTGGTCGGTGTGTGTCATGCAATAGAGACTTGTGTATATAAGGCCCAGTGTGGCACTAATAAAGGACTTCATCTTCACCCTCAATACTGAGTTCTGTCTCTTATTGGGGGAAACGCTATATTACAATTCACTAGCCCTTGTAAGGGCTGTTCCTGTTTCCTCACGGACGACTCTGGAATTCCAGCAGCACCTCTTACGATTGGGAAAAGGACGTCTCGTGAAGCCCTCCGGCGATAAGGGTTATCGCTACAAGCCCGTTTTTGCTAAGCACAAAGCATGGCTGTTGCCAATGCTGTTTGGGTACATTATGGTGTTCTGTCCATCGAGATACTGAACAAATCAAGCGGACAGTTGTGGACCTGAAATCATATAGTTGCCCAAAAATGGACATGCGCCGGCAGCAGAGGTAAAGCCCAAATGCATTTAGAGTCGCTTTGTGACCAGCATGTAACACTTATTAGGTGTGATTTAATCTTCCCCAGCCTGCAGACAGGGGGTGGTTTCAAGAAAATACATTGGCCACAAGGTCAGCACGGATTGTGTGTGCTGGGCCACTTTGTGTACCAGTGTAAGGAGGGGTCTGCTCGTCAGAAATAGGTAAAGGTTCTGCACCCAGGTCAGTATATCGAGCAATCCTGCTTCTAATGGCAAGGTTGTGCAGGACCCCACAAGCAATAATTATTTTGATAACCTTGCCAGGCTGATACTGAAGAGAACCCCCACTGTGATCCAGACATCGGAAACGCATCTTCCACAACCCAAAGGCACGTTCCACCACAGAGCGAGACCTCCTATGGGCTGTGTTGTAGTGCTCCTGTGCCTGGGAAGATGGGTGCAGGATGGGTGTGAGCAGCCATGGTAACAAGGGATAGCCTGAGTCACCTGCAAAAATACAAAAGACAAACATAAGGTGGATGCCTAAAAAAAGGTTTAGGCGTGCATAGAAACATTAGTACACAGGGACAAATAGGTGAGCTAGGTATGGTGGGAGGAATTGACATTTTTACTGAGCCTACAAACACATGCAACCTGTACACTCATTAAAAATGTCTGCGTAATGCTACTGAGATAAGAGGGCCAGAACATAAGCCAATAGTGGAGAATACTTTCACCCATTAATTAAACCAAAAACCTTTTCAAGTTTCCAGGAAAGGTCTCACAGATTAGTGGGGTAGTGGCAAATCCACATTCAAACCTGGGGGCCAAGAAATACAACTTTAATACACATACCCAGTAACCATCCTCCAGAAATATCTCCAGATTGAAACCGTTGATAGAGGCTGAAGTTCCTCAAAATGTGCGCATCATGCGTGGACCCAGGAAAGCCAGCAAACAGACTGAAAAATTGAAGATCAGGGCCCGCCACTGCCTGAACATTGATGGAATGGCCCATCTTCCTGTTCCTGCACCAAGCAAAACACAAGTGTAATTAGTGTGAGCCTTAAAAAATACCACATACCTGAACAGATATTCCTGGTCCGCAGGGGGGATGAGCGAGACATGTGTGCAATCGATTGCACCAAGGACGTTGGGCATGTTGGCTATGTTATAAAAGCCCAACTTAACCGCATTCCAGGCTTCCCCTGTTTGAGGGAAAAAAATGTAATTCTGTGCCAGGGTAGCCATGCCATCCAAAAACTTGGTTAGGCTGCGGCTCAGCGTAGACTGGGACATCCCCAGGGAGAAGGCACCCAGTCTCTGGAACGAGCCGTTCGCCAAAAATTGCAGGCAGCCAACCAATTTGGTCATACCTGCAATTGCATGCCCCTTTCTTGTGGTGGGGGGTAACCATGGCCGCAGCTCGCTATACAAGGCATGGAGAGAAACACGGTTAAGGCGGGTGAGCTCGAATAGGTCAACGTCACTCATGCCATCGATGTCCAAAGGCGTGCGCTGCAGCCTGGTTTCTGCCATACTCAGAAGTACCAGACGGCGTAGCTGGCACCTTTGATGTTGGCCCACAGAGGAATGCATTCCCAAAAAACACGGAGCTCCAATACGGCTGGTCAGACTGGCCGAAAGTGAAGGCTCGGCGGCCCCGTTTTATTAGGCTGAATCCAATCGGAAATCAAGGCTCTGCATCACTGAAAAAAACGGGCCAATGAACGAGGCGTCCGTTTTGCCGGCAAACAGCCTCTTGCGAGCCGACAATCGGAAAGGCGGCTGAGCGCACACCTGAGCGCATAAACGCACACTAAAATCAATGTAGCACCCTTTCCTGACCCGATCAAAGCCCAAAACCAACGGGGAAACGCACGGGGGAGCTGAACGGGGAGGCTCTGCATCAAGCCAATAGTCCTTTTGGCCTCGCCTCGGAAACCCTGCCCAGTGGATCCCTCTTGAGGCCTGGGCTAGTACTAGGCAGGTCTTATGGCCAGCCAAGGAATCCCCGGTGCTGAAGCAAGTTAGTACCTGGTCGGGCAACCGTCAGGGAAAGCCTTTCACTGAGGGATCCAGTCAGTGGTCCACAGGGAATCCTGCAGGTAGTACCTGAGGACCAAGTTCCCTCTTCTGCTTCGGGAGGGACGGATATGTATCCTTGTACTCTCCGTCAGGGGGCTCGTCCTCCAGGAGAGTAGGGGAAAGGGGCTTTTCGAGAAGGGCCTAGAATGGGCACCCCAAAGTGTTTTTCAGTGTGTTTTGCACTTTTCACTTTGGGTGGCACGTATTTCACGGTGTGTTTATCACACAGACGGCTTAAAAAAAAAAAGTCTCATACTGGCACCAGGCTTTCTTGCACTTCTGGTGCCTTACATGGTCTTCACATAATCAAGTTGGACATGGGAACAGTGACTTGCTGGTCTCACTACCTTTGAATTGGTATATGAGTTCTTGGAACCCCTACACAGCTTCGGCGCTCAAAATTTGTTAGCTATAGCACAGAACGCCAGACACTGTGTGAGTAAAGTAAGTTTTTGGACACATTTCCACCAGTAACAAACACATGGAATAATGTGGTTGGAACACTGTGACATTAATACTTTAGTGCCAGACCTGTAATGACAATGCTGCATAACATTGTAAAATATAAAAAAAAAATTAAAAAATATATAATTACAGGCCAGGAGAGATCAAATAATTATTTGAGTGTAAAAGAAAAAAAAAAAAAAAAGCTGAGCCACCTGTAATGATGAATCGGGCGCTACATGACGCTGTTAGAGTTGCTCACCAGAATCGCTTTCATAAATGTGGTATTGCGTACAGAGCCCAGCGTTCATCAGACACTACTTAGGCCCTTATTTAACAAGGGATAGCGCCAGGTAGCGACTGGTGAGCGAACGGTAATGACGGTCACCGCCACGAGAACGCCGGCTCCCCACCACAATCACACATTTATCAAGCCGATCCTCCACCCCACAGCGCCAGCGAGCGACCTTGAACAGCGACAGGTATGACCTCTCGCTACCTGGCGCTCTCCAATGCATTTCAATGGAACAATCTTTAAATATTAATAATTAATAATTTTTTTTTTTTTTTTTTTATGTGAAAATTTCTGTTCCCACTTCTGCCATGTTAGATATTTTTTTTAAGGTAAGAAAAAAATAAAAAAAAAATTTGTGCAGAATTGATATTACAGGTCTGATATTAATGTATTCATATTACAAAATGTTTTTATAAAACTTGTTTTTTTTGGTTTCCCAAAATATGGTTGTTTGGGGGTTAAAAAACTACTTTTAACCCATCGCCGCCAACGCTCTGGGGTTTAAACATGCATTTCACAGCGCAATAATTTTTGGAGCGTGATTTGTTAATGAATATGGTGGGAGCCGGTCGCTATGGCCATTCGCTATCATGCGCTCCCATACAGCGCGGAACCTGTCAAATAGCGACTCATCACCTTGTATTCAACATTACTGCACACCGACTGAGTCGCTATCAACAACCGAACAACGGCCAAGCACAGCGACTACTAGCGGGCGCTGTGAAAATACCGCTACAGTCGCTCAACTGTCGCTACCTGGCGCTATTAATAAATCAGCCTCCCCGTGCTACGAAGCACTACCTAGCGCTAGAGCTTCATGAATAAACCCCATTATATTTTTTCTAGAGGTGACTGCCGATCCTGGCGACTGTACCTATCCGTTGACATCATATACCAGCCTGTTGTATCCTTTATTATGCATTTTTAACTTGTGTACCTGTACCTTTGAGTGTATGATTATACAATATACTCTTTTATTTGCAAGGTGTGCATTGATCCATCCTACTTCATAGTGTTTGCCTCAGAGGTGGAAGTGACGAGACACCTCTCGGCTCAATTGCACCCCTGTAGTACATTAATTCTTTGATTGAGATTAGTTAGGCCTTCATCTATCTTTAATTTGTTTTAAGGTAAGAAAAAAATAAAAAAAAAATTTGTGCAGAATTGATATTACAGGTCTGATATTAATGTATTCATATTACAAAATGTTTTTATAAAACTTGTTTTTTTTGGTTTCCCAAAATATGGTTGTTTGGGGGTTAAAAAACTACTTTTAACCCATCGCCGCCAACGCTCTGGGGTTTAAACATGCATTTCACAGCGCAATAATTTTTGGAGCGTGATTTGTTAATGAATATGGTGGGAGCCGGTCGCTATGGCCATTCGCTATCATGCGCTCCCATACAGCGCGGAACCTGTCAAATAGCGACTCATCACCTTGTATTCAACATTACTGCACACCGACTGAGTCGCTATCAACAACCGAACAACGGCCAAGCACAGCGACTACTAGCGGGCGCTGTGAAAATACCGCTACAGTCGCTCAACTGTCGCTACCTGGCGCTATTAATAAATCAGCCTCCCCGTGCTACGAAGCACTACCTAGCGCTAGAGCTTCATGAATAAACCCCATTATATTTTTTCTAGAGGTGACTGCCGATCCTGGCGACTGTACCTATCCGTTGACATCATATACCAGCCTGTTGTATCCTTTATTATGCATTTTTAACTTGTGTACCTGTACCTTTGAGTGTATGATTATACAATATACTCTTTTATTTGCAAGGTGTGCATTGATCCATCCTACTTCATAGTGTTTGCCTCAGAGGTGGAAGTGACGAGACACCTCTCGGCTCAATTGCACCCCTGTAGTACATTAATTCTTTGATTGAGATTAGTTAGGCCTTCATCTATCTTTAATTTGTTTGATTACTGAATCAAAGCCATGGTCTTTAAATGTTTATAGGGACAATAGATAAACATTATTTTGGAGTCACAAATACATTGGAGGTAGCGAAGTTAGTTTTTCTTTAGGGTAAAATGTAAGCATGATATCCTTGCTGTAAGTTCATGTTGATGCTTTGTTATCTGTGAAGTTGATTTGTGTTTTATACAGCATTTATATGTAGGGTCACAACCCTGCAAAACATAAACTGAGGTGTTGTGTATTTCAGATTACTTTATAGCAAACAATAGCTTGTTGAGATATGAGTCGCAACCTAGGTCAACTGGGAATTATACACAGAAGATAGAATCCTCTGGCCATGAGACTAAGCCCAAGATAAAAAGAGGCCAGGAAGCCTGACACGGAAATAAAGAAATGCCATTTTGAGGTTGTACATTTCAGAGGCTAAAGCAAATCTTTGTGATACATTTTTGCGGTGATATTGCTGCTTGCTGCTGTGTAAACCTTTACTTCCTTAAATACTAGAAGCAGTAGAGTCACACTTATTTTTGCTGAGAAATGTTTACTTTTCTATACTGTTCTTTAACATGTACAGTTTCGAGGCAACTCATACGTTACAAAGACTGTAATATATAGGGAATGAATATGGAATATGCTTTAATGTTTCAGAATGTTCTTAGAATAGAACAAATTGGTCACCCTGCAAGAATTTGCGATCAGGAGCAGATTGGCTAAAGGGAAACCCAGGAGAATACTCAGTGGGTTACTTTGGGGCAGACTGGACCTCTGCTTCTAAATTCCCCACCTAATCCCTGTCTCCCTATTTCCTGTCCCACTGTACTCCCCTCGCCAATACATCCCAAACCATGTTCTGCTCCTGCAATGCAATATTATGGGCTGTTTTCTGTTGTTAAGGTTGTTTTTGAAGGGGTAGTTTGATGGTAAGGGGGGTCAATGAGGTGGGAGATTTTTAGTTATGGGTAGCAAATGGTGGGACATCTTTTTTCAATAACATATTATCCCTTTGATAATCCCTTCTATTTTATGGCAGAGGGCATTGTCACAGCAGAAGGGGTAAGTCCTCAAACTGTAGGTTTGAAGTGGCTGGCAGTTGCTTGGTTGGCTGCAAGTTGTAACGACAACTGGTGAGCCACATTGGGGCATTGAACCAACCAGATGTTTGGTTGCAGGCGGAAGAGTTACAAGCATTTGTTAGGCTTGGCAGTGTGGGAAGCTCACGTACCCTCCTGGGTGAGAGGGAATTGTTTCATGTTAAAGGGATACAGAAAGCAAAAACAATTGTTAGACCGTTTTGTTGGCGTGGGCCTAAACTGTTTTCCCTTTTTAAATTGAAGAACAAATGGTCGAGATATCAAGGCCATTAGTTTCACCTGATGATTTATCTTTTAAAATTTTTGGGAGTGGCCCTTAGGTCTGTGATGCTGCATAATAATCAGCATAATGGACATGCATTATCATCACCCTGGCTGTTCTTCCTCTCTCCCAGTGTCCACAGTCTGATGATACAGAGCATTAGACCACCAGCGTATCCCTATCATTGGTGGACAAGGGGAATTCAGGGAATTCTTGCTTTGTTTCTAATTTCAGAAGAAGCTGTGTTCTGACAGGAAGGCAGAGGGCAGCCATGATGAGGTGAGCTGCTGGATGTTTATGCTGCTGAAAGTTCATGCACTTTGCCTTCAGATTCATCTTAATTCAAATGGGGGGGGGGGGGGGTAAAGTGAGTTATTTTGAAAATAGAACTTTGGTGTTCATGTTACCTGTTTTTTACTTGTTTTTAATACTTGTAATACTTTACTTTGCCAGTAAATTAAATGATCAATTCAAAGATTTAAAAAAACAAAAAAACTGTGGAGGTGAAAGTATTGGGGATTTAAGTGAATGCTTCCCAAGGTTAGGTAACTCCTAGATACAAATGTATTTTCCAAGGCACGGAGATGGGCCATCAGACTTTCTACTCGAAACCCCTCACTTGGGTCTTGGTCTTAGCTCAGAGGTAAGATGCACCAAAGAGCGCCAAGAAGCAGAGCTGCTCTTTACACTTCCATGATCCCATTGTCCCAAGCTTATGAAAGAGATACTCATGTCTGTCTGAAGAGTATAGTTTTACAGGTGCATTTATGCAGCATCAGTTCTGTGGATGCATTTTGCAGACATTTTTTACTATTTTTCATTCTAGGAAAGGTTTTGCAATATGATAATTGTGCTGACGTTTTTAATATTACCGTATTTGCCGGCGTTTAAGACGACTTTTTCCCCCTATAAAACATGCCTCCAAGTGGGGGGGGGGGGGTCGTCTTATACGCCGGGTGCACCTGGGTCACATACATATAAATGTACTTACCTTCACCAAGCTGGGGAGCATGATCGTCCTCCTCCTCCTCCTGCAGATCGATGCTCTTGCTCAGGCAGCACTAGTTGATCAGAGCAGGGAGAGACTGAGCAGGCCAGCAGGGTGAGCGCCGAGCAGATCAGCTTTCCTGCTCTCAGGCACTGTGTGGGCAGGCAGGGGGCTGGCTCCTGGCACGCACTCCTGACATCGCCCTCGCTGCTCTCCACTTTGAAGGGGACTCTTCAGCATCTGATCTGAGGTGTGAATTATTTAAGATTTATTTTAAAAAAGTTTCTATGGGGCATCCCCCAATGTAAAACCCCAAACTGGCCCCTTTCCCAGACCCCACACATTACACACTATGCTATTAGATGAGACACATTCTAAACAACCCAGGCATGTCCCCAACTATAGGCGAGCAGGGATGTGGCCGCAGTGTAATGTGGTGTGGACTCTGGGAAATGGGGTCATTGGGGAAGTTTACACAGGGGGCATCCCAAATTGGGGGAGTTTACACAGGGGGCATCCCAACTTGGGGGACTTTACACAGGGGGCACCCCAACTTGGGATCACCCACTGGGTTTTGTTTCCTCCATCAGGGGCAGCAAAATGGAATGCCCCCCTGTCTGAATCCCCCGTTTGGCCTTTTTCCCAGACTCCACACCACATTACACTGCAGACACATTCCTGCTCGCCTTTAGTTGGGGCCTGTGCTGGCTATTCAGAATGCGTCCAATCTAAAGGCATAGTAGGGATGTGGCTGCAGTGTAATGTAGTTTGGGCTCTGAGAAAAGGGCCAATTGGGGGGTTTCACACAGTAGAGGGAACCCAATTTGGCATGCCCCTGGAGTAGGGAACAAACCCACTGGGGCATTCCAATTCGGGATGCCCCACTGTAAAACCCTCCCTATTGGCCCTATTCCCAGAGCCAACACCACATTACCCTGAAGCTGCATCCCTACTATGCCTTTAGCTGGGACGCATTCTGAATAGCCAGCACAGGCACATCCCCAACTAAAGGCGAGCAGGGATGTGGCTGCAGTGTAATCTGATGTGCGCTCTGGGAAAAAGGCCATTCGGGGGTATTTCACACAGTGGGGATTCCAAATTTGGGAGGCCCCACTGGGTTTTGTTCCCTACTCCAGGGGTATCCCAAATTGTGATCCTCCACTGTGTGAAACCCCTCATCTGGCCCTTTTCCCAGAGCCCAAACCACATTATACTGCAGCTGCATCCCTACTATGCCTTTAGCTGGGACGCATTCTGAATAGCCAGTGTGGGCACATCCCAAACTAAAGGCGAGCAGGGATGCGGCTGCAGTGTAATCTGATGTTCTTTTACGTTTTATTTGGTGTGCGGAAGAGGGAGTAGTCTTATACGGCGAGTATATAACAAACTCTATATTTTGAGTGGAAATGTTGGGGGGTCGTCTTATACGCCCAGTCGTCTTATACGCCGGCAAATACGGTAGATAAATGTGCTATTAATACTTTGTAAAAAGTCCAGCTCTTTGGAAAACCCCTGCTGTTATTCTATCTCAGCACCAACACAACTTACCTAAATGAAGTCTTCAATGAAGTAATATTTTAATTTTGGGTGCATTTTGAGAATTTTATTATTATTTTTCCTCCAGCGTATTGTGTTTTTAATCAGATATGACACATTACATTTATTTGGTATGCTATAGGTAAATGTATGGCCTTATTTAAGAAGTGCTGGCTCTATATAATAGCGCACATTGCCTGTACTTTTTCTGCTGTGTTACCTCAGTGCTTTATTTATGAAGCAAAAATACTGGCGGGAATAACAGAACGCCACTCTAAGCATCTTCTAATTTATCAGTTGCGCTGGTTTCCACTTCAGTGCCACTTCCAACAGGCTCTCAGTGGCATTCTTTTAAAAAGCGGACCTTCAGCATCATTTAATCAAGAGCCTGAAACCTAGAAAAACTATTCCTCAGCATCTAAAATTAAAATATTTTACGTTTTTAGTCACTTACTTTTCATTCTTCCCCCTCTGGGCTGCAACACTGTTCAGGACTCTAGGATAAGGGCGCCGCCTTCTTGGCTCAGTAGCATCACATACTGAGGAGAGGAGAGGGGTCAAAAGTGCTTTGCACAGACAGAGCAGAGCTGGGGTCAGGAAATGGTCAGCAATCCCAGAATGCAGAGCAGCACAGTCAGAAGACACGTCCTGTTTGCAGGCAGCTTGAGACTCCATGGGCTGCCATCTTGGATGTTTAAAGGCTCAGAAAATGCACTAGGTGCAGGTACGATGATTTTTAATGTGATCAATCTGTATGTGCAGTGTGGGGAAAACTTATAAGATAGACTCTTATTTAGAGTGAAGGTCCGGTTTAAGTTTTTCCAATAAAAAAAACACTATTCTTGTATCTGGTTGATACTACATTATAGTTGACATGTTACCAATGATCTTTTAGCTGTTTTAAAGATCCGCAAAGTTCATCCATGTGTTTCTAAACACTGTCAAACGTGTTTAGAAACACATCTGTGGTCAACTGATTTTGCAGTTCTACCTTACTCTCTGCATTTTTTCTGAAGCATTTTCAGTTGCATATTGGTGCTCCATGCCTTAGCGCCCAGATGACAAAGCACCAACCCGGGAGCTGGTGTTCTGCATGTTAAATTCGGCCTTGTCTGCCTCGTTTCTGTCCTTCACAACCTGCGCACTGTGTTGATGTACATGTATACATGAGCACCACTAGAAAATGCCATTTATCAATGAGCCATCATAAGGTACAGCGCCAGATTTGGCACTGCGCAAAACTTTGTCTGTGCCATTTTGCAATTTGGGGTGCTGCTGCTTTGCCGGCCCAATGGAGCTGACTGGCGTTTGGTATGAATTTGTTTTTTCAGAGCTATGATGGTGGAGATGGAATTGTGCAGTAATTTTTGGGCACACACCTAGCATCAGGCTTGTTCCAAGTGAGCAGTTGTAAACTGAGCCAGAGTTGGGGCAAGCAGTAGGATCAATATTGGGTTAACATGTTAGAGTTGTTAGCCAAAGGTTCCGGAAAGATAACTGATGTGCACAGTAGCCAACGATTGGAGGCAACTGGACCAGTACCCGTTCAAGAAACAGTTCTCATATGCATCCCTACCCAGAGCAATTCATTTTACCTTTTTTAACTCATCCCCCAATGATGTCCTACTGATCTTCCAGTGGCCTGCAAAAAGAAGTGCCACCTCTCACTTTGCATTGTGGGTTATGTTGCTTAAGTTCAGGCAGCAGCATGGCTGGGATGCTGGGAAAGGAAGAATTCTCCCAGTTGCTTGCAGAAAATCGGTGTGGCAGCATTTAAGCTTTGAGTGGATGCACAACAAATGTAAGTGCTGACAATTATTCTGTATCACGCATGCAGATGTTGCAAGAGAATTTTCTTTTTTACTGTAAACGGCTGTTGCTCTGGCTTAAGTGCCACAAGCTATTCAGTATTGGTGGAGCTCAAACATTCTAGCACCACACAGAAATAAACCCTCAAGTACATTTTAGCAACCCACCAGGCAGAGTTCACAGCTTGTTTTCTCATGCTGCATTTCACTTCCCATTCGGACAGGGTGTTGTTCGGGCCTTTGTGTGATTGTTCCCTGTCATTACTGTCCAGCTACAGTTGGGAAATGTAAACAAATTCTATTTCCCAAAACCTAAAGTACTCAAGTCACAGTGACTGTGTTTAAGGGGGTTATTTAAGCAGGGATAACGCCAGGTATCGCCTCGTAGCAGCAGGCAGCGTCTGGTGAACGTCGGGCACTGTACGCAAAACCACATTTATGAAAGTGAACCTGGTGAACGACTCTAACAGCGCCATGTAGCGTACTATGTATTATTACAGGCAGCTAAGCATATAGCGCCGACATTCTAGGGTCAGGAGCGCCAGGTATTACCTTTCACTCAGTGTGGCTCTCCCATACATTTCAATGGGCGTTCATTTGCTTGTGTTTAAACAGCGTGTTTGACATTTTTTAATTTTTTTTTTTTTTTGCTCAAATCATTGTGTGACCTCTCCTGGCTGTAAACAAACGTTTAGAATTTAGAAACTTTTTTGACTTTTTATATTTTTATGCAGAATTGTCATTACAGGTCTGGCACTAAAGTGTTATTGTCCCAGTGTTAAAACAATGTCATTCCATGTGTTTTCGTTTTGTTACTGGTGGATATGTGTTCAAAAACAGACTTTAATCACACAGCGTCTGGCGCTCTATGCTATAGCTGTGTGTAGCTTTTTTATGGTATGGAGTGGTGTGGAGCTCCGAGAGTCGGTCACACTGAGCTGGTGCTACCTCTCGCTCCCTGCAGCGCTGTACTGGTGTTAGAGTGCCCACCATACATCACATTCATCAATGTCGGCCAGGTTACTAGAGAGTCTGAGGCGCTCTGTTACAGTGCCTGATACCCGCTTACAGTGTCTACTAGCAGTTGCTTTAAGCGCCGCTATACAGATGCTCATCTGCCGATACCTGGCGTTAGTAATGAATCAGCCTCCACATGCATGATTGTCTCATAATACATGCAAAAAATATTTCCGAGACACAAATACATTTTTTTCAGGACTACTCCCATTGTTAAAAAAATTATTCATCAGTCTTTGATTAAAATGCATGCATCAACTAATTCTAGGTAATTTGCTTACCAAAAACTGAACAAATGTAACACCAGCTTTGTTCCTCTACAGAATAGGTCTTGTTCTTTTTGGTTGTCATTCTATAAAGATAATTCTAAATTATTCTCTATGGGGAAGTTCCTTCTGTCTATCTGCCTATCAGTCTTTCATGTAAGCATGCAAGTATTTCATTAGTGTACTTAAAGTAATAAATTTGTCAGCAACAATGTCACCATGATTGATACTAATTAGAAGTCTGCAAAGGTTCCTCTTAAATAGCTTATTCTATTTCCAGAGTTGTATTTTCTGGTTTAAAATGACACATCATTGTCCAAACACTTAAACAGATGTTTTGTTTCGACAAACCGAAACCACCTTGTAAGTTTTACAATCCTAAGACAATCTAAAATTAATAGAAAGGAAAATAAAGTATTATGAATTATTATTAATATTTTCTTACATAATATTTATTGTGACAGCATTACAGCGTTTTTTAAAGTACACGTTTTGCATCTGGTGCCAAAACGACCTTAATGTGGGTGATGCTAATTATTTAGTGAAGCAACTTTACCCAGGTTCCACACTTGGGTGTGAATTGCAACCTACATCTCAGAGACCTTTTTAACGCTAATGTCAAGACACAAAAAAGTACAAAACATTTTTTGTTCTTATTTTTTTCCTATAAAACAGACGATACCTGCAATGGGATATTTTTACAGGTGAGGTGTTTTCCAATAAAGTTAGAATCATTTTTTGAATGTTTGGACACAACATGGGGTACTCCAAAGAATTTGCCATTTTTTCTGCATAGCTGTTGTATCCAGGGTTTCGGAAAATTATCCTGACCTCACTGAAAAAATGATGGCCCTAAGCTGTATAAATGCCTCATCACATTTGCAGGTGAATTTTTGGAGGAAAAATAATAATAATATATATAATAATAAAAAAACTTTGATACGAGTGCAAGTTGTTTCTTGCCTACTCACCTGAAAATCGCCCTTTTGCATGTAAGGGTGTACAGACAGGTTGCCCTGTGTTTCTAGGACATATATCTCTCTCAGTTTTTTCTGGGCTATATGCAGGAAAACATTGATGCAGCCTTCACATTGACAGCCTGCCCTGGGTGGAGAGACAGAATCACACAGGCACACTGCTGCTCAGTGGGAAACTTTCTTTTGATCAATGCAGCCAGTTAGTGTAGGATATTCCTCCTAACATTCCATGTGGATAAAATCTCTCTCTAGTTGGATGTACTTACCAGCTCAGCTACAATGTGTTTATGTGTTAGCAGAGGCAGACTGTAAGCAGAGGCACCCACTCACTCATTCTAATGCTTATGCATAATCATAACTCTCATGTGTGTATCAAAATGGATGCTTCCATGCAGTCCATGTGCGCAGATTCTGCATGGGTTGAAGCCCATGCACCACTGATATATGGGGGGGGGGTGGGGGTGGGAAGAGCAATTAACTAAACATTATTTTTTTGACTGGAAACCTGCTTTAAGAATTCCCTTGTCATTTCCGCCTCCCAGATGCATTAGGATTACTTTGCCCCTGTTGTGATTATGTTGCACTTGCTGCCTCTCAGATGCATGAGGATTCCTTTGCCTTTGTGGCCTAAGAATCAAGTGCCTGTGTCCACCTCGCCTAAACCTCAAGTACCAGTGCCTGCTTTGCCAGGGTCACAAGTACTCATAACTCTCTGCTCACACGGTCTTGATTCCTTCAGTGTCCCTTATGACAAAAATATTAAGATGTGCCTTAAAAGCAGAGGTCTTTCAGTGCATCCTAAAGATTAAAGTCCTGCAACAGAAATGGGTGGTAAGGAGGGTATTTTTCTGTTAAAGTCTAAAATAAATTTTATATAAGAAAGTAGAAAATATACAGCTGACCGAATATGGCCTTAGAGTCTACAGGACTACTAGATTCCCTACCCATGCATAAAACCCCTGGGACTGCCTTGTTTACTTACCTTGCTGGCAATCCCACAGTACATGTGTGGGCTACCGGCGGCATCCCCGGAAACCCTCCTGCTGCTGTTTTAGCCAGACGCCCAGCCTCCTTGAGTCATTGTTGGTGTTGTAAATGGCAGGTGATGTCAATGCCGCACCTTCTGCAATGATCAATCACCTACCATTTCACATTGCTGCAGATTTCACAGCGGCACCCAGATCAGTCACCTCAAGGTAAAGCCGTGGTAAGATCTGGCCATCTTAGGGGCTAAAGGCAGGCGTGCAAAAATGAAGTACAGCGAGGCCCAGCACAAGAAGAGTGGTCCAGGACAATTCGGTAGGCGAAAAAATTCATTTTCAGGTCTTTACCCTAAAAAAGCATAGCGGCAGCCAGCATGTCAATGTGAAGGCTGCAGCAATGTTTTCCTGCATATAGGCCAGAAAAAACTGAGAGAGACATATGTCCTAGAAACACAGGGCAACCTGTCTGCACACCATTACATGTAAAACATCAGCCTCGGGGAAGAGAAGAATGCTGTGTGTGGTTTTAGAATTGACCAGAATCTAACACCAATTTTATGTTTATGTGGAATTTTTTTCCAGGTAAGATGAAAACAATTTCCATACTTAGTAACATAATAACATGGTATGTAAGACTAAAAAAAAGGAATTTCCAGTGGTCTAGTAGCCATAATCTCTTTAGTGTATTCCTCAGGAGGATTTTCTCTGACAGAGAGCTCCATAGTCTCACTGCTCTTACTGTAAAGAATCCCCTGCTTTTCCAGGGCAAGATCTATCTTTCCTTAGTAGATGCCCCCATATTTTGGTTTCATTGCTCAGTAAAATCTATCATAGTTTGCATTGACCCCAGGTATATTTAATTATAGTTATCAGGTCACCCCTTAGGAGTCTCTTTCCCAAACAAAATAAACCTAATTTTTACCATCCTTCAGGGTACTTCCCTATTCAATGAATTCATTTAGTTGCCCACATTTGAATACACTCAAATTCTGATATATGCTTCTTATGCGCAGGTGCCCATAACTGTACACAATATTTCATATGTGGTCTGACCAGTGGCTTATGAAGGGGTAACATGTTCTGGTCATGGAGCCCTATTCCCTTCTTGCTGCACCCCATGATCCTGTTTGCCTTGGCAGCATTAAAGTTACTATCACCGCTAAGATATAAGGATATCATGACTAAGGGCATGCCGACTTGAAACACGCCAATGGCGGGATAACAGATGTAGCCATGCTTTTATAATGGCTTTTAAATATTTGTCGGTGAGGCTATTTGCTGTTTTAAGCTTGGAGTATAAAAGTCAAGTTTTACATATTCTTTGACTGCTGGCTATGCTTTGGATGGGCTTGGATTACATGAGGGGCAGCCTAGCAGGTCCCATTCTATTCAGCTCTGCTCTTGCTATATTTTATATTAGTCTGCATTTAACCTATACTTTGTTAATACATGTTTCACATGTATTTTTTCGATCTTTGATATATAACCTTAGTCCTGTTTGATCACTGAAGAGAGGAAGTCCATTAAACAGAAATTCCAAAAATGTTATCAATAATTATAATGGTGACCACCTCAAATTCATGTCACTGGTTTCAGAAAATAAATCTTCTTAAAGGGTTCACAGGCTGCAAGGGAAAATACTACAATAATGACATTTTCTAAATTATAAAAATCGGGAGGGCTTATTTATGAAGCGTCAGTGCCACACAGTGTCACTTTTTTGGTCTCAGTGGCACTCAGCGTGCAATTTAAGAAACAAAAAACAGGCTGCGCCAACGCGGCTGCCAGCTATCGTCTTCTTTAACACTAGCGACCAAAAGGTCACAGCGCCGGGCGTTCTGGTTGAAGCAGCGCTAGTTGTACCTGGGCCTGTAGGGAAAAATCCCATAGAGCACAATGGGCAGAACTGGAAGTATTTTATGCTTATAATTAATATTACATACAATTATATTTGTTCCAAACTTACATTGTGATTTGTCAAATATGAATGCACAGGACCTAGATGTCGCCAAATTTTTCATTGCTTCTTTTGCTTACAAATGTGTAATTTGGACAACAACTAAAACACAGCCTAAACGCACTGTACAGTTTCTCCCCTTTGTCCCCAGCAGTGATTTCCTGTAACATGAAACGCTAACCAACACTGGAAAAATACTTCGGCAATCTTTACGAGGAGGAAAAAATACATTAATACGCCATGCAGCGCCAAGAAGATGGCGGTACTAGGTATTGGTGCTGGGATAAACTGGTCCAACAGGCACTGACATAGGCCGCCGAATATCTAGTGCGACAAATACCTTGTGCATCAAAGCTAATTAGCAGCAACTTCTAGCACCATTGTAGCTCACAGTGCAGCACCAGCAAAGACTAACATTCTGGCGCTCCAAAACTAGCGCTTTAGCCACCAGAAAGATGCTAAATAGTGTCCATCATACCATCATAAATAAAGCCCCAAATTTGTATTCAGAAGGAGGTTCTTAACAAACGATGCACATCTAATTATACTATAGAAAATATCTAACATATGTTACAGTAAAGTGTGCCTGCTTTCTACTGTATATAAATAATCTGGATTATAAAAATGTCAACCAAGTAGATGACATAAGCCATACATAGTCTCCACAATTTTATTAAAGTATGTTATTGTTCCCGGTACATCAATGCTGTAAGGAAATAAAAAAGAAGCCCTCAGTCAGCTGTTTAAAAATGCAGGGTGATCCTTGGAGCCTTTCAGCAACAATATAGCAACATGCTACTAATTAAGATAAAGTTATCATTTTTAAGTTATACCAGAGATGCAATTAAGCCTTCAACAGAGAACTGTGACAATCAATTTTATACAAATGATTCAGCCCAATAAAAATGGGATAAGAAGTGAGCATTTGGTGTGATGTATAGACAAAGTCATACACAAGCACATAAATCAACACTAGAGATGAGCGAATCGATTCTGACGAACCCGAATTTCATGAAATATTCGATTCGTTACGATTCCGAATATCGCCGCAATTCGATCGCTCGAATCGCTTCCTTAAAACTCCATTCACTGCTATACAGCCCATCTAAAATAGTGGATCCACATGTCAGGACATGTCCCATGGGGCAAGAAATCCTGGGTAGGTGTCACATGCTACCTATCAGCAGACAGGCTTAACGATTATGTCACAGCCCCATATAAACGGCGGGCATCATGCGGAAGATCATTCTGACAATGTCTTGCGGCCAGAGCAGATCAGGCAGGGAGAGAGCGAGGGATAGATAGATAGATAGATAGATAGATGGAACAGAAGAAGCGAGGGACAGATAGAGAAGGAGAGAGCCTGTGACAGTGACAAATAAAGACAGGGACAGTTTAAAGTGTTTGCATTAGCTTTCAAGCCTATTTAGTGTTAATAACACACCTGCCTATTTAGCTTTTCCTTTACCTGGTGTCATTCTTTAAAAAGCGTGCTAGCATTAATATTTCAAGACTACCTGTCTAATAACTGCTTGCATTTTATAATCAACGTCACTTTTCCACAATCAAAAGAGCCTACCTTTGTATGTGAGGAGGGGGCATCCCAAACACAAGCATAAACATTTCAAGACTACCTGTGTATTAACTGGTTGCATTTTGTAAGCAAAGTCCCTTTTCCACAATCAAAGGAGGCCACCTCTGTATGTGAGGAGGGGGCATCCCAAACACTAGCATACATATTTCAAGACTACCTGTGTACTAACTGGTTGCATTTTGTAAGCAAAGTCACTTTTCCACAACCAAAGGAGGCCACCTCTGTATGTGAGGAGGGGGCATCCCAAAGACTAGCATAAATATTTCAAGAATACCTGTCTAATAACTGCTTGCATTTTATAATCAACGTCACCTTTCCACAATCAAAGGAGGCCACCTGTATGTGAGGAGGGGGCATCCCAAACACTAGCATAAATATTTCAAGACTACCTGTGTACTAACTGGTAGCATTTTATAAGCAAAGTCACTTTTTAAGCAAACTTTGCCTTTCGTCGGGGGGGCATCCCAAATACTAGCACATGTCTTTTAAGAGTACCTGCCTACTTTTGCCTTTTGTATAAAACAAGTCTGGTTTTCAAGTTTAAAGCACCCATTGCCTTTCACCGGGGGCCATTGTCAGTGCTACTACTTATCTTTTAAGAGTACCTGCCTACTAACCTTTTGCCTTTTGTATGAAAAAGTCTGGTTTACAAGTTTAAAGCACCCATTGCCTTTCACCGGGGGCCATTGTCAGTGCTACTACTTATCTTTTAAGAGTACCTGCCTACTAACCTTTTTCCTTTTATATAAAAAAGTCTGGTTTTCAAGTTTAAAGCACCCATTGCCTTTCACCAGGGGGGCATCCCGAATACTAGCACTTAGCTTTTAATAGTACCTGTATCTTTACCTTTTTTACATTTTGAACAAAACCACGTTTTAAAACTGCCTGTGGTGCATTTAACTCTGACCAGGGGCATCCTGTGTAAGACCATCTGATAGTGTCTTTTTGCATTAGCTTTTAGCTACAGTGTGTGCCTATTTTGATCTAACTTTTCTACACACCTGCTGTTACAAAAATACTGTTCTAGGTGTAGTGTAGTATATTGTTTTCCCCTCCTAAATGCATTAAAAATGTCAGGCAGAGATGTGCCAGGATGTGCACCAAGGAGAGGCCTGGATTCATCAGGCAGAGGTCGCAGCAGACTAGGGGCGAGTGGCAGCAGGAGTCGCGGTGAGAGGCCTGATCTCCCGGTATCTGCTAGCGTTCGTGTCTCGACCAGCAAAGCATCTGCCATCATCAATTGGTTAACGCGGTCATCGACCTCATCACAAGTGACATCTGACACCCCCAGTCAACAGTCTGTAGGTTCCTCGGACACAACCCTGAGTTGGCATGGCCCGGGAGCAGCCCCTGTCCTTCCATTGCCACTGTCCTATGCCCCCCCTCCAGCCGCCGTATCTTATGCTTTGGGTTCAGCTCCACTATTCAGTGAGGACGATGTGTGAGGACAGTCAGCAGCTACTGCCCAGCCAAGAAATGGAGGAGATCTGCCGCTTCTTCTGCTAGGTAGACAAACACTGAGGAGGAGAGTGGCTTTGGGAGGTGGTGTGGCGAGCGTTCCGTCTCCTGCAGCACAAGCTCTTGTGGAAACCGAGGAGGACATCAGTGACATGCAGACACAACTCGATGATGATGATGATGAAGCCAATCGCACTTGGGAGCCCGGTGCAGAAGGGGCTTCATCCTCATCAGGGGAAGAGGGTCCCAGGTTTCCCCAGAGTCAGCAGCTGAGGCAGCAAGGTGGCAGTAGGGTTGGCAGTCAGCATGGTGGCAGTAGGGTTGGCAGTCAGCATGGTGGCAGAATTGGGATGTCTGGAGCCACACATGGCCGGGGGCGGGGTAGACCACCTGCTGCGCAGCAGGCTGTCTTCCCGGGAAATAGTGAAGCAGGGGTTCCTGGAGTTGGCAGCAGTAGCAGTAAATTTGTGCGGACTGTTGGAGGGAAAATTAGCTACTCGGCAGTGTGGCACTTTTTCATCAAGCATCCGCAGGAGGGTAACCTGGCCACATGCAAGATGTGTAGACAGAAGATCAAGCGTGGCCAGGACCCCAATGTTGGTACCACGGCCCTGAGGCAACACATGCAGCGTCACCTTCGGTGTACACCAAAGTGCACGGCAGCGCCGACATCTGGAGCTGTAACTAAGGTCAGAGACAATACATGTGTGAATGTGGTTCCTGCACAGCAACTTGGACAGGTCACACCGCTTCGGCCTCCACGCTCCCAGGCCGTTTGCCTGTCACAGTGTGCGACTCTGCCTCCTCATCCTCCGCCGTCTCCTCAGCCTCCACTGTACGGTCAATTCTCAATGCCCCTTCAGCCTATCATGTGTACAGGGCACGGAGGTTTCACGCTGTGCTTCACATGGTTTGCCTTGGCGAACGGAGTCACACAGGGGAGGAGCTCCTGAAATTCATTCATCAAGAAATCAAAACATGGCTTACTCCGCCGAAAATTGGAAATGGGTACCATGGTGACTGACAATGGGAGTAACATCTTGTCTGCGCTGCGACAAGGAAGCCTGAGCCATGCGTGTTCAACCTAGTTGTCAAGCGTTTTCTGAAGTCTTCCCCCCATCTGCAAGACATCCTAACAACGGGAAGGAAACTTTGTATGCATTTCAGCCACTCCTACACCGCCAAGCACACCCTTTTTGAGCTACAGCATCACAACCGTATCCCCCAACATAGTCTGATTTGCGATTCCCACCCGTTGGAATTCAACCCTACATATGTTAGATCGCCTATACGAACAGAGGAAAGCCATGACTGATCTCTTGATGATCCGAGCAGATAGGGGGACTTCCCGTGTGTAACTTTAATGTGAACCAGTGGCAGCTCATACATGACACCTGCCTTTTGCTCAGGCTCTTTGAGGAAGCCACTTTATTTGTCAGTCGCCAGGATTTCGGCATGAACGACTTGATTCCGCTGCTTCATGTACTACAACACATGTTGGAAACCATGGCTGGTCAGGGCACTGGAGACATGGTGCATACATTTCACTGCCACATAAACCCCGTGGGAGCGGAGGAGGAGGAGCAGCACAGTGAAGCACAGTTTAGTTTTGGTGAAATGGGCGCTTTATCTAGTCATCTTACAGGAGAGGAGGAGCAGAAGCAGCCAGTGGAGCTAGAGGGTTGTTAAGGAAGGCGAGACAGAGGACCCAGACACACCGTGGCAGTATGCAGTAGAGATGGAGACAGGTAGTCCCTCCGAGTCACTTGCATGGCACGATGCCTAATCACGTGCTTGCGTAGTGACCGCAGAATTGTCTCCATTTTTCTGCGGGATGACTTCTGGCTCTCCACCTTATTGGACCCTCGCTACCGGCACAAAATGGGGGCATTTTTTACACCCACTGAGAGGCAGGACAAACTGACCTACTAAAAAGACATTCTACGTAGTCAGTTGGCCGATGCCTATCTGTGCCATAGTACATACTCTCGCAGGTCTGACTCGGGAGACCTCTGCGCTCACCTTCCACTGCCATGGCTGCCGGAGGGGTGGCAGGAGCGACAGCGGCAGCTCCATCTGCAGCAGCCTCAGTCTTCAGTCGCTAATGAGTAGCTTTCTGCACCCGCATAGTAAGGCTACTCATGAGCAGCAGGAAGACCTGGAGCAGGGCCTGAACCAGCAGGTCGTGTCATACCTTGAAATGACCATGCCAACGCACCTTGAGGATATTCTGGACTTCTGGGCAGGCAAACCTGACTTGTGGCCGCAACTGGCAGAGTTTGCCCTGGGAAAGCTGTCCTGCCCGGCCAGTAGTGTGCCATCTGAGCATGTCTTTAGTGCTGCGGGGGCCATAGTAACACCAAGGAGAACTCGTCTGTCCACGAAAAATGTGGAGAGACTCACCTGAAGATGAATCAGGCATGGATCAGCCAGGATTTCCACCCACCAATAGCTGATGCATGCGAGTAGCTGATGCATGGTAGCTCCTTCTGCTGCTGCCAACTCCTGGGTGTGTCTTTCAGGCAATATATGAGCTCCCTATGCTGCTGCCAACTCCAATGTATTTTTCAGGCAATATATGAGCTCCCTATGCTGCTGCCAAGTCCAGTGTCTCTTTCAGGCAATATATGGGCTCCTAATTCTGCTGCCAACTCCTGAGTGTGTTTTTCAGGCAATATATGGGCTCTTAATGCTGCTGCCAACTCCAATGTGTTTTTCTGGCAATATATGGGCTCCCTATGCTGCTGCCAACTCCAGGGTGTGTTTTTCAGGCAATATATGGGCTCCCTATGCTGATGTCAAGTCCAGAGTGTGTCTTTCAGGCAATATATGGGCTCCCAATGCTGCTGCTGCTGCCAACTCCTGGGTGTGTGTTTCAGGCTATATATCGTCTCCCTATGCTGCTGCCAACTCCTGGGTGTGTCTTTCAGGCAATATATGGGCTCCCTATGCTGCTGCCAACTCCTGTGTGTGTCTTTCAGGTAATATATGGGCTCCCTATGCTGCTGCCAACTCCTGGGTGTGTCTTTCAGGCAATAAATGGGCTCCTTCTGCTGCTGCCAAGTCCAGAGTGTGTCTCTCAGGCTATATATGAGCTCCCTATGCTGCTGCCAACTCCAATGTGTTTTTCAGGCAATATATGTGCTCCCTATGCTGCTGCCAACTCCAGTGTCTCTTTCAGGCAATATATGGGCTCCCTATGCTGCTGCCAACTTCTGGGTGTGTTTTTCAGGCAATATATGGGCTCCTAATGCTGCTGCCAACTCCAATGTATTTTTCAGGCAATATATGAGCTCCCTATGCTGCTGCCAAGTCCAGAGTGTGTCTTTCAGGCAATATATGAGCTCCCTATGCTGCTGCCAACTCCTGAGTGTGTTTTTCAGGCAATATATGGTCTCCTAATGCTGCTGCCAACTCCAGTGTCTCTTTCAGGCAATATATGGGCTCCTAATTCTGCTGCCAACTCCTGAGTGTGTTTTTCAGGCAATATATGGGCTCTTAATGCTGCTGCCAACTCCAATGTGTTTTTCTGGCAATATATGGGCTCCCTATGCTGATGTCAAGTCCAGAGTGTGTCTTTCAGGCAATATATGGGCTCCTAATGCTGCTGCTGCTGCCAACTCCTGGGTGTGTGTTTCAGGCTATATATATCGTCTCCCTGTGCTGCTGCCAACTCCTGGGTGTGTCTTTCAGGCAATATATGGGCTCCTTCTGCTGCTGCCAAGTCCAGAGTGTGTCTTTCAGGTAATATATGGGCTCCCTATGCTGCTGCCAACTCCTGGGTGTGTCTTTCAGGCAATAAATGGGCTCCTTCTGCTGCTGCCAAGTCCAGAGTGTGTCTTTCAGGCTATATATGAGCTCCCTATGCTGCTGCCAACTCCAATGTGTTTTTCAGGCAATATATGGGCTCCTAATGCTGCTGCCAAGTCCTGGGTGTGTCTTTCAGGCAATATATGTGCTCCCTATGCTGCTGCCAACTCCAGTGTCTCTTTCAGGCAATATATGGGCTCCCTATGCTGCTGCCAACTTCTGGGTGTGTTTTTCAGGCAATATATGGGCTCCTAATGCTGCTGCCAACTCCAATGTGTTTTTCTCACAATATATGGGCTCCCTGTGCTGCTGACAACTCCAGGGTGTGTTTTTCAGGCAATATATGGGCTCCCTATGCTGCTGCCAAGTCCAAAGTGTGTCTTTCGGGCAATATATGGACTCCTAATGCTGCCTATGCTGCTGCCAACTCCTGGGTGTGTCTTTCGGGCAATATATGGGCTCTCTATGCTACTGTCAACTTCTGGGTGTGTCTTTCAGGCAATATATGGGCTCCCTATGCTGCTGCCAACTCCTGGGTGTGTCTTTCAGGCAATTTATGGGCTCCCTATGCTGCTACCAACTCCTGGGTGTGTCTTTCAGGCAATATATGGGCTCCCTATGTTGCTGCTAAGTCCAAAGTGTGTCTTTCAGGCTATATATGAGCTCCCTATGCTGCTGCCAACTCCAATCTGTTTTTCAGGCAATATATGGGCACTTAATGCTGCTGCCAACTCCTAGGTGTGTCTTTCAGGCAATATATGAGCTCCCTATGCTGCTGCCAACTCCTGAGTGTGTCTTTCAGGCAGTATATGAGCTCCCTATGCTGCTGCCAACTCCAATGTGTTTTTCAGGCAATATATGAGCTCCCTATGCTGCTGCCAACTCCAATGTGTTTTTCAGGCAATATATGGGCCCCCAATGCTGCTGCCAAATTCAGGGTGTGTCTTTCAGGCAATATATGAGCTCCTAATGCTGCTGCCAACTCCAATGTGTTTTTCAGGCAATATATGGGCTCCTAATGCTGCTGCTACTGCCAACTCCTGGGTGTGTTTTTCAGGCAATATATGGGCTCCAAATGCTGCTGTCAACTCCAATGTGTTTTTCAGGCAATAGATGGGATCCCTATACTGCTGCCAACTCCAATGTGTTTTTCAGGCAATATATGGGCTCCTAATGCTGCTTCTGCTGCTGCTGCTGCCAAGTCCAGAGTGTGTCTTTCAGGCAATATATGAGCTCCTAATGCTGCTGCCAACTCCAATGTGTTTTTCAGGCAATATATGGGCTCCTAATGCTGCTGCTACTGCCAACTCCTGGGTGTGTCTTTCTGGCAATATATGAGCTCCCTATGCTGCTACCAACTCCAATGTGTTTTTCAGGCAATATATGGGCTCCTAATGCTGCTGCTGCCAACTCCAGGGTATGTCTTTCAGGCAATATATGAGCTCCCTATGCTGCTGCCAACTCCAGTGTCTCTTTCAGGCAATATATGGGCTCCCTATGCTGCTGCCAAATTCAGGGTGTGTTTTTCAGGCAATATATGGGCTCATCATGCTGATGCCACCTCAAGGCTCTGTAATTGTGCCGCTCTGCGACAGCGAATCTAATAGCGATGTCCCTGATCTGCATGTCATACTTCTTTACAATAGTATCTCACTAACCCAGCATGCATCCTATGCATGTTACAGCCAAGCAAAACGTTCTGCAACCCTATGGAGGCTCTCGAACGCCCAGAAATAGCCATTTTTAATAGCGATTCATCGCGAATAAATTCGGACCAAAACTATTTTTCCCAGAAAATTCGGCGAATCGGCCGAATCGAATTTTTCAAAAGTTCGCTCATCTCTAATCAACACCAGTCATAAAGACATAGAACTATAGTTATTAATGAGGTGTTTTGCTATTGTTTGTTTGGAGAAAACAAAAAGAAAAATTCAACTGTACTATACAAGTTCAAAGATGCTTTTGTCTGATCAGTTAGAGGCTGAGATGCAGTGCTTGCATGTGCTTATATAAATGGAGCATGTTTGGGGACCTCAAGTAGGACAGCTTAAACCAGTTTGGGGGTGATGGGCGTAGCTAAGGAGTGTGGCTTATTTATGGGCTTTTAAGGAACAAATCATAGAATTCTATGCTACTCATGTGTGTAAGTAGGTGTAATCCTGTCCTAGTCACATGCTCCAGGGATGCATTACCCTTCTACCATTCAGCAAAAGAATTGCAGCCTTCCTGTATTCTGTTCAGTGGGAGTTTTTCTTATGTCAGCAAAGTGGGACATTTTGGTGTCAGAGATTTCAGAAGGACAAAATCAATACAGACATCTGGTCATTTTGACATTTGTTTAACATGTCCATAAAGCATGAAGCAGATGAAGTAATAAAGTGTGGGGCCTCACAGAGAAGAGCTCCCCTTTACATAGAGAGATTAAGACAATAGCCGAAATGCTGGACACTGAGCATACTAATCAGTGCTGGACACTGAGCATACTAATCAGTGCTGGACACTGAGCATACTTATCAGTGCTGGACACAAAGCATACTAATCACTGCTGGACACTGAGCAGACTAATCAGTGCTGGACACTGAGCATACTAATCATTGCTGGACACTGAGCATACTAATCAGTGCTGGACACTGAGCATACTAATCAGTGCTGGACACTGGGTATACTAATCAGTGCTGGACACTGGGTATACTAATCAGTGCTAGACACTGAGCATACTAATCAGTGCTGGACACTGGGCATATTAATCAGTGCTGGACACTGAGCATACTAATCAGTGCTGGACACTGGGCATACTAATCAGTGCTGGACACTGAGCATACTAATCAGTGCTGGACACTGAGCATACTAAGCATACTAATCACTTAGACACTACATATAGAGTGGCAGTGGCTGCAAAGCCACCATGGCTGCAATTCAGACTCCTTTCCAAGTCTGACTCCTTCTAAGTCTGCAGCAAACTTAACCTGAATTCAACCTGGAGGAAACCTGCACCGGATTCTGCTTGTCTCAATAGCCCAGCATCAACTAAAATGATCACCTTTTATCTCATCACACTGCTTCCTCTTACCCTCAGAATCATAGGCTCACAGTATCCCCCTGCTCCTGGTAAGTCCCTATATATATCTCCCCCTCTCTGCTCTCCTCCCCCTACCTCTCTGCTCACAAATTCCTTTCCTTGGCAAAATCACACACCACCTCTATATCCAAGCACAAGATACATTATTCCACCCTCAAAAGCCACAACCATCTCTTCTCTCTCCTTTTACTCTTACTTGCCGCCGGAGACATCAGTCCTAATCCAGGCCCACTCCCCCCCCCCCCTCCATAACTATTCATTTTTCCTCAAAGCCAAAAGTCTACAACCGTGTTAAACCAGGATTCACACGCAACCTATCTAATCTGATACAGCTCACTCACTCTCCACCCCTTCCTGCCACTGTCACCTGCGCACTGTGGAATGCACGCTCAATGCACAATAAACTCACCTATATTCACAACCTGTTTCTCTCTAACTCTTTTACCTTCATGGGGTTCACAGAAACATGGCTGACCCCATCAGACACAGCTTCACCCGCTGCCCTCTCACAGGGGGGACTACATCTCAGCCACACCCCCAGATCCAACAACAAACAAGGTGGGGGTGTCGGCATCCTTCTATCCAAACTCTGCTCCTTTAACCCACTCCCTGGCTTGCCATCTCTATCCTTCTCATCTTTTGAAGTTCACTGTGTCCGTTTATATTCTCCCTGTAACCTGAAAATCGCAGTCATCTACCGTCCTCCTGGAACTACTACTCTTTTCTTCGACCACTTTTCTACCTGGCTCCTTCAGTTTCTGTCCGCAGACATCCCTGCAATCATCATGGGTGACTTCAACATATCTGTTGACACTAGCAACCCTGCTGCCACCAGTCTACTGTCACTAACCTCATCTTTCGGCCTCAAGCAATGGTCTACTGCACCCACCCACAAAGACGGCCACACAATTGACCTCCTCTTCTCTAACCTCTGCTCTGTATCAAACCTCTCGTCCTCTTTGCTCCCCCTCTCTGACCATAATCTGCTGACTATGACCCTCTCTCCAATGCCTGCAAACCCCCCTCCACACAAACCCACAACTCAACGCAGGAACTTAAGAAACCTAGACCTTTAGTCCTTTTCTGCCTCACTTCAACCTCTTCAGACCTTGACCTCATTCACGGACATAGACGCTGCATCATCACACTACCATAATACTCTCTCCTCAGCTCTGGACTTTGTCGCCCCCTCACCTATAGCCGTCCCCGCACCAAAAACCCCCAACCCTGGCTAAATGCAAGCACAACCAGATTGAAACAGCTGTCTTGAGCTGCTGAACGGCAATGGAGGAAAACCAAAGCCAATCATGACTTTCTATTCTACAAACAAGCCCTTCAGGAACTCAGGACGGCCCTTTCATCTGCTAAGCAAGCTTATTTCTCTTCACTGATTTCTGCACAAGCCCGGAATCCCAAACAACTCTTCAACACTTTCAGTTCCTTACTCTGCCCACCACCTCCTCCTCCAACCTCCCAAATAACAGCAGAAGAATTTTCTACATTCGTCAAAGAAATAATTGACAACATTCGACTTGGCTTTGCCCCTCAGAATCCCTCACCACTTCAAACAATCCCCCTGCCTTACTCACTTACTTTCTTCACTCCAATAACTGAGCTTGGACTAACCTCTCTCATTTCTAGGGCCCACCTGACTACCTGCTCCCTCAATCCTCTTCCATCCCACCTTATTCCTCAACTGTCTCCATCCCTCACTCCAGCCTTAACCTCCATATTCAACCTTTCTCTCTCCACTGTTACCTTTCCTTCTTCCTACAAACATGCAGTTATTACTCCGATAATCAAGAAACCCTCTCTCGACCCCTCTGCCCTCTCCAGCTACCTCCCTATCTCACTACTCCCTTTCTCCTCCAAACTTCTTGAACAACATGTCCACTCAGAAACTGCCCTCACCAAAGTCACCAATGATCTGCTCATTGCCAAAAGCATTGGTCACTACTCCATCCTCATCCTTCTTGACCTCTCCTCAGCCTTTGATACTGTCGACCACTCTCTGCTTCTTGATATTCTCTCCTCTCTTGGGGTTCAAGGGCTTGCACTCTCTTGGCTCACCTCTTACCTCTCTGATAGATCATTCAGTGTATTCTATTCTAACACAGTCTAATCCTCACGTTCCCTTTCTGTTGGTGTGCCGCAAGGTTCTGTCCTAGGCCCCCTACTTTTCTCAGTCTACACCTATGGCCTTGGCAAACTTATAACTTTACTAGGCTTTCAATACTTCTTCTATGCGGATGACACAGATATATCTCTCAGGCCCCAATCTCTCCTCTCTTCTATCTCGCCTCCCCAACTGCCTCTCAGCTATTTCTTCATTCATGTCATCTCGCTACCTCAAGCTAAACATGGACAAGACAGAACTGGTCATTTTCCCACCCTCTAACTTCCCTCCCCTCTCTAACACGTCTATTTCTGTAAGCAATTACACAATAACAGCAACTCCCCCAGGTCGGTGCCTGGGAGTCATTCTGGACTCTGCCCTCTCTTTCAAACCACATATTCACTCCCTGGCCACCACCTGTCGCCTCCAACTTAAAAACATCTCCCGCATCCGTCCTTTCCTCTCACCTGACACCTGGTCATATCCCGACTGGATTACTGCAACATCCTTCTTTGTGGCTTACCAACTAACAGACTGGCACCCCTCCAATCTATCCTAAACTATGCTGCTCGCCTCATCCATCTCTCCTCTCGCTCCTCCAGTTCTGCGCCTCTCTGCCAATCCCTGCACTGGCTACCAGTCCCACAGCGGATCCTGTTAAAAACTCTAACTCTCGCATACAAAGCTCTCTCTAACCAGGCCCCTCCCTACATCTCATCTCTAATCCAACAGTATCAACCTTCTCACGTGCAACTTCAATCTTCTGGAATGCCCTCCCGCACCCAATCCGCCACTCCACAACCCTGAAAACCTTCAAAGGCGCCCTTAAAACTCACTTATTCAGACAAGCATATAATCTGGCCTAACCAATCTTCTAAAGGGCACATGCCACAAAGCTCAATACTGACTGTTTGTGATCCTTCCCCCTCGTCTTCACCCCTCTTCCTTTAGACTGTAAGCTCGCAAGGGCAGGGCTCTCTCCCCTATTGTATCTTGTACTCAGAATATCCATTGTCAACTCTGTAAAACTGCATTTGAAATAGTATATGTACCGTATGTTTCTGCCCTGTCTGTAATTACTACTTTGTAAAGCGCTACGAAAGATGATGGCGCTATATAAATAAACAATAATAAATAAATAATAAATACTAATCAGTGCTGGACACTGAGCATACTAATCAGTGCTGGACACTGAGCTTACTAATCAGTGCTGGACACTGGGCATACTAATCAGTGCTGGACACTGAGCATACTAATTGAAAGGAATTTATTAACAAATAGAAAACAACGCAAAGCCTTACACTAAAGCAACAGTAGAAATACAGCAGTAATGCAAACAGGGAAAATCTAGAGTTGATCACAGTGATCCCCAAGGTGCAAGGTGCTGGCACTTACCTTGGGCGGCAGACTCAGAATCCAGCAGCCTCTGGGGAACACATGAAGGTCTACTGGAACCACAGCAGAGCAGGAAGGTTTCAGACAGAGTGGATCACACTGAAAACTAAACAAAATCCTGTTGCACCTGACTGTGGGAGGGGTCCAGTATTAGTTTAATGTGCAGTACGATTCTAATGGTGCTTAAAATATTGTTTGCGCCATTGCATAATTATTGGCACATGCGTTAGGGTGGCCGCAAGGGTAAGCAACATGACGTCATATGGCGCAGGAAGGTGCACTTCATCAGTATGGCCCCAAACTGGCACCTATCTACTTGAACTGATGCCACTGGCTTTTTTGCCAGTGGGACTCCAATGTTTCTGGTATTGCTAAAACCACCATTGAGTGGTCTTCCTGTGCAATGGGGGGGGGGGGGCAAACACTTAAAAAAGTATTCAAACAATGCTATACACTTGCCTGTATGATTTCTAAGTGTCTCTGTCATGGACATTTATATCCTTGTGCCATATGAAGAACAAGGAAACCTTCAGAAGAATATGCAGTACAATATCCAGCATGGACATGGGACGGGCAAGCTGATTCATTACTAGCACCAGCTATCGGCAGATGAGCATCTATACAGAGGCGCTAAGAGCGACCGCTAGTATATGCTGTGATCGGCTATCGGGCGCTGTAACAGAGCCACTGTAGTAACCTGGCCGCCATTGATGAATGAGCTGTATGTTGGGCGTTCTAACACCAGTACAGCGTTGCAGGCAGCGAAAGGTTGCGCCAGGCGTAGGCGCTCTGGATCTGGTCACTATAGCATAGAGCACCAGATGCTGTTTGATTAAAGTCTGTTTTTGAACACATATCCACCAGTAACAAAGTGTAAACACATGGAATGACATTGTTGTAACATTGTGACATTAATACTTTAATGCCAGACCTGTAATGACAATTCTCATAAAAATATAAAAGCTTTCAAAAATGACTCTTTCTAGGCCAGGAGAGGCGACACAATTATTTGAGAGAAAAGAAAAATATTAAAAACAAAAAACCCAGTTAAAACAGAAGAAAAGGGAACGTCCATTGAAATGTATGGGAGAGCGGCAGATAGCGACAGGTAATACCAGGCGCTCTGGAAGCTAGAGCTCCGACGCTATACGCTGAGCTGCCTGTAATGATGAATCTGACGCTACATGGCGCTGTTAGGGTCGCTCACCAGAATCACCTTCATAAATGTAAATTGCTTACAGCGCCCAGCATTCACCAGACGCTGCCTGCCGCTACGAGGCACTACCTGGCACTATCCCCTCATGAATAAACCCCTAATTCTAAGCATTATAGTACATGTTACTTGTAATTTGTTATTTTGCATCATTCTTGTGTATTTTTGCAAGATATTGTTTTGTGAGCAACACAGAGCAAGATAAATGCAGTGAATTCTAACATACTGTACTGAACTGTACTGTACTGAAACATTAAACACGGCCGTCCTCCCTCCTCGTCCCCGCCTCTCTCTGCCTCGTGCTCGCGAGCACGTTCTTCATATGCAGCTGTGTTAGAGCCTGCGGGCTCAGCCAGGGGAGGAATTCCTCCCTCTCCCTTCTGAGTGGGCCAATGAGCCCTAGTGTTGTTCTTTGGGCCAATGAGCCCAGGTAGGGATAGTTATACTCCCCTATTGTTTCTGGCCAATCCTGGCTGGTATCCTACGTTGCAACAATCACGTCCCTGTCCCTCTTTCCTCAGTCATGTCTGTCCCTATAAAACTGTAGTCCAGCATTCACTCAGTGCCTGTGATAGCGCCTCGTACCTAGTTTTGACCTCTGTGTATTCGTTATTGATTCCTGTTGCCGACCACCGCCTGAACCGACCAATCTTGATCTGAACCCCTGTTGCCGACCACCGCCTGAACCGACCATTCTTGATCTGAACCCCAGTTGCCGACCTTCGCTTTGAACCTTGACCACGAGTGGCCTAATCCTTTGTACTGCCATGATCTCTGTCTTCCCGTTGTCGACCTCTGGCCTGTCTCTGGACTTCCACTACTAACGCTCTAGCCATTAGGTTCTCCAGACCTCCTACCAATAAGCTCTCATCCTTTGAGCCATTGAAGTCCTGGGGGCAACCGATCCCGGGCAGGCGTATTCTGCGTCCCGGCAAGCGGGGGCTCCTACAGGTGAAGCTGGCTGCGGAGATTGGGGGTTGAGGGCTTATCTGGAGGGCTGGAGTTACCCCGAGCGTGACATAAACATTTTAATTTAGTACATACCGAATTTAGTGTGTCCATTTGTCTATGTTAAAAATTATGGTGAAATAAAATGTAGCATGACTCGTACAAGTTCAATCTTCAATATTACAATTCAGTAAAACTTGATTACTTTTGAACACATTGTGGGGGATATCATAATGTTTTGATTAAGAAATTTCTTTTGGAACCAGACAGAATGCAACTCATATGAAAAAACTAGAGCTAACGGTTTTCTTGTGACCTGTTCACGTTAAAGTTGGAAGCAAAGAATGTTTGAAATGTTTGGTTTACCGCCAAATCTTTAATTCTTGTGTCTCTTTAATTTGAGAGTTCATACAAAATAATTAGCATGACCCCCAGTGTGTCAGCTGCCTCAACCCCCATGAATTTACAAGGTAGAGCCTAGAATTTCAGAGGGGGGACCTCACGCCATTTTTTTTATCTTTAAGGGTTTTTAACCCTAAAATTCCCCAAAAAATGGGGTCTCCCCCCCTGGGAGGGGGGACCCTATGTCATTTTTTTTTTAATTAACCCCATGTTACCTGTCACACAGCAGGTATAAAAGGCTTCCAGCAGCAGCAGCAGCAGCAGCAGGAGAGCAGAAGCCAAAGTGATAAGCGCGGGACACAGTGCTCCGGGATGGAAGGTAAGTATTAAAAAAAAACAAAATATTTTTTCTCTGTGTGTTTTTTACATTTAACCCTTTGTGAACTGGTAAGGGATCCATGAGACCCCTATACCAGTTCACAAAGGGTTAAATGTAATAACCAGCCTGGAACCAGCTATGTAGGGCTTGTAGAACAGGGCCCCTGGTCCTGCAGGCTACAAGCCCACATAGAGTCTTTGGGGCCTTTGGGGAGGCAGGTAATTTGGGGGGGGGGCGGGGGTTAATGGCAAGTCACCATCACTTTCCAGCCCCCAGCCTTGTGAACTGGTATAGGGATCTCATGGGCCCCTTACCAGTTCACAAAGGGTTAACAGTAAAAGAAAACACACAGACACAATAAAAGTTATTTTATTAAAAAAAAAAAATGTTTTTTTTTTTTACTCACCTCCCAATCGTCAGCTCCACTGTCCCTCGCTGATCCGATGACAGATGCCCGTGATCGGCAGCCAGAGGAGGGGGGAGGCGGAAGATCAGAGGATTTCCTGCCCCCTCCTTCTCTTGCCCGATCACTGGCATCTGACAGCTAAGAGGCTTGGAGCTTGCATGACGCCCGGCGAGTGACATAATTAGCCCCACCCCTTTGCGGCAAGATGGCGGCTCCCGTTGGGAAAGGAGGGGGAGAGGGCCTAACTCTCTCCTGATGATAGGAGAGCTCTGGGGGGGGGGGAGATCGGAGGCCCCCTGGGAGAAGAGAAGGGCTGGCGAGAGCAAGCGCACATGGAAGTAAATGTCATTTTTATTTTTTTTTATTTTTACAGGAAAAGCCGGCCGCTGATGAAAGGAGGGGGGGTTGGGGACCTACTCCGGACACTCTCCTTCAGCCGGAGGAGCCCTGACGGGGGATGGGAGCCCCTCAGGTTGAAGGGGAGACCCGGCTGGATCGAATGAGGGGTCAGGTAAGTGTTTTTGTTTCTTTTTTCAGCTGCTAGCAGGGGGCAAAGTCAGGCAAGTAGAATTTACGTGGCTGGCAGTTAAAGGGTTAAACAGCGTGTCTGACAATTTTTTTTTTTTTTTGCTCAAATCATTATGTGACCTCTCCTGGCTGCAAACACTTTTATAAACTTTTTGACTTTTTATATTTTTATGCAGAATTGTCATTACAGGTCTGGCACTAAAGTGTTAATGTATCATTGTTAAAACAATGTCATTCCTTGTAATTTCGCTTTGTTACAGGTGTATATGTGTTCAAAAACAGACTTTAATCACACAGCGTCTGGCGCTCTATGCTACAGCGGCCAGCTTTAGAGAGCTAACACTGTGTGTGTCCTTTGGTGTGGAGTGCCAAGAGTCGGTCACACTGATCTGGCGCTACCTCTCGCTCCCTGCAGCACTGTACTGGTGTTAGAGCGCTCAACATACATCACATTCATCAATGCGGGCCAGGTTACTACAGCGACTGAGCCACTCTGTTACAGCGCCCGATACCTGCTTACAGCGTCTACTAGCGGTAGCTCTAAGCGCAGCTATACAGATGCTTATCTGCCAATACCTGGCGTTAGTAGTGAATCAGCCTCTTGATATTTAATGTTCTATCATGCATCCAGAATGTACAAAGAAGAAAAATCTTTTTTTTATAATGAGACCCTTCTTATTTTTAAAAATATATATTTTAAAAATGAATAGAACTTAATACCTAGCACTTAAGAGCAAATAACTATCCTGATAAGCATTGGCTTGACTTATTATTAAAATAATAATGAGACATTTAATTAGGCGAGCTAAGAAAGGTGCTCAAAAGTTATCAATTACCAGTCATGGCTTTCTCTGCTTATCTGAGTCACAGGAATCCTATGGCAAAATTAGCTGGATTGTTATTGTGCAAATGAGAGCTGCTGAAGGCATAAATGTTAAAGAGACCAAATAAAAGACATAGAACTGTGCATTTGTATGCTAGACTAAAAATACTATTTCTTAAAAATGTATCATGTGTTTTGCATGTTTAGTTCAGCTCAAATTTCAAAACGTCGTTGTGTAAGCCAACCCTGCCGGGGGGGGGGGGGGGGGGTATGGTAATGCTGAGATTTGGTATGTTTTTTGGGATAACTCTTTGTGTGAAACCCCTCTTAATTGCTTATCTCTTACTACCAAAAGAAAAGGTGGAGGGTCAGCACTCCTAAAAATCCATAATTTTTTTGTTGATCATTAAAATCATCTCTAAAATAATCAAGCAGCCATAAAAACACTTACCAGACCCAGACAGGTAAAATGTAAGCCAAGTGTTTCAGGCACTGGAGGGTCCTTAATCATAGATACCACCCTGTATTCCCCCATGTCACATCCATGGGCCCTCTTTGCATACCTTGCACTTTGGCTGGAATAGGGAGTTTTAGTTTAATTGACCAAAACAGCTTTATTTTAAAGCAGCCTATGTATGACTTGGAGGCATTCTAACTAACCTCAGCCACCTTACAGTTTATCAATAAAGAGTTTCTCAAACACCCGTCATTGTTTAGATCTGCCCCCTGCGGCCTAGTAGTCAGGCCTCCGATGGTGTGTGGCTGCCGCCACCATAGGGCCCTATTGTGTGCAATGTTAATTGTATTAGCCTGGCTCCTCTGCTTTTTTCAGCCAAAATCTTACTTATCGCAAGATTATGTTGAGGTTCCGGATTGGAACCAGGCACCTGCCGCCCCCCCTGCTCTCAGTGCATGCATGCACTGACAGTGTTTCATTCACTGCTTGCTTTTCAAGAGCATGCCCAGCCTTACACAGCACAGCACATGGCACATGCGCTACAGACAAAAGCGTGTTGCGAAAATGAAACTAGCTACCGCACCTGTGCAAGAGTTCTCTGAGGCACTGGGGCGCCTGGAAGTAAGGGAAAATGGTGGTGAGCTGCTTCTGAACAGGCCACCAGTGCCAGTGGGGCACAGAAGGAATGCTGATTATGCTGGAGGTAAGCCTTATTTAGACTTCTTAGGGGCTCTGGGCTTATGGTGAAAAAATCCCATCCCCGTTGACTGGAATTCCAGTTAAAAGTGGAACTAAACCCACCAGCAGCTGGCCTGGAATCTAAAAGATTCCCAGTCTCCCAGCACATCCCCTGCATCCCCGGTGTAGTGCGCATGTTCCCATCCCCAGCCATTCAGATTGGCTGAGAGGAGAGCATGTGCATGGCCGGGGATGTGTTCCCCATTTCACACAATGAGAGCCGCCTGTCATTGGAGCGTGGAAAGGTGAGTTTTTATAGGCAAACTGGGGGTTTCACACAGCTGGGCACCTCAATTTAGGATGCCCCCGGAGGCACTGAACAAAACCTGGGAAAGTCAAATTCCTTGGTTTTGTTCCACTTTTAGACACTGAGGTTGATTAATAATAATCATACACCTTACACTCTTATCAAAATGATGCAATTTAATAATAAATGGGCCCACCTGATTACCATATTTTCTTGCTCCATATGTGGACACAACACTGCAAGACTTAGAGGCTGGTTTATTAATAGCGCCAGGTAGCGACAGTTGAGCGGCTGTAGCGGTATTTTCACAGCGCCCGCTAGTAGTTGCTGTGCTTGGCCGTTGTTCGGTTGTTGATAGCGACTCAGTCGGTGTGCAGTAATGTTGAATACAAGGTGATGAGTCGCTATTTGGCAGGTTCCGCGCTGTATGGGAGCGCATGATAGCGAATGGCCATAGCGACCGGCTCCCACCATATTCATTAACAAATCACGCTCCAAAAATTCTCGCGCTGTGAAATGCATGTTTAAACCCCAGAGCGCTGGCGGCGATGGGTTAAAAGTAGTTTTTTAACCCCCAAACAACCATATTTTGGGAAACCAAACAAAACAAGTTTATAAAAACATTTTGGAATATGAATACATTAATATCAGACCTGTAATATCAATTCTGCACAAATTTTTTTTTTTTTAAAGAAATATCTAACATGGCACATTAAAAAAAAAAAAAAATTATTAACAATTAATTATTAATATTTAAAGATTGTTCCATTGAAATGCATTGGAGAGCGCCAGGTAGCGAGAGGTCATACCTGGCGCTGTTCAAGGTCGCTCGCTGGTGCTGTGGGGTGAGGCTGGAATAATGATGAATGATTCGCTATCTGGCGCTCTCTCAGTCGCTAAGCAGGATCGGCTTGATAAATGTGTGATTGTGGTGGGGAGCCGGCGTTCTCGTGGCGGTGACCGTCATTACCGTTCGCTCACCAGTCGCTACCTGGCGCTATCCCTTGTTAAATAAGGGCCTAAATGACACTAAAGCCAAATGTGTTAAACTGGATGGAAAATTGAAGTGCATGTTCACAAATGGCAGAAGTCTGGCAAGTAAAGTGGGGGAGCTTGAGTCTCTGGTGCTAGAAGAAAACATTGATGACATTGGTGTGGCTGAGACATGGCTAGATGCCACGCAAGATAGGGCTGTTAATCTTTAACCTCTTATGGAAAGACAGAGCATATAGGAAAGGGGTGGAGTGTGCCTTTATGTAAAACAAGATTTCAAAGCATATGTTAATGATGGGATACTCATTACAAATTCGGCTAGAGGTGTGGCCTATGTGCGACTGGGCGTGATGTGCACTGTAAATTGGCCATGTCCAAACAAAGCAAGAAAATCAGCTGCAGGAGCCTGTAGGTATTGTGGTGTGTCTCTGTGTGTCTCAAGTGTAAGTTTATCTGCTTCCTGCCCACTGGTCCTCCATTACACTCCCTCCTCACATTACACTCTCTCCTCACACAGGCGATTGGGGAGGGGATGCCACACAATGGATGTAATGAGGGATGCTGCACACTGCTTGTAATGGGGGATGCCGCACACTGCTTGTAATGGGGGATGCCGCACATTGCCTGTAATTAGGTTTGTCGTTCACTGGCTGTAATGAGGGATTCCACAAACTGGCTGTAATAAGGGATGCTGCACACTGTCTATAATGAGGAAAGCCGCTCACTGGCTTTAATGATGGATCCCGCTCACTGGCTGTAATGAGGGATGCTGCTTGCTGGCTGTAATGAGGGATGCCACTTACTGCCTGTAATAAGGCATTCTGCACACTGCCTGTAATGAGGGGGTGCTGTTTACTGGCTGTAATGTGGGATTTCATTCACATGCTTTAATGAGGGATGACGCTCACTGTCTGTAATGAGGGATGCCACTTGCCGGCTGTAATGGGGTATGTTGCACACTGCCTTTGATGAGGGATGCAGCACACTGCCTGTAATGGGGGGATGCATCTCACTGTCTGTAATGGGGTGATTGGGGGGATTCTGCACAATGTCTGTAATGGGGTGATTGGGAAGGGGATTTTAGCACACCATTTGGTTCAGAATAATTATTTTCCTCCTCTAAACTCTGGATGCATCATATGGTCACACTGTCTTATGGAATAAAAAAATATGGTAGATAATACAAAACAGAATGTCACAAGGTTATTATAAACAATTTGGCACTCCTTAACAATTTAGCAACCACAGCCCTGCCCCAGTGATCAAGGGAGTTGGCAAGTAGTAGTGTTCACAACATGCACACACCTGAGACCTGCAAGCCGGAATGGCCACTGCTGGTCACTTTGGGCAATAAAACAGCACAGTAGAATGTTTTGGGGCTCCCAAACCCTTGTTTAAGAGTGTGGAACTAAAATACCATTGCTCAATAATGTTTTTGATTAAATGTGCGCATTTCATGGATGGCACTATGTAGAAAACTGTGGCTTAATTAGCTTGTTACTGGTTTATTTTGCTGAAACAGAGGACTAATCATCAATCATCTTTATTAGCTCTATTAATATTTTACAGAATAGGACAGTAATACCTTTTGCAATACAAAGACATTATTAAAAATGAGTCATGCAATAAGGGTCACAGTAATGGTGACACTAATCAGCTCCTTTCTTTCATGGCTGTCTTCAGATTGATCAAATACATTTCTATAAAAATCACAAAGTCCTCATTTGACTAAAATAAAATAGTATGGGGTTGTTACCAGTTTTCATGCAAAAGTAAAATATGTTAACCTTGTGAGAAATTTTGACTTTTCTAACTGCCAGCGTGTATATATTGTCTAATGCAGATGTTACATAGTTAATACGGTTGAAGTTCAACCAAAAGACAGGGTTGATGAAAGTAAATTGGGTAGGTTAAGTGGGAGATGGTACTGTGCAGCGTAACGTTGCATCACTTGCATTTATTGGGCCGGCTAAAGGTGTCTGGTACCTTTCAGGGGGCACATAACAAGGCTTGGAGGGCCGCACCTGGCCCCTAGGTCTTGAGTCTGACATGAATTCTACTGACGTGGAGGCTGATTTAATACTAGTGCCACGTATCGCCATGTGAGCTTCTGTATAACAGCACTTAAAGCGACCGCTAGTAGGCCCTGTAAGCAGGTGTTGGGCACTATAACCTAGCTTAGCGGGCGGACAAGTGGCGCTGTACTATCCTGTCCAGCATTGATGCATGGTGGTCACTGTAGAAGAGCCAATCGCGAATGTTAGGTGGTGTTCCAAGGTCATAGCACCCAAGACTATGCTACATCGAACAAGACAATACTGCATGAGCGATAGTTAGCGCCAGTTGAGTGGGTCCTGCACTCGGCACTGCACTCCGTATTCAACAAAAAACTACACAAATGTGGCGCTCTAGCATAGAAAGTCTGTTTTAACACTGTGACAATGATACTGCAATGCCAGAAAAAAAAAGAAAAACAATAAAAGTTTGCAGGGCAAGAGAAGCCAGACAGTTTAGTATAGCAAAACACTATTTAAACACAACCAAATAAAGCACCATTGAAATGTATGGCAGAGCGCTACTGAGCGAAAGGTACTACATGGCGTTCCTGAACCTAGAGCGCCGGCACTATACACTGAGCCACCTCTAGTGATACATGTGACGCGGTTCGAAGCGCTCACCAGATTCATTTTCCTAAATATGGTTTTCACATACAACGATGCTACCACTACGAAGCACTACCTGACGCTAGCGTTTCTTAAATAACCCCCAAGTCTGTTATTTTTTAATATAGACCTAAATGTAGAACATGCATAGAAGCTTGTTGTGTAGGTGACACCATCAGTTTGAAATAGTGGGATAGTGATGTTGGGACATTTATACAAGCATGCCAGTGCTGCACTCCTTTGAAATAATATAGTTTATTATCTAGAGCAGGGTTTCCCAACCAGTGGTACGGGTATAACTGGTGGTGTGGAAGATTGTTTCAGATGGTATAGCTGCAGATTGGTGTACACCCCAAACTGATCTGTTGCCATTTGTACTTTGCTCATGTTTGATATGTTCCATAAATATATCATGTGACCATGAGGGCAAATAATAGCCCTGGATTTCTCCGGGGGATTCCCCCACTGTTAACACCCAGGGAAGATTCCCCAATTGGGATGCCTCTTTGTGCCTGGAACAACTCCCATTTTGTGAAAAATAAGTTTTGTTCTGGTTTAAGGACTTAGGATAAAGTTTAGAGGTCTCACAGTGACTTTGAGAGTTGCATTTAGAGCTGAGGTTAGGGTTCATAATAGAGGTTAGGTTATTTAGATTATTGGTTGATGCAGAGAATATTTGTGATTTTCGTGTTAGAAACACTAACACTAACTAACACTAACTAAAAACACTAACTAAAATACTATCTTCCTGCACCCAAAAGTACCATGCTAGGTTTAGAGATCAGCCAAAAATAATACGTATAGAAATAGACTGCCAAGGATACTTTCAGGCCTTGTGAAGTAGTTTAGTGACTCACCACTATATTCAAATGACTAACATGTGACTGAATAATTGTAGGCATCTATTGCTGAATTGCTCTTTTTAGACGAACATACGGCAGATCTAAGGTTTGCAGGTAACTCCTATCTGAAATGGATAGACACACAACACACACGGTTACCTGTAGGACCGGCACAAATACCAAAGCTGAATTAGCAAAAATTCTCATTTTATTATTGCGCCAATCGGCACACACTTAGGACAAACCACACCAATATAAAAAGACAAACAGTGCTATAAAATCACGGGGGCCCACCGTGCACACACACACACAATCCACGCACATACACAGCACACCACGCGCAGCGCTGCTCACTACTGCCTTATGTAGGTAAGACACACTGCCCTGTGTAATAGATTATATGACTGGGTCAGTGGCCTACATCCTCACAACCGGTATCATAACCATAGCCACGCCGGACTGGATTTTAAGCTGATTGGATGACCTCACCGCCAGCTGGTCCGTTTTGCATATATTTAGTGAAAAAAGAGGCGCCCAATGGAAGCAAGCCCTTTGGCTAACGGTATGTAGTACCATACGTCTGCGCTGTTTTCACAACAGTAATACGCTGCTTGTGTCCACCATGGCTCTGATATGGGTTACAGTCACTGAAAATCAATATCACACGCTAGCGGATACTTAGCTGCGGTGGCAGGGTAACATCTCCCAGGCATGCCGGCATGGATTTCCGTGTTGCGCAACACTTCACAAGCGGAGGAACCGTTGGCTGGAGCAGAACTAGAGGCGTGGTGACATGTGCGTGGCTGGGCCGGCCGTCCGCCGACGCGCGTTTCGCTCCGCCCACCGGAGCTTCGTCAGGGTGGTGGGCGGCCCTCCACACTCCCATTATAAATACAAGGTCCCTCCCTCAGTTTAAGGGCGGCCAATCATCTGTGAACTTTCACAGAGAACGTCTTCAGCATCGATGCAATGTTCAGCCCACCAGGGGCGTGGTTACGTGCTGTCAGCGGCCAACCACCGATCACTTCAGGTAGCATAGCAACGCTAGCGTTCCTCACCGGCTTTTACCCATAGATACGGGATACCGCCCAAGTCACCAGCATATCGTTGCGGCTCGGGCTATGCTCAACAGCCGCTGTCACTACCGCTCGTTAGTTTAGTTCACAGAGGGGCCAGACACTGGGACTTCCCATCCATTGTCCCGCAGTGTACACTACGATTATTACATGGGAGTGTGGATGTGCATGTATGAGGTAGGCATCCTGTAGATTACTGTCAATTCGCCATTTACCACTTTGCTCTACTGCGCCTTGATCCAGCACACAAAATGTTTTCATGCTGAAGTCCAAATCCAGTATTTCATCATCAACGGTATCACTGTCCAATGTTCCATCCAAGTCACCATCAATATTACTGGTGCTTAGTGTCCAGCAGTCACAGACATTAGCTAGGGGCGGTCTTCAGAGGTTCTCCACGGACCTAAACCAGTTCACAAGTGTTTTTTGATCAGATGCCCTTAACCCCACAGGGAGGTATGCTAAATGGCCATCTTCAGGTCACCTGATTGCATAATCACAGATTATATACCTCTGCCTACATCATACAGAGCTAACTACACACTTCACCAGCACACCAAGATGCTCCAAGACAACCACGCAGCAACCACATTCATAGAAGTTACAAAAACGCCCCTAAACCGGGATCAGTATTTAACCCCCCCGGGGACATGGTACCCAGCTCAAAGATTAATCTTGCCTCCTGTTGCATCAGACGTTTATCCCAAAACCCCCGTCTGCCATTTCTCTGCAGCACGAAGATTCCACATACTTTTAGACCCCTTGGGTTCCCCTGATGGTATGTTCTAAAATGCTCAGACACAGGGCTTTTCTCGTTCCCTTTTCTAATGTCCCGCACATGCTCACCTACCCGTGTGCGCAACTCGCGCTTGGTTTTACCAATGTATTTCTTATTACACGGGCAGGTGAGCATGTATACGACATATGTTGTCCCACAATTGATAAATCCCTTTATCAATCCTAATCAATCCCCTTAATGTTATTAATCTATCAAATTTCCCACTAGATGATTCCCATAGGTCGGTTCTCTCCAGGGGCCTGTCTTTCTCCCCAGTAGTGGGCGGGGATGAGTTCACTCTGTACAAAGATACAGCTCTGTTTTTGCGAAAAGCTCTCTTCAAGAGTATGTACATGGGAGACACCCCGGTCCAGAATAGCACGGTGATGGCAGCAACCCCCAGCACGTTGTCAGTAACTAGTGGAGATGTAATGGCAGAGGCAAACACAAATATGGGTCACACCAGTTTAGGGGCCAGTACATCAATGGAGGATGAAATCCCGGATCTCCTGCCCAATCTAGATAAATTTCGACCTAGGTCCAAGAATTTTCCAGCATTGTCCTTAAATAGGAACATATCGGTATTCCTTCAAGCTGTCCAGCATGACTTAGAACAAATGAATTGGAAACATTATCCATCCCAGACAAATGCCAACTTAACGCCTGCGGAGGAGAAAGCCCTAAAAGAACTAGAGAATGTATCGGATATTGTTATACGCCCTAGTGATAAAGGGGGAAACGTAGTTTTGTTAGATCAGGACTATTACATAAAAGAGATTGAGTCACAATTAAGGGACGAAAGTACATATAGGAAAGTGGGGTCAAACCCATTCCCGCGTGTAGTCGCCAGACTTAATGACAAACTGGACTGGGCCCTTGAAGAAAAATTAGTGACACCTAGGATATTCAAGTATCTCACAGCTAGCGAGTACAATGTCCCGGTGCTCTATACCATCCCCAAGATTCACAAGTGCCCCTCGGCACCACCAGGCAGGCCCATCGTGTCGGGGAATGGGGGCCCCCTTGAATGTGTATCAAGATACATTGATGAAAATCTCAAACCCCTAGTGAAAGTCCTACCGTCTTTTGTATTGGATAGCAGTGATGTACTGCGGAAATTATTGACTTTTGAACTGGAAGGGGATTGGCTATTTGCAAGCATTGATGTAGAGGGCTTATATACCTCCATTCCCCACACGGTGGGCCTTGAGGCCGTAGCACAGTTTTTGGAGGAATTGGGTCCGTGTGATGCGACCCACAATGAGTTGGTGGTGGATTTGTTACAGTTTGTCCTCACTAACAATTTTTTCAGCTTTGATGGCAGTTTCTATCATCAGATACGTGGAACAGCCATGGGGGCGGCGTGTGCCCCATCGTATGCCTGCCTGCACCTGGGGCGGTGGGAGAGCCTTGAGGTGTATGGGCGGGCCGACTATGGGGCGCGCGTCGCCCTCTGGCTGCGCTACATAGATGATGTCCTGGTGGTGTGGAGGGGCACGCCAGGGGAGTTTGAGGCATCTGAATCAGAATAATTGGAATATTCGTCTCACTTTCAAAATTGGCCCCCAGAGCATCGAGTTTCTCGATTTGCTCATTAGACGGGATGGGGCCAGATTATCCACATCTACGTATAGGAAACCCACGGCAGGCAATACTCTACTACATTTTACCAGCCACCATCCTTCCCCACTCCTGCGCGGGATACCGCTTGGACAGTTCATGCGTATTCGCAGGAACTGCAGTTCGGAGCTTGACTATAAACGGGAGGCACGGGAATTAGCTGGTCGCTTTAGGGAAAGGGGATACCCACACAGACTTATTCGTACTTGCTTTAAAAAGGTGCTGAATTTGGATCGCAACGATTTGTTGAGAAAAGACAATCAGAAAAGAAAGCGACAAAAAGAGACAGGAGATCAACCAGTGAGACTAATCACACACTTTGGTTCCCATTGGGAAAGGTTTAGAACTATTTTACAGTCCCACTGGCACATCCTGCAATTAGATCCAAAACTAGCTCGATGTGTAGGCCCCCGCCCCCTACTCACAGCCCGTAGAGCGATAAACATGAGGGATAGACTAGTCCATAGCGAGCTGGTCAGACCCATGAACTCAGGACGGATGGACAGGTTGGAGGGCTCCTTTAAATGTGGACACTGTAGAATATGCCCATTCATGGAAAAGACTAGTACATTCATGGGCATAAGAGGAGGCCCCGATAGGAGGATAAAGGGATTTATCAATTGTGGGACAACATATGTCGTATACATGCTCACCTGCCCGTGTAATAAGAAATACATTGGTAAAACTAAGCGCGAGTTGCGCACACGGGTAGGTGAGCATGTGCGGGACATTAGAAAAGGGAACGAGAAAAGCCCTGTGTCTGAGCATTTTAGAACATACCATCAGGGGAACCCAAGGGGTCTAAAAGTATGTGGAATCTTCGTGCTGCAGAGAAATGGCAGACGGGGGTTTTGGGATAAACGTCTGATGCAACAGGAGGCAAGATTAATCTTTGAGCTGGGTACCATGTCCCCGGGGGGGTTAAATACTGATCCCGGTTTAGGGGCGTTTTTGTAACTTCTATGAATGTGGTTGCTGCGTGGTTGTCTTGGAGCATCTTGGTGTGCTGGTGAAGTGTGTAGTTAGCTCTGTATGATGTAGGCAGAGGTATATAATCTGTGATTATGCAATCAGGTGACCTGAAGATGGCCATTTAGCATACCTCCCTGTGGGGTTAAGGGCATCTGATCAAAAAACACTTGTGAACTGGTTTAGGTCCGTGGAGAACCTCTGAAGACCGCCCCTAGCTAATGTCTGTGACTGCTGGACACTAAGCACCAGTAATATTGATGGTGACTTGGATGGAACATTGGACAGTGATACCGTTGATGATGAAATACTGGATTTGGACTTCAGCATGAAAACATTTTGTGTGCTGGATCAAGGCGCAGTAGAGCAAAGTGGTAATTGGCGAATTGACAGTAATCTACAGGATGCCTACCTCATACATGCACATCCACACTCCCATGTAATAATCGTAGTGTACACTGCGGGACAATGGATGGGAAGTCCCGGTGTCTGGCCCCTCTGTGAACTAAACTAACGAGCGGTAGTGACAGCGGCTGTTGAGCATAGCCCGAGCCGCAACAATATGCTGGTGACTTGGGCGGTATCCCGTATCTATGGGTAGAAGCCGGTGAGGAACGCTAGTGTTGCTATGCTACCTGAAGTGATCGGTGGTTGGCCGCTGACAGCACGTAACCACGCCCCTGGTGGGCTGAACATTGCATCGATGCTGAAGACGTTCTCTGTGAAAGTTCACAGATGATTGGCCGCCCTTAAACTGAGGGAGGGACCTTGTATTTATAATGGGAGTGTGGAGGGCCGCCCACCACCCTGACGAAGCTCCGGTGGGCGGAGCGAAACGCGCGTCGGCGGACGGCCGGCCCAGCCACGCACATGTCACCACGCCTCTAGTTCTGCTCCAGCCGACGGTTCCTCCGCTTGTGAAGTGTTGCGCAACACGGAAATCCATGCCGGCATGCCTGGGAGATGTTACCCTGCCACCGCAGCTAAGTATCCGCTAGCGTGTGATATTGATTTTCAGTGACTGTAACCCATATCAGAGCCATGGTGGACACAAGCAGCGTATTACTGTTGTGAAAACAGCGCAGACGTATGGTACTACATACCGTTAGCCAAAGGGCTTGCTTCCATTGGGCGCCTCTTTTTTCACTAAATATATGCAAAACGGACCAGCTGGCGGTGAGGTCATCCAATCAGCTTAAAATCCAGTCCGGCGTGGCTATGGTTATGATACCGGTTGTGAGGATGTAGGCCACTGACCCAGTCATATAATCTATAACACAGGGCAGTGTGTCTTACCTACATAAGGCAGTAGTGAGCAGCGCTGCGCGTGGTGTGCTGTGTATGTGCGTGGATTGTGTGTGTGTGTGCACGGTGGGCCCCCGTGATTTTATAGCACTGTTTGTCTTTTTATATTGGTGTGGTTTGTCCTAAGTGTGTGCCGATTGGCGCAATAATAAAATGAGAATTTTTGCTAATTCAGCTTTGGTATTTGTGCCGGTCCTACAGGTAACCGTGTGTGTTGTGTGTCTATCCATTTGAGTTTCTAAGTTGGTTAGTAGGACGCTGCAGACAAGAAGTGGCAGTGCACATGCATTTGATATTTGAACTCTCTCCCGCCTTTTAAACAGTATGTTGAACTCCTATCTGAACATATCTGTACATCCGGTAGCAACAGTTTAATCTAACTATTGGGTTGATTCAAAGAAACATGTAACAGCTTGGATTTTGGTGCCGATCATCCTATTTTTCACGTCCGCTCGTGCGTTCGTATGAACTTGCGAGTGATTCTATAAGCAAATACGTTTCTATCCTAAAATATACGTCCGTTCGTATGGCAGTTCGGGAATCAGACCTATGTCAGTTTCCATCCTGATTTTTCCGTTTCATTTCTCAGGTTGCAACATTGGTTTTGCCCTTTTTCCTTTTTTGTCTGGACGTAAATCCTTCTGATCTTGCGGCTCCGCACTACAAACTTACCTCATTAAAGTGCATTCTAAATATTTGGTCTTTTATTTTTCTTTATTTCATTCATTTTGCAGTAACCAACCATTAATGAATGCATTTGCATAAGTAAATCTAACTTTGTTTAATTTTTACTTAACTTGCATTTTTTACTTGTGGATTTAATTTTTATATTTTGGCTTCAAATGGTACAACTTTAAATTTTTGGTGTGGTTACCCACACCCTCTACATACAGATTGCTCTCAAATATTAAAAAACACCCAGCAACTTCTGCATGTTATGAGCCTAGAAACAGGCAAGATGGCGGCTCAGGTATTATCGGGCAGCCTGCAAACAGAAAGGGCCTTGTGACTGTGTTGCTCTGGATTCTTTGATTTCTGACCTTTCCGTGCCCCCAGCTCTGCTGTGTCTGTGCAAAATACAGCAGTAACCCACATCCTGCACTTTATCCCGCTCTCCTCTCCTCAGTAAGTGTGATGCATCTGACCAAAGATGTGCTTAAATAATTAAACAAAGCAAAGGTAAACAACTACACCAATAAATGCAATCTAAAAATATTATTCTAGTACATCAATTTAAAAATAAATAACAAAGGACATAAGTTTCTTTAATTAACGCAAATATATTGCCAAATAAAGGTTTACATGCAAAGGACTAATTAAGGTCCACATTAAAATGCTTTTATAAGGCATACATGAATCAGGTATGCATTGCAATACAATTTATGGGCTCGGCCATGCTGATATATGCAGTTCATTGCAGCTCAAGACGCGCAGACTCCTCCACATAGCCAAAAAACCTGTTCCAGAACAGCAATACGACTGCTAAAAGGTGTCGGCAGTGGCTTTCTTTTAAAACGTATTTAGAGGTTTGAAAACTGTTCTCTGAATCACACCGAAACACATCCAATTATCCTAAGTTTTACGTTTTCATCCTAAGTTTTAGGATTTGATCCTAAGTTTTACGTTTTGATCCTAAAATTTAGGAACGAACTTGCGATGATCGTAAGAGCATATACGCATTCGAACGTAGGCTCGTGCGAGTCGGAAATGGCCAAAAAAACAGGAAAAAATGACTAACACCCACCCAAACTTACGATTCTCGATCCGAAATCAATTAACTTTTGCTCTTTGAATCGAGGGGTATATGTGCTAAATACTTCTCTGTTAAACAGCTGAGAACCACATGCAGGTATAAACCTCATCATCAATCACCACATGCACAAATGTATTTTCAGGCCTTTGCTAGGGCCGTGTGCTTGATAATTATCACTCTATTCCTGCTATAGTAAACTATAGTAAACAAGTCTACATTTTATAAGGTAAGCAACTGTACCAATGATGAATGCTACTCGTTTAGATGCATTACGTAAGAGAAACGTTCCTATCATATCAAATTGTAGCCTGTTAGACACACTACAAGTAAAAAAAAAAACTTGGCAAGCCTTTTATTAGGCTAAAATAAATTATTTAAGACGCAGGTTCTGGTGCCGATTGCAATGAATGATAATAGGAGGTTATTCGTGTTACAGAGGCATGGCATTTGCTTTTCAGGAATTTATTTTATATGAATCAGCTTTGGTTTAAAAGTCATTTAAGTAATGTTGCTGCCATCCAGCTGACGATTGTGGAATAGCAATTGTGTCACCCGTTACTGTATATTTTATTCTGCTTTATATTGTTTCCAAATGTGTTCACTTTGTATTTTCAATGTTAATAGTTTAATTCTGGAAAATAAAGGGTATTTTAAAGTATGGTAAATATGCATAAATTATTACGGAATAATATGGATTGAGTCCGGACCAACACCCATGCGCTGCCCCCCCCCCCCGCTCATAACCCCCAGAACGCCTATGAACCTTACCTTTACCTTGGTTCTCTGCCTGAAATCCAGCACTATGAATGGACAATGGTGGGCAATCGCTGCACTGGATGTGTAGGGAGGCTCCAGCATTCTGGATGCCCCTCCAGCATATCATATAGCAGCGGAGACCAACTCTTGCACTGCACAGGTGTTGGTCCGCTTTAAGCGCTCTTTGCAAAGATTATATATTAATGTCTTTACCAATTAAAGGTAAAGATGTTCTAAACAGATTACACACAAGGTTCAGCTTAAGGTTGTAACAACATGACAGGACACCAATCATTTTGATTCTTAAAGGTAACTTAATAGTAAAGAGTAGGTAGGCAAAATGTGAGGGAGGATGGGGTTTGTCATTATCTCTCATGCCAGTATCCTCACATGGAAGTAGAATTTTCAGTTATAACCCACAGCAGGTTGAGAGTCATTATTAAAAAAAAAAAAAAAAACAGCACGAATTGCATGTGTATAATAGTAAAATATAACTCACCTTCCCCTGCCAACCATACTTGAAGGAATCTCATGATTCAAGCTAGTCACTGTCCCCACTATTATCAAAGCTAGGGCCACTTAAAATCAGCTCATCCATTTAAGAGTGGCCATATTCACCATGCTCATGATCTATCCCTGAAATAATGTGACAATTGCAGTCATAGCCCCAGGGTACCCAGCAGTAACCAATCTTGATCGACAGGTGTGCATAATTCCATGCCTTGCACTGCAGATGTGCATGTGTGGGGAACTAAGGGCGCAACTTGCATCCCGAAATGCGTCAGTCAGAACATGTGAATGCTTTGCATTTGTTGATGGAACCTGTGTATTTTTAACTTGGATCAATAAACTTTGTTAGACATACCAGAGTGCTGTACAATGGACATGTATATGGACATTTGCTTTGCTGGTCTGTCCTGAGCCTCTGTGGTCTTAGCCCAGGGATAGGATTGAGCTGGCTAAAGAATCTTTTATATTATAATTGGATATTTAGTTAGTTTAGCTTTTAAAGAAAATGTACGTCAATCGTTGGGACTGAAGGCAAATACTGTTTGACATTTCCATTTCATTTCTAAAATACCCAGTTACGCTTTTAGACTGTGATCAGACCTGTGCATGCAGTGGTTCCTCCATGAAGCACCACCAGTGCAGGCCATAGAAGTCTATAGTGTATAGCAGATGAAGGCGCAGTAGAGAATGCTTCCCATTGTAAGTCTATAGAAAATGTACTGCAAAATACAATGCAGTTCATTGGCGGTACAAATGTATATCACAGCACATCAGGGAAATTGTGTACAAAGCCTAAAAAATGGCACTTAACATAGAGGCTAAATTAACACTAATTTCATCTATCCAGCATTTCAACTATTGCAAATTAGACATTAGTTTAGAAAAAGCACAATAGGGTTAGGAGATTGCTTCCAGTTCCAACCCATCATAAATAAACAAGAATCAGCAATAATACAAATGCTTAGAAGAATGTTCCTTGCTTTTTAAACATAAATAATCCAGCAGAAAATCTAAAACTTTTTGTACTATGAACATAAACAAAATGTAGTCAATTTCCACAGTGAAGCAATCCTTGTATGACCCTTGCATGTCTTGCTTTCTAAAGGTTTCCTTCTTAGGAACAACAGTAACAGAAACCAAATGTTTGCATTATATTAAATATGGTATATTGCATTTCAGATTTAAACTGCCTGAAAGAGGGGAAGAACTTAGCATCTTGAAGTGTCTGTGCTTTGTTATACACTCTCATTTGTGTTGGACAAGAACTTAAAGCACCACTTCTTTAGCTATCATAATAGCATGAAGTAAAATTAATTATTTACAGACTCTGTTTCAATTGGCACATGTTGTCCCTGCTACAGCCACCCCCCAAATTCAAATGGCAACCTACAACTACTTAAACTTCCAGGCACCAGGACCTTGATATGAAGAACATTTGCATAAAAGCCAGCATACAATGCTTTGCATAAGCTCCGCAGGAAGTGGACTTGGCAGACAGGAATCAGGAATTTAGAATAGTGAGAAAAGTGTGCTACTTTTAATGTGAGAAAACTGCCATTCAGTTTCAATGCATAATTTTGGAGCAATTTGGTACCAGATGTACAGTAAATACAACATTATGTTCACTTGGTGTTGAATTAATACCAAGGTAGACAATGAAAGTGAATGGCAGTTTTCTCTCCTAAAAAGTAGCGCACTTTTTTTTTTCACCTGATGCTGAATCAATACAATATTTAAACATTTATATGCATAAATAGACAGCATACATATATTTAGCACAATATTATAGGTAGACAGTGTAACAGATGGCAAAAAGTCACTGCAATACAGTCTCTAAGTACCATGGATGGATGCTCTAAGATCACTGGTGCCACTGAATGGCTGCTACCTAGGCAACAGAAACTGATAACAGGGACCCTGTAAAGGTCAGCCGGTGGTAAGGCTTGTGGACAACCTGTATGATAGCTTGTGATGAACAGTGATGATCTTCCATACAGCTAGAAAATGGATACATCAATGGATATGGCACTGGATATGATCGACCAGAACAGAGGTCAGAAACAACTAGGCACAGATGTGGAAGTAGGTGGAAAGGACAAAGCCAGGCAAGGTAGGGTTGGCAACGGCGCAGAATAGGATGGGATTCAGGACATGGCAAGAGATGTGTTCAGGCAAGTCAGTATTGTCCTCAGGGATTGGCATAGAGACGTGGTCAGATGTGACTATGGCTTACAACAGGCTTTAAAATAAGTCACCTCCAATCAGCTCAAGATGCTACCCCCTTGTGATGTTTGCATAGCTTTGTAAAAACAGACACCGAGGAGTAAATGAGGAGTGAATGGTGCTGAAGGTAACATAGAGAGCAACACTCAGGAAGCAATGTTGTCTGTAAGCGATGCTCCCGGGTGCCTCCCTGGGCAGGTGAGTGGCACACCGTCACAGATTAATCCTAGTTCCACTGATTATTGTCTGCCATGCCTCACTGCACAGATGTGCTGAATGCAGAGAAATGATGTGCAAGCATACAATGGCTACATATATATCTGCTTTTTAGTTTATCACTATTTACCTTTGCGCTATTTGGAAATGTGTGCCGTATTAAACAAGAATGTCAACCTTTTATATCACTGTTGATGCTAACACCCATTTCCTCTGGTCTATCATTACAATAAACCATGCCTCAGATGTAGAGAGATTATTGTGTTTGACAACAAACCTCATCCAGCAAGTTCCCACACATCTTAATGTAAGACTAGGAGGCTGATTCATTACTAATCCCAGGTATCGGCAGATGAGCATCTGTAAAGCGGCGCTTAGAATGATCACTAGTAGACCCTGTGAGCGGGTATCGGGCGCTTTAACAGAGCGTCTCAGTTGCTGTAGTAACCTGGCTGGCACTGATGAATGTGATGTATGTTGGGCGCTCTAACACCAGTAGAGCGCTGCAGGGAACAAGCGGTAGTGGCAGCTCCGTGTGACCGACTCTCAGTGCTCCACACCATACTTATCAAAAAAGGACATTGTCACGATCACGCTCTATCCATACGCCAGACAGAGTGTGATGGTACCAGGGTTAACACGCCAATAGACCCCCAGACAGGGACTACTAGTCCCAGCAAGTCATCAATTAACCCTAATAAACGTGTATCACCAGAGCTTCCCTCAGGAAGGTGAGCTCATCTATTTAGAGGTCAAAGACTAGAGCTGATTAATTAAACATTTAATCTGATAAAAGGTATCACAGTGCTGGATGTAATTTATAACAATAAAATGACATACAAAAATACAGAAAGAGTATACAGCAAATAACAGTTCAAAAATAGAGTCCTTACGCAGTCCTTTTTGTTGGAGTTTTCTGTGGTTGCTCGTTGATGATGTTATGTTCCCAGGTCCTTAGCTTGTAATGCCCACCAACATGTCAGCTCTCCTAGCTTTTTGTTAGCCAGAATTTGGAGGGAAAAATGGCTTAACAGGACACCTTCCATTTCCATGGAATTCCTAAGGGTGGGGTGGGGGGAATTCTATTTCCCAGGTCCCCTTATCTGATTGCTGGTTTATGGCCAGAGCAAAGACAACAGCCTGGCACTTCAAAGAGATCTGACTTCATACAAGGAAGTATCACAGAGTCTTAATTAAGTTGGAATGTACACGCTGCATGGCCCTGTTTTTATATAGGAGGGTGTTTTATGGCACACGGGTGGAGGGGAAAGCTGCTGGTCCATATCCAAATATACACACACATATATACACTCATAATACGTATGTTCTATAATCATGCCCTGGGCATGACACCTCCCCCTTAAGATGGCGAGTTGGGAATAGTGACCCACAGTCACTTTTCTCAAAACGCACACCTAAGATGAGATGAAAGGTCCCCAGTTGCTTTTGTTCCTAGTGCCACCCGGATCCACAGTAGTGGGTTCAGGCCGGCCTGGGCCTGCAGGCGGAGTCTTTCTAAGCCCTGGGGCTTCCAAGCCTAATGTTGGCATCTGGGGGGCTGTGCTCGAGGCAGGTAGGGACACATCATCACCAGGTAAGAAGCACAGGGGCCCAGGGGCATGTTTTTCCTCTGCATCTGAATTATTGGGCAACACTGGGATTTGGCTGTCCATGTTTCCAGGAAATCCATCTGTTCCAGCGCCTGACGCAGGTGTTGAAAGAGGGACTCCTGTGATCGGGACACCAGCAGCCATGTTTCCCACATGTTGGTGAATAAGATGAAGGGGCCCGCATGTGGCCGGAATGACCCTCATGTTAGGCCAATGCGTAGTTTGCTCCATCTCCCCTGATCCTTCCTGCCTCTCACTCAGCTTTGATACAGGCTGCCCTGGATCTGCATCACGTGGCAGATCCCAGGAGCCTGGGGTTGTTCCCTTTGCCACAGCCCCAGCTTTGGGACGATTCAGGAAGTCTGCGGTTAGCCACAGGCCCTCCTGACTCGGCCCAAATGCTCGGTCACCTGGCTTTTCCGGGGAGCTGGAAGCTAGGCTTCCTAACTGCCTCCCAGAGTTGTCTGTCTGCAGTGCTGGCTGCAAGGTGGCGCTACCTGTCCCAGCCCACTGCCTTTCTCTCTCCTGGGGCCCTAGCATGTTTTTGGAAAGGGACTCCCAATACAGGATATTGTTTTCCCAATATACCCGATGCCCATCCGAGTTAGCGCCTGGCTGCTCAGCACGCTGTCTCAGCCCTTCAAGGGAAGGATCACTGTGCAGAGCTTCCCGGAAATGTTCATTGCCCTCCCCCCATCTCGTGGCATCAGGGGACACATTTCCCTCAGGTGAACTACCATCTCCACCCTTCTCTGCTTCGGCTTGTGAGTCATCACCATCCTCCCTTCTTTTTACAGCTGCAGCTCTGGCACACTGCTGACGTGTAACCACTGCCACCATTGATATGCCTCCCGGGGGTCTACCTTCCTCCCCCTCAGTCCCGGACATAACAATGTTACAGGCATCATATACAGCTACATCACTCCTTCCTCCCTCCTCCTCCTCAGCCATCTCCGGCTTACAGGATGGGGACACATCACTCACTGCTGGTCCCTCATCCTTACCTGTCACCAGGGGCCCACCAACCCCTCCCCCTAGCCCATCTCCGCTAGGTTTTGACAAAGGTAATACATTGGCATTACATTTCACAATACACCCCACTCCACTTTTGGAAGACACAACTGGTTCAGTTACAGGTAAACATTTATCAGCCCCCTGCACTCCCTCCCAGTTATCACATTTCGCAGTGTCCCCCAAAGTCTCGTACAGTACCTCAGAACGATCAGGGCTGTCTCCTAGCCCCTGTGGTGTGCAGGCAGTGTCCTCTGGAGCATAATGGCATAGCATCCGACCCAAATCATTCCCCAGCAGAACACTGACAGGGATGTCCTCAGAGACCCCCACCTCCCGCAAACCTTTGCCTGTACCCCAATCCAGGTACACACGGGCCATGGGCACAGCAGGTCGCACACCTCCAATTCCTTTTAAAGCCATGGTTTTCCCAGGGATAATGTCCTCGGTATCCACCACTTCAGGCCGCACTAAGGTAAAGGAGGCCCCCGAATCACGTAGACCCACGGTCACCCGGTCACCCACAGTTACGCTCTGCAGGTTATCCGCTCTCTTCTCCACTGTTCCAGACACCAGAAAAACGGCTGGGTGTCCTTCAACTGCCAGTGGAGAATTCTTTTTGTTGGGGCAGGTGGCACTCAGGTGCCCAATCTTGTTGCATCTGTAACATCGGCGGGTGTCCCCCTGACCCGATGTGGTTCCTGTTGCTCTTGGTGTGGACGGCAGGAATCTCCCAGTTGACCTACTGGCACTCTGTGGGTGGGCAGCTCCCTTCCAGGTACTTGATCCAGCTTGCGCAGGACCACGCTTCGCTGTTGGTGCACGGTTATTGGCAAAGTCATCTCCTAGTTCTGCGGCTTCTGCGACTGTCTTGGGCTTGCGGTCCAAAATCCACTCTCTGGCTTCACAGCTCCTTGTTTGGAGGAACTGATCCAGGAGCATCAAGTCCTCCAGGGCCTCATAAGTGGTGACTTGTAGGCCCCCAGTCCATTGCCTGAATGCAGACCTTAGCTGACCCGCATGTTCAGTGCAGCTTTCTGTGGTGCTCTGTTGTAAAGTCCTAAACTTCTTCCGATAGGTTTCTGGAGTCAGATTAGCACTTTTTAGCAGGGCAGATTTTATTGCCTCATAGTCCTGGTCTCTTTCAGAGGGAAGAGAAGCAAATACATCCAGAGCTTTTCCTCGCAGCCGTGGGGTTAGGTATCGTCCCCACTGCTCTTTAGGAAGATGAAACTGCCGGCAAACCTTTTCAAATCCTCTCAGGAATATGTCCAAATCACCATCTTTCTCCATCATGGGGAAATGTTCCAAGCGGGGTTTGTGGTCACCCTCACCCTGCACATCACTGCGTGCGGATAAAGCGTCCCCTCTCAGCCTCAGGACCTCCAGTTCATGTCTGCGCTGGGCCTCTCTTTCTGCTGCCTCTCTCTCTCTTTCTGCAGCTCGTGCCTGGGCCTCTCTCTCAGCAGCTCGTGCCTGGGCCTCTCTTTCTGCAGCTTGTGCCTGGTACTGAAGAAGCAACTGGAGTTTAATATTAGCATCCACATCTCCAAGGTGTTGTAAAGCAGTCCGCATATAAGAGTCCAAGGCTTCATGTGGAGTACTGTCCTGATGGGGAGTAATGTGGTGTCCCTCAGTCCCCGCTGTAGGACTTAGCCTCACATCAATCAGCTCTGCTGCACGGGCATCATTTTCCACAAGATCGGCAATAAGCTGGTCCTTGGTCTTTCCCGCTGTAGGGATCTCCTTTTCTTGGCACATTAACTCCAGTGCGGGCTTGGACTGCTTGCGATATGCCTCCATATTTCCGATATGAAGTAGAGGGAGTAAAACAACAGATGGGAAGGACAGAACTGTCTTGCACTCTTTTTTGGTATGTCACTTAGATCAGCACTGAGCTCTGTCTTTGGGAATTTACACACAATAAGATGTATGCAAATTTCTTTTAGTGCTTAAGATTTTCGGGTAAAATCCAGCAAGCACTAAAAATCTCTAAATATGTCCCGACGCTGCCACCAGTTGTCACGATCACGCTCTATCCATACGCCAGACAGAGTGTGATGGTACCAGGGTTAACACGCCAATAGACCCCCAGACAGGGACTACTAGTCCCAGCAAGTCATCAATTAACCCTAATAAACGTGTATCACCAGAGCTTCCCTCAGGAAGGTGAGCTCATCTATTTAGAGGTCAAAGACTAGAGCTGATTAATTAAACATTTAATCTGATAAAAGGTATCACAGTGCTGGATGTAATTTATAACAATAAAATGACATACAAAAATACAGAAAGAGTATACAGCAAATAACAGTTCAAAAATAGAGTCCTTACGCAGTCCTTTTTGTTGGAGTTTTCTGTGGTTGCTCGTTGATGATGTTATGTTCCCAGGTCCTTAGCTTGTAATGCCCACCAACATGTCAGCTCTCCTAGCTTTTTGTTAGCCAGAATTTGGAGGGAAAAATGGCTTAACAGGACACCTTCCATTTCCATGGAATTCCTAAGGGTGGGGTGGGGGGAATTCTATTTCCCAGGTCCCCTTATCTGATTGCTGGTTTATGGCCAGAGCAAAGACAACAGCCTGGCACTTCAAAGAGATCTGACTTCATACAAGGAAGTATCACAGAGTCTTAATTAAGTTGGAATGTACACGCTGCATGGCCCTGTTTTTATATAGGAGGGTGTTTTATGGCACACGGGTGGAGGGGAAAGCTGCTGGTCCATATCCAAATATACACACACATATATACACTCATAATACGTATGTTCTATAATCATGCCCTGGGCATGACAGACATACAGCATAGCGCTCTAAATCTGGTTGCTATAGCATAGCATAGCAAGTGGCAGACGCTGTGTGATTAAAGTCTGTTTTTGAACACATATACACCAGTAACAAAGCGAAAACACATGGAATTACATTGTTTTGACACTGTGACAATAACATTTTAGTGCCAGACCTGTAATGACAATTCTGCATAAAAAAATACAAATGCAAAAAAGTTTCTAAAAGAGTTTTTTGCCAGGCAGGAGAGGTCACACAATGATTTGAGCAGAAAAAAATAAAAAAGTCAAACACGCTGTTTAAACACAAGCAAATGAACGGCCATTAAAATGTATGGGAGAGCGACAGTGAGCGAAAGGTAATACCTGGCACTCTGGAAGCTAGATTGCCGGCTCTATACGCTGAGCCGCTTGTAATAATACATTGGACGCTACATGGCTCTGTTTAGAGATGAGCAAATCGATTCTGACGAACCCGAATTCGTTACGAATTTCAGGAAATATTCGATTCATTACGATTCCGAATATGGCCGCTATTCGATCGCTCGAATCGCTTCCTTAAAACTCTATTTATTGCTATACAACCCATCTAAAATGGTGGATCCACATGTCAGGACATGTCCCATGGGGAAAGGAATCCTGGGTAGGTGTCACATGCTAGCTATCAGCAGACAGGCTTACCGATGATGTCACAGCCCCATATAAGCGGCAGCCATTTTGCGGAAGATCATTCTGACACTGTATTGCGGCCAGAGCAGATCAGGCAGGGAGAGAGCGAGGGACAGATAGACAGACAGACGGATAGATAGATAGATAGATAGATAGATAGATAGATAGATAGATAGACACAGCGAGGGAGAGATAGATAGATAGATAGATAGATAGATAGATAGATCAGAAGAAGCGAGGGACAGACAGATAGAGAAGGAGAGAGCCTGTGACAGTGACAGATAAAGACAGGGACAGTTTAAAGTGTTTGCTTTAGTTTCCAAGCCTATTTAGTGTTAATATCACACCTGCCTATTTAGCTTTTCCTTTTCCTGGTGTCATTCGTTAAAAACCATGCTAGCATTAATATTTTAAGACTACCTGTCTATTAACTGGTTGCATTTTGTAAAGAAAGGCAATTTTCCACTATAAAAGGAGCCAACCTCTGTATGTGAGGAGGGGGCATCCCAAACACTAGCATAAATATTTCAAGACTACCTGTCTATTAACTGGTTGCATTTTGTAATCAACATCACTTTGCCACTATAAAAGGAGCCAACCTCTGTATGTGAGTAGGGGGCATCCCAACCACTAGCATTAATATTTCAAGACTACCTGTCTATTAACTGGTTGCATTTTGTAATCAATGTCACTTTACCACTATCAAAGGAGCCAACCTGTGTATGTGAGGAGGGGGCATCCCAAACACTAGCATTAATATTTCAAGACTACCTGTCTATTAACCGGTTGCATTTTGTAATCAATGTCACTTTACCACTATAAAAGGAGCCAACCTCTGTATGTGAGGAGGGGGCATCCCAAACACTAGCATAAATATTTCAAAACTACCTGTCTATTAACTGGTTACATTTTGTAATCAACGTCACTTTACCACTATAAAAGGAGCCAACCTCTGTATGTGAGGAGGGGACATCCCAAACACTAGCATAAATATTTCAAGAGTATCTGTCTACTAACTGGTTGCATTTTGAAATCAACGTCACTTTACCACTATAAAAGGAGCCAACCTCTGTATGTGATGAGGGGACATCCCAAACACTAGCATAAATATTTCAAGAGTATCTGTCTACTAACTGGTTGCATTTTGAAATCAACGTCACTTTTCCACTATAAAATGAGCCAACCTCTGTATGTGAGGAGGGGGCATCCCAAACACTAGCATAAATATTTCAAGAGTATCTGTCTATTAAATGGTTGCATTTTGTAAGCAAAGTCACTTTTCCACTATCAAAGCAGTAAACCTGTGGATTTGAAGAGGCGGCATCCCAAACACTAGCATAAATATTTCAAGACTACCTGTCTACTGCCAGGTTGCATTTTGTAATCAACGTCACTTTTCCACTATCAAAGCAGCCAACCTCTGTATTTGAAGAGGGGGCATCCCAAACACTAGCATAAATATTTCAAGAGTACCTGTCTACTACCTGGTTGCATTTTGTAATCAAAGTCACCTTCCCACTATCAAAGAAGGCAACCTGTGTTTTGAAGAGGGGGCATCCCAAACACTAGCATAAATATTTTAAGACTACCTGTCTACTAACTGGCTGCATTTTGTAATCAAAGTCACTTTTTAAGCAAACTTTGACTTTCGCCGGGGGGGGGGGGGGGGGGGGTGGGCATCCCAAACACTAGCATTAATATTTCAAGAGTACCTGTCTATTAACTGGTTGCATTTTGAAATCAACGTCACTTTACCACTATAAAAGGAGCCAACCTCTGTATGTGATGAGGGGACATCCCAAACACTAGCATAAATATTTCAAGAGTATCTGTCTACTAACTGGTTGCATTTTGAAATCAACGTCACTTTTCCACTATAAAATGAGCCAACCTCTGTATGTGAGGAGGGGGCATCCCAAACACTAGCATAAATATTTCAAGAGTATCTGTCTATTAAATGGTTGCATTTTGTAAGCAAAGTCACTTTTCCACTATCAAAGCAGTAAACCTGTGGATTTGAAGAGGCGGCATCCCAAACACTAGCATAAATATTTCAAGACTACCTGTCTACTGCCAGGTTGCATTTTGTAATCAACGTCACTTTTCCACTATCAAAGCAGCCAACCTCTGTATTTGAAGAGGGGGCATCCCAAACACTAGCATAAATATTTCAAGAGTACCTGTCTACTACCTGGTTGCATTTTGTAATCAAAGTCACCTTCCCACTATCAAAGAAGGCAACCTGTGTTTTGAAGAGGGGGCATCCCAAACACTAGCATAAATATTTTAAGACTACCTGTCTACTAACTGGCTGCATTTTGTAATCAAAGTCACTTTTTAAGCAAACTTTGACTTTCGCCGGGGGGGGGGGGGGGGGGGGTGGGCATCCCAAACACTAGCATTAATATTTCAAGAGTACCTGTCTATTAACTGGTTGCATTTTGTAATCAAAGTAACTTTTCCACTATCAAAGCAGCTAACCTGTGTATTTGAAGAGGGGGCATCCCAAATAATAGCATGTGTCTTTTCAGAAAACTTGCCTACTTACCTTTTGCCTTTTGTTTAAAAAAGTCTGGTTTACAAGTTTAAAGCACCCATTGCCTTTCACAGGGGGCCATTGTCAGTGCTAGCACTTATTTTTTAAGAGTACCTGCCGACTTACCTTTTGCCTTTTGTATAAAAAGTCTGGTTTACAAGATTAAAGCATCCGTTGCCTTTCACTGGGGGCCATTGTCAGTGCTAGCACTAATTTTTTAAGAGTACCTGCCGACTTACCTTTTGCCTTTATTATAAAAAAATCTGGTTTACAAGTTTAAAGCCCCCATTGCCTTTCACTGGGGGCCATTGTCAGTGCTACCACTTAACTTTTAAGAGTACCTGCCTACTAACCTTTTGCCTTTTAAAAAAAGACTGGTTTACAAGTTTAAAGCACCCATTGCCTTTCACTGGGAGCCATTGTCAGTGCTAGCACTTATCTTTTAAGAGTACCTGTCTACTAACCTTTTGCCTTTTGTATAAAAAAGTCTGTTTTTCAAGTTTAAAGCACCCATTGCTTTTCTGCGCCATGGTCCATACTCTCGCAGGTCTGACTCGGGGGACCTCTGCGCTCACCTTCAACTGCTATGGCTCCCGGGGGGGGGGTGGCAGGAGCTGCAGCAGCTCCATCAGCAGCAGCCTCAGTCTTCAGTCGCTAATGAGTAGTGAGGCTACTCATGAGCAGCAGGAAGACCTGGAGCAGGGGCTGAACCAGCAGGTCGTGTCATACCTTGAAATGACCATGCCAACGCACCTTGAGGATCTTCTGGGCAGCCAAACTTGACTTGTGGCCGCAACTGGCAGAGTTTGCCCTGGGAAAGCTGTTCTGCCCGGCCAGTAGTGTGCCATCTGAGCGGGTCTTTAGTGCTGCGGGGGCCATAGTAACAGGCATGGATCTGAGAGGATTTCCACCCACCAATAGCTGATGCATGCGAGTAGCTGATGCATGTTAGCTCCTTCTGCTGCTGCACCACCTGGGTGAGTCTTTCAGGCAATATATGAGCTCCTTATGCTGCTGCCAACTCCTGGGTGTGTCTTTCAGGCAATATATGAGCTCCCTATGCTGCTGCCAACTCCTTGGTGTGTTTTTCAGGCAATATATGAGCTCCTAATACTGCTGCCAAGTCCAGAGTGTGTCTTTCAGGCAATATATGGGCTCCTAATGCTGCTGCCAACTTCAATGTGTTTTTCAGGCAATATATGGGCTCCCTATGCTGCTGCCAACTCCTGGGTGTGTCTTTCAGGCAATATATAAACTCCCAATGCTGCTGCCAACTCCTGGGTGTGTTTTTCAGGCAATATTTGAGCTACTAATACTGCTGCCAAGTCCAGAGTGTGTCTTCCAGGCAATATTTGAGCTCCTAATGCTGCTGCCAACTCCAATGTGTTTTTCGGGCAATATATGGGCTCCCTATGCTGCTGCATACTCCTGGGTGTGTCTTTCAGTAAATATATGAGCTCCCTATGCTGCTGCCAACTCCAATGTGTTTTTCAGGCAATATATGAGCTCCTAATACTGCTGCCAAGTCCAGAGTGTGTCTTTCAGGCAATATATGGGCTCCTAATGCTGCTGCCAACTCCTGGGTGTGTCTTTCAGGCAATATGTGGGCTCTTAATGCTGCTGCTGCTGCCAACTCCTGGGTGTGTCTTTCAGGCAATATATGAGCTCCCTATGCTGCTGCCAACTCCTGGGTGCGTCCTTCAGGCAATATATGAGCTCCCTATGCAGCTGCCAAGTCCAGAGTGTGTTTTTCAGGCAATATATGGGCTCCCTGTGCTGCTACCAACTCCTGGGTGAGTCTTTCAGGCAATATATGGGCTCCTAATGCTGCTGCCAACTCCAATGTGTTTTTCAGGCAATATATGAGCTACCTATGCTGTTGCCAACTCCAATGTGTTTTTCAGGCAATATATGGGCTCGCTATGCTGCTGCCAAGTGCAGAGTGTGTCTTTCAGGCAATATATGGGCTCCAAATGCTGCTGCCAACACCTGGGTGTGTCTTTCAGGCAATATATGGGCTCCTAATGCTGCTGCCAACCCCTAGGTGTGTCTTTCAGGCAATATATGAGCTCCTTCTGCTGCTGCCAACTCCTGGGTGTGTCTTTCAGGCAATATATGGGCTCATCATGCTGATGCCACCTCAAGGCTCTGTATTTGCGCCTCTCTTTGACAGCGAATCTAATAGCGACGCCTCTGATCTGCATGCCATACTTCTTTACAATAGTATTTCACTAACCCAGCATGCATCCTATGCATGTTACAACCAAGCAAAATGTTGTGCAACCCTATGGAGGCTCTCGGACGCCCAGAAATAGCCATTTTTAATAGCGATTCGGACCGAATGATTTTTCCCGGAAAATTTGGTGAATCGGCCGAATCAAATTTTGTAAAAGTTCGCTCATCTGTAGCTCTGTTAGTGCCGCTCACCAGATTCGCTTTCATAAATGTGGCTTTGCGTTCAGCGCCCCGTGTTCACCAGATGCTGCCTGCCGCTGCAAGGCATTACCTGCCGCTATCCCTTCTTGAATAACCCCCTTAATTTTCTTCATCAAGAATAAAGCACATTTAATGTTTCAGGATACAAACAAAACAAATGAAAGACTTCTCAGTTGTGTTGACAATATGACATTTCAATATCCCATAGAGCTTCTAGCCATCCTGGGTTTTGGATGATGTTACTTACTTAGTGAAAGAATATAAACATATATATTGACCTTTTTGGACATTTCTTTTTATTATTATTATTCCAAATTCTCTGAAGGCTAATGCACAGCACTGTTGGGAGTAGCATGGCTAGAGTTTAAATTGATTGTAAAAGAAAAATAAAAAAAGATAAAGAGGCTTATTTAAGAAGAGCCACACATCGCCACTTTTTTTGGATTCAGCGACACTCCGTGTGGGGCTTAACGAGAAAACAGCAGTGCTGATGTGAACGCCGGCAAGCTAGTTAGCTATCTCCGAAAATTATGCAGTGCCAGATGAAACCTGGCATTGTAGGACAAGATCCTATAGAACTAGATTGGAGTGCTTGTAGTTAGTATTAAACATAGCTTTTGTTCAGAACTTGCATTGCGACTTGTGAATAATTGAAATGTTCAAAATGTTTTTGGGGGGTTAATAAAATTGATTTCAATGGCTTCTTTTGCTTAGCAATGTGTAATCAGGACACCAACAACTAAAACGCAACCTAAAAGCACTGTAAAGTTTGTCCCCGCCAGTGATTTAAAAAAATGGGCAGTCTGGCTGGACTGGCCCTTTAATAAATGTAGTTTTCTTCCCTGCCTTAGTCTACTACTCCTTGCCGCAGATGGTGTACAGCATAAAACCATTGTTTAAGACACGTTGGCATAGGGAAAGGAGGCAGCCGCATTCCCCAGTCTACCTCTGGAGTCGCTTGCACGGCTACAGGAATGTTGGGGATGTGTCCTCAGCCCACAAATGCGGCGAGTTACCAGCCGAAAGAGGGGAGTTTATAGGCAATCTGGGATGGGGGTTCACACAGTAGGGAATCCCAATTCAGTATACCCTAGGGGCACCTAGTCAGTGAGCCTGTCCTCGGCTGTGATTCGTTCACTTTAAAGAGGACGTCCAGCTTTTTAGCAAGCCCACATGCACTCCTCCCTCCCACATGGATATGTCTGATGTGGGCTGTCCCTTAAGTCATGACCGCCATTTCAGCGCCCACCCCTGCCAGCACCAAAGTTGGATCGCCACGATTTTTTTGAGTTGCCTTTTTTTTTTTAATTGCTCAAATTGGGCTTAGTACAGGGTGAGAGAGTGAGGGATGAATGAAGGCTTGTCAAAAGGCTGACATTCCGTAAATCTAACCTTTTATAATAGATCCATGTTAAGGTGTTTCACCGTAATTTCATTTAATATTTTAATATTTATAACATAATCTTTATTTTTATTATTTTTAAATTAATGCTAGTTAATGAACAGTAAGAATTTGTTTTTGTTTTTGATATCTCATACATTCAGCATATGGTGTTTTCCATCTGAACAGTCCTTCACTTTGGTTTAAGATTATTGTTAAAAACATTGAAAATAGCTGCTGTCTAATTTCTGGTGTCACCATACCAACAGCATAAGTCAGGTTATTTTCCCCCAATCAGAGTAACTTGCATAGGTTTTGGATTTGCATAGCTACAGGGGAAAACCAAGCTGATTCTTGTCACTGTGGTGATTGTTTTATTTTGATGTGATGTTAAGCCCTGATTGGATGTTATACTATGACATTGTCCAGAGCTTACAACTCAGATTAGTTATTTTCAGCCTCTAGTAATAAATCTGTCTGTTTTGTTGGTTCTTTTAGTTAGAGGATTAAGTGAGATATAAACGACCTTCAGTGTAATTTTTATGAGGTTTTTGTAATTATGTATTGCATTAGTAAATGGGTTGGGGATTAAAGGGTTTGTGCTATCCGCATATATTCTGTACAGACTTACACTTAAAATGTATACATGTTAATCTGTAGCATGCATACACTATGTGCTACATTGTATTAGAAGTGCCTGTAGTTGGCTCTAATTTATACTATAAACATTAACCTCCACTGATTATGAATATAATAGCTTAGTACAGGTAAACGCTACCTGAGTTGCACAATTTATTGTTTATACATAGTACAGTACATTCTACAACATGCACAGTAAAGAAACATTGCATAACCATAAAGGAGAAGAAAAATATGGCATAGCCTGTCACTATTGCGGCTAATGGTACATGAGAACTACAATGGTGTTAGAAGTCACAGCACTGGATGTTAACTAATTTGCTTTGATAGTTGCGCTAGGTATTGGACATCCTGTGTCAGCCCATTTGGACCTGACTGCCGATTATCACAGCATCAGTGAGTGCCACTTTGAGGCCGATTTATTAATAGCGCCAGGTAGCGACAGATGAGCGACAGTAGCGTGATATTCACAGCGCCGGCTAGTATTCGCTGTGCTTGGCCGTTGTTCGGTTGTTGACAGCGACTCAGTCGGTGTGCGGTAATGTTGAATACGGGGTTAGGGGTCGCTATTTGACAGGTTCCGCGCTGTATAGGAGCGCATGACAACGAATGGCCATAGCGAACGGCTCCCAGCATATTCATTAACAAATCACGCTCAAAAAATTCTCGCGCTGTAAAATGCATATTTAAACCCCAGAGCGCTGGCGGCGATGTGTTAAAAGTAGTTTTTTAACCCCCAAACAACCTTATTTTTGGAAAAAAATAATAAACAAGTTTTTTAAAATATTTTGTAATATTAATATCAGACCTGTAATATCAATTCTGTACAAATTTTTTTTTTTTTTTTTTGACCTTAAAAAAAAAGATATAACATTGCAGAAGTGGTCACCGAATTTTTGACATTTAAAAAAAAAAAACAAAAAAAAAAAAACAATATCAATTTATTATGAATATTTAAAGATTGCTCCATTGAAATGCATTGGAGAGCGCCAGGTAGCGAGAGGTCATACCTGGCGCTGTGATGGGATTAGCAGCGGCGAAGTCTGCAACATGATGAATCCCGCGCTAGCTGGCGCTCTCGCTGGCGCTAGCCTCATTTAGCGTGATAAATGCGTGATTGTGTTCGCAGCCTGGCGTTCTGGAGTCGGTAGCCGCCGATAGCTGGCGCTACCTGGCGCTAGTGAGACACTACCTGGCGCTATCCCTTGATAAATAAGGGCCTTAGTATCGCCATCCTTTTGGTACTGCATATATAAGATTTTTTTCTCTTTAAAAAGCTGTAGTTTCTGGGCGCTGGTCGGCATTTCATCATCAGTTACAAGAAAGCACTGCTGGGAAACAAACTTTACAATGCGTTTAGGCTGCATTTTAGTTGTTGTTGTTCAAATTGCACATTGGTAAGATAAAGAAGAAGCCTTGAAAATCAATTTTAGTATTAAAAACAATTAAATTTGTTGACATCTAGGTCCTGCATTTCCATTGTTGACAAGTCACAATGCAAGTTGTGTACAACAAATATGTGAAATATTTATTATAGCAAAAAGAAAAATAGGAAGTGCTCATCCAGTCAATATATAGCAGTCAAGAGGTGCTAAAGAGGTGTGACCACACACCAAGCAACAAAGAAAGTTAACCCTCTGCACACTCATACTATTGAAAAACTTAGCTAACACTTGTTAAGAACCTGGACTGTTAGTTAACATAGATTGCAATGAATGTAGAAGCGAGGTAGCCATGTCAAGGCCGTCCAATTTGTACCCCGTCCCTAACATTACTAAGTTTAAAAGTTTGTGCAGACATTGCTACACCTTCACTTGTGTGCGCACAAGCAATGAAATACATGAATCAGCCTGTCTAAAGACATTGCAATAACTTAACTTGCTTGCACACACACACTGAAAAATGCTTTACTTGCCTGCACAGTGTTACAGTTCAAAAAGGGTTTTTTTAGGTAGAGGCCAATTGGATTCCCTGTTACATTGGGAGAGCTAAAATCCAGCAGATCTGGCCACTGACCTGCAAATGCAACAGCAAAAAAAAAAGAATAGGATGTGCTCACCCAGTCAATATATAGCAGTCAAGAGGTGCTAGAGGGGTGTGACCACACACCAAGCAACAAAGAAAGTTAACCTTCTGCACACTCATACTATTGAAAAACCTAGCTAACACTTGTTAAGAACATGGACTGTTAGTTAACATAGATTGCAATGAATGTAGAAGCGAGGTAGCCACGTCAAGGCCGTCCAATAGCTTGCTTGCACGCACACAATGAAAAATGCTTTACATGCCTGCACAGTGTTACAGTTCAAAACTGTTTTTTTTTTGTTTTTTTTTAGGTAGAGGCCAATTGGACTCCCTGTTACATTGGGAGAGCTACAATCCAGCAGATCTGGCCACTGACCTGCAAATGCAACAGCAAAAAGAAAAATAGGATGTGCTCATCCTGGCCAGATCTGCTGGACTGTAGCTCTCCCAATGTAACAGGGAGTCCAATTGGCCTCTACCTAAAAAAAAAACCTTTTTGAACTGTAACACTGTGCAGGCAAGTAAAGCATTTTTCATTGTGCGTGTGTGCAAGCAAGTTAAGTTATTGCAATGTCTTTAGACAGGCTGATTCATGGATTGCATTGCTTGTGCACACACAAGTGAAGGAGTAGCAATGTCTGCACAAACTTTTAAACTTAGTAATGTTAGGGACGGGGTACTAATTGGACGGTCTTGACGTGGCTGCCTCGCTTCTACATTCATTGCAATCTATGTTAACTAACAGTCCATGTTCTTAACAAGTGTTAGCTAGGTTTTTCAATAGTATGAGTGTGCAGAGGGTTAACTTTCTATGTTGCTTGGTGTGTGGTCACACCCCTCTAGCACCTCTTGACTGCTATATATTGACTGGATGAGCATATCCTATTTTTCTTTTTGCTGTTGCATTTGCAGGTCAGTGGCCAGATCTGCTGGATTATAGCTCTCCCAATGTAACAGGGAGTCCAATTGGCCTCTACCAAAAAAAAAAAAAAAAAAAAAAACCCTTTTTGAACTGTAACACTGTGCAGGCAAGTAAAGCATTTTTCATTGTGTGTGTGTGCAAGCAAGTTAAGTTATTGCAATGTCTTTAGACAGGCTGATTCATGTATTGCATTGCTTGTGCACACACAAGTGAAGAAGTAGCAATGTCTGCACAAACTTTTAAACTTAGTAATGTTAGGGACGGGGTACGAATTGGACGGCCTTGACACGGCTACCTCGCTTCTACATTCATTGCAATCTATGTTAACTAACAGTCCATGTTCTTAACAAGTGTTAGCTAGGTTTCTTAATATTTATTATAAGCATAAAACACTGCAATCCAGTTCTTGCCATTGAGCTCTATGGGATCTTGACCTACAGCGCCACTTTCAACTAGTGATGCTTCAACCAGAGCTGCCGCTGAGGTGAAAACAGTGGCGCTGTGTGACGCTGACTCTTCATAAATCAGGCTCTTTTTCTCCATTAAAGTCAATATACAGTAGTAATGGTTTATAAGTTAAAAAACTAAATGATCAAATTATAAAAAATGATTGGTCAATATTGCTTGGAAGGAAATGGGAGATCCTGCTTTCCCATACTGTAAAGAATATTTTGATTCCCATTAAGCCCTTTTACGTGACTCTCATGTAGCTGCCTCTACAACCATTTAGAGATTAAGTGAGGACTCTGATCCCCTGCCGCCACCAGCCCTGCTTCAGATACAACCAACATCTGTCATCGCATCAGCGCAGAACAGGATCAGCAGGGGCGGGCAGGCCATAAGGACACCTAGGCAAATGCCTGGCGGGCTTCACTGCTTTGGGGCAGTCTGGGCTGCTACCTTTACTAACAGTTCAGGGCCAGGGGCTACCGAGGCTGGACTCCGCTCCCTGCTCTACATGCCCCACCAGCTGGTGCTCAGGCTGGTTATGCTGGGAAGGGAGGGACTCCACGCCATTTTTTCTTTATTTTTAATCCTTAAAAATTAAAGAAAAGGCTCAGGGTCCCTCCAAAAGGCGTGGGTAGCTGGCAAGTCACCTGTGTCCAGCGGGTAACTTACAATTATCCCCCCAGCACACCCATTACCTGCCTCCCCAAAGCCCGCAGGGGGGGCAAAAGAGCCTGCAGCCCAGGAAGGCTGTGCGGACTTGTAGCCTGCAGGGCCAGGGACGACTGAGGCTGTCCTTCATGTCCTGGTCTACAAGCCCCCATAGCTGGTGCCTGGGATGGTTTTACTGGGAATGGGGGGATGCCACATTTTAAAAAAATATTTAAGGAACCTTTCATAATATTAGTTATATTATCAGGTAATGTTATATTGAAGCAAGGGACTAAGTCAAAGTCAACTTTATTAGTATATACACATCTTTACATCGTATGACATGCACTGAAAACGTTTTCTGAATGCTCAAGAAGTGCAATAAACACAATGCAATAAACCAATGCAATACATCAAAACCAAATATTCTATCTATCGTGTATATAATCTTCAGTTCAAAACAGAGTCCTAGTCATGATGAAGTGAAGCGATACTAGGGGTAAATGGAAATTATTGGGCCAACTCAATCCTTCACTCAGCTCTGGATACCTTCAAGGCCCGGACTGACTTGCAAGACACATATCAGTAGGAGACAGATGTCCAGCTCTCTGGTTGGTTCCATAAAACATAATGTTTAATATTAAGTATAAATAAGTATAATAACATTGCTGTGATGTATATGACTAACTGGACTAAATGGATAGCGTCCTGAAATGTGTTATTTCATTTCAGTTTTGATTTTATAGAACCAATGGATTTTTATAATTATTAACCTTTTTATTAAACGTTAGGTTTTATAGAAGCACCCGGAGCGCTGGACATCTATCTAAGGTGAGAAAGAGACTTGGTGTAGACCCTGTTAAGGGATCTGGCAGACTGTGAAAAGAAGCTGTTCCTTATCCTCTCTGTGGTAGCCCTCAGTCCTCAGCGTACATCTAAGGCCAACATTGCTTGGTTCCCGATGTAGAGAAAGAGCTACATGTACATGGTAGGCAGTATAATTAAGCCTTTCTGCCCTAATTACTCTGCAAGGAAAGGGGTGGTGGATCTTCATGCACATGGAGTCAAGGTTGTTCACAGGTAAGGTCTTACAAAATTACTAGAAAACAAAGGTCCGGTGAACAGACCTAGCGTTGAGTCCATTCTGGTCCTTGGTAGCACTGCTGACAGATGAGGATGGCCTGATGAGACTTCTAACTGATGGCTACTCTGCTACACTCCTTTGGCTTTGACTACCTTGACCCCTGTCCCAGTAGGTTGCTGCTGTGAAAGATCCTCTTTTTTATCTTCCTCTGCTGGTTGTTCTCTTGTTTTGCATTCACATTTATCTACCATTTGCGCTTCAATTTTTAACTAAACTTAGTTTAGACATGGGGTCTGACTACACACAACACTAACCTGTTCTGGCTGCTTTGAGTCCCCTGTTCACAGCCACCACATGGGATGCAGAAAATGATCCGTGTAGACTGTTAGTGGCAGTAATAGTGTTGGGGGATTTGGCATAAAATAAAGTAGAGATATTATGTTCATGGCTCACCACAAACTGACTGTTTAGTGCCCAGAGAGATAAGAAAGAGAAAGTTGAGATTGATGTGCTTTATTTGTAATCGGTGAAAACCCCATATTTGAGAAATGTCAGGCAGGTCTAACACTTTGCAAGGTATGAAGCCGCATTATTGCTTGGTTGTGCTGACTCTCATTGGGGTTCCAGTTAGCAAAGTTACAAGAGTTTTCTACCAAATCATCCGAATTGCCAGGAATACCAGGTGGTTGCACCAACTGATAAAGAACACAGAGAACCCCAGGCAATAGCAACTGAGAATGCACACTTGCCCTTTAACGAATTGCAGTTATTTAACCCCTCCCAACCCTCTTCCAAGAGGCATAACATGCAGATGACATGCTTCAAGCAAACCAGAAGACAAGACCTTCAAAAAGACTGCAATGAAGACAGGTGGTTGAAAAAAGACATTGGGATAAAGAGGCTATTTGAAGGTTATCCCCCTGGGTGGATGTATTCTTCTATATATAAAAGGTCCCAATGTCCTTTAAGGGACAATAACAAATTATTAAAATAAAACAGTTTGAAAAATCATAATTTCAAAAATGTTTCATGCAGATAAAATTGCAATCATCTTCTATCAAATGGCTGCACATTAAATTCCTACTACAGTGGCACATCTCTATTGTGGTTGAATAGATGCATGTTGCCATGATTTCTCTGATTTCTCAAGAAGTAAGGATACTTTGCCCAAGGTGAGTTTTTACAAAAAGGTTAGAACCCTCTCAAAAGGAGTATAGAGGGTAGGGGATAATAAGGCTGATACACTTTCCTCTGTTACTCATATCTGCTTCTGGGCACTGGTGTAAAAGCCCGATGCCCACTGGCATTAACCCAGTGCTCTTCCAGGGCTGCCCATTTTTGGAATTCTCAAGGTAGAGCACCAGAAATATGCCCAAAAAAGGACATTAGGCTGGTAACTCAGCATAGTCAGATTGGTCATAGGGTTTCTGAGTCATGGGGATCTGTGCTGGATGTTTCGAAAGGGGAAACCCAATGTCATTTAAAAAAGTTGCTTTCTTCAAAGAAAAAATCTGTGCATGATGTGCAGATGTAATCACACAAAAATCACATGTCCATTTTATGCATGTAAACCATAAAGGTGCACCTCGTGCTCATACGTGACATTGTTTGCCCCTAGTCACATCACATATATGAAAAAATATAACAATTTCTTGCATTACTGAATTTGGTTTAAAAAATGCATTTCTTTTGCACATTGCTGTGTTCCTGACAACACAACTGATTGCTGGTCACCTGAGCTGCCACTGCTCGATTGCCGAAGCTGTGATTATTGACTACCTGGTCCCCCCCTGGATGCACAGTTGGGCACCCCAAATTAGGATGCCCCCATGCTTTGAAGTAAGTAAAAGTCCAGTCAATGTAATACTATTCAGAGATTTGAAAAACATCTTAAGTCAAAGATCAGAAGAAACAGAAGGGGGCACATGCTGATACCATATTGCTTACAGCCAAATACAGAAATGCACTGAGAATGGAGTAGTGAAGTGAGTATGAGTGGGATCCCATTCCCATTGGATTCTTATCACTACCAGTAAAATGTGTTTCAAAACCACGTGTATTACTTTTTCTAATAAATAAAATATTCAAAGTTTTTGTACGTGGGTGAGCTTCGTCCATCAAACAGAAGGTGAGTTTGCAGTTATTTTGGCAATTGTTATTCATATGGTAAAACTTTGCTGCCAGGAGAGGGGTCAATTTGCTCAGTAAATGAGCATAACCTGCCTGATCAGAATATTGAATTCAGTGCATTCGGCCATGTGGAATACATTGTTTTGTTTGTGTTAGTTCAAACAGCTGGCCATTAATGTAGGAACCGTCTCTGGAGTAAAGAGCTACTGGATATGAATGGCTCCCTGATTTATGCTGGTCATGGAAAGGTTCTTCATCAAGCAATGATGCTCCGAGCAGAATAATACAACATGATTTGACTGAGCGCTAACAGGGTAGGGTGTCATTGTGTCACTAAGCAATTGAAGGTTATTGTGGGACAGGAGAGACAGAAGGGACAGCAGGGTTACCAGACCGTGGCATGTTTAGAAATACAGGCATGACCTATTCAGAGATATTCTTTTTGGCTGGCAGCTGCACTCTACAAGAAGTCTCTCCCCATAGGCAGTAACTGTTGCTGGGAGAAATGAGCCTGCTTAGAGACTTGCTTGATGAAATTGCTGGCTGAAATTAAAATAAACTTTTGTGAGTATTATGTAGATTGATTTAACCTAAGCTGCTCTATACTATCCAGGGAGGTAAAATATATTTTCAAAGATTTATGTTAGAAAGTATTTTGATGGAAATGCATGCCTAGCTGAAGTGGTTTAATTAATGAACACTTTCAGAATACCTTGCATGCATACAAAAGAGAATAAAAACAACTACATATATATTTCAAGTCAAAGAAAATGACCTTTGTAAGAGTCTCTAGCATTATAGTTTATTATAAGTAAACCAACAATTTTTTGAGAAATTCAAAGTGAGGTACTTAGTTAAACATGATCACTTTACATAATAATGGGTGTGATGGGGATGTGGTTTGGGGTGTGATTTATCTGTGGGATTTTGAGGAACACATATCCACAGCATTTTATTACTCCTCTGAGTGTATGTTAGTAACAAAATATATAAAGAAAAACATTCCCACACCAACCTTTCTTAAAATACAGGGGGGGGGGGGGTTAATGGGTGGGCTGATGGTAGGTCATTGGGTAGGTGACCGTTAAAAGCCAAGTTTTGCACCAGTCTAGGAATGGCGGGAGCACAATGCAGGGGACGTACGGATTTGGCAAGGAAGATTTTTGGGATACCTGGAAAGGACCTGGTTGGGAGAGCTAGAGAGAGCCCCTTAGGTGCTGTGGTGTTGACGGGGAACCACAGGGAACCGAGGTACCTGAACTTCAGTAATGTGAGGCTGCCCCTTTTGGAAACCCTTAAGCCCCAGGGAAGGGTGGAACCCAGTTGCGAGCGCTGTCCCTAGACATTCTGTTGACATTCTGTAATGGAACTGGAGTGGAACCAAGTAAGCCCAAAGCCCTAAGGTAGAGAAGGGCTCCCTTAGTGAATCTTATCCTGCACAATTCCCTGCCTTAAAAAGTTGATTGGGAGGGAGTAGTTCTATCGAAGTTGCGTGGTCTATGCCCATATTACTCCCATTGCAAAAGTGAACTGTAAACTGTGAGCTAAGAGTTAAACAAGCATTAACTGAGCCCGATTTGGATTCAATGAATGCTTTTGAACTGTGTTGAGGCTTGTCAAAATCTTCCCTCTTCCCCCTTTCTTTTGTGGATGTGATATGAGCTTTTGTCTTGCCAACAAGTGAATAAAGAATTAAAATGGTTAAGGAAAGTGTGCTGAGTGGTGTGAATGTTTGTCAGCCAACAGTGAAAGTACTGTGACATATCTTGGCCTATTGGATTTCTATTACCGTGACCTACGTACGTTTTTTTTCCAGGTCTGTGACATATGACTTTGAAGTATAAGGATTGTGCTTTTGACCATGGCATAGTTTTGTGGAGAGCAAATTCAATCTGACCATTATTTTACCACACTGGTTTGGGGTGGGGATTAACTGGGCTTCCCCTAGTTAGGTTTCCTTGAAAACCCAGGGCTCCACACCCTATGACCTCGCCCATGGAATTGATAAGATATTATATTAAAAACAAGTTCATTTTATTAGTACATATACATATAAAAACACATTGGTTAATAACCACATCACAACTACTTAAATACAAGATAATGCCTGTTTTTTCAACTGGATAGCCAGGCAACCAGTATAACAGTTTTACAAGATATTCCAACACAAATGTAAAAAGTGTTGCTTGCGTGTCTCAAAAGGGGGCAAACTAGTTTCGCCTGTCTGTAGGCTTCGTCAGTGCCCTTAACATCAATCCTATAAAGACATGTATATATATCATAGTATCAAAGTAACCATTCAAAGACTTTTTCAAAAAACATGCTTCATTTGATATCTCATTATACATTAGTATACATGGATTCATACCTCTATTGATTGAGATGGTAGATGCAACTGGGGCCAGCTCATGTTTACTGTGGTGTAGCCAGTTCAATTGTATTAGGGCTATTATAAAGCCCAGGTGTGTGGATCATAGTAAAGCCCATAGTGCATTCCAAAAGCCCATAAGGGTTGATAACACCTGCATTGATAGGAACAGATTGCCTCATGAGTGTCACTATCAGTTATATAGCCGGTAATTCCGGTCAGGATAAAGTGTTTATAAAGGTGATAAAAGTAAAATAGCAGATGCCCTTACCTTGTATACTCAATGAGGCGTGGGGAGAGGCACACCCAGTGCCTGTTACCTCCTGTCCTAGAAGCAGCAGCGCCGTGTAGTGCGTGCTGACACACTGGCCGCAGTTAAATAATGGCCAGTGTGTGATGTCAGACACACTCAGCTGAGTGTTAGCGCCGTCCCTCCCCCCCCTCCCCTCCCGGGGTCTGCTGGGGGTTGCTAGGGGGGATGGGAGTCCAACACAATCCCAGCGCCGCACCTCCCCCGACGGGCGGGGCTCATACCAGCCTCCGTCAGCCAGTAAGGTGACCGGCGCTAGAGCTCCCACACGGCGCCGTCACATGTCTCCTACGAGGCGCCATTTTGGTGAAGACAAGTGCAGGGATTTAGGCTTAATTCATAAGAGCAAGGTAAAATAGCGATCTCAGTCGCACAGATATATTAATTAATGACCTCTAGCAAAGTAAAAGCCTAGCTGGCAGTGTTTGTAAGTGGCCTTAAACTACGGGATATGCCATGATACTTATGATGTCTTGCTGATAGTTCTAAAGTGCCTTCAGGCAGTTGTCCACATTGTAGGGGGAATTTGTGCCCCCCAGAAGACAGTATATCTACATATGGCGTTTAAAAAGTGTAACTGGCCGTTGTTGTACGTATGGATGGCCTCCCTTATAGCCATATACATATATGCCTGCTAAACTCCATTACTGACGCTATGTCATATGGACAAAAATGCCGCCTCACCATACGCCTAGGACACGTGAGTGTTATTAAATCCCCAAAGGCCAATCCGCACTGGGCATTAAAGCTGTGTAAATGAAAACATTGTTGATTTGATTTAAGCCACATAATCGCTACTGCTGCAAACTTGTGCCCATGGGCTAGCATCCAGTGCATCTACCATATACAACATATGGAAAAAAAAAAAAAAATTTTAATATTACATTCCACATTGATTTGTTACAGTCAAAATTAAAACCCTGTCGTTACAAATGTCTGTCAGAGGTAAGGGGCATAACTGATGGATTCATTGAGTCCCGGGTACTGATGGGCCTTGAAATGGTGGATCCACTGTGTCTCCCGTTTAAGGGTGGCTCTCTCAAGGTCCCCACCCCGTGGGTTTGGATGTAATCTATCTAGGCCCACAATAAACATATCTTTTGGGTTCAACTCATGACATTCCCGGAAATGTCTGCCCACTGGGGTCTTGCTATTTCCCGTTTTAATGTCATAAGAGTGTTCGTATATGCGTTTGCGGAGCTCCCGATTGGTTTTGCCGATATAAAACCTGTTGCACTTACAGATTAAGGCATAAATGATGTTGGCACTTTTACAGTTGATAAAGTGCTTAAGTCTGTGAATTGGCCGGTCACCTATGGTTATTGCTTTAGTTTCTTTGACATATTTACACATGTTGCATGAGTGACATTTATACATTCCTGTTGTCTTACAACAGGTAAGTCGTTTAGTTTGTGTGTAGTGGCTATGAACTAACCGATCTTTAATGTTATGTGCCCTCCGAAACACAAATTTAGGTTTGTTTGGGAGTATCTTGTTGAGATCTGCATCATTTTGTAACACATGCCAATGTCCCTGTATAATGTTTTTTATCATATGGTGGTGGGTAGAAAAAGTCAGAATCATGGATAGGGGGGGATCATCTTTCCTGATTTTTGGCTTATACAGTAATTCATGAGGCAATCTGTTCCTATCAATGCAGGTGTTATCAACCCTTATGGGCTTTTGGAATGCACTATGGGCTTTACTATGATCCACACACCTGGGCTTTATAATAGCCCTAATACAATTGAACTGGCTACACCACAGTAAACATGAGCTGGCCCCAGTTGCATCTACCATCTCAATCAATAGAGGTATGAATCCATGTATACTAATGTATAATGAGATATCAAATGAAGCATGTTTTTTGAAAAAGTCTTTGAATGGTTACTTTGATACTATGATATATATACATGTCTTTATAGGATTGATGTTAAGGGCACTGACGAAGCCTACAGACAGGCGAAACTAGTTTGCCCCCTTTTGAGACACGCAAGCAACACTTTTTACATTTGTGTTGGAATATCTTGTAAAACTGTTATACTGGTTGCCTGGCTATCCAGTTGAAAAAACAGGCATTATCTTGTATTTAAGTAGTTGTGATGTGGTTATTAACCAATGTGTTTTTATATGTATATGTACTAATAAAATGAACTTGTTTTTAATATAATATCTTATCAATTCCATGGGCGAGGTCATAGGGTGTGGAGCCCTGGGTTTTCAAGGAAACCTAACTAGGGGAAGCCCAGTTAATCCCCACCCCAAACCAGTGTATTAGCTTTAGTATTGGGGCCCGCTCCCCGCACCAGCCTCCAATTGCTGCAAGTGTGCTTCTGATGTGCAGGGAACTCCCTTTCATCAGCAGCCCATTGACCTAACCTTCCTTTTTTTTTTTCTCTCTCTTTTGTCCCCAGGATTTTTCACATTTTGGGAGGGTCGTCTCCATTAGTGGGTTGCTAGTCACCCACATCACGTTTTTGTCATTATTTTACCACTGCAGTTAGTGACCTCCTGAGAGCAAGGGGGTTCCCCCCAGGTGTTGCTCCACTTAAAGTATAATTTGTATAACTATGGTCTGTAATGTATTTTGGTGATTCTCCTAACGCCAATCCATACATTCCACTAGCACGAATCAACCAATGAGCCAGAGCAGGGACCTGGGTGATGATAGCAGGACATGTGGCTGGGGATACATTTGGGACCAGGGCCAAAACAATGTAGAAATGGCCAATTCAGTCAAGTGCTGGCTCTCATGGGGTCAGCTACAGGGCTTGTCAATGGATTTGGTGAGATGTGGCATCGGTCAGCAACAGGACTTGGCAATGTACAAGGTTGGCAACAGAGCAACATAAAGAGTGAAAGCAGGAGGCAAATCTTGGCAGGGCAGGCTGGACAGCATGTATATTGACAACACAGACGGCAGGAACCTGGAGCGCAAACCTCCCATCCACTGGCAAGCTGCCGGAGGGGCCCACCCAAATAGTGTTTTCAGTAGGCCAATCTGCCTTACTATTTGACCAATGCAACTTGGATTACTGCGCTGCTACAGCCTTGCTTTTCTTTGTTGATGGTTTTTCATTCTTGACAATGTTTTGCCACTTTTAACTTGAAGGCACCCGTACATATTTAGTTAGGTAAACTTCCTCTTGTGTCACCCTATTTAAAATATATTTCTGGTTTAGTTTGGTAAAGGACCTCTGTAGACAAATGTAAAAAAACAGATACTTTTTCCCTTAGGTCCAGGGGGTTAGTTTCTTCTGATCACATGTTAAAAAAGTGTTAGATAGGGAGAAAGTGTATATTTAGCTAGAACATGTATATTTAGCTAGAACAATCTCCCCCAGTATTAAGAGCTTGGCAGGGGATGGAATCATTCCCAACACAAAATGCTTATCATTAACACAAACCGCTGCATGTTAAAAGCTAGAAAAGAGACCAGTTTCATGAATAAAAAGCAGTGCGTAAGCGAAGGGGAAAAATGGGGGGGAGGATAAGCTAGGTCAGGAGTTCCCATCCAGTACTAGTACCACTGGCGGCACTTGAGATACTATCATGTGGTACTTGACATAGTTTAAGACTGACCTTTTTCCCAACCTAAGCTGCTGAAATAATTAGAAAATAGACCATAACCATATTGCAAACAGAGGAGACTGAGTATTTTCAGTATTTTCTTTACATTTGCTTACAAGAAAAAAGTAGACTAAAAGTCTAAAAAGTCAATGGGATCACTGCTGAAAAGAGGGATGCACTGCCATATATTCACTTTCTTCTAGGTTCCTACCGCAGTCACATGCTGTAACAGCAGATGGCGCTGTGGGAGCAGAGCTTCTCTCTCACGCCATCTGCTGCTGCCACATTTTGGTGCATGTGATCACCTTGGGAAGCCAGAAGATGCTTAATATAAAGCATGCCACACAACTTTTCAGTAACATATCACCCTGCAGGGCATCCCACATCAGGATGAATCTAGGGAATGAGCACCTCACTTGTAAAACTGCCAATTGCATATATTGATGGGCTTTGGATTTGGGCTAAAGCTATACTAAACCTGGAGCTTAGCCTATCCTGCATACCTGCAAAATCTGGTGTCAGCAGGTGTCATGCTGGCCACCACAAAGTGTGAACTGCTATAGGGGTTCCTTGGACCCATTCACAGTTCACAAACTGTTTAAAAAAATACACCTCGACTTCCTCCTCTTCCTTTCCCCTGCTGGTGGGCACAGTTCTACTGATGCTGGGGAGTGACTTTTTCAGCCACCCTGCCAGCATCTGTAGTGAAGGGGGACACAGGTCACCCCCCTTCTTTCTTTGTGTCCCAGTGAGCTAATGCTGGGCTGCCCAGGGATGAAAGCTTTAATTTCACAGAGGAGGAGCATCTGTAGAATCTTTGCCTATGTGATTAATGATGTCACCTATTGACGTTCTTCCTCTCCAGTGACACCATTAGTCATTAGGGGTTCCACATGTGCTCCTTCTGCAAAGTCACAACTTCTTTTTTGGGGGGTCCAAGGGTCTCCAATACTAGTTCATACCTTGTGGTGACTGGAGATATTGTTTCCGGTACTTGGGAGTATTGGGGATTGTATGGCCAGAGGGCTTACGAACCAGATTGTTTCCGGCTCATCACTAAGTTCATGTCGATGGAATTTAAATCTAATTATTTATTTATTTATTTTGTATTTCATTGTGTGCTAAGTGAGAAAAGTTCTTACTGCCTCTCCAATCTTAGCCTCTCCAATCTTAGCCTCTCCAGAAAAATCCAAAATAATTTGGACAACCCTCTTTGCGTTGGATGGATATCAAGAGGAATTCAAGTCTTCAGTCCAGTGCAAAATATGTTTATCATATGGACTTAGGTCACCATGGAAGCACTTAGAAGCTTAGAGCTCAGCATTCTACTATATTATGGCAATAATAAAGAATGCAAAAATTCCCATTTAGGCTGCTATATAAGAGCTGATACTACTACATCTGTAAACAGAGGAGATTGAGTATTTTCAGTATTTTCTTTACATTTGCTTACAAGAAAAAAGTAGACTAAAAGTCTAAAAAGTAAATTGGATCACTGCTGAAAAGAGGGGTGCACTGCCATAAATTCACTTTCTTCTAGGTTCCTACAGCAATCACATGCTGTAACAGCAGATGGCGCTGTGGGAGCAGAGCTTCTCTCTCACGCCATCTGCTGCTGCCACATTTTTGGTGCATGTGATCACCTTGGGAAGCCAGAAGATGCTTAATATAAAGCATGCCACACAACTTTTCAGTAACATATCACCCTGCAGGGCATCCCACATCAGGATGAATCTAGGGAATGAGCACCTCACTTGTAAAGCTGCCAATTGCATATATTGATGGGCTTTGGATCTGGGCTAAAGCTATATTTAACCTGGAGCTTGGCCTATCCCGTATACCTGCAAGATCCGGTGTCGGCAGGTGTCATGCTGGCCACCACAAAGTGTGAACTGCTATAGGGGTTCCTTGAACCCATTCACAGTTCACAAACTGTTTAAAAAAATACATCTTAACTTCCTCCTCTTCCTTTCCCCTGCTGGTGGGCACAGGTCTACTGATGCTGGGGAGTGACTTTTTCAGCCATCCTGCCAGCATCTGTAGTGAAGGGGGACACAGGTCACCCCTCCTTCTTTCTTTGTGTCCCACTGAGCTAATGCTGGGCCGCCCAGGGAGGAAAGCTTTTATTTCACAGAGGAGGAGAATCTATAGAATCTTTGCCTATGTGACCAATGATGTCACCTCTTAATGTTCTTCCTCTCCAGTGACATCATTAGTCATCAGGGGTTCCACATGTGCTCCTTCTGCAAAGTCACAACTTTTTTTGGGGGGGGTCCAATACTAGTTCATACCTTGTGGTGACTGGAGATATTGTTTCCGACACTTGGGAGTATTGGGGATTGTATGGCCAGAGGGCTTACGAACCAGATTGTTTCCGGCCCATCACTAAGTTCATGTCGATGGGAATTTAAATCTAAGTCTAATTATTTATTTATTTATTTTGTATTTCATTGTGTGCTAAGTGAGAAATGTTCTTACTGCCTCTCCAATCTTAGCCTCTCCAGAAAAATCCAAAATAATTTGGCCAACCCTCTTTGCGCTGGATGGATATCAAGAGGAATTCAAGTTTTCAGTCCAGTGCAAAATATGTTTATCATGTGGACTTAGGTCACAGTGGAAGCACTTAGAAGCTTAGAGCTCAGCATTCTACTATATCATGGCAATGATAAAGAATGCAAAAATTCCCATTTAGGCTGCTATATAAGAGCTGATACTACTACATCAAGGCGGTTATCCAAATGATTTTGGAATTTTCTGTATAGTTTGGAGAAGGCAGTAAGAGCTTTTTTTTCACTTAGAACACAGAAAAAGTGAAATAACAAATAATTTTCTTCTATTAAAAAGCTATTCTATTTAGTAAAGCCTAACACTCTTCAAAGAGGACCAAAACCTGAGATCGGTTGTTTTTCTCAGCTTGTCTGCAATATCATGGTACATACACGAAATGCATCTTTAGCTGATGTGTGCTCCGGTGCCCAGCCATCCATATAAGTTGAGCATGAGAGCCCAGGGGACGTGGCCCAAACCCAGGATGAATGTAATCCCCAAGGTTTGTCCACTTAAACAAAACTATATTATGGTAGGTAGGTAGAAAGATGCTCTAAGGACTGATCAAGCCATAGGTTTCTGACACCCCATATTAACACCCTTCAAAACTATTAATTCACCAAGACTGACTATATTGCCAGCTCTTGTGCAGACAAGAGCTATTTTGCTAGTTATTATTTCCTCTATTTTTATTTATCTTCCAATCTAGTTAACTAGATTGCAAGCTCCTGTACAGGCCCTGTCTATCTCCCTAGCTATATCTATGAGGTTTTTTTAAGAAGGGATAGTGCCAGGCACTGCCTCGTAGTGTCAGGCAGCGTCTGGTGAACACCGGTGAGAAAGCGAATCTGGTGAGTGCCTCTAACAGCGCCATGTAGCATCACATGTATTAATACAGGGGGCTAAGTGTAATACCTGTTGCTCTGTAGTATTCTCACAGACATTTTGAAGCAGCTTCATTAGTTGTGTATAAATAGCATGTTTGGCAATTTAATTTTTTTTTTTGCTCAAATCATTGTGTGACCTTTCCTGGCTGAAAACAAAAATAGATGAGCGAACTATTGAAAAATTCGTTTCGGACGATTTTCCGGAAAAATGAGTTTTGGTCCGAATTTATTCGGGGTGAATCGCTATTAAAAACGGCTATTTCTGGGCTTTCGAGAGCCTCCATAGGGTTGCAGAACTTTTTGCCTGGCTGTAAAATGCATAGGATGCATGATGGGTTAGTGAAATAATATTGTAATAATATAAGTACGACATGCAGATCAGAGGCGTTGCTATTAGATTCGCTGTCGCAGAGCGGCACAATTAGAGAGCCTTGAGGTGGCATCAGCATGATGAGCCCATATATTGCCTGAAAAACACACCCTGAGTTTGGCAACAGCATAGGGAGCCCATATATTGCCTGAAAGAGACACTGGAGATGGCAGCAGCATAAGGAACCCATATATTGCCTGAAAAACACACCCTGGAGTTGGCAGCAGCATTAGGAGCCCATATATTGCCTGGAAAACACACCCTGGATTTGGCAGCAGCATTAGGAGCCCATATATTGCCTGAAAGAGACACTGGCATTGGCAGCAGCATAAGGAACCCATATATTGCCTGAAAGACACATTGGAGTTGGCAGCAGCATGGGGAGACCATATATTGCCTGAAAGACACACCCTGGAGTTGGCAGCAGTATTAGGAGCCCATATATTGCCTGAAAAACACACTAGAGTTGGCAGCAGCCTAAGGAGCACATATATTGCCTGAAAGACACCCTGAAGTTGGCAGCAGTATTAGGAGCTCATACATTGCCTGAAAAACACATTGGAGTTGGCAGCAGCATTAGGAGCCCATATATTGCCTGAAAGACACACACAGGAGTTGGCAGCACCATTAGGAGCCCATATATTGCCTGAAAAACACATTGGAGTTGGCAGCAGCATTAGGAGCCCATATATTGCCTGAAAGACACACCCTGGAGTTGGCAGCAGCATTAGGAGCCCATTTATTGCCTGAAAGACACACCCTGGAGTTGGCAGCAGCATTAGGAGCCCATATATTGCCTGAAAGACACATCCTGGAGTTGGCAGCAGCACGAGCAGAACATATACAGATTTTGGGCACATATATTTTATCCTAAGAATATTAATAAAAATTAAGATTAACATAAAGCATTTCCTCAATAATTACTTGTGGTCTGATGCAGAGAAATGTCTGTAACTGGAGAGCAGCTCCTTAAATCTGTTTTGCACTATCCATATTTCTTTAGTGTTGGTCTGGCACCATGATCAATCTACTCTGATGCATCAGGCATTAGGGGGTGGAAATATTGGTTGATCCTCATCAGAGCATCACATACGCATTTCTAAGAGTTTTATCACTTTGTTCCTGTTAAAGTCTTCAGGGCCTAGTTACTAGTTAGTGAAAGGCCATAGATAGTTACACACCTGCTGCTGTTATCGACAAATCCTGTTTTAAATGTAGTTTAGTGTTTTGTCCTCCCCTCATATACGCACTAAGTATGTCAGGCAGAGAAGTGCCAGGATGGGCACAGAGAAGTTGCAGAGGCCTAAATTCATCAAGCAGAGGTCGCAGCAGACTAGGGGTGAGTGGCAGCAGGAGTCTCAGCGAGAAGCCTGATCTCCCAGTATCAGTTAGTGGTCATGTCTCGACCAGCAACCCATCTGCTGTCATCGATTGGTTAACACTATCATCCAGTTCATCACAAGTGAAATCTGACACCCCCAGTTAACTGTCGGTTATATCTTATGCTTTGTTCAGCTCCACTATTCAGTGAGGATCTGATAATCTGAAAAATCAGCAGCTACTGCCCAGCCAAGAAGTGGAGGAGACACTCGCCGCTTCTTCCACTAGGCTGGCAAGTAGTGTTGAGTAGAGTGGTGTGGGAGGTGGTGTTGCAAGCGTTTTGGCTTCTTAAGAAGACACTGTTGAGGAACCTGAGGAGGACATCAGTGAGTTTTGAGGGCACTTTTTAAGGCTTGGAGTGATGGAGAGTGACATATTTAGCGGTCAGCATGGTGGCAGAAGGGGAAAGTATGGAGGCAAATGTGCTTGGGGTAGACCACTTGCTGCGCGGCAGGCTACCTTCCCAGGAGGTAGTGGAAGAGGGTCCCTGGAGTCGGTGGCGGCGGCAGCAGCAGTGAATTAGTGCGGACTGTTGGTAGGAAAATCAGCTACTCGGCGATGTGACAGTTTTTCATCAAGCATCTGCAGGAGGTTAACATGGCTATATGAAAGATGTGTAGGCAGGGTCCCAATGTTGGCCCCACAGCCCTGCGTCAACATTTGCAGCGTCACCATAAAGCGGCCTGGGAGAGTTGGCTCCAAAGTGGTGGTCCAGTCTGCTGCATTACCCAGTGGCACGCCGCTCCCTGTTCCAGCCAGCCAAGGCTCCACCACCTCCTATGTGTCATACCCATCCTCTGTCACTCCAGATGCTCCGCCTCCTCTTAACCCGAGTCAGTCATTCCGCCAGCAATCCATTGCCAAGCCATGTCCAAGAGACAACAGTATGTGCCCACTCATCCAACGCGCAGAAGCTGGTGCTGCTGTCCCTCCCTTTTGAGGTGGTGGACCTTTCAGAGAACAGATGGCTTGTGCCGAGCCGAGGTGGAGAGTCCCAAGCTGTCATTTCTTTGTGAAGAAGGCAGTACCAGGCCTGTACAACTTTGTTGAACAGAAGGTGGGCCAGTCCTTGAGCCTGTCAGTGTGTACCAAAGTGCACGGCAGCGCCTACGTCTTGAGCTGTAACTACGGTCATACATATCCTTTAGGCCCACTGGGTGATTGTGGTTCCTGCACAACCACAACAGCAACTTGGACAGGTCCCTCCGCTGTGGCCTCCACACTCCTAGGCCATTGTGCCTGTGACAGTGCAGTTGTCTATTTTGGTTCATGGATGTGCACATGTTTTTTGCACTTAGGCACTTTATTCTGTGACACCATTGCCAATTGTCAATTACATATTAATTCTTAACATTTATCTTATTTGAATAAATTTATAATAATAACATATCATAGCAACATAGTAACATATTAGTAACATAGTAACATATTAGTAATATAGTAACATATTAGTAACAAACATAGTAACATATTAGTAACATAGTAACATATTAGTAACATATTAGCAACATAGTAACATATTAGAAACTTATTAGTAACACAGTAACATATTAGTAACATAGTAACATATTAGTAACATAGTAACATATAAAATTTATCAAAGGTTTTATTTTGTTAATTTTGTAACATTTTTTACATTTTTTTTTTTAATTCTTTATTTTTTTTAACATTTTTTTGGGGGGTATTTACATTTATTTATTTATTTTTTCAGTGCCCTTCCAGCCTACCATGTGTGCAGGACACGGCGGTTTCACGCTGTTCTTCCCATGGTTTGCCTTGGCGCACGGAGTCACACATGGGAGGAACTGCTAAAAATCATTACTCAATAAATGAAATCATGGCTTACTCCATGAAAACTGCAAATGGGAACCATGGTGACTGACAATGGGAAGAACATCTTGTCTGTGCTGCGACAAGGAAGCCTGAGCCATGCGTCCTGCCATGGCACACGTATTCAATCTAGTTGTCAAGCGTTTTCTGAAATCTTCCCCCCCATCTGCAAGACATCCTAACAACGGGAAGAAAACTTTGCATGCACTTCATCCACTCCTACACTGCCAAGCACACCCTTCTTGAGCTACAGCGTCAGAACGGTATCCCCCAACATAGTCTGATTTGCAATGTTTCCACCCGTTGGAATTCCACCCTCCATATGTTGGATCGACTATACGAACAGAGAAAAGCCATCACTGATTTCTTGATGATCCAAGCGGATAGGGGAACTCCCCTTATGCTGCTGCCAACTCCAGGGTGTGTCTTTCAGGCCCTATATGGGCTCCTTATGCTGCTGCTGCCAACTCCAATGTGTGTACTCTTAAAAGACACATGCTAGCATATTTGGGATGCCTCCCCCCCCCCAGGTTAATTAAATGGCTGCTGGCAATTTGGCAACGTGACTTTCTTGACAAAATTCACAATTTTAATAGACAGCTACTCTTCAAATATTTATGCTAGTATTTGGGATGCCCCCCCCTGTTCAAATACACAGGCTGGCTGCTTTAACAGTGAAAAAGTGACTTTCTTTACAAAATGCAACCAGTTAGCAGACAGCTACTCTTCAAATAATAATGCTAGTATTTGGGATGCCCCCCTGTTAAAATACACAGGCTGGCTGCTTTAACATTGAAAAAGTGACTTTCTTTACAAAATGCAACTAGTTAGCAGACAGCTACTCTTCAAATAATAATGCTAGTATTTGGGATGCCCCCCTGTTAAAATACACAGGCTGGCTGCTTTAACATTGAAAAAGTGACTTTCTTTACAAAATGCAACTAGTTAGCAGACAGCTACTCTTCAAATATTTATGCTAGTATTTGGGATGCCCCCCTGTTCAAAGACATAGGCTGGCTGCTTAAACAGTGAAAAAGTGACTTTCTTTACAAAATGCAACCAGTTAGCAGACAGCTACTCTTCAAATATTTATGCTAGTATTTGGGATGCCCCCCCCCCCCCCCCCGGCGAAAGGCAAAGGTTGCTTAAAAAGTGACTTTCTTTACAAAATACACAATGTTAATAGACAGGTACTCTTCAAATCTTTATGCTAGCTGTTGGGATGCCCCCCCCCCCCGGCGAAAGGCAAAGGTTGCTTAAAAAGTGACTTTCTTTTCAAAATGCAACCAGTTTATAAGAACAGGTACTCTTCAAATATTTATGCTAGTATTTGGGATGCCCCCCCGGCGAAAGGCAAAGGTTGCTTAAAAAGTGACTTTCTTTACAAAATGCACAATGTTAATAGACAGGTACTCTTCAAATATGTATGCTAGTATTTGGGATGCCCCCCCCCCCCCCGGCGAAAGGCAAAGTTTGCTTAAAAAGTGATTTTCCTTACAAAATGCACAATGTTAATAGACAGGTACTCTTCAAATATTTATGCTAGCATTTGGGATGCCCCCTGGCGAAAGGCAAAGGTTGCTTAAAAAGTGACTTTCTTTACAAAATACACAATGTTAATAGACAGGTACTCTTCAAATATTTATGCTAGTATTTGGGATGCCCCCCCCCCCCGGCGAAAGACAAAGGTTTCTTAAAAAGTGATTTTCTTTACAAAATGCACATTGTTAATAGACAGGTACTCTTCAAATATTAATGTTAGCACGCTTTTTAAAGAATGACACCAGGAAAAGGAAAAGCTAAATAGGCAGGTGTGTTATTAACACTAAATAGGCTTGAAAGCTATTGCAAACACTTTAATCTTTCCCTGTCTTTCTCTGTCACTGTCACAGCCTCTCTCCTTCTCTATCTGTCCCTCGCTCCTTCTGTTCTTTGTTCTATCTATACTCTCCCTCGCTCTATCTATCTATCTATCTATCTATCTATCTATCTATCTATCTGTCTGCCCCTCTCTCCCTGCCTGATCTGCTCTGGCCGCAATACAGTGCCGAAATGAGCTTCCGCAAGATGGCGCCGCTTATATAGGGCTGTGACATGATCGGTAAGCCTGTCTGCTGATAGGTAGCATGTGACGCCTACCCAGGATTCCTTGCCCCATGGGACATGTCCTGACATGTGGATCCACCACTTTAGATGGGTTGGATAGTAGTAAGTGGAGTTTTAAGGAAGCAATTCGAGCAATCGCTGTGAATTGCTGCGATATTCGGAGTCATTACGAATCAATTTTTTCCTGAAATTCGTAACGAATTCGGGTTCGTCAGATTCGATTAGCTCATCTCTACAAACAAACACATTTATACATTTTTTGGACTTTTTATATTTTTATGCAGAATTGTATTTACAAGTCTGCCACTAAAGTGTTAAAACAATGTCATTCCATGTGTTTTCATGTTCAAAAACAGACTTTGATGCTACAGCGCCCAGCTTTAGAGCACTGACGCTCTGTGTGTCTAGTATTTTGTTAAATGTGGCGTGGAGCGCCGAGTGCCGGACGCACTGAGCTGGCACTACCTTTCGCTCTCTGCAGCGCTGTACTGTTATAACAGCACCCACCACACATCACATTCATCAATGCCGGCCAGGTTACTACAGCGACGCAGACGCTCTGTTACAGCGCCTGATATCCACTTACAGCGTCTACTAGCAGTCGCTCTAAGTGCCGCTATACAGATGCTCATCTGGTAATATGTGGCACTAGTAGTGAGTCAGCCTCCACATCTATTTACCTAGCAATGTTTTCAAGTCCCTATTGCCTGATTTTCTACCTGCTTATCTAAAACTGTAATTAGCTAGCTAATAAAGTGAGTGGAGACATCGATCGAAGGCTGTTGTTCAAATGGCAAAAAAAAAAAAAATATATATATATATATATATATATATATATATATATTCTAACCAGTGTGGGGAGTAGCCACTATATTAAGCTAAGCCTCCAATCCAGTGCTTTTCCCCACTGATGATGGTAGAGCCTGGTGAAAGCATGGCCTGGCAGTTGCTAATTTGCTCCTGATGTCAATGTCCCTGGAACAAAGAATTGCTGGAAATTCCCAATGAATAGCAGCACTATTCAGGGCTGAGAGTAAAAATTGAGGGTTATCTAAGAACCATCCAAACTATGCAAGATATCATTATTATTAAAAGCCACACACAATGCTTTAATTAAAGGATTTTTTTAACCCTTTGAGTGCCAGCCTACCTAGATTTTTTGTCACACTCTGTTGCCAGACTACTTTTCACGTTTTTGCGCTACACGTGTTCAACCTGGATTTTTGAAGGGATTTCCAGGGATTTTCCAGTAAAATTATATATTGCTTTTTCAGCAGAGTCTGGGCTTCAACATGAAATGTCTTGTTTGGCCTTTTTTTAGTGTATTCTCAATACTTTTGGGTGAAATATGTGCAAAAAAATAAAAAAAATCTATTTTTTACAATTTGTAGTGTTTTGTTAATTGTTAAGTTTGTTAATAAAATATTATTGCGTGTGAAAGCCCTATTTCTCCTGGTTACAACGGTACCACATATGTATTGGTAGACACCATTTCCTGCCCAGGAAACTCCCCCAAACTGAAACAGCAGTTTAGGAGATTTCAGATAGGATACAACTATGCAATATGATTGCATAGTTGTAAGGGGTTAATTAAAAAAAAAATGACATAGGGTCCCCCTTCCCAGGGAGGGGGACCTCATTTTTGGGGGGGAATTTTAAGGGTTAAAAACCCTTAAAATCCCCCCCCAAAAATGACATAGGGTCCCCCTTACCCAGCATTACCGACCGGACCAGCTATGGGGGCTTGTAGAACAGGACGCAGGGGCCAGCAATGGTGGCCCCTGGCCCTGCAGGCTACTAGCCCACATAGCCACGTGGCCCGGGCCCTTCTGCCCCCCCCTGGCCATTGGGGAAGCAGGTAATGGGGGGCTGGGGGGTTTTGGCAAGTTACCCGCTTGCCGCAGGTGACTTGCCATACCCAGAGCCTTGTGAACTGGTATAAGGGGTCTCATAAAAAAAAGACACAGACACAAAATTCTTTATTATTCTTTTTTCACTTATACTTACCTCTGATCCAGTGTCCCACGCCGCTGCAGATACCAGCTGTCGGTAGTGATCGGAGCAGGGAGGGTGGCAGGCAGGGAGATCAGAGCCTCCCTGCCTGCCACCCTCCCTGCACCGATCGCTACCGACAACTGACAGAATGGAGCCCGGGTGCCGGTAACCCGAGGAGCGGGACGACGTCATCAAGTGGGCGGGGCTAGGGGGTGGGTTTAGGGGCGGGGCCAGCGCCGGCCGAAGAGGATGGTGAGGGCCTGTTTCTGGGCCCTCACCCGAAGCGTGGAAAGCCCAGGGGGGGGGGGGATCGGAGCCCCCCCTGGTGAAGAGAAGACCCGGGGAGAGCCATCTCGCTGCGAGGTGAGTAAATGACATTTACTTTTTTTTTTCAGATGTTGGAGCCGGCGGGGGGGGGGGGGGGCCTATTACGGGCCCCCTCCTGAAGATCAGAGGCCCGGGGGCGAAAATCTAATACTTGATTCTTGTACAGAATCGCTGGCACTTTCAAATGAGGGGTCAGGCACTTAACGGTTGGAGAGGCAGCTACGTGAGAGTCACGTAGCTGGCACTAGAAGGGTTAAAGGACATATTTTCAAAATGATCAGTCATATTTTCCAGAAATGCAGCATCACGGCACATTACAGACAACTTGAAGCTGTTGACATTGTAACTGTAGCCACATCTCCGGCTGCTAACTATGTAAACATCACATAGCTGGCTTTTTTACAATGTAACAGAAGGACTCCTGGTAGCAGCAAAAGTTATAAAACTCCCAGTTGCATTATGCCTAAAGGAGAATTATTGTGGAAAATGACCCAATGATAAAAATCCATATAATTATGCTGGATGGCGGGAGAAGAGGTCACGTATACACCCGCCATCAAGACATATCCAAACAGGCTTGTTTTTCTTTTAATGGAAAAGGACATCTGGGGTGACAAGTTCTGTCACCCCTCATGCACTAAACCTGTCACCCCTGTATTTTATTCCTACCACGAGAGAATGAACCACAAGCTTGGCGGGAGTTTTATTCAGTTCGGGTGTGTAAGTGACCGGCCTCTCATTAGCCGGCGTGTTTATATGTATTTTTGATATTACACAATTTAACAATAGTGCTTCTGTTAACCATTGTTACACTGGACCTTAACCCTGAATAAGAGTCTATCTATGTTTGTTTCCCCCACCCTGTACATACAGATTGTCCACATTAAAAATCACCCTACCTGCACCTATTGAGTTTTATGAGCCTTTTAACATCCAAGATGGTGGCCTGTGGAGTCTCAGTCTGCCTGCAGATAGGAAGTTTTTTTCTGACTATGACACTCTGCATTCTGGGATCGCTGTCCTGCTCCTGACCCCAGCTCTGCTCCTTCTGTGCAAAGCACACCTATAACCCACCCCCTGTACATTTCACCCCTCCTCTTTCCTTAGTATGTGATGCTTCTGAGGCATGATCGCGGCGCCCATATACTAGAGTCATTACATCTTAAATTGGGTGGGGTGCAAAGTCGCTAATATCTTGACATATTACTATATTAAAGTATTATGCTGGATTAAAACATTTCCATCTGAAGTTGAGGGGGGATCCTAAAGGGAATTCATACACCAAGACCACATTATGAAATAATACACTTCCTTAAAATATCAAGACTGAGATCTCTCCATGCAACCACACTGAAGCATTGTACAAAAAAAAAAAATTAAGCCGAGGACCCAGCCAATATAATAAAAGTAAAATCCATATTAAATTAAACACTTCTGATTTTCAGTAGATAGTATCCTCAATAGAACCTTCTTTAGGTTTACTTTTATCCCAGCAAATTATAAAGCAATATTCCCAGCTCCTTACAAAATGTATTTTTTGCATCTGAACTTTTGTTTTTCAGAGTTTATGAAAGCGAAATGTAAGTTCACAACATTATGATCTTATTGTATGTTGATTTTGTATGTTGAAAACATTGTAAATCATCTCTTATATAAGACGACAATTTGCGAGAGCAAATATGCCAGCTAGAAGAGAAAACTCCTAGCACAATATTTCTAAACAATTTTAGTCGCGGCTCTGGTGGATTTTCATGATTGATGGTATGGAACTCCGTGTGCTGCTTTCTATATGTATTTGTACTTTTCCTAAATTCAGCTTATTTTGCAGAAAAATAAAACAAAACAACACTTGCTACTCATCTGAGTTTATCTGGTTGAATATAAGAAAGCTATTGGCGTAACTGTATGTTACTGTCGAATTTTGCGAGTCTGGGTGTCCGGAGCTGAGCACGGACTTCAACCAGATGTCCATGCCGGGTTTGGTGTTCGGCCTGAACATAGAAAAGCTAGTTGATGGGCTGCTTTAAGTGTTTTACTAAATGCGGCTTTTAAAGGCATCACATTTCACATTGAAACTGAATGCGGGTTTATTTTTTTATATTTTTTGGCAACATTTTTGGGGCATTTTTGGTTAGGCACAATTTTTAGCTAATAAGCAATAGGCTGACTTTTTTTTTTAATTGTATTTTTTCAGTTTTAGATGTTTTACTAAATTCAACTTTTAAAGGCATCCTATTTCCTATTGAAACTGTATGTGGGTCTATGTTTTTATATTTTTGGGTACTTTTTGGTTAGATACAATTTTTATCCGATCAACAATAGGCTGACTTATTTATTTTTGAATTCTATTTTTTTTTTTTCAGTTTTAGGTGTCTTACTAAATGCAACAAAATTTCCTCTTTTTATATTTTTGGTAATCGTTTTGCCATTTTAAATTGGATACAATCTTCATCTAATGAAGATTATTTTTTAATTGTATGTTTTCACTTTTACATATCTTACTAAATGCAGCTTTTCAAAGTATCCTATTTCCTATTGAAACTGTATGCAGGTTTATGTTTTTAATATTGTTTGGTAATTTTTTGTGCAATTTTACCATTTCTATCAAACGAAAAATGTTTCTCTGATTTTTTTTTTGTCACTTTCCCTTGTCCTATTGAATACCACTTAATCGACATTCATTAAAACTGGGAAAATGACATTTGGGATCTTATTTTTTTTAAAGTTTCTTAAATTTAAAAAAAATGTGGTGCCCCAAAAAGGCTACCAGCCCATGGAGCAAGCATAAGAGTTTGTAACCAAGGGCTCAGAGGTCACGCTATTGGACGCCCCTGTCCCTACAAGTTGCAAACCTTATGTACTTTGGTATGTGCTCGGGCTCATCCAGGGGTGCCCCTGGAAAAACCCTGTGCCCACACCAATGGGCACGGGCTCTTCCACACCTCCAATGCCCCAAATTGAGGTTTGAGTAAAGAGTCACCCCCACACCCCCAAGCTCGCAGGTGCCATGCCTGCTCCTGAAAATATTAAACTGGTATAGGTTGGCTGAAGTTAGGGTTGGAAGAGCTGGCTTTTATACTTGGAGGGGTGGCCTCCATGGAAACTCCCTGATGTCATTACTGACACCACAGTAATGACGTAGTATCTCATGCAGCGCCCTCTAAGCCCCTCTTATTTTGTGATATCATAAGTGACATCGAAAGTATTCCTGAGGGTCCCCATCTCTTAATATAAAAGCCACTCTCCGGCGGCTCATTATGGAGTCCTTCAGCCAGGAGCCGGGATGAACAGAAGGGGAATCTGTTCCCTTAGATGCTGCAATGGCATACATTTAAAGGAGTCTGCATGGGAGCCCAAATGGAGAAGTTAAGTATAGGTTAATTAAGATAAATAAAGTTTAAAAAAACAAAAAACAAATGTGTTTTATTTAATAAATTTTCCCTTTTGAACTGGTAAGTGGTCCCATGGACCCATATACCAGTGCATGCGCCATTACCCACACCACCAATGGAGATGGTGGTGTCAATGAGCCCTGAGGCTCATAGCATAGGCCGGTGCCCAGCACCGACCTGTGCTATAGGGCATAAGGGCTTGTAAATGGTCAGGACCAGGTACTGGCTGGGCAGCCCTGGAATTACAAGATACTATGCGTGGTTTGACTGGTTGTTAATGCTTGTTAATGCTTAAATGGGGGGGCCCCATTTTTTTAATTTTTTTGTGGGTAAATTATTTTAAATGTAACCCCACCTGCAACATGTTTAAATAAAATCTAAAATAATCTGTGGGGTCCCCCCCTCTAAGCATAACCAACCCAGGAATCCAAACATAGGGGCTTGGAATTCCAGAGCTCAGGGGCTGCCCAGCCGGCCCCTGGCCCTGACCATTACAAACCCTTATGCCCTATAGTACAGGTCTGGTGCCCAGTAGCAGCTCATGCTGTGGTCCGGCAGGCTCATCCACACCACTCAGGCCATTGGCGGTAAAGTAAAAAGTGTAGTAAAAAAACACAAACACACACATTAAGAAAAAACTTTATTAATCTTAACTAACTTATACTTACCTTCTCCATTCAGGCTCCCAAATAGGCTCCTTTAAATGCATGCCATCGGGGCATCTAAGGACACTACAGCGGCATTCAGCAAGGAGGGGAACATAGGTTCCCCTCCTGTTCATCCCGGCTCTAGGCCGGGGGACTCCATGATGAGCTGCCGGAGAGTGGCTTTTATATGTGGATCTCCCCAGCATAACTTATATCACAAAAGGGGAGCAGCCTAGAAGGGGATGACACAGGAAAATCCCCTCTAGGCCCCTTCCGTGATGTCAGCAATGACATCAGGGAGATTCCATGGAGGCCACACCTCCAAGTATAAAAGCTGGCTCTCCCGCCCTTCAATTTAGTCTCTCGCTGGGTAGCAAGGATGAAGCTATGTTCCCACTACATCCAAATGGCGGCGCAGTCATTCACTTTTGATGGCCTGCGCTGCCACATCTACATGCTGGAGGGGGCCACAAATAGCCCCAAAGAAGAAAGAGGTACGGGACAAAGTAGACCAGCCAGACCCAAGGTAGACAGCACTCAGCAGATGTCAGAAGGTGGAAGACTGGGATGGGTGAGTATAAGTTAAGAACAAAAAAAATTGTGTGGTGTCTTACTCCTTTCTTGTCCAGGGCCCCCCTATACCACTTCACTGTGATCAAGAGCCGGCATGGCACCTGCCGGACTTGAGGGGTGCCACACCAGTAAAATGACACAATGCCTGCCCCATTTTGGGTTGCGGAAGAGCCCGGTGCCCATCGGTGTAGGGCCCATAGCAAAGGGCATAAGGACCTGTAACTTGCAGGGACAGGGGCCAATATAGCACTGCCTCTGAGCCCTGGGAAACATTTTTCCGTTAGATCAAATTGTAATCTAACGAAAAATGGCTTAAAATTACCAAAAAATATAAAAAAATAAACCTGCAGGTCGTATCAATATGAAATTGGATGGATGCATCCAAAAGCCGCATTTAGTAAAACACTTAAAATTGAAGGATACAATAAAAAATAAAGTCAGGCTATTCTCTGTTACATAAAAATTGTATCTAACTGAAAATGACAAAAAATTTTACAAGAAATATTAAAGTTTCAATGTGAAATGGGATGCCTTTAAAAGTCACATTTAGTGAAACACTTAAAAGGGAAAAGATGCAATTCAAAAATAAAAAGTCGGGCTCTTCTTCATTAGATAAAAATTATATCTAACCGAAAATGCCAAAAAAATACCAAAAAAATATTAAAAACGTGAATTGGGATGCATTTTAAAGCCACATTTAGTAAAACATTTAAAACTGAAAAAATACAATAAAAAAAAATAAAATGGCAGCGTATTGTTGGTTAGATAAAAATTGTGGCATTTAGTAAAACATTTAAAACTGAAAAAACACCCTTAAACAAATTAATATTTTTTTTTATTTATTTGTTTATTTCTTAATTTTGGGGGTTTTCTGTTATTATTTTGAGTACTTTCCCTACCCCATTTTCTGCAGGGCAACTGCCCTGGTGCCCCTTATCCTTACAATAATCAAGCAGCAATACACTTCTTGGCTTTCTTTCCACATGCCATACTCTGCACCCTGGCCTCCTCCTCTGCCAAATTCCAACTGGTTTTTAAGGATGGTTAACCCTTTAAGTGCTAGCCTACCTAGATTTTTTCTTTTGACCGATCGATCTGGCCAGATCTTATTGTGTGGGGAGTCGGTGAGAACCACCCTCTGATTTTACATGCTTTTAAAGTTTTTCATACATGTGAGTGCAGTATTTTCCTCCATTAAATAGTGTGTGTTTTACAGAATTACACTAGATGAGTGTTTTTTTGTTTCATGTTGCACTTCTGGGCGTGATATCCTTCTTTTGGACCTGCGTGGAGGGGTTTTCACTGAAAGGTGGAGCAGATATGCGTGCAAGCCTTTTCTGGATAAATTAACCACGGATGCAAAGAAGATTACATTTAAGCTGATCTGAAAATTGTGGTTCATGGATCTGCAGGCCACCTGCAAACAGGAAGTGCTGCTGGGCTACCTGTTATTGTGCATTGTCAGTTATGTCCGTTGAATCCAGGCAGCAGAATGGCTGAGATGCTGAGAGAGGAAGCTCCAAAATGGTCACTGCATTTCTTCCAGTTGTGCCAGGCTGTTGGTCCACTTTAAGGATACATTTGCTATCAGTTATAGACATATACCCCCCTTATTTCCAAGCATGCAATGGCTATCTAGATAGATTTTGTCTCAATGTATCCCATGGAAATTACACGCCTTTGGCTATAGAGAAGAAAAACTTAAGTCTCCGGTTTTGGGTTTAGTCTATTTTCAAGTAAGTATCAGTGATATAACATTGTTAGGTAGCAGGTAATGAGCACAAATCCCAGCATATGGCGGCATACCAAAACACCCATCCTATGTGTCTAATAATTTGTCACAGAACCAGGAATGACCCACTCTTTCCCAGCAGAGGGCGCCAAGGTTGCCAATGTGCATACATCTACAAGACAGTGTTTGACCTTAAGCATGCGCACACGCGCTTGCGCACATAGCAACACATCTTGTTGCATCACACGAATACCCACGCAAGCATTGTGTGCGTGAGGTCCATCTGAATGTGCCAGTATGCATGCATGTGCTATGCGTGTGCACGGAGGCCTAAAAATGCAGACAAGACCTAACCAGAAGTACCAGTTGGCCATCTCTTCTGCCTTGTTTCTGTGTTGCTGTATTGTTGTTCCTGTGTATCGACTCGGCTTGACTCTGATTTCACTGTTACACCCCAGGGGAGGTGACATCCGAAAGAAAACACTGCAGCAGGAGACTAAATGGATAGTTACCCTAAGAGCCTGCACTCCCCCAGGTCTGAATGATGCATGCAGCTATGTCTCATTCCTAAAATAAGAATGGAATAGAAAAATCCTTTAACTACAAAGATTTTCTCAACCATCAGCAAACAAACATCAATCACCCTTTACCCTCTTTGTCCTACAAGATATTATCTTTGAAACCATTAGACACCCCCCCCCCCCCCTTTCATTCTGTACAGGGATTCCTTTAAGAAAAATATTAAAAAAAAAAAAAAAAAAATATATATATATATATATATATATATATATATATATATAATTTTTCCTTTGTCCCCTTCCTTTTTCCCAGAGAAGAAAAAAACAAAAAGAATATAAGAATTATATTTAAGATATAACTATAGATAAAACTGAAACAAGAAGTTATAGGAAATAAACATTAAACGTACTGCTACAACCAGATCAAGAATCATATACTGGACCAAACAGCTTGGTGTAAGAATAATTAAAATAATAAGGACAATAACCAGTTACACATACATATTCATAATTTTATTAGTAGGAAGCGTATAAAGGGAGAAATAGCAGAAACAGGTAACCCCCACGAACATAGAGAGCAAAATGGAGTTTTGTTTACTTCCTGCTGAGTGGGGCCACCCAGCCGGAAGGTGACGTAATCCCCCAGCTGTCACTTTCCCTTGCCTGAATAGGCATACCGACGTCACGGTCAGCCGCCCAATAGCGGCTGCAGAAGACGTCAGAGAGCGGCCCCACGGCAACGTAACCCCGCCCACCTGTAGCTCTCCCCGGGTATGAAAGCGCGCTGTGTCACAGCCTGTGCTGACTACTCCGGGGGCAGCACGAGCGAGGGCGGAAACGACGCCACCGGCCCCAAAGCGAGAGGCCGGGTTCAGCAGGAGAGCAAGCAGCCCCCAGCTTAGGTAAGAATCTTTTTCTTTTATATGTATATCACTCTTAGTAAGATGCTGAATAGCAAAAAGCCAATCACACTGATTTTACTTCACAGCTAAGTACAGCCTTACAGAAGGGACCACAGCACCACCTATTGAGGTAAAACTAAATCTATTTATATTTAGATAAAAGGTGTCTTACCAACATAACTATTTACTTAGATCTCTATTAAACACAGGATTACTCCAAAACAATCTCCAAATACTGTATAAGCAAGCGCTCCTTCCCCGCATGGATATTAAAAAGGTACATTCACATTGGGTTTTTAGGATATATTCATATGGTCTAACTTGACAAATTGAATTAATTAGAAACATTATGTATTGCTAGATTGTGCACTGAAGAAGCTTTGGCGAAACGTCTGCACAAAGTTACCCATTATAAATGTAATATGCTTGCTATGGACTGTATATGAAGATTATCCTTCATGTAGAAGACATAAGGGAGATACTAAGACTATCTTCATTTTTCACCCACACCTACTAGGTGTCCAAAATAATATGTGAAAAAAATGTGAATAAACTGTATATATGTGGAAAAAATTTCTGTATTCACAAAATATATGAAAAAAATATGTGGATTACCTGTATATGTGGAAAAAATTTGATATGTGTTGTTAATGCTATGCTTCAATGAGTAGAATTGAAGAATGTAAAATAAATGAACAATACATCAGAAAAAGAAAATCATTGAAATTTTCATTAAAGTCCCGCAAAATACTCCCATTTATAGGGTCTCTTTTGCGAGATATTAGACCCTTTTTCCCCCCTTTTCAATATAGCAGTATTAAGGGAGTAGGGACATGGTGACTGGACCGGATTAGTTTTTCCCAGGGAATGGTCATTTGTACCAACCCCTGAGAAAACTCCCCCCTTTTTCTAGAATACTGCCTGTGCCATGTGAGCTTAGAGAGTTAAACGTATGGCTCAAGTTCTGGTGCAGGGCAGAAGGATTTTGGTTCCTAGAGCACTGGGCTGACTTTCGCTGGGTTATACACTTTATTCTACAGATAATTTTCACCTGAATGAAAGGGGGGCTGCTGTGCTGAGTAAGAGAATACTAGAGGGGGTGGAAGAGCAATTAAACTAGAAATTAGGGGAGAGCAAGAGTGAAAAGAAAGGGTAACGACAGGTTACTTAGGGGACAGCATCTGATGGTGGGTGGGGAAATTGGAGGGGGGAGGAAGACTGATTGGATAAGGAGATCCATGGCTTACAAACTGGCAGTAAAAAAGTATGTGGACACAACACTGCAAGAGTCACTGACACTAAAGCTGAATGTGTTAAACTGGATGGCAATGTTCACAAATGGCAGAAGTCTGGCAAGTAAAATGGGGACCTGTTACTAGAAAAAAACATTGATGTTATTATGGCTGGACTCCACACATAATTGGGCTTGTTATCTTCAAGGGTCTACCCTCTTTCGAAAAGACAGAGCAAATAGGAAAGGGGCAGAGTGTGTTTTTATGTAAAACAAGATTTCAAAGCATATATTAATGAGGGGATACTAGCTGAGTATTGTGAAGATGTGGAATCCTTGTGGACAGAAGAGCTGGGCAATGAAAACAATGTTAAAATACATCTTGCTGTAATCTATAAATCTCCCAACACAATTGAGGAAATTGAGGGTCAACTGCATAAACAGATAGAGCAGGCAGCACAGTACAGTGGTGATAATGGGGGACTTCAACTACCCAAGTGTGGACTGGAGCCATGAATCTGCTTCATCTGCAAGGCGGAGGACATTCCTGAGCATGCTGCAAGATAACTTTATGAGTCAGTTGGTGGAGGCACCTACTAGGGATGATGCTCTGTTAGATTTGGTAATATCAAATTCTGATGGTAGGTACTGTAACGTTCTTGGGTTTTCTCCTCTCTTCCCTCTCCAGGTGATCTGCCCAGAAGTCACACACTAGAGCTGGGAACTGGGTAGTCCTGAAGCACCATGTACGAAAAGCCCTTGAGCCAAGATTTATAGGACCTTACCGAGTTCTGTTGACCTCGAAGCTTGAAGGAAAATCCAGTTGGGTTCATGCTAGTCATTGTAAAAGGGTGGCAGCCCCAGCTAACTGAGGAATGGGATGTGGAGTTGTGAATGTGCAGTTACTAGGTTTGGTTGCATGGTGTGGGTATGGTAATGCATGGACTGTGGGGACCATCCCTGGAGCCAAGGTAAATTCCCAGGTGTTCCAGAATTGCAGTTCAGAAGCTGCCCATGCCTGGAATCTCATTGAAAATAGTGCTGCTGTACCTATAAAAGCCAATGAAAAAGGACTTTTATATCAAGGAAATTGAAAGTGCCCTCAGAAAAACCAAACCACTAACCACACTCCTGACCTTTAATTATACCTTAACTCAAAATGGCATAGATTCATGGTACATAATATACCACAGAGGATGGACTATATTTAGCAAAAAAAGTGGTAATCACTATATTAAATGCCACTGGGTACAATGTGACTTGCTGTAAGTATAGAGATGCCTTAGACGGTGATCCCCATTTCCATTACCACACGACATAGGCATGAATGACTACCAGAAGGATGGTAGTCAAAGGCAGAAAAGGATGGGTATATATGTAATAGCATCAATACAGTCCTCACAGGAATGGCTGGGAATTTTAGCATGTATGCCCAGTCTGAGTTTTGTGTAAAATGCCACCCCAATAAGTAATGGAATAGGTCATAATGTGATCCTCAGGGTGATACCCAATAATGTGGCATTCCATGAGCCTAAACCCTGAAAGCCTAATCACAATACCACACACTTGCAGGCAGGTGGCCACCATGGTGAAACGGGTACTGGTAGCCCGGTACATTACCTTTCCCTCTACCAGAGATTGTGGAAAAAGAAGGAAAAGTGCTTGTTATGATACCCTGCTAAGAGCCACCGGGACAGGAATGGAACTATTTAATGTGATTGAAATAGAGAGCATTTTGAATAAAAACAATGAGACAGGTAGAGTTTTTACTGACTCTATGCATCTAAATGCACAGTGGCTGCCCACTGCATCCCAATCCCAACTAATAGGTCTCAGGCCTATGAAGTCTCTGGCAGACCTGTTCAGAGAGTTTCATCAACCTCACAGGTTCTATCAGCAGGACAGTGTGCACATTGCAGGTGATATATGAGATGTAACAAAAGGATCATGCACACACACAACTAGAAAGTAATAATGTGGATGCATGAGAAAGAATACTTTCCCCGAGGATGAGCAGGATAATGGAGATAATTCAAACTGGCTTAGACCCATAGTAGAAGAAACCCAATGCAAGGCTCAGTGGTGCACAGGTTAATTGGTATTACATAGGGTCCAATATGTAACAACGGTTTGCTCAAATGCTGCCATGGCCATTGTTGTCCATCCCTCTCCTGAGATTCCTGCTAAGCTTTGATGACCATCCTTCCAGGGAACAAATTTAGATGGACACAATCACACACAAAATGTGAAAGCACTACTTAAGGGTATGTATGTGGTAAACAATCCTGGCTAAATGAGCCGTGTCTGTTTGAACATATTGATAACATCTGCAAATTTAATGTTGAACCAGCAGAAGAGTTTAATATGTACCAATATGTTTGCATAGTAACCAGTGATCCTCTAACTGTGTCTCAGCTGAATTTCTCCCTCCATACCTACATTGGAGGAATGAAATCATTAGTTTCCACCTAGAAATGTTTAACCCTTTAAGTGCCAGCCCACCTGGAGATTTTGTCACGCTCTGTTGCCAGAGCATTTTTCACTATTTTGCGCTCCCCATGTTCAACTGTAATTTTTGAAGGGATTTTCTGGGACTTCCCATAAAAATTACATATCGTTTTTTTCAGCAGAATCTGGGCTTTAACAGCATATGTCTTGTTTATCAATTTTGTTGTCTTATCCTAATTATTTTGGGCAAAATATGTGAAAGAAAATTAAAAATACACACGTTTTTACATTTTGAAGTGTTTTTCTTTAATCAAAAATAAAGGTTTTACAATAAAAACATATTGAGGGTAAAAGCCCCATTTCTCCCGGTTACAACGGTACCACACATGTATTAGTAGACACCCTTTCCTGCCCAGGAGACCCCAGAAACTGCAAAGAGCGCTAGAGGAGATTTTCAGATAAAATACAAATACTATGCGCTCCTCGCAGTTTTTCAAAAAATACAACCCTTTACATTTGTAATACCCCCCACAAACTATATATTTTTGGAAAGTGCACAATTCAAGGTTTCTAAGCATACTAGGCTTGTTGGCGTGGGTCCATTGGTTTGGACTCTATTCATTGGCAGAATCTCTGGTTCCAAAGGATTTCCCTAAAAAAAAAAGCAAAAAGCAGATTCAAAACCATATTTTCCTATAAAAACAATAAGCAAGCAAGAAGTAACACAGTAAATCTGAAAGCACAACATCTGCTGAACAAAATAATACCCCACATGCATAGGTACTTTGAAGGGTAGAGTTGCCAAACACCCCAAAGTCAAGTGTGCACTTGAGGGTCATTTTACTGGCAAAAATCAGCTGCGCACACAAAGTGCGCACCTTGCAGTTTTTCCAAATTACAACCCTTTACATTTGAAATACCCCCCACAAACTATATATTTTTGGAAAGTACATACCTCAAGGTTTCTAAGCCTACTGGGCTTGTTGGCGTGGGTACATTCATTTGGACTCTATTCATTGGCAGAACCTCTGGTTTCAAAGGATTTCCCTAAAAAAACAAACAAAAAGCAGATTCAAAACCATATTTTCTGATAAAAACAATAAGCAAGCAAGAAGTAACACAGTAAATCTGAAAGCACAACATCTGCTGAACAAAATAATACCCCACATCCATAGGTACTTTGAAGGGTAGAGTTGCCAAACACCCCAAAGTCAAGTGTGCACTTGAGGGTCATTTTACTGGCAAAAATCAGCTGCGCACACAAAGTGCGCACCTTGCAGTTTTTCCAAATTTACAACCCTTTACATTTGAAATACCCCCCACAAACTATATATTTTTGGAAAGTACATACCTCAAGGTTTCTAAGCCTACTGGGCTTGTTGGCGTGGGTACATTCATTTGGACTCTATTCATTGGCAGAACCTCTGGTTTCAAAGGATTTCCCTAAAAAAACAAACAAAAAGCAGATTCAAAACCATATTTTCCTATAAAAACAATAAGCAAGCAAGAAGTAACACAGTAAATCTGAAAGCACAACATCTGCTGAACAAAATAATACCCCACATGCATAGGTACTTTGAAGGGTAGAGTTGCCAAACACCCCAAAGTCAAGTGTGCACTTGAGGGTCATTTTACTGGCAAAAATCAGCTGCGCACACAAAGTGCGCACCTTGCAGTTTTTCCAAATTTACAACCCTTTACATTTGAAATACCCCCCACAAACTATATTTTTGGAAAGTACATACCTCAAGGTTCCTAGGCGTGCTGGGTTTTTTGTTGTGGGAACCTTTTTATGGATGAAAAACCTTGAGGTGTTCATAGTTTGCAACGGATTTCCCTAAAAAATATTAATAAATATGCAGCATACAAGAAAGTTTTCCTAATATATCAATATGCAAACAAGAAAAAACTCAATAAATCTGAAACCGCAAGGTCCCTGGAACAGAACAATACAGAACATGCATATGTGGACACAGACCGCTAGACAAATAGCACAGAATAAACATCTGAAAAAGCAATGCAAAATAATCTCAATAATGGTACTAATAGGTTCTGCTAGGATTAGTCATGGGAGGATTAGCCTTGTGCTGATAGATTGTGAATGTCAGTAAACACTGAAATCCTAATGAAGGGCCCCATGTTTTCATCATCTATCACAAGTATCCAGCGGCTCCTCCTTCACCATTTCCTCCATCATCTTTTGGCTTCGCAAGTACCAAAAATAAAAAAACACAGGGACAAGAAAATGCAATTATCTAACTGAATTTTTAACTAGAGAAAGTATATGCAAATAGCCTAAAAGATTCCAGGTCTGGCCACTTACCTTCACCCAGATGTGGAGATGTATTCTGTTACTATAGATCTGGGGGGTGTTGCAGAGCAGGATATTCCAAACCAGGATGACCCTAGGGCACGGAACAAAACCTAACCTAACCTACATACAGTCTAAAAATCCATAAAAAAACTAACCAGAATAAAACAACTAAAAATCGAATTTAGTATGGTATGCTTCAAAGCAACCTTCCAAACACAAACCAGGTTGGCTGGGACATGTCGGGCAGTAGTAGCGCACATCTCTCCTAAAGCCACGCCTACTACAAACCCTACAAGGCTTCTGGGGATACCTCTTCCTATTGATGGAGGGGATGCACTTTATGAAATGCTTCCCCACTAATCTAGCCTCGTCATCATTACCAGCCATCTCTGGTGCCTGCTCGGTATCCCCAAATAACAGAGCAGGGAGTATCTGCAGCTGATATTTTACAAACGACAAATTGGAGCCTGGTACTGCTGCCTTGAAGACAACAAAGGAGTTATAAGTTGCTAATTGGACCAAATGGATAGCAACTTTTTTGTACCAGGCTCTGGATTTTCTGGTGGCGTTGTAATATGTTAAAATTTGGTCTGTTTTATCAACGCCACCCATGAATTTATTATAATCTTTGATACAACGTGGCTTTTGGGAAGGGGCTCGGGGACCACGTTGCCGTAATCTCACGACTGACTCATCGTGGATTGTAGTCAGCATGAAAACATTTTTTCTGTCCATGTATTTCACGGCCAGGAGCTCATCGCTTCTTACAGCATACGACTCTCCACGATTTATTTTTTGTGTCAGCAATGACCTGGGCAAGCCTTTTCGATTACATGCCGCAGGCCGGTGTGTCCAATGAGTAGAGGGCTCGAAATAGGGGGATGCTGGTATAAAAGTTATCCACATATAAGTGGTAACCTTTCCCCAGTAGAGGAGTCATGAGTTCCCAAACTATTTTTCCACTGACAGACAAATCAAGGGGACAACCAGGGGGGTCCAGATGTGTGTCCCTTCCTTCGTAAAGACGAAAAAATTTGGTGTAGCCGGTCGAGCTTTCACACAATTTGTAAAATTTTATCCCATAGCGGGCACGCTTACTAGGGATATACTGACGAAATACAATGCGCCCTTTATAAAGCAGAAGCGATTCGTCAATACTTAAATTTTGGGAGGGGGTGTACACTTCTGCAAAGTGCTCAGACAGACTATCGATCAGGGGATGTACTTTGTGAAGTCTGTCGTGACCGGGCTCACCACGGGGAATTGCAGTGGCATTGTCATTAAAATGTAGAAACCGCAGTAAAATTTGGTAGCGGTTTCTGGTCATTATGGCCGGAAATAATGGTGTTGCCAAAAGGGTTCGGGTATCCCAGTAGGAGGCGATACTAAATTTTTTGCAGATACCCATGGCTAAAGTGAGCCCCCAAAATTTTTTTAACTCACTTATGTTTGTGAGTTGCCATGCATGAGCACGGGCGTGCCTTTGTGGGGGATTTTGTGCTAGGACCCACTCAGCATAGCAGTTTGTATGGTAGACCATGTCCTGTAGCATGGCCTCCGTGATGAACAATTTGAAAAAGTCAACAGGACGGAAGTTTGTTGTGTCCACGTTGACTCCGGGGACCGAATCGAAAGGGGGAATTTCGGGGGAATAATTATTGGGAGGCCTCCATGTAGGCACTCCATCACCAGCTGCAGCACTCTCCATCTGATCTACACTCTCCTCCAGCGTGGCTTCTCCTTGTGCCCTACCATCCCTTCTAGGATGCCTAGCACTACCACTGGTACTACTGCACAGCTGTGTCTCTTCAGTAGAGGAGACACTGTCAGACTCACTATCTGAGGGCAAATAATCTGACCCTGAAACACTATACTCTTCCGAGTCTGACTTCATCATGTAAGCCGCTGCTTCCTGGGCAGAGTACCTTTTCCCAGCCATCCTGAAATCTGCTAAACAAAGGCTAAAACCAAATGAAAACAATAAAAATACTACACTAAAGGGGAGGAACTAGGGGGAAGTTTACAGCAACTAAAAGCTAAACTAAAGCCTAGAACTAAAGTTGGGGAACAAAACAGCCAAAAAGCAAATACTCAAAAGTAAACGTCAGCAAGCTTGCAGTACCAAGAATCTTCAAGAGCGATCGCAATCTAAAAGGAAGTTAAAGTAACAGAACATTACAATTAAGAAGGATGGTTGAAACCACCTGCAGCTGTAGTGCCCATGTACAGAGAGGCTGCGGGAGGAGTAGGTGTGTACACAATATGTATATGCTGGAGTTGTACCTCTCTGTACATGGGCCCCTCCAAGATAGAAACAATGAATGGACAATTGCAGCGGCGCAACATGGTAGGAAGGAGCTGGTCAGGCGATCAGTGATCGCTTACACACCGAGCAGTGGAGGGAGGTGAGGATGGGGCGGCTCCTTGTGTTCCCCCCACTCAACGGAGGAGAGAGATTTGCGCTGATCATTGACAGGTCAGGGCAGCAGCGTAGGTAAGGGGGGATTACATGTAGGGAGAGGGGCAACGCTAGCAGTTCAAAGCTTAGTGTGCCCAGGTGAGTGACAGGTCTGGGCAGTGGCATCACTCCCTGCATGTGATTGCCGCTGCCCCGACCTGTCACCGACACGCCGTTATGGATGCACGTTCCAAACCGAATGCCTGCGTGCATGCGCAGACGTGATTGCATCATCCGTCTGGGGCCTAAGGGGCGGGGGAACCGGGGCGGACGCAGCAAGCACCGGAGGACAGAAGCCAAGAGCCTGCGCGACACGTGCTGGTGTAATAACAGTACACTGTAACATGAGGAACTGTATTGTGGGGTCATGGCATTAGAAAGGTTGAGAACCACTGCTCTACTGTATCCACGTCTGTGCCCCTCCGAGGTGTATCATCAACATGTAACATCAATGCTGCCCCGACCTGTCACTGATCAGCATGAATATCCACCCCCTCTGCTAAGGGGCAATGGCGATCACGCTGCCCCGACCTGTCACTGATCAGCGTGAATCTCTCCCTCCTCCGCCCATCGGAGGTGAGAGATGTTCATGCTGATCAGTGACAGGTTGGGGCAGCGTGATCGCCCCTAGCCCAAGACCTAACCTAGGGTTCGGGCTAGGGTTAGGAGTGTCTCTCCAACACTCGCTCTTTCCATTCCTCCTCATCCCATCCCATATGCAGTGTGGCATTCCCCCCCATTTCATTCCCATTTGCAGTGTGGCATTCCCCCCACCCCATTCCCATAAGCAGTGTGGCATTCCCCCCACCTCATTCCCATATGCAGTGTGGCATTCCCCCCACCTCATTCCCATATGCAGTGTGGCATTCCCCCCACCTCATTCCCATATGCAGTGTGGCATTCCCTCCCATTTCATTCCCATATGCAGTGTGACATTCCCCCCACCCCATTCCCATATGCAGTGTGGCATTCCCCCCACCTCATTCCCATATGCAGTGTGGCATTCCCCCCACCCCATTCCCATATGCAGTGTGGCATTCCCCCCACCCCATTCCCATATGCAGTGTGGCATTCCCCCCACCTCATTCCCATATGCAGTGTGGCATTCCCTCCCATTTCATTCCCATATGCAGTGTGGCATTCCCCCACCCAATTCCCATATGCAGTGTGGCATTCCCCCCACCTCATTCCCATATGCAGTGTGGCATTCCCCCCACCTCATTCCCATATGCAGCGTGGCATCCCCCCACCTCATTCCCATATGCAGCGTTGCATTCCCCCCACCCCATTCCCATATGCAGTGTGGCATTCCCCCCACCCCATTCCCATATGCAGCGTGGCATTCCCCCCACGCCATTCCCATATGCAGCGTGGCATTCCCCCCACCTCATTCCCATATGCAGTGTGGCATTCCCCCCACCTCATTCCCATATGCAGTGTGGCATTCTCCCCACCCCATTCCCATATGCAGCGTGGCATTCCCCCCACCTCATTCCCATATGCAGTGTGGCATTCCCCCCACCTCATTCCCATATGCAGTGTGGCATTCCCCGCACCTCATTCCCATATGCAGCGTGGCATTCCCCCCACCCCATTCCCATATGCAGTGTGGCATTCCCCCCACCCCATTCCCATATGCAGCATGGCATTTCCCCCCACCTCATTCCCATATGCAGTGTGGCATTCCCCCCACCTCATTCCCATATGCAGTGTGGCATTCCCCCCACCTCATTCCCATATGCAGTGTGGCATTCCCCCCACCCCATTCCCATATGCAGCATGGCATTCCCCCCACCTCATTCCCATATGCAGTGTGGCATTCCCCCCACCTCATTCCTATATGCAGCGTGGCATCCCCCCCACCCCATTCCCATATGCAGCGTGGCATTCCCCTCACCCCATTCCCATATGCAGTGTGGCATTCCCCCCACCTCATTCCCATATGCAGCGTGGCATTCCCCCCACCCCATTCCCATATGCACCGTGGCATTCCCCCCACCCCATTCCCATATGCACCGTGGCATTCCCCCCACCTCATTCCCATATGCAGTGTGGCATTCCCCCCACCTCATTCCCATATGCAGCGTGGCATTCCCCTCACCCCATTCCCATATGCAGTGTGGCATTCCCCCCACCCCATTCCCATATGCAGCGTGGCATTCCCCCCACCCCATTCCCATATGCAGTGTGGCATTCCCCCACCTCATTCCCATATGCAGTGTGGCATTCCCCCTACCTCATTCCCATATGCAGGGTGGCATTCCCCCCACCTCATTCCCATATGCAGTGTGGCATTCCCCCCACCTCATTCCCATATGCAGCGTGGCATTCCCCCCACCTCATTCCCATATGCAGCGTAGCATCCCCCCACCTCATTCCCATATGCAGCGTGGCATCCCCCCCACCTCATTCCCATATGCAGCGTGGCTTTCCCCCTCCCCATTCCCATATGCAGTGTGGCATTCCCCCCATTCCCATATGCAGCGTGGCATTCCCCCCACCCCATTCCCATATGCAGTGTTGCATTCCCCCCACCTCATTCCCATATGCAGTGTGGCATTCCCTCCCATTTCATTCCCATATGCAGTGTGGCATCCCCCCCACCTCATTCCCATATGCAGCGTGGCATTCCCCCCACCCCATTCCCATATGCAGTGTGGCATTCCCCCCACCCCATTCCCATATTCAGTGTGGCATTCCCCCCACCTCATTCCCATATGCAGCGTGGCATTCCCCCCCACCTCATTCCCATATGCAGCGTGGCATTCCCCCCACCCCATTCCCATATGCAGCGTGGCATTCCCCCCACCCCATTCCCATATGCAGCGTGGCATTCCCCCCACCCCATTCCCATATGCAGCGTGGCATTTCCCCCCACCCCATTCCCATATGCAGCGTGGCATTCCCACCACCTCATTCCCATATGCAGCGTGGCATTCCCCCCACCTCATTCCCATATGCAGTGTGGCATTCCCCCCACCTCATTCCCATATGCAGCGTGGCATTCCCCCCACCTCATTCCCATATGCAGCGTGGCATTCCCCCCACCTCATTCCCATATGCAGCGTGGCATTTCCCTCACCCCATTCCCATATGCAGTGTGGCATTCCCCCCACCCCATTCCCATATGCAGTGTGGCATTCCCCCCACCCCATTACCATATGCAGCGTGGCATCCCCCCACCCCATATGCAGCGTGGCATCCCCCACCCCATTCCCATATGCAGCGTGGCATTCCCCCCACCCCATATGCAGTGTGGCATTCCCCCACCCCATTCTCATATGCAGTGTGGCATTCCCCCCACCCCATTCCCATATGCAGTGTGGCATTCCCTCCCATCCCATATGCAATGTGGCATCCCCCCACCCCATAGACAGTGTGGCATACCCCATCCCAATTCCATGGGCAGTGTGGCATCCCCCCCCCCACGTGCCATTGACCCCCTCATCCCCATATGCAGTGTGGCATTCCCTCCCATCCCATATGCAATGTGACATCCCCCTACCCCATAGACAGTGTGGCATACCCCATCCCAATTCCATGGGCAGTGTGGCATCCCCCCCCCAAGTGCCATTGACCCCCCCATCCCCCCCACCCCATATGCAGTGTGGCATTCCCTCCCATCCCATATGCAATGTGGCATCCCCCACCCCATAGACAGTGTGGCATACCCCATCCCAATTCCATGGGCAGTGTGGCATCCCCCCCACGTGCCATTGACCCCCCCCATTCCCATATGCAGTGTGGCATTCCCTCCCATCCCATATGCAATGTGGCATCCCCCCACCCCATAGACAGTGTGGCATACCCCATCCCAATTCCATGGGCAGTGTGGCATCCCCCCCCCAAGTGCCATTGACCCCCCCCAACACAACACATGTGGCCAGTGACAGATCGGTGCTTTGCGCCGATCTGTCATTGATCATCATGAATCTCTCTCCCCTCCGCCCATCGGCGGAGGGGAGAGAGATTTATGATGATCAGTGACAGGTCGGCGCAGGTCGGCAGTGTGATGGGAGGGGGGACAACACATGTGGTCAGTGACAAAGACAGATCGGGGGAGCGAGATCGCTACGCCGATCTGTCATTGATCATCATAAATCTCTCTCCCCTCCGCCCATCGGCGGAGGGGAGAGAGATTTATGATGATCAATGACAGATCGGCGCAAAGCAGCGATCGTGCTCCCCCGATCTGTCCGTGCAGGTCGGCAGCGTGATGGGAGGGGGGACAACACAAGGGACACAGACAACACAAGGGACACAGACAACCACTCACCTCAGATCCAGGCAGCAAAAGGCCGGATACCATGTGATCTGGCCTTCTTATAGCAGTGCGGCGCCGGATGATGACACCAGCAGAAGCCGCACTTTGATTGGCTCCTGCAGCGATCGGGTCACAGCTACAGCCATCAACTCACCTCTGGATGACCCCCCAAGCCTCGTCTTCAAGAAGAATCCAGAACTGAGGTGCTGCGAGCTTCCAATCAAGTTTAAGGTAAGAAAATGTCAGCTACGTGACTCTCACATAGCTGGCACTTAACGGTAGGAGAGGCAGCTGGCACTAGAAGGGTTAAAGTATTAAATGGTAAATAGCACCTGGAACAACAGCTTCAAGTATATTATTGGATGCTCCTATTAAAACAGTTGTCCAGGATATTACATATAAACATTTCAGTGAAGCCATAATGCAACATACAACTGATTTAAAGGATATTGTTCAACACACTATTGCCCAGGGAAAATTGATGGAGCTGGCATCAGATGTACAATGGCTTACACAACATCACTGGTGGGATGTATTTTCAGGCTTTTCTCCAAAGGCTACCAAGCTAATTAATTACTTAGTGCACCTCTTGATAATTATAGCAGTTGTCCTGGTATTGTGAGTAGTTATAAATTGCTACACCTTTTGGAAATTTAAGCAACTGACCAAGAGAAGCCAAGCACATTACTATGTGCCCAGTTAAGAAGGTGATGGTGTTGATCAGGTGAGTATGTGTCTTCATAGGTAGGGAACCTACCACTGTTCCCCTGATCTTGTAAGTTGGGCTACAAAGGGGGGTGCCACCACTAGGATTCCAGTGAAGGAGTCCTACATGCTTTTTCCTTGGTTGACAGAGAACCTAGCGCAGGTGTAAAGTAGAAACTGGTCTCACCATGATCCAACCATCAAAGGGGGGAAATGATAGAAATGTGTTAATATTTTGTGCTGAAAAGAAATTTGAAGTTTGTGGATGAAGCAATTGAGAAATGTGAAAGCGTAGGGTTTCGATGTTCTAACATGATGGGTCTCAATGTTTTGAAAGGATTGAAAGAAAATAACAAATCAAGAGTCATGAATAATCGGCTTCTAGGTCAACCAATGAATACTCGTGCAAAGTTTGAATCAATGATTTTATAGTTTTGCTATGTAGATCATAGTAGTAACCAATCAGTTTGTAGTTTGGCCTAATGTCTGGCCTTGGCATTAATGTATTTAACCTCATTTTGAGTAAATTGGCCAGAGAGAGCCTCATGATTTAATTTTGAACCTGTGTCAGTCTGTTCTTTATGCGGCCCCTCCCCTCACCGGTAATTCCATTGCACCTAATTTGGATCCACTAAGCATTAGACTGGCTAATTGCCCTATCAATATGGATGTGGATCCAAATTAGGTGCAATGGAGTCACCAGTGAATAAGGGGAGGGAGCTGCATAAAGAACAGACTGATCTTCTTTCAATGTAATTGATTTGAATACTTGGATGTATATACCTTACTGTGTGATATGTATATTCATATAATTAGTGAACATAACAGAGAATGTCTTTACAATAAAAAGAAACAACCAACGGTTTGCTCTAGCACACATTATACCACTATTCTTTATAGTGACACAAGACCAATATTTGTTGCTCCTCTACTCTTCTTCATATCAACTTAAAATTGGTGTGTGTTACTTTATTCAACCTAGGCATATATTTGCGGAAAAACAAAAAATGCCTTAGTTATTGCAGTTACCTGTGCCACCCAAATAGTACTATATATCTTTTTACAGTGTGCAGTTTCAACCGAACTTCCAGTAAAAAAATAACTGTTACTGAATTGCTTCCCTAAACCACTTATCTGATGAACAGTGTTGTATGCTGTTTGAGAGGGTTTAACCCATTGCAGATGTTGTGGAATAACTGCGCTCCTGAACTACATGGGAGCAGCCATCTTAGTACACACCCAACAGTCTAACTTACACATGAGCATGAAGGGGAGCTGTGCCAGAAGCAACTCACACCAAAGTGAGAGATATATGGCACAGGGCATGCTTGACTTTCATTCTACACAGACATGAAATAAACAGCTGCTGGAGGAATTCTGTGTGAGGGGGAAGCTGTTATATTGCTTCTTTATGTTATCTTCATGCAGAGCATACAGTGTAATTAATGTATCTTAAAGCTGTGAGCAGAGCAATGATGAGTCATTACAGATGATGGACTTCTAGCTAGAAATAATGGATGCTTGCACAGAGATTCTATGTAGTTTAGGAGCATAGAATCTACATGCTATTCCACAATATCTGCATGTGATTAAGCCCTCTCGAATATACGTTAATGATTGCCAGAGGGGGCATTAGGGAAGCAATTTACTAAGCTTTACTTTTTTTGACTGGTGGCCCATTTTAAATGCCCCATTGCTTTACTAAGCTCTAATTATTACACCCAAAATAAATAAAAGGGGCAAAAAAATCTGACAAAAAAAATCTTTGTCTTCTATATTATCATGTTAGAAAGACAATGACATAAAGTATATTTTTTTGCTAAAATCCTTACAGCTGAGGGTTGTAAGTGTGAAATGAGATTTGCTGCTCCCTAATGGCTTATTACCATCATATTTGCAATTCAGATCAGTCGCAAATTGACTGAAATTTTTAAACACATAGCAGACAGTTTAAACTAATGATTGTCTAGGGGATCACATCTGACATGAAGTAAGCTTCTGTTCAAAACAAATTGCAAATAATTCCTCCCTTAGAGTCAAAATGTCACATTTTTAAACCTAACATTACTGTTCAATTTTGTCAGTTAAATAAAAAAAGCTCTGCTTCTTGTAAGTGATGTACATTTTTGAGTACATGGCAATTTCTATAGTTTTTCAAATAAATTCACTTTTGCAATTGATTACACCTTTTCCTGATGTCTAATTGTAAAGTTTAGGACCCTTGGGGCAGTAATAGGCCCAGGTTGCTTAGCAACCCTCAGCAGGTAACAAATGATTCCGCTACAGCTGTCCTGGTTCTGTTCTAAAAGCCATCTTATCAAGTCTTTAAATAGGATCCTAAAAGGAACATTTTCTGTGGCTTCTTAGGAAGTATTACATGATCTATAAAGCAGGATACCAAAGGTAATGTTGCTAAGGGAATCTTTTGAAATGTTTGAGGAGTGATGGAGTTATGTGTTGAATAGAAATAAGGCACATTTTCTACTGCATTTAGTATATTGATAGTATATATTTAAGCTTCATCCTGCAAAAAATATACTGACCTAAGTAAGTGGGAAACTTTTTAATACCATATTTAACAAACATATATATTATCCAAATACGTTTACAAGCCTGTGGATTGTTTTTGTTCAGTTTAGCTCATCCAAGCACATGGCACAAAAAATCTTTTTTAAAATCAAAATGGACTTCGTCTGGGCCCTGGTTGGGCCAATCCAAAATTAGAATAACTGTGTTCACCAATTTCATATAGTACACAAGGAATTATTTTCAACAGTTTACGCCAGGGATACATTACAATGTAATACAATACAAAGCAGTATAAGAATGCACTAGGGCATATTGACATGAGAACACAAGGTTAAGCTGTGCAATAGATTTAGGGGACTTTGTCTGCAGTAGGTTTAAAAGCACAGGTCAGCAGGGGTCATCTGAGTGCATTATCTAGGGATCAGATTCTATTGAGGAAATACATGGCTGAAGGATAAAACCAGCTCTTGGATCTAGTGGTTCTAAATTATGGCAATCTGCAGCATGGACTGATGGAAGGGGGTCAACAGTACATGCCCAGGTAGGAGGGGTCTGAAATGATCCTCCTGGAGTGTGACATGTTACTCCACTCATACAAGTCAATAGGGGTGGTAGGAAAGACTGAATTATCTTCTCCGAATTTCTTATAATTCTTCGGAGTCGGACCCCTCCTACTTGTCCCCAAACACCAGCAGAAGAGGAAGAAGCCCAGAACCGAACAAATGACCACATTTTAGAAGGTAACCAGGATCTTCCTAGGATTGCCTGTCTATTTCAGTAAAGTAGAGCCTCTGTTGCGCTTTCTCCAGGACCATGGATATGCTTTTTTCCCACTTGAGATTGTCCAATATTGTAACTCCCAGAAATGTTGTATCCTTTTCCTTTTATATCTCCACTTCATTGATGGATATAGTTGGGGTGGTCGCTGGAGCTTTGCAGAGTTGAACACCAGGCCATTCATGGAGCACCATCTATCAAGTTCTGCAACACTGTTCTGGTACATCTCCTCCCCTATTCTTTAACAGATTGATGTGGTGTCATCTGCCAATTTCAAGATTTTAACCTGGTCAGCTGTAGAAAAGCAGTCATTGGTATCTAAGGAGAAGAGGATTATACAGTCCCGAGGGGCAACAATGTTTTTTTTGACTCACCAGATTGCAGTAATGTGGATCCTGAAGACAGCTTCACCTTGTCTGTGTGTGTCTGTGATGGATGCGTTCTTACTTCAGAAGCCTTGGCAGATAGCTTACTCGGCTTGTCATGAAGATATGTAAATAAGATTCAGAAGCTTTATTTCAGCTAATACATTGGTTTGGGGTGGGGATTAACTGGGCTTCCCCTAGTTAGGTTTCCTTGAAAACCCAGGGCTCCACATCCTATGACCTCGCCCATGGAATTGATAAGATATTATATTAAAAACAAGTTCATTTTATTAGTACATATACATATAAAAACACAATGGTTGATAACCACATCACAACTACTTGTATACAAGATAATGCCTGTTTTTTCAACTGGATAGCCAGGCAACCAGTATAACAATTTTACAAGATATTCCAACACAAATGTAAAAAATGTTGCTTGCGTGTCACAAAAGGGGGCAAACTAGTTTCGCCTGTCTGTAGGCTTCGTCAGTGCCCTTAACATCAATCCTATAAAGACATGTATATATATCATAGTATCAAAGTAACCATTCAAAGACTTTTTCAAAAAACATGCTTCATTTGATATCTCATTATACATTAGTATGCATGGATTCATACCTCTATTGATTGAGATGGTAGATGCAACTGGGGCCAGCTCATGTTTACTGTGGTGTAGCCAGTTCAATTGTATTAGGGCTGTTATAAAGCCCAGGTGTGTGGATCATAGTAAAGCCCATAGTGCATTCCAAAAGCCCATAAGGGTTGATAACACCTGCATTGATAGGAACTTTATTTCAGTACAGAATCTTGCAATATACACTTGTTACAGCAGGAATCTTGAAATGTACATTCAGTACAGCAGGAAACATGTGATGTAAACCCATAACAGCAGTTGGTAAAAGGACTATAGACTGCAGAAGGGAGCAGCAGGTGTACACTGCTTAGATGCAAACTAGAAAATGGCTGAAGGGAAAGAGGATGAAGGAAGGAACTGTTTTCCATTTTTAAATTGAAGAGGAAATGGCAAAGATATTGAGGTTTACAGGTTCACCTTATTATTTCTCCTCTGAAGCAGGTGGGCATGGCTCTTGTAATTGTGATGCTGTGTAACAATCAGCATAATTATTAGCATAAAGGACTGGGTCTGTAAGATTCCCAGAACTTGCTACAGACACCCTGGTTGTGCTCCTCCCCTCTCTCTGTTGCTAGGTGGCATTGGAGCCTAGACCAGCACATGTGTGCACACTCCCAAAGCGCATGATCATACACCCAAAGTGAATGTGCTCACTCCCAAAGTGCATGTGCGCACTCTCATAGTTACATCACAGTCCATCAAGTTCAACCAAGGGTGTTGGGGTCGGTGAAGTTATGTTTTAATTTATTTTACTGATTACTGCTAATAGTAACTGTTAATGTTATTTTCTTCTAAATAAGCATATAATCCTTTTTGAAGCTGTCAGCAGTTGATGTTGTAACAAGCTTCTGGGAGAGGCTATTCCACAGATTTATAGTTTTTATGGTAATGATTGTTGCCTCCGGAGACTGAATTCCTTTTTTATCCAGTCGAAGGGAGTGCCCCCTTGTCTTTAGAGATGTTCCCTGAAATAGTGTTTCCCCATATTTTTTGCATTGGCCATTTATATATTTATACAAGTTAATCATGTCCCCCCTCAGTCATCTTTTCTCAAGACTAAACAGATTTAATTCCTGTAATCTTTCCTCATAACTTAGATCTTTCATTTCTCTCTCAAACACATATCTGCACACTCCTAAAGTGCATGTGTGCACTCCCAAAGTACACATTCCCAAATGTGCATGTGCACACTCCTAAACACACATGAGCACACTCCCAAATGCAAATGCACTCCCAAAGTGGATAACCATACTCTCAAAGCGCATGTGTGCAATCCCAAAGTGCATATGCACACTTCCAAATGCACATGCACGCACTCCCAAACATTCCTATGCACACTCCCAAATGCACTTGCCCACACTCACATGCACGCACCCCACCACTGCCAAACACATGCATGTACCCCCGCACCCCCAAACACATGTACAGACTGTCCCTTTAAAAGTTATTTTTTACTGAATTAAATAAACAATGCTATCTTGAGATCTTCAAAGCTTTTCATGGCTCTTGTGTTCGAAGCCAGAGATATCTCAGGACTTTTAAGTCTATTCCATCTGTATATACTGTATAAAGAGGAGTCTTTTCCGTCAGACAGCGTGATTGACACATCACATTGTACTGTAAACTATCTTCATTTAAATAGCAGTCTTATGACTGCTTTAGAAAGTCTCACAGCTGATTACAATAGAAACAATTAAGATAACTTCATTGCTTCTCGACTGTAACAATGCAACCCACGTGACCTCCCAGCAGGGAGTTGCTAGGCTTTGTTGCACTTGCAGGATTGCAAGGGATCAATCCTTGTGACTGTCAGGTAAGTACATTTTTTACTTTTTGGATTGCCTATGTGATTATAATGTGTGCCGACCTCTTGGCAGTGGAAATAATGGGGCTATGGTTCTGAGCAAAATGCTACCCTCAAGTCCACAGAACAGTCAAACTGATCTTTAGCCCCTGCCTATGGCCACACCTCACTTTACCTGGCTAAATTAAATGAAAAGCTGCTCATAAAAATAGTCAAGCTCTGAGCATTGGCTATGTGTAATAAATTGGATGTGTGAAATAACAAACACATCTTTCCAGGTACATCTGTCACAGTATGTTTCCCTACTGTTCAACCTCTCCCCAATCCAAAAAGCGTATATATATATATATATATATATATATATATATATATATACACTCTACAACATCAGATTGACGTGAAAATATTTCAAATGAATGTGGATTACACAAATAAAAGCAGGGTGAGAAACAGATTAAAATATACAACACAATACAACCCGCACAAAGCTATGGACCAGGCTCAGAACCAGGACATTCATAAACACATCACTCACAATCCTATTCTAATTTTAATCTAATTTTATTGGAGGTGATAAAAACAATCAAGCCCTACGATGGGTTGAAAAGTCCAGCCATCATTGCGAGCCAATAACTGCTACATCGGTTGGATCCATCCATCCATAAACGTAATCTTTGCTAAAACTCATACAGACCCAAAAAAACAAGTGATGTAAGTATCACAAATTTTTACTACCTTTATTATTTTTATAATTTAATTTATAAACCGCAATCATCTTCAATGGCACTGTACAATGTATAATGAAATTTCCAGGTAAATTGACTCTTTGTGTAGGGAAAGGGTTCTAAACAACCCCCCTCATCCTACAGTGCTGCAGTTGTACTGAAAATTGTGTTGCATGGTTTAAAACACATGCCTGTGATCACATGTGTGCTGTAGGTTTCACCAGTTAGCAAGTCCGGGTTAGTAGAAAACACCCAATCTCCACCTCTGGCTTCACCTATAGACAAGTCCCTTTTTGCCAGGATGCAAGCAGGACTCATGGTTGCCCCCAGGACTTAACAGTGCAAACAAACCTCAAGCAGGGGGATAACCAGAGGCAAATTCAGAGGCCAGGCTGAAGGGTCGTGGTACCAAAGGGAGCAGAGGCAGGGTCATGGGCACTAATGAAGGAGGGCATAAAGAGCTTGTGTTTGCGCATGCATGCACACAAGTTGAGGTGCCAAGGAGGCAGGAGGACAAGGAAGGAGGCAGGAGGACGCTGCTCAAGCCTGTGCCTGAGACCAGGGGCGGGCTGGCCATAGTGCAGAATCCGGGCAGAATCCTGGTAGGCCAGCACATGGGAAGGCCGATGAGCAGAGCAGTGTAATAGGTGGAGGATGCTCTCACACACAGTAATCTTTACACCCAGATTATCTGCAAACATTAGTGTGTGTGTGAGAGCAGCGGCGGGCAGAGCGGCCTCCACCTATTACACTGCTCTGCGCATCGGCCGCTGTTAGAACATTGGTTCCGCGCAGGCTTGGCATCAGCAATTACACTTACAGGGACGGGGAAGCAGAGGCCGTCATAGCTCTGTGTCATGTGACAGAGCAGGATATGTGTGCACGCTGCTGCCCCCTAGTGACAGCCTGTCCCAGGAGCTGGAGGGCAGTGGATGCTTCACCAGGTTCTGACATTTGTAACTCGACTGCAGGGACGTGTAACTGCTGCTGCTTCTGCCACAAGGTAAAGCCTCCTCTTTGTGTGTCCTCCCTCCTGGCAGCTTATTAGGGAAAGTTTAGATGTTCAACCCCCCTCTACAAAACAAACAGTGTCCCATGTGCTGCTGTTAATAGACTGGGCTGTGCAGAGTTCCATGTTCCCTGTCCTTCATATACTGTATTCTGCTAAATGGAGCTTCTCACAGCCCTGTAAGAGGAGAGAGGCTGATTGGCCAGTGTGACCAATTAGAAAACTTCTACAAAGCCAGCTCACAATCTGTGTCCAAATCTGATCTGTCCCCCGACCGATCTGTGTCCAAATCTGATCTGCCCCCAACCGATCTGTATCCAAATCTGATCTGCCCCCCCGACCAATCTGTTTCCAAAACTGATCTGTCCCCCGACCAATCTGTTTCCAAATCTGATCTGCCCCCGACCAATCTGTGTCCAAATCTGATCTGCCCCTAACCAATCTGTGTCCAAATCTGATCTGCCCCCGACCAATCTGTGTCCAAATCTGATCTGCCACTGACCAATCTGTGTCCAAATCTGATCTGTCCCCGACCAATCTGTGTCCAAATCTGATCTGCCCCCGACCAATCTGTGTCCAAATCTGATCTGCCCCGACCAATCTGTGTCCAAATCTGATCTGCCCCTGACCAATCTGTGTCCAAATCTCATCTGTCCCCGACCAATCTGTGTCCAAATCTGATCTACCCCTGACCAATCTGTGTCCAAATCTGATCTGCCCCCGACCAATCTGTGTCCAAATCTGATCTGCTCCCCAACCGATATATGTCCAAATCTGATCTGCTCCCCAACCAATCTGTGTCCAAATCTGATCTGCCACCGACCAATCTGTGTCCAAATCTGATCTGTCCCTCGACCGATCTGTGTCCAAATCTGATCTGCCCCCGACCAATCTGTGTCCAAATCTGATCTGCCCCTGATCAATCTGTGTCCAAATCTGATCTGCCCCTGACCAATCTGTGTCCAAATCTGATGTGCCCCTGACCAATCTGTGTCCAAATCTGATCTGCTCCCCAACCGATATATGTCCAAATCTGATCTGCTCCCCAACCAATCTGTGTCCAAATCTGATCTGCCCCTGACCAATCTGTGTCCAAATCTGATGTGCCCCTGACCAATCTGTGTCCAAATCTGATCTGCTCCCCAACAGATATATGTCCAAATCTGATCTGCTCCCCAACCAATCTGTGTCCAAATCTGATCTGCCACGGACCAATCTGTGTCCAAATCTGATCTGTCCCTCGACCGATCTGTGTCCAAATCTGATCTGCCCCCGACCAATCTGTGTCCAAATCTGATCTGTCCCCGACCAATCTGTGTCCAAATCTGATCTACCCCTGACCAATCTGTGTCCAAATCTGATCTGTCCCCGACTAATCTGTGTCCAAATCTTATCTGCTCCCCAGCCGATATATGTCCAAATCTGATCTGCTCCCCGACTGATCTGTGTCCATATCTGATCTGCCCCCGACCAATCTGTGTCTCCAAATCTGATCTGCCACCGACTGACTGATCTGTGTCCAAATCTGATCTGCCCCCGACCAATCTGTGTCTCCAAATCTGATCTGTGCCCAAATCTGATCTGCCACCAACTGATCTATATACTAAACTAAATAGTGCTGCTAACTGTTCTGTGCCCCCGCTTTATCCACAACTGACTCATCTGTGCCCAAATGCATACCTTTTAACTTTTCAGTGTGGGAAATAGGGACAGTTGTTAAATTATGCCTGTAAAGCGGGATGCCCCCTCTGTCTGTAAAGCGGGATGCCCCCCTCTGCCTGTAAAGCGGGATGCCCCCTCTGAGCCTGTAAAGTGGGATGCCCCTCTCAGCCTGTAAAGTGGGATGCCCCTCTCAGCCTGTAAAGTGGGATGCCCCCCTCAGCCTTTAAACTGGGATGCCCCTCTCAGCCTGTAATGAGTGATGCCCCTCTCTGCCTGTAATGTGAGATGTTGCACACTGCCTCCAATGTGGGATGCTGCTCACTGGCTATAATGGGGTGATTCTGCCCACTGTCTGGTGATTCGGAGGGGGGATCTTAGCACACCATTTTGTTTCATAATATTTTCTTTCTTATTTTTGTCCTCTAAACCCTGGTAAACCATGGAACACAATAAGGCATATATATATATATATATATATATATATATATATATATATATATATTATATCTATATATAAAATGATGTGACATTAATATACTATACTGGGCCAGGGACAGTAAAGCAGGGCCGCCCATTTTTTAGTCCCAGTCCGCCCCTGCTTGAGACTGATGCGTCAGCCAGACGATGGTCAGCTCAGCACGCCGCTCGAGGACACTGCTGTACCGAGGACATGTGCATTGTGTTTCAATCCCCCCAAACATTAAGAGAACCTTTTGATACAGGGTACAGGTGAGACTAAAAGATAAGACTGTTTCTACACTCTACCAACACTGAATCTGTGAATCATCTTTGTGGGAAGTGATTCCTTAAACAAGACCCCAGTGTTTGGGACTTTACTTGCCTCTTATCAAAGCAATTGGCGCCCATGTGATTTCTTCTACTCCTGCTTTCAAATAGGTGAGTACTTTAAGCTTGAATTGCTGATGGGAATATCTGGATGATTCTGTTCATATGGTATCAGCTGGATGGATTGACTGTCATGGTACATTTACTATCCTGCATAACTGCACCACCTGCTCATTGGGACAACCCTGCCCCCCTCGGAGTCAGCCACAGCGACATGAGCCTTTCACTCAAATGGAGGGAACAATGCCAAGGCCTGGCGTGCCTCCTAGATTGCAATGAATTGTAGGCGTTCTTAGGACATTGTGACTGATACAAGAGGGGCAAATGTTGCTCCTCTATGCTGCCAGGAAGTAGTTACCACAGGTCTTGTTCTGGGAAGCTTGTCACCTGGACCAGCTGGGTGGGTGACAAAAAAATGAGTATGACTTTTTTTTTGTTCGTGCCTGGATGACCGCTTTTGATTGTTGGCCAGTCCTGGAGTCTTAAAAAAGTCAGCCAATTGGAGAACTCAAAATTTCCAGGTGGGTGTGACCTCTGTGGTTCTTTAAATTGGGGCACCTCCAAACCAACTGCATTGTCTGGAGAGGATTTGTGCCGTTTTAAGTTACACACATTTTTAAAGTTATTTTCTATACACAAGTCTCAGTAAAACTATAAAGCGTTTATAATTTTTTAGTTGTTGAATTAAGTGTCCCAGTGTTTCCACTGATCATTTTGTAAATATTAATTTCTGAGCTGTGTGCCATGCAGTGGCAGCAACTTGTGTTTTAAAGTGGACCAAAAACCAGGATTTTGACTATCCCGGGTTCTGGTCCTTTCCCCGGGGGCACCCTGATCGGGGGTGCCCCGCTGTGTGAAACACCCCCAGATCGCCACAGCAAACGCACCTTATCCCGGTCCCATGGCGCGTCTAAGAGCAGCAGCTCTGGCGGCAGCATCCTCCGCTTCCCTTTAGCAGTGCGCGTGCCTGCTCCATTTGTGAATGGATGGCACAGGGCATGCTCTCTGTTAGAGGGAGGCAGAGGATGGGGCCGTCAAAGCTGATGCTCTTAGACGCGCAGTGGGACCGGGATAAGGTGAGTTGCGGAGGCGTCCTGGAGGGTTTCATGCACCCCCGATCAGGGTGCCCCCAGGGTAAGGACGGAAACCCAGGATAGTCAAAACTTTTGACTATCCTGGGTTTTAGTCCACTTTAAGCTGTGTTTTGCTATGTCTGTGCTGTAAGCAACCCCATACACATATGGTTGGTCATGCTAATTATATGGTAAAGCAAGGTGCACCAGCGGTGTGTTTTGCGGTGTGAATTACAACCTGCAGATCAGTGAGATTTTTCATTTTATCACACAAAAAAGTTCAATAAAAGGTTTTTATTCCATTGTTTCCAAAATATCCCCTGTACAGTCGATGGGGCATCTTTAAAGGGGACATCATTTTTCCAATAAGATAAGATGATTATTTTTATTATTATTATTATTATTATTATTAAGTTTGGAAATAATCGCACCCTATGGATAATGCTTAACATTTTGGCATTTTTTCTGCATACTCCAAATGACCCTGTTGTTTCTAAAATCCTAGATAAATACCCATAGCTCATTGGAAAAATTATGTAAAATGATTCTGAAAATGCTTCATCACGTAGGTGCAGGTGGTTTTGGGGGAAAACAAGAACAAACATTTTTTTGCACTTTCTAGTGTGGAAAGTGGACCAAAAAACAGAGATTGGCCCCGGAATCTATACGTTTCCCGGGGCGGTTAATTCCCTCCCCCGGAGCATCCAGAATCAGGATGCCCCGCTGTGTGAAACCCCCCAGGTCGCCCATAAGCTCACCTTCTTTCCTGGTTCAATTGTGCATGCGCGAGCAGTGGCTGTATCCTTGCTATCCCTCTAGCAGGGCGCGTGCCTGCACCAGGAATTTGTGCTCAGCTGGCGCAGGCACACTCCCTGTTGGGGGATAGCACCAGTCAAGGTGCTTAGATCCGCTCGTACTAGATGAGCTCCTGGATGAAGGGGCTCCAGCAGATCCGAGCATGCTGATTAGACAAACGGCCACGCATGCGTCATAGGACCTCGAAGAGGTGAGTTTGTTTGGGCGACCTGGGGGGTTTGACACAGCGAGGCAAGGACCCGGATAGTCAAAATATGGGGTTTAGGTCCACTTTAATAATAAAATGCTCACTGGGATGCTTTACCAAATAATTAGCATGACACCCATTTTGTGACAGTGGTCTGATTGATGAAGAGAATGGTTTGATCAACCTGAAAAATAGTCACAGCATAGAAAACATCTTTAACCACCATCTATCATCTCCCCCCCCCCCCCCCCCCCCCCGCTTTAAAGTATTTTCTTTCCCTCTTTCCTACTTATTTTCATATTGTTATTCATAAAAAAAGATAATAACATGTATTAAAGAACACAATTTTGATCTTTAAAACTAGCTATTCATTGGCAAACATGTACACACATACACACACTTATATATGCATTTTGTTTAATTGGGAATTGAACTAGAAAGAATGGAATAGAAAGTAGTTTTGTGCTTGAAAGACTTGTACTTTATATTGTACTAAAATGGACTTTTTCCTTTTTGCTGTAACCTAATGGTAAATGATGCTCAAAGTATAGATTAACAGTTGCCTTCGACAAGGCGACATTTTAGAAGCTGCAAATAGTTGTCAATTTTATGAGAATCTCTTCGAAGGCAGTGAAGTAGATTGTAAAAATCAAAGAGCCGTGATTTCTCATCTCCTGGAACTGAAGCTGGACCAGGCCATGGTGAGAAGATTTCATTTTCTAAATCACCTGGCTGCATCTAGAGGAAGGACAATTCAGCTTGTTAGCTTGCATTACAAGTGTAGATTTATACACAGCATTTTGCATGAAAGACGGACATCGATAGAGACAACCAAAGTAACTGTTGTATTGCCAGTAATGACCTGCTGCATGGGAAAAAACTAGAGAATGTTGTTCTAGGAAGAATTGGTTGTTGCTCCAAGTATTAAACTGGACCAACACCCACTTAACAAAAAATGGGTGTTGGTCCGCTCCGGGGGGGGGGGGGGGGGGGCTTATCCAAAATTCTGCCCCCCCTTGATCAACCCCCTGCAAACCCTATAAAACGTACTTGCCACTTTGCTCCCTCTGCGACATATAGTCACATGATTGGCTGGCGGCATTCCCCTCCACTGGCAAAGAGGAAGCCTGAGACTCTTCTATTCCCCAGAGATCCCTTTCCAGACACGCCTCTTCCCAGTGGCCAAACCCAGGCATATCTTCCCCAGGGTCCCTTTGCAGACACTCCACTTCCCTAGGGCTCTCTCGAACCTCAAGACATTCTCTTTGTACTGGAAGGAAAAACATGTCTGGGGGGGCACCAGAAAAAGTGAATGATTGAGACACACAAAGCGTAGTATCCCAAATTGTGGTGCCGAAACCGCCGGCCAAGCGGGAGGTTTGTCCACTGTAATCAAATGCAGCAGCACCAAATTTTGCATTTGACCGCCTCCAGCCAATCACACAGCTGCATGTTGCTGAGAGAGCAAGGAGACCAGTAAGGTTTATGGGGTTTGCAGGGGGTTGATCAGGAGGGGGGGTCAGAATTTAGGATGCCCTCCCACAGCAGACCAACAACTTTTTTTTGTAAAATGGGTGTTGGTCCGGTTTAAGGCAAGTTATTTTATTTCAGAAATCAAAACAATGTAATATTTGATGAGGGAGAGGTTGTGTAGTTTTAATCTGCCTCTATATACATATACTGTAGCATTTCTTTAAAGGGAATATTTTAAACAAATGTTTCTAAAACATCTTTGCCTACTTTAATAAATCATTATTTTGCTAAAATGAACCTCTGATGTTTTAGGAATATATTAAAGCTGTTGATTTGAAGAGGGCAATTTTTTTCAATGTAAAATACTTTATTTTATGGGGAGCCTCTAGAATCATATACAGATGTTTTTTTACTACAGTTAAAGGGTTCCTACTTCTATTTTCTGTTACTAGAAAAATACATAGATTTGCCAAAGAGGGTCTTTGCCAACATTTACAAGTAAATAACTGGAGTCTGCTGCCTTTTTAAAGGGCCAGTCAAGCCAGACTGCCCGAATTTAACCCCCCCCCCCACTCTGTCTCCCTTAACAAGCCCTAAAGCAGCGCTAATGCTGGTGGTGCACAGTGCAGAAAGCTTCCGGTCCAGTGCCACTGTGCAGTCTAGGGAAGATGGCGGCACCCGGCACGGCGATTGAGCGATGGTCACCGTTGGAGTACGGCCAAGGTAAGTGTCTGTTTGTTTTTTAGAGCATTAGTGCTGCTTTAGCACTTTTTAAGGGAGACAGGGTGGGTTAAGATCAGGCAGTCTGGCTGGACTGGCCCTTTAAAGTAAAAATATAATGAGCAATAATTAATGCATAAATGCATAAAAACAGAGTCACAAGCCAGTATGTGGAGAGACCCATGTTAGGCTTAATATAGGGGGGCCAAAGAGACCAAAAAACCCTCTACTTAGGTAAAGGAAGAGAGGAGCTTTCCTAGAACGGAAAGTATTTGCACAGTACCCAGTCCAAGGACCGATAGTATTACCCATCTATCCTTGCAGCAGGCGGAGCTATGCAAATCATCTCTTTATGTCTCTGTGCCATCCAAGGCCCTTAGAACTGCTAAGGGTGCAATGCCAAGGATTAGCTTTAAATATTACACAGCCATACACATCAATGCATCCATTTTTATTAGCCAGGGAACAGGAATGATACTTACCACTTCCATGTGCTCACAAGTAGCCTATCAGCTATCTCCAGTGACTGTAAACATTAACGTGCAACTGCTGGCCTGGTAAGCCTGTTAGGCAGTCCCAGAAGAGTTGAGTATTGGCAGCTCTAGAATGGCTTATGTAGTGCTGATGCACAGTCAGGCCAGATTAAATCAACATGACCTTTTTCAAACTTTTTTCTCTAAATGCTACAGTGGCTGGGAGTTAATTACTTTTGGCCCACGGGTATACCTAGGGCCATCTATTATAATTCACCATTTAGTTTTTTTCACAATAAGGTTTTTTATTGTTTTTGCAGTGGTTGTTCAGATATACACTATGGAAATTTCCTGTCACTTTTGTTTTATAGGTGTATGGCTGTCCCCCCCCCCCACCTAACTTGGAGGCCCCTAAGTTACTGGCATGTCCTGTTGGGAAGAAAATACATCCAAACAACAGCAACATGCATAGGACCATTAGAAGAACAATAAGAAAAGAAAAGGTGGTTGAATTGAACTGTGGAGTCAAGACTGCTTCTCTATCTTCCTCTTTGTGTCCTCAACATAGTCCCTAATATATTCTTTCAAGTCTCCCTAAAATAGATATTTTTGTATTTGATCTACTTGAGCCCACACTGGTTTCTGTGGGTTTAGGTCTACTTTGATAGACCAATAATTATGCAAATTTTACATTTCCAGTAAAGAATGAATAAATAAATAACCGTTCTAATGGAACTGGCAATTAAGCCTTGAATATGTTTCCTTTTAGCATAGATGCAGAAATGCTGCAAAGTTTTAGAAATTAGGTAACCAGTGTATATTGATTTAGGGTCCACCTGCTGGTGATGCGTTTTAGCATCTCTGTCAGCAAACACATCCCCCTATAGAATAAAGGGTAGTGTATATAAAAATGTCCTCTTCACTATATTAAATTCAATTTTCCAGCTAGCACTGATGGCTTTTGATTACAATTCAAACACTTTATTGTTGTTTAGTTTTAAATGGTTCATTAATGGATTCTGGTCCCTCCTGTGCTCCCTTCCAGCCCCCACATGGCAGGTGGTACTAATGCCTCGGCCGGCATCGGGCCCCCCTTTCTTCCCCCTCCTCGCAGCCTCACATCAGCTGTCAGCCGAGCAGCCATGCCTTGATGGGTGGCGGCGTGATGGCGCGTGGCTGGGAGGTGGGTGTGTGGGGGGCGTGCTTTGAGTGTTCCGGCCGCCTGGTGGGTGGCTGCTGCTGCGGGCCTCCTGCGACGTCACTGTTCGCCACGCCATGTCCGCTGTGTCATCGCGGCTGCAGGCGAGCCTCCCGTTGCCTCGCCGCCCACCGCGTCACTGCTTATTGTCAGCTGGGATGCCCTGGCCGAACACGTGCTTGTCTCGTGTGCAGCGCTGCGCCGTGGGCACGTGGTCGGGGGTAAGTATAAGAGGAGACCATACCTCTCATTTGGTCCCCTCACCCTAGCAAGAAGCGGCTTGGTTTGCCATGAAGCGCAGGTGCTATGACCTTCTGCTGCCCCTGAGCCTCCTCCCCACCTGTTATTATTGATGCTGACTTGTGGTATTGTGTTTGGTAACACTCCTTCAATTGGTATTGTATATTACACTTTGTTCTTTTTGTATCCATGCACTGGTCACTTTAGATTATGTCAATGGTTGGCTTGTTCATGCATTTGTTACACCAAGTCAGATCTTAAAAGGATATTTTGTGCAATATAATGACACTCTAGTATTTGTGATTATAAAAAAGTAAATGTAATCAATTTTCTTTTACACATGTTGGTGTTTTTCACACTGGTACTACATATGAATTTCTTCTTTGTTTGCATAGATTTTTGTGCATAGGGTATTTCTCTTCTCTGGGTATTTGTTTTGCCGGCACAAAAAATATTTGGGATTTTTTTATAGATAATATTTATTACACATAGGTGTTGCTTGAACTAGTGTTTTTTTTATATTAAATTTAATAATTCTATATTTTTGGCAAATATTGTTGTAAACTTTTCTGTTTATGTGGGTCATCTAGAGGATTAGCTGTGGAGTGGGGCTAGCAGGATATGTTTTTAATTGTTTTTAATTGTCTTTTTTGTAGTGTTTTTTGAATACAATTATTTTTTAAGCGTCTCTATGGTTGTGCTCCCTTTGTAGTGGCCATTGGGGCTTGTAGTTCCATGCTCCACTTTTTGTATGCTTTGGTAGTTTAATAGGAGAGCACGCTGGGATATCCTAGATATTCTTAGTGGTGTACCACTAGATTGCATGTACTTATGTGGTAAATTGCCTAGGAGTTTACCGACCCCTGGGCGGTCTATGACCGGTCCTTTTAACTCCCCCCCCCCCATATGCTTCCAGGACAGACAAGGCCAAAGCATTAAGACTGAGGACAGATCATGGGCAGGGATGTATATTTCCATTCCTGAATTAATGGTACTGAAGCTTTAGGATTGTAGAGAGGACTATGGAGGACTATGGAGGATTGAAAGGCATGTAAGGGGTAGTCATGGTCTAGAAATAAGGAACTGATCTTGTAACCAGAAGGTGACAGGTTTGATTCCCAGCCAGGACATGACTAAAATACTCTCACATACACTTCCTTCATCTTATCCCGGGGGATGTTGCCGATAACACTGAGGTAGAGGAGACATAATATAACCCATAATCTTTGGCATGATATAAAGACAGTTGTGTTCTAATTCTTTACCTAGATATATCATTACTTTTGAAAAATGTAATTTGACATTATGTTTACCCGGTCTAAAATCCTTTCCATTCCTTCAAGGAGGCGCTTAGTTTGCTCTTCAATTTCTACTGTTTTCCAGAGGATAGTGTCTGGAGCTTCTCGGATATCTTTTACTTCAGAAATCATGTGGAGCAAAGGGTGGTTCCAGGATCTTAGAACTTTAAGCACCAGACTTAGAAGATCTTCATGCTTAAAAATATAGAAAGAAATGCAATGAATACTATAGCCATCTCATGTGTACTTGAGGCCGATTTAATAAACAGAGGAATAAACATGCCAGACAAAATTTGAAGAGACTCATGTTAGACTAAATAATTTGAGGAGAAATTCCTCGTTCATATAGAAAACACCTCCAACCCAACACATGTGAAGAAAACCGGAATTTCTTTTGAAAATGATTGCTTGGAGAGGTGAACAAGTTCTCTCAAGGATTGGAGAAGTTTTCCAAATCCCGGCTATGAACACTAAAGTAATTTGAATGGAGGTATGCTTTAATGCTACTGTTTCTCACAGTCTGTCTCAGGAATTTGGAGGTGAGTAGCGCTTCAATTATATTACCATGTGCCTGGACAAGGACTTCAACTTTTGTCCCATTCAAAATCTAAATCATGTGCAAGGATGGAACTTGTAGGAGCTTAACCTGCACATAACTATGTAACAGGAATACAACTCTTACTTGTATTTGCTGAGCTTGTTCCTTGTCTTCTGGGGTATTCAGAGAAGAAGTGTGGCAGATCAATCCAGAGTTTGCTAGAAACATGCTACCTGGTTTAAACCGTTCATCCTGCCAAGAACAAATGTAACATTTAATTGGCTGCACTGATCATCTGAAGTAGAATTTGGGCTAATTTATAGCTAGCAAGCTGTGGGTGGCAAACATAAATGAAACTGAACAAATGAGAAGGTCAGACTGAATTGGCTATTAATGTTTGTTTGAGAAACTCAAAACACTATGGATTTTTCCACTACTACTTTTTCCACTACTATGTCATTTTAGTCCCCTCTTACTTAAACTGGAACAAAATCCAAAAATGAGTGTTGTCCCAATTTATTCCCCTACCACACACCGCCTGCAGAACCCCAAACCCATGCCCCATACCCCATACCCCAAACATACCTCTTACCTGATCTCTTTTGCCGGCCAGTGGCCACCGGCTTAACTCCCACATAATTACCAGCATGTCTGTGATCACAGGCGCAATGCAGCGTGGAATCCCAGAAGGTGTAAGTAACTATGTCAGGGAATTAGCTTCCCCCAGTTGGCATGTGGTGCGGGGAATCCAGCAATTGTATATAACCCCCTGATTTTGGATGGAAAATCAACTTGGTGCATGGACCCAGCAGCCAAACGGTTATTTACACAATGTTGCCTTATTAGATTTGATGTATTCTGTTTGAGCTTAGAAATAAATGCAGTGTATTGGTATTGGTAAAATGACACATGATTCACTGTACAACTCTCCATATGACTGTTAGCATATGGGGGGGGGGGGGGTTAATGAGGGTACCCATAATTTAAGGTTGCCCCAAATTAAAAAGCCTGAAATTAACTTATTTTCCCTTATAATGTAATGCCCTACTGTGTAAAGATTGGCACCCATATATTACATTCAATTTGAACATGTGCATGTAAAAAATGCAATTCATCCTGTTTATTAATATACAGTACTGTTTGGCTAAAAAGATATACATTTTTATGCCGGGGTTGTACCCATAAAAAAAGCATCTGCTGCAAAGTGGTACTATTGGTTGAGGATGGGGTAAATCATTAAGATTGAAATAGGCTCTCCATACTTTTAGAGCCTTTCTAATTTTTAATCCGTACACAAGCCCTGTATTTTGTGAACAGTTTTTCTGTTATAAGTTTCCCGCATACATGAATTAGTTAAATTAAATTCAAACATGTCTTAGTAAAATTATATTTTAAGTAGATACCATTGTCATAAATTCTGCAGTTTCCATGTAAGTCAAAAGCAACATAATAAAGATATTTAATTATGTTTTACAGAAACTAAAAGTGTTTAAACATTGTCGTTATACTTACAAACTCATTAAACATGTCTGAGGAAAGAGAATGAATATAACGCGAAAGTTTGACTGCACGATCAAAAAGCATAGGGGTGGTTAATTGGCAGGTCGTGCCTCCATTTGGACAAATAGGATGGGATGTCACCCTACTTCCTGTAAGCAACATATAGGACCCTGCTAACATGGCAAACATTACACCTTAAAAACAAACACAAAAGAATCATTGCATAAATAAATGAACAAAAGAAAAGATTATGAAAAATAGAGAACTTTGAAGTAGCAAAGAAAATTAGTTTTCTTTACAGTGAACTTGACATGCGAGCTTTATTACAACATGAATCATTTTCATGAATCTCAATTTTAAAATATATATTTGTCAAATAATGTCCCAGAAATTTACATACACATGTTTTATGTACAAAGCACCGTGACAGCTGCCATTATTGATAAAAAGTATTTCATAAATATGTCTAAAAACTAACTGAAAAAATATGTTCAAGCTTGGTTTGATATTTCTAGAAAGCTTATGTGCCGCATATACTTCAAAAAGAATTCTAGCCTGTGATCAAGATAGCCCTGTTTTATGTATTTTCTGGCAAATAAATGAAGTATTGGGTATAAAAAAGGCATTAAACACAAAGTAATTTCATACACTTCTACTAGTAGATAAATTAAAAATGAAGAGAAATAATAAAAAACTACCTTTAAATGATGTAGCCATTATTTGAGTGATGAAGGAGAAGACTATACTCAGGAGTGCACTGACTTTTGTCTTTGTGCTCAAGATTTGAAGTTTTTATACTCTTGGACAACTTTGATGAATTCATTCATCTTCCACACTCAATCACAAACATCCTGTTCATTCATATTCACAAGCATTTAAGACAAAATAATGGAATACATTTATGTAACTTGAAAATACGTGGGAGTGGAAACAAGTGCTTCACTGTAGGTTTCCGGTTTTGAAATACAGTTGTTCCTAAAGGCAGTCAAATGTATAGCCATATACAGGAATCAATGCTTGAAAGTAATTCATTTCATTGTGGATAGGCTCTCCAAATAATGTGAGCATCTCTTCTCCTCAATTTACCTTTATACAATAACTGTTGAAGAGACTTTCCAACACATTAACACACTCAATAAATCCCCACACATGATATATATCTCACATGCCTGGCTTCTCGCTTAACATACTGCGCCATAGCCCGTAACATAAATATGCAGCATACATGAGCCCAGTGCTCAAATAAAATGCCCCCCTCAAGTCTGCACAGATCCGAATTAAGTGCTCCGCGGACTCACATGACAACAGCAGTGAAAACAGGGTAATTGGGTCCTGTTTCCAGCACTGCTGACTCTGTACATTATAACTAGTGATGGGCAAACTCGTACCACAAAGATTGGGTCTGTGCCAAACTTCGAGTTGGGTACCCAAACCAGAACACAGACTTCAGCCTAAAGTCCATCCTCACTCATCCCTAATTATAACAGTTCCTGCACTGTGAAAAGACCACCATTGTCTTACCTGCTTATGAGCTATAAGGTTTACCAGGTGGATGAGTCATTTTTTTTTTTAGGTTTAGTAAAAACAAAATGTAGGGTACAGAAATGTTCTTAACCTCCCTGGCGGTGTTCCCGAACGTGACTCAGGGTTAATTTTCACTGCAAGTAGCGGTAACCCCGAGTCACGCTCGGGGTAGATTAGGCAGAGGAGCAGGAGTCTCCTTACCTTCTCCTTGCGATCCAGCGATGTCCCCGCTGTGATCGCCAGTGAGAGCCCCGGCAGATGCGTCTGACTTCCTGGTTCCATCACTGTGAGCTGCAGAGGCTCATGGGGGCGGAACTGGGCGGCAGTAAAACACACAGTAAAACACACACACAAAGTGATACAGTGAAATCCTGTGAGATTACACTGTATCACCTCAGATTTGACATTGTATTTGCCCTTTGATCATCCTACACTGCCCTGCCTGCCCTTTTTCTGCCCATAAAAAAAAAAAAAAATTTTTATCATGGCATCAAAGCGTCACTTTAGCATCACCAAAGTGGTTTTGGATCAGATAAGTGACAGCGGCAGTGACACAGAGCCCCTCGCAGAAATGAGCGATTCGTGGCAAGATTCGTCATCTGACCCTGACCAGAGAAGTGGCGACAGCGACAATTCTGCACCTCAGTGATGTGCGCACTTGGTGCCCAATGGATTGCGGTATGGATGAGGTACCGCCGCCAAGATTTCCTTTTACTGGATCACCTGGGATGAAGGTAGACATTGAGCACAATGATCCTTTGGCGTACCTAAAATTATTTCTCACAGATGACATAATTGAAAAGATTGTCACGGAGACAAATCGCTACAACGAGCAGCAATCCGCAACTCTGCATAGCAAGTTTTCCAGGAACAGAAAATGAGAACCGGTGACTAAAGAGGACATCTGAAAGTTCCTGGGGCTAATACTTCTTACTGGGGTGGTGGGGAAACCCCTGCAGAAATGGTACTGGACTACCAATAAATTGCTGGCAACCCCATTTTTTGGCACCATCATGTCCGAGTGCCGATTTTCCCTCATAATGAAGAATTTGCACTTCACCAACAATGAGGAATTTGACGAAGCCACACATCCAGTGCCAAAATTCAAGAAGATCTGGGAAGTATACCAAATGATCCTAAAAAATTTCCAGCAGTCCTATGTGCCAGATAGAGACATCAGCATTGATGAAAGTCTGATGGCTTACAAGGGACGCCTCAGCTGGATTCAATACATCGCATCCAAGAGAGCACGGTTTGGAATAAAATCCTATATGCTCTGCGAGTCTGCCACTGGCTATATATGGAATTCCGTCATATACACCGGTAAAGGAACACAGTTCAACCCCAGGTACAGGGGCTATGGGATGGCAACGTCATCAGTCCTCACACTGCTTGAGCCATTGCTGAATCAGGGGTATTGTGTGACAACGGACAACTTTTACACATCGCCTGAGCTGTACGAGTTTCTGATAAAACACAAGACTGATGGATATGGAACCGTTAGGCCCAACCGACGTGACCTGCCATCTATGTTTGCCAAGAAAAAACTGAAAACAGGAGAAATGGTTTCCTGGCAGAAAGGAAAGATGATGGCAATGCGTTGGCGTGACAAAAAAGACGTGTGCCTAATGAGTACAGTGCATAACACCTCCACTGTTATGGTCCACACAAGAGGTGGGAAAGATGTCATGAAGCCACAACTTGTGATTGACTACAACAACACCATGGGAGGAGTCGATAGAGCCGATCAGGCGATGACATTTTATCCGGCTATGCGGAAACAACAAAAAAAATTACAAAAATATCTTCAGGCATCTCCTGGAACAATGCCTATACAATGCACAGAGGAAAGAGTGACAAGCCTCTTGTTCATTCTGACTTTATCTGGAAGGTGGCAGAGCGGATTTTTGTGAACTACCAAACGCCATCAGTGGCCATGAACAGATCTGGACGTCGTGCTGTTGACGTTGTCAACCCAGAACGCCTGACTGGTCGTCACTTTATGGATTACATCCTGCCAACCGCAAAAAAAGGCAGCACCTACAAGGATGTGCGTAGTTTGCTGCTCAAAGCGAGATGGCAATGGAAAAAAAATCAGAAAGGAAACCAGGTTCCATTGCCCTGATTGTGACGTCGGTCTATGTGCAGTCCCATGTTTCAAAATTTACCACACCCAGGATGTTTACTGAATTTTCTTTGTTTGACAAATTTCATTATTTATTACATTATTGAATAAAATTATATTAGCTTATAATTCATGATTTTATGTTTCAAACTTTATCACATCTGAGAGGTCTACTAGAGTCTTCTATGGTCAGGTTTAAGTAAGTAATTACTAAGAATTGCAGGCCTACAATACATAACACCAAATTTCCATACAAAAAAATGGTAACGCTTTTGGTACAAAATTCCAGACATAATCATAACGCCAGGGAGGTTAAAGAATGACAATGGTGAATTCCAGTAATGTGGAGTGACTTCTTGGTGCAGGATCCACTCTGCATTTTGCGTGACTAAAAGCAAAGAAGACATCAAAAGCACACCACTGTCACCGCTATATGAGGAATAGACTGTAACTTCAATGTGTCTGCCAGATCTGAAGTTGATACTAGTATGCAGACTATACTTTGTGGATTGGATATATTTGGGACTGTGTTCATACTGTACAGGGGCCATATTGACCTAGCACAGTGGTGCTCAACCTTCCTCCTCAAGAAACACCAACAGGTCTGCAACTTTGTCTGAGCAATAATTACTTGACATGTACATGCAAAATGTGTGACCTAGCAGATAATATTCTTGTCTTCTGCCAGCTGTAACAGTCATTGCTGACACCATGTTAATGTATCTTGCTCTAAGGACTCATTCGGTGGAACACACAGGCTGCCAGTAGCATCTCCTTCCCCCAGGGGGTTTGGATGAGTACAGAGAACTGAAAGAAAAGCGTAGGCCAGAACCTGGATTTATGCAGCATCCATATGGTAACATATTTTTTTCACTTACTGAATGGCTGAACCCAGACACTGCTGGGAGGCTGCTAAACTGAATGCAGCATTGGATGCTGCTGAGACATGTAGGCCAGTACATTTCTCCAGCTGCCTGACTTTGGTTCGGATAGTGTCCAGCCCTGGGTGACATGTAACCCTCTATCTTCAACAGTAGACTTTTGCTAGTGCTCTGGTCTAGAAAACCCCAACACTATTGGGGTCCGCAACTCACAGGTGGCTCCTAAGCTACAGGTTGGGGACACCTTTCCTATACTGTACTTTAGTTTGCCAATTCATTTTACTTATTTTGGCCTAATTCCAGCAGCCCTCCAATTTGTCTTGTCAGTGACTGCCTGTCTATCAGCAAATTCCTCATCTCTTCTCTTTGGCAAGAGCAGTGTTATATGTCTGTAATACAGCTCCTATTTAAATGCAAGCAGTTGCAAGGAGGTGGATCAGCAGCCACAAGGTGACTGCTCTAGAGGCTGAGAGTTACCACTAATGCTACTTTACCGAGCTGAGGAAATTACAAAACTAAGTTATTAATTATAAAAATGTTTTGAGAGGGTGAGAGGAGTATACTGAGTTTTCAAAAAATTGCCTTAAACTGGCTGATGGGGAATGAAAAGTTGTGCAGTATTCTATCCAATAAACATCATTGCTTTGACCTGTTTTGGGAATTGTGGATTCAGTTTACTAAAGGAAAGAAATGGATTTGATGTATTCCAGGGGACCCACTCTTCCTTTTTCCCCTCTTCTCGTTCTCGTCTCTGCCCTTTTAATTCCCTGCTTATCCCTCCCTTTGAAAATGTAATTTGATATGATATAAAAGTATTAAATAATTGCTAATAAGTATAATTTAGCTGTATAATTCAGATGTGTATTAATATGTAATGTAGGGGGGGAGGGGATGTCTTCTGTGTTATGTACTTATTTTTAGTATAAAGAATATTGTGTTTGTTATAAAATACTTGTATATCTGCAAAAAGTAATAAAATATTATTGAAATAAAAAATGTTTTTCGAATGATTGTAATGCTGGCTCATTACGGTGTTAATACTGATTTTTATATCATAATTCATTTGAAAGACATTGATCACTAGAAGTATTTCTATAAAAATATTTACTTGTCAAGAAAAAAAACAGGTTCCGTTTCATTTTCTTCAAACTTTACCATTTCTTATGAAACAGGTGTGGGTCAAAAGAGCAATGTCTCCTCATTTAGTAGAATGTCGGTGTGTGCTTGGGTCAAGCTCTAAAATGATAGGTTTAGCAGATCTCTTCAGGTAGCAAACCATCTGTGAGATTTGGTCCCATTACAATAGATTAATCCATCATCCCCTCAGTCCTGTTTAATCATCACATGCTTTTAATGAATGTTTTCCCTACTAATGAATTCATGTTTAATAAGACTAAAATGCTAATTTTATTCCAGAAACATTAATTAAAAAACTAAACCAATTTAGTGCAAAAAGTACAAATAAGCACAAAGCATAAATGGTTGATGTGCTAAGGCTTGGTGTTTGTGTGGACCCATTTTACTGTCCTAGTGATTCTTGTCCTGGGGTATTCAACTTTGGGATCGCCCGCTTTGTGAAACCCTGCTGATCACCATCAACCTCACCTTACCGGCAGTCCCATGGCACCTACATAGGCCCCCTTTGTGAAACCCCACTGATCGCTGACAAACTCACCTTAACCCTTTCGCTGCCAGCCTACCTGAAGTTTTCGTCACCCTTGGTGCCAGACCATTTTGCACTATTTTGCGCTCCCCATGTTCATATGTGTTTTTTGAAGGGATTTCCAGGGATTTCCCAGGAAAATGATATATTGTTTTTTTCAGCATAGTCTGGGCTTTAACATGAAATGTCTTGTTTGTAATTTTTTAGGTGTATTCTCAATATTCTTGGGTGAAATATGTGCAAAAAAATAAAAAAAAATCTATTTTTTACAATTTGTAGTGTTTTTTTGTAATAAAAAATGTAAGTTTGTCAATAAAATCTTATTGCGTGTGAAACCCCAATTTCTCCCGGTTACAGCGATACCACATATATATAGGTAGACACCCTTTCCTGCCCAGGAGACTCCCCCAAACTGAAACAGCGCTTTAGGGGATTTTCAGAAAAAATACAACTGTGATATGCGCTATGCGCACCTTGCAGTTTTTCCAGAAAAACAACCCTTTACATTTGAAATACCCCCCACAAACTATATATTCTCTGGAAGTACACACCTCAGGCTTTCTATTTGTACCAGGCTTGTTGATGTGGTCACAGTTTTCTGGAAGTAATCCCTCAATGTATTCTTTGGTTGCAAAGAGTTTCCCTAAAAAAGGATAAAAAAGCAGAATCAAAGCCACATTTTCCTAAAAAAACTATTTACAAACAAGAAAAAACAAGTATAATCTGAAAAAACAACATCCCCCGAACAGAACAATATCCAACATGCATAGCTACTGTCAAGGGAAGAGTTGCCAAACACCCCAAAGTAAAGCATGCACATAACGGTAATTTTTCTTGAAAATTTCAGCTCTGCAGACAAAGTGCGCACCTTGCGATTTTTCAACCAAAACAACCCTTTACATTTGGAATAACCCCCATAAACCATATATTCCCTAAAAGTACACATGTTAAGCTTTCTAAGCGTACCCAGCTTGTTGTAGTGGGCTCATCTGGAATTAATCCCTCAAAGAATTCTTTGGTTGCACAGGGTTTCCCTGAAAAAATTATAAAAAAGCTGAATAAAAAACACCTTTTCCTAAAATATAAATATGCAAACCAGAAAAAACAAGCTAAGTCTGAAAGCGCAAGGTCCCCCGAACAGAACAATACCCAACATGCACTATGTACTATTAACCCTTTTAATTGCCAGCCTACTTGAGATTTTGTCACCCTCTGTTGACAGGTCATTTTTTCCCCATTTTGCGCCATGTTTTGCAACATTTTTGCTGGAATTTTCAGGAAAATTATATAAATATATTTTTTGGAGCAGAGTTTAGGCTTTAACATGAAATGTCTTGTTTGTAAATTTTATTCTGTTTTTTACAATATTATTAAGTAAAAAAAAAAAATAAAATAACATTTTTTTTTAGAAAATTGCCTCCTTTATTTTACATAAAAAAATGTATTTTATTAAAGAAAACCACATTGCATGTGAAAGCCCCATTTCTACCGATTAGAACGGTACCACATATTTATCGGTAGCCCCCCCATTCTTGCCCAGGAGACCCCCCTAACTGAAACAAGTAATTTTTAACATTTACAAATAAAATACAACTACCATCCACACTACAAAGGGTTAAATCGGGAAAAAAAATGACATAGGGTCCCCCCTCCCAGGGGAGGGGGACCCCATTTTTTTGGGGATTTTTAAGGGTTAAAAACCCTTAAAAATCCAAAAAAAAACGACATGGGGTCCCCCTTACCCGAAGTAACCAGCCCGGGACCAGCTATGCAGGGCTTGTAGAAACAGGGCGCAGGGGCCAGCTTTTGTGGCCCCTGGCCCTGCAGGCTACAAAGCCCGCATAGCCCATGGGCCCAGGCTCTTCTGCCCCCCCCCTGGCCTTTGGGGAGGCAGGTAATTGGGGTGCCGGGGGTTAATGGCAAGTCACCAGCTAGTGCAGGTGACTTGCCATCCCCCCAGCCTTGTGAACTGGTATAGGGGTCATGGACCCCTTACCAGTTCACAAGGGGTTAAATGTAAAAAAAAAACACAGACACACAAAGAGAAAAAATATTTTATTATTATTTTTTTTTACTTACTTACCTCCCATCCATACTGGATCACTCTGTCCCTCGCAATCACTGGCTTCTGCTCACTTGCTAGAAGCCTTTTATAGCTGCTGGATGACAGAAAACAAAGGGTTAATTAAAAAAAAAAAACGACATAGGGTCCCCCCTCCCAGGGGAGGGGGACCCCATTTTTTTTTTGATTTTTAAGGGTTAAAAACCCTTAAAAATCCCCCAAAAAAACGACATGGGGTCCCCCTTACCCGAAGTAACCAGCCCGGGACCAGCTACCAGTTCACAAGGGGTTAAAAGTAAAAAATAAAAACACAGACACATATTTAAAAAAAATGACATTTATTTATTTTTTTTTTACACTATACTCACCTCCAATCCTGGGTCCCACGTCGCTGTCCCGCGCCGCTCTCTCAGCGCCGGCATCTGTCAGATGCCGATAGTGATCGGCGCAGGGCGGATGAGAGGAGAGGAGGCTCCTATCGGAGCCTCCTCTCCTCTCACCCGCACTGCACCGATCACCAGATGCCGGTGCTCGGTGAGGGTATAGGAGGAGCGGGATGACGTCATCCCGCTCCTCCCACAAAAGGCGGGGCCGCCGCCTCCTATTAGAGGCGGCGGCTATCGCCGCCATTACGAGCGGTGAGGACCCGGAAGAGGGTCCTCACCGAAGCCTGCGGAGCCCAGGGGGGGGGGATCGGACCCCCCCCCCCTGGTGAAGAGAAGACGGCGTGCCGGGGATCGGGCGAGGAGGTGAGTCAGTGGCGCTTTTTTTTTATTTTTTTTTACTTCTGCTGAGCGCGGGGAAAACGGGGGGGGGGGGGGGCGTCGGGGGGGCGATCGGATGCCCCCCCCCAGGAAGAGGAGACCCCCAGCTTCTCGGGGATACCAAAGGTAAGTGTTTTATTTTTATTTATTTTTAACTGTTTGGGGTAAATGCCAAGCCCGTAGTTTCTACGGGCTTGGCACTTAAGTGGAGTGGAAGCAAGCACGTAGAAACTACGGGCTTGGCACTGAAAGGGTTAACAGCAGTCCCATGAAAATCCAATCAGTCCAATCAGTGCTGGCCATATTAATGCACAGCATACAGCTCTGTTTAAATACAGAGCACAGCATAGAGAATAAGGAGAGGTCACATTCTCTTTTAGGTCCTGTGCCCAGCCTTTCTGAGATGCCCATAATGCAGCTGTGAATGTGTCATGGGTCAGCAGCGCCCAGCTTTTGCTGATCTCTTGCTTCTGACATCTTGCTCTCCAATGCAGGGAGGGGATTTTACATGAGCAGAGTGAGCTGACGTCGCCCATATAAAAGCCCCTCCCTGCAGTTGGGGAGCCAAATGCTGGGAGCCCAGCGTGGAGCAGAGGATGTGAAGAGGATGTCACCCGGGGCTGAAATAGGAGCATTTTTTTAATTGTTTTATGGGCAAGTTCCTTAAAAGTTTGATTCTGACGAACCTAAATTTCTCTGAAATTCAGCGAATCTCATGAATTGAACTGTAACAAAAAGTTTCCAGATAAAATGACCAGCGAAGAATGCAATGAGTGGCATGGCATGAGTTGGTACAGCAGTTGATATATTGTACCACTGCTGTACCACTCATGTAATTTATTTGATTACATGCTTGGATTTCAAAATACAGTATGCTGAATTCACAATTAAGATGCTGAAACGCTGGGTAGGTGAACACCTGCGCGGGGCAAGTAGTGCATTTCTACATACCTCCTCCAATGTAGCCTGTCATTAAAGATTTGAAATGGACTGCCATTATTTAATTGTTCCTATTGTATACCTAAATATATATTTTCCACTACATCATTGCATTTGTATTAAGATTTCCATGGATTTAGGGATTCTCTCTTTGCTAGGTCCTTTTATGATCAGTTTATATAGGGTTCCCTGAGAATTGTATGAATTGTATTATAACTCAATATAACTTTTATGTGCTCTATATTAGGTCATCTCTTTTGATTAATGCACTGATTCTGTATTTGGTGTCATCTATCACCTGTGCTGTGGGTGCTCCTTTGCGCTGTCTCTCTTTCCTTGTCTCCTTCACTTCTGGCTAAATGATGGGTGTCAGCAGGGAAGAAGCAGGCACCTATGTAGATGAGTGGGCAGGCCAGAAGGACCCCATCACAAACACGTGTCACTGTATCCTTAACCCCCCGCCTGGCTGTTTACTTTCACTTTAAAAGGAGGATTTGGCCGTCTACGTCATGCGGCCTGGGCCCCTTGCTAATCCCTTCCCCATTGCTTTTGTGGGTTGGGGGAGTGATGAATGGGGCTGAGCAGAGTGACATCATCACGCTGCTGTGAGGATCACCGTCTGGTTTACACAGACGGATTATGGATCCCAGCATTTTTTTAGCCTATATAAAGCTCTTTGGGCTTTATATAGTGCCCTTATATAATTATTAATAGTACTTGATTATACTTTATATATTGATCTATTTGGGCCACTCCTCCATATGGATTGCAGGCCTTTGGCTTGTATTGATTTAACAGCTGCCATTGATTGCACAGGCGGGGAAGAGGGGTGGTAAGTGACCCATCTTATTACTACTATTTCTTATGGACATTTCTTATGTACTTTATGGACATTGTCGTTTTATGGTGAGAGGTTATGCTGTATCTTGGATTATCATGGATACAGCAAAGTGAATGTTTTTTACTGCATCCTTCGCTGGACATTATATCTGTGATTACGTTTCAATTGGGGGCATCTTGGTCCATGCGAGGCAGGATATGTGGGAGGAGTTTTGGAGCAGACTTAATAAATGTAATAAAGATGCATTTCCTCCATATATCAATATAAGCAGGCAATGGGATAATTTATATTAGAGCAAGCCTCCTACTCAGTTAGGGCACCAAGAATAAGGACTTGTAATCCAGGGTCAAAGGCTGACCGAAGTGTAATTCTTAACCATTTAAGTACCATCCTACCTGGAGATTTTGTCACCCTCTGTTTCCAGAACATTTTTCACTATTTTGCGATATACATGTTTAACTGTGATTTTGTCGCTGCTGGAGTCACAGTACACTTTAACATGAAATGTTATGAAATGTATTTGCAATTTTTTTTGTGTATTCTCAATATTTTTGGGTGAAATTTGTTTTTTCAATAAAGTAATATTATGTGTAAAAGCACCCTTCCTCCCGAATACAATGGTACCCCATATGTATTGTTAGACACCATTTGCTGCCCTGCCCCCCCCCCAACTGAAACAGCGCTTAAGGAGATATTCAAGTAAAATAATACTATGCAGTCCTTGCAATTTTTCAAGAAAAGCAACCCTGTACATTGTAATTGTACAATTGTACATTGTAACTTGTACAAGTACACACCTCAAGCTTTCTAAGCACTGACAGTGGCACAGTTTTCTGGAAGTACTCCCTCGATTAATTCTTTGGTTGCACAGGGTTTCCCGAAAAAAGAATAAAGAAAGCAATAAGCCCCCTCTGGAAAGGGGAACCCAAACCAATTTTTTTATGTAACCTTTTATAGTGTGGATAGTAGTTGTATATTATTTGTAAATGTTATAAAGTGCTCTTTTCAGTTTGGGGGGTCTCCTGGGCAGGAACGGGGGGCTACCGACACATATGTGGTAACGTTGTAATCGGGAGTAATGGAGCTTTCAAATGGTTTTCATATGGTTTTCTTTAATAAAAGAATAAAATAATTTTATTACAATTTTTTTTTTTGACTTTTTAGACTTATTTTAGAATAAGAAAAAAAACATTACAAACAAGACATTTCATGTTAAAGCATAATATATATATATATATATATATATATATATATATATATATATATATATATCATTTTTCTGGAAATTCCTGCAAAAATCACAGTTAAACAGTACTTGAAAAGTACCAATGCATGTTAGGTATTGTTCTGTTGGGGGGACCATGCGCTTTCAAATTTAGCTTGTTTTTTCTTGTTTGCATATATATTTTCGGAAAATTTGCTTTTTATTCTGCTTTTATATACACTTTTTTAGAGAAACCCTGTGCAACCAAACAATTCATTATTGGATTACTTCCAGAAAACTGCACCCACCTCAACAAGCCTGGTAAGCTTAGAAAGCTTGAGGTTTGTATTTTGAATGTAAAGGGTTGTTTTTCTTGAAAAACTGCAAGGTGCGCATAGCAGTTGTATTTTATCTGAAAATCTCCAAGAGCGATGTTTCAGTTTGGGGGAGTCTTCTGGGCAGGAAAGGGTGTGTACAAATACATATGTGGTACCGTTGTTACAGGGACACGTACTAAGCTTTTATTGAAAAACTTAAAAAAAAACATTTGAAACATATAATTTCTCGGGAAATCCCTTCAAAAACCACAGTTGAACAAGTATAGCACAAAATTGTGAGAAAGGGTGACAAAAACTTTAGGTAGGCTGTCACTTAAAGGGTTAAACCCTTAAAAATGGCTTGGGGTCCCTCCTTTCAGCATAACCAGCCCCGTCACCAGCTATGCAGTGCTTGTAGACCAGGGCGTGGAGGCCAGCCTTGGTGGCCCCTGGCCTAAAGGCTACAAGCCTACATAGACCTAGTGGCTGTGGCCCCTTCGGGCTTTGGGGGGCAGGTAATGGCTTGCTGCAGGGGCTTTCTGCCCCAAGCCTTGTGAACTGCTATAGAGGTCTTATGGTTCCCTTACTAGTTCACCAAGGGTTAACTGTAAAAAAATAGAGAAAATTACATTTATTAAGACTCCTTTTTTTCTTTACTAACCTCTGATCCTGTGTCCTGTACCGATTTGTGTTCTGCGCCGATCTTCACTGTCACTGACAGGCAGTGGTGATCGTTGCAGGTCGGATGGGGGGCAGAGAATCGGAGTCCCCTGCCCCCCTTCTGACCTGCACTAATCATTAGCGGCATCTGCCGTGACAGCGCCGGGGAAACGGGATGATGTCAGCGGCCCTGCCTAAATTGGGTGCGGCTGGCAGTGGAATTACAGCGGTGGCGAAAGCAGAAGGGCTGTTTTGGGCCCTCTCCTATGGGTGGCAGTGCCTTGGTGGGAGATCAGAGGCCCTCGAGTGAAAAGACGACCCAGCCAAATCGATCATGAGTGGAGGTAAGTTTGTATATTTTTAATTAGGGAAAGTGTCAGCTACGTGAGTCTCACGTAGCTGGCACTTAAAGGGGGACCCCAAGCAGGGCAAATTTTTAACAAAATATTTCACTACAAAAATTAGAAATAAAAATGTGTGGGGTCCCAAGCGGGCATTACCAACCCGGCAAACCAAGCATAGGGGCTTGTAATTCCAGGGCTCAAGGGCTGAACAGCTGACTTCTGGCCCTGGGCATTACAAGTTCTTATATCCTATAGCACAGGTCCAGTGCCCAGCACCTGCCCATGCTATGGGCCACTGGGCTCATCCACATCACCATGCCCATTGGTGGTGCGGGTAAAGGACATTGAACTGATACAAGGGTCCATGGGACCCCTTACCAGTTCAAAGTAAAAGTGATAAAAAACACAACAGTTTTTAATTTAACTTATACTTACCATTGCCAGTCATCTGTCCAGCACTGCAGAAGTTAAATTAATGCCAGAAATGCATTTATTGACGCTCTACCGGCATTTAGTCCTGGCCCTAGACTGGGAAATGCTTACTTAGCCCCCAGAGACCTGACCTTTATACTAAGAAATGTGGCCTCTTTGGAATCTCCCCCATCTGACTTACATGTCAGAGGAAGGGAGGGAGCCCCCTCCATGCCCCTTCCGTCCTGCAACGTATTTAGTGACTTGGGGGAAATCTGCCTCTCCGTCTCTCAGTATAAATGGTGGCTCCCCCACCCAAACTCATTACATTTTGTCCCCCAGTTACCCAAGTGGTGGTGACCAACATCAATCCTGATGCCCCGGCATGGTCCAGAGAAGAAGATGCCAGAGGGGCACCAAAGAGCCCTAAAGATGAAGAGGAGACCCGATGCAGGACAGACCTGGTAGACCGGTGGAGGATGCTGTGCTGGATAGAAGAAAGAAGATGCAGGACTGATGAGTAGTTACATTTAGATTATTAAAGGATTTGTGTGTGATTGTTTTACTACACTTGGGGTAAACTGGGGCTGCAGGGGACCCAACAGCAATAATAAGGCAGCACCCAGCTCACCTGATGCCTGTTCCATGTGCCTCTCCTCCATTTCCTGCAGCAACAGGTAGAAGTTGTAGCAGCGGTCCAAGGTTTGCCCTCAATTTTATTCCTCCAGGACCATGTAAAATAAAGTGGTGTAAAAGCCACCGTGTCCCTTGGTGCACTCAATATAAGTGAGCTTTGCAAGCCACAGTGGTCCTGCAGCTGTCTATGACCACAGCACAGCATGCTCATGACTATATGATATGATGGGAGGAAGTTATGACTATATGATATGGTGGGAGGAAGTTACCACTTACCTAGACACAAACTTTAATGTCATGCAGCAGGGAAGGAAAAACAAAATGGTACTTAGCTTTTGTCCTGCGCCGCTGGTCGCTGCAGGTCAAGTGCGCCAGACCTCATCTGATAGCTTTATCAGGCCCCCGCTGCAGCCGCCACCTCCCATGCCATCTGGGGTCAGACCCCGAGGACAGGCTTCATGGCTGGATAGAATTGCGACTCGCCATCAATCACCAGGGAGTGGATACGAGGTAGTGGACGAGGCCCTACATGCCCCCTCTTCATCATAGGGAATGGAGGGGCACGGCCACACCCCCTGTGACTGATGGCGCCAGAGAAGTGTCTGAGAATAGAGTTTTAGGCTTCGGCTGCTGTGAAAAGGGTCAGCATATAGCAACTTGTACAAGGGTTACATAGTACTAATTGTTATTATTACTATTGTTTATTTATAAATCTTCCATGACGCTGTACAATGTAGAATTACAAATAGGGTAAAACAACTAATAATATATGACAGAAAAGCACAAATACATAGTGATACTGAAATACACCAGAGAGAAAGAGCTCTGTCTCTTGTGGAGACAAAAGACAGGTCAAAATTTATATATACTTAGCATTAGGGCAAGTGCTAATTGGTTCTGAAGGGGTTCGGGCTGTCTTATTTAGGCCAAGTCATATGTTGATCTTAATAGGTGGGTTTTAAGGGTACCCTTAAAGGTTTGAAGGTTCGGGGAGTGTAGTATAGAGGGGGGCATTGCAGAATAATGGGGCGACACATGTGGGAGTGGGAGGAGGCCAGGAGGAGGATGTAGTACTTATAGTACTTATTCTGTTTACACTCACTTTCCTTCACAAGGGACCATATATTTATTATTGCAGTGCTGCTTATTTATTTCTATATATTTTTGATATTTGTAGGGTTTGCTTTCTTTATTTAATATGTATTGATCAGCACTGTCAATTTATTGTAAATATGTATCACAGCACATACTGCCCCCCTCCATTGGTATTTTGTCTTGAGTTTATATGTAGTAGTATGTCGAAGTCTAGTCTACCAATCACCCCCTGCCCTGCCTCCCTCCCTTGGTGCTGAGACATCCCCCCACTCTGTGCACTGGCCAGAGCACCTATTCACTTGAATGGGTGGACGGGAGCAGGGGATGCCGTTCTGTGCACTGCCCATGCGCCTTCCGCAGGAGCGTCTCTAATGGAACTGGATCCAAGTGGAGCTGTTTTTTTTTTTTTTCTTGTAAACCCGCAACCTGCCTCAGCCCCTGGGGAGAAACGCAGAGCGGGGGGGGGGGAGTGATTGGAAGGCTGGACTTCCACTTGAATTGTTTACGTTATATATCAATTCATATCTTTAAATTTGGGGACAATTTTGTCCACCACTTTGCTTTGATTCTGCACATGTGATGGGGCATTCTTACAGATGAAGTATATCATTCTCCAATGAGGTAAGGATATTTCTTTAGGAATTTAGTAATAACAGAGACCTATGGGGTATGACAAAATAAATGCCACGATGGGGAGTCATGCAAATTATTTCATGAAGCAAGATTAGCTCTGGGTGCGCATTTGAGCATGAATTGCAGCCTGCATCTCAGTGAGATTTTATAATTTAACACACAAAAAAAAATAAAAGGGAAACTTAAATAGCTCACCTAGATGCAGGTTACAATGCACACCCAAATGTGCCCCGAGTAGCATGAGTTCCCCTGTTTCTGAATATCCCATAGAGTGCTGTTATTAATGCACCAATTGCAAGTACAGGTGATTTTTGGAGAATAATTTGAACCAAAAATATTTTTTTTTTCACTTTTACTAAATAATTACCATGTCCCCCAAAGACAAGTCTGGGATCAATGTAATAATCATTTTTGCCAGTCAATAAAATAGAAATATTTAATACAGTATGTTGTTATGGTAGATAAATAAATCTTTTGAAAGAGTAAATTGTCATAAGTAATTACTGATCGGGGATTTTTTTTTTTAATTCATGTCTTTAGCAATAACACTTACTCCGTAATACTAAGGCACTTATTTAAGAAGGGATATCGTCAGGTAGTGGCTGATACGCCGGATACGGCACGCAATTACACATTTATCAAGCAGAATCTGTTTAGCGCAATAAATAATCAGAAGAAAACCTGCGCTTGGTGTCTTAAATATCCATATATAAATTGCAGATACAGTTCTCTTAAAGTTTTCCTAAAGTTTTTGCTCGACGTGTGTAGAACTCAAATATTCCTGTAGGTTCAGACTAGCAATTACCAACATTTGTAACACAGAGCAAGTGATGTTTAAATATAGGGTAAGCCCTAATAATTAAATAACAGGTACAAAACTACAAGAATTTCCATACCAGTCAAATCAGATGGTTCAATCGTCCATTACGGTTGTTCATAGCATAATACCAGTAAATGGAAATTCCAGGGAACAGGTGCTCAATATTGACAAGATGAATTCACCAAGTGCCCACCACCTAGGTAGCTTACTCTTACCAGATGGCTCTAGAGCTAAGCATTTCAGAAAAAGCCCCACTTCCTCCTCGCCAGTTACTTTAAGGCTTCAACGGTCAGGGGATTCTTGGCCAATGAAGATGTTTAGAGGCCCATCAATCACATAAATCCTTGTCAATCGGTATATCCCCCCCAAGTTTTTTGCATATAAAAGAAGGGTAGACAAATATAGCTTAATATAAATTAATGTATCCCTCTAATAATATAAATTTATCCCTCTAGTAATATAAACTTAAAATGCGCACTCACATTTCATAAAAACAAGTTCAGCATTAATAGCAGGCAAGGATCTCACCGCTCCTTCTTTGCACCGCGGCCACAGGTGTCCCGATTTTTGAGGGGGGATGTGTGTCCTTGCTTGAATGTAGATGCTGTAAATAATTAATGAATATCCGCCTTGCCGTCGTCAACGCGTTTCGTTGCGCTCCCGCAACTTTTTCAAGACTGGCGGCGCGGCGGTATGCGCTGCCTTTTATCTGATCGGTTTTGGGCGGGGTTTAGACGTCAGTTGACGTTTCAGGCAAGGATAGGTGTTTGCAGGATTTCATCTCTGAATGGTTGAGGAGTAATAACGTGTACAGCTCCTCTATATAGGTAATTTTAAAAATTACAAGATTAAAAAATGTGATTAGCGAGGGTTACCGCTTTGATAAAAGAAGCGTCCAGCCGTCTACAGAGCGACACTGATTAATTATGAATGGCAGTAGTTAATGGAGGGGGAAAGGAGAGGAGTTTAATCTGCTGTCAGCGCTAAATAAATTAACGCTTTGGTGAAAGAAGTGTCCAGCCATCTACAGCACAACACTTCTTGGTTAGACATACCAATTAACGATAGGGGGGGGGGGGATAAGGGGGGGGGAATAAGTCAGCCATCCAAGCCAGCTGTTTGATGCATTAACCCTCCACACACTGATCTTAGCTTGTCACCGATCCCACCCTTGTTGCCATCCATGGGGTCAAAGAATGATGGGTGCTTATGAGGGAATGAGTGTCCAAAGTAACCACTGAAGTGTGCAAATTAAAATGTGCCCTTTGCAAAAAACGTGTGTGACTGACATTCTTCTCTCCTGTACAATAAAAAGTGGCGACAATGAAATAAAGCTATAAAAGATTATAAAAAATATATGAAATTTAAGGAAATATATAAAAGGGAGGTATATTGTAATCTATACAGTGTACACTGACTCTAAATAAGTGTGCTGCAAAAGTTACTACATATAAATGATAAGATTATAAATAGTCTATAATGTGATATGTGTAACTGTGAAAGTGTACATTAAGTGTTGTCCAAAAAGCAATTTAAGTCAAATTCTACATTCAAACCATAAGGTGACAGGGTGTCCAAAGTGTATATCCAAAAGATTTCTCTGCATGAAATATTCCTCACCAAGTGGGATCCCCTCCAATGCTTTTCTATTTTCTCTATTCCCATGAATGACATCTTAGTTGGGTCTTGTGAGTGTTGTTGCTTAAAATGCATGGAGAGGTTATGTGTTTCCAGACCTTTCTTAATGTTGTACACATGCTCCCGCATGCGTACCTTTAATGGTCTAGTGGTCCTATCTATATATTGTAGTCCACATGGACACCATATAAGGTACACCACTCCTGCCGTATGGCATGAGATTAGCTTGGATATCTTATATTCTTTAGTGCAGCTGGCATCCGAAAATGATTCTTTTGGGTTTTTCTATAGGGACACAAGTCCTACAGCCCATGCATTTTCCACATTTATAGAATCCTTGTAAAGGTTTACTAACCAAGGTAGCTGTTTTTGGAGGATCTAAATAACTCCTAATAAGCTTATCTCTTAAGTTTGGAGCTTTACGATAAATAACTTTAGGCTGATCAGGTAATGTTGGCCCCAATACGGTGTCACTTTTGAGTATGTGCCAGTGTCTCATTAGGAGTTTCTTTATATCTCTGTGTTGTAGGTTAAAGCCTGTTATGAATGTGAGATCTGGTCCAGTCTCAAAGGTGTTAATTCTCTTTTTGGGGGTTTTCAACAGTGGTGTTCTTTCCCGTGCTCTTATCTCATTTCTTTGTAGTTCAATTTCTGCCTTTTTGTAACCTTTATTTTGAAATCGATTTGGCAGCATTGTTGATTGGACATCATTCATAATCAAGTAAGTGTGTACAGTTACGCCGTATCCGTGTGAATTGGCCCCTGGGTATTGCTCTCAGCCAGGCAGGATGGTGGCAACTGGCTGAGGGGACGTATCCATTACAGTCAGTTGCTTTAAAGTAAGTGGAAGTTGTTAATTTGGTATCTTCCTTTTTAATAATTAGATCTAAAAAATTAACTGATTCGGTTACTTTCTGCTGTAAACACTAGATTAAAGGTGTTAGTGTTAACCTCATGGAAAAAATCATCCAATGAGGTTTGTGTCCCTTCCCAGATACACAGCACGTCGTCTATATAGCGTTTCCAGCAGCGTAACTGTGATTTTGGATGTTCAAAAATGAATTGTTCCTCCCACCATCCTACATAGAGGTTTGCCATAGTGGGCGCAAATTTAGCCCCCATCGCTACGCCCGTCTTTTGGAGGTAGAAGTTTTTATTGTACCAGAAATAATTATGTTTTAAGGCGAAGTCTAGGCATGCTATTAGAAACTCTATTTGTTGTGATGGTAGGGAGGATTTTGTATTGAGGAAATGCTTTACTGCTTTGATTCCATTATCATGGGGAATAACTGTATATAACGAGGAAACGTCGGCTGTAGCTAATATACAGTTATCCCCAACTTGTTGGTTCATACAAAGTTCTAGAACCTGGGATGAATCCCTAAGGTAAGCCGGTAATTGGACAACTATATCCTGTAAGTAGTGATCAACATATTCCCCCAATCTACAAGTCACCGATCCTATCCCACTAACTATGGGCCGTCCAGGTGGTTTTTGGAGGCTTTTATGGATTTTTGGCACCTGGTAGATTGTGGGGACACGCGGAGCTGTAGGTACAAGATATTGGTATTCTTTCTCTGTTAGAATTCCCTGCTCTAAACCTCCTTTCAAGAGCAAAATTAAGGCGTTCTTATAGTCTACTGTGGGGTCTCCTTTAAGAGGTAAATATGTCTCTGTGTCTGCAAGAAGTCTGAACATTTCTTCCAGATAGTCCTTCTTATCCAGAACCACTAGTCCCCCCCCCTTTGTCGGCAGGTTTAATTACTAGATCATGTTTTCTTTCTAATTCTTGTAGGCCTTTAAACAATGGGGGGGGGGGGGGGGCAGTGGCTCTTTTTGACTGGTAATGCTTTCAGATCCCTTAAGACCACTGTTTTAAACGTGTCAAGGGCTGAATTACTAGGATTTACTGGGTTAAATAGTGACCTATTTCTTAAGGTAGTGTGAGAATAAGGATCCACCAATTGTGGTGGGGTCTCTGAAACAGTTAAATCCATTGTAGTTTTCTTATTTAGAAAATACTTTTTGATGTTTAATTTGCGAATGAATTTCTGAATGTCTATATAAGTACTAAATTTATCCATTCTGCAAGGTGGTGCATATTTTAGCCCTTTGTCTAAAAGTAATAGCTCATTACGAGTTAAATTTGTTGTACTAAGGTTGAATATTCCTTCTCCTATAGCCACCTTGGTTTTCGGGTGTTTGGTACCCCCTCGTCTTCCCCGCTTGCTCCCTCTTTGCGTTTTCTGGATGTACATGTTAGATCGTAGTTCTGTTCGTTCTTGTCCCTTTGTGGTGTGACCTCCCAGGGGAGTGGTGATTTCCCCCGTTCCATTTGAAAAGGGGTTGTGGGTGAAGGAGAGGGGTAGTCCTGTAAGGGTGCATACCTATTGGTTAAATGCCAATGTTGTTTGGGGCCCTCCATGGTGTTTCTATAGTGATGGTCCCTATTTCTAGTACTTAATGGTTTATCTCCCCGGTTCCTTCGGTTGTTAAATGGGGATTCTTCCCTTCTATGGGGCCCACGGCCACCAGATTTGATCTTATTATTACTAAGTACTCGTTGTTGGGATGGATAGTGTTCTCTCTTATTGGTATGGCGGTTTAATGTCCGTTGGTTATATACTCTCGGACTATATTGTTCATTTGGTATGGTACGTTGTAGTTGTTCCTCCTGGGGTTGGGCCTGGCTTTTAAAAACCTTATTGGTGGCATAATCTCGTTGGTCCCTATGCAACTTTTAAATTTTTCTGGTCTTAATAACATTTTCCTCTTTAGCTAAGCGCTCCTTAAGAGCCATTGAGCGCGTAGAAAAATCTTGTGTTGCTCCCAAGGGGGTCAATTTTTCATTCAAAGCTTCTCTTTGTAACATGACAGCAGCTAGTTGTGTTTTCTTTTTACCAGCCAATTTTTCTAACAATAATAGTCCACAACCATTAAAAAAGTGAAACCATTCTTGTGCTGCTTCTGGGCTCTCATCTCCATCATAAATTTGTAAATTCCACCTTAGTTGTTGGGGGACCATTTTAAGTTTGATATACTGTTCCAAGGTAGCTATATCCCACTTGAGGCGGAGTTCCTTATTTAAAATCTTATACAGATGTCTAAATTCAATTTCTAAGTCAGGTTCTCCAGAGTTAGAAATCTCACTATTTAAGAGGGAACTAAAATCTACTGTGTTAGAGTTACAATAATTGAAAATATCCATAGTGTTTCCTTATTAAAAATTAGCTGCAGGTAAATGGGAATAGTTCAACGCAAATAAATAATCAGAAGAAAACCCGCTTGGTGTCTTAAATATACATATATAAATTGCAGATACAGTTCTCTTAAAGTTTTCCTAAAGTTTTTGCTCGAATCTGTTTAGCGACTGGGATAGCGCCATGTAGCGTCTGATTCATCATTTTCACAGCCTCAGCGAACAGCGCCAGCGTTCAGCCTTGCACAGCGCCAGGTATGACCTCTCGCTACCTGGCGCTCTCCCATACATTTCAATGGACGAACCTTTTCTTCTCTTTAAACGGGGTATTTGTTTTTGTTTCAAAAAATCACAATCAAAATTCTGTGACCTCTTCTGGCATTGAAAAAGCAGTTTTTTTCACAATTTTTTAATTTTTTATATATTTCTTCAGAAATGACATTACAGGTCTGGCATTAAAGTGTTCATGTTACAATGTTGCTACAATGTAATACCATATGTTTTCGCTTTGTTACTAGTGGATAGATGCTGAAAAACAGACGTTAAACACACCGCCTCCTGCGCTCTGGGCTTCAGATAAGCATTTTTCTGCGCCAGAGTTGTGTGAGGCTTTTTTTTTCTTGAATATGTTGTGAGTCGGTCGCTATGAGCAGTCGCTAACATGCGCTCCCATACAGCGCTGTACTGGTCAAATAGCGACTCCTGACAATGTATCCAACATTACTGCACAGCGACTGAGTGGCTATAAACTAGCGACTCACGGCCGAGCACTGCGACTACTAGCGGGCGCTCTGAAAATGCCTGCTACAGACGCTCATCAGTCGCTACCTGGCGTTAGTGATGAATCAGCCTGTAAGTAAAACCTAGAGCAAAAGTTATCAGCATTAGCATTACAGTATGTTGTTTACTGGCATTTCCTAGTTTTCAATTTAGTGTTGAGCTAATCCCTATAACTGAAAAGGTCAGATACATGAAGAAATACAACTAAGGAACATTAGTTGCTACAAATATTCATTAAACATTTATGCTACTTGCAACTCCAATACATTCCTAATGAATTAATTTGCATTTAATCAGAAAGCACGTTAATCTTGGTATTAACATGTTTTCCTCTACCTGCGAAAAAGGTTACATGTCCATCATTTGTAAATTGTTCTAATCAAATGGATTCAGCCTGTAGAATCAATGCAGCAAACATCAGCTACCAAATGTATGTTTTCTATAATGACCCATGCAATAGCACATTCACTAATGAGACAATATCGCACTTTGCTTAACGGCAAGAGTAACAATCATCAAAGAGGAGGTAAGCACTATAGTAAGCGGACCATTTTTTCAGAGGGATACATTTGGGATCCTTAAATTGTGACAGCTTAATAAATCGCTAGGTTAATTTTCAATAGTGACAACATTGGCCACACATAATACAATGTTGTCTTTTTTGATTGATAAAAAAATGGTCAGCTTGATTCATTACTAATGCTAGGTATCGGCAGATGAGCGTCTGTATAGCGGCGCTTAAAGCGACCGCTAGTAGCCGCTGTAAGCGGGTATCGGGCGCTGTAACAGAGCGCCTCAGACGCTGTAATAACCTGGCCGGCATTGATGAATGTGATGTGTGTTGGACGCTCTAACACCAGTACAGCGCTGCAGGGAGCGAGAGGTATCGCCAGCTTAGTGCGACCGACTCTCGGTGCTCCACACAATACTTCAGACGCTTTGTGATTAATGTCTGTTTTTGAACACATATCCACCAGTAACAAAGTGAAAACACATGGAATGGCATTGCTTTAACACTGTAAGATTAACACTTTAGTGCCAGACCTGTAATGACAACTCTGCATAAAAATATAAAAAGTCCAAAAGTTTCTAAAGGTGTTTATTTGCAGCCAGGAGAGGTCACACAATGATTTTGGGGGAAAAAAATGTCGAACACACTGTTTAAACACAAGCAAATGAACAGCCATTGAAATGTATGGGAGAGCGACACTCGGAGGCCGATTCAGTAATAGCGCCAGGTAGCGACAGATGAGCGCCTGAAGTATGGCGCTATGAGCGCCGCGAACGTATGCCGCGGTCGGCTGCGATTCGCTATAGCAAGCATCCTCAGTCGCTACTTGCCGCTACTTGGCGTTGTTGGGAACAATGCCTACATTGGTGAATATGATGTTTCAGATGAGCTTTGTAGGCGCTGTCATTTTGACACACGCTATTCAACACCGCGCCTGCGCGTTTGTTTGCTGTTGGATTGAAATCAATGTTAGGACCTTCAGTAGTAAACACATTGCAACATATTTCTTTGTTGTTTTTTTTTTTATTTTTTTATTTTTTTGGGTGCAAGAAAATAAAACAAATAAGGTGGTTTTTCATCATGGTGCCTAAAAAAGAAGAAAAAGTGTAGTTAGTATTTATAACTAATTTTGTTTTTTCGCATTTATTTACAATTTACATTTTTGGTTTGGGACAGTTTTGGCCAACTTGCACAACACCCCGAATTTTTATGTTGGTCAACTCCCCCCCCCCCCTTATAGTGGTTTGGGTCATCTTACACACCCCTTATAGTGGTTTGGGTCATCTTACACACCCCTTATAGTGGTTTGGGTCAACTTACACCCCCCTTATAGGGGTTTGGGTCATCTTACACACCCCTTATAGTGGTTTGGGTCAACTCCCCCCCCCCCCTTATAGTGGTTTGGGTCATCTTACACCCCCCTTATAGTGGTTTGGGTCATCTTACACCCCCCTTATAGTGGTTTGGGTCATCTTACACCCCCCTTATAGTGGTTTGGGTCATCTTACACACCCCTTATAGTGGTTTGGGTCATCTTACACCCCCCTTATAGTGGTTTGGGTCATCTTACACCCCCCTTATAGTGGTTTGGGTCATCTTACACACCCCTTATAGTGGTTTGGGTCGTCTTACACACCCCTTATAGTGGTTTGGGTCATCTTACACACCCCTTATAGTGCTTTGGGTCATCTTACACACCCCTTATAGTGCTTTGGGTCATCTTACACACCCCTTATAGTGCTTTGGGTCAACCCCCCCCTCCTTATAGTGGTTTTGGAAAAATTATGATTGGAGCCAACAAATAGTTCCCCTGTAGTGCAGTACTTGGATTATAGTGAAGGGTAGTTAGCTTACCGCAAAAAACGAAGTGATCATGCTTTCCCTTAGCTCAAAGCCAGTCTGGGTGTCCTCACTCGTTTCTGTGGGCAAGTTGGGGATTACGGGCACCAGTGCTGTTTCTTCAGGGGGTTGGATTCTGTGGCATATGCAAAGATTGTGTAGCACACAGCATGTGAGGATAATCTTGGAGACCTTTTGTGGACTGTACAACATCTCTCCTCCTGGGCGTGCCAAACACAGAAAGCGCGCTTTCAGCAGTCCAATGGTTCGTTCCACAATGCTTCTGGTTTAGCGATGTGCTGCATTGTAGCGTTGTTGGGCAGAGGTCTGTGGGTTTCTGACTGGAGTCATGACCCACGTTCTCTGCCCGCATCCCTTGTCCGCTGTGGAAAAAACACAATGAGAGAGACAGCAATTAATACTAGTACATGTTATTTGTCGCAATTTTTTACATTTAGCTTACTAGGCCACATATTTCAAGCAAAATACATTGACATGGTTAGTTATTTACCCAGTAGCCAGCCAGCTGGCATTTCGTTGTTCTCGAACTTCCTGCACAGGACTGACTGCTGGAGCAGGTAAGAGTCGTGGCATGAGCCGGGGAAGCCAGATCTCACGGCCCGCAGCTTCATGTCATGGTCACAGACCACCATGACATTTATGGAGTGGAACTGCTTTCTGTTCCGATAATGCAGCTCCTGTGCACGGGGAGGGCGGAAAGGGATATGTGTACCATCCACGCACCCTAGCACATTCGGAATCCCTCCCATGCAATAGAAGGCATGTTTTATTTGGGCAACCTCATCCTCATCCTCAGGAAACTTGATGTAAACAGGGATCAGGTCACAAATAGCCAGTACTACCTGTATAAATATGCGGCTCATTGTAGCCTGGCTGATCCCGCTGAGGAGGGCAGAGGTTGCCTGGAAGTTCCCTCGTGCCACAATATTAAGTGTGGCACATAGGCGTACTATGCCTGGAATGGATTGGGTGCGTTTGGTTAATGGCTCGATTTTGGTCTTAATCTGATCATATAGGGACTGTAGTGCTGCACGATTCAGACAGAAGCGGCTTCTGATCTGCTCGTCACTTAAATCCCACACTGAAAGACGGATGCCAAAGGATCGGGGTGCCCTAAGCCTCACAGCACCCTCCTCCCTGGCCTCCTGTTCTTCCAGCATTCTCGCACATCCCTGCACCCATAACCCATACATCAACCTCTTATCCATCTCACACTCACTGAACAGATATGCAAAAGAAGCCAAACCAAAAAAAAAAACCACAAACACACCACACACACACAAGCAAGCACACTCCTCATACACTCACTACAATGCAGCTCACCACAAAATCAGAAGTATAGTGGTCTGAACCACAAGACTGCTGAAAGTGTGCTTTCTAAGTTAGGCACAACCAAGAGGGGAGTTGCTGCACAGCCCACAAAAGGCCTCAAAATAAAGCCTCACTTGCTGTATGCTACACAATATTTGCATATGCCAACAAAATCAATCTCCTAAAGAAACAGCACTGATGTCAGAAATCAACCAACAAGCCACAGAGAGTGAGGACCAAACCCAGCAAGACACAAAAATTAGCTAAGGGACAAAGGGACCAAACCACCACACCACCACACCACAGCCTTTGCCACAGTGTAACAATACCAGAAAGTTGTCAAATCCAGCCATTTATACTTAACTTGGGAAAAGGACAGGTCCGCTTTGCCGCCTTTTGCGTTGCTCTGCTATTTCCTGTCTGCAATTAGCTGACCCAGGTGTGCTAGAAACGGAGTGCGCATGCGTACGCTAATAGCGCTAATAGCGTACGTGCACAGATACTTGCGTGTTTTAGCGGACATGCCTGACCATTCTGTGGTGGACCAATGAAAGGTAAGCTGCTCTTAATTTAAATAGCCGTTTGTAGAGCCATATTTCACAAGTGTTTCATCTACCTGAGTACATTGTTGTCTTTGGTTGTGTGTTGTTTGGTTAATGAGCTCTGTAATTAGTTAATTGGCTACCACACATGGTTCACTCAGTGCAGTGGAGCTGTTGCTACAAGCACCTGCCCAGTATGTGTGAATCAATTAAGTGGACCTGTTTGTGATTGGTTGTTAGAGCACATAAAACCTGCACACCCCGAAAAGAGGTTGATGCCATTCTGTAGTCTGTATGCGTGCTTGTGTGTTGTATAGTGGTGTGTGTGTGCAGCTACAGGATGGAGCCAAATTCTGGACATCTGCCGGCCACAGCTGGCCCAAGTAGGAGTGTGTTGGGTGCTGTGCGCAGACCTCCCTTAAGGAAAAGGGCCCAGGCCCAAGGTGAGCCTGCACCCAAGGCCAGGCGCCCATTTGCCAAGAGGGAGCCAGAATTTAATTTGGCGGATAAGAATACTCTTGTGCGTCTTACCCTGGCCAAATGGGAGCTAATATTTGGCTCCCAAAGCCAGTCTATAGGAAAGCAAGAAAGGAGCAAATTGTGGGATGCCATTGGGGAGGAGCTTACTAGCAGTGCTCAATACCTACGTAGTGGCCCATCCTGCAGGAAACACTTCTAAACTTTGAGAAGGGCCCTTATGCAAAAGATGAAGCATGATCTTGAGGTCGAGAGTGGGACCATCCAGGGTCCAAAGAGTACCTACAGGCCATATGAGGAGATGCTGAAGGCCAAAATTCCACTCATTCGGCTGCAGGGTGTTGATGCTGGGGATGACACCACAGGTTGGACTGAAGGTACATATTTTGTGCATATATTTGACTGGTAATGTTAATGTATGTGATTTGCTTTGTCTCTTTCTGGCCAACTAACAGTAGGACATGTGAAGTAGTACATTATACCTCATAAATGTTTTCCTTTCCTGTCTGTTGCTTTCTGCATAGGTGCACATGGTGATGTCCTGGATTTGGCTGAGGAGGACACCCCAACTCCTGCACTTCAACCAACCTCTAGGCTAACCCAGTCTGCCATTGAAGGTATTTATCACTAATTTATGGGCTGTTTTTTTTTGGACAAAATGGGTGTGGGAGCACCTCAAACAATAGCTTGTACCACTTTTGAGGAGTACTAATATGGTCCTGGTGACTAATTTCACACCCACTTTAACCCTCTCAGCAACTAACTAACAAGGCCCTAACATGTGTAGCTATGTGGGAAGCCAGAGATGTGTGGGCATATATCTGCATATACATGTTGAAGCCACACTGGCCTGGATTATTGAATATTAGTGATTGAGCTGCTCACACACACCTTAATTCATGGTTTATTTTGTGCTGCACATTACCAATGGCTACATTTTTTCTTTGCTTTTGCCTAGCTGCACCGCCATTGCCAACAGCATCTCCTCCAGAGCCAAGCTACTCTTTGGATGCCGGTAAGTGCATGTGTCAACCTTGCTTTTTCCACTTTAACACAAGTGCATGTCTTTGATTCCTGTTTTTTCTTTGTAGGCCAAGTCACTGCTTCATCTTTGGACACCACTTCCTATGTAGCAGGTCAACAGGACCCTGTTGGTGTGTATTGCCCAAAACACTGTATCCTTTATGCTGTTTAGGTTACACTGGTTCTATTTGGTTAGTCTAATAATCTACATGTTTGCTAGGTCAACTTGAAGATGGCTATTTTTAGTGGATTTGCCATCCCCAGGCTCATTAGTAAACTGTTTAGAGTGAGAGAGTGTAGAGAGTTTTTTGGTCTATTAAAAGAAAAACATTCACCAGAGTAGTGTTATGAATATTTAGAGACATTCATTGTGTATTTTAGTTGGCCGGAATATAGGAAGTAGCTGTCCGGAAAGGGCCCTTCACCGTGAGGCTGCTAGAGATGAGGGTAAGCTGGTTTGGCTTGATTATCTAGTAAGGATGTTTGCAAACCTTTTTTTTTTAATTTATTAGTCCAACTTGTGTTTAAACATGTATTTTCAAGGGCAAAGCTCGAGTGAGGGCCTAACTCAGGACATCTGTGAGATGGCGGGTATGTGTAATTTGAGCAATGTGTCTGTTAGTGTTTGGCACAATTATTGGCTAATCTTCCTCTTACATACATGTGAGCAATCTGAGTTTACAAGATCCCTTTTGGCTATTGTGTAATCTGCCACTTTGTCGAGGTATGGCCTCGATAGACTACATAGTAACATAGTAACATAGTATGTAAGGCTGAATAAAGACTTTAGTCCATCCAGTTCAGCCTGTTTAACTCCTTCCAGTGGTCTAGTAGCCATAGCCGGAAATGTTATTACATGCCAGGAAGGCATCAAGGCCACTTTTGAACATCTTTAATGTATCCATCATTACTACCTCCTCTGGCAGCGAGTTCCATAGTCTCACTGCTCTTACAGAGAAGAATCCCCTCCTATGTCGGTGGAGAAAGCACCTTTCCTCTAACCTTAGTGGATGCCCCCGGGTTATGGTTACACTCCGGGGTATAAATAGATTGTGGGACAGATCCTTGTATTGACCCCGAATATATTTATACATAGTTATTAGATCACCCCTCAATCGTCTTTTTTCTAGACTAAATAAGCCTAACTTGGACAATCTTTCCGGGTACTCTAGCCCCCGCACTCCTTTTATTAACTTTGTTGCCCTTCTTTGAACGCGCTCCAGTTCTGATATGTCCTTTTTAAGCACAGGTGCCCAGAACTGTACACAGTATTCCATATGGGGTCTGACCAGTGACTTGTACAGGGGTAAAATGATGCTCTGATCATGAGCACCTATGCCCCTCCTGATGCACCCCATGATCCTATTTGCCTTGGCAGCAGCTGCCTGGCATTGATTACTACAGTTGAGCTTATTGTCAACTAAAACCCCTAGGTCCTTTTCCATTGTTGTTTTACCAAGTGTTTCTTTATTTAGTGTGTAATCATGGCACAGATTTCTCCTTCCCATGTGCATAACCTTACATTTATCTGTGTTAAACTTCATTTGCCATTTAACTGCCCATGCTTCCAATTTATCTAAATCTGTTTGTAGTTGCCTGTTGTCCTCCTTTGTTTTAATTACTTTACTCAGCTTAGTATCATCTGCAAAGATTGAGACTTTACTGTTTAATCCATACCCAATGTCATTTATATATATATATTGAAGAGAATTGGTCCCAGAACTGACCCTTGTGGTACTCCACTAGTAACAGTGACCCAATCTGAGTGTGTACCATTGATAACCACCCTCTGCTTCCGATCATTAAGCCAATTTCCCACCCATCTGCACACGTTTTCCCCCAGTCCAAGCATTCTCATCTTTTGTACCAGCCTTTTATGTGGCACAGTATCAAATGCTTTAGAAAAGTCAAGATATATGATATCCAATGACTCCCCCTGATCCAATCTTGAACTTACCTCCTCATAAAAGCTGATCAGGTTTGTCTGGCAGGAGCGATTCCTCATAAATCCATGCTGATATGGAGTAATAAGGTCATTTTCCCCAAGGTGCTCCAGGATAGTATCCCTTAAGAAACCTTCAAACAGCTTGCCCACCACAGATGTTAAGCTTACCGGTCTGTAGTTCCCAGGTTCCCCCCTAGATCCCTTTTTGAATATTGGCACCACATTTGCCAAGCGCCAATCCATCGGAACAAACCCTGTAGTTATGGAATCCACAAATATTAGAAATAACGGCTTGTCTATTACTGTACATAACTCCCTTAAAACACGAGGACTCTCCATATTAAATTTGAGTTTTGTCCACTGACCAACTAACATGACTTTCCTGTTTAGCATATGCCAGCTTGCCCCATCTCTCAGATGTGGATTTCCCCCTTTCTGGCAGCCAGACCCCGGAACTACTTCGGGCGGACGACACTGAGGTAACATGGCTTATTTTGGGGAACAATAACCACATTGACATGTTCGTGGGTAGTCCAGGAACATGTAACATGTTATTTTTTTGGTGTTTTGGCAGGAGGACATACCTGAAACCCAAGCTGGGCCGTCTTCCCAAGTGCCATGTGGCCAAGCTACAGAGGCTCAATCAAGGGTCAAGTTTGATTGTTACACTTTGGGTAAATGATTGGAAAGGGCATACCTGCATTGTTTCAGCTTCACTACAATCTTTTCTTTTGGTTTTTTAGGCCGAACACACAAGAAGAGGAGGTGTGGCACCCACAAGTGCAGAATTCTATGAGCTAGGGGTCCGGATGCTGGAGGACTACAGTCGGCAACAGCCGCGTGATGGAACTAATGAGCGCATTGCGGCATTGGAAAATCAGGTGCTGGTGTATCGGCAACAAATTGAGGACCTGCAGCGCCAGCTCCATGACGTCCAAAATCAGCTGCAAGCCCAAAACAACAGCGTACAACAACGAATGGCATATGCCATGAAGCAAGCTGTACAGCGCCAGGACCAAACTTTGTTGTTGATCCATCAGCTGATAGAACAGCAGTCTATTTTTTTTACTGCACTGTTGTCCCCCAACACCACCCCTAGCAATGAATCCCAACCTCCCAGGCCACCAAGCCAAGAATTTTGATTTATTTTTTATTTTGGTTAATTTTGTGTGAATAAATTTCAGTACCCCACCTCCGATTCGTGTTTTTTCATTGACATAGCTAACAACACAGTCAGGGATGAGCCTCTAGATCTAGAGATGTACATGTAGCCAGAAATGTATGACACACATTGGTGACCATATCTTACTATGGTTTACACATTAAATGGCTACAAAGGTACAACAACATTTACAAACTAATGGGTTGCTAGACACTTAAACTATGCTTGACAAGGCACAACACACTGTAATTAGAAAAATACAAAATATTTATTAGGCCTCAAGGCAGCCAACAGGGCCAACATTACGCTGCACAGCGGCAAAAACCATCCCCCCCCACCCTAACGACGCCTCTTCAAGGCCAGCAGCATAAGGTGAAGACGCCGGATCGACTGCCACAGTCTGCGATGTTGGTTTTCACAAGCTGTAGAGAGTTTAAAAAAAAATATTACAAACATAGAATGTGAGCTCAACATACACAAATGTAGAAATGTAATGTAATTGCCTCAAATTAGCTGACCCACACATTCACATTGTGGGCCACTGTGCCCTTATGTGTTACCATTATATGAGTCCTAGTGGCTGCCTTAAATGGGGCTACAACATCCCAAGCATACATTTACTCTGAACTCTTGGGAATAAATTAAGGTCTAAGTCCCAGTGTGTACATTTCTTTGGCTAGTTACAGCAAAACATCAGGGCCTAAGTCCTAACAATTAAACTGCTTGGGCCAAGCATATTAGAGGTCACCACCTTAGCAGGCCAATTTGGTTTGGAACAAACCACAATTTTACACTATGTGGCAAAAACAAGAATGTGAGCCAACAATCAAGCATGCAGACATACATTTAGGATTGTTGGACAAACACATGTAACCTAGATGTGTGCTTAGAAAATACATAGGTACATTGTAAATGTCTCCAGAATTTACAATAAGACATAGGGCTCCCAAGTCTTTAGGCATATGAAGTGGGATGTACTCACCATCGCAGCTGTGGCTGGGGCCCATGCTGCTGGCCGTCCCGGGAGCTGGGGTGGGGAGGATGGTGACCGGCTCCGTCTGCGTGGCAACATCTGTCAGGAGAAAGCAAAAGAGAAACCAAAATTTAGTTGGCCAATGACACATGACGATTTGACATCCATCTGTTTAGGGAGTGTGCCAAAACAAATGCTTGCATGGTTACACACATGTTGTCCGACATTAGCATATTTACTGGTCCATGAGTTCATGTAAATTATTTATGTGTGCAACATGGACACATCAAGATAATGTGCCAATAACCTTTACAGTGCAATGGTAAGGCCTAATTTTCAGTTGAGTGTAGAATCTTACTAGTGTGCAACATGTGTTAGCTGGAACAACTTACAAAAATAACACATTTGCTAGCCCCCATCATGGTGTGGGCTGAAACATAGGGGTGGTTGGCAGTTGGATTGCACTGTAGTGGGGTTTGTGATGTTAATGTAAATTAGAAAACCATCTTGTACTATGGACCAGAAAACATGTGTATGTTTAAAGTGGACTAACACCCAGGATTTATCCTATCCTGGGTTTTGGTCCACTTTGGCGGGGCACCCCGATCGGAGAGAGAGCCCGTCCGCCGCAGCCTCCCGCTCGTCACTCTTGCAGGCCATTCACAAATGGACAGCGCGGGCGCGTGCACATCTAGAGGTGCACGCGTGAGGTGGCGGCGGTGGCTTCCGCCACCCCCAATGAGGTAATGAGTTTGTGGGCTTTGGGGGGGGGCCCGCGGTGAGGGAGGTGATCGGCCAGGGAAGCTTATAGATTCCCGGGCCAATCACCAATGGGTGTTGGTCCACTTTAAGGAATGTCATAACATATGGAATGTGAGGGATAACAACAAACACTTACCACGACTATGCCCGTGGGGAAGGCCTTGCAGAAAGCTCCTGGAGGTGCCGGCTATATAATGCGCTGCAAATTATAGAGGAATGGCAAGGGCTAAGTACAAATGGCCATATGGAACCTGTCACAGACTAACACTGACTAAATCGGCACTCACCAGGGGATTAGCTGCCACTTGAAGCCCAGGGAGGGCTCTGAGGAGGAGGCGTGGGGCCTCGGCTCCTCACACTCTGATCAGAAGATCCCCCACCCAAAGGGCCACCCTCCTCCCTCTCACTCCCTGCTCCTTCAGGGAGTGTGGGAGAGTCCACAACTTCCACCCCACTTGGACTCCCCACTTGAGAGTGTCCCCTTGGCTGGAGAGACTCCTCAGAGTCAGAGTGTGAGGAGCTGAGGCTAGATCCTGCCAGCCCCCCAGCAGCACACTCCTCTGGGGCGTCATCCCCTTCCTCCCCTGGGTCCTCTAAATAGGAAACCCGAGAGGGACCTCTTCCCACGTTTCCCCAGGGGAGGACGCTTATCTGTGTTGAGGGGGTGAATAAAACAAATTACAATTACAACCCAAAATGGACACAGCTTAGAATATTATTTCCCAAAAAGTATAAACATAGCATCAACTTCCACTTACCTGAAGCGTACGCATCATATAGCCGGTACACGCCTTCAGGGTCCCGGTGCTTGAAGTCCGACCACTTTTGCATGATGGCTCGGACACTGAGCCTGGTGTTGAAGCGCCGGGACACTGTGGCCTTCACCTCCAGGGCAATGCGCTTTTTTCCCCCACGGGCATAGTCATACTGCTGGACACAGAAATCCTATAAGAAATGACATAAATAAATGTTATCAATACATGACATCAGAACAATGGCCTAAACATTTATACTGAGAACAGATTAAACATATAATCCAAGGCAAAAATACTCACTTTCACTACCTGCCTGTTTACGCGGCTATCCACCCGCATCCTTTTCAATTTTGCAGGCCCAGGGGGGGGAGGGGGTGGAGGGGGGTTAGGTGGGGGAGGGAAGGTAGGTGGGGGAGGGATGGGGGGGCCAGAGTCAGAGGAGGAGCTGGGGAGGCGCAGGATACGTCACCTGGGCTGCATGGTGGAAACGCAAAGGAGGAAACCGGAAGTGGATATGACGAAAGCTAACCAAAAAAAAAAAAACGCTCCGCGCACTAGGAAGAAGCTTATATCCGCTACGTGCAAGCAAAGTTACGCTAATAGTAGATTTATGCATTACAACAGGCTATTGGCCAAGACGCAATTAATTATTAGCTTGATTTAGCTGAGTGTTCAATATCCTGTAATGCATAGGTCAGAGCAAAAACAGATCTGGTTGCTTACAAATTAAAAATGGATTCCTAAATAAAATAAGAACACAATATAACTATACAACAACATGATAATGTGGGACACAGGAGAATGCATAATGGGTTGTTATGAGCTTGTACGCCTGAAAAAATCCTGCCGAATGTGGACATATGCACGCTCTGAACTACAGTGTATTCATTAAGAACGACTGGGGTCGCTGCAAGTGAATTCAGGAAAAAATGCAGAAACGCACATGTATGAACAGCACAGCGACGCTAGCGCCGGCACATAGCAAATCACAACAGCGACTGCACAAACACTGACCACCACAGATTCAACAAGGACAGGGCTGCAGAATAGCATGGGCTCTGAAAATTGCAATGAGCGAACGTGAGCGCCAACCATGACTGACTAAAAAATAGCTTTACAAGCCATGGGTGTTGTGAAAGCAAGCTCATTTGAGGCTAATGTGTTTTGTGGGAGGAGATGCATTTTATATTTGACTCACAACATTCCAGTAGAAAAATTACATCTTTCACCAAAACATAAACGCAAACAAGACAGATTCATCAGACATATCCTAAACAACATGTGTTTCAATTTTGGCAAAAAACAAAACTACAAAACCCACAAAAAAAAACATTGCAGTGTCTGCCATAGAAATGTATGGGAGAGCGGCAGATAGCGAAAGGTCTGACCTGGCGCTGTGATGGGATTAGCAGCGGCGCTGTTCGCTGAAGTCCGCTACATGATCCATCGCTAGCTGACTCTTTCGTCGGCGCTAGCCTCATTTAGCGTGATAAATGCGTGATTGTGTTCACAGCATGGCATTCTGGAGTCGGTAGCTGCTGATAGCTGACGATACCTGGCGCTATTGAGGCACTGTCTGACGCTATCACTTGATGAATAAGGCCCTCAGTGAAAGGTAATACCTGGCACTCTGGAAGCTAGAGCTCCGGCACTATACACTGAGCCACCTGTAATAATACATCGGACGCTACATGGCGCTGTTAGAGTCACTCACCAGATTCGCTTTCATAAATGTGGTTTTGCGTACAGCGCCCAGCGTTCACCAGATGCTACCTGCTGCTACGAGGCACTACCTGGCGCTATCCCTTCTTAAATAGCCCCCTTAGTAGACATTACTGCCTAGATAATGAATGAAATACTAGCAGCATGGGGGATCATAGCACATCTCCAAAAGCTCTGGACATACTAATACTCGCCTCTTCTGCATTCCAGCAAATACGTGACTGCCGATGACCAATCAGGTTCACTGTGGGCTGGAGCATATACACATGTCCAGTAATACCAAAGCAGCTGCTCATACCAATTTTTAACTAATATGGGCGGTTCAAATGAGCAGGTAAATTACAATACGCACATATTAGAAGAGCCACAGCACACAACTCTGTTAGCTAGATGCCAGTTGTTTACTAGGTAGTAGGGCTGTGTGCTGTGGCTCCACTAACATCTATACAGTGAACCTGAATGGTCAGCCACTCATTCATTTGCCATCACTGAATTACAGAAGTGGTAAATATGCCCTGTACCAGGCCAGCAGGACCATGTTGCTCCCTGGTCTGGATTTCCCTATTCCCAGTATTTGGGACAGTGCAGAAGAAATACAGTCTATTGCATTCAATCATTTTTATTGAAAAGAATAAAATGATTATCCAACAAATATTACCAGCACATTATTCATTACACATAATAAATACTTACAGTATATAAAACAATATATAACAATATATATAACTATATATATATATATATATATATATATATATATATATATATATCTTAATCAAGCCTCACACATTTTGGTGTATTTGGCCTAGTAGTAGCATTGTATCACTAGCCAGACTTACAAAGAGCAACAGACGTGTTAAATCACCCTTCTAGCCAAATAAATAATCCTCACTATTCATTATATAAAATTATCCATAATTGGCCACAAATGAGAGCAGGCAACAAAAACAGTTTTGCAGTATAATAAAGTAGAACTAGAAAAAGAGTAAAATAGGGTCATGGATGGAATAAAATTACATTGGCTCTGTCTGTAATTACTACTTTGTAAAGCGCTATGGAAGATGATGGCGCTACATAAATAAACAATAATAATAATAATAATAATTGGTTGTTCAGTCTCCTAAGTACCCCCCCCCCCCCCCCCCATTCTGCCACCCTCCCCTGGCACTGAGGCAGGACAGGGGGTTACAACATAAAAACAGCTTTCCTTGCTTGTACCCTGCACAGCTATTGGCAATCCAGTAGCTGCCACACAGACCCCACATGTCCATTCAAGTGGATCCTGGGTGAGGTAAAAACTAATAAAGTAGAACTAGGAAAAAAGACAGAGATGGAAAAAATATCATAGTAGAGCACCCCTCTGCCCCTCAGGGTATCAGACATGGTCTATCACTCTGGACTACTCTCTAAAGTGGATGTCCAGTCTCCGAAATACCCTTCCCCCATCCTGCCACCCTCCCCTGGCACTGAGACAGAGCAAGGGCTTACAACATAAAAGCAACTTCCTTCTCCACACAGTTGTTGGCACTCCAGAAGCCGACACACCGACCCCACGTGCCCATTGAGGTGGATCCTGGTCTAGGTAAGCTGTTTTTAATATTAAAATAGATATCCCACATCACACTTACAAAAAGGTTTATTCGCTTGCGTCACATATGACCCGCGGAGGCATCGCAGTAGTCTAAAAGATACAAAGTGGACTCAGCACAGCACACCAATGTTCATGATAAGCTACATTCCATAGACAAAACAATTGTACAACCACACAGTGAGTCAAGGCGATGTTTCGGAGCAGAGTTACCCCTCAGTAAAAGCTAGTATCAGACATCCTAATATAGCATCGTATCACCAATCACAGACTGTTTTTAGTGAAACAAAGGAGGGGTGGCAGCCACTCAGACCATTTTATAACTAACCTGGGAGGTGAACGTTAGCAGGGCAATTAGGATACAAAAGTCTTAAAGGAGCCACAGCACTCAAACCAGTTAGCTTGCTGACCAACCTACAATCTGTCTCTAAACTTGGTTAAAAACCTCAAGTGCAAGCCATGGGGTGGAAGGGTCAAAGACCTTGCAATACAGCCTAGACCCCCCACCCCATGTGCTTGCACAAATTCAAAAGAAACAAAGGAGGGGTGGCAGCCACCCCTCCTTTGTTTCTTTTGAAACAATTTATCTATTGCATTGTATGTCCCAAATGGGGCTTTCAGAGGTTAGAGTTATGACTGCACCTCACAGGGCACCTTGGCGTGGTGGTGCAGCTTAAGCATATTTCTGCAGATGTGTGTGACCGAGCCCTCTGTTTTTAACCAAGTTTAGAGACAGATTGTAGGTTGGTCAGCAAGCTAACTGGTTTGAGTACTGTGGCTCCTTTAAGACTGTTTTTAGTGTTGTACCTCCTGCCCTACCTCAGTAACATGCAGTGTGACAGTGCACGGAGGGTACTTTGGGATATCACAGGGCCTCAAAAAATGTTTATTGTTCGTCCGCAAGCTACTTGAATTTCAAATCTATGACAATATTTGCCTGTAAATCTTTAGCTCAATACCAGGCAGCAACAAAACTGTCAGTTCAGTAAACACACTGCTTTCGGTCTGATTTGAGAGGATGCTGGATGTGAAAACGTGGGGGCCCTAGTGCAGACATAGAAATGGGGCCCTTTCAAGGCTTATACAGTAACATGTATCTGTTTTGAACTCAATTGGATGCAGTTAGAAAACTAAAGATGAAACAGCAGCAGCAAATTGTACTTTTGTCAAGTGAACCCAAAATAATCATAAATAATGTGGAGGAGCAACAATGATGACCTCCTGGGCCCTGGTACGGTCACACCCCTGCAGCTCCTTAAGTTATGCCCTTGATCTGGACCTACCCTCCCCCATGCAACTATGTGCCAGGGTGAGTTCTGGTTAGAAGGGGCACCAAACTAATCTAACCTACCCCTCAGCGACTAGAATGGTGATGACTTACCTAGCAAAGCTGAGCCAGTTGGAGGAGAGTTAAAGTGGACCAACACCCAGGAATTTGACTATCCTGTGTTTTGGTCCACCTCCCCTATGTGAAAGCCCCCAGATCGCCCGATTCTACTCACCTCACTTCGCTCCCATGGCACATGCCTGGCCTTTATACCTGTTCATCATGTTGCTATGAATAGCAATAAAAACCTTTTGTCACCCTATGCACATTCTTTTAACAAGTTTTGAGTCAATCTTAAGTTTTTCAGAAGCAGGGCTCTCAGATGTAAATCAGAATGGCCGCTCCCATGCCGTTCAGGAGCACACAATCTGCCTTTTATTCTATTACATTTGCACAGGGTTAATCCCATATCTTATGTCACTGATTGCCAGAGGGTGGCTTTAGGGGAGCAATTTAATAAGCTTTAATTTTTTGACTGGAGGCCCGCTTTTAAGGGACTGCTGTTTCCAAGGGGGATAAGGGAGGAGAAAGTTGAGTGTGAGCCTGGACAGGAACAGTGAAGGGTGGGCTGCAACTAAGAGTAGTCCTACTTTTTTTATTTAAGTTATTTTATTGTATTCATGTTTTTTCATGTGCATTTTAAAGCTTCTAAACTGAAACTTTTTACTTTTTAACCCACTGCTTTATGTCTGTTAGGAGTTCCTGTTGCTTCAGTACTTCAGTAAAATTAATTTGATTTTTTAAAATAAATATGTTGTGTTTTGTGTTCTTTTCAGTATTTATCTTATTTTATTAAACAGTATAATTTAATTTTACATTCCACATTTAGGCCTCAATACAGTAGTTGGATAAAAAATCTTGCCACTATATAACTCACTTTAGGCAAAAAAGGAATGTCAGTTGTTAAATCAACAGCTAGGAAGACAGTGAAAGTCAAATGCACTTCACAAGTAGTAAACTTTTCACTCCTTTTAACATTGTAGTAAAAAGTGTCATTGCCAGAGATGAGCGAACTTTTCAAAAGTTCGGTTTGCTGAACTATTCCAAAAAAGTTTGTTTTGGTCCGAACTAGTTTGAGACAAACTTTTATCTAAAACGCATGGAAAACAATGCCTGGCGGCCCTAAAGATCTTTTATCACACTCTGAAGTCATCCAAGGCTGTATAAAAACACATCTTAGTGGATTAATTAGCATTTGGGTGTGAATAATTAGCACACCTGTGACCTAATTAGCATTTTAATAGCCCTCGGCTGTATTTGATAATTTAAAACACATAAAAAATGGGGTGAAGCAACAGGGTTAGTGTTCCTGGAAAGTGAAAAGAAGTAAAGGCTTTTTACAAACGTTGAAAAATTTACCCATTTTGGGCATAACAAGGGGGTAGACCTGTTGTTGTGAAGGTCTGGCAGTAGTGGGTAAGCCCTCAAAAAATTGTTCCATGGGGGAAGCAGAAGGAATTGGCACCCTTAAACTTTAGCCAAAGAAGAAGCAATGGCTTTTTACAAGCGCTGAAAATTGTGTACATTTTGGCATCACAGGATTAAACTGCAGTTCTGTTGGCCTGGTGGCAGGCTGGCAGCGGAGGTGCTGCTGGTGGTGGCAGTAGTAGCAGCATTAGCAGAGGCTGCAGCTGCTGAAGAAATACTAGGCCATGGCACAGGAAACCAGTGGGGGTTGTGTAGACCTGGCAGTCGCGGGTAAGCCATCAAAAATTATCCCACTTGTAACGAGGAGGGGCAGCGGGTTTGGCATCCTGACAATTTAGTTGAAGAAGAAACAATGACTTTTTGCAAGTCTTGAAAAATGTGCCCATTTTGGGCATCACAGTGTTGACCTGCGTGTGTTTTGGCCTGACAGTAGCAGAGGGTGGCAGACTGGCAGTGGAGGCGCTGTTGGTGGTAATGGTAGTAGCAGCATTCAACAGAGGCTGCTGCTGTTGAAGAAAGTCTAGGACATGGAACAGGAAACATGTGGTGGTTGTGTAGGCCTGGCAGTAGTGGACACGCCCTCAAAATATTGTTCCACTTGTAATGGGGGGTAGCAACGGGATCGCCACCATTAAATTTTAGCTGAATAGGATGCAATGGCTTTTTACAAGTGCTGAAAAATGTGCCCATTTTGGGTATCACAGGGTTGACCTGCATGTGTTTTTGTCCTGGAAGGAGCAGAGGGTGGCAGGCTGACAGTGTTGGTGGTAGTGCACATGCTAATCAGTGGCATCAGGCAGCACCAGGGACATTAAAATCACCACCTATCCACGCCTGATTTACCTTTACAAAAGTTAGTTTTTCCATGCTTTTGGTCAGGCAACCTTCTTTGTAACGACACCACCTGCCACACTGAAAACCCTTTCCGACAAGACAGGACCTCCATGGCAAACTGTGCTAGCTCTGACCAATGGTCCAATCTGCTCACCCAGAAGTTCAAGGGGTCTGAGCTCAGTGTATCTCCTGGAGAAAGGGCACAGTCAATGCAGTTGTGCATCTGGCTGTTCAGGTTGCTGGTGATGAACATCCCTTCTATGAAGAAGTGTGTCAGGTGGGCTTATGGGATTTAAAAACTTAAAAACTACATCACACTTAAGAGTGAGTTGCATGCTGCTGCTACCACCTGTTGGAGAGGTAGCACAGTGACTCGGCGGGGTGGACACCCGGTCAGACATTCTTGTGGCAGGTGTCTGCCGTTTGAAAGCCATGGCTAACTGGCTGCATGTCTACTCTCAGTAACATGACATTTTTGCCTTCCTCTCGGAAGGTGTCAAATATCCCTGCACTTTGGCTTTATATCGAGGAGCCGCACCATCAGCAGCAGCAAGTGCAATAAAGTTTTGATTAGGCATTACGAGGCATTTTGATTGTCCCAGGCAGCCTTGTGATGCTGCTCCAAGTGCTTACATAGAGCTGTAGTTTCTTTATTTGTGCCCTGGCCATGGCGAACTTTCTACTTGCATATCCAGGACTGTGTCAGGTTTTATTACTCTGGGAAGGTACAAAAGAATTGCCACATGGCAGAGTACCATACAGAGCTAGCCTTTCCAACACCTCCACCACCAGACTTTGCTCCTCCTCTGGCAGGCTTTTTTCTTGTTTTCTTTGTCGCGTCACCTGCTCCTGAGTGGACCATACCAGCAGACCTAGCCCTGTGGGGTTTTCCAGATGATCTTACCCTACCTTGGCTCGGCTCTTTGTCAAGGCCAGTGCCAGAAGTACCCTCCTGCTCTGACGATGTCTCTTCTTTGAACGCCTGATGTTACATCATGGCGCTCTTGCCTCCCCGCACCACAAACACCTTCATAACTGCCTGTATGTCCATGTCTACCACCACCCCCACTGCCATAGCTATGCGTCTCGGTCACCGCTTTCACCTCCACCACCCCCGCAACATACTCCAAAGGCTGATGGAAGAGGCTTATTTTACTATCACTTGTAGAGGAAGAATCCACTGAAACCTGGTTCAAAGTCATTGCGTCAGAGTCTTCCTCCTCCTAAGATGAGCGAGAGCGAGTCAACCACACACCACACACCACCACAATGGATGCATTGTCTGAAATAACACACCCACTGGAGGAAATGGACAACTCTGGCTTTCTGATGCTGCTACTACCACCACATACATTACTGCTTCTGCTACTTCTACTACGTATATTGCTGCTGCTGCCACTACTAGCAGTGGTGGGCCTGGGCAAATGGATGCTGCCACTACTATGGCTGGGCATGGGCAAATGGCTGGTGCTATTTTTACTGGGCGTGGGCATGTGGCTGCTGAACACAATGTTGGTACTGGCACCAACATTCTTATCCTTAGTGGCAGAAGGCTTTGCAGGGATGTCATTTCCTCTATCCCTTCCTTTCCCACCACTTCCTTTCCCAGAGTTAGTATTTCCTAAAACATATAAAGCATTCCTTGGCAGGTGAAATAAATTGCTTATTTTAAACTCTATTTAAGAAAGAGGCACCGTGGACCCCAACTTACTGAGAGATGAGGCCGGCACACTTTAAACAGAGCTGCCCCCCCCCAAAAAAAAAAAATTCCTTGGCAGGTGAAAAAGATTGTTTTTTAAAAAACTGTATTTAACAAAGAGACACTGTGGACTTCGACTTAGAGAGAGGTTGTCTTAAAACAGAGCTACTCACTTTTTTTTGTAACTTTATTTATCAAATAGGCACTGTGGACCCCAGACAGTGCATGCGCACTTAAAACAGAGCTGCCCCCCCCCCATAAAAAAATCCTTGGCAGATGAAAAATATTTTTTTTTAACTGTATTAAACACTGAGGCACTGTCTACCCCAAGTTCCCCAACACAGTGACAGGGGCAGACAGATGTGGCCAAAAAATAAAAAAGCCCTCACTGAACTTTTCAGATTTTACAGGGTGGACTACAAACAAAGACCAGCACATCCCAGCCCAGGCTGCTTTTCTGTGCAGTACACACCTTCCCCTCAACGTCCCACTGTCTGGGTTCATGGTGAACTAAACTTTTCTTGAAATTCGGTTCGAAACAGGGTTCTACCAGTTCAGTTCGCTCATCTCTAGTCATTGTCCTTCACTGTCTTTCTAGCTGGTGATTCAGCAACAGGTAAATTCTCATGATTTTTTTCACCAAAACTTTTACTATACTTTTTTCTTACTGAATCAAGGCCTTTGTTTAAAGTGGAGACTATTTACTTACTTACTTACTTTACTTTTCCATTCCATATATATACACTAATTGGAAGGCATATTTCACAGAGGTCAAGAATGTACATGCAAATGAATAATTAAAATAAACTTCCTTTGAAGCGATGAGTCGTTGGCAGGAGCTCATCGCTTTGCGCAGGCAGTTTTTGATGTACAGTATAAGGAATTCATTGACAGTTGGTGAGAGGGCTAGCTAGCAGCATTATATAGCGGTAGCTACTCAAATATGTGTGACAAGTTGCAATGCAAATACTGTGTAGATAGATATGATTGCTAATTTTTCTAGCAATAAAAGCATTGTAATTTAAGATACCATGAATGCCAGACAGTATGACATATACCAGTTGTGTATTTACAAGCTGTGTAGAGGCAAGGAGATGACATAATTATGATTGCTACTATCAGACTGATTCATTAATAGCACCAGGTATTCTAAAATGTCTAAAATCAGTTGTCTGGCAGCTTGCATTATGCAGTGAAAGTCCCATGCTATATATTTGCTCTGGTTTTTCCCTTCCTCTACCTTCAGCACCTCCCCACTGATCCTGACCACCAATTCAATCCTGAGGCATGTGTCAGGCTGACACCCCCACCCGCTAAATGAATCCCACTTCAATGCAATGCATTTCCCTGAGACAGTGGCGTAGCTTGCCACAGAAAATGTGGGTCTGATTTTAGGGCATTGTGGGGTGCTATTGTTGATGAACATGTCATGTATTATTATGGGGTTTATTTAATTTAATTTAAATTTTATGAAGGTTTGTTTGGGTGTGTGTGATTGGGATTGCATTCATTCATATTAGCACTCAGCACTTCACACATTTGGTGACCTGTCACTTTAATCCCTGCTCTTTGGCACTTTATTATGAATTGTGCACATATTTTTGAAATTTTTTTAGTGCTCATCGGACTCCCTTATTCTAAATACTACTTTAATTTGGGGGATCCTTTTTAAAAAGGTATGTTATGATCATACTATTAAGAGTTATATTTATTTGATTAGTTTCCTGCCCACCTCCCCGGTCCTTTTTTCTGTACTTGTATTTAACTGTCTTAAGTGTTCATGTAGATTTGTCCTTTTATCCCTTTTATTAATCAATTAACACATTTCATTTTGGTAGAATAATGGAATGGTGCCTTTTTGTGTGATTTCTGCTAGCTGGTGGGATCACATCACTCCCCCTAGTGGTCATTGTTTACATCAATGCAATGCACACAGCATGCTTGTATCACTCACCACTGTCACTCTCATCACAGAAGGATAAGTTGCAAGTTACATTTATAATTTAATAATTACTTCAAAAAGGAAACAATCTAAGCAGTCTGAACAGTCTGAACAATCTAAGGTTTGCTGATAAGTAGATGATTCACAGAACCTTAACCTTAAGTGGCTTCTCGGCAGGAGGGTGCCCGAGTAGGTGGCCGCCAGTCGTCTTCTTAAAGGCTACTTGTGGTCTCTCAACAGGTAAGTGGGCACTGTAAAAAGAGATTTGCCAGCTGGCATCTCAGTGGGCAGGCGAATGTGCTCCGGTATTCTTCTTAGCAGATGGACAGGCTCCAGCAGCTTCACAGTGGGCAGACCTGACCAGAAATGGTCTGCTGGAAGTGACCATTTTAATGCACATGTTTTGCCTGGCAGTCATCACTGTCAAACCCCGAGGACACCCTCCTTCTTAGTGGGTTCACAACCCCCAATCTCCGCAGCTAGCTATAGGCAAGCCCCCATTCACCAGGATGCTTTAAATGCTTCACCAACGCAGTTGCCCCCAGGACTTGGTAGCTGAAAGATTGTGAACTCAAAGGGGTGAAGGCAGGTGAACTGGAGGTAAGACTGTGTGTAGTCGGACAAGCTATGGTCATACACAGAAGAATCAGTCCTCACGATACAGTGCCAAGGGAGAAACACAAGAAAGGTCAAAGGTCAAGCCAAAGGTGAAACCAGGTAAGCAGAGAGTTCACAGTACAAGGGATGAGGCAGAAACCTAGTCGGAATCCAGGCAAGGTCAGTTCAGGCGGCGGTCAGGGGATGGTCAGGCAAGCTAGATCGGCAACGGTATAACAATCAATGGCACAGGATCAATAGCACCCAGCAGCACGCTACCATTGGCAGTAAAAGAGAGAACTGGAAACACCTAAAAAGCCTGGAAGTGGACAGGTTTGATGGGGGGAAAACTTGGGCTCATTGGCCCAGCTAACAACCTGTGGGCTGATTGCCCAATACATCATTGAGGCGGTTTGCCCACCTGTAATATTAGGGCTCATTGGCCATTTAACTAATTCTCCTGTATGCAGCGCCGGGGAGCATAAGAAAGCCGAGCATGGACAGACAGACCGGGGATGCGACCACGAGCGGAAGGCGTTGCTCGAGCCGGCTCCAGCTGCATATGTGGCTGGCAGCCAACAGGGACCTGGGCGCGCTTGCCGAGAACCCAGCAGGATCGAGCAGGTAAGTGAATCATGACAATCACTACCAGTAGTGAGCAGGTGGCGACATGGACTCCAGATCAGCAAGGGGACAAATGGGACCCTTGCATTCACTATTTAATATAAGATCATCTCTATTAAAAAGCTCTAGTGAACTTACACTCTCCCTCCAGTTGACCCAGTTGACGTATGGTTGCAGCATACCATGCTGTTCTTGAAATCTGAATGGTCCCGATAAGTGTAATTTATTGAGTGTATACTATGTGAGGACATTGTGTTTGGGGGTCAGCAAGAAGAAACAAGTTCATTAAGGTTTATCTGAAAAGCTAGAGATACATTTAAAGAACACCCAGTGCTGTTTCAGCTTTTGTTCTTGAGTGTGGCATACCTTCTATTTATAATAGGGGATGCTAAGTAGCAATGTGCAGCCAGATAATGACTTTCTAACAACCAGGAGTAACACTCAGGAAGTTATGAGCAAGTTCATGGAGCTCATGACACATCTCAGGTGCAGGAATATTTTGTTTGCCTTAGCAGAGGAAGGAAGAAGTTAAAACAAAAAATCCATCCTTGTTCCTGAAGTAGTCTCATCCTCCACTTTGGCATACGCTGCATCCCTCCTCTGTGTCTCACCCACTACCGCAGGCCCCCCTCACTACTGCTTTTATTTACCTTTCAGAACATTATACATGATGTTGAGCTGGCCGCCCTGGATTATAGTTGTTGATGTTAAGAATCATCACAATCGAATAACTGAGATTACTGCTTTGTCTGTCAAGGTCTGCTTTTTCAGTCAAAGTAAGCAAAGAAATTACAAATCTTATTTCATGCACTTAGAGTTACTATAGGATAGAAATATGCTAAATTATGCAGTAAACATTGTACTCAGCCAGTGGTGTTGTTTCTAACAGTACTGTATGAGATGATTTCTCCATGGCTCAGAATAATTGATATATTCAAGGGGATGGGTTTTCCAAAGATTGCTATTATTCCTGCAAACCATAGTACTTATCCTAGCCATCATACAATCTATTGTTAAGGATACTGGGCTAAAAGCTCATCTGTATGTCCCAAGTACACGTTAGAAAAAAATCCTGCACTAACAAAAAATCTACAACTTCCCCTACAACTCTGAAAAATATATTTTCATTTTATAAACTATATATTTTGGTTTTGTTAAAGTGAATGCTCTCATTGGGGGCAACATTTATTACAATAATAAATATTAAAGTAACTCCCAATATTAATAAACTAAACATAATAAAAGAACTCCTACGTTGCTGTGTTATGTGGGGCAAGCTGTTACTAAATTGCAGTACAAAACACAAAACTTTATGGCTAGCCTTACAGCTAGATTTATTAACTTCTCATAACCACCTTTGATTGCTTATTAACAGATTGTAGAGTTTGGTTAGGATTAGTTCTGGGCTTTGGATCTGTGCCGAAGCTAGATTCGACCTGGCCATTACTACCCTGTGAACAGGTCCATTGAGCCTTTTACTAGTTCACAAACAGTTAAAAAAGAAAATAATTAATTTAAAAAACACACCATCATTAAAACTTACTGCACCTGTCCCCTGCCGGGTGACGTCCTCACTGTAGTCAGCGTGGTTCGGCTGGCCATCAGCGCTGCCTATGTGTGCGTTGTTCAGCATGTCACGACTCCCAGCTACACACGTATTTTAATCTGTCGGGTTATCAGTAATTGATGTGTGTCTCCACCCAAAGCATTTAATCCTACAGGACTTTGACCAAGGCTTTGATTAAGCTCCTGGTTAAAGTCCCATAGGTGGAGACAAGCAAAAGTTATTGATAGCCGTAGCCCCACCTAGCTAGAAAGTGGTGTGTTCAGGAAGCAGGTTCCTTTGAGACCCTAATTTCTATTTGGACATGTGTGGGATAGGGATCGCCCCTAGGCAAGATTCTTCAAGCAGATAGGCAGAACGCCGTTATTTTGAGAAAGTTAAGAAACTTTCTTAGTGGTTGCATGCGATTATATTCACTTCATTTCAGCTTTAGCATTACAGTTGACACCCAACACAATATTCTCATCTCCATTTGTCTTGCAGGACTGTAGTCTCATACTAGCTACTCTGCAGGCTCTTTTGAACTGGTGCTCACTTAAGGCCCAATTGCAAATCTGACTGTCTCCTGAGATGATGATACTGCTCTTATACTTACTCTGCCCCTTTGCAAAACCAATGAGTTCCTACACTTCTATAACACTGGCACTGGATACATGGGTCTTTGCCCATATAACCTCTTTTTTCCTTCTCAGAACCATTAATTGCAACATCCTTGGTAACATATGCACATGGCATGGCACATGACCAAAATGTTCTGGATTCTGACTAACTGAAACTTTCCTCTCTTTTATCACAGACTTGTGTCTGAGAATACTTCACTTGATTAACTGTTTTCCAACTAGGCTAGTTATTTCCCATGGTCCCATTCTACTGCTAAGCACGCAAGCACCCATTTCAACATACCGCGCTAGCAATATGGTATGCTAAAGATCTTGTGAAATTATAATATTGCAATATTTAATATAATCAGTATAACAACATATACTATAGTAATATATCATTATTATCTGCAGTGCATACTGCTTGATACAGTTTCATAGTCTTTTAAATCAAGGTCCTTTAAACTATTCTATAATATACTGCGATTATGAAAGTCAAAATAAAGGTAATCGGTTTGACATGTTACTCATTGAATTTTCTCTTCCTCAGAACCAAGTCTTTTATACGGTTTCTGTCATGATTAGCAAACTGCTGAGTCAAGATTTTAAAATAATTTCAAAGCTATGACTATGAAAGCTGCAGTCACATTCAGTAGGCATTGTTGGGGATATTTTAAACTGACTTACGAGACACGTTGAAGAAATATGAAACCTAGAAACTAAAACGAGCCTTAGAAATGAGAAACATATTAGCATTATAGTTTAAATATGTTAAGCTAAGAGATCTGTTATCAACATTTGATGAAAAAAAGGTTTATGACAAAATAAAATTTTTATAGTTGTTATAACTTTTCAACTCCATTTAAGATCTTAGTGATCTGGGCCTTAATTACGAGCTGTAACTGCAGGGTCATCTAATGAGGGTAATCTAAAGAGATTTACACATTTAGGGAGTGCCTTTCGAATTCTTTTAGGATACCTGTGCACTGAGCTTCATGTATAACTCAAAACACAAGAAAGTACCAAAAGTGTTTATAATGTGATGGAAGGTATTTAAAAAAAAATTAATTCTTAGGTCTGGAGAGATTTGTAGGGTCTGGTAAAACTCTTTATCTAGGGATGGAGCTGTATAGATAGCCAATAAAAATGTAAGATTGCACTCCCTAAATGTGAAAAGCCTCTCCAAAGCTTTTGGATTTCTCGCAATATGTTTAGGTTTTGATTTTAGGTTAGATTTAGGTTCAATATATACATGGTATTAGTTTGTATGTACATTTACATTTTGCGTTTTATAGTGCCATATATATAATCGAAAAAAAGGTCTGATACTAATTAACTTACATATGTTTGGAATATAAAGATCGGGTGTGGTTAGTCACTGTGGCTGATGTGGGGGGGGGGGGCATGGTTAGTGGGAACTCATCAAGACAACTGGAATGTTTATAGTATCCAACTGGCTTTCTCAATTCAGAATTACATACTGTAGTTAAGTTACATAGTTAGCAGCAATGTGTAGTAGTTTGAATCCACATGCTCTGATTACCAAAAGCAGAATGGAGATCAGGTGTTGATTACATTAGCATGTCTCAGGCTTTAAGGTGTTATTAAGCTGTTTTTGATTAGGCATGATGGTGTAACCACTATTTCCATACATCTCTGGGAGCTACTCACTGTACTGCAATGTTGCTCTTTCAATGTTTGGTGAGCCAGCTCACCAGTCGCCAGTTTTATAGTGTTTCGAGGTGTAGAGCGGACAACAAATGCTAGTGTTTTTGTTTTGCTATGTAAACTTGTTGTGGTCTACTGAGTTAATGTGTTCTGTAAAATCTTGTATCTCATGTTTTTGAATCTTAACCCAGGTGGTATCCACATAACTAAAATAGTGGTTGGGTGCAATTCCCTTGAAGGTGGTGAAAGGCTTTCTTTCCATTCCCTCGTCATAGAGCTTTACACACAATGGGCAAAACAGGTGATCCCACTGCACAGCCATATTTTTTCCTGTACAAAAACTCTACCTGAAACAATCATTATTGAGGCACAGGTCCAGCAAGGATTAAACCTTTCTGTGAAAATAGATGATCATAATGTACTATTTTTTCTTCTGTGCCCAATATGAACCCCTGGATGTTGTTTATGAAATCATTGGAGCTCTGTAGGTGATAATGTGTATTTCCAACCAAGAGGGTTAGGATGTTGGCTAAGAATTTTGTCAATTGTAGGTCGCAGAATTGATGCTTGATCGAACGATCGATTTGAGAGGAGTCCATTTTTGTGTATCTTCTGCTAGAATCCCATAAATATATTCTGAACAATCAAGCTTCAAGCCACAAAGTCTAAAGACAGAAGGCATTTTACTTTGATGGCTATTTCACAGCAACACTGCCATGCATAGTTATGTGCCATACACCACGAATGAGGAAGTGGTGACTTGAGTATAGTGCCCCTCTAAAAGGATTATTATTGGCTGTCTAAGTAATAGCACTGAAAACAATAATATTTTTATTTAATTAACCAGTTACTTGCATGTTGAAACTAGAAAAGTAAACTGCTGAAATATATAGTAATTACTATAGTACTACTATTAGTATATTACTAATACTCTAAATGTTTTGTGGGACAGTAAATATATATGCTTTCATTATACCTAGAGATGAGCGAACTTTTGAAAAATTCGATTCGACTGATTAGCCGAATTTTCCGACAAAAATCGTTTCGACCCGAATAAATTCGCGACGAATCGCTATTAAAAACGGCTATTTCTGAGCCTCCTAGAGCCTCAATAGGGTTGTAAACCATTCAGCCTTGCTGTAACACGCACAGGATGCGTGCTGGGTTAGTTAAATAATACTTTGAAGAAATATCACATGCAGATCAGAGGCATCGCTAATAGAATCGCAGAGCGGCACAATTGCAGAGAGTTGAAGTGGCATCACTATGAGGGGCAGAAGGAGCCCAAATATACACTGGAGTTGGCCTCAGGAGCCCAAAAATTGGATGAATCACACCCTGGAGTTGGCAGAAGTTGGCAGCAGCAGCAGCAGGAGCCCAAATATACACTGGAGTTGGCTTCAGGAGCCCAAAAATTGGATGAATCACACCCTGGAGTTGGCAGGAGTTGACAGTAGCAGCAGCAGGAGCCCAAATATACACTGGAGTTGGCTTCAGGAGCCCAAAAATTGGATGAATCACACCCTGGAGTTGGCAGAAGTTGGCAGCAGCAGCAGCAGGAGCCCAAATATACACTGGAGTTGGCCTCAGGAGCCCAAAAATTGGATGAATCACACCCTGGAGTTGGCAGAAGTTGGCAGCAGCAGCAGCAGGAGCCCAAATATACACTGGAGTTGGCCTCAGGAGCCCAAAAATTGGATGAATCACACCCTGGAGTTGGCAGAAGTTGGCAGCAGCAGCAGCAGGAGCCCAAATATACACTGGAGTTGGCCTCAGGAGCCCAAAAATTGGATGAATCACACCCTGGAGTTGGCAGCAGCAGGAGCCCAAACATTACTTTAAAGAGACCCTGGGGTTGGCTTCAGGAGCCCAAAAATTGGATGAATCACACCCTGGAGTTGGCAGAAGTTGGCAGCAGCAGCAGCAGGAGCCCAAATATACACTAGAGTTGGCTTCAGGAGCCCAAAAATTGGATGAATCACACCCTGGAGTTGGCAGGAGTTGACAGTAGCAGCAGCAGGAGCCCAAATATACACTGGAGTTGGCTTCAGGAGCCCAAAAATTGGATGAATCACACCCTGGAGTTGGCAGGAGTTGACAGCAGCAGCAGGAGCCCAAATATACACTGGAGTTGGCTTCAGGAGCCCAAAAATTGGATGAATCACACCCTGGAGTTGGCAGGAGTTGACAGTAGCAGCAGCAGGAGCCCAAATATACACTGGAGTTGGCCTCAGGAGCCCAAAAATTGGATGAATCACACCCTGGAGTTGGCAGGAGTTGACAGCAGCAGCAGCAGGAGCCCAAATATACACTGGAGTTGGCCTCAGGAGCCCAAAAATTGGATGAATCACACCCTGGAGTTGGCAGGAGTTGACAGCAGCAGCAGCAGGAGCCCAAATATACACTGGAGTTGGCTTCAGGAGCCCAAAAATTGGATGAATCACACCCTGGAGTTGGCAGAAGTTGGCAGCAGCAGCAGCAGGAGCCCAAATATACACTGGAGTTGGCCTCAGGAGCCCAAAAATTGGATGAATCACACCCTGGAGTTGGCAGCAGCAGCAGGAGCCCAAACATTACTTTAAAGAGACCCTGGGGTTGGCTTCAGGAGCCCAAAAATTGGATGAATCACACCCTGGAGTTGGCAGAAGTTGGCAGCAGCAGCAGCAGGAGCCCAAATATACACTGGAGTTGGCTTCAGGAGCCCAAAAATTGGATGAATCACACCCTGGAGTTGGCAGGAGTTGACAGTAGCAGCAGCAGGAGCCCAAATATACACTGGAGTTGGCTTCAGGAGCCCAAAAATTGGATGAATCACACCCTGGAGTTGGCAGGAGTTGACAGCAGCAGCAGCAGGAGCCCAAATATACACTGGAGTTGGCTTCAGGAGCCCAAAAATTGGATGAATCACACCCTGGAGTTGGCAGGAGTTGACAGCAGCAGCAGCAGGAGCCCAAATATACACTGGAGTTGGCTTCAGGAGCCCAAAAGTTGGATGAATCACACCCTGGAGTTGGCAGGAGTTGACAGTAGCAGCAGCAGGAGCCCAAATATACACTAGAGTTGGCTTCAGGAGCCCAAAAATTGGATGAATCACACCCTGGAGTTGGCAGAAGTTGGCAGCAGCAGCAGCAGGAGCCCAAATATACACTGGAGTTGGCTTCAGGAGCCCAAAAATTGGATGAATCACACCCTGGAGTTGGCAGAAGTTGGCAGCAGCAGCAGCAGGAGCCCAAATATACACTGGAGTTGGCCTCAGGAGCCCAAAAATTGGATGAATCACACCCTGGAGTTGGCAGAAGTTGGCAGCAGCAGCAGCAGGAGCCCAAATATACACTGGAGTTGGCCTCAGGAGCCCAAAAATTGGATGAATCACACCCTGGAGTTGGCAGAAGTTGGCAGCAGCAGCAGCAGGAGCCCAAATATACACTGGAGTTGGCCTCAGGAGCCCAAAAATTGGATGAATCACACCCTGGAGTTGGCAGCAGCAGCAGGAGCCCAAACATTACTTTAAAGAGACCCTGGGGTTGGCTTCAGGAGCCCAAAAATTGGATGAATCACACCCTGGAGTTGGCAGAAGTTGGCAGCAGCAGCAGCAGGAGCCCAAATATACACTGGAGTTGGCCTCAGGAGCCCAAAAATTGGATGAATCACACCCTGGAGTTGGCAGAAGTTGGCAGCAGCAGCAGCAGGAGCCCAAATATACACTGGAGTTGGCTTCAGGAGCCCAAAAATTGGATGAATCACACCCTGGAGTTGGCAGGAGTTGACAGTAGCAGCAGCAGGAGCCCAAAAAATGGCCTAAAGACATAAATATGTTTTGCACCATTTGGAAAGTGTAAAACGTGGCACCATGCTGAATCTAGTCGCATGCATCAGGCATTGGTGGGTGGAAATCCTGGCTGATCCATCCCTGATTCATTTTGACAAAGGTGAGTCTCTCCACATTTTTAGTTGACAGACGAGTTCTCCTCGCCGTAACTATGGCCCCCGCCGCACTAAACACCCGCTCAGATGGCACGCTACTTGCCGGGCAGGACAGCTTTTCCAGGGCAAACTCTGCTAGTTGCGGCCACAAATCAAGTTTGGCTGCCCAGAAGTCCAGCGGATCCTCAAGGTGTGTTGGCATGGTCATGTCAAAGTATGACATGACCTGCTGGTTCAGGTCCTGCTCCAGGTCTTCCTGCTGCTCATGAGTAGCCTCACTATGCGGGTGTAGAAAGCTACTCATTAGCGACTGAAGACTGAGGCTGCTGCTGCTGATGGAGCTTCTGCTGCTGCTGCTGCCAACCCCCCCAGTGGCCATGGCAGTGGAAGGTGAGCGCAGAGGTCCCCTCGAGTCAGACCTGCGAGAGTATGGACCATGGCGCAGATAGGCATCGGCCAACTGCCTACGTAGAATGTCTTTGTAGTAGTTGAGTTTGTCCTCCCTCTCGGTGGGTTTAAAAAATGCCCCCATTTTGTGCCGGAAGCGAGGGTCCAATAAGGTGGACAGCCAGAAGTCATCCCGCCGACAGATGGAAACAATTCTGGGGTCACTACGCAAGCATGTGAGCATGCTTCGTGCCATTTGCGCAAGTGACTCGGATGGACTACCTGTCTCCATCTCCACTGCATACTGCCACGGTGTGCCCGGGTCCTCTGTCTCTCCTTCCTCAAAAACCTCTAGCTCCTCTGGCTGCTCCTGCTCCTCCTCTCCTGTCCGCTGACTAGATAAACCAGCCATTTCGCCAAGCCTAAACTGTGTTTCGCTGGGCAACTCCTCCTCCTCCTCTTCCTCCTCCTCCAGTTCAGCTCCAACGGGGTTCATGTGGCCGTAAGATGTAAACGCCATGTCTCCAGTGCCCTGACCAGCCATGGTTTCCAACATGTGCTGTAGTACATGAAGCAGTGGAATCACGTCGTTCATCCCGTAATCCTGCCGACTGACAAATAAAGTGGCTTCCTCAAAGGGCCTGAGCAAACGGCAGGTGTCACGTATGAGCTGCCACTGGTTGACATTGAAGTTACACAGGGGAGTCCCCCTATCTGCCTGGATCATCAGGAAATCCGTGATGGCTTTTCTCTGTTCATATAATCGGTCCAACATGTGAAGGGTGGAATTCCAACGGGTGGAAACATCGCAAATCAGACTATGTTGGGGGATACCATTCTGACGCTGTAGCTCAAGAAGGGTGTGTTTGGCGGTGTAGGAGTGGCTGAAGTGCATGCAAAGTTTCCATGAAGTTGTTAGGATGTCCTGCAGATGGGGGGAACACTTCAGAAACCGCTTGACAACCAGATTGAAGACGTGAGCCATGCAGGGGGCATGGGTCAGGCTTCCTTGGCGCAGCGCAGACAAAATGTTCTTCCCATTGTCGGTAACCATGATTCCCATTTTAAGTTTTCTCTGAGTAAGCCATGTTTGGATTTCCTGATGAATACATTTAAGCAGTTCCTCCCCTGTGTGACTCCGTTCGCCAAGACAAACCATGTGAAGCACTGCGTGACACCTCCGTGCCCTGCACACATGGTAGACTGGAGGGGCACTGAGACTTGAGCCTACAGTGGAGGGTGAGGAGATGGCGGAGGATGAGGAGGCCGAGTCGCACGGTGTCACAGGCCCAATGGGCAGAGAGCGCGGAGGCCGAAGCGGCGTGACCTGTCCAAGTTGCTGCTGCAAAGGGACCACATTCACCCAGTGGGCCGTAAACGACATGTACTGCCCCTGACCGTAGTTACAGCTCCAGATGTCGGCGCTGCCATGTATTTTGCTACACACCGACAGGCTCAAGGACTGGCCCACCTTCTGTTCAACAAAAGTGTGCAGCGCTGGTACTGCCTTCTTGGCAAAGAAATGACGGCTTGGGACTCTCCACCTCGGCTCGGCACAAGCCATCAGTTCTCTGAAAGGTGCAGATTCCACCACCTGAAAAGGGAGCGACTGCAGCACCAGCAACTTGGACAGGAGCACATTCAGCTTCTGCGCCGTAGGATGAGTGGGCGCATACTGCTGTCTCTTGGACATGGCTTCGCTGATGGATTGCTGGCGGGATGCATGACTTGGAGGAGGAGGAGGAGGAGCAGGAGCGACAGAGGATGGGTATGACGCACAGCTGCCTTCGGCTGAGGTGCTGGAGCCTTGGCTGGCAGAAATTGGGAGCTCACTTGGTGAGGAAGCAGACTGGACCACCCCTTGGGAGCCTCGGTTCTCCCAGGTCGTTTTATGGTGACGCATCATATGTTGACGCAGGGCCGTGGTGCCAACATTTGGACCCTGGCCACACTTCACCTTTTGCCTACATATCTTGCATGTGGCCATGTTACCCTCCTGCGGATGCCTCAGGAAAAACTGCCACACTGCCGAGTAGCTACTTTTCCCACCCCCTGGCCTCACTGATTCACTGCTGCTGTTGCCAACTCCAGGAACCCCTGCTCCACTACCTCCCGATAAGGTAGACTGCCGCACAGCAGGTGCTCTACCCCGGCCCCGGCCCCGGCCGGCTCCAGCCTTTGGAATTGTGCCCCCATGCTGACTGCTACCACCTTGCTGCCTCAGCTGCTGACTCCGGGGCAACCTGCGCCCCTCTTCTCCTGATGATGACGATGAAGCCCCTTCATCACCCGGCTCCCAAGTGCGATCGGCTTCATCGTCATCATCATCATCACCGAGTTGTGGCTGTACGTCACTGATGTTCGTGGATTCGTCAACAGTGTCTGGCGCAGGAGCTGGAACGCTCGCAGCACCCACGACACTGTCCACATCACTATCTGTCTGCCTAGCTAGAGAAGCCACCTCCATTTCTTGGCTGGGCAGTAGCTGCTGACTGTCCTCTATCTGATGGTCCTCCTCACTAAAGAGTGGAGCTGAACCCAAAGCATAGGATACGTCGCTGGGGGAGGGAACGGCATAGGACAGAGGCAATGGGAGGACAGGGACTGCTCTCGGGGCATGCCAACTCAGGGTTGTGTCAGAGGAACCTACCGACCCTAGACTGGGGGTCTCAGACGTAAGTTGTGATGATGTTGTTGATGAGCGCGTCAACCAATCTACCACGGCAGATGCGTTACTGGTGGAGACCCGACCGCTAGCAGATACTGGCAGATTAGGTCTCTCAGCGTGACTCCTGCTGCTACTGGCCCCCAGTCTGATGCGAGCTCTGCCTGCGGAATCTTGGCCTCTGCCACTCCTCTTTTCACTTCCAGGCACTTGTCTGCCCGACATAGTCTAACTGGCGTGGGAGTAGGTGATATTTTAAGATCCCCCGGGCAGCGGTGGGTCTATATGAAACAGAATATAATGCACACCAAAAGTGAGCAGTAACACTCAGCCTCCAACAGGCCTGCTTAGTGTAAATAAGAGAGCTGCTTAGTGTAAATAAAGAGGGGTATGCTATGTTACAGAATGGGATGCCTCAACAGAAGTGCACCTGGCAGGCAGCAGTAAGCCTATGCCCAGCAAAAGTGTCTTATAATATAAATATAATAAGAGCAAATGCTTATATGGTCTTAAACAGAGGCTGCTTTAGTCACAGAATGGGATGCCCCCAAAAAAGATCCAGTAGTACTATGCCCAGCAAAAGTGTCTTTATCAGGCTAATTTCAAATATGATAAGAGCAAATGCTTATATGGTCTTAAACAGAGGCTGCTTTAGTCACAGAATGGGATGCCCTGGCAGGGACAAGTAGTGCTATGCCCAGCAAAAGTGTCTTTATCAGGCTAATTTCAAATATGATAAGAGCAAATGCTTATACGGTCTTAAACAGAGGCTGCTGTAGTCACAGAATGGGATGCCCCAACAGAAGTGGACCTGGCAGGGTCCAGTAGTGCTATGCCCAGCAAAAGTGTCTTTATCAGGCCTAATTTCAAATATGATAAGAGCAAATGCTTATATGGTCTTAAACAGAGGCTGCTTTAGTCACAGAATGGGATGCCCCAACAGAAGTGGACCTGGCAGGGTCCAGTAGTGCTATGCCCAGCAAAAGTGTCTTTATCAGGCCTAATTTCAAATATGATAAGAGCAAATGTTTATATGGTCTTAAACAGAGGCTGCTTTAGTCACAGAATGGGATGCCCCAACAGGAATGGACCTGGCAGGGTCCAGTAGTGCTTTGCCCAGCAAAAGTGTCTTTATCAGGCCTAATTTCAAATATGATAAGTGAAAATGGTTATATGGTCTTAAACAGAGGCTCCTTTAGTCACAGAATGGGATGCCCCCCAAAAAAGATGCAGTAGTACTATGCCCAGCAAAAGTGTCTTTATCAGGCTAATTTCAAATATGATAAGAGCAAATGCTTATATGGTCTTAAACAGAGGCTGCTTTAGTCACAGAATGGGATGCCCCCCAAAAAAGATGCAGTAGTACTATGCCCAGCAAAAGTGTCTTTATCAGGCTAATTTCAAATATGATAAGAGCAAATGCTTATATGGTCTTAAACAGAGGCTGCTTTAGTCACAGAATGGGATGCCCCCCAAAAAAGATGCAGTAGTACTATGCCCAGCAAAAGTGTCTTTATCAGGCTAATTTCAAATATGATAAGAGCAAATGCTTATATGGTCTTAAACAGAGGCTGCTTTAGTCACAGAATGGGATGCCCCCCAAAAAAGATGCAGTAGTACTATGCCCAGCAAAAGTGTCTTTATCAGGCTAATTTCAAATATGATAAGAGCAAATGCTTATATGGTCTTAAACAGAGGCTGCTTTAGTCACAGAATGGGATGCCCCCCAAAAAAGATGCAGTAGTACTATGCCCAGCAAAAGTGTCTTTATCAGGCTAATTTCAAATATGATAAGAGCAAATGCTTATATGGTCTTAAACAGAGGCTGCTTTAGTCACAGAATGGGATGCCCCCCAAAAAAGATGCAGTAGTACTATGCCCAGCAAAAGTGTCTTTATCAGGCTAATTTCAAATATGATAAGAGCAAATGCTTATATGGTCTTAAACAGAGGCTGCTTTAGTCACAGAATGGGATGCCCCCCAAAAAAGATGCAGTAGTACTATGCCCAGCAAAAGTGTCTTTATCAGGCTAATTTCAAATATGATAAGAGCAAATGCTTATATGGTCTTAAACAGAGGCTGCTTTAGTTACAGAATGGGATGCCCCCCAAAAAAGATGCAGTAGTACTATGCCCAGCAAAAGTGTCTTTATCAGGCTAATTTCAAATATGATAAGAGCAAATGCTTATATGGTCTTAAACAGAGGCTGCTTTAGTCACAGAATGGGATGCCCCCCAAAAAAGATGCAGTAGTACTATGCCCAGCAAAAGTGTCTTTATCAGGCTAATTTCAAATATGATAAGAGCAAATGCTTATATGGTCTTAAACAGAGGCTGCTTTAGTCACAGAATGGGATGCCCCCCAAAAAAGATGCAGTAGTACTATGCCCAGCAAAAGTGTCTTTATCAGGCTAATTTCAAATATTATAAGAGCAAATGCTTATATGGTCTTAAACAGAGGCTGCTTTAGTCACAGAATGGGATGCCCCCCAAAAAAGATGCAGTAGTACTATGCCCAGCAAAAGTGTCTTTATCAGGCTAATTTCAAATATGATAAGAGCAAATGCTTATATGGTCTTAAACAGAGGCTGCTTTAGTCACAGAATGGGATGCCCCCCAAAAAAGATGCAGTAGTACTATGCCCAGCAAAAGTGTCTTTATCAGGCTAATTTCAAATATGATAAGAGCAAATGCTTATATGGTCTTAAACAGAGGCTGCTTTAGTCACAGAATGGGATGCCCCCCAAAAAAGATGCAGTAGTACTATGCCCAGCAAAAGTGTCTTTATCAGGCTAATTTCAAATATGATAAGAGCAAATGCTTATATGGTCTTAAACAGAGGCTGCTTTAGTCACAGAATGGGATGCCCCCCAAAAAAGATGCAGTAGTACTATGCCCAGCAAAAGTGTCTTTATCAGGCTAATTTCAAATATGATAAGAGCAAATGCTTATATGGTCTTAAACAGAGGCTGCTTTAGTCACAGAATGGGATGCCCCCCAAAAAAGATGCAGTAGTACTATGCCCAGCAAAAGTGTCTTTATCAGGCTAATTTCAAATATGATAAGAGCAAATGCTTATATGGTCTTAAACAGAGGCTGCTTTAGTCACAGAATGGGATGCCCCCCAAAAAAGATGCAGTAGTACTATGCCCAGCAAAAGTGTCTTTATCAGGCTAATTTCAAATATGATAAGAGCAAATGCTTATATGGTCTTAAACAGAGGCTGCTTAAGTCACAGAATGGGATGCCCCCCAAAAAAGATGCAGTAGTACTATGCCCAGCAAAAGTGTCTTTATCAGGCTAATTTCAAATATGATAAGAGCAAATGCTTATATGGTCTTAAACAGAGGCTGCTTTAGTCACAGAATGGGATGCCCCCCAAAAAAGATGCAGTAGTACTATGCCCAGCAAAAGTGTCTTTATCAGGCTAATTTCAAATATGATAAGAGCAAATGCTTATATGGTCTTAAACAGAGGCTGCTTTAGTCACAGAATGGGATGCCCCCCAAAAAAGATGCAGTAGTACTATGCCCAGCAAAAGTGTCTTTATCAGGCTAATTTCAAATATGATAAGAGCAAATGCTTATATGGTCTTAAACAGAGGCTGCTTTAGTCACAGAATGGGATGCCCCCCAAAAAAGATGCAGTAGTACTATGCCCAGCAAAAGTGTCTTTATCAGGCTAATTTCAAATATGATAAGAGCAAATGCTTATATGGTCTTAAACAGAGGCTGCTTTAGTCACAGAATGGGATGCCCCCCAAAAAAGATGCAGTAGTACTATGCCCAGCAAAAGTGTCTTTATCAGGCTAATTTCAAATATGATAAGAGCAAATGCTTATATGGTCTTAAACAGAGGCTGCTTAAGTCACAGAATGGGATGCCCCCCAAAAAAGATGCAGTAGTACTATGCCCAGCAAAAGTGTCTTTATCAGGCTAATTTCAAATATGATAAGAGCAAATGCTTATATGGTCTTAAACAGAGGCTGCTTTAGTCACAGAATGGGATGCCCCCCAAAAAAGATGCAATAGTACTATGCCCAGCAAAAGTGTCTTTATCAGGCTAATTTCAAATATGATAAGAGCAAATGCTTATATGGTCTTAAACAGAGGCTGCTTTAGTCACAGAATGGGATGCCCCCCAAAAAAGATGCAGTAGTACTATGCCCAGCAAAAGTGTCTTTATCAGGCTAATTTCAAATATGATAAGAGCAAATGCTTATATGGTCTTAAACAGAGGCTGCTTTAGTCACAGAATGGGATGCCCCCCAAAAAAGATGCAGTAGTACTATGCCCAGCAAAAGTGTCTTTATCAGGCTAATTTCAAATATGATAAGAGCAAATGCTTATATGGTCTTAAACAGAGGCTGCTTTAGTCACAGAATGGGATGCCCCCCAAAAAAGATGCAGTAGTACTATGCCCAGCAAAAGTGTCTTTATCAGGCTAATTTCAAATATGATAAGAGCAAATGCTTATATGGTCTTAAACAGAGGCTGCTTTAGTCACAGAATGGGATGCCCCCCAAAAAAGATGCAGTAGTACTATGCCCAGCAAAAGTGTCTTTATCAGGCTAATTTCAAATATGATAAGAGCAAATGCTTATATGGTCTTAAACAGAGGCTGCTTTAGTCACAGAATGGGATGCCCCCCAAAAAAGATGCAGTAGTACTATGCCCAGCAAAAGTGTCTTTATCAGGCTAATTTCAAATATGATAAGAGCAAATGCTTATATGGTCTTAAACAGAGGCTGCTTTAGTCACAGAATGGGATGCCCCCCAAAAAAGATGCAGTAGTACTATGCCCAGCAAAAGTGTCTTTATCAGGCTAATTTCAAATATGATAAGAGCAAATGCTTATATGGTCTTAAACAGAGGCTGCTTTAGTTACAGAATGGGATGCCCCCCAAAAAAGATGCAGTAGTACTATGCCCAGCAAAAGTGTCTTTATCAGGCTAATTTCAAATATGATAAGAGCAAATGCTTATATGGTCTTAAACAGAGGCTGCTTTAGTCACAGAATGGGATGCCCCCCAAAAAAGATGCAGTAGTACTATGCCCAGCAAAAGTGTCTTTATCAGGCTAATTTCAAATATGATAAGAGCAAATGCTTATATGGTCTTAAACAGAGGCTGCTTTAGTCACAGAATGGGATGCCCCCCAAAAAAGATGCAGTAGTACTATGCCCAGCAAAAGTGTCTTTATCAGGCTAATTTCAAATATGATAAGAGCAAATGCTTATATGGTCTTAAACAGAGGCTGCTTAAGTCACAGAATGGGATGCCCCCCAAAAAAGATGCAGTAGTACTATGCCCAGCAAAAGTGTCTTTATCAGGCTAATTTCAAATATGATAAGAGCAAATGCTTATATGGTCTTAAACAGAGGCTGCTTTAGTCACAGAATGGGATGCCCCCCAAAAAAGATGCAATAGTACTATGCCCAGCAAAAGTGTCTTTATCAGGCTAATTTCAAATATGATAAGAGCAAATGCTTATATGGTCTTAAACAGAGGCTGCTTTAGTCACAGAATGGGATGCCCCCCAAAAAAGATGCAGTAGTACTATGCCCAGCAAAAGTGTCTTTATCAGGCTAATTTCAAATATGATAAGAGCAAATGCTTATATGGTCTTAAACAGAGGCTGCTTTAGTCACAGAATGGGATGCCCCCCAAAAAAGATGCAGTAGTACTATGCCCAGCAAAAGTGTCTTTATCAGGCTAATTTCAAATATGATAAGAGCAAATGCTTATATGGTCTTAAACAGAGGCTGCTTTAGTCACAGAATGGGATGCCCCCCAAAAAAGATGCAGTAGTACTATGCCCAGCAAAAGTGTCTTTATCAGGCTAATTTCAAATATGATAAGAGCAAATGCTTATATGGTCTTAAACAGAGGCTGCTTTAGTCACAGAATGGGATGCCCCCCAAAAAAGATGCAGTAGTACTATGCCCAGCAAAAGTGTCTTTATCAGGCTAATTTCAAATATGATAAGAGCAAATGCTTATATGGTCTTAAACAGAGGCTGCTTTAGTCACAGAATGGGATGCCCCCCAAAAAAGATGCAGTAGTACTATGCCCAGCAAAAGTGTCTTTATCAGGCTAATTTCAAATATGATAAGAGCAAATGCTTATATGGTCTTAAACAGAGGCTGCTTTAGTCACAGAATGGGATGCCCCCCAAAAAAGATGCAGTAGTACTATGCCCAGCAAAAGTGTCTTTATCAGGCTAATTTCAAATATGATAAGAGCAAATGCTTATATGGTCTTAAACAGAGGCTGCTTTAGTCACAGAATGGGATGCCCCCCAAAAAAGATGCAGTAGTACTATGCCCAGCAAAAGTGTCTTTATCAGGCTAATTTCAAATATGATAAGAGCAAATGCTTATATGGTCTTAAACAGAGGCTGCTTTAGTCACAGAATGGGATGCCCCCCAAAAAAGATGCAGTAGTACTATGCCCAGCAAAAGTGTCTTTATCAGGCTAATTTCAAATATGATAAGAGCAAATGCTTATATGGTCTTAAACAGAGGCTGCTTTAGTCACAGAATGGGATGCCCCCCAAAAAAGATGCAGTAGTACTATGCCCAGCAAAAGTGTCTTTATCAGGCTAATTTCAAATATGATAAGAGCAAATGCTTATATGGTCTTAAACAGAGGCTGCTTTAGTCACAGAATGGGATGCCCCCCAAAAAAGATGCAGTAGTACTATGCCCAGCAAAAGTGTCTTTATCAGGCTAATTTCAAATATGATAAGAGCAAATGCTTATATGGTCTTAAACAGAGGCTCCTTTAGTCACAGAATGGGATGCCCCCCAAAAAAGATGCAGTAGTACTATGCCCAGCAAAAGTGTCTTTATCAGGCTAATTTCAAATATGATAAGAGCAAATGCTTATATGGTCTTAAACAGAGGCTGCTTTAGTCACAGAATGGGATGCCCCCCAAAAAAGATGCAGTAGTACTTTGCCCAGCAAAAGTGTCTTTATCAGGCTAATTTCAAATATGATAAGAGCAAATGCTTATATGGTCTTAAACAGAGGCTCCTTTAGTCACAGAATGGGATGCCCCCCAAAAAAGATGCAGTAGTACTATGCCCAGCAAAAGTGTCTTTATCAGGCTAATTTCAAATATGATAAGAGCAAATGCTTATATGGTCTTAAACAGAGGCTGCTTTAGTCACAGAATGGGATGCCCCCCAAAAAAGATGCAGTAGTACTATGCCCAGCAAAAGTGTCTTTATCAGGCTAATTTCAAATATGATAAGAGCAAATGCTTATATGGTCTTAAACAGAGGCTGCTTTAGTCACAGAATGGGATGCCCCCCAAAAAAGATGCAGTAGTACTATGCCCAGCAAAAGTGTCTTTATCAGGCTAATTTCAAATATGATAAGAGCAAATGCTTATATGGTCTTAAACAGAGGCTGCTTTAGTCACAGAATGGGATGCCCCCCAAAAAAGATGCAGTAGTACTATGCCCAGCAAAAGTGTCTTTATCAGGCTAATTTCAAATATGATAAGAGCAAATGCTTATATGGTCTTAAACAGAGGCTGCTTTAGTCACAGAATGGGATGCCCCCCAAAAAAGATGCAGTAGTACTATGCCCAGCAAAAGTGTCTTTATCAGGCTAATTTCAAATATGATAAGAGCAAATGCTTATATGGTCTTAAACAGAGGCTGCTTTAGTCACAGAATGGGATGCCCCCCAAAAAAGATGCAGTAGTACTATGCCCAGCAAAAGTGTCTTTATCAGGCTAATTTCAAATATGATAAGAGCAAATGCTTATATGGTCTTAAACAGAGGCTGCTTTAGTCACAGAATGGGATGCCCCCCAAAAAAGATGCAGTAGTACTATGCCCAGCAAAAGTGTCTTTATCAGGCTAATTTCAAATATGATAAGAGCAAATGCTTATATGGTCTTAAACAGAGGCTGCTTTAGTCACAGAATGGGATGCCCCCCAAAAAAGATGCAGTAGTACTATGCCCAGCAAAAGTGTCTTTATCAGGCTAATTTCAAATATGATAAGAGCAAATGCTTATATGGTCTTAAACAGAGGCTGCTTTAGTCACAGAATGGGATGCCCCCCAAAAAAGATGCAGTAGTACTATGCCCAGCAAAAGTGTCTTTATCAGGCTAATTTCAAATATGATAAGAGCAAATGCTTATATGGTCTTAAACAGAGGCTGCTTTAGTCACAGAATGGGATGCCCCCCAAAAAAGATGCAGTAGTACTATGCCCAGCAAAAGTGTCTTTATCAGGCTAATTTCAAATATGATAAGAGCAAATGCTTATATGGTCTTAAACAGAGGCTGCTTTAGTCACAGAATGGGATGCCCCCCAAAAAAGATGCAGTAGTACTATGCCCAGCAAAAGTGTCTTTATCAGGCTAATTTCAAATATGATAAGAGCAAATGCTTATATGGTCTTAAACAGAGGCTGCTTTAGTCACAGAATGGGATGCCCCCCAAAAAAGATGCAGTAGTACTATGCCCAGCAAAAGTGTCTTTATCAGGCTAATTTCAAATATGATAAGAGCAAATGCTTATATGGTCTTAAACAGAGGCTGCTTTAGTCACAGAATGGGATGCCCCCCAAAAAAGATGCAGTAGTACTATGCCCAGCAAAAGTGTCTTTATCAGGCTAATTTCAAATATGATAAGAGCAAATGCTTATATGGTCTTAAACAGAGGCTGCTTTAGTCACAGAATGGGATGCCCCCCAAAAAAGATGCAGTAGTACTATGCCCAGCAAAAGTGTCTTTATCAGGCTAATTTCAAATATGATAAGAGCAAATGCTTATATGGTCTTAAACAGAGGCTGCTTTAGTCACAGAATGGGATGCCCCCCAAAAAAGATGCAGTAGTACTATGCCCAGCAAAAGTGTCTTTATCAGGCTAATTTCAAATATGATAAGAGCAAATGCTTATATGGTCTTAAACAGAGGCTGCTTTAGTCACAGAATGGGATGCCCCCCAAAAAAGATCCAGTAGTACTATGCCCAGCAAAAGTGTCTATATCAGGCTAATTTCAAATATGATAAGAGCAAATGCTTATATGGTCTTAAACAGAGGCTGCTTTAGTCACAGAATGGGATGCCCCCCAAAAAAGATGCAGTAGTACTATGCCCAGCAAAAGTGTCTTTATCAGGCTAATTTCAAATATGATAAGAGCAAATGCTTATATGGTCTTAAACAGAGGCTGCTTTAGTCACAGAATGGGATGCCCCCCAAAAAAGATGCAGTAGTACTATGCCCAGCAAAAGTGTCTTTATCAGGCTAATTTCAAATATGATAAGAGCAAATGCTTATATGGTCTTAAACAGAGGCTGCTTTAGTCACAGAATGGGATGCCCCCCAAAAAAGATGCAGTAGTACTATGCCCAGCAAAAGTGTCTTTATCAGGCTAATTTCAAATATGATAAGAGCAAATGCTTATATGGTCTTAAACAGAGGCTGCTTTAGTCACAGAATGGGATGCCCCCCAAAAAAGATCCAGTAGTACTATGCCCAGCAAAAGTGTCTTTATCAGGCTAATTTCAAATATGATAAGAGCAAATGCTTATATGGTCTTAAACAGAGGCTGCTTTAGTCACAGAATGGGATGCCCCCCAAAAAAGATGCAGTAGTACTATGCCCAGCAAAAGTGTCTTTATCAGGCTAATTTCAAATATGATAAGAGCAAATGCTTATATGGTCTTAAACAGAGGCTGCTTTAGTCACAGAATGGGATGCCCCCCAAAAAAGATGCAGTAGTACTATGCCCAGCAAAAGTGTCTTTATCAGGCTAATTTCAAATATGATAAGAGCAAATGCTTATATGGTCTTAAACAGAGGCTGCTTTAGTCACAGAATGGGATGCCCCCCAAAAACGATCCAGTAGTACTATGCCCAGCAAAAGTGTCTTTATCAGGCTAATTTCAAATATGATAAGAGCAAATGCTTATATGGTCTTAAACAGAGGCTGCTTTAGTCACAGAATGGGATGCCCCCCAAAAAAGATCCAGTAGTACTATGCCCAGCAAAAGTGTCTTTATCAGGCTAATTTCAAATATGATAAGAGCAAATGCTTATATGGTCTTAAACAGAGGCTGCTTTAGTCACAGAATGGGATGCCCCCCAAAAAAGATGCAGTAGTACTATGCCCAGCAAAAGTGTCTTTATCAGGCTAATTTCAAATATGATAAGAGCAAATGCTTATATGGTCTTAAACAGAGGCTGCTTTAGTCACAGAATGGGATGCCCCCCAAAAAAGATCCAGTAGTACTATGCCCAGCAAAAGTATCTTTATCAGGCTAATTTCAAATATGATAAGAGCAAATGCTTATATGGTCTTAAACAGAGGCTGCTTTAGTCACAGAATGGGATGCCCCCCAAAAAAGATGCAGTAGTACTATGCCCAGCAAAAGTGTCTTTATCAGGCTAATTTCAAATATGATAAGAGCAAATGCTTATATGGTCTTAAACAGAGGCTGCTTTAGTCACAGAATGGGATGCCCCCCAAAAAAGATGCAGTAGTACTATGCCCAGCAAAAGTGTCTTTATCAGGCTAATTTCAAATATGATAAGAGCAAATGCTTATATGGTCTTAAACAGAGGCTGCTTTAGTCACAGAATGGGATGCCCCCCAAAAAAGATGCAGTAGTACTATGCCCAGCAAAAGTGTCTTTATCAGGCTAATTTCAAATATGATAAGAGCAAATGCTTATATGGTCTTAAACAGAGGCTGCTTTAGTCACAGAATGGGATGCCCCCCAAAAAAGATCCAGTAGTACTATGCCCAGCAAAAGTGTCTTTATCAGGCTAATTTCAAATATGATAAGAGCAAATGCTTATATGGTCTTAAACAGAGGCTGCTTTAGTCACAGAATGGGATGCCCCCCAAAAAAGATCCAGTAGTACTATGCCCAGCAAAAGTGTCTTTATCAGGCTAATTTCAAATATGATAAGAGCAAATGCTTATATGGTCTTAAACAGAGGCTGCTTTAGTCACAGAATGGGATGCCCCACAGCAGACTTAAGATCAGTTCAGTATATATGCACAGTTAGTTAGTATAAGCAGCCTGAAAACGCTAACAAAGCCTGGCTGTCAGGCTGGATGAAAAAAAAAAAAAAAACTGACAGCCTCCGATTTTCCATTCCTTTCCCTGTTTTCCGCTGACTTTCTGTCTGTCTCCTGTCTGTCTCCTGCCTGTCTCCAGCCTGTCCCTGTCTGTCCCTGCCTGTCTAACTGTCTGTCTCTCCCTCAGCTACACAGCGTTCTGTCTCTCACGAATGCAATAGAGAAATGAGGCTGGAAAGCAAGATGGCCGGCCTTAAATACAGCTGTGACGTCACCGGGCTTGGTGGCTGCTGATAGGCTGCATGTGACTGTCCCAGCATACACTGCCCCAGCTTACATGTCTGGACATGTCCCGTCCGCCATCTTAGAATGCCTGTAATGTAAATGAATGGATGTTAAAGGAAAACTTCGAGCGATCGAATCGCGGGGAAATTCGGATTCGATCCGAATCGAATTTTTCCTGAAATTCGGATCGAATCCGGGTTCGTCCGGATCGATTCGCTCATCCCTAATTATACCCTAAAATAGATTACAATTTGCAAGGAATAATTTTGTCATTCATAGATACGGGATAGGAGGTGAGGAATTCACCTCCTTCTAAGCAGTTTTCCGTAGCTACACCTTTGGTAATACTTACAGCCATAAGCTGATGTGGATATATTTTTTTATGGGATTTTCACATTGGAACATTGCAACTGTTCCCATAACTCTATGGGGGTTATTTAAAAATCAATAACGCCAGGTAGTGCCATGTAGCGGCACATGGCGTCAGGTGAATGCTGGGCGCTGTATGTGAAAACCACATTTAAGAAAGTCAATCTGGTGAGCGCCGCTAAAAGAATCATGTAGCGTCACATGTATTACTAGCGGCGGCTCAGTGTATAGCGCCGGCGCTGTGTGTTCAGCAGCACCATGCAGTACTGCTTGCTCAGTATCGTTCTCCCATACATTTCAATGGTGTTTCATTTGGTTGTGTTAAATAGCGTGTTGCTAAAGAAAACTTGGCTCAAATCATTGCGTGTCCTCTCCTGCCCTGCAAACAAACACTTTTATTGTTTTTTTTTGTTTTTATTTTTTTATGCAGAATTGTATGTGTAGGTCTGCCATTGCAGTGTCATTGTCACAATGTAATTAAAACAATTTCATTCCATGTGTTTTCGCTCTGGTGCTGGTGTATATGTGTTGAGAAAAAGACTTTTATCACATAGCTTCTGGCACTCTACTCTAGAGCGCCCAGTTTTAGAGCGTCGACGCTGGTTGTGTGTAGTTTTTTCTTGAAAACAGGCTTCAGTGCTTAGCTTAGTCCTTTTGTTAGATGTAGCCTAGAGTCTTTCTGCATTTTAACTTAGGGACACCACCTAGCGTTCGCGATTGGCTCTGCAGTGAATCAGGGAGAGCTCTTTTACAGTGCCATCCAGACATCACATTCATCAATGCTGGACAGGATAGTACAGCGCCACTTGTCCACCGGCTAAGCTAGGTCACAGCACCCGACACCCACTTGCAGCGTCTACTAGCGGTCACTCTAAGCACCGCCACACAGAAGCTCACATGGCAATACATGCCGCTAGTCTTAACCCTTTAAATGCCAAGCACGAAGTTTCTACGTGGTTGCTTCTCCTACCGTTAAGTGCCAAGCACGTAGAAACTACGTGTCTGGCATTTCCCCCTAACAGTTAAAAAATAGAAAAAAAACCCCACTTACCTCTGGTATCCCCGTGAAGCTTGGGGTCTCCTCTTCCTGGGGGGGGGGCATCCGATCCCCGTCCCATCGTCCTCCGTCTTCAGGAGGGGGCCCAGTGCCGGTGGTGATCGGAGCAGGGCGGGTGTCAGGCGAGGAGGCTCTGATATGACAGCGGCAGTGACATGACAGCGGCCTTGGAGGGGGAACCCTATGTCATTTTTTTTTTGATTAACCCTTTGTGTTCTGTCACCCAACAGCTATAAAAGGCTTCCAGCAGGTGAGCAGAAGCCAGTGATCGCCGAGGGACACAGTGCTCCAGGATGGATGGGAGGTAAGTATAAAAAAAAATATTTTTTCTCTGTGTGTGTCTGTGTTTTTTTTTTTATTTAACCCCTTGTGAACTGGTAAGGGGTCCATGACCCCTATACCAGTTCACAAGGCTGGGGGGATGGCCACAAAAGCTGGCCCCTGAGCCTTGTTCCTACAAGCCCTGCATAGCTGGTCCCGGGCTGGTTACTTTGGGTAAGGGGGACCCCACGTCAATTTTTTTTTTTTGATTTTTAAGGGTTTTTAACCCATAAAAATAAGAAAAAAAATGCCCCCTCCCCCCCGGGAGGGGGGACTCTATGTCATTTTTTTCTCGATTTAACCCTTTGTAGTGTGGATGGTATTTGTATTTTATTTGTGAATGTTATAAAGTACTTGTTTCAGTTAGGGTGTTTCCTGGGCAGGAACGGGGGGCTACCGATAAATATGTGGTACCGTTCTAATCGGTAGAAATGGGGCTCACACATGCAATATGGTTTTCCTTAATAAAATTCATTTTTTATTTAAAATAAAGGAGTCAATTTTCTAAAAAAAAAAATTGTATTTATTTATTTTTTTTTTTTTTACTTAATAATATTGTAAAAAAATAAAATAAAATTTACAAACAAGACATTTCATGTTAAAGCCTAAACTCTGCTGCAAAAAAATATATATATAATTTTCCTGAAAGTTCCAGCAAAAATGGCGCAAAACATGGCGAAAAATGGGGAACAATGACCTGTCAACAGAGGGTGACAAAACCTCAAGTAGGCTGGCAATTAAAAGGGTTAAAAGTAGCTATGCATGTTGGGTATTATTCTGTTCGGGGGACCTTGTGCTTACAGACTTAGCTTGTTTTTTTCTGGTTTGCATATTTATATTTTAGGAAAAGGTGTTTTTTATTCAGCTTTTTTATAAATTTTTTAGGGAAACCCTGCGCAACCAAAGAATTCTTTGAGGAAATAATTCCAGAAAGATGAGCCCACTAGAACAAGCTGGGTACGCTTAGAAAGCTTAACATGTGTACTTTCAGGGAATGGTTTGTGGGGGATATTCCAAATGTAAAGGGTTGTTTTGGTTGAAAAATCGCAAGGTGCGCACTTTGTCTGCAGAGCTGAAATTTTCAAGCAAAATTACCGTTACGCACATGCTTTACTTTGGGGTGTTTGGCAACTCTTCCACTGACAGTAGCTATGCATGTTGGGTATCGTTCTGTTCGGAGGATGTTGCTTTTTCAGATTAAACTTGTTTTTTCTTGTTTGTATATAGTTTTTTTAGGAAAATGTGGCTTTGATTCTGCTTTTTTTCCGTTTTTTAGGGAAACTCTTTGCAACCAAAGAATCCATTGAGGGATTACTTCCAGAAAACTATGGCCACATCAACAAGCCTGGTACACCTAGAAAGCTTGAGGTGTGTACTTCCAGAGAATCTATAGTTTGTTGGGGGTATTTCAAATGTAAAGGGTTGTTTTTCTGGAAAAACTGCAAGGTGCGCATATTGCATAGCATAGTTGTATTTTATCTGAAAATTCCCTAAAGCGCTGTTTCAGTTTGGGGGAGTCTCCTGGGCAGGAAAGGGTGGCTACCTATACATATGCAGTATTGCTGTAACCGGGAGAAATTGGGATTTCACACGCAATAAGATTTTATTGACAAACTTACATTTTTTATTACAAAAAAACCTACAAATTGTAAAAAAATATTTATTTATTTATTTTTTTGCACATATTTCACCCAAAAATATTGAGAATACACCTAAAAAATGACAAACAAGACATTTCATGTTAAAGCCCAGACTCTGCTGAAAAAAACAATATATCATTTTCCTGGGAAATCCCTGGAAATCCCTTCAAAAATCACATTTGAACATGGGGGGCGCATAATAGTGCAAAATAGTCTGGCAACAAAGGGTGACAAAAACTCTAGGTAGGCTGGCACTTAAAGGGTTAAATCAGCCTCCCTTTCAACCTGCTGCAGTTAAGAATTTATAAAGGAAACCTTTACAGACTCAAATCCCAAAGGCCAGGTTTTATGCAGACTAACCCTTGTTTTTCTGCATTTATTCTTCTCCCTATCCTTACAAATCTTCATAAATCTGCTTTACCAAGAACATGGCATTTAATCTGAGGGCCCAGGTTTTAACCTGATAAAACTTGTGGCTGACTGCTACATAGAGTCCCATACATATTTTTGGTCTGTTGGCGGTCTACTTCTGGGGCTGGATTATAGGCAGGCTGCAAAGGGCCTCCACCATTTGCCCTGCAAGAGGGCTCTACCAACTTTGTGGCTATGGTTGGGGATCCCGGGATTTTGTGGTACTGCTGTTTGATGCGGTCAGCCCTGATCCACATATCCTTGTTGAAATGTATACCTAAGGTTCTCCCCTTTCCAACGACATCTCCAGTGGGTCATTAGTCCTCCTAGTTCTCGAGATCTGGTGCTCAGAATTGTACCATCCTGGGTGAGGTGCATTGATTTCTAGGATGATTTGGAATCTCAGTTCTCCGGATCAGGAGGGCTAGCGACTCACTGAAGGTGTTGATGCAAAAAGTAGGACTTCAGGTTTGCACCTCTGCAAATGCATGTGGATCCAATCGGTGGTACTGCAAAGTCTCTGTACTGGGATCTAAAAATTGGTGGAGCTTCAGCTGAAGATCCCAGCTACATTCCTTATAAGTTTAGGCTTCCTTTCCCCCATGGTCCCAGAGAACTGGGACTCAGAAGTGGACCTCCCTGGGCAAGGTGCATCGATTCCAAGGGTGACACTTTGGAGCGCCAGTTCTCCGGTTTTAGGAGGGGTAGCAACCAACTGGAGGCACCAAGGACAGTGCAGAGAGGTGGTGAGGACTGGAGGGGGTGAAGACAAGTGGTGAGTAGTTCTGAACACAACAGGATCCTCCAGCTGTCAGTGATGGCAGTCAGTGAGGTAAGTTGGCTATAATTAGCCTTGAGGTAAGCTGCCTACTGAGCCACTCACCCACCTACCTACTTATCTACCTTCCTATGGACCCACCCCAACCTATCTACCTGCTGATTAAACCCTTTTTCTATCTATCTACCTATCCACCTACCTGCCTACTGACCCACCTACCAATTTACCCACCTGCCCACTCACTCTCCTACCTATCTACCTGCCTGCTGACCAACCCACCTACGTATCCAACTGCCTACTGACTCACCCACTTACCTACACACATGCCTCCCTTTCCAGGACCTGAAACGACAGCCCAGGTATAAAGGTAGAATCATTAGACCCTGGAACAATTGTGGCAGTCGCCCATCCACCTACTTGCCTGCCCATTTGTCCCCACCTTCCTACACGCTCACCTATCTGTCTAACCACTCACTTTCCTACCTATCTTGCCTACTTACCCAACTATATACCTGCCTACCTACCCACCACCTACCTACTGACCTATGTATCTACTCACCCACCCAAATCAAACCCAAATCCTATCTATTCCTATCTAAATTCCCTCATACTCCTCTACCAGACAACCCCCTACCTGTCCACCTGAGTACCTACCCATCTATCTGCCTACCCACCTACCTGCCTGCTCACCCACCTACCTGACTACCCCCACATACCTAAGCATCTTTCTACCTGCCTACCCACCTAAATATCTACGTTCCTACCTACCCACTCATCTATATGTCTGCCTGCTCACCCACCTACCTATGTAACATAACCCACCTACCTAGGAGATATAGGGAGGTTGTCTTTTCTTTGGGTGGGGTCTTCAAATACACTGCACACAGCACAGATGTACAGCACTAGGTAGAGGGGTTTTAAACAGGATCACAGATTATCCTCTCATAGTAGAAATTGGTTTGTGTTTTGCTTCTTCATGCTGTAGGTTAGTGACATGTGTATGCATTGGTCTAATAGCGCACATTGTTGTGGTCATTAGAGTGATTGGAGCAACGAGCAATGATTGGTTTTGTGGTTTTACAGGAGAGGGGCATGGTTTATCTACTTAGTGCGTACTTTACTTAGCGCAAACTTTTTTTCAGTGACTATATGATGTGAACTTCCCCTTTATTGTATTCACCCCCTAAATTGTTAATCCGCTTTTCTTGGAGTTGACCCCCATTGTCATCATAATGTAGGTTATGGCATGATCTTCATTCATCAGAATTTAGACCTGCCAAAGTCACATGCATTTAAATTAAAACCATGTGACTCTTTTACCACACATTTGTGACCTTCATTTTACTTTTGTATTTGCCAAACTTTGGAATAGAGTTGACGATTCTTGATTTACAGTAGTTGTGTCATTTTAAAGGGGATGGATTGCAATGCAGGTAGTTAATTTGTTTTCTTCATAATTAACTTCTGCGAGACTGTTTTCACTTTGAAATAAAAAAGGATTAAATCTTCCAAGGGGAGTTGGTAATGCATTGTGTAGTAAGGTTATAACAACAAACGTATCAGAAAGGAATTTATTTCGAAATTCATCTCATACATTTTGATAATTACCATTCATGGAATATTAGACATCAGAGAAATCAGTAAATATATATATGCAAATCTGTAACTATCAATTTGATTCAATCACAGCATAGCTGCATAATCCAAAGGACACTATGTGAGAAAAATATGAATAGATGCAAATGGCAACAACACTCATGAGAGACATATTAAAAGAAATTGTAAATTTTATGTCCTGATATATTCATATTTTTGAAATATTATTAAAAATAAAACAACTGTATATCGCTTTGGTCACTTCAAAACTTTTTAATATAATTTACAGCAGTATAAATTTTAAATGTACTTTTAGCTAGATTTTCCAGTCAGAGAAATTTTAACTACCCCCCATGGAATTGGGGGGTTAGTTTATCATATGTATTAACTGCACCACTGGGTTACCCATTGTTTTGAGTGAAATGTTTAGGCTGTTATAAATCTTATGCTGCTTTCAAACTGGGGCAAGGCGTAGGGTCAACGATAATCGCTGCTGCCTTGCCTTGCTCGTGTGTACAGGCGAATGACGGGCATTTTAATAGCAAGAGCAAACACCATAGTTGCAAAAACAGCATTTGCAGAGCTTTTGTGGGGCAAGTGACTGGTCCTGCAGTCGCCCCACCAGTATGTGAAAGCATAGATCTCTATGGGCAGCGTTTCACTGGCGATTGTGGGGCGATTTCGAGAAATATGTAATCACCTTGCATGTGATAGCACCTCGCAATCACCCCAGTGTAAAAGTAATGTATTTTCAATGCCAGAAGAGGTCACGGCATTATTTGAGATTTTTTGGGAAAAGAAAAAACAAAAACCCTGTTTAAAGAGAAGAAAAGGATCGTCCATTGAAATGTATGGGAGAGCGACAGGTAGCGAGAGGTCATACCTGGCGCTGTGCAAGGTTGAAAGCCGGCGCTGTTCACTGAGGCTGGGAAAATGATGAATCGGACGCTACATGGCGTTATCCCAGTCGCTAAACAGATTCTGCTTGATAAATGTGTAATTGCGTGCCGTGTCCGGCGTTCACCAGCCACTACCTGTCGCTACCTCTCATTAACCAGCCACTACCTGACGTTATCCCTACTTAAATAAGGGCCCTAGTCTGTACACTAATATCTACAAGAATAGAGATATGAGCCCTGTACACAGAGAACTTTGCTGATGGACATGTGTAGGAATGAGTGAGCTCCCTCACCTCGACAGCGAACATAGCAACAGAACTTCTCTACTTGTAGATCACCAGAAGCAACAGATTGCAGGTAGGGATGAGCAAATCGATCCGGACGAACCCGGATTCGTTCCGAATTTCATGAAAAATTTGATTCTGAACGAATCCGAATTTCCCGGCGATTCGATCGATGGTGGAAGGACATGTTCAGACATGTCCCCAGGGGCAAGTGACGATGGGACAGTCACATGCAGCCTATCAGCAGCCAGGAAGCCCGGTGACGTCACTGTGCTATATAAAGCGGCGGCCATATTCCTTTTGTGCAGTTCAGACTTGCATTGCAGAGAAAACGGAGCTAGCTGCAGGGAGAGACAGACAGTCATAGTTAGGTGAGAGTTAGCGATAGCTAGAGACAGTTACAGATAGGTAAAGAGAGAGACAGATAGTTAGGGAGATTTAGAATGGTAGACAGAGCTAGGGAAAGATAGATTTAAAACCGGAACAATCCAGCAGCATACAAGTCACAGTGACAGGGTGCTTAGTGCTATGATTCATATTTCATAATAACTGGGTTACTGTTAATATATTTGGTTTGGTTTAAATACAGCTGCACACTGTGCATGCCATGCACATGCTATTTAACCCTTTCTGCTATTTAGCCCTGAACGCTATTTTAACCCTATCTGTTAAACAAAAGCATTTCTCATAATTGGATTAGTGTTAATATTTTCTGTTCAGTTTAAAATACACCAGGCCACATGATCATCCCAAGGTACATGCTATTTTAACCCTATCTGTTAAAAGCATTTCTCATAATTGGATTAGTGTTAATATTTTCTGTTCAGCTTAAAATACACCAGGCCACATGGGCATCCCAAGGCACATGCTATCTGTTATACAACATAAGCGTTGATCAGCATCAGCTGCTTTATTAAGCTACTTCAGTTTGCACTTGTTTTTGACTGCTTTCAATAAACCAGGCCGCAGGGCACCACAAAGCTACACCTTGCACCCTACCTGTTATACAACATAAGCGTTGATCAGCATCAGCTGCTTTATTAAGCTACTTCAGTTTGCACTTCCTTTTTGACTGCTTTCAATAAACCAGGGCGCAGGGCACCCCAAAGCTGCACCTTGCACCCTATCTGTTATACAACATAAGCGTTGATCAGCATCAGCTGCTTTATTAAGCTACTTCAGTTTGCACTTCCTTTTTGACTGCTTTCAATAAACCAGGCCGCAGGGCACCCCAAAGCTGCACCTTGCACCCTATCTGTTATACAACATAAGCGTTGATCAGCATCAGCTTTATTAAGCTACTTCAGTTTGCACTTGTTTTTGACTGCTTTCAATAAACCAGGCCGCAGGGCACCCCAAAGCTGCACCTTGCACCCTATCTGTTATACAACATAAGCGTTGTTCAGCATCAGCTTCATTAAGCTACTTCAGTTTGCACTTGTTTTTGACTGCTTTCAATAAACCAGGCCGCAGGGCACCCCAAATCTGCACCTTGCACCCTATCTGTTATACTAAATAAGCGTCTACAGCCTCAGCTTTATTAAGCTATTGCATTTTGCATTGGTTTTTGTCCTGCTGTCAATACACCAGGCCACAGGGTATCCCAAACCACCGCGTGGCACCCTATCTGTTATACTAAATAAGCGTCTACAGCCTCAGCTTTATTAAGTTATTGCATTTTTAATTGGTTTTTGTCCTGCTGCCAAAACACCAGGCCGCAGGGTATCCCAAACCTGCACATTTGACCCTATCTGTTACATTAAAGCAGCTTTAAAAGGCTATTTCTCATAAATATATCGCAGTTTGATTTGTTTTTGTGTGTGCTGTAAAAACACCAGGCCGCAGGGTATCCCAAACCTGCACATTTGACCCTATTTGTTACACTAAAGCAGCTTTTAAAGGCTATTTCTCATAAATATATTGCAGTTTGAATTTTTTTTGTGTGTGCTGTAAAAAAACAGGCCTCAGGGTATCCCAATTAGCACATTTGACCCTATCTGTTACACTAAAGCAGCTTTTAAAGGCTATTTCTCATAAATATATCGCAGTTTGAATTGTTTCTGTGTCTGCTGTAAAAACCCCAGCCCACATGGGCATCCCAAACACTAGCATAAATATCTCAAGACTACCTGTCTAATAACTGCTTGCATTTTATAATTAACATCACTTTTCCACAATCAAGGGAGGCCTCCTCTGTATGTGAGGAGGGGGCATCCCAAACACTAGCAGTTATATTGCAAGAGTACCTGTCTATTAACTGGTTGCATTTTGTAAAGAAAGTCACTTTGTCAAATTGCCAGCAGTCATTGCCTTTAACCGGGGGGCATCCCAAATATGCTAGCATGCATCTTTTAAGAGTGCTCACATTGGAGTTGGCAGCAGCAGCATTAGGAGCCCATATATTGCCTGAAAGACACACATATGAGCTGGCAGCAGCATAGGGAGCCCATATATTGTCTGAAAGACACACCCAGGAGTTGGCAGCAGCATAGGGAGCCCATATATTGCCTACAATACACACCCTGGAGTTGGCAGCAGCATAAGGAGCTACCATGCATCAGCTACTACCATGGATCAGCCATTGTTGGCTGGAAATCCTGGTTCAACCATGCCTGATTCATCTTCACAAAGGTGAGTCTCTCCACATTATTCGTGGACAGACAAGTTCTCCTTGGCATGACTATGGCCCCCGCCGCACTAAACACCCACTCAGATGGCATGCTACTGTCCGGGCAGGACAGCTCTTCCAGGGCAAACTCTGCTAGTTGGGGCCACAAATCAAGTTTGGCTGCCCAGAAGTCCAGCGGATCCTCAAGGTGTGTTGGCATGGTCATGTCAAGGTATGACACGACCTGCTGGTTCAGGTCCTGCTCCAGGTCTTCATGCTGCTCATAAGTAGACTCACTATGCGGGTGTAGAAAGCTACTCATTAGCGACTGAAGGCTGAGGCTGCTGCTGATGGAGCTGCTGCTGCTTCTCCCCCCCCCCAGGAGCCATGGCAGTGGTAGGTGATCACAGAGGTCACCCCGAGTCAGACCTGCGAGAGTATGGACCATGGCGCAGATAGGCTACGTAGAATGTCTTTGTAGTAGGTCAGTTTGTCCTCCCTCTCGGCGGGTTTAAAAAATGCCCCCATTTTGTGCCGGTTCAGTTCCGACACGGCTTGATCGACCATTCCTGTCTGCTGCCTGTACTGACCTCTGCTTTGTCTGACCACGAAGCTGCCTGCCCCTCTGGATACCCCGCGATCTCTGACCTCTGACCCTTTGGCTACGCACCTGTCTCATCCCTGTACTCTGACGCACCCTCCGGATTGACTACCTGTGAACGAGCTCGGCTTCGGGATACCCTTGTGGTTCATCGACTTTCACCGTAAGCAGCCATCCTTTGCGCCTATTAAGACCTGGGGGCAACCGTGTCCGGTGAGGCGTACCTAGCGTCCTGGCAAACGGGGGCTTGACTATAGTCAAAAGCGGTGGTGGAGATTGGGGGTTGCCTGCTTACAGAAGGCTGGTGTCCCGCTGGGCATCACAGTATGGACCATGGTGCAGATAGGCATCGCCCAACTGACTACGTAGGATGTCTCTGTAGTAGGTCAGTTTGTCCTCCCTCTCAGTGGGTGTAAAAAATTCCCCCATTTTGTGCTGGAAGCGAGGGCCAATAAGGTGGAGAGCCAGAAGTCATCCCGCTGACAAATGGAGACAATTCTGCGGTCACTACGCAAGCACGTGAGCATGCATCGTGCCATTTGTGCAAGTGACTCGGAGGGACTACCTGTCTCCATCTCCACTGCAAACTGCCACGGTGTGTCTGGGTCCTCTGTCTCACCTTCCTCACAACCCTCTAGCTCCTGTGGCTGCTCCTGCTCCTCCTCTCCTGTCAGATGACTAGATAAAATGGCCATTTTGTCAAACCTGTGCCCCTCCTCCTCCTCCACTTCAGCCCCCACAGGCTTCATGTGGCTGTGAAATGTATGCACCATGTCTCCAGTGCCCTGACCAGCCATGGTTTCCAACATGTGTTGTAGTTTATGAAGCAGTGGAATCACATCGTTCACCTCATAGTCCTGGCGACTGACTAATAAAGTAGCTTCCTCAAAGAGCCTGAGCAAACGGCAGGTTTCACGTATGAGCTGCCACTGGTTTACATTGAAGTTACACAGGGGAGTCCCCCTATCCGTTTGGACCATCAAGAAATCCGTGATGGCTTTTCTCTGTTCCTATAGTCGATCCTGCATATGGAGGGTGGAATTCCAGCGGGTGGAAACATTGCAATCAGACCATGTTTGGGGATACCATTCTGACGCTGAAGCTCAAGAAGGGTGTGCTTGACGGTGTAGGAGTGGCTGAAGTGTATGCAAAGTTTCCTTCTCGTTGTTAGGATGTCTTGCAGATGGGGGGAAGACTTCGGAAAACGCTTGACAACTAGATTGAACACGTGTGCCATGGCAGGACGCATGGCTCAGGCTTCCTTGTCGCAGCGCAGACAAGATGTTCTTCCCAGTGCCAGTCACCATGGGTCCCATTTGCAGTTTTCGTGGAGTAAGCCATGATTTAATTTATTGAGTTCTCCTTTTTAGCAGTTCCTCCCATGTGTGGCTCTGTGGCTCAAGGCAAACCCTGTGAAGAACAGCGTGAAACCGCCGTGTCCTGCACACGTGGTAGGCTGGAAGGGCACTGGGAAAAAAAATAAATAAAAAATAAATATTTAGAAAAAATATACAAAAATTCAAAAAAAAATGGTACAAAAATTCACAAAATATTTAAAAAAGACAATGGAAAAAAAATATTTTAAAAAATTCAAAAAAAAAAAATAAAAAAAATATATATGTTTTAAAAAAATACAAAATAAGAAAAAAAAATTAAAAAAATATCCACAAATAAAACAAAAATTTGATACATTTTATATGTTACTGTTATTATGTTAGATGTTATTGGTGCTATGTTATATGTTATTATATGTTATTATTATAAATATGTTCAAATAAGATAAATGTTAACTATTAATATGTAATTGACAATTAGCCACTTTTTTCTGTGACACCATTGCTAAGTGCAAGTGCACTGTCACAGGCACAAAGGCCTAGTAGTGTGGAGGCCACAGCGGAGGGACCTGTCCAAGTTGCTGTTGTGGTTGTGCAGGAACCACAATCACCCAGTGGGCCTTAAAGAATATGTATTGTCCCTGACTGTAGTTACAGCTCCAGACGTAGGCACTACTTTGCACTTTGGTACACACTGACAGGCTAAAGGACTGGCCCACCTTCTGTTTAACAAAATTGTACAGGGCTGGTACTGCCTTCTTCGCAAAGAAATTACATCATGAAACTCTCCACCTCTGCTCGGTACAAGCCATCAGTTCTCTGAAAGGTCCACCAGCTCAAAAGGGAGGGACTGCAGCGCCTGCAACTTATACAGGAGCACATTTAGCTTCTGCACGTTGGATGAGTGGGCATATACTGTTGTCTCTTGGACATGGCTTGGCCAATGGATTGCTGGCGGAATGACTCGGATTAAGAGGAGGAGGAGCATCTGGAGCGACAGAGGATGGGTATGACACACAGGAGGTGGTGGAGCCTTGGCTGGCTGGAACAGAGAGCGGCATGCCACTGGGTAATGCAGCAGGCTGGACCACCACTTTGGAGCCAACTCTCCCAGGCCGCTTGATGGTGACGCTGCAAATGTTGACACAGGGCTGTGGGTCCAACATTGGGACCCTGGCCACACTTCACCTTCTGCCTACACATCTTTCATATAGCCATGTTAACCTCCTGTGGATGCTTGATGAAAAACTGCCACATGGCCTTGTAGCTGATTTTTCCTACCAACAGTCCACACTAATTCACTACTGCTGCCGCCGCCGCCAACTCCAGGGATCCTCTTCCACTACCTCCTGGGAAGATAGCCTGCCGCGCGAGTGGTCTACCCCAAGCACATTTGCCTCCATACTTTCCCCTTCTGCCACCATGCTGGCCGCTAAATCTGTCACTCTCCATCACTCCAAGCCTTTAAAACTGCCCTCAAAACTCACTGATGTCCTCCTCAGGTTCCTCAACAGTGTCTGATTAAGAAGCCAAAACGCTTGTAACACCACCTCCCATGCCACTCTCCTCATCACTACTTGCCCGCCTAGTGGAAGAAGCGGCGAGTGTCTCCTGCACTTCTTGGCTGGGCAGTAGCTGCTGATTTTTCTGATTATCAGATCATCCTCACTGAATAGTGAAGCTGAACCCTAAGCATAAGACATAACCGACAGTTGACTGGGGGTGTCAGATGTCACTTGTGATGCAGTGTATGATCGTGTTAACCAATGGATGATGGCAGATGGGTTGCAAGACACGACCGCTAGCTGATCCCGGGAGATCAGTCCTCTCACTGAGACTCCTGCTGCCACTCACCCCTAGTCTGCTGCAACCTCTGCTTGATGAATTTAGGCCTCTGCAACTTCTCTGTGCCCATACTGCCACTTCTCTGCCTGACATACTTAGTGCGTATATGAGGGGAGGACAAAACGCTACACTACACTTAAAACAGGATTTGTCGATAAGAGCAGCAGGTGTGTAACTATCTATGGTCTTTCACTAAGTAGTAACTAGGCCCTGAAGACTTTAACACGAACAAAGTGATGAAACTCTTAGATGTGCGTAAGTGATGCTCTGATGAGAGCAATTCAATGTGCTCCAGTATGCTTCAAAAATGTTTTTTTTTTCAGAGACTGGCCTGCGTGGAAATGAATTGGGCATGGATCAGCCAAGATTTCCACCCACCAATGCCTGATGCATTAGAGTAGATTGATGATGGGGCCAGACCAACACTAAAGAAATATGGATCGTGCAAAACAGATTTAAGGTCCTGCTCTCCAGTTACAGACATTCCTCCGCATCAGACCACAAGTAATTATTGAGAAATTGCTTTACGTTACTCTTACTTTTTATAAATATTCTTCGGCTAAGATATCTGTGCCGAAAATCTGTATATGTTCTCTTAATGCTGCTGCCAACTCCAGGGTGTGTCTTTCTGGCAATTTTAGGCTTCTGCTGCTGCTTGCAACTCCAATGTGTCTTTCAAGCAATGTTTGGGCTCCTGCTGCTGCTGCTGCCAACTCCAGTGTGTCTTTCAAGCAATTTTAGCCTCCTGCTGCCAACTCCAGTGTGTCTTTCAAGCAATGTTTGGGCTCCTGCTGCTCCTGCTGCCAACTCCAGTGTGTCTTTCAAGCAATGTTTGGGCTCCTGCTGCTGCCAACTCCAGTGTGTCTTTCAAGCAATGTTGGCCTCCTGCTGCTGCTGCTGCCAACTCCAATGTCTCTTTTAAGCAATGTTTGGGCTCCTGCTGCTGCTTGCAACTCCAGGGTTTGTCTTTCAGTCATTTTTTGGGCTCCTGCTGCCAACTCCTATGTGTCTTTAGGCCAATTTTTGGGCTCCTGAAGCCAACTCCAGTGTCTCTTTCTAGCTATGTTTGGGCTGCTGCTGCTGCCGCTGCTGCTGCTTGCAACTCCAGGGTGTGATTCATCCAATTTTTGGCCTCCTGCTGCCAACTCCAGTGTCTCTTTCAGCCAATGTTTGGGCTCCTGCTGCTGCTGCTTGCAACTCCAGGGTGTGATTCATCCAATTTTTGGGCTCCTGAAGCCAACTCCAGTGTCTCTTTAAAGTAATGTTTGGGCTCCTGCTGCTGCTTGCAACTCCAGGGTGTGATTCATCCAATTTTTGGGCTCCTGCTGCCAACTCCAGTGTCTCTTTCAAGCTATGTTTGGGCTCCTGCTGCTGCTTGCAACTCCAGGGTGTCATTCAGCCAATTTTGGGCTCCTGCTGCCAACTCCAGGATGTCTTTCAGCCAATATTTGGGTTCCTGCTGCTGCCAGCTCCAGGGTGTGCTTTTCAGGCAATATAGGGGCCCTCATAGTAATGCCACCTCAACTCTCTGCAATTGTGCTGCTCTGCGATTCTAATAGCGATGCCTCTGATCTGCATGTCCTAATTATTTACAGTATTATTTCACTAACCCAGCACGCATCCTATGCGTGTTACAGCAAGGCAGAATGGTTTACAACCCTATTGAGGCTCTGGGAAGCTCAGAAATAGCCGTTTTTAATAGCGATTCGTCGCGAATAAATTCGGGTCAAAACAATTTTTGTCGGAAAATTCTGTGAATCAGTCGAATCGAATTTTTCAAAAGTTCGCTCATCTCTAATTGCAGGTAGTCAATCTGCTGCCATAAAACACACATTTGCTAACATAAGAAAAAACATATATTACATAAACTAAGAACCACGATGACACATTTTGGCACAAAAATATACCCTTTTAAAAATTCTATTGGAAGTGGACATTCCCTTTAAATTGTATGGGAGATGTCTAAAATACAAAGCCTGGTGGCAAGTGCTATCAAGACTGCAAATTTCATTGCTTAGGTCAACTGATAGATGTGTCTGAATTGATAGGCACATTTCAAATTGATTAAGGGTACTTTTGAAGAGTTAGGGCGTGGCAAACTGAGAGCATTCCAGAGGAGGGGAGGGGCATGTGTGAAGTCTTGAATGAGCGCATGAGGACACAATAATGACTCAAGACAAAAGGAGTTCATAGTCAGACCAGAGTCTGGTCTTCGGATAAGTAATGAAATACAAGAGGGGGCCTGGCTGGTCAAAGCTTAGTAGGATAAGGTTTGTGGTGGTGCAAAATGGTGTGTTTAGGAGAAGTTCCTCAAAATGTAGCAAATATCTAATGAGGAGGTGGAGAAGTTACTTTGGAAGTTCCTATTTTTTACACCGCCCCTTGTCATTACTGCAGACAAAATAATTCAATAATTTTTTGACCATGGCTCTACTATTAGCAAGCTGTGATTAGCTCAGCACTCTCCCTACCAGATAACCATATTGCAGGAACAACTATCAATGTGACTGTGGCTACCGCCAAATAACTGTATACACAAATAACATGCCAATTAAATTTCCAACCAAATAGGGAACTTCACAGAGTCCAGACTACCCACAATTTTATCTGGGCGCCCCACTTACCTCCAAATCAATACTAATAGAACACACACAGGACAAAGGTTATAAACGAGGCTGGCACTAAGGATCACCATGAGGCATATATTGCCCTTAGAAAAAACAATCAATTTATTGGAACAAATGAACACACTTATACAAAAATAGGCACATCAATATCCCACCCTCCTCCCCATACACAAAATAAAAAGCAACGTTGCTTATGACTAAAAAACACGGGGGGGCACTACATCCAGTGTTACCATGCACCCCATAAACCACACTCCATCCACACCTAATAAATGGCTGGCCAGCAAATAGGGTTCCATTCTAGTCCTCCTTGCGGATTCAATATTTTAGCAATCCCAAAGGTACTTGGTATATTCTCCGAGTGATCTGAAGTGCAAAACTACTTAAAGTGCAAAAGTCGGGATATAGCAGCAAGTCTCATTGGGGATTCACAAGTAGACGGTCTATAAAGTGCTGTGGCAATAAAACAGCTCAATATAAAGTGCTGGAGTGCTAATTGTGCTTACAGGATGTATCCAATCACATCAGAATGGGTTCAGGGCGGGAGCTCCGCTAGCCTCAGCTCACTGTATCTCAGAGCCCAAAGGACTGGTTGCGCAGCTCTACCACCTAAAATACCAGCTACAATACCTCTCCTTGAATGTGGCCACTAATCATGTCTATGAGGCCGATTCATTAATAGCGCCAGGTAGTGACAGATGAGCGACTGTAGCGTGATTTTCACAGCGCCCGCTAGTATTCGCTGTGCTTGGCCGTTGTTCGGCTGTTGACAGCGACTCAGTCGGTGTGCGTTAATGTTGAATACGTGGTTAGGAGTCGCTGTTTGACAGGTTCCGCGCTGTATGGGTGCGCCTGACAGCGAATGGCCAGAGCGAACGGCTCCCAGCATATTCATTATCAAATCACGCTCAAAAAATTCTCGCGCTGTGAAATGCTTGTTTAAACCCCAGAGCGCTGGCGGCGATGGGTTAAAAGTAGTTTTTAACCCCCAAACAACCATATTTTTTGATGTTAAATTTACACAAGTTTTTAGAAACATTTGGTAATATGAATACATTAATATCAGACTTGTAATATCAATTCTGCACAAATTTTTTTTTGTTTTTTTTTAACCTTTAAAAAAATATCTAACATGGCAGAAGTGTTCACAAAATTTTTGCCATTTAAAAAAAAAAAAAAACCTTCAAATCAATTAATTATGAATATTTAAAGATTGCTCCATTGAAATGCATTGGAGAGCGCCAGGGAGCGACAGGTCATACCTGGCGCTGTGATGGGATTAGCAGCGGCGCTGTTCGTGGCAGTCCGCTACATGATAAATAAGGCCCTAAGTCTCAGCATTCGGCCGCTCCGAATACTACCTGGCGCTAGCCCTTGATAAATAAGGCCCTAAGTCTCAGCATTCGGCCGCTCCGAGGTGCAAGCTGCCAGTGTGCAGAGCCAACACGTGTGGAGAGGGGAGAGCGGGGGGAGTGGTCAGGCCGTCCATCCGCCAGCGTACGTTTTGCCCCACCTACTGGGGCTTCGTCAGGGTGGCCGGTGGCCAATCGCTTCTTGTTTGTCAATCATCATGCCATGCCTCTATCCGGCCACCTCACCAATCAGCATTCACCTATTCAGTTCTATACCAAAATGTACAGATCAAAATGCATGAGATCCAAATAGCAATTTTTTAACAGGGCACAGATATCTCTCAGAAGCCCATTGTGGAGCTAAATAAACCCATACCGTGTTTCATAGCAACATCACGGGAACTTCACAGAGTCACCTAGAAATATGATTATTGAAAGCAGAAATATAGTAGTTTCAGAAACAGCATGGAATCCAAATCCAAGCAGCACAATAAACTGCAACATCATCAACTGCCACAGTTTATATTGCCATGTAAACAACAGAAAAAAGGAGGTAGTAGGGGGCAGGTCTGAGCTCTATGCAGCTGAAGGACCCAAGATGTGATGTTTTCTGATGTTGCAGTCCATCACCTAGTGCCAAACTATTTTTTTAAGTAAACACATTCTTCTAGCCAGACGAAGTGCAGGGAAACCCAGCAAATGCCAGCAAATAGTCAGTTGTCCCTACATTATCCGCTACAATTATAGCTCTGTTTGCTCAAATTATAATCCTCATTTGCAGTGCACATGGCGCCCACAAATGTTGTAAATCAGACCCTACATGTTCACAATTCTAGCAATGTTTTATACATCTTTAAAACCAAAACATGCATTGCTTATGGCAATGAGTGTTATATGTTATTTTCCATGGGCTGTTGCTGATACACTAAAGCTTGAAAAAAAATGTATGGTATTAAAAAAAGCACGAGTATTTCACTTTTATGAATCACCAGGGAAGCTGCAGGGCCTTGTCAAATTATCTCATTTTCCTGCAGTCCTACCTCTATTTTGGGACACACATAGCAATGGATTAACGGGCAGGCTGATTCATCATTAGCGGCAGGTAGCAACAGATGAGCGTCTGTAGCAGGCATTTTCAGAGCGCCCGCTAGTAGTCGCAGTGCTCGGCTGTGGGTCGCTACTTTATAGCGACTCAGTCGCTGTTCAGTTATGTTGAATACATTGTGAGGAGTCGCTATTTGACCAGTACAGCGCTGTATGGGAGCGCATGTTAGCGACTGCTCATAGCGACCGACTCACACCATATTCAGCAAAAAAACAGCCTCACAAATCTCTGGCGCTGAAAAATAGTTGTTTGAAGCCCAGAGCGCAGGAGGCGGTGTTTTAAAGTCTGTTTTCAAGCATCTATCAACTAGTAACAAAGCGAAAACATATGGAATTACATTGTAACAACATTGTAACATGAACACTTTAATGCCAGACCTGTAATGTCATTTCTGAGGAAATATATAAAAAATTAAAAAAATATTAAAAAATCGCTATTTCAATGCCAGAAGAGGTCACAGAATTATTTGTGATTTTTTTAGAAAAAAAAAAACCCGTTTAAAGAGAAGAAAAGGATTGTCCATTGAAATGTATGGGAGAACGACAGGTAGCGAGAGGTCATACCTGGCGCTGTGCAAGGCTGAACGCTGGCGCTGTGAAAATGATGAATCAGACGCTACATGGCGCTATCCCAGTCGCTAAACAGATTCTGCTTGATAAATGTGTAATTGCGTGCCGTGTCCGGCGTTGACCAGTCGCTATCTGTCACTATCTCTCATTAACCAGCCACTACCTGACGCTATCCCTTCTTAAATAAGGGCCTAAGACTAAATACATATCTAACATTACATGGATGAATTTGATCCTTCATAACAAAGTGACTAATTGCACAAGCACATAAAAGAAATAATAGTCACATATTCACAATGATATATTACATTCAGGGAGAAATGAAGTACACAGACATTTTATGGGGATGTCACCTGATCAGTCTGAAGATGTGTGAAATGTATAATACAAATGCACCATTTGGGGTAAAGGATTTTCAGCACCATAGAGGTTTTCAGAGAATTTAGATTTTAGGCAGGAAAAAGAGCTTTTTACTTACTAAAGCCATTTTCGTATGCAAACATACATTTTTCACCCGCATTTTCAAGCCTGTACGACTAGACGCATTTAAAGTTGACCAACACATGTTTTTCCATTAATGGGTGTCAGCCCCGGTACTGGCATATTAAAACAGGCTCAGGGAAAGCAGGAGCATATAATTCATGATGTTAGAGATAGGTCAATAAAAAGATGGAATAAAGATACATCTTGCTTAGATAAATAGTTGTGGACATATTCTAAAATTGAAAATGCAAAGGTAAATGTTGTGTTGACAAATTTTGAAGTTGATTATTCCACAATTTACGTATCACCTATATGATATAGTTTATATAATGATATGTTATCTTTTATAGTGCATCCTGCAATAAGCCAAGAAATGCACTGCCCTCTCGGTAACCTGTAATGTTCTATGGACTGGGAGGGAGAACATTACAGCTAATGGTGACCAGACAAATCATTACAGACTGTCTGCTAGAGTTGTTCCAGTGAATCTTATCAGTATCATACAGACAGTGTGATTGCCATCAGCTTGTGTGAAGAATTATTTGCCTCTTAAAATGATTTCCACTGAAGCTTAGTAGAGGTTTAATTTCAGGATGTGATAATGGAGGAGCTTTGAACATTTTCAATGACACTGAACACTTAAATATGATGTTTGTGCCTCTGATGGCAGAGCATCCAGTGGTATTATTAACATTTTAGAAATTGCAGTATGTATGTTTACTTTTGCAATAAATAACACATTTCCTCCTGCATAACCTATATCTTTGCATAGAAGATAAAAAGTAAAAAATCATGCTATTTCTAAGCAAGGATCTCAAAAAAGATTTGCAATAGCTTGCTTTATTATCTGGAACTTTCGTGCAAGAATGAAAAGTAATCAAATCCCCCCTTATTTTGTCTTATTTTGAAGCAATGTTGTATGGGCCATGTTTCTTGCACCTAGGCCTATGTCCTGCCTTGCCACCAATGTAGAATAATACCTTCCATTAAAAAACCCATTGTTTCTGTGGCTGTGCTAGCAATTTTGAGCTATAAAGTGAGAAATTGTTGCTGTACAATTAGCTCAGGCATTTGGGGCAAGGATGGCAAGCAAATGTAGTATGCATGAGCAAATAAAATATACATAAAAATGCTACTCTGCAAATGTGTTTTTTATGATGGCCTTATTTAAGAAGCTCTAGTGCCACGTAGGACCAAGTATGACCAAGACACATTATGTGAAAACCATATATATATGAAAGTCAAACTGGTGAGCGTCTCTAATAGCATCATGTAGCGTCACATGTATCACTAGCGGCCGCTCAGTGTAAAGCGCCAGCACTGTATGTTCTGCAGCACCTCTGTCACACCCAGGCTAATAACATCGCTGGGCAAGTTGTGTTTGGAAATTCCTGGTTTAGAAATCGGAACCTGGGACAGGGAGGCGGCTCTCAGCCAGGCAGTTAATTCCTCCCTGGAAGCCATAATCAGGGGTTAATGTCTGGGGATGAGGGAAGCTAGGAGGCTACCTGGGAACTGAAAGATATAAGACAGACAACCCGCCTGCACCAATTCAATGGAGTATATTTTGTGTAGAAATCACATTTGGATTACATCTTTCTGTTTTTTTTTACATAAAATAAGTGCATCAGCTCTCCTGGGCAGAATTGGCGGAATTTGATAGGAATGATATTTAGACAAATAGAACATAACTTGCGGGATCTATAGAGCGAAGCCAGATAACCAGTCTTCAACAACATGGCATTAGTTGAGGGACACAGATAGATATATACAAGAACGCACACTACAGACGCGTCCGGTGGCGACGAGGCAGGTCGTTTTCTTTGCCAAGGCGGCAAGCCTGTCTGGACATCCCCTGCACAAACGGAACAAACGGAACAGCAGGGGTGGGCAGGGACAGGGGCAGTCTGGTAACTGCGAGAGGAGCTGGAAATAAGACACCTGCCTCATCTACCTATGCCACAACGATCTTTCCCCATGTAAGTAAATAATGCATTATTATATACATATGGAATAGTTTGAACAAACATCACTTAAGGATCGTATATGTAAGAGGGACATATGAACACCATTATATATTGCAGAGATCTTAAAGGGGCGGTGAGAAATATTTAAACTTCTGCATTATACATATTGGGCCAATCTGCATCCATCCATGAGTGGTTTATTTGTACTGCTTAAGATGATTTGATATACAATTATATGATCATGATGAACTAAATGTTAAATATAGGGTATTGACAAAGCCCAGGGGGCGAAACATATTTACTCAGGAATCTGTATAAGAAAGGAAAATTGCAGAAGCAATGAGTGATGTGAATAATAAGTGACATAATTGATTACATTTAAATGTCATTCTTAAAGGACTATGCACAAAATGAAATGTTTTTTAAGAGACATGTAATGAAATGTATATTTTTTATATGTAAAATGTTGTATGTGGTTAAATACAATGGCTTTTTACAGTATGGGGATATGCCTAGTCCCTAAAAAAACAAATACAGCAAACAAAGACTTTAGCGTTGTCCCTCGCACTGTAGGTTTAGGCTGCAAAATTGTATTATGTGTTCCGCCATTGCAGTGCCAGTGCTCCAATGTGTGAATAATGTAATTCCATGTGGTTTCGCTCAGTGGCTGGGGTTTTTATTGTGAGAAACATACACTTTTTTGAATAGCATCCGTCACTCGGTGTCAGAGCATCCAGTTTTAGAGCTCCCACGCTGGAGTTTTGTTTTGTGTTTCCTAAATATGGGCTTCAGCGCCTATCGTCGGCCGCTCTTCACTGCCCGCTATCTATAGTTCCCTTCAGCATTGTCCTGTTGCTTTCCCTCGGGGCACTACATGAATCAATAACACCATTGGTACACTCAGGCGCTGCAGTGAATCAGGGAGAGCGCTTCTACAGCGCCCTCCAGACATCACATTTATCAATGCTGGACAGGATAGGAGAGGGGTGAAGTGCGGGGGGCAGGTTATAGAGCTGGGTTCAGGAAAAGGTCAGCAATCTCAGAATGAAGTTTGCTGGTGTAGAAGAACATTGATACAGTAATCTCTAATCCGAGGACATGGAAATATTATACATTAGCCTGTTTCACCTCTCAGATATAGGTGCACATTGGCTTGGGGGTGGTGATTTGTGAGCCCAAGTTTTGCCAAGAACAAATGCATTTATTGAAATCTCTGCCTGCTTTTCTAAGTATGTTTCACTGTCCAAAATCAGTAAAATAGCAGCTGGGAGCACTTTCAGCATCACTGTAAAATGTCAGCATATGGAAAACACACTCACACTTGTGTTCCTATCTGTTTAATTTGCAGATGTAATAATGTGTGTTGTGTCAGGCTCTGCTTGGTGTCGGATTCTAATTTTATCATTTCTGTTTTTCCGCTATTGCTGAGAGTAAAAAAACATTGCTTTCCCTCTGAAATCCCAATGTGTGTAACAAACATCCCCTACATATGTACACATGAACACAATGCAATTATTTTCCTGCTACTCCTTAAAGAGGAGCTCCTTCTGCCTGGGGCATTCCAATATAGGATGGCCCCTAGATTGCTCGTAAACTCAACTTTCCTTTGATCCCACAGCACATAAGTGGACTGCGGGCCAATCACCAGTGTGCATTGCGTTTATTTTTTACTTGCTGTATAGTATATTGTTTAACTTTCCACTTAAAGCACTAAAATAAATAATTACTGGAAATCAGACATTGTCCCTTCACCAGTGCCCAGGGGCGGACTGGCCATAGGGAGACCTGGGACAATTCCAGGTGGGCTGCACTGGTTTGGGGACAGTTGGGCTGCTGCTTTCAACACCCACATTTAATCCCTGACCCCTTAGTACTCAGCCCCACTGTACCCACAAGCAAGGAACCCCAGCCCCTAATGATATAGCCCCGGTATCATGATTGGGGGGAGGGGCTCAGCAAGGACGTCTCTGGCTGGCCAGGGACTAGTAAAATCCAGGACTGATTTTTGTCCCCAGTCCAACACTGGAAGTGCCTCAGTCCCCCAATTCTAGTCTGCATTCTACTTTTAGCTGAACTTTCACTAAAGAAGCTATGAAGACCAAATATGACAAAAATTAAACCCCTACAGTGCCAAAATATGCTATCAGCTCTCACTCCCACAGCCTCCGCCCTCTGCATGGCTCAGGAAAGTGAGAAAAACATTACATGACATGAAAATAAATAAATTTCCAGGACAAAGTCCTGAATGAAGGGGATGCATAAGTGCCCACATTAGCTGCAGTCTGCACTCCCCTCCCCACCCAAGGTTTCCCATGGATGCAATTACCACCACCAAAACTCATAAAATGAAATGGTCCCTAGTAGCTGCCAAGATATATCAGTATGTCATACTGTAATTTATTTTCATATCTGCCTGTTAGTCTGTCTTCATCTTAAAGTTACCAAAGCACTCAACCCTGTTAGCTATCAACCATTCCTATCATTTTTCTTTAAAGACTAGTTAAAAACAGAGGACTCGGTTGGCACACATCTACAGAACAGAAGTATGTTAACCCTTTAAGTGCCAGCCCACCTGGAGATTTTGTCACGCTCTGTTGCCAGAGCATTTTTCACTATTTTGAGCTACACATGTTCAACTGTAATTTTTGAAGGGATTTTCTGGGACTTCCCATAAAAATTACATATTGTTTTTTTCAGCAGAATCTGGGCTTTAACAGCATATGTCTTGTTTATCAATTTTGTAGTCTTATCCTAATTATTTTGGGCAAAATATGTGAAAGAAAAATAAAAATACACACGTTTTTACATTTTGCAGTGTTTTTCTTTAATCAAAAATAAAGGTTTTACAATAAAAACATATTGAGGGTAAAAGCCCCATTTCTCCCAGTTACAACGGTACCACACATGTATTAGTAGACAACCTTTCCTGCCCAGGAGACCCCAGAAACTGCAAAGAGCGCTAGAGGAGATTTTCAGATAAAATACAAATACTATGCGCTCCTCGCAGTTTTTCAAAAAATACAACCCTTTACATTTGAAATACCCCCCACAAACTATATATTTTTGGAAAGTACATACCTCAAGGTTTCTAAGCCTACTGGGCTTGTTGGCGTGGGTGCATTCGTTTGGACTCTATTCATTGGCAGAACCTCTGGTTCCAAAGGATTTCCCTAAAAAAATAAGCAAAAAGCAGATTTAAAACCATATTTTCCTATAAAAACAATAAGCAAGCAAGAACTAACACAGTAAATCTGAAAGCACAGTGTCTGCTGAACAAAACAATACCCCACATGCATAGGTACTTTGAAGGGTAGAGTTGCCAAACACCCCAAAGTCAAGCATGCGTTTGAGGGTCTGTTTACTGGAAAAAATCAGCTGCGCACACAAAGTGCGCACCTTGCAGTTATTCCAAATTTGCAACCCATTACATTTGAAATACCCCCCACAAACTATATATTTTTGGAAAGTACATACCTCAAGGTTTCTAAGCCTACTGGGCTTGTTGGCGTGGGTGCATTCGTTTGGACTCTATTCATTGGCAGAACCTCTGGTTCCAAAGGATTTCCCTAAAAAAATAAGCAAAAAGCAGATTCAAAACCATATTTTCCTATAAAAACAATAAGCAAGCAAGAACTAACACAGTAAATCTGAAAGCACAGCGTCTGCTGAACAAAACAATACCCCACATGCATAGGTACTTTGAAGGGTAGAGTTGCCAAACACCCCAAAGTCAAGCATGCGTTTGAGGGTCTGTTTACTGGAAAAAATCAGCTGCGCACACAAAGTGCGCACCTTGCAGTTTTTCCAAATTTGCAACCCATTACATTTGAACTACCCCCCACAAACTATATATTTTTGGAAAGTACCTACCTCAAGGTTTCTAGGCGTGCTGGGTTTTTTGTTGTGGGAACCTTTTTATGGATGAAAAACCTTGAGGTGTTCATAGTTTGCAACGGATTTCCCTAAAAAATATTAATAAATATGCAGCATACAAGAAAGTTTTCCTAATATATCAATATGCAAACAAGAAAAACCTCAATAAATTGGAAACCGCAGGGTCCCTGGAACAGAACAATACATAACATGCATATGTGGACACAGACGGCTAGACAAATAGCACAAAACATCTGAAAAAGCAATGCAAAATAAACTCAATAATGGTACTAATAGGTTCTGCTAGGATAAGTCATGGGAGGATTAGCCTTGTGCTGATAGATTGTGAACGTCAGTAAACACTGAAATCCTAATGAAGGGCCCCATGTTTTCATCATCTATCACAAGTATCCAGCGGCTCCTCCTTCACCATTTCCTCCATCATCTTTTGGCTTCGCAAGTACCAAAAATAAAAAAACAACACAGGGACAAGAAAATGCAATTATCTAACTGAATTTTTAACTAGAGAAAGTATATGCAAATAGCCTAAAAGATTCCAGGTATGGCCACTTACCTTCACCCAGATGTGGAGATGTATTCTGTTACTATAGATCTGGGGGTTTTTGCAGAGCAGGGTATTCCAAACCAGGATGACCCTAGGGCAGGGAACAAAACCTAACCTAACCTACATACAGTCTAAAAATCCAGAAAAAAACAATTAACCAGAATAAAACAACTAAAAATCGAATTTAGTATGGTATGCTTCAAAGCAACCTTCCAAACACAAACCAGGTTGGCTGGGACATGTCGGGCAGTAGTAGCACACATCTCTCCTAAAGCCACGCCTACTACAAACCCTACAAGGCTTCTGGGGATACCTCTTCCTATTGATGGAGGGGATGCACTTTATGAAATGCTTCCCCCCTAATCTAGCCTCGTCATCATTACCAGCCATCTCTGGTGCCTGCTCCGTATCCCCAAATAACAGAGCAGGGAGTATCTGCAGCTGATATTTTACAAACGACAAATTGGAGCCTGGTACTGCTGCCTTGAAGACAACAAAGGAGTTATAAGTTGCTAATTGGACCAAATGGATAGCAACTTTTTTGTACCAGGCTCTGGATTTTCTGGTGGCGTTGTAATATGTTAAAATTTGATCTGTTTTATCAACCCCACCCATGAATTTATTATAATCTTTGATACAACGTGGCTTTTGGGAAGGGGCTCGGGGACCACGTTGCCGTAATTTCACGACTGACTCATTGTGGATTGTAGTCAGCATGAAAACATTTTTTTTGTCCATGTATTTCACGGCCAGGAGCTCATCGCTTCTTACAGCATACAACTCTCCACGATTTATTTTTTGTTTCAGCAATGACCTGGGCAAGCCTTTTCGATTACGGTTGATGGTGCCGCAGGCCGGTGTGTCCAATGAGTAGAGGGCTCGAAATAGGGGGATGCTGGTATAAAAGTTATCCACATATAAGTGGTAACCTTTCCCCAGTAAAGGAGTCATGAGTTCCCAAACTATTTTGCCACTGACAGACAAATCAAGGGGACAACCAGGGGGGTCCAGATGTGTGTCCCTTCCTTCGTAAAGACGAAAACATTTGGTGTAGCCGGTCGAGCTTTCACACAATTTGTAAAATTTTATCCCATAGCGGGCACGCTTACTAGGGATATACTGACGAAATACAATGCGCCCTTTATAAAGCAGAATGTGTAGATGTTGGAGTGTCCTCCTAATCACTCCTCCCTGGGCCCCTGGGTACTAACACTCGCACTCCACAAATATCTATTAATACTACCAAATTGTGAATATAATAATATTTTTTATTCAAAAACCGATCATAAAAACATGATTAAGAACAACAATATTTCATGGTGCAATACCGTTAATAACCACATGGGGGAACCTGTCGGCCAAATTATACAGTGTCCAATTAATTACAATGTGATAAACTCTAAACTAATCTCCTAATAAAGTGCTAAGTGCTAATAACTGTGCTACAGGTATTCAACATAGCAGGACCCTGACAAAAACGGGCCCAGCAAGAGACAAAAGTGCAAAGTGCAACATGAAGCAATATACAATAAATCATCAAACACATCAACAATAAATCTTACTGTGCTGGTGGCCAGACGGGGACCCCACGGCAAAGCCCACGCGTTTCGAGCCTCTGGGGCTCTTTATCAAAGCTCAATGGTGATATAATTTGGCCGACAGGTTCCCCCATGTGGTTATTAACGGTATTGCACCATGAAATATTGTTGTTCTTAATCATGTTTTTATGATCGGTTTTTGAATAAAAAATATTATTATATTCACAATTTGGTAGTATTAATAGATATTTGTGGAGTGCGAGTGTTAGTACCCAGGGGCCCAGGGAGGAGTGATTAGGAGGACACTCCAACATCTACACATTCAGTATGCAGAAGCAATAGGGTTCTACTCTGGGCAGCGCACCCATCATACATATATCTCTTTTTTAGGTTCAGTGCCACCCGCTAACATTCTTTATAAAGCAGAAGCGATTCGTCAATACTTAAATTTTGGGAGGGGGTGTACACTTCTGCAAGTCAGACAGACTATCGATCAGGGGACGTACTTTGTGAAGTCTGTCGTGACCGGGCTCACCACGGGGAATTGCAGTGGCATTGTCATTAAAATGTAGAAACCGCAGTAAAATTTGGTAGCGGTTTCTGGTCATTATGGCCGGAAATAATGGTGTTGCCAAAAGGGTTCGGGTATCCCAGTAGGAGGCGATACTAAATTTTTTGCAGATACCCATGGCTAAAGTGAGCCCCCAAAATTTTTTTAACTCACTTATGTTTGTGGGATGCCATGCATGAGCGCGGGCGTGCCTTTGTGGGGGATTTTGTGCTAGGACCCGCTCAGCATAGCAGTTTGTATGGTAGACCATGTCCTGTAGGATGGCCTCTGTGATGAACAATTTGAAAAAGTCAACAGGACGGAAGTTTGTTGTGTCAACGTTGACTCCAGGGACCGAATCGAAAGGGGGAATTTCGGGGGAATAATTATTAGGAGGCCTCCACGTAGGCACTCCATCACCAGCTGCAGCACTCTCCATCTGATCTACACTCTCCTCCAGCATGGCTTCTCCTTGTGCGCTACCATCCCTCCTAGGATGCCTAGCACTACCACTGGTACTACTGCACGGCTGTGTGTCTTCAGTAGAGGAGACACTGTCAGACTCACTATCTGAGGGCAAATAATCTGACCCTGAATCACTATACTCTTCCGAGTCTGACTCCATCATGTAAGCCGCTACTTCCTGGGCAGAGTACCTTTTCCCAGCCATCCTGAAATCTGCTAAACAAAGGCTAAAACCAAATGAAAACAATAAAAATACTACACTAAAGGGGAGGAACTAGGGGGAAGTTTACAGTAACTAAAAGCTAAACTAAAGCCTAGAACTAATGTTGGGAAACAAAACAGCCAAAAAGCAAATACTCAAAAGTAAACGTCAGCAAGCTTGCAGAACCAAGAATCTTCAAGAGCAATCGCAATCTAAAAGGAAGTTAAAGTAACAGAACATTACAATTAAGAAGGATGGTTGAAACCACCTGCAGCTGTAGTGCCCATGTACAGAGAGGCTGCGGGAGGAGCAGGTGTGTACACAATATGTATATGCTGGAGTTGTACCTCTCTGTACATGGGCCCCTCCAAGATAGAAACAATGAATGGACAATTGCAGCGGCGCAACATAGTAGGAAGGAGCTTGTCCGGCGATCAGTGATCGCTTACACACCGAGCAGTGGAGGGAGGTGAGGATGGGGCGGCTCCTTGTGTTCCCCCAACTCAACGGAGGGGAGAGATTTGCGCTGATCATTGACAGGTCAGGGCAGCAGCGTAGGTAAGGGGGGGATTACATGTAGGGAGAGGGGCAACGCTAGCAGTTCAAAGCTTAGTGTGCCCAGGTCAGTGACAGGTCTGGGCAGTGGCATCACTCCCTGCATGTGATTGCTGCTGCCTCGACCTGTCACCGACACGCCGTTATGGATGCACGTTCCAAACCGAATGCCTGCGTGCATGCGCAGACGTGATTGCATCATCCGTCTGGGGCCTAAGGGGCAGGGGAAGCGGGGCGGACGCAGCAAGCGCCGGAGGACAGAAGCCAAGAGCCTGCGAGACACCTGCTGGTGTAATAACAGTACACTGTAACATGAGGAACTGTATTGCGGGGTCATGGCATTAGAAAGGTTGAGAAACACTGCTCTACTGTATCCACGTCTGTGCCCCTCCGAGGTGTATCATCAACATGTAACATCAATGCTGCCCCGACCTGTCACTGATCAGCATGAATCTCCACCCCCTCTGCCAAGGGGCAATGGCGATCACGCTGCCCCTACCTGTCACTGATCAGCGTGAATCTCCGCCCGTCGGAGGGGAGAGATGTTCATGCTGATCAGTGACAGGTTGGGGCAGCGTGATCGCCCCTAGCCCAAGACCTAACCTAGGGTTCGGGCTAGGGTTAGGGGTGTCTCTCCAACGCTCGCTCTTTCCATTCCCCCTCATCCCATCCCATATGCAGTGTGACATTCCCTCCCATTTCATTCCCATTTGCAGTGTGGCATTCCCCCCACCCCATTCCCATATGCAGTGTGGCATTCCCCCACCTCGTTCCCATATGCAGTGTGGCATTCCCTCCCATTTAATTCCCATATGCAGTGTGGCATTCCCCCCACCTCATTCCCATATGCAGTGTGGCATTCCCCCCACCTCATTCCCATATGCAGTGTGGCATATCCCCCACCTCATTCCCATATGCAGCGTGGCATTCCCCCCACCTCATTCCCATATGCAGTGTGGCATTCCCCCCACCTCATTCCCATATGCAGTGTGGCATTCCCCCCACCTCATTCCCATATGCAGTGTGGCATTCCCCCCACCTCATTCCCATATGCAGCGTGGCATTCCCCCCCACCTCATTCCCATATGCAGCGTGGCATTCCCCCCACCTCGTTCCCATATGCAGTGTGGCATTCCCCCCACCTCATTCCCATATGCAGTGTGGCATTCCCCCCACCTCATTCCCATATGCAGTGTGGCATTCCCCCCACCTCATTCCCATATGCAGTGTGGCATTCCCCCCACCTCATTCCCATATGCAGTGTGGCATTCCCCCCACCTCATTCCCATATGCAGTGTGGCATTCCCCCCACCCCATTCCCATAGGCAGTGTGGCATTCCCCCCACCCCATTCCCATAGGCAGTGTGGCATTCCCCCCACCTCATTCCCATATGCAGTGTGGCATTCCCCCCACCTCATTCCCATATGTAGTGTGGCATTTCCCCCACCCCATTCCCATATGCAGTGTGGCATTCCCCCCACCTCATTCCCATATGCAGTGTGGCATTCCCCCCACCTCATTCCCATATGCAGTGTGGCATTCCCCCCACCTCATTCCCATATGCAGTGTGGCATTCCCCCCACCTCATTCCCATATGCAGTGTGGCATTCCCCCCACCTCATTCCCCTATGCAGGGTGGCATTCCCCCCACCCCATTCCCATATGCAGTGTGGCATTCCCCCACCTCATTCCCATATGCAGTGTGGCATTCCCCCCACCTCATTCCCATATGCAGTGTGGCATTCCCCCCACCTCATTCCCATATGCAGTGTGGCATTCCCCCCACCCCATTCCCATATGCAGTGTGGCATTCCCCCCACCTCATTCCCATATGCAGCGTGGCATCCCCCCATCTCATTCCCATATGCAGCGTGGCATCCCCCCCACCCCATTCCCATATGCAGCGTGGCATTCCCCCCACCCCATTCCCATATGCAGCGTGGCATCCCCCCCATCTCATTCCCATATGCAGCGTGGCATCCCCCCACCCCATTCCCATATGCAGCGTGGCATTCCCCCCACCCCATTCCCATATGCAGTGTGGCATTCCCCCCACCTCATTCCCATATGCAGCGTGGCATTCCCCCCACCTCATTCCCATATGCAGCGTGGCATTCCCCCCACCCCATTCCCATATGCAGCGTGGCATTCCCCCCACCTCATTCCCATATGCAGTGTGGCATTCCCCCCACCTCATTCCCATATGCAGTGTGGCATTCCCCCCACCCCATTCCCATATGCAGTGTGGCATTCCCCCCACCCCATTCCCATATGCAGTGTGGCATTCCCCCCACCTCATTCCCATATGCAGTGTGGCATTCCCCCCACCTCATTCCCATATGCAGTGTGGCATTCCCCCCACCTCATTACCATATACAGCGTGGCATTCCCCCCACCCCATTCCCATATGCAGCGTGGCATTCCCCCACCTCATTCCCATATGCAGCGTGGCATCCCCCCCATCTCATTCCCATATGCAGCGTGGCATCCCCCCACCCCATTCCCATATGCAGCGTGGCATTCCCCCCACCCCATTCCCATATGCAGCGTGGCATTCCCCCCCACCTCATTCCCATATGCAGCGTGGCATCCCCCCCACCTCATTCCCATATGCAGCGTAGCATCCCCCCCACCCCATTCCCATATGCAGTGTGGCATTCCCCCCACCTCATTCCCATATGCAGCGTGGCATTCCCCCCACCTCATTCCCATATGCAGCGTGGCATTCCCCCCACCTCATTCCCATATGCAGCGTGGCATCCCCCACCTCATTCCCATATGCAGTGTGGCATCCCCCCCCCCATTCCCATATGCAGCGTGGCATTCCCCCCACCTCATTCCCATATGCAGCGTGGCATCCCCCCGACCTCATTCCCATATGCAGCGTGGCATCCCCCCACCCCATTCCCATATGCAGCATGGCATTCCCCCCACCCCATTCCCATATGCAGCGTGGCATTCCCCCCACCTCATTCCCATATGCAGTGTGGCATTCCCCCCACCCCATTCCCATATGCAGTGTGGCATTCCCCCCACCTCATTCCCATATGCAGCGTGGCATCCCCCCATCTCATTCCCATATGCAGCGTGGCATCCCCCCCACCCCATTCCCATATGCAGCGTGGCATTCCCCCCACCCCATTCCCATATGCAGCGTGGCATCCCCCCCATCTCATTCCCATATGCATTGTGGCATCCCCCCACCCCATTCCCATATGCAGCGTGGCATTCCCCCCACCCCATTCCCATATGCAGTGTGGCATTCCCCCCACCTCATTCCCATATGCAGCGTGGCATTCCCCCCACCTCATTCCCATATGCAGCGTGGCATTCCCCCCACCCCATTCCCATATGCAGCGTGGCATTCCCCCCACCCCATTCCCATATGCAGCGTGGCATTCCCCCCACCTCATTCCCATATGCAGTGTGGCATTCCCCCCACCTCATTCCCATATGCAGTGTGGCATTCCCCCCACCCCATTCCCATATGCAGTGTGGCATTCCCCCCACCCCATTCCCATATGCAGTGTGGCATTCCCCCCACCTCATTCCCATATGCAGTGTGGCATTCCCCCCACCTCATTCCCATATGCAGTGTGGCATTCCCCCCACCTCATTACCATATACAGCGTGGCATTCCCCCCACCCCATTCCCATATGCAGCGTGGCATTCCCCCACCTCATTCCCATATGCAGCGTGGCATCCCCCCCATCTCATTCCCATATGCAGCGTGGCATCCCCCCACCCCATTCCCATATGCAGCGTGGCATTCCCCCCACCCCATTCCCATATGCAGCGTGGCATTCCCCCCCACCTCATTCCCATATGCAGCGTGGCATCCCCCCCACCTCATTCCCATATGCAGCGTAGCATCCCCCCCACCCCATTCCCATATGCAGTGTGGCATTCCCCCCACCTCATTCCCATATGCAGCGTGGCATTCCCCCCACCTCATTCCCATATGCAGCGTGGCATTCCCCCGACCTCATTCCCATATGCAGCGTGGCATCCCCCACCTCATTCCCATATGCAGTGTGGCATTCCCCCCCCCATTCCCATATGCAGCGTGGCATTCCCCCCACCTCATTCCCATATGCAGCGTGGCATCCCCCCGACCTCATTCCCATATGCAGCGTGGCATCCCCCCACCCCATTCCCATATGCAGCATGGCATTCCCCCCACCCCATTCCCATATGCAGCGTGGCATTCCCCCCCACCTCATTCCCATATGCAGCGTGGCATCCCCCCCACCTCATTCCCATATGCAGTGTGGCATTCCCCCCACCCCATTCCCATATGCAGCGTGGAATTCCCCCCACCCCATTCCCATATGCAGCGTGGCATTCCCCCCACCTCATTCCCATATGCAGCGTGGCATTCCCCCCACCTCATTCCCATATGCAGCGTGGCATCCCCCCACCTCATTCCCATATGCGGCGTTGCATCCCCCCCACCCCATTCCCATATGCAGCGTGGCATCCCCCCCACCCCATTCCCATATGCAGCGTGGCATCCCCCCCCACCCCATTCCCATATGCAGCGTGGCATTCCCCCCACCCCATTCCATATGCAGTGTGGCATTCCCCCCACCCCATTCCCATATGCAGTGTGGCATTCCCCCCACTCCATTCCCATATGCAGTGTGGCATTCCCCCCACCCCATTCCCATATGCAGTGTGGCATTCCCCCCACCCCATTCCCATATGCAGTGTGGCATTCCCCCCACCTCATTCCCATATGCAGTGTGGCATTTCCCCCACCCCATTCCCATATGCAGTGTGGCATTCCCCCCACCCCATTCCCATATGCAGTGTGGCATTCCCCCCACCCCATTCCCATATGCAGTGTGGCATTCCCCCCACCCCATTCCCATATGCAGTGTGGCATTCCCTCCCATCCCATATGCAATGTGGCATCCCCCCACCCCATAGACAGTGTGGCATACTCCATCCCAATTCCATGGGCAGTGTGGCATCCTCCCCCCCTCATATATGTGCCATTGACCCCCCCATCCCCCTCCAGACAGCCAGCACAGATCGGGAGGAATGATGGGAGAGGGAGGCAGTGGGGGAGGAACGAGGGAGGGGGGCAGCGTTAACGCGGCAGCCCCAATCAGAGATCGGGCAGAAGGATGGGGGAGAGAGGCTGTGCGTGAGCCAGGAGGGAAGGGAGGGGGACAACACATGTGGCCAGTGACAAGGACAGATCGGGGGAGTGTGATCGCTGCTGCTGCCGACCTGTTAGATCATCATGAATCTCTCTCCCCTCCGCCGATGGCCGATGGGAGGGGGGACAACACAAGGGACACAGACAACACAAGGGACACAGACAACCACTCACCTCAGATCCAGGCAGCAAAAGGCCGGATGCCATGTGATCTGGCCTTTTATAGCAGTGCGGCGCCGGATGATGACAGCTGCAGAAGCTGCACTTTGATTGGCTCCTGCAGCGATCAGGTCACAGCTACAGCCCTCAACTCACCTGTGGATGACCCCCCAAGCCTCGTCTTCAAGAAGAATCCAGAACTGTGGTGCTGCGACCTTCCAATCAAGTTTAAGGTAAGAAAATGTCAGCTACGTGACTCTCACGTAGCTGGCACTTAACGGTAGGAGAGGCAGCTACGTGAGAGTCACGTAGCTGGCACTAGAAGGGTTAAAGCTGCACCACAAAACGCCAAGGTGCCTCCATGTAGGTATAGTCCTAACCCTCAACTAATAGATACATTGGGAGCAACTTACCTGAGGTTGCCTATACCTCCAGTGCAGTAAGCTTACCATTTTTTACAGAGGGACAAATTTGGGAGGTTTAAAGAATAATTCCACTTTCTTTGGCATTTTTAAAAGTTTCCATTATTGTGTTTCAATATGATGTGCTTAAGGTGCTGAGCTTATCTGTTAATTTTGTTTCTGTTTTTTTTTTGCAACTCCGTGTTATAAATGTCCAAGAGATGTCACAAGGATGAAACATGAGTTAGACTGTCTCTTTTCTGAGAAAGAGAGCTGTGGAACCTTTTTATTTTTTGTTTTAGACGGGGAGGCCGATTCATTAATAGCGCCAGGTAGCGACAGATGAGCGTCAGTAGCGGTATTTTCACAGCGCACGCTAGTATTCGCTGTGCTTGGCCATTGTTCGGCTGTTGACAGCGACTCAGTCGGTGTGCGGTAATGTTGAATACGGGGTTAGGAGTCGCTGTTTGACAGGTTCCGCGCTGTATGGGAGCGCATGACAGCGAATGGCCATAGCGAACGGCTCCCAGCATATTCATTAACAAATCACGCTCAAAAAATTCTTGCGCTGTGAAATGCTTGTTTAAACCCCAGAGCGCTGGCGGCGATGGGTTAAAAGTAGTTTTTTAACCCCCAAACAACCATATTTTTTCAAAAAAAAAAAGTTTTTCAAAACATTTTGTAATATGAATACATTAATATCAGACCTGTAATATCAATTCTGCACATTTAAAAAAAAAAAAAAAAAAAATAGCTATTAATTAAGAATATTTAAAGATTGCTCCATTGAAATGCATTGGAGAGAGCCAGGTAGCGAGAGGTCATACCTGTCGCTGTTCAAGGTCGCTCGCTGGCACTGTGGGGTGAGGCTGGAAAAATGATGAATGATTCGCTACCTGGCGCTCAGTCAGTCGCTAAGCAGGATCGGCTTGATAAATGTGTGATTGCGGAGGGGAGCCGACGTTCTCGTGGCGGTGACTGTCTTTACCGTTCGCTCACCATTCGCTACCTGGCGCTATCCCTTGTTAAATAAGGGCCTATGTGTAATTTTTACCAGTTAATACATTCTTTGAAGCTGAAACAGAGCTGCCATCCTTTTCCTGTTGAGTGACGGATTAGAGTGACATGTTCGTGCAGCTGACTCAAGAAGAGTAGGACACTGGACCGGAGCCACGACTGGAAGTGCCCCTCACCTGGGCTACAAAGTGAAAGCTGTTTGTTATAGAAGACCTTGTATTTCCTCATGGCCTGGTAAAGCCCTGCGTAAATGGCACTCGCAGGCTGAATAGGGTAAGAGAACTCCATTGCTTTATTGTATTAAAAGTCACTATTTTCTTCAGGTCCTGGGAGGCTTAAAGTGACCTGGGAGGGTGCAGGAGGCTCCTTGGGCCATATTGAACATAAAGGGTTTGTGTAAGAGACACTCAGTGATTTGTTGGAAATGCTCTGAACACCCCTACATTTAAAAGTGGTACTTTAATTAGAATATTATTGCCTTTTAGCACGCTGGAAGATATATTTAATGCTAAAAAAAGAGAACTCCATTCCTACAGTTGGATTGTAGCTTAATTGAAATGTCTGGTTTCCAAATTTGGTAGCACTTTAGAGAAGCACTTCTGCCTGTCAGCTCATTAAATACATTTCCGATGTACTCATAAATGTGGAGAAGGGATTCTGTTTAAACCAATTAGAGTAATAATTGATTGTTATTTATGTCTTTGTCTAAACCAGAACAAGACTGGTCCAAGAAGTAGGTGTTTGAATGTGATGATGATCTGTATGCACCAACTGCCACAAGCTAGAGATGTGCTTTTTCTGTAAACATATAACTTTTGGGGACCATTATTGTGTTACGTATGTTTGTTTTGTCTCAGTATAACCCTCTCTATAAGTATAAATGTAGTAAGTAAACTGAAAATAACCGTTTTTTGTTATATAAGAGCTCCCTAAACTAAAACCACTTTTCCATGTATCTGCAATGAGTTTATTGGCCCCCAAGCTTGTGCCCTGCAGGTGCTATATTCCAAGAAGTACCAAAGCATGCTGGATCATTTTATGAAGATGCCATCTAATGGGACAACTCTTTAACAACACTCAATGACATTTAACAATGAGCCATGACTCCTGATCCTGATTACGAATGTACCTGCATGAGCTTGAAATGGTGCAATATTACTATGCGAGTCTATACTTCTGCACTGCTCTCATGCCCCCCTCATGCCATATTTTCACGGTGCCCTGGGGTACTGACTGTAAGTGGAGAATTGGATGTGCAGAATGTAGTTGACACACCCCATGAATATCCAGGAACTTTTTGGGATGTCTGTAGTACAATAGTGTACTATTCTGTACTAATCTTTATAAATATACTAGCTAACAAGAAGATAGGTTACTTATGTTGCCCAGCTGAAAATAGGGGTACAAAAAACATTACACGCACCCCTCCATAGTAAACAGTTAAGTTGTGTATTATAAGGGACAGCAGCTACACAGTTGTGCTGTAACTGACATCACAGTAAGAGGCCCAAGGCAGTCTGGGAAAACAGAGGTGATAAATATCTCTGCTACTTCCTGATATACAGTACAGTGTGTGGTGAGTGCACCAGAGTTGCAGACAGTGCACGTGTGCCAGCCTAAACCAGACAAGTGTGAGTATAAGGCTTAGTGAAGCAACCAGAGAGAGAGAGAACGTGGAATTGAGAGCACTTTTGGAAGTTAATACACACAGAAAGTGAAGCAGAAGTTCCTGACAAGCCAGTAGCACAGGGCAGTGCAGTGTGAGAGAATCTATGCGGGCTTAGGAGGATTCAGAAGCAATACACTGAAGACCGTCAGAAAGGTACTGAAAGTTGTATAGTCCCAGCCTATCCTAGTGAGACCATGGATGCAGAGACTGTCTTTGTTTAAACTGAAGTTGCTGAACAGAAAGTTCAGGGCTGTGGATTCAGTACACACTCTGGAATAAAGTTGCAGAAAGAGACTGAGTGTGTACTGACTCCACAGCCCCATACCCAAGTTCCCTCAGAATCCTATGAATCTGTGAACAATACCCACATGCCGCCTAAGCCTGTTAGTGGTGTGTGGGCAACACTTATACTTGACAAGATTGTTTAAGGGAAAACTGCTCACTTCCAACTGCATTCTGAAACCATACTGTATGAAATCGTATCATTAATAGCTGCCCAAAGCATTGAATGATGGGTAAAGAATGATTTAGAGTTGAGTCCTCCCCTAAAAAGGCAGAATAGTTTAGTCACAAGCCTGTACCTTTAATTCTTCTTCTTCCCTTGAGTCAAAAAGAAAATAAAAGTTGGGTTTTATGCAGGGTTGGGTTTTATGCTAAGACCACAAAACAATAGAAACAGACAGCATTTAAAAATAAAACATGCACGTTTTGCTCGAATGTAATACTGTATCTATTGAAAAGGACACTAAAAGGCTGAGCAGTTTTACAGTTTCTGCATTGTGCATAGAAATCCACAGAAAGCCATGAACTTTACCTTGGAGAACGTCCCTCTGTATATTACATCAGCGTCATTTTAAATGTATATGATTGGAATGGGGCCAGGCAATAATACCTTTACAGGAACGCTGATTTAGCTATAATTCAGGGATTTCTGGTAAAGCAAGTGTTACCTTCAATAAATACACAATTTCTTCCACATTTTAACATATTACGTTTCTGTAGGTTACATGAGGAAAGCTGGGTTCAGGTATTGCCAAGCAGATGCTATAGAAATTCTGTAGCTTATAACTACATAACCTCTGCAATAACGTTTCAACTTAGAGCAGCTATCATAGAAATGGGAATAAGAATACGCTAGATTGTAATAGACAGTGATATACACTGGTTAAGAAAAACAGAAGAAATGAAACCAAGTGCAAAATGACTTAAGCTTGCTGCATTACTTTCCACCTCCTGCAGGGTCCTAGTAGCACTAGTTGCAACATTAAAAATTGGGGGATATAGCTCTTGTATTACAATATGAATTGGGCACAGTGTGCTTACAAGATGCCACCAAAGCCAGAACTCTCGCTTCCTCCTTACTCCTCCTTACTCTCCTTTTGTACTTGAAGTGACCCTTCAGCCAGAGTCTAGTCACACAAACTGGGCCTGAAGGATGATGATCAGCGGCATGGTAGCAGTGGTAAAGTACGGGGATCTTCCAGTTCCACTGCCATTCCTTTTGGAAAAGTCCATAAAAGTGAACTTTTCCTCGAACAATGATCCATGTTCCATCTGGCGGTGAAAGAGGAAAATGACATGGTATTTTCACTGTTTTTGCTTTTAGAACAAACACCATAGTGGAAAGCTTTGTAGCAACTATGCACCAGTAGAGGGACGTTTAACGCTTCTGAGTATGTGGGGGAGTGAATTTGCTATAGGTTATAGTGTTGCTAAATTACCACCCAGGAAAACAATGAAAGTCACTTTTCACCCCTAAGAAAAGTAGTGAACTTTTTACTCCATTTTAAACTGCATTTAAAAGTGCCACTGACTTTCATTATCCTCATATTTGATGATTCAGATACAGTGAAATTCTCAGGCCCTTTTCACCTAAAGTTAATTGTTTACTACCAAGAGAATTTTTTTCAACTCTTACTGAATTGACCCCATATAAATGAAGACATGTTCTAATATTGCTTGGCAAAGCTCTAATCATCTGAACTACTGCATTTCAAAATATTATATATTATGGGCACTCCAGGTTCAAACTCAGATGTATCTATAGTGGAAATTAAAATAAACTAAGCTCATGGTCCATTATTTTGCAAAGGGCATGAAAAACAACTTATTAGGTCTATAAATAGACCTATATATCAAACTATATATGAAATGCAGTTAATTAATTGTAGATTTACATGTAAAGTCCTTGTCCAAATAAACACTAACTTCCTCACACCTTATCTCACCTTATGTATACCTTATGTATTCTAAGCATAGTCATTTTCTTCACTTCAGTTTCTGGGTTGCGGCTAAGGTTACCACCTTGCCAGCATTTTATTTTTTCTCCTTTACTGGTCACTAGACTGGTGGCGCTGGTATTTGTTTTTTTACTGGTAATTGAGAATGGGAAAGTATACCTGCAATTAAAATTACCAGTAAAAAAAAGCGGTACTGCCAGGCCAATGGCTAGTAAAGTAAAAGAAAAATACCGTCCAACCCTAATTGAGGCTGAGCAGTGAAGGACATGCCATGGTGCAGCTTTATGAGTCTTTTGCATCCTCTCCTGTGGTCAAAGCTAGCCATGGGATTACTGTGAATTGCCCGGATCGCTCATACTGAGACCACCAAGGGTGTTGCCCTGGAGGAATCAAGTGGTGGGGCGAACCCTGCTACGGCTTCTACCCGTTGCTGCAGGAAATGGAGGAAAGGAACATGGGACATGCATCAGGTGAGTTGCTTGCTACCTTATTATTACTGTAATGTATATGCTGACTTCTTTCCTTTGTCTTAAATTAGGCTGTAAAATATTTGTCCAGAAAATCTCTCAAGCCAAAGGCATGTAGTTTATGTGGGCCAGAGAGAGATTCACAAGGTGCTTGGGCTTTCTAAATTAGTGATCTCTCCCTATAAATAACCTCCCTATAAATAATCTGTTGGGGGGAAGCCACGCATGAATTTAATGAACTTACTTGAAACCAGAGGTTTACCCCAGGGCTCAGTGATGGGTCTACTATTATTCAACTAAATGTTTTTAATTATTTAGAAGATTAAATTCATTCTGCAGGCAGAAAAAAGGTTGTACTCACCTTTAATCCTCAGCAGGTAATCACTGATAGTTCAGCGGTGAGACTTACCAAATCGCTCGATCCCAGACCTGTGCCACCTGTGTAGCCAGTGCCAACCCCCAGCCGCTCACATCCATTTTACACCCGTTGGACCACCCATGCCATTTTGTCACAGCCACTATGGCATGCTCTCCTTCACTGCCATGAATGAAGTGCTGTATTTCCTGTGATAATAGCAAGCGCATCAGGTGTTGAATGGATGTAAGCTGTTTGATGATGGTGGCAGTTGCGCAGGTGGCATGGGACTGGATGAGGTATTCCATTAAAGAGGAGCAAAACCCACTGAACTCGTGAAACACATTTGACCAAAGCCCCTGTCGATACTCTCTTCTTAGGACATGGAACTAGAAATGAACATTTTCGCTTATCAAATCGTCCTGGAACACTGTTTTTTTAGCTGTTTGTCCAATCGCAGGTGATCAGTCATTGCATAAGTGTGGCAATGACATCATTGCCACACTCACCAGTGGCAATGAATGGAGGAGGCGGAGCTTTACAACTAAAACAGGAGGCATTATCCGGGATTATAATGAAACAAGAGCAGTAAAAATAAGCAAAAGTTACTATTCATGGGGGGAACAATTCAGGGGATGCTAGTTGAAAATGTGGCAGCAGCCGGACAGCGATCGTCTTCTGGGGATTAAAGATGAGTATAATGTTTTTCTGCCTGCAGAATGATTTTATAAGAACTGCCTCTATTAGAGATGAGCGAACTTTTGAAAAGTTCGATTCGGCCGATTCGCCGAATTTCACAAAGAAATTCGGGTTCGGCCGAATCGAACTTTTACGAAGTTCCCCATCATAAATGCCGGCATGGTGGGAGCGGAGCCGGCCGGCGGGCCGGTAAAGCCGGCCGGCCCGCTCCCACCATGCCGGCATTTAAAAAACAAAACAAAAAAAAAAAAAAAGCATTTTTGCCGGCATGGTGGGAGCGGGCCGGCCGGCTCCGCTGTCAGCGGAACCGGCCGGCCCGCTCCCACCATGCCGGCATTTCAAAAAAAAGCAAACACTTACCTGCAGGTCCGGAGCGTGGAGGCCGGCGCCGCTCTCAGCTGTCATCTGAGGGCGCGTCATCAGAGGGCGCTCTGATGACGCGCCCTCAGATGACAGCTGAGAGCGGCGCCGGCCTCCACGCTCCGGACCTGCAGGTAAGTGTTTGCTTTTTTTTGAAATGCCGGCATGGTGGGAGCGGGCCGGCCGGTTCCGCTGACAGCGGAGCCGGCCGGCCCGCTCCCACCATGCCGGCAAAAATGCTTTTTTTTTTTTGTTATTTGTTTTTTAAATGCCGGCATGGTGGGAGCGGGCCGGCCGGCTTTACCGGCCCGCCGGCCGGCCCGCTGACAGCGGAACCGGCCGGCCCGCTCCCACCATGCCGGCATTTTTTTTTTTTTTTAATTTCAGGAAAAATTCGATCGGCACGAACCACAAAATATTCGGGTTCGTGCCGAATCGAATATTTCCTGAAATTCGGAGCGAATTCCGGTTCGTCCGAACCGGTTCGCTCATCTCTAGCCTCTATATTTGCAAATAACCAAGATATATGGAACAGTGCATTCTACTGGATATGGTTGTAAGCTTCAGGCTAATTTGGACACAAATTTGGCAAATTAGGTTCATTGTGGATAAGTGTGTGAGGAATCAGGGACCATATACCAGCTGCTTCTATAGCCAGTAGAATATTGTTGTGTATAAAAAGATGTATAGACCTGTGGGATAGGGAATATACTGTAGTGACATTGTCTCATTACAAGGCACTCGTGTGGCATTTTCTAGTATACCCAGTCCAGTTCTGGGCACTTGATTATAAGGAACATGCACTGGTTTGGAAAAGTGTGCAGAGAGGAGCCAAACGGGTGTGTCATTGAAGGTTTTAGTTATAGGAGGTTCTAAAAAAATTTAGAACATTACTTTAGGAAAACGCTATTTATACACAACCAACTAAAACACCATTGAAATGTATTGGAGAGCGCTACTGAGTGACAGGTGCTACATGGCGCTGCTGAACACACAGCACCGGCGCTTTACACTTAGGCCCTTATTTAAGAAGGGATAGCATCAGGTAGTGGCTGGTTAATGACAGGTAGCGACAGGTAGCGACTGGTGAACGCCGGACATGGCACGCAATTACACATTTATCAACCAGAATCTGTTTAGCGACTGGGATAGCGCCATGTAGCGTCTGATTCATCATTTTCACAGCCTCAGCGAATAGCGCCAGCGTTCAGCCTTGCACAGCGCCAGGTATGACCTCTCGCTACCTGTCGCTCTCCCATACATTTCAATGGACGATCCTTTACTTCTCTTTAAACAGGGTTTTTTTTTCAAAAAAAATCACAAATAATTCTTTGACCTCTTCTGGCATTGAAATAGCAGTTTTTTCATAATTTTTTCATTTTTTATATATTTCCTCAGAAATGACATTACAGGTCTGGCATTAAAGTGTTCATGTTACAATGTTGTTACAATGTAATTCCATATGTTTTCGCTTTGTTACTAGTTGATAGATGCTTGAAAACACACTTTAAACACACCGCCTTCTGCGCTCTGGGCTTCAAACAAGTATTTTTCAGCACCAGAGATTTGTGAGGCTGTTTTTTTGCTGAATATGGTGTGAGTCAGTCGCTATGAGCAGTCGCTACCATGCGCTCCCATACAGCGCTGTACTGGTCAAATAGCGACTCCTCACAATGTATTCAACATTACTGAACAGCGACCGAGTCGCTATAAAGTAGCGATTCACGGCCGAGCACTGCGACTTCTAGTGGGCGCTCTGAAAATGCCTGCTACAGACGCTCATCTGTCGCTACCAGCCGCTAATGATGAATCAGCCTCCCCGCCAGTTATACATGCAACACTACATGACGCTATTAGAGGCACTCACCAGATTGACTTTCATATATCTGGTTTTCACATACTGCGCCCTGATTTTACTCAACGCTACGTGGTACCACATAGTGGTGGTGGGTTAGCTTTGATATGAGACAGATGGAATATAATTAACCTATTTGAATTTAAACAATATATAGGAAATAGTGGAAAAGGGCTCACTGCACTCTTTAGGTTTTGCCATGATTTTTCTTCAGCAATGGAGTCTTGCATGGTGAGTACGCATACAGTCCATGGAGGTTGCGTGCATTGCTAATTTTTTACTTGAAACAATTGTATGTCCTGATTCAGGTCTCTAGCTCTCCACAAGTGCTCATTGGCTCTTGGACAACTTATTTGATAATTATTTTCCCTCCTCTGTCTGAAATCTTGCAAGGAGCACCTGGTCATGGCCATTTTGGGGGGAAAAGGATTATTTTTTTACTTCTGGATTATGGCCCCAACAGTGCTCTCTGGAAACTTCAATAGTTTCATAATTCTTCTGGATCCAGTGCCATCAGTATGTTTTGCAATAGGGTTACAAAGTTATTGAGAGAGCTCACTGGTTGTACCATTGTATCATAAGAAGTTTCTTGTGTGGCACCTTAGTAACTGGTCATCAGTTGAACCGAATGATATTAAGTTGCACTAAGTGGCAGGATTGCTTTCTAATGACTGAGTTACCTCTCTTTCTTCATTCTCTTAAACCGGACCTTTACCGTGATTTATTGAAAAGCCCAAACCCTTAAAAAACGATTCTCCAGTATCTAAAGTTAATATATTTTAAGTTTTTATTCACTTACTTATTATTCTTTCCCCCACTGGGCTGCAATTTTGTTCAGGACTTTAGGATACGGGCACCGCCATCTTGACTCAGAAGCATCACACTAACTGAGGAGAGAAGAGTTGGATAAAGTACAGGGGGGCGGGGTTATAGCTGTGCTTTGCTCAGACAGAGCAGAGCTGGGGTCAGGAAAAGGTCAGCATTACCAGAATGCAGAGCAGCACAGTCAGAAGGCACTTCCTGTTTGCAGGCTGCCTGATGTCCCATGAGCCGCCATCTTGGATGTTTAAAGACTCATAAAATGCAGTTGATGCAGGAAGGATGATTTTTAATGTGAGCTATCTGTATATACAGGGTGTGGGAAACATCTAAGATATGCTCTTATTCAGAGTGAAGGACCGCTTTAACACTTATTCCACTCATCGTGTGTGTGCTTGTGTTTGCCTGTGCATACGTCTTTACAAGCTTTACATAGAAAAACATATTGACTATTCAGGGAGGTGGAAAAAAGTAAATTGAAAATAAAGACGTAGGGTAAGTATTATTCAATGCTCTTGCTGAAAAGCAAAAACAAATATGTACCAATATAAAAATTAATCTCATGTTTAAAATGACACAAATGCAGGTATTTCTTCCACAAAGGTGTTTCGAAATCACTTATACAGCATCTTCCTGTTTCCAAAAAACTCATATGCTGCCAATAAACACAAGACCTAATGGAACTTGATCTCCAGGCGTTTTCCTTTCCTACACTCTCTGTTTTAACCAATATGTACTTAATCTGTCCTCTCTCCAGTTTCTGCTTAAGCTGCCATGAAAAGGTAGACTGCCATAATGTAATATCCTCTCTTTTATGGCCAGCCAACGGGGGAGGGTCATATGCAGGGCACACTGCTCTATGTTTCTTAGAAATTGGAAGATCTGCATTTTTATTGGTACAGTATACATTTACAGTCTTATTTTAAATGAATTGTGAAGCTTAACATTAAGTTTAGAGCTCCATTTGCAAATGAATGTTAAATGCATATCCATAGCAATTAGATTAAAAAGTGGACAAAATTAAAGCAGTCAGCATAAAATATAAGAAATAAAGGTCAATCCTCTATCTGAGCATGTAGACGTATAAAGTCTATGTAGATTGATTATAATTCCATATTACAGTGGATAGAAACATTTGATCTCATTTGATCTTTACAGCATGTTCTATTATTGGAGGAGAAACCTCTGCTTGGAAAGTGTTCATTTACCCAGCTTATCATTTATTTGAATGTATGTGGCCAACACGTTCTGTCAGTTTGAAAATACTTATATGTTCATAGTATATATATTTTTTCCATTTCAAACTCAGTAAATTGATGAAATAAACAATAATTTATAGTTTAAATCCAGCTATATAATGGAGTATTATATTACCTAAAAGATGATACACCAGCAATCTGATTCTTAGGTGTAGTGAAAGAATATCAATGTTTGCTATACTGCAATAGTTAAAATCTAAAGAAAACGCATAGCAAAAAATGTCAGCTTGCTCAATGAAAACTAGAGGTTCTTAGCAGCTTAAAGCGGACCTTCACCCTAAATAAGAGCATATCTTATATATTTGCCACACCCTGTTCATACAGATTGCTCACATTAAAAATCATTCTACCTGCACCTACTGCATGTTATGAGCCTTTAAACATCCAAGATGGCGGATCATGGAGCATCAGGCAGCCTGCAAACAGGAAGTGTCTTCTGACTGTGTCACTCTGCATTCTGGGATTGCGGTCATTTTCCTGACCCCAGCTCTGCTCTGTCTGTGCAAAGCACAGCTCTAACCCCACCCCCTGTACTTTATCCTGCTCTCCTATCCTCAATATGTGTGATGCTTCTGAGTCAAAAAAAAATTTTTTTAAGGGTTTGGGCCATGCTGAACGTCTGGTTTAAGTAAAGAAATGTAGGACCCCCTTAACAGTACACTGGAAGCTATTAATCCTTTAAGGACCAGCCTACCTAGAGTTCTTGGCAATCTCTATTGCCAGACCATTTTTCATTATCTTGCACTACACATGTTCAGCTGTGATTTTTGAAGGATTTCCCAGGAAAAAAAAAATTTTCAGCAGTGTCTGGGCTTTAACATGAAATGTCTTGTTTGTCATTTTTAGTGTATTCTCTATGATTTTGGGTTAAATATGTGCAAACAAATAAAAAAAATATATATTTTTTACAATTTGTATTTTTTTGGTTTTCCAATAAAATCATATTGCGTGTAAAAGCCAAATTTCTCCCAGTTACAACAGTAGCACAGTGCTTTAGAAGATTTTCAGATAAAATACAACTGCTATGCGCACCTTGCAGTTTTTTTTTTTTAAAAACAACACTTTACCTTTGAAAAATCCCCCAAAACGATATATTCTCTGGAAGTACACACTTCAAAAAAACACATTTTCCTAAAATATCAATATGCAAACAAGAAAAAAACTAAATCTGAAAGTGCAAGGTCCCCTGAACAGAACAATACCCAACATGCATAGCTACATTTAACCCTTTTAACTGCCAGCCTACTTGAGATTTTGTCACTCTTTGTTGACAGGTCATTTTTCATAATTTTGCGCTATGTTTAACTGTGATTCTTGCAGGAATTTCCAGGAAAATTATATGTATTTTTTGTGGCAGAGTTTAGGCTTTAACATGAAATGTCTTGTTTGTAATTTTTCAACAGTTCTTTAAAATATTATATATATATATTTTTTACACAATTGTCTCATTTATTTTAAATAAAACATTGCTTATATTAAAGATAAGTGAGTAAAGGGGGTGGGAGTAGCTCCATCACTATTATTTATACAAAATCATCATCATTAATTTTCAGGACCTGGGATCCAATTTACCACCCAGTTTAACCCTCTCATCATCAAGTATTAAGCACCAAACATGTCTAGCTGTGTGGAAAGACAGAGATTTGGTTGCACATATCTGCACATACATGTGGAAGCCACACCGCCCTGACAAAGCACTCTGTGTTTAGTGTGGTCCCTACTCTTATTTTTGAGTCCCCAAAGTTGGGACATGCAATGCAGTCAGAGCTACTCACCTGGGAAGCTGCCAGCCTCCCTTTAGAACACTCCACACACAGGGAGGGATTCAGTCAATATGGATCTCTCCCTGTGGAGAGCACAGATCTCACAAGTAGGTATCCAAATAATTCCAGTTTTTAATATCGTATTAGCACATGTAAAATAAAACAGAAGAAACTACCATAGCGCAATAAAGCTTTAAAATCCCGGCCAGTATTCTTTTAAAGGGCCACTTACCATATACAAAATTCAAATCAGCATAAAAGATCAGTAAGAGAAAGCTGCATGTCCGCCACTGTCTCCCCAGACAAAAAAGACAGGCTGCGTATCCACCACAGTCTCACCAGACAAGAAGTTTGGCTCACGCACTCCCGCTCCTACGGCGTCTCAACACCTCGGCCGCAGGCGTGATGACTTACGTGTTTGAGTTCAGATCACGTGACCAATAGGCTCTGCCCAGACAAGTTTCGTCACCAGGACTTCCTCATTGAGCTGCTCGGAGCCTACTGCTTTCCCATTAAATACCGGCCAGCAACCATTAACGCTTTACATACCATTTTAAATGGTGTTACTGCACTGGAGACTTAAAAGGGGGCATACAGCCTTCCCTTTTACAATAAACCTTGTCACAAAATTTAAATACATTATTCATAATATTGTTAAAATCCTATTCAGTTATCAAAAACCTTTCAATACACACCACAAATTAAAAATTACAGATAAAACAGTTTAGGTCGAATTCTATATTTAACCCATAGGGTTCCAATGTTTTTAACATAAAAATCCACCTTGACTCAAGTCTTGATAAGTCTCTCACGATATTACCCCCTTTAAAACCCATTTTTATTTGATCTACCACATAAAATGTTAAATCTTTTGGATTACTTTCATGAGCTATCTTAAAATGAGTTGACACACTATGCATTTCAAAGCCTGTTGTATATGTGCTCCCTGAGGCGCACTTTAAATGATCTAGTAGTGCGTCCCACAAATTGTTTATGGGGGCATTCTAACACATATACAACACATATACAACATTAGCGCTGTTACAAGTAAAAAATGTTTATTTTAAAATTCTCTAGTAATATTAGACTTAAAACTCACTATTTTTCTATCATTTTCAGTACATATTTTGCATACCCATACCCTATGGGTTAAATATAGGGCCTTATTTAACAAGGGATAGTGCCAGGTAGCGAATGGTGAGCGAACGGTAATGACGGTCACCGCCACGAGAACGCCGGCTCCACTCCGCAATCACACATTTATCAAGCCGATCCTGCTTAGCGACTGACAGAGCGCCAGATAGCGAAGCATTCATCATTATTCCAGCCTCACCCCACAGCGCCAGCGAGCGACCTTGAACAGCGACAGGTATGACCTCTCGCTACCTGTTGCTCTCCAATGCATTTCAATGGAGCAATCTTTAAATATTCATAATTAATTGATATTAATGTTTTTTTTGTTTTTTTTTTAAATGTCAAAAATTCTGTGACCACTTCTGCAATGTTAGATATTTTTTTTAAGGTAAAAAAAAAAAAAAAAAAAAATTGTGCAGAATTGATATTACAGGTCTGATATTAATGTATTCATATTACAAAATGTTTATAAAAACTTGTTTATTTTTTTAACAAAAAATATGGTTGTTTGGGGGTTAAAAAACTACTTTTAACCCATTGCCGCCAGCGCTCTGGGGTTTAAACAAGCATTTCACAGCGCAAGAATTTTTTGAGCTTGATTTGTTAATGAATATGCTGGGAGCCGTTCGCTATGGCCATTCACTGTCATGCGCTCCCATACAGCGCGGAACCAGTCAAACAGCGACTCCTAACCCCGTATTCAACATTACCACACACCGACTGAGTCGCTGTCAACAACCGAACAACGGCCAAGCACAGCGAATACTAGCGGGCGCTGTGAAAATACCGCTACTGCTATTAATAAATCGGCCTCATAGAATTCGACCTAAACTGTTTTATCGGTAATTTTTAATTTGTGGTGTGTTAGTTAGTTTGTGGTTTTGTGGTTTGTGGTTTTTGATAACTGAATATGATTAGGAATAGGAATAATAACAATATTATGAATAATGTATTTAAATTCTGTGACAAGGTTTATTGTAAAAGGGAAGGCTGTATGTCCCCTTTTAAGTCTTCAGCGCAGTAACACCATTTAAAATGGTATGTAAAGCGTTAATGGTTTCTGGCCGGTATTTAATGGGAAAGCAGTAGGCTCCGAGCAGCTCAATGAGAAAGTCCTGGTGACGAAACGCATCTGGGCAGAGCCTATTGGTCACGTGATCTGAACTCAAACACGGAAGTCATCACACCTGCGGCCGAGGTGTTGAGACGCCGTGGGAGCGGGAGTGTGCAAGCCGACCTTCTTGTCTGGTGAGACTGCAGCGGACATGCAGCTTTCTCTTACTGATCTTTTATGCTGATTTGAATTTTGTATATGGTAAGCGGCCCTTTAAAGGAATACTGGCTGGGATTTTAAAGCAATATTGTGCTATGGTAGTTTCTTCTGTTTTATTTTTCATGTGCGATATTAAAAACTGGAATTATTTGGATACCTACTTGTGAGATCTGTGATGTAATAAGAAAGTGGTGGAAATATTAGATTTTAAATTAACCCCTAAGTGTAGTTTACTTAAGAAGTTGAGAAGAGCTAGTACCTTTTGAAAACGGAAGTAAAATCAAGTTGGAAGATTTAATCTGATTGCTTGATTGCCTTATAAATCTGGTACGTTATTCTGGCTTACTAGGTGGAGGGATCACAACAATTAATTAAGATAAACACGTGGTGAAGAAGTATTTTGAAATACAAGTTCATGGTCCCGCTAAGTATTTGAGGGCTTTGGGCCCTCTATATTGTGTTAAAACTCTCTTTATGTTTTGTTATTTATGTTTTTCGCCCTAATTTAGGCCTCAAATGCGTTTTAGTGTATGATATAGAAGTTATCATTCTAACTTATCCAAAAACCCAGTAAACCTTTAACTTTTCGCTAAAACCTAATAATTGTCAATCTTTTGTGATGAGATTTGTCAAAGTACGCCACAGCCCCATAAATGTTACCGTTTCCCCCAGAGCTCTACACACTTTTTAAATTCTGGTGGTTGTTCCACAAACCACTCATCTGTGGCAGATGAGGACTTGAAATGTTTCTATAAGGAAGTTAGGGAGCAGGTAATATAAAACGCTCAGGTGGGTGTCAAGTGTTTTAGCACTTCACAGCTTTGCTCACACAATTTCTGCGGACTAATGTCTGCAGTGTTTGGAAAGGCATTGTCCTGCAGAAACAAGATGCCTTCTAAAAGCAAGTCTCAAATTCTTTATTTTGTCGAGATATGAAACATCATCCCAGAAAACAGACACAATCACCTTGGTTGCTTATCTGAAGTATTGAATGTCTGAGGACATAGGAAACTTTAGTCTGTGCAGAATTGGATAGTTCCTTGGTCACTGGACCCAGGCCCAGCCCTAGGTTATGCGGTGCTCAAGATTTACGTCTGACACCCTATGTACATTATGAGCAGATTAATCCAGACCCCCACAATTGTGACTGACTGATTAGTCAGTGCAGAAGCTACTCAGTTTGTGATCCTGCACCAGCCACTGAATTCTTTAAAATTTTCTAAAAGCTAAATGGGGCTCAGCACAGGACAGGGGGTGGGTGGAAGGCCTCTGTTCAAGTGCCTGGACATACACTTTAAAGTGCACCTCCCAGGTTAGTTATAAAATGGTCTGAGCGGCTGCCGCCACCCCCCCCCCTTTGTTTCTTTTGAATTTGTGCAAGCACATGGTGTGTGGGGTCTAGGCTGTATTGCAAGGTCTTTGACCCTTCCACCCCATGGCTTGCACTTGAGAGGTTTAGGGCAACCTCAGGTAAGCCTGCTCCCAATTTATCTATTGCACTGTATGTCCCAAATAGGCTCTCAGAGATTAGAGTTAGGACTGCACCCCACAGGGGCACTTTGGCGTAGTGGTGCAGCTTAAGCATACTTCTGCAGATGTGTGTGACCGAGCCCTCTGTTTTTACCAGATTTAGAAACAGATTATAGGTTGGTCTGCAAGCTAACAGGGTTGAGTGCTGTGGCTCCTTTAAGACTTTTGTATCCTAATTGCCCTGCTAACGTGCACCTCCCAGGTTAGTTATAAAATGGTCTGAGCGGCTGCCACCCCCCCTTTGTTTCATACACTTTAAAGTGGTCCCACATAATGATGCCCCCTTAGCCCAAAAGCCGGGACCTCGAAAATGTATTTCTTTTGGGAAGAGTATAGTTCTGGGGTCCTGGTTTGGGGGTTGGGGTGCATTACAAATCATTCAACGTGATTGCATGATGTGAGATTGCTTTAACCCCATCAAATTCATCAATTTCACAATCCAACATCCACTTTATAAGCAAACAAAATTTGGTATCCATCACATTTGCTTATCCACACTCACTTTGAAATCGGGCCCTTTGATTGGCTGCCAGGGGTCATGGAGTCCAGAGTCAAACCAATGTGTAGCTGAGGCCAGGTTTACGCATTTACCAAGTGAAATTTTGTCAGTTCCGCCGGCGATGTCCATGTCTTTTGTATTTACTTCTGCTTCAGTTTGGCGAATGCTGGCAAATACTTTTGCATTTGCCACTTTTTAGTGGCAAAGCCCATAGGAGTCAATGTTATTTAGGGAGAGATTGTCACTTTACGTTTTTTAGCGTCTTTAACTTATTTTTCTAGTGTAAACATTAGAAAGATACAGTATGTGAAAAACAACTAATAATATTGTTTTACATTACTTTTACATTTTCAAATAAACTTTGATTCTTAAGCTTTTCAAACAACCCAGACACTCCCAAGATATCCTGCATATATTCTGAGACCCCTCCAATGCTGACATATGCTAGAAAAGTGTGTTCACAGCAATTTGACGGCATTCTACAAACCACTTTTCAATGTAAATACCTGTGACTTTTGCTAGCTAACTGCATTTGTGTGTCCATTAGGGAACATAGTAAATCACCCCCTATATGTTAAGTGAGAGAGTTTTAGCTGACCGTTAGCTTATTTCTTATCAGAATAAGAGAGTGTGCACAAAGTTTTGTATCTAAAGTGTGGTCACACAACTCTAGCACCTCATGCTATGATTGCTTTAAATTGCTCATTTAGATCTTACGGTATCTGGAACTCCCATTAAAATCAACCCAATTGCAACATTGTGACTGTACAAACCAGTGAAATATGGTTTGTTGTTTGTATACAAAAAACTCTGTACAAGCATGTTTAACAAGTTAGAGGCCGATTCAGTAATAGCGCCAGGTAGCGATAGATGAGTGCCAGTAGCGTGATTTTTACAGCGCCCGCTAGTATTCGCTGTGCTTGGCCGTTGTTCGGTTGTTGACAGCGACTCAGTCGGTGTGCGGTAATGTTGAATACGGGGTTAGGAGTCGCTGTTTGACAGGTTCCGCGCTGTATGGGAGCGCCTGACAGCGAATGGTCATAGCGAACGGCTCCCAGCATATTCATTAACAAATCACGCTCAAAAAATTCTCGTGCTGTGAAAAGCTTGTTTAAACCCCAGAGCGCTGGCAGCGATGGCTTAAAAGTAGTTTTTAACCCCCAAACATTCATATTTTTTGATTAAAAAATTAAACAAGTTTTTCTAAACATTTTGTAATATGAATACATTAATATCAGACCTGTAATATCAATTCTGCACAAATTTTTTTTTTTTTTTTTTTTTTACCTTAAAAAAAATATCTAACATTGGCGAAGTGCTCACAGAATTTTGACATTTAACCCTTTAGTTGCCAAGCCCGTAACACCTACGTGCTGGCTTGGCTGGGCGTTAAGTGCCAAGCACGTAGGTGTTACGGGCTGCACTGTAACTCACCTCCTGACGATCGACAGATGAAAACGGCCTGGATCCCGCCTCCACAGTGTAGAAGAGTCATGGGGGGGTCACCTGGAGGTGACCCTGACCTCACCCCAGTCACCAGATCGTCGGTGGACCAATCCGAAGAGGGGCGCACGGCTGTTGTCATCAGCCGGCGCCACCGCTTTAAAAAGAACTTGCGGACTTGCGGTCTCCTCTTTGTTCGCCGGCTCGAGGTAGGTGTGTGTGTGTGTGTGTGTGGGTGGGGGTGTGGGGGAGTGTGTGGGGTCAGTGATTTTTTGTTGGGGGGGGGTTGGGGGGGTGGCTGTACCCTGATCGGCAGGGGCGGACTGACAGGCCGGTCCAATCGGCCGTTGTCCGCCCTCGCACACCCAAGCCAGCTGATCGGGGGGGCGGGGGGTTCGGGGGTCACGGTCGCCGATCCGCCAGCATCCCCAACCCCCGATCCGATCCCCCGATCCGATCCCCCGATCCGATCCCCCCCCCCCCGATCAGCTGGCTGTCAAAGTTCCTCGGGGGCCTGACTGGACTCATTTGCGCACCTATCCCCACCCTGCCACCCATCCATCCATCCATCCGCACCTATCTCCAGCCTGCGCCTGCCACCCATCCATCCATCCGCACCTATCTCCAGCCTGCCCCTGCCACCCATCCATCCATCCATCCATCCGCACCTATCTCCAGCCTGCCCCTGCCACCCATCCATCCATCCGCACCTATCTCCAGCCTGCCCCTGCCACCCATCCATCCATCCATCCATCCATCCGCACCTATCTCCAGCCTGCCCCTGCCACCCATCCATCCATCCATCCGCACCTATCTCCAGCCTGCCCCTGCCACCCATCCATCCATCCGCACCTATCTCCAGCCTGCCCCTGCCACCCATCCATCCATCCGCGCCTATCTCCAGCCTGCCCCTGCCACCCATCCATCCATCCGCACCTATCTCCAGCCTGCCCCTGCCACCCATCCATCCATCCGCACCTATCTCCAGCCGGCCCCTGCCACCCATCCATCCATCCATCCGCACCTATCTCCAGCCTGCCCCTGCCACCCATCCATCCATCCATCCATCCATCCGCACCTATCTCCAGCCTGCCCCTGCCACCCATCCATCCATCCATCCATCCGCACCTATCTCCAGCCTGCCCCTGCCACCCATCCCTCCATCCGCACCTATCTCCAGCCTGCCCCTGCCACTCATCCCTCCATCTTCACCTATCTCTAGCCTGCCCCTGCCACCCATCCATCCATCCGCACCTATCTCCAGCCTGCCCCTGCCACCCATCCCTCCATCTGCACCTATCCCCAGCCTGCCCCTGTCACCCCTCCATCCACACTCATCCCCAGCCTGCCCCTGTCATCCCTCCATCCACACTCATCCCCAGACTGTGCCCCTGTCACCCCTCCATCCACACTCATGCCTCCATCCACACTCATGCCTCCATCCACACTCATGCCTCCATCCACACTCATGCCTCCATCCACACTCATCCCCAGAACAGGGACGGGGCAGAGGTGGGACAAGGGGTGGGGTCTCGCTGAGGGCCCTTGGTTTTTTTGGTCCTGGGCGCCGGTGCCCGGTGGCGGCACATCTCGGGTGATGGTGGCGGGTGCGGCCGGGGCCGGGCTGGCTCTGGCTTGTTATGCGGCTTATGGCGGCGGCCGCCTGCAGCACCGGGGACGGGACCGGCTGATGGTGGAGAAGAACTGGGGGCCCCGGGGCTTCCTGATGCCAGTCACAGCCGCCAACGAGACGGTAAGAGAAAGGGGTGGGGTGCACCCCATTATACACCCCAATATCCTAATGGAGGCAGGGTCAGGGGGAGGTCACTGTGAAACCCCCCCGAATGCCCAGATCAAATCACCTCACCCCGCTTCTACTGCGCAGGTGCAGCCGCTCATCCAATCCAGTGCGCTAGTAGAGTGAATCCCCAGTAAAACTTACCTTACCACCGCTCTAGCTATAGCATAGTGCGGCTATTGCCCATGCATGTGTCGTTAGATTGGGGGATCAGGTAGTTATTATCAGGCATTCAGTTCACCCACACTCCCTAATCTTAACTTTTTCCCTTAGGTGATTCGCTGAGATTTGAAGATCGCTACTGCTTTTTGTTTGGACCGTGCTCTTTTGGGACCTTGGCCCCTTCCTCCTTTTTGGACCTTGGCCCCTTCCTCCTTTTTGGACCTTGGCCCCTTCCTCCTTTTTGGACCTTGGCCCCTTCCTCCTTTTGGGACCTTGGCCCCTTCCTCCTTTTGGGACCTTAGCCCCTTCCTCCTTTTGGGAGCCTAGCTGGGATCCCGTGACCTGCTGCTCCTGACTCCACCACTTCTCAGCGGGTTGTAACTATACACTTTTATTTCTATTTTTGTCTGTTTTTTTTGCTTTGTTTTATTGTATTGTATTTTTTTGTTTCATTTTTTGTCTGTTTTTTTGCTTTGTTTTATTGTATTGTATTTTTTTGTAATTTGTCTTTAGTTTTAGCCTTTAGTTTTAGCCTTTAGTTTTAGCCTTTAGTGTTAGCCTTTTTTTAGATTTTTTTTTGCATTGGGGTATGGCTGGTAAGCGGTACACTGCACAGGAAGCTGCGGCTTACCTGATGGCGTCTGACTCGGAAGATTTTAGTGAGTCAGGGTCTGAGTTCTTCCCATCAGATAGCGAGTCAGACAGTGTATACTCTACTGAGGAAACACAGCCGCGCAGTGCTACCAGTAGTAGCCACCGTAGAAGGGATAGTACCGCACAAAGTGAGGCCACGCTTCAGGCGAGTGTAGTGCAGGATGAGGCATCGAGTGCTGCAGCTGGTGAAGGAGCTCTGCGTGGAGGCCTCCTAATAATATTTCCCCCGAAATTCCCCCTTTTGATTCGGTCCCCGGGGTCAATGTAGACACCACAAATTTTGGTGTCATTGACTTTTTCAAATTGTTCCTCACAGAAGCCATCCTACTGGATATGGTCTTCTATACCAATCTGTATGCCGAGCAGGTCTTAGCGCAAAACCCCCAGCAGAGGCACGCCCGAGCTCAGGCATGGCATCCCACAAATTTGAGTGAGATAAAGAAATTTTGGGGGCTCACTCTAGCAATGGGTATCCTAAAAAAATTTAGTATTTCCTCCTACTGGGATACCCAAACCATATTGGCAACTCCATTATTTCCGGCCGTAATGTCCAGAAACCGCTACCAAATTTTACTGCGGTTTCTGCATTTTAACGACAATTCCACTGCTATTCCCCGTGGTGAGCCCGGTCACGACAGGCTGCATAAATTACGGCCCCTGCTCAACAGCCTGTCAGATCGCTTCGCAGTAGTGTATACCCCCGGCCAAAAATTATCAATTGACGAGTCACTACTGCTTTTCAAAGGGCGCATTGTTTTTCGGCAATATATCCCTAGCAAGCGTGCCCGCTACGGGATTAAATTTTACCAATTATGCGATAGTGTGACCGGCTACATCAAATATTTTCGAATCTATGAAGGAAAGGACACCTATCTGGACCCCCCTGGTTGTCCCCTTGATTTGTCAATAAGTGGAAAGATCGTTTGGGACCTTATGACTCCATTGTTGGGTAGAGGTTACCACTTATATGTGGACAACTTCTATACCAGCATCCCCTTATTTCGCGCCCTTTATTCGTTGGATACCCCGGCCTGCGGCACCATCAACCCTAAACGCAAAGGATTGCCCAGGCCACTACTTGAAAAAAAATTAAAAAGGGGGGAGTCTTATGCTCTAAGAAGCGATGAGGTCCTGGCCATGAAATACATGGGCAAAAAAAATGTATTCCTTCTGACAACACTCCACGATGAGTCAGTTGTGAATGTAAGGCAACGTGGTCCCCGAGCCCCTTCCCAAAAGCCACGTTGCATAACCGATTATAATAAATTCATGGGTGGCGTTGATAAAACGGACCAAATATTAACTTATTACAACGCCACCCGAAAAACTCGAGCCTGGTACACTAAAGTTGCTATCCATTTGGTCCAAATGGCAACCTACAACAGCTTTGTTGCCTTCAAGGCAGCAGTGCCAGGCTCCAATTTATCGTACATAAAATACCAGCAGCAGTTACTCCCTGCTTTGTTGTTTGGGGATACTGCGGAAGAACCAGATCTGCCTAGCAATGACAACCAGGCCAGATTAGTAGGGAAGCACTTTATAAAGTTGCTTCCTGAAATTGGTAAAAAGCGGTATCCCCAGAGAGCTTGTAGGGTTTGTAGGAAGCGTGGCATTAGAAGAGATGTGCGGTATTATTGCCCGACCTGTCCCAGCCAACCCAGGTTATGCCTCGAAGATTGTTTTGAGGTATACCATACTCAACTAAATTATTGAGCAATGCATTTTTTTTTTTTTGGTAGGTAGGCCCCTTTTAGGATTAGGTTTCTTAGGTATTTTGTGTTGCCATTATATTTAATTTTCTTTTAGTTTCTTTTCGCTGTTGCTAATCCGAAGGGAAATGGTGGAGCAGGAGCAGCTGGTTACTTGTGGCAAGTGATGATAAAATGTGACCAATTTCAGGTTCTTGATTCCTAATATTGGTCATTGATCACTGCACTGATCTTATAATCTGATGACACAGCTACAGTATCCTATAATCTGATGACACAGCTACAGTATCCTATAATCTGATGGCACAGCTACAGTATCCTATAATCTGATGGCACAGCTACAGTATCCTACTTGCACTTCTTAGAACAGGTAAGAAATTGTTTTGTTTTTCCATAGCCCAAGTGTTAGTTTTGGGTGATTGGTAACTGTACCCTTCAAAGTACCTATGCATGTGGGGTATTGTTTTGTTCAGCAGCCATTGTGCTTTCAGATTTGCTGCGTTAGTTCTTGCTTGCTTATTGTTTTTATAGGAAAAAATGTTTTTCAATCTGCTTTTTGCTTATTTTTTTAGCGAAATCCTTTGGAACCAGAGATTCTGCCAATCAATAGATTCTGAAGGAAGTCACAGACGTCAACAAGCCCAGTAGGCTTAGAAACCTTGAGGTATGTACTTTCCAAAAATATATAGTTTGTGGGGGGTATTTCAAATGTAAAGGGTTGTAAATTTGGAGAAACTGCAAGGTGCGCACTTTGTGTGCGCCGCTGATTTTTTCAAGTAAAATTACCCTCAAACGCATGCTTGACTTTGGGGTGTTTGGCAACTCTACACTTCAAAGTACCTATGCATGTGGGGTATTGTTATGTTCAGCAGCCGTTGTGCTTTCAGATTTACTGCGTTACTTCTTGCTTGCTTATTGTTTTTATAGGAAAAAATGTTTTTCAATCTGCTTTTTGCTTATTTTTTTAGCGAAATCCTTTGGAACCAGAGATTCTGCCAATCAATAGAGGCGGAACGAAGTAACCGACGTCAACAAGCCCAGTAGGCTTAGAAACCTTGAGGTATGTACTTTCCAAAAATATATAGTTTGTGGGGGGTATTTCAAATGTAAAGGGTTGTAAATTTGGAGAAACTGCAAGGTGCGCACTTTGTGTGTGCCGCTGATTTTTTCAAGTAAAATTACCCTCAAACGCATGCTTGACTTTGGGGTTTTTGGCAACTCTACACTTTAAAGTACCTATGCATGTGGGGTATTGTTTTGTTCAGCAGCCGTTGTGCTTTCAGATTTACTGTGTTACTTCTTGCTTGCTTATTGTTTTTATAGGAAAAAATGTTTTTCAATCTGCTTTTTGCTTATTTTTTTAGCGAAATCCTTTGGAACCAGAGATTCTGCCAATCAATAGAGGCGGAACGAAGTAACCGACGTCAACAAGCCCAGTAGGCTTAGAAACCTTAAGGTATGTACTTTCCAAAAATATATAGTTTGTGGGGGGTATTTCAAATGCAAAGGGTTGTAAATTTGGAGAAACTGCAAGGTGCGCACTTTGTGTGCGCCGCTGATTTTTTCAAGTAAAATTACCCTCAAACACATGCTTGACTTTGGGGTGTTTGGCAACTCTACACTTCAACGTACCTATGCATGTGGGGTATTATTTTGTTCAGCAGATGTTGTGCTTTCAGATTAACTGAGTTACTTCTTGCTTGCTTATTGTTTTTATAGGAAAATATGGTTTTGAATCTGCTTTTTGCTTATTTTTTTAGCGAAATCCTTTGGAACCAGAGATTCTGCCAATCAATAGATTCTGAAGGAAGTCACAGACGTCAACAAGCCCAGTAGGCTTAGAAACCTTGAGGTATGTACTTTCCAAAAATATATAGTTTGTGGGGGGTATTTCAAATGTAAAGGGTTGGAAATTTGGAGAAACTGCAAGGTGCACACTTTGTGTGCGCCGCTGATTTTTTCAAGTAAAATTACCCTCAAACGCATGCTTGACTTTGGGGTGTTTGGCAACTCTACACTTCAACGTACCTATGCATGTGGGGTATTATTTTGTTCAGCAGATGTTGTGCTCTCAGATTTACTGTGTTACTTCTTGCTTGCTTATTGTTTTTATAGGAAAATATGGTTTTGAATCTGCTTTTTGCTTTTTTTTTTAGGGAAATCCTTTGGAACCAGAGATTCTGCCAATCAATAGAGTTCAAACCAATGGACCCACGCCAACAAGCCTAGTATGCTTAGAAACCTTGAATTGTGCACTTTCCAAAAATATATAGTTTGTGGGGGGTATTTCAAATGTAAAGGGTTGTATTTTTTGAAAAACTGCGAGGAGCGCAAAGTATTTGTATTTTATCTGAAAATCTCCTCTAGCGCTCTTTGCAGTTTCTGGGGTCTCCTGGGCAGGAAAGGGTGTCTACTAATACATGTGTGGTACCGTTGTAACCGGGAGAAATGGGGCTTTTACTCTCAATATGTTTGTATTGAAAAACCTTTATTTTCGATTAAAAAAAAACACTGCAAAATGTAAAAACGTGTGTATTTTTTATTTTCTTTCACATATTTTGCCCAAAATAATTATGATAAAACTACAAAATTGATAAACAAGAGATATGATGTTAAAGCCCAGATTCTGCTGAAAAAAACAATATGTAATTTTTATGGGAAGTCCCAGAAAATCCCTTCAAAAATTACAGTTGAACATGGGGAGCGCAAAATTGTGAAAAATGCTCTGGCAACAGAGCGTGACAAAATCTCCAGGTGGGCTGGCACTTAAAGGGTTAAAAAAAACAAAAAAAAAAAAAAAACATTAATATCAATTATATATGAAGATTTAAAGATTGCTCCATTGAAATGCATTGGAGAGCGCCAGGTAGCGAGAGGTCATACCTGGCGCTGTGATGGGATTAGCAGCGGCGCTGTTCGTTGCAGTCCGCTATATGATGAATCCCGCGCTAGCTGACGCTCTCGCCGGCGCTAGCCTCATTTAGCGTGATAAATGCGTGATTGTGTCCGCCGCCTGGCGTTCTGGAGTCGGTAGCCACCGATAGCTGGCGATACCTGGCGCTAGTGAGACACTACCTGGCGCTATCCCTTGATAAATAAGGCCCTTAGTTTCTCAGACACAATGTGTAATGGACTGTATTGTTTTTTGCTATCTAGTGTATTACACCCCCCTAACACCTGTGTTTGTTTTAAATTGATATTTATTAAGCACGACACCTTTTTTGTCAGTGCTAGCAACTTTATTAGAAAAATATATTTTATATTGTACTACCTTGCCTTCACAATTAAATACGGTATCTTGAAAGGCTTTATCTTTCAAGGTCAGTATCATTGCGTATGCCAATATGAATGTCATGCCCTTTAGGAGAACTGTACTATTCTATACTATACACATGAGCAGAAATAGCCGCTTGTGCCTTTAACTTACAATGAACTTAACATACAACCTCCTGAAAAAAATAAGCTCTGAATACACATATTCCCCGAAGGATTCTTTTTTTATAGACATTTGAATTATTCCATCAAAGTTTTGCTAAGCAAGTCTGTTAGAAAATATAAACAGCTTGTCAAGAGACTCTGAGTATACACTGACTTATTAAGGGCAAGAAATACCGACTCAAATGGTGACACAGTGGACTGACCTTTTATTCAACCGTCAAGACTTTGTTCCAAATAACAGAGCAAAGGAAAATGTACTAGAATACTCATTTTTGTGTCTAAAATAATAACATGTCACAAAAATTATATGATATTCCCTTAATCAGAATCATACATACAAACACAGAATTTTATCTATCAGGAACAATAAAATATACAGTTTATAAAGAGTGAAAAAGTACACAATGACCTATATAGTATTTACTGTAAGTGCAGTAAAAAAGAAAGCGGTGCAAAAATCAATAGAGAATTATACCCCAGTGTTGGGGGTTCCTGGTTATATAAGTCTTTGGAGATCATTTGTCGTTCAGGCTATGGATAGCTAAGGGGTATTTCTCTGGATGTCTGGATGTAATTTACTAGCACTGGAACTTGGTACTGACAACATGAGCAAAGGAAAGTTGAAGTCTTGGGTGAGAGGAGTCATTAGTTATATATGAACCTCAGCTTGACCCTGCAAGTCTAAGGATCATCAGCCCTTTGTGAGAGGAGCATTAATGATCTTCTCCGCAGTTCTTATGGTCCATTGCAGGAGGGGTTTGTCTTTTCTTTCTATATATTTCCTTTACCAATAATAAATATGCACATTTAATGTATAGTACAGATTTCAAGACTCAGTAATTAAAGCATACCAAAACATATTGAACTTGAGGTGCGACTTCCAGCTATAACTGGTGACATTAGCTGGGAGCAGAATGAAGCAATAGCAGCAGAATTGACAAAAGGTATTATTTCAGGGGATGCTAATTAAAATATGGGTTCGGTGTACTTTAAAGCAGACCAAAAGCAGCCCTGGAGTTCATTGGACTTTGCCTGATTACCTCTCTCTGGGCAATCCTGATTTGGGATGCCCAGTTATGTGACAACCCCCTAGATCAGCGCAGATATGTACCTATCCGCCAATCCAAAGGCATATGGGCTGGCAGTGGTCAGGCTCCCCTATACCTTTGGTCATACTGGTACCCGGTCCAGGCATTTGTTAATGGCTGTTGTGGGCACGTTGTTAACTAGAGGGCACTCGGCTCCATTTCATGATGCCACATTGGCTAAGAGAAGTTGAATGTAGCCTAGCATTGGTTGCCTGCGTGTCCTCACATGCTCTAGAAGAAAATCCCAAATCAAGACAACCCCTAGAAAAGGACCAAAACCCTGGATAGTCAGAATCCTCGACTTTGATCCAGTTTAATCTATCTCTGTCACCACACCTGTCTTCATGACAAAAGCACATATGCACATAATGCACTGGTAATATTTCTGCTTTTATTTTGTTTTCAGGTTTAAGGGTGGTTTGCCTCTTTCAAGATAAAGTCGGGGTATTTATAAAAAAAAATACTGTCTTGAAAAGGTCAAACCAGCCTGTTGATTCCAATAGGGGTCTATCTCTTGCTGCATGCAAAGAAGGCACTAATTGTCATCCTGAGCCTGTGACAGATCTTAATATAAAATACAGCTAATAATTACCAGCTAAATATTGTTATGTATTTGATATTTAATAAATTGAAGGTGCAGCTTGTCAATTTCTTCCTAATTAATTTTGTTCAAGGTAGATTTGACCCATTATGAATAAAAAGCACATTCATAACTGCAAGGCCGTGGATTTAAAGGTGAGGTATGTCCAGCTTTTCTTACACACACGAGTTCTAAGTGCACCTATTTGAATGTGGTGGCATATGGTGCTTGTGCTGATAGTTATCAGTAATCAGAACCAGCCCAAATGAATTTTAACCAGGGATATTTCTAGGGTGGGATGAGTAGGCCGATAGCCCTGGGTGCCAAGGTCATGGGGGGTGCCTTCATCCCAGCCACCCTGTTTTATACAGATCAGTATACGCCATAAGATGGGCCCCTCATCCACCTCATATTGGTCTCTGCCTGCACTGCCTGCTTCTAAGGCAGAGTAACAGCATGGCACATACTGGTTTGGGAAAGCAGCACCCCCATAGCTTGGGTAAGGAGTGGGGAGAATGTTTCCTTTCTGCACTGAGAGCTATAATACCTAGAAACTGTCCTGATTATAAGAAAGGTCGCCAAAGAAAGCCTGATACATGTACCAATTGTAATGTCTTTGATAGTGCTAACAACATCCTTCGACAGCAGGCTAAAGGGTCAGCGAACCCCAGCATCATTAATGTTTCCAGGCTAGGCCACATGAATATCAAAAGAACCAAAGATCAGGAACAGTGGATCCTCTAGACACAGGAGCTGAAAAGAGTCATCCTCACCAGCAACACCAAACATCAGCAGCGCTTGATAGATTTAGATGAGGGATCAAATCAGCTGGTTTATAAAAGTTGGGACAATCAGAATCTGTTCATAGTCAAGGATCAAGTCGGTGAATTAAGTCAAAGTCAAGATCTATTTTCCTGGCAATAGGTGTGTCACAGAGTTCTATAGAGAATAAGCATAGAAAGTCAATATGTAGTTATAGGGAAAAACTGAATCTAACATCTAAAAGACTTAGGATCTCAAATCAGGATACTCCACAGTTTGGCACTTCACTTTTTCAAGCAGGGCCCTTATTCCTTTTGTTTTATTTGCTGATGTGTTTGTTGCTATGTCTGTTTTTACATGAGCACTCTAATTGTAAAATTCTAGGTTGGCACTATATAAATAAACTCTGCACTCTGCGTGCTTGCTATATCTTTACTAATTGCAGCATATCCCTGCCGCAAGATCTAGGAACCAGGTGAGATATGTACTGCAGAACATCCTGAGCTGGGATGCCACCAAGGGAGGGGTGTTTCTTTATTGACCTTATTTCTGGTTTTAGTCCTCTTAACCCTTTAAATGCCAAGCACGCATATTCTATGCACTTGCCTATCCATTCGTTAAGGGCAAAGCACCTAGAATCTATGTTCTTGGCATTTTCCCTGAGTTCCAGCCAGAGAAAAAACGTTCACCTCTGCCAAGGATCCAGCGCGGCGGACCTCTGACCACTGGTCTGGGGTCTTCAGAGGTGTTGTTCAACTTAAAATTTTATCACCAGGTTTTAAATAGATATTAGGTTTTGGGAGACTGACAAAAATCATACTGAATGTTCATTCTCACTTTTGCATGTTTTGCTTTTAAAATCCTAAAAATTCAGATTATACAGTAAATATCCCTGCAAATGAGAACAATCAAGCATGTTGAAGATAATATTAATGCCAAAGGCATACAATTGAAGGGGCATTCCAAGTGTGAAATTTGGCTGGCTGTGAGGAGCAACCATCATTCAGCCTGTTTTATATTTCTTTATAAGACCTAGTGAACTATTTACCTACTTCTGGGCCTCCTCAGCAGCAGAGGTTTACTCATCCATGCATGTCTCAATGTAAAGGTTACCTCAGAAGTAAATGTACTTTTATGACCAAGATAGATCAGTCAGCAGAGTTAGGATCTGTCAGAAAATGCAAAGTGATGGTGAATGAAATTAAATGAATGACAGCCAGCATGTAGCAAGTAGGAAGCAGGCTAACGTAACACTTAGCCTGGAGTGACCCTTTAAAAAAAAATAATTTTAGCAAAGTTTTTTTTAAGTTTCACTTGCTAGGAAAATGGGCTAAATCAGAACTTTTGTCACCCTATATTGGTAGTACCTAGGAGAACTCCATTTGAAAAGGAAAACTATCTAATAATCACTTTATGTAGCCAGCCAAACGTCTTACAATTCATGTTTGAGTGATTTTAACACATTTTATTCTTGCAAAAGGCTTCCAGTTCTGTGATTTTTCTGGTTTATCTCATATGCACTTCTTTTCTTTTTAGGTTTATCCACAGATTTTCAATTATGATCTGCTGAGAGGATTGTGAGAACCATAGTAAACCCTTCAGCTTATGCATTTTGAGGTAGTCTTTTGTGGATTGTAAGGTATGTTTAGGATCACTAACCATTTGTAGAAGCTAATTTTACAGTTGGTGTTATGTTTGCTTCTAGCTTGCTGGAATTTGATTAAATACATGCGTCCCTTTACCCAGAAATGTTTTCTGTGCCATTGGCTGTAACGCAATCCAAAAGCATGGTCGATTCACCTCCATGCTTAATGGTTGGGCAAGTGTTCTTTTTATGAAATTCAGTGCGCTTTTTCTCCAAAGATACTTTTACTCATTGCCAAAAAGTTTAATTTTATTACCATTGGTCCACAGAACTTGTTTTCAAAATGCATCAGTTCGGTTTAGTTGATATTTTGCTAACTTCTGGTGCTGAATTTTGTGTTGAAGATGCAGGAAAGGTTTTCTTCTCATGACTTTTCCATGAAGGCCATATGTGCAGATGTCGCTAAACAGAAGAATAATGTACCACAATGCCGAGGTCTGCTAAATCTGCCTGAAGGTGTTGCAGTCAAGCAGGAGTTCTCATTTCTGTTTCTAGCAATCGTATAAGCCGCTGAAAATTTATTTTGGGTCCTCCAAACCTTTTCTTGACCTCCATTGTTCTTGTTAACTGCAATTTCTTAATTACATATTGAACTGAGAAAATGGCAATATAGACCACTTAACGACTTTACTATTTTCTTATAGCTCTCTCTTGCTTTATAGACCTCAGCCATTTTCATTTTTAGAGTTTTGGGCAGCTGCTTAGAAAAACCCATGGTTGCTGTGTTTTGGGACAAGGTTAGAGGCATCAAGGTATTTATAAAGCTTTGACATTAATCTGACATCACCTGACCTTTCCTAACGATGATTGTGAACAAGCCTGCTCGTTAACAGGCTAATTAAAGTATAACTAAAGTATAAGCCTTCAGTCAAAGTTATCAGAGCTCATAAATCTCCTGGGTTCCCTTTTCAGTGTCCTCTTTTGCATTTCACTGTGCATACATATGTAGATACAAGGAGCATTACTTGGCAAGAGTCCTGAAAGTAAAGAATATATATATATATATATATTATTATTTTTTTTTTTTATTTACAATGAACAAGTGTAATACATGTACAGTAATTTAGTACTTGAGTACAGGGACAACCTAAATACAGAAAACATATAAAAAAAACATTCTTTGCCAGTACCATTATTCAGTGTCTATCTCCATTGTTTTTATATGTTACATGAATGCAGTAGTGAAAAATTGCAGTCTGTAATCCATACATTTCCATTTTCTGTACTCCAGGGCTCTAACCGTTTTCTCAGAGCATATATCCCTAACATCATATGTAGCTTTGTTTCGCATCTGTCTAAAATAATTGGTCTATTATAGACAAGAAACTATACACAAACAAGGTGACAGCTGTGTAAAAATAGGTTGAGAGAGATATGGACCCACCACTAGATAATCAAACCACAATATTTGTCTGCCTTCTTGTGACCATAAAATATTATAGTCACTATATTTTATATGCATTGTATTTCATATTTAATTTAGAGCAGATCAAAAAGGTCTTAATAGCTACCCCCCTCAGAAGCATCCCAGTTTGGATTGCTCCACATCGTGTTTTAAGAATGTAAGCCTGTAATAGGATGGTCCCCTGGCTAGGGATGCACCTGGGAGGGGGTTCCTGGAGGTTCCGGGAAGCCCTGGAATACCCTGGGTGGGATGGTTGGAGAAGGTTTAGTCATAAGTGTATAGTTTAGATATATTTACTGGGGTAGACAAACTAGAAACCCCCGTAGGATAAGAAGTAGAATAGGTAGTGTTAGTTACTTAGGTTAGGCCATAAGAGAGCAGTAGCGGGATAGACTATAAAAGAGGAGCTGAGGAGACGCATCCCTGAGACATGGCATGCCCACAAAATGGGTAGATTAGTAGGAATTGGTTTATCACGCAACTTGGTGGCATAAAGATAGTTATTTTCAGAGCTCAGTTCACAATTTTATCGGTCGCAACTAGAGATGAGTGAATTTGTTAAAAATGTGTTTTAGACAATTTGCTGAATTTTCCAGGAAATGTGGGTTCCTCCAAACCGAATTTTCAATGAATTGCTGTTAAAAAGTAGAAAAAATAATAATTTTCTTCCTCAGTCCAGCGATTATGTCCTCAGAATCCGGCGGGTCTCTGTGTTTTCAGCGGAATGGGAGGACATGGACCCACAATGTGCTATTTATAGGTAAGTAGTGTGTGGGTTCTTTATCTGCAGTCCCTGTCCTGAAGACAGCGAAGGGCAGGAGGGAAGAGATGATTTGTTGTTTCGTTTTTTAAGTATTGCAGGGACAAATTTGATTGGCCTGAATCCCAAGATGCGTAGATTTGTGCCAAATCATTTTTTTCTGAAATGTAAGCAAATTCAGATTTGGACAAATTGGTTTGCTCATCTTTAGTCATAAGCTATGAAAAGAGTTAAAATACCATTACAAGACTTTTCCCTATTTAAACTAGTTCCATGGACCACCCAAATAACTTATTGTCTAGCAGGCAAAAAAAATGCTGCGGTGTTACGTCGTTTTGTGGTAATGGTACACTATTCTTTCTCAACTCAGGGGTTTACTTATTAAAAGTGCATATATATTGCTTTCCACATTTTAGTAAATATCATTTAGGGTTGTTATTTTCTATTTTGCTAAAAATGAATTTCCCTTTATCTGCTCCTCACAAGTAAAATCATAAATATGTATTATATTATTCTATATAACAGCAAAGTGGGATTATATTTGTTACAGGTAAATATAGAATATAGGCTTATAAGATCAATTGTAGCAGTGATTTTTTATTGTGTTCTAAAAGATGAAATATGTGAAGATATGAAAGATCCTGGATGTAAATAATTCCTGTTTGTTCTTTAGATTTAGGGGCAATTCTGAGACAAGTGAGAAAACTTGTATCAGTAGACTCTTGGTTTGTGTATTTGTTATCAAAGTATTGTCGATATAATTCTAAATTTCTCTAGGGTATTTTATATAGAAATTAGTGGGTAACACCTAAAATAAATGCCTGCATTTAAAGCAGGTGTCTAAAGGTCATCTACATAAGAGCCAGAAGCAAATCCAGGTTTGCCACTGCTCATCATGTGGCATATTTATCTTTCTGCAAACAAACTTGCTATAGCTATGAGAGGAGGCCTTTTAGGAAATAATGCTGTAGCTACAAAACCATTTTAGTGGAAATGGCAACAAGCAGAAAGCACTGCATGTGTTAAAACACTGAGTACCTATCAGTTGCGTTGCCTATTTTGGAAAAATTAGCCCAAAGGTTGGATAGCTGAATTCCAAGTACTTGTGACTTAAATGTCAGAGGGTTGCTGAGCTCTGCATGAGTTGCAGAGGAATTTAACCACCAGACCTGTTTAAATATTATAGCCGGTTATCAATACAAATTTCACCAGTTGAATTTTCAAAAGTATACTGTATATGGAGGGTGATTCATTAAATGTATAGATTAGAGTTTCAGTTAAAATTCCGGTTGAATTTAAAGGATTCTACTCGTTCAAATTATACTTTTGGCTAAATCCAAGAGATTTAAAAAAAAGATATAGCGCTCCCCTTTACTAGAAGAAGAAGCACTATTTATCTCTTAATGTATTTCTTTACAGATAATGGCAGTCAACTTTAAAAAAACTAAAGTATATTATTTAAGAAAAAATAAGTAATAAACTTTAGCAACCTTTTTACACTTTTAACAGTGCATCCATACACACACAGGTGGCAGCAAGCAGGTTGATTATTTCAGAAAAAGTTGGAATATTTAGATACATTTACTAGGGGTGGAGCTTAATTTGAAAAATGAAGGCAAAAATATTGGCTATGTATTGGAAGGTTAATACCTGTGTAGTGTTTTCAGAGGGTCAGATTTGGTGACAGAGATAATATAAAGGACATCTGAAACTAAACAACTATACTTACCTTACATGCTCCACAACACACTGCGCCTGGCCTAGTTGTTCAATATCTACCAGTTCTGTAAACCGGCCACATGTTCCTTCTGCAAAAAAAAAAGCAATATGTAGTTCTATTATCTGTTATCTTTCATTAGTAAATATATTCAAAACAATCATGATAGAGAAAAAATCAATGCCTATTGCTACTCATTTTTGTAGATGTGCCATGATCTGGATGAATGAGAACCTTTGTAGACATATGCTTCCTCTAGTGCAGGGTGTTAAACTCAAATTTACAGTGGGCCAGAATGAAAAATCTTGATATCTACTGAATATGTCTACAATTGAGGAAGATTTTCATACTCCTTAGATATAAAGAATCTTCTAATATGAAAACAAACTTAAAGGAGGACTATCATGAAAATATGGCCCTGTGATAAAAATCCATATAAATATGCTGGATGACGACAGGAGGGGTCACTTATACACCCGGCATCAAGAAATATCCAGATAGGCTTGTTTCTTTCATTTAATGGAAGGAAGAAGAAATCCCCTGATACACTCAAGCTTGCCGAACCTAGATTTTATAACTACCAGGAGAAGAAAACCACAAGCTTGGCAGGGGTTTTGTTCAGTTTGGGTGTATAAGTGACCCCTCCTCTCATTAGCCGATGTGTTTATCTGGATTTTTAAATACACAATTTTGCGATACGCTGCCTTTGTGCAGGAGGCATCACTAATCCAGATGCTCCCCCCAGACAGGAGAGATGATGCTATCCCTGGTGTGTGGAATCACTTTAAAGGGGACCACTACCCTATTAACTGCACCTAAACACATTTTCTACTACCTACAGTGAGTGATACCTTTTATCTATGGGCCGATGGAAGAAGGTGGTAGCTGCTGTAGTGTTTCCTGTGATTTTAAGTTGGGTAAAATGTATCATGGGGGCTATGGGAGTGGTGTTTGGGGGCAGAAGAGCACATCGTAGTGTGCATGAAGTGGGGTGCAAGGGGCAGGCAGAGTTCACAGTCTTCAGCCTTGTGGCAGAAAGAGCACGGGAACTCTGTCTTCTGTTATGCAGCTGTTATGCTGTTATGCAGCTGTCCGGCAGCTATTTCAGTCCCCTGAAAACAGCTACCACTAGTTTACATACCAGCTACTTGGGAACCCTTGCTGTATATTTTGTTTTATTTTTCATCTGTGGGCCAATATCTAAGTACACCACGAGCCAGGGTTTGATACCCCTGCTCTAGTGTGTAATATAACAACAGATGTAATGCCACACAATAGACCCTGGATGGCTCACACTCTTATAGCAAATAAGGTAGAAGGGTCCTATGATTTATTTAGCACCAAGAGCAGGGGAGGATTAAGAAAATAAGACCAGGTGCTTAAGAAAAATTAAACATTATTTTATACAAGACTGAACTGCTTGCTTTTCAGGTAATATTTAACTGCACCAAGGTATGTAAATGACTTCTTCTACCATGCATGCAATGTATATTCTTTGTTTGCAAGCATGTAAATATGTTACCTTTACAGGACCCAATGCTAAAATGTAAAATAAAAGTATTCGAATTTCAGAATCAAGAAGCATACCGATTTATGGATGAAATGTCTATTTAATAGCTCCAGGTGCTGGTTTTCTACCCTTTACAGCATATTTTATTTTTCTGAAATGATTGAACTGGTTATTGTAATATGAACTGAATGCAGCCTGAATGTTCCCCTGGCTTTCAATCATTTTTTGCCAGTTCAGTATTAAGATGCAAATGAAATTTAATCCAGAGAAGGAATTTGTAGATATACAATCCATTACAGGATATCCATACCATAGAGTTCAATTTTCTTCTCTCACTCTCTTTTATTTCTCTCTACCGATTCTTAAAAAAGAAGTTGACAGACAAGCAGCAAATTTACATTTGAAGTGATCAGATGTGTCACGTCCATCAGAGATAGGGGGACGCTGTGCTAGAAAAGCAACCCTATCCACAAGTTTGTGCTTTAAATCCTTCCTGTTACCATCCACCTCGACTTAGACATAGAAGCCTATAGTCAGGCAGCAGATAAAGAACACGTGTGAGAGAGTTCATTAACACAGATCTTCATAAATTGATAAGCAGCTATACTCTGACTGCAAAATCTAACATCCAAATCTACCACCTAAATGTCAGTCCTCATTAATATAATATTTTATGGCTGGAACTTACTTTTGCTTAAGGAGAATTTAAATCCTTTATGCCTTAAAAATATCCAGCTTGCTTCCAATCATTTACTAAGCAACACAAGTTTTATGTTTTGTTTACCATCTGGTGTAGTGAATAAGGTAGTAATGGGCATGTCTAGGGATGTTATCAGTATAGAGGGTAGTGGAATAATACTGAGGGAAAACATACGCAATACATATTTATATATAATTTAAGTGATCATTAAGCATAATCAGGGTAGATATAAGATGGAATTTAAATTATAACAAGACAGGTTCGAAAACTGTATTACCTAGTGGCTAAAGAAAATTAGCCAAAAATGTTAATAGGGGCATATATTCTTTTCCTTTCCTTTCTTTTATGGATGACATCCCATCTATGTATAGTAAAACATGTAAATAAAAAACAGGACAAGAGCCTCATGGAAAAATCAAGATTTAGTCAAGGAGAAATATCACTGAGCATCCTAGGAAGTAACTGGTAGTGAGGACTGGTGCATAACTAAGGTTGATTTCACACCAGCGTGACTGTGGGGTGTTCGCACTTTTGGGCAAGCGCCCCGAATTAGCCTATAAAACGCTGCTCATAGTGATCTATGGGCGCTTTTATATATGCTTTGGGCCATTGAAAGCAATCACATAGCTCTGCAAAAGCCTTTCCAGCAGCATCTGAAGGGCACAGTACTTGCAATTCCACATTGTCTCATAGGGCTGCCATTGTCTGTCTTCCTACTTAAATATTTCCATGTATGCAGCACAATTAGAATTTAAGATTTATTGGAGCTCGGGAAACTACTGCTGCTTTTACTCCCCTCTCATTCTTTAGACTTGCAGTTATCCTCCATGCAGCTTTCCTTGGATGTCCTTGCTTCACTTCTTCTTAGGAATGCAAGATAGGAGGTTAATATTGAAGAATAATACCTTATAAACTGTAAGCTGGTAGTGTGGTCGATCAGAGGATGTTGCTGTAGGTGCATATGACATTGAGGTGCTACCCCATGTACATCATGTCAGAGGCACAGGAGCGCTGACTTGCCACAGTGACACCACTGGAAAGTGAACATTATAGTGCCCTGCCCCATGTGAAAGAATCACACTGCTGGGGAATCTTCAGTACCTGACTGGAAGCCAGGATGACTGAAGTGTGGCTTTGATGACAGTAGTTTGAAGGGTAAGACAAAGAAGACAGAATATGTGGTGATGAAGACGCGAAGTAAGTAAGAATGTAAAAGGTGAAGAATTGTCATAATAAGATGGCATTTAATGAACAATTCATTTATTATTAAACTCATACATACAACATTACTTCCACATGTGTCATAATGTACTTTAAAGTGGACCACATACACCCGGTGTCAGGCACTGTAAATGTCTCACTGTATGCACTTGAAAACGAGAATCAAACGTGATTGTTTGCATGTTATAAAATGTTTGTTACGGTATGTTGACTGTGAATTGCAAGTTTTATTTGCCCGAACACATACAGGGACCATGAGAAATAATACTTGCAGAATAAAATAGAGATACAGCTTTAGAGACACCTTGGGATATATAGAGCAAACAGTATTTAAAAGCTTGTGTACGTTACCCTGGGGCATTTCTCCCATCATATGGAATAAACCATCTTAAGAGTTTTACTGAACATTTTATGATATATCATTGCCATACTAGGGCAATCTGGGAATTTGTGATAGCTGTAGTGTACATAATTAAAACTCCTTACTAAACTCACAGTAATATGGTTTTACATTGATTAGCTTTAATATATACGGCATACAATACTGATAAAAAAGTATCTACCACCTTTGAATTCCTCATGTTTTATTGACATGAAACCAAGGCTGGGTTGGGAAAACTGTGCAAGGGATGCCACCCCAACAGGAAATCAAGTGGCACTAGGCAGATAGCCCTGTTCAGTGCATTACTTCCACAACTCCCCACTAGCAGTGTGCAGCAGCATGCCTTTTGATGGAGCAAGATCTCTTAACATTTAATTTGATATTTGATACAGGAAACAGACATTTCCAGTCTTCAGTTAAGAAATTACTTACCAAACGTTTATCCTGGCCTCTTTGGCCCCTATGATCTACTCACAACCGAATTGTTTAGTGACATAGCTTCAGGTCAGGATCCCCAAACTTAGACCTACTGTCTCTTCCCAGCAAACTAAATCTCTAATCTATTCTTAATGCTGCTCATCACTAGGGATGAGCAAATCGATCTGGACGAACCCGGATTCGATCCGAATTTCAGGAAAAATTCGATTCGGATCGAATCCGAATTTCCCCGCGATTCGATCGCTCGAAGTTTTCCTTTAACATCCATTCATTTACATTACAGGCATTCTAAGATGGCGGACGGGACATGTCCAGACATCAACCCCGCGCCAGTGCAAGCTGGGACAGTCACATGCAGCCTATCAGCAGCCAGCAAGCCCGGTGACGTCACAGCTGTATTTAAGGCCGGCTATCTTGCTTTCCAGCCTCATTTCTCTATTGCATTCGTGAGAGACAGAACGCTGTGTAGCTGAGGGAGAGACAGTTAGACAGGCAGGGACAGACAGGGACAGGCAGGAGACAGACAGGAGACAGACAGAAAGTCAGCGAAAAACAGGGAAAGGTAGAAAAATCGGAGGCTGTCAGCCTGTCACAGGGAGTTTTTTTTTTTTTTTTTCATCCAGCCTGACAGGCTTTGTTAGCGTTTTCAGGCTGCTTATACTAACTAACTGTGCATATATACTGAACTGATCTTAAGTCTGCTGTGAGGCATCCCATTCTGTGACTACAGCAGCCTCTGTTTAAGACCATATAACCATTTGCTCTTATTATATTTGAAATTAGCCTGATAAAGACACTTTTGCTCGGCATAGTACTTCTGGACCCTGCCAGGGCATCCCATTCTGTGACTACAGCAGCCTCTGTTTAAGACCATATAACCATTTGCTCTTATTATATTTGAAATTAGCCTGATAAAGACACTTTTGCTGGGCATAGTACTTCTGGACCCTGCCAGGGCATCCCATTCTGTGACTACAGCAGCCTCTGTTTAAGACCATATAACCATTTGCTCTTATTATATTTGAAATTAGCCTGATAAAGACACTTTTGCTCGGCATAGTACTTCTGGACCCTGCCAGGGCATCCCATTCTGTGACTACAGCAGCCTCTGTTTAAGACCATATAACCATTTGCTCTTATTATATTTGAAATTAGCCTGATAAAGACACTTTTGCTGGGCATAGTACTTCTGGACCCTGCCAGGGCATCCCATTCTGTGACTACAGCAGCCTCTGTTTAAGACCATATAACCATTTGCTCTTATTATATTTGAAATTAGCCTGATAAAGACACTTTTGCTCGGCATAGTACTAATGGACCCTGCCAGGGCATCCCATTCTGTGACTACAGCAGCCTCTGTTTAAGACCATATAACCATTTGCTCTTATTATATTTGAAATTAGCCTGATAAAGACACTTTTGCTCGGCATAGTACTTCTGGACCCTGCCAGGGCATCCCATTCTGTGACTACAGCAGCCTCTGTTTAAGACCATATAACCATTTGCACTTATTATAATTTAAATTAGGCCTGATAAAGACACTTTTGCTGGGCATAGTACTTCTGGACCCTGCCAGGGCATCCCATTCTGTGACTACAGCAGCCTCTGTTTAAGACCATATAACCATTTGCTCTTATTATATTTGAAATTAGCCTGATAAAGACACTTTTGCTGGGCATAGTACTTCTGGACCCTGCCAGGGCATCCCATTCTGTGACTACAGCAGCCTCTGTTTAAGACCATATAACCATTTGCTCTTATTATATTTGAAATTAGGCCTGATAAAGACACTTTTGCTGGGCATAGTACTTCTGGACCCTGCCAGGGCATCCCATTCTGTGACTACAGCAGCCTCTGTTTAAGACCATATAACCATTTGCTCTTATTATATTTGAAATTAGCCTGATAAAGACACTTTTGCTGGGCATAGTACTTCTGGACCCTGCCAGGGCATCCCATTCTGTGACTACAGCAGCCTCTGTTTAAGACCATATAACCATTTGCTCTTATTATATTTGAAATTAGCCTGATAAAGACACTTTTGCTGGGCATAGTACTTCTGGACCCTGCCAGGGCATCCCATTCTGTGACTACAGCAGCCTCTGTTTAAGACCATATAACCATTTGCTCTTATTATATTTGAAATTAGCCTGATAAAGACACTTTTGCTGGGCATAGTACTTCTGGACCCTGCCAGGGCATCCCATTCTGTGACTACAGCAGCCTCTGTTTAAGACCATATAACCATTTGCTCTTATTATATTTGAAATTAGCCTGATAAAGACACTTTTGCTGGGCATAGTACTTCTGGACCCTGCCAGGGCATCCCATTCTGTGACTACAGCAGCCTCTGTTTAAGACCATATAACCATTTGCTCTTATTATATTTGAAATTAGCCTGATAAAGACACTTTTGCTGGGCATAGTACTTCTGGACCCTGCCCGGGCATCCCATTCTGTGACTACAGCAGCCTCTGTTTAAGACCATATAACTATTTGCTCTTATTATATTTGAAATTAGCCTGATAAAGACACTTTTGCTCGGCATAGTACTTCTGGACCCTGCCAGGGCATCCCATTCTGTGACTACAGCAGCCTCTGTTTAAGACCATATAACCATTTGCACTTATTATAATTGAAATTAGGCCTGATAAAGACACTTTTGCTGGGCATAGTACTTCTGGACCCTGCCAGGGCATCCCATTCTGTGACTACAGCAGCCTCTGTTTAAGACCATATAACCATTTGCTCTTATTATATTTGAAATTAGCCTGATAAAGACACTTTTGCTGGGCATAGTACTTCTGGACCCTGCCAGGGCATCCCATTCTGTGACTACAGCAGCCTCTGTTTAAGACCATATAACCATTTGCACTTATTATATTTGAAATTAGGCCTGATAAAGACACTTTTGCTGGGCATAGTACTTCTGGACCCTGCCAGGGCATCCCATTCTGTGACTACAGCAGCCTCTGTTTAAGACCATATAACCATTTGCACTTATTATAATTGAAATTAGGCCTGATAAAGACACTTTTGCTGGGCATAGTACTTCTGGACCCTGCCAGGGCATCCCATTCTGTGACTACAGCAGCCTCTGTTTAAGACCATATAACCATTTGCTCTTATTATATTTGAAATTAGCCTGATAAAGACACTTTTGCTGGGCATAGTACTTCTGGACCCTGCCAGGGCATCCCATTCTGTGACTACAGCAGCCTCTGTTTAAGACCATATAACCATTTGCTCTTATTATATTTGAAATTAGCCTGATAAAGACACTTTTGCTGGGCATAGTACTTCTGGACCCTGCCAGGGCATCCCATTCTGTGACTACAGCAGCCTCTGTTTAAGACCATATAACCATTTGCTCTTATTATATTTGAAATTAGCCTGATAAAGACACTTTTGCTGGGCATAGTACTTCTGGACCCTGCCAGGGCATCCCATTCTGTGACTACAGCAGCCTCTGTTTAAGACCATATAACCATTTGCTCTTATTATATTTGAAATTAGCCTGATAAAGACACTTTTGCTGAGCATAGTACTTCTGGACCCTGCCAGGGCATCCCATTCTGTGACTACAGCAGCCTCTGTTTAAGACCATATAACCATTTGCTCTTATTATAATTGAAATTAGGCCTGATAAAGACACTTTTGCTGGGCATAGTACTTCTGGACCCTGCCAGGGCATCCCATTCTGTGACTACAGCAGCCTCTGTTTAAGACCATATAACCATTTGCTCTTATTATATTTGAAATTAGCCTGATAAAGACACTTTTGCTCGGCATAGTACTTCTGGACCCTACCAGCGCATCCCATTCTGTGACTACAGCAGCCTCTGTTTAAGACCATATAACCATTTGCACTTATTATAATTGAAATTTGGCCTGATAAAGACACTTTTGCTGGGCATAGTACTTCTGGACCCTGCCAGGGCATCCCATTCTGTGACTACAGCAGCCTCTGTTTAAGACCATATAACCATTTGCTCTTATTATATTTGAAATTAGCCTGATAAAGACATTTTTGCTCGGCATAGTACTAATGGACCCTGCCAGGGCATCCCATTCTGTGACTACAGCAGCCTCTGTTTAAGACCATATAACCATTTGCTCTTATTATATTTGAAATTAGCCTGATAAAGACACTTTTGCTGGGCATAGTACTTCTGGACCCTGCCAGGGCATCCCATTCTGTGACTACAGCAGCCTCTGTTTAAGACCATATAACCATTTGCTCTTATTATATTTGAAATTAGCCTGATAAAGACACTTTTGCTCGGCATAGTACTTCTGGACCCTGCCAGGGCATCCCATTCTGTGACTACAGCAGCCTCTGTTTAAGACCATATAACCATTTGCACTTATTATAATTGAAATTAGGCCTGATAAAGACACTTTTGCTCGGCATAGTACTTCTGGACCCTGCCAGGGCATCCCATTCTGTGACTACAGCAGCCTCTGTTTAAGACCATATAACCATTTGCTCTTATTATATTTGAAATTAGCCTGATAAAGACACTTTTGCTGGGCATAGTACTTCTGGACCCTGCCAGGGCATCCCATTCTGTGACTACAGCAGCCTCTGTTTAAGACCATATAACCATTTGCACTTATTATAATTGAAATTAGGCCTGATAAAGACACTTTTGCTGGGCATAGTACTTCTGGACCCTGCCAGGGCATCCCATTCTGTGACTACAGCAGCCTCTGTTTAAGACCATATAACCATTTGCTCTTATTATATTTGAAATTAGCCTGATAAAGACACTTTTGCTCGGCATAGTACTTCTGGACCCTGCCAGGGCATCCCATTCTGTGACTACAGCAGCCTCTGTTTAAGACCATATAACCATTTGCACTTATTATAATTGAAATTAGGCCTGATAAAGACACTTTTGCTGGGCATAGTACTTCTGGACCCTGCCAGGGCATCCCATTCTGTGACTACAGCAGCCTCTGTTTAAGACCATATAACCATTTGCACTTATTATAATTGAAATTAGCCCTGATAAAGACACTTTTGCTGGGCATAGCACTACTGGATCTTTTTTTGGGGCATCCCATTCTGTGACTACAGCAGCCTCTGTTTAAGACCATATAACCATTTGCACTTATTATAATTGAAATTAGCCCTGATAAAGACACTTTTGCTGGGCATAGGCTTACTGCTGCCTGCCAGGTGCACTTCTGTTGAGGCATCCCATTCTGTAACATAGCATACCCCTCTTTATTTACACTAAGCAGCTCTCTTATTTACACTAAGCAGGCCTGTTGGAGGCTGAGTGTTACTGCTCACTTTTGGTGTGCATTATATTCTGTTTCATATAGACCCACCGCTGCCCGGGGGATCTTAAAATATCACCTACTACCACGCCAGTTAGACTATGTCGGGCAGACAAGTGCCTGGAAGTGAAAAGAGGAGTGGCAGAGGCCAAGATTCCGCAGGCAGAGCTCGCATCAGACTGGGGGCCAGTAGCAGCAGGAGTCACGCTGAGAGACCTAATCTGCCAGTATCTGCTAGCGGTCGGGTCTCCACCAGTAACGCATCTGCCGTGGTAGATTTGTTGACGCGCTCATCAACAACATCATCACAACTTACGTCTGAGACCCCCAGTCTAGGGTCGGTAGGTTCCTCTGTCAGTCCCTGTCCTCCCATTGCCTCTGTCCTACGCCGTTCCCTCCCCCTGCGACGTATCCTATGCTTTGGGTTCAGCTCCACTCTTTAGTGAGGAGGACGATCAGATACAGGAGGACAGTCAGCAGCTACTGCCCAGCCAAGAAATGGAGGTGGCTTCTTTAGCTAGGCAGACAAATAGTGATGTGGACAGTGTCGTGGGTGCTGCGAGCGTTCCAGCTCCTGCGCCAGACACTGTTGACGAATCCACGAACATCAGTGACGTACAGCCACAACTCGGTGATGATGATGATGACGATGAAGCCGATCGCACTTGGGAGCCGGGTGAGGAAGGGGCTTCATCGTCATCATCAGGAGAAGAGGGGCGCAGGTTGCCCCGGAGTCAGCAGCTGAGGCAGCAACGTGGTAGCAGTCAGCATGGGGGCACAATTCCAAAGGCTGGATCCGGCCGGGGCCGGGGCCGGGGTAGAGCACCTGCTGTGCGGCAGTCTACCTTATCAGGAGGTAGTGGAGCAGGGGTTCCTGGAGTTGGCAACAGCAGCAGTGAATCAGTGAGGCCAGGGGGTGGGAAAAGTAGCTACTCGGCAGTGTGGCAGTTTTTCCTGAGGCATCCGCAGGAGGGTAACATGGCCACATGCAAGATATGTAGGCAAAAGGTGAAGCGTGGCCAGGGTCCAAATGTTGGCACCACGGCCCTGCGTCAACATATGATGCGTCACCATAAAGCGACCTGGGAGAACCGAGGCTCCCAAGGGGTGGTCCAGTCTGCTTCCTCACCAAGTGAGCTCCCAATTTCTGCCAGCCAAGGCTCCAGCACCTCAGCCGAAGGCAGCTGTGCGTCATACCCATCCTCTGTCGCTCCTGCTCCTCCTCCTCCAAGTCATGCATCCCGCCAGCAATCCATCAGCGAAGCCATGTCCAAGAGACAGCAGTATGCGCCCACTCATCCTACGGCGCAGAAGCTGAATGTGCTCCTGTCCATGTTGCTGGTGCTGCAGTCGCTCCCTTTTCAGGTGGTGGAATCTGCACCTTTCAGAGAACTGATGGCTTGTGCCGAGCCGAGGTGGAGAGTCCCAAGCCGTCATTTCTTTGCCAAGAAGGCAGTACCAGCGCTGCACACTTTTGTTGAACAGAAGGTGGGCCAGTCCTTGAGCCTGTCGGTGTGTAGCAAAATACATGGCAGCGCCGACATCTGGAGCTGTAACTACGGTCAGGGGCAGTACATGTCGTTTACGGCCCACTGGGTGAATGTGGTCCCTTTGCAGCAGCAGCAGCAACTTGTACAGGTCACGCCGCTTCGGCCTCCGCGCTCTCTGCCCATTGGACCTGTGACACCGTGCGACTTGGCCTCCTCATCCTCCGTCATCTCCTCACCCTCCACTGTAGGCTCAAGTCTCAGTGCCCCTCCAGTCTACCATGTGTGCAGGGCACGGAGGTGTCACGCAGTGCTTCACATGGTTTGTCTTGGCGAACGGAGTCACACAGGGGAGGAACTGCTTAAATGTATTCATCAGGAAATCCAAACATGGCTTACTCCGAGAAAACTTAAAATGTGAATCATGGTTACCGACAATGGGAAGAACATTTTGTCTGCGCTGCGCCAAGGAAGCCTGACCCATGCCCCCTGCATGGCTCACGTCTTCAATCTGGTTGTCAAGCGGTTTCTGAAGTGTTCCCCCCATCTGCAAGACATCCTAACAACTTCAAGGAAACTTTGCATGCACTTCAGCCACTCCTACACCGCCAAACACACCCTTCTTGAGCTACAGCGTCAGAATGGTATCCCCCAACATAGTCTGATTTGCGATGTTTCCACCCGTTGGAATTCCACCCTTCACATGTTGGACCGATTATATGAACAGAGAAAAGCCATCACGGATTTCCTGATGATCCAAGCAGATAGGGGGACTCCCCTGTGTAACTTCAATGTCAACCAGTGGCAGCTCATACGTGACACCTGCCGTTTGCTCAGGCCCTTTGAGGAAGCCACTTTATTTGTCAGGATTACGGGATGAACAACGTGATTCCACTGCTTCATGTACTACAGCACATGTTGGAAACCATGGCTGGTCAGGGCACTGGAGACATGGCGTTTACATCTTACGGCCACATGAACCCCGCTGGAGCTGAACTGGAGGAGGAGGAGGAAGAGGAGGAGGAGGAGTTGCCCAGCGAAACACAGTTTAGGCTTGGCGAAATGGCTGGTTTATCTAGTCAGCGGACAGGAGAGGAGGAGCAGGAGCAGCCAGAGGAGCTAGAGGTTTTTGAGGAAGGCGAGACAGAGGACCCGGGCACACCGTGGCAGTATGCAGTGGAGATGGAGACAGGTAGTCCATCCGAGTCACTTGCGCAAATGGCACGAAGCATGCTCACGTGCTTGCGTAGTGACCCCAGAATTGTTTCCATCTGTCGGCGGGATGACTTCTGGCTGTCCACCTTATTGGACCCTCGCTTCCGGCACAAAATGGGGGCATTTTTTAAACCCACCGAGAGGGAGGACAAACTCAACTACTACAAAGACATTCTACGTAGGCAGTTGGCCGATGCCTATCTGCGCCATGGTCCATACTCTCGCAGGTCTGACTCGAGGGGACCTCTGTGCTCACCTTCCACTGCCATGGCCGCTGGGGGGGTTGGCAGGAGCAGCAGCAGCAGCTCCATCAGCAGCAGCAGCCTCAGTCTTCAGTCGCTAATGAGTAGCTTTCTACACCCGCATAGTGAGGCTACTCATGAGCAGCAGGAAGACCTGGAGCAGGACCTCAACCAGCAGGTCATGTCATACTTTGACATGACCATGCCAACACACCTTGAGGATCCGCTGGACTTCTGGGCAGCCAAACTTGATTTGTGGCCGCAACTAGCAGAGTTTGCCCTGGAAAAGCTGTCCTGCCCGGCAAGTAGCGTGCCATCTGAGCGGGTGTTTAGTGCGGCGGGGGCCATAGTTACGGCGAGGAGAACTCGTCTGTCAACTAAAAATGTGGAGAGACTCACCTTTGTCAAAATGAATCAGGGATGGATCAGCCAGGATTTCCACCCACCAATGCCTGATGCATGCGACTAGATTCAGCATGGTGCCACGTTTTACACTTTCCAAATGGTGCAAAACATATTTATGTCTTTAGGCCATTTTTTGGGCTCCTGCTGCTGCTGCTGCCAACTTCTGCCAACTCCAGGGTGTGATTCATCCAATTGTTGGGCTCCTGAAGCCAACCCCAGTGTCTCTTTAAAGTAATATTTGGGCTCCTGCTGCTGCTGCTGCTGTCAACTCCTGCCAACTCCAGGGTGTGATTCATCCAATTGTTGGGCTCCTGAAGCCAACCCCAGGGTCTCTTTGAAGAAATGTTTGGGCTCCTGCTGCTGCTGCTGCCAACTTCTGCCAACTCCAGGGTGTGATTCATCCAATTTTTGGGCTCCTGAAGCCAACTCCAGTGTATATTTGGGCTCCTGCTGCTGCCAACTCCAGAGTGTGAATCATCCAATTTTTGGGCTCCTGAAGCCAACCCCAGGGTCTCTTTAAAGTAATATTTGGGCTCCTGCTGCTGCTGCTGCTGCTGCCAACTTCTGCCAACTCCAGGGTGTGATTCATCCAATTTTTGGGCTCCTGAAGCCAACCCCAGGGTCTGTTTAAAGTAATGTCTGGGCTCCTGCTGCTGCTTGCAACTCCAGGGTGTGATTCATCCAATTTTTGGGCTCCTGAGGCCAACCCCAGGGTCTCTTTAAAGTAACATTTGGGCTCCTGCTGCTGCCAACTCCAGGGTGTGATTCATCCAATTTTTGGGCTCCTGAGGCCAACCCCAGGGTCTCTTTAAAGTAATATTTGGGCTCCTGCTGCTGCCAACTTCTGCCAACTCCAGGGTGTGATTCATCCAATTTTTGGGCTCCTGAAGCCAACCCCAGAGTCTCTTTAAAGTAATGTTTGGGCTCCTGCTGCTGCTGCTGCCAACTTCTGCCAACTCCAGGGTGTGATTCATCCAATTTTTGGGCTCCTGAGGCCAACCCCAGGGTCTCTTTAAAGTAATATTTGGGCTCCTGCTGCTGCTGCTGCTGCCAACTTCTGCCAACTCCAGGGTGTGATTCATCCAATTTTTGGGCTCCTGAAGCCAACCCCAGTGTCTCTTTAAAGTAATGTTTGGGCTCCTGCTGCTGCTGCCAACTCCAGGGTGTGATTCATCCAATTTTTGGGCTCCTGAGGCCAACCCCAGGGTCTCTTTAAAGTAATATTTGGGCTCCTGCTGCTGCTGCTGCTGCTGCTGCCAACTTCTGCCAACTCCAGGGTGTGATTCATCCAAATTTTGGGCTCCTGAAGCCAACCCCAGGGTCTGTTTAAAGTAATGTTTGGGCTCCTGCTGCTGCTTGCAACTCCAGGGTGTGATTCATCCAATTTTTGGGCTCCTGAGGCCAACCCCAGGGTCTCTTTAAAGTAATATTTGGGCTCCTGCTGCTGCTGCTGCCAACTTCTGCCAACTCCAGGGTGTGATTCATCCAATTTTTGGGCTACTGAAGCCAACCCCAGTGTCTCTTTAAAGTAATGTTTGGGCTCCTGCTGCTGCTGCTGCTGCCAACTCCAGGGTGTGAATCATCCAATTTTTGGGCTCCTGAAGCCAACCCCAGTGTCTCTTTAAAGTAATATTTGGTCTCCTGCTGCTGCTGCTGTCAACTCCTGCCAACTCCAGGGTGTGATTCATCCAATTGTTGGGCTCCTGAAGCCAACCCCAGGGTCTCTTTGAAGTAATGTTTGGGCTCCTGCTGCTGCTGCTGCCAACTTCTGCCAACTCCAGGGTGTGATTCATCCAATTTTTGGGCTCCTGAAGCCAACTCCAGTGTATATTTGGGCTCCTGCTGCTGCTGCTGCCAACTCCAGGGTGTGAATCATCCAATTTTTGGGCTCCTGAAGCCAACTCCAGTGTATATTTGGGCTCCTGCTGCTGCTGCTGCCAACTCCAGGGTGTGAATCATCCAATTTTTGGGCTCCTGAAGCCAACCCCAGTGTCTCTTTAAAGTAATATTTGGGCTCCTGCTGCTGCTGCTGCTGCTGTCAACTCATGCCAACTCCAGGGTGTGATTCATCCAATTTTTGGGCTCCTGAAGCCAACTCCAGTGTATATTTGGGCTCCTGCTGCTGCTGCTGCCAACTTCTGCCAACTCCAGGGTGTGATTCATCCAATTTTTGGGCTCCTGAAGCCAACCCCACAGTCTCTTTAAAGTAATGTTTGGGCTCCTGCTGCTGCTGCCAACTCCAGGGTGTGAATCATCCAATTTTTGGGCTCCTGAAGCCAACCCCAGGGTCTCTTTAAAGTAATGTTTGGGCTCCTGCTGCTGCTGCTGCCAACTTCTGCCAACTCCAGGGTGTGATTTATCCAATTTTTGGGCTCCTGAAGCCAACCCCAAAGTCTCTTTAAAGTAATGTTTGGGCTCCTGCTGCTGCTGCTGCTGCTGCCAACTTCTGCCAACTCCAGGGTGTGATTCATCCAATTTTTGGGCTCCTGAGGCCAACCCCAGGGTCTCTTTAAAGTAATATTTGGGCTCCTGCTGCTGCTGCTGCTGCCAACTTCTGCCAACTCCAGGGTGTGATTCATCCAATTTTTGGGCTCCTGAAGCCAACCCCAGTGTCTCTTTAAAGTAATGTTTGGGCTCCTGCTGCTGCTGCTGCCAACTCCAGGGTGTGATTCATCCAATTTTTGGGCTCCTGAGGCTAACCCCAGGGTCTCTTTAAAGTAATATTTGGGCTCCTGCTGCTGCTGCTGCTGCCAACTTCTGCCAACTCCAGGGTGTGATTCATCCAATTTTTGGGCTCCTGAAGCCAACCCCAGGGTCTGTTTAAAGTAATGTTTGGGCTCCTGCTGCTGCTTGCAACTCCAGGGTGTGATTCATCCAATTTTTGGGCTCCTGAGGCCAACCCCAGGGTCTCTTTAAAGTAATATTTGGGCTCCTGCTGCTGCCAACTCCAGTGTATATTTGGGCTCCTGCTGCTGCTGCTGCCAACTCCAGGGTGTGAATCATCCAATTTTTGGGCTCCTGAAGCCAACCCCAGTGTCTCTTTAAAGTAATATTTGGGCTCCTGCTGCTGCTGCTGCTGTCAACTCCTGTCAACTCCAGGGTGTGATTCATCCAATTTTTGGGTTCCTGAAGCCAACTCCAGTGTATATTTGGGCTCCTGCTGCTGCTGCTGCCAACTTCTGCCAACTCCAGGGTGTGATTCATCCAATTTTTGGGCTCCTGAAGCCAACCCCAGAGTCTCTTTAAAGTAATGTTTGGGCTCCTGCTGCTGCTGCCAACTCCAGGGTGTGATTCATCCAATTTTTGGGCTCCTGAAGCCAACCCCAGGGTCTCCTTAAAGTAATGTTTGGGCTCCTGCTGCTGCTGCTGCCAACTTCTGCCAACTCCAGGGTGTGATTTATCCAATTTTTGGGCTCCTGAAGCCAACCCCAGAGTCTCTTTAAAGTAATGTTTGGGCTCCTGCTGCTGCTGTTGCTGCTGCCAACTTCTGCCAACTCCAGGGTGTGATTCATCCAATTTTTGGGCTCCTGAGGCCAACCCCAGGGTCTCTTTAAAGTAATATTTGGGCTCCTGCTGCTGCTGCTGCTGCCAACTTCTGCCAACTCCAGGGTGTGATTCATCCAATTTTTGGGCTCCTGAAGCCAACCCCAGTGTCTCTTTAAAGTAATGTTTGGGCTCCTGCTGATGCTGCCAACTTCAGGGTGTGATTCATCCAATTTTTGGGCTCCTGAGGCCAACCCCAGGGTCTCTTTAAAGTAATATTTGGGCTCCTGCTGCTGCTGCTGCTGCCAACTTCTGCCAACTCCAGGGTGTGATTCATCCAATTTTTGGGCTCCTGAAGCCAACCCCAGGGTCTGTTTAAAGTAATGTTTGGGCTCCTGCTGCTGCTTGTAACTCCAGGGTGTGATTCATCCAATTTTTGGGCTCCTGAGGCCAACCCCAGGGTCTCTTTAAAGTAATATTTGGGCTCCTGCTGCTGACAACTCCAGGGTGTGATTCATCCAATTTTTGGGCTCCTGAGACCAACCCCAGGGTCTCTTTAAAGTAATATTTGGGCTCCTGCTGCTGCTGCTGCCAACTTCTGCAAACTCCAGGGTGTGATTCATCCAATTTTTGGGCTCCTGAAGCCAACCCCAGTGTCTCTTTAAAGTAATGTTTGGGCTCCTGCTGCTGCTGCTGCTGCCAACTCCAGGGTGTGAATCATCCAATTTTTGGGCTCCTGAAGCCAACCCCAGTGTCTCTTTAAAGTAATATTTGGGCTCCTGCTGCTGCTGCTGTCAACTCCTGCCAACTCCAGGGTGTGATTCATCCAATTGTTGGGCTCCTGAAGCCAACTCCAGTGTATATTTGGGCTCCTGCTGCTGCTGCTGCCAACTTCTGCCAACTCCAGGGTGTGATTCATCCAATTTTTGGGCTCCTGAAGCCAACCCCAGAGTCTCTTTAAAGTAATGTTTGGGCTCCTGCTGCTGCTGCCAACTCCAGGGTGTGATTCATCCAATTTTTGGGCTCCTGAAGCCAACTCCAGTGTATATTTGGGCTCCTGCTGCTGCTGCTGCCAACTTCTGCCAACTCCAGGGTGTGATTTATCCAATTTTTGGGCTCCTGAAGCCAACTCCAGTGTATATTTGGGCTCCTGCTGCTGCTGCTGCCAACTCCAGGGTGTGAATCATCCAATTTTTGGGCTCCTGAAGCCAACCCCAGTGTCTCTTTAAAGTAATTTTTGGGCTCCTGCTGCTGCTGCTGCTGTCAACTCCTGCCAACTCCAGGGTGTGATTCATCCAATTTTTGGGCTCCTGAAGCCAACTCCAGTGTATATTTGGCTCCTGCTGCTGCTGCTGCCAACTTCTGCCAACTCCAGGGTGTGATTCATCCAATTTTTGGGCTCCTGAAGCCAACCCCAGAGTCTCTTTAAAGTAATGTTTGGGCTCCTGCTGCTGCTGCCAACTCCAGGGTGTGATTCATCCAATTTTTGGGCTCCTGAAGCCAACCCCAGGGTCTCTTTAAAGTAATGTTTGGGCTCCTGCTGCTGCTGCTGCCAACTTCTGCCAACTCCAGGGTGTGATTCATCCAATTTTTGGGCTCCTGAAGCCAACCCCAGTGTCTCTTTAAAGTAATGTTTGGGCTCCTGCTGCTGCTGCTGCTGCCAACTCCAGGGTGTGAATCATCCAATTTTTGGGCTCCTGAAGCCAACCCCAGTGTCTCTTTAAAGTAATATTTGGGCTCCTGCTGCTGCTGCTGTCAACTCCTGCCAACTCCAGGGTGTGATTCATCCAATTGTTGGGCTCCTGAAGCCAACCCCAGGGTCTCTTTGAAGTAATGTTTGGGCTCCTGCTGCTGCTGCTGCCAACTTCTGCCAACTCCAGGGTGTGATTCATCCAATTTTTGGGCTCCTGAAGCCTACTCCAGTGTATATTTGGGCTCCTGCTGCTGCTGCTGCCAACTTCTGCCAACTCCAGGGTGTGATTCATCCAATTTTTGGGCTCCTGAAGCCAACCCCAGAGTCTCTTTAAAGTAATGTTTGGGCTCCTGCTGCTGCTGCCAACTCCAGGGTGTGATTCATCCAATTTTTGGGCTCCTGCTGCTGCCAACTCCAGTGTCTCTTTAAAGCAATGTTTGGGCTCCTGCCTCTCATAGTGATGCCACTTCAACTCTCTTGAATTCAATTGTGCCGCTCTGCGATTCTATTAGCGATGCCTCTGATCTGCATGTGATATTTATTCAAAGTATTATTTAACTAACCCAGCACGCATCCTGTGCGTGTTACAGCAAGGCAGAATGGTTTACAACCCTATTGAAGCTCTAGGAGGCTCAGAAATAGCCGTTTTTAATAGCGATTCGTCGCGAATTTATTCGGGTCGAAACGATTTTTGTCGGAAAATTCGGCGAATCAGTCGAATCGAATTTTTCAAAAGTTCGCTCATCTCTACTCATCACCTCTCATTGTGCATCTCCAATGCCACTTCCCTATATCAGTCCCTCCACTAGCAGCCAGTAACTGAAAGAATTTAGTTTAAAATTCTGAAATTAACCAAAAAAGTTTTCTTGAGCCAGGCCCCTTCCAGCATCCCACTGTTTGAAAAATGCCAACCTAGGTGCAGCCTCCACTCTGCTCAGGACTTCCTCCTGTATTAAATCTGGATCACCTGCTCCTACTCTTGCCTTCAAGGTTCACTGGTTTTGGTTTAGGTAATTCACTTGACACCCTTTGAAGTACTTGACAACTTCTCATCTTCTCCCTTATACTTTAGATGAAGTACTTGTCATCACACTTAGTACAAACTACTTGTGATCAACCTCTCATCTCCTCCCTTATTCTTTAGATGAACTACTTGCCATCATACTTAGCACAAACTACTTGTAATCAACCTCTCATCTCCTCCCTTTGCAAGGACATGGCCCTCCTTCCCTATGTACTCTAGTATCATTGTTTATTTATTTTTTATTTCATCTGATTTGTATAACCCTGTGTATTATACATAAATTACTTACCCTGTCTGTTATTACTACCGTTTACAGTGCCATAGAAGATAATAATATTATATTTTTAATTCAGCATTCTTAAGAACCATACGATCAGACAAAAGCTAGGCCACATAACCCTCAATTTTGATACCCGAGCAGTCACTTTTGGAATCAGGATTCAGTTCTAATCTTGGCTTCTATACTGACAATTTAAGGATCTGATTACACAGTCTCCAGATCATGCAATTTACCCAATGTACAATCTATTAGTGTTGAGATATTATGAGTCAGATGAATGAAAACATTCACTCTAACAAAAAAGTTATTACTTGGGAATGTGGCTCAAGAGCACTAAAATGACTTTCCAGAACATACATGTGCCCGACAACATCAAGGTTTTCAACCCCTCAGAGTCTAACTTATTTAAGAGATGTGTAAAGGGTGCTGGTAATCGTATTCACATATGGTGAAAGTGCCCACTTTTTTATTGGAAAAAAATTAGCAGATTTAACTAAAAATTGAGGGGTCCTCCTAAACAATCGCTCACAACTGACGGTTTAGTTCACAGTAGCAAATAGGGCCAGTTCAATCATCCTTTGATGGTTCGTGAAATAGTCATTCCAAATCACGTTTACCTATGGTGATCTGCTAATGGTTGTTGGATGTCAACTTAGATGAAACTGGACTGGTACCCTAACAGTACACCACAAAGAGAGATAAATGGAGAATAAGTCTCATCCTTGCCCCCTCCCCTTTCTGCCAACTGCTTGTATCAACCCGACATGCACCCCCTATTTACATTCTTTTCTATCAACCCGACAGTATCCAAGAATTTTACTGCCCCCTCCCCACGTGTACAAGGTTCACCTTCCTATCCTCTTGTATGAATCATTGGTGGGTCAATTAAACCAGAGACCAGCCAACTTCACCCCAGGCTTGATATGCCTGCCACAACTTGTTAGTAGACCTATCAAGTATATATTATTTAATGGGTGTTTTTGTTCTGTGTCACCTAATGCCTTTCTTAATTGTGGCCTTTTTGTAAATACAAAAAAGGCATGTCTTGTACTACCAATGGCCAGTTCAACCCATGTCTTAGCCCTGTTTACAGTCTGAAGAAGGAATGGGTGTATTACATGTAAGAGCTGCATAGGCATTATGGCATATGTTTTATATAGGGTCATAGGGGCTAGGAATCTGCACTAATGGGGCAACATTTATTTTTTGGCACCAAAATGACAACTTCCTGTCATGTTAGTCTTAGTTCTTATCAACATCTAATGCCATTGGCTCTGATTTACCAGGAAAAGAGATTATCATCTGCAACCTCTCAAATTGCATATATATTTTTAAATGTAATTTTTTTCATTATTAAATGGGTTCAAAAGTAACACTTTTGTAATACAAACTGTAAACACAAAGGTATTTTCTCTCCATGGAATCCCCCCATGAAATACAGTATGTAATAACCCCCCATGAAAATAAAGTCACTAAAGTAGTTGGGTCACTTTGAGCAAAGACATTTTATTGTTACTTGTATAATGATTTGCATTCCGATCACATTGTATCAGTTTAATGGTTTAATCAGTTTCAGTACGGATAATGTTTTATAAGATATATGTCCTGTAACAGCTTCATCAATCAATTATTATGTGCTTTCATTTGATCAGTTATCTGCTAAGGTAGTCAGTAAAAGACATAACCCACCCCGATCACTCCATTTAAAGAGATAACCTAAAATAAATATTGTGCAAAGTGCTATTATTTAAATGTTGTTTGCTCTTCATTTTTTTCTAAAAAAAGAGCAGTGTGGGAACCATAAGTTATTATTACACCATCTTCTGAGTGCTGAGCAGTGCTTCCTCCAATCTCCGATGCTCAATCTCATGCTGATTCATCTTGTTGGCATCTTGCTGTTGGTGAGACTTTGACACGGTAATCTGTTTCAGAAGTGCAGTTTCTCCACTTGCAGTTTGGCCAAATCTTTCTCTACATCGATCAGGCTTTTAGGAATCAAGTAGACAACGGCTTTATATAAACATATTTTATTCCCAACAAAACATAGAACACACATTGGAAGTAGAGAGTTAGACACTTTTTAATTGCATTTTTTTTAAAAAGCTAGCTTAGAAACTTTGTTTTTCATCCCCCTCTTTTTTTACAATAAGTTGTGGGTGTCTGAGAAGTAAGCAGACCAATTGCAGCAGTTTTAGGAAAGAATGCTAGTTAGATTTTCTAGAGCCAAATGTTTTCTTTTAACAGGTGTCCTGGATTGCAGGCCAGTTAAGCACCAGACTCTGCTGCAAAGCAATGCTGTTGTGGTTGATGCCATATGTTGTATAGCATCGTCTTTCTAAAATATGCCTTATCCGAAAAAGACATTGGCCCTTATTCATCAAGCGATAGCGCCAGGTAGTGTCTGTCGAGCGCCAGGTAGCGGCAGCTAACGGCGACTACCGACTCAAGTACGCCCGGCGGCGGTCACAATGACGCATTTATCAAGCAAAATGAGGCTAGCGCCGGCGAGAGCGACGGCTAGCGCGGCATTTATCATGAAGCCGACTGCAACGAACAGCGCCGCTGCAAATTCCCTCACAGCGCCAGGTATGAGCTGTCGCTCCCTGGCGATGTCCAATGCATTTCAATGGAGCAATCTATAATTAATCATAATTAATTGGTAATAATTTTTTATTTTTATTTTTTAATGTCAAAAAATAGGAGAACACTTCTGCAATGTTAGGATTTATTTTTAAGTAAAAAAAAAAAAAAAAAAAATATGTGCAGAATTGATCTAACAGGTCTGAGATTAATGTATTCATATTACAAAATGATTCTAAACACATGTATAATGTTACATTCAAAAAATATGGTTGTTTAGGGGTTAAAAACTAGTTAATACAGATCGCCGCCAGCGCTCTGGGGTTTAAACAAGGAATGGACAGCGACAGCACATTCGGAGCGTGATTTGTTGATGAATATGAAGCTAGCCGTTCGCTCTGGCCATTCATTGTCAGGCGCTCACATACAACGCTGGACCTGTGAAACAGCGACCCCCCAGCCCGTATTCAACATTACCGCACACCGACTGAGTCGCTGTCATCAAGCTAATGCCGGCCAAGCACAGCGAATACTGGCTGGCGCAGAAAAAATCACGCTACAGTCGCTCATCTGTCGCTACCTGGCGCTATTGATGAATCGGCCTCCCCGTCTGGATGATTGCATACAGAGGCAACAGAGCTTGGAGACCCATATATTGGGATGGGATGTTAAAATATTGGGATGGGTGATCTCTCCCTGCTGCTGATACTATAACAAACAAGATTAGTTATTCTGAAAAGCCTGCCAGCACCCTGGTGTGAGTTATAATATTTTACATTGTTGCAACCAAGGAGTATCTGATTTATCTCAATTGTTTCTATTGTAATCAGCTATTATAATTGTAAAGCAGTCATAAGCCTAACCATTGGTATGTAAATAGCTTACAGTTCGCATACATTTCAATGTCATGTGTGCATCCCGTTGTGTGATGGATTTAACACTCTGAAGTTTGTCTCCTCTATATACTGTTCTAAAACCTCTATATATACTGCTTAGCATTGCAAGTGTCTTTCAAGATGTGTAAGCTGTTCATGTCATAGGCAACTAGAGCAACCCCCTTGAAATAATATTTGGTCCTAAGAAGGATTTCTTTACTATATTCATTCTTCTTTGCATGATGCAGCTTTAACTTGCATTTGTGGACTGCATGATTGACTGCATTCACAGACAATAACTTCTGGAGTATTCCTAACCCCTGCAGTGATTTACATTACCAATATAAGCCTGTTTTTTTAATGCCATGTTGCCTGAGATCTCCTAGGTTATGAGTAGGGATGAGCGAATCGATCCGGACGAACCAGGATTCGATCCGAATTTCATGAAAAAGTTTTTCTTTAACATCCATTCATTTACATTACAGGCATTATAAGATGGCGGACGGGACATGTCCAGACATCTACCCCGCTCCAGTGCATACTGGGGCAGTCACATGCAGCCTATCAGCAGCCAGCAAGCCCAGTGACGTCACAGCGCTATTTAAGGCGGCGGACATCTTGCTTTTCTTAATTTCTCTATTGCATTCGTGAGAGACAGGACACTGCTATAGTCAGGGAGAGACAGTTAGAGAGGCAGGGACAGGCAGGAGACAGGCAGGAAGTCAGCGAGAAGCAGGGAAAGTTAGGAAAAATCGGAGGCAGTCACAGGGAGATTTTTTTTTTTTCCATCCAGCCTGCGTGTTACTGGCTGGCTGACTGGCTTTGTTAGCTGTTTCAGGCTGCTTATACACTTTTGATGTTGTGCATATATACTGAACTGATCTCAAGTCTGCTGTGGGAACATTACCATTTTGTAAGATCTCATTAGCCTCTGTATTTCCTCTAAGCTGCACACTTATTTAAAGTAATTTGGCCTGTTGCAGCCTGATTAGACACTTTTGCTGTGCATATATACTGATCTTAAGTCTGCTGTGGGGCCATCCCATTCTGTAACATACCATACCCCTATTGATCTTCAGCTGCACACTTATTTAAAGTAATTTGGCCTGTCGCAGCCTGCTTATCCACTGTTGCTGTGCATATATACTGATCTCAAGTCTGCTGTGGGGGTATCCCATTCTGTAACATACCATACCCCTCTTGGTCTTCAGCTGCACACTTATTTAAAGTAATTTGGCCTGTCGCAGCCTGCTTATCCACTGTTGCTGTGCATATATACTGATCTCAAGTCTGCTGTGGGGGTATCCCATTCTGTAACATACCATACCCCTCTTAATCTTCAGCTGCACACTTATTTAAAGTAATTTGGCCTGTCGCAGCCTGCTTATCCACTGTTGCTGTGCATATATACTGATCTCAGGTCTGCTGTGGGGGTATCCCATTCTGTAACATACCATACCCCTCTTAATCTTCAGCTGCACACTTATTTAAAGTAATTTGGCCTGTCGCAGCCTGTTTATCCACTGTTGCTGTGCATATATACTGATCTCAGGTCTGCTGTGGGGGTATCCCATTCTGTAACATACCATACCTCTCTTAATCTTCAGCTGCACACTTATTTAAAGTAATTTGGCCTGTCGCAGCCTGCTTATCCACTGTTGCTGTGCATATATACTGATCTCAGGTCTGCTGTGGGGGTATCCCATTCTGTAACATACCATACCCCTCTTGATCTTCAGCTGCACACTTATTTAAAGTAATTTGGCCTGTTGAAGCCTGCTTATCCACTGTTGCTGTGCATATATACTGATCTCAAGTCTGCTGTGGGGGTATCCCATTCTGTAACATACCATACCCCTCTTAATCTTCAGCTGCACACTTATTTAAAGTAATTTGGCCTGTCGCAGCCTGCTTATCCACTGTTGCTGTGCATATATTCTGATCTCAGGTCTGCTTTGGGGGTATCCCATTCTGTAACATACCATACCCCTCTTAATCTTCAGCTGCACACTTATTTAAAGTAATTTGGCCTGTCTCAGCCTGCTTATCCACTGTTGCTGTGCATATATACTGATCTCAGGTCTGCTGTGGGGGTATCCCATTCTGTAACATACCATACCCCTCTTGATCTTCAGCTGCACACTTATTTAAAGTAATTTGGCCTATTGGAGCCTGCTTATCCACTGTTGCTGTGAATATATACTGATCTCAGGTCTGCTGTGGGGGTATCCCATTCTGTAACATACCATACCCCTCTTAATCTTCAGCTGCACACTTATTTAAAGTAATTTGACCTGTTGCAGCCTGCTTATCCACTGTTGCTGTGCATATATACTGATCTCAAGTCTGCTGTGGGGGTATCCCATTCTGTAACATACCATACCCCTCTTGATCTTCAGCTGCACACTTATTTAAAGTAATTTGGCCTGTCTGAGCCTGCTTATCCACTGTTGCTGTGCATATATACTGATCTCAGGTCTGCTGTGGGGGTATCCCATTCTGTAACATACCATACCCCTCTTGATCTTCAGCTGCACACTTATTTAAAGTAATTTGGCCTGTCGCAGCCTGCTTATCCACTGTTGCTGTGCATATATACTGATCTCAAGTCTGCTGTGGGGGTATCCCATTCTGTAACATACCATACTCCTCTTGATCTTCAGCTGCACACTTATTTAAAGTAATTTGGCCTGTCACAGCCTGCTTATCCACTGTTGCTGTGTATATATACTGATCTCAGGTCTGCTGTGGGGGTATCCCATTCTGTAACATACCATACCCCTCTTGATCTTCAGCTGCACACTTATTTAAAGTAATTTGGCCTGTCGCAGCCTGCTTATCCACTGTTGCTGTGCATATATATGATCTCAGGTCTGCTGTGGGGGTATCGCATTCTGTAACATACCATACCCCTCTTGATCTTCAGCTGCACACTTATTTAAAGTAATTTGGCCTATTGGAGCCTGCTTATCCACTGTTGCTGTGCATATATACTGGTCTCAGGTCTGCTGTGGGGGTATCCCATTCTGTAACATACCATACCCCTCTTAATCTTCAGCTGCACACTTATTTAAAGTAATTTGACCTGTTGCAGCCTGCTTATCCACTGTTGCTGTGCATATATACTGATCTCAAGTCTGCTGTGGGGGTATCCCATTCTGTAACATACCATACCCCTCTTGATCTTCAGCTGCACACTTATTAAAAGTAATTTGGCCTGTTGGAGCCTGCTTATCCACTGTTGCTGTGCATATATACTGTTCTAAAGCCTGCTTGGGGGTATCCCATTCTGTAACATAACATAACCTACCTCTCTTATTTACACTAAGCAGCTTTCTTATTTAAACTAAGCAGGCCTCTTGTTTACACTAAGCAGCTCTCTTATTTAAGCTAAGCAGCTCTCTTATTTAAACTAAGCAGGCCTCTTGGAGGCTGATTGTCCATTTTTGGGTGTGCATTATATTCGGTTTCATATACAGTGGGGTATCCCAATTTGTAAGATAACCTACCCCAACCATGTAAACTAAAGAGGCCTGTTGCAGCCTGAGTTTCTCTGCTTGCGTATGGTCTGCATTACAATCTGTCTCTTTCAATGATACTGCTGCCTGGGGTATCCCAATTTGTAATATAACCTACCACAACCATTTAAACTAAAGGTTACGTCCTTCCAGAAGGAAAACTTAGGCCGAACACTATTTTTGTTGGGGGCATTGACCTTTGGATTGATCGGCATGACATTAAGGATTTTTTCCCAAGGCACATGCTATTTTAACCCTATCTGTTATACAACATAAGCGTTGATCAGCATCAGCTGCTTTATTAAGCTACTTCAGTTTGCACTTGTTTTTGACTGCTTTTAATAAACCAGGCCGCAGGGCACCCCAAAGCTGCACCTTGCACCCTATCTGTTATACAACATAAGCGTTGATCAGCATCAGCTGCTTTATTAAGCTACTTCAGTTTGCACTTGTTTTTGACTTCTTTTAATAAACCAGGCCGCAGGGCACCCCAAAGCTGCACCTTGCACCCTATCTGTTATACAACATAAGCGTTGATCAGCATCAGCTGCTTTATTAAGCTACTTCAGTTTGCACTTGTTTTTGACTTCTTTTAATAAACCAGGCCGCAGGGCACCCCAAAGCTGCACCTTGAACCCTATCTGTTATACAACATAAGCATTGATCAGCATCAGCTGCTTTATTAAGCTACTTCAGTTTGCACTTGTTTTTGACTTCTTTTAATAAACCAGGCCGCAGGGCACCCCAAAGCTGCACCTTGCACCCTATCTGTTATACAACATAAGCGTTGATCAGCATCAGCTGCTTTATTAAGCTACTTCAGTTTGCACTTGTTTTTGACTTCTTTTAATAAACCAGGCCGCAGGGCACCCCAAAGCTGCACCTTGAACCCTATCTGTTATACAACATAAGCGTTGATCAGCATCAGCTGCTTTATTAAGCTACTTCAGTTTGCACTTGGAGAGCTCTGGGGTGTAAATGATTCACGTTAATTGCAGCGCACTTGAGGATTTTTCAAGGGAAATTGACTGTGACATACGACCCAATCTGTATATTTACCTGCTCCTAATAGAACATTTATATTCTGCTTTTCAGCCAAGTACCATCTTTTGTTTTGGCTCGTGTTCATGAGTCAGGGTAAGGTGTGGAATGTTTAAGGATCCACTGTATGGTCTAATATCCCGGCATACTGAGCCCTGTCTCTTATTGGGGGGAAAAAGCTATATTACAATTCACTAGCTAATCTGAGGGGCAATAGCTTATATTGTGAGGTAAATTTGCCATTTTGCTTCATTATATAGAGCAGCCCAGTTGCCATCTAAATCATCTACTGTCCGGCCAGTACAGCTTTTCCAGGGCAAACTCTGCTAGTTGCGGACACAAGTCAAGTTTGGCTTCCCAGCAAATCCAGTGGATCCTGAAGGTGTGTTGGCATGGTCATGTCAAGGTATGACATGACCTGCTGTTTGAGGTCCAGCCCCAGGTCTTCTTGGTGCTCATGAGTAGCCTCACTATGCGGGTGTAGAAAGCTACTCACTAGCTCCTTCCACCCCCCCAGCAGCCATGGCAGTGGAAGGTGATCGCAGAGGTCCCCCCGAGTCAGACCTGTGGGAGTATGGGCCATGGTGCAGATAGACATCGCCCAACTGACTACGTGGGATGTCTCTGTAGTAGGTCAGTTTGTCCTCCCTCTCAGTGGGCGTAAAAAATGCCCCCACTTTGTGCCGGAAGCAAGGGTCCAATAAGTTGGAGAGCCAGAAGTCTTCCCGCTGACAAATGGAGACAATTCTGCGCTCACTAGTACGCAAGCATGTGAGCATGCATCGTGCCATTTGTGCAAGTGACTCGGAGGGACTACCTGTCTCCATCTCCACTGTAAACTGCCACGGTGTGTCTGAGTCCTCTGTCTCGCCTTCCTCACAACCCTCTAGCTCCTGTGGCTGCTCCTGCTCCTCCTCTCCTGTCAGATGACTAGATAAAATGGTCATTTTGTCAAACCTAAACTGTGGTTTGCTGTGCCCCACCCCTCCTCCTCCTCCACTTCAGCCTCCACAGGCTTCATGTGGCTGTGAAATGTATGTGCCATGTCTCCAGTGCCCTTACCAGCCATGGTTTCCAACATGTGTTGTAGTACATGAAGCAATGGAATCTCATCGTTCATCTCATAGTCCTGGCAACTGACTAATAAAGTAGCTTCCTCAAAGGGCCTGAGAAAACGGCCGGTGTCACGTATTAGCTGCCAATGGTTTACATTGAATTTACACAGGGGTGTCCCCCTATCCGTTTGGATCATCCAGAAATCCGTGATGGCTTTTCTCTGTTCCTATAGTGGATCCTGCATATGGAGGGTGGAATTCCAACGGGTGGAAACATCGCAAATCAGACTATGTTGGGGTACACCGTTCTGACGCTGAAGCTCAGTAAGGCTGTGCTTGGTGGTGTAGGAGTGCCAGAAGTGCATGCTAACTTTCTTTCCTGTTGTTCGGATGTCTTTCAGATGGGGGGAAGACTTCAGAAAACGCTTGGCAACTAGACTGAACACGTGTGCCATGTCAGGACGCATGACTCTGGCTTCCTTGTCGCAGCGCAAACAAGATGTTCTTCCAAGTGTCAGTCACCATGGGTCCTAATTTGCAGTTTTCGTGGATTAAGCAATGATTTCATGGATTGAGTCCTCATTTTTAGTAGTTTCTCCCATGTGTGACTCTGTTGGTCAAGGAAAACAATGTGAAGAACAGCGTGAAACCACAATCACCAAGGGGGCCTAAAAGGATATATATTGTCCACCATGAGTCCATAGTTACAGCTCCAGACGTAGGCAACATTGTGCACTTTGGTACACACTGACAGGCTAAAGGACTGGCCCACCTTCTGTTCAACAACATTTTACAGGGCAGGTACTGCCATCTTCGCAAAGCAATGATACCATGGGACTCTCCACCTCGGCTCGGCACAAGCCATCAGTTCTCTGAAAGGTCCACCACTCGGTAATGCAGCAGGCTGGACTTATGGTGACGCTGTCTGAGAGGAGAAATCCCTCAGACATCAAGATTGAAAATTCCAAGAATTTTTGAGGGCTAATTATTCAGAGGCAATGATACCTAGTTGTTTCTGATTTAATTACAAGGTGGAAACACGCCCTCAAACAAAACTTCACTTTGGCAATACTATTGCATTTGTTTATTCATAATTTTATGTATATATACTAACTAACCTACTTTTTCTCCACAGGATGCTGCATGAAAAACTGCCACATCGCTGAGTAGCTGATTTTCCTACCAACAGTCCGCAATAATTCACTGCTGCTGCTGCTACCGCCGCCACCGCCGCAGACTCCAGGGACCCTCTTCCACTACCTCCGCTTGCAACACCTCCTCCCACGACACTCTCCTCATCACTAATTGCCCGGCTAGTGGAAGAAGAGGCGAGTGTCTCCTCCACTTCTTGGCTGGGCAGTAGCTGCTAAATTTTATGATTATCAGATCTTCATCAATGGATAGTGGAGCTGAACCCAAAGCATAACAACAGACAACAGACAGTTGACTGGGGGTGTCAGATGCCACTTGTGATGCAGTGGACTGCTTTTGCAGCACTTCCAGACAAAGTTGCTTCATTGGCTGACACAATCCCCTCGATTCAAAGAGCAAAAGTTAATTGATTTCGTATCGAGAATCGTAAGTTTGGGTGGGTGTTTGTCATTTTTTCTTGTTTTTTTGCCCATTTCGTATTCGCACGATCGTTCGCGCATAGACGTATATGAACATACGCATTACGTACGGGAATCGTATATTTTGCGTTAGTTCGTGTCTTTTTCCCGTCAAAATCGTATTATTTGCGTCTGATCCTATTTTTTACGTCCTTCACATGGGCTTGCGACCAATTCAGAGAGGTGATTGCTAATTGTTTTGAAGCCCATTAAAGAGCTGCTTTACGAAATGTTTGCCGGCAGCTATTTGGCCTCGGGAGTAGGATGGAGAGGAGCGAGTTTGTGGCACATCAAGGGCTTATGCTTTTTGGCATTGAGTTGATCCAGATGTCTGAGAGCAGATTGCCCCTGCGTCGTCGCATGAACATCGATAGCATGAATGATGTTGAGCTGTTCGAGCTGACCAGGCTTAATCGCCCTTCCCTGCATAAATTATATAGTGAGCTGCGGCCATGGTTAGCCCGCACCACAAGGAAGGGGCAAGCAATTTCAGGTATGACCAAGATGCTTGGCTGCCTGCAATTTTTGGCGAACGGCTCGTTCCAGAGGCTGGGTGCCCTCTCCGTGGGGATGTCCCAGCCTACGCTGAGCCGCGTAAATTTTTGGAAGGCATGGCTGCCATAACTCCAAAATATATTTTTTTTCCTGATGATATGGCAGCCAGAAACGCCATTAAGCTTGGTTTTTATAATGTGGCCGACATGCCCAACGTTATTGGTGCTGTTGACTGCACACATGTGGCACTTGTACCTAGGGCAGCCGACGAGTATATATATAGGTATTGATATTTTGTTTTAGCTTATTATGTTGCCCAACGTGTAATGTAACCTGTTTTCCTTTGCGGCAGCATATTTTTTTTTGGGCTCATTTGTGTACATGCCTTATTTAGGCTTTTCATTAGTAGTTTCCAATAGAGTGCAGACATGTTTTAAATTTTTGATCCTTTTTTCAATTATCAATTACCCTTTTTGTATGCTTTTCCCTTAAGGAATCGAAAAATGGGACACTCCCTTAATGTCCAGGCCGTGGTTGGGCCGGACATGCGTTTTCTGAGTGTCCTTGCCGGCTACCCCGGATCGTCGCACGACTCATATATACTCAGACGATCTGGGTTGTTTCGGAGATTTGAGTCAGGTGAATTTTCGGGTGCATGGCTGCTTGGTAAGTGTGTCCTATTTATTTGGTATTACATTTCAGACTAATCTGTTATTTGTGGATATTTCTGTTTTTGTATTCTTTACATAAGCCTGAAACTGCATTTTCGTTGGGTCTTCTTTTCTGAACTCCCAACCAAAATGCTTGCCTCACTTTGTCCTTCAGAATGTTTTCCCTTTAGTTAGGATGTCTGTAAGTTCCATGTCCCATGTTCCATGTCCCAAAATATATTGGTTGTGAGTTGATACCCAAGTATCTGTTAGTTTAGGTTCCTTTTGTAGTATTGGTCTTTAAATGTCAAAGTGGACTTAAACTGCATACATTGTATTCTTTAGATAAATGTTGAGTGGCCCTAGTTCCATGTCCCAAAATATATTGGTTGTGAGTTGATACCCAAGTATCTGTTAGTTTAGGTTCCTTTTGTAGTATTGGTCTTTAAATGTCAAAGTGGACTTAAACTGCATACATTGTATTCTTTAGATAAATGTTGAGTGGCCCTAGTTCCATGTCCCAAAATATATTGGTTGTGAGTTGATACCCAAGTATCTGTTAGTTTAGGTTCCTTTTGTAGTATTGGTCTTTAAATGTCAAAGTGGACTTAAACTGCATACATTGTATTCTTTAGATAAATGTTGAGTGGCCCTAGTTCCATGTCCCAAAATATATTGGTTGTGAGTTGATACCCAAGTATCTGTTAGTTTAGGTTCCTTTTGTAGTATTGGTCTTTAAATGTCAAAGTGGACTTAAACTGCATACATTGTATTCTTTAGATAAATGTTGAGTGGCCCTCAGCAGCATCCTAATTGTAACATGTCCGAAAACCCAAAATATCGGTAAATTCTACCTGCCCTTGCCCGTGCAGATGTTTTATAATTCTTTTGTATATTTAAGCGGCATTTTTATTTATGTACTCCATTAGTGGCAATAGTTATTTTGCAAATGTGCCCTGGGTGTATTTTTACGCCCTTTACCTTACATCATTTGGATATATGTCAAATTCTTTGTGTTTGTTCTCTTGCCTTTTTAATGTTTATGAAATTTCATTGTCTTGTTAAGGTGATTCCGGGTACCCACTTCTCCCCTGGCTCATGACGCCTGTGCTGCGGCCCCAGGATGCCTCTCAGGAAGCGTACAACCGTGCGCACCGCAAGACCAGGGCTGTTGTGGAGAGGGCCTTTGGGCTGTTGAAGACCCGTTTTCGTTGTTTGGACCATACTGGGGGCGCCCTGCAATATGATCCCAAAAAAGTGATCGACATCATCATGGCATGTGCTGTTTTGCACAATTTTGCTATACTAGAACGTGTACCACGTTATGTGGATAGTCTGCCCTCTACAGCCCTAGAGGATGATGGGGAAAATTATGTTGGCCCACCCAGTGAGTCTGGACAATCAGTTCGAGCAAACTTGATATTGCAGCATTTTAGTTAATTTAGTTTCGTTTTGCAACATTCTGTGTGTCTGTCTTAGCCTTTTGGTTCAATATGTTGTTTTGCCGTAATGTGGCATTACCTTAAATTAAAAAATTTTTCCCTTAATTGTTGCCTAATGTATTTCATGTTGTTTATTTAGCTTGATATTTGCATTGTTACACCTCTTAAACCAAAAAGGATCTGGTTTAGCCCAAGCTGATTTAAACTGTGTTTCCACTAAAAACGCCACAAGTATAGTAAATTTAAATTTTGTTTTACTTTGTATAATTATAGTTATTTTGCTTAACATAAAACATTCCACATACAACTGTGGTTAAAAAGGCATGAGATAACCAAACAAAAAAAAACCACATCTACACCTGGAAGTGAGTGGCACAACCAAACAAGGACACCCAGTCCAAAGGCCAGCCTAGTCCAGTCATTAATATTGCCTGTGCCCAGGGATATTTGGGCATGGCCATAATGTCACACAAACATGTCTGCAAACAGGAGGAGCACAAACCAAATACATATTTCAAGCCATAAGTGGCCAGATACACTCCACATAGACCTATGGCATTGGCTAGTGGCCTTAATCATTACTCTAAGGAGCTATATGGGAGCAAATACAAAACACAACCTGCATGAGCAACACAAAATGGATTGTTTGAAACCTAAAAAGACAAGTAAATACAGTGGGGGGTAAGAGAAAAGATGTCCCACACAATCATGGCTTAATAGGGTGGCTGCCCATAATACCCAGGTGGAGGTCCAGGTGGAGGTCCGTGTGGATGGGACCTAGCCTGGGCCATGGCAGCATTGTGAATTTGAAACTGCTCCATAATGTTTCTCTGCATATTGGTCATCTCAGCCATGGCTGACTGGATGCCATTACTTGCAGTTACCATGTTGCTGTTGAGGGTACGCAACTCCGCGAGGATGCCCTGTAAGCTGGTATTGATGTTGACCATGTCGGCATGCCTTTCCTCACGCTCATTAACGAGCTGTGCCTCATACGAGTCCCTCTCTTGGGTCCATAATTGAAGCAGGGCACTCTGCCTCCCCTGGGAAATTGTGGGGCGGCGTAATGGAGTCCGCCGCACAATTACCCTGGCTCTTGGGCGTGCCCTGCCGCGTGGTGTCGTCCCCTCAACAGCAACAGGCATGCTTTGCAAATCCTCAGCAGCAGAGTGAACACTGGGGACTGTTGTGTCAGTCTCCCCATGTGCATGCGCAATGGGTGGAGATTCACTCTGCTGCTGAGGATTGGCCAGAGAAACATTAGGGAGCAGTTCCAGATTGGGACCCAGGGGGAGGTCATCGGACGTGCCCTGCAGGGAGACATCAGCTTCCTCCATTTCCATGATATCTTCCATGATTGTGCGGGTCTGTAGGGACATATAAAAAAAAAGGGTAAGTTGGCGTCCAAATTTGGGATTCCATCAGTTTAACACATGCTTAAGCACTTGTTAGTATTTATGGGACTAAATTAACTTACCGGAAATCTCGGATCTGGGCTCCTATGCTGTACGGACCTGGTAGGCATAAGCAACCTGGGGGGTGAGTTTACCCTTGCTGAGGGGTCATGCTGGGCTGAAGAAGAGAAAACAAAACCAGGTAAACACACACATAAGCATGGTTTTTTTTGTTACTAAAAAAAGCCACTTTTTGTAATATTAACCCTTTTGGTGCCAAGCACGTAACACCTACGTGCTGGCTTGGCTGGGCCTTAAGTGCCAAGCCCGTAGGTGTTACGTGCTTGACTTTCCTCGCTTCTAGTTTAAAAAATAAAAATCAAAAATACTCACCTGACCCCTTGTTGGATCCGGCCGGGTCTCCTCTTTAATTTGGTGCCATCCGATCCCCCGTGGGGGGTCGGATGGCTCCAGGAGAGCCCCCGGAATAGGCCGCCCCCCCCCCCCGCTTCTGCAGCAGCAGCTGCTAACTGTAAAAAAAAAAAAAAAATAAAAATGACATTCACTTACCTGTGTGTGCGCTGGCTCCCGCTGTCCCTCCTCTTCACCTGGGGGGCCTCCGATCCCCCCCCAGGACTTATCGTTCTTCAGGAGAGAGCCTGGGAGGCTCTCTCCTCTCTTCTTCAAGATGGCGGCCGCCATCTTGCCTCTAAGCCCCGCCCCCTTGGGGGCGGGGCTTATGACGTCATCCCGGTCCCGATCACCGGCTTCAGCTTTCTCAGCTTCTCAGATGCCGGTGATCGGTGCCCTGGAAGGAGGTGACAGGAGATCCTCTGATCTCCTGCCTTCTCCTTCTCTGGATGCCGATCACCGGCATCTGTCAGCTGAGCGGCGAGGGACAAGAGCTTGCAATCGAAGGTAAGTACAGTAAAAAAAAATTTTTTTTTTTTCTAATAAAATACTTTTTATTATTGTGTGGTGTTTTTTTTTCACATTAACCCTTTGTGAGCTGGTAAGGGGTCCATGAGACCCCTTATACCAGTTCACAAGGCTGGGGGGGTGGCAAGTCACCTGCCCTAGCGGGTGGCTTGCCATTAACCCCCGCACCCCCATTACCTGCCTCCCCAAAGGCCAGGGGGGGGCAGAAGAGCCCGGGCCCACATAGGCTATGTGGGCTCGTAGGCTGCAGGGTGGGGGGGCCACCAAAGCTGGCCCCCCCACTCTGTGCCTACAAGCCCCCATAGCTGGTCCCGGGCTGGTTACTTTGGGTAAGGGGGACCCCACGTCATTTTTTTTTTTGGATTTTTAAGGGTTTTTAACCCTTAAAAATCCAAAAAAAAAATGGGGTCTCCCTCCCCGGGAAGGGGGACCCTATGTCATTTTTTTTTTTGAATTAACCATTTGTCATCCAGCAGCTATAAAAGGCTTCTGGGCAGGAAAGGGTGTCTACCTATACATATGTGGTATCGCTGTAACCGGGAGAAATTGGGGTTTCTCACGCAATAAGATTTTATTGACAAACTTACATTTTTTATTACAAAAAACTCGACAAATTGTAAAAAAATATATTTTTTTTAATTTTTTTCACACATTTCACCCAAAAATGTTGAGAATACACCTAAAAAATACAAACAAGACATTTCATGTTAAAGCCCAGACTCTGTTGAAAAAAACAATATATAATTTTCCTGGGAAATCCCTGGAAATCCTTTCAAAAATGACAGTTGAACATGTGTAGCGCGAAACAGTCAAACTCAGTCTGGCAACAGGGAGTGGCAAATGCTGCAGGTAGGCTGGCAGCGAAAGGGTTAAGCAACTCTACAGCAATGGGGACAATTGTTAAAATACACTCAATTTTAGATAGGTGCAATGGCTCGAGAAAACTGCTAACTGACCTCATTTCAAAGTCAGGAAGTGTACCCAGTCAGCATACTACTTGCACAGCAACTATTTGGAATTTGACTACCATTCTCTAGGTCAGGGGTACTCAAACACTTCTTCTAAAGGTGCATTTAAAGGTATGTGGTGAGAGGTGAATGTCTGGCCATGGGGCTGTCGCAGGGGGTGTCTAGTTAGAAATAAACACACTGGTGGAGGGGCTGGAGATTGCCAAGTGCAAACTAATAAAAGCTGCTTGCCCTTGCTGGGCTGGATGGGGCAGAGCTGAGGGGACAGGGATTGGATGGCTAAAGGGGGGAGTTCACGAATTGATGGTGATGGGATGGATGGAGCAAATCTGTTACAAATGTATGGGGCTTATGTGGGGGGGGGGGCACATGGGGGGACTGTGGCAGATGGGGCAGAGCTGGGGCAGCGGGACACGATTGGACCAAGAGAAAGATGCACCAAGTTACTGTGTACCTTGCAATGCCACTTCCTGTGCAGTACTTCATATTGCAATGCTATGTTTCAGGGAGCCATGACATTGGGCAGGAGAACAACCACTACATCGCCGATCAAGGGGGCAGCTCTGAGCACGTCAACACAGAAGTAACTGAGTGCAGGGCTGTCCGGCCAGGGGTCCTGGAATCTGGTGCCAAGGTCCGCATTGGTACCCCGGGCCGCCAGTTGAGTCTCGCTGCTCTAGGTCAGATATGTTTGGGGGTGGGTAATTAAATTGTTACCTCAAACACAACTCACACAACAAATAGCCAACCCATCCATAATGATGTGTGTTTTGTGATTGCGTCAAAATATATCACTTTTCAGGATAAACTTCGTTACTTGACCAATAATTTTGGAAAATTGATCTTTTACATAATGGATGTGGTCCTAAATGTGTGATTCACAGGGACCAAAACAGGACACAAACAGGCACAGTAGTGCGAGGCCAAGCAAGGCAAACCATAGGGCCATCCCGTCATCTTGGTACTAGTGAACTTTAGATTATTTACCAAACAGGCAAACATGCAGATTTAAGAGTACTCACCGTGGGTACGGGTCGGTGAGTCTGTGTCCCTTAGACCCGCATGGCCACCGACCGCGACCGGATGGAGAAGTCCCAGCACAATCTCCTCAGCAGGGGTAAACTCCAGTTTTGTAGGAAAGCCACCTCCAGTTTGCATGCTGAAAAGAGAAAATTGTTTGGTACTCAGAAAAGGTGCATATAGTACATCCTAATCCTTATATTTGGAGACATCATTTATTTACCTGTAATTATGCCTTTTAATTTCTTTTTGACGTACAGCATATTTCAGATCCGAGATTTTCTTCTAAATTTGGGACACATCTTTCCTCTCTTCCCCCGCTGCATTTACTTGTCGTAGGATGGTTTCAAACAATTCCATCTTGCGCTGCTTTGTGGTGTGTTTTGATTTGCTCCCATAGAGCTCGTCATAGTATAATGTAAGGCCACTAGCCAATGCCATATTTTGGTCATGGGAGAATCTCCCACTCAACTGGCCGCGGCGCAATGTGCGGCCAGATGGTTGGCTTGGCTGCTCCTCCATGTGTGCAGACACATGTGGTGACATTATGGCCTGGGGCTGGGTAGGGGAATGGACGGATTGTTGGCTTCCCAATGACTGGACTGGACTGGCCAAGGGACTGGGTGTTCTTGCGTGGCTGGCCACCGAACTTCCAGGTGTAGATGTGGTCAGGGTGGCCATTCTTTGGCCTCTTGGGGGGCTATGTTCCCGGCTGGTGCCAGGTCGGGGGCTCTGTTCCCGGCTGGTGCCAGGTCGTGGGCTTCTGGCCCTGCTGCGGGGCCTGTATTGGCTTCTGGCCCTGCTTCTTTCCCTTTCTGGGGTTCGGGCCCTGCTGCGGGGCCTGTAGGGGCTTCTGGCCCTGCTTCGGGGCCTTGCTGGGGTTCTGGGCCTCCGTTCTCGCCTTTCTGGGCTTCTGGCCCTGCTTGTGTGCCTGTAGGGGCTTCTGGCCCTGCTTCTGGGCCTTTCTGGGGTTCGGGCCCTGCTTGTGTGGCTGGACGGGCTTCTGGCCCTGCTTGTGTGCCTGTAGGGGCTTCTGGCCCTGCTTCTGGGACTTTCTGGGGTTCGGGCCCTGCTTGTGTGGCTGGACGGGCTTCTGGCCCTGCTTGTGTGCCTGTAGGGGCTTCTGGCCCTGCTTCTGGGCCTTTCTGGGGTTCGGGCCCTGCTTGTGTGGCTGGACGGGCTTCTGGCCCTGCTGCGGGGCCTGTAAGGGCTTCTGGCCCTGCTTCTGGGCCTTTCTGGGGTTCGGGCCCTGCTGCGGGGCCTGTAGGGGCTTCTGGCCCTGCTTCGGGGCCTTGCTGGGGTTGTTGCCCTGCTGCGCGGCCTTGCTGGGGTTCTGGGCCTCCTGTCTCGCCTTTCTGGGCTTCTGGCCCTGCTTGTGTGCCTGGACGGACTTCTGGCCCGGGATGGGCTTCTGGCCCTGGATGGGGTTCTGGCCCTGCTGCGGGGCCTGGGTTGGCGAACTGCCCTGCTTGAACCCATGGGCGGTGTGTCCTCCCTTGGGCGGCCTCTTCTGGGGGCAGAGGTGGTGGGTGCTGCTGTGGCCTGTTTTTTTGCCGCAGGGGCACGTGCCTTGGGGCCCCTTTTTTGGCTAACGGAGGGTCCAGTGTCCCTTGGTGGGGCAGAGGTAGTACTTGCCGTCTTGGATCGGAGTTTTTTCCTTCCTTGCTGGGACCTGGTGGTTGGGCCCTCCGAGGTCTGGCTTTGCTGGGCGCGTTTGGATGCTGGCTTTTTTGGTGCCATTTTCCACAAATGCTCAAAGAGAATGAGCTTTGGGTGCAGGGACCTTTAAATAATGAGCCCAGCATGTGACGCCTATGCGCACGACTACGCGCTCGTACGGACGTACGTTCGAGCGGAACCAGGAAACCGCTGGGGTTTCACTTATCTGCTGCCTTGAAGAAGCATAAAGATGGCGCCCACTATCTTCACCCGTCAACAGGAAGAGATCCTCATGCTGGTAAGTGCCTGCCTCTGCATTTTAATCTAATAGTCAATGATGGCCTAAATGTAAATGATGCGTTTGTAACTAGTTTTGGGTCTCTGAATGTTTAAGAACTGGCTCCTCACACTTCATCCTCAAGGGCCGAGCCTGGCCACGTTTTCACCTGTCTATGCTGATGTCCGAATTAGGGCAATTGCTCAGGCTTAGCACCAGTTAATTAACCTGTGGAGTAGCGGGGCTAGCTGTCAAACCTGGCCTGTCTCGGACCTTGATGCGGATGTTTGAGGAACACTGTTTGCCTAAGCCCGCAAAACCCAACGGGAAGCCACACACGTGGGCCAAAAGCCTAAGCATAAGCCTACATCTTGGATGTTTAAACCATCCTAACATGCCATAGATGCAGGTGGCCTGATTTTTAATGTTGGCTATTATCTGTATGTACATGGTGTGTGAAACATATAACATAAGACCAGACTCTCATTCACAGTCAACGTCCGCTTTAAGGCACTCCCCAAAAATGGCTGCCACTCTAAATGTGTGTGTTAATGACATGAAATTCTCAACTTGTGATGCAACACATATGGGTCTGTGTGTAAAAGTAAAAGCTCTGTGTCCATTATGTTTTTCAGATCATGCTTCAGCGCCGGTATGACTTCGCGCCCAATGTGTGCGAAAAAAGGGACATCGCCCGGGAGATCATCACGGAAATCCACCGTGTCACCAGCACCACCTTCACTCACACCCAGATAATGCAGCATTGGTCGGACCTGAAACGTCTGCACATGGCCCGGTGCGGAGGTTTTTTGGGATCCATTTCCCAAGTAAGTACCAAGCGATAGCATGTGATATGTAGGAAATGTATAAGCTATACCTTTATTTATAATGACTTTTCTTTGCTAGTGTTGGAAATGGATTTCAGAATTCGCCGCACCCGGAGGCGCACAGGCCGACCAGTGCTGCATGAGTCTGCATCTGTGAGTGAAGGTGGTGGATCTCCCGGGCGACGGACCTACCCCTCCTCTGTGGCCTCCTCAGACCAGCCCCTGGACCTTACCACAGAGGAGGGGCCCAACCGCGTGGGCGTGGAGTCATGCCCGGCCAGGCATGGGGAAGGCTCTGGTATGTCACTCTTCATGTATAGGCACAAAGATATACATGGCAGGCCAAAAACTAAGTTCTCCTTTATTATGTATTTGTAGAATCTTCGGGAGCGGGTGAAATAGTGGAGGAGGAGGCAGCAGAGATGCTGGAAGGAGATCCTGACGAAGGTGAGTGATGTCAGCCAGCCTGGGAGCCAGATCTGTTTGGAATAGTGACTCTATACAACTACTAACCAAATGTCACATGTTTCTCCAGGGACTTCTTCACAGCATAGCCAGGACCAAGGGCAGCCTGTTGGCCCCAACCAGCCATCTGTCGGCCACCAACTCCGTAAGTCTCCATGCCATTATTCATATTAATGTTTTGTTAGCTAATAACACACACATAACTAAAGGCGTAGCCAATGTGTAGTTAACACTTTCATGTGGCCACTTCGTTAGCTTAAAGCGGACCCTAACTTGTATTAAGAACATAGCTAATAATTAGCCAACACACTGTACCTACAGATTTGAAACATTGAAAAACAGCCTTCAGCCATCTAATGCATGTTAGGAGCCTGAAAACATCCAATATTGCGGAATATGGAATGCGCAATATTTACAGGCAGCATGGGATACAGATTTAAAAAAGTAAGGTGCTGCCATGCATTGTGGGAGTGATGACCTTTCCCTCAACCCAGCTATGCTCTGGCTTCCCAACGCACCACTGTAACCTACTCCCCTGTACTTTATCCAACTCTCCACTCCTCATTAAGTGTTATGCTTCAGAGTCCAGATGGCGGCGCTGTAATCAAAAAACCTCCAAAATGTACTTTGATCTGGTGCAGAATCATTTGGGAATAGTTATTGGTTTTCATTAAATAATGTTGAAGGTCCGGTTTAAGGAGTTTAAATACTTACCTGTGGGAAATGCATTAACTTTATCCCTTGGAAGAATGACATATGTCATGCATTTACATTTATTTGATTAACCCCAAATCGATTTCCAGCATACAAACCGGTCTGGTACTCCTATTTATGTTTATTTCTCTATTGCTTACAGGGATTATCCCAAAAACCGTGCATGAAAAAAAAAAAAGAATCAAGGAGTTGGTGGCCGAGCTGCTGGCCATACAGGCGACGTTGGGGCCAACAGATGAAGAGGAGGATGATTAGTGCCCTTGGTCCTGGCTACTTTTGTTAAATCATTGTAAAAAGTTTTTTATAGTTACAAATTTGTAAGGTTTTAAAAAACAAAAAAAAAAACAAAAAACATTTTACTATGTTTTAAAAAGAAAAAAAAAACAATTTTAATATGTTTGTAATTAAAAAAAAAAAATATGTTACTATGTTTTAAACAAAACCAAAAAAAAAAAAATAAATATGTTTTAAAAAATAAAACAACCAAACCAAATAATTTAAATAAATTATATTTTAAGCCTTCATAAATGTGTCTTTTCTAATATGCGCACCAAAAAAAAATTACACAAACAAGAAAAAACACGCTTATAAACATATAGACATATGTACATTATGTGGTTTGGGTAAGTTTTAGGGTCGTCAACATGAAGAAGGATGCAAGCGCTAAGGGGTTTAGGTAAGTTTTAGGGACCGAGAAATGAAGAAGGATGCAAGCGCTAAGGGGTTTAGGTAAGTTTTAGGGACCGAGAAATGAAGAAGGATGCAAGCGCTAAGGGGTTTAGGTAAGTTTTAGGGACCGAGAAATGAAGAAGGATGCAAGCGCTAAGGGGTTTAGGTAAGTTTTAGGGACCGAGAAATGAAGAAGGATGCAAGCGCTAAGGGGTTTAGGTAAGTTTTAGGGACCGAGAAATGAAGAATGATGCAAGCGCTAAGGGGTTTAGGTAAGTTTTATGGACCGAGAAATGAAGAAGGATGCAAGCGCTAAGGGGTTTAGGTAAGTTTTAGGGACCGAGAAATGAAGAAGGATGCAAGCGCTAAGGGGTTTGGATGGGGTGCGGGATGAGGGTGCGCATGCGCAAGATCTTATATACATACGAACGCACGAATCTAAGAGACCAAAAACCAATGAAAACCAGAGGCAAACGCAAGTAATTGGAAGAGGTGGACGATGGAAGCAGCAGAAAAAACAGGCTGCCGCCGCAACAAGTGATCACATGAACGTGAAGTTTACGATTGTCAACTGACTGAGGCAAGTTCGGGAGATAACATACGAACGGACGTATATTTTAGGATAGAAACGTATTTGCGTATAGAATCACTCGCAAGTTCATACGAACGCACGAGCGGACGTGAAAAATAGGATGATCGGCACCCAAATCCAAGCTGTTACATGTTTCTTTGAATCGACCCAAATGAGTGGTAAAGCTGTGGAAGATATGGTTGAAAAGCAAGAATAACCATTTGTTTTTATATGAAAAAGACCCTGGTTTATACATACATTTTTTTTCCCAGAGGCTGCCCTGCGTGGAAATGAATGGCGCATGGATCAGCCAAGCTTTCCTCCCAACAATGCCTGATGTATTCCAGTAGATTGATGACGGGGCCAGACCAACACTAAAGAAATATGGATCGTGCAAAACAGATTTAAGGCGCTGCTCTCCAGACATTGCTCCGCATCGGACCACAAGTAAGTATTGATAAAAAATCCTTTACGTTACTCTTACTTTTTATTAATATTCTTCGGATAAGACGGATCAGACATCCAGATTAAAAATTCCAAGAATTTTTGAGGGATAATTAGTCAGAGGCAATGATACCTTGTTGTTTCTATTTTAATTAAAAGGTGGAAACACACCCTCAAACAAAACTTCACTTTGGCAATACTTTTGCATTTGTTTATTCATAATTTTATGTAGATATTACTAACTAAGCTACTTTTTCTCCACAGGGTGTGATTCATCCAATTTTTGGGCTCCAGCAGCCAACTGCAGTGTCTCTTTCAAGCTATGTTTGGGCTCCTGCAGCTGCTGCTGCTTGCAACTCCAGGGTGTGATTCATCCAATTTTTGGGCTCCAGCAGCCAACTGCAGTGTCTCTTTCAAGCTATGTGTGGGCTCCTGCAGCTGCTGCTGCTGCTGCTTGCAACTCCAGGGTGTGATTCATCCAATTTTTGGGCTCCAGCAGCCAACTGCAGTGTCTCTTTCAAGCTATGTTTGGGCTCCTGCAGCTGCTGCTGCTTGCAACTCCAGGGTGTGATTCATCCAATTTTTGGGCTCCTGCTGCCAACTCCAGTATCTCTTTAAAGTAATGTTTGGGCTGCTGCTGCTGCTTGCAACTCCAGGGTGTGATTCATCCAATTTTTGGGCTCCTGAAGCCAACCCCAGTGTCTCTTTAAAGTAATGTTTGGGCTCCTGCTGCTGCTGCTGCTGCCAACTCCAGGGTGTGTCAGTCAATTTTTGGGCTCCTGCTGCCAACTACAGTGTCTCTTTAAAGGTGTGTCAGTCAATTTTTGGGCTCCTGCTGCCAACTCCAGTGTCTCTTTAAAGTAATGTTTGGGCTCCTGCTGCTGCTGCTGCCAACTCCAGGGTGTAATTCATCCAATTTTTGGGCTCCTTCTGCCAACTCCAGTGTCTCTTTAAAGTAATGTTTGGGCTGCTGCTGCTGCTTGCAACTCCAGGGTGTGATTCATCCAATCTTTGGGCTCCTGCAGCCAACTGCAGTGTTTCTTTCAAGCTATGTTTGGGCTGCTGCTGCTGCTGCTTGCAACCCCAGGGTGTGATTCATCCAATTTTTGGGCTCCTGCAGCCAACTCCAGTGTCTCTTTAAAGTAATGTTCGGGCTCCTGCTGCTGCTTGCAACTCCAGGGTGTGATTCATCCAATTTTTGGGCTCCTGCTGCCAACTCCAGTGTCTCTTTAACCCTTTAAGTGCCAGCCTACCTGGAGTTTTTGTCACACTCTGTTGCCAGACCATTTTGCACTATTTTGCACTCCCCATGTTCAAATGTGATTTTTGAAGGGATTTCCAGGGATTTCCCAGGAAAATGATATATTGTTTTTTTCAGCAGAGTCTGAGCTTTAACATGAAATGTCTTGTTTGTCATTTTTTAGGTGTATTCTCAATATTTTTTGGGGAAATATGTGCAAAAAAATTAAAAAAATCAATTTTTTACAATTTGTAGTGTTTTTTTGTAATAAAAAATGTAAGTTTGTCAATAAAATCTTATTGCGTGTGAAACCCCAATTTCTCACAGTTACAGCGGTACCACATATGTATAGGTAGACACCTTTTCCTGCCCAGGAGACTCCCCCAAACTGAAACAGAGCTTTAGGGGATTTTCAGAAAAAATACAACTGTGATATGCGCTATGCGCACCTTGCAGTTTTTCCAGAAAAACAACACTTTACATTTGAAATACCCCCCACAAACTATATATTCTCTGGAAGTACACACCTCAGGCTTTCTAGGCGTACCAGGCTTGTTGATGTGGCCACAGTTTTCTAGAAGTAATCCCTCAATGTATTCTTTGGTTGCAAAGAGTTTCCCTAAAAAAAGGATAAAAAAGCAGAATCAAAGCCACATTTTCCTAAAAAACTATATACAAACAAGAAAAAACAAGTATAATCTGAAAAAGCAACATCCCCCGAACAGAACGATACCCAACATGCATAGGTTCTGTCAAGGGAAGAGTTGCCAAACACCCCAAAGTAAAGCATGAGCGTAACGGTAATTTTTCTTGAAAATTTCAGCTCTGCAGACAAAGTGCGCACCTTGCGATTTTTCAACCAAAACAACCCTTTACATTTGGAATATCCCCCATAAACCATATATTCACTGAAAGTACACATGTTAAGCTTTCTAAGCATACCCAGCTTGTTGTAGTGGGCTCATCTTTCTGGAATTAATCCCTCAAAAAACTCTTTGGTTGCGCAGAGTTTCCCTAAAAAATGTATAAAAAAGCAGAATAAAAAACACCTTTTCCTAAAATATAAATATGCAAACAAGAAAAAACAAGCTAAGTCTGAAAGCGCAAGGTCCCCCGAACAGAACAATACCCAACATGTAGAGGTACTATTAACCCTTTTAATTGCCAGCTTACTTGAGATTTTGTCACCCTCTGTTGACAGGTCATTTTTCCCCATTTTGCGCCATGTTTTGCGTCATTTTTGCTGGAATTTTCAGGAAAATTATATATATATTTTTTGCAGCAGAGTTTAGGCTTTAACATGAAATGTCTTGTTTGTAAATTTTATTTATTATTAATTTTATTTATTATTATATATAGTAAAAAAAAATAAATAAATAAACATTTTTTTTAGAAAATTGCCTCCTTTATTTTAAATAAAAAATGTATTTGATTAGGGAAAACCATATTGCATGTGAAAGCCCCATTTCTACCGATTAGAACGGTACCACATATTTATCGGTAGCCCCCTGTTCCTGCCCAGGAGACCCCTCTAACTGAAACAACTAATTTTTAACATTTACAAATAAAATACAACTACCATCCACACTACAAAGGGTTAAATCGAGACATAGGGTCCCCCCTCCCGGGAGGGGGGGGGCATTTTTGGGGGGGATTTTTAAGGGTTAAGGGCCCCCCCCTTACCCAAAGTAACCAGCCCGGGACCAGCTATGTAGGGCTTGTAGGAACGGGGCGCAGGGGCCAGCTTTTGTGGCCCCTGGCCCTGCAGGCTACAAGCCCACATAGCCAGTGGGCCCGGGCTCTTCTGCCCCCCCCTGGGCTTTGGGGAGGCAGGTAATGGGGGTGCCGGGGGTTAATGGCAAGTCACCGGCTAGCGCAGGTGACTTGCCACCTCCCCCAGCCTTGTGAACTGGTATAGGGGTCATGGACCCCTTACCAGTTCACAAGGGGTTAAATGTAAAAAAAAACACAGACACACAAAGAGAAAAAATATTTTATTATTTTTTTTTTTTTTTTAATACTTACCTCCCATCCATAGTGGAGCACTCTTTCAGCCTTTTATAGCTGCTGGATGACAGAAAACAAAAGGGTTAATTAAAAAAAAAAATGACATAGGGTTCCCCCTCCTAGGGGGGGGGGACCCCATTTTTTTGGGGAATTTTAAGGGTTAAAAACCCTTAAAAATCCCCCCAAAAAATGATTTTCTAAAATCTAATTTTTTTGCCCACTAGCAGGGGTAAATGCCAGGCACGTAAATTTTACGTGGCTGGCACTTAAGTGACGGAGAGGCAACCACGTAAATTTTACGTGGCTGGCATTTAAAGGGTTAAAGTAATGTTCGGGCTCCTGCTGCTGCTGCTGCCAACTCCAGGGTGTGATTCATCCAATTTTTGGGCTCCTGCTGCCAACTCCAGTGTCTCTTTAAAGTAATGTTCGGGCTCCTGCTGCTGCCTGCAACTCCAGGGTGTGATTCATCCAATTTTTGGGCTCCTGCTGCCAACTCCAGTGTCTCTTTAAAGTAATGTTCAGGCTCCTGCTGCTGCTGCTGCCAACTCCAGGGTGTGATTCATCCAATTTTCGGGCTCCTGCTGCCAACTCCAGTGTCTCTTTAAAGTAATGTTCAGGCTCCTGCTGCTGCTTGCAACTCCAGGGTGTGATTCATCCAATTTTTGTGCTCCTGCTGCCAACTCCAGTGTCTCTTTAAAGTAATGTTTGGGCTACTGCTGCTGCTGCTTGCAACTCCAGGGTGTGATTTATCCAATTGTCGGGCTCCTGCTGCCAACTCCAGTGTGTCTTTCAAGCTATGTTTGGGCTCCTGCTGCTGCTGCTTGCAACTCCAGGGTGTGATTCATCCAATTTTTGGGCTCCTGCTGCCAACTCCAGTGTCTCTTTCAGCCAATGTTTGGGCTGCTGCTGCTTCCAACTCCAGGGTGTGATTCATCCAATCTTTGGGCTCCTGCAGCCAACTCCAGTGTCTCTTTCAAGCTATGTGTGGGCTGCTGCTGCTGCTTGCAACTCCAGGGTGTGATTCATCCAATTTTTGGGCTCCTGCTGCCAACTCCAGTGTCTCTTTCAAGCTATGTTTGGGCTGCTGCTGCTTGCAACTCCAGGGTGTGATTCATCCAATTTTTGGGCTCCTGCTGCCAACTCCAGTGTCTCTTTCAAGCTATGTTTGGGCTGCTGCTGCTGCTTGGAACTCCAGGGTGTGATTCATCCAATTTTTGGGCTCCTGCTGCCAACTCCAGTGTCTCTTTCAAGCTATGTTTGGGCTGCTGCTGCTTGCAACTCCAGGGTGTGATTTATCCAATTTTTGGGCTCCTGCTGCCAACTCCAGTGTCTCTTTCAAGCTATGTTTGGGCTGCTGCTGCTGCTGCTTGCAACTCCAGGGTGTGATTCATCCAATCTTTGGGCTCCTGCAGCCAACTGCAGTGTTTCTTTCAAGCTATGTTTGGGCTCCTGCTGCTGCTGCTGCTGCTTGCAACTCCAGGGTGTGATTCATCCAATTTTTGGGCTCCTGAAGCCAACTCCAGTGTCTCTTTCAAGCTATGTTTGGGCTGCTGCTGCTTGCAACTCCAGGGTGTGGTTCATCCAATTTTTGGGCTCCTGCTGCCAACTCCAGTGTCTCTTTCAAGCTATGTTTGGGCTGCTGCTGCTGCTTGCAACTCCAGGGTGTGATTCATCCAATTTTTGGGCTCCTGCTGCCAACTCCAGTGTGTCTTTCAAGCTATGTTTGGGCTCCTGCTGCTGCTGCTTGCAACTCCAGGGTGTCATTCAGTCAATTTTTGGGCTCCTGCTGCTCCTGCTGCCAACTCCAATGTCTCTTTGAGCCAAATCCAATGTTTGGGCTCCTGCCGCTGCCAGCTCCAGGGTGTGTTTTTCAGGCAATATAGGGGCCCCTCACAGTGATGCCACCTCAACTCTCTGTAATTGTGCCGCTCTGCGATTCTAATAGCGATGCCTCTGATCTGCATGTCCTAATTATTTACAGTATTATTTCAGTAACCCAGCACGCATCCTATGCGTGTTACAGCAAGGCAGAATTGTTTACAACCCTATTGAGGCTCTAGGAGGCTCAGAAATAGCCGTTTTTAATAGCGATTCATCGCGAATAAATTCGGGTCGAAACGATTTTTGTCGGAAAATTCGGCGAATCAGTCGAATCGAATTTTTCAAAAGTTCGCTCATCTCTAGTTATGAGCATCCAAAAATGGCACACTGGCCTTGATCTTTTGTCATGTAGATTCCATCAGTTTCTTTGAATCATCTGGTTATACTGTATCATATACTGTAGATTGTAGAATATTCAAAGTGTTGTGATATAAATTCAATAAAATCAGGTATCCCAGTTTAGCCAGCCATTTTCTTTTTATAGAATTTTTGCAATCTTTGCATTTTTTATTCTAAGGAACATTTTTATGAAATTGTTTCACAATTTTTAGATGGAGTTTATCATGGATTTGCAAATCTTTGAAAATCCTTGCTTCTGAAGGACTTTGCCTCTCTACACAGCTAAGACATGGTTGAAGATAGACCACTTAGCTGTTTTTCATTAGTACCATTTACTTTTCCAGCATTTTGATAACCCTGTCCCAATTTTTTTGATTCTTGTTTACATTTTACAGAGTATCCCAACTTTAGATTCAAACCTCTATGCCCAGATCATTTTTTGGTTTTGGAAAACACCATACATATACAGTATGGCCTATTTAAACACATATTTAAACATCATAACCACCAACACAAAACTTATACTGGCAGCTACAAAAATGAATCCCTCACAGCCTGTTTATGCAAAAATTGGTACTGGTCAATAGTGCATAGCTCGACCCCATCTCACCTCGCTAGGTGCTGAACTCCATCCCATAGGTAAAGCTCTGTTCGGCACGTTCGTTACAAGAGCTTGGCCTGGCTGCAATCCTTCCGTCATTTCTGCTTGGAGCTGTTACTGATCCATGGAGTGGGAGCCTGAATGATGCAAATTCATCTGTAATTCAGTGGGCAGGGTTTGGAGAGCTCACTTTCAAGAGTGTCGGTCGAAGACCTACTAATGATTGTGAACCTTTCGCTGCAACTACCTCTGAGTGGCCCTCCATTTTTTATTAAACTATGTGCTATTTGATAAATAATTTTATACCTTTTAAATAATAAGTACTGTAGCCCATGTGAACCATCTCTGCTCTTTTTGGTATTTGTTCTATTTAGGTTTAGGGCTTGTCTGTATTTTACTTGCAGGAGTTACAGGTATTTTCAAATATATCCTACCTAATTTTAAGTGTTGGTTTACTGGTCAATATAAGCTGGAATATTGTTTGACTGTTCTGGCTTCACTTCAAACTTTTCAGCTAAGACAATGATCTTTTACTGAAACCAATCATAGTGTACAATAGAAAATTACAGTAAAATATACTATATGGCTTGAAGATGATCCCAGCACATCTTTTGTAGTCATCAATAATTTTTTTACAAACTTTGTATTTATATGTTGTACTTATGTGTGTATTCCATTGTTGTTATTTCTGCTTGCAACATATGGTATCCTAAAGTCTTAAAGGGGCCACAGCACTCAAACCAGTTAGCTTGCTGACCAACCTACAATCTGTCTCTAAACTAGGTTAAAAACCGGGGATTCGGTCACACACATCTGCAGAAGTATGCTTAAGCTGCACCACCAGCGCCAAGGTGCCCCTGTGAGGTGCAGTCCTAACTCTAGTACTAATTCTAGTCTCTAAGAGCCCCATTTGGGACATACAATGCAATAGATAAATTGGGAGCAGGCTTACCTGAGGTTGCCCTAAACCTCAAGTGCAAGCCATATGGTATCCTGTAATATGATTGATCAGTCCTCACACAGTCTTTCAAAATCTTTATAGTATAAGGGCCCTAACTGATTATATTGTATATCAATCTGTTACGTTTGTTTTATTACTTTAAACATTCAGTCAGATTTTTTGTGCTCCAGATTATGAAGTATGTTGTCATCTTGACAGGTATTTGCTGTTAGGGATGATTTGTTACACTGTATTTTACAGATTTGGCCATTATTATCAATGTGTAGTTCTATAAGATAAGTTGATACAGTGTTAAAAAAATCGAAAAATCAAGCATCCTGGTAGCATGAAGTGGACAAATCAACACTAAAACTGGGTTTGTGACTTTTTCCATTGTTATATTACCTATGAATCATTTATATCTTGACAGCCATAATAACCAACAACTAAACCATCAAGGACAGACATATAGTTAATTGCATTAGCATGCAAAATATACAGTACATGGTAATGAACAGTCAAAAATATTTTCATGAAATGTCTATTATTCTAGCTAGAATGGAGAGATGAAAATGAAAAGCAGTTAATAATGTTGTAATAATTATTGCTACCAGATAAAAAAAATGCATTAAATGTAGGATTTTCAACCTTGGCCTTAACAACAGAAACCATGACCAAAGAACAGTATCCAACATGTATATTTTGAATATTTGGGGCTTATTCAGCAAGAAATTTGTTTGTTTTAACCCTTTCAGTGGCAGCCTACCTAGACATTTTGTCACCACTAGCTATTTTTAAGCATTTTGCACTATACCCGTGCATGCCTGGGGTGGGCAAATGTGCAATTGGGAGTGTGCACATGTGCATCTGGGAGTGCATGCATGTGCATCTGGGAGTGCTGGTCTGGGGGTCCAATGTTGCCTAGCAACAGGGAGAGAGGGAAGGAGCGCAACAAGGGTGCTGAGGACACCTGTGTCTGAGGCATGATCTCAGTATGCTGATTATTTTGCAGCATCACAGCTCCAAGGGCCATGTTCACATGCTTCAGAAAAGAAACCATGAAGTAAAATTGCAAGCCTTAAAATCTTGGCCATTTCTACTTCAATTTAAAAATGGAAATCAGTTTAGGGCAGTACAATGGGCTACCAATTGCCTTTGCTTGCAATATCACTTAAAGTAATTAATAAGGCCCTTATTTATGAAGGAATAGCGACAGGTAGCGAATGGTGAGCGCCCGGTAATGACGGGCCCCGCCACGAGAACGCCGGCTCCCCACCACAATCACACATTTATCAAGCCAATCCTGCTTAGCGACTGAGATAGCGCCATATAGCGACTCATTCTTCATTATTCCAGCCTCAGCCCACAGCGCCAGCGTCCGACCTTGAACAGCGACAGGTATGACCTCTCGCTACCTGGCACTCTCCAATGCATTTCAATGGAACAATCTTTAAATATTAATAATTAATTGTTATTAATTTTTTTTTTTTTTTTAAATGTGTAAAATTCTGTGACCACTTCTGCCATTTTAGATAATTAATAAAAAATAAAAATTAATAGATACAAATAAAAATAAAAATTGTACAGAACTGATATTACAGGCCTGATATTAATGTATTCATATTACTAAATTATTTTAAAAACTTGTTTTTTTTGGTTTCCAAAAATATGGTTGCTTGGGGGTTAAAAAACTACTTTTAACCCATCGCCGCCAGCGCTCTGGGGTTTAAACATGCATTTTACAGCGCGAGAATTTTTTGAGCGTGATTTTTTAATGAATATGGTGGGAGCCGGTCGCTAGGGCCAGTCGCTATCATGCGCTCCCATACAGCGCTGAACCTGTCAAATAGCGACTCCTCACCCAATATTCAACATTACGGCAAACCGACTGAGTCGTTATCAACTACCGAACAACGGCCAAGCACAGCGACTACTAGCAGGCGCTCTGAAAATGCCGCTACAGTCGCTCAACTGTCGCTACCTGCCGCTATTAATGAATCGGCCTCTAAGTTAATTTAAAAAGCAGCAAAACTATGGTAAATAAACACTCAAAATGTCTATACAAAATGCATAAACATGTCCATGTTTAACTTCACTCAGCTTAAGTTCAAAAGTGTGAACAGTCTCTTATGCGCTAAGGCCTTATTTTTTCATCATCAACAATTTCTGCAGTTATACCTTAAGAATAATCACCCATCTGGAGCTCTTCTTCTTCACCCTAGCAGAGAGAGAGAAGCTAAGACTAAAATCACTGCCACCATTAGCTCTGTATAATAGCAGCCATTGCTCACACTGAAGCAACTGAGGTCACTCTTTGGGATTTCGTGAAAAAAGCCCTACAATTTATCCCTTGTAGTCCTGTTGATTGTGAGCTTTGGCAAATGGATGAGAGCAAAAGTCTTTTCTTCCTTCACAAAATATAGATTTGACCTTCTTCTGTCCTCAGGTTTTATATACAGCAGGATTAAAGGAGTTACTTTCATTGGAGAAAAAAAAACTATTTCTTTGTAATGGGGAGAGTGACAAATGAAGTCTTCTTAACAATTAATGACTGACTTCCAAACAACTTTAGGATGAGGTGGTTCTGGGGCATTCACAAGACCTGCTGACTACAGCAATCTGGTAATTAGAAGTCAGCTGGTCATAGATCAGACAGGAGAAGCAGACTTCAGAAAAAAGGTCTTTTAAAGACTGACATTGTTTGATCAGTCTGCTTGCTGCCCATAGTGGTATTTTCCTGTTGCTGTCTTTTTAACCTGAATACTAAGATCAATAAATACACATAGATTCCTTGTCAGAAGCAATTTCAAGCTGTGGGCTCCATGCTGATTTGTTTAGCCTTCTTAGGGTGCATCTGCATTGTTCACTATCCTCTTAGCTGGACTCATCTCTTGGATAAGTTGTTTACCTGTAACAGAATAATTATTCTATTTTTATACAGCAAAGATAATCATGAAAAAAAGGTATAAAGATAAATGGAGTTTCAATGGCTAAATGGAGGAAAAGAGTTTTGTTGTATTTATTATCTAATTTAGCCTCTTTTCAAAAGAACAAAAACATTCACAATTCCAAAAATGACCTATACCTAATTATAAATAAATGTAAAACCTGTAGAATTACTGTAGTAGAAATTGCCCCTGTATCCTTCGTTTGTAGTTATTTTTTTCTGGTTTCAATGCGACTATGCAGCCCTCCATATCTCACATTCAATCTCTGGAATCCTGGATCCTGGTATTGCACAAGATTGAAATTGGGCTATTTGAATTCATTTGGCCACAGGCTTTAGTGAATGTGATGCCAGGTTTAACTGAGAGAGAAACCTGTTTCCTTTGCTTCCACCTTTTTTGGGGGGTTTGAGTGCAAATGTGGGCCGTAAATCTCACTGGTCACTCTCAGAAACCTTGATTCTGCTATTTTACATACTGTAGGTTTGCTGTTTTTAGCTATTCACATGCGTGAAAATGCAGAAAAGCTTCAATTTGCTTTCACTTATTTTTTCCAGTTTCAGTGTAAATGTGCAGCTGCATATCTGGCTGTTCAATCTCTCTAATTCATAAAAAATTAATTGAAATATCTAGAATGGTGTTTGATAGTGTACAGGGATAGAGGGCCTCAACCAAGCATTCAGCTTACTAAGGTTGGAGAATATGTGGCTGGTTCAGGGCACTTAGCAATCGAATCTTTGACTTTCACTAATATTTGGCATCTATTTTGCACATTGAATTGCCACATTTAATGCTTGAAAAAAATTAGAATCAGTAATCAGTTAATTTCCTTCACATACGTTACAAATGGATGGACATTTTCTTGACACCTGTGGTATTTAGTGTAAAGTATAAAGTGAACATTTGCCCTTATCTACAAGTAGCTGATGAAGCCTTCCTCTAATCAAATACCATCTTCCAGGTCTTGAGGTGTTCAGGACAAGATTGCTCTCTGTACAGCAGAGGCTATCCAAGTCCACTTCCTGTCTGTATGTGCTTTTATCCCCATCTTTTATGAGAATGATGACTGTTGTATCTGTTTGACTGTTTTATTATGGATTGAGGGGCCATATTGTTACCATCACTTTTTGAACTTTTAGCCCTGTAAGCAAATTAAAGTGAATTCAGTAGATGGTCTGTTGAGGCTTTTATGGAATAAAATAATATGCTCCAGGAGCTTGCTGTTTAAGCCCTGGAATAATTGTGGCATATTTGAAACAGGCTGGCACAGCGGAAATATTGAGGTGTCCATGAAGATGGGTGCTTGCTGTTCAGGGAGACACTCCAGCAGGACCTGGTGCTTTTCTGGAGTTCAAACTGTTGAATAATCATTTCACATCCAACACCTCTGATCTTTAACCCATTGATGGCTTCTGTATATATTTGTTGACTGTGTCATTTCCACAATAGGAGCTAAGCTCCTCATCGAGGATTTTGTTAGTGTCAGGACTGTACCGAACACCTGTCTGTCTTGAGCTGGTATCCCCCAATCTCCACCGCCTCTTCTGCCTATAGACAAGCCCCCGCTTGTAGGAGACACGGGTAATGCCTCTCCCAGTCGGTTGCCCCCAGGACTTATAGGGCGCAAAGGATACCAGCTTAAGGTGGAGACTGATGAACGGCAGGGAGTCCCGAATGAGGATGCCGGATGGCAGAAGTCCAAATACAGGCCGAGGTCAAACCAGGAGGTCACAGGGCGAGGTATCCGAAGGAGGTAACAAAAGAGTAGTCAAACGAGCCTAGGTCAAATCCAGGAGGTCACGGTGCGAGGTATCAGAGGGGTCAGGCAGAATCGTGGTCAGGCAAGCGAAAGGTCGGGGCAGGCAGCAAGCAAGGGAAGTCGAGGTCCAAAAGCCGAATTATAACAGGAGACACTATAACACACATCCAGAACCCAGAAGCTATAACGGGCACTGGGAACCCGGAGCAGAAGGGCTTTATAATAAATGCTGGCCATTGGGGAAAAGGGAAAATGGAGGGAACCAGGGTGATTGGTGCAAAACAGGATCATGGGATAGGTCCCAGGAGCCGGACGGCCCAGGCCAGACAGGCCGACCAGTCCCTGGGCTCAATCCCAGGATCCAGCCAGAGACTGGACACTTTAAACTTGCCCCCGGCGGGCGCGCTGGGGAAAGCGCCGCCGGGAGGCATAAAGGAGACGTGCTCGCGCGCGCGCGCGAGCACGTTGAGTGTCGGGCGCGCCCCCGCCAGGAGGGGGAAGCGCCGCATCCCCGGGGAGAGCGGCAGGCCCGCGCAGCCGCGCGGAGCACGCCGCAACGCCGGCACCAGCAGCGTCCTGCGCCGCCAGCCCCCGGACCCCACGACGGCGCCGAGGAGACGGCGGACCCGGGGACAGCCGGGCAGCAGCCCGCCGGGAGCCACCCGACAGCGCGCCGCGGGACCAGGAACGGCGACGAGGTAAGTGCCTAACAGTTAGGTAATATTTCTGGAGGAGAGCCTTTGGGCTTCTACAGACATGTTGAGGATCTCCAGCAGATAATCTTTCTTTCAGTTTATATTCATATTCTCTTTGTCACCTTAATCTCTTTGGTCATACAGTTACTTTTTTGCATATTTTTGTCTGTCACCATCTTTAGGGATTTGTCCTTGGACTTCCTTCATTAACTAAGTTTGCTGTTGTCCCACAGCTTATTATGTGCATAATACTGTCTTTCCACAAATCTAAGCTTATCTTGATTGTACTTTAATTCCCTGGTCTATTTTTGTTTTTTTGAGCAAAAGATGTTGAATAGCAGTGATCTTGTTTGTTTTTCTCTCTGGTGGCACATGAAATCTGTTGCTTGTATCTGATTAACAGATTTATCTAATGGAATCTCCAGAATAAAATTAACTTTAAAGGAATGTAAAACCAACAGCAATAAAAATTCAGCAAGATACTCATCTGAAGCCTACCCCATGTGCCTTGCCTCTATTTCCTGCAGTGCAGCGTAGAAGATGTAGCAGGGCTCCAAAGTTTGCCCTCCTTTCCATTCAATTCTTTCAGGACCATGCAAAAAAGTGCAGCAATTTCTGTCTACTCTGTCTCTTGGAGCTTTCAACATGAACAAGCGTGGAAAGTCACAGTAGTCTCACAGCGGTCTCTGACCACAGCAGAGCAAGCTTATGACTCTTAAGGCTGTGCCCTTTCTAGCTCATCTAAAACACAGACATTGAAAGGAAGAAAGCAGCTTTGCTTAGAATACATAACATGTTTACATATAATCAGAAATTTTGAGATGCTTTGAAATAGCTCATTAAACAATGTCCCCAAGGGAGATAAGCTGGGACAAAGTTAGTGTGTGTCTAGATAGGGACTTAAACTATAGTGGAGCTCAGATGGTGTGATGTACAAGGATAATATTGAAGGTCACCAGACCAGTGCTAAGACCAGAGAAAATTTACATTTTTCAGGCAGCACTGAACCCTTAAAAAGTGAAAACAAGAGCCTCTTTGTCAGTGAAGACATAATTCCATAGAAGTATGTGGCCGAATTAACAGTATAACATGATACCCCAGCATTTAATGAATCAGTATAAGTGCTTTTAATACAGACACAGTAGACTTGGGCAGACTGTGCATAACACTGTAGATAACCTGTATTGGTTAACTGAATTGATTGGAGATGAAAGCTTTCAAACCCCACTCATTTCAAGCAATTTGCATTGATATACTCCCCTTATAAAAGGTCTGAAACCTATCATGGTATACTGTATATCATTTATTCAAGTAATGTAAAATACATCTGTAACTGTAATTCCCTGTCCAGTTACATGCTAACTTATTCCCACCTTATCCTGTCTGGGTAAAGTGTAAATAAGCTCAAAATATCTGAATAAATGTACATATAAATGTACATATAAAGTGTGCTCACTTTGTTTCGATTTGTGGAATGTGGCTGCACTGGGTGGGTCATATCATGGCGCAGCTTTATGAGTCATGTGTGCGCTCTCCTGTGGATGGAGACAGCTGTCGGACCAATGTGGCTTGCCGTCCTCACTTGGGCTGAGAGCAGCTGTTAGACAATAATTTGTGTGAACCAGGAGGAATAAAATTAAAAGGAGGGCAAATATTGTAGCCCTGCTACAGCTTCTCCTTACTTTGGGGGAAATGGAGAAGAGGCAAATATCAAGAAAGTTGTTTGCTGCCTTATTATTGCCTTTCAGTTTACAGTCCCTTTAACACACACATATGCAATCTGTGGCCCTCAGATCCATCTGATGTGACCCCTGATCTGCTGTGGAAAGTGGGGAGAGGTAAAATGTAAGCCAGTTAACATGGTTATTGGTAGCATGTGGGGATTGTTACATATATATATGTAGGTGTGTTATGGAAGAACCGAAGAGTTCCAAAAAATACTAATACTAATATTACTAATACTAATAGTAATAATAGAGTTTGTGGAGGCCGCGGGTAATATGATTCATTATGCTATTTAAAATGGAAAAATGTATAAACCTATTCATTTCGGACTGTTGCCATATTCTAAATCACTTGAGTGGCTCGAGCTTGTATCATTTCAGCCATTCTAGCATTTAATGTACTTTCTTAGGTGTGAAAATCTAGAATTATTATAGGTTCTCTAGAATTTGATTTTGTATTTGTTACCTGATATTTCAGTTCTCACACAACACAGAAAACGATATAGTTGTATCTAATAGGAATTACTTTACCTGTACATCTGTGTGGAGAGCTGCAAAATATGACCTATTGGTGACTCCCGAGGAGAGGGTTGGGGAACACCGAAATGGGAGGTAGGCTCAAGCTCAAGTAGTTTCCTTACCTGCCAATGTCATTATTGTGATTGAATTAATGAAAACCAAACCTATATTTTCTACAGTTTCCAAGCTAGGCAACAAAGATCATCTTAAAAATCGATATTTTGTATGTGCCATGTGCGTGCTCTGCTTTGGCCAGAGCCATCCGCAGGACTCTTGTGGTTTGTTATGTTCATTTGCATTTAGAGCAACAAGGGACAGAATGGCTGTTAGAAACCTTTTTTGTGTATGTCTAGGATGAATGGATTTGAAATTAAGATTTCATTTGGATCCTTGCAACAACTTTTACCCAATGCTGCAAGAACTACAGTAAAGAAAGACATCAGTTAAGCAGCTTGCTGCCTTATTTTTGCCATAGCCTGCAAGAAAATGCTGCCTTTTGCATTGACTATATAATTTACATATATTGTTTTTTCTTTTTTTTACAGCCAGACCCTTGATTCACCTAATATTTTACTAGACCTCTAGTTCATTCAAGGTTTTGGTTTTAGTTTCCCCACATATCTCACACTCCCTTAAAAAAATCCACACTTATAATTTGTAGAGATGAGCGAACTTTTGAAAAATTCGATTCGACTGATTCGCCGAATTTTCCGACAAAAATCGTTTCGACCCGAATAAATTCGCGACGAATCGCTATTAAAAACGGCTATTTCTGAGCCTCCTAGAGCCTCAATAGGGTTGTAAACCATTCTGCCTTGCTGTAACACGCACAGGATGCGTGCTGGGTTAGTTAAATAATACTTTGAAGAAATATCACATGCAGATCAGAGGCATCGCTAATAGAATCGCAGAGCGGCACAATTGAATTCAAGAGAGTTGAAGTGGCATCACTATGAGGGGCAGAAGGAGCCCAAACATTGCTTTAAAGAGACACTGGAGTTGGCAGCAGCAGGAGCCCAAAAATTGGATGAATCACACCCTGGAGTTGGCAGCAGCAGCAGGAGCCCAAACATTACTTTAAAGAGACCCTGGGGTTGACTTCAGGAGCCCAAAAATTGGATGAATCACACCCTGGAGTTGGCAGCAGCAGCAGGAGCCCAAATATTACTTTAAAGAGACCCTGGGGTTGGCCTCAGGAGCCCAAAAATTGGATGAATCACACCCTGGAGTTGGCAGCAGCAGCAGGAGCCCAAATATTACTTTAAAGAGACCCTGGGGTTGGCTTCAGGAGCCCAAAAATTGGATGAATCACACCCTGGAGTTGGCAGCAGCAGCAGGAGCCCAAATATTACTTTAAAGAGACCCTGGGGTTGGCTTCAGGAGCCCAAAAATTGGATGAATCACACCCTGGAGTTGGCAGCAGCAGGAGCCCAAATATTACTTTAAAGAGACACTGGGGTTGGCTTCAGGAGCCCAAAAATTGGATGAATCACACCCTGGAGTTGGCAGCAGCAGCAGCAGGAGCCCAAATATTACTTTAAACAGACCCTGGGGTTGGCTTCAGGAGCCCAAAAATTGGATGATTCACACCCTGGAGTTGGCAGCAGCAGCAGCAGGAGCCCAAATATTACTTTAAAGAGACACTGGGGTTGGCTTCAGGAGCCCAAAAATTGGATGAATCACACCCTGGAGTTGGCAGCAGCAGGAGCCCAAATATTACATTAAAGAGACCCTGGGGTTGGCCTCAGGAGCCCAAAAATTGGATGAATCACACCCTGGAGTTGGCAGCAGCAGAAGCCCAAATATTACTTTAAAGAGACCCTGGGGTTGGCCTCAGGAGCCCAAAAATTGGATGAATCACACCCTGGAGTTGGCAGGAGTTGACAGCAGCAGCAGCAGGAGCCCAAATATACACTGGAGTTGGCTTGGAGTTGACAGCAGCAGCAGCAGGAGCCCAAATATACACTGGAGTTGGCTTCAGGAGCCCAAAAATTGGATGAATCACACCCTGGAGTTGGCAGGAGTTGACAGCAGCAGCAGCAGGAGCCCAAATATACACTGGAGTTGGCTTCAGGAGCCCAAAAATTGGATGAATCACACCCTGGAGTTGGCAGGAGTTGACAGCAGCAGCAGCAGCAGGAGCCCAAATATTACTTTAAAGAGACCCTGGGGTTGGCCTCAGGAGCCCAAAAATTGGATGAATCACACCCTGGAGTTGGCAGAAGTTGGCAGCAGCAGCAGCAGGAGCCCAAATATACACTGGAGTTGGCTTCAGGAGCCCAAAAATTGGATGAATCACACCCTGGAGTTGGCAGGAGTTGACAGCAGCAGCAGCAGCAGCAGGAGCCCAAATAATACTTTAAAGAGACCCTGGGGTTGGCCTCAGGAGCCCAAAAATTGGATGAATCACACCCTGGAGTTGCAAGCAGCAGCAGGAGCCCAAACATTACTTTAAACAGACCCTGGGGTTGGCTTCAGGAGCCCAAAAATTGGATGAATCACACCCTGGAGTTGGCAGCAGCAGGAGCCCAAATATTACTTTAAAGAGACCCTGGGGTTGGCCTCAGGAGCCCAAAAATTGGATGAATCACACCCTGGAGTTGGCAGAAGTTGGCAGCAGCAGCAGCAGGAGCCCAAATATACACTGGAGTTGGCTTCAGGAGCCCAAAAATTGGATGAATCACACCCTGGAGTTGGCAGGAGTTGACAGCAGCAGCAGCAGCAGGAGCCCAAATATTACTTTAAAGAGACCCTGGGGTTGGCCTCAGGAGCCCAAAAATTGGATGAATCACACCCTGGAGTTGGCAGAAGTTGGCAGCAGCAGCAGGAGCCCAAACATTACTTAAAAGAGACACTGGGGTTGGCTTCAGGAGCCCAAAAATTGGATGAATCACACCCTGGAGTTGGCAGGAGTTGACAGCAGCAGCAGGAGCCCAAACATTACTTAAAAGAGACACTGGGGTTGGCTTCAGGAGCCCAAAAATTGGATGAATCACACCCTGGAGTTGGCAGGAGTTGACAGCAGCAGCAGGAGCCCAAATATTACATTAAAGAGACCCTGGGGTTGGCCTCAGGAGCCCAAAAATTGGATGAATCACACCCTGGAGTTGGCAGCAGCAGGAGCCCAAATATTACTTTAAACAGACCCTGGGGTTGGCCTCAGGAGCCCAAGAATTGGATGAATCACACCCTGGAGTTGGCAGAAGTTGGCAGCAGCAGCAGCAGGAGCCCAAATATACACTGGAGTTGGCTTCAGGAGCCCAAAAATTGGATGAATCACACCCTGGAGTTGGCAGGAGTTGACAGCAGCAGCAGCAGGAGCCCAAATATACACTGGAGTTGGCTTCAGGAGCCCAAAAATTGGATGAATCACACCCTGGAGTTGGCAGGAGTTGACAGCAGCAGCAGCAGGAGCCCAAATATACACTGGAGTTGGCTTCAGGAGCCCAAAAATTGGATGAATCACACCCTGGAGTTGGCAGGAGTTGACAGCAGCAGCAGCAGGAGCCCAAATATACACTGGAGTTGGCTTCAGGAGCCCAAAAATTGGATGAATCACACCCTGGAGTTGGCAGGAGTTGACAGCAGCAGCAGCAGGAGCCCAAATATACACTGGAGTTGGCTTCAGGAGCCCAACAATTGGATGAATCACACCCTGGAGTTGGCAGAAGTTGGCAGCAGCAGCAGCAGGAGCCCAAAAAATGGCCTAAAGACATAAATATGTTTTGCACCATTTGGAAAGTGTAAAACGTGGCACCATGCTGAATCTAGTCGCATGCATCAGGCATTGGTGGGTGGAAATCCTGGCTGATCCATCCCTGATTCATTTTGACAAAGGTGAGTCTCTCCACATTTTTAGTTGACAGACGAGTTCTCCTCGCCGTAACTATGGCCCCCGCCGCACTAAACACCCGCTCAGATGGCACGCTACTTGCCGGGCAGGACAGCTTTTCCAGGGCAAACTCTGCTAGTTGCGGCCACAAATCAAGTTTGGCTGCCCAGAAGTCCAGCGGATCCTCAAGGTATGTTGGCATGGTCATGTCAAAGTATGACATGACCTGCTGGTTGAGGTCCTGCTCCAGGTCTTCCTGCTGCTCATGAGTAGCCTCACTATGCGGGTGTAGAAAGCTACTCATTAGCGACTGAAGACTGAGGCTGCTGCTGCTGATGGAGCTGCTGCTGCTGCTCCTGCCAACCCCCCCAGCGGCCATGGCAGTGGAAGGTGAGCGCAGAGGTCCCCTCGAGTCAGACCTGCGAGAGTATGGACCATGGCGCAGATAGGCATCGGCCAACTGCCTACGTAGAATGTCTTTGTAGTAGTTGAGTTTGTCCTCCCTCTCGGTGGGTTCAAAAAATGCCCCCATTTTGTGCCGGAAGCGAGGGTCCAATAAGGTGGACAGCCAGAAGTCATCCCGCCGACAGATGGAAACAATTCTGGGGTCACTACGCAAGCACGTGAGCATGCTTCGTGCCATTTGCGCAAGTGACTCGGATGGACTACCTGTCTCCATCTCCACTGCATACTGCCACGGTGTGCCCGGGTCCTCTGTCTCGCCTTCCTCAAAAACCTCTAGCTCCTCTGGCTGCTCCTGCTCCTCCTCTCCTGTCCGCTGACTAGATAAACCAGCCATTTCGCCAAGCCTAAACTGTGTTTCGCTGGGCAACTCCTCCTCCTCCTCTTCCTCCTCCTCCTCCAGTTCAGCTCCAACGGGGTTCATGTGGCCGTAAGATGTAAACGCCATGTCTCCAGTGCCCTGACCAGCCATGGTTTCCAACATGTGCTGTAGTACATGAAGCAGTGGAATCACGTCATTCATCCCGTAATCCTGCCGACTGACAAATAAAGTGGCATCCTCAAAGGGCCTGAGCAAACGGCAGGTGTCACGTATGAGCTGCCACTGGTTGACATTGAAGTTACACAGGGGAGTCCCCCTATCTGCTTGGATCATCAGGAAATCCGTGATGGCTTTTCTCTGTTCATATAATCGGTCCAACATGTGAAGGGTGGAATTCCAACGGGTGGAAACATCGCAAATCAGACTATGTTGGGGGATACCATTCTGACGCTGTAGCTCAAGAAGGGTGTGTTTGGCGGTGTAGGAGTGGCTGAAGTGCATGCAAAGTTTCCTTGAAGTTGTTAGGATGTCTTGCAGATGGGGGGAACACTTCAGAAACCGCTTGACAACCAGATTGAAGACGTGAGCCATGCAGGGGGCATGGGTCATGCTTCCTTGGCGCAGCGCAGACAAAATGTTCTTCCCATTGTCGGTAACCATGATTCCCATTTTAAGTTTTCTCGGAGTAAGCCATGTTTGGATTTCCTGATGAATACATTTAAGCAGTTCCTCCCCTGTGTGACTCCGTTCGCCAAGACAAACCATGTGAAGCACTGCGTGACACCTCCGTGCCCTGCACACATGGTAGACTGGAGGGGCACTGAGACTTGAGCCTACAGTGGAGGGTGAGGAGATGGTGGAGGATGAGGAGGCCGAGTCGCACGGTGTCACAGGTCCAATGGGCAGAGAGCGCGGAGGCCGAAGCGGCGTGACCTGTCCAAGTTGCTGCTGCAAAGGGACCACATTCACCCAGTGGGCCGTAAACGACATGTACTGCCCCTGACCGTAGTTACAGCTCCAGATGTCGGCGCTGCCATGTATTTTGCTACACACCGACAGGCTCAAGGACTGGCCCACCTTCTGTTCAACAAAAGTGTGCAGCGCTGGTACTGCCTTCTTGGCAAAGAAATGACGGCTTGGGACTCTCCACCTCGGCTCGGCACAAGCCATCAGTTCTCTGAAAGGTGCAGATTCCACCACCTGAAAAGGGAGCGACTGCAGCACCAGCAACTTGGACAGGAGCACATTCAGCTTCTGCACCGTAGGATGAGTGGGCGCATACTGCTGTCTCTTGGACATGGCTTCGCTGATGGATTGCTGGCGGGATGCATGACTTGGAGGAGGAGGAGCAGGAGCGACAGAGGATGGGTATGACGCACAGCTGCCTTCGGCTGAGGTGCTGGAGCCTTGGCTGGCAGAAATTGGGAGCTCACTTGGTGAGGAAGCAGACTGGACCACCCCTTGGGAGCCTCGGTTCTCCCAGGTCGTTTTATGGTGACGCATCATATGTTGACGCAGGGCCGTGGTGCCAACATTTGGACCCTTGCCACGCTTCACCTTTTGCCTACATATCTTGCATGTGGCCATGTTACCCTCCTGCGGATGCCTCAGGAAAAACTGCCACACTGCCGAGTAGCTACTTTTCCCACCCCCTGGCCTCACTGATTCACTGCTGCTGTTGCCAACTCCAGGAACCCCTGCTCCACTACCTCCCGATAAGGTAGACTGCCGCACAGCAGGTGCTCTACCCCGGCCCCGGCCCCGGCCGGCTCCAGCCTTTGGAATTGTGCCCCCATGCTGACTGCTACCACCTTGCTGCCTCAGCTGCTGACTCCGGGGCAACCTGCGCCCCTCTTCTCCTGATGATGACGATGAAGCCCCTTCATCACCCGGCTCCCAAGTGCGATCGGCTTCATCGTCATCATCATCATCATCACCGAGTTGTGGCTGTACGTCACTGATGTTCGTGGATTCGTCAACAGTGTCTGGCGCAGGAGCTGGAACGCTCGCAGCACCCACGACACTGTCCACATCACTATTTGTCTGCCTAGCTAGAGAAGCCACCTCCATTTCTTGGCTGGGCAGTAGCTGCTGACTGTCCTCTATCTGATGGTCCTCCTCACTAAAGAGTGGAGCTGAACCCAAAGCATAGGATACGTCGCTGGGGGAGGGAACGGCGTAGGACAGAGGCAATGGGAGGACAGGGACTGCTCTCGGGGCATGCCAACTCAGGGTTGTGTCAGAGGAACCTACCGACCCTAGACTGGGGGTCTCAGACGTAAGTTGTGATGATGTTGTTGATGAGCGCGTCAACCAATCTACCACGGCAGATGCGTTACTGGTGGAGACCCGACCGCTAGCAGATACTGGCAGATTAGGTCTCTCAGCGTGACTCCTGCTGCTACTGGCCACCAGTCTGATGCGAGCTCTGCCTGCGGAATCTTGGCCTCTGCCACTCCTCTTTTCACTTCCAGGCACTTGTCTGCCCGACATAGTCTAACTGGCGTGGTAGTAGGTGATATTTTAAGATCCCCCGGGCAGCGGTGGGTCTATATGAAACAGAATATAATGCACACCAAAAGTGAGCAGTAACACTCAGCCTCCAACAGGCCTGCTTAGTGTAAATAAGAGAGCTGCTTAGTGTAAATAAAGAGGGGTATGCTATGTTACAGAATGGGATGCCTCAACAGAAGTGCACCTGGCAGGCAGCAGTAAGCCTATGCCCAGCAAAAGTGTCTTTATCAGGCTAATTTCAAATATAATAAGAGCAAATGGTTATATGGTCTTAAACAGAGGCTGCTTTAGTCACAGAATGGGATGCCCTGGCAGGGACAAGTAGTGCTATGCCCAGCAAAAGTGTCTTTATCAGGCCTAATTTCAAATATAATAAGAGCAAATGGTTATATGGTCTTAAACAGAGGCTGCTTTAGTCACAGAATGGGATGCCCCCAAAAAAGATCCAGTAGTACTATGCCCAGCAAAAGTGTCTTTATCAGGCCTAATTTCAAATATAATAAGAGCAAATGGTTATATGGTCTTAAACAGAGGCTGCTTTAGTCACAGAATGGGATGCCCCCAAAAAAGATCCAGTAGTACTATGCCCAGCAAAAGTGTCTTTATCAGGCCTAATTTCAAATATAATAAGAGCAAATGGTTATATGGTCTTAAACAGAGGCTGCTTTAGTCACAGAATGGGATGCCCCCAAAAAAGATCCAGTAGTACTATGCCCAGCAAAAGTGTCTTTATCAGGCCTAATTTCAAATATAATAAGAGCAAATGGTTATATGGTCTTAAACAGAGGCTGCTTTAGTCAAAGAATGAGATGCCCTGGCAGGGACAAGTAGTGCTATGCCCAGCAAAAGTGTCTTTATCAGGCCTAATTTCAAATATAATAAGAGCAAATGGTTATATGGTCTTAAACAGAGGCTGCTTTAGTCACAGAATGGGATGCCCTGGCAGGGACAAGTAGTGCTATGCCCAGCAAAAGTGTCTTTATCAGGCCTAATTTCAAATATAATAAGAGCAAATGGTTATATGGTCTTAAACAGAGGCTGCTTTAGTCACAGAATGGGATGCCCTGGCAGGGACAAGTAGTGCTATGCCCAGCAAAAGTGTCTTTATCAGGCTAATTTCAAATATAATAAGAGCAAATGGTTATATGGTCTTAAACAGAGGCTGCTTTAGTCACAGAATGGGATGCCCCCAAAAAAGATCCAGTAGTACTATGCCCAGCAAAAGTGTCTTTATCAGGCCTAATTTCAAATATAATAAGAGCAAATGGTTATATGGTCTTAAACAGAGGCTGCTTTAGTCACAGAATGGGATGCCCCCAAAAAAAATCCAGTAGTACTATGCCCAGCAAAAGTGTCTTTTTCAGGCCTAATTTCAAATATAATAAGAGCAAATGGTTATATGGTCTTAAACAGAGGCTGCTTTAGTCACAGAATGGGATGCCCTGGCAGGGACAAGTAGTGCTATGCCCAGCAAAAGTGTCTTTATCAGGCTAATTTCAAATATAATAAGAGCAAATGGTTATATGGTCTTAAACAGAGGCTGCTTTAGTCACAGAATGGGATGCCCTGGCAGGGACAAGTAGTGCTATGCCCAGCAAAAGTGTCTTTATCAGGCTAATTTCAAATATAATAAGAGCAAATGGTTATATGGTCTTAAACAGAGGCTGCTTTAGTCACAGAATGGGATGCCCCCAAAAAAGATCCAGTAGTACTATGCCCAGCAAAAGTGTCTTTATCAGGCTAATTTCAAATATAATAAGAGCAAATGGTTATATGGTCTTAAACAGAGGCTGCTTTAGTCACAGAATGGGATGCCCTCAAAAAAGATCCAGTAGTACTATGCCCAGCAAAAGTGTCTTTATCAGGCCTAATTTCAAATATAATAAGAGCAAATGGTTATATGGTCTTAAACAGAGGCTGCTTTAGTCACAGAATGGGATGCCCCCAAAAAAGATCCAGTAGTACTATGCCCAGCAAAAGTGTCTTTATCAGGCCTAATTTCAAATATAATAAGAGCAAATGGTTATATGGTCTTAAACAGAGGCTGCTTTAGTCACAGAATGGGATGCCCTGGCAGGGACAAGTAGTGCTATGCCCAGCAAAAGTGTCTTTATCAGGCCTAATTTCAAATATAATAAGAGCAAATGGTTATATGGTCTTAAACAGAGGCTGCTTTAGTCACAGAATGGGATGCCCTGACAGGGACAAGTAGTGCTATGCCCAGCAAAAGTGTCTTTATCAGGCTAATTTCAAATATAATAAGAGCAAATGGTTATATGGTCTCAAACAGAGGCTGCTTTAGTCACAGAATGGGATGCCCTGGCAGGGACAAGTAGTGCTATGCCCAGCAAAAGTGTCTTTATCAGGCCTAATTTCAAATATAATAAGAGCAAATGGTTATATGGTCTTAAACAGAGGCTGCTTTAGTCACAGAATGGGATGCCCTGGCAGGGACAAGTAGTGCTATGCCCAGCAAAAGTGTCTTTAACAGGCTAATTTCAAATATAATAAGAGCAAATGGTTATATGGTCTTAAACAGAGGCTGCTGTAGTCACAGAATGGGATGCCTCACAGCAGACTTAAGATCAGTTCAGTATATATGCACAGTTAGTTAGTATAAGCAGCCTGAAAACGCTAACAAAGCCTGTCAGGCTGGATGAAAAAAAAAAAAAAAACTGACAGCCTCCGATTTTCCCTTCCTTTCCCTGTTTTTCGCTGACTTTCTGTCTGTCTCCTGTCTGTCTCCTGCCTGTCTCCAGTCTGTCCCTGTCTGTCCCTGCCTGTCTAACTGTCTAACTGTCTCTCCCTCAGCTACACAGCGTTCTGTCTCTCACGAATGCAATAGAGAAATGAGGCAGGAAAGCAAGATGGCCGGCCTTAAATACCGCTGTGACGTCACCGGGCTTGCTGGCTGCTGATAGGCTGCATGTGACTGTCCCAGCTTGCACTGGCGCGGGGTTGATGTCTGGACATGTCCCGTCCGCCATCTTAGAATGCCTGTAATGTAAATGAATGGATGTTAAAGGAAAACTTCGAGCGATCGAATCGCGGGGAAATTCGGATTCGATCCGAATCGAATTTTTCCTGAAATTCGGATCGAATCCGGGTTCGTCCGGATCGATTCGCTCATCCCTAATAATTTGTGTAGGATAGCTCTAGACATATATTAATATAATATATAATGCTGTATCAGGCATTACATTTAGTAATATGTAATTTAAAGGACATCATTAAAATTCAGACTGTATATAGCTCTATTTTTTCAAAGGTAAAACTGCAAAAATTTAGCATTTTTGAAATAGATGATATCTTCTAAATTGGTTCCAGTTTATAGAATTGTAATTATTTCGATCCTTGCATACCTTTTAAATCAACTATATGACATTGAGTCTATCAATTTATAAAATGCATTTTATATTCATTTAATTTAGGGAAAATGTATTAATAAATATTAAATTAACCAGATATGGCTGCATATATTGACAGAATTTGATTAGGAAGTGACAGTTGTTTAGATATTGCATACCCTTTAATACATACTGACACAACAGCATTTTATGGCATAAATCCTCATGCAACTGTAATGCAGACTTGACTAGTTGGATTACAATTTGCATAGTTTAATGTGGAGGTTGAAGACCTCTGTCGAAATATAAGATTTGACCAGGTCAGTTAGGAGAATGCGAAAGAATAAAAATAAATTGAGAGGGTTACCCACAACAAAATGAAATTTGTCCCTTTGTCATTTAAGGTTGTCACCTTGCCTGTCACTGGTAGAAAGGTCAGATTCTTAAACAATGCAAATAAGTGGTATGCATTGCCTAAGGACATAAGATAATATCCTTACTTTTAATAACTGAAGCACTTGTAAAATATATACATTATAAGTACATACCAGACAAGATGACTCCCACATACAACAGCCAGTGTCCTTGTCAAGGCTTAATTTTATAGCCATACTGATGTATGTTAGGCAGAGTGTGGGCTTTAACATGAAATGTTTGTTTGTCATTTTTTTCGTGCTTTCTCAATATTTTTGGGTGAAATATGTGAAAAAAATTAAAATTATATTTTTTTATATATTGTTGCTTTTTTAAATAAAAATGTATGTTTTTCAAGAAAATATTGCATGTAAAATCCCCATCCCTCCTCATTACAATTAGGGATGAGCGAATCGATCCGGACGAACCCGGATTCGATCCGAATTTCAGGAAAAATTCGATTCGGATCGAATCCGAATTTCCCCGCGATTCGATCACTCGAAGTTTTCCTTTAACATCCATTCATTTACATTTACAGGCATTCTAAGATGGCGGACGGGACATGTCTGGACATCTATCCCGCGCCAGTGCAAGCTGGGGCAGTCACATGCAGCCTATCAGCAGCCAGCAAGCCCGGTGACGTCACACAGCGGTATTTAATGGCGGCCATCTTGCTTTTCCTCATTTCTCTATTGCATTCGTGACAGACAGAACGCTGTGTAGCTGAGGCAGTTAGACAGGCAGGGACAGACAGGGACAGGCTGGAGACAGGCAGGAGACAGGCAGGAGACAGGCAGGAGACAGACAGAAAGCCAGGGAAAGGTAGGAAAAACGGAGGCTGTGACAGGGAGATTTTTTTTTTTTCATCCAGCCTTTGTTAGCGTTTTCAGGCTGCTTATAGTAACTAACTGTGCATATATACTGAACTGATCTTAAGTCTGCTGTGAGGCATCCCATTCTGTGACTAAAGCAGCCTCTGTTTAAGACCATATAAGCATTTGCTCTTATCATATTTGAAATTAGCCTGATAAAGACACTTTTGCTGGGCAAAGCACTACTGGACCCTGCCAGGTCCATTCCTGCCCAGGGCATCCCATTCTGTGACTAAAGCAGCCTCTGTTTAAGACCATATAAGCATTTGCTCTTATCATATTTGAAATTAGCCTGATAAAGACACTTTTGCTGGGCAAAGCACTACTGTACCCTGCCAGGTCCATTCCTGCCCAGGGCATCCCATTCTGTGACTAAAGCAGCCTCTGTTTAAGACCATATAAGCATTTGCTCTTATCATATTTGAAATTAGCCTGATAAAGACACTTTTGCTGGGCAAAGCACTACTGGACCCTGCCAGGTCCATTCCTGCCCAGGGCATCCCATTCTGTGACTAAAGCAGCCTCTGTTTAAGACCATATAAGCATTTGCTCTTATCATATTTGAAATTAGCCTGATAAAGACACTTTTGCTGGGCAAAGCACTACTGGACCCTGCCAGGTCCATTCCTGCCCAGGGCATCCCATTCTGTGACTACAGCAGCCTCTGTTTAAGACCATATAAGCATTTGCTCTTATCATATTTGAAATTAGCCTGATAAAGACACTTTTGCTGGGCAAAGCACTACTGTACCCTGCCAGGTCCATTCCTGCCCAGGGCATCCCATTCTGTGACTAAAGCAGCCTCTGTTTAAGACCATATAAGCATTTGCTCTTATCATATTTGAAATTAGCCTGATAAAGACACTTTTGCTTGGCAAAGCACTACTGGACCCTGCCAGGTCCATTCCTGCCCAGGGCATCCCATTCTGTGACTAAAGCAGCCTCTGTTTAAGACCATATAAGCATTTGCTCTTATCATATTTGAAATTAGCCTGATAAAGACACTTTTGCTGGGCAAAGCACTACTGGACCCTGCCAGGTCCATTCCTGCCCAGGGCATCCCATTCTGTGACTACAGCAGCCTCTGTTTAAGACCATATAAGCATTTGCTCTTATCATATTTGAAATTAGCCTGATAAAGACACTTTTGCTGGGCAAAGCACTACTGGACCCTGCCAGGTCCATTCCTGCCCAGGGCATCCCATTCTGTGACTACAGCAGCCTCTGTTTAAGACCATATAAGCATTTGCTCTTATCATATTTGAAATTAGCCTGATAAAGACACTTTTGCTGGGCAAAGCACTACTGTACCCTGCCAGGTCCATTCCTGCCCAGGGCATCCCATTCTGTGACTAAAGCAGCCTCTGTTTAAGACCATATAAGCATTTGCTCTTATCATATTTGAAATTAGGCCTGATAAAGACACTTTTGCTGGGCAAAGCACTACTGGACCCTGCCAGGTCGATTCCTGTTGGGGCATCCCATTCTGTGACTAAAGCAGCCTCTGTTTAAGACCATATAAGCATTTGCTCTTATCATATTTGAAATTAGCCTGATAAAGACACTTTTGCTGGGCAAAGCACTACTGGACCCTGCCAGGTCCATTCCTGCCCAGGGCATCCCATTCTGTGACTAAAGCAGCCTCTGTTTAAGACCATATAAGCATTTGCTCTAATCATATTTGAAATTAGCCTGATAAAGACACTTTTGCTGGGCAAAGCACTACTGGACCCTGCCAGGTCCATTCCTGCCCAGGGCATCCCATTCTGTGACTACAGCAGCCTCTGTTTAAGACCATATAAGCATTTGCTCTTATCATATTTGAAATTAGCCTGATAAAGACACTTTTGCTGGGCAAAGCACTACTGTACCCTGCCAGGTCCATTCCTGCCCAGGGCATCCCATTCTGTGACTAAAGCAGCCTCTGTTTAAGACCATATAAGCATTTGCTCTTATCATATTTGAAATTAGCCTGATAAAGACACTTTTGCTGGGCAAAGCACTACTGGACCCTGCCAGGTCCATTCCTGCCCAGGGCATCCCATTCTGTGACTAAAGCAGCCTCTGTTTAAGACCATATAAGCATTTGCTCTTATCATATTTGAAATTAGCCTGATAAAGACACTTTTGCTGGGCAAAGCACTACTGGACCCTGCCAGGTCCATTCCTGCCCAGGGCATCCCATTCTGTGACTACAGCAGCCTCTGTTTAAGACCATATAAGCATTTGCTCTTATCATATTTGAAATTAGCCTGATAAAGACACTTTTGATGGGCAAAGCACTACTGGACCCTGCCAGGTCCATTCCTGCCCAGGGCATCCCATTCTGTGACTACAGCAGCCTCTGTTTAAGACCATATAAGCATTTGCTCTTATCATATTTGAAATTAGCCTGATAAAGACACTTTTGCTGGGCAAAGCACTACTGTACCCTGCCAGGTCCATTCCTGCCCAGGGCATCCCATTCTGTGACTAAAGCAGCCTCTGTTTAAGACCATATAAGCATTTGCTCTTATCATATTTGAAATTAGGCCTGATAAAGACACTTTTGCTGGGCAAAGCACTACTGGACCCTGCCAGGTTGATTCCTGTTGGGGCATCCCATTCTGTGACTAAAGCAGCCTCTGTTTAAGACCATATAAGCATTTGCTCTTATCATATTTGAAATTAGCCTGATAAAGACACTTTTGCTGGGCAAAGCACTACTGGACCCTGCCAGGTCCATTCCTGCCCAGGGCATCCCATTCTGTGACTAAAGCAGCCTCTGTTTAAGACCATATAAGCATTTGCTCTTATATTTGAAATTAGCCTGATAAAGACACTTTTGCTGGGCAAAGCACTACTGGACCCTGCCAGGTCCATTCCTGCCCAGGGCATCCCATTCTGTGACTTCAGCAGCCTCTGTTTAAGACCATATAAGCATTTGCTCTTATCATATTTGAAATTAGCCTGATAAAGACACTTTTGCTGGGCAAAGCACTACTGGACCCTGCCAGGTCGATTCCTGTTGGGGCATCCCATTCTGTGACTACAGCAGCCTCTGTTTAAGACCATATAAGCATTTGCTCTTATCATATTTGAAATTAGGCCTGATAAAGACACTTTTGCTGGGCAAAGCACTACTGGACCCTGCCAGGTCGATTCCTGTTGGGGCATCCCATTCTGTGACTACAGCAGCCTCTGTTTAAGACCATATAAGCATTTGCTCTTATCATATTTGAAATTAGCCTGATAAAGACACTTTTGCTGGGCAAAGCACTACTGGACCCTGCCAGGTCGATTCCTGTTGGGGCATCCCATTCTGTGACTACAGCAGCCTCTGTTTAAGACCATATAAGCATTTGCTCTTATCATATTTGAAATTAGCCTGATAAAGACACTTTTGCTGGGCAAAGCACTACTGGACCCTGCCAGGTCCATTCCTGCCCAGGGCATCCCATTCTGTGACTACAGCAGCCTCTGTTTAAGACCATATAAGCATTTGCTCTTATCATATTTGAAATTAGCCTGATAAAGACACTTTTGCTGGGCAAAGCACTACTGGACCCTGCCAGGTCCATTCCTGCCCAGGGCATCCCATTCTGTGACTACAGCAGCCTCTGTTTAAGACCATATAAGCATTTGCTCTTATCATATTTGAAATTAGCCTGATAAAGACACTTTTGCTGGGCAAAGCACTACTGTACCCTGCCAGGTCCATTCCTGCCCAGGGCATCCCATTCTGTGACTAAAGCAGCCTCTGTTTAAGACCATATAAGCATTTGCTCTTATCATATTTGAAATTAGGCCTGATAAAGACACTTTTGCTGGGCAAAGCACTACTGGACCCTGCCAGGTCGATTCCTGTTGGGGCATCCCATTCTGTGACTAAAGCAGCCTCTGTTTAAGACCATATAAGCATTTGCTCTTATCATATTTGAAATTAGCCTGATAAAGACACTTTTGCTGGGCAAAGCACTACTGGACCCTGCCAGGTCCATTCCTGCCCAGGGCATCCCATTCTGTGACTAAAGCAGCCTCTGTTTAAGACCATATAAGCATTTGCTCTTATATTTGAAATTAGCCTGATAAAGACACTTTTGCTGGGCAAAGCACTACTGGACCCTGCCAGGTCCATTCCTGCCCAGGGCATCCCATTCTGTGACTTCAGCAGCCTCTGTTTAAGACCATATAAGCATTTGCTCTTATCATATTTGAAATTAGCCTGATAAAGACACTGTTGCTGGGCAAAGCACTACTGGACCCTGCCAGGTCGATTCCTGTTGGGGCATCCCATTCTGTGACTACAGCAGCCTCTGTTTAAGACCATATAAGCATTTGCTCTTATCATATTTGAAATTAGGCCTGATAAAGACACTTTTGCTGGGCAAAGCACTACTGGACCCTGCCAGGTCGATTCCTGTTGGGGCATCCCATTCTGTGACTACAGCAGCCTCTGTTTAAGACCATATAAGCATTTGCTCTTATCATATTTGAAATTAGCCTGATAAAGACACTTTTGCTGGGCAAAGCACTACTGGACCCTGCCAGGTCGATTCCTGTTGGGGCATCCCATTCTGTGACTACAGCAGCCTCTGTTTAAGACCATATAAGCATTTGCTCTTATCATATTTGAAATTAGCCTGATAAAGACACTTTTGCTGGGCAAAGCACTACTGGACCCTGCCAGGTCCATTCCTGCCCAGGGCATCCCATTCTGTGACTACAGCAGCCTCTGTTTAAGACCATATAAGCATTTGCTCTTATCATATTTGAAATTAGGCCTGATAAAGACACTTTTGCTGGGCAAAGCACTACTGGACCCTGCCAGGTCCATTCCTGCCCAGGGCATCCCATTCTGTGACTACAGCAGCCTCTGTTTAAGACCATATAAGCATTTGCTCTTATCATATTTGAAATTAGCCTGATAAAGACACTTTTGCTGGGCAAAGCACTACTGGACCCTGCCAGGTCCATTCCTGCCCAGGGCATCCCATTCTGTGACTACAGCAGCCTCTGTTTAAGACCATATAAGCATTTGCTCTTATCATATTTGAAATTAGCCTGATAAAGACACTTTTGCTGGGCAAAGCACTACTGGACCCTGCCAGGTCCATTCCTGCCCAGGGCATCCCATTCTGTGACTACAGCAGCCTCTGTTTAAGACCATATAAGCATTTGCTCTTATCATATTTGAAATTAGCCTGATAAAGACACTTTTGCTGGGCAAAGCACTACTGTACCCTGCCAGGTCCATTCCTGCCCAGGGCATCCCATTCTGTGACTAAAGCAGCCTCTGTTTAAGACCATATAAGCATTTGCTCTTATCATATTTGAAATTAGGCCTGATAAAGACACTTTTGCTGGGCAAAGCACTACTGGACCCTGCCAGGTCGATTCCTGTTGGGGCATCCCATTCTGTGACTAAAGCAGCCTCTGTTTAAGACCATATAAGCATTTGCTCTTATCATATTTGAAATTAGCCTGATAAAGACACTTTTGCTGGGCAAAGCACTACTGGACCCTGCCAGGTCCATTCCTGCCCAGGGCATCCCATTCTGTGACTAAAGCAGCCTCTGTTTAAGACCATATAAGCATTTGCTCTTATATTTGAAATTAGCCTGATAAAGACACTTTTGCTGGGCAAAGCACTACTGGACCCTGCCAGGTCCATTCCTGCCCAGGGCATCCCATTCTGTGACTTCAGCAGCCTCTGTTTAAGACCATATAAGCATTTGCTCTTATCATATTTGAAATTAGCCTGATAAAGACACTTTTGCTGGGCAAAGCACTACTGGACCCTGCCAGGTCGATTCCTGTTGGGGCATCCCATTCTGTGACTACAGCAGCCTCTGTTTAAGACCATATAAGCATTTGCTCTTATCATATTTGAAATTAGGCCTGATAAAGACACTTTTGCTGGGCAAAGCACTACTGGACCCTGCCAGGTCGATTCCTGTTGGGGCATCCCATTCTGTGACTACAGCAGCCTCTGTTTAAGACCATATAAGCATTTGCTCTTATCATATTTGAAATTAGCCTGATAAAGACACTTTTGCTGGGCAAAGCACTACTGGACCCTGCCAGGTCGATTCCTGTTGGGGCATCCCATTTTGTGACTACAGCAGCCTCTGTTTAAGACCATATAAGCATTTGCTCTTATCATATTTGAAATTAGCCTGATAAAGACACTTTTGCTGGGCAAAGCACTACTGGACCCTGCCAGGTCCATTCCTGCCCAGGGCATCCCATTCTGTGACTACAGCAGCCTCTGTTTAAGACCATATAAGTATTTGCTCTTATCATATTTGAAATTAGGCCTGATAAAGACACTTTTGCTGGGCAAAGCACTACTGGACCCTGCCAGGTCCATTCCTGCCCAGGGCATCCCATTCTGTGACTACAGCAGCCTCTGTTTAAGACCATATAAGCATTTGCTCTTATCATATTTGAAATTAGCCTGATAAAGACACTTTTGCTGGGCAAAGCACTACTGGACCCTGCCAGGTCCATTCCTGCCCAGGGCATCCCATTCTGTGACTACAGCAGCCTCTGTTTAAGACCATATAAGCATTTGCTCTTATCATATTTGAAATTAGCCTGATAAAGACACTTTTGCTGGGCAAAGCACTACTGGACCCTGCCAGGTCCATTCCTGCCCAGGGCATCCCATTCTGTGACTACAGCAGCCTCTGTTTAAGACCATATAAGCATTTGCTCTTATCATATTTGAAATTAGCCTGATAAAGACACTTTTGCTGGGCAAAGCACTACTGGACCCTGCCAGGTCCATTCCTGCCCAGGGCATCCCATTCTGTGACTACAGCAGCCTCTGTTTAAGACCATATAAGCATTTGCTCTTATCATATTTGAAATTAGCCTGATAAAGACACTTTTGCTGGGCAAAGCACTACTGGACCCTGCCAGGTCCATTCCTGCCCAGGGCATCCCATGCTGTGACTAAAGCAGCCTCTGTTTAAGACCATATAAGCATTTGCTCTTATCATATTTGAAATTAGCCTGATAAAGACACTTTTGCTGGGCAAAGCACTACTGGACCCTGCCAGGTCCATTCCTGCCCAGGGCATCCCATTCTGTGACTAAAGCAGCCTCTGTTTAAGACCATATAAGCATTTGCTCTTATCATATTTGAAATTAGCCTGATAAAGACACTTTTGCTGGGCAAAGCACTACTGGACCCTGCCAGGTCCATTCCTGCCCAGGGCATCCCATTCTGTGACTACAGCAGCCTCTGTTTAAGACCATATAAGCATTTGCTCTTATCATATTTGAAATTAGGCCTGATAAAGACACTTTTGCTGGGCAAAGCACTACTGTACCCTGCCAGGTCCATTCCTGCCCAGGGCATCCCATTCTGTGACTAAAGCAGCCTCTGTTTAAGACCATATAAGCATTTGCTCTTATCATATTTGAAATTAGCCTGATAAAGACACTTTTGCTGGGCAAAGCACTACTGGACCCTGCCAGGTCGATTCCTGTTGGGGCATCCCATTCTGTGACTTCAGCAGCCTCTGTTTAAGACCATATAAGCATTTGCTCTTATCATATTTGAAATTAGGCCTGATAAAGACACTTTTGCTGGGCAAAGCACTACTGTACCCTGCCAGGTCCATTCCTGCCCAGGGCATCCCATTCTGTGACTAAAGCAGCCTCTGTTTAAGACCATATAAGCATTTGCTCTTATCATATTTGAAATTAGCCTGATAAAGACACTTTTGCTGGGCAAAGCACTACTGGACCCTGCCAGGTCCATTCCTGCCCAGGGCATCCCATTCTGTGACTACAGCAGCCTCTGTTTAAGACCATATAAGCATTTGCTCTTATCATATTTGAAATTAGCCTGATAAAGACACTTTTGCTGGGCAAAGCACTACTGGACCCTGCCAGGTCCATTCCTGCCCAGGGCATCCCATTCTGTGACTTCAGCAGCCTCTGTTTAAGACCATATAAGCATTTGCTCTTATCATATTTGAAATTAGGCCTGATAAAGACACTTTTGCTGGGCAAAGCACTACTGTACCCTGCCAGGTCCATTCCTGCCCAGGGCATCCCATTCTGTGAATAAAGCAGCCTCTGTTTAAGACCATATAAGCATTTGCTCTTATCATATTTGAAATTAGGCCTGATAAAGACACTTTTGCTGGGCAAAGCACTACTGGACCCTGCCAGGTCCATTCCTGCCCAGGGCATCCCATTCTGTGACTACAGCAGCCTCTGTTTAAGACCATATAAGCATTTGCTCTTATCATATTTGAAATTAGCCTGATAAAGACACTTTTGCTGGGCAAAGCACTACTGGACCCTGCCAGGTCCATTCCTGCCCAGGGCATCCCATTCTGTGACTACAGCAGCCTCTGTTTAAGACCATATAAGCATTTGCTCTTATCATATTTGAAATTAGCCTGATAAAGACACTTTTGCTGGGCAAAGCACTACTGGACCCTGCCAGGTCCATTCCTGCCCAGGGCATCCCATTCTGTGACTACAGCAGCCTCTGTTTAAGACCATATAAGCATTTGCTCTTATCATATTTGAAATTAGCCTGATAAAGACACTTTTGCTGGGCAAAGCACTACTGGACCCTGCCAGGTCCATTCCTGCCCAGGGCATCCCATTCTGTGACTAAAGCAGCCTCTGTTTAAGACCATATAAGCATTTGCTCTTATCATATTTGAAATTAGCCTGATAAAGACACTTTTGCTGGGCAAAGCACTACTGGACCCTGCCAGGTCCATTCCTGCCCAGGGCATCCCATTCTGTGACTAAAGCAGCCTCTGTTTAAGACCATATAAGCATTTGCTCTTATCATATTTGAAATTAGCCTGATAAAGACACTTTTGCTGGGCAAAGCACTACTGGACCCTGCCAGGTCGATTCCTGTTGGGGCATCCCATTCTGTGACTTCAGCAGCCTCTGTTTAAGACCATATAAGCATTTGCTCTTATCATATTTGAAATTAGGCCTGATAAAGACACTTTTGCTGGGCAAAGCACTACTGTACCCTGCCAGGTCCATTCCTGCCCAGGGCATCCCATTCTGTGACTAAAGCAGCCTCTGTTTAAGACCATATAAGCATTTGCTCTTATCATATTTGAAATTAGGCCTGATAAAGACACTTTTGCTGGGCAAAGCACTACTGGACCCTGCCAGGTCCATTCCTGCCCAGGGCATCCCATTCTGTGACTACAGCAGCCTCTGTTTAAGACCATATAAGCATTTGCTCTTATCATATTTGAAATTAGCCTGATAAAGACACTTTTGCTGGGCAAAGCACTACTGGACCCTGCCAGGTCCATTCCTGCCCAGGGCATCCCATTCTGTGACTACAGCAGCCTCTGTTTAAGACCATATAAGCATTTGCTCTTATCATATTTGAAATTAGCCTGATAAAGACACTTTTGCTGGGCAAAGCACTACTGGACCCTGCCAGGTCCATTCCTGCCCAGGGCATCCCATTCTGTGACTACAGCAGCCTCTGTTTAAGACCATATAAGCATTTGCTCTTATCATATTTGAAATTAGCCTGATAAAGACACTTTTGCTGGGCAAAGCACTACTGGACCCTGCCAGGTCCATTCCTGCCCAGGGCATCCCATTCTGTGACTAAAGCAGCCTCTGTTTAAGACCATATAAGCATTTGCTCTTATCATATTTGAAATTAGCCTGATAAAGACACTTTTGCTGGGCAAAGCACTACTGGACCCTGCCAGGTCCATTCCTGCCCAGGGCATCCCATTCTGTGACTAAAGCAGCCTCTGTTTAAGACCATATAAGCATTTGCTCTTATCATATTTGAAATTAGCCTGATAAAGACACTTTTGCTGGGCAAAGCACTACTGGACCCTGCCAGGTCGATTCCTGTTGGGGCATCCCATTCTGTGACTTCAGCAGCCTCTGTTTAAGACCATATAAGCATTTGCTCTTATCATATTTGAAATTAGGCCTGATAAAGACACTTTTGCTGGGCAAAGCACTACTGTACCCTGCCAGGTCCATTCCTGCCCAGGGCATCCCATTCTGTGACTAAAGCAGCCTCTGTTTAAGACCATATAAGCATTTGCTCTTATCATATTTGAAATTAGCCTGATAAAGACACTTTTGCTGGGCAAAGCACTACTGGACCCTGCCAGGTCCATTCCTGCCCAGGGCATCCCATTCTGTGACTACAGCAGCCTCTGTTTAAGACCATATAAGCATTTGCTCTTATCATATTTGAAATTAGCCTGATAAAGACACTTTTGCTGGGCAAAGCACTACTGGACCCTGCCAGGTCCATTCCTGCCCAGGGCATCCCATTCTGTGACTTCAGCAGCCTCTGTTTAAGACCATATAAGCATTTGCTCTTATCATATTTGAAATTAGGCCTGATAAAGACACTTTTGCTGGGCAAAGCACTACTGTACCCTGCCAGGTCCATTCCTGCCCAGGGCATCCCATTCTGTGACTAAAGCAGCCTCTGTTTAAGACCATATAAGCATTTGCTCTTATCATATTTGAAATTAGGCCTGATAAAGACACTTTTGCTGGGCAATGCACTACTGGACCCTGCCAGGTCGATTCCTGTTGGGGCATCCCATTCTGTGACTAAAGCAGCCTCTGTTTAAGACCATATAAGCATTTGCTCTTATCATATTTGAAATTAGGCCTGATAAAGACACTTTTGCTGGGCAAAGCACTACTGTACCCTGCCAGGTCCATTCCTGCCCAGGGCATCCCATTCTGTGACTAAAGCAGCCTCTGTTTAAGACCATATAAGCATTTGCTCTTATCATATTTGAAATTAGGCCTGATAAAGACACTTTTGCTGGGCAAAGCACTACTGTACCCTGCCAGGTCGATTCCTGTTGGGGCATCCCATTCTGTGACTAAAGCAGCCTCTGTTTAAGACCATATAAGCATTTGCTCTTATCATATTTGAAATTAGGCCTGATAAAGACACTTTTGCTGGGCAAAGCACTACTGGACCCTGCCAGGTCGATTCCTGTTGGGGCATCCCATTCTGTGACTAAAGCAGCCTCTGTTTAAGACCATATAAGCATTTGCTCTTATCATATTTGAAATTAGCCTGATAAAGACACTTTTGCTGGGCAAAGCACTACTGGACCCTGCCAGGTCCATTCCTGCCCAGGGCATCCCATTCTGTGACTACAGCAGCCTCTGTTTAAGACCATATAAGCATTTGCTCTTATCATATTTGAAATTAGCCTGATAAAGACACTTTTGCTGGGCAAAGCACTACTGGACCCTGCCAGGTCGATTCCTGTTGGGGCATCCCATTCTGTGACTACAGCAGCCTCTGTTTAAGACCATATAAGCATTTGCTCTTATCATATTTGAAATTAGGCCTGATAAAGACACTTTTGCTGGGCATAGCACAACTTGTCCCTGCCAGGTGTACTTACTGCTGGTTTTTAGGGCATCCCATTCTGTGACTACACCAGCCTCTATTTAAGAACCTAACCATTTGCACCTATTCTAATTGAAATTAGGCATGATAAAGACACTTTTGCTGTGCATAGTCTTACTGCTGCCTGCCAGGTGCTCTCTGGTTTTTGGGACATCCCATTCTGTAACATACCATTAGCCTCTGCATTTACTGTAAGCTGCACATTTATTTAAAGAAATTTGGCCTGTATGAGCCTGCTAACACACTGCTGCTGTGTGCATATATACTGATCTCAAGTCAGCTTTGGGGCATCCCATTCTGTAACATACCATTAGCCTCTGCATTTACTGTAAGCTGCACATTTATTTAAAGAAATTTGGCCTGTATGAGCCTGCTAACACACTGCTGCTGTGTGCATATATACTGATCTCAAGTCTGCTTGGGGCATCCCATTCTGTAACATACCATTAGCCTCTGCATTTACTGTAAGCTGCACATTTATTTAAAGAAATTTGGCCTGTATGAGCCTGCTAACACACTGCTGCTGTGTGCATATATACTGATCTCAAGTCTGCTTGGGGCATCCCATTCTGTAACATACCATTAGCCTCTGCATTAACTGTAAGCTGCACAGTTATTTAAAGAAATTTGGCCTGTATGAGCCTGCTAACACACTGCTGCTGTGTGCATATATACTGATCTCAAGTCAGCTTTGGGGCATCCCATTCTGTAACATACCATTAGCCTCTGCATTTACTGTAAGCTGCACATTTATTTAAAGAAATTTGGCCTGTATGAGCCTGCTAACACACTGCTGCTGTGTGCATATATACTGATCTCAAGTCTGCTTGGGGCATCCCATTCTGTAACATACCATTAGCCTCTGCATTAACTGTAAGCTGCACAGTTATTTAAAGAAATTTGGCCTGTATGAGCCTGCTAACACACTGCTGCTGTGTGCATATATACTGATCTCAAGTCTGCTTGGGGCATCCCATTCTGTAACATACCATTAGCCTCTGCATTAACTGTAAGCTGCACAGTTATTTAAAGAAATTTGCCCTGTATGAGCCTGCTAACACACTGCTGCTGTGTGCATATATACTGATCTCAAGTCTGCTTGGGGCATCCCATTCTGTAACATACCATTAGCCTCTGCATTAACTGTAAGCTGCACAGTTATTTAAAGAAATTTGGCCTGTATGAGCCTGCTAACACACTGCTGCTGTGTGCATATATACTGATCTCAAGTCTGCTTGGGGCATCCCATTCTGTAACATACCATTAGCCTCTGCATTAACTGTAAGCTGCACAGTTATTTAAAGAAATTTGGCCTGTATGAGCCTGCTAACACACTGCTGCTGTGTGCATATATACTGATCTCAAGTCAGCTTTGGGGCATCCCATTCTGTAACATACCATTAGCCTCTGCATTTACTGTAAGCTGCACATTTATTTAAAGAAATTTGGCCTGTATGAGCCTGCTAACACACTGCTGCTGTGTGCATATATACTGATCTCAAGTCTGCTTGGGGCATCCCATTCTGTAACATACCATTAGCCTCTGCATTAACTGTAAGCTGCACAGTTATTTAAAGAAATTTGGCCTGTATGAGCCTGCTAACACACTGCTGCTGTGTGCATATATACTGATCTCAAGTCAGCTTTGGGGCATCCCATTCTGTAACATACCATTAGCCTCTGCATTTACTGTAAGCTGCACATTTATTTAAAGAAATTTGGCCTGTATGAGCCTGCTAACACACTGCTGCTGTGTGCATATATACTGATCTCAAGTCTGCTTGGGGCATCCCATTCTGTAACATAACATAACCTACCTACCATACTAAGCAGCTCTCTTATTTAAACTAAGCAGGCCTCTTGGAGGCTGAGTGTCCCCACTTTTGGGTGTGCATTTATATTCGGTTTCATATACAGTGGGGTATCCCAATTTGTAAGATAACCTACCCCAACCATGTAAACTAAATAGGCCTGTTGCAGCCTGAGTTTCTCTGCTTGCGTATGGCCTGCATTACAATCTGTCTCTTTCAATGACACTGCTGCCTGGGGTATCCCAATTTGTAAGATAACCTACCCCAACCATGTAAACTAAAGGTTACGTCCTTCCAGAAGGAAAACTTATGCCGAACACTATTTTTGTTAGGGGCATTGACCTTTGGATTGATCGGCATGAAATTAATTTTTTTTTTTCAAAGTATGGCGCTGTGAAGAAGGTCAAAATGATGTCTCATACTTGGATTATTGTTACTTTTTGTTCAGCTTGAAATATAACAGGCCACACGGGCATCCCAGGGCACATGCTATTTTAAACCTATCTGTTATACAACATAAGCGTTGATCAGGCTACTTCAGTTTGCACTTGTTTTTGACTGATTTTAATAAACCAGGCCGCAGGGCACCCCAAAGCTGCACCTTGCACCCTATCTGGTATACAACATAAGCGTTGATCAGCATCAGCTTCATTAAGCTACTTCAGTTTGCACTTCCTTTTTGACTGCTTTCATTTAACCAGGCCGCAGGGCACCCCAAAGCTGCACCTTGCACCCTACCTGTTTATACTAAATAAGCATCTACAGCCTCAGCTTTATTAAGTTATTGCATTTTGAATTGGTTTTGGTCTGCTTTAAATACACCAGGCCGCAGGGCATCCCAAACCTGCATGTTGCACCCCATCTGTTATACTAAATAAGCGTTGATCAGCATCAGCTTTATTAAGCTATTGCATTTTGCATTGGTTTTTGTACTGCTGCCAAAACACTAGCCCATATGGGCATCCCAAACCAGCACATGTCACCCTATCTGTTATACTAAATAAGCTTCTACAGGCCCTTTTTTTATTTATTTATTTTTATTTATATAGAGCTGCAATAGCTTATATTGTGAGGTTAATTTGCCATTTTGCAGCATAATATAGAGCAGCCCCTGTGTAAATCTGAGGGGCAATAGCTTATATAGTGAGGTAAATTTGCCATTTTGCTTCGTTATATAGAGCAGGCCCTGTGTAAATCTGAGGGGCAATAGCTTATATTGTGAGGTTAATTTGCCATTTTGCAGCATAATATAGAGCAGGCCCTGTGTAAATCTGAGGGGCAATAGCTTATATTGTGAGGTAAATTTGCCACTTTGCAGCATAATATAGAGCAGCCCCTGTGTAAATCTGAGGGGCAATAGCTCATATAGTGAGGTAAATTTGCCATTTTGCTTCGTTATATAGAGCAGCCCAGTTGCCATCTAAATCAACTACTGTCCGGCCAGTACAGCTTTTCCAGGGCAAACTCTGCTAGTTGCGGGCACAAGTCAAGTTTGGCTTCCCAGCAAATCCAGTGGATCTTGAAGGTGTGTTGGCATGGTCATGTCAAGGTATGACATGACCTGCTGTTTGAGGTCCAGCTCCAGGTCTTCCTGCTGCTCATGAGTAGACTCACTATGCGGGTGTAGAAAGCTACTCACTAGCGACTGAAGACTGAGGCTGCTGCTGATGGAGCTGCTGCTGCTGCTCCTTCCACCCCCCCAGCAGCCATGGCAGTGGAAGGTGATCGCAGAGGTCCCCCCGAGTCAGACCTGCGGGAGTATGGGCCATGGCGCAGATAGACATCGCCCAACTGACTACGTGGGATGTCTCTGTAGTAGGTCAGTTTGTCCTCCCTCTCAGTGGGCGTAAAAAATGCCCCCATTTTGTGCCGGAAGCGAGGGTCCAATAAGTTGGAGAGCCAGAAGTCTTCCCGCTGACAAATGGAGACAATTCTGCGCTCACTAGTACGCAAGCATGTGAGCATGCATCGTGCCATTTGTGCAAATGACTCGGAGGGACTACCTGTCTCCATCTCCACTGTAAACTGCCACGGTGTGTCTGGGTCCTCTGTCTCACCTTACTCACAACCCTCTAGCTCCTGTGGCTGCTCCTGCTCCTCCTCTTCTGTCAGATGACTAGATAAAATGGTCATTTTGTGAAACCTAAACTGTGGTTTGCTTTGCCCCACCCCCTCCTCCTCCTCCACTTCAGCCCCCACAGGCTTCATGTGGCTGTGAAATGTATGTGCCATGTCTCCAGTGCCCTGACCAGCCATGGTTTCCAACATGTGTTGTAGTACATCAAGCAGTGGAATCTCATCGTTCATCTCATAGTCCTGGCAACTGACTAATAACGTAGCTTCCTCAAAGGGCCTGAGCAAACGGTCGGTGTCACGTATGAGCTGCCAATGGTTTACATTGAATTTACACAGGTGTCCCCCTATCCGTTTGGATCATCCAGAAATCCGTGATGGCTTTTCTCTGTTCCTATAGTGCAGTGGTCCTCAACCCTGTCCTCAAGGCCCACCAACATGTCATGTTTTTTGGATCTCCAAATAGCCAGCTCTATTGCTCTGCAGCTGCACTAATTACTCCACCTGTGCATCTTTGTGGAGATCTGCAAAACCTGGCCTGTTGGTGGGCCTTGAGGACAGGGTTGGGGACCACTGCTATAGTGGATCCTGCATATGGAGGGTGGAATTCCAACGGGTGGAAACATCGCAAATCAGACTATGGTGGGGTACACCGTTGTGACGCTGAGGCTCAATAGGGTTGTGCTTGGTGGTGTAGGAGTGCCAGAAGTGCATGCTAACTTTCTTTCCTGTTGTTCTTTCAGATGGGGGCAAGACTTAAAAACTAGACTGAACACGTGTGCCATGTGAGGACGCATGACTTTGGCTTCCTTGTCGCAGCGCAAACAAGATGTTCTTCCAAGTGTAATGCAGCAGGCTGGACTTATGGTGACGCTGTCTGAGAGGAGAAATCCCTCAGACATCAAGATTAAAAATTCCAAGAATTTTTGAGGGCTAATTATTCAGAGGCAAATGATAGCTAGTTGTTTCTGATTTAATTACAAGGTGGAAACACACCCTCAAACAAAACTTCACTTTGGCAATACTATTGCATTTGTCTATTCATAATTTTATGTATATACACTAACTAACCTACTTTTTCTCCCCAGGATGCTGCATGAAACACTGCCACATCGCTGAGTAGCTGATTTTTCCGAACAACAGTCCGCAATAATCTGCTGCTGCTGCCGCCGCCACCGCCGCAGACTCCAGGGACCCTCTTCCACTACCTCGGCTTGCAACACCTCCTCCCACGACACTCTCCTCATCACTAATTGCCGGCTAGTGGAAGAAGAGGCGAGTGTCTCCTCCACTTCTTGGCTGGGCAGTAGCTGCTGAATTTTATGATTATCAGATCTTCATCAATGGATAGTGGAGCTGAACCCAAAGCATAACAGACAGACAGTTGACTGGGGGTGTCAGATGCCACTTGTGATGCAGTGGACTGCTTTTGCAGCACTTCGAGACAAAGTTGCTTCATTGGCTGACACAATGACTGGTAAATCTGTGGAACATATGGTTTAAAAGCAAGAATAACCATTTGTTTTTATATGAAAAAGACCCTGGTTTATACAGACTTTTTTTTTCCAGAGACTGCCCTGCGTGGAAATGAATGGCGCTTGGATCATCCAAGCTTTCCTCCCAACAATGCCTGATGTATTCCAGTAGATTGATGACGGGGCCAGACCTACACTAAAGAAAGATGGATCGTGCAAAACAGATTTAAGGCGCTGCTCTCCAGTTACAGACATTCCTCCGCATCGGACCACAAGTAAGTATTGATAAAAAATCCTTTACGTTACTCTTACTTTTTATTAATATTCTTCGGATAAGACGGATCAGACATGATTCCAGATTAAAAATTCCAAGAATTTTTGAGGGCTAATTAGTCAGAGGCAATGATACCTTCTTGTTTCTGATTTAATTAAAAGGTGGAAACACACCCTCAAACAAAACTTCACTTTGGCAATACTTTTGCATTTGTTTATTCATAATTTTATGTAGATATTACTAACTAAGCTACTTTTTCTCCACATGACTCTCCACAGGGTGTGATTCATCCAATTTTTGGGCTCCTGAAGCCAACCCCAGGGTCTCTTTAAAGTAATGTTTGGGCTCCTGCTGCTGCTGCTGCCAACTTCTGCCAACTCCAGGGTGTGATTCATCCAATTTTTGGGCTCCTGAAGCCAACTCCAGTGTATATTTGGGCTCCTGCTGCTGCTGCTGCCAACTCCAGGGTGTGAATCATGCAATTTTTGGGCTCCTGAAGCCAACCCCAGTGTCTCTTTAAAGTAATATTTGGGCTCCTGCTGCTGCCAACTCCAGGGTGTGATTCATCCAATTTTTGGGCTCCTGAAGCCAACCCCAGTGTCTCTTTAAAGTAATATTTGGGCTCCTGCTGCTGCTGCTGCCAACTCCAGGGTGTGATTCATCCAATTTTTGGGCTCCTGAAGCCAACCCCAGTGTATATTTGGGCTCCTGCTGCTGCTGCTGCCAACTCCAGGGTGTGAATCATCCAATTTTTGGGCTCCTGAAGCCAACCCCAGTGTCTCTTTAAAGTAATATTTGGGCTCCTGCTGCTGCCAACTCCAGGGTGTGATTCATCCAATTTTTGGGCTCCTGAAGCCAACCCCAGTGTCTCTTTAAAGTAATATTTGGGCTCCTGCTGCTGCCAACTCCAGGGTGTGATTCATCCAATTTTTGGGCTCCTGAAGCCAACTCCAGTGTATATTTGGGCTCCTGCTGCTGCTGCCAACTCCAGGGTGTGAATCATGCAATTTTTGGGCTCCTGAAGCCAACCCCAGTGTCTCTTTAAAGTAATATTTGGGCTCCTGCTGCTGCCAACTCCAGGGTGTGATTCATCCAATTTTTGGGCTCCTGAAGCCAACCCCAGTGTCTCTTTAAAGTAATATTTGGGCTCCTGCTGCTGCCAACTCCCAGGGTGTGATTCATCCAATTTTTGGGCTCCTGAAGCCAACCCCAGTGTATATTTGGGCTCCTGCTGCTGCCAACTCCAGGGTGTGAATCATCCAATTTTTGGGCTCCTGAAGCCAACCCCAGTGTCTCTTTAAAGTAATGTTGGGGCTCCTGCTGCTGCTGCTGCCAACTCCAGGGTGTGATTCATCCAATTTTTGGGCTCCTGAAGCCAACCCCAGTGTCTCTTTAAAGTAATGTTGGGGCTCCTGCTGCTGCTGCTGCCAACTTCTGCCAACTCCAGGGTGTGACTCATCCAATTTTTGGGCTCCTGAAGCCAACTCCAGTGTATATTTGGGCTCCTGCTGCTGCTGCTGCCAACTCCAGGGTGTGATTCATCCAATGTTTGGGCTCCTGAAGCCAACTCCAGTGTATATTTGGGCTCCTGCTGCTGCTGCTGCTGCCAACTCCAGGGTGTGATTCATCCAATTTTTGGGCTCCTGAAGCCAACCCCAGTGTCTCTTTCAGCCAATGTTTGGGCTCCTGCTGCTGCTTCTGCCAACTCCAGGGTGTGATTCATCCAATTTTTGGGCTCCTGCTGCTGCCAACTCCAGTGTCTCTTTAAAGCAATGTTTGGGCTCCTGCCTCTCATAGTGATGCCACTTCAACTCTCTTGAATTCAATTGTGCCGCTCTGCGATTCTATTAGCGATGCCTCTGATCTGCATGTGATATTTATTCAAAGTATTATTTAACTAACCCAGCACGCATCCTGTGCGTGTTACAGCAAGGCAGAATGGTTTACAACCCTATTGAGGCTCTAGGAGGCTCAGAAATAGCCGTTTTTAATAGCGATTCGTCGCGAATTTATTCGGGTCGAAACGATTTTTGTCGGAAAATTCGGCGAATCAGTCGAATCGAATTTTTCAAAAGTTCGCTCATCTCTAATTACAATGTATCCGTTTTAGCAGGAATTTCCAGGGATTTCCAGAAAATCACATATTGTTTTTTCGTCAGAGTTTGGGCTTTAACAAGAAATGTCTTGTTTGTATTCTTTTAAGTGCTTTCATAATAATTTTGTGTGCAAATTAAAAAAAAAAAATATATATATATATATATATATATATATATATATATGGGCAGGCTGATTCATTACTAGCGCCAGCTATCAGCAGATGAGCGTCTGTACAGAGGTGCTAAGAGCGACCGCTAGTATACGCTGTGATCAGCTATCGGGCGCTGTAACGGAGCATCTCATTCGCTGTAGTAACCTAGCCGACATTGATGAATGAGATGTATGTTGGGAGTTCTAACACCAGCACAGCGTTACAGCAAGCAACTCCATATTGAACGAAAAAACAGACACACACAGCGTAGGCGCTCTGAAACTGGTCAATAAAAGCATAGAGTGCCAGACGCTGTGTGATTAAAGTCTGTTTTTGAACACATATCTACCAGTACCAAAGTGAAAACACATGGAATGACATTGTTGTAACATTGTAACATTAATACTTTAATGCCAGACCTGTAATGACCTGTAATGACAATTCTGCATATAAATATAAAAAATCAAAAAGATTTTCAAAAATGACTTTTTCTGGGCCAGGAGAGGTGACACAATTATTTGAGAGAAAAAAAAATGAAAAACAAAAAACCCTGTTTAAACAGAACAAGGGGAATGTCCATTGAAATGAATGGGAGAGCGTCAGGGAGCGACGGGTAATACACAGCACTCTGGAAGCTAGAGCTTGATGAATCGTACGCTACATTCCAAGTTGCTCACCAGAATGGCCTTCATTTTGCGTACAGCACGCAGCATTCACGCTGCCTGCCGCTACGAGGCACTACCTGCCGCTATCCCTTGATTAATAATCCCCATAGTTAACTGTTGCATTTTTTAAAATTAAAAAATGTAAATGTGCGTGAAAACCCCATTCCTCCTGATTACAATGGAACCTAATATGTATCAGTAGACACCCGTTCCTGGCCAGAAGGCGCCACAAACGCCAGTGCTTTATGACATTTACACCTACTATGTGGACTATCAAGGGTTACATTTCTTTTAAATAGTGTGTGGGGTTTCTCCCTATCTAGCAAAACCAGCCCTGGCACCATCTGTGTGGGCTTGTAGACCAGGGTGCGGTGGCCAGCCTGGGTGGCCCCCTGAAAGCTACAATCCCACATAGCCCTCATAGTGCATTCTCTTCTACCCCCCCATGGGCTTTGGGGAAGCAGGTAATAGGGCTGGGGTGTGATGGCAAGTCACTGACTTGCTCAAGCCTTGTGAACTGGTATAGGGGTCTCATGGACCCCTTACCAGTCCACAAAGGGTTAAATGTAAAAACACACACACACACACACACACACACACACACACACACACACACACACACACACACACGGCCAAAGAAAATGCCATTTATAAAAAATAAAAAATATGTTTTCTTTACTTCCAATCCAACACTGCTCTGTTTCCTGTGCCATTCACTGGCAAACCCCTGCAGCCCGCCTGATTCTGCCGATCACTGCCAGCTGTCATGGGAAACAACGGCTGCCCTGCCACAGATTACAACCAGAGGGCTTCTGCTCCTGGCCATCGCCAGAAGCGGACTTTTAAACCAGGAGGAGTAAGATGATGGCATCATCATCATCTTGCTCCTCATATAAATGCCCCTTCCTGCGGTGGAAGAGAACAGACATTCTTGCCCCAGTAAAGACCCTGGAGTGGACATCAGAGGCTCGCCAGAGGAAGAGGAAACCCCTGGCGCTGGATCCAGCATGATGGAGTATTTTTTTCTTGCTAGATAGGAAAAATGCTTGGCACTTAATGGCAGAAGCAAGCACGGGCTTGACATTTAAAAGTTTAAAGGGTCTGTAAAGACAAAAAATGTGATGCTTACCTTTTCTTCCCCAAAGCTGCTTCCTCTCAGTCTGACACTCAAAAACATACTTGTTTCTGGAAATTTGTCCATTGCCATGTGCAAGAATAATGGAGATCTGCTGGGAGAACACAGCATGGCAGCATAAAAACCTCATAACATCTGGATCTTTTATGCTGTATCTGGGTGAGAATCACTTGCTGGCATTGAAGGAACAATTCTGAATTGTACCAGAAAATTCCTAAGGAGAATGTCAGGATATCTATACTTTAAGGAAGTAAGATAAAAATGGTTTAAGTTTAAAACAGTGTTTAATATGTATCCTTGGTCGTGGTTCCCTGGCATAGCAAAGATTCTGTGTTAATGTTACTTCTTTAGTATTCCTTACATTTTTCATTAGGCTGGCCACCTAATGATTGAGCTTTTCCCCTCTTTCTAAAAAATGTACCAACACCTAAGGAAATACTAACAAGTATATGCAAAAATATTTTGATTATATGTATGAGTTTCTTACCTGCACAAGTGAAGTTGCAGCAGGGTGTGGCTGCTGTGGCCTGATAAAGGGCTGGCCAGCAGCAACTCCGAGATTTTATAGAAAACTTGCATAGGATTGTGGGAGATTTCACTTGTGTAAAAAGGGGCACAACATGGGTTGTTAAGCCTAACATGGGTCTCTCCACATACTGGCTTGCGACTTGTGTAAAAAGGGGCACAGTTAAGCTTGGGCTTTTTCTAGGATAGTACTTTGTTGGACCTGCTTTTAATATGAATCAGTAGAAGTTATGTGTTATCACACCGACTGGGATGGGAAGCTGGATTCCTTGCATCATCTTTATTGATTGGAGATGTGCCTGCTCCTCTGTGCCTTCTTCCTGACGGGATAATCAGATTATTTGGGTGAGCTAAAGATGTGCATGTTCCTGCTGTATTAAGGAACTACAAATGGATTCTGTTATACCATGTGAGAACTTTTTGCAAGTACTTTTTCTTTGATGAAAAGAAGGTCTGCTTGAAATAAATTCATTTAGATTATTTTGCATCAAGGTCTACTTGTCCTTCTTTAAAAAATCACATGCCTCACATGCACATGAGCTGAATTTCAGTAGAATATCAGTCATGTGGGAAAACAACAGCCCTGAGCATACAAGTAACTCTACCAAATTGTAGGTCTACAAAGAAAGTGAGGGAGTTAGGCTTTGTCCATGATTTAATAGGAAGCAGAGAAGCCTAAAGACTCCATGAAAGGATTATTGCTGTATTTGGTTGTGATGCTTATCCCTACTACCAAGTAAAGTTTTGGGCCAAAGACTTTATAAAGGGTATACAGGGTCAATTAATTGAGGATAACCACTTTCACTGGGACAGGTTGAAACATCTTCAGAGAAAATGTGCTGTAAAATGAAGGCCATGATTTTGGAAGCTTGTTGAGCCAAAGTCAGTGGTATAGCTTATGAAATATGCATTGTAGTTGGCATAGTTTCCTGTATCATTCATAAGGTTTTGATGATGTCAGTTTGCAGTGGGTAACCAATGTTGCAATGTTGCAAAAACATGCCACCAGCAATTTAGACAAGAAGATTTAGACATACTTAGAGTGTCAGTGAGTTGTTCTACCATGTTAGCCATCGATCCCGGTAAGCAGGAAATCTAAGGTTAAGGTAATACTATTTATTGGATAACTCAATAATATTGACAACTTCAGAAGAAGTTCAATCTTCTTTTGTAGGCATAAATTATGCCTGTGCTTGGGATTTGCTGGGAAATCTCCAGACTTATTGGCCCATGAATAACCTGAGGGCCAATTAGCCCACCAACAAGGGCACCAGGCCCCACATTGAACGATGAGTCTAATTGGCCCATTCAAATGAGCCTCAGGCGGGTGCGCTGTCTGCAATGCAGCCGGAGGGTATAACCAACATGTGCTTGCACGTGCGCAAGCATGGACAGAGGAGCTGGGGATGTTAGGGGATGAGGAGGGCTGCAGCGCCGCTCGAGCACGCTGCCCAGCCTGCTGCCACTCAAGTGGGATTATATTTAAAAGTAGAAAGTTCAATTCTCTCAGAAATTGTTGTTTTAATATTCAGGTAGATAACTTACTGAACACCATTCGTACATTGTTAAAACAAGGCTGTGGCTGATGTTATAGTGATTGTCAAGGCAAACACTAATTTTCTCTCACCTTATCCCCATGGGATCTGTAAATAATAGGCCATGTCAAAGCATCTGAAAATCTTTGATATTTTGTAAATACCTTGTGTATTCTAGGGGAAACTGATTTCCACTGCTTCTAGCCTGCACTGCAGGAAATGCAGGAGAGGCAGATGGGACGGGCATCAGGTAAGCTGCTTGCTGGCTAATTATTCCATTTGAGTTTAGATTCCCTTAAAAGACATGACAAGAAGAATCCTGTTGTGATGCATTGTATATCAGGAGTATGTCTCTGTTTCTCTGTTTTCAGGTCCACGTGTGACTGGCTGAGTCACATACAGCAAAAAACTCAAAAACACATTCTATCTAGTCTTAGATAAAAGAGTTAACTTTTTCTTTATTTATTTAAGGCTTTATATGCAATTCTCTCCTCCTGCATTTCAATAAAGGGTGCATTATGCCTGGTAAAGAAAATGGAAGGCAGGCTGCATTTATATTTATACAGGTTCCTTTTCTGAATTTTTCAAACACTATGAAGTTTGAGTGACATATCTATTTTACCATCACTAACTTTATGTTGCAAAATGTGTCGGTCCTCTAGGCTTAGTATTTGCAGAGTGCTATATTTAATATTTTTGTAAATTATATAGAGAATTTTACAATGTATGTATGCATTCTACCTCTTGCATTCTGTTTCCATAGATAAGGTATTTTTTAACTCATATTTTAAATGTCACAAGAAATACAAAAAGATGCAATTTCTTATGAATTATTTCCATTAGCTCTCCAGCTGCTATATCAGACTTGGTAATACAATGAAAAGATACAATTAGTTTTATCGGCAAATGCATTATATTTAGTATTATATATTTCTCGCGCATTGGGCAATGTCTCATCAATTTAATGAGGGAAATTGGATTGAGGGGCAAATGAGTAAGACTGGTGTCTAATCTGAGGTCGAAGGAAGGATCTCTATCCGAAAGGGGATTTTACATCTTAAAGATGTTCTCATCCTAAATAACTGAAAATTCAATACACACATGTATTTGCCTTTCGGGGCAGGCACATCTTTGTGTTCATTTTCAAGCTATTAAACTGTAGTCTGTATGGCTGGATGGTGGATAAAAAAGGATGGACTGCTTTGTGGCTATGCAACTTTATTTGTGTACTTTAGAAATGGATCTTGCTTTTATATATTTAAAGTTTAATATTAGGTTTTAAAAGAATGCAAATTTCACAGTATAAATCTGTCACAGTCACAAAAAATAGAGCTTAAGCCTACCCTGGACAGAGGATTCTTACAGGGAGCTTTCTTAAAAAAATTACTCAGGCCTCATAGATGAGGTCATGCTCTGCCGCTTAAAAGGCCCAATAGACAGGAGATAGATCACTAGAAATATTAAGCAGGCTGAATGTAAGATGCAGCCCCTCACAACCAACATGGAAAGTGCTGAAATCAGGCTAATTTAGTCTTTTGACTATAATATCCTTTTACCTCTGATTAAGGTCAGTGTTTCCATGTCATCTGGAAAGACAGATGTGTCTATTGGTTTTAATTCCCGAGCCGCACTGAACAACCTTTCCTATAGGTCACTTTAATTAAGGCATGGAAGCATCTCTATCTTGTGGTGTTCAAGCCCTGACTACTGGTCCATCTTGGATCCCCAATATCCATGCGATATTCAGCTTTGAGGCTGACCTAAGAAGGTGATTGATCAGTTATCATCATTGGTTTTTATTTGGGGTATGTAAAGGTTTTTTTCTACATGACATACACATGATAATATGATGATAATGATAATGATAATTGTGCGTCAAACCCACAATACAGGACCAAGATTCCTGGAGGGGTAGTTAAAAAACAGTGGGCTCTGACTACTTCTTCTATTCATGACTGGCTGCTGTTCAATTTCCCCCTCAACCAACTTTCCCCTTCTCCCCCTGTTCTTTCATTGGTGTCCCAGGGATGGGTATATGTGCCACCCAGGGGCATAACTATAGGGCAGGGGTCCCCAACCCCTGGGTCGCGAAACACTACCAGGTGGCAGCATCCCGCAAATGGCATTAAGAGCTGGGTAAAGTGAGGGAAGCAGGGTCTCATGCCAGATTCCCACCGCCGCTGCTGCTGCAAATGCCTTCCTCCCTCCCCTCCTCCCCACTTCATACCCCCCTTATCCTCCCCTTATCTGCCCCCTCTCCTCTGCCTCCACTCTGTGGCTTTGTGTGAGGAGCTGGAGTGAAGTGACTCCCCTTACTGAAGGCCAAACTGGCAGTGAGTGAAGAGAGAGACAAGGTAAATAGCACAGTGAGTCTGTGTCTGCATTGGCATTCTCTCTTAATTAAAGTAGAACCAAACCCTGGATTTTGACTATCCTGGGTTTGTTCCTTGCGCAGAGGCATCCCAATTTGGGATGCCCCATTGTGTGAAACCCCCAGATCGACCTTTAAACTAACATTTTCCCAGTCCTATGGTGCATGCACGGGCTCTGGCCCGGTCAGAGCCATTTGCCAAATTACATATGCATGACAAATGGCTCTGATAGGACTGACCTAAGTCTGCGCATGTGTCAACGGACCAGGAAGAGGTGAGTTAACATGGCGATCTGGGGGGTTTCACACAGCAAAACATCCCAAATTGGTATGCCCCACGGAAGGCCCTGCCCCAATCCCAAGTCTATCCCAATCCCACCCCTTAGTGGGCCTCGGAGCTACTGACTCCAATAAAAGTGGTCCCTGGTGCTAAAAAGGTTGGGGAACACTGCTATAGGGGGTTCACCGCACTGGTGCCCAGAAAGTCAGGGGGAACATCATTATTGCTCTTGCCCTCTTATTTATCATATTTGTGCTCACTTGGCATCATTTATAGAAAAGAAACACCACTCCTCACTGCATTTTCAGTCTTTAGAAAAAAGTTTACAATAATACCCAGGAAAGGGCCCCATTTAACCCTTTAAGTGCCAGCCTACCTGGAGTTTTTGTCACCCTTTGTTGCCAGACCATTTATCACTATTTTGCACCGCATGTTCAAATGTGATTTTTGAAGGGATTTCCCAGGAAAATTATATATTGTTTTTTTTCAGCAGAGTCTGGGCTTCAAGATGAAATGTATTGTTTGTAATTTTTTAGGTGTATTTTCAATATATTGGGTGAAATATGAGCAAAAAAATAAATAAAAATCTATTTTTTACAATTTGTAGTGTTTTTTGTAATAAAAAATGTAAGTTTGTCAATAAAATCTTATTGCGTGTAAAATCCCAATTTCTCCCGGTTACAGCGGTACCACATATATGTTGGTAGACACCCTTTCCTGCCCAGGAGACTCCCCCAAACTGAAAAAGCACTTTAGGGGATTTTCAGATAAAATACAACTATGTTATGCGCTATGCGCACCTTGCAGTTTTTCAATGAAAACAACCCTTTACATTTGAAATACCCCCCACAAACTATATATTCTGTGAAAGTACACATGTTAAGCTTTCTAAGGCCCATATTTAACAAGGGATAGCGACAGGTAGCGACTGGTGAGCGCCCGGTAATGACGGGCCCCGCCACGAGAACGCCGGCTCCCCACCACAATCACACATTTATCAAGGCAATCCTGCTTAGCGCCAGATAGCGCCAGATAGCCACTCATTCATCATTATTCCAGCCTCAACCCACAGCGCCAGCGTCCGACCTTGAACAGCGACAGGTATGACCTCTCGCTACCTGGCGCTCTCCAATGCATTTCAATGGAACAATCTTTAAATATTCATAATTAATTGTTATTAATTTTTTTTTTTTTTTTAAATGTGAAAAATTCTGTGACCACTTCTGCCATTTGAAATAATTTTTTTTAAGGAAAAAAAATAAAACTTGTTTTTTTTGGTTTCCAAAAATATGGTTGTTTGGGGGTAAAAAAACTACTTTTAACCCATGGCCGCCAGCGCTCTGGGGTTTAAACATGCATTTTACAGCGCAATAATTTTTTGAGCGTGATTTGTTAATGAATATGGTGGAAGCCGGTCGCTAGGGCCAGTCGCTATCATGCGCTCCCATACAGCGCGGAACCTGTCAAATAGCGACTCCTCACCCAATATTCAACATTACGGCAAACCCGTAACCCGAGTCGCTATCAACTACCGAACAACGGCCAAGCACAGCGACTACTAGCGGGCGCTCTGAAAATGCCGCTACAGTCGCTCAACTGTCGCTACCTGCCGCTGTTAATGAATCGGCCTCTTAGTGTACTCAGCTTGTTGTAATGGGCTCATCTTTCTGGAAGTAATCCCTCAAAGAATTCTTTGGTTGCACAGGGTTTCCCTAAAAAATGTATAAAAAAGCAGAATAAAAAACATCTTAAAATATCAATATGCAGACAAGAAAAAACAAGCTAAATCTGAAAGCGCAAGGTCCCCCGAGCAGAACAATACCCAACATGCATAGGTACTATTAACCCTTTTGAATGCCAGCCTACTTGAGATTTTGTCACCCTCTGTTGACAGGTAATTTTTCCCCATTTTGTGCCATTTTTGCAGGAATTTCCAGGAAAATTATATATATATATATTTTTTTTTAGCAGCAGAGTTTAGGCTTTATAATGAAATGTCTTGTTTGTAATTTTTATACTGTTTATTAAAATATTAAGTAAAAAAAAAATATATATTTTTAGACAATTGTCTTCTTTATTTTAAATAAAACATTTGTTTTATTAATGAAAACCATACTGCATGTGAAAGCCCCATTTCTCCTGATTACTCCGGTACCACATATGTATTGGTAGCCCTCTGTTCCTGCCCAGGAGACCCCGCAAACTGAAATGAGTACTTTATAACATTTACAAATAAAATACAACTACTATCCACACTATAAAGGGTTAAACCAAGAAAAAAATTGGTGTGGGGGTGACAGAACATAAGGTGTTAATTAAAAAAAAAATGACATAGAGTCCCCCCTCCCAGGGGGGGAACCCCATTTTTTTTTTTTATTTTAAGGGTTAAAAACCCTTAAAAATAAAAAAAAGAAATGGGGTCCCCCTACCCGAAATAACCAGCCCGGGACCAGCTATGCAGGGCTTGTAGGAACAGGGTGCAGGGGCCAGGTTTTGTGGCCCTGGCCCTGCAGCTTACAAGCCAGCATAGTCTATTGCCCGGGCTCTTCTGCCCCCCCCCGGGCTTTGGGGAGGCAGGTAATTGGGGATGCCGGGGGTTAATGGCAAGTCACCCGCTAGCCGCAGGTGACTTGCCAGCCCCCAGCCTTGTGAACTGGTATAGGGGTCTCATGGACCCCTTACCAGTTCACAAGGGGTTAAATATAAAAAAACACACAGAGACACACAGAAAAAAATATTTATTTGTTTTATTTTTAATACTTACCTCCCACCCATTTTGCACTGTGTCCCTCGGCAATCACTGGCTTTTGCTCGTCTGCTGGAAGCCTTTTATAGCTGCTGGGTGACAGAACAAAAGGGGGGGGGAACCCCATTTTCATTTTAATTTTAAGGGTTAAAACCCCTTAAAATACCCCCAAAAAATTAAATGGGGTCCCCCTTACCCGAAGTAACCAGCCCGGGACCAGCTATGCAGGGCTTGTAGGAACAGGGCACAGGGGCCAGCTTTTGTGGCCCCTGGCTCTGCAGGCTACAAGCCCGCATAGCCCATGGCCAGGGCTCTTCTGCCCCCCCCCTGGGCTTTGGGGAGGCAGGTAATGGGGGTGCCAGGGGTTAATGGCGAGTCACCTGCTAGCCACAGGTGACTTGCCAGCCCCAGCCTTGTGAACTGGTATAAGGGGTCTCATGGACCCCTTACCAGTTCACAAGGGGTTAAATGTAAAAAAAAGACTCTTTTTTTTTTTAACACTCACCTCCAATCCTGTGTCCCGCAACAATTCTCTCCAGCTGACAGCTGTCAGGTCTGATCACTGGCGGGGGCTGGGGAGGCAGGGGACCACATCCCCTCCAACCACCTCCGGTGATCAGACCCGGCATCTGACAGTCCGGAGCCGGCAGCGGGATGACGCGACGTCATAAGCCCCGCCCACTCGCGTGACGCCATAAACCCCACCCAAAAGGGGCGGGGCTAGCGGCGCGAACGTTGGAGGGGGCATGTTTTGCCCCCTCCTTACCGCAGAGAAGCCCCGGGGGGTGATCGAAGAGGAGACCCGGCCCGAGGGATTGGGCATGGAGGTGAGTAACTGTCATTTTTTTTTTCCTTTTTTTTTTATTGTTAGCAGCAGCGGCTGCCGAACCGGGGGGCAGGCTATTTTTTGCCCCCTCCTGAAGGCAGAAGAGCCCCTGGGGGTAATCGGATACCCCCAGGGTGAAGAGAAGACCCGGCGGGTTCGAACGAGTGTCAGGTGAGTGTTCTTTTATTTTACTTTTTTAACTAGCAGGGGGGAAAGCCAGCCCGTAGGTACTACGGGCTTGGCACTTAAAGGGTTAATGTTCGCATCAGGGCCCCATCACATTCAGTTATGCCACTGTGCCCTTCCCTACAGGGTTAGGTGATGCTAAGCTTGGGTTGATCTTGATACAATAGCAGCCATTTATCTTCTACTCCTGTGACATCAACTTCATCCCAAAAGTGTCTATTACAGCAGGAAGACAATAGGGTTATCACCAGTGGCATAACAGGAATCCTATTGGCTCCAGAGCAAACTCTAGGGAGTTATTTGGGGTGACACCTTGGTGGTATGCTTAAAATGTTAAGGTTCAATGCATGCTGAAGGGTAACACACTTTGAAATCCTGTAAGTAATTCATAAGCCTTAACTTTATATGGGGTTAGCCAAATCTCCCAAGAATTAGATACATTTTTTAGAATTGGTTTCCACACAGTGCGGTATATGCACACAAGTGTATCCGGCTTGTAAAATACATTATTTGAACAATGTGCTTCTTATTTTGCAGTATAAGGAAAATCACACTGTGATTAATGAACACTGATTGTCTTAGACACACATCAACAAGAGTTAGTTTAATTATTAGGGGAGGAATGCTAAACATGGCTTTGGAGATGTGAGACTGAGTGAATAAAGGTGCCATATTTCATGCTGCTCAAAATGTTTTATGTGCTGTAGTCTGCAGTACCACTAATAATAATTAATGATGGAATAGGTATAAAGGAAAGAAAACAGCTGCGACTAAAGTACATTTTACTTTGCTGACAGTTATCCCGCTCTAAATCTACCAAATCAGCTTTTCTTTAAAAAGTCACCAGAATACAGTTTATTTAATTAGAGTAACAGAAAAAGAACACCTGGCTTATTAAGTTAATTTTTAAATGTCATATAGTCTTCGGGATGTACTAATTTAATGGGAACCTTTGGTCCCTCTAGAATTGTTAGTAGGACAGAAAGCAAAATTCTCCCAGGTAATTTTAACTAAATAACACGGCCTATTAAGCTCCACAAAATATATCAGCAGACAATGCAATTAGAGAAACAACTGCTTACTCGCACATAAAAAGTAGTAATTGTTTCAGTGTTCTGGATATTTATTTTACAACTTTTTTACTTTTTAAAAAAACATATCATAAATGATCATTTTAAAGCAAACCTACACCACATTCTTATTAACTATGAACATTAGGAACTCTAAAGAGTTTCAAGGAATTGTGAACTGCAGAAAAATACTAGATTCATAGCAAAAAAAATAACATTTGATTTAATTGGCCACTAGCACATACACTAGATAGCTTCCCCTTAATAACAGGACACTAACTTGTTATCTCTGAACATCTGAATTACAGGTTATAACAGGCCACTGAGTGTCAGTGGCCTGCATCCAAATATTTAAATCGATTGACTGTGGGCTAAACAGGGACACTAATTTTACGTGTCATTATGACATGGATTGAATAGACAGGACTCATCACAAGGTCTGATATTAAACAGACTGTCTGACCTGATGTGAGATCAATATAAATTCCACACACTTTCTCTCCCCCTCTCATTCTTATCAGCCCACCATTAATTGTTATAATCCCCCTGATTCTTATCTCACAGTATACGATTTTACGACTTAGCTATTTTTCATGTGTGTCAGTGTAAAAACAATTGTCACTCCTTTGTAGTGTTTTGTATAAATGTGTGTCTAAGTTACAGATCTGTATTATGCCTGAAGAAGAAGCTTGAACAGCTTCGAAAGCTTACATTTTCAATCTAATTGAGTTAGCCAATAAATGGTATTACCTTAACCTTGGATTTCCTGCTAACAGGCCACTGACAATTTCTGTTTTAGAAAGTTTTTACAATTGAGCACCCTACAAGTTAAAAAGGCCACTTACTTATTCTAACAATACACTTGTCTCCCAAACACATATATTGACTAGTAACACATTTTATCAAGTTACTCTTCTTAGGAATTGAAGTGCACCAAATGTTGATGCATTGCATGACGCAGCACAGATATGTGAATTATCCCATCTAGAATAATGTACAATGTTTCCTCTGCATTGTAACTGCGTTGCAATGCAGCACAACAATGTAGAGAAAGCGCAGAGGTGTGAACAGAACCGTAGGCTTTCCTAATAGCACTGGATTAACTTTCTCTATATTAAGTAATTTCAATCTGTATTATGGGTCTCCATGCTAGGCAACACAGATGCAACAGAGCTGAGCTTCCCATCTGATTAGAGACCTCCAGAAACCAGAACGCCAGTGGACCATATTTTCTGTGTTAATAAGCATGCCAGCCTTAATCTGCTTTTAAAAGGATATGATATCCACGTTTATTCCATACAAAAATCATTTAAAAGAATTCCATCCACGAATACAGGTCGACGTAAAGCATAAGGGAGCAACTTGAATGCCAACGCATTTCGGGCACAGACTCAGCCCTTACTCATAACATGATTTCAGTGTGCATACTGTTCCAGCTGCCATGCCATGGTTTGCCTGCCCCTCATTTGTGCCTTTTCCCAACCCTGCTTTGTCTGACCATGTATCCTTACCAATCCCTGTTGCTGACCCTGCCTTGTCTTAATACATTCCTGTGCCAAGCCCAGTTGCTGACCTTGCCTTGCCTGAACACTTCTCTGTGATAAGTACTGGGCCCTGTTTTCAAGTCTCCAGCTCTACCAACCTGCATTGCACTGCAGTTCCAGCCCATGATCCCAGGTAATCCCCCAGCCTTGTCACAGTCTGTAACTGCCCGGGTTTCAGTATAATTACCACATGAGCATGGGCAGTGGTTGTTGGGTGGCCCTGTTACAAAGGCTGCTCTGGCACTAGCTTCTGGAACATGCCTACATGCTGTTCAGCAGTAAAGTACAAAATTCACAATTGGTATTTGTTATAATAGCTTGTTGAATGTTATATCATTACTAGGAGTCTTATCTTGTCATTTGAAGAGACATTATATATGAAGGTGATCACTTGAAGTTTAGTCGGATTTGGAGTATGTGGAATGTCAGAGTATACCTGATTTTAGATTCCCTGACATTTGTCTATCCCCATTCCCCAGAAAGGGACAAAGACCCCCATAAGGAATTGTGTCCACCTAGCCTAGCGCCCTTACCATAGCTATAGGCCATAGGAAAGGCTCTTAAACTGAACACAGAATCCTGAAGTTGAACTATTGTGCTTCAAATATTAGTGGGAACTACCTAAAGAAATACAGGATCAGCCTACAAAAGGGCTTTTGCAGGAATAGCACTATTATTCTTTTTTGCTTCCCTGCAGTCATTCTCTCAAGGACCAGGCTTTAATAATGTGCTGTGCCGAGGATCTGCTTTGGCTTTTCTATAAAGCCCCTGCTATAGATTACTAAGAGCAGAGACATGGTCAGAATGTCTTCACAGCAAGAGGACCTGGCATGTATTATGTTTTAACACTTCAAAGTTAGACAGATATACAGTAGGGTAGCTGAAGTCAACATCCTTTTGTACAAATGGTCCTTAACTTTTCAACTATTTTCAATATCAGATCAGTGAGGTGCTCAGGCTCTTACCTCCCCCTGTTAATGGTTCATCAAATTAAGATGATCCTCCTTTAGAATATGCTGGTTCTGGCTGCTAAAAAATAATCTTGAGAAAGACTAAAAAAATGGCTGTCTGCCCAATGGCTTAGATGTTACTCCACTTTTCTTTGCATCATTCTTGTTCAATCTGCCCCTAAAAGTATTTACAGGATACATACAACTTTACCAAATTGTATTTGTTCTTTCTTTTACTGAAAAAATATATATTTATTTAAACTTGTAAGATTGATTCTTAGTGCTGAAAGTCAAAAAAAGGTTATAGCAGGTCAGCATGCCCGCCAGCAGTAAGCACAGTGCCTTATTTGTTGTAGCTTAGCCATAATTTAGAATTTTATATGCTAACTTCATTACCATCACTCATTTTCCACTGAAGCAGCACTGCGGGCTACAAATCAATATTTAAGGTCACATATCCAAAGCACAGAATTCTCACCCATTCTGTATGAACAATATCCATTTCGTACTGTGTATTTTTAAGAAAAATCTCTGTTAAGGCAATTTTCCTTCAGGTAGAGCTTTATCTTTTTGAGTCATACATTATACTGTTTTTTTCTTTTCTTTTTTTTCATTTTTGTGAAAACATAATATCAGTGCCATTGTTAAAGATGCCTGCAAAAATAGCACAATAGAGAATTATTCGCAAAGGCCTGAAAACATTCACCTAATAAATCTATTCTTCATGTGCTGAAAATAATCTCACATTGGAGAGTGTGCATGTGCATTGAGGTGCCCACAACCTGACAACCCCCATAGCAGCCTGGGTCACAAACAGGATATGGCAGTTGTGGGTCCCCAAAGGTTACTAGCTGATCTGGCCACTTTTTGACCCATCCAGATTTGGTGGAGACAGTAGAACCTCCAAGGACCACTAGAAATAAAACTTGACCCCCCCCCAGTTATTCCCCAGTGCAATTACAGGCAGCAGTGTCACATCACGGAAAGACTATTGGCCAGCTCTCCCACCTTCAAAACCTAAGAAAGCACTTTTAGGACCTTCCAGGCCTGGAATAATCAAAACCTCTAACATCCCTCTGCACACAACAAGCCCCTTATACAGCCTAGTGATGATCCTCGTATACCCCAGACCCAACAACCAGTTCATAACTTTACAGAAGGCCAATCCTCAAACCCTCAAAAAATATAAGAGATAAACCACAGCTTAATGTCACCAAACAACATAAGGCCCATCAAAGCAACACAAGACATGCAAACCGAAAAACTATTACATCAAATGTAAGTTAATTACCTCCTAATAATTGTTCAAGAAGACTCAAACTGAGAGAAACAGCTTATATACCCTCTTAAGATTCACTGCCTTTATGTTGGCTAACTGCCATGTACCTCGTTACCTAGATAAAAACTACCACCAACAGTACATCCTGTGGCTATCCCAGTTAGTGAGTACTAGGAAAAAATAATGGATCTGTAGAGAAAGTATTCTGGGCACTCAGAACCTGGTTGAAAGGAAGAGGTTAACACAATCACAGTGCTACACCACTCACCTTTTCCGAAGTGGAGAATTTGCTGGCAAGCTTAGTTTTCATCTGAGACCCCCTGCAAGAGGGAACGGACTGTGCTGCCAACAAAACAACCAATACTAATGACCAGTGTGCCCAATGTTCAGTGCGGGCAAGTCCAATTCAAATAGTGAGGAGGGTTTGTAAATCAGAGCCAGGATAGTTTGTAATCCTGAGCAAGAATTCAAAGGGCCAAAGCACGTAGTCATCCAAAGCCAGGGGTTAGGAGAATGAGCAGAAGTGTCATCAAATTGCAAAGGGTCAGAGCCAGATTGGGTAGTCATCCAAGCAGATGGCAGAGTCAAAACAGAGTCAAAACAGGTAGTCAGTAGAACCAAGGTCAAAACTGGATTCATTAAGACACAGAAATAGATGGTGGACAACACTTCTATGAAGATCTGCAGGCATCTTCCTTGCACCCTGGACCTCCTTTTAAAGGTCTCTTGCACACTTCATAAATGTTTGGTGTTCCACGCCTGCATACATGACCAAGCAAGATCAATGGTGCCAGACTGCGCAAGTTTCACCAGGCGTACCAATCACCTGCGTGACCCCGTATGTACCAGGGCATGCCACTCGACAAACTGGAACACCAAGAAGACATCACCATGCACGTCTGTGGTTACAAGCGTACACGTGCTGACACACATTTGTGTAAGCAGAAACACTTCTGTTACACCTCTGTAAAACTGTCCCCTATGCAAAAAGCAACCACCCCTAATTTGAGAATGGTACACTCACAGGATCTAACAAGGGAAGACCAAGAGCTTGACAACCTAATACCAGAAGATGACACTTGGTTGGATGAACCGCTTCATGAATCAACATCTTCTGATTCAGTATTTACTAAGTTTGATTCTATGCTAAAAAATGCCTTGCAAGTTTGGTCAGAAAAACATATATCTAATATAAGTAAGCAATAATCCAGCTTTTCTGGCGATGGACTGAATATATTTATATCACAGACAGTTCTCAGCCTCTCAGCTGGTAAACTCAGCTGGTAAAGCTGCTAATTAAACATAGCTTACTGGCTGTTACTTTGTGATATACTGTAATGATTTTTTTATCATATAGTGTAACACAATGTAATAGCTATTCAACGGCTTTGCGCCACAAACAATTGATAGGCAAAGAGAGCTTAACCATTCCTAGAGATTCTACGCAACAACCACATCCATTATAAATGGGGATTTACATTGAAGCTTCTCTTAAAATACAAAAGAACCATGGTATATTCTGTTTTGAATATACCAGATAAGGCGAAATCCATTCTAGAAAGCCTAGACCTCATCAATCTAATGACATTCCCAAAGCCACATGAAATGTTGGACACCACTTCTAAAAAATCATTGTTAAATGCAAAAGATCCCCAGTAGCTAAAGAAGCAACTATTATCGCCAGGCAATAAAGAAACCTTGTTTCAAGCTATAGATTAAAACTTAAACCACTTATACAGTATCCTTTTTGTTGAAAACAACGACCCAACCAAGGGTAATCACTGTTAGTGACCTTGATGTTATATGCTAAGTTTATATTTTAGATAGTTTGTTTCTCTATAACATTGTAGTCTTTTTCAGGACAAGTGACCTTAGGTTTCAACCGGACCTTTACCCTGAATAAGAACATATATGTTTCCCCCCACCCTATACATACAGATTGCTCACATTAAAAATAATTCTACCTGCATCTACTGCATTTTCTGAGCCTTTAAACATTCAAGATAGTGGCCTATGGATTTTCAGGCTGCCTGCAAATAGGAAGTGTTTGACTGTGCCGTTCTGCATTGTAGGAACACTGACCTTTTCCTGACCGCAGCTCTGCCCTGTCAGTGCAAAGCACAGCTATAACCCAGCCCCCTGCACTTTTGACCCCTCTCAGTATGTGATGCTACTGAGACAAGATGGCAGCGCCCGTATCCTAGAGTGCTGAACAGAGTTGCAGACCAGTGGGGAAAAGAATAAAAAGTGATTAAAAACATTAAATATATTAATTTTAGATGCTGGGGAATCATTTTTTAAGGCTTTGGGCTTTTCATTAAATAACGCTAAAGGTCCGCTTTAACTCTGTTGAATATTAAATCTATTAGGCTCTGCTTACACCTCTGCACTTTCTCTGCATTGCTGCATTGCAATGCGGTTACAACGCAGAGAAAATATTGTGCATTATTCTAGATAGGATCGTTCACATATCTGCGCTGCATTGTGCAACGCATTAAAAAAACATTGCGGACACCTTTTTCAGCGCAACATAGTAACAGTGCAGTTCAATAGATGTCTATGGCACTGCGCTGTGCTGCACTGCAAAAGAATTTACCATTTACTTATTGTCCAAAATATATATTTATTTTAAAAATTGCAACACAAATGCTGTGTCAATGCATCAAAAGCGCAGAATATGTTTTTATACAATGTTCCTTTGTCATACTTACAAAACGCTAACTCTTAACACAATGGATAGGTGGGAACAGAGACTTGTATTTAGTACCTAACATATACACAGGTAAAGTTACTCTTTACCTGATTTGAGGATACACCTGAAACACATTAACAATCCACCATCCCCTAAATATAATCAGGAGGATTACCCCCTCCCATCCTTCTTGGAAGCCAACCAGACTCCTCACATAATCTGTTTTGAACATCCTAACAAGAGCAGTGACCCGGACCTTTTGCTCTATATACTCTCTATATTTCATATATATATATATATATATATATATATATATATATATATATATGTTACAGGGCGCTGTCCCTAATTAACATTCAAATAGTGGTCCCACATCCTGCCATGCCTATAAGAACAATAGACACATAATCACACCTAGCTGCCAGGAAGCTGCCTCAAACTGCTGGGGTGTTTTGCCTTGAATTCCTAATCAGGACTCCAGACGGCCAATATACACTGGACACTGGGAATTGGCTGTTATTTCTGGGAAGCATTGTAACTCTTGTAATATGTCACTCATAACTATATTAATGAGAGATTCTCATTCAGAACTATTAGACCTTTCATTTGATATCAAACATGGCGTACACATATTCTCCAGGGCCTGACAATCTACACAGTATTGGACCCTGGATGATATACATTTGGTGTTTGGGCTCATTTAACTAAGAAATTTATGGGGATCATGAATTTCTTGGTTACAAGTTGATAGCATGCATATTGTGAGAGTTATAGCCTTTATGAAATATACATCTAATTCGTAAGAGTCCTGATGGCGGGGCTGAGCTTAGCAGACACTCCCACGAGGCGGGGAATGCTGGCCACTCCCTCTATTGTTCATACATTAGTAAGCTTTGTGCTGGGGGCCCGGGAGTCGATGGATGGGAGTCGATGGATGGCGGGGGGAAGGATGGACCTGAATGCCCATGAAACTTAAGTATCGCTATGTATCTGTCTCTGCTTTGTCTCTCTATATATCCATTATAGCATATATTGTACCGTAGCTTACTGTACCTTTATCATTCATTATTGTAACAACTGCCTATATTTAAGGATATCTGGGAACTTTAGGAACTTTAGGAACTTATTGGGTTAGTAAGGTTAATTACTGTGCTGCTAATTAAACCCGTTTTATAAATACATCTTACTGTGTGTAGTGGATAATTTCTCACACAATAGTTTGTAAGTTGCAAAGTATTAAAGGTAAATAGTATATGTCTTTCTTAGGACAGTTCACTGGTTGTGTTGGGAGAGCCTTAGCGGCCATTGTTTGTATCAGATTAGTGGCCGCTGGGCTGATATGATTGTTAGTATTTGCAACATTATAGCATTGATCTCTAATAGAGATATTGGAGGTTAATGTGAAGCAGATATTAAATATATATCATATATCTCCTTTTTCAATATATATGCGCACTAAGGCTCTATCACAGAAAATATATTAAAAATCCACATAAAATGTGCTAGATAAAAAGATAAAAAGTGGAAGGATCACTTATACACCCTGAATACAGGCTTGGCAGGATTCTTACACACACAGAGTGGGTTAGTTACCACGTTGTTATTTAGCATATTTAGCATGTATTTTTTTAATGTTTAATATTAGACAATTTCCAAACATCTTCCAGTCATCCTGTCATATACTCCTGTAAACCTGTTTAAGCCTTGCTACTGCAGTTTTCTACCAGAAACACGTACGTAAATAAGGTCAAATGTCACAAAGTAGTAACATATTGCTATCAGAGATTGATACTTTAGATCTTAGCAAAAAGGATCTTGCAGAAACTTTTCTATTCAGCAAGCTGAGAACAGAACAGTGTCAGAAGTATTAGTCAGAGAATGTCAATTAAACCACATTTATCAGGGTATCCATCACCGACAGACTGGAATGGAACAAGAACACCACAGGTGTCCTGAAGAAATCCCACTACATACTCTACCTGCTTATGTAACTCAGGCATACCAGCCTACCCAAAAAGCTATTAATAGCATTCTATAATACAATGATGTATTCACTGCTTTGCCAGCAAGAGAGACAAGGCTTGGCTGCAACGGAAAATAATGACTGGAGAAAAGATCATAGGCGCTACTCTACCTACTCTCCAGTCCTTGTTTGAAAAAAGGGTGGTCACCTGTGCAAACAGAATCCTAGCTGACCGTCACCACCTTGGCAACTCTCTCTCTTTGTCCTCCTTGTCCTCTTTGGCCCCTACATGTGTGTGGGGAGGTAGGCGCTAGTCATTGGGGGTTTGGGGGGGTGTAAGGCAGATCAGCTCATGGGAAGACATTATTGTTCAGGAAGTTGATTGCTATCGGGTTCTATTCTTGGACCGAGTGTTTTTTCTCACCAACCTGCTGCAACAATTTTCTTGTGCAATCTCTTTCTCTGTACTTGGCTGAATAAAGTGATTTTATTTTGATTAAGTTAATGGCTCCTCAGGCTAAATTTCCACCAAAATAAATGTGATTTTATGCGCCAAAAATGCATACAGTCTGGCTTTTAAAAAAAAAAATTTAAATAGGAAGCACCCTAGAGTAGGCTTTCACATGGACCACTCTGATCAGCATATGTTTCTGCATGAATTTGTGTCTAGCAACTGGGAAATTCAGTTTGGGACATGTTTGGTAAGAACATGCAGTAAATTGAAAAGTTGTGAAACATCTTATTTTGACTGTGCACTTGCCTTGAGAATAAACAAACTTGTCGATTTTCTGTTTTAAGTATCAGGGGGTATGAATAAAGAATTCAACTCATCCAATTCGCCAAATTTTCCCAAGAAATTTGTTTCGATTTGTATAGCATTAAAATTTGTCTATTCTGGCATAAATCATATGTAGTGTTCAAATGAGGAACAGGAACAGTTACATAGCATGTAGCAGATGGCATATCATGAAGAGTACCAAAACAGAAGCAGTTGGCAGCAGCATAAAGAGTCCAAAAAGAGGAACAGTTATGGTGGTGGAGGGTGGTAGTTTGAAACAGCATAAATAGTGCTAAGACAGGAACAATCACATTCCAAAATATGTACCATTGGGCTGAAGTTATCCCGATAAAGGGAAAGAAAGTTGAGGTTCACTCTGGAAATTGTGGAAACATAGAGCTTGCTGAGTTGTTTAGCACTGCCAACGTTAGTCAATAGGAGCTTTCTTGTCTTTGAGCTACTGTAAAAGTTACTGACCAGAAGCTTGTTGGTTATGTAGTGCCCAAAGAGGATCAGAAGTACACAAAATCAATGATCTATCCAGGATACAGGAAAAAAGGTAAGCAAAATATTGGCTGCAGAAGCCCTCGTCAGATATCAAGAGCCAGAAATGGTTCCCATGTGCCTAGAAATGATGGGAGGTGGTGTTGTCGGGCTCAGCCTTGTGCTGCACCAAAAAAGAGTCCCAAAATATAAACAGTCACATAGGTCACATAGGTGAAGGGTGGCATTTGAGGAGTCCCAGGACAGGAGCATTGATGGGGGAGGCACTCGGCAGAGAATAAAGTGTCTTTAGAATAAATCTGCAGAAACTATTAGACAACCACCCCTGGTGGGTTTCTTTTTACTGACCACAAGGCCAAAAAAATAAAAGAATGAAGCTACAGGATCTATTAGAAAACCACTCTTGTGAGGTTTCTTTTTATTGACCACAAAACCAAAAAGTGAAAAGAATGAAGCTGCAGGATCTATTAGACAACCATCCCTGGGAGGTTTGTTTTGACTGACCACGAGGCCAAAAAAGAGTATGAAGCTGCAGGATGTATTAGACAGTCATCCGGGGAGGTTTTTTTTTTACTGGCCAGTCCAACTCCAAAATGAATATTTTGAACAGAGTGAAGAGGACACAGCCACCCCTGTTAGGAGAATGTGTTTGCTGAACACAAATCCCAATTTTATGAGCAGGATGACAACACTGTAAGCGAGCCCAGTTCGGATAATGTGTGAGCTGAACTCAAAACCTCGTTGTTATGAGCAGGATAATAAGCAGAGAATTTTGGGTGACACTGTGCTCCCAACCTTTTAACTTTCACTTATATTTTGTCTATTTTAGGAAAAGCCAATCAGGTTTTGACCTAAAGTTCTAATCGAACTTCAGTTTGTCCAAATTTATTCGCTCACCTCTAATTCTTACTCTTCCTTGTCCTGCTAAAAGCAGATGTTTAAATTATGTGCTGTTTGCCCTTATAAAAAAAAAAGGTAACCCAGAAATGTTACCAAAAATTCTGTGTCCTAAAATCAACTAGTTGCCAATATTAATTTGCCAAGCTACTTCCAAAATTGTCATTTTATAAGATACATCTATGATAAGCGTTCTCTTCTTTCAACAGCTGACATTACTGAATGTTGAGATCTTTAACCTCCCCTGTCTTACCATGTATATTTGTCTAATGAGCTGTCTTCCACTACCTCCTGAATTTTCTTGGATGAATTTGACAATCCCGCAATGTCCGGAGCAGCCAGGGATATTTGATGTTGACTTTTGTTTTATGTTATTCTTTATTTCAATTTGACAGTAATTTGATGGTTGTGTTTTTGTCCATTTAAAGTAAGTGTCTGATACATCATTTTATAATGTGTCATAAGGGGCAATGATAGTCTCCGTTCTGATATCAGTTTCTAATAATTTATATAACCTACAACACATATTAAACAAAATGTGTATACGCATAATACAATCGATTTCTGTACTATGTGCACATAGCATAATATAACCTGTGAGATTATTTGACAAATTTCTCATCACGTGAGCACCTGTATAGCGGCGCTTAGAGCGACCGCTAGTAGACGCTGTAAGCGGGTGTCGGGCGATATAACCTAGCGTAGCGGTCACTGTAGTATCCTAGCCGACATTGATGAATGTGATGTGTGGTGGATGCTGTAGAAGCACTCTCCCTGATTCACTGCAGAGCCAATGGAGAACGCTAGGTGGTGTCCTAAGGTCAAAGGGCCCAAGACTACACCATATCTAACAAGAGAACAACGCTGCAGCGAGCGCTAGGTAGCGCCAGCTCAGTTCGTCCGGCACTTAGCGCTCCACACCATATTTAAGAAAAAATTACACACAGCAGCGGTGCTCTAAAGCTGGGTGCTCTACCATAGAGTGAGAGACGCTGTGTGATCAAAAATCTGTTTCTGAACACATATACACCAGTAACAGAGTGAAAACACATGGAATGACATTGTTTTAACACTGTGACATTAACACTTTAGTGCCAGACCTGCACATACAATTGTGCATAAAAATATATAAAAAAAAATTATAAAAGTGTTTTTTTGCAGGCCAGGAGAGGTCACACAATGATTTGAGCAAAAAGTTTTACATTTTAAATGCCCATAACACTATTTAATCACAACCAAATGATACACCATTGAAATGTATGGGAGAGTGACATGAGCGATAGTTAAGGCACGGCTCTCCTGAACCTAGAGCGCCCACGCTTTACACTGAGCCGTCCTAAGTAATACATGTGACTCTACGTAACGCTATTAGAGGCGCTCACCAGATTCGCTTTCTTAAATGTGGTTTCACATTCAGCGCCCAACGTTCACCAGATGCTATGTGAAAATGAATGAGTAAAATGTATCACTAGCCTATTTACTCTCCCTTCAACACATTGTTGTCATGTTTTAACAAAAATGTATACCATAGCTGTTGATGAAGGCCTCGAGGATGGAGAAACACACTCTCAATAGAAATGTAACATTGCATTATGTTAATTCGAATTAAATGCATTTGAAAAGCTATTTTTATATCACAAATTCAATGTAATAATCCCAAGTAAGCTTTTGTTATTATAACATAAATTAGTTATCTCTAATGGGAAATATGTGGCAAATATAAATCTGTAAAATTGTAAATCGCTCAGCATGGTTATGTAAAGCCCGCTTTCTCCAAATTATATTACAGGCTTTTTACATGATTTACCTGAATATTTGTTTGAAGCAAAATGCCCCAGCTTAACAGCCAGCCTAAACACCTAGGCTTATTTTTTTTAGATGAGCCTGATGAGTACAGATACAGTAGCTTAGTACTAATTCCATTCCAGCCAAAAGTAAGTTAATAGAATGCAAAGGGAATAGACACCTATAGGTTAACATATAATGTATGTAGTTAAAGGTGTTCTATTGTGAATCCAGCCATGATTAAAAATCCATATAAAAATACTAAATAGTGAACAGAAATTCCACCAAGCGTCTGGTATTCTCCTACTGATAGGAATAATAGCCAAGAATTACAGGTTTTTGACTATACCATTGCACTTTTAAAGGGGTTATTTGCTCCTTTGCTATGCATTACCCTTAATCAGCCTGTGGAGAACATTAGCATTATGCACGCTAATATCTGTCCAAAGCATTGCAAGATTGATGAAAGCATCTACACACAATAGAAAAATTGCTATAGCAATAATCCATTATTGCGGAAAAAGCTGGCGCAGGGGATATGCCGCTAGAGTTGAGTAGTTCTCCCCTATAAAACAGGATGGTACTGTATGTTCAAAACCTGTCACCCCTGTCTCTTCTTCCTTACATTAAAAGAAAGAATCAAGTCTGGGTGGATTTGTCTTGATGCAGGGTGGTCCTTCCCTTTGCAATGTAGCATATTTATGAAGATTTTTATTATTTGACCAATTTTTTGGGGCACGATAATGCTATCATGATACCCAGGTCAAGCATTTTACTTCCTGACTTATTGATATATTGAAATCAATATTTAGCCTTTCTTAATAAAATTTCCTGCCCTAATTTTTAAACAAACTAGCAGTCCCCTGTGCTTTATTACTCTATTACACCACCAACATAGAAAAGGTGGATCCCTATAGTCATGGCCAGTGGTTAGTTAAAATCAAAGTTATTGGCAAGTCAAAAGTTAAAAAATAAATGTCAGTAGCTTAACTTACATTCCCTCCAGTGCTCTCCTCCTTGCTATGTCGGTCTCCTAAGTGAGGAAATCACTTCCTCATTCAGCTTTCAGTCTCCACCCCACTGACCTGGTTCTTCAATCAACTTTCAGTGGATTGAGAATGGAAACATCCCCCACTTCCTCCACAGATGTCCTGATTGGCTGCCTCTCCCTGCAGCCCTGCCCTCCTCTCTGGTCACACTAGGTGCTGGCAGCAATAACTAGAGGCACAACAATGTACTTTGCATTTTTTTTACTATGATATATGTAATGCACACAGTGTGCTTACATCACATCACCATTGCCATGCCCACTGTTTCTCCGCATTTTCTCTGTATCTCCAATGCTCTAATACTTTTACAAATACCTTAGGAACTACAGGGTCTTTTTGGAAATGGCTTGAAGTTTGAGACAGTGCAGCGTGTAGCCCGAGACAATGGGACAACAAATGGGCTTGCCTTTAGTATAACTTTAACATATACATTTGATAAAAATGGAATAACTGGAGAAGAAGATTATAGATAGGTGCCAATTATATATATCCAACATTCCCTAGATCCGTTTCCCATTTATGTTTGTACGATGGGAGTGGAGAATCAAAGATCTGATTTACTGTAAGACAGCATCATTTTCGGAAGTAGCTCGGGTCTAAGTTTCAGGTCTTGAGAAGTAGGGGCATAATAATTAGGCAAAGTTAATGTCCATGAATTGTAATACTGCTATGTCCATCCCTTTATTCTGGGGGGCCTCTCCAGAATAAAGGGATGGACATAGCATGTTGCAGGGAGCTAAAGAAATGGTTCACTGAACCAAGTGAAAAGTCCAGTTCCATCATAATTTAAGTTGCACCAGATGAAGTCATGTGAAAGCAGTTATTATAGCTATATAATCTATCCAATCAATCTATCCAATCAATCTATAGTTGGATCATAAGAAAAAGCAGCATCATGCATGAAAGCCCACTTATTAGCATGCTGAGAAACATGATGTGCTCTATCAGTTTGTTTTCTGGCCTGAGTTTTTTGAGGAGATTCAGCAGCTCGAGCAGCAGCATGCTGTATTTTATTATATTTTTCGATGGGCCTGAGTTTCCTGAAGCCTTTCAGCGACTCGAGCAGCAGCATGCTGTACTTGATCAGCTTGCATTCTGGCCTGAGTTTCCTGATGCGTTTCAGCAGCTTGGGCTGCAGCAGAATGCTGTATTTTATAGATTTTCAACAACCCTAGCAACAGTATGATGCATCTGATAAACTTGTTTGCCTGGCCTGAGTTTCCCGAGGCATTTCAGAAGCTCAGGCAGTAACATGATACAACTGATCACATAGCTGCCTGGCCTGAGTCTCCTGAGGTGTTTCAGAAGAAGTTCAAGCAGCAGCATTCTGTATTTGATCAGCTTGCAGTCTGGCCTGAGTTTGCTGAAGCGTATCAGTAGCTTGAGCATCAGAATGCTGTATTTTATAGATTTTCTGACATCCCTGAATTTACTTAGGCATTCAGCAGCCCTAGCAGCAGCATGATGCATCTGACCAGCTTGTTTGCCTGGCCTGAGTTTCCTGAGGCATTTCAGAAGCTCAAGCAGTAGCATGATGCATGTGGTCAGCTTGCTGTCTGGCCTGAGTCTCCTGAGGCATTTCAGAAGTTTGAGCAGCAGCATGGCACAATTGATCAGCTTGCAGTCCTGCCTGAGTTTGCTGAGGAGTCTCTGCAGCTTGTGATGCAGTTTTCCTCATGGCCATCTGAGATTTTCTGGCAAATAAGTGAGTTTTCTTTGGAGGCATTATTCCAAACTGAAGTTAACATTGGACCCTGAAGATGTAGTGGTATCTTAAAATCTAAGTACAACACATATTACAAATGTGGCTGTAAGTCAGTAGAGAACTTGATTTAACTTAATGAGTCCAAAACATGCCACTGAAGTCAGAAATATCATCTGCAGGTTGCCACCCCTCTCTGTTATTAATGAAAACTGTAGTATTACCAAAAGAGCGGAAAATAAAATAGGAGATGTTTTCACTGAACTATGAGGCAGCTGCCCCTAGCAAAGAATGAGAACCCAGCTTCTTTTGAAAATGAAAGTAGTAAGCAGATTGGTTGCTAAGGCTTCAGTATACCTTCCTGACTACCATTATCTACATTATATACCAATTGTCACTGCATATGAGTGATATATATATATATCATGAGGTAAATAATCTCATGAGGTAAGTAATCTCATGAGATGAGAAATCTCATGAGGTACATAATCTCATGAGGTAAGTGTGTGTGTGTGTGTGTGTGTGTGTGTGTGTGTGTGTGTGTGTAGGAGGTGTGGTCAGACACCATTATTTCTAGGGGTCTGTTTTTCCAACCCTCTCCTTGTGAGCTACCAACAGGCCTGGCTTTCATATTTCCTCTTGTTCTCTCATGTCCATATGCTTGAATACTGCCAAAGCATTCCTTGTATGTATGTAATGTATATACTGATTCTGATTTGGATTATTTGGATCTGCACATGCATGGCTGTTGAGCTCTGGCTGAGCTGGAAATTCTCCTATTCATTTCTATAGGCTGGTCTTCCCCATCCCCCTCCTCTGCTGTACATCTGCTAGCACCATTGTAGTCCACAGCACAGCACTAGAAAAAACATATAAGACGCTCTGGAACTGGCACTATAGCCCCAAAAACCTGCTAAATGGCACACATCATAAATAAGGCCCTCATTTTGTGTGTCATTACCAAAACTGTAAGGACTGAATTTATTCCAAGTTCTGATGTTAAACAAACTACCTTGGCTGATTTGAGTGAAGATAACCATACATTTTATCAGAAAACTATTAATTCTTAATAATTACCCTGATCCTTATCCCACAGCTTGTACATTTTACGGTGTTTATCCTAATTCATATGGCAGCTCCCATGCAGAGGGCCCACAGTCAAAAATGAATTAAATCAGACCAACACAACAAACAATCCTCATATGCATCCCTCCCCAGAGAAATTTAAATTGCTGCACATAAAAATTCATTTACCTTTTTCTAACACCTGCTGGGGTAAATTTTTTAAAACAAGATGGCCACTCATGGGCTTGTAGGCCACCTGCAAACAGGAAGTACTTATGGCCTTCCTGTTACTGTGCATTTCAGTTATGTCAGTTGGCAGAGGAAGCCCCAAAATGGCTGCTACCTTTCTTTTCCAACTATGCCAGGCTGTTCGTCTGGTTTAAGCAGCATAGCATCTGCCTGCTATTCCATAACATCTGCATAGAGTTAAGCCCTCTCAGATAGTTTATGTCACTGATTACCAGAGTGGGGTGCAGTTTGCTGAATTTGATTTCTTTGATTCCTTTAAAGAAAGGCTGCACTTCAGTCCTCCCCAAGCCAACACACTTGCCATGAAGTATCTGCCGAGACAGAAGGCCCTTAAAGATGTATCCCTAACAAAAAGAGCAGCCTGCTGGAATCCTAGCCGCACTTGCGAGTGGCGCCAGCTTCACTCAGCTCCCTTTCGACTGTGTACAGCCCCCCACAGCCATTCATTTGAGGCGGGGGGGTGACACGCACAGCCGAGAAGGGAAGCGGGTGATGCCGGCGCTGGTCACACATGCGTTGTGGCCTCAAGGAAAAGTTAAGGATATTGGATGAGTCAGGGAGTTTCACAGAGTGGGGCACCCCAGTCTGGGATGCCCAGTGTGAGGGAGTAGGCCAGCCCTGGAGAGACTCATAGACTCCAGAGTGGGTTTTGGTCCACTTTAAAGTGGAACAAAACCCCAGAATGTGACTTTCCGGGGTTTTGTTCTGTTCCCTGGGGGCATCCTGAAATGGGATGGCAACTGTGTGAATCCCCAGAATGCCCCATACAATTTACTTCTGCCTCGTTTCAACGGCACATACGCAGGCATGCAGCCAATCAGAGCTGTTTGTAATGATTATGTCCTGTGGCAAATGGCTCTCATTGACTTCAATAGGGCACAAACACTGCCAATGAGAGCTGTCTGCTGTGACTATGTTGTTCGGCAAATGGCTCTTATTTCGAGCGTTTGCTGCTGCATCCCCCTGCATGATGCAATGGGCTCCCTATGCATGCACTGTTCAACCGGGGAAAGGTAAGCCATTACTAGCACCCTGGGGCGTTTCACACACTGGACCCCAAGGGATGGCCACTGGTGGGTTTTGTTTGGCTTTAACTGATAGCCAATTTGGGAGGATGTTATATTTTGTAATATTATATAATATCATAATATCGTGGACAGAGGGGCAGCTGTAGAGTTTTTCTGGATTTTGCAAAAGCATTTGACACCATCCCCCCTAGACTCTTATTGAGGAAATTGAGATCTTCAGGATTAGAAAATACATTTTGTAACTGGATTGAAAACTGGCTGAAGGATCATGTGTAGACAGTTGTGGTCAATGATACCTACTATGAATGGTGAAGCATGCAATCAATGTTGTAAGCAGTATACACCATGGTTCAGTGCTAGGACCACTATTATTCTACTTGTTTATAAACAGGGAAACACTATTTCAGGTAAAATCCTTTCTAAAGGCAAGGGGGAACTCCCTTCGACTGGAAAAAAAAATTCAGTCTCTAGAGGCAGCAATCATTTTATACCATAAGAACTATAAATCTGTGAAATAGCCTCCCACAGAACTGCTGACAGCTTCAAAAAGAGGTTTAGATGCTTATTTAAAAGAAAATAATATTAATAGTTACTAATAGCTGTTATCAGTAAACAAAAAAAACAAAAAAAAACGATGGAATATAACACAAAGTAACTAGAGAAATGGCCAAAGTCAATATTATTTTCAATATTTGTTTTCACTGCCAAAACAAAATGTATCTTTATTTAAAGGACAACATATGTCCTTCTTTTTGCAAACAAGGTCATTGTCTACAGACAGACAACTTACTTTAATGTTTGGTAGTTTTAGCAGTAAGTGACATTATGTGCATTTCTGATATGGTGTTACAGTCACTTGAGCTCTAGCCTCCATTTGACGAGAATTCCCATGAACCTTGTATAGAGTAGAAAATGATGTGGGGATAAGTGATAGGTTTGCCCGGTGCAAAAAGAGTGTATTCATTCACTTAGATAATGGAAAATACATTTATGGCATGATCAGATGTAAAGGATAATAAAAGTCAAGGGCAAGCATTGGCATGCCATGTGTAAAATGCTCCACTTACCATCTGTTTATCAAAGATTAAGAATAATTCACGACTATGACAAAATGTAACAGAAGAAAAGAACTTCATGTTGAGAGCCTATTAAAAGGAGCACTATCGCAAAAAAATGTTAAATATCCATATAAATATGCTGAATGGCAGGAGGATCACTTATACAACAGGCATCAAGAAATATCCAGCCAGGCTTGTTTCTTCCTTTAATGGAAAGAAAAGCAAGTCAGGGGGACAGGTTTGGATGTATGCGTGGTGACATAACCTTCATGCAAAATGTCCATAAAGCGCTATAGGTAAGTAAGGCAGGCCAAGAGCACAAATACAATTTTATATTTGGTGACGTGAATAAAAAAAAGCTTTAGAAGCTAAACACTATACAAGATGCAGGTGGTGTAGCTATTGTAACTGCTATTGAGAATCTATCAAGACATGGGCAGGTGTCGTACATTGCACGATAACTAAAATGCCTTTACTTTAAAATGTATTAATTACAGTGTACTTTTTTCTTGTGAAAACATGGTTATTAAAATATCCCTTAGACTCTGAAAAATTTACTTTGAACACAGGATGTACTGTGAGCATAGTCCATGTATATAGCCATTAGTTGTGCTACACAAACAAAACAATTGACCTGCATCTTATGTAACCATGGTGTTTCTTTGAATCTTAAAAGGTCAATGATGATGTTGGTTCATAAACCTACTTTAAAGTCTATGTGCACTTGAGCCTAGCAGAAGAAAAGCTAAATGAAAAGTCGGGATTAACGATGCAGTGGGGGTTACAAGAAAAGAGAGATGACATAAGTAAGTATGAGCATTGATGTATAGACAGCCTTCCAATAGAAACTGTGGGGTACCAAGTTAATGGCAAAGATAAACAGATGGCATCTAATGATACTTCTTTTCCTTTTGATGCTCCTGAACGTCGGTCAGAAAGCAGTAGACAAGGCATAAAACCCCACTTCAAGGTGCACAACAAAAATGTTAAAAAAAAAATGCTGCAAGCACGATGGGCTACTTATACATCCTGTATAAAAAAATCCAGGGAAGCCTGGTTCTTTTCTTTTAATGAAAGAATCAGGGGGACAGACTTTAAATGTAATATTCTGATTTTACAGGGGAAATCAACTTAAATAGAAGGTGTCGTCACCTTTTATCCCCAGCCCAGACCCCCAAATCAGCCAGTGTTCCTTTTTTTACTAAAGCCTTTTTTTCCCAGTATTCAAAAAACACTAACAGAAAGCAGTATGATGTCTGAATGGCAGCCATATGCACTGAAATGCACCCAGATGCTGAGCTGTGTGTATTGTGACTAAATATATCATCACTGAAAACCTCAGGGGACAGGGCTGCTTAGCCAAGGAGCAATATGGCCGACTGCAAACAGTCTGTGTTGTTATAAAAACTGGCCTTAGGCCTTTCTGGGTTTAGAATCACTTTATTTTTTGGCCTGTCTTCTAATTTATTGCTATTGAATTTCTTCTTATGGGTTTAGATGCTTTTATTCATCATGCAATGCAGATATTAACAAGACTAATGCTACAGTTCCCCACATATTGTCTCAGGAGACAATATTTCTGTTCTTCTAGCATGTTTATATGGATTTTTAATAGTAGACAATTTCAAGATAGACCTCCTTTAAGATGATGACATGAAGACATTGGGGGAGGAGGATGGGGTGGGGGGGATGTGCAGCTACAATGGATCATCAAAATGTTTTGAAACGGGCAAGCTGATTCATTACCAGCGCCAGCTATCGGCAGATGAGCGGCTGTACAGAGGTGCTGAGAGCGACCGCTAGTATACGCTGTGATCGGCTATCGGGAGCGGTAACAGAGCGCCTCAGTCGCTGTAGTAACCTGGCCGACGATGATGAATGTTATGTATGTTGGGCATTTTAACACCAGTACAGCGTTGCAGGGAGCAAAAGGTAGCGCCAGCTCAGTGCGACCGACTCTCAACGACTCACACCATATTCAACAAAAAAACAGACACACACAGCACTCTGGATCTGGTCGCTATAGCATAGAGCGGCAGACGCTATGTGATTAAAGTCGGTTTTTGAACACATATCCACCAGTAACAAAGCGAAAACACATAGAATTACATTGTTGTAACATTGTGACATTAATAGTTTAATGCCAGACCTGTAATGACAATTCTGCATAAAAATATAAAAAATCTAAAAAGTTTTCAAAAATGACTCTTTCTAGGCCAGAAAGGTGACACAATTATTTGAGAAAAAAAAATAAAAAAACAAAAAACCCTGTTTAAACAGAAAGAAAGCAATGTCCACTGAAATGTATGGGAGAGCGACAGGTAATACCTGGTGTTCTGGAAGATAAAGCACAAGCGCTATACGCTGAGCCACCTGTTATAATACATCAGGCGCTACATAGCGCTGTTAGAGTTGCTCACCCGAATCGCCTTCATAAATGTGGTATTGGGTACAGCGCCCAGCGTTCACCAGACGCTGCCTGCCGCTACGAGGTACTACCTGCCATTATCCCTTGATGAATGAACCCCAAAGCTGATTCTCTGCTATCAACCCTGCCACCTCTGACCCTGTCAGAATTTCTGTGCTTTGCTGCCTATCCTACCACATCTGACCATGTCCGAGTATCTGTCCTTTGCTGCTAACCCTTAAATTTATGACTACGTCTGAGTACCTTCACTCTCTGCTGACCCTGTCCTGAGTTCAAGTCCTTGTTGCAGATTTTTCCCTGCTAACCTGCACCAAGTCTAGCCACGTCCTAAGTTTCTTACCTGTACCAGGAACCTTCTGTGAATCCGAACCCTGTCAGCTGGCTGTTCCTGCTTCTGCTGCTAATCATGTCCCAGAATAGCAAGAACCCAGTTGCACTAGCACTTAATTTCATGGTATGTGTCCTTTACTATTAGTGAAAGAATTGGTGTGATGGTAAAGGCAGGCCTACTCACCACTTCCATAGCCATGTAAGGTGCCAGACCACAAGCTGGCCATGAGGGAATAAGAGATTCCTTCCTCTACCTTTAGGCTGGCTTTTGTTACTAACACCAGGAAAGATGCTACTGATTATGATTATGATTATCCTTCTTTCAATTACTGCTACTAGGAAAATTCCCTTTTTTTCCCAATGTGGATTTTGAAGAAAAAGTATGTGCAGCTAATTATGTTTAGGAAATGTTTTGATACATGTAACACTCTATACCCTTCTGTACAGGTTTTTTCTATCACTATGGGCGCCTGACTAGGGGGAATTTCCGCTGTAGCCGATTTGTTCTTATAAAACTTTTTAATTACTCCGTAGACTGTTCCTGCCATCCCCACTAAGCTCTGCCAGCTGCACCCCAGCGAAGCCCTGCAGGTCTTCGATTTTGTTTTCCTTATCAGGCGGGGACAACACTAGCAGCTTTTCAGTTCTGCTGCTGCTGTGCTTCCCCCAGAAGGGAGAGAGACAAAAAGAGAGAAACTACCATGTGCTCTTGGCAGAGTGGCATATGAGTGGATGGCAGGGCCAGCAGTGTCTCATTGCACGCCGACGGCGGCGAGGACTGACAGGCATTGTTAAGGTAAGTACAGTTATTGTTTAAAGTGGAACCAAACCCAGGAATTTGACTTTCCTGTATTTTGTTCCGTTGCTATTGGGGATGCCCCACTGTGTGAATCTGTCTAGAAAGCCCCAAACAACTCACTTCTTCCAGGTTCTAATGGTGCATGTGCAGGCAGCCAGTGAGAGCCGTTTGCTGTTTATACCCGAAAACGGCTCCCATTGACTTTAAAGGGGAGCCCATATTTCTGGCCTCGTGCCCGGGAGTATGCGCACATCACTGGGGATACAGGGGATGGGACAGCACTCACTCACCATTCAAAACAATGAGAACTGTCTGCCGAGTGACGTAGACACGCAGCGGGGCATCCTGATTCAAGGATGCCCCAGGAGAAAGCCAGCAGCCAGTCCTTGAAACTTTTAGATTCGAGGACGCTGGTGGGTTTTGTTCTGCTTTAATATGCTTTTTAGTGGATGTTAGACTCAAGACTCATTTAGCTACGGAGGTGGCACTCACATTTAAGGCTGGGTCCTAGAGGATGCCAGTCTTGCACAGGGTGCCTTTCAAAATAAGCCCAGCCCTGCATCCATCAATAGGTTTCCATATGTACTTTAGGTGCATAAGGCAAATTTTGTTGTTTTTCAGAGACCAGAATTCAAAACATACATTTTCCCAACCTCCTTTCCCATAGACTGCTATTCAGATTCCAATCTTTTGTAAAAGAAAGGCTACTTGCAAACAGAATAGAGCCATCTTGGGTAACACCACATTCTTCATCAAATATAACTTCTATAGTTACTGCCACATGTTAGCTATAGGAATGGGGTTGCTGTGTGCTGCTATACCATAATTTGAGATTTACGCTCTTTTGAAAAGAAAACTACATTAGCAATTGTATCCTACTGTATGATACATTATAGTTGTGAGTTAAGAATAACATTCTGCTTTCCTGTCATGTTAAATCCATGTCATGTTGGTAGGCCTGATGTAACATTAATGTAAGAGGCCTTCAAATTCTGAATATGTAATTAAAAATTAACCCACGGGGAATGCACTGACATTAATAATTAGAGCATTGTAGTAAATTCTTAACTCATAAATGCAGAGTAATTTCAGATATCAGACTATAACATAGTAGGTCATAATGGTCAGAGCAGAGAACAGCTAAAAATATGGTTGCCATTTACTTAGCCAGGTTTGTCTGCCATTGTGACCAGTTGTTACTAGTCTCAAAGAAGCAAAACCACAAACCTGGCTATAACGTCTGATTAAATATTGACTAATGGCATCATATTCATGTTTTGACAAATCACAACACAGTATTTTTAATCCATTAATTTTAAAGGAAATGTAATGTACATTTTATATTTGGGGGGGGGGGGGCAAGAATTACCCAGCCTTCATGAGACTACCTACTCTGGCAGAAAGTTTCATAGTCTCACTGCTCTTACAATAAAGAATCCCATCCTATGCTGATGCAAGGAGTCTTTTCTCTAACCTTTGTGGATGCCCCCAAGTTTTAAATAGATCATAGGACAGATATTTGTATTGACCCCGGATATATTTATACATAGTTATTAGATCACCCCTCACTTTGACAATCTTTCAGAGTACTCTAATTCCCTCATTCCATTAGAGTCATTTAGTGGCTGTGGTACTGTGGTACTCTGCTAGTAACGGTGACCCAATCTGAGCATGTACCGTTTATAACCACCCTTTGTTTCCTATCATTAAGCCATTCACCCATGTACACATATTTTTCCCCAGTCTTAGCATTCTCATCTCTTGTACCAGTCTTTTATGTGGCATTTGCTTTAGAAAAGTGATAATATATAATTTATATAATATATAATATCCAATGACTCACCCTGATCCAGTCTTGAACTAACTTCCTCATAAAACCTGATAAAGTTTATATGGCAGAAGCAATTTCTCATAAATCCAAATTGATAATGAGTAAGCTCACCTTCACAGAGATACTTCACAATGGCAACACTAATAGAAAGCCTTCAAAAAGCTTGCCCACCACAAATGTTAGACTTACAGGTCTGTGGTTCCCAGGTTCCCTTTTAGACCCCTTTTTAAATATTGGAACCACATTTGCCATGCTCCAATCCTGTGGAACAGTCCCCATCATTATGGAATCTTGAAATATTAAAAATAGTGGCTTGTCTATTACTGTATATAATTCCCTTAACACACAGGATTGAATACCATCTGGTCCCGGGGATTTGTCTATTTTAATATTTTATTTTAATTCTTTATTTATGCCACTGTATACATACAGATATTGAATACATAGGCAGGTACAGGATTCATATATTGTTGAGTGGTACATCAAGATACAAAGAAAAACTACATCCCAAATAAAACTTGTTATGGATTAATGGTGGCCTACTGATTTTACTTGGTATGGAACCCAAGGAGATGTGTTTTTTTGAATTTTAACTACTGAACTATTAAAAGAACAGGAAACATGGGAAGGGAGGCAGTGCGAAGTGAAGAGTAGATAGCTAGTGAGAAATGGGGGAGGGGGAGAAGGTAGAGTTAGGTTTGAGATGCGTTTTGAGTAGGGAAGCCCACTGTTTCCGAATTTAATCTTTAAGAGCCAGATAAGCAGGTGGTTTTTGGAATCTAATCCAACCCTGCCATGTGAGTATGAATTTACCGGTGGTGTTATGAGTGGACACAGTTAGGACCTCCATTCTGTATATCTCGTTTACTCTAGACAGCCAAATCTGGATTGTGGGGGATTCTTTTAGTTTCCACAAAGAGGAGATGTAGGTACGAGCGGCTGCTAGAAGGTTGGCCACTGAGGACATTTTCCCAGTCAATGTGGTTGAGGCCTCTCTTAGCTGGTCAAGATAGCTGAGTAAAAATTAATAATATAATAGTGTTATTTTGTATGGTACCTTGGTTAGTATTAAAGCAGACCTTCACCCTGAATAAGAGCCTATCTTATATGTTTACCCCACCCTGGATATACAGATTGCTCACATTAAAAATCATCCTACCTGCACCCATTGCGCCTTTTGAGCCTTTTAACATCCCAGATGGCAGCCCGTGGAGTCTCAGGCTGCTTGCAGACAGGAAGTGTCTTCTGACTGTACCGCTCTGCATTCTGGGATTGCTGTCCTTTTCCTGACCCCAGCTCTGCTCTGTCTGTGCAAAGTACAGCTATAACCCCGCCCCCCTGTACTTTTCTCCCCTCTCCTCTCCTAAGTATGTGATGCTTCTGAGGCAAGATGGCTTTTCATTAAATGATGCTAAAGGTCCAGTCATAGAATAAATAGAAGTTAAAGTGGACCAACAATCAAAAATGACCAACACAACAAACAGTGCTCATACGCATCCCTCCCGGGGCATGTTAGATTGCTGCACATAAAAAAAACCTTTTTCTAACGCCTACTGGGATAAATTTTAAAAACAAGATGGCCGCTCATGGGCTTGCAGGCCGCCTGCAAACAGGAAGTAGTACTGGGCTTTCTATACTCTGCATTTCAGTTATGTAAGTTGGGAGAGGAAGTTTCAAAATGGCCACTACCTTTCTTTTCCAACTGTGCCAGGCTGTTGGTCCGGTTTAAGTCCAAGCTGGCCAATATAGTTGGAGCATGCACTTGTTTGGAAAGGTAGCCATCTTTAATTATTGATAGAAGTCTTTTAGATTTCTGGGATCCACTGCTTTCAGCTTCCCAATCTATATCTGAACAGTTAAAGTCCACCATATTACCTAACTCATTTAAATTAGCCGCTTCTATTTGCCTTAGCAGCTGGTTTTCTGTGGAAAAACAATCAAAGCCCCCCCTATGTAAAGCCCCTTTATGTTAAGTCCACCTAATATTTACCCGCTTTGTATTTTACCCATGCGTCAAAGCTCTTTAGAACTTGCTTATGCAATCTGTTTTATAGCAATATACTTTCCTTTCTCTCCACCGTTGTCCACAGCTTTCTGACAAAACAGTCAGCAGGGTATCTGAGTATCTGAGCACTGGGGTGGGAAGAAGCGGCTTTAAGGGATCGCTGTTGTGTTTTTTTTTTTTTTTATTTCTGGACAGATAAAAGACCATGTCCCAGTCACAGCCTGAATCCTGTATTTCTGGCAAAGGGAGAAAGTGCAAGGCAAAATTTAAACTATTAATGGAACTTTATGATCAGCCTGCACTTTCCCTGTACTGTAAGTCCAATTTGAAAGTGATATGCATAAAAAGTATTTGAAATCATGTAGTCCTTTACAATTATCAAATGCTGGGCACACTTTTGCTATTAAAAATCCACATTTCCACGCTAGACTTTAAAAACTGTAAATTAATATATATAAAATATTTAAAATGCAAACATTACATGGTGCTTAACATTAAAAAGATTAATTCCCAAAAATCAATAAGCAATAGTTAAAGGATAAACATTACCCTATATTGTGTCTTTCCTAAAAATATGGACCCACAGCAAAACACCTAATGGGGGCTGAGTGTGATAATTAAGTGGTAGTGTGCTTAAGAGAGGATCCCAAACGCTACATTATAAAGCTGGCTTGAAAGCTGAATATATAGATGGTTCATTCTTGCTGATAAGTGAAATAAAATACTGGTGGCAGAAGGGTCACAGCATGGTGAAGCAAGCCGGTTTTTATATGGTTGGCCAATGTGTGCTGGATGATATATATATTTTTGGCATATCTAAGACATTGGCGTAGAATAGAGGTATGTTGACAGAAAAACTTGGGGGAAAAGGGTGCAGGCAGTGGGTATTTGTATGGAGTAGTGGTGGAGGCAGATGGGCTATTTATATATTTAAATGAACCAATTTATTAACATATATAAATATTTGCATAATCATTCATGTTTTTGCATTATTCCTCAGTAAGGATGAAGCAGCAGTAATCTGGTAACCCTTAAAGGATATATATCTGATATGCTGCAAACACATTCTTCTTCCACACTGAGACCACACCATTGGGATTATCTCTTTCCTTTTCCCATTCTCATCCCAGCAGATGACTATGGGAGTCATGCTAAATATTTGTTGAAGCCATTGTGACTTTCGGTATGCATTGCGGTGTGGATTGCAACCTGCATCCCAAAAAAGTGCTAAAAAAAGTATTTGTCCTACAATTTCCCCCCAAAAATCACCTGTACATGTGAGGGAACATTTTTACAGTTTAGGTACACTATTTTTCCAGTGATGCTTTTACAAATTTATTCTCCATAGCCCATAGGGTTCTGTTGTTTCCAAACTTAATGTTAGGGTGAGCGCTGCACGCCCGTCTCACAGCATTTCACTTACCTCCATGGCTGCATGCAGCCGTCATCCATCTTCCCTCAGGGCTTCTTCCAGCTGCCACCCTTCCCCCAATGCTTCCTCCTTGCATGGTCAGGTGCGCACACGTCTCCGTCCACTAGAGGGCGAGCGCACAGGATCCCTGAGATTTAAAGGGCCTTTACAGCACTGATTGGTGTTTATGTCATCCAATCCTGCATCATCTTCCCCTATTTAAACAGGCACTTCCTTCCTTCAGTGCCGGATCTTGGTCTCTCCATGCTTGTTGAAAGTCAGACATTCTTGGATTGCTCACCCGTGTACCGACCTCTGCCTGTCCCCGACTCTGAACCTTTGCTGCCTGCCCCGACCTCGGCTACTCACCTTTACTGCGAACCTGTGCTGCCAGCCCCGATCTCTGCCTGTACTTACTACGCCTTTTTGCCTGCCACTTGTGTACCTCACTGAACCTCGGCTGACTGTGGGACTGGGCCGCTGTTAGGGGGTAGTGACCTGGGGGTCACTCGCCGCACAAGACCAACCTGCCTTGCGGTGGGCTCTGGTGAATACCGGTGGCCTCTTAGACTCCGCTCCCCTGACACGGTACCCGCCATCGGTTCCACAGTTAAAGCGGATCCACACCCGAGTCCGCTCCACCTGGTCCGTGACAGTAAGATCCGGCCATGGATCCCGCTGAGGTACCGCTGCCGGATGCCACTGAATTGCCTGCTATAGTGGCTATGCAGTCCCGCCAGATTAATCAACTCTCTGCCATGATGCAGCAATTTTTAACGATTCAGCAACAGCAAGTTCCATCACCGGCTCCAGCATTACCGCCACAGCCCCCGGTAACATCTTCTGCCAGAATCCGTCTCTCCTTGCCGGCTAAATATGATGGGGATGCCAAGTTATGCCAAGGGTTCCTTGCCCAATGTTCCCTGCACTTGGAGTTGTTGGCGGATCAATTTCCCACTGAACGAGCTAAGGTGGCCTTTGTCATCAGTTTGCTTTCTGGAAAGGCTTTGGCCTGGGCCCCTCCCTTGTGGGATCGCAATGACCCTGTCTCTTCCAGTATTAACACCTTTGTCTCAGAGTTTCGCCAGGTCTTTGAGGAACCTGCCCGGGCTTCATCTGCTGAATCGTCCCTTTTGAACTTGGTCCAGGGCGAGTTGTCCGTTGGTGAATACGCCATTCAGTTCCGCACTCTTGCCTCCGAATTGTCTTGGAACAATGAGGCCTTGTGTGCCTGCTTCAAGAAAGGACTTTCTAGTAAAATTAAGGATGCTCTTGCGGCTCGTGACTTGCCTTCATCTCTCACTGAACTCATCCATCTGGCCACACGCATTGATGTGCGCTTTGCTGAGAGGCGTGAAGAATTCCGCCAAGAAAGAGACTCTCAGCGCCCTAGGAGGGCATCCCGTTTGGCTCCAGTATTTCAAAACCCTTTGTCTGCACATGTACCTCCCAGTGAGGAGGCCATGCAGGTCGATCGATTCCGTTTGACCCAATTGGAGAGAACTCGCAGAAGGAACGAGAACCTTTGTCTGTACTGCGGTGGTTCAGAGCATTTTTTGAAGGACTGTCCTATTCGCCCTCCACGTCAGGGAAACGGGCGCACCTAGTGGCGGTGGGAGAGGCGTCCCTGGGTGTATGTGCTTCCTCTCCACGGCTCACTGTTCCTGTTCAACTTTCCATCTCACCTTCCACCTCCCTGAATTTAACCGCCTTTTTGGACTCTGGTTCTGCAGGGAACTTTATAGAGGCTGCCTTGATCAATAAACATAATATCCCTGTGAATCGCCTTGCTACACCCTTGTTTATCGCCTCAGTCAATGGTGATAGGCTGGACTGTACTGTGCGCTATCGCACCGTTCCCCTCCAATTAAAAATTGGACTCTTCCATCAAGAGAATGTTGAGTTCTACGTCCTCCCTAATTGCACCTCTCAGATTCTTCTAGGCCTTCCTTGGCTCCAACGTCATGATCCCACGCTTGACTGGACCACCGGTGATATCAAGACTTGGGGTGCAGCGTGCTTCAAGAGGTGCTTGAAGTCTGTTCCTGTTCGACCTATTCCTGCTTCAGCACCATTACCTGGCTTGCCTGAGATCTACCAGACCTATGCTGATGTATTCTGCAAGAAACAAGCGGAGGTACTTCCGCCTCATCGCCCCTACGATTGCCCTATAGACCTCCTACCGGGTACCACTCCTCCTCGTGGCCGAATTTACCCTCTCTCGGCTCCTGAGACTCAAGCCATGTCGGAGTATATTCGAGAAAATCTTCATAAAGGGTTCATACGGAAGTCTTCCTCTCCGGCAGGCGCGGGGTTCTTCTTTGTGGCGAAAAAAGATGGCTCTCTTCGCCCTTGTATTGATTACCGCGGCCTCAATAAGATTACCGTTAAAAATCGATACCCTTTGCCCTTGATTGCCGAATTATTTGACCGACTGCGTGGGGCCAGGGTCTTCACCAAGCTTGACCTGAGGGGAGCCTATAATTTGATACGTATACGCGAGGGCGATGAATGGAAGACCGCCTTCAATACCCGCGATGGCCACTTCGAATATTTAGTGATGCCCTTTGGTCTCTGCAATGCACCCGCTGTATTCCAGGAATACGTAAATGACATTTTTCGGGACTTGCTTTACTCCTGTGTTGTTGTATATTTGGATGATATACTCATCTTTTCATCTAATCTAGAAGAACATCACCGTCATGTCCGGCAAGTCCTGTCTCGTCTCCGTCAACACCATCTTTACGCCAAGCTGGAGAAGTGTCTATTTGATCAAACCGCCTTACCCTTTCTTGGATATATTGTCTCAGCTCGTGGCCTTCAGATGGACCCCAGCAAGTTGAAAGCAGTTCTGGATTGGCCCCATCCTATTGGCATGCGAGCTATTCAACATCTTCTGGGCTTCGCCAATTACTATCGGCAGTTTATTCCTCACTTTTCCACTGTAGTGGCGCCTATTGTGACCCTCACAAAGAAGAGCGCCAATTCGAAGTCTTGGCCTCCTCAGGCTGAAGAGGCCTTCATTGCTCTAAAAAAGGCCTTCTCCTCTGCACCAGTGTTGTCTAGGCCAGATCCATCTCGGCCTTTCGCCCTAGAAGTAGATGCCTCCTCCATTGGAGCCGGAGCGGTGCTCACTCAAAAATCGTCTACTGGCAGAATTTTCACCTGCGGGTTCTTTTCGAAGACCTTTTCGCCAGCGGAGAGGAATTACTCCATCGGAGATCGGGAGTTACTCGCCATCAAGTTGGCGTTGGAGGAGTGGAGACACCTCTTAGAAGGTTCTGCCCATCAAGTATCCATCTATACTGATCACAAAAATCTATCTTATTTAGAAACTGCCCAGCGATTGAATCCACGACAAGCTCGTTGGCCGTTGTTTTTCGCTCGATTTGATTTTCAAATCTACTTCCGGCCAGCCGCTAAGAACATCAGGGCAGACGCCCTTTCTCGCTCCTCTGACATCTCTGGTGTTGAATCCACTCCACAACATATCATCCCGCCTGAACGCCTTGTCCACTCTGCCCCCGCTACTCTTGTACAAGCACCGCCGGGAAAGACCTTTGTGCCAGCCCGCCAACGTCGCAAAATATTAGAATGGGGGCATTCTTCCCATGTAGCCGGCCATGCCGGTATCAGGAAGTCTTGTTCTATCATTTCTCGATATTATTGGTGGCCTTCTTTTGAAAAGGATGTGACCTAATTCGTTCAGGCCTGTACCACCTGCGCTCGCGACAAAACCCCTCGCCAAAGACCTGCTGGCCTACTCCACCCACTTCCTATTCCGGATACCCCATGGACACACATTGCTATGGACTTTATTACCGACCTCCCTTCTTCGCATAGCAATACTGTAATTTGGGTGGTAGTGGATAGGTTTTCTAAGATGGCGCATTTTGTTCCTTTGCCCGGCCTCCCATCAGCTCCTCTGTTGGCAAAATACTTCCTGAAGCATATCTTTCGACTTCATGGTCTACCTACACATATTGTGTCTGACAGAGGTGTGCAGTTTGTGTCCAAGTTCTGGAGAGCTCTTTGTAAACAAATGAAAATTAAACTGGACTTTTCCTCCGCTTATCATCCCCAGTCTAACGGCCAGGTGGAAAGAGTCAACCAGATTCTCGGGCATTATCTTCGCCATTTTGTTTCAGCGCGTCAAGACGATTGGGTTGATCTGTTGCCTTGGGCGGAATTCTCGTATAATTTTAAGGATTCTGAGTCCACAAGGAAATCCCCGTTTTTGGTGGTGTACGGCCGTCAACTTCTTCCGCCTTTGCCTTTATCCACGTCCTCCGGAGTGCCCGCCGTGGACAATCTCACACAGGATTTCTCCACCATCTGGCAAGAAACACAGCGTTCCCTTTGTCAAGCTTCCGCCCGCATGAAGGTTAGCGCTGATAAAAGGAGAAGAGCTCCGCCTGTTTATTCTCCAGGAGATAAGGTGTGGCTGTCGGCAAAATACATCCGCTTCAAAATTCCTAGCTACAAATTGGGCCCCCGTTACTTGGGGCCATACAAGATCAAACAACAGATCAATCCAGTTTGCTATAAGCTTCACCTACCGACTTCACTGCGAATTCCCAATTCTTTTCACGTCTCTCTGTTGAAGCCAGTTATTGTCAATCGATTCTCTCCTAAAACTTTGGTGCCTGCCCCAATCTCGGGCACCGAGGATACCTTTTCAGTGAAGGAGATTCTGGCTTCTAAGCTCTCCAGAGGAAAAAGATATTTCTTGGTCGACTGGGAAGGCTGTGGACCTGAAGAAAGATCTTGGGAGCCCGAAGAGAATGTTCTAGACCGTAGTCTCATCTCAGATTTTCTTGGTCCCAAGAAGAAGGGGAGGCCCAAGGGGGGGGTACTGTTAGGGCGAGTGCTGCACGCCCGTCTCACAGCATTTCACCTACCTCCATGGCTGCATGCAGCCGTCATCCATCTTCCCTCAGGGCTGCTTCCAGCTGCCACCCTTCCCCCAATGCTTCCTCCTTGCATGGTCAGGTGCGCACACGTCTCCGTCCACTAGAGGGCGAGCGCACAGGATCCCTGAGATTTAAAGGGCCTTTACAGCACTGATTGGTGTTTATGTCATCCAATCCTGCATCATCTTCCCCTATTTAAACAGGCACTTCCTTCCTTCAGTGCCGGATCTTGGTCTCTCCATGCTTGTTGAAAGTCAGACATTCTTGGATTGCTCACCCGTGTACCGACCTCTGCCTGTCCCCGACTCTGAACCTTTGCTGCCTGCCCCGACCTCGGCTACTCACCTTTACTGCGAACCTGTGCTGCCAGCCCCGATCTCTGCCTGTACTTACTACGCCTTTTTGCCTGCCACTTGTGTACCTCACTGAACCTCGGCTGACTGTGGGACTGGGCCTCTGTTAGGGGGTAGCGACCTGGGGGTCACTCGCCGAACAAGACCAACCTGCCTAGCGGTGGGCTCTGGTGAATACCGGTGGCCTCTTAGACTCCGCTCCCCTGACACGGTACCCGCCATCGGTTCCACAGTTAAAGCGGATCCACACCCGAGTCCGCTCCACCCGGTCCGTGACACTTAAAAACAAATATCCTTACCTCACTGAAAAAAATATGTGCCTAACCTGTAAAAATGCCCCATCACAGGTACAGGTCATTTTTTTTTTTTTTGACTTTTTTTGTATCTAAACACTTAAAAGCTCAACAGAATGCCGGCTGCAATCCACATCGCAATACACACTGCAAGTCCCACTGGCTTCGCCGGATATTTAGCATGACCCCCTATGATGACCTCACCTAAACATTTACATTTTTTGGGGACCACCAATAAAGACCAGAAAGACTAACAGCCCTTCCCTGCTCATTTTACAAAATACATATTTAAACAACCAGCACACACCAAGGCTCTGGTTCACTAAAGCTATGGTGGGTTGCACCAGTCTGTCGTAGGTCGGCACACTACAATGAAGCATGTACAGCAGACCAGGTTGCAATTGTTTACCTGTTTCCCCTTGGCGCACGGACATATTGCCGGAATCCACAAATTTACTACTCTGTATTAAGCTCTGTACACTGGTGGGCCAGCTAGTCTGCTTTTTAATTTCTTTGAATGTTGACGAGTATGGCTTAGAGCTAATGAAAGAATAGTATCTTTGAAAATTAGAAGAGAATAATTCAAAAAATGATTTTTAATACAGAAAGGTTGGTCGTTACTACTCAATCAATTACTGCATCAATCCTGCATGGCCTGAGGGATGTTATCAAGACTCAGGTTGCTTTGAGAGCAGCCTTCAGCTCCTTTGTTTTGTTGGGCTTGGTGTCTCTAATCTTCCTCTTGGCAAGTTTGTCTGCCACAATGTGTTAAGATAATCCTTAGATTGTAAGGTCGCCTGGGCAGGGCTATCTCTTAACGTACTCCTGTATTAATGTTAGTTGCTATATTTCACTCATATGTATATATTATAAGAATTTGTTGTTATATCCCTGTTATATATGACTCATATTGCCCTGCATATTATAATAATGTTACTGGTTCCACCCTCCTGTAATTTATACTTTGTACAGCGCCACTGAATACGATGGCACTTTATAAAAAACAATAATAATAATAATAATAATAATAATAATAATAATAATAATAATAAAATAACTTATCTAATACAGCCCTGTTGCAAATACTTAAAGTCATGTGTACTGTATACTTCTTAAATATAACGTTCTAAACATTAGTTTAGTTCGAGGACGTTTAGTAGAGATGAGCAAATTTTCCCCAACTGGTACACAGGTAAAGTAATTAGTGGTTCAGCAGCGCTACAGAGCTGCTTGTTTGGCGATGCACAAAACATGACCTGTTAGCAGGGTAGGTCACCGCCCGCCTCACTTGCAGAGGCATCCCTATTTGGAACTTATGATTTTTCTTTTGAAAAAGGGGGGCATGGCCCTTGGATCTGTGATCCTGCATAATAATCACCTCTTGGGCGACAGGATGAAAAATAGAATGCCATTGGCTGAACCTGTAAACCCTGATTTCTCAGCCATTTCTGCTTCAATTTAAGAACGGAAAACGGTTTAGCCATTGGCAATTGTAGCCCGATGCAATAGTATAACAGCAGTTTGCCTGCAGTATCACTTTAAAGGAGCTGTATCTCAATATAATAAAAATACATTTAAAGGCAGTCACAAGATTTAGTTTATACATAGTTTATATACTGTTCTGAATAGGTATCACAAAATAGAGGTAAAAAATACACTGTACTTTTTAAAAATATACCAAAAACGTAGATGGGTGACACCGGCTCAGCACGTTTCATGTGTTTCATGGTAGAATCTGTTGGTCAATTAATTCATGAGCACTGAGGTGCCTTGTGATTATGTTTTAATTATCCTCGGTGTCCCCTGTAGCTGCATGTACTTCATGTCTAAGCTACAGACCATAGGCACATGAGTCTGTGGGTCTCCTAACAACAAAACTTGCTCCTCAACCTTATTCTGTTCCTCTCTACACGGGCTGTATACCAGTAATAGCACCATGGAGAGGAGAGAGGAGCTGTGTCTGAGATGCCACTTGTATCTGCATAAGCTAGACACCATGTGCTTGCAAGCCCAATAGTCTCCCGGCAACAGCAGAAGCTCTGGTCCTCACAGAAATCGTCGGCTGTCTGAAGCATCCACAATGCATACTGTACCTGCATAGCACAACAGGATATGTGCCACACAAACTTCCTTTTCTAGACAACCAATGGAACGCGGTCAGGCATAGCCTGCGTGCTTTCTCTCATCTCCCATCTGCTACTTTGTCTCATCTCCCATCTGCTAACAAGCTGATGAGATGAGGGTGAGCACATCTTAGAGTCCTAGATTTAGAGCCAGATTATAGGTTTGTCTGCAAACTAACAGGGTTGAATGCTGTGGCTCCTTTAAGACTTGTGTATCCTAATTGCCCTGCTCACGTGCACCTCCCAAGTTAGTTGTAAAATGGTCTGAGCGGCTGCCACCCCTCCTTTGTTTCTTTTGATTTTGTGCAAGCACATAGGGTGTGGGGTCTAAGCTGTACTGCGAGGTCTTCGACCCTTCCACCCCATGGGCTTCACTTGAGGCTATAGGTAACCTCAGGTAAGCCTGCTCCCAATTTATCTATTGCATTGTATGTCCCAAAGGGGCTCTCAAAGATTAGAGTTAGGACTGCACCTCACAGAGGCACCTTGATGATTGGTTGTGCAGCTTCAGCATACTTCTGCAGATGTGTGTGGACCGAGACCTTTGACAACCTTTAACAAGATTTAGAGACAGATTATAGGTTTTTCTGCAAGCTAACAGGGTTGAGTGCTATGGTTCCTTTAAGACTTGTGTAGCCTAATTGCCCTGCTAATGTGCACCTCCCAGGTTAATTATAAAATGGTCTGAAGGGCTGCCAACCCTCCTTTGTTATTTTTTCATCTGCAGCAGCAATCCCTCCTGCCAAATATCTTCTTTCCCTGGGAGGCCTCTGTTTCCCCCAGGCTCTTCTGTGGTCTCCCCCACTTCCTCCGGCATCGCTGCTAGCCCCATTTTTTTGCAGGTGGGATCTATAACGTCATCCGTGATGTCATACCGCACCCGTCCAAGGAAGCTCAGTAGTGCCGGGTGATTGGTGGGGAGAGGGTTGGATGGGGCAGGGGTCTGTGATCCTTTGCTTCCCCAGCCCCCCTCCAACAATCATCCAGCATATGTCACTGCATCGCCATGAGAAAGGAACATTGGGAGACATCAGAGGTGAGTAAAGAAAAATAAATAAATAAATTACATTTTATTTGTGTGTGTAGTTTTTTACATTTAACCCTTTGTGAACTGGTAAGGGATCTACGAGACTCCTATACCAATTCACAATGCTTGGGGGCAGGCAAGCTGGCACGGGTGACTTGCCATTAACCCCCAGCCCCTCATTACCTGCCTCCCCAAAGCCCAGGGAGTTCAGACAGCCGTTTAGACTGTGCAGGGCGGAGGGCCACTAAAGCTGTCCTCTGCGCCATGTTCTTCTAGCCCCCATAGCTAGTACCCAGGCTGGCAATGCTGAGTAGGGAGGTCCCCACGCCATTTTTGGGGGGGATATTTAAGGGTTTTAACCCCTAAAATCCTCACAAACATGGGGTTCCCAGGAAGGGAGGACTCTATGTCATTTTTTAAATGAACCCTTTGTCTCCTGTTGCCCAGCATGTAAAAAAGGCTTCCAGCAGGAGAGCAGAAGCCAGAGTGGTTGGCATGGAATACGACAGTGTTCGGGGATGAATCAGCTCTATGTATTAGAAAAAAAAAAACAATAACATTTTAAAATTAAATTTAAAAAATCCTCTTATGTGTGTTTTTTTTACACCCAAAATACATGTCATTCATCAATGCCGGACAGGTTACTACAGCGACTGAGGCGCTCCTTAACAGCGCCCGATAGCTGCTCACATCGTCTAATAGCGGTCTCTCTAAGCTCCTCTGTACAGACGCTCATCTGCCGATACCTAGCGCTAGTAATGAATCAGCCTGTCAGGGATCGCCGGACACCCTTCTTGCATGAGCCAACAATCCCCAATCTCTACCGCCTCTTGTGCCTATAGTCAAGCCCCCGCTCACTGGAGACACGGGTTATGCCTCTCCAGACTCGGTTGCCCCCAGGACTTACTGGCGCAAAGATTGCTGGCTTATGGTAAAGACGGGTGAACTGCGGGGTATCCCAAATCAGGAGTTCTAGCGAACAGAGTCCAAAAACGTAAACCCAAGGGGTTAGGCAGAGATTAGTCGAGACAGGCAGGGGTCAAAGCCGGGTGGTCAAAGAAGCGCGGTATCCAAGGGGTAAGGCAGAGAATGGTCGAGACAAACAGGGGTCAAAGCCGGGTGGTCACAGAAGCGCAGTATCCAAGGGGTAAGCAGAAGCAAGGTCAGGCAGGCAGAAGGTCGGTGCGGGCAGCGGATAGGAGTGGTCAAAGACGAAGCCGGATCAAACACACAAAACGCAATTCCAATAGCACACCCAAGCTAGTAATGGCTATAACGGGCACCAGTGGTCCAGGCAGGAAAATATTTATATGATAACTGGGCAATGGGAAGGGGAATATACTGATTAGTGCAAAACATGTGGTGATTGGTGCAACACTGGAACTAGCCCCTGATAGGAGAACCCCAGGGACTGGACCGCCCTGGCCAGTCAGGCTGTCCAGTCCCTGGCCTCTCCAGGGCAGAGGATCCTGGACCAGGACTGGTCCATTTACACCTGCCCCCGGCGAATGCACTGGGAGCAGCGCCGCCGGGGGCATAAAAGGAGTGTGCCCGCGCGGCTGGAGGGGCGACTGCTCGGCGCGGCCGCCGGAAAGACCGCGCTGCCAATGTGGGCGCGGAGACGCTGCGGGACAGACCTTCAGGTAAGTTTCTTACACAGCCTGCCTGTGTGCCACTCCACTAAATCCACAGTTTAAGTAATATCATGAAAATAACACTTTATTGTTGTGACTCCACTACATTAAAAAACAAATATAGACACATTAAAAACATTTACACCAATGCATCGCCCGTCCAAATGAATAAATAAATACATAGTATTAAATCACCTGCTATATACAAGAATACTATAAATAAATATAACCGTGTTAGAAAACAGCGAAAATTCAATATCCCTAAGTGCTAGTGCAAAATTACTGTGCAATACTAATAAGTGTAGGTTCACTTAAGGGTCCTTCACTATAATAAGAAATCTGGTGACCTTAAACCATCCTGTTCATATACTACTCTCCCTAAAATATGTCAAGCTTCTTCAAAGTGCAATCTACTTTGGAATAAGGAGAGGAGAACTTGCAATAGTAAAGCTAAGCTGATAAGCCAAGTCAACAAGATATTTTCCCATATGAAGGTCTACTGTCATCCATGGGCTGGTGTAGGGGGGGACAGCCCTCATGCTTTCCGCCACTCCTGCGGCTTCTCCAGGTATGAAATACATGCTTTATTTGTGACAGATATATGGAAACAATGTTTTAATAGAAAGCATTAAAGTTGTAAATTCCTTAATTTTCATTAATACAATTCTGACCTGTATTTATCATTAAACTGATGGATGGTTTGGATTCTCTGCAGCAAACATGTAGAAAGGCATATTCCTGCATTAGTGTGTCACAAGAAGACACAATCTATAACTCGTTTCATGCCGTATAGTAAAAGTGATTGCTGCCGACAACTTTTAGACATACGGTTCTCCAGCAACATGAATTATTGGACTCTAGAGCAGTTCATGTAAAACAAGGTGCTCACAATAAACTGACAGAGATAGACTGTATTTTATTTTTGGAAAGAAGCCTTGAGCTATAATGAGTCTGGCTGTTTGACATATTTGTATTGCCATTTCAGTTGAGAATTTTAACTGTAAAATTTAACTAACCCCAGGCTTGAAAATCACAGTTAAAACTTTAATAAGTTGTCAACGTAAAGCTTTGGCTTATTCATTTACATTTTTATTCATGGTTTTTCATCAATATACAACATGTATTTACAGTTCAAATTTCTCTTTTACCCCATAGCTATTATTATTTTTCTTGAGCAGAAATATTATCTAGCTCTTCCTATGCTGGTTTAACAATACCATATTTTTAAGATGTGATAAAAATGAATATTTAATGGTGTTATAGTTTTCATAGTCCGTAATATTCTAAGGCCAGCTCCCTTTATTCTATTTTTTTTTTCTTTGCCAGAAAGCATATTATGCAAGAAAAGCCCCTTCAGCAAACATTTACTGCAGCTCATAAGTGTAGTGTAAACCGCTAGGGCCTGATTAAGAAAGAGATTTTTTTTCCCTACAGCCAAAAGTCAGAAGCAGACCTGACCTGAGACGTGACAGATAGATAGATTCTAGAAGTTTGAATGTAATCGGTGTCTAAGCAAGAAAATTTTATTTGATACTAAAACATGATGTATATATATATATATGTGTTAAAGGACAAATATAAAATCTTCATGCATATAAACCAACTCCCTGGTACCTTTTAACTTTTGGTGCATGTTGATTCTTAAATTAAATACTGTTTTTTTTCGCCCTATAAGACGCACTTATTTTTCCTCAAAAGTGGGGGAAAAAATGTAAAAAAAAAACTCACCCGTCCCCGGCGCTCCTGCGTTGCCTGTCACTCTGCGGGAGCCCAGAGGAGCGGCGGGGGCTCTGTCCCGGCCCTGCCGCTGCGATCACTGTCTTTTACCGGCAGCGATGACCTCCATCTGCTGCCTCTTCCACCTGGGGCACATGCGAGCACACAGCCTATGGGGGGAGAGGGGGATGCCACACAGCCTATACAAATAGGGGTAGAGGGGGGGGTGCCACACAGCCTATGGGGGGAGAGGGGGATGCCACACAGCCTATACAAATGGAGGTAGAGGGGGGATGCCACACAGCCTATGGGGGGAGAGGGGGATGCCACACAGCCTATACAAATGGGGGTAGAGGGGGGGATGCCACACAGCCTATGGGGGAGAGGGGGATGCCACACAACCTATACAAATGGGAGTAGGGGGGGGATGCCACACAGCCTATGGGGGGATGCCACACAGCCTATACAAATGGGGGTAGGGGGGGATGCCACACAGCCTATGGGGGGAGAGGGGGATGCCACACAGCCTATACAAATGGGGGTAGAGGGGGGGATGCCACACAGCCTATGGGGGAGAGGGGGATGCCACACAACCTATACAAATGGGAGTAGAGGGGGGGGATGCCACACAGCCTATGGGGGGATGCCACACAGCCTATACAAATGGGTGTTGGGGGGGATGCCACACAGCCTATGGAGGGATGCCACACAGCCTATACAAATGGGGGTGGGGGGGATGCCACACAGCCTATGGGGGGAGAGGGGAGGATGCCACACAGCCTATGGGGAGATGCCACACAGCCTATACAAATGGGGGTAGAGGGGGGGATGCCACACAGCCTATGGGGGGAGAGGGGGATGCCACACAGCCTATACAAATGGGGGAAGAGGGGGGATGCCACACAGCCTATGGGGGAGAGGGGGATGCCACACAGCCTATACAAATGGGTGTAGAGGGGGGAGTCCACACAGCCTATGGGGGAGAGGGGGATGCCACACAGCCTATACAAATGGGGGTAGAGGGGGGTATGCCACACAGCCTATGGGGGGGAGGGGGATGCCACACAGCCTATACAAATGGGGGTAGGGGGATGCCACACAGCCTATGGGGGGAGAGGGGGATGCCACACAGCCTATACAAATGGGGGTAGAGGGGGGATGCCACACAGCCTATGGGGGAGAGGGGGATGCCACACAGCCTATACAAATGGGTGTAGAGGGGGGATGTCACACAGACTATGGGGGGAGAGGGGGATACCACACAGCCTATACAAATGGGGGTAGAGGGGGGGATGCCACACAGCCTATGGGGGAAGAGGGGGATTCCACACAGCCTATACAAATGGGGGTAGAGGGGGGGATGCCACACAGCTATACTAATGGGGTAGAGGGGGGGATGCCACACAGCCTATGGGGGGAGAGGGGGATGCCACACAGCCTATACAAATGGGGGGAGAGGGGATGCCACACAGCCTATGGGGGGAGAGGGGGATGCCACACAGCCTATACTAATGGGGGGGGGAATGCCACACAGCCTATGGGGGGAGAGGGGGATGCCACACAGCCTATGGGGGGAGAGGGGGATGCCACACAGCCTATACTAATGGGGGGAGGGGGATGCCACACAGCCAATGGGAATGGGGGGGGCACACTGCCTATATGGAGAATAGGAGAGGGGAATGCCATACTGCTTATGATAATGGGGTGCACACTGCCTGTATGGGAATGGGAGGGGGGGAAGGCCACACTGCCTATATAGGGAATGGGAGGGGGAATGCCACACTGGGTATACGGGGAATCGGATGGGGGCATGCTACACTGTCTATGGAATGGGGGCATCCCACACAGCCTATCGGAATGGGAAAGGGGAATGCCACACTGTAATGGTGCGTTTTTGGTTTAAAATATTTTTTTTCTTAATTTTCTCCCCCAAATCCTAGGTGCGTCTTATGGGCAGATGCGTCCTATATGGCGAAAAATACGGTAGTTAGTGTACAGTATTTACTTTGTTTGCAAGATGCTTATCTAGGATCTAAACAAACAAATCTGGTCATGGCATCTGGATCTTTCATGATGTTCACGATCTGTAAGACACACAGCTGTGGACAAAGGCCCTCCTAATCTGATGTATTGATCTGTAACCCAGGAACATTGATTAGGTCTATGCTACTCAATTAGAATTGTCTGACCTTTATCAAAATTAACCAGCTTTGATTTAGTTGCGGCTAGAGATGAGCGAACTTTTGAAAAATTCGATTCGACTGATTCGCCGAATTTTCCGACAAAAATCGTTTCGACCCGAATAAATTCGCGACGAATCGCTATTAAAAACGGCTATTTCTGAGCCTCCTACAGCCTCAATAGGGTTGTAAACCATTCAGCCTTGCTGTAACACGCACAGGATGCGTGCTGGGTTAGTTAAATAATACTTTGAAGAAATATCACATGCAGATCAGAGGCATCGCTAATAGAATCGCAGAGCGGCACAATTGCAGAGAGTTGAAGTGGCATCACTATGAGGGGCAGAAGGAGCCCAAATATACACTGGAGTTGGCCTCAGGAGCCCAAAAATTGGATGAATCACACCCTGGAGTTGGCAGGAGTTGGCAGCAGCAGCAGCAGGAGCCCAAATATACACTGGAGTTGGCTTCAGGAGCCCAAAAATTGGATGAATCACACCCTGGAGTTGGCAGGAGTTGGCAGCAGCAGCAGCAGGAGCCCAAATATACACTGGAGTTGGCTTCAGGAGCCCAAAAATTGGATGAATCACACCCTGGAGTTGGCAGGAGTTGACAGCAGCAGCAGCAGGAGCCCAAATATACACTGGAGTTGGCTTCAGGAGCCCAAAAATTGGATGAATCACACCCTGGAGTTGGCAGGAGTTGACAGTAGCAGCAGCAGGAGCCCAAATATACACTGGAGTTGGCCTCAGGAGCCCAAAAATTGGATGAATCACACCCTGGAGTTGGCAGAAGTTGGCAGCAGCAGCAGCAGGAGCCCAAATATACACTGGAGTTGGCTTCAGGAGCCCAAAAATTGGATGAATCACACCCTGGAGTTGGCAGGAGTTGACAGTAGCAGCAGCAGGAGCCCAAATATACACTGGAGTTGGCTTCAGGAGCCCAAAAATTGGATGAATCACACCCTGGAGTTGGCAGGAGTTGACAGTAGCAGCAGCAGGAGCCCAAATATACACTGGAGTTGGCCTCAGGAGCCCAAAAATTGGATGAATCACACCCTGGAGTTGGCAGGAGTTGACAGTAGCAGCAGCAGGAGCCCAAATATACACTGGAGTTGGCTTCAGGAGCCCAAAAATTGGATGAATCACACCCTGGAGTTGGCAGGAGTTGACAGTAGCAGCAGCAGGAGCCCAAATATACACTGGAGTTGGCCTCAGGAGCCCAAAAATTGGATGAATCACACCCTGGAGTTGGCAGGAGTTGACAGTAGCAGCAGCAGGAGCCCAAATATACACTGGAGTTGGCCTCAGGAGCCCAAAAATTGGATGAATCACACCCTGGAGTTGGCAGGAGTTGACAGTAGCAGCAGCAGGAGCCCAAATATACACTGGAGTTGGCCTCAGGAGCCCAAAAATTGGATGAATCACACCCTGGAGTTGGCAGAAGTTGGCAGCAGCAGCAGCAGGAGCCCAAATATACACTGGAGTTGGCTTCAGGAGCCCAAAAATTGGATGAATCACACCCTGGAGTTGGCAGGAGTTGACAGTAGCAGCAGCAGGAGCCCAAATATACACTGGAGTTGGCCTCAGGAGCCCAAAAATTGGATGAATCACACCCTGGAGTTGGCAGGAGTTGACAGTAGCAGCAGCAGGAGCCCAAATATACACTGGAGTTGGCCTCAGGAGCCCAAAAATTGGATGAATCACACCCTGGAGTTGGCAGGAGTTGGCAGCAGCAGCAGCAGGAGCCCAAATATACACTGGAGTTGGCTTCAGGAGCCCAAAAATTGGATGAATCACACCCTGGAGTTGGCAGAAGTTGGCAGCAGCAGCAGCAGGAGCCCAAATATACACTGGAGTTGGCTTCAGGAGCCCAAAAATTGGATGAATCACACCCTGGAGTTGGCAGGAGTTGGCAGCAGCAGCAGCAGGAGCCCAAATATACACTGGAGTTGGCTTCAGGAGCCCAAAAATTGGATGAATCACACCCTGGAGTTGGCAGGAGTTGACAGCAGCAGCAGCAGGAGCCCAAATATACACTGGAGTTGGCTTCAGGAGCCCAAAAATTGGATGAATCACACCCTGGAGTTGGCAGGAGTTGACAGTAGCAGCAGCAGGAGCCCAAATATACACTGGAGTTGGCTTCAGGAGCCCAAAAATTGGATGAATCACACCCTGGAGTTGGCAGAAGTTGGCAGCAGCAGCAGCAGGAGCCCAAATATACACTGGAGTTGGCTTCAGGAGCCCAAAAATTGGATGAATCACACCCTGGAGTTGGCAGGAGTTGACAGTAGCAGCAGCAGGAGCCCAAATATACACTGGAGTTGGCCTCAGGAGCCCAAAAATTGGATGAATCACACCCTGGAGTCGGCAGGAGTTGACAGTAGCAGCAGCAGGAGCCCAAATATACACTGGAGTTGGCTTCAGGAGCCCAAAAATTGGATGAATCACACCCTGGAGTTGGCAGAAGTTGACAGTAGCAGCAGCAGGAGCCCAAATATACACTGGAGTTGGCCTCAGGAGCCCAAAAATTGGATGAATCACACCCTGGAGTTGGCAGAAGTTGGCAGCAGCAGCAGCAGGAGCCCAAATATACACTGGAGTTGGCTTCAGGAGCCCAAAAATTGGATGAATCACACCCTGGAGTTGGCAGAAGTTGGCAGCAGCAGCAGCAGGAGCCCAAATATACACTGGAGTTGGCTTCAGGAGCCCAAAAATTGGATGAATCACACCCTGGAGTTGGCAGGAGTTGACAGTAGCAGCAGCAGGAGCCCAAATATACACTGGAGTTGGCCTCAGGAGCCCAAAAATTGGATGAATCACACCCTGGAGTTGGCAGGAGTTGACAGTAGCAGCAGCAGGAGCCCAAATATACACTGGAGTTGGCCTCAGGAGCCCAAAAATTGGATGAATCACACCCTGGAGTTGGCAGAAGTTGGCAGCAGCAGCAGCAGGAGCCCAAATATACACTGGAGTTGGCTTCAGGAGCCCAAAAATTGGATGAATCACACCCTGGAGTTGGCAGGAGTTGACAGTAGCAGCAGCAGGAGCCCAAATATACACTGGAGTTGGCTTCAGGAGCCCAAAAATTGGATGAATCACACCCTGGAGTTGGCAGGAGTTGACAGTAGCAGCAGCAGGAGCCCAAATATACACTGGAGTTGGCCTCAGGAGCCCAAAAATTGGATGAATCACACCCTGGAGTTGGCAGGAGTTGACAGTAGCAGCAGCAGGAGCCCAAATATACACTGGAGTTGGCTTCAGGAGCCCAAAAATTGGATGAATCACACCCTGGAGTTGGCAGGAGTTGACAGTAGCAGCAGCAGGAGCCCAAATATACACTGGAGTTGGCCTCAGGAGCCCAAAAATTGGATGAATCACACCCTGGAGTTGGCAGGAGTTGACAGTAGCAGCAGCAGGAGCCCAAATATACACTGGAGTTGGCCTCAGGAGCCCAAAAATTGGATGAATCACACCCTGGAGTTGGCAGGAGTTGACAGTAGCAGCAGCAGGAGCCCAAATATACACTGGAGTTGGCCTCAGGAGCCCAAAAATTGGATGAATCACACCCTGGAGTTGGCAGAAGTTGGCAGCAGCAGCAGCAGGAGCCCAAATATACACTGGAGTTGGCTTCAGGAGCCCAAAAATTGGATGAATCACACCCTGGAGTTGGCAGGAGTTGACAGTAGCAGCAGCAGGAGCCCAAATATACACTGGAGTTGGCCTCAGGAGCCCAAAAATTGGATGAATCACACCCTGGAGTTGGCAGGAGTTGACAGTAGCAGCAGCAGGAGCCCAAATATACACTGGAGTTGGCCTCAGGAGCCCAAAAATTGGATGAATCACACCCTGGAGTTGGCAGGAGTTGGCAGCAGCAGCAGCAGGAGCCCAAATATACACTGGAGTTGGCTTCAGGAGCCCAAAAATTGGATGAATCACACCCTGGAGTTGGCAGGAGTTGACAGTAGCAGCAGCAGGAGCCCAAATATACACTGGAGTTGGCCTCAGGAGCCCAAAAATTGGATGAATCACACCCTGGAGTTGGCAGGAGTTGACAGTAGCAGCAGCAGGAGCCCAAATATACACTGGAGTTGGCTTCAGGAGCCCAAAAATTGGATGAATCACACCCTGGAGTTGGCAGGAGTTGACAGCAGCAGCAGCAGGAGCCCAAATATACACTGGAGTTGGCTTCAGGAGCCCAAAAATTGGATGAATCACACCCTGGAGTTGGCAGGAGTTGACAGTAGCAGCAGCAGGAGCCCAAATATACACTGGAGTTGGCTTCAGGAGCCCAAAAATTGGATGAATCACACCCTGGAGTTGGCAGAAGTTGGCAGCAGCAGCAGCAGGAGCCCAAATATACACTGGAGTTGGCTTCAGGAGCCCAAAAATTGGATGAATCACACCCTGGAGTTGGCAGGAGTTGACAGTAGCAGCAGCAGGAGCCCAAATATACACTGGAGTTGGCCTCAGGAGCCCAAAAATTGGATGAATCACACCCTGGAGTTGGCAGGAGTTGACAGTAGCAGCAGCAGGAGCCCAAATATACACTGGAGTTGGCTTCAGGAGCCCAAAAATTGGATGAATCACACCCTGGAGTTGGCAGAAGTTGACAGTAGCAGCAGCAGGAGCCCAAATATACACTGGAGTTGGCCTCAGGAGCCCAAAAATTGGATGAATCACACCCTGGAGTTGGCAGAAGTTGGCAGCAGCAGCAGCAGGAGCCCGAATATACACTGGAGTTGGCTTCAGGAGCCCAAAAATTGGATGAATCACACCCTGGAGTTGGCAGAAGTTGGCAGCAGCAGCAGCAGGAGCCCAAATATACACTGGAGTTGGCTTCAGGAGCCCAAAAATTGGATGAATCACACCCTGGAGTTGGCAGGAGTTGACAGTAGCAGCAGCAGGAGCCCAAATATACACTGGAGTTGGCCTCAGGAGCCCAAAAATTGGATGAATCACACCCTGGAGTTGGCAGGAGTTGACAGTAGCAGCAGCAGGAGCCCAAATATACACTGGAGTTGGCCTCAGGAGCCCAAAAATTGGATGAATCACACCCTGGAGTTGGCAGGAGTTGGCAGCAGCAGCAGCAGGAGCCCAAATATACACTGGAGTTGGCTTCAGGAGCCCAAAAATTGGATGAATCACACCCTGGAGTTGGCAGGAGTTGACAGTAGCAGCAGCAGGAGCCCAAATATACACTGGAGTTGGCCTCAGGAGCCCAAAAATTGGATGAATCACACCCTGGAGTTGGCAGGAGTTGACAGTAGCAGCAGCAGGAGCCCAAATATACACTGGAGTTGGCTTCAGGAGCCCAAAAATTGGATGAATCACACCCTGGAGTTGGCAGAAGTTGACAGTAGCAGCAGCAGGAGCCCAAATATACACTGGAGTTGGCCTCAGGAGCCCAAAAATTGGATGAATCACACCCTGGAGTTGGCAGGAGTTGACAGTAGCAGCAGCAGGAGCCCAAATATACACTGGAGTTGGCCTCAGGAGCCCAAAAATTGGATGAATCACACCCTGGAGTTGGCAGAAGTTGGCAGCAGCAGCAGCAGGAGCCCAAATATACACTGGAGTTGGCTTCAGGAGCCCAAAAATTGGATGAATCACACCCTGGAGTTGGCAGGAGTTGACAGTAGCAGCAGCAGGAGCCCAAATATACACTGGAGTTGGCTTCAGGAGCCCAAAAATTGGATGAATCACACCCTGGAGTTGGCAGGAGTTGACAGTAGCAGCAGCAGGAGCCCAAATATACACTGGAGTTGGCCTCAGGAGCCCAAAAATTGGATGAATCACACCCTGGAGTTGGCAGGAGTTGACAGTAGCAGCAGCAGGAGCCCAAATATACACTGGAGTTGGCTTCAGGAGCCCAAAAATTGGATGAATCACACCCTGGAGTTGGCAGGAGTTGACAGTAGCAGCAGCAGGAGCCCAAATATACACTGGAGTTGGCCTCAGGAGCCCAAAAATTGGATGAATCACACCCTGGAGTTGGCAGGAGTTGACAGTAGCAGCAGCAGGAGCCCAAATATACACTGGAGTTGGCCTCAGGAGCCCAAAAATTGGATGAATCACACCCTGGAGTTGGCAGGAGTTGACAGTAGCAGCAGCAGGAGCCCAAATATACACTGGAGTTGGCCTCAGGAGCCCAAAAATTGGATGAATCACACCCTGGAGTTGGCAGAAGTTGGCAGCAGCAGCAGCAGGAGCCCAAATATACACTGGAGTTGGCTTCAGGAGCCCAAAAATTGGATGAATCACACCCTGGAGTTGGCAGGAGTTGACAGTAGCAGCAGCAGGAGCCCAAATATACACTGGAGTTGGCCTCAGGAGCCCAAAAATTGGATGAATCACACCCTGGAGTTGGCAGGAGTTGACAGTAGCAGCAGCAGGAGCCCAAATATACACTGGAGTTGGCCTCAGGAGCCCAAAAATTGGATGAATCACACCCTGGAGTTGGCAGGAGTTGGCAGCAGCAGCAGCAGGAGCCCAAATATACACTGGAGTTGGCTTCAGGAGCCCAAAAATTGGATGAATCACACCCTGGAGTTGGCAGGAGTTGACAGTAGCAGCAGCAGGAGCCCAAATATACACTGGAGTTGGCCTCAGGAGCCCAAAAATTGGATGAATCACACCCTGGAGTTGGCAGGAGTTGACAGTAGCAGCAGCAGGAGCCCAAATATACACTGGAGTTGGCTTCAGGAGCCCAAAAATTGGATGAATCACACCCTGGAGTTGGCAGGAGTTGACAGCAGCAGCAGCAGGAGCCCAAATATACACTGGAGTTGGCTTCAGGAGCCCAAAAATTGGATGAATCACACCCTGGAGTTGGCAGGAGTTGACAGTAGCAGCAGCAGGAGCCCAAATATACACTGGAGTTGGCTTCAGGAGCCCAAAAATTGGATGAATCACACCCTGGAGTTGGCAGAAGTTGGCAGCAGCAGCAGCAGGAGCCCAAATATACACTGGAGTTGGCTTCAGGAGCCCAAAAATTGGATGAATCACACCCTGGAGTTGGCAGGAGTTGACAGTAGCAGCAGCAGGAGCCCAAATATACACTGGAGTTGGCCTCAGGAGCCCAAAAATTGGATGAATCACACCCTGGAGTTGGCAGGAGTTGACAGTAGCAGCAGCAGGAGCCCAAATATACACTGGAGTTGGCTTCAGGAGCCCAAAAATTGGATGAATCACACCCTGGAGTTGGCAGAAGTTGACAGTAGCAGCAGCAGGAGCCCAAATATACACTGGAGTTGGCCTCAGGAGCCCAAAAATTGGATGAATCACACCCTGGAGTTGGCAGAAGTTGGCAGCAGCAGCAGCAGGAGCCCGAATATACACTGGAGTTGGCTTCAGGAGCCCAAAAATTGGATGAATCACACCCTGGAGTTGGCAGAAGTTGGCAGCAGCAGCAGCAGGAGCCCAAATATACACTGGAGTTGGCTTCAGGAGCCCAAAAATTGGATGAATCACACCCTGGAGTTGGCAGGAGTTGACAGTAGCAGCAGCAGGAGCCCAAATATACACTGGAGTTGGCCTCAGGAGCCCAAAAATTGGATGAATCACACCCTGGAGTTGGCAGGAGTTGACAGTAGCAGCAGCAGGAGCCCAAATATACACTGGAGTTGGCCTCAGGAGCCCAAAAATTGGATGAATCACACCCTGGAGTTGGCAGGAGTTGACAGTAGCAGCAGCAGGAGCCCAAATATACACTGGAGTTGGCTTCAGGAGCCCAAAAATTGGATGAATCACACCCTGGAGTTGGCAGAAGTTGACAGTAGCAGCAGCAGGAGCCCAAATATACACTGGAGTTGGCTTCAGGAGCCCAAAAATTGGATGAATCACACCCTGGAGTTGGCAGAAGTTGGCAGCAGCAGCAGCAGGAGCCCAAATATACACTGGAGTTGGCTTCAGGAGCCCAAAAATTGGATGAATCACACCCTGGAGTTGGCAGGAGTTGACAGTAGCAGCAGCAGGAGCCCAAATATACACTGGAGTTGGCTTCAGGAGCCCAAAAATTGGATGAATCACACCCTGGAGTTGGCAGGAGTTGACAGTAGCAGCAGCAGGAGCCCAAATATACACTGGAGTTGGCCTCAGGAGCCCAAAAATTGGATGAATCACACCCTGGAGTTGGCAGGAGTTGACAGTAGCAGCAGCAGGAGCCCAAATATACACTGGAGTTGGCCTCAGGAGCCCAAAAATTGGATGAATCACACCCTGGAGTTGGCAGAAGTTGGCAGCAGCAGCAGCAGGAGCCCAAATATACACTGGAGTTGGCTTCAGGAGCCCAAAAATTGGATGAATCACACCCTGGAGTTGGCAGGAGTTGACAGTAGCAGCAGCAGGAGCCCAAATATACACTGGAGTTGGCTTCAGGAGCCCAAAAATTGGATGAATCACACCCTGGAGTTGGCAGGAGTTGACAGTAGCAGCAGCAGGAGCCCAAATATACACTGGAGTTGGCCTCAGGAGCCCAAAAATTGGATGAATCACACCCTGGAGTTGGCAGGAGTTGACAGTAGCAGCAGCAGGAGCCCAAATATACACTGGAGTTGGCCTCAGGAGCCCAAAAATTGGATGAATCACACCCTGGAGTTGGCAGGAGTTGACAGTAGCAGCAGCAGGAGCCCAAATATACACTGGAGTTGGCCTCAGGAGCCCAAAAATTGGATGAATCACACCCTGGAGTTGGCAGAAGTTGGCAGCAGCAGCAGCAGGAGCCCAAATATACACTGGAGTTGGCTTCAGGAGCCCAAAAATTGGATGAATCACACCCTGGAGTTGGCAGGAGTTGACAGTAGCAGCAGCAGGAGCCCAAATATACACTGGAGTTGGCCTCAGGAGCCCAAAAATTGGATGAATCACACCCTGGAGTTGGCAGGAGTTGACAGTAGCAGCAGCAGGAGCCCAAATATACACTGGAGTTGGCCTCAGGAGCCCAAAAATTGGATGAATCACACCCTGGAGTTGGCAGGAGTTGACAGTAGCAGCAGCAGGAGCCCAAATATACACTGGAGTTGGCTTCAGGAGCCCAAAAATTGGATGAATCACACCCTGGAGTTGGCAGAAGTTGACAGTAGCAGCAGCAGGAGCCCAAATATACACTGGAGTTGGCTTCAGGAGCCCAAAAATTGGATGAATCACACCCTGGAGTTGGCAGAAGTTGGCAGCAGCAGCAGCAGGAGCCCAAATATACACTGGAGTTGGCTTCAGGAGCCCAAAAATTGGATGAATCACACCCTGGAGTTGGCAGGAGTTGACAGTAGCAGCAGCAGGAGCCCAAATATACACTGGAGTTGGCCTCAGGAGCCCAAAAATTGGATGAATCACACCCTGGAGTTGGCAGGAGTTGACAGTAGCAGCAGCAGGAGCCCAAATATACACTGGAGTTGGCCTCAGGAGCCCAAAAATTGGATGAATCACACCCTGGAGTTGGCAGGAGTTGACAGTAGCAGCAGCAGGAGCCCAAATATACACTGGAGTTGGCTTCAGGAGCCCAAAAATTGGATGAATCACACCCTGGAGTTGGCAGGAGTTGACAGTAGCAGCAGCAGGAGCCCAAATATACACTGGAGTTGGCCTCAGGAGCCCAAAAATTGGATGAATCACACCCTGGAGTTGGCAGAAGTTGGCAGCAGCAGCAGCAGGAGCCCAAATATACACTGGAGTTGGCCTCAGGAGCCCAAAAATTGGATGAATCACACCCTGGAGTTGGCAGAAGTTGACAGTAGCAGCAGCAGGAGCCCAAATATACACTGGAGTTGGCCTCAGGAGCCCAAAAATTGGATGAATCACACCCTGGAGTTGGCAGAAGTTGGCAGCAGCAGCAGCAGGAGCCCAAATATACACTGGAGTTGGCTTCAGGAGCCCAAAAATTGGATGAATCACACCCTGGAGTTGGCAGAAGTTGGCAGCAGCAGCAGCAGGAGCCCAAATATACACTGGAGTTGGCTTCAGGAGCCCAAAAATTGGATGAATCACACCCTGGAGTTGGCAGGAGTTGACAGTAGCAGCAGCAGGAGCCCAAATATACACTGGAGTTGGCCTCAGGAGCCCAAAAATTGGATGAATCACACCCTGGAGTTGGCAGGAGTTGACAGTAGCAGCAGCAGGAGCCCAAATATACACTGGAGTTGGCCTCAGGAGCCCAAAAATTGGATGAATCACACCCTGGAGTTGGCAGGAGTTGACAGTAGCAGCAGCAGGAGCCCAAATATACACTGGAGTTGGCTTCAGGAGCCCAAAAATTGGATGAATCACACCCTGGAGTTGGCAGAAGTTGACAGTAGCAGCAGCAGGAGCCCAAATATACACTGGAGTTGGCTTCAGGAGCCCAAAAATTGGATGAATCACACCCTGGAGTTGGCAGAAGTTGGCAGCAGCAGCAGCAGGAGCCCAAATATACACTGGAGTTGGCCTCAGGAGCCCAAAAATTGGATGAATCACACCCTGGAGTTGGCAGGAGTTGACAGTAGCAGCAGCAGGAGCCCAAATATACACTGGAGTTGGCCTCAGGAGCCCAAAAATTGGATGAATCACACCCTGGAGTTGGCAGGAGTTGACAGTAGCAGCAGCAGGAGCCCAAATATACACTGGAGTTGGCCTCAGGAGCCCAAAAATTGGATGAATCACACCCTGGAGTTGGCAGGAGTTGACAGTAGCAGCAGCAGGAGCCCAAATATACACTGGAGTTGGCTTCAGGAGCCCAAAAATTGGATGAATCACACCCTGGAGTTGGCAGGAGTTGACAGTAGCAGCAGCAGGAGCCCAAATATACACTGGAGTTGGCCTCAGGAGCCCAAAAATTGGATGAATCACACCCTGGAGTTGGCAGAAGTTGGCAGCAGCAGCAGCAGGAGCCCAAATATACACTGGAGTTGGCCTCAGGAGCCCAAAAATTGGATGAATCACACCCTGGAGTTGGCAGAAGTTGACAGTAGCAGCAGCAGGAGCCCAAATATACACTGGAGTTGGCCTCAGGAGCCCAAAAATTGGATGAATCACACCCTGGAGTTGGCAGAAGTTGGCAGCAGCAGCAGCAGGAGCCCAAATATACACTGGAGTTGGCCTCAGGAGCCCAAAAATTGGATGAATCACACCCTGGAGTTGGCAGGAGTTGACAGTAGCAGCAGCAGGAGCCCAAATATACACTGGAGTTGGCTTCAGGAGCCCAAAAATTGGATGAATCACACCCTGGAGTTGGCAGGAGTTGGCAGCAGCAGCAGCAGGAGCCCAAATATACACTGGAGTTGGCTTCAGGAGCCCAAAAATTGGATGAATCACACCCTGGAGTTGGCAGGAGTTGACAGCAGCAGCAGCAGGAGCCCAAATATACACTGGAGTTGGCTTCAGGAGCCCAAAAATTGGATGAATCACACCCTGGAGTTGGCAGGAGTTGACAGTAGCAGCAGCAGGAGCCCAAATATACACTGGAGTTGGCTTCAGGAGCCCAAAAATTGGATGAATCACACCCTGGAGTTGGCAGAAGTTGGCAGCAGCAGCAGCAGGAGCCCAAATATACACTGGAGTTGGCTTCAGGAGCCCAAAAATTGGATGAATCACACCCTGGAGTTGGCAGGAGTTGACAGTAGCAGCAGCAGGAGCCCAAATATACACTGGAGTTGGCCTCAGGAGCCCAAAAATTGGATGAATCACACCCTGGAGTTGGCAGGAGTTGACAGTAGCAGCAGCAGGAGCCCAAATATACACTGGAGTTGGCTTCAGGAGCCCAAAAATTGGATGAATCACACCCTGGAGTTGGCAGGAGTTGACAGTAGCAGCAGCAGGAGCCCAAATATACACTGGAGTTGGCCTCAGGAGCCCAAAAATTGGATGAATCACACCCTGGAGTTGGCAGAAGTTGGCAGCAGCAGCAGCAGGAGCCCAAATATACACTGAAGTTGGCCTCAGGAGCCCAAAAATTGGATGAATCACACCCTGGAGTTGGCAGGAGTTGACAGTAGCAGCAGCAGGAGCCCAAAAAATGGCCTAAAGACATAAATATGTTTTGCACCATTTGGAAAGTGTAAAACGTGGCACCATGCTGAATCTAGTCGCATGCATCAGGCATTGGTGGGTGGAAATCCTGGCTGATCCATCCCTGATTCATTTTGACAAAGGTGAGTCTCTCCACATTTTTAGTTGACAGACGAGTTCTCCTCGCCGTAACTATGGCCCCCGCCGCACTAAACACCCGCTCAGATGGCACGCTACTTGCCGGGCAGGACAGCTTTTCCAGGGCAAACTCTGCTAGTTGCGGCCACAAATCAAGTTTGGCTGCCCAGAAGTCCAGCGGATCCTCAAGGTGTGTTGGCATGGTCATGTCAAAGTATGACATGACCTGCTGGTTCAGGTCCTGCTCCAGGTCTTCCTGCTGCTCATGAGTAGCCTCACTATGCGGGTGTAGAAAGCTACTCATTAGCGACTGAAGACTGAGGCTGCTGCTGCTGATGGAGCTTCTGCTGCTGCTGCTGCCAACCCCCCCAGCGGCCATGGCAGTGGAAGGTGAGCGCAGAGGTCCCCTCGAGTCAGACCTGCGAGAGTATGGACCATGGCGCAGATAGGCATCGGCCAACTGCCTACGTAGAATGTCTTTGTAGTAGTTGAGTTTGTCCTCCCTCTCGGTGGGTTTAAAAAATGCCCCCATTTTGTGCCGGAAGCGAGGGTCCAATAAGGTGGACAGCCAGAAGTCATCCCGCCGACAGATGGAAACAATTCTGGGGTCACTACGCAAGCATGTGAGCATGCTTCGTGCCATTTGCGCAAGTGACTCGGATGGACTACCTGTCTCCATCTCCACTGCATACTGCCACGGTGTGCCCGGGTCCTCTGTCTCTCCTTCCTCAAAAACCTCTAGCTCCTCTGGCTGCTCCTGCTCCTCCTCTCCTGTCCGCTGACTAGATAAACCAGCCATTTCGCCAAGCCTAAACTGTGTTTCGCTGGGCAACTCCTCCTCCTCCTCTTCCTCCTCCTCCTCCTCCAGTTCAGCTCCAACGGGGTTCATGTGGCCGTAAGATGTAAACGCCATGTCTCCAGTGCCCTGACCAGCCATGGTTTCCAACATGTGCTGTAGTACATGAAGCAGTGGAATCACGTCGTTCATCCCGTAATCCTGCCGACTGACAAATAAAGTGGCTTCCTCAAAGGGCCTGAGCAAACGGCAGGTGTCACGTATGAGCTGCCACTGGTTGACATTGAAGTTACACAGGGGAGTCCCCCTATCTGCTTGGATCATCAGGAAATCCGTGATGGCTTTTCTCTGTTCATATAATCGGTCCAACATGTGAAGGGTGGAATTCCAACGGGTGGAAACATCGCAAATCAGACTATGTTGGGGGATACCATTCTGACGCTGTAGCTCAAGAAGGGTGTGTTTGGCGGTGTAGGAGTGGCTGAAGTGCATGCAAAGTTTCCGTGAAGTTGTTAGGATGTCCTGCAGATGGGGGGAACACTTCAGAAACCGCTTGACAACCAGATTGAAGACGTGAGCCATGCAGGGGGCATGGGTCAGGCTTCCTTGGCGCAGCGCAGACAAAATGTTCTTCCCATTGTCGGTAACCATGATTCCCATTTTAAGTTTTCTCGGAGTAAGCCATGTTTGGATTTCCTGATGAATACATTTAAGCAGTTCCTCCCCTGTGTGACTCCGTTCGCCAAGACAAACCATGTGAAGCACTGCGTGACACCTCCGTGCCCTGCACACATGGTAGACTGGAGGGGCACTGAGACTTGAGCCTACAGTGGAGGGTGAGGAGATGGCGGAGGATGAGGAGGCCGAGTCGCACGGTGTCACAGGCCCAATGGGCAGAGAGCGCGGAGGCCGAAGCGGCGTGACCTGTCCAAGTTGCTGCTGCAAAGGGACCACATTCACCCAGTGGGCCGTAAACGACATGTACTGCCCCTGACCGTAGTTACAGCTCCAGATGTCGGCGCTGCCATGTATTTTGCTACACACCGACAGGCTCAAGGACTGGCCCACCTTCTGTTCAACAAAAGTGTGCAGCGCTGGTACTGCCTTCTTGGCAAAGAAATGACGGCTTGGGACTCTCCACCTCGGCTCGGCACAAGCCATCAGTTCTCTGAAAGGTGCAGATTCCACCACCTGAAAAGGGAGCGACTGCAGCACCAGCAACTTGGACAGGAGCACATTCAGCTTCTGCGCCGTAGGATGAGTGGGCGCATACTGCTGTCTCTTGGACATGGCTTCGCTGATGGATTGCTGGCGGGATGCATGACTTGGAGGAGGAGGAGGAGGAGCAGGAGCGACAGAGGATGGGTGTGACGCACAGCTGCCTTCGGCTGAGGTGCTGGAGCCTTGGCTGGCAGAAATTGGGAGCTCACTTGGTGAGGAAGCAGACTGGACCACCCCTTGGGAGCCTCGGTTCTCCCAGGTCGTTTTATGGTGACGCATCATATGTTGACGCAGGGCCGTGGTGCCAACATTTGGACCCTGGCCACGCTTCACCTTTTGCCTACATATCTTGCATGTGGCCATGTTACCCTCCTGCGGATGCCTCAGGAAAAACTGCCACACTGCCGAGTAGCTACTTTTCCCACCCCCTGGCCTCACTGATTCACTGCTGCTGTTGCCAACTCCAGGAACCCCTGCTCCACTACCTCCCGATAAGGTAGACTGCCGCACAGCAGGTGCTCTACCCCGGCCCCGGCCCCGGCCGGCTCCAGCCTTTGGAATTGTGCCCCCATGCTGACTGCTACCACCTTGCTGCCTCAGCTGCTGACTCCGGGGCAACCTGCGCCCCTCTTCTCCTGATGATGACGATGAAGCCCCTTCATCACCCGGCTCCCAAGTGCGATCGGCTTCATCGTCATCATCATCATCATCACCGGGTTGTGGCTGTACGTCACTGATGTTCGTGGATTCGTCAACAGTGTCTGGCGCAGGAGCTGGAACGCTCGCAGCACCCACGACACTGTCCACATCACTATTTGTCTGCCTAGCTAAAGAAGCCACCTCCATTTCTTGGCTGGGCAGTAGCTGCTGACTGTCCTCCTGTATCTGATCGTCCTCCTCACTAAAGAGTGGAGCTGAACCCAAAGCATAGGATACGTCGCTGGGGGAGGGAACGGCGTAGGACAGAGGCAATGGGAGGACAGGGACTGCTCTCGGGGCATGCCAACTCAGGGTTGTGTCAGAGGAACCTACCGACCCTAGACTGGGGGTCTCAGATGTAAGTTGTGATGATGTTGTTGATGAGCGCGTCAGCCAATCTACCACGGCAGATGCGTTACTGGTGGAGACCCGACCGCTAGCAGATACTGGCAGATTAGGTCTCTCAGCGTGACTCCTGCTGCTACTGGCCCCCAGTCTGATGCGAGCTCTGCCTGCGGAATCTTGGCCTCTGCCACTCCTCTTTTCACTTCCAGGCACTTGTCTGCCCGACATAGTCTAACTGGCGTGGTAGTAGGTGATATTTTAAGAACCCCCAGGCAGCAGTGGGTCTATATAAAACAGAATATAATGCACACCAAAAGTGAGCAGTAACACTCAGCCTCCAACAGGCCTGCTTAGTGTAAATAAGAGAGCTGCTTAGTGTAAATAAAGAGGGGTATGCTATGTTACAGAATGGGATGCCTCAACAGAAGTGCACCTGGCAGGCAGCAGTAAGCCTATGCCCAGCAAAAGTGTCTTATAATATAAATATAATAAGAGCAAATGCTTATATGGTCTTAAACAGAGGCTGCTTTAGTCAAAGAATGGGATGCCCTGGGCAGGAATCGACCTGGCAGGGTCCAGTAGTGCTTTGGCCAGCAAAAGTGTCTTTATCAGGCCTAATTTCAAATATAATAAGAGCAAATGCTTATATGGTCTTAAACAGAGGCTGCTTTAGTCACAGAATGGGATGCCCTGGGCAGGAATGGACCTGGCAGGGTCCAGTAGTGCTTTGGCCAGCAAAAGTGTCTTTATCAGGCTAATTTCAAATATAATAAGAGCAAATGCTTATATGGTCTTAAACAGAGGCTGCTATAGTCACAGAATGGGATGCCCTTGCAGGGTCCAGTAATGCTATGCCCAGCAAAAGTGTCTTTATCAGGCTAATTTCAAATATGATAAGAGCAAATGCTTATATGGTCTTAAACAGAGGCTGCTGTAGTCACAGAATGGGATGCCCTGGGCAGGAATGGACCTGGCAGGGTCCAGTAGGGCTTTGGCCAGCAAAAGTGTCTTTATCAGGCTAATTTCAAATATGATAAGAGCAAATGCTTATATGGTCTTAAACAGAGGCTGCTTTAGTCACAGAATGGGATGCCCCGGGCAGGAATCGAGCTGGCAGGGTCCAGTAGTGCTTTGGCCAGCAAAAGTGTCTTTATCAGGCTAATTTCAAATATGATAAGAGCAAATGCTTATATGGTCTTAAACAGAGGCTGCTGTAGTCACAGAATGGGATGCCCCGGGCAGGAATCGAGCTGGCAGGGTCCAGTAGTGCTTTGGCCAGCAAAAGTGTCTTTATCAGGCTAATTTCAAATATGATAAGAGCAAATGCTTATATGGTCTTAAACAGAGGCTGCTGTAGTCACAGAATGGGATGCCCTGGGCAGGAATGGACCTGGCAGGGTCCAGTAGGGCTTTGGCCAGCAAAAGTGTCTTTATCAGGCCTAATTTCAAATATGATAAGAGCAAATGCTTATATGGTCTTAAACAGAGGCTGCTATAGTCACAGAATGGGATGCCCTTGCAGGGTCCAGTAGTGCTATGCCCAGCAAAAGTGTCTTTATCAGGCTAATTTCAAATATGATAAGAGCAAATGCTTATATGGTCTTAAACAGAGGCTGCTGTAGTCACAGAATGGGATGCCCTGGGCAGGAATGGACCTGGCAGGGTCCAGTAGGGCTTTGGCCAGCAAAAGTGTCTTTATCAGGCTAATTTCAAATATGATAAGAGCAAATGCTTATATGGTCTTAAACAGAGGCTGCTTTAGTCACAGAATGGGATGCCCCGGGCAGGAATCGAGCTGGCAGGGTCCAGTAGTGCTTTGGCCAGCAAAAGTGTCTTTATCAGGCTAATTTCAAATATGATAAGAGCAAATGCTTATATGGTCTTAAACAGAGGCTGCTGTAGTCACAGAATGGGATGCCCCGGGCAGGAATCGAGCTGGCAGGGTCCAGTAGTGCTTTGGCCAGCAAAAGTGTCTTTATCAGGCTAATTTCAAATATGATAAGAGCAAATGCTTATATGGTCTTAAACAGAGGCTGCTTTAGTCACAGAATGGGATGCCCTGGGCAGGAATGGACCTGGCAGGGTCCAGTAGGGCTTTGGCCAGCAAAAGTGTCTTTATCAGGCTAATTTCAAATATGATAAGAGCAAATGCTTATATGGTCTTAAACAGAGGCTGCTGTAGTCACAGAATGGGATGCCCCGGGCAGGAATCGAGCTGGCAGGGTCCAGTAGTGCTTTGGCCAGCAAAAGTGTCTTTATCAGGCCTAATTTCAAATATGATAAGAGCAAATGCTTATATGGTCTTAAACAGAGGCTGCTTTAGTCACAGAATGGGATGCCCTGGGCAGGAATGGACCTGGCAGGGTCCAGTAGGGCTTTGGCCAGCAAAAGTGTCTTTATCAGGCTAATTTCAAATATGATAAGAGCAAATGCTTATATGGTCTTAAACAGAGGCTGCTGTAGTCACAGAATGGGATGCCCCGGGCAGGAATCGAGCTGGCAGGGTCCAGTAGTGCTTTGGCCAGCAAAAGTGTCTTTATCAGGCCTAATTTCAAATATGATAAGAGCAAATGCTTATATGGTCTTAAACAGAGGCTGCTGTAGTCACAGAATGGGATGCCCCGGGCAGGAATCGAGCTGGCAGGGTCCAGTAGTGCTTTGGCCAGCAAAAGTGTCTTTATCAGGCTAATTTCAAATATGATAAGAGCAAATGCTTATATGGTCTTAAACAGAGGCTGCTATAGTCACAGAATGGGATGCCCTTGCAGGGTCCAGTAGTGCTATGCCCAGCAAAAGTGTCTTTATCAGGCTAATTTCAAATATGATAAGAGCAAATGCTTATATGGTCTTAAACAGAGGCTGCTTTAGTCACAGAATGGGATGCCCCGGGCAGGAATCGAGCTGGCAGGGTCCAGTAGTGCTTTGGCCAGCAAAAGTGTCTTTATCAGGCTAATTTCAAATATGATAAGAGCAAATGCTTATATGGTCTTAAACAGAGGCTGCTTTAGTCACAGAATGGGATGCCCCGGGCAGGAATCGAGCTGGCAGGGTCCAGTAGTGCTTTGGCCAGCAAAAGTGTCTTTATCAGGCTAATTTCAAATATGATAAGAGCAAATGCTTATATGGTCTTAAACAGAGGCTGCTTTAGTCACAGAATGGGATGCCCCGGGCAGGAATCGAGCTGGCAGGGTCCAGTAGTGCTTTGGCCAGCAAAAGTGTCTTTATCAGGCCTAATTTCAAATATGATAAGAGCAAATGCTTATATGGTCTTAAACAGAGGCTGCTTTAGTCACAGAATGGGATGCCCCGGGCAGGAATCGAGCTGGCAGGGTCCAGTAGTGCTTTGGCCAGCAAAAGTGTCTTTATCAGGCCTAATTTCAAATATGATAAGAGCAAATGCTTATATGGTCTTAAACAGAGGCTGCTTTAGTCACAGAATGGGATGCCCTGGGCAGGAATGGACCTGGCAGGGTCCAGTAGGGCTTTGGCCAGCAAAAGTGTCTTTATCAGGCTAATTTCAAATATGATAAGAGCAAATGCTTATATGGTCTTAAACAGAGGCTGCTGTAGTCACAGAATGGGATGCCCCGGGCAGGAATCGAGCTGGCAGGGTCCAGTAGTGCTTTGGCCAGCAAAAGTGTCTTTATCAGGCCTAATTTCAAATATGATAAGAGCAAATGCTTATATGGTCTTAAACAGAGGCTGCTTTAGTCACAGAATGGGATGCCCCGGGCAGTAATCGAGCTGGCAGGGTCCAGTAGTGCTTTGGCCAGCAAAAGTGTCTTTATCAGGCTAATTTCAAATATGATAAGAGCAAATGCTTATATGGTCTTAAACAGAGGCTGCTGTAGTCACAGAATGGGATGCCCCGGGCAGGAATCGAGCTGGCAGGGTCCAGTAGTGCTTTGGCCAGCAAAAGTGTCTTTATCAGGCCTAATTTCAAATATGATAAGAGCAAATGCTTATATGGTCTTAAACAGAGGCTGCTGTAGTCACAGAATGGGATGCCCCGGGCAGGAATCGAGCTGGCAGGGTCCAGTAGGGCTTTGGCCAGCAAAAGTGTCTTTATCAGGCTAATTTCAAATATGATAAGAGCAAATGCTTATATGGTCTTAAACAGAGGCTGCTTTAGTCACAGAATGGGATGCCCCGGGCAGGAATCGAGCTGGCAGGGTCCAGTAGTGCTTTGGCCAGCAAAAGTGTCTTTATCAGGCTAATTTCAAATATGATAAGAGCAAATGCTTATATGGTCTTAAACAGAGGCTGCTGTAGTCACAGAATGGGATGCCCCGGGCAGGAATCGAGCTGGCAGGGTCCAGTAGGGCTTTGGCCAGCAAAAGTGTCTTTATCAGGCCTAATTTCAAATATGATAAGAGCAAATGCTTATATGGTCTTAAACAGAGGCTGCTTTAGTCACAGAATGGGATGCCCTGGGCAGGAATGGACCTGGCAGGGTCCAGTAGGGCTTTGGCCAGCAAAAGTGTCTTTATCAGGCTAATTTCAAATATGATAAGAGCAAATGCTTATATGGTCTTAAACAGAGGCTGCTTTAGTCACAGAATGGGATGCCCCGGGCAGGAATCGAGCTGGCAGGGTCCAGTAGTGCTTTGGCCAGCAAAAGTGTCTTTATCAGGCCTAATTTCAAATATGATAAGAGCAAATGCTTATATGGTCTTAAACAGAGGCTGCTTTAGTCACAGAATGGGATGCCCTGGGCAGGAATGGACCTGGCAGGGTCCAGTAGGGCTTTGGCCAGCAAAAGTGTCTTTATCAGGCTAATTTCAAATATGATAAGAGCAAATGCTTATATGGTCTTAAACAGAGGCTGCTGTAGTCACAGAATGGGATGCCCTGGGCAGGAATGGACCTGGCAGGGTCCAGTAGGGCTTTGGCCAGCAAAAGTGTCTTTATCAGGCCTAATTTCAAATATGATAAGAGCAAATGCTTATATGGTCTTAAACAGAGGCTGCTGTAGTCACAGAATGGGATGCCCCGGCCAGGAATCGAGCTGGCAGGGTCCAGTAGTGCTTTGGCCAGCAAAAGTGTCTTTATCAGGCCTAATTTCAAATATGATAAGAGCAAATGCTTATATGGTCTTAAACAGAGGCTGCTTTAGTTACAGAATGGGATGCCCTGGGCAGGAATGGACCTGGCAGGGTCCAGTAGGGCTTTGGCCAGCAAAAGTGTCTTTATCAGGCTAATTTCAAATATGATAAGAGCAAATGCTTATATGGTCTTAAACAGAGGCTGCTGTAGTCACAGAATGGGATGCCCCGGGCAGGAATCGAGCTGGCAGGGTCCAGTAGGGCTTTGGCCAGCAAAAGTGTCTTTATCAGGCCTAATTTCAAATATGATAAGAGCAAATGCTTATATGGTCTTAAACAGAGGCTGCTTTAGTCACAGAATGGGATGCCCTGGGCAGGAATGGACCTGGCAGGGTCCAGTAGGGCTTTGGCCAGCAAAAGTGTCTTTATCAGGCTAATTTCAAATATGATAAGAGCAAATGCTTATATGGTCTTAAACAGAGGCTGCTTTAGTCACAGAATGGGATGCCCCGGGCAGGAATCGAGCTGGCAGGGTCCAGTAGTGCTTTGGCCAGCAAAAGTGTCTTTATCAGGCCTAATTTCAAATATGATAAGAGCAAATGCTTATATGGTCTTAAACAGAGGCTGCTTTAGTCACAGAATGGGATGCCCCGGGCAGGAATCGAGCTGGCAGGGTCCAGTAGTGCTTTGGCCAGCAAAAGTGTCTTTATCAGGCCTAATTTCAAATATGATAAGAGCAAATGCTTATATGGTCTTAAACAGAGGCTGCTTTAGTCACAGAATGGGATGCCCTGGGCAGGAATGGACCTGGCAGGGTCCAGTAGGGCTTTGGCCAGCAAAAGTGTCTTTATCAGGCTAATTTCAAATATGATAAGAGCAAATGCTTATATGGTCTTAAACAGAGGCTGCTGTAGTCACAGAATGGGATGCCCCGGGCAGGAATCGAGCTGGCAGGGTCCAGTAGTGCTTTGGCCAGCAAAAGTGTCTTTATCAGGCCTAATTTCAAATATGATAAGAGCAAATGCTTATATGGTCTTGAACAGAGGCTGCTTTAGTCACAGAATGGGATGCCCCGGGCAGGAATCGAGCTGGCAGGGTCCAGTAGTGCTTTGGCCAGCAAAAGTGTCTTTATCAGGCTAATTTCAAATATGATAAGAGCAAATGCTTATATGGTCTTAAACAGAGGCTGCTGTAGTCACAGAATGGGATGCCCCGGGCAGGAATCGAGCTGGCAGGGTCCAGTAGTGCTTTGGCCAGCAAAAGTGTCTTTATCAGGCCTAATTTCAAATATGATAAGAGCAAATGCTTATATGGTCTTAAACAGAGGCTGCTTTAGTCACAGAATGGGATGCCTCACAGCAGACTTAAGATCAGTTCAGTATATATGCACAGTTAGTTACTATAAGCAGCCTGAAAACGCTAACAAAGGCTGGATGAAAAAAAAAAAATCTCCCTGTCAGCCAGCTCCGTTTTTCCTACCTTTCCCTGGCTTTCTGTCTGTCTCCTGTCTGTCTCCTGCCTGTCTCCTGCCTGTCTCCAGCCTGTCCCTGTCTGTCCCTGTCTCCAGCCTGTCTAACTGCCTCAGCTACACAGCGTTCTGTCTGTCTGTCACGAATGCAATAGAGAAATGAGGAAAAGCAAGATGGCCGCCGTTAAATACCGCTGTGTGACGTCACCGGGCTTGCTGGCTGCTGATAGGCTGCATGTGACTGCCCCAGCTTGCACTGGCGCGGGATACATGTCCAGACATGTCCCGTCCGCCATCTTAGAATGCCTGTAATGTAAATGAATGGATGTTAAAGGAAAACTTCGAGTGATCGAATCGCGGGGAAATTCGGATTCGATCCGAATCGAATTTTTCCTGAAATTCGGATCGAATCCGGGTTCGTCCGGATCGATTCGCTCATCCCTAGTTGCGGCATGTTGCAGAGGCTCTATGGGTGTCTGTGGGTGCAGGTGCTGCTGCCTTTGTATTTCTTAGTACTGTATTATTCCGGCTACCTCCCCAATAAAAACTACAGTTACTTTGTCTAATGTTAATATAAAGGAGCAAAGGTAGGCTCTAAGGCCTAATATAAACATTTTGGTAAGGTAAAGAAAACCCCTTCAAGGCCTTTCTGCCTCTTCTCTGACACCTGAAAGTCCATTTTTTGAAAATAAGACCCACCCACCTCCACTATCCTATGGCCTTTATTTTGCTACTTACCATTGTACGGGACCTCTTTTACCCCTACTTTTCAATTCCTTTTACTACAACTCAAGTCCATGTGAAAACATATTAAAAAAATCAATATGTTATCATCACTACATGTAGAAACCAACAATAGATTGTCCCTGCACCACTCTTAATTAAAAGGAAGTAAGATTGGTGTGCAAGAAATTGGTGTGACAAAAGCAATGAAATTGCAACAAAAGTAATGTGGGGCCCAGTACCCCACGTAGTACAAACACCAAGGATCTGCACCACCAATCTAAATAACTAGAATTCAATCAGGGCATGCAACAATAAGGTATATTTCTAATTATAAATTTATTATTTACATCACATTAAAAATAGAGCTCATCCGACAATTGTTAAAAACCATAATAACTCAACGGGAAAAATCTCAAGCCATAAGAAAGTGTCATTGTGCATAAATAATACAATATCAAAGTATACATATGTGAATCAGTGAATAATCAATAAAAAACAACCTATATTCAAAAGGTGTAAAAAACTATACAATATTAATTGAAATAGTAATAAATCCCACACCTAACATGTGATAAGAAATGTGCATCTAACCTGATCCAATAACCAATCCCAAAAATAATCCTAAAAAGAAATTTATATGTGTATAAAAGAATCCTATCACCCAATAGTCTGGCTGGAGATCCCGCTGAGTCCTGGTGCCTCTTTACCCACGCGCTCCGTGGAAACTACCACTTTGCAAGGTGCCAGGAAAGAACAAAGGGTACCTGTGTTGCTCGCCTTAAGTAAACCGCCTGAGTGATCAATCCACAGGTGTAACACATGAGCGTCATCCGCCTCCACCCGCACATAGCGTCCCCGGCCGGCAGACGCCCCGCGCAGAAGAAACAATCACGTCACATGTGTGGGCCCCGTGCGTCCAACCGCCGGCCCCCCCCCCAAACCACCCGGCAATCAGCGCCACTCCACCCCGCCGCACAGCGGCGCGTGGTCATGGCAACAGACGCCGCCGTGGAGGGGGTGATCGGCAGCAGAACACCGCGGCCAAACAGGATATATACACCGCACAGTCAGGAAAAAAAACGGCTCGCAAACACAGGTATCGTTTGTATATATACAAAAATAATCTAAAAACATCTCTAACTTTATTACTATTATTTAAGTTTTACAAGAAATATTGTATACAAATGTCCCATTATTTACATGCCACTATGGTATCCTAACTATGCAGTACAAAAATAGATTTGATCTATATTTGATTATAAATCATTGGCTTATCATATCTACAGTGGACAAACGAGGAAGAGCAATATATACATATGTACACAACCAAAATGTATATTTAAATTTCGCAAGCAACATTACTGCACATAAAGATTTTGCAGTGTTGATATGATGTATATTTATATATACAAGGGTTTACAATGTAATTGTCCAAGTGAGGAATCATATCACAATGAAAATAAATAAAGATGTAGAAATGAGTGTGGGCATGATAGGAACAAATGGAAGCGGAAATGGATACACCAAATATTCCTATTCTAATCCATTTCCACCTACATTCATCCATCCACATCCACAATCCAAACAAATCTAGGTGAGAGGAAAAAAAAAAATATATATATATATATATATACATCAAGGACTAGACGATGGTTATGAGCAAGGGGAGAAAAGTAGATGTAGAATATGTTTTTTATATATATTTTTTATATGTATATATACCCCACATACCTACTTTACATTTTAACTCTTACAATCCATATATTAATATTAGCAGCAATGCTGTAATTCGCAAATTGATTAATTATTTATTACCCTACTGTATGTATTAAGAAGGCAGTCCCTATCAGTATCATACACTCTAAAAAAGGCGATGCTAGCCAATAGATATGTGAGCAAATACAGGGACCGCCAAAATTTACACACACAGAGGAAACATATAAGATTATATAGAGAATGAAAAATATATATGAAGAGGGCATATATACACAGAAACAACAATAATAATAATAATAATAATATGAATAATAAAAATATTAAAAAAATAAAAATATATGCAGGTGGAAAAGCCACATTATGGCCTTAAAAATAACCACACACATAAAAGTGCAAACCAACACCATTAAATAAATGAAAAATAAAAAATAAAGTAAGTTAAATTAAATTAAATTAAACCAAATTAAACATAATTGAATTAACCCAAATAAAATTAAACCAAATTAAACCAAATAAAATTAAACCAAATTAGATAAAATTAAATTAAATTAAATTAAGTTAAATTAAAATAAATTAAATTAAATTAAAAAATTAAATAAATAAATAAATAGATTAAGGGAAAAAAAAAAAAAAAGTTTTATATATATTAATTGATTATTATTAAATGTTCATAGCACCGATGACAATGAGGAAAAACTCCCTTGTATATGCAAGGGCTTGATGTTCCAGAGACCATATTCTCCCAGATCAATTTCATCATTCTTCTGAGGCTCCTGCTTTAACACTCCTCCGGCCCCTCATATACACAACATTCGGATAATGGCCTCGATTCCAAAGGAGAGGTTATTCCTCTTGATGATCAAACTCAAAGAGAAACGAACAGCAGACACCCGTGTCACAGCAAATCACAACCTGTCTGCATGTGTTCTTAATCAACTTCCGTGGATAGCCTCTGTCTTGGAATCTTTCCACCAAGTCCTCAGCATGCTTGTGAAATTCCTCTTCACTTGAACAGTTCCTCCTGATTCTAGCAAACTGTCCTTTGGGTATACTCTTTTTCTGATGCGGGGGATGAAAGCTCCCATAATGCAGCAATCCATTGACTGCAGTTTCCTTCCTATATAGAGTTGTTGAGATTGTACCGTTTTCCTCAAGCTTCAATCTAAGATCCAAAAAGTCCACCGTTCTAAAGAACATCAGGACTGCCGGTGATGATCCAATTGGTGGGGTAAAGGTAGATGGTTTTTTGCATTTCATCATCAGATCCATCCATTTACACGTGATGTCATCATCGTCCCCAGACGGACAACTCATAGGGGATGCCGCTATAGCCCCCTGTGAGGGAGTGGGCGGGGTCTGTATGCTGTTGGCCGCATGAGTTATTGGTGAGAAGTGTTTCTTTAGTAATAGTTTCCTCTCCATAGATGTCAACTCATGTGTGGAAAGATTAATTACTTCCAGTGTTCCCGAGTTGTTAGACAAATGGTTAACTCCTCCATCTGTTGCTCTTGCAGGTACTGAAACACCACTCTCACCAAACAACATGTGATCCTGTTCTATACTCGCCGACGTTTCGGGCGCTGGGGCACCAGTCTCAGCGGATCCCATGTTATCCTCTCTCTCTCTCTCTCTCTGCTCCTCTGCCTGTTTCTTCTTTCTAAACTTTCTGCCCCCCCTCCTCCTCCTCCTCTTCTCCCTCCTATATCCGCCTCCCTCTCGCTGTCTGAAGATAAAAAAAGGTCTTCCTGGGTGCGGTTAGGTGTCCAATTAGTCACTGAAGAGCCCCTACTTCTCACTTGTGAGGTGGAGCGTCTCCAATGTTCTCCTCTCTTATTTCCTGAGTGTCTCCATCTATATATTCTTTGTTCATCTTTATCCTTCTTATCCCTCGCCATCTTAGATCGTTTATTAGAAATGATGTTATCCTCATACCGGTCTAGATCCCTTTTCAAGGTATCCTGGCAGTCCTGGAAGGACTCTTGTGCCGTGCAATCTGCCAATTTATGATATAATTTTTGCAAATCCGCTTTTACTTTCGCCAAGAGATCCTTATCAAACTCAATGAGCATATCAATCAATGCTAGTGAACAGACCAGTAAATGGGACTCCCAAGTTTGTCTGAAGGAGTCACCCACTTCCCATGCAGGGAAAATTTGAATTCTCAAACCCCTTGGAATTAAGCGTTGCTCTTTATACCATTCAAGTGTGTTAATATTCCACCATAATTTAATGTATTGTTTGCGTGCAAATTTAAGCTGTGAAAAAACAGCTTTAACATCTCTCTGCAATCCAATCCTCTCATCTCCATCCACATCCAATAAATTCCTAAACCTGTTCTGCCACATCTCCTCCTCCTCCTCAAAGTTCAGATTAAATTGTGAAGCCATAATACAAGTGTGCAGGTACGCCCCACACTCCTCCAAAAGGGGTGTGGATAACTGGGACACAAGTAGAAACCAACAATAGATTGTCCCTGCACCACTCTTAATTAAAAGGAAGTAAGATTGGTGTGCAAGAAATTGGTGTGACAAAAGCAATGAAATTGCAACAAAAGTAATGTGGGGCCCAGTACCCCACGTAGTACAAACACCAAGGATCTGCACCACCAATCTAAATAACTAGAATTCAATCAGGGCATGCAACAATAAGGTATATTTCTAATTATAAATGTATTATTTACATCACATTAAAAATAGAGCTCATCCGACAATTGTTAAAAACCATAATAACTCAACGGGAAAAATCTCAAGCCATAAGAAAGTGTCATTGTGCATAAATAATACAATATCAAAGTATACATATGTGAATCAGTGAATAATCAATAAAAAACAACCTATATTCAAAAGGTGTAAAAAACTATACAATATTAATTGAAATAGTAATAAATCCCACACCTAACATGTGATAAGAAATGTGCATCTAACCTGATCCAATAACCAATCCCAAAAATAATCCTAAAAAGAAATTTATATGTGTATAAAAGAATCCTATCACCCAATAGTCTGCATTATAGCTGGCATAAATTCATCTAACCCAAATGCCATAACATACATTTTGCATAAACCATACTGGACATTTCATGTAACCACAAATACAACAAAGTGTCCACGTGTCTCAACTTTGTATTAAATACAGCGTTTAACTATCACTCAAAGAAACCTTTGTTCACATAGTTGGTGAATCTATAAATGAGACGTAAAATAGGCCACATATTGTCATGATTCCTAGATGTTGCCGGGTAGTGTCATTACTGATAGACACATTTCGACAATCAGTGCCCAAAATGTGAGGAGAATAGAGTGTGACTTATTGAAGAGGACTGCAATATTAACATTGGTACTATTACATTATTTTTGCTACTTCCAAGTGAAAGTCAGATTCATACATGCTATAAAGAGAGAAGACGCTCTTTAACCCTATCTGGAGATTTTGTCACCCTTGTTGTCAGACCATTTTACACTATTTTGGGCTCCATATGTTCAACTGTGATTTTTGAAGGGATTTTCAGGGATTTCCCATGGAAATTATATATTGCTTTAAAATGAAATGTCTTGTTTGTCATTTTTAGGTGTATTCTCAATATCTTTGGGTAAAATGTGTGCAAAAATAATTAAAAAAACATCTATTTTTTACATTTTGTAGTGTTTTGTTGTAATAAAAAAGTTTGTCAATAAAATCTTATGGCGTGTAAAAGCCCCACCTCTCCGGGTTACAACGGTACCACATGTGTATTGGTAGACACCCTTTTGTGCCCAGGAGACTCCCCCAAACTGAAACAGAGCTTTAGTAGATTTTCAGATAAAATACAACTATGCTATGCGCTATGCTCACCTTGCAGTTTTTCAAGAAAAACAACCCTTTACATTTGAAATACCCTCCACAAACTATATATTCTCTGGACGTACACACCTCAAGCTTTGTAGGTGCACCAGGCTTGTTGACATGGGGGCAGTTTTCTGGAAGTAATCCCTCAATTATTTGGTTGCAAAGGGTTTCCCTAAAAAAAGAATAAAAAAAAACTAAATCAAAGCCACATTTTCCTAAAAAAAAATATACAAACAAGAAAAACAAGTTAAATCTGAAAAAGCAACATCCCTCGAACAGAACAATACCCAACATGCATAGGTACTGTCAAGTGAAGAGCTGGCAAACACCCCAAAGTTACGCATGTGTGTAAGAATAATTTTACCTGAAAATTTCAGCTCTGAAGACAAAGTGCGCACTTTGCTCTTTTTCTACCAAAACAACTATTTACATTTGGAATACCCCCCACAAACCATATATTCATATTTCTGGAAGTAATCCCTCGAAGAATTCTTAGGTTGCATAGGGTTTCCCTAAAAAAAATGTATAAAATATCAATATACAAACAAGAAAAAGCAAGGTAACTCAGAAAGCGCAAGGTCCCCCGAGCAGAACAATACCCAATATGCATAGCTACTTTCAACCTTTTAATTTCCAGCTTACTTGAAATTTTGTCGCTCTCTGTTCACAGGTCATTTTTCACCATTTTGTGCCATGATTTTTGCAGGAATTTCCAGGAAAATTCAATATATTTTTTTTGCGACAGAGTTTAGGCTTTAACATGAAATGTCTTGTTTGTAATGTTTCTACTGTTTTAAAGAAAACTAAAAAAATAATACAATATTATTTTTTTCAAAATGTCTTATTTATTTTAAATAAAACATTTATTTTATTAAAGAAAACCATATTGCATGTGAAAGCCCCATTTCTCCCGGTTACAACTGTACCATATATATATCAGTAGCCCCCCCGTTCCTGTCCAGGAGAACCCCCCCCCCCAAATTGAAAAGAGCATTTTATAACATTTACAAATACAATACAACTACTATCCACACTATAAAGGGTTAATTTAAAAAATTGGCGTAGGATCCTTATTTCCAGGACGGGGGGACCCCATTTATTGGGGAATTTTAAGGGTTAAAAACCCTAAAAATCCAGAAAAAATGGCATGAGATCCAAACAAGCCCGTAACCAGCTATGGGGGCTTGTAGAACAGGGCGCAGGATACAAGCCGGCATAGCCTATGGCCACGGGCTCTTCTCCCCCCCCCGGGCTTTGGGGAGGCAGGTAATGGGGGACTCGGGGTTAATGGCAAGTCACCAGCTAGCCGCAGGTTACTTGCCAGACCCAGAGCCTTGTGAAATGGTATAGAGGACTCATAGATCCCTTACCAAGTCACAAAGGGTTAAATGTAAAAAAAAAAAACACACAGACACAGAGAAAAAATATTTTATTATTTTTTTAATACTTACCTCCTATCCATCATAGAGCACTGTGTCCCACGCTGATCACTTTGGCTTCTGCTCTCCTGCTGATGCTGGAAGCCTTTTATAGCTGCTGGTTGACAGGTAACATGGGTTAATTTAAAAAAAATGACAAAGGGTTAAAAACCCTTAAAAATAAAAAAAAATGGTGTGTGGTCCCCCCCTACCCAGCATAACCAGCCTGGGACCAGCTATGGGGGCTTGTAGAACAGGGCACAGGGGCGAGCTTTGGTGGCCCCTGGCCCTGCAGGCTACAAGCCGGCATAGCCTATGGCCCGGGCTCTTTTGCCCCCCCCCGATCTTTGGGGAGGCAGGAAATGGGGGGCTCGGGGTTAATGGCAAGCCACCCGCTAGCCGCAGGTGACTTGCCAGACCCAGAGCCTTGTGAACTGGTATCGGGGTCTCATGGACCCCTTACCAGTTCACAAAGGTTAACAGTAAAAAAACACACCACTCACCTCCGATTGTCAGCTCCTATGTCCCTCGCCGATCCGATGACAGATGACGTTGATCGCTGGCCAGGGGAGGGGGGGGCAGGGGATCAGAGCATCCCCTACCCCTCTACTGCTCTGCCCAGCGACCACCAGGGCATCTGACAGCTGAGCCGCGGGGAGCCAGGACTACACCTGCCGGGTGACGTCATGTTGAGCCCTCTCCTGAAGATCGCAGCCGCAGGTAAGTATATGTCATTTTTATTTTTTAAACAGGAATTGCTGCTGAAGCGGGGGGGGGGCACCCTATTCCGGGCACTCCCCTGCAGCCGGAGGAGCCTGGGGGGGTGGGGATCGGAGGCCTCCAGGATGAAGAGGAGACCCGGCCGGATCGAACAAGGGGTCAGGTGAGTGTGTTTTTTTTTACTTGTTTTTTACTGTAGCAGGGGGGAAAGTCGGGCACGTTCTACGTGCTTGGCACTTCAAAGGAGTGGAAGCGAGCACATAAAATCTACATGCTTTGTAGATTGCAAGCTTGCACTGAAAGGGTAAACCGGACCTTCTTCCTGAGCATATCTTATATATTTCCCCATATCTTATATATTTAAATACAGATTGCTCACATTAAAAGTTATCCTACCTGCACCTAGTGCGTAATATGAGCCCTTGAACATCCAAAATGGCTGCTCACAGAGTTTCTGGCTGCCTGCAAACAAGAAGTGTCTTCTTACAATGCCGCTCTGCATTCTGGGATTGCTGTCCTTTTCCTGACCCTAGCTCTGCTTTGTCTGTGCAAAGCACGGCTATACCCTGCCCCCCCCTGCACTTTCCACCCCTCTCCTCAGTATATGATGCTTCTGAGGCAAGATGGCGGCGCCCGTATCTTAGAGTGCTGAACAGTTGCAGCCCAGCGAAGGAAAGAATACTACAAATTTTGACCGACGAATTTATTGACCGCCAAGCAAATACAGAATACATACAAGTAATGCCTTTTGGAAGGGAGGTACCGCGCTATAAACATTAAATATAAACATTAAACATTTATATTTTATACATTTAAACATATTTACATATGATATTGGTGGTAACTCAGTGACATGGTAGAGACAGGAAGTTCCCAGCAGGTTAATCAGTGGTGATTATTTAGCGCCTTAACGGCTAGAGGAAAAATATATTTTTGTACCCGGAGGTTCTACTTGAAAGCGCCAGGTACCTCCGACCAGAGGGCAAGAGTTTGAAAAAAGAATAAAAAGTAAGCAACTAAAACATCCACTATATTAATTTTAGATGCTGGGGAATATTTTTGAAGGCTTTGAAATTTTCATTAAATGATGCTGAAGGTCCGGTTAATAAGATGTACAGTGGAGCTACTTCATGTGGAGTGCAAATGTCTCTCCCTGGCAATATTACTGCCCTTAATCACCATCCAGGTGTGGATGTGCATGTCCCAAGCAGGAAAATGATACACTATCACCCAAGTGGCTAAAGGTAAAAGGGAGCTGAAAGCAGTGCTAGATGGAGAAAGCACCAGCCCCACCCACCACACGCAGATGAAACAGTAGGTCCCACCCCATTCCTGAGGAAACCAATGACAAAACCCACAGTTGGGCCAAGGGCAAAAGGAGGAAGGCAGATCTGTTAAAAGGCAGCTGACTGCATTTGATAACTAACTTGTTTTTTTACCATCAAATATGTCTAATCTGAGTTCTACTTTTGCTTTTAGCTATTCCTCTTACAATTACAACTAGAGATGAGCGAACTTTTGAAAAGTTCGATTCGGCCGATTCGCCGAATTTCACAAAGAAATTCGGGTTCGGCCGAATCGAACTTTTACGAAGTTCCCCATCAAAAATGCCGGCATGGTGGGAGCGGGTCGGCCGGTGCCGCTGTCAGCGGGCCCGCAAAGCCGGCCCGCTGACAGCGGAGCCGGCCGGCGGGCCGGTAAAGCCGGCCGGCCCGCTCCCACCATGCCGGCATTTAAAAAACAAAAAAAAAAAAAAAAAGCATTTTTGCCGGCATGGTGGGAGCGGGCTGGCCGGCTCCGCTGTCAGCGGAACCGGCCGGCCCGCTCCCACCATGCCGGCATTTGAGAAAAAAGGCAAACACTTACCTGCAGGTCCGGAGCGTGGAGGCCGGCGCCACTCTCAGCTGTCATCTGAGGGCGCGTCATGATGTTTTTTAAATGCCGGCATGGTGGGAGCGGGCCGGCCGGCTTTACCGGCCCGCCGGCCGGCTGACAGCGGAACCGGCCGGCCCGCTCCCACCATGCCGGCATTTTTTTTTTTTAATTTCAGGAAAAATTCGATCGGCACGAACCACAAAATATTCGGGTTCGTGCCGAATCGAATATTTCCTGAAATTCGGAGCGAATTCCGGTTCGTCCAAACCGGTTCGCTCATCTCTAATTACAACTACTAATAGGAAAACCCATAATGTTTGCTAAACTGACTTCATTCTGCTCCTGGTGACACCCATGTTGTTTAATTTCTAGTGACACTTCTAATCCTGATGTCACCCCTCTGACCTAAGTACCACTGTCCACCTATTTACCTTTTTTTTTAAACACATCACAAAGCAGATTGTTTAAGTTAACCTTAATCTATCACTAGTGTAGCTAGTTATTTTAAGTCACATATTCAAGCAATTGTAATATACACGAAATACAAGTGTTGCTAAAAAGTCCATAGAACACCACAATCTATAAAGGTTATTGATAAGCACAGTAAAATGTCTAAAGGTCTATCAGCAACATTTCCAAGTCACTAAATATTTTGGGGGGTACAATGAAATTACTTATTAAGAAATAAGGTAGAGAACAGGCCAGAGACATGCAAGGAGACTGAGGGAAGACAACTAGAAAGGAATTATAAGCTAGGAGAAAATTTTCCTGTAGCAACTGCTGCTTGGACGCATCACTAGTCAAAGCTTTCGAGTTTCACTGCAAATTATAATAAACAAAGGCACGGGAAGGTTTGTGATAATAGATGGTCAAATTAATTCAACAAAATCCAGAAACACAGTCAATCAGCATGGCACATCTAGACATGGAATTCCTTGCCCACTATTCTTGGCAAAAATGCTCCACATATGTCAAATTGTGAGCACATCTCCTGTGTGGAGCCCTCTTCAGGTCAACCTACAGATTTTCATTTGCATTCAGGTCTGGTCTGATAATTAGAACTGTTCTCAATTCCCTCTGATTTGACTAAAGCCGCCCCAGGGAGGAGTTCCTTACACCCTGAGGAGTGAGCTGCCAGGGGAAGCCCTCAAGCCATCCATCCCCATGACGTCATTGTGACAGGGAGAGTGTATAAATATCCCTTCTGGGGAGTAATGTTGTTCTAGGGAGCCCAGTGTAGGGCAGAGGATGTGTCCTCTGCCCCATGGCCTTCAACAGAGAGTGGCGCAGGACAGTGGCAGATGGGGAGGGACAGCACCTGACCTTTTTAAATGACATTCATTTTAATGCATTGTGAACTGGTAAGGGGTCCTTAAGACCCCTATACCAGTTCAAAGAGCAGGAGGGGGGCAGCAAATCACCTGCCATCAAGCAATTGACTTGCTGAAAGCCCTGCCCGATTACCTGCACCTCCACTGGACAGGGGAAACATGGAACATAATGTATTTTGTCAGATCATACAGTTTGGTTGTTAACAGTGTTCACCATCTAGGTGTGTGCGGTGTTGTGTAAATGAGTAATTCCTTGGTGAATAGTTGTACCTGTTAGGTATTGAATTTGAAATATTAATGAATGGATGTTTTGAGGTGATATCAAGTGAACCAGTAATCTATTTATTTAATGTACCTCTAATCCAATGGTTGGGATCACCTCAGTTTGTAGCATTATGGTCAGTATGTAGCAAGCAAGCAGGATATTAAATCTCGTTTTGCAGCAGTAAGATAAACCTGGTGGGGAGCAGGTAGTTATTATAGTGTAAAAGTGGCAAGTATAAGGTAAAGAATTGTTGCCTGCCTGTAAGGCTTCGTGTAAGATAGTCTGGTGATAGTTTGGTGTACCTAGGGGGCGGGCTTGGTTATAGGTGAAGAACAGATATCCGTTATGCGAATGGACCAAAACAAGGTATGAGTAAGGATGTGACAACCAGTCTGGGAAAAGGAAGGCGAAGATTAAAGTGGTGAAGTAAAATCTAATGATTCATCAAAGGTATGGTAAGTAAAGTTGGTAAAAGAAATCATACCTTAGATGTGCCTGATAGAGGTTTGCTGAGCAGTCGCCGATGAGGTCCCACAGCCACCGTTAGTAAAGCTGCTGTGTTAGAGAGTAAGCCTGTACTCATATATAGCGAGCTACGCAGATCACACGACAATGGGTAGGGCGTGTGAGGGATGTGAGCAAGTGCTCCTATTTGAGTGCATGTGTTAGGGTGGGCAGGAGAGGTCCTTCAATGGGATTGGATGGAATGCAGGCCATTCAAGTGCTAACCTGGAAGATGCGGGTTATCATTTCTGGTACAGCTCTAGCATTCCAGAAAGCGGAAATCAGGGGACGTCAGGGTTGAGAAGTGGTAGAAAGACGTCTGCGCAGGACATGATTGTTAGTAGATAAAATAAAATAAAAGTGGCGCTGCAGTACTGTTTGCTATGTGTGATTTGCACTTAACAGGGACTTGGGTTGGTGAAGGACCTTGTAGCAAGTTGAATGGCTGCTGACCATATGCTGTCTTGCTTTCTATAAATAAGGTCAGATGCCTGCCCGGCAATGATTCTTTACCTTATTACTTGCCACTTTTCTTTGACAAAAATGCTTTTTACACTATAATAATTTCTAAAATACCTAAAAGTCCTTCATAACACTATAAAGTCACCCGAGGCTGTATAAAAACATGTTTTAGTGGACTACTTAGTATTTGAATTGGTCACGGCTAATTAGCATACAGGTCACCCGTGGCCTAATTAGCATTTCAATAGCCCCTGGTTGTCTTTGATAGTTTAAAGCACAAAAAATGGGGAGATGCAAAATAAGTAAAGGCTTTTTACAAGCCCAGAAAAATGTACCCATGTGACTATCTCCTGCAATAGCGCCTCCTAAGTGGCCCAGCTACCCTGCCCTCTTAGGCTGCAACCACATGACCCTGTCTCTCTGCTTCTCCTTGGCTGGTGGTGACCTGGGGGGTGGTGTCGGTGAAATCCTGCCAAGTTTGTTTTCCGTGTTTCACAGCGAACCACGTGAAGTTCGGATTCGCGACAGACCAATATTTTCTGCAATTCAGATTGAAACCTGCTTGTGTCAGTTCCATTTGCTCATCTCTTATAGCTACCTGCTCCCCACCAGGTTTATCTCCAACCTCCAGTTAACACTCCACTTACTTGCTACATACTGACCATACTGCTACAAACTGAGGAGATTCCAACTATTGGCTCAGAGTTATTAACCACTTGAGTGTCTGTCCCATGCCAGATATGAGTCCCTGGAGAGACGAGTGTGGCGGGGAATTGTGTGTGGGGCCAGGGTGGAGTGTTGGGCATGCGGGGCATGCTCTTTTACTCACTTAGGCCCGCTCCTTCCCAAACTGCAGAAAGTTTCTTGTCCCCCCCGCCCTGATCCACCACAGTCAGCTGCCACAGCTCCAGCTGCCACTCCCTGACTGTCTTTTCAGCTGGGGAAGACCGGCCAGTGAGCAGCGGCTGAAGCTTTGGCAGCAGAGAAAAGATCAGGGCGAGGAGACGAGAACACATGCCCTTCTAGCCCGCTCCATTCATGGCCTAGGCCTGCTTGCCCACCTGCCAGCAGCATGAAGCCACCAACATGTCAATGCCCCATCTAAGGTGCCTTCTTGCCGTCCGCCGGTCCCCCAATGAAATTCCATCTGCTGAGATGCCGGTGAGCCTCCCCACCTGTCTGCTGTAGGAGATGCCACTGCTACCCTGACACACACCTACCCAACCATCCGCCTGCCTGCCATCGTGCTCACCTACCTGTGCATGCATGCCCAACCACCTGCCTGCATTCCCACCTGCTGACCTGCATGCGTACCTACCTACCACCTGCCTGCCATCAAGTCCACTTACCTACCTGCATGTCTACCTACTCACCCTCCAGCCTGTGTTCCCACCTACCCACCTGCATGCCTTCATGCCCACATATTCATCCACCTACCCGCATGTCCACCGACCCACCTACCTACATGCCCATGTATCCACCCATCTGCTTAAATGCCCACCTACTTACCTTCTGCCCACCCACCTACCTTCCTGTCCACCCACCTACCTGCCTCATATTCCCAGCCAGTCACCCATCCATCCACCCACTTAGCTAACCACTCACCCACCCACCTACCTACCTGTCAATCTGCCTGCCCACCTACCGGCCTGTCCACCGAGCCACTTAATCTTTCATCCACCCACCTACATGCCTGCTGCCCAGCTACCTCTCCATCCACCCATCCACTTACCTACCTGTCTGACTGTCAGCCATCTACCTGTTTGGTAGAGGTTTTCCCCCAATGTTCCTCTTTAATAAATTATCATTCATTAATTTGGATCTACTATTAGTCCAGGCCATCAATTTTTAACCCCCTACATAATCAAAACCATATATAGTGGTGCAAGATGCTGTCAGTTTATTTTACCCAGAACCAAGGGAAATTGCTTTTCAGAAGTTTGCTAGTAGAGGGAGAAAAATTAGGGACTAAGGAATTTGAAGCATTAATCCTGAGGCCTGATGTTTTGCTAAAGTCAGAAAGTGCATTTAGGAGGTTAGGGGCTGTAGTATACAGGGAGATAATATAGAGCAACATATCGTCGGCGAACATAGAAAGTTTATGTTCAGTGTCACCATTCATGATGCCTCTAATTGACAGGTTAGATCTGATTCATGAAGCTAGCAGCTCCAGGGTCAATATAAATAGTTACTCCTTTGGGCCCACCGGTTAGGCCCACCGATTAGCTCTCTGGAATCTTCCTACTACCACTTGCCCAAGATAAACACTACCCAGTATCATATAATCCACCTGGACAAATGTATTGAAAATTTCCACTCCAGTATAATTCAAATTACTACTCCCAAAATAGCAAAATAGTAAAAAAAAAGCTACATGAAAATTTCTTAAAATCAATTCACAGTGGTCTGGCGGCGCATGTTTTGTCATAGTGACATCATCAAAAGCCACTCCTGTTTTACCAAGACATGGGGGTATAATCCTAATACCCATGTTTTTTTAAATCACAGAAAAGGTAGAAAACATGACAAAAAGGGAGTTTTTGTTTAAGCTTGAATTCGCTTATTATTAGTTTCACCCCCCAATAATTTCAGTTTGTCTTGGAATTGTGCTAATTATGGGTTGTATTGAAGCTGGGAAAATATTTTTTTACATGACAATCTAGCATTTTAACAGGGATATGTAGACATTTATGTGCAGTGAATAGCTTAAGCATAAAATAGTATACAATTACACAAACATTAAACTGTATAATATAATATATTAATGAAATCAATGACTATTTATATTTAAGGGCGGTCCAGTAACTTGCTGTTTAAAATGTAAGACTGGAATCAGTGCATCATTCACTTCCAACCTGTTGGTAGAGATAACTGATGGAATATTTTATATCCTGGCATGAGGAGAACACAGATAAAATGCTGTTAAATGTAAAAGGTTATATGGACTTTAAAAATCTTTTTAAGGTAAACACTGAATATATATATATACATATATATTATAAAAGAGTACAGTCTTTAAATTATTACTTTGCTCATCTAAATGCTACATATATAGATCCTTCTCAAATATAAGGAGGGGATGGGATAGAAACTTAGAGAATTAACATAAATTGAAATAAAAGTAAAATAATAATAACAATTAAAAATTATGGAATAAATAATAGTAATAATAAATTACCTACTAAAATTATAAAATTATAAAATTAAGAAACTATTAATTCTATTCATTAATCCATTAAGCACCTCTTACCCCCACATTACCCAATATTATAAGATTCTAGATTATCAGATATGGTTTGAACCCCGTAAAATCTTTAATATTTATAATTGGTATATAACCTGTAGATCTCTTTGTATATTCTTTTGTATATCTTCTTGTATAGTACTTGTATATATATTTATAATGGTTACTAATATTATTGAACTAATTTTGGTATATAGAATTCTGTTTATGTAATTCATGTTTAAGGAATACATTTTGTGGGAATGTTTTAGATCTTTTATTAAAAATTAAAAAAAAATAATTTTATTTTTATTATGTGGGGTTTGTTGGGTTGTCTTGTGAATAGTTGGATGTGGTGGCTAAGTGTCACACCCTATTGCCCCTTCATTATCTCTATGGAGACCCGTGCTGGCTGCGTAGTGTGCTCTGTCCCCTCCGTCCCTCCTACGGCCGTGACATACACGCTATTAGCGGCGTTGGTGTGTGCGGCTGGCTGGGGGGATGGTCTGGGGGGCGGGGCCATGACGTCGCCGGGCGGCCGAATCGCTCTGATTGGAGAATGGAGCACAGCTGTGTGAGAGCGTGCAGGCGGCTTCCGGCCGGGGCCGTGCTGCGCAGCCGGACGTGTGTTTCATTATGGCAGGTTAGTCTCTATTTATAGGGGCAATGGGATGGGATATTCCTCTATACCTACATCCAGCTGGGAGAGTACAGCTCCGGAGTTTCTGGAGGCTGATGTCTTAGCCGAGCTGGCACATCTAAAGGTAAGTAAGGCAATGGGTCCAGATGGAATCCACCCCAGAGTTCTAAGGGAACTTAGGTTTGTGATTGCAGCCCCTCTAACTGATTTACTTAACCATTCCCTTTCAACTGGTGAGGTTCCAGATGATTGGAGAATGGCCAATGTCGTACCAATCCATAAAAAGGGGAGTAGAGAAGAAGCCAGTAATTACAGGCCAGTTAGTTTAACATCTATAGTGGTCAAATTAATGGAAACACTCTTAAAAAAACAGATAATTTCCCATCTAAAAATTAATGACCTATTGGACCCAAAACAGCATGGCTTTACTGAGGGCAGATCATGTCAGACCAATCTTATTGATTTCTTTGACAATGTCACTAAAGTGTTAGATGAAGGTGGTGCTGTGGATATCGCCTATCTGGATTTTAGCAAAGCCTTTGACACTGTACCACATAAGGAGCTCATAGATAAGTTATTGAAGGTAGGACTCAATCCCTGGATAGTTCAGTGGATTTCCAGTTGGCTGAGGGATCGGTATCAGAGCGTTGTTGTAAATGGTGTGCAATCTGAACAAAGGCGAGTTACAAGTGGTGTGCCGCAAGGCTCTGTCCTGGGCCCCATTCTTTTTAATATATTTGTAAGTGACATAGGAGAAGGCTTGGTAGGAAAAGTTTGTCTGTTTGCTGATGATACAAAGGTTAGTAATAGGGTGGATATTCCTGGAGGTGTCTGCAACATGGAAAATGATTTAGCTTTACTGGATAGATGGTCAAAACTGTGGAAACTAGAGTTTAATGTCTCTAAATGTAAAATCATGCACTTGGGTAGAAGGAATCCCTGCTCTGAGTACCGTATGGGCAGTACTGTGTTAGCCAGGACCTCGGAGGAGAGAGATTTAGGGGTACTGATTACTGATAGCTGCAAGATGAGTGGACAGTGTAGCCAGGCAGTGGGAAAAGCAAGCAGGATGCTCGGCTGCATAACTCGAGGCATCACCAGTAGGAAGAGGGAGGTTGTGATGCCGCTGTATAGAGCCCTGGTAAGGCCACAGCTAGAATACTGTGTGCAGTTCTGGAGACCTTACCTGCAAAAAGACATTATTCAAATAGAACGTGTCCAAAGGCGGGCAACGAAAATGGTGGACTTAAACTTAAAACTTATCAGGAGAGACTTAAAGAACTTAATTTGTACAGTCTGGAGGAAAGAAGGGAGAGGGGGGACATGATTGAGACCTTTAAATATGTGAAAGGATTGAATAAGGTTCAGGAGGGAAGTGTTTTTAAGAAGAAACTTAATGATAGAACAAGGGGGCACAACCTGAAGCTAGTCGGGGGGAAGATCAGGAGCAATGTTAGAAAATATTATTTTACAGAAAGAGTAGTAGGTGCTTGGAACAAACTTCCAGCAGAGGTAGTTGAAACATCAACAGTCACTGAATTTAAACATGCCTGGGATAAGCACACATCTATCCTAAGATAAAGAGTACATACAGTATACACATAAGGGCAGACTAGATGGACCATATGGTCTCCTTCTGCCGTCAACCTTCTATGTTTCTATGTTTCTATGTTCTGTTGTGAATTAAATACGGCCAAATAATTGCATTTGATTTGTGCAAGTACATGGTGGAGGGGGTCTTTAGCTGTAGCCCCCCCCCCAAAAAAAAAAACTTTGGGAGTGCAGCTTGAACATACATCTACAGATGTGTGCCAACCAAAACCTCTGTTTTTAAACCCAAACAACACCCATATTTCACAAAATGTGTGTCGTAGCAGGCACAGGGGGATATCCCGATTATGGGTGCCCACCTGCGCTTTATTATGCCTTTCTCTTTGGTCCCACAGAGAAAATCCAGAGATCTGATTAGCCACATGGCTGCACCAATTACTACTTTGACAGGAAATTTTATCTCTTAATTCAGTGCTTGCTGGCGGTCCAGTGGGCACACAGTCCCCCTTGTGAAAGTAAATAACAAGTTCAAAAACCTGGTTTCTGTTTTACATAAAAAGAAATGAACAAGTTTCAAATGTTTTTTTTTTTCATGCTCAATGTATAAGAAGTCCTTCCTTTTGTCATTTAGCATGTTTTTGCATTTTTTTATATCAGGACATTTTCTTGATAGATCTCCTTTAATAATATGGCCTCCTCTCTCTAAAGCATGTGGTGTATCAGCTTAGTGAGATTGTTATAAAATACCCATAAAATAGAACTTTTGCACTAAAACATACTTTAGAAATGCTAATACAGCTTATCACATCATTGTCGGATAACAATTGTTTTTTGTAATCATTTACGCTATCTCATATCTATTTTTATAGCATTATAGTCTGGGATTTATGGAGATTACCCTTCTTCAATTCCCATTTTTTGGCTAATTACCACATTTATCTATAGAAACACAGTCGTTTACTATGTTACAATATTTTATTAGCACATTTATTGCATATACTGTACAACATTTGCAGTCAAGCTGCTAATCCGTTACCGAAGAAGCATGCTAACTCATTGGCTGATAACATAAAGAAATTACAACATGAAATAGTATATACCTATTTGTATTGAATAAAAATCACATACATAAATATTCAATATACATTATTACAATAACATAAAGCATAAAAAACTAAGAATGAAAAAACAAAAAGAAGCAGTCCTAATTATCAATATTCTAATATATATATATATATATATATATATATATATATATATATATAATCGGCTCCAGACTTTTGTGGGGGCCCTTGGGCAAAAGATTCTTAGTGGGCCCTAAAGTAGTGTGTCACATGATGTCACCTTTCAGCTCCGCTGCCACAAGTGGATCATCTTCTGCTGCTGATCGCCCTCCAGTCCGTATTGCCTTCCCTATAGCCAGTCCTCTAGTTTTTGTAGCATTCTATAATACCGCTAAACATCCACTTGGTCGGCTGCCGCTAAAGACTCCATCATTGCTGTCAGTCCCCTGGTTCTCGCCACCTTCTGAGCTTCTATCAACTGCTCCCCTTTTCATGCTATCTTTTTCATTGTTGCTGATCATCCCCTGTTGCTGAGGCCAGCCATGAGCAAGTCTGCACACAACAACAGGCATTCGGTGGTTTGGGTCCACTGTAAAATAATATTATGGCTAAATCTGAGCCTGAGTGGGCCCCTGAAGATGCCAGGGGCCCTGGCAATGGAGTGGCCCAGGTTTGCCCTGTGCTGGAGCCCGCCCTATATATATATATATATATATATATATATATATATATACTGAAGCTATAGTAATAATAAATGCAATAATTAATACAGTAACGGTTATATATGTAAATTCCCTTTCAACTCTACTGTATATTCAAGAGGAAGACTAGAAGACCCCTGCACCTACACATGCAGCCATTGTTCAAAAACCCAACATCTTTATCAAAAAGATCATAAGAGATAGCCAATACCCTCAATGTGAAATCACACAAGCTAAGCAAACCTGAGGTTCCTCCTTGACCTGATCCAGATCCTTCTTGTCCCCATTCCACACTGTCAGGACTGCCATGGACAGGGGTCTTGAGCAGGCGATCTGCCATCTGTCATCACTCAAAGTCCGCTGCTCTTATCACAGCACTGTCTGCTGTGATTTTGGTGTGTGTCTGATGGATTGGTGAGGTTCTCCCCTGGGTCCTAAAGCTCCTTTGTTTTCCCTGACCTTGCCAGCATCATCCTGTTGTATTTCTTATATATGCATGTGCCTGGCCCTCGCCCCAGTGTTGGACAATCGTGTTGTCTCTCCCGAGTCTAGCTGTGTTTGCCAAACTTCTGAGTTCTACCTTGTCTTGAATCCTGAATTTGGTCTCTCTCCTCTCTTGAATCCTGTATTTGGGCTCTCATCAGAAATATGGAAGTGAAACCAAGAACAGAACAGAGACCAGTGTGCCTGCCTGGAGCAAAGAAGTTTAGCAGATGGAAGTTACCTGTTAGAATTTGAGGGGCTTGGTTTCTTCAAGGAGGTAACACCATTCCTCCAAGGCAAGGATAAAGTGAACCTCCAGTCAAGCAAATAAAGTTTAGTCATTTGCTCCCCTAAAACCCCCCTTTGATAATCAGAGGCATATGGCGCCTGAAAGGCCTTAAACTGGACCTTCAGCATGATTTAATGAAAAGCCCAAACCTTTAAAAAACTATTCCCCAGCATCTCAAATTTATTTATTTGAAGTTTCTAATCATTAACTTATTATTCTTTCCCCCACTGGGCTTCAACTCTTTTCAGGACTCTAGGATACGGCACCGCCATCTTGACTCAGAAGCATGACATACTGAGGAAAGGAGAGCGGGATGATGTGCAGTGGGTGGGGTTATAGCTGTGCTTTGCACAGACAGAGCAGAGCTGGGGTCAGAGAAAGGACAGCAATCCCAGAATGCAGAGCAACACAGTCCGAAGACACTTCCTGTTTGCAGGCAGCCTGATGCTCCATGATCCGCCATCTTGGACATTTAAAGCCTCATAACATGCAGTAGATGTAGGTAGGATGATTTTTAATGTGAGCAATCTGTATGTACAGGGTGGGGGAAACATATAAGATATACTCGTATTCAGGGTGAAGGTCTGCTTTAACACAATGCAGATGTTGTGGAATAGCTGAGCTCCTAGAATTATGTGGGAACAGCCATCTTGGATCAGAGTCCTGATTACACATGGGCATGAGTGGGGGGATGGGAGAGAGCATTTGCTAACACACAGACATACTGCAGTTGAGCTGGGAGCTTTCTTATGATTAGCCCAACCAGCCAGAGAGAGATTGTATCTGTTTCCACACAGGATGTTAGAAGGAGATAATGCTGGCTGCATTGAAGGTCAGCCTGACTGCAGTATGTTTGTGTGATATTCTCTCTCCACTCAGGGAAGACTCTAGCTTGGGATTTTGCTATAAGCTATAGCTATAAGCCGACACCAAACTGAGTAAGAAAGGGATGTGAATCTCTCTCATATGACACACACAGACACACACACAGACAGACACACACACTGAATCAACAGCTGCTGGAGGGTATAAATGTAAGTCAATGGGCTCTGCAGAGTTGTTTACAATGTTGGTATAATGTTTAGGAGCTTTCTGAACAGTGCTGAGTCGTTACAGCTGATGGATTTTTACTTCTGGCTAGAGATGAAGCATTATTTCAAATAGTCAGAATTCTGACAAGATGGCTATCATCGCGCCGTTCAATAGCATAGAATAGAATAGAATAGAATAGAGTTAGGCCCTCTCAAATATATATTTTATCACTGATTGCGAGAGATGGGGCTTACTAAACTTTGATTTTTTGACTGGAGGTGCTTTAACCCAGTGGGCCCCAACCTTTTTTTCACCGTGGACCGGTTCAGGATTTTGTAATTTTACCGTGGCTCGGTGGGGCACTGGGGGGGCTGACTGGGGGTGTGGCTGGGGGCGGTGCAGCGGCATTGATTGTTAATATTGTTTTGATTCAATCATTTTAATGTTAACGTGTTTAAAAATGCCTTCGAAATAGAATACAGTTACAGAAAAAAAAAGTATGGGACAGAGCTGGAAAAAGAGAGATGTGATGGGATAGGACAGAGCTAGGAAAAGAGAGATGGGATGGGACAGAGCTGGGAAAAGAGAGAGATGGGCTGGGGCAGAGCTGGGAAAAGAGAGATGGGATGGGGCAGAGCTGGGAAAAGAGAGAGATGGGATGGGATGGGACAGAGCTGGGAAAAGAGAGATGGGATGGGACAGAGCTTGGAAAAGAGAGATGAGATGGGACAGAGCTGGGAAAAGAGAGAGATGGGGCAGAGCTGGGAAAAGAGAGATGGGATGGGACAGAGCTGGGAAAAGAGAGAGATGGGATGGGATGGGACAGAGCTGGGAAAAGAGAGATGGGATGGGACAGAGCTGGGAAAAGAGAGATGGGATGGGACAGAGCTGGGAAAAGAGAGAGATGGGATGGGGCAGAGCTGGGAAAAGAGAGATGGGATGGGACAGAGCTGGGAAAAGAGAGATGGGATGGGGCAGAGCTTGGAAAAGAGAGATGGGATGGGACAGAGCTGGGAAAAGAGAGATGGGATGGGACAGAGCTGGGAAAAGAGAGATGGGATGGGACAGAGCTGGGAAAAGAGAGATGGGATGGGACAGAGCTGGGAAAAGAGAGATGGGATGGGATAGAGCTGGGAAAAGAGAGATGGGATGGGACAGAGCTGGGAAAAGAGAGATGGGATGGGACAGAGCTGGGAAAAGAGAGATGGGATGGGACAGAGCTAGGAAAAGAGAGATGGGATGGGACAGAGCTTGTAAAAGAGAGAGATGGGATGAGATGGGACAGAGCTGGGAAAAGAGAGATGGGATGGGACAGAGCTGGGAAAAGAGAGATGGGATGGGACAGAGCTGGGAAAAGAGAGATGGGATGGGACAGAGCTTGGAAAAGAGAGATGGGATGGGACAGAGCTTGGAAAAGAGAGATGGGATGGGACAGAGCTGGGAAAAGAGAGATGGGATGGGACAGAGCTCGGAAAAGAGAGATGGGATGGGAAAGAGCAGGGAAAAGAGAGTTGAAGCAGGGAAAAGTGAGTCTTTACAAGTGCCCTGGGGGGGTTCACACAGTGGGGACATCCTGATTCAGGATGCCCCAGGGAAAAGCTGGCTGGTGATAAAAGGCACGCTCAGCCATCTGCAACTATCCCAGGAGGCTGAGCGATGCCCAATCATAAACGTCCTGCTTCATGCACTGTTTTAGTGACCCTGCTTCCCCACCCCCCTCCAGCGATCACTGCATCTGTCATTGAGAACAGCGAGGGACAGAGGAGCTGGCAATCGAAGGAAAAAATAATTTTTTTTAAATAAAGTCATTTTCTTTGTGTGGTGTCTTTTTTTACAGTTAACACTTTGTGAACTTGTAAGGGATCCGTGAGACCCCTATACCAGTTCACAAGGCATGGGGGCCGGCAAGTCACCTGCAGCTATCAGGTGACTTGCCACTGACCCCCAGCCTCCCATTACCTGCTTCTCCAAAGCCCAAGGGGGGCTGTGTGGGCTTGTAGCCTTGCAGGGTTCACAGAAGCTGGTCCTTGCACTCTTTTTTACAAGCCCTGCATACCTGATCCACGAGCTGGTTATGTTGGGTAGGGGGGACCCCACGTAACCCTTAAAAATCACTCAGCAGGTATAAAAGACTTCCAGCAGCAGCAGGGGAACAGAAACCAAAGTGATCGCCCTGGGACACCCCTATACCAGTTCACAAAGCACAGGGACTGGCTACCAGGTGACTTGCCATTAATCCCCAGGCCCCCAATTACCAGCCTCCTCAAAGCCTGGTGGGGGCAGAAAATCAGGGCTGCTGCATCTATGCGGGCTTATAGCCTGCAGGGCCTGGGGCCACCGAGGCTGGCCTCCACGCCCTGTTCTGCAAGTCCCTGGGCTGGTTATGCTGGGAAGGAGGGGACCCCACATTTTTTTTTATTTTGAAGGATTTTAACCCTTGGGGCACAGTAATGGGGTCAGTTGGCCCAGAAATGACTTGAAGCCCCATATTAGAGACATAAGTTAATTTGGTGGCGGCATTGTTTCTCCTTGGCTGACAAGGAAGGGTGTATAACTTCCAACTGCATGGGTTCGGGGTCACAGGTCTCAGAAGTGGAGGCCAAATATTGCTCAGGTACTGGTCAGGCATAAGACAATGAGGAATGCTCTCAATGACCCCGGGGGCAGTGATCGATGTTGGCCCAGGTTGAGAGACAACAGCGCTGGTCAGGGAAGCAATAAGTCCGGACCAGCAGAGAGTCTCCAGGCAAAGGGTAAAGGCAGGCAGCAAAGGTGCAAGATTGGGGTACAAAGTCCAAACAAAAGCGAAGGTCAAGGTTCAAACTGGGTCATTTACAGAGTTCAATCTGATCAATCCAATGGTATACAGGTTTCAGATCCAGGGGGCCAAAAAACAAGCTGACCAAACAGCAAAGAATGACTGCAGGCGCTATTTTTAAATAGGACTGAGGAGACCAAGGGCTGCTAATAGTTACACTCAAATGCGTGCTCTTCTTCTAGGGCACATCCGAGTGTCTGTTCAGGAGCCCCAAGTTTCCAAATGGACCCGAGCATTTCTACGCACATGCAGTATGGTGCGGGCCCAAGGGAGAACACTGGGCTGCTTTCCCCATGGAGCCTCTAAAAAATATCAGCTGCATCCCCAGCATCTCTGGGCTGAGGCGAGCACCCACACCTCAGCCTACCTTCAGGTACATATTGAACTAAGGTCTTACTTTTTAAACGATGAAAAGGATTGAAATAATTAGATGTATTTTCTAAGGAGCAATGCACAGTTTAGTTTGTAAACTTGGTCGATTTTAATTAAACCCAATAATCATTCCCCCAGCTGCTTGTCTGGCCAGTTTTTTTCCATCTTTTATGAAGCCATTTCAGTAGGCTAATTGCATTGCTTTTTTTATTAATATTGTGTCTCATCAGAGGAAAAGCATATTAATAGACAAGTATTTGTCTCTGGTTTTACACCTATTATGCTTAAATGTGAGTCTATGGTAACACATTGAAGGACTGCTTAGTTAATATTTAATTTTCTGTTAATTAGTGTTAATATAGTTATACAGTACACTGCATAATTATAAAATCATAATAATTGAATTTGCACTATGAGAATTACATTCAACTGTGCTTTAGAAGCATTTTCCTTCCTTATTTGTCCCCCTGTGTAACCCGGAGTTCTTATTGCCCTAATTTCTCAGACACCCACTAATGATCTTGTCTTCAAATGCCTGCTAATTATTAGAACATCCAGGTGTCGTGCTGGCCATTATTTCACAAACTTTTCTTGTTAAAATATCTTCTGTGACCTGAAAAAAATTACTTGCCTATTTAAAATATTTGTAAAGGGGTTCATGAGTATTACATCTTAAACTATTAAAGAGATTGTCCAGGCTAAGTGGAAAAGCAAGGCAGATTTTCCTTAACCCCCAAGTAGCCAATTCAACCCGATATGCTGCTACATAATGTTATTGAGCCTAAGATCTGGCCCCTTTTCGGGGGTCTTATTTTATTTTTTCGCATGACCAAATTTAACCCCAATTATACGTGGTTGGATCTCCATCCCTCCTAAAAGACACTGGGTGAGTTAAATCACTTACTTTGTCTGCCAGGGGATAGCTGATTCTTGATCTGCTTTTCTTTCTCTTCTTAGCTCAGTACAAATGTCACTTATAGTAAAATAAATTAACCCTATTGTTCTGCTTTTAAAAGGGTGTCATATGGGGGCACATATGCACAGACATGCAGGAAAAGAGGCAACCCACTTCCTTGAAAAACCCTTATGAAACAATGTCAGGCTGTTCCTCAGAGCAACAATAATAAATTGTAGACATATCTTTAGGAGATCTTCAGTGGGGGGAGGGGGCTTCTGACACTCGCGGAGTGAGATGATGTCATCCAATTCAGCTGGTATAAAAGGCCCCTCCCATCTGCGGGAGTAAGCAGAAAGGCTGGAGTAATGTGCAGAAGATGGTTGAGGGGGCAGAGGGGTTTGAGCCTGTGCCCCACACCCAGCTTCCGCTGACCACTTCCTGGTTGAAGATTGACACCGTGGCACAGACCTGGTTTTTGTCAATATTCTGACCAGTCTTGGTGGATGACTGCTGGTCAGGGAGATGTATGATGCTCCAGGTGTCAGGAAAAGTTCAAAGTTCAAAACAGTTGTTCAATCCAAGGTCAGGGCTAGCAGCTGTGGTTCTTAAGCAAATAAACAATCCAGGGGTCAGGGTCGGCATAAGTGGTAAAAAAAGGCCAGAAAGCAGGGGCAGAAGAGGCTTAAAGTCCAAAAATACAAGCTGAGGACAAAATCTAAGTGATCAGGCTACTCCACCTATGCACACAGATACACGTGAAGCATAACTCCTGAATTACTGGAGAGGGGCTTTCCATTGCAGTGTGAACAGCGGTGTGGGCATGGATAAAAAAAGTTTGGATTAAAAAACTGGCCCGCCACCAACACTGCAGCCACAATCGAAAATGTACTCGAGAGGTTGGGTAAACAAGGGGGGGGGGGCGAGGTTTTGTTCTGCTTTAATAAAGGGCAACATAGTCAAATGATTTGCAGAGGTTGATTTTTTTTTATTATTACAGCAGCCTTTGGAAATTCAAAAACATTTGGAGATTGGATTTTCCATTGGTTGCTGTTATTTTGTTAGTTACCCCGTAAGAAAATATGCTAAACTGTAGAACCTTATAACATGTGCAGGGGATTTGTAAAAAATTAATTAATAATTTATTATTTGCTAGAGGAGAAAAACTCTGACTGCATCTCAAAACCATGCAAAAAAATCCAAAATACTTTTTTTTGTTTAATGCATATATGGCTATGAGCCACACATATGATTTTTTCCTCTGCACTAAACTGATAACCTAAACCACTAAGTTTGGGTTCGTACCGAACTTTGAGAGTTTGGGTTCCCAGACCCGAACACGAAAGCGGACTTCAACCAGAAGTCCGTTTTTGAGTTCGGCTTCCGGCCCGAACATGGAAAAGCTAGTTGACGGGCTCCTGAGCAGCCCATTCACCAGCTTCACCTAAGGTTGCAGCAGCAGGAAGCTACTGTAACTCACCTCTGCCCGACCTTCTCCCAGTCAGCGGTGGCAGTATTTAAAACCGGCCCCAAAAAAAGATGGCCGCTGGCTCCTATGAGTGAGGACACTCCTAGTGCTGGCACTAGAAGTTATCATTCTGTACCCCAGGCTAGGGCAGGTTTCAAACGCTGCCACTGCCCCTGACAGGAAGAGGATTGCAGGCAGAGGTGAGTTAAAGCAGTGTGCCTCACTCTGCACACCCCCAAAGTTCAGGTCCCCATTGATATCAGTGGGGATCAGGTTCAGATTTAGGTCCCCAAACATTTATTTAAAGTTTGGGCGAACTTTGGGGGGGTTCGCCCATCCCTACATTTAACCCATCCATAAAGTGAGACAAGCACAAGAAGCAGCCACACACACAGATGAAGGGAACAGATGAAGGTCAGGTGCCTTGTTCAAAAGCACTTCAGTCATGTTCCAGCCGGAAATCAGACCTGCAACCAAGATCAGTTCCTTGTCTGCTAGGCCATGACTGCATCTACCATTTTGAATTCCCCCCCCCCCCCCCCCGCATCATCAAATTATAATCCCTTATCCAAAGTCTTATTTCATCCAAAATTTTTATAATAGTTCAGCCTTCTTTGGCTTTTTTTATTACTATAAATGTGTGTTGTGCTGAAAACAAAAAGTGCAATGCAATCAGCTTGCTTTGTCACATACAAATGGAGGTTTGTGCGACTCAACAGCTGACAGGCAGTAGCCAAGTTTGCACGAGGAGCTTGAAATGAAGCCGATCTCATATTTGATTAAGATCTTTATTGTCAAACAGTAGTTGCGCTTAGTCCATGCCAGACTTATTTAGGCCTTGGATTCCTTTCAGCTTTAGAGAAAGGAACACTTCAGCTTCACTGAATAGAGTATGGCATCTGCTGCTCAATGAGGAGAAGGTTGGGGGATTCTCTTGATTTTAATAAAGCGTGCCAGATTAATTGTCTTTAGTAATTCTGTTTGTAATGGTAGCTGTGCAGTGAAGTATTTGTGGCACAAACTGACATATGGGCAAGCCTGCTGCTCAATTATTCACTCACCCCCGAATATACTCTTCACAGTTGGCCTACTTCCCAAAGCCACATTTTCCAGGGCACTGGACCTCTGCACGAACAGAATTCCTAATCTTCAGGCCTGACTGGTTTGGTAAAGGAATGCATTTTTACAGAGGGAGAAGTGAGAAAATCGTATCGTGAATGTGCCAGTTTTCTTCTTTCATTCTTTTGGTATTTTTTTTTAATTTTTACATCAAAAAGTAATTTGCATTGATTCCTGGGATTGTATTACTTGGAGCTGAAAATATATCATAGTTGTCTGGTATATTTGTAGTTGTTTGGTATATTTATATTAAACTACAGTAGTTTTTAAAAGTTTTTATATTTTTATTTTCTATTTTTTAATTTCTATGCATTATTTAAATGATTTATTTAATTTAGTTTAGTGCCGTGGGAAAGACTTAAGATAACTTTAATAATATTTGTATGACCCCTATTGTGAAGACCTAACCTTCAACTATTCTAATGTGATGGGACAGTGGTAATGCCTCATCACAGGTACAGATTATTTTTGGGGGGAAAAGAAACTTATCTGGCACACTGTGTGTTAAAATAGCTCTCACCAAGATGCAAGTTGTAGTTCACACGTGCATCACCAGAGAGGGACAGTCATGACCTTGTAGTAAGGAATTTATCTACTGACCAGAGGGTAGCAGGTTTGATTTCCGGCCAGGAGATGACTAAAGGGTTCTTGACCAAGGCACCTAACACCCCCTGGGTGCCAGTTTGGGCAGCCCACCTCTCCAGGCACATGTGTACTCACTAACTGTGTTTGTCTTACTGCATGGATAGGTTAAATGAGGATGAAAAATGCCTATGTGTGAAAGTATGCAATAGCCAATGTAACAGCAGGGCTTCTAGCAAAAAGGGTACCAGCTCCTATGCATGACACAACGGCTGGTAGCCTGGAAGGTAGGGTGGGTTAATTTTTTTTATAGAAAAGAAAAAGAGATGGATAGCTTTGTCTCTAGTTTGCATCTTTTTAAGTTTGGGTGAGGCTAACCAAATAAGTAAGACTATGGCTTAATTTCTCTTTAAATCTGTAGCCCAACACTGTATATAGGATATTCATTACTGTTATATCATTTTGGAATTATACTGTGCCAGTACATTCTATGGCAGATGGAGATAAAGAACATTTTAAATCAGTACATGTGTTTTAATCCTTTAACTGCCAGCCTACCTGGAGATTCTGTCACCCGCTGTTGCCAGACCATTTTTCAATATTTTGCGCTATACATGTTCAACTGTGATTTTTGAAGGGATTTCCAAGGAAATTATATATTGTTTTTTTTCAGTCTGGGCATTAACATAAAAGCTCTTGTTTGGCCTTGTTTTAGTGTATTCTCAATATATTTGGGTGCAATATGAGTAAAAAAATATTTAAAAAATCTATTTGTAGTTTTTTTGTTATAAAAAAACATTGTTTTAGGAGATTTTCAGAAAAAATACAACTGCTATGCGCACCTTGCAGTTTTTCAAGAAAAACAACCCTTTACATTTGAAATACCCCCCAACAAACTATATATTCTCTGGAAGTACACACCTCAAGTTTTCTAGGCGTACCAGGCTTGTTGCACACAGTTTTCTAGAAGTAATCCCTCTATTAAGTATTTAGTTGCACAGGGTTTCCCTAAAAAAAAAAAAAAAAAAAGCAGAATAGAAAACACATTTTCCTAAAATATGCAAATAAGAAAAAACAAGCTAAATCTGAAAGTGCAATGTCCCCCAAACAGAACAATACCCAGCATGCATAGGTACTTTTACCATTTTAACTGCCAGCCTACTTGAGATGTTGTTACCCTCTGTTGACAGGTCATTTTTCACAAAAAATATGTTTTTTAAAAATTGTCTGGTTTATTTTATTTAAATAAAAAAATTATTTTACTCGAAAACCATATTGCATGTGAAAGCCCCATTTCTCCTGATTACAAAGGTACAACATATGTATCGGTAGTTCCCTGTTCCTGCCCAGGATCCATTACCAATTCACAAAGGGTTAACTGTAAAAAAAAGAAAAAACACCACACCAAACACCCCCAAAAATGTAATTTATAAAAAAAGTTTTTACTTTACTAGTCAGCTCCTGTGACCCTTGCCTAACCAATGACAGATGTAGTGATCATTGGAGGAGGTTGGGGAGGCAGGGGGATCAAAGGATCATATGCCCCTCCACCCCTATCACTAGTGATCACCACATCTGATAGACTGTCAGGCCGGGCCCCGGGTGAAGAGGAGACCTGGTCGGATGGACTGAGTGGTCAGGTGAGTGGCTTTTTGCTTTTTGTAAGGGTTAAGATGGGTTGGACAAGGATCGCTGCCCTTGCAAGTTGACTGTCTATAAGAAAGGGGTTAATACAAAAGTCAAAGAATGAAGATATATCAAAAGTAGAGGTAGACTTATATGAAGGATTTACACATGTGTCCTCCTTGGCTGGATACTGAGAGGTGAGGTAGAAGAATTACAGTGTTTCACAATACTATGATGTTGCATCATGCAGTTAGGTAAATGATTGTGCTGAATAGATTTCATGATAAACTGTATCCTTTAGCCAAATCAAAATAAAGTAACAGTGAACGCATGTGTAAGTACAATGAATGAATGTATTTTGATTGTAAAAATGTGCAATTATCTTTGGGTTGGGAGAGTCAAATGACCTGTGGAAGAAATTTCCAAAGGTTGACAGATGTACAGATGAGACAAGTGTTAGAGGAGATGATTAGGCAAAATGGTACAGAATATAGTATAGATTATTTTATTGATATAAGGGCCTTGATGGAGGTAATACATTTTGTGGATCCTTGTATGTGAGATTAAGGCTTCTGATTTGTGCACCAACAGTTTGATGATAACAGCATGTGCTAGCTTTTAGTAAAGTAGTGCGCAAAAAAGATTAAGAATAAGGTCAAGACTGAAAAAAAATCTAAAATGTCTCAGGAATCTCTTGTTTTTCAGTATGTTTATATTGCTTTGAGATGAAGTTGGCAGGTCTGTATACAGTATGTGAGGTGTGAAGGAGTATTGTTAAAATATACCTAAACCCTCCCTGGCAATTTTGGGATGCCAGTAAAGCTTATGAGTCGTCCAAGACCTCAGATGAAGAATAGTAGGGGGTTCAAGGACTGAGCTTTAAAGCACACAGTACTAGACATACGGTGTTATTGAATTTGTGTTGGAGTCGACACTATTGCATTTCAGTTCACTAAAGTCACTGTTCACACTCAGAAGTATTGCCATTGTGTAGGGCTACACTTGACAATATTATCTTTTTTTCTTTTATGAAAATGAAGTCAATCCCTTTTATAAAAATTGTGGGTAGCATCTCCAGGTAAACCCACTAATGTCTCTACAGTACCTACAGTATATACCACTGAAAAGGCCATTAGCCTCAAAACTCAATCAGGGAGTATTTTTTTCACTAGGCTGTATGTTGGGTTCTGATAAAAAGTCATGACCAAATAACCAGGGTGGAAAAAGCTCTCCACTTTTGAAATAATTACTTCCCTAGAGTATATTCAGAAAACCATTGGAAAAGCCGTATTTAAGTACATTTTAAAGCCCAATTTATTACTAGCGCCTTGTAGCACCACTCTAGCATCTCCCCTATTAGCGCCTCAGCTGCAACTCCAGCCACAGTCAGACGGCACCGCTAGTGTTCAGTGCTGAAGGCTATGTGGTGCTGTACCTTTGCTTGAACATATTTTAGTAGCGCTTGTGACTGGTAGCGCCAATTGTGCTCCATATTGTATTTAACATATAAAACCACAGCGCCAGCGCTGGCATTCTAGAACCGTGACTCTCAGGCATACAACTCCAGGTGCAATGGCAAAAAAGGCTTTTAAAAAGGATGGCAGCATAGTGACAAAGCAAAGACACATGGAATGACAACTGGGACACACAAATGACATGACACGTGATTGACAGACATGAAAAATAAAAAGTTTGCTGCGAATAACCAAAAAATTAAAAAACACTAAGCAGAAGTCACCTAACTAGAACGGACCATTAAAGTCTATGGGAGAACGACACTGAGCACCTGATGTGATGTATCGCTGCTGGGCACAGAGCAAAGGCACTCCCAAAACACTGGCATTCTTGATACATGGAGGCCCACGTGGCGCTAAACCTTTTTTTTCTTCCAATCCATTCCAGGTACTCCTTACTCTTGGGTTTCCTCCTCCTTGCTGATCACGTGACTGCAAGAAAGAAAACAGGTGCGGCCCTCCCGGCCCATAAGTAGCAGCTGCCCCTAATCAGATCAGTTTTCTTTCTTGCAGTGGCAAGATGACTGTTGAAGATTTAGGAGTCGCTCTCAAGGTTTTGGCAGCAAGCGGGGGACTGAACCCTGTCGACTCTCTGTGTAGCCTTACTCCCACGGATCCCTCAAGACCCAAGTTTATGCCTCCACAGCATTGGCTGTTTTTGGGTCCGTCAAGGTAAGGTGGAAGCACCGGGGTCTTGGGGCGCTTACAGAGTGTGTGTGCTCTGGGCTGCAGGCTTTTTTGAAAAGCAAGTCAGCCGCAGGTTTTTCTCTGGTGTACCTGCTGAGGAATGTTTTTTATTTTTTACCCAACCCTTCCTTCTTCCAGTTAGGTAGGCTTGTGTCATATAAAAAAAAAAAAAAAAAAAGAAGAGGGGGTGCTTATGTCGGCAGCGCACATGCTAAGTTGGGCAATACCGAGAAGGTTGCAGCCCTGCGCAAGGATGACATGTTTAAAAAAAATATATATATATATAAAAAAGAGGAGAGGGAAATTCCTTTTTATTTGTGTATGTGTGTAATATGCCTTTAAGAAGCAGGGCTGACGTCACGCTGGGTGGTATTATCTCCACGTGTTTGTGTTTACCTTCAGTACTCCTTCACTTGGTAGAAGGAGATCGCAGGTGGTGGTTCTCTGCTGGAGTCAGGTAGGAGACACGAGGCTGCGATGGCGAGGAGTGCAGGCTGGCTATTGTCTCCCCTCCTCTTCCCTCCTCTCCCCTCTCCTCTCTCCCCTCTCCCACATTGCGCTCGGCGCCTGGCCAGCTGGGGGAGCCGGGGCCATGAGCGCCTTTACTCCTCCAAACCCCCCGCTCCTCTCCTCTCCCACTCTGCGCTCTGACGAGAAAGCCGGCTTGTCTCTTCCCGGCGGCACCGCTCAGACCGGCTCTTGCAGTCATTTGTTTGGCAGATGGCCGCGGCACAGGCGGCACAGGCGGCAGCGGCGGTTGTTGGGGGGCGGGGGTAGCAGCCTTTCCTGTGGCCTTGGCTACCATTAAACTTTTAAATCATTAAGATGGGGGAGGCAGCGGCCAAGCTATAAGGCTGTTGTGTTTATGATTAGACTGTAAGTGCATGATTTTGTCTCCTATTCAGAGTGAAGACAGACGGCAGTGGTGAGTGGATCGTCTGGTTCATTTTCTCTTTTTGCTATTGATTGATATGTAATTAGCAGTCTTCAGTTTGGATTACAATCATGTTTATTTTTAAATATTTTTAAATATTATTAAACATTATTAAGTATTATTTTCAATTAATATAGGATATATTCATATGGTGGTGAAATACTAAAATATAGTAAATATTATTATTTTTATATTATTATATTTTTATATTATTATATTTTATATTTTTATATTATTATATTATATTATTTTTATATTATTATTAATTAATATTTATCAACTATTATTTATGGTTATTACTCATTAGTAATGGTAGTATCTTATGATCTTTTTGATCTTTATTGGAGGTAAAAATATAAGTTTTAAATCCTTTATCTCCTCTTTTATTTTTAGAATGGAAGAAGGATAGAAAGCAGGGTTGCGGTTCCTCCCGGTCCCTTTTTTGGGGGGAATGGTTTAGGCTCAGCGCCCTTTGGGTCAGCTGGCCAATATAAAAAAAACACCATGAGGGAGGCATCAGGGGATAGCGATACGGGCATCCCTCTTGAACAGGGCAGGATCTGCCCCTTATGCAGGCAGGATCCCCTGGGCAGTTTTGGCAAGGTTTGTTCCGCCTGCGCCATGAAGATCGGCCTAGATCATAACAAAGCGGCTAACCGGGTATCTAGCCCGGCTGATGCTGGGAGCATTATGGCTCATCCATCTCCTGCTTGCCCTAAAGATGGAGAAGGCAGTGAGGTGCAGACGGAATTGCTCACAGATTGGATAATCTGGAGAGGCAGTTGTCTCTTGTGTTACCAAGGAAGGCCGCCTATAAAAGAAAACATTTGGAACCTGTAGCGGAGGAAGAGGATATGTTTGCCTCCTTTGGGGAAGAAGAGGACAAGGAGTATTTGGACGAGCAGCCCTCTGAGGGCGAACTGCGGTCAGAAGAAGATAGTAACTCTCTATCTTATTTTCGTCCGATGAAGATCCTCTCCTCGTGGATGAAACAGAAGGTCTGCTTTCTGTAGTTTTCGATACCTTGAATATCACCCCGCCTGAGGTAGCGAAAAGAAGAAAGGATGACCTGTTTAAACCTGTTTAAACCTGTTAGGCAAAGGCAGGTGTTTCCGGAACAGCCACATTTTTCCAAAATGATACTTAAGGAGTGGGAAAATCCTAAAAAGCTGCCGGCTGTTCCCAAGATCCTAGATTCTAGGTATCCATTTCCAGCAGACATGGTTAAACTTTGGTCCTATCCACCTGATGTGGACTCCCCAGTTGCAGGCTTGTCTAACACTTCGGTGATGCCGTCCGCTACTATGGGATCCCTTAGAGATCCCACAGAGAGGCGTATGGATCAATTGGCCCGCCATGCTTTCGCCATGATAGGTTCTTTTCTCTGCCCCGGCCATTGTGTCTCTGGCTTCGAGAAAAAAGATCAAGAGGAACTTAGCTGGGCTAAATCTCGCAGGCTGACCCAAGAGTCCAAGGACTTTAAGGACTGTTTGGACTTTAATGCATTTGCTATTACTGCGATGGAGGATGCGGTCAGGCTGGCGGTTAGAACTTCTGCTCTCCTGGTGGCTTTGCGCCGTTCATTGTGGCTTAGGCAGTGGTCGACGGATGCCGCCGCTAAGAAGGCGCTTACGGATTTACCCTTTTTAGGGAGCAGACTTTTTGGAGAAAAGCTGGGCGGTATGGTGAAAGTATGGTAAACTGCCTCAAAGGAGAAGGTTGTCTCGGCCTTTTCAGAAGTCTTCGTCATTTCGGCCTTTTCGGAGGGGCAGAGCAGCCTTTCGGCCTTGCTCCCGTAGAGATTTTTGGGGTAGAGGAAGAGCGCGTAATAGGGCAGGAGGGGCCTGGAGAAGTAGGCCTAAACCTCCAGCCAAGTCCACTCCAGCATGAGGGGGCACCCTCACCCGAGCGGGTGGGGGGACGGCTTTTGCTTTTTGCTCATATCTGGAGGCGCCACGTGGCGGATCGGTGGATCCAAGAGGTGGTGTCTTCAGATTACAAAATCGAGTTTGTCAGCCAGACCGCCCGCAAGGTTCTTTTGGTCAGGGGCATCCCGGAACCAGTCAAAGCTAGTTGCCCTGAAGTCCGCAGTTCAGCACCTCCTTCAAAAAGGGGTGATTTGTCGAGTACCCCTTCAGGAAGAAGGTCAGGGGTTTTATTCCAACCTTTTTACAATGCCCAAAAAGGACGGGTCGATTCGTCCCATTTTAGATCTGAAGGATCTCCACAGTTATATTTGCGTGAAACATTTCCGCATGGAGACGTTGAGGTCAGCTTTAACAGTAGTTCGACCCGGGGATCTTATGACTACCATAGACATAAGGGACGCATATCTGCATGTGCCAATTTTTCCGGGGCATCAAAGATTCCTGAGGTTTGCCCAGGAAGACCAGCATTTCCAGTTTGTGGCACTCCCGTTCGGGATATCCTCGACTCCAAGGGTATTCACCAAGGTTTTGGCGGGTCTCATGGCAATCTTCAGGAGCCAGGGGATATGTATCGTCCTTTATTTGGACGATCTCCTAATTTCAGCCAGATCGCATCAGCAGATTTTAAAGGACACGCAGACGGTCCGATTGTCTCTGGAAGAATTCGGCTGGGTGATCAATTACCCGAAGTCTCATATCACTCCGGCACCGGTAAGGAACTTCTTGGGTATGACTCTGGACACCGTCCAAGTCAAGGTTTATCTGCCAGAGCAGAAGGCTCGGCTAATTTAGAATCAGAGAGAGTGCTTTCTGGCTTGCCGGCAGCCGACTATTCGGCTGGGAATGAGGTTAGTAGGCCTGATGGTAGCCTGCTTCAAGGCGGTACCTTTTGCCCAGTTTCACATGAGGCCCCTTCAATGGAATTTATTGGCAAGCTGGGATCGGACCCCGCAGTCGCTGGATCAAGTCTTTGTACTTACGCCCTCGGCCAGACTTTCTCTTCTGTGGTGGATGGACCCTCTTCATCTCTCTGTAGGCAGGTCCTTTTTGTCGCCACAGTGGCAGATCATTGCCACGGATGCCAGTCTCACAGGAGGGGGCGGCATTTGGCAAACTCAGAAAATCCAGGGTCAGTGGGGGCCGAGAGAGAATCAGCTTCCTATAAATGTATTGGAGTTAAGAGCTATCCGGCTAGTGCTTCAGTATCTGACCCCCAGCTTAAAGGGGCGGGCATTCCAGTTCCAGTCGGACAATCGGACAGCTGTAGCCTATATCAATCATCAGGGGGGTACTCGGAGCAAGAGTGCTCTAGAAGAGGTAAGCCGGATTCTGACTTGGGCAGAGGAGAATGTTCCCTGCATTTCGGCAGTTTATATTCCGGGGGTAGTAAACCAGGAGGCCGACGCTCTAAGCAGGAAGGTTCTGCGTCTGGGAGAATGGTCCCTCAGTCGGAAGGTTTTCCAAGCCCTTTGCCTTCGCTGGGGCGTCCAGAAGTGGATCTCTTTGCGTCCAGACACAATCACAAGCGGCCAGTATTCATGTCCCTGTCGAGGGACCCTCTGGCCATAGCCACGGACGCCCTGTCAGTCCCTTGGGCAAGGTTCAAACTTCTGTACATTTTTCCCCCGTTTCCGCTTCTGAGTCGTGTACTAAGAAAGATAATTCAGGAGGGAGTACCTACCATTCTAGTAGCTCCTCATTGGCCAAGAAGAAGTTGGTTTTCGGACATAACAAGGATGGCGGTAGACCATTGGCGATTACCGGTCGAGCCGGATCTTCTCACTCAAGGGGCACTTCGGCACCCGAATTTACAGATGCTGGCTTTGACGGCTTGGCTATTGAGACCTCGGTCCTAGCAGAGAAAGGATTATCAGCTAAGGTTATTCATACCATGATTCAGGCCCGGAAGAAGTCTTCTTCCATGATTTACTACAGGGTCTGGCGGTCATTCATATCCTGGTGTGAGGCTAGGAATTTTTCATGCAGAAGGTATTCGATATCTAGAGTCCTAGAGTTTCTGCAGGATGGCTTAGAAATGGGCCTACGATTAACCACCCTAAAAGGGCAGGTATCGACTTAATCTATTTTTTTCCTGAAGTCTATCGCTAGTAATAGACTCATTAAGACTTTTTTTCAGGGAGTCACTCATGTCCGTCCGCCGCGCAAGTCTATCTTACCAATATGGGACTTGAATTTGGTGCTGACGGCTCTACAGGGGGCTCCTTTTGAACCTATGGTTGACGCTCCAATGAGCATTTTGACGCTTAAAGTGGTATTTTTTGTGGCAATCACTTCTGTGCGGCGTGTTTCGGACTTAGCCGCTTTATGTATGAAATCTCCTAATTTTGAGTTACACAAAGACAAGGTAGTTTTTCGGTTTAAGTCAGATTTTTTGCCTAAGTCGTCTCTCCCTTTCATCTTAATCAGGGAAATTCTACCCTCCTTGTGCCCAGGTCCGGCTAATGCTAAGGAAAGGGCACTTCATTCCTTAGACGTTGTTAGAGCCATAAGGTATTATTTGGCAGCTACAGATGCTGTCACGCTCCGGGTACTACAGCAATCCACTTAGATAACTCCAGCCCTCTCAGTAAGACCTCAACCCCCAATCTCCGCAGCCAGCTTCACCTTTAGGAGCCCCCGCTTGCCGGGACGCAGAGCACGCCTGCCCGGGATCGGTTGCCCCCAGGACTTCAATGGCTCAAAGATTGGAGTCTTACTGTTCAGAGGCCTGGAGAACCCGCGGCTGGAAGTGGTGCCAAGCAGCCCAATAGCTGAGCGTATAACGGAAGTCCAACAGGCTTAGGGTAAGCAACAGAAGTTCCGAGATGGCAGCGGTACAAAGGATTGGACAAGACGTGGTTCGAGGATCAAGCAGAGGTCGGCAACAGGAGATCAGATCGGGGGTGGTCAAAACACAGGCGAAGGTCGGCAACAGGAGATCAGATCGGGGGTAGTCAAAACACAGGCGAAGGTCGGCAACGGGAGATCAAAAATATTCTCTAGAGACAAGCTACTAACAGGGTATAAGGCACTATAACAGGCAATGACACACTGCAGTGGAAATCCCTTTATAGTGGGAAAACCGGCAGGATTGGACAGGGAGACAGTGGCTGGGATTGGTGCACTTAGGATCTGGCGGCGGATTGGAGCACTGGCCCTGTGGTCTGATTGGTGAGCTCTGGGCTGATTGCTCCAGCTGAGCTTCCCAGGCAAACTGCTCAGAGCTGCACCTTCTAGACTTCGTTCTTTTAAACAGCCTCCGGTGGCCATTCTGAGTATTGCACCACCGGAAGACATGAGCTGACTGTATAGGCCCGCAAGCACAAGCTGAGTGACAATGGGCAAGGGGGAAGGACTTACTCGGCGACACATGCGCCACTGGGGATGGCAACCGAGGCATAAGCGGCTCCTGGGCAGGAGGAACCCGAACCCGTTGCCTAGGGATACCACGGGCACGGGTAGAAGGTAAGTCATTCGTGACAGATGCCTTCCCCAAGACGGATCTTCTTTTTGTTATTTCAGATGGACCAAGAAAGGGACTTCCACCGGCTAAAGCCACTGTCAGTAAGTGGATTAGGCAGGCAGTAGGAAGAGCCTACTCGGCCAAGGGGAAGGAACCCCCTTTTCGGGTCACGGCCCATTCCACTAGGGCCATTGGGGCTTCCTGGGTTTTCCAGAACCAGGCTTTGGTGGAACAGGTCTGCAAAGCTGCCACATGGTCTTCGGTTCATACATTCACCAAGTTTTACAAGGTGGATGTTAGAGCCTCAGCTGACGCTGTTATTGGTCGGAAGATTCTCCAGGCAGTAGTGAAGTGAACTACCTGCTGTCTTCTGCATTTTTGGAGTTTGATGTGTAGTAACATGGACTCTAGATTATCTCTAGATTATTTTTACTGCTTTTTAAGTAAACTGATCTGATTAGGGACAGCTGCTACTTATGGGCTGGGAGGGCCGCACCTGTTTTCTTTCTTGCAGTCACGTGATCAGCAAGGAGGAGGAAACCCAAGAGTAAGAAGTGCCTGGAATGGATTCCCAGAAAAAACAATTCTACAGGTGAGTACCTCACAGAATTGTGTTTTTGCATCATAAATATGACCTGCTAGTGGTGCTGAAGAAAAACACCTGCCAGCTTGTGGCGCTAGCGTTTCTTAAATATGTCCCTAGCACACCAGCTCCTATTTAGTTCCATGCCATTTTAGTCTATTATTTTATTTAAGCCAGTTTTATTTTCATTTTTAACTTTGATATTTTTTTCTACTTTCACTTGTTTTAAATATACATAAATAAAATCATGTTGCATCCTTCTGGAGAAGTCTCATCATCATTCCAACAGCCAACCAATTCATCTCAGGATTATCCGCACAACCTGGACTGATAGAAACAGAGAAGTGCAACCAACTGCACAGAGGCCCCAGACTGCCCCGTGACATCCAAGGGAGAAATATCAGAGGCCCAAGGTGGGTTGCGAACCCCCGGGCCGTAGCGTTGAGTGCCTAGATAAACAAGTTTTCATTTGATTGCCATATCCTGCTATCTTTTATAACTTCCTGCTTTTATGCTTTGTCAATAATATAAATCATCTCGCTAAAGTCTGCAGACTTCATATAATAACGGTTACAAATACCCATTAAGCAAATTCTAGCAAATATAATTAGGGATGAGCGAATCGATCCGGACGAACCCGATTCGTTCCGAATTTCAGGAAATATTTGATTCTGAGCGAATCCGAATTTCCACGTGATTCGATCGATCGAAGTTTTCCTTTAAACTCCATTTACTTCAATTACAGGCATTGTAAAATGGTGGATGGACATGTCTGGACATATCCCCTGGGGCAAGTTATCATGGGAAGGTCACATGCAGCCTATCAGCAGCCAGGAGCCCCGGTGACGTCACAGCGCTATATAAACGACGGCCATCTTGCTGGTGCGCATTTCAGCCTTGTATTGCGGCCACAACAGAGCTGTTTAGAGACAGGGAGAGACTAAGAGAGAGTCAGGGAGAGTCAGGGAGACCCACAGAGTGCCAGACAGAACCAGGGAAAGATAGGGAAAAATCGGGAAAGATCGAGGCAGGGACAGCAGAGAAAGTGACAGGGAAAGCTTTTTTTTATTTTCATTTCATTTGCCAGATCAGTTTTAAATTGCTTTTGTTTGTGCTGTAAAAATCCCTTGCCACTGTGCATGCCATGTTGGCAGTGGCATATTTAACCCTATCTGTTACACAGAAGCATTTCTTATAACTCGATTCGTTTACATTTTTTTTGTGTCTGCTGTAAAAACCCCAGCCCACATGTGCATCCTATTTCAGCACATTTGACCCTATCTGTTACACTAAAGCAGCTTTCAAAGGCTATTTCTCATAAAGATATTGCATTTTTAATTGGTTTTTGTCTGGTTTAAGTACACCAGCCCACATGGGTATCCCAAACCAGCACATGTCACCCTATCTGTTATACTAAATAAGCGTTGTTCATCCTCAGCTTAATCAAGTTATTGCATTTTGAATTGTTTTTTGTCCTGCTGTCAAAAAAATACCAGGCAGCAGGGTATCCCAAACCTGCACATAGCACCCTATCTGTTATACTAAATAAGCGTTGTTCATCCTCAGCTTAATCAAGCTATTGCATTTTTAATTGGTTTTTGGTCTGCTGCCAAAACACTAGGCCGCAGGGTATCCCAAACCTGCACGTAGCACCCTATCTGTTATACTAAATAAGCGTTGTTCATCCTCAGCTTAATCAAGCTATTGCATTTTAAATTGGTTTTTGGTCTGCTGTCAAAACACCAGGCCGCAGGGTATCCGAAACAAGCACATTGCACCCTATCTGTTATACTAAATCAGCTTCTACAGGCTCTTTTTTTATTTTAATATTTTTTTTTTTATATAGAGCAGCAATAGATCATATAGTGAGGGGCAATAACTTATATTGTGAGGTAAATTTGCCATTTTGCAGCATAATATAGAGCAGCCTCTGTGTAAATCTGAGGGGCAATAGCTTATATTGTGAGGAAAATTTGCCATTTTGCAGCATTATATAGAGCAGCCCCTGTGTAAATCTGAGGGGCAATAGCTTATATAGTGAGGTAAATTTGCCATTTTGCAGCATAATAAAGAGCAGCCCCTGTGTAAATCTGAGGGGCAATAGCTTATATAGTGAGGTAAATTTGCCATTTTGCAGCATTATATAGAGCAGGCCAGTTGCCATCTAAATCAACTACTGGCCGGGCAGGACAGCTTTTCCAGGGCAAACTTGTTGCGGCCACAAGTCAAGTTTGGCTTCCCAGAAGTCCAGCAGATCCTCAAGGTGTGTTGGCATGGTCATGTCAAGGTATGACACGACCTGCTGGTTCAGGTCCTGCTCCAGGTCTTCCTGCTGCTCATGAGTAGACTCACTATGCGGGTGTAGAAAGCTACTCATTAGCGACTGAAGACTGAGGCTGCTGCTGATGGAGCTGCAGCTTCTCCTTTCACCCCCCCCCCCAGCAGCAATGGCAGTGGAAGGTGATCGCAGAGGTCCCCCCAAGTCAGACCTGCGGGAGTATGGACCATGTCGCAGATAGGCATCGGCCAACTGACTACGTAGAATGTCTTTGTAGTAGGTCAGTTTGTCCTCCCTCTCGGCGGGTTTAAAAAATGCCCCCATTTTGTGCCGGTTCAGTTCCGACACGGCTTGATCGACCATTCCTGTCTGCTGCCTGTACTGACCTCTGCTTTGTCTAACCACGAAGCTGCCTGCCCCTCTGGATACCCCGCGATCTCTGACCTCCTGGCTTGACCCTTTGGCTAATCCTGACTACGCACCTGTCTCATCCCTGTACTCTGACGCACCCTCCGGATTGACTACCTGTGAAGGAGCTCAGCTTCGGGATACCCTCGTGGTTCATCGGCCTTCACCGTAAGCAGCCATACTTTGCGCCTATTAAGACCTGGGGGCAACCGTGTACGGTGAGGCGTACCTAGCATCCCGGCAAACGGGGGCTTGAATATAGGCAGAAGCGGCGGTGGAGATTGGGGGTTGCCTGCTTACAGAAAGCTGGTTTCCCGCTGGGCATCACAGTATGGACCATGGCGCAGATAGACATCGGCCAACTGACTACGTAGGATGTCTCTGTAGTAGTTCAGTTTGTCCTCCATCTCAGTGGGTGTAAAAAATGCCCCCATTTAGTGCCAGAAGCGAGGGTCCAATAAGGTGGAGAGCCAGAAGTCATCCCGCTGACAAATGGAGACAATTCTGCGGTCACTACGCAAGCACGTGAGCATGCATTGTGCCATTTGTGCAAGTGACTCGGAGGGACTACCTGTCTCCATCTCCACTGTAAACTGCCACGGTGTGTCTGGGTCCTCTGTCTCGCCTTCCTCACAACCCTCTAGCTCCTGTGGCTGTGGCCCCTCCTCTCCTGTCAGATGACTAGATAAAATGGTAATTTTGTCAAACCTAAACTGTGCTTCGTTGTGCCCCACCCCCTCCTCCTCCTCCACTTCAGCCCCCACAGGCTTTATGTGGCTGTGAAATGTATGCGCCATGTCTCCAGTGTCCTGACCAGCCATGGTTTCCAACATGTGTTGTAGTACATGAAGCAGTGGAATCTCATCGTTCATCTCATAGTCCTGGCGACTGATTAATAAAGTAGCTTCCACAAAGGGCCTGAGCAAACGGCAGGTGTCACGTATGAGCTGCCACTGGTTTACAATGAAGTTACACAGGGGAGCCCCCCTTTCCGTTTGGATCATGAAGAAATCCGTGATGGCTTTTCTCGGTTCCCATAGTCGATCCTGCATATGGAGGGTGGAATTCCAACGGGTGGAAACATTGCAAATCAGACTATATTGGGGGATACCGTTCTGACGCTGAAGCTCAAGAAGGGTGTGCTTGGTGGTGTAGGAGTGCCTGAAGTGCATGCAAAGTTTCCTTCCCGTTGTTAGGATGTCTTTCAGATGGGGGAAGACTTTAGAAAATGCTTGACAACTAGATTGAACACGTGTGCCATGGCAGGACGCATGGCTCAGGCTTTCTTGTCGCAGCGCAGACAAGATGTTCTTCCCAGTGTCAGTCACCATGGGTCCCATTTTTCGTGGAGTAAGCCAGGATTTCATGTATTGAGTTCTAATTTTTAGCAGTTCCTCCCATGTGTGACTCTGTGGCTCAAGGCAAACCATGTGAAGAACAGCGTGAAACCGCCGTGTCCTGCACACATGGTAGGCTGGAAGGGCACTGGGAAAAAAAAAAAATTAAAAAAGAGAAAAAATAAATATTTAGAAAAAACAAAGTAAAAAAAAAAAATGTGTACAAAATTTCACAAAATATTAAAAGGCAATGGAAAAAAATTATTAAAAAAAAAAAAAAAAAAAAATATATATATATATTTTTAAAAAATCCAAAATATTAAAAAAATTAAAAAATATAAAAAAAACACAATACAAAATTAACCAACTGTTATTATGTTATATGTTATTGTTGCTATGTTATATGTTATTATATGTTATTATTATAAATATGTTCAAATAAGATAAATGTTAAGTATTAATATGTAATTGACAATTAGCCACTTTTTTCTGTGACACCATTGCTAAGTGCAAGTGCATGTCACAGGCACAAAGGCCTAGGAGCGTGGAGGCCACAGTGGAGGGAACTGTCCAAGTTGCAGGATATGTATTGTCCCTGACCATAGTTACAGCTCCAGACGTAGGCACTGCTGTGCACTTTGGTACATACTGACAGGATAAAGGACTGGCCCACCTTCTATTCAACAAAATTGTACAGGGCTGGTACTGCCTTCTTCGCAAAGAAATGACAGCATGGGACTCTCCACCTCAGCTCGGCACAAGCCATCAGTTCTCTGAAAGGTCCACCAACTCAAAATGGAGGGACTGCAGCACCAGCAACTTATAAAGGAGCACATTTAGCTTCTGCGCGTTGGATGAGTGGGCACATACTGTTGTCTCTTGGACATGGCTCGGCCAATGGATTGCTGGTGACTGACTCGGATTAAGAGGAGGAGGAGCATCTGGAGCGACAGAGGATGGGTATGGCACACAGGAGGTGGTGGAGCCTTGGCTGGCTGGAACAGAGAGCGGCGTGCCACTGGGTAATGCAGCAGGCTGGACCACCACTTTAGAGCCAACTCTCCCAGGCCGCTTTATGGTGACGCTGCAAATGTTAACGCAGGGCTGTTGGTCCAACATTGGGACCCTGGCCACATTTCACCTTCTGCCTACACATCTTTCATATAGTCATGTTAACCTCCTGCGGATGCTTGATGATAAACTGCCACATCACTGAGTAGCTGATTTTTCCTACCAACAGTCCGCAATAATTCACTGCTGCTGCAGCCGCCACCGCCGCCAACTCCAGGGACCCTCTTCCACTACCCCCTGGGAAGATAGCCTGCAGCGCAAGTGGTCTACCCCGAGCATATTTGCCTCCATACTTTCCCCTTCTGCCACCATGCTGGCCGCTAAATCTGTCACTCTCCATGCCTTTAAAAGTGCTCTCAAAACTCAATGATGTCCTCCTCAGGTTCCTCATCAGTGTCTGCTTAAGGAGCCAAAACGCTTGCAACACCTCCTCCCACGACACTCTCCTTATCACTACTTGCCCGCCTAGTGGAAGAAGCGGTGAGTATTTCCTCCACTTCTTGGCTGGGCAGTAGCTGCTGGTTTTTCTGATTATCAGATCGTCCTCACTGAATAGTGGAGCTGAACCCAAAGCATAACATACAACAGTTGACTGGGGGTGTCAGATGTCACTTGTGATGCAGTGGATGATCGTGTTAACCAATGGATGACGGCAGATGGGTTGATGGTCAAGACACGACCGCTAGCTGATCCCGGGAGATCAGGCCTCTCACTGAGACTCCTGCTGCTACTCACCCCTATTCTGCAGAGACCTCTGCTTGATGAAATGAGGCCTTATATGATACTATGTTACTAATCTGTTACTCTCCATGTTTTTTTTTTGAGAGACTGGCCTGCGTCGGGCATGGATCAGCCAAGATTTCCACCCACCAATGCCTGATATATTAGAGTAGTTTGATGATGGGACCAGACCAACACTAAAGAAACATGGATCGTGCAAAACAGATTTAAGGCGCTGCTCTCCAGTTACAGACATTCCTCTGCATCAGACCACAAGTAATTATTGTAACTCAAGTACCACAAGTAATTACGTTACTCTTACTTTTTATTAATATTCTTCGGATAAGATATATGTGCTGAAAATCTGTATATGTTCTCTTCATGCTGCTGCCAACTCCAGGGTGTGTCTTTCTGGCAATTTTGTGCTCCTGCTGCTGCTGCTTGCTACTCCAGTGTGTCTTTAGGCCATTTTTTGGGCTCCTGCTGCCAACTCCAGTGTCTCTTTCAAGCTATGTTTGGGCTGCTGATGCTGCTTGCCACTCCAGGGTGTGATTCAGCTAATTTTTGGGCTGCTGCTGCCAACTCCAGTGTCTCTTTCAAGCAATGTTTGTGCTCCTGCTCCTGCTGCTGCTGCTTGCAACTCCAGGGTGTGATTCATCCAATTTTTGGCCTCCTGCAGCCAACTCCAGTGTCTCTTTCAAGCTATGTTTGGGCTGCTGCTGCTTGCAACTCCAGGGTGTGATTCATTTAATTTTTGGCCTCCTGCAGCCAACTCCAGTGTCTATTTCAAGCAATGTTTGGGCTCCTGCTGCTGCTGCTTGCAACTCCAGGGTGTGATTCATCCAATTTTTGGGCTCCTGCAACCAACTTCAGTGTCTCTTTCAAGCAATGTTTGGGCTCCTGCTGCTGCTGCTGCTTGCAACTCCAGGGTGTGATTCATCCAATTTTTGGCCTCCTGCAGCCAACTCCAGTGTCTCTTTAAAGTAATGTTTGGGCTCCTGCTGCTGCTTGCCACTCCAGGGTGTGATTCATCCAATTTTTGGCCTCCTGCAGCCAACTCCAGTGTTTCTTTCAAGCTATGCTTGGGCTCCTGCTGCTGCTGCTTGCAACTCCAGGGTGTGATTCATCCAATTATTGGCCTCCTGCAGCCAACTCCAGTGTTTCTTTCAAGCTATGTTTGTGCTCCTGCTGCTGCCAACTTCAGGGTGTGATTCATCCAATTTTTGGGCTCCTGCAGCCAACTCCAGTGTCTCTTTCAAGCAATTTTTGGGCTGCTGCTGCTGCTTGCAACTCCAGAGTGTGATTCATCCAATTTTTGGCCTCCTGCAGCCAACTCCAGTGTCTCTTTAAAGTAATGTTTGGGCTCCTGCTGATGCTTGCAACTCCAGGGTGTGATTCATCCAATTTTTGGGCTCCTGCAGCCAACTCCAGTGTCTCTTTCAAGCAATGTTTGGGCTCCTGCTGCTGCTGCTTGCAACTCCAGTGTGTGATTCATCCAATTTTTGGCCTCCTGCAGCAGCCAACTCCAGCGCCTCTTTCAAGCTATGTTTGGGCTCCTGCTGCTGCCAACTTCAGGGTGTGATTCATCCAATTTTTGGGCTCCTGCAGCCAACTCCAGTGTCTCTTTCACGCAATGTTTGGGTTCCTCCTGCTGCTGCTTGCAACTCCAGGGTGTGATTCACCCAATTTTTGGGCTCCTGCAGCCAACTCCAGCTTCTCTTTCAAGCTATGTTTGGGCTCCTGCTGCTGCTTGCAACTCCAGGGTGTGATTCATCCAATGTTTGGCCTCCTGCAGCCAACTCCAGGGTCTATTTCAAGCTATGTTTGGGCTCCTGCTGCTGCTGCCAACTCCAGCATGTGATTTATCCAATTTTTGGCCTCCTGCAGCCAACTCCAGTGTCTCTTTAAAGCAATGTTTGGGCTGCTGCTGTTGCTGCTGCTGCTGCTGCTTGCAACTCCAGGGTGTGATTCATCCAATGTTTGGCCTCCTGCAGCCAACTCCAGTGTCTCTTTAAAGCAATGTTTGGGCTCCTGCAGCTGCTGCTGCTGCTGCTGCTTGCAACTCCAGGGTGTGATTCAGCTAATTTTTGGGCCCCTGCTGCAGCCAGCTCCAGGGTGTGTTTTTCAGGCACTATAGGGGCCCCTCATAGTGATGCCACTTCAACTCTCTGCAATTTTGCCGCTCTGCGATTTTTTTTTCTGCGAGTATTATTTTACTAACCCAGCACGCATCCGATGCGTGTTACAGCAAGGCAGAATGGTTTACAACCCTATTGAGGCTCTAGGAGGCTCAGAAATAGCCGTTTTTAATAGCGATTCGTCGCAAATAAATTCGGGTCGGAACGATTTTTGTCGGAAAATTCGGCGAATAGGTCGAATCGAATTTTTCAAAAGTTCACTCATCTCTAGATATAATAAAAGCCAAACAGAATTTGTCCCAATAAGAGAGCACACACATTCCTATTGGCAAATCCTAGGTCTGATACACATTCAAGCATGCCTAAACCAATTTCCTCCCTAGATTTTGCTTCACTCATGAGACATATCAGAAGTGGATTTATTTTCCATTTGACCAATAAGTTTTGACCACTTATATTAGGCAGCAGCTACCAGATATTTCAGCGCTCTTTACCTCCTCCTTTTAAACATGTCCCCTAGTTTATCTTGCTTAGTTTGGATTTGGTTGTGTAGTAAATGATTTACTTGACTCGGAAATTTGGCTTACATGGTGTGTGTTTATTCACTCATGTTAGCCAACATGCTTGTTTGTGTTCCCTGTTGCAGTAAAAAATCTGCTCCAAAACCGCTGCATATTAACTTGGTTGGCACATGCAACAGATTAGTTCTAGTGATTTATTATTGCTGTAGGAGGTATGCCCGTCACGGCTTAATATTTAGCGATCCTCCTGGGAGAGGATGACATGTGATGCATACATAATTTACTCATGAAGTGTTTGGCATGGCTCTTTGGCAAAAAGGCACATGCTTTATTAATAATATAAACAAAAATGGTGATTCAGAGAACAGTAACATCTCAGGTAAAGTATTATCTAAGGGGATCATATAATGAGTAATGCCATCATGTCATTTTTGAGTGGGCAATACAAATTTCATTTAATTGGCTTTATTCAAAGTAAATTCAAAGAAATTACATCATTGGGGTTAAAATACGTTCACAAAATATGCAGTGACTCCACTTCTCTAAATGATGCACAAATAAGATAAATTAGGAGAAGTAGCAACAATGATGGACTTCTTGACCTCCTGGGGCCTGGCACGGTCGCACCCCCTATAATTACGCCCCTGCTTGAAGCACTCCAAACTTACCCCCAGTGCACATCTACATCAGTAGTCAGATGGTTACCTGATGCCAATAAATGAGGCAGCCTGTTCCCTAATGACTGGAAGCAGGGATGTGTGACACAGGTTGTTAGCGAGCATGCAGTCAGTACCAGAGGAATCCATGGGGTTGAGCCTGACAACAGTCAGGTAAGTAATGTTTTGCCTCGGAAAGGACTTTAAATTCTCTGTCCAGACATTAATTTAAAAATCCCAATATGTCCCCTGTAGCACCTCTTTGCAACACTGTCATCTGTATACTTCCTCCAATTTTCATTTTCTTCCTCCAGTGCTGGACAGACATGATGACATCCATCAATCTGATTTCCTGCCCCCTTACACACCTACTCCATTCATTGCAAGGAAAGAAGCGTTCAAAGGCAGGGAAGGCCAAACTCAGCTTGGAATTAAATGGACTGGGCATGCGGAGGTGGAAACAAGGTCCCACAGGTGCTGCTATGAGAGGTGACAGAATAGCTGGATCCCCATCCTCGGTAAGCATGAAGATGCCGGTGTTTTCTATGCCTCTTTGTGATGTAGAAGTACAGAGATGTTTCTGAAATGTAAAATTAGAAAGATAAACAGATGTTATCATTAAAGATCAAGCGCTTGTCCATTTTGTCTTTTAACGTAAATATTGGTAAGGGATTTATTAATAAATACAATGTATTGTTTAGTTGGAGGCCCTCAAGCCTCTCAGAATGTTAACAGCCCCCCCCCCCCCCAACATTTACAACTAGTCTTTTTTCTAGAAGGGCTATCCGAGTATTTATTTTTTTGTTACAAAAAAACTCAATATAACTAAATATGTCTTTTCATAAAAGAACAAAATTCCAGTATCGATCTGAGGGTGAAGGTAAACTGTAATTGATTCTTTATAATGATTTCCACTAAAGAAATGCTTGAAAACCAGACTAGAGAAGTTGTGTTAGACTTTTAGGAAGTAATTTATTCATGAATGTATTACAAAACAAACTCTTTGCTCTTACAAAGACCGTTTATCAAACGCAAACTTTCTGCCGCTGTAAACTCAAGCTGGCAATTGTTAGAAACCTTGATTCTTTTTTTTTTAACACAGGGCTTATTTGATTTTAGAAGCAATTTGATTTTAGTACGTCTTTTAAGCACACAGCAAACTACAACAAATGAATCTAATTTGCACATTGACATATTGGTATTGAGTCTCTGACTGTGTGATTTGAGGAAAAGTATATATTATTATCATAAAAATAATTCTCTGGATCAATTTAGTTGAAGGCTTTTTGCTTTTTCATTACAATAAATGCTTTTATATTAACATGAATGGTTTTTTTCCACACAGAAATGAGTCCATGTTTGATAAGAAGAGTTCAATGGCCTATTCAAAATTAAAATGCTGAAATCAAATCTTATTCAGATATCTATGTGTAGCTAATTTTTTTTTTGCATGCAAGAAGAATAGTAAAGGCTGAATAAATACTGCAATCCATGTTGTCCTTGTATAATAACATTAGCTTGCTCTGTTCTCTGATATTAATTAAAGGTAATGTTTTAAAATGTTTTAGCTGCAGGTGGAACTAAAATAAATATAAAATAATGTATGCTTTATTTACACTTTTTGGAGGACTTTTGGAGACACTTTAAAAGTACAAAGCTCCCAATACCCCCAGAAATTTGGGTTCTGATCTCAGCTGTCACACCCATCTTCCATTCTTCACAACAGAACAGTAGCACCAAAGTAAGTAACCTAATAATGACTTCGGCCCTTATTTAACAAGGGATAGCGACAGGTAGCGACTGGTGAGCGGCCGGTAATGACGGGCCCCACCACGAGAACGCCGGCTCCCCACCACAATCACACATTTATCAAGCCAATCCTGCTTAGCGACTGAGATAGCGCCATATCATTCATCATTATTCCAGCCTCAGCCCACAGCGCCAGCGTCCGACCTTGAACAGCGACAGGTATGACCTCTCGCTACCTGGCGCTCTGCAATGCATTTCAATGGAACAATCTTTAAATATTCATAATTAATTGTTATGTTTTTTTTTTGTTTTTTTTTTTAAATGTGAAAAATTCTGTGACCACTTCTGCCATTTTAGATAATCTTTTTAAGGTAAAAAAAAAAAAAAAATTGTACAGAATTGATATTACAGGTCTGATATTAATGTATTCATATTACAAAATTATTGAAAAAACTTGATTTTTTTGGTTTCCAAAAATATGGTTGTTTGGGGGTTAAAAAATTACTTTTAACCCATCGCAGCCAGCGCTCTGGGGTTTAAACATGCATTTTACAGCGCGATAATTTTTTGAGCGTGATTTGTTAATGAATATGGTGGGAGCCGGTCGCTATCATGCGCTCCCATACAGCGCGGAACCTGCCAAATAGAGACTCCTCACCCAATATTCAACATTACGGCAAACCGACTGAGTCGCTATCAACTACCGAACAACGGCCAAGCACAGCGACTACTAGCAGGCGCTCTGAAAATGCCGCTATAGTTGCTCAACTGGCGCTACCTGCCGCTGTTAACGAATCGGCCTCTTCATTTCTCATAAAATGGACCTACTGGATCATGAGATCATGTCCCTGTGCTGTAAAGGTGTAATTTTGAGTCACCAGCACCTCAGCGACGAGCGGCTTCCCCTGACCATCAGTCACAATGAAGTTTGTTGTTTAATTTGTCTGGACAGTTTGTTTAAAACTGTAAATATACTGTTAATTAGGAACATAGAACTAGAATTCTCATAGCGTCTTTGTTGGAAACACTTTCGGGCCATCCACCATTTCAAATGGGCCTGTAGTCTAAAAGAAATCTAAAATGAATCTTTTGCAGGACAGCGGTGAGCAAAGATAATAATCCTCAATTCTTTTTTTATATATTTATTTATTATCATTTCTGTGAAAAACAGACATTCTCAGAAGAAGAGAGGAATAAAGTCAACTACATAAAAAGTACATAACAATATCACATCAGGCTTGAGCAGTCATATACACTACACTCTAACTGCAACCGTCAGGGCGTATTGAATATATTCACTATGTGGGGAGCCGATCCCCTAGAAACCCCACTGCACCCCGCAAACCATCGCTCCATCGGTCCCTGGGAGACTGCCACCATGACTGATCCTGTACCTTGTCGGGGCCCCCAGTGGCCAATCTCCCCTCTCCTCTCTGACCAAGGCATATACTCCTTGCCCCAACAGGTAACTCAGAAAACATTGTGCCTGCACGAGTCATAATCCTCAGTTCTAATAAGCCCCTTTAAGATTCTCATTCTCTGTTAGCGAAAAAAAAAAATGTGTTTCCTTAGCCTTGTTTTTCCTAATAAGCTTGAATAGTGCTTCCCCATTTAGCTGATTCAGGCCACAGCAAAAACAGTTCTCTTCTTCAGTGTGGCTTAGGTTCCACAAGGACAATGAAAGACATGAAAGAAATTTAAAAAATGTTAATAATTCACAAAATATAAGTTAGATATGTGGGGAAAACGTTGCCAAAGATATGTTACTTTATTTGAATTAATCTCTTCTTTCTGTTTGGTCACCAACAAAAGGAATTACATCACTGGGGTTAAAATACCTCAATGATGCAATCAAAATGTTGACATTTACTCTTGTTTTGATTGCAAAAAGTGAGCTTGCATAGGTCACCTTCCATACAAGTGATGCAATAAACCAAATAATGTCAGCCTTCTTTTGGTGCACCATCAATCTTTTAACTTCAAAATACTTGAAAGTGGGAAAAACAAATGTGGAAAATGTGCATGCGGTAGAATATATCTAAATGTCCAAATGATACTTGGCACAGTAATTAAATGATGCTGTTTTCCCTGCCCATTTTGCAGCAGGTTTTTGTAGGCCGCAATCACATCATTGAAGACTTCACAGGCAAAAGCTAACTTTTAAATTGTGTAGGCTTTGTATGCTGAGCTGAAGTAGTATTTGGAGTTATTCACATCTCGGGGACATGCTTTCAGTGGGATGACAAAGCTTGAAGGACGCCTGCAGCTCCTTGCAAATGGGTCCAGAGATTTGGGACCATTGCTGTCACAGGCCACACCCATCCGCATCTTAAACAAGTTCCTGAATACTTTTAAAAATATGTCAAGATGCCATGCACTAATCAGAGCTGGAATTCAGGGAAATTTCATTTCGAGCCAGGTGAGAACTCACTCATATTAAACTCCTTTTTTTTTTTAGAGAAAACTGCCATTCATTTTCATTGCCTTCCTTGGGGCTGATTCAACACCCGGGGGTGTACATTTTTACCTGGTGTTGAATCAGCCCTGACGTAGACAATGAAAGTGAATGGTAGTTTTCTCCCTGCTAGAGAGAAGCGCAAGATGCGGCAGTGGCCCGTGCATGCGCCGTTGGATCGGGATGCAGGTAAGGTGAATGGGGCGCCCTGGGGGGTTTCACACAGCGGGGCATCCCGATGTTGGATGCCCCGCAGGAAGGGATCGGATCGGCCCGGGAATCTTATAGATTCCCGGGCCGATCGAGGAGGGTGTTGGTCCACTTTAACAGATTTTTTTTACACATCAAACATTCATTTGTGATTCAGTTTATTTTATCCCTGTGACAAACATGTCCCCTTTTTTTCTATCAGGTGATTCGGGCTATCACTGTCTCCCTTTTTCATGATCTTCGATCAAATTTTAGCTTTTTGACTCATTTCGGTAGTGCCAGATATGCGCCCACAAAGACATACCCCTCGATTCAAAGAGCAAAAGTTAATTGATTTCGGATCGAGAATCGTAAGTTTGGGTGGGTGTTAGTCATTTTTTCCTGTTTTTTTGGCCATTTACGACTCGCACGAGCCTACGTTCGAATGCGTATATGCTCTTACGATCATCGGACGTTCGTTCCTAAATTTTAGGATGAAAACGTAAAACTTAGGATCAAATCCTAAAACTTAGGATGAAAACGTAAAACTTAGGATAATTGGATGTGTTTAGGTGTGATTCAGAGAACAGTTTTCAAACCTCTAAATACGTTTTAAAAGAAAGCCACTGCCGACACCTTTTAGCAGTCGGATTGCTGTTCTTGAACAGGTTTTTTGGCTATGTGGAGGAGTCTGCGCGTCTTGAGCTGCAATGAACTGCATGTATTAGCATGGCCGAGGCCATAAATTGTATGGCAATGCATACCTGATTTATGTATGCCTTATAAAAGCATTTTAATGTGGACCTTAATTAGTCCTTTGCATGTAAACCTTTATTTGGCAATATATTTGCGTTAATTAAAGAAACTTATGTCCTTTGGTATTTATTTTTAAATTGATGTACTAGAATAATATTTTTAGATTGCATTTATTGGTGTAGTTGTTTACCTTTGCTTTGTTTAATTATTTAAGCACATCTTTGGTCAGATGCATCACACTTACTGAGGAGAGGAGAGCGGGATAAAGTGCAGGATGTGGGTTACTGCTGTATTTTGCACAGACACAGCAGAGCTGGGGGCACGGAAAGGTCAGAAATCAAAGAATCCAGAGCAACACAGTCACAAGGCCCTTTCTGTTTGCAGGCTGCCCGGTAATACCTGACCCGCCATCTTGGCTGTTTCTAGACTCATAACATGCAGAAGTTGCTGGGTGTTTTTTAATATTTGAGAGCAATCTGTATGTAGAGGGTGTGGGTAACCACACACAAAATTTTAAGTTGTACCATTTGAAGCCAAAATATTAAAATTAAATCCACAAGTAAAAAATGCAAGTTAACTAAAAATTAAACAAAGTAAGATTTACTTATGCAAATGCATTCATTAATGGTTGGTTACTACAAAATGAATGAAATAAAGAAAAATAAAAGACCAAATATTTAGAATGCACTTTAATGAGGTAAGTTTGTAGTGCGCAGCCGCAAGATCAGAAGGATTTACGTCCAGACAAAAAAGGAAAAAGGGCAAAACCAATGTTGCAACCTGAGAAATGAAACGGAAAATTCAGGATGGAAACTGACATAGGTCTGATTCCCGAACTGCCATACGAACGGACGTATATTTTAGGATAGAAACGTATTTGCTTATAGAATCACTCGCAAGTTCATACGAACGCACGAGCGGACGTGAAAAATAGGATGATCGGCACCCAAATCCAAGCTGTTACATGTTTCTTTGAATCGACCCAATAGTTCTCAGAAATCGCATTGGCAAGCATTATGTTCTCATTTTTAGAAAACATAAGGGTCGATTCAAAGAAACATGTAACAGCTTGGATTTGGGTGCCGATCATCCTATTTTTCACGTCCGCTCGTGCGTTCGTATGAACTTGCGAGTGATTCTATAAGCAAATACGTTTCTATCCTAAAATATACGTCCGTTCGTATGGCAGTTCGGGAATCAGACCTATGTCAGTTTCCATCCTGAATTTTCCGTTTCATTTCTCAGGTTGCAACATTGGTTTTGCCCTTTTTCCTTTTTTGTCTGGACGTAAATCCTTCTGATCTTGCGGCTGCGCACTACAAACTTACCTCATTAAAGTGCATTCTAAATATTTGGTCTTTTAGTTTTCTTTATTTCATTCATTTTGTAGTAACCAACCATTAATGAATGCATTTGCATAAGTAAATCTTACTTTGTTTAATTTTTAGTTAACTTGCAGTTTTTACTTGTGGATTTAATTTTAATCTTTTGGCTTCAAATGGTACAACTTAAAATTTTGTGTGTGGTTACCCACACCCTCTATATCCAGATTGCTCTCAAATATTAAAAAAACACCCAGCAACTTCTGCATGTTATGAGCCTAGAAACAGCCAAGATGGCGGCTCAGGTATTATCGGGCAGCCTGCAAACAGAAAGGGCCTTGTGACTGTGTTGCTCTGGATTCTTTGATTTGTGACCTTTCCGTGCCCCCAGCTCTGCTGTGTCTGTGCAAAATACAGCAGTAACCCACATCCTGCACTTTATCCCGCTCTCCTCTCCTCAGTAAGTGTGATGCATCTGACCAAAGATGTGCTTAAATAATTAAACAAAGCAAAGGTAAACAACTACACCAATAAATGCAATCTAAAAATATTATTCTAGTACATCAATTTAAAAATAAATACCAAAGGACATAAGTTTCTTTAATTAACGCAAATATATTGCCAAATAAAGGTTTACATGCAAAGGACTAATTAAGGTCCACATTAAAATGCTTTTATAAGGCATACATAAATCAGGTATGCATTGCCATACAATTTATGGCCTCGGCCATGCTAATACATGCAGTTCATTGCAGCTCAAGACGCGCAGACTCCTCCACATAGCCAAAAAACCTGTTCAAGAACAGCAATCCGACTGCTAAAAGGTGTCGGCAGTGGCTTTCTTTTAAAACGTATTTAGAGGTTTGAAAACTGTTCTCTGAATCACACCTAAACACATCCAATTATCCTAAGTTTTACGTTTTCATCCTAAGTTTTAGGATTTGATCCTAAGTTTTACGTTTTGATCCTAAAATTTAGGAACGAACTTGCGATGATCGTAAGAGCATATACGCATTCGAACGTAGGCTCGTGCGAGTCGTAAATGGCCAAAAAAACAGGAAAAAATGACTAACACCCACCCAAACTTACGATTCTCGATCCGAAATCAATTAACTTTTGCTCTTTGAATCGAGGGGATAGTTTTGCAAATCTTGTTTACAGCCCTAAAAAACTGCGGGAAAGGATTGACAATGGTGGGGCTGAGGACAGGGAGACCCTGCATTCTTATCAACAGGTTCCTATTAAGACAGTTTCCACCTCTTCAGGAAATACACATGAAGGGCCACTACTTGTCAGACGTGGGTGCTGCACAGAAGAAAAGAATCTATGGCATTGGCAATGACTACTGGGCAGATAGCGATCCGTTGCTGTTTTTTGAAAAATGTCTGTTAAGGTAGATTAAAGCGGACCAACACTCGTTTCCCTGCTATCAGGTAACTATGGATGTTGGTACTGCTGCATTAAGACATTGAGGGGACATGCAGAATGCAGGAGCCCCTTCCCCCCTGCATCACTCCCCGGAACGCTCAATATTCTTTTTAACCTCAAGCCTCGCCGAGAATACAGGCATAATTGGCTGCCCTCACTCACTACCCACGCATTCTCTGTTTCGGCTGACAGAAGTCCCCGCCCATGTGAGCTTGGCAGGCAATCATGTGGCTGCATTCATGCCAAGGCTCTAAAAGTAAGAATATCAGGCATTCTGGGGGGTGATGCGAGGGGGGCTCCAGTATTCTGCATGTCCCTCCTAACTGTCTAAATGCAGAGATACCGACACCTGCACCCGATAGCGGGGAAAATGGTTGTTAATCCACCTAACTTAACACCGCTAATTGCACTACCATTTTTCAATCGTTTGGAATGCTAAAACCCTCCTCTTCATCACGCATTTGATTCAAGGAAGGTAAGAGTTTTGAGGAATAGTGTATTGCATCAAGATCATACACTTTCATTTTAATATGAAAACAAAGGGGGGTGCGAACCAAGACAGCAAAAGAAGAAAAAAAAGCTACCGTATATACTCGAGTATAGATCGACCCGAATATAAGCCGAGGCACCTAATTTTACCACAAAGAAATGGAAAAAGTTATTGACTCGAGTATAAGCCTAGGGTGGGAAATGCAGCAGCTACCCCACTAACAACCAAATATGTTAAAGCCTGAGAATAAGCCCCACATATTACCCTGTAAACACAGACCCTCCCTGTTCAAAAAAAATGGCCAAGTAAGGAAAGGGACTCCAGAATAGTTTTTTTTGTCCTGCCCTGCAGAGGGGCCCCGGTGTCCCTCCCAGCAGCAGTAACGGCCGGCCACCATTTTGAGAGGCTGAAGAGAAGATGAAGGGAAGGGAGGAGGCTGTATTATTATAAACACTTGATGTTTCCCAGGCCCAGAAATTCCTCTCTGACTACACACAAGTGATCCCCATATAACTAATAATATGACTATGGAAAATAATTAGCTGCTCAGTGTTGATTTATGAGGCTTAATAAAGAGGGCGGATGCTTTCTGCAGTTCTTTTGTGTTTTCTCTTTGTAATTAATGTAAGTAAGTAATTTATATTTAGATGAGATCTGCTTTTACTTTCATATGAAAAATTATAATTCTGTGGATCAGCGCTAAAATTTGGATCTTGCCCGTGCGCATAGAGAGGAGGGCGAGCACTTACCGGAGGGCGCGTCCGAGACAGGATGGCTGTCTCCGTGGCCACAGGCCGTCACTCCGATCCGCTACTCAGCGTCGGCCTCTCTCCCGCCTGTCCCTTCCTCTGGGCAGCCGCTCCCGCTCCCGCCTCCGCCGCGCTGTCACTGTGTGAACGTGGCTCCCCCGGACAGAAGACCTGCGGGAGACGCTCTCCCATCCTCCTGCAGCGGCGCCGCTCCCCGGCCGGCTGCCGCCCGCTGTCTCGCCCCCCCCTCTCCTCCAGGACTCTCTTCTGAGACGCCGCCTCGCTCTCCTCCGCCTGCGGCCGGCCCGCTTCGGATCTTCCCGCTACCCTCACCTCCGTCGTTGGAATGATTGCGGGGGCCCTCTGCCTCTCCTCCGACTTAGGGGCGGATGGAGCTGCCGCTCCAGGCCAGCTCCCCCAGCGGGCCAGCGGTATGACTCGAGTATAAGCCGAGGCGGCTTTTTTCAGCCCAAAAAGTGGGCTGAAAAACTCGGCTTATACTCGAGTATATACGGTAAATAGATAACTAGGATAAATACAATACAAGTTATTATTGAGCTAAAATGACAAACTGGAGAGGGGAGGTTTTTTAAATGCAGGGTTTACAAATTTGCCTGCATTAGCCTTTCTTATCAGCAGAATGATTTTTATGTTAAACCCATTGACTGTAAGTCAACAATCTCTCCCCCATTGTAGGGAGTTATGTGTACTTTGTATATGTTTGTGGTAGATTGAATTTTATTGTGTGTATTCTGCATTAAACTGCTTTGTAGCACCTATCGCTATATCCTGTCAAACAAGCTAAGGATGCTTTATGAATAATTACAGTAGTATGAAAAAATGATAACATGTGTGATGCTTTGTACGCAGCGCTTAATATAAGCAAAGCTGTTTTGCTGTTTTTGCTCCATCATTCTCCTATTGTAATGCTTAAATATAGGAATGTCACCGCTTTTGCTTGAAATACCTATTCTGCCTCCAGGTGATCCTGTCAAGTTTTTGACATTTTTCCACAGAGTTCATTTTTCTTTGGTGTTTTTTGTCCCAGCTCAATTAAAGAACTAATCCATTCCACCCTGTATCCCACGGGCTATAATGAATTCAGCTGTCAGAATCCTGGCCGTGCGGCTCCTTCATTGCCATAGTGGATGGCCAATTGTCAGCTGTTTAAAGAAGTCAAGGCTACTGAGAATCCATTGATGTCCTTTTCCAATCTGTCTACATCCAGCCTTATATGCCATGGCCAAAACATACTTATTAACTTTAAATAACACTTGGACTATAAAGACTGAATATATATGTTTTGCGGAGTTAAGTGGATATAATAAGCATAATTATTTAAAAACCTCAGCACCCCTAGTAGTGAATGGAGGTTGATTGTGAGTTGAAATCTTGCTGAAGTGCTGATGTTACTCCTGAAAAAGAAATGCCCTTCAAAATACTTTGATGTGATTGCTGATTCACAACAAATTTCTATTAGAAGCTTTTTTGTTTTTTTGTGCGATTATTTTTGCCAGGAAGGCCTTGATTTTGTGAACTGTCATTAAAATATCTCAAGAAAATAATGCTTTCATGATGAGTTTATTAATACTTAAAAGTGTAAATACTGGTTGTGTTGGTTAATACAAATGAGGGATGCCCGCTGTGTAAAACCCTCCAGGTTGCCCAATCTAAGTCACTTTTCCCTGGTTCTATGGTGCATAAGCGGCCTCTCATCCAATCAGTGTGCTCGGATCAATTCCTGCCCCTTTCGTCTAAGGGAGTGGACCCGAGTTTGCCAGGTGTCCGCATTCCCTGCTACCCTCTAACACAAATTCCTGGCACAGGTGCATGCACTGCTAGAGGGGTAGCGGGGAACAGCTGCACATGCGCCAATGAAACTAAGGAGAAGGTGAGTATACCGGGTGACCTGGGGGGTGTCAAACAGTGAAGCATCCCGATTCTGCATGCCCCAGGGGTAGGGAATCAAGTGGCCCTGCAATATTATAGATTTCAGGGCCATTGGGCCGTGGGTTTTGGTCCACTTTAACAACTAAAATGTTCACCCGTGGAGGTTATACATTTTATTGACTGTTAACATTTACTTTATGAAAACAAATAAAACAAAATGGAGTTGTCACAACAATCTATTGAACGTTTCAGGTGCAAATTATGCTTTAAACCCCTCCATTTACTGATACGACCTTATTTTTATCTCATGTCTAATTTTGAAATAAAGCAAGAAACAGTCATTCATTATTATGTTGATGAGATATTTTATGGCAAGTATACCTGATAACTGAAAGCGTAAGTGTTTATGTATTTATATTTACACATTTTATGTAAATGGATGGTGGAGTCCCACCTAAGCCTGCATTTTCTAGGCATTTACAAATTCTTTTTGTTGACCTTGCCCTCCCCCCAGTTGATTCTAAAGTAAAAGACCAGCATTTGGAAGAGCTTTGAAGCTGATTACAGTGTCTGGCTGATTTACAATGTAAAAGAGCAGAGTTAAAGAAAGGGCCAGCACACCATATGAAGCAAGAAAATTGTATTCATAGCATACAATTATAGCAAGCCATGCTGCGTATAGATAAGGCATAGGTAGTCCATCTCTGAAGAACATAGTCCATAAGCCAAAAATAGTCCATCAATGGGCAATCAAAGTCTATAATGCCAACGTTTTGGGGGTTAATGTACCCCCTTCCTCAGGGCAGACTTGCAAACCGTGTAAAGGCAGCACACACATTTAGGTACTGAGGGCGAATGTATTCCCGCCTGACGTCACTATGACGTCAGCGGGATTCCCATATCACAAAACATATGTATACATTATAAAATATAAGTATAAGCAACACAGATACTTACCTGGTCCTGTCGGAGCCCGCAGGAGAAAGCAGGGCTCCGGCACCACCAACCGCCTCTCGCAACTAAACGAGCGGCGGCTTCCCCGTCTGCCAGGGGGAGAGGATGTGTGACGCCGGGCAGATGTCCGCTCGGCAACTGGTGACGCGGCAGCAGCCTCGATCTGATAGGATTGCAGCTGCTGCCATTACACCAGCTCACTGGGGCAGAATAGCGCGCTCACAGGAACACGCTGCCATGGATACCATGGCAGCGGTGTCCCGGGCTGCGCCTCACGTGCGGCACACATCCTGGCCGGCAGTGAGAGCAAAGCTCCCGGTCCAGGAAGCCCTAGAAACTAGCATGCGTTCAAGTATTTATAAGAATAAGCATAACCGGGAATGAATGGAAATAAAGACAGAAGAAAAGAGGGACTAGAAAGAGAGGGAACACATAGGAACCGGGGACGTATAGAAATGGGGACACATGAGGCAACATGAGGGAACAAGGGATGGGGGGGGGGAACGAGAAGCTGGGGAAAAGGAGGGACACATGAAAAAAGAGGGACACATAAGGGAAAGAGATGATCAACACATATAAATGGCAGGGGGTGGGAGTAGGTGAATAAAGAAAGACACCAGAGATGGCAAGAGAGGATGTAGAGTGGGAGGGAGGGGAGAGAGAAGGCGGGACGTATAAAAAGGAGGGACACGTGGGAAGGGGAGGGATGCATAAGGGGAGGGGGGCGATAGGAAGGGACATTTAAGTGGCATGGGATGAGAGAGAGGGGAATATGGAAGAGGGATATATGAAGACAGGAGACCCTTGGGATAGCTGAAAGAAACCTAAACATGGTAAGGGATGGGGAGGCGGGGTGGGGAGGAGAGAGGGAAGAGAGTAAACTGGGAAAGAGGGTAATAAATGGACCAAGAAGGAGAGAGACTAAGAAAAGAAGTCGGACACAAGGGAGGCGGGTAGGGGGGAGAGAGTGACCTGTCTGCCGCACAGAAGTGCGGGTGACTAAATAAAGATGAATACTAAACAGGAGGGATAGCTAGCATTGTGGTAAAAAGCAGGAAAATCCGAAAGAGGTGTTAAGTCCTCTAGGTTGTACGGTGTCCAGTTTATGGATCCAATATGTCTCTCGTTGTAACAACCGAAGGTGGCGGTCCCCCCTACGGCAAGGTCTTTCGATATGTTCTATAACCATTCCTCGGAGTTCTGCTGTTTGATGATTATGTTTCACAAAATGGATCGCTACTGGTTTTTCATAATCTAGGGTTTCCCCATTCTGGTGTTTGCTAATGCTGACGCGCACATTACTGCAATGTTGTTGGAACCTTTTCTTAAAGGCACCGATGGTCTTGCCAACGTTAAGAAGGCCGCAGGGGCATTTAAGTAGGTAAACGCAGTAGTCTGTAAGGCAAGAGTCCCGTGGAGCGTCTGCCCGTATGTGGGTGGGTAAATTCCGAGCCCAGGATTAATGGATTACACACATTGCAATTATTGCAACGGAAGCAGCCTGTTCTGGGATGTAGCACAATCGGTTGTCTGGCATATTTCTCCACCGGATCCGCCTTCACCAGGGAATCCCTAAGGATCTTGTTGCGTTTGTAGACCTTTATTAGTGGCCTTTTGATAATGGTGCACAACGATTTATCTGATGTCAGTATACACTTGTATTTGTTGGTGACGTGTTCAATGACCGGGGCAGTTTGGTTATATGTGACCATAAACGGGATCTTGAACTCCATGGACAGACTCTATCCGAATACTATCGGATTAAAAAAATCCCTTGTGACTTCAGAATCAGAAACCAACCTACCATAGGTAGAAATAAGCCAGATTTCTGTGAACGTTGGTGTGAAGTCTCCAATCAAAATTCACTTAATTACATGATATTGGTTATTGAAGAAGTCAGAGCACAGCTGTGCCAACTAAACCGAGAAATACACACATTGGAATTGCGGGTCCAAGGCGAGAAATCTGACACAACTGAAGTGGACCTAAAAACCCTACAGACTGAAATCACCAATTATACTGAGAGGCTTAAGCGTTATAAGCGCGAGAAATTCAAGCAAGTTTGCTTGGACTACGCAGAGAACCGTGTGTATCCTTGACTGGCCGGAAAAGATCCAGATCAACCCCAACCCAGAAGGTATACGGCGCCCCATCAAGACGGAACACCTCCCGCCCATATTCCCATCCTACCTCCGACAGTGATCCTCTGTCTGAGAATCTCTCCTCTGATAACGACTCGCAAGTGTGGGGCCCAAAAAGGAGTACGATACACAAGACCCGGGAGTCCCATTTTCGCGTACCCCCTGGACCAACCGACCCAGGCGGAGAGGAAAGAAGCAGCGACAACAGATCAATGACCCTAAGGTCAGCCAACAGGGGACCCCTGTCATGAATCTCTCCTCGAGACGCTGTCGCAGGATGAGGTAAGCCTCCTCACCAAAGGACTGTCTTTCTGCCCTACCTCACGCTTTGATCCATTTAAATTTGATGTTGAACTCTATAAATTAGAGAGATCACTCAAACTCCAACAGTTTTTTTCTAGTTCTACGGACACCGCCCGCAACACCACAAAACTGGGTCCCCCGACATTGAGACTTAAGAGCCAATTTATGCCCCCGGGACATTTTGGCACTATTGACAGTTATATTAACACTGTAAAAGCTGAAACGGCACAGATTATGCAGTCCAAACAATATCACTCCAATCTCCCAAAAGGGGAATTGGCAGCTCTGTCCACCTTGGGAAAGGACAAGAGTATCATTATCAAACCGGCCGATAAGGGCGGAGCCATCATAGTTATGGACTATGACATGTATAAGAGAGGTATCTTGGATATGCTATCTGATACAGTCAGCTATGAGTGTATCTCCAATAATCCCATTTGGAGCATCCAGAACACTGTACAACAGTTTATCGCTCTAGGACTAATGGGTGGCTCAGTGAACACACGGCAAAGTATGTTGATATCTAGCATCCTATTACACCGGTAATCTATGGGTTACCAAAGGAACATAAGGGTTGTAACCCTTTGAAATTCCGGCCGATTGTAGCTGGAACTGATTCTGCCACCCAACCACTAGCCCAGTGGCTTGATTTCTATTTACAACCATATGTCCGTTTACTGCCTTCATATTTAAAAGACACTGGTGATTCCTCAGTAAATTTCGAGATGTGATGATTGAACAAGATGATTTACTAATTACTATGGACATTTCCTCACTCTATACGAATATGCCCAATGACCACGGCATTAAGGCAGTTAAGCATTTTCTCCTACGGAACCCACCTGAGATACCTGTTGAATATATTACCACAGGGTTGGAGATTGTTCTACACAACAATAATTTCAGATTTGAACAATCCTTTTTTAAACAAATCCTGGGGACAGCTATGGGGAGCGCCATAGCCCCCTCTTTCACTAATTTATTTGTGGGGTTCCTAGAAGAACGAAACATCTACCCTTCACCCCTCTACACGGGACATATAAGATACTGGGGGCGGTATATCGATGACGTGATCACCGTATGGCATGGCAGTAGACAGACTCTTGACGTATTCTTTGAACATATAAACTCTGTTTTTCCAGCAATTACATTTAACCTTGAAATTTCAGAGACCCATGTGACCTTCCTCGATGTGGCTATCTACAAAGGGGATGATGGAACAATAACAACGGGACTTTACTCTAAACCGACGGATAGAAACACACTGTTGAAATATGACAGAGTGCACCCCAGACCCTTGGTCAACAGTCTACCCATATCACAATTCCTGAGGGTATACAGGGTGAACACCAACCCCAACACCCGCATAGAACAATTACGCCAGATGTTTGAGAAATTCCTGGTCCGAGGGTATCCCGAAGAGGTCCTCACTCAGACCCAACGCTGAGCGGAACAAATATGGGCAGGGGAAGGGCGGAACGTGAAATCCAAAGAGGAAAGAGTCCCGTTTATGGTCACATATAACCAAGCTGCCCTGGTCATTGAACACGTCACCAACAAATACAGATGTATACTGACATCAGATAAATCCCTGTGCCCCATTATCAAAAGGCCACTACTGAAGGTCTACAAATGCAACAAGAACCTTAGTGATTCCCTGGATCCCGTGGAGAAATATGCCAGACAACCGATTGTGCTACATCCCAGAACAGGCTGCTTCCGTTGCAATAATTGCAATGTGTGTAATTCATTAATCCTGGCCTCGGAAATTACCCATCCACACACTGGCAGACGCTACAAGATCCGCGGTACTTACTCTTGCCTTACAGACTATTGCGTTTACCTACTTAAATGCCCCTGCGGCCTTCTTTACGTTGGCAAGACTATCGGTGCCTTTAAGAAAAGGTTCCAACAACATCACAGTGATGTGCGCGTCAGCATTAGCAAACACCAGAATGGGGAAACCCTAGATTATGAAAAACCAGTATCGATCCATTTTGTGAAACATAATCATCAAACAGCAGAACTCCGAGGAATGGTTATAGAACATATCGAAAGACCATGCCGTGCGGGGGAGCGCCACCTTCGATTGTTACAACGGGGGACATATTGGATCCATAAACTGGACACCGTACAACCTAGAGGACTTAACACCTCTTTCGGATTTTCCTGCTTTTTACCACAATGCTAGATATCCCTCCTGTTTAGTATCCATCTTTATTTAGTCACCCGCGCTTCTGTGCTGCAGACAGGTCACTCTCTCCCCCCTACCCGCCTCCCTTGTGTCCGACATCTTTTCTTAGTCTCTCTCCTTCTTGGTCCATTTATTACCCTCTTTCTCATTTCTCTCTCTTCCCTCTCTCCTCCCCACCCCGCCTCCCCATCCCTTACCATGTTTAAGTTTCTTTCAGCTGTCCCGTGGGTCTCTTGTTTTCATATATCCTTCTTCCATATTCCCCTCTCTCCCATCCCGTGCCATGTAAATGTCCCTTCCTATAGCCCCCCTCCCCTTATGCACCCCTCCTTCCCACGTGTCCCTCCTTTTCATACGTCCCGCCTTCTCTCCCCTCCTTCCCACTCTACATCCTCTCTTGTCTCTGGTGTCCCTCCTTCTTATATGTCTTTCTTTATTCTCCTACTCCCACCCCCTGCCATTTATATGTGTTAATCATCCCTTTCCCTTATGTGTCCCTCTTTTGTCATGTGTCCCTCCTTTTCCCCAGCTTCTCGCTTTATCCTCTCGTTCCCCCCCCCCTTCCTCCCTTGTTCCCTCATGTTGCCTCACGTGTCCCCATTTCTATACGTCCCCGGTTCCTATGTGTTCTCTCTCTTTCTAGTCCCTCTTTTCTTCTGTCTTTATTTCCATTCATTCCCGGTTATGCTTATTCTTATAAATACTTGAACGCATGCTCGTTTCTAGGGCTTCTTGGACCGGGAGCTTTGCTCTCACTGCCGGCCAGGATGTGTGCCGCACGTGAGGCGCAGCCCGGGACACCGCTGCCATGGTATCCATGGCAGCGTGTTCCTGTGAGCGCGCTATTCTGCCCCAGTGAGCTGGTGTAATGGCAGCAGCTGCGATCCTATCAGATCAAGGCTGCTGCCGCGTCACTAGTTGCTGGGCGGACATCTCTGCCCGGCGTCACACATCCTCTCCCCCTGGCAGACGGGGAAGCCACCGCTCGTTTATTTGCGAGCGGCGGTTGGCGGTGACGGAGCCCTGCTTTCTCCTGCGGGCTCCGATGGGACCAGGTAAGTATCTGTGTTGCTTATACTTATATTTTATAATGTATACATATGTTTTGTGATATGGGAATCCCGCTGACGTCATAGTGACGTCAGGCGGGAATACATCCGCCCTCAGTACTTAAATGTGTGTGCTGCCTTTACACGGTTTGCAAGTCTGCCCTGAGGAAGGGGGTACATTAACCCCTGAAACGTTGGCATTATAGATTTTGATTGCCCATTGATGGACTATTTTTGGCTTATGGACTATGTTCTCCAGAGATGGACTACCTATGCCTTATCTATACGCAGCATGGCTTGCTATAATTGTATGCTGTGAATACAATTTTCTTGCTTCATATGGTGTGCTGGCCCTTTCTTTAACTCTGGATTTGCAGCGGTGCCACCGCAGCCCTGGCACCCGACTGTTTGCACCCTAGGTGAGTGTGCACCTGCATCTTGGAATATTAATGTAACTCAGCAGATGTTGGTTGACTCCTGTCTTACTTTATACAATGCAACAGGGCTGCTGCCTCTGTATATAAAAGGTAATGCAGCATTCAGCCACATTCACTGTGTATGGGGATGCTGCTAGGCCCTCTCTTATGCTTCCTCTTTCTGAGTGAGTGAGTGAGTGTATGGATGATGCTTAGGGCTGTGTGCAACAGTGGACTTTAGAAGCTGTATACCTGCCTAAATCAGCTGTGGAGGTAAGCTGAGTATCAATGGCATCCAAATTCCCATTAAAACAGATCAAAACCCATTTTCTTAAATGGCAATTTCCTGTTTGCGGACAAAAAAAAAGAAAAAAATCGATTACCCCAGTCAGGGCTCCAGCGCTGGGGGTCTCCTCCTCCCTCAGGGGGGGCCTCCACCCCTTAGGGTCTTCAGCAGGGTAGAGAACATCATCTCACTCTGGGGTTATAAAAAGCCGCTGAAGCCAGAAGCCAGAGATGAACAGCCGAAGTGGTTGTGGGGGCAGGGGACTACGATTCCCTACCCCTGCACCCAGCTTCTGGCAATCACTTTCGGCTGTCATAAGCCCCAGTGCTGATCAGCGTGCAATTGAGGTAAGTAAGAAAAAATAGATAAAAGATTTTATTCTATGCGGTGTGCTTTTTTTAACCCCTTTTTATCCTTTTTTAACACTTTACCCTTTGTAAACTCGTAAGGGGTCCTTGAGTCCCCTATACCAGTTCACAGGGCAGGAGGAACTGGCAAGTCACCTGCTAGCAAGTGGGTGACTTGCCATAACCCCATGCCCCATTACCTGCATCCCCAAGGCCTATGGGGGTGCAGAAGAGCTGGCAGCCCATGAGGGCTATGCATCTGGTAGCCTTTAGGGCAAGGGCCCGGACGGATGGCCTCCGTGCCCTGCTCTACCAGCTCTGATAGCTGGTGCCCGGGTTTGGTTTTACTGAGGAGGGGACGTTTAATTTTTAAGGGCTTGATAGTGCGTGGGGGCCCCCACGCCATTTAAAGAATATATATGTTTAAGGATTTAAGCCTTGATACTGCACATTGTAGTTTTTTATTTGAAAATCTCATAAAGCGCCCTTTTGAGTTTGGGGAGTCTCCTGGGCAGGAGTGGGTGTCTACTGGTGCATATGTTGTACTGTTGTAATTGTAAGGAATGTGGTACACGCAATATGGTTTTCTTGAATTTACATTTTTATTAAAAATAAATGTGACAAAATGTAAAAACATTTTTTCATACATAACCTAAAAATGCAAGAAAGACGATCAGCCAGCACTCCAAAAGATGTTGTATTCAAATCCAACAGGTCAATATCACAGCAAAGACTAAAAAGATCCAACAAAATCCAACGTTTCGGGGCGTCTAGCGCCCCTTCATCAGGGAGCAGAAACAAGCAAGCAGAGATTCCCCTCCACTGAGGATTAAATGTCCTCAGAGAGCCCGGGATTACCACCTGATGTCAGTGGGTGTGTCCCACGTGACATCAGAGCTGATGCAGCCAATCAGAACAACATCAGCCAAACAAATGCAATTACAAACCATATACATAATACAATCATGTGAAACAAGTAAAATAAGTAAAATAAACACGGCAGAGACCTGATGCGGTCGCTCAACAGGGGCTAAGGTGGGTAGGTCGTACCCCGCAGCACCACGTGCCAGCAGAGCAGCAAGCCGCTGCGATTGGAAGGCGGCGCTGCCAGGGCTGCTCCCAGTAGGCCAGGAGCTGCCAGTCCCGCATCTGGTGTATAAACACCAGCGCCGGTTGCTGTCAGCGCGCTGGCGCATGCGGGGAACGTCGGCAAACCAAGCGCTGCTGGGGGAACCTCTCCACCTCAGACCTCCCGGCAACCCATTCGGTTCAGGTTGCACACGAAAAATAAACAATACCAGTAGGAGGATAGGTCTACCCACAGTGCCCAAGTCATGCTGTCACCACACCGCCACACCTGCGCCATGGCAGGCTCCCCCGCAGGGTAGTGGCGGCGCGCTGGCCGCCCACATCTGGCACGGGGCGGGAGGTGGCTAGCCCACATCCGAACAAGCACATCATGGGATCCGCCTGTGGCAGCACGGGTCGAGCACCACTGGGGAACCTCTCCACCTCAGTGCCAAAAGGTTAACCAGGCAGAAAATACGCCATAAGTGAAAACCACAATATGCGCCTCAAACACTTAGGGGTGAGGTGGAGGGCTTCCCTCCGTAGTGAGCCCCAGACCTGGGGCCCCACAGCCGGCAAAGTGGGCCACCACCCACAGGGATGGTAGTCCGCCAGCAGGCCGCCGTGCGACAGAAAGCCGCACTCAACGGGAGAGCCTCCCCACCTCAACCTCGCCTCTATGCTATAAACAAAATATTAACAGATAGATGCATATCAATAAATGTCTGTCCCAATGCAGACATCAGGGAGAAAGGACCTCCATGGTCACACTGGATCCACTACAGACACCCAATTAGGGTGAGTATAAGCGTTCCCTACGGGTCCTGACCAGAAACGGGGGAGGGGGGAGGGGAAAAAAGAAGGGGGGGGGAAGAAGGGGGGGGGGAAGGGGTGGAAGAAAGGGGGGGAAGAGGGGGGAGGGGGGGAGCCATTGGTAGGAAATAGGGGAAGGTACCATAGGGAAAGTGTACTAAAAAACAAAAAATCAATGTCATTCCAGGGTGACAACATCTCTAGATAGTCTGGCACTGAAAAGGTTAAGCCCTATTCCACCCCCCACCTAAATAGATCAGGTATTCATAGCAGAGTTTATTATATACGTTTTACATGATGCATAATGTTTTTTAAGTTATGTCTGATTGTGAAGCTGGTAGAGTGTTTTTTATAAATTGCCTTTGACTTTTCTTGTGTTTTTCCTAAAGGCATTTCACTCATCGTCTGACTACAATAAACAGCATGAGATTAGGAACGCCATTCAGGTAAAGAATGGATTTAAATTGCATTAGTGAGCATGAACTATAAGATGTTACTAAGCTGCAGTGGGAGAGGTGTTAAAACCACACTGTACGTGGTAGACAATAGATGACACTCCCCTGCTTCTATTTAAGCTTTCCTTAAACTGGACCAACACCCTTGCAAGAAACAGTACTCATAACCATCCCTCCCCATGGCAATTCAAATTGCTGCACATAAAATTAATTTACCTTTTTGTAACTCCTGCCCTGGCCTATTTTCCCCCTCAATGTTGTCCTATGCATCTGTTGTGGCATGCAAAGAGGAAGTGCTGCTGGATTTCCTGATGCTTTGCATTGTGGGTTATGTTGGTCCAGACAGTACCAGGGCTGGGATCCTGGGAAACGAAGAAGCCTCCCGGATACTCAAAGATAGCCAAGACTAGGAGTAAATTGATGAGGTGTTGTTTCAGCTTTGAGTGGATGCAGGAGCAACTGTAAATAATAATAATAACAATATTTATTTATATACACAGTGCATTACAATCTAAGGGTTTGTATACAAACAGAACAAAAAATTAGATAAGAAAAAAGGAAAATGGGGTGACACAAAAGTTAATTAGTATATACAATTGGTTTGGGCCAGCCACAAGTTGATTTAGTGCTTTTGGGGGCAAAGGCTGTGGTGCATAATGGATCGGGTTCAAAAAAATTATGTAGAAGATTGATTTAAGAGAAGGAGTTAGATTAGGGGATGTGGTATGCTACCCTAAGAAGATGCGTTTTAGGGAGCATCTAAAGCTATTGATGTTTTGAATCAATCTAATTGTTGGGGGTAGAGCATTCCAGAGAATCGGTGCAGCTCTAGAAAAGTATTGTAGGTGGGAGTGGGAGGTTCGGTCTAAGATAGAAGTAAGTTGCATATCATTAGCAGAGAGCGGGGCGTGGATAAGGTGGTAGACAGAGATTAGGGAAGACATGTAGGGGGTACAGCACCACGGAGAGCTTTGTGGGTGAGAAAGAGCAGTTTAAACTGAATCCTATACTGTGTGGGTAACCAATGCAATGACTGGCAGAGGGTGAAGGCATCAGAGTAGTGGTTAGAGAGATAGATGAGTTAGGCTGCTGATAATTATTCAGTATTATGCATGCAGATTGGGCGAGTGAGATTTGAGGAGTTCTTTCTTTAACTGTGCAAGGCTATCAACCTGTGAGTGTCCTTTAGATGAAGGTATACAGGTGAAACTTGACCAGAGGAGTTGACTCTTTTATTCTGGGCCATACACTAGTGTAATTTCTGCTTTGCATCTCCAGTGTACCAGTCTGGGCACTGATGACTAGGCTACACACAATGTTGCTCATTTGGGTTTGGAGTGAACCAATTCCAGTCACAGTTTGTTTCCTAGTAGACAGGGATGTACATACAGGATGACCATATACCTTCCCAGCTTCACCTCAATACTTTTAAAATAGGGAAACCAAGCTTAAATGAAGGCAGGGGGTACTGGATCTATTGTCTGCCACCCACAATGCTACAGAGGAGACAATCTTCACATTGTTCTCTCTATCACAACAGTGGTGATGTACACATTACCTTGAGCTGTAAGCTATATGTAAGTTATTTACATTCCAATTGCAGGGCCATAACTGCACGAACGTATCACAGCTGATTACAACTCTCTTCAGGGAGCTAACAGTATTTCCAAAATATCTAATCTTGTTTGTTATAGTCTCAGCAGGAGGGAGAGATAATACATCCTAATATTTTAAATGCCCATCCCAATATATGGCACTGCAAGATCTGTTGCCTCTGTATTTAAAACACATCTCCCATAGTAGCTTAATAACACCTCATAGCCAACCATGCAAATGAAATCATTACTTCATGAGTAGAGATAGGCGAACCCAAACCACAAAGTTCAGATTTGGGCCGACTTTCGAGTTCGGGTTCCCAAAACCGAACATGTACCTCAGCCATAAGTTTTGTTTGAGTTCAGCGTCTGGCCCAAACACTGAAAAGCTGGTTGATTGGCCCATCAATCAACTTTACCTAAGGGTGCAGCAGGAAGCTGCTGTAACTTACCTTCCAATCCTCGTCCTCAGCAGCGGCCCCAGGGAGTGGTGTTTTAATTTGGCCCCAGTAGGGGTACAAAAATATGGCCGTTGGCTCCCATGAGTGAGCATTGCAGCTGGCACTAGAAGTGTTCTCACTCATGGGAACTAGCGGCCTCCTTTCTTTATCCCCGGCTGGTGCCAAATTAAAATGCTGCTCTACAACTTCACTGTCACTGCTAATGAGAAGGAGGATCGGGCTGAGGTAAGTTACAGCAGCACACTGCGCCCCCCTCACCACCACCACAGCCACCTCCCAAAGTTGGGGTCTCCAATGATTTCAATGGAGACCGAGTTCAAGTTCGGGTCTCTAAACCCGAACATTTATTTAATGTTCGGACGAACTTGCCTAACCCGAACTTTGGGGGGGTTGGCCCATCCCTATTCATGAGCTCATGCTTTTTAAAGTAAACAGCCACTGGATGACAGAACATGAACATCTTCAGTAAAATCACAGCAACTATACTGTAGTTGAATGAATTTATTACTTCAAAAATACCTTGACCTGGATAATATAGAACCTTCTCAGACATTTGTCATAAAGGTGTTTGTGTGTTTCCGTTTGTAAGCCTAAGCGTGAGCATTTCCACACACATTATTTGTTGGCATTATTAATGGTTCTAGGTGGCAAATACGAGATAGTGAGCAGAGACTTGCAGTTACTGTATGTACAATGAAAACTTTAAATGGTTTTGGGACCACTGGGTTCAGCTTACTAAAGTATTCATGAGGAAGTTGCATTTGCCTGCTTCAGTGATATGATTTTCTCTGCCTGAAGCTTTCTTTCTGCATCAGGTCTGGCTTCTGTAACTGCTAAAATTGATCTATATTTGTGATCTCAGCTTTAGGCTCTAATCTTGAATCCAAAGATGATGACCAGTCTCAAAGTAACAACAATGTCTGTCTCTCAAACTGATGATTTTAGATTCCAATCTAAAAAACAGCGAATGGCAATGGTAATACATTATTAAAGGAAATCTACATTAACCTCCATCAACTGCATCCTGCAAGTGAGCACAAGGTGGTTTGAAAAGCAAGCCAAGTAGGTATTTTCATTAAAATTAAATTAAATCATCATGTTATGGCACAAGTAAAAATACACAAATACATCCCAAAGGCAAATGTGTTATTATAAAATATTTCACTTTTAACATTTAACATTTGTATTTGTCATTTTCAGGATTTGCTTACTCTAAAGAATGTTTAAGAATTGTAAATAGTGATAGCTAAATTACATATAACTGCAATATTTTCCAACATGGTTCATGAAGCTTACATCTTTCATAGTAGAACATTTTTTTTTGTAAAGGTTCTTAGTTTTTGATCTGCTTAGCAAAACTCAATCTCCCCTTCAGTATATAGTTTTTCTCTGGGTTTACAGTTAAAAACATGTACTGTATAGTTGGAAGAACTATTGGGTGATCTGCAAAAAACTGTTTAAAAAACAATCTGAGTCAAGTTTAACACTGATACATTTAAATGCTATGTAACTAAAAAAAAAATGTCAATGGCATACTCAGGGGCACTGGTTTCTGACAGCTCTCTTTGCAATTGCAGACCAATGAAGTTGTTTGATTGAATCCAAGCTGGGAGAGGCTGCAGGTCATGATAGCACAGAAAGCTCACGGTAGCATGAGTGACCTGCAGCCTGGCATTGTACTTGTGCAAAACAGCTCCTGGAACAATGGAGAGATGTCAAAATCACCAGTTCCACTACTAAATCAAGTTAATACCGAGCAGTTAGTGTACCTTAACTGAAGACTAGAGGGGTCTGGCTATCTTACATGCTAAACCTGGAAAGGCTTGATGGGTCTCTGTTAAAGCCCTCTCCATGACATTACCCATGTGTTCTGCAGAACTCTGGATATAATTTTGTCCGAGACAAAAGTGGGATTAATTGCTGAAGAGGATAGGCCTCCATTACAGCCTTCATTTCCTTCTTGTGCTCCATAATATCTTTGTAAAGTGGTGACATGAGGTCCCTTAAATACTTATAGTTGGACCAATAGCCAAATGTCCTGCAATTATATTGACACTGTTTGGCATTAACTAGGCTTACAATATAAAAGGAATCAGTATGTACCATTCTTCCAACCAGACGACCCATCCAAGCAGAAATTTGTGCAGCTCTCACTGTCATTCCAGTTTAATGTTGTTCTCCCAAACAATGGCATATGCAACATTGAACAGTGCCAACATCATGGCTTAGGCAGCCCAGGTGTGTAGCATTCTGCCAAATAAGATAAACCAAGGTCTCTCACTTTAAAGATTCTGCTCCTGTGGTTATAACTGGCACCTTAACAATAAGGAGTCATTTTCACAACACCTCATCCATTTTTTCAGGTGTCATTTGGCATTCAATGGGACTTTAAAGTCTTTACCACAGATTCGAGCTAGGTGGTTGAAAATATAATTTTTAGATCTAAGCAACACCTGTTCCACTTTCCTTGATTTACAAGGTCTTTTGCATGCCCTGCTTGGTGTTGCAGATTCAGGGTTGAGGAGTGTAAATGAACAATGGCCACTACAATCTGAACAGCATTACTTAAATGTTCTTTAACCACCCCCCCATGGCCATTGTATGCTTGCACACACAAAGAAATGTATGCTCTGCATCTCACCCATCCATACAGAAGCCAAACTAAACAAATGTACATACTAGGGGGGCAGTGCACACATGGAGCGGTGGGCGGTGAACTGCCGGTGAGCGGCTGAGGGTTGGGTGCCTTGCTCCAGAGCACTTCAGGCATATCCCAGACAAGAATCAAACATTTTATTTATTTATTATTGTTTATTTATATAGCGCCATCATCTTCCATAGCGCTTTACAAAGTAGTAGTTACAGACAGGGTAGAAACATATTGTACATATAATATATCAAGTGCAGTTTTACAGAGTTGACAATAGATATTCTGAGTACAAGATACAGTAGGAAAGAGAGCCCTGCCCTTGCAAGCTTACAGTCTAAAGGATGAGGGGTGAAGACGAGGGGGAAGGATCACACACAGTCAATATTGAGCTTTGTGGCATGTGCCCTTTTGAAAACTGGTTAAACCAGATTATATGCTTGTCTGTATAAGTGAGTTTAAAGGGCACCTTTGAAGGTTTTGAGAGTTGTGGAGTGGTGGATTGGGTGGGGGAGGGCATTCCAGAAGATTGGAGTTGCATGTGAGAAGTCTTGGAGGCGGACATGAGAGGAGGTGACCAGGGTGGAGGACAGGAGAAGGTCAGCAGCAGAGCGAAGACTGCGTCTAGGTTGATATTGTTGGATTAGAGATGAGATGTAGGGAGGGGCCTGGTTGGAGAGAGCTTTGTATGTGAGAGTTGGAGTTTTGAACAGGATTCGCTGTGGGACTGGCAGCCAGTGTAGGGATTGGCAGAGAGGCGCAGAACTGGAGGAGCGAGAGGAGAGTAGGATGAGGCGAGCAGCAGAGTTTAGGATAGATTGGAGGGGTGCCAGTCTGTTAGTTGGTAAGCCACAAAGAAGAATGTTGCAGTAATCCAGTCGGGATATGACCAGGGAATGCACTAGCATTTTAGTGGTGTCAGGTGAGAGGAAGGGACGGATGTGTGAGATGTTTTTAAGTTGGAGGCGACAGGAGGTGGCCAGGGAGTGAATATGTGGTTTGAAAGAGAGGGCAGAGTCCAGAATGACTCCCAGGCACCGAGCTTGGGAAGTTGCTGTTATTATGTAATTGTTGACAGAAATAGACGTGTTAGAGAGGGGAGGGGAGTTAGATGGTGGGAAAATTACCAGTTCTTGTCCATGTTCAGCTTGAGATAGCGAGATGACATGAATGAAGAAATAGCTGCAAGGCAGTTGGGGAGGCCAGATAGGAGAGAGGAGAAATTGGGGCCTGAGAGATATATCTGAGTGTCATCCACATAGAAGTGGTATTGAAAGCCTAGTGAAGTTATAAGTTAGCCAAGGCCATAGGTGTAGACTGAGAAAAGTAGGGGGCCTAGGACAGAACCTTGCAGCACACCAACATAAAGGGAATGTGAGGATGAGACTGTGTTAGAATAGGATACACTGAATGATCTGTCAGAGAGGTAAGAGGTGAGCCAAGAGAGTACAACCTTGAACCCCAAGAGAGGAGAGAATATCAAGAAGCAGGGAGTGGTCAACAGTGTCAAAGGCTGAGGAGAGGTCAAGAAGGATGAGGATGGAGTAGTGACCAGTGCTTTTGGCAGTGAGCAGATCATTGGTGACTTTGGTGAGGGCAGTTTCAGTGGAGTGGTTACGGCGGAATCCTGATTGTAAGGGGTCAAGTAAGTTGTTAGTGGATAAGTATTGTGCCAGTTCTGAGTGGACATGTTGTTCAAGAAGTTTGGAGGAGAAAGGGAGTAGTGAGATAGGGTGGTAGCTGGGGAGGGCAGAGGGGTCGAGAGAGGGTTTCTTGATTATCGAAGTAATAACTGCATGTTTGTAGGAGGAAGGAAAGGTACCAGTGGAGAGGGAAAGGTTGAATATAGAGGTTAAGGCTGGAGTGTGGGATGGAGACAGTTGAGGAACAAGGTGGGATGGAATAGGACCGAGGAAGCAGGTAGTCAGGTGGGCCCTATAGATGTGCGAATCGATTCTGACGAACCCGAAATCGTTACGAATTTCAGGAAATATTCGATTTGTTACGATTCTGAATATCGCTGCGATCCGAACGCTCGAATCGCTTCCTTAAAACTCCATTTAATGCTATGCAGTCCATCTAAAATGGTGGATCCACATGTCAGGGCATGTCTCATGGGGCAAGGAATGCTGGGTAGGTGTCACATGCTACCTATCAGCAGACAGGCTTACCGATGATGTCACAGCCCCATATAAACGGCGGCCATCTTTCAGAATATCATTCTGACACTGTATTGCGGCCAGAGCAGATCAGGCAGGGAGAGAGCGAGAGATAGATAGATAGATAGATAGATAGATAGATAGATAAATAGATAGATGGAACAGAAGAAGTGCGGGACAGATAGAGAAGGAGAGAGCCTGTGACAGTGACAGATAAAGACAGGGACAGTTTAAACTGTTTGCATTAGCTTTCAAGCCTATTTAGTGTTAATAACAATCCTGCCTATTTAGCTTTTCCTTTACCTGGTGTCATTCTTTAAAAAGCATGCTAGCATTAATATTTCAAGACTACCCGTATAATAACTGCTTGCATTTTATAATTAATGTCACTTTTCCACAATCAAGGGAGGCCTGCTCTGTATGTGAGGAAGGGGCATCCCAAACACTAGCATTAATATTTCTAGACTACCTGTCTATTAACTGCTTGCATTTTCTAATCAACGTCACTTTACCACAATCAAGGGAGGCCTGCTCTGTATGTGAGGAGGGGGCATCCCAAACACTAACATAAATATTTCAAGACTACCTGTCTAATAACTGCTTGCATTTTATAAGCAAAGTCACTTTTCCACAATCAAGGGAGGCCTGCTCTGTATGTGAGGAGGGGGCATACCAAACACTTGCATAAATATTTCAAGACTACCTATCTAATAACTGCTTGCATTTTATAAGCAAAGTCACTTTTTCACAATCAAGGGAGGCCTGCTCTGTGTGTGAGGAGGGGGCATCCCAAACACTAGCATAAATATTTCAAGACTACCTAATAACTGCTTGCATTTCATAAGCAAAGTCACTTTTCCACAATCAAGGGAGGCCTACTCTGTATGTGAGGAGGGGACATCCCAAACACTAGCATAAATATTTCAAGACTACCTGTCTAATAACTGCTTGCATTTTATAAGCAAAGTCACTTTTCCACAATCAAAGGAGGCCACCTCTGTACGTAAGAAGGGGGCATCCTAAATACTAGCATGTGTCTTTTAAGAGTACCTGCCTACTAACCTTTTGCCTTTTGTATAAAACTAGTCTGGTTTACAAGTTTAAGGCACCCATTGCCTTTCACCGGGGGCCATTGTCAGTGCTAGCACTTATCTTTTAAGACTGCCTGCCTACTAACCTTTTGTATAAAACACGTCTGGTTTACAAGTTTAAAGCACCCCTTGCCTTTCATCGGGGGGCCATTGTCAGTGCTAGCACTTATATTTTTAAGAGTACCTGCCTCCTAACCTTTTGCCTTTTGTATAAAACAAGTCTGGTTTACATGTTTAAAGCACCCCTTGCCTTTCACCGGGGGCCATTGTTAGTGCTAGCACTTATCTTTTAAGACTGCCTGCCTACTAACCTTTTGCCTTTTGTATAAAACAAGTCTGGTTTACAAGTTTAAAGCACCCATTGCCTTTCACCGGGAGCCATTGTCAGTGCTAGCATTTATCTTTTAAGAGTACCTGCCTACTAACCTTTTGCATTTTATATAAAAAAAGTCTGGTTTTCATGTTTAAAGCACCCCTTGCCTTTCACCGGGGGCCATTGTCAGTGCTAGTACTTATCCTTTAAGAGTACCTGCCTACTAACCTTTTGCCTTTTGTATAAAACAAGTCTGGTTTACAAGTTTAAAGCACCCATTGCCTTTCACTGGGGGCCATTGTCAGTGCTAGCACTTATCTTTTAAGAGTACCTGCCTACTAACCTTTTGCCTTTTGTATAAAACAAGTCTGGTTTACAAGTTTAAAGCACCCATTGCCTTTCACTGGGGGCCATTGTCAGTGCTAGCACTTATCTTTTAAGAGTACCTGCCTCGTAACCTTTTGCCTTTTGTATAAAAAAGTCTGGTTTTAAAGTTTAAAGCATCCATTGCCTTTCACCGGGGGGGGGGGGGGGGGCATCCCGAATACTAGAACTTAGCTTTTAATAGTACCTGCATCTTTATCTTTTTTACATTTTGAACAAAGACCACGTTTTAAAACTGCCTGTGGTGCATTTAACTCTGACTAGGGGCATCCTGTGTAAGAACATCTGATAGTGTCTTTTTGCATTAGCTTTTAGCTACAGTGTGTGCCTATTTTGATCTAACTTTTCTACACACCTGCTGTTACAAAAATACTGTTGTAGGTGTAGTGTAGTATATTGTTTCCCCTCCTAAATGCAGTAAAAATGTCAGCCAGAGATGTGCCAGGAAGTGCACCGAGGAGAGGCCTAGATTCAGCTCCACTATTCACTGAGGACGATGTGTTACAGGACAGTCAGCAGCTACTGCCCAGCCAAGAAATGGAGGAGACATCCACCGCTTCTTCCACTAGGCAGACAAACACTCAGGAGGAGAGTGGTGTGGGAGGTGGTGTGGGAGGTGGTGTGTTGAGCATTCTGTCTCCTGCAGCACACGCTCTTTGGAAAGAGTGGAAACCGAGGAGGACATCAGTGACGTGCAGGCACAACTCGATGATGATGATGATGAAGCCTGGTGCAGAAGGGGCTTCATCATCATCAGGAGAAGAGGGTCCCAGGTTGCCCCAGAGTCAGCAGCTGAGGCAGCAAGGTGGCAGTAGAGTTGGCAGTCAGCATGGTGGCAGTAGGGTTGGCAGTCAGCATGGTGGCAGAATTGGGATGTCTGGAGCCACATGTGGCAGGGGGTGGGGTAGACCACCTGCTGCGCAGCAGGCTGCCTTCCCGGGAGGTAGTGGAGCAGGGGTTCCTGGAGTTGGCAGCAGTAGCAGTGAATTAGTGCGGACTGTTGGAGGGAAAATTAGCTACTCGGCAGTGTGGCACTTTTTCCTCAAGCATCCGCAGGAGGGTAACCTGGCCACATGCAAGATGTGTAGACAAAAGGTCAAGCATGGCCAGGGCCCCAATGTTGGTACCACGGCTCTGCGGCAACACATGCAGCGTCACCATAAAGCGGCCTGGGAGAACCGAGGCTCCAAAGTGGGGGTCCAGCCTGCTGCGTCATCCAGTGCCATGCAGCTTCCAATTTCACCCAGCCAAGGCTCCAGCACCTCAGCCGAATGTAGCTGTGCATCATACCCATCCTCTGCCACTCCAGATGCTCCTGCTCCTCCTACTAAAAGTCACTCATCCCACCAGCAATCCATCAGCGAAGCCATGTCCAAAAGACAACAGTATGCGCCCACTCATCCTACGGCGCAGAAGCTAAATGTGCTCCTGTCCAAGTTGCTAGTGCTGCAGTCCCTCCCTTTTCAGGTGGTGGACTCTGCACCTTTCAGAGAGCTGATGGCTTGTGCCGAGCCGAGGTGGAGAGTCCCAAGCCGTCATTTCTTTGCAAAGAAGGCAGTACCAGCCCTGCACAAATTTGTTGAGCAGAAGGTGGGCCAGTCCTTGAGCCTGTTGGTATGCACCAAAGTGCACAGCAGCGCCGACATCTGGAGCTGTAACTACGGTCAGGGACAATACATGTCCTTTACAGCCCACTGGGTGAATGTGGTTCCTGCACAGCAACTTGGACAGATCACACCGCTTCAGCCTCCAGGCTCCCAGGCCGTTTTGCCTGTCACAGTGTGCGACTCTGCCTCCTCATCCTCCGCCATCTCCTCAGCCTCCACTGTGCAGTCAATTCTCAATGCCCCTTCAGCCTACCATATGTGCAGGGCACGGCGGTGTCACGCTGTACTTCAAATGGACTCACACAGGGGAGGAGCTCCTGAAATTCATTCATCAAGAAATCAAAACATGGCTTACTCCACGAAAATTGGAAATAGGAACCATGGCGACTGACAATGGGAGTAACATCTTGTCTGCGCTGAGACAAGGAAGCCTGAGCCATGCGCCCTGTATGGCACACGTGTTAAACCTAGTTGTCAAGCGTTTTCTGAAGTCTTCCCCCCTTCTGCAAGACATCCTAACAACGGAAAGGAAACTTTGTATGCACTTCAGCCACTCCTACACCACCAAGCACACCCTTCTTGAGCTACAGCGTCAGAACGGTATCCCCCAACATAGTCTGATTTGCAATGTTCCCACCCGTTGGAATTCCACCCTACATATGTTAGATCGACTATACGAACAGAGAAAAGCCATCACTGATTTCTTGATGATCCAAGCAGATAGGGGGACTCCCCTGTGCAACTTTAATGTGAACCAGTGGCAGCTCATACGTGACACCTGCCGTTTGCTCAGGCCCTTTGAGGAAGCCACTTTATTTGTCAGTCGCCAGGATTACGGCATGAACGACGTGCTTCATGTTATACAACACATGTTGGAAACCATGGCTGGTCAGGGCACTGGAGACATGTTGCATACAATTCACGGCCACATAAACCCCGTGGGAGCTGAGGAGGAGGAGGAGGAGCAGCACAGTGAAGCGCAGTTTAGTTTTGGCGAAATGGGTGGTTTATCTAGTCATCTGACAGGAGGGGAGGAGCAGGAGCAGCCAGTGGAGCTAGAGGGTTGTGAGGAAGGCAAGACAGAGGACCCAGACACACCGTGGCAGTATGCTGTGGAGATAAAGACAGGTAGTCCCTCCGAGTCACTTGCACAAATGGCACGATGTATGCTCACGTGCTTGCGTAGTGACCCCAGAATTGTCTCCATTTTTCTGCGGGATGACTACTGGCTCTCCACCTTATTGGACCCTCGCTTCCGGCACAAAATGGGGGCATTTTTTAAACCCGCTGAGAGGGAGGACAAACTGACCTACTACAAAGACATTCTACGTAGTCAGTTGGCCGATGTCTATCTGCACCATGGTCCATACTCTCGCAGGTCTGACTCGGGGGGACCTCTGCGCTCACCTTCCACTGCCATGGCTGCCGGGGGGGTGGCAGGAGCAGCAGCTCTATCAGCAGCAGCCTCAGTCTTCAGACGCTAATGAGTAGCTTTCTGCTACCGCATAGTGAGTCTACTCATGAGCAGCAGGAAGACCTGGAGCAGGGCCTGAACCAGCAGGTCGTGTCATACCTTGAAATGACCATGCCAACACACCTTGAGGATCCGCTGGACTTCTGGGCAGCCAAACTTGACTTGTGGCCACAACTGGCAGAGTTTGCCCTGGGAAAGCTGTCCTTCCCGGCCAGTAGTGTGCCATCTGAGCGGGTCTTTAGTGCTGCGGGGGCCATAGTAACGCCAAGGAGAACTCGTCTGTCCACGAAAAATGTGGAGAGACTCACCTTTGTGAAGATGAATCAGGCATGGATCAGCCAGGATTTCCACCCAGCAATAGAGTGATGCATGCGAGTAGCTGATGCATGGTAGCTCCTTCTGCTGCTGCCATCTCCTGGGTGTGTCTTTCAGGCAATATATGAGCTCCTTCTGCTGCTGACAACTCCTGGGTGTGTCTTTCAGGCAATATATGGGCTCCTAATGCTGCTGCCAACTCCAATGTGTTTTTCAGGCAATATATGACCTCCCTATGCTGCTGCCTACTCCTGAGTGTGTTTTTCATGCAATATATGTGCTCCCTATGCTGCTGTCAAGTCCAGAGTGTGTCTTTCAGGTAATATATGGGCTCCTAATGCTGCTGCTGCTGTCAACTCCTGGGTGTGTCTTTCAGGCAATATATGGGCTCCTAATGCTGCTGCCAACTCTAATGTGTTTTTCAGGCAATATATGGGCTCCTAATGCTGCTGCCAACTCCAATGTGTTTTTCAGGCAATATATGGGCTCCTAATGCTGCTGCTGCCAACTCCTGGGTGTGTCTTTCAGGCAGTATATGGGCTCCTAATGCTGCTGCCAACTCCAATGTGTTTTTCAGGCAATATATGGGCTCATAATGCTGCTGCCAAATCCTGGGTGTGTCTTTCAGGCAATATATGAGCTCCCTATGCTGCTGCTGCTGCCGCCAACTCCTGGGTGTGTCTTTCAGGCAATTTATGGGCTCCTAATGCTGCTGCCAACTCCAATGTGTTTTTCAGGCAATATATGGGCTCCTAATGCTGCTGCTGCTGCTGCTGCCACCAACTCCTGGGTGTGTCTTTCAGGCAATATATGAGCTCGCTATGCTGCTGCCAGCTACAATGTGTTTTTCAGGCAATATATGGGCTCCCTATGCCTATGGTAAGGTCTCCAGAACTGTACACAGTATTCTAGCTGTGGCCTTACCAGGGCTCTATACAGCGGCATCACAACCTCCCTCTTCCTACTGGTGATGCCTCGAGCTATGCAGCCGAGCATCCTGCTTGCTTTTCCCACTGCCTGGCTACACTGTCCACTCATCTTGCAGCTATCAGTAACCAGTACCCCTAAATCTCTCTCCTCCGAGGTCCTGGATAACACAGTGCTGCCCATACGGTACTCAGAGCAGGGATTCCTTCTACCCAAGTGCATGATTTTACATTTAGAGACATTAAACTCTAGTTTCCACAGTTTTGACCATCTATCCAGTAAAGCTAAATCATTTTCCATGTTGCAGACACCTCCAGGAATATCCACCCTATTACTAACGTTTGTATCATCAGCAAACAGACAAACTTTTCCTACCAAGCCTTCTCCTATGTCACTTACAAATATATTAAAAAGAATGGGGCCCAGGACAGAGCCTTGCTGCACACCACTTGTAACTCGCCTTTGTTCAGATTGCACACCATTTACAACATCACTCTGATACCGATCCCTCAGCCAACTGGAAATCCACTGAACTATCCAGGGATTGAGTACTTCAAAAGCCAGAGGGCCCTCGCCACCACAGCCCGGGTTTTGCATAGTGCCCGATTAGAGAACCCCTGTCCCGCATTCTGCAGGCAAAGAACGGGCATCAGGAGCAAGGGCGAGTGGCACATCTTGCGGTTCCTGCAACCAAATATAAAATAATTATACAAAGCAAAGGTAACCAACTAAAACAATAACTCCTACAACAAATTAAGATTCAAGTTCAACAATCCAAATATAATTCACAAAGGACATAAGTCTAAAAAAATATAGCAATTATATGGATGTGTGGGAAAATAAAGGTTTACATGCTAAGGACTAATTAAGGTCAGCATTAAAATGCTTCTATAAGGCATACATGAAATGTATTGATTAAGGTATGCATTGCTATACAATTTATGGCCTCGGCCATGCTGATACATGCAATGCCTTGGTGCTAAAGACGCGCAGCTCCTCCACATAGCCGCAAAACATGTTCAACAATAGCAATCCGAGCCCTCAAAGGTCGCGTAAGTGGATCGGAAATGAAACGGATTTATAGGGTGGTGGTCCGTCGGAAATCAGCTCTCTGAATCAGACGGGAACCCATCCCAATAACGGAAGTTATCTGAACGAACGAAAAATTTACGTTTTGGATTGGAAAATGTTCCGAACTTCCGCAAAACTTCCGTTTTCCTTTGGATCATCGAAAGAGCATATACGCATTAGTTCGAACGTTCGTGCGAGTAGAAAATGGATGAAAAAAAGCAAAAAAAAAGACTAACACCCACCCAAACTTTCACAGACAGCTACAGAAGTCCGGACGAATGTGTCTCTGAATCGAGCCTATAGTCCTGCTCTTGCATGTCGATGCACTTGGGATATTTCAGTCCACATCAGACATGTTGAAGTCACCTGTAATTACAATGTCCCCCTTTTCTGCCATTCCACTGATTTCATCTATTAACAGGTTATCTAGATCCTCACATTGTCCAGGGGGCCTATATATCACACCAATTCTGACCACAGCTCCCTCCTTAGTCTGCATGGTAACCCAGAGAGTTTCTAGTTCATTATGTGTATGCTGAATTATTGTTGATTGAAGGGTAGTCTTGACATGGCTACTACACCGCCCTTTCTATCCAATCCGGGTATGGCTATCTCCCAGTCATTGTGGTCCTTGAACCATGTCTCTGTTATTGCAACAAGATCCAATTCATCTCTGGATATGATAGCCATTAATTCACAGAGCTTGTTGCCCAAGCTACGAGCATTGGTACACATCATGTGGATGTTGTTGGTATTGTTTCCACCTCTACCCTACCACTGACCGGGTTTCCTGCTTCAATGTCTTGCTTCATCCTAAATGGTAGGGGACAGAAATGACCCTTACAAGTTACATCTCTGTCCCCTTCCTCTAGTTTAAAGTGGGCCCTAGAAAGGAGAGAGTTTAGTCCAAGCTCACTTATTGGAGTGAAGAAGGTAAGAGAGTAAGGCAGGGGATTGTTTGAAGTGGTGAGGGATTCTGAGGGGCAAAGCCAAGTCGAATGTTGTCAATTTTTTCTTTGACGAATGTAGAAAATTCTTCTGCTGTTATTTGGGAGGTTGGAGGAGCAGGTGGTGGGCGGTGTAGGGAACTGAAAGTGTTGAAGAGTTGTTTGGGATTCCGGGCTGGTGCAGAAATCAGTGAAGAGAAATATGCTTGCTTAGCAGATGAAAGGGCAGTCTCATTTAGCCAGGGTTGGCGATTTTTGGGGCGGGGACAGCTATGGGTGAGGGCGGCGGCAGAGTCTAGAGCTGAGGAGATTGTATTATGGTAGTGTGATGAGGCAGCGTCTATGTCCGTGAATGAGGTCAAGGACTGAAGAGGTTGAAGTGAGGCAGAAAAGGACTGAAGATCTAGGTTTCTTAAGTCCCTGCGTTGAATTGTAGGTTTGTGTGGAGGGGGGTTAGCAGGAATTGGAGAGAGGGTCATAGTCAGCAGATTATGGTCAGAGAGGGGGAGCAATGAGGATGAGAGGTTTGATAAAGAGCAGAGGTTAGTGAAGAGGAGGTCAATTGTGTGCCGTCTTTGTGGGTGGGTGAAGTAGACCATTGCTTTAGTCCGAAAGATGAGTTAGTTGTTAGTTGTTAGTGACAGTAGTCTGGTGGCAGCAGGGTTGCTAGTGTCAACAGGTATGTTGAAGTCACCCATGATGATTGCAGGGATGTCTGTGGACAGAAACTGAAGGAGCCAGGTAGAACAGTGGTCAAAGAAAAGAGTAGTAGCTCCAGGAGGGTGGTAGATGACTGCGATTTTCAGGTTACAGGGAGAATATAAACAAACGCAGTGAACTTCAACAGATGAGAAGGATAGAGATGGCAGGGCAGGGAGTGGGTTAAAGGAGCAGAGTTCAGATAGAAGGATGCCCACACCCCAACCCTGTTTGTTGTTGGATCTAGGGGTGTGGCTGAGATGTAGTCCCCCATGTGAAAGGGCAGAGGGTGAAGCCGTGTTTGATGTGGTAAGCCATGTTTCTGTGAATCCCATGAAGGTAAAAGAGTTAGAGAGAAACAGGTCATGAATATAGGTGCGTTTGTTGCGCACTGAGCGTGCATTCCACAGTGCGCAGGTGACAGTGGTGGGAAGGGATGGAGAGGGAGTAAGCTGTATCAGATTAGATAGGTTGCGTGTGAATTCAGGTTTAACACGGTTGCAGATTTTTGGCTTTGATGAAAAGGGAATCGTTCTGGAGGAAAGGGGTGGAGAGAGTGGGTCTGGATTAGGGTTGATGTCCCCAGAAGCAAGTAAGAGTAAAAGGAGAGAGAAGAGATGGTTGTGGCTTTTGAGAGTGAAGTAATGTGTCTTGTGCTTGGATGTAGAGGTGGTGATTAATTTTGCCAAAGAAAGGAATTCGTGAGCAGAGAGGTAGGAGGTTGAGAGCAGAGTGGGGGAGATATATAGGGATTTACCAGGAGCAGGGGGATACTGTGAGCCTAGGATTCTGAGGGTAAGAGGAAGTAGTGTGATGAGATAAAAGGTAATCATTTTAGCTGAGGCTGGGCTATTCAGACAAGCAGAATCTGGTGCAGGTTTCCTTCCGGTTGAACTCACGTTAAATTTGCTGCAAACAAAAGATTCAGACTTGGAAAGGAGTCTGAATTGCAGCCATAGTGGCTTGCAGCCACTGCCACTCAATATGAACAGTTTCTAACTGCCTTTGATTAGCTCATGCACAACAGTTGGGCCTAAAGGGTGGGGCTCAGGTCAGGCCTAAAGGTTTGGTCTGGGAGGGCACAAAGTAATAAAACTCCAAATGGAATGTTGCTAGGTGCTATGGGTCAGTGAACACACAAGGGTCATTATTGGTCAATAAAAGTTTAGCAGAGAGTAACAAATGATAGTTTCACAAATATAGATATGGCCAGGGGAACCAGATAGGGCATTCAAAGTAATCACACAACTCAGGATTAGATAAAACAGCAGGATTTACATGGGCAGCAAAGGGTTAATAGTTGCAGATGAAATCAAATGATGAAATGCATACCAGGATTAGATAAAAACAGCAGGATTTACATGGGCAGCAAAGGGTTAAGAGTTGCAGATGAAATCAAATGATGAAATGCAAATTAGAATACAGAAGGTGGTGATGTGGAGGAAGAGTGGTGTGGATCTGGGTCCATAGAGTGAATTCAGGTTAAATTCGCTGCAAACTTAGAAAGATTCAGACTTGGAAAGGAGTCTGAATTGCAGCCATAGTGGCTTGCAGCCACTGCCACTCCACAAACATCACAAGATTTCCTAACCACAAAGCCAAGGCTGCCTCTTGTCTTCTTGTGTTCACATTATAATGTTAGTCAGCTATGCCTCAAGTATCAGTTGTAGCATCAGGCTTCTTTGAAACAATCATCTTGCCAGATGCGTTACCTTCCCACAAACATTCCCAAAAGTGTAGATTTGTCTCACTCTTTCAGTGCACTCATTTTGATATTTCATATTGTATACAGCATAGCTTCCAAAATAAATCACACCCTAATCACAGATAATATCTTTAGAGCTGTACTAGATGCTGAAATCAAACTTAAAGTTAATGTGTCAACTGCAAATCTTAGGATGGCAGGTAGCGGTAAGTAAGCCAGTATTGGAAAACAATAGGCTGGTGTGACTTACTTTGCAGATATACTGAGAATCGGGGAATGTGGCATAACACAGTTAGGGTTATCACTGGAAAATGTAAACGGTCATCATCCTAATATTCCGAAACAATATCTCTTGACATATGACATAATAATGATAGGGTGGGAGTACACTCAATACACAATATTTTCTAATCCTCTCCAAACAGAAGAGAATTCTATGTTATGTATAACTGGGGCTGTCTACATTTTTAAAGAGTTCTTTTACCTGTCCTGTGCAACTAGAAATACTTGTATAAGGGTTTCAGAATAAATATCAACTGAAGTTAAAAACCACCTGTTTTTGGCTCTTCCAAAAGCTTACATCTAATGCAATGATCAAAATAATAAAAGGGCTACCCCTAAATGATCAGCAGTAGATACTCAATTGAAGCTAAAAGTTTGGTGATTTCATGTATTGTCTTTAAAATTTAAGAATGCAGAAGATATGGATGGTACATCTGCTGCACACAATTGACCGATGATAGTGAAATGACTGCAGAATTACAAAAAGTCATTTCAGCTGCACCAAAAAAAATATACTGAAAGACTGTGAAGAGATATAGAGAGAAAGAGAGAGATGGTGACTTGGGGCTTATTACAAAAATAATAGGCCAAGTACCACAGAATTGACATGACTTATAACGGGTAGACCGAGGCCTGCAAATCATCCCTTTATGTCTCTTAGGGCTGTTTCTCATGCTCTCAAAAGCCACTGGGAGTGGAAAATATTGGGGAGCTTTGGAAGGCCTAGATAAGAGAAAAGTTGCGAAGGGTTGCGAGATCTGGAGGTGCCATGCTGATAGGTCAAAGGACAATAAGATGGCACTGTCCTGCGGATGCCGCCAGGAAAAGGACCAATACTGACGGGAGGTTGAATGGGATGGGGAGTAAAAGTTTTTATCCTCTTTAAAACAAAAAGTATTTCTATTGAAAGAACAACAGAATTACCATGATTCTTAGCAAGTATTGTAAGCATAGCCTCAGAAGTTTAGTAGTATTCTAATTTTAAAAATGTAATTAAAGAATAGTATTTAATTAAATTATAAATGTAATTAAGAATTTAATTAAAGATTAGTATTTTAAGGGCTGCATGTGAAAGAAAAAAGTCTACTGTATGAGCAACACTGGAGTTCCTACTTTATCATGAAGCATTAGCGTGAAAAATGGCCCAATGATAAAAATCCATATAAATATGCTGGATGGCAGGAGGAGAGGTCAGTTATACACCCAGCATCAAGAAATATCCACCCAGACATTTTTTTTTATTTTAATGGAAGGAAGAAGAAATCAGGAGTGACAGACAGAACTGATACACTAAACCTGTCACCCCTGGATTTTATTCCTACCATCAGAGAATAAACCACAAGCTTGGTGGGAGTTTTTTTCAGCTCCTCTCATTAGCCGATGGGTTTATATGGATTTTTAATATTACACAATTTTGTGTGCTACTTTAACTTCTGCACTATGGCCTGGTCCCATTTCGTTACACTTCTGCCTGCTGTTATGCATGTGCACTTGACATGACATGGCTACTACCAGTGGAGGAGGATAACAGATGGATGTTTTGCCAAAAAACTGGAATCCAGTAAGCAAAAGCTACAAACATTTCATAAAGTAAACCAGAGAGCAGCAGGGATTCAGCTACATCATCTTACAAAAATGGCTTACTTAATATTGGTTTGTCCTCTGCATTATACCAAAGAAATAAAAAAAACTTTCACTTTACACTTCTTGAAGGGAGACTAGGCTTCACACTGTGTTTAATTACCATTTTTCTTTCCAGTCTGCTTACTTTACTTCCATTGTCCTATCATCTATTGTATTTATTATTATTATTTTGCGCAGCGCAGTACATTTATTTTTCTAATAGTGATAGAAAAGTTCTGTATCTAAGAGACTTTATGGTCATTTACAATGATTAGTAGTGTTAATGCTGTAATGAGTCTGTCATTTCTTTTTTTTTTCATCAGTGTACTTTATTTTTGCATTACACTTTTAGGCTTATAGAACTAGTCTCTGTTTATTTTACATAAAAATCCTGCATAATGATGTACAAAATGCCGACCACAAAGTACGGTATAATTGAATTTACAAACTCAGGAGGAGGGAGAAAGCATTGTAATTATGTTTTATGTGTTGTTTTAGATATAATTTAGTATATTACCTAAATTATATTTTAACCCGTACAGATGGACAATAGAATTTTAAGGGAAGTAGTCAACTTAAAATGAAGTCGCTTCTGAAAATTGACTTTTTTATTACTGATGCAAACTTTAAAAGCAGCAGCCTTTCATGTGTATTTCATTTTTATTATATTTCATGCATAAAGACCAGTAGAAAGTCTTGTCTTTCCTAAAGGAATCACTATTTGGGATGCTCCCAGCAAGCCTAAGACAGACAGCAAAAATGTTTCATCATTCCATCATATGGCTGCTAATCACATGGCTATCAGTGAACTTTCGAGTTATAGAGGATATATTTTTGTGCAAGCAAATCCACCAAACTGTTTGACAGTGTTAATATAAATGGCAGTCATATAAGGGAATGTGGAGCACTCTCTCAAGCTCAGATGGATGTTTATTTCATGGTGACAGATTTGGCTGAGAGAGCAGGAAGTTTAAGAAATGCTGCAATGTGGTTGGGGCATTACAGATGCCAAACAGCATGACTGGATTTTTAGAATGTCTGTAGGAAGAGCAAAAACTGATTTTTTTCATTAAGCTTTCTTAATCTATGCATCAAGATTAGGTTGAAGACCTCTTGCAAGTCCAGTTTAGTATATATCCAGGAGAACCGAGACATTAGCACAGTCACAGGAGCCATGATGGCAGCATGAATCAGGCCTTGGTGGTGAATTATATAATGTATATATAATTATATGTTTGTGTCAGCTGATACATAATTGTAAAGAGGCTTTTTCATTAAGTACATTATAAGGTTGATTATGAGCGCTCGTTTTTGTACTTGTTTTTGTACGAAAGCAAACTTGCAGGCAGGGAATTGCTGCCTGCTCGTGTGATTCAAAACCACCTGCCAGATTATTTCGCTCCGGCGCACATCGGTGAAAGTGCTTGGCGTAAGCTTTCATTCAAGGCGAGCCTTTACATTTTTGGCCTGCAAGAGTGCATATTAAGGCGACTTATTCCCATTTTGAACTTGTTCCTGCTGTGGGTGACTGGCAGCAGTTTTTTTTTGCTGACCTTTTTTATAATTTTTTGGAGTATTTTTCATTAGATACAATTTTTATGTAATGATCATTCTCGCTACTCAGCGAGGGACTGATGTGAGGGCCGGGGGAGGCAACCTTTAAACTTGGAGGTCTGGCCTCCATGGAATCTCATAAACAAATAAACAAATAAAAGGAAGGGGAGATTCCACAATTTCATAGCCTGTGCACTGCCTCCAATAATACAGGCGTCCCACAAACCACAATCAATACATAATAAAAAACACTAAGGAACAAGGTTTAGCGTGGGACTGGCACAATAATGCTGCAAAGTCAATGACAATGTACAAAAGCTTTAATAATTCTCGAATTGCACAAAACACATCGTACCAACTCCATGGAATCTCCTCTACATCAAATAGTCTGACGTCTTAGTTTTTATTTTTTCTGTTTTCAGTGTTTAATTGAATGCTGATTTTACTGGTATTCCATTTAACATTGAAATTGACAGCAGCAGGGTTTTTATTGTAATTTTTTGGGCATTTTTCATTAGATACAATTTTTATCTAACGAAAAAAAAATTGTATTAATGAATGTCATTAATTTAAGCACGGGGTGTCCCCCCCAAGGGCAACCAATCTGGGCACCAAACATAAGGGCTGTTAGCCAGAGCCCAGAGGCCGTGCCCTTGGAGGAACCTGGCCCTGCAAGTTAGAGGCCCTTATGCCCTTTGGTATGGGCTTGGGGCTCTTCCAGGGGTGCCACACCAATGGGCATCAGGTTCTGTGTGGGTAATCTGTCATTGTATACCCATCAAGTCTAGCAGATGCCATGCTGGCTCCTGACCTGTTGAACTAGTATAGGGGTTCCCTGAACCCCTTACCAGTTCCCCCCAGGGGTCCCCTGAACCACTTACCAGTTCCCCCCAAGTTTAAGTTGAAAAAGACAAATATGTTTATTTTTCTCAAGTTAACTTATTCACCCATCCCCATCTTCCTCCTTCTTTCCGCCGAAGAAGAAGACCTGCCGCAGGACAACAGAGCCTAGAGGGGATTTTCCCATGCAACCCCCTCGAGGCCCCTGTCAGGAAAACTCATATTTCGTGAGCCCAGCCAGGGCCACAGCTCCCCGGACACACATTTTTGCTTGTCCGAGTCTGTAATTTGCCAATGGTTTGAAGTATACCAAAAGGCAAGACCCGTGAGTTCATGATAAAACCAAAAGAGCCAGCTCAAATTAAATATATATTTTAATGCATAAAGTGCACACTAAGACAAAATACAGGATGGAATTTAAAATGCCAGTCTGAGAAAGCAAGATACAATGTACAGGAAGGTAGCAACAAGCAGAGATACCAAAGAATGTCAGATTACCTTAGTCAAGCAGACTTAGTCAAGCAGTCCACTTTCATAGCTAAAAATTGTTGGTAGTTATAACTTAGGGCAGGAGGGTTGTATGGCTCTGGTTTTGGCACCAAACAACTGGGCTGGATGCTGCACATACAGGGAGACCAAATATGGAGTCCCTAGATGGGTCTGAACCCAAGATCACTATTTCTTCAGATTCCCCAATTGGTATGGCGATGGGTATGCACCGATACATTTTTTGGGCCCATCCAATTCTGTGCCTGGCTTGGTGCTGGGACAGATAGCAGCCCAGTTATTGTCAGTTCTGTGACAGAGCGGATAATTTCTTTCCAGTCTGTGAGATCAGGCAGCTCTTTGCAGGTGACCATTTATGGCCCAGACACTTTGGACTGCTTTCCAGGCCAGCCTGTTGCTCCCAGCTATGCCTTATTTATCCACCACCTGGCCTTTGCTATGGGATTAAGTTATATGGCAGGCAAGCCAAAAGGGGCAAGGTGGATATAAAGGGGAACTCTAGACTGTTTATGGGCCTCGGTCTGTCTCGGCAGCCCCTTGGGGGAATGGAGGCAGCTGCCCTGGTGCTCCTGCTGTGCTTGTCAGTGGTCTTAGCAGCTAAAGTCGCAGATAGCACCCACTCATCCACTACTTCCACCCAAGTTGCCAGTTCAGCCGAAATAACCAGGTGTCATGTAATCCTGCCACGGGGACTTACCTGGGGGTCCCATCAATCGTGGAATCGCCCTCACCCAATATGCAGGTTCCATCCCAGCCACTATTTGAGCTTGTCCTCTTTGGCAGAAATAACAGAAACCCCGGATATGGAGTGGTTAGAATAGCAAAGACTGCCCACCCCCTTTCTGTATTCCGGACCTACCTCCAATCTTCCGGCCCTGTCAACCTCTTGGTTGGAAGGAAAGGAACCATCAGACCCACGAGAGGCCCCTGGGCTTCCAGTACTCTCACTGTGCATGACAGTGACCAGAGTTGATGTGACCTCAGGTAGTGCCTTTCCCCCTTCCATTTTCATTCAAGCCGCCAGTCCAGACAGACCAGCCTGGCCCTCCGTCAACCCAAAGGAGCAACCTTGCGATTCTGACTTACCTAGGGGTCCCACATCTCCTGGAAAAGCCCTCGCCTCAGTCACAGTTTCCTCCACAGCTGCTGCTGGCCCCTGGCTCTTCCTCTCGAGGACAGCCTCAGGGTACAGCCGGCTCCAGCATGCTGGATTAACCTCCTTCCTCCACGAGTAAGAAGCACACTTTACACTACCTACCCCCACATTCCCTGTAGCAGGGAGGTTAAACCCAGTATTTACATTAGGTTCACACATTAGGGTACACCTTGCATCACAGACTGAGGGACAAGACAGCAAGCAATGTCAAGCAGCTGCTTCCAAGGCCACCAAGATATTATCATGCATTAAAAGAGGCATTGAATCAAGGGATAGGGATGTAATTTAGCCTCTTTACAAAGCATCGGTGCACCTTCACCTGGAATATGCCATCCAGTTCTGGGCACCAGTTCATAGAAAGGAATCTGACTATGGAAAGGGTGCAGAGGAGAGCAACCAAACTAAGAAGAGGAATGAGGGATCTTAGTTATGAAGAAAGATTATGAGAATTAAATCTGTTCTGTCTTGAGAGGAGACAACTGAAGGAGGGCATGATTAACTTGTATTAATATATTAACTTGTATAAATATATAAATGGGCAATGATATATGGGGAAATGGGGGAAATATGGGGAAACACTATTTCAGGTTAAATCCTCTGTAAAGACAAGGGACTCCCTTCGACGGAAAAAAAAGAAATTCAATCTCCAGAGGTGAGGAGGTTTTTTACCATAAGAACTATAAATCTGTGCAATAGCCTCCCACAGAACCTTGCTACAGCATCAACCACTGGCAGCTTCAAAAAAAAGGTTAGATGCTTATTTAGAAGAAAAAAAAGCATTAAAAGTTACTATTAGCTGTTATCAGTAAAAAAATAAAATAAAATAAAAAATAACTTCCCCCTACCCTTACACCCTTGGTTGAACTTGATGTACATACATATTTTTTCAAATAACTATGTAACTATGACCTTGGGGGTTACATACTGAGACACTAGCCATCCCAAGTGTGTCCCAAGCAAAACACTGGTAGGGATATTTGATTATACTCCCTCCTCCTGCACACCCCGGCACCTCAGTCCAAATAAACGTTTGCGCTGGGCAGTGTGATGCACTTCCCTCAATTCTGGAGACCAAGAAAGTCATTTTGGGTATGAAGTCAAGTGGGGAATGGCGCACCACACCGTGTGCACTGGAGTTGTCTAAGCGCCACTGTCCCTAAGTCCCATGACCACAACCTGGCCGACGGTGATGGGTTGTAAGTTGTCCCAGGACCTTCCAGTACCCCTACCCACATACAACACAGTGGAAGAATTCTGGGACGGGCCCTGCTAGCGCTGGGGGCATGTGGCCTTGAAGTGTCCTGGCAGGTTGCAAATGTGACATTAATGGGTTCACTCCCCAGCCTGGAGAAAGTAGCAGGGGCGGGTGCCTCAGTCACCACATGTGACTTACCCCCACTCCAGCTGGCAGGTTTTTGGGACTCTGAAGCCCTGTTGTTGGGTGTATTTATCTGCGAGCAACGTGGTTGCTGAGGCCAGGGCCGGCGTCAGCACCCGGCAAGCCGGGTCAGCTGCCGAGGGCCCCACCCATCAGGGGGGCCCACTGGCAGCTGGCACAATGTGGTTAAAGAACTGCACACACTTCCTTTCTCTGTCTCTCTGCTCCATCCATCCCTGTCTCTTCAGCTCTGCCCCATTGGTTGTATGTCACCTCTGCCTCATCCATCCCTATCCCCTGAGCCCTGACCCATTCATTCATATTCATTGAGCCCTGACCCACATTTCCCTATACACTCCGCTTTTCCCCATTTATCCCTATCCCCTGAGCCCTGACCCATTCATCCCTATCCCCTGAGCCCTGACCCATTCATCCCTATCCCATGAGCCCTGACCCATATTTCCCTTATCTACTCAGCTTTTCCCAATTCATCCCTATCCCCTGAGTCCTGACCCATCTTACCCTATCCACTCATCTTTTCCCCATCCATCTCTATCCCCTGAGCCCTGACCCATTCATTCATATTCATTGAGCCCTGACCCATCTTTCCCTATCCACTCAGCTTTTCCCCATTCATCTCTATCCCCTGAGCCCTGACCCATTCATCCCTATCCCTTGAGCCCTGACCTATCTTTCCCTATCCACTCAGCTTTTCTCCATTCATCTCTATCCCCGAGCCCTGACCCATTCATCCCTATCCCTTGAGCCCTGACCCATATTTCCCTATCCACTCAGCTTTTCTCCATTCACCTCTATCCCCTGAGCCCTGACCCATTCATCCCTATCCCTTGAGCCCTGACCCATCTTTCCCTATCCACTCAGCTTTTCCCCATCCATCCCTATCCCCTGAGCCCTGACCCATTCATCCCTATCCCTTGAGCTCTGACCCATCTTTTCCTATCCACTCAGCTTTTCCCCATTCATCCCTATCCCTTGAGCCCTGACCCATCTTTCCCTATCCACTCAGCTTTTCTCCATTCACCTCTATCCCCGGAGCCCTGACCCATTCATCCCTATCCCTTGAGCCCTGACTCATCTTTCCCTATCCACTCAGCCTTGCCCCATCCATCTCTATCGCCTGAACCCTGACCAATCTATCCTTGTTCTCTTAGCTGTGTCCCATTCATCTATGTTCCCTCAGCCTCCCTCTTCCTCAATACTTCCCCATTCATGTCAAACTAAAAAATAGCTCCAATAGGGGGTCGGAGGGCAAGCAGCCATTCTTAGTTTTGGCCATACAATATAGAGACCCCTGACCCGCACCCTCCACCCCAAAGGGGCCCACTGAGACCATGCCACCCGAGGTCCAACATAAACCTGGAGCCGACCCTGGCTGAGGCCCCCTTTGTGCTGCTAATCCCCAGGGGTAATTCTATAGAAACTGTTAAATAGCAATAAGCTCCTTCAGTAGCTGGAGGGTGGTGAGCTCCATACCGGTAGTCCACTTATCAACTGCTCACTGTAGGGTCCTTATACGATGAGCCCAGCTGTTAATAGGGCCCCGCCCTAAACTGGGTAGTTTCTTACGATAGGATTCTGGGGTCAGGTTTTATTGACAGATCAGAGCCTGCTTGACCCCTCATAGTTCAGGGTGGCCTTGCTGGGTAGGTACCCAAAGATTTCCAGGGCCTTATCCCTAAGATGAGGGGTGAAGCGCCTGACCCATTGATCCTCAGGCACATGGTATTGATGATATATAGTCTCAAAAGCCAGCAGAAACATGCTCAAATGTTTACCTTTATCCAGAACTGGGAAATCCTCTGCACTTAACTTTGGGGTCCGGTTCTCATGGGGGCTTGCTGCTCACTAAGGCGGGTTGCAGGTGCTGAAGTTTAAGCTGGAGTACTATGAGCTGTTAAAGTTCTGTTAAAGTCTCGACCCGCTCTTGCTCACAACATTCTCCAGCCTCAACCTCCTCACGACGGGCTGCCATGAGTTTCTCCTGCAGGATGGCACCTGAGTGTGTCTGGATGGGGGGGAGCGGTGGGGGGGCACAGTCCTCTGGGAGGCTGAGCACTGGTAATTGACTCCTGGGGGAGCCATGGCTGGGCCCCCCACACCCGCTGCAACATTGACATCCACCTTGTCCACATCGCCCACAGCAGCAGCCATCTCCCTGGCTTTGCCCCAGGTGCTACTCGACTTGCCTGCAGCTGCTGGTCACTGACAAATATTTGCACCCTGTTGTAATAACACAGGATATTGTAACCACTCTCACAGTGTTGAGATGCTCCTAAGATTACAGGCAGCAAAAAAAGTTAACTACCAGTATTCTTTAGTGTACAAGAGTATGGATCCCACACTCATACACACTATTTGCTTTAATCCTACACCGCTGCCACCAACTTGTCAGGAAAACAACAATTTCATGAGCGCCATAGTTCCCCGGAAACATGCAATATGTTTTTCCCTTTCTGTAAGTCCCAGTCTGTAACTTGCCAATGGCTTGTATTATGCCAAAAGGCCAGACCCGTGAATTCACGAACAAAGTAAAAGAGCCAGCTCAAATTAAATATATATTTTAATGTGTTAGGCGCACACTAAGAAGAAGCAAGTGATGGAATTTATAGTACCAGCCTGAGAAAATAGGATACAATGTATAGGTAATGGCATGCAGAGATAAAAATGAACGTCATTTTACCATAATCAAGCAGATGCAGAGTAGTGATGATGGGGCTCCCACAGGAAAGTGTGTGGACGGCCTCTAGAAATCCCTGGTACCTCCACCATGCATGTGATCTGACCTCCCACGGACAGTGACAACAAGCTGGCCAGAGGTCATCCCCTTTATGCCTTGGGATTCCCTTGCCCCTCATTGTTCACTTAATTCCTCTACCCCTCTGTACCACAACTAATTCCTAGTAAGTATGTAATGTAGATACCTGGTGAGATAAATACAGTGTAAATCTGAACCTTAATAAGCATAGACAAAGACACCTTTGCTTGAATAAATTGAAAAAAATCCAGCAGGGTACCCAAGGCTCAAGGTTTGGTTAAAGAAGATGTCCGTCTTGAAGGTAAAGCAGGGCTCGAGGTATGGACCCCATGTGGCATCTATCTTGCAGTCTCACATGTTAGTCTTATAGTTAATTACCTCAATTAATCAGTGCCCTATGTGTTTGAGGCCTCAAAATCAGGTTACCCCAGGGGAAATCTTAACACCACCTATACCTTCAATGAGTGATGGTCACCACTTCTAAGATGAGTTTCCATCATACAGACTGAAAGACACAACACACACTGCAGCCACCTGTGGCCAGCATGCTGGAGAGGGTGCCAGCTGCTATTATGTACTGTTGCCACTGGCCCCCCATCAAAAGGATAACCAAACTGGAAGAGGTGCAAATAGCTCAGTGAGGGGCTGGAGGTTGCACCATCCCATGGAGTGTGCATTGTCCACTGAAGGACAAGGGTAGATGTGAGTGATTTTTAGTACTTTGTGAAGGACTTTATATATCAGCTCTATATAGCGATATACTAAAGTGAACGAAGCAGTGTAACAAAACAGTATCCTAAATCCTCAGTGCAAAGTCATCTTAGCTAGTTAAGTTATCATTGTCAAGTTAAGGATTGCTACATCTATAAATGCTCAGTATAAAATGCTCAGTATAAACAGGGAGAGAAAGCTGCCATTTGCTTTAATTGTCTACCGGGTGTAAATATTCACCTGGCTCTGAATCAGCCCCAAGGTAGACATTGAAAGTGAATGGCAATTTTCTTTCCTAAAAACGTAGCTTGTTTTCTCACCACGATCTGAATCGACCCCTATAGGTACTGTCTATTCAGTCACATATTAAAGCTGGAAGTATTTAATTGGAAAAAAACACTTTTTTTACAGTACCTGCACACCAGCTAATGCTAAAAACATAGTTGTCAGCCACATTTTATGAATGAACCTTACATCATCCTAGACTTGCAATGATTGGGGGAAGGGAGAACCAGAGATAGAGTATGGCATGGCTGCCACCTAGTGTGGCGACTGTGAAACAGATAAAGACTGATTTTCTTCTGCATTCTTCATTTATTACGGCATTCCTAGGAGGGAGGAAGCTTGGGTATAATCTCAGATTCAATTAACACTCATCAGCAAATAATTAAATGACTTAAGTATAAAAAAAACAGCCTGCCTTAATGACAGTCTTTAATCAAGCACGAAGATATTGTGTTTAATATTGTTTTATTGTATTATTTAATAAGCAGCTTTACATTTATCAAAATCTAGAAAAAAGATTCTATTCCCATTCTAATGCCTGTTTATTACAATATTTATTGTTTCATATATTATTCTGGATGGTTGTGAGCACAAAATAATCCAGCTCTCTGCTTATAAATACTGTAAAAGCAACAGCAATTTAAAGGACTTTATGAATGCAAGTGCAAGGGGAAATGCAAGTTCTATATTCGGTGATATAATTCTAAACATAGATTAGGTGGTAGTTATCTAAGAGGGCCGGGGGTGACATGCTAAATATGGATGATAAATAAGGAATAGATTATTACATTCATAGGTAAGTGCAGGTGGTTGGGAAGGGGTACAGACAGTCTGTAAAAGAATAGATGGTAAAATGGAGGCAGTGGTAGAGAAAGGTGCAGGTCTTACTGAGGTAGGTACAGGTGGCATCTTTGGAGGGGAGTTATAGTGCACAGTAACGGAAACGGGGTACAAATATGAATTTGGACTAGTAGATGTCCAGGAAAGGGAGGAGCGGGGTAGGTAAGTTATACCATATAAAGAGCTCATAGTATTGAAATTAGGATTCAATCACTGGATGGTTCAGTGGATTTATAGGTGGCTGAAGGATGGGTATCAAAGTGTTGTGCAATCTGAAGAAACCTAAGTTACAAGTGGTGTTTTCCAAGGCTCTGTCCATTCTTTTTAATATGTTTGTAAGTGACATAGGAGAAGGCTTGGTAGGAAAAGTTTGCCTGTTTCCTAATGATACAAAGGTATGTAATAGGGTGGATACTCCTGGAGGTGTCTGCAACATGGACACTGGATAAACGGTTAGGACAGGAGAGATTGAAGTTTAATGTCTCTAAAATTGTCAATATATATTATTATTAAATATATTTTTTTACACTGTATCACTGCAGATGTTCTTACACGTATTGAATATCTGGTTATGTAATTTGATGAAGATTTTATGAATTGTACATGGATTGTGTTGTTGATTATGCACTGTCACTTTAGTATATAATTGAGTAGATATTTGGGGCTTTTTTTTTGTGGGGGGGGGGGGGGGGGGTTTGTGCCGGCACAAAAAGAGTGATTATTAAGGGGATTTTTTACACGGTCTGACATTTTAGGAGTTGCCCAGGTATTTTTGCTGTGAATAGCAGCACTGGATGTATTTTGGGGATACGCAGTGTTTTTAATGTGTTAGTTGTGTATTGTATGTTCTGTTTTTGTCTTTCTTGATCATATGTGACTCTTAATAAATGATTTTGTATTATAATTGATTGAATTGGTGCTCCTGATGTTTGGGTTTCTGGGCTTTGCCCCATGAGCCTAATTAGCTTTAGTGTTTCAATGTTTGCAGTGTAGCACAGCACTTTTAATTGTGGGCGGTGCACCACTTTGTTGGATTTGGTTCTCTAAAATTGTCCACTTGGGTAGAAGTCTAAAAAAGGGGCCTTTATGGAAAATTTATATTGTTAAATATTATGTAATGTTTTAATTTATTTGTATCTCTCTCTATGTATAATCAGTTGCTTTTGACCAGTCATACCCGTCATACAAGTCAGGCTAATGTCCCTCACAGGCTCAGAACCTTGTCAACCAACATTTCATTCCCCCACCCTAATAAAAAAAACAGGTTTCCAAATCAGATCCTGAGAATATTCAATACCCGTTTCATTGGCTGGGAAATTCCGATACTTACCCACCTGAGAGTCCAGCAAAATTGGTCCACAAGTTTCAGGGTAGGAAGACTGTCAGACAAGTCTGGACATCAAAGTAATATCGGGGTATAACTGACAGAGAGGAAGGAGGCATTAGAAAAGGAGGGACCGAGAGAGAGACGGTAAAAAAGGGCCCTAGGAGAAAGGGGCCTGCCAGCTTGGAGGGCTGCTTGCGGGTTCCCCTGTCAGGAGGGTAATTGTATCAGTTGCTTGTCAGGTAATGCTTTTAAGTCTGCCTTAATCACTGTATATCAGGCTGATTCATTACTAGCTGCAGGTAGCGACAGATGAGCGTCTGTAGCAGGCATTTCAGGGCACCCGCTAGTAGTCGCTGTGCCCGGCCGTGGGTCGCTAGTTCAGAGCTACTCAGTGGGAAGTCGCTATATGAGCAATACAGGGCTGTATGGGAGCGAATGTTAGAAACATAGAAACATAGAAGGTTGACAGCAGAAGGAGACCATACGGTCCATCTAGTCTGCCCTTATGTGTATACTGTATGTTCTCTTTATCTTAGGATAGATGTGTGCTTATCCCAGGCATGTTTAAATTCAGTGACTGTTGATGTTTCAACTACCTCTGCTGGAAGTTTGTTCCAAGCACCTACTACTCTTTCTGTAAAATAATATTTTCTAACGTTGCTCCTGATCTTCCCCCCGACTAGCTTCAGGTTGTGCCCCCTTGTTCTATCGTTAAGTTTCTTCTTAAAAACACTTCCCTCCTGAACCTTATTCAATCCTTTCACATATTTAAAGGTCTCAATCATGTCCCCCCTCTCCCTTCTTTCCTCCAGACTGTACAAATTAAGTTCTTTAAGTCTCTCCTGATAAGTTTTAAGTGTAAGTCCTTCCACCATTTTCGTTGCCCGCCTTTGGACACGTTCTATTTGAATAATGTCTTTTTGCAGGTACGGTCTCCAGAACTGCACACAGTATTCTAGCTGTGGCCTTACCAGGGCTCTATACAGCGGCATCACAACCTCCCTCTTCCTACTGGTGATGCCTCGAGCTATGCAGCCGAGCATCCTGCTTGCTTTTCCCACTGCCTGGCTACACTGTCCACTCATCTTGCAGCTATCAGTAATCAGTACCCCTAAATCTCTCTCCTCCGAGGTCCTGGCTAACACAGTACTGCCCATACGGTACTCAGAGCAGGGATTCCTTCTACCCAAGTGCATGATTTTACATTTAGAGACATTAAACTCTAGTTTCCACAGTTTTGACCATCTATCCAGTAAAGCTAAATCATTTTCCATGTTGCAGACACCTCCAGGAATATCCACCCTATTACTAACCTTTGTATCATCAGCAAACAGACAAACTTTTCCTACCAAGCCTTCTCCTATGTCACTTACAAATATATTAAAAAGAATGGGGCCCAGGACAGAGCCCTGCGGCACACCACTTGTAACTCGCCTTTGTTCAGATTGCACGCCATTTACAACAACGCTCTGATACCGATCCCTCAGCCAACTGGAAATCCACTGAACTATCCAGGGATTGAGTCCTACCTTCAATAACTTATCTATGAACTCCTTATGTGGTACAGTGTCAAATGCTTTGCTAAAATCCAGATAGGCGATATCCGCAGCACCACCTTCATCTAACACTTTAGTGACATTGTCAAAGAAATCAATAAGATTGGTCTGACATGATCTGCCCTCAGTAAAGCCGTGCTGTTTTGGGTCCATTAGGTCATTAATTTTTAGATGGGAAATTATCTGTTTTTTTAAGAGTGTTTCCATTAATTTGACCACTATAGATGTTAAACTAACTGGCCTGTAATTACTGGCTTCTTCTTTACTCCCCTTTTTATGGATTGGTACGACATTGGCCATTCTCCAATCATCTGGAACCTCACCAGTTGAAAGGGAATGGTTAAGTAAATCAGTTAGAGGGGCTGCAATCACAAATCTAAGTTCCCTTAGAACTCTGGGGTGGATTCCATCTGGACCCATTGCCTTACTTACCTTTAGATGTGCCAGCTCGGCTAAAACATCAGCCTCCAGAAACTCCGGAGCTGTACTCTCCCAGCTGGATGTTGTGCTATGACCATGCCTGCTACTATCTGAAAATACCGAACAAAAGTAGCTATTCAGATGGTCAGCCACAGCCTTATCTCCGTCAATATATTTATTTTCCCTATTTCTAATTTTTGAGACTGCATTGTTTTTCTTCTTTCTGTCACCAATATATCGGAAAAAGGTTTTATCTCCCCTCTTCATAGATTTGGCCATTTCTTCCTCTTTTTGCCCTTTAGCAGTCCTTATAATTAGTTTTGCTTCCCTCTGTTTAATTTTATACGCCTCTCTGTCAGCTACACTTCCACTTACTTTATACTTCTTATAGGCAGACTTCTTATCTTTTATGATAGTGCTGACTTCCCTAGTAAACCATAATGGTTTCTTCTTCCTTTTATTCTTGCTAGTTTGTTTCACATATTGCTTAGTTGCCTTTAAGATGGCCATTTTTAATAGTGACCACTGGGCACTCACTTCTGCTACTCTGTTCCACTCACCTAATTTTCTTTCTACATACTCCGCCATTTCCTTGAAGTTTGTCTTCCTAAAGTCTAGCACTTTGGTTCTGGTGTGTGATTGCACAATGTCTGTTTTTATTCTGAACCATAAGCATTGATGGTCACTGGAACCCAGATTTTCTTCAACCCTGACCTCGGACACCAGATCCCCATTGGTCAGAACTAAGTCCAGAATGTTATCTCCTCTAGTTGGCAATGTCACAAGTTGTTTTAGAGACACTCCATTAAGTGCCTCTAATATAGTCCTGCTCCTGCATGTCGATGCACTTGGGATATTCCAGTCCACATCAGGCATGTTGAAGTCACCTGTAATTACAACGTCCCCCTTCTCTGCCATTCCACTGATTTCATCTATTAACAGGTTATCTAGATCCTCAGATTGTCCAGGGGGCCTATATATCACACCAATTCTGACCACAGCTCCCTCCTTAGTCTGCATGGTAACCCAGAGAGTTTCTAGTTCATTATGTGTATGCTGAATTATTGTTGATTGAAGGGTAGTCTTGACATAAATGGCTACTCCACCGCCCTTTCTATCCAATCTGTCTTTTCTGTACAATGTGTAACCGGGTATGGCTATCTCCCAGTCATTGTGATCCTTGAACCAAGTCTCTGTTATTGCAACAAGATCCAATTCATCTCTGGATATGATAGCCATTAATTCACAGAGCTTGTTGCCCAAGCTGCGAGCATTGGTACACATCATGTGGATGTTGTTGGTATTGTATTTTAGTGTGTCCTTGATCTTTTCCACCTCTAGCCTACCACTAACCGGGTTTCCTGCTTCAATGTCCTGCTTCATCCTAAATGGTAGGGGACAGAAATCACCCTCGCAAGTTACATCTCTGTCCCCTTCCTCTAGTTTAAATCAAAAAATGCTCTGAGTTCCACTCCAAGTTCTTTTGTGCCTTTCTGTGAAGGATGCAAGCCATCCCTCTTAAACAACTCATTGTTCGACCACCTTCTAACATCATGACTAATACATCCAAAGCCTTTGTCTTCACACCACTGACGTAACCACAAGTTGAACTTGGCGATGTTGAGTGCCTTTTTTCCCTGAGTACATACTGGCAAAACTTCAGAAAATGTGATGGAACCTGTTATTTTGCAAAGTTCCTGACTAAAATTTTGGAAGTCCCTCTGCACAACAAACAAATCTTTTTGGGATAAGTCATTTGTGCCAAGATGTAGCACAATGTCCACTTGGTTATGTTTGCTTGCAGACTTCACAATATTTATAATACGTTTCTTATCCCTATTAACCGTGGCACCTGGGAGACACCTCACTTCTTTTAGCTCATCTTTATCCTGTCCAAAGTCCACACCTCTAATTGTTGAGTCACCAACCAGAATATGTCTTTTCCTATTGGTTGGCTTGGTGACTGTTCCTTGCTGCCCTTTTGTACTCATTTTATATGGTCCCTTATTTAAGTCCACTTCCTTTGTTAGCGACTGGTCAGTGCGACCACTTCACAGCATATGCATCAAAAAAACTCACACACCACCGGCGCTCAAAAATGCTTCTCTGAAGCCCAAAGCGCCGGAGGCCTTTTTTTCAACATGTATCCACCAGTAACAAAGCGAAAACATATGGAATTACATTGTTATAACATTGTAACATGAACACATTAATGCCAGGCCTGTAATATAATTTCTGCATAAATATATAAAATTAAAAATGTAATAAAAATATTAAAAATGGCTTTTTCAGGGCCAGGAAAGATCCCAACATTATTTGAGAATAAAAAAAAAAATGAATAAAACAAAAACCCTGTTTAGAAATAAAAGAACATCCATTGAAATGTATGGGAGAGCGTCAGGTAGTGAGAGGTAATATGTGGCGCTCTTCAAGGCTGAACGCCGGCGCTGTACGCTGAGGCTGGGATAATGATGAATCAGACGCTACATGGCGTTATCCCAGTCGCTCAACAGATTCTGCTTGATAAATGTGTAATTGCGTGCCATGTCCGGCATTCACCTGACACTACCTGTCGCTACCTGTCATTTACAAGGCACTACCTGATGCTATCCCTTCATAAATAAGGGCCTTTGTGTATGCCGGTCATATAACTCTGAATCATAGCGTGGGGTATCTTGTTGTTTTTTAAGATTTGATTGCATCTTGTGTTATTTTACCGACAATATATCTCATTATTTACCATTTGTCTGTGTTCTTTGATTTACCAGATATCTAAAAGATCATACAATGTTTTGCGTGTATCCATTGCGTTACCAGTGGGCAGTTATTAATAATATTTATATATTTGTTTGCCTCTTTTAGTCGAGCTAGGCAGGATATATATATATATATATATATATATATATATATATATATATATATATATATTAATATTTTAGTTATTAAATTGCTTACATATATCTGGCTTAGCCAGGCAGAAGTTATTATTGTACTAATTAATCATGAATATTTTTATTGATGTTTTTATAATAATAATCGTTTGCTTATTTGGCCATATTGGTTCCAGGAGATATTAGATATAATTGTTTACATTATTTGGGAGCCAGGCAAGGAGATATTGGTTATGATTTTTTTTAATTGTTTACAGAAAGAATCCGTGGTCTGATTCTACTTTTGAGTCCCAAGAACATGGCTCCCATGGTTAGCATAAAGACCACAGAACTCAATGGCAGCAAAGCGGAGTGCTGACTAGAAGTGTCCTCACTTTTGGGTGTCGGCGGCTATCTTTTTGTAGCCCCGGCTGGGGCAAGTTTGGAACGCCACTGCCCCGCCACAGCTGACAGGAGAGTATCAGGGATCAGGTAAGTTACAGCAGTGCTTCTGCTGCACACGCTGCATTACCCCCGCCCCACCACAGCCACCCCCAATGTTCGTTTAATGGGGACCAGGTTCGGGGGAATATTTATTCAAAGTTCGGCCGAACTTATCGAACACGGACATTGGGGGGTTCGCCCATCTCTATTGCTGACATCAATTTCTAAATGATGTCATTTTTTCAAATGAATTGGAAAAAAATGTCTAATTTTCACCTCCTGATATTGTGAATAACTCATAGTTATATGAGTTGTCCAAGTCATTCTTTTCTTCTTTACAGTTAACACAATGTCCCATCTTTTTGGAAATTGGGGCTGTTTATGTTGTAACTTCGCTTCTACTCTTGTGTTCTATGTTAGTATGTTATGCGGCCATATGCCCCACCCTCTCCCTTTCTGCTCTCCCTGTCAGAGTACCTCAGGTGATAATGCTGGCTCGGTGGTAGCTCGCTTAAATAAAAAACAGTGTTTCTCCACAGTCGAAATCGCAGGCTCTGGCACTTTTGTGATTGCCAATTGGCTGATCTCAAAAGTGCTGGGTGACGTTCGTCAGCCGAATGGCCACACCCCCGGCTTTCTTGCCGAGAGCTTGCAATCCCATCCTCAGCCCAGCTGAATGATTTGGCGCAGGAGTGTGCACAGCTTCATCGATGCCAGAGATGTGGCTTCTGGCAAACGTAGAATTGAGGGAAGCTTGGAGAGGTGAGTTTACTGGCGACCCCAAGGGTTTCACACAGCAGGACATCCTGATTTAGTATACCCAGGGGCAGGCTAGAGGCTGGCCCTGGAGTCTTTTATAAGCTTTGGCATTGATTGTGTGCCACTTTAAGCTGTGACTGCTAGCGTAAAAGAAAATCTGGAAATAATCCTTTGTAAGGGTGTTATAACCAGGAGAAGGAGCTGCCCTCAACTTCTGGGCATTACCATGGCAGAAGTGGACAAGTCCATAGTACCTGGCAAGTTAGTATTGTTGCAGTATCCTTGTTAAGACCACATATTGTCCAATTAGTCACCATTAATTTACTACAGGTCTAAAGAGTGTGTACAATATTTAAAAAATTATACACAAAAACAACTAATGCTGCCTGGCCATGCTGCTTGGTGGAGAACAAAAAGTCATCACAGCTCACCCACTTTAGACCAAAGTTTTCCTGCAGGTATGACTGGGGGCACTAGAACAGAAGAAGCTCAGACAAGCTCACCAGAAGAGTCCATTAAACAGGTAACCCATGATAACGGCACAGGCCACTCTGTTATGCTTGATGCTCCTGTAATGTTTTATTCCCCCTTTTGCTCATGGGGCTAAATTAGCACCAGGTCCAAAACCTGCTTTTTTGGGGAGTAAAAAATTTCATTCATTTTTTTATTAACTAGGATTTATTTAGCAAACCTTCACTTATTTTTACATAAAAGTGTTATTTTTCACCTAAAGTGCACTTTTTATCTCAAAATATATACTTTGCACCTGTTGCTGAATCGACCGCAGGGTAACTATATATATATATATATATATATATATATATATATATGTATGTAGTCACCTCCATATCCATGCCAGTGCCCCAAAACAGCCTGTGTTTCTACTTTTTTCACTAAAACCTTGGCACAATGTTTATAAAAACACTAATTGGATGCAGTGTGATTTTTGAATGGTGGCTATACTGCTCCCTGGCCATGCAGCAGCACCCCCTGGTGAACTCCATCAATGATTCATTCAGTCACACAGCCAAGCACAGAATGAGAGCAAGAGGCGTGGGCGGAGCTGCTCATAATGTGTATAAGGTATAAAAAATAGCAGCACCCCCACACACTTGCACTGACAAGCTGGAAAGGGCAGAATGCAGAAAGCCTTACAGTTCTAATAATAACTGCAATAACTCTGAGAGCACTACAAGCTAAACCCATATGCTTGTCTAAAAGCCCCCTTCTCTCTAGCCTGTCAGTGCTGCTGTGTGAGGGGAACACTGCTCTCTGCTTTACCTTAGACACACTGTGAGCAGACGCCATAATGCTCTTCACTCTATTTTGTGCTGGGCTGTATGTTACTGAATAAATCCCCTCTGGAGAGCACTAGGGGGTGCTGCTGCATGCATAAGGAGCCACATGCCCGCTGATAGAACATTATACTGCTAGTTAGTAGTTTATGAATACTGTGCAAAGGATTAAAAAAAATGGCTGTTTAGGGGCACTCGAATAGAAGGTGACTACAAAAGTATAGGATTACTTTGACATCAAAAATGTCCATTCTAGTGAGGTTAAAAAATATCTACTTAATGTAGAACTGAATCACACCTTATTTGAACCTATGCCTCAATCATTTAGATTTAAAGCATGAAACAGTCCTTAGGATATTTTATAGAAGGTTTACTGAATCAGGCCACAGTGCCACCTAATTGGCAGGACACTTTTACCCTGAAAGCAGGGCGGGCTGGCCATAGGGCATACCGGGCAAAATCCCGCTAGGCCGGCAGCAGAGAAGGCCGCAAACTGTGTAGTATTGTGTGTGTACTTCACCTGTCGGGAGATAATTTGCTATAACAGCAAATCTTTAGTTGTCCAGGGCTGAGCGGCTGCTTTTCAGGTGCCTGTATTTTTTTATTTCTTTTGCCTTCCCTGCTTTACTGGGCTATTACAGCTGCACAAAAAAAGCAACCAGGCGGTGCTGGACAAGCTAAAGATTTCCTGTAATAACAGGAGGCAGAGAGCACTCAGAGGAAGAAAGCCTAGCAGCCAATCGCCTGCCACGCTGCCGGAGGAGGGGACGGGGCCAGGAGAAGGTGTTGGAGGTGAGCAGTGCTGCATGGTAGATGGCGGCTTCCTTAAGCCCGACCCCCTCTCTCCCCAGCTCATCCTGCAGCAGCTGAGGCTTTGTATTCCCCGGGCATCCTGTCCCCTCCTCTGCGCAGCACAACAGTCTGATCCACAGCCCTAGACACACACACACACACACACATACTCTGGACGCCATGTACTGATGGATGCTGCACATGGCTGTACTGAGGGATTCCCCCACTGTGTGTAAACTGTACTGAGGGATTCCCCCACTGTGTGTGAGCTGTACTGAGGGATGCCCCCACTGTGTGTGAGCTGTATTGAGGAACGCCCCACTGTGTGTAAGCTGTATTGAGGGATGCCCCCACTGTGTGTGAGCTGTATTGAGGGACACCCCACTGTGTATGAGCTGTATTGAGGGATGCCCCCACTGTGTGTGAGCTGTAATGAGGGACGCCCTACTGTGTGTGAGCTGTACTGAGGGACGCCCCACTGTGTGTGAGCTGTATTGAGGAACGCCCCACTGTGTGTGAGCTGTATTGAGGGATTCCCCCACTGTGTGTGAGCTGTATTGAGGGATGCCCCCACTGAGTGTGAGCTGTATTGAGGGATTCCCCCACTGTGTGTGAGCTGTATTGAGGGATTCCCCCACTGTGTGTGAGCTGTATTGAGGGATTCCCCCACTGTGTGTGAGCTGTAATGAGGGACGCCCTACTGTGTGTGAGCTGTACTGAGGGACGCCCCACTGTGTGTGAGCTGTATTGAGGGACGCCCCACTGTGTATGAGCTGTATTGAGGGATTCCCCCACTGTGTATGAGCTGTACTGAGAGATGCCCTCACTGTGTGTGAGCTGTATTGAGGGATGCCGCCACTGTGTGTAAGCTGTATTGAGGGATGCTGCACACTGGCTATATTGCGGGATGCCCCCAGTGGCTATATTGAGGGATGCCCCAACTGGCTGTATTGAGGGATGCCCCCAGTGGCTATATTGAGGGATGCCCCCAGTGGCTATATTGAGGGATGCCCCCAGTGGCTGTACTGAGGGATGCCCTCAGTGGCTGTATTGAGGGATGCTGCACGCTGGCTGTATTGAGGGATGATGCATATGGTTGTACTAAGGGATGCCCCCACTGTTTGTAAGCTATACTGATGGATCCCCCCACGGGTTTTACTGAGGAATGCCCCCAGTGGCTGTCCTGAGGGATGCCCCCAGTGGCTGTCCTGAGGGATGCCCCCAGTGGTTGTAGACTGCCCACTTTCTGTAATGGGGGAATTTTATCACACCATTTGGTTCAGAATATTTTTTTCTTATTTTGTCCTCTTAACCTGGATGCGTGTTGTGGAACGAAAAATTAGGTGTATATATAATGTGACATTAAGATACTATACTGGGCCAGGAAAAGTGCAGCAGGGCTGGTGTGCCCCAAAAAGTCAGCTTACAGCATCTACTAGCGGTCGCTCTAAGCGCAGCTATACAGACGCTCATCTGGCAATACCTGGCGTTAGTAATGAATCGGCTGCTGTGGCATAGGAGCATGAGATTATACTCTTTTTTTTAGATTCACCTGATAAGACGCACGGACATCCCCCCACACACTTTTGGGGCAAAAAATACAGTATTTTTTTTTATTTTACAGGTAATCACGGTTAGCACGAGGTAAAAATTCATTTTTTTGTGATAATATAGGCCATCTTTAATTACCTTTAAGATATTAGAATTGCTATTTGATTTTCATCTCTTGCTGTTCTCTAAGTATGAACCAAATGATGTCCTATTATGAAATAGCATCTATGCACCCATGCATTGTGGGAGAGTTATATTTCTTTTATTCTTTATTTCGCAGCTTCAATAGCCAAAGAATAAAAAATGTTCCTGCTGTCATTAATCATAGGCTATTATAAAGGTAAACCGGCTTAATTTCTACAATGAAAGCCAAGAATGTCTCCCCCCCTTAAAATCTGATGAAAATTCAAAACGAGCATCAAAGGTTTAGCATAAAACAAGAGGTGACCACTGTTAAGCCTTTGCTCCGGGGTGGTATACCTGTGATAATCAGACTATATAAAGCATGCACATATTGATAATGGCACACTGGTAACCAAAGTATGGTATTTAGGTTAATCTTAAAATAAAATAAATAGCAACCTGCGTGGTTCTGGAAATCCTTCTTTTGTGTAGCGCTGGTTTTTGTTCAAATTTCAGTTTGAATTACTTATCAGGAACTTTTCCAGACCCTGACTTTCTGTTAGTTTCCTCTCAAAATTCAGTGAAAAGGTTATTCACTTATTCGCTCATATATAAAGAGAATTATTTAGCAGTATGAAAACTAAAGGGTTGATCAGGAACATTTAGAAGTAGCACTGATTCATTGCAATGGAGGGGAGGCGTGGCAGCTCACCGGAATTGATGGGGGGGGCGTGGCCATGTCGAAGGGAGTCAGGAGGAGACTCACAATGTGAAAGTGGTGCTGCCTATTGTGCCGGTCGGCAAGGGATTTGCATCCAGCACTTCAGGTGAGCGCTGCAGCCCCGGACTAGGGGTGACGGTCTGTGTGGGAGCCTTTTTTTGGGTGTTTAATTCGACTCAGATCTTGCTGATCCAGATCTAGCTCCCAGGAAATCCCCCTCCATGTCCCCCTCTTTCGTCGACATAATTAATCACATGAGGGGGATTCCACAGAGCAACTGGCTCAACAGTGGCCCAGTTTAAAAAAAAAATGTTTTGTAGTCACCACTGAGGCCACATCGCCCAACTCCCAGTAGTTTGAAGAGCGCCACAGATATAGGAAAAGCTGGGAATGTGGCCGTCAGTGAAGACAGCATCGTAGGAGCCGCTGGTAAAGGTGAGTTTCACACCAGTTTCACACAGCAGGGCTTCCCAATTTTGAATGCCCTAGGGACAGGGTAGCGACTGGCCCTGGTGTCTTTTAGAATTTTCGAGCAGCTGTAAGTTCTTTAAATAGCCGCTTTAAGTTATTTAAATATTTAAATGTATTTCCAATGATACATGTTCTCTTGAGTTCCAAGCACACAGATAAATAAGAGGCTACACATTAATAACAGCTTTCAATAACAATTTTTCTTCTGAGCTTTTTACTAAGTTTCTATTTCTATCGTACAACATGTCTACCTTTATAGTAAAATGATTCCTTCTGTGCAATGCCAACAAAGTTTCAATCTCAACCAGTGACCTTGAAGAGGCATGCATGTAGGACAAGGAAGCCCCTTTACAGAAAGGTTGAGTGAACATAAAAGTGCCATTCATAATTATGAAAGAAAGAATGTAGTCACTCCATTAGATACATCCTCTAACCTTATGAGACATAATATGGCCAAATTGAGATGGATTGTACCTGAAGAAATGAGGGACCTTCTAATTCCAAATGCATTAAATAAGTGATTGCAAGATTTTTGAATTTGACAGCTAAATACTAAGCCGTTAACAAGAGTTATATGAAGAACGCAGTTTAAATTTTCTATGAATGTTAAATGAATCCTTCCATCATTGGTGTAGTTGGCTTCTGTGCTATGAATACTATGTAGTATTTAGTTGCTGGTTACACAGAATTTGCTCAATTCTAAAATTCAGTTCTTACTAGGATAACATTTCTAATATAGATTTTACTTAAAGTGGAAGTCCAGGGATCCCCAGCATTTTGGGGCCTGGGCACAGCGATCTTGAAGAGAATGCACAGAGTAGCAGATCTGACTCAATACAATGCAGCAGTGTGACTCTACCTGTCATTGACCTAAGTCCAACTGCCACTCAGGTCTATGGCTACCATTTAGAGTCCCATCCCCCACTGGAATCAGGGGAGGATTGCAGTGATCAGGGAGCTAGAGAGCTGAGCTCACTTTGCCTGCAGTGCATGCAGCTGGCCTTTAGAGAGCAGTGTGGTGCTAATTACTGTAGCGGGAAGTGGTGCACCAATGAATTTCTCCATAGAGGTGAGTGAGGTGTGTTTAGCTTTTTTGGTGTTTTTTTTGTCCAGAGAGAGAACATTTGTTTTTACATACTTTACAAAACTGTATTTAAACAATGAGCAGAGTACAAAAAATAGATACCAAAATGGTGTTGGTAGGTCCTTATAGGTCAAATGTATGCATCGTGTTTTAGGTAGGAAAACACATTTAGTGCTCTCTGTGATGTATGAGATTTAGCCTCATTTCAAGTTTGGACACTGCAGACAGAACATGCTTTATGGCTGTGGCATTTGTGATGCCACTGTTTAAACCCCCCAGTACACCCCCAATACTCATCTTTCTCCAGTCCCATGCTGCATGTGCGGGCTCACATCCAATCAGCACTTTATGTTGTGCATACTAAGGAAGCAGCCGTATCCTCTGTACCCTTGTCATGTGCGGCACACTCCCGCCCCCAGCCTATCTAAACGGCTGGTCAGGGAGCGCCTCTCAGCTACATAGATGCAGATTTTGTAGCCACAGTTGGAAAACATGGCGTGCGGGGAGTGAATGCAGGAAGATCTGGAAAACTCACACGGTGGGGTATCCTAAATGGGGATGCTCCAAGGTTGCTTAATCAGCTGACCCTAGAGTCTGTTAATGGTTAGTCTAGTTTAATATACTGTATATCATAATACAAACATAAGATAGGCAACCACAGCAAGGTAGTGCCACCTCTTACTAAGCATGCCAGTGCTTGTCTGTACAGTGGCAATGCCATTTTAATTTGTGAGTAAAATAATCCTTTCTCTAAATAAATCCAAGTGAGCACAAATATGATAAATAAGAAAAACAATGATAGGCCCCCCTGACCTCAGCCCCTATAGTTATGCTGTTAGTGCAGTTTAGCAATTGGATAGGGGCCAGTGGGACCCGGAATAAGTAGGAGAGTTGCACACCATCTGGTCTGATCACTGACCTGCAACTTGTGATAACAAAAAAAGCAAGGCAGCACTCATTCAAGCGCAATTTAAAGCAACAGTATCATAAAAAGAGGTGCTTGAAAAGCATGGCCACATACTAGATACCAAAATCAATATACCCCCTATGCCCTCACATTATTCTGTTGAGGTGGTGTGAGCAAAATCTTCTCCTGGACTTCAATGACATAGAGCTCAGCCTGAGCAGGTCAAGAGCAGGAAGGTGCCCCACTTAATTGACAGATGAGCTTTGCTATGGTAAACTGCTGTATTTGACTGAGTTTCCTAGAGTGCCAGATAGGACCAGGTGCTCACCTAGCACTGTGTGGCCTTATCCCATACATTTCAATGGGCTGGTGCATGTGCCACGGGATTCCTGGGCTTGTTGGGATTATTTTTATATGCATTTTTAGCACTTTTTTTGTGCTGCAAATGTGTGATTTGGGCCATGAGATATCTGTGTCATGTTTGTCTAATGTCCCTAATGCAATTCCCATTTTTAACTAAATAAAAAATAAATAAATAATTCCCTTTTTTTGAGCACCTCTTGGAGTGCCTGGTATTCTTTGATAAATGTTGTCATATTGCGGCGCTCTCGGCTGGCACTAGGTGTCACTAGCACTTATGCTTACATAAGTCATGCGCTGCGAACACTGCCTGGCTGGGAACGCTACAGCGGACAATGCCGCCGGCCAGAATCCGATGCTGTGATGTGGGTGCTGCTGAGCATCTCAGACGAGGTGCTCAAGTGGCACCCTGCCCCAATAATAATAAATAAGCCTCCACGTAACTGAACAAATATTTTTTTGTGTGTCTTTTGAAACTAAAGCGTAAACCAAGAATGCTCTTATTGTACTATTACACACTAGAAGGTTATTGTTTGATTTAGATGATGTACAGTTTGCATTTAATTGACCTATTTTCCCCCTCTTTGTTGAGACGTACAGTACAGTATACATTTTAACACCTTATTAGTTTTATAGCCAAATGTGTTCTAGAAAGATATCACTTTCTTGAAGCTTTAGGCAGGGAATTGACTGCTGCCAGCCAGTTGAGACAAATGGTGTCACTCTATAATTGATCATTTTGTTTAAGAATGCCTTCAAGTCTTTGTACGGTATAAAATAGTGGTTAGTACGTCTGCGCTTCTTATGATTTGTGATTCTGAGCATTATTGGTTTGTTTAATGCAACGTAATGTATTGAAAATAGCATACATACATTTACAGTTTTGAATAGAAAATTATTATATGTATTAACTCTATGTAAAGCTTGATAAACACTTTTCACTTTTTCTGAGTGCTTTGAACAATTGCCTTTTACAGTCAGTACATTTATAATAGCTATCTTACCTGATGCTTCTCTGATACCCCTTCCCCAGCCCCTCAATTGTTCTGCATTTGCTCACAACTTTCCAATATACTTACATTATGAGCATGGGAAACTCCAGGTTAAGTTCAGACTACAGGGAACCATGGTCTTACTGCAAGCAAGGTGGGCACAGGAGACTACTATGCAGAACCCAAGACTCAACCTAATGGCTCGCAATCTAAGGACAACCTCTGTCCCCGCTAGAGCCCCCTGCAACGGAGGATAGGCTGGGCTGCGTGGTAAGCCCTAAATCATACCCTGAGAAATCGAGGGTAAGGAGGGGGCAAGCAGTGAGTCCCTGGCTCAGGTGGCCCAGCATGTGGTGAGCAAAACCATGGTAAGTAGGCGCCAACATCAAAGGCAGGTGGCTGGCAAGAGCAGTCAAGTTCATAGGAAAGGGTTGTGGGCTGGCAGCAAGTAGGCTTTATCCAATATCCAGGCAAAGGTCAAAAGGTAGGCAGCAAGAAGGCAAATTCCAGGCAGAGGTCCAAAATTTGGAAATCCAGATCAAAGGATCAAGGATAGGGCATGGCAAAACAAATACAATGAAGATCTTCTGGTGTCATCCTGGCACCTTGACTTTCTATACAAAAGCAACCACGCATTGTGCACAAACATTTGAGCATGCTTATTATGCACCAAAGTTGGGGAGCAAATGCACTATGCATGATGGTCTGTGCATCTCTAGTGGCATGACATACCATGACAACAAAGGGTCTTATTTGCAATGGCCATTTCTTTTAGCTGTTTAAGACCTTTCTAGGGTCACCACCTATATACAGAGGCAGCAGCACTGAGAGGTATAAAACTCATGCTGCTTCCACGTTCCCTCACACTGTACAATGTAACAAGCAGGACACAGTCCTGCTCTTACATTGCAAAAAAGCACCAGTCTCGCAATGCTGCTAGGCAGAGTCTGTGGTAAAAATGGCAAGGGACATAGAAAATGCCATCTTAAGCATAGGAAATGGTAGTTCATGAGTGATACATGAGTAGCTGCCATTGCTATATAATTAAATAACAATTTTTGCTGCTAAAGAGTTTGCTTTGCGGTAGAAATAAAACAGAACAGTTTATTTGCTGATAAAATATGCAAAAAGTTATATTGATCTTGTTCTGATATTTCATGTTTTTCACATTAGGGTCACAAAAAAAACAAAACAAAACAAGTGCAAATGATTCCGCATGCGCCAGGCGCATGATTCATGGCAGCGTGCGTCCAATTGGTGCACGTGCCTTCCGCCTCACATTCTGTTTTGAAGTGCAAATGGCCCTGGTCCATGCACATTTGTCTGCCTAAGCCCTTAACTGGCCCACATGTTTCTCCTCTTGTTTAACTTTTTGAGATTGTCTCTCTCTCCTCAGGTGACAGGGAATACACAGTACACTCCGAAATGGAGAATAGAGATTCCCCTAAAACACAGAAGCTGGAGAGACAAATTTGCAATCTGTAAACTGTAAAGAAAGGGGAGAAGTATTTAGGTGTCATTTATTTATAGGAGCTTTTTTCGCCTTTATTTTAGGTGTTGTGTTTTTTTTGGGGGGCCCCCTTTTGGTGTTTTTAGCATTAAACATTTTGAGATTTGTCAACTTTGCCCAAAAAATTAAGAAAAAAACTTGTGGCACTTTCATTGCTTAAAAACATGCTGGGTGCCTCCGGCATGTGTTTTAGGAATAAAATTAGCCTGCTAGTCAGTGAAGTTAGCACTCTTAAAATTTACACATTTGCGCCCCGATCTTTTGCCCTCTAAACACCCCATGAATTAGTCGCCAATTAGCACTTGCGGAAAATTACAATCGCAATTTACAGCTTTGGCGCCTGCTTGGGCGCAAATTTTCACCTTAAAAAATGTGCTTTACATTTTGACGTCCATAAATCAAGAGGAAGCCCGAGCGCGACATGGCACTCCAAATGCACAGGCGTACAACCATGAATCAACCCTAATGTGTGTAAGTGGACATCTGGTCTGGTGATCTTAACCTAGGTTCTCGCATGTCACAAACCAGACTATGGGGGTTATTTAAGAAAGGATAGCTGCAGGTAGTGCCTCATAGCGGCAGGTGAACGCCGGGCGCTGTACGCAAAACCACATTTAAGAAAGTGAATCTGGTGAGCGCCTCAGCATATAGCACCGGTGCTCTAGGCTCAGGAGCACCATGTAGTACCTGTCACTCTGTAGCGCTCTCCCATACATTTCAATGAGGTTTCATTACTTGTGTATGAATAGCAATTTAATTTTTTTTGCTTAAATCATTGTGTGACCTCTCTTGGCTGCAAACAAAAACACTTTTATACATTTTTGGGGCTTTTTATATTTTTATGCAGAATTGTCATTACAGGTCTGGCACTAAAGTGTTATGGTCCCAGTGTTAAAACAATGTAATTCCATGAGTTTTCGCTTTGTTACTGGTGTATATGTGTTCAAAAACAGACTTTAATCACACAGCGTCTGGTGCTCTATGCTAGAGCACCCAGCTTTAGAGCACCGACGCTGTGTGTGTCTAGTGTTTTGTTAAATATGGTGTGGAGCGCCAAGTGCTGGACACACTGAGCTGATGCTACTGGTCACTCGCTGCAGAGCTGTACTGTTGTTAGAGTGCCCAACACACATCGCATTCATCAATGCAGGCCAGGTTACTAGAGAGACTGAGATGCTCTGTTACAGTGCCCGATACCCGCTTACAGCGTCTACTAGTGATCAATCTAAGTGCCGCTATACAGACGCTCATCTGGCAAAACCTGGCGCTAGAAGTGACTCAGCCAGTGTGTAGCCTTTGATTATAGTCAACTCAGAAGTATACCTTAAATCACCTGAGTGTATTTTATCATGATGAAGTGGACAAAAGCCCCATAAACAACGTGGACGTGCATAGCTACAAAGGTGCTCAAGCTATTTATTTGGTGAGGCAATGTTCACTTAAAGGAGCAGTATCGCGAATTTTTCTTGGTGACGGGGAGGCCGATTCATCAATAGCGCCAGGTAGCGACAGATGAGCGACTGTAGCGTGATTTTTTCAGCGCCAGCCAGTATTCGCTGTGCTTGGCCGGCATTAGCTTGATGACAGCGACTCAGTCAGTGTGCGGTAATGTTGAATACGGGCTGGGCTGTTTCACAGGTCCAGCGTTGTATGTGAGCGCCTGACAACGAATGGCCAGAGCGAACGGCTAGCTTCATATTCATCAAAAAATCACGCTCCGAATGTGCTGTCGCTGTCCATTCCTTGTTTAAACCCCAGAGCGCTGGCGGCGATGTGTATTAACTAGTTTTTAACCCCTAAACAACCATATTTTTTGAATGTAACATTATACATGTTTTTAGAATCATTTTGTTATATGAATACATTAATCTCAGACCTGTTAGATCAATTCTGCACATATTTTTTTTTTTTTTTAATTTTTACTTAAAAATAAATCCTAACATTGCAGAAGTGTTCTCCGATTTTTTGACATTAAAAAAATTTAAAAAAAAATTATTACCAATTAATCATTAATTATTATAGATTGCTCCATTGAAATGCATTGGACATCGCCAGGGAGCTCATACCTGGCGCTGTGAGGGAATTTGCAGCGGCGCTGTTCGGTCCAGGCGGCTTCATGATGAATGCCGTGCTAGCCGTCGCTCTCGCCGGCGCTAGCCTCATTTTGCTTGATAAATGCGTCATTGTGACCGCCGCCGGGCATACTTGAGTCGGTAGTCGCCGTTAGCTGCCGCTACCTGGCGCTCGTCAGACACTACCTGGCGCTATCGCTTGATGAATAAGGGCCTTATATTTAAATGGTACTTTGAATGTAGGTAAGTGTTGGAGTAAGAATTACAAATGTAGAAAAAAATGATGTCTGTGTTGTGCAACTGGAGACTAAAAGCTCATGTTTATGTCTGCTGAGTGTCGGGGCCCGACACTCTGGCCTGTTCCACGCTGAGGAGAGGGGGAAACAATGTAACAAAGTAATCAGCTGTTCAGTACTGGCAGCCGTCCAGCATAATATTGCAACATTTCCTGGCCAGAACTCATATATCTAAAACAGAGAGAAAAGCTCTAGAAGTCATTTAGCTCAATGGTAAATTCAATGTCTTTGAACCAGAGAGTCATTGGTTCAAATCTCAGACTTGCCAGTTTTTCTTTTTTTTTTGGGGGGGGGGGGGTATTTTATTTCAGAATTGGATTTTTGGGTTTACATCCTGTTTTTTTGCTCTAAACATTTTTTTTATTTTCACAGTTTTCCCTTCATGTTGGCTCTGCTGCAGAATCTTTCAGTTTACCATTTTCTCTCTCTTTTCTCAAAACATTTTTCCATATGATCTTTCTTTCAGCTTTGTGGGTTTTGAGCAAAGCCCAACCCAGAATTTTCACTATCTGGAGTTTTGTTTTGTGCCCCTAGGGGCATCCCGACTTGGGATGCCCTGATATGTGAAATCCCCAAGTTCGCCTGTGAAAACATACCTTTCCCTGTTCCACAGCGCATGCGCGGGCTCTCATCCAATCAGCGCTGTTTGCACGCAGATGGGGAGCCTGAACCTTCCTGGCCGCCCGGCCTGTCTAAATTACTATCTGCGTGAGCGCGCCAGAAAAATGGGGGGATCTGTGGTTATCCAGGGGTTGTTTCACACAGTGGGCATCCTTAATTAGAATGCCCAAGGGGCAAGGTCAATGGCCGGGTCTTATAGACTTCAGGGTCGGCAACTCAGGGTGTTGTTCCACTGTAATACCTTTAGATTTTCATGCACAGCTATTCAAAGAAGAATTTCAGTCGTTTTCAGTCAGTTTAGTTTATTTTGTATAGATTTTACACATTTGAGTCACCTGATCTCATAACAAAAGCAGCACCTCACACACACACAGCCGTTACCACTGATTACAGTGTCAGCCTTTGAGGTAAAGTGTTGCTAGGAGACCAGTGGGCTAAATGAAGCAGCTCACTAAATACAACCCAGCAGATCCCCCTATTCAGCAAATTGACTGAGCCATTGTCATTATACAATTTAAAAGAAAGGCAGATATTTTTTTCTTTTTCTATTGCCAGATTGTTTATACACATGTTAGAAGCTATTGTGTGGCTATTTAATTATTTATCTTTTTTAATGCAAATTTCGCGATACTGCTCCTTTAAGGTGTGCCTTGCAATGTGAACTGCAACCTGCATCTCAGTGAGCTTTTTCATTTTAACACACCAGAAAATGCAATAAATAAATGATATTACAGTTTCCACTCCAAAAAATGACCTGCATCTGCAATAGGGCATTTTACACATGAAAAAACATAATTATTCCAACGATGTAAAGAGTTTTAAACCTGATAATCCTATGAAGTATGCAGAAATATATTCAACATTCTTTTGCGGGCAGGTTGATTCATTACTAGCGCCAGGTATCAGCAGATGAGCATCTGTAGCAAAGCGCTCAGAGCGACCGCTAGTAGTCGCTGTGATCAGCTATGGTTCGCTGTTACCGAGCACCTCACTCGCTGGTCGACATTGATGAATTTGATGCGTGAGTCGCTATAACACCAGTACAGAGCTATATGGGAGCGAACGGTAGCGACTGGTCAGTGTGAGCGACTCAAACCATATTCATCAAAAAAACAGCCTCACTCAGCGCCGGCGCTCAAAATTGGGTCGCTGTAGCCCAGAGTGCCAGAAGCTGTGTGATTAAAGTCAGTTTTTTAACACATATCCACCAGTAACAAAGAAAACATTTGGAATTACATTGTTATTACATTGTGACATTAACACTTTAATACCAGACCTATAATGACAATTCTGCCTAAAAATATAAAAAGTTTTCAAAAATGACTTTTAAAAGGCCAGGAGAGGTCACATGATTTCATGATTTCATAAAAAAATAAATAAATAAAAAGAAAACCCTGTTTAAAGAGAAGAAAAGTAACGTCCATTGAAATGTATGGGAGAGGGACAGGTAGCGGCAGGTAATACCAGGCACTCTGGAAGCCAGAGCTCCGGCGGTATACTCTGAGCCATCTGTGATGATGAATCGGATGCTACATGGCACTGTTAGAGTCGCTCACCGGAATCGATTTCATAAATGTGGTATTGTGTACAGCGCCTGGCGTTCACCGTTCGCTACCAGTCGCTACGAGCCACTACCTGCCGCAATCCCTTGATGAATAAACCCCATAGCGGGTAGGGTGCTGTTATTTCCTAACTTCCCCAAAAAATGTTCTTACCCCATTGAAAAAATGATGCAATTCACCTGTAAAAATGTCCCATTGCATGTCCAGGTAATTGTTGTGGAGAAAGAATTGAGCAAACATTTTTTATTGCACGTGTGCATTCAAATGAAGACGCTAACCTACATGCAGTTTGCAATTTCACCAATTAATTAGCATGATCCCATGGAATCTCATGTTCATTATACTCAGGGAAGCTATCTAGCTGCACTTTTCCTCTGTTTTTTAGCGAATCAATGCAGGAATATCAGTTGGGAAAGAGCTCGTAAGATGTCAATTTGTATACAAGTAGAAAAAACTGAATTTTACATGCACATTATACTTTTATTTTTGCTAGAGTTTAATGGAATGACTTCCAATGTGGAAAGCAATATATGACAAACAGAACCAAGGTAAGCTTCATGGTACATATACAGATTAAAGGCAATAAAAGTAATGCTGAAATATGAAAATTGTTCACCAGCCATTATTGCTATATGGATATCAATTGATGGTAGCTAATCTAGGATGCTGCCAATATGTGTAATGCAGTTACAATAAATGCTGGATGCTTGCTTTGTAATAAAATAATATGCATAGCAATCCTCCACAGATTAAGAAAACCTGAATTTTCTATTTATTTCCAAAACAGAGTTGTTTTTTTTTCGCCAAGTACGTCGTTATAGTAGACAAGTAATTTATTTTGGCTACAGACTTCTTAGGAGTAAAATGGGGGGGGGGGGTGTTAAGATTGAAATCTAATATGTAAAACATTACAGCTGTAAGCAGGAAATCAAAGATTGTATTTTGCTGTGTTGATGGTCCTTTGTAATCTTTTTCAGTCTCTGCTAGAATGAGGAACCATTTGCCAAATATGAACACAAGGCAGCCCCAAAAATGTATGGATGTCTAGGCTTTGGTTCAACCAGCCTGGTCTGTGCTTTGGTTCAGCAAGTCTGGCAACGCAGCCAAATGGGTGAGCTGTCCCATCTTACCAAGCATTTTGGCTTTTGTTCTAGCCTAGACCCGATTCCTGCATGGATGAGTTTTACAGTATAAGGGGCAGGGAGCCTATGAAGCTCAAAAGAGTAAGGCAAGCTTGCGAAGCCCGCAACCTCTGGAAATCTGTATGCTAGGTGAAGGACCCGGGATCGTGGATCAAGGCCACCTAATTCCCTGAGTGGACTGTTGTGGCCACATGGCAGCATTTTGTAAAAAAGATAGTGAAGCCTGTAAAGACCACCATCTTAGATAACCTGTCTGCTAGGACCTGACCCAGAATGGCAAGGTGGATCAAATGGCTGCTGCTACAGCCTTTTTTTAAAGGTGGGTGGGAAGGCTGTGAAAGCCACCACCCATGGAAAGCTGTCTGCTGCATGACTACACCTGGAGGGGCAGAATAAGGCTATATGATTCTTGAGTGGACTGTTGTGGCTACATGGCTGCAGCTAAATCCTTTTTTAAAGGGGGAAAGGAAGCTTGTCAAGGCCACCACCTGTCTTCTAGAAGTCTGTCTTCTAGAAGACTGAACCTGGGGTGGCGGCTCAAGGCCACACAGTTTCACACAATAGTAATTGATTGGATGGGGGTTCGGGGGAGGTGAGGATTTGTGTCCGATTTTAGTTGCATGTCTCATTCAAAGCATAATAAAATAAATATTTCAAGATAAAGGGGTTTATTCATGAAGGGATAGCGGCAGGTAGTGCCTCATAGTGGCAGGTAGCGCCTGGTGAACGCCGGGCGCTGTAGGCAAAACCACATTTATGAAAACGAGTTTGGTGAGCAACTCTAACAGCGTCATGTAGCGTCCGATGTATTATTACAGGTGGCTCAGTGCATAGCATCGGCGCTCTAGCTTCCAGAGTGCCAGGTATTACCTTTCGGTCACTGTCGCTCTCCCATGCATTTCAATGCCAGTTCATTTGCTGACGCCTCCTGGCTGCAAACAAGCACTTAAAGAAACTTTTTAGACTTTTTATACAGAATTGTCATTACAGGTCTGGCACTAAAGTGTTAATGTCATAGTGTTACAACAATGTCATTCCATGTGTTTTCGCTTTGTCACTGGTGTATATGTGTTCAAAAACAGACTTTAATCACACAGTGTCTATGCTATAGCGTCCAGATCCAGAGCGCCTACGCTGTGTGTATGTCCTTTTTTGATAAGTATGGTGTGGAGCGCCGAGTGCCAGACACAATGAGCTGGTGCTACCTCTTGCTCCATGCAGCGCTGTACTGGTGTTAAAGCGCCCAACATACATTACATTCATCAATGTGAGCCAGTTTACTACATCGACTGAGGCGTTCTGTTACAGCGCCCGATACCCGCTTACAGCGCCTACTAGCGGTCGCTCTAAGTGCCGCTATACAGACGCTCATCTGCCGATACCTGCCGTTAGTAGTGAATCAGCCTCAAAGTTTGTCTTGCTTGATTGTGCCTGGTGGCTTGCTGAACATTGATCTATGTGCCATCTGGTGGTGGAAGAGGAGAATTATGTGTTATTTATGTTGGAATAACCGGCATGACCCAGTGGTGGACCCCATTGTGGGAATTGTCTACTCTTCTGCATATATATAATAATATATATATTATAAAGGTGAATATTACCTGGGAACCCAGCCTGTACCAGACACACTGATTTATGCTCCTCAATGACCTGTTATAAAGGAGATATAAACTCTAGCAGCGGACAAGAAAAATGTGTTAAGCATTATTTCCCTATGCATATATACTTTTGCAGTACATGAAAATCAAATTAAAAAAATATCTGAATAATAATCTGACTAGGAATAAAAGTGGCGTTGAGCACATTGAGAGGAAACCATATGGATGTGAAGAGGCAGTGATTATTGTTGGTAAGCACATATAAGCGAATTGTATTGCCTCTTGTGAACAAGGCATGTGATAAAGAGGAGAATATATGAAAATTCACTGTTGAAAATCTAGCACTCTGTGGTTTGATTGGTTGACCAAGATAAAGTGGAAATCATACAAAAGAGGACAAACTTTTTTTACTGCCTAAAGAAGAAAGGTAATTTATTTAGTTTGTCTCCCATTTCAAATTCCTAGATATTAGACTTGATTCAGAGAAACAAAAAAAGACTTTCGTTTTTGTTCCGATCTGTTTTTATTTTAATTTTCCCGCTCTCGTATGAGTGTACAGGCAGGGACTGCCTTCTTATTGCATACATTAGGGTGATAAATAATTAATTAATTAGCGAATTACAGCATTACTGCTAATATTAATATATTGATTGTAAGAGTTAAGGTATGGAGTGGTATATATGCATATATAAAAGATATATATATATATAAAAAATATATTCCACATTTATGTTTCTCCCTTTGTTCATAATCATCGCCTGGTCTTTGATGTGTGTATATATATGTGTATGTATATACATTTTTTCTTGATGTATATATATATGCATATATTCTTTTCCCCCCACCTGGATTGATTTGGATTGTGGATGTGGGTGTGGGTGGATGAATGTAAGTGGAAATGGATTAGAATAGGAATATTAGGTGTGTCCATTTCCGCTTCCATTTGTTCCTATCATGCCCATACACATATCTACAATTTCATCTATCTTCCTTGTGATATGTTTCCTCACTTAGATAATTACATTTTAAACCTTTGTACATATAAATATACATCATATCAACACTGCAACATGGCAAAATGTTGCATTAATACATCATATCAACACTGCAAAATGTTGCATTAATGTTGCTTGTGAAATTCAAATATACATTTTGATTGTGTACATATGTATATATTGCTCTTCCTCGTTTGTCTATTGTGATAAGCCAATGATTTATAATTAAACATAGATCAAATCTATTGTTTGTACTGTATAGTTAGCATACTATGGTGGCATGTAAATAATGGGATATTTGTATATAATATTTCTTGTAAAACTCAGTAATAGTAATAAAGTTAGAGATGTTTTTAGATTATTTTTGTATATATACAAACGATACCTGTGTTTGCGAGCCGGTTTCTTCCCTGATTGTGCGGTGTGTTTATCTTGTTTGGCCGCGGTGTTCTGCTGCCGATCACCCCCTCCACGGCGGCGTCTGTTGCTATGACCGCGCGCCGCTGTGCGGCGGGGTGGAGTGGCACTGATTGCCGGGTGGTTTGGGGGGGGGTCGGCGGTTGGACGCACGGGGCCCACACATGTGACGTGATTGTTTCTTCTGCGCGGGGCGTCTGCCGGCCGGGGACGCTGTGTGCGGGTGGAGGCGGATGACGCGCACGTGTTACACCTGTGGATTGATCACTCAGGCGGCTTACTTAAGGCGAGCAACACAGGTACCCTTTGTTCTTTCCTGGCACCTTGCAAAGTGGTAGTTTCCACGGAGCGCGTGGGTAAAGAGGCACCAGGACTCAGCGGGATCTCCAGCCAGATTATTGGGTGATAGGACTCTTTTTTATACACATATAAATCTTTTTAGGATTACTTTTGGGTATTGGTTATTGGATTAGGTTAGACACACATTTCTTATCACATGTTAAGTGTGGGATTTGTTACTATTTTAGTCAATATTGTATAGTTTTTTACACCCTTTGAATACAGGTTGTTTTTTATTTGATTATTCACTGATTCACATATGTATACTTTGATATTGTATTATCTATGCACAATGACACTTTTTTATGGCTTGAGATTTTTCCCGTTGAGTTATTATGATTTTTAACAAATTGTCGGATGAGCTCTATTTTTAATGTAATGTAAATAATAAATTTATAATTAGAAATATACTTTATTGTTGCATGCCCTGATTGAATTCTGGTTATCTTGATTGGTGGTGCAGATCTTTGGTGTTTGTACTACGTGGGGTACTGGGCCCCACATTAATTTTGTTGCAATTTTATTGCTTTTGCTACACCCATTTCTTGCACACCAATCTTATTTCTTTTTAATCAAGAGTGGTGCAGGGACAATTTATTGTTGGTTTCTACTCGTATGAGTGTACGAGTGATTCTATGCATGCATTGCAATCCTTCTGTAAATTTTTCATCCGTTCGTATGCCAGAGTACGAGTACGAGGGTGTTATTTTCCAGCGTGACTTTTCCGTTTCATTTTCTCATGTTACAACGTCGGCTTTTGTTTTTGCCCTTTTTCCATCGTCTCCTCCCACGAATCCTTTACGTTTCCCATTAGATTCTGTTTCTCTTTTTCAATAAATAATTGTCCGGACGTAAATCCTTACAATCTTGTGCCTGCGCACTACAAACTTAACTCATTAAAGTGCTCGCCTACATATTTGGCTCACTCACTTCTACTACAATGCTTAGCTAAATCACTTTGCGCTTTCCTACATCTTCCATGTTTCACCCCTAAAACTGTCCCAAACCACTTCCCGGTTATGTTCTTCTTGCATTTTAGTCCCCTAAAACTTACCCAAATCACTTCTCGGTGTTAATGTATTTTGTAAATGAAATGACACTTTTAATAATTTTCTTTTTTTTTGAACACCAAATGCCATTTTTGTTTGTCCATTTTTTGAAAATGTTTTTTTTTTAAATGTAACATTTTTTTTTCTTCATAAAATAGAAAATATTAAAATATTTATAAAATGTAAAATGTTAACAACTATAAAATACATAGCAATGGCAGGCCACAGAACATTATTCTTCATCTGTGGTCCCCAACGAGTCTCGCAGCTCCCACCAACTGAAGGACCCTGACACTCAGTTGTGCCACTCTGGCACGTGCGGTCCCTGTTAAAAAACGTAAATTAAATTATTGGTATAACCTTCTTGGGGTCATACTGCAGTGCCGCCCCCCCCCCCCCCCCCCCCCGGTTGGTCCAAACACCGAAATCTGGATTTCAAAAGCCCGAAGGCCCTCGCCACCACGGCCCGGGTTTTGCATAGGGCCCGATTATAGAACTCCTGGCCCGCATTCTGCAGGCAAAGAACGGGCGTCAGGAGCAAGGGCAGGAGCGGATATCCAGAATCCCCTGAAAGAATTTAAAAATTCTAACTTAAAATACACATTTTAAGCAACAATATTGTTTAACATGTCATCAAGGGCTAAAAAACAGCCATAGGTAAAAACATGACATCATCAACTATATTCATTGCCATACAGTGAAAATGGATTGATGGAATGTGAGCAAACTTACAAAGGAGCCATCCACCAGATAATTCTCCTGACTCAAACTGACGAAATAAGCCAGAGCTCTGCAATATATAAGCATCATGGGACGACCCTGGATGCCCTGCAAGAACACTGAGGAATCGCATAGCTGGACCAAACACTGCTTGTATGTTGTGCGAGTGGCACATCTTGCGGTTCATGCAACCAAATATAAAATAATTACACAAAGCAAAGGAAACCAACTAAAACAATAACTCCTACAACAAATTAAGATTCAAGTTCAACAATCCAAATATAAATTCACAAAGGACATAAGTCTAAAAAAAATAGCAATTATATGGATGTGTGGGAAAATAAAGGTTTACATGCTAAGGACTAATTAAGGTCCGCATTAAAATGCTTCTATAAGGCATACATGAAATGTATTGATTTAGGTATGCATTGCTATACAATTTATGGCCTCGGCCATGCTGATACATGCAATGCCTTGGAGCTTAAGGCTCGCAGACTCCTCCACATAGCCGCAAAACATGTTCAACAATAGCAATCCGAGGCCTCAAAGGTCCCGTAAGTGGATCGGAAATGAAACGGATTTATAGGGTGGTGGTCCCTCGGCAATCAGCTCTCTGAATCAGACGCAAGCCCATCCCAACAACGTAAGTTATCTGAACGAATGCAAAATATCAGATTTTGATGGGAAAATGATCTGAACTAACGCAAATGATCCGATTTAGTTTCGTTCTTCAAAAGCGCATATACGAAAGCGCCCGAACGTTTGTACGAATGGAAAATGAACAAAAAAAACAAAAAAAAATGACAAACACCCACAAAAACTTTCACAGACAGCTACGGAAGTCCAGACGAATGTGCCTCTGAATCGAGCCTATTGTTCTCACAGGAACTGGCAGCACAGCAACTGCACAGCAGTTGGTAAAACAGAACTTGACAGAGAAGTAGAAAGTGCAACCACTTATTTCTCTAGGTTTATGAGCTTTGAATGTTAGAAACATTTTATCAAATATGTGGAATTGAATTTAAAGGGATTTATTTAACCCTGCATTTGTAAAGGCAATGCTGAATAATTATAATTTAATATTAGGGGAATTAGTCAAATGCCTTGAAATGAAATACTTAAAATGAAAATAATTGTAAATATAACTGTAATATCCTGTCCTACAAGATATCCATAATTAATATTATTCTATCTAAGATATAGTTGATTACCCCCAAATGTCTTAAAGTAGAAAAGTAAAATGTTGTTCCAAGGTAAAACAGCCAATTTCACCCAAATTGAATCGGTGGTGGGGGTTATCAACAGAGGGGTTCACAGGGTTGTTGTTTTTTTAGTAGCTGCAATTATAATTCCAAATGTACTTCAGAGTAGACATTGGTCTTGTAAATAAGAGCTTCTCCCCTCTGGGCTTGCTGGTAAAGTAGTAGTATAGTATAGTAGTATCTGGTATCCCATTTGCATGGCATAGGATGCAAAGCAGAAAAAGCTTTCTTTGTTATAGGAATAAATCCATATATCTTAAGAGTACAGGGTAGCTTAAGGAAAGGGCAGAAGTCTCTTGGCGGGATCATCTGCAAAAACAACAGGTGTCTTCTTAACATAAAAAAAAACATTTCAAAAATAGTCCTTGGTGGTATCTTTCCTAAAAGTCTTATAGGTATAGGTGGAAGGTTCATCACATGGACCAGGTATGTGTGAGGTTTGTAATGTGGACCTTCAATAAATTTAGCAGGAAGTTCTTGGCCTATGTGGCTGCACTCACCTAGGAAGATACATTTCAGCAAATAATTGGACTGTTTTACTTGTGCTGTATAGTCTGTGGTCCTTGAGAGGTCCATATATCACTGTAGTCCATGGGGAAGAAGGGGAATGAGGAGGCTGAGATGTAAAAGAAACATGGGCAGGGAGTTGCCCCCCATGGCAAACAGTTCAACCTCCTTAGATTTACTAAGTAGTATGTGGAGCCCCACTGATGGTTACTGGGTCACTCTTGCATTTTGGAGAAACATGTTCATAGTCACGTGGTGGAGACCACCAAAATAGTTGCAGCTGGGAATCTTGCACTGGATGTTAGGCTACAAAGTTGCAAAAATATTTGTGTCCACAAGTTTGTTTTGAAGTTGTTGTAGTGATCTCAGCCACTTACTACTATATTTAGGCTATGGGCTCAGTGTGGTTTGGGTGGTTTACTTGAAAAGCCATGCAATAGAAGGCCATCTATAAAAAGTAATACACTTTAAACTAGGGTGGAAGCTGCCCACTCCTAGCTCTGAAACTGTAACTACTGGAGATTGAGAGACTAAAGGTTATCTGATAACCCAAAAGTAGGATTGTCTCCTTTCAATTGCAGGCAGTTAATGGTATAAACAGAGACAGAAGAGGAGGAGAAAAGGGCTGTTCCACTAGCTGGGGGGGGGGGGGGCAGAAGGGTGAGTTTTCTAAGTAGGATGTATATATAGATATATATAGATATATTAAATATTCCTTGTCTTGCTTTTGTTTTTCACTAACATTTTATATCTACTGATAAATATTTGTTAAAACAAGCTAGAAAGCTTAAAGAGGAATTCAGTCCTAATAGTTCCCCACCACAATGCTGCATACCTTTTGGTTCACGGCATCTTACAGATTGCCATCATCCTACTGCTTTTTCTACTCCCCAGCATCATAGCTGTCTGTGACAGGAGTAGGGGGAGCTTAGCCGTCCAGTTGTCCTCTGACCCCCCCCCCCCCTGTCCTCACTAGTCGCGACAAAATCTTGCGCCATTTCTGAACCTTCTGCAGCAGATGAGGACTTCACTGTGCAGGTGTGAGATCTCAGGGCCGGTGCAGTGCAACGCGGGACACAGAAGAAAGCAAGATGACGCTGCCCTATAGAAAGGGCCTGAGAAGAATGGTTGAGCACAAGGGAAGAGCAGAAGAAAGGTAAGTTAAACCTGGAAAAAGTAAAATCTAAGTTTAAAGGGAACAGAGGGCGAAGTTTGGGGAGTTTTTGAGAGCTCCCCAGACTCTCCAATGTTCCTCTTTAATTATTCAAGTTTTCAAAAATGAGATATACTCATGATGATGTGAAGACATATTTGACAGAAATCTGTGACCCATAACATGAACCTTTCACTTCAGTAAACCAGGTCTATTGTATTAGGTTCCAAAAGAGCAAACGTCACATACACAAAAAGTAATTTCCATGTGTAGCTTAATCCATCAAAACCAGCTGAGATCATAAATAACCTATTTTACAGGACTTTGTTATTTTCTTGATTAATGAGGAATTTTACTGGAGAAGGGGGAAATCATCTTGGAACTAATGGCAGCGCTTACCGTCGCTGGAGCTAATGCAGTGATAAACAGCTCTGAATAAAGTTATTATTTCAACTAATTTAGAAGCTGGTAAAAAGCATCCTGTGCTCAGTAATGTGCGCCCAGTAGCTAACCTTTCACTTAAGATCTTTAAAATTCCAAATTATCATTCTGTGTTCATACATTATCTATGCAACCTTTGAAATTGCTAGACTGTAGGAAAGGAAGCATGAAAGTTAAAGAAAAGAAGTCCAAATCTATTTTATGGTGATGGTTCAGTGAGAGAAATAGACCATTTATATATGCCTATTTTTATTTGTGGGATATAATTCAGCTCTGAGGATTATATGTCAGTCTTTAAAACTCACAATAGATATGGTACAGAAATGCAAAGCAACCCTGGTGTATGCCCCTTTATCATCCAAGTCTGGCAGTCAGAAATAATGATTAAAATAAGTAGAGCGTTGAGAGGATTTAGTTTGAGGTGAGTGAGCAGACTAGTAAAAAAATGTGACAAGCAGCATAGACATGAATACATTAAAGTAGGTAGTACTCTAAGCTATTAATAAAAACTAATATGTACATAGTTTTAGAAGTAAATGCCACATTTTTAGATTTTTTTTAGAAAACCAATTTCCCTCTTATAGATGCACCAGTTACTGTGGTCCCCAAGTTGTTTGTTACTACTCTCAAGGGTGTACAGTGTTTAGGGATCACACCACCCTAGGCACACTTCAGTAATGATAGCCCTTCATAAAAAAAGCAAACCCTTTAACCTCCCTGGCGGTGTTCCCGAGCGTGACTCGGGGTTAATTTTCACTGCAAGTAGCGGTAACCCCGAGTCACGCTCGGGGTAGATTAGGCAGAGGAGCAGGAGTCTGGCAGCAGAGTCTCCTTACCTTCTCCTTGCGATCCAGCGATGTCCCCGCTGTGATCGCCGGTGAGAGCCCCGGCAGATGCGTCCCTCTGACTTCCTGGTTCCGTCACTGTGAGCCGCAGAGGCTCATGGGGGCGGAACTGGGCGGCAGATTCAAAAGTAAGACTGACAGTAAAACACACACACAAAGTGATACAGTGAAATCCTGTGAGATTATATTGTATCACCTCAGATTTGACATTGTATTTGCCCTTTGATCATCCTACACTGCCCTGCCTGCCCTTTTTCTGCCCATAAAAAAAATAAATACATTTTTTATCATGGCATCAAAGCGTCACTTTAGCATCTCCAAAGCGGTTTTGGATCAGATAAGCGACAGCGACACAGAGCCCCTCGCAGAAATAAGCGATAGCGATTCGTGGCAAGATTCGTCATCTGACTCTGACACTGACCAGAGAAGTGGCGACAGCGACAATTCTGCACCCGACCTCAGTGATGTGCGCACTTGGTGCCCAATTGATTGAGGTATGGATGAGGTACCGCCGCCAAGATTTCCTTTTACTGGATCACCTGGGATGAAGGTAGACATTGAGCACAATTATCCTTTGGCATACCTAAAATTATTTCTCACAGATGACATCATTGAAAAGATTGTTACGGAGACAAATCGCTACAACGAGCAGCAATCCGCAACTCTGCATAGCAAGTTTTCCAGGAACAGAAAATGGGAACCGGTGACTAAAGAGGACATCTGGAAGTTCCTGGGGCTAATACTTCTTACTGGGGTGGTGGGGAAACCCCTGCAGAAATGGTACTGGACTACCAATAAATTGCTGGCAACCCCATTTTTTGGCACCATCATGTCCGAGTGCCGATTTTCCCTCCTAATGAATAATTTGTACTTCACCAACAATGAGGAATTTGACGAAGCCACACATCCAGCGCCAAAACTCAAGAAGATCTGGGAAGTATACCAAATGATCCTAAAAAATTTCCAGCAGTCCTATGTGCCAGATAGAGACATCAGCATTGATGAAAGTCTGATGGCTTACAAGGGACGCCTCAGCTGGATTCAATACATCGCATCCAAGAGAGCACGGTTTGGAATAAAATCCTATATGCTCTGTGAGTCTGCCACTGGCTTTATATGGAATTCCGTCATATACGCCGGTAAAGGAACACAATTCAACCCCAGGTACAGCGGCTATGGGATGGCAACATCATCAGTCCTCACACTGCTTGAGCTATTGCTGAATCAGGGGTATTGTGTGACAACGGACAACTTTTACACATCGCCTGAGCTGTACGAGTTTCTGCTAAAACACAAGACTGATGGATATGGAACCGTTAGGCCCAACCGACGTGACTGGCATCTATGTTTGCCAAGAAAAAACTGAAAACAGAAGAAATGGTTTCCTGGCAGAAAGGAAAGATGAAGGCAATGCGTTGGCGTGACAAAAAAGACATGTGCCTAACACCTCCACTGTTATGGTCCACACAAGAGGTGGGAAAGATGTCATGAAGCCACAACTTGTGATTGACTACAACAACACCATGGGAGGAGTCGATAGAGCCGATCAGGCGATGACATTTTATCCGGCTATGCAGAAACAACAAAAAAAAATTACAAAAAAATCTTCAGGCATCTCCTGGAACAATGCCTCTGGAATGCCTATACACTGCACAGAGGAAAGAGTGACAAGCCTCTTGTTCATTCTGACTTTATCTGGAAGGTGGCGGAGCGGATTTTTGTGAACTACCAAACGCCATCAGTGGCCGTGAACAGATCTGGACGTCGTGCTGTTGACGTTGTCAACCCAGAACGCCTGACTGGTCGTCACTTTATGGATTACATCCCGCCAACCGCAAAAAAGGCAGCACCTACAAGGATGTGCGTAGTTTGCTGCTCAAAGCGAGATGGCAATGGAAAAAAATCAGAAAGGAAACCAGGTTCCATTGCCCTGATTGTGACGTCGGTCTATGTGCAGTCCCATGTTTCAAAATTTACCACACCCAGGATGTTCACTGAATTTTCTTTGTTTGACAAATTTCATTATTTATTACATTATTGAATAAAATTATATTATTTATTAGATTATAATTCATGATTTTATGTTTCCAACTTTATCACATCTGAGAGGTCTACTAGAGTCTTCTATGGTCAGGTTTAAGTAAGTAATTACTAAGAATTGCAGGCCTACAATACATAACACCAAATTTCCATACAAAAAAATGGTAACGCTTTTGGTACAAAATTCCAGACATAATCATAACGCCAGGGAGGTTAAAGCGGACCTTCACCATGATTTAAGGAAAAGCCCAAACCCTTAAAAAACGATTCCCCAGCATCTAAAATTAATATATTTTAAGAGTTTTGTCACTTACTTATTATTCTTTCCCCCACTGGGCTGCAACTCTGTTCAGGACTTTAGGATACGGACGCCGCCATCTTGACTCAGAAGCATCACACTTACTGAGGAGAGGAGAGTGGGATAAAGTACAGGGGGCGGGTTATAACTGTGCTTTGCTCAGAACTGGGGATTACTGGGCCTCCCCTATCAGATCCCAGTTGGGACCATGGGCTCTATCCACCTCCAACCACACCCAAAATGCCACTACTAAATATTATAAAAACATATTAAATTTATTATTTATATATGTTTTTTTTTTCTTTTTTTCACGACTGTAACCTGTATTTCTGTATATGATGGACGCAGTAAATTCTGACCGGTGGGCAAAACACCTGCAGTTTTTTAGATTTCGTTGGCCAACTTGGCAACAAGCACTGCTAATAGTATATATATTGCTTTGTCTTAGTTTCCTAGAGTCAGGTTTGCACCAGCCGGGTGGGCTACAGTAACATTCACAGGTCTCGGGTGTAAGGTGGGAAGCCATACTTTCATGGGTGGGTCTATGGGGTTAATCCACCTATTAGGAATTTTAACTACAGTAAATGTATTTAGGCTGAGCATAGCCCGGTATAAGAATGGCTTCCGACATATGCAATAATTAATTGTCATCAGCTAGGGCTTCGGATTAGGGATTTGCACATTAGATTACAGCTATAATACTCTGCATAATACTTACAGCATTAACATCTTTTTCTGGCCAGTTATAATTAAGTATATTCATAGGATTTGTTTCTGGCCAGCTTTACTAATAATATTTTCGGTATAATTGCCGCACGCGTAATGTTTCCCCTAAGAGGCCATTAAGATGCATTTACATTGCTAACATAGCATATAGCCTAACTGCGGATCCTGCTTACTATTTTTCATTAGCTTCTTACTATCTGCCCATTAATTTCTATACAATGGTCTTCCCCGAAATGGCGCCCGAAAGGAGACCTGTGACGGCGCCAGGAGGGACATCCAGCGCTTGCTGCCCCATTGGTTAGCTAGGGCGTGACATTAGGTCCGTCCTCCGGGGGATTGGACAGCACTGGTATGTCTCAGAGTGTGCTGTGCCCCTGTCCCCCCTGACATCCTCCGACGCGGCTCACCGAAGGAGGAGGAGGGGCGGCGAGGCTGCACACATGTGGGTGCAGGACGCTGTCAGCTGGCAATTATAAATCTCTGGCCGCCGCGCCTTGCACCCTTTGGCGCTGCTGTGATAAATACAGGTTAGGAGGGAGGTAACACAATCCGTGTTTCCCCCCCACGTTGCCTTCTCATCAGGCTACAAGGAGTGCATAAGGTCAAACTGCTTGCTGCGCTCTGCTATAGAGCTGCTAGGATTATTGTTTACACCACTATGCTAGATCATCATTAGGCAATCCTGTTCTCTATTCTAGGTGTTTACTGTCCCACATAGCTTGCTGGCTGCACCTTGATCTCTTTCTTGTACTGCAAGTTTATGACTACCTTACAGGCTGTTAAGCTTTTATACTGCAGGAACCATGGGTTGCTTTTAATTGCGTCCATCATTGATTACAATGAAGGTATGAACTTATGAATATATATTATGTGTGTTATAACATTTGTGTCCATATTTGGACCAAGCTTATGAAGTTCAATGCTGATTTACTTAGTGATGCTACTGTATATTTCTTATAGGTATATGATTATGGGCACTGATGAAGCCTATTGTTAGGCAAAACTAGTTTGCCCACTCTGCAGAACAGATTATCAACATACTTACACAAGCAATTCAAACAGTCTGTATATTGTTGTATATTTGTATATATAGGCATTATATGTATGTGTAACAATGTCACTGTGTCCAACAGCTGTTTTTAATCACATATATGAATAATAAATTTAATATGTTTTTATAATATTTAGTAGTGGTATTTTGGGCGTGGTTGGAGGTGGATAGAGCCCATGGTCCCAATTGGGATCTGATAGGGGAGGCCCAGTAATCCCCAGTTCTGTCATTGTGCATGCTGTTCAGTGGACCTACCACCCATACCAGCCCATATACTGTGGTGTGCTCCCGCTTCAATGGGAACACATGAATTCCAACCCTAAACAAAATTTTTTTTTTTTTCCCACACATTGCTTCATATATTGGGAGGGTCGTTTCATAGGTGGGTTGGAAGATACCCACACCCTCTGTATTTGTGCTTTGCTCAGACAGAGCAGAGCTGGGGTCAGGAAAAGGTCAGCAGTCCCAGAATGCAGAGTAGCACAGTCAGAAGGCACTTCCTGTTTGCTGGCTGCCTGATGTTCCGTGAGCCGCCATCTTGGTTGTTTAAAGGTTCATAACATGCAGTAGATGCAGGTAGGATGATTTTTAATGTGAGCAATCTGTATGTACAGGGTGGGGGAAACATATAAGATAGACTCTTATTCAGATTGTGGCCTGACCCTCGAGCATTTGCCAAGCCCTAGGGCATCCAGATTTGGGATGTCCACTGTGTGAGACTACAGGGTCCGCTTTAATAATTACTGCCTGAAGATGAAAACTAGTGTACCACAAGGCACCATAGACCAAAGCTGGGCACTGATGCAAAAACAAAAAGGTTGTCTAGATACTAGTTGGCACATATGTGATGCCTGACAGATTGCCAGTCGCCAATCAGATGGCAAGCACCAATCTCTGCCACTGGCTTTTGCCTATAGCCAAGCAGCCCTAACTGGGAATCAAACCTTCAACCTTTCGGTCACAGGGTTAGTCCTTGACCACTAGGCCATGACTGCTCTTGATAACTGTTAGCTAAAGGATGCTACTGTAGTGTAAAACCTAATCTTATCTGTTGCTGACCTTGCTTAGTCTCTGACCTTGATCGTTTGCTTCCTGAACAACCCTTGTCTATTTTTTTACCACAAGTCTGCCTCCTCCCTCTGTACAGCAAACCAGGACCTCCTGTTTTTGACCTGAGATGTACACACACCTTACCGCAAACCCTCTTACAACACCCATTTACCTTCTGCTGTCCTGAAAATTAAAATGTCATATAGTCTAATAAATCATATAATAATTCTTAGAAAATCCTACCTTAAAATTCCAATTAAAATTGACAGGACTAATCATAATAATAATATATATAGTATATTCGTTAACAGATAACCTTGTATTTTTCCAAATGTTAACAAATATTACACAGACTGGTAGAATGGACTGTATACAGTCAGCAAAGAAATCTTTTGCTGAGTTTTGTCATTGCTTCAGAGCTGTGGAATCAGAAGGGCTGATATAAGTTATATATAATCCATTTACTCACCAGCTTCACAGCCTAAGCTTATCTGATTACTAAGACTTTACATCTGGTTCATGTAAAAGGAAAAAATACAGTGCAAATGCAGCAACACATAACACCTAACAGATGTCAGATATGACAACATGCATTAGGGAGTCTAGTTTATCTGGCATCATTTAAAGTTGAAGCACACTGGAATTAAAATAAAACATTATTTCTATGTTGTTCACTGGAAAGCGATAATGGCCACATTCAGCATGCTCCATACTGATAAAAAGCTTAGCAACTGATTTGCTCCTGCTCAATTTAAACATGGATTTGCTTGAATACCAATGCAATTGAATACAGAAGTGCTTTGCTTTCATGGGGGGAATACATTACAGGTATGTGCGTAGGCAGGCAGGTCATTTAGAAGTCTTGCGGAAAAATAATTACAAATTATCTCAAAAATGTTAGTGAACTGACTGCAAATTACTTATTAATGATAACGCTGCATCTTTACTGTATTGGCTCCTGCATGTGGATATTTTAAGCTCTAACATTTTCATTAGGGTTACACAGGAACATTATGGAGGTATGGATTTTATTATTACCCTTGCTGAAGACTTGGAAGGTCATACATAACTTTGCCAAATAAAAAAAATACTGACTAGAAATGAAGAACAACCACCTTTCAAAATCCCATATTAAAATAGGCCTAAACCAGATCAACAACCATTTTTCCTTTAACAGGTGTTGGTCCCGCATTAAGCTAATCAAAACAAGCTTGGGGGGGCATCCAGAATGCTGGAGACCCCCCCGCACATAACCCCCCAGAACGCATGTAATCCTCACCTTTAGAGATGAGCGAACTTTTGAAAAGTTCGATTCGGCCGATTCGCCGAATTTCACAAAGAAATTCGGGTTCGGCCGAATCGAACTTTTACGAAGTTCCCCATCATAAATGCCGGCATGGTGGGAGCGGAGCCGGCCGGCGGGCCGGTAAAGCCGGCCGGCCCGCTCCCACCATGCCGGCATTTAAAAAACAAAAAAAAAAAAAAATGCATTTTTGCCGGCATGGTGGGAGCGGGCCGGCCCGCTCCGCTGTCAGCGGAACCGGCCGGCCCGCTCCCACCATGCCGGCATTTCAAAAAAAAGCAAACACTTACCTGCAGGTCCGGAGCGTGGAGGCCGGCGCCGCTCTCAGCTGTCATCTGAGGGCGCGTCATCAGAGGGCGCTCCCACCATGCCGGCAAAAATGCTTTTTTTTTTTTTGTTTTGTTTTTTAAATGCCGGCATGGTGGGAGCGGGCCGGCCGGCTTTACCGGCCCGCCGGCCGGCTCCCACCATGCCGGCATTTTTTTTTTTAATTTCAGGAAAAATTCGATCGGCACGAACCACAAAATATTCGGGTTCGTGCCGAATCGAATATTTCCTGAAATTAGGAGTGAATTCCGGTTCGTCCGAACCGGTTCGCTCATCTCTACTCACCTTCACTACCAGCCAGCACCCGGAACAGGGTCCAGCGATTGGCCGGTGGGTGGTTATGGAAGCAGGTCATTCCGGTGGCCGGTGCTGAGGACTCGACCATGGCCCATGTGACCACCCAGGATTACAGGTGTTGTGGGGAGGGGGGACTCCAGCATTCTGGATGTCCACCCCATCTTGTTTTGATTAGCTGTATGCAGAACCAATACCCATTAAAGTAATAACGGGTGTTGGTCCGGTTTAAGTCGAAAAAGCCCAATAGGTCACCTTCTCCCCCAATCTCCAGCATTCCCATACAATTTAAAACCGTCCCGGGAAAAGAAGAACATTTTTAAGAATACACTCTCCTGTGTTCCTTCTTGTCAGCAGTTGCACCAGCATGTTCACAACAGCACCACAAGCAGTGTATGCACTCTTAATGTGTGAACGTCATTCAGTGCTGGTGGCCACATGGGCTATAAGAGCACAGAAGTAACATTGACCAGGGAAATGGAATTGCCCAGGCTTCCAATAGGGACTTTTGTGGATAGGTTAAATGGGATCCTCAAGGGTGGGAGGAGGCACCAGCTTTAACCCCCTAACTGCTTAAAATGAATAAAGGGACACAAAATAGCCCTAAATGATATACCCGTATCAATCTTGGGTATTGTGAAGATAGCTTTCTCATCTCTCTGCATGTGCTGTAGGAGGGGGCGTGTACCAGAGGCTGTAGTGCAGAGTTCAGCATGCAATCAGCCTGTGAAATACAGTAACTCATGAACTTGTCTACAGTAACAGTAACTTGTGAACTTTAACCCTGTCAGACCTCAGATCTGATGTGCCAAAGGGAATGAGACTCACCTGCTTCCTGTTGCCCCAATTCAACATTAAGTAAATGGGAGGGAGCTGTACTGAGGTCACACCCACTAAACTCCCCAGCTCATTATACTGGTGCTGTAGGTGAGAGATGTGTGGCACAGGAGCGGGTGGCAGTAAGTGCCCTTTGGCAAATCTGACCTGAGATCTGACAGCAAAAATCCACAAAAGTGGGCTTTCCCTTAGAATGTGGAGGATATTGATATTATAATGGTTTTATTCTATAGAAGTGTGGTGATAAAAATATTAAAAGTACTTCTCCTTCCAACAACTGACATAAACATACTATATATTCTTATTAACATAAAGACTAGAGCGAATTTTTTAAAATTCGATTCGACTGATTCGCCGAATTTTCAGACAAAAATCGTTTCGACCCGAATTTATTTGCGATGAATTCCTATTAAAAACGGCTATTTCTGAGCTTCCTAGAGCCTCAATAGGGTTGTAAACCATTCTGCCTTGCTGTAACACGCATAGAATGCATGCTGGGTTAGTGAGATAATACTGTAAATCATTATGACATGCAGATAAGAGGCATCGCTAATAGAATCACAGAGCGGCACAATTGCAGAGAGTTGAGGTGGCATCACTATGAGGGGCCCCTATAGTGCCTGAAAAACACACCCTGGAGCTGGCCGCAGCAGGAGCCCAAAAACTAGCTGAATCACACCCTGGAGTTCCCAGCAGGAGCCCAAACATTGCTTGAAGGAGACACTGGAATTGGCTGCAGGAGCCCAAAAATTGGATGAATCACACCCTGGAGTTGCAAGCAGCAGCAGCAGCAGGAGCCCAAGCATAGCTTGAAAGAGACACTGGAGTTGGCTGCAGGAGCCCAAAAATTGGATGAATCACACCCTGGAGTTGCAAGCAGCAGCAGGAGCCCAAACATTGCTTTAAAGAGACACTGGAGTTGGCTGCAGGAGCCCAAAAATTGGATGAATCACACCCTGGAGTTTCAAGCAGCAGCAGCAGGAGCCCAAACATAGCTTGAAAGAGACACTGGAGTTGGCTGCTGGAGCCCAAAAATTGGCTGAATCACACCCTGGAGTTGCAAGCAGCAGCAGCAGCAGGAGCCCAAACATAGCTTGAAAGAGACACTGGATTTGGCTGCAGGAGCCCAAAAATTGGCTGAATCACACCCTGGAGTTGCAAGCAGCAGCAGTAGCAGCAGGAGCCCAAGCATAGCTTGAAAGAGACACTGGAGTTGGCTGCAGGGGCCCAAACATTGGATGAATCACACCCTGGAGTTGCAGGCAGCAGCAGGAGCCCAAACATTGCTTTAAAGAGACACTGGAGTTGGCTGCAGGAGCCCAAACATTGGATGAATCACACCCTGGAGTTGCAAGCAGCAGCAGGAGCCCAAACATTGCTTTAAAGAGACACTGGAGTTGGCTGCAGGAGCCCAAAAATTGGAAGAATCACACCCTGGAGTTGCAAGCAGCAGCAGGAGCCCAAACATTGATTTAAAGAGACACTGGAGTTGGCTGCAGGAGCCCAAACATTGGATGAATCACACCCTGGAGTTGCAAGCAGCAGCAGGAGCCCAAGCATAGCTTGAAAGAGACACTGGAGTTGGCTGCAGGAGCCCAAACATTGGATGAATCACACCCTGGAGTTGCAGGCAGCAGCAGGAGCCCAAGCATAGCTTGAAAGAGACACTGGAGTTGGCTGCAGGAGCCCAAACATTGGATGAATCACACCCTGGAGTTGCAGGCAGCAGCAGGAGCCCAAACATTGCTTTAAAGAGACACTGGAGTTGGCTGCAGGAGCCCAAACATTGGATGAATCACACCCTGGAGTTGCAAGCAACAGCAGGAGCCCAAACATTGCTTTAAAGAGACACTGGAGTTGGCTGCAGGAGCCCAAAAATTGGATGAATCACACCCTGGAGTTGCAAGCAGCAGCAGGAGCCCAAACATTGATTTAAAGAGACACTGGAGTTGGCAGCAGGAGGCCAAAAATTGGATGAATCACACCCTGGAGTTGCAAGCAGCAGCAGCATGAGCCCAAACATAGCTTGAAAGACACACTGCAGTTGGCAGCAGCAGGAAGCCCCAAATTGGCTGAAAGGCACAATCTGAAGTTGGCATCAGCAGGAGCCCAAAAATTGGCCTAAAGACAAAAATATGTTTTGCACCATTTGGAAAGTGTAAAACGTGGCACCATGCTAAATCTAGTTGCATGCATCAGCCATTGGTGGGTGGAAATCCTTGCTGATCCATCCCTGATTCATTTTCACAAAGGTGAGTCTCTCCACATTTTTAGTTGACAAACGAGTTCTCCTTGAGTAACTATGGCCCCCGCCGCACTAAACACCCGCTCAGATTGCACGCTACTTGCCGGGCAGGACAGCTTTTCCAGGGCAAACTCTGCTAGTGGCGGCCACAAGCCAAGTTTGGCTGCCCAGAAGTCCAGCGGATCCTCAAGGTGTGTTGGCATGGTCATGTCAAAGTATGACATGACCTGCTGGTTCAAGGCCAGCTCCAGGTCTTCCTGCTGCTCATGAGTAGCCTCACTTTGCGGGTGTAGAAAGCTACTCATTAGAGACTGAAGACTGAGGCTGCTGCTGATGGAGCTGATCGTCCTTCTCACTAAAGAGTGGAGCTGAACCCAAAGCATAGGATACGTCGCTGGGGGAGGGAACGGCGTAGGACAGAGGCAATGGGAGGACAGGGACTACTCTCGGGGCATGCCAACTCAGGGTTGTGTCAGAGGAACCTACCGACCCTAGACTGGGGGTCTCAGATGTAACTTGTGATGATGTGGATGACCGCGTTAACCAATCTACCACGGCAGATGCGTTACTGGTGGAGACACGACCGCTAGCAGATACTGGCAGATCAGGTCTCTCACCATGACTCCTGCTGCCACTCGCTCCTAGTCTGCTGCGACCTCTGCCTGCTGAATCTTGGCCTCTGCCACTCCTCTTTGAACATCCTGGCACTTGTCTGCCTGACATTTTTATGTATTTGAAATGTGCAATAGGTACTTTAGAAAATGTGTTTACTTTAAAAAGCAGAAGCTAAATAAAGTGAGGAACTGCTTCTCTGCACCAGATACTATGAAAATTGGCAATATGGGATACCCTGTGGCCTGGTGTTTTGACAGCAGGACAAAAACCAATTCAAAATGCAATAGCTTAATAAAGCTGAGGCTGAACAAGCTTATTTTGTATAAAAGATAGGGTGCAACGTGCAGGTTTGGGATACCCTGCGGCCTGGTGTTTTGACAGCAGGACAAAAACCAATTCAAAATGCAATAGCTTAATAAAGCTGAGGATGAACAAGCTTATTTAGTATAACAGATAGGGTGCCACGTGGTGGTTTGGGATACCCTGTGGCCTGGTGTTTTGACAGCAGGACAAAAAACAATTCAAAATGCAATAGCTTAATAAAGCTGAGGCTGAACAAGCTTATTTAGTATAACAGATAGGGTGCAACGTGGTGGTTTGGGATACCCTTCGGCCTGTTTTTTTGACAGCAGGACAAAAGCCAATTCAAAATGCAATAGCTTAATAAAGCTGAGGATGAACAAGCTGATTTAATATAAAAGATAGGGTGGCATGTGCTGGTTTGGGATGCCCATGTGGGTTGGTGTTTTTAAAGCAGACAAAAACCAATTCAAAATGCAATAGCTTAATAAAGCTGAGGATGAACAAGCTGATTTAGTATAAAAGATAGGGTCACATGTGCTGGTTTGGGATGCCCATGTGGGTGGTGTTTTGACAGCAGGACAAAAACCAATTCAAAATGCAATAGCTTAGTAAAGCTGAGGCTGAACAAGCTGATTTAGTATAAAAGATAGAGTGCAACATGGTGGTTTGGGATACCCTTCGGCCTAGTGTTTAGACAGCAGGACAAAAACCAATTCAAAATGCAATAGCTTAATAAAGCTGAGGATGAACAAGCTGATTTAGTATAAAAGATAGGGTGGCATGTGCTGGTTTGGGATGCCCATGTATGTTGGTGTTTTTAAAGCAGAGAAAAACCAATTCAAAATGCAATAGCTTAATAAAGCTGAGGATGAACAAGCGGATTTAGTATAAAAGATAGGGTCGCATGTGCTGGTTTGGGATGCCCATGTGGGCTGGTGTTTTTAAAGCAGACAAAAAACAATTCAAAATGCAATAGCTTAATAAAGCTGAGGATGAACAAGCTGATTTAGTATAAAAGATAGGGTCACATGTGCGTGTTTGGGATGCCCATGTGGGCTGGTGTTTTTAAAGCAGACAAAAACCAATTAAAAATGTAATAGCTTAATAAAGCTGAGGCCGAACAAGCTGATTTATTATAAAAGATAGGGTCACATGTGTTGGTTTGGGATGCCGATGTGGGCTTGGATTTCTACAGGAGGCCAAAAACCAAATCAAAATGCAATAGCTTAATAAAGCTGAGGCTGAACAAGCTGATTTAGTATAAAAGATAGGGTCACATGTGTTGGTTTGGGATGCCGATGTGGGCTTGGGTTTTTACAGGAGGCCAAAAACCAATTCAAAATACAATAGCTTAATAAAGCTGAGGCCGAACAAGCTGATTTAGTATAAAAGATAGGGTCACATGTGCTGATTTGGGATGCCCATGTGGGCTGGTGTTTTTAAAGCAGACAAAAAACAATTCAAAATGCAATAGCTTAATAAAGCTGAGGCCGAACAAGCTGATTTAGTACAAAAGATAGGCTCACATGTGCTGGTTTGGGATGCCCATGTGGGCTGGTGTTTTTAAAGCAGACAAAAAAAAATTAAAACTAATCCAGTTACGAGAAATGCTTGTGTATAACAGATAGGGTTAAATATGCCACTGCCAAGATGGGATGCACAGTGGCAAGGAATATTTACAGCACAAAGAACACCAATTGAAAACTGACCTGGCAAATGAAAATTAAAAAAAGCTTTCCCTCTCACTGTCCCTGCCTGGATCGTTCCCGAACGTTCCCGATTTTTCCCTATCTTTCCCCATCTTTCCCTGGTTCTGTCTGCCTCTCTGTGGGTCTCAACGACTGTCCCTGCCTATCTCTAAGTCTCTCCCTGTCTGCAACAACCACCGCTGTTTCTTGAATGCAAGGCTGAAATGCGAAAAAGGAAAATGGCTGCAGTTTATATAGCACGGTGACGTCACCGGGCTTCCTGGCTGCTGATAGGCTGCATGTGACCTTCCCATGATAACTTGCCCCAGGGGATATGTCTGGACATGTTCATCCAACATTTTAGAATGCCTGTAATTGAAATAAAGTTTATAGAGTTTAAAGGAAATCTTCGATCGATCGAATCGCGGGGAAACTCGGATTCGTTCAGAATCGAATTTTTCATGAAATTCGGAACGAATTCGGGTTCGTCCGAATCAATTCGCTCATCCCTAATAAAGACCCTGTTAGGGCGAGCGCTGCACGCCCGTCTCACAGCAAGTCACTTACCTCCATGGCTGCATGCAGCCGTCATCCATCTTGCAGCACTTCCCTCATGGCTGCATCCAGCTGCCGCCCTTCCCCCCATGCTTCCTCCTCACATGCTCAGGTGCGCGCACGTCTCCGTCCACTAGAGGGCGAGCGCACTGGCTTCCTGAGATTTAAAGGGCCTGTACAGCACTGATTGGTGTTGGTAATCCAATCCTGCATCCTCTTCCCCTATTTAAAGAGGCACTTCCTTCCTTCAGTGCCGGATCTTGGTCTCTCCATGCTTGTTGAAAGTCAGACATTCTTGGATTGCTCACCCGTGTACCGACCTCTGCCTGTCCCCGATTCTGAACCTTTGCTGCCTGCCCCGACCTCGGCTACTCACCTTTACTGCGAACCTGTGCTGCCAGCCCTGACCTCTGCCTGTACTTACTACGCCTTTTGCCTGCCACTTGTGTACCTCGCTGAACCTCGGCTGACTGTGGGACTGGGCCGCTGTTGGGGGGTAGCGACCTGGGGGTCACTCGCCGCACAAGACCAACCTGCCTTGCGGTGGGCTCTGGTGAATACCGGTGGCCCCTTAGACTCCACTCCCCTGACACGGTACCCGCCATCGGTCCAAAGGTTAAAGCGGATCCACACCTGAGTCCGCTCCACCCGGTCCGTGACAGTAAGATCCAGCCATGGATCCCGCTGAGGTGCTGCTGCCTGATGCCACTGAATTGCCTGCTATTGTGGCTATGCAGTCCCGCCAAATTAATCAGCTCTCGGCTATGATGCAGCAGTTACTATCGATTCAGCAACAGCAAGTGCCACCACCGGCCCCAGCTTTGCCGCCACAGACTCCTGTAGCATCTACAGTTAGAATCCATCTCTCCTTGCCGGCTAAATATGACGGGGATGCCAAGTTATTCCAAGGCTTCCTTGCCCAGTGCTCTCTACATTTAGAGTTGTTGGCGGATCAATTCCCCACTGAACGAGCTAAGGTGGCCTTTGTCATTAGTTTGCTTTCTGGAAAGGCCTTGGCCTGGGCCACTCCTTTGTGGGATCGCAACGACCCTGTCACTTCTAGTATTCACACCTTTGTTTCAGAATTTCGCCAGGTCTTTGAGGAGCCTGCCCGGGCTTCATCTGCTGAATAGGCTCTATTGAACTTGGTCCAGGGTGAATTGTCCGTTGGTGAATACGCCATCGTGACTTGCCTTCGTCTCTCACTGATCTCATCCATCTGGCCACATGCATTGATGTGCGCTTTATTGAAAGGCGTGAGGAATTCTGCCAAGAAAGAGATACTCAGCGCCCTAGGAGGGCATCCCATCTGGCCTCTGTGTTTCAACACCCTTTGTCCGCGCATGTACCTCCCAGTGAGGAGGCCATGCAGGTCGACCGATCCCGCCTGACCCAGTTGGAGAGAACTCGTAGAAGGAACGAGAATCTTTGTTTGTACTGTGCTGGCTCTGAGCATTTTTTGAAAGACTGTCCTATTCGCCCTCCTCGTCAGGGAATCGGGCGCACCTAGTGGATGTGGTAGAGGCGTCCCTGAGTGTATGTGCTTCCTCTCCACGTCTCACGGTTTCTGTGCAACTTACCATTGCACCTACCACCTCTTTGAATTTGTCCGCCTTTTTGGATTCGGGCTCTGCAGGAAACTTTATAGAGGCCTCCTTGATAAATAAATATAATATCTCTGTGAACCACCTCGCAAAGCCCTTATTTATCGCCTTGTCAATGGTGACAGGCTGGACTGTACCGTGCGTTATCACACCGTTCCCCTTCTTCTAAAGGTTGGACTTTTCCATCAAGAGAGTATTGAGTTCTACGTCCTCCCTAATTGTACGTCTCAGATTCTTCTCGGCTTACCTTGGCTTCGACGTCATGATCCCACGCTTGATTGGAACACCGGCGACATCAAGACTTGGGGTTCGGCATGCTTTAAGAGGTGTTTGAGGTCCGTTCCAGTTCGACCTATTCCTGCTTCAGTCCCATTACTTGGCCTGCCTGAGGTCTACCGGTCCTTTTCCGATCTATTCTGCAAAAAACAAGCAGAGGTACTTCCGCCTCATCGCCCTTACGATTGCCCTATAGACCTCTTGCCGGGTACCACTCCACCTCGTGGTCGTATTTACCCCCTCTCGGCTCCGGAGACACAAGTTATGTCGGAGTATATTCAAGAAAATCTGCAAAGAGGGTTTATACGGAAGTCTTCCTCTCCAGCAGGCGCGGGTTTCTTCTTCGTGGCAAAAAAAGATGGCTCTCTACGCCCCTGTATTGATTACCGTGGCCTCAATAAGATTACCGTCAAAAATCGTTACCCTTTGCCTTTGATTGCTGAATTATTTGACCGTCTGCGTGGGGCCAAGGTTTTCACCAAACTTGATCTGCGAGGAGCCTATAATTTGATACGTATACGTGAGGGCGATGAATGGAAGACAGCCTTCAATACCCGCGATGGCCACTTCGAGTATTTAGTAATGCCCTTTGGTCTTTGCAATGCACCCACTGTATTCCAGGAATACGTAAATGACATTTTTCGGGACTTGCTTTACTCCTGTGTAGTTGTATATTTGGATGATATACTCATCTTTTCATCTAATCTGGAAGAACATCACCGTCACGTCCGGCAAGTTCTGTCTCGCCTCCGTCAACACCACCTTTACGCCAAGTTGGAGAAGTGTCTTTTTGGATATATTGTCTCTGCTCGTGGTCTCCAGATGGACCCCAGCAAATTGAAAGCAGTTTTGGACTGGCCATGTCCTATTGGCCTACGGGCTATTCAACGCTTCCTGGGCTTCGCCAATTACTATCGACAGTTTATTCCCCACTTTTCTACTGTAGTGGCGCCCATTGTGGCTCTCACGAAGAAGAACGCCAATTCTAAGTCTTGGCCTCCTCAGGCGGAGGAGGCCTTCATTGCCTTAAAAAAAGCCATCTCCTCTGCTCCGGTGCTGTCTAGGCCAGATCCATCTAGGCCTTTTGCCCTTGAAGTAGATGCCTCCTCCATTGGAGCCGGAGCTGTGCTCACTCAAAAATCTTCTACTGGCAGAATTCTCACCTGCGGGTTCTTTTCGAAGACCTTTTCTCCGGCTGAAATTAATGACTCCATTGGAGATCGGGAATTACTCTCCATCAAGTTGGCATTGGAGGAGTGGAGACATCCGCACATCAGGTGTCCATCTATACTGACCATAAAAATCTGTCTTATTTAGAAACTGCCCAGCGACTGAACCAACGACAAGCTCGTTGGTCGTTGTTTTTCGCCTGTTTCAACTTTCAAATCCACTTCCGGCCAGCCGCCAAGAACATCAGGGCGGACGCCCTTTCTCGCTCCTCAGACATCTCTGGTGTTGAATCCACTCCACAACATATTATCTCGCCTGAATGCCTTGTCCACTCCGCACCCGCTGCCTTTGTACAGGCACCGCCGGGAAAGACTTTTGTGCCAGCTCGCCAACGTCGCAAAATATTAAGATGGGGCCATTCTTCACATGTAGCCGGCCATGCCGGCGTCAGAAAAGCCTGTGCTATCATTTCTAGATACTATTGGTGGCCTTCCTTAGAAAAGGATGTGACGGAATTTATTCAGGCCTGTACCATCTGTGCACGTGACAAGACTCCTCGCCAAAGACCTGCTGGCCTACTCCTCCCTCTGCCTATTCCAGATACCCCATGGACACACATTGATATGGACTTTATTACTGACCTACCTTCTTTGCATGGCAATACTGTTATTTGGGTGGTAGTGGATAGGTTTTCTAAGATCCTCCCGTCGGCTCCTCAGTTGGCGAAATACTTCCTGGTGCATATCTTTCGGCTTCATGGGCTTCCTACACACATTGTGTCTGACAGAGGTGTGCAGTTTGTTTCCAAGTTCTGGAGAGCCCTTTGTAAACAAATGAAAATTAAACTGGACTTTTCCTCTGCTTATTACCCCCAGTCAAACGGCCAGGTGGAAAGAGTTAATCAGATTCTTGGGCATTATCTTCGCCATTTTGTTTCTGCCCGTCAAGATGATTGGGTCGATCTTCTGCCCTGGGCAGAATTCTCGTATAATTTCAAGGATTCTGAGTCTACGAGGAAGTCCCCGTTCTTGGTAGTATAGGGTCGGCATCTTCTTCCGCCTCTGCCCTTGTCCACGTCCTCTGGAGTACCCGCCGTGGATGACATCACACAGGATTTCTCTACCATCTGGCAAGAGACCCAACGTGCCCTTTGTCAAGCTTCCGCCCGTATGAAGATTAGCGCTGATAAGAGGAGAAGAGCTCCGCCTGTCTATCCTCCAGGAGATAAGGTGTGGCTGTCGGCGAAATATTTCCGATCAAACAACAGATCAATCCAGTTTGTTATAAGCTACACCTACCAACATCACTGCGAATTCCCAATTCTTTCCACGTTTCCCTGTTGAAGCCAGTTATTGTCAATCGATTCTCTCCTAAAACCTTGGTGCCTGCCCCAATCTCTGGTACTGAGGATGCCTTTACGGTGAAAGAGATCCTGGCCTCTAAGATCTCCAGGGGTAAAAGATATTTTTAGTCGACTGGGAAGGCTGTGGACCTGAAGAAAGATCTTGGGAGCCCGAAGAGAATATTCTAGACCGTAGTCTCATCTCAGACTTTCTGGGTCCCAAGAAGAGGGGGAGACCCAAGGGCGGGGGGGTACTGTTAGGGCGAGTGCTGCACGCCCGTCTCACAGCAAGTCACTTACCTCCATAGCTGCATGCAGCCGTCATCCATCTTGCAGCACTTCCCTCATGGCTGCATCCAGCTGCCGCCCTTCCCCCCATGCTTCCTCCTCACATGCTCAACTGCGTGCACGTCTCCGTCCACTAGAGGGCGAGCGCACTGGCTTCCTGAGATTTAAAGGGCCTGTACAGCACTGATTGGTGTTGGTCATCCAATCCTGCATCCTCTTCCCCTATTTAAAGAGGCACTTCCTTCCTTCAGTGCCGGATCTTGGTCTCTCCATGCTTGTTGAAAGTCAGACATTCTTGGATTGCTCACCCGTGTACCGACCTCTGCCTGTCCCCGATTCTGAACCTTTGCTGCCTGCCTCGACCTCGGCTACTCACCTTTACTGTGAACCTGTGCTGCCAGCCCTGACCTCTGCCTGTACTTACTACGCCTTTTGCCTGCCACTTGTGTACCTCGCTGAACCTCGGCTGACTGTGGGACTGGGCCGCTGTTGGGGGGTAGCGACCTGGGGGTCACTCGCCGCACAAGACCAACCTGCCTTGCGGTGGGCTCTGGTAAATACCGGTGGCCCCTTAGACTCCGCTCCCCTGACACGGTACCCACCATCGGTCCCACGGTTAAAGCGGATCCACACCTGAGTCCGCTCCACCTGGTCCGTGACAGACCCATACTTTACAATTTAAAAAGAAAAATTAAGATGAGCAGTAAATGGTGTAAAAAAAAGAGCAAAAAACATTAAAAAACGACAAGATTTGAAAGTTTTTTTCTGAATACCAGTAAACTGATTTTTGAGTGACCTTCCAACTTAACACACCAAAAAATCTTCCCTTCTCTGGTTCCATTGCAATGGCCAATCAGAGACTGAAAAAATCTAAGAAAGTGTTTCTTTTCTTGCAGTTTGATGGGGGGGGGTGAAAATTTCCAACCTGCAAGTGAGCTTTTCAAATTTTAGCGCACAAGAAAAATGTTCGTTGCAATTTTTCCCTGGAAAACATTTCTGCGATGGGGCATTTTTACAGATGAGGCACATCTTTTTTCCAACGAGGGAATATTTTTCCTTTTAGGAACAACCCCTTTGGGGTATGCAGAAACAAATGGCAATTCTTTTTGAATTGCCCATAGAGTGCTGTTATTTTCCAACTATATTTTTAAGTTAAAAGGTTCACCAAGATGCAAAATGCAATTCCCACCTTAAGGCTCACCTCAAATGCTTGACCCCCCAGAAATAAGCTGAAAAGGAAAACCATATATATATATATATATATATTGCAATAAAAGTAACACATTTTTAAAACAGCAGCTCATAGGGCAGGCAATCAAACATAAAATGTGCTTCTCTAAATTTGTCTGAATATCCATAAGAGAGCTTATTTTATCACTGTACACTCCATATCTCATATGTCAGCATTGCCTATTATGAATTAGAATTAATAATTACTGGTATCAGGGAGAAAAAGCCACTGCCCCCGCTGCTCGAGCTGGGGGAAAGATGCCACTGTCCCTGCCGCTTGGCCCAGAGAAAAGATGGCACTGCCCTGCCACTTGGTCCAGGGGAAAGATGCCATTGCCCCAGCTGCTTGGGCCAGGGGGAAGATGCTGCCTCCCCTGCTTGGGCTGGTAGAAAGTTGCCACTGCCCCGCTGCCATTGTCACTTGGGTCGGGGGAAAGAAGTCACCGCCACCACTGGAACTAGGAAAAGGAGCAGCCGCCAGTGGAGAGTAGCCTGTCTACAGGTATGAAAACCCATCCCCTGACCTGTCCACCACCAATCTACCTGGTTAACTACCTACCCACCTGTATGCTTCTGCATTTTCTCTGGGAGTGTGCACACATGCGCATTTGGATATGTGCTCATGTGCACTTGGAAGTGCCCTCACGCTCGTTTGGGAGTGTGCCCATGCGCTTTAGGGTGCGCATACACTTTAAGAGTGCACACATGTGGCCCGCATGTGCATTAAGGAGTGCGTACATACTCATTTAGGAGTGTGCTCATGCACATTTGGGAGTGTGCCCATGCACTTTGGGAGTGCACACATGTGCATGTGGGAGTGCCCGCATGTGCATTTAGGAGTGCGCACATACTCATTTAGGAGTGTGCTCAGGCACATTTGGGAGTGTGGAGTGGACTGGATCCTTGTGTGTCTGGAGGTGCTGGTCTAGGCTCCAATGTCTCCTAACAACAGGGGGAGAGGGGAGTCAGGCAGACAGCCGGGGTGTCTGAAGCAAATTCTGGGAATCTTACAGACCCCGCACATTATGCTGAATATTATGCAGCATCACATAGCCAAGAGCCAAGCACACTTGCTTCAGAAGATAAATCATGAGGTGAACCTGTAAACCGCAATATCTCTGACATTTCTTCTTCAATTTAAAAACACAAAACAGTTTAGGACAGTTCCAAATGTAGCCCGAAGCAATGTTGTAACAATTACCTTTGCCTTTAATATTACTTGAAGTCCTTTGTTTGGACAAAATTATATCAGTATGTTTTTCTTCCTTTTTGTTTTGTCTAAAAGAAATTGATAACCAACTGTTACAATGCATGAATATCTCTCAGCAAAGAGATTAGGAGAAGGACTCAGACGGGCATGCTATATTAAGAGTTTGATTGCAGAAGGAAATCTGGGAGGATTGTGCGTGATTGTGGAAAATATAGTCGGAGGCAGGTAACAGTGCGTGCAATTGCAAACAGTATGTAGTAAACATAGCATGGCATTGAGATATGTGTTATTTTTACACTTTTTAAAATGTGTTACAATACCTCCTAAAGAGCCAAAATATACCACAACATGACTCGAAGATGGTCTTCTTGTTCTAGATTGTATGTGGACAACAGATTAAAAAAGAATCTGTGTTCTGATTTCATTTGACATTGATGTTAATTTAATTGCAGACAGTATCTAATTTGCACAGCAGAGCCCATCTGCCTATACACTCATGTCCTCCAACACAATCTGCAGAGAAATCAAAACCTCACAGATGAGCCAAACATTGATTTAATTCAGGTTTCCTGCTGGACCAAATTCAGAATTGGGTTTATATGATTGGAGCGCACTACGCTTGCTGTGATCCTTCAAAGCATAATCCATATTAAACACACTGTGGCTCCAAGCACCTAATGCAGAATCTATATCATAGATAATTTGTGTGGGCTTCCATAAAACAGTCCCTAGAGTTACATTAATAGGCAGTAAGGCAGACCTTACGGAAACATTTTTCTTTCTGAGAAAGATCACATTGAATTCGCAGAGAGCACATTGATTTTTAGAAAGTTTTATTCTGGTTCTGGAAGTTGTGATGACATGTCTTTAAGCTAATTCGCATACTACTACTCTAAACTTTAAGCTATCAAAGGGTATCAGCTAGGCAGACAACTTTGAAATGTCAGGAGTTTCTGCATCACAATTTTAGGATTGAAAGAAGCTTTAATGTGGACTTGCCTAATATTAAAAATCATTACAGTATCCTACTTGATAGAAAGAAGAGGGGTTAATTATTGAAACTATTTTTGAGATTCTTGTTGAGCTTGTTGTTTTCATTTATTGGAAGGGAAAAAACAGGTGACAGGTTTTTGAATGTACCAATCTACTTTGTCAAGGGTAAGAACAGTTCACCTCTACCTGCATGTCTCTGAGCCAGCCTGCTGGGAACAGTAGCATTAAAGTGATATTTCAGGCATAGCCATTTGTCACACCATTGTGTCAGGCTACGTTTGGCACTGCCCTAAACTGTTTTTAAAAGGAAGAAGAAAAGGCAGAGATATCGAGGTTTAAGGTTTTACCCCCTTTTCTCTTTTGAAGCGTGTGGGTGTGACCCTTGGAGCTGCATAATAATCAGCATCATTGGTGGGGAGGTGTTGGGAGAGAGAGTGCTTGCTAGGAGGAGGCTGGGTGGGGAGAAGGAAGAGAGGGGTTAGCTGGGCTTTAATGACGGCTTTAAAAGTGCCATTCAAGCCGTTAATACAGAGGGGGTATGGTTTGGTCCTGGAGCTAGTATTGGTGACAGGGTGGCACTGGAGGGGCAGATAAGGAAGTATATTTCCCTATTCAGAGCAAAGAGCTGAGAGGAGGCACAGTGCTGTAGGAACACTTGGCAAGGTAAATGGCTGTTTATTTTTTCCCTTTAACATACCCCATGCCCAAAGCAATGATTGATTGGTTCTGCTTCAGGAGACTGGAGTTGACTAGTTATTCCCTATGAAAGGGAAATGGTAAATTGAAAAACAAACAGAACTCAACCTTCGTATTGTCCATTTCTATAATTGGTCTCTATTTTTTGTGCAAGCACATGGGATGTCTAAAAAACAATATAATAGAGAAAATCAAACCATCAATCAAATCTAGTTTTATTACTCTTCTAAAATAAAATAACTTCAGTCCAGCGCAAGCTCCTTAACGTATCTAATATCCAATGGAGGGTTTTGGTCCACTTTAAAATCCTTACATAAGAGCCCCTATGCCAGCATACACAGATTTAGATTTTGTATACAGGATTGGTGAGCCAGTGCGGTGTCCCCCAGAGGACTGGCGAACTGCATAGAATAAAATCTGGCTTACAGTACCCTGTCACCTTGTAATGTGCTCCCTTGGACCCCTTACCAGTTCACAAACAGCCAAAAAGGCAAGAAGTACAATACAACCATGAATAACAACAAAATGTTATCCAGAGCAAGTTCAAAAGACATTAAACATCCATTTACCTTAAAGCGGACAAATTTGTCCAAAGCCCCTGCTGATACTCTTTTATTCGGGTGTAGTACTATAAATTGATATTTTCACTTTTCTAATTGTCTTGGAACACTGATTTTTGCTGTGCCTCTGTGTGAGAAGGCAGGAGAGCAGTCATTGCATAAGTGTGGCAAAGACATCATTGCCACACACAACTATGTCAATGAATGGGGGAGGCGGAACCTTGCAGCTAAATCAGGCGGCATTATCTGGGATTAAATTAAAGCAGGAGCACTAAAAATTGCCAAAACATAATCTTCATGGGAGGAACAATTTAGGGGATGCTAGTTAAAAATGTGGGTTTTGGTCCGCTTTAACACATTGAGGGAATTTGAGCCAAAGGCTGGTGGGCTCCAAGCGGTCCCCCAACCTGAAGTGGGGTCAGGACTAGTGTAGAGTGACCCCGAACCACACTGTTCGGGTCTGTGATGAAACCTCAAGAGTTTGAGTCTCCGAACCTGAACACAGACTTCAGTCACAAGTCTGTGTTCAGGTATAGTGTTCGGCTGAACAGTAAGGCTGTCTTTTAGTCCATAGCAACCACAGCCATGCCTAGTATAGGCCTCCTCATAGAGGAGAGAGTGCGAAAGGCCGAAGAGAAGCCGGGACGGCGGAAATCACATTGTGGAAAGATCACCGGCGCTCGGGGGGGGGGGAGTTACACAACAGGGCATCCAGTGTAGGATGCCCTGGGGGAAGGCTAGCGGCCAGGCCTGGAATCTTTTAGGGGCCCGGTCACGAGGGATTTGACCCACTTTAATACTGGTAGTGTTGTGTGCCCCCTGCATGATGTTTTTATTGTGTGTTGTCGTTATGTACTGTTTGATTTCACGGATTAATTAAATGTTTACCTTATTATTTCCTGCATAGTGATTAATGTCTAGTCCTTGACCATTTCCCTGAACACACCAATTAACTGGGCTGGATAGGAGTTCTAATGATATAAGTCTAGGTGTGTTCAGGAAAAGGGTCAGTGCAGTGGTGTAACTAAATGTGATCGGGTCCTGGTGCAAACATTAAATGGGGCCCTTTTAAGGCTCATAGAGTAAATTTGTTTCTATCCTTTGAACCTAATTGGATTCAGCTAGACAAATAAAGGGAGGAATGGTGCTTTCTTTCTCTCAATGAGTGATCACAAATATATCACAAATATGATATAGTGAAAGAGCAAAAATGATGGGGGCCTCCTGACCTCCTTGGCCCAAGTGCAGTCTTATCCCCTGCACACCCTCAAGTTACGCCCCTGGGTCAGTGTGAAAGATAGGATGGAGAAAGAAATCACACTGCTGGAATGAGACAAGTTGAAACCCCTGATTTAAAAGGTAGCAAAAATAATTTTGGTGGGTCAGCCACAAAGTGTTTTAATCCAGTTTATTGCAGGTTCAGTTCAAGCATTTTGTCCCACAATTGAATTATTTTGTAATAGAAAGTCAAAACCTAAAGTGGATGGAAACCCATTTTATTGCCACCCTGGCCAAGTATCGGCGGTGATGCTGCTCCCTCAGGATGGCCCGGTTTAAAAAAAAACGGGTTTTCCACTGGCGAGGTCAAGGCCACCCGTCACTTTTGAGATTGCCGATTGGCTGATCTCAAAGATGCTTGGGAGATGTGTACCAGCCAGCTGGCCGCATCCCCATCTTTCACGTTGGCCGCGTGCTTCCCTGCCCAGCTATTCAGACAGGCTGAACGCAGGAGCGCACACAGCTACAGGGAAGTACGGTGACTGGTGATTGCAGCATTGCGGGAGCTGTTGGTATATATTGGTATAGTATATTGGCGCACCCGTGGGGTTTTACACAGCAGGGCATCCCGCTATAGTATGTCCCGTGGGTAGGCTAGTGGGCAGCCCTGGAATCTGGAAGATTCTAGAGCAGGCCAGGGGGTTCAACAGCTTTAATTAATACATAGGAAAAAAAGTCACATTGCTTCCTCGTTAATGCTGATAACATCCTTCCTCAAATGCCACCAACCTACATTGGCCACCTCCAGCCAATGTACATTCTCCCCAGCAGGCATCTCTGAATGGCTGGCTTGCTCCAAATTGGGGTGCCTTAGGGATTCACTCTACGAGACTTCAGGGAGGCTGATGTTTCTCTTTAAGAAACAAGCTCCTCTCTGCTTAATAATGTGGTAACCAAGTAATATCAGCCACACCCATTGAAGTGGAGCAGAACCCATTTTGAGCTTAAAGGGGACACATTGGAGGGAGCTTCACCGGAAAAAAAGTTGAGCATCTCTAAAGCAGCAGAAAACCCACTAATGTCCGTGGGGCCACGGCAGCAAAAGCTCTGTGGGAGCCACTGGAAAAGGTGCATTTACCGGCAACCCCGGGGGTTTCACACAGCTGGGCATCTCGTTAACATATGCCCCAGGGGCTTTGCACAGTGGGCACCCTGATTTTGGATTCCCCAGGGGCAGGCTAGCAGCCGGCCCCAGAGTCTTTTAGACTACAGGACTGTGCCACTCAGCTTTACAGCCCCTTTAAAGTATTTCCATCCGAAGTCACAAATTTGGTTCACTTTAACTATATGAATGGCAGGCAAGCGGCCATGCCAGACTGGGATGCCCCATGTGATAAAAATCATGAATTCCATGGTCCCCAGGCAGCTGGAGCTGCATAATCTGCAGAGCAGCTTGTATAGCCTTAGACACTGTGCCACATAAAGAGCTTATAGATAAGTTATTGAAGTTAGGACTCAATCCCTAGATAGTTCAGTGAATTTCCAGTTTGCTGAAGTATAGGTATCAGAGTGTTGTTGTTAATGGCGTGCAATCTGAACAAAGGTGAGTTACAAGTGGTGTGCCGCAAGGCTCTGTCCTGGGCCCCATTCTTTTAAATATGTTTTTAAGTCACAGAGGAGAAAGCATGGTAGGAAACATTTGCCTGTTTGCTGATGATACAAAAGTTAGTAATAGGGTGGCCACTCCTGAAGGTGTCTGCAACATGGAAAAGGATTTAGCTTTGCTGGATAAATGGTTAAAACTGCGGAAACTAGAGTTTAATGTCTCTAAATGTAAAATCATGCACATGGGTAGAAGGAATCCCTGCTCTGAGTACCCTATGGACAGTACTGTGTTAGCCTCGGAGGAGAGAGATTTAGGGGTACTGATTACTGATAGCTGCAAGATGAGTGGACAATGTAGCCAGGCAGTGGGAAAAGCAAGCAGGATGCTCGGCTACATAGCTCGAGGCATCACCAGTTGGAAGAGGGAGTTTGTGATGCTGCTGTATAGAGCCCTGGTGAGGCCACAACTAGAAAACTGTGTGCAGTTCTGGAGACCTTACCTGTAAAATTACATTATTCAAATAGAACAGGTCCAAAGACAGGCAACAAAAATGGTAGAAGGACATCTTCCCAGATCATATCTGCCTACCTCATCACTGCTTACCTCTTCCCTACTTACCTTTGCTAACTTCACCTTTACCTATCTCTAACTATCTCATTCCAGCTTGCCTCTGTCCATCACTTCTCTAAACATCTTACCTTGGCCCACCTCACCTAACCTCACCTTTGCCTACCTCTTCCTGCTATCACCTCTATCCACCTCACCCCTGCTTAATGTACCTCTTTCCTGTGGGGATAGCTGAGCTAGATTGGGCCTGGGGGGTTTTACACAGCTGGGGGCAAGGGCCAAAACCCAGGATGGTAAAAATCCTGGGTTCTAGTTTACTTTGATACTATCGGATTCAGGGACAAAAGTGTGATTCCCCTCTTGCCCTAAATGTCCCAAGATAAATTCAAATTAGTGCAGGACACTCGTCACCAGTTACGTGATGTAATAACTGACTGCCTTAGGCCCACTCTCCAGCCAACAAAGCATTCTCACACATAACAGAAGCCATTACCTGCTCGGTTTACTGGTGAGCGCCAGGAGCTACAATTCCCAGCATGCACCATTAGCTGCACTAGAAACTTTAAAAACTTAAAGTCATACTGCAGGCAAAGGTAATTGTTACACCATTGCATCTGGCTACATTGGGCACTGCCCTAAACTGCTTTCTGTTTTGAAATTTAAGCAGAAATGGCTGAGATTTCAGGGTTTATAAGTTCAGCCAATGACATTCTCTTTTTCATCCTGTCCCCAAATCAGCTCAGCAGAGTGGGACAGGATTGCTGGTCCCTCCCTCCTCCCACCCCTTCCCCCACCTACTCCTCCACCTCCAGATTCATCACATTGCTGATTATTATGCAGGATCACAGATCCAAGTACCATGCCCACTTTTTTTAGAAGAAAAATCATGAGGAGAAAGTGTAAACCTCAATATCTCAGCCACTTCTTCTTCATTTAAAAACAGAAAATAGCTTAGGACAGTGCCAAATGTAGCCCAACACAATGGTGTAACAATTACCTTTGCCTGCAGTGGCACTTTAATAGCAGCAATGCTGGGTTTAGAATCAGCTCATCTTAGGTCTGAGCGGTGTGTCGAGGACTGGAAGACAGGGCCACTGATATCACATGTACATGGCCTGGGACACAAACCCCCATGCTTACAGTGCAGGCAAGCACCTCTCTAACTCCGCCCACAAGGAGATCACAACCAATATGGAGGGGTCATCAATGTGTGCAGGTTAGGTGGCCTGTGATTGGTTGTTATGGAGGGCTGGACTTCCTGTGGAGAATAGGGGGAGTACAAACCTGGCAATATGCATTACAGCCACCTAGAAACAGCAATGTACGTGCAATTTGGTTTGGCACGCAGTCTAGAATAGTCTAGAGCAGTCTGGTTAGTGGCTCTACACTGAATTACTCAGATTCTCTTTTTACCAAGGCTGCGGTACTGGGCTCTGAGGGTGCGGCATTGGTCCAGCTACACAGATGTCGCCCCTGCTCTTATTTTTTTATTTGCCCTGGAGTCTTTTAGATTCCACTACCACTTGCTAGCCTGCCAAAGCTAGCTAGCCAAAATAGGGGTGACCCATTGTGTGAAACCCCTGAGGTATTCTGTTTATTGGCGGATCCCTTACCACATATCCGGTCTCGCTACAGCTGTGTCAGTTCATGTAAACATGCATTGTTAAGATCAGCCAATCCTCATTCTCACAAATGCTGTGTAGGCTTTTATTGCCTGATGTACTTACTGTTGCCATCGCTGCTTTTTTGGGGGGTGAGGCACACCCACCAATTGGGCTTGAGGAATCTCCCCTGATATGTAAAAAGGCGGCCTGCCTACAGGGCCCCGACCACATGCCCCACAGTAGCAGTCTAATGTGCCCACACCACATGCCCCACAGCAGCAGCCTAGGGGGCCCACACCACATGCCCCACAGCAACAGCCTAAAGGGACCCACACCACGTGCCCCACAGCAGCAGCCTAAGGGGCCCACACCACATGCCCCACAGCAGCAGCCTAAAGGGACCCACACCGCATGCACCACAGAAGCCTAAAGGTGCCCACACCACCCACCCCACAGCAGCCTAAAGGGGCTCGCACCGACAACTCATACTCAAGGGCAGGGGCCGCCCACTAAAATACCCCCATACAATTGGATATGGACTGGTTTCTAAGAAGACCCAAGGAAATGGAATAGAATACTGCCATATAATGTCTGCAAGTGCCACAGAATAGGACCAAGTTGTAATGACCTGGATTTTAATGGATAACTTCCTTGAAGGAGGAGGATAGTAACACTCATCATGTTGGCACACTCCTTTTCTATATTTATATAAAAAAGCAGATTGCTGAAATTTATGTTAGACTGTAAGCTCTCACTGCAAGGACCCCAATCCTAATGTACCAATGTTAATAGACTGCTTTCGAAGAAGACTCTCAGTTTAGGAACAGAATACCATCATGTAACAGCTGCAGACGCCACTTAAGAATACCAAGGTTCAGTATAATGTCCAGGATATCAACGAATAACATCCGTTAAAGATGAATATAGAAAATTGAATTATGTTACTATACTATTTTTAAAAAAGAAGATTGCTGAAGTTTATGTGCATTAGATTGTAAGCTCTTAAGGGCAGGGACCCCACTTCTAATGTACTCTCAGACCAATGGATTTGGACTGCTTTCAAAGAAGACTTTAGGATGAGGAGCAGAATACTGCTGCTTAACACCTGCAAGGGCCTCTGAAGAGGACATGGATATCAATAGATAACATCCTTCAAGGAGAGAGATGAAAATGATTATTGTGAAATTTATTATTTTTCTTTTTTTTTGTAAAAACAAATATTGATAATCTTTGTCAGTTAGATTGTAAGCTAGGGACAGGGACTACACTCCTAGTGTACTCATGTACCAATTTGTACACACTGCCTTTCAAGAATTGTCCAGGATTAGGAAACACATACTGCCATGTAATGCCTACAAGCACCACTGAATAATGTGTAATAACCTGGATTCCAAAGGATAACATCCCTTAAAGAGGACTAAAAGTCAAAAAAAGTTTAATAAATTGCTCCGCTAAAGCCCCCCTCTGACAAAAACTGGCAAAAACTATTTGACAGGGCTTAACTCCATGAAGATGTTCTGGAATAGCAGATCAATTCTTTGCTGCAGAACTGCATGGGAGCGACCATCTTCTCACACACGAGTGGAAAGCTCTGCCAGAGATTCTGTGTGTGAAGGGAAATTTGCAACAATGTTTTTTTATCACTCTTCACTGTGGACTCTGGATATACTGCAGACCATTCACACAGTGTAAACATTATGTATCTATCTATCTATCTATCTATCTATCTATCTATCTATCTATCTAAATGATACAACTCTGTAAGCTGTGCAGCAGAATATTGAGTCATCACAGCTGATTGCTTTCTACTAGAAATAAAGGAGTATTGCGCTGATTATGTGGGGCAATTTTGACTGTGGGATTGGGTTTTTATATGAGATGGAGTCTTTATATAATCTGGCAAAATGGCCGCTGTCATGCAGTTATGCAACATATAATCTGACTGCTATTCCATAACATCTGCATAGAGTTAAGCCCTTTCGAATAGTCACCAATTAACAGAGGGGTGTAGTTTACTGAACTTGCTTTTTTGACTTTTGGTCTGGTTTAAGGAGAAAGATGGAAATGCTTATCATGCGAGTACACTGAGTACACTGTACAACACACTGTACACTGGTGCAGGAGTACATGTTTTTGTAAAAAAGGAGATTGCTTAAGTTTATATGCAGAAGATTGTAAGCTCTCAAAGGCAGGGACTCCACTCCTAATGTACTCCTGCACCATTGTGAATGGGTTGCTTTTGAAGAAGACACCCTCCAAGAATGAAAGATGGAATGCTTCTCAAGTGTCTACACACTTATAATTTTTTTAAAAGAGAAGATTGCTGAAGTTTACGTCCATTAGATTGCATGCTTTCAAGGGCAGGGACCCCACTCCTAATGGACTCCTGTACTATTGTGCATGGACTGCTATGAAAAAAGACATCCTTCGGGGATGAAAGATGAAAAGCTTCTCATGTGTGTGTACACACTTCTAATTTTCTTCAAAAGAGAAGATTGATGAAATTATGTACATTAGATTGTAAGCTCTCAAAGGCAGGGATTCTCCTGTACCGATTTGTATGGACTGCTTTTGAAGAAGACTCTAGGATGTGGAGGAGAATGCTGCTTTCTACAGCCTACAAGCATCACTGAGGAGGACCAAGATAAAATGATCTGGATATTGATGGATAACATCCTTCAAGGAGAAAGATGAAAACGCTTATCATGTGAGTACACTGGTTGTTGGAGAAAACAAAATGCTGAAGTTTATGTGCATTAGATTGTAAGCTCTAAAGGGCAGGGACCCCACATCTAATATACTTCCATACCATTAGATATATACAAGACCCCAGGATGAATAACAACATACTGCTGTATACTGCCTACAAGTGCCAGTGAAGAGGACCAAGGTGTAATGACCTGGATTTCAATGGATAACATCTGTCAAGAACGAAGTTTGAAACGCTTATATTTTTGAGTACACTCTTTTATTATGTTTTTGTAAAAATAAAAATAGCTGACATTTATATCAATAAATTGTAAGCTCTAAAGGGCAGGGACCCCACTTCTGATATACACCTATAGCATTTGATGTGGACTGCTTTCATGCCATATAACACCTACAAGTGCCAGTGAAGAGTACTAATGTGTAATGACCTGGATATCAATGGATAACATCCTTCAGGGAGATAGATCGAAATGCTTATCATGTGAGTACACTATTTTTCTATTTGTAAAAGTGAAAAATACTACTTTACTCCTTTGTACACCAATTTGTACGAACTGCTTTTGAAGAAGACTCAAGGATGAAGAAGAGAATTCTACTCTGTAACACCTACATGCACCACTGAAGCAGAGTTGCAATGGCCCGGATATCAATGGATAACATCCATCTGTGAGGAAGATGTTTGTAGAAGCTTATGCTCATTAGATTGTAAGCTCTCAAGGGCAGGGTTACAATTTCTAATGTACTTCCGTAGCATTGAATATGGATTGTTATAGAAGAACAAAATATTGCCAGATAATGCCTCCGAGCACTGCTGAAGAGTACCAAGGTGTAATGACCTGGATATCAATGGATAACATCCTTCAAGAAGGAAGATGGAAACACTTATCATGTGAGTACACTATTTTTCTATGTTTTGGTTAAAAAGAAAATGCTGAAGTTTATATCCATTAGATTGTAAGCTCTAAAGGACAGGGACTCCATTCCTAATGTAATCCTGTACCATTGTGAATGGGCTGCTTTAGAAGAAGACTGCAGTATTAGAAACAGAATGCCGTCATGTAACACCTGACCTGTAAGGACCAAGGCGTAATGTCTATGATATCAACGCATAACATCCTTCAAAGAGGAAGAGGGAAACCCTTATCATGTGAGTATACCCTTTTATTATGTTTCTTTAGAAAGACGATTACTGAAGTTTATGTATACTATGTAAGCTCTCAAGGGCAGAGACCTCACTTCTAATGTACTCTCATAACCTCGGATGTAGACTGCTTTGATGAAGACTCGAGGAGGAGGAGCAAAATACGACCATGGAACGCCTGCATGTGCAACTGAAGACCAACTAGTAATGACATGGATATCAATAGATAACATCCTCCAAGGAGGAAGATGAAAATATTCATATTGTGAAACTAAATTATTTTTCAATATTTATGTTTTTGTGGAAATGAAAATGCTGATGTCCATTAGATTTTAAGCTCACAAGGGCAGGAACCCCACTCCTAATGTACTCCTGCACCATTTTTATTGGACTGCTTTAGAAGAAGACTCCAGGATTATGAACAGAATGCCGTCATGTAACACATGCAAGCGCCTTCAAAGAGGAAGATGGAAACGCTTATCATGACGTTTTTGTGCATTAGATTGTAAAATGTATTGAAAGAGATACACCCCAACAACCTTTTTCTGAGGAGGGTCGCCAGCTCACCTGGACAAACCAAAATTGGTTGAGTTCTGTCCTGGTACAGTATAATCATTAGATTGTAAGCTATGATGGTCAGGTACCCCGCTCTTAATTTACTACTGCACCATTTTGATTGGACTGCTTTAGAAAAAGTCATCCTTCAAGAATGAAAGAAAATGGAACATGTTTCATGTTTTTACACGCTTCTATTTTTTTCTGAAAGAGAAGATTGCTGAAGTTTCTGTACATTAGATTGTAAGCTCTCAAGGGCAGGGAGCCCACTTCCAAAATACTCCTGTACCGAATTGTTCCAACTGATTATGAATAAGAATCTAGAACAGTGGTACTCAACTGGCGAACCTTCTTCCGAATGGCAAGTCCCTTAGTTTATCTCTTTCCCTGGCACTGCGGCTCTATAATAGGAGGAACCAGACCTGTCCGGATTTCATGCTGTTTTCACATTCTTGGGACTGAGAGAAAGACAGTGCTAAAGATTTAGAAGAGCAATATGATGGAGCATCAAGGGGACTTAGGGCAGCAAATGCCACAAGTAAAGAGAAACCAAGATGCACTTGTCAGCCTTTGTAGGAGCACGATGCACTGAACTTTTTATGCCCTTCAGTAAGTAATTACTGAGGCATCTAAAGCAGGCCATTACATTTATAAGAAATGATAGACTGATCCCGTTATAGTACAAAGTTATAAAAACTGAATCATGCATTTTTAGAAACACAACCATTGTGACTGTACATTTGTATTGGAAAATTCTTAGGAATATTTTGATGCTTTCTTATGTTATACTTTCCCCATGCTCTGAAAGCTGCAGCTTTAGCTTATAGGTTACCTGTTGTATAGGACAAGTGTCTAGGCAGCAAGGTAACTTTGGCTACCAAATGCAAATTTGTATATATACCTCTTCTCTTACACATCTGACTTACTGAGACATATTACAACTAAAAAAAGAAAAAAGCATATTATATTTTTAACATTTTGCATTTAATACAACTGTAATTAAACTGTAAATTATATAACAGCAGCCTCACTTTTAAAACATCTGTAGATTTATCACAATTAATTCTTAACAATCCTGCCCCTCTTGATGCAACCCATGATCCTGTTTGCCTTGGCAGCTGCTGCTGCCTGGCATTGATCACTACAGTAAAGTTTACTGTTAACTAAAACCCCTAGGTCCTTTTCAATTGCAGTTTTACAAAGCATTTCCTTATTTATTGTGTAATCATGTCACAATTTTCTCATTCCCATGTGCATATCCTTACATTTATCTGTGTTAAACTTCATTTGCCCTTTAACTGCCCATGCTTCCAATTTATCTAAATCTGTTTGATGCTGCCTTGTATACTTTTTTTGTGGTAATTACTTTACACAGCTTAGTATCATCTTCAAAGATTGAGACTAGGGATGAGCGAATCGATCCGGACGAACCCGGATTCGATCCGAATTTCAGGAAAAATTCGATTCAGATCGAATCCGAATTTCCCCGCGATTCGATCGCTCGAAGTTTTCCTTTAACATCCATTCATTTACATTACAGGCATTCTAAGATGGCGGACGGGACATGTCCAGACATGTAAGCTGGGGCAGTGTATGCTGGGACAGTCACATGCAGCCTATCAGCAGCCAGCAAGCCCGGTGACGTCACAGCGGTATTTAAGGCCGGCCATCTTGCTTTCCTGCCTCATTTCTCTATTGCATTCGTGAGAGACAGAACGCTGTGTAGCTGAGGGAGAGACAGTTAGACAGTTAGACAGGCAGGGACAGACAGGGACAGGCTGGAGACAGGCAGGAGACAGACAGGAGACAGACAGAAAGTCAGCGAAAAACAGGGAAAGGAAGGGAAAATCGGAGGCTGTCAGTTTTTTTTTTTTTTTTCATCCAGCCTGACAGGCTTTGTTAGCGTTTTCAGGCTGCTTATACTAACTAACTGTGCATATATACTGAACTGATCTTAAGTCTGCTGTGAGGCATCCCATTCTGTGACTACAGCAGCCTCTGTTTAAGACCATATAACCATTTGCTCTTATTATATTTGAAATTAGCCTGTTAAAGACACTTTTGCTGGGCATAGCACTACTTGTCCCTGCCAGGGCATCCCATTCTGTGACTAAAGCAGCCTCTGTTTAAGACCATATAACCATTTGCTCTTATTATATTTGAAATTAGGCCTGATAAAGACACTTTTGCTGGGCATAGCACTACTTGTCCCTGCCAGGGCATCCCATTCTGTGACTAAAGCAGCCTCTGTTTAAGACCATATAACCATTTGCTCTTATTATATTTGAAATTAGGCCTGATAAAGACACTTTTGCTGGGCATAGTACTACTGGATCTTTTTTGGGGGCATCCCATTCTGTGACTAAAGCAGCCTCTGTTTAAGACCATATAACCATTTGCTCTTATTATATTTGAAATTAGCCTGATAAAGACACTTTTGCTGGGCATAGTACTACTGGATCTTTTTTGGGGGCATCCCATTCTGTGACTACAGCAGCCTCTGTTTAAGACCATATAACCATTTGCTCTTATTATATTTGAAATTAGCCTGATAAAGACGCTTTTGCTGGGCATAGCACTACTTGTCCCTGCCAGGGCATCCCATTCTGTGACTAAAGCAGCCTCTGTTTAAGACCATATAACCATTTGCTCTTATTATATTTGAAATTAGGCCTGATAAAGACACATTTGCTGGGCATAGCACTACTTGTCCCTGCCAGGGCATCCCATTCTGTGACTAAAGCAGCCTCTGTTTAAGACCATATAACCATTTGCTCTTATTATATTTGAAATTAGGCCTGATAAAGACACTTTTGCTGGGCATAGTACTACTGGATCTTTTTTGGGGGCATCCCATTCTGTGACTAAAGCAGCCTCTGTTTAAGACCATATAACCATTTGCTCTTATTATATTTGAAATTAGGCCTGATAAAGACACTTTTGCTGGGCATAGCACTACTTGTCCCTGCCAGGGCATCCCATTCTGTGACTAAAGCAGCCTCTGTTTAAGACCATATAACCATTTGCTCTTATTATATTTGAAATTAGCCTGATAAAGACAATTTTGCTGGGCATAGTACTACTGGATCTTTTTTGGGGGCATCCCATTCTGTGACTAAAGCAGCCTCTGTTTAAGACCATATAACCATTTGCTCTTATTATATTTGAAATTAGGCCTGATAAAGACACTTTTGCTGGGCATAGCACTACTTGTCCCTGCCAGGGCATCCCATTCTGTGACTAAAGCAGCCTCTGTTTAAGACCATATAACCATTTGCTCTTATTATATTTGAAATTAGCCTGATAAAGACACTTTTGCTGGGCATAGTACTACTGGATCTTTTTTGGGGGCATCCCATTCTGTGACTACAGCAGCCTCTGTTTAAGACCATATAACCATTTGCTCTTATTATATTTGAAATTAGCCTGATAAAGACACTTTTGCTGGGCATAGCACTACTTGTCCCTGCCAGGGCATCCCATTCTGTGACTACAGCAGCCTCTGTTTAAGACCATATAACCATTTGCTCTTATTATATTTGAAATTAGGCCTGATAAAGACACATTTGCTGGGCATAGCACTACTTGTCCCTGCCAGGGCATCCCATTCTGTGACTAAAGCAGCCTCTGTTTAAGACCATATAACCATTTGCTCTTATTATATTTGAAATTAGGCCTGATAAAGACACTTTTGCTGGGCATAGTACTACTGGATCTTTTTTGGGGGCATCCCATTCTGTGACTAAAGCAGCCTCTGTTTAAGACCATATAACCATTTGCTCTTATTATATTTGAAATTAGGCCTGATAAAGACACTTTTGCTGGGCATAGCACTACTTGTCCCTGCCAGGGCATCCCATTCTGTGACTAAAGCAGCCTCTGTTTAAGACCATATAACCATTTGCTCTTATTATATTTGAAATTAGCCTGATAAAGACACTTTTGCTGGGCATAGTACTACTGGATCTTTTTTGGGGGCATCCCATTCTGTGACTAAAGCAGCCTCTGTTTAAGACCATATAACCATTTGCTCTTATTATATTTGAAATTAGCCTGATAAAGACACTTTTGCTGGGCATAGCACTACTTGTCCCTGCCAGGGCATCCCATTCTGTGACTAAAGCAGCCTCTGTTTAAGACCATATAACCATTTGCTCTTATTATATTTGAAATTAGGCCTGATAAAGACACTTTTGCTGGGCATAGCACTACTTGTCCCTGCCAGGGCATCCCATTCTGTGACTAAAGCAGCCTCTGTTTAAGACCATATAACCATTTGCTCTTATTATATTTGAAATTAGGCCTGATAAAGACACTTTTGCTGGGCATAGCACTACTTGTCCCTGCCAGGGCATCCCATTCTGTGACTAAAGCAGCCTCTGTTTAAGACCATATAACCATTTGCTCTTATTATATTTGAAATTAGCCTGATAAAGACACTTTTGCTGGGCATAGTACTACTGGATCTTTTTTGGGGGCATCCCATTCTGTGACTAAAGCAGCCTCTGTTTAAGACCATATAACCATTTGCTCTTATTATATTTGAAATTAGCCTGATAAAGACACTTTTGCTGGGCATAGTACTACTGGATCTTTTTTGGGGGCATCCCATTTTGTGACTACAGCAGCCTCTGTTTAAGACCATATAACCATTTGCTCTTATTATATTTGAAATTAGGCCTGATAAAGACACTTTTGCTGGGCATAGCACTACTTGTCCCTGCCAGGGCATCCCATTCTGTGACTAAAGCAGCCTCTGTTTAAGACCATATAACCATTTGCTCTTATTATATTTGAAATTAGCCTGATAAAGACACTTTTGCTGGGCATAGTACTACTGGATCTTTTTTGGGGGCATCCCATTTTGTGACTACAGCAGCCTCTGTTTAAGACCATATAACCATTTGCTCTTATTATATTTGAAATTAGGCCTGATAAAGACACTTTTGCTGGGCATAGCACTACTTGTCCCTGCCAGGGCATCCCATTCTGTGACTAAAGCAGCCTCTGTTTAAGACCATATAACCATTTGCTCTTATTATATTTGAAATTAGCCTGTTAAAGACACTTTTGCTGGGCATAGCACTACTTGTCCCTGCCAGGGCATCCCATTCTGTGACTAAAGCAGCCTCTGTTTAAGACCATATAACCATTTGCTCTTATTATATTTGAAATTAGCCTGATAAAGACACTTTTGCTGGGCATAGTACTACTGGATCTTTTTTGGGGGCATCCCATTCTGTGACTACAGCAGCCTCTGTTTAAGACCATATAACCATTTTCTCTTATTATATTTGAAATTAGCCTGATAAAGACACTTTTGCTGGGCATAGCACTACTTGTCCCTGCCAGGGCATCCCATTCTGTGACTAAAGCAGCCTCTGTTTAAGACCATATAACCATTTGCTCTTATTATATTTGAAATTAGGCCTGATAAAGACACTTTTGCTGGGCATAGCACTACTTGTCCCTGCCAGGGCATCCCATTCTGTGACTAAAGCAGCCTCTGTTTAAGACCATATAACCATTTGCTCTTATTATATTTGAAATTAGGCCTGATAAAGACACTTTTGCTGGGCATAGCACTACTTGTCCCTGCCAGGGCATCCCATTCTGTGACTAAAGCAGCCTCTGTTTAAGACCATATAACCATTTGCTCTTATTATATTTGAAATTAGGCCTAATAAAGACACTTTTGCTGGGCATAGTACTACTGGATCTTTTTTGGGGGCATCCCATTCTGTGACTAAAGCAGCCTCTGTTTAAGACCATATAACCATTTGCTCTTATTATATTTGAAATTAGCCTGATAAAGACACTTTTGCTGGGCATAGTACTACTGGATCTTTTTTGGGGGCATCCCATTTTGTGACTACAGCAGCCTCTGTTTAAGACCATATAACCATTTGCTCTTATTATATTTGAAATTAGGCCTGATAAAGACACTTTTGCTGGGCATAGCACTACTTGTCCCTGCCAGGGCATCCCATTCTGTGACTAAAGCAGCCTCTGTTTAAGACCATATAACCATTTGCTCTTATTATATTTGAAATTAGCCTGATAAAGACACTTTTGCTGGGCATAGTACTACTGGTTTTTTTTTGGGGGCATCCCATTTTGTGACTACAGCAGCCTCTGTTTAAGACCATATAACCATTTGCTCTTATTATATTTGAAATTAGGCCTGATAAAGACACTTTTGCTGGGCATAGCACTACTTGTCCCTGCCAGGGCATCCCATTCTGTGACTAAAGCAGCCTCTGTTTAAGACCATATAACCATTTGCTCTTATTATATTTGAAATTAGCCTGATAAAGACACTTTTGCTGGGCATAGTACTACTGGATCTTTTTTGGGGGCATCCCATTCTGTGACTAAAGCAGCCTCTGTTTAAGACCATATAACCATTTGCTCTTATTATATTTGAAATTACCCTGATAAAGACACTTTTGCTGGGCATAGTACTACTGGATCTTTTTTGGGGGCATCCCATTCTGTGACTACAGCAGCCTCTGTTTAAGACCATATAACCATTTGCTCTTATTATATTTGAAATTAGGCCTGATAAAGACACTTTTGCTGGGCATAGCACTACTTGTCCCTGCCAGGGCATCCCATTCTGTGACTAAAGCAGCCTCTGTTTAAGACCATATAACCATTTGCTCTTATTATATTTGAAATTAGGCCTGATAAAGACACTTTTGCTGGGCATAGTACTACTGGATCTTTTTTGGGGGCATCCCATTCTGTGACTAAAGCAGCCTCTGTTTAAGACCATATAACCATTTGCTCTTATTATATTTGAAATTAGCCTGATAAAGACACTTTTGCTGGGCATAGCACTACTTGTCCCTGCCAGGGCATCCCATTCTGTGACTAAAGCAGCCTCTGTTTAAGACCATATAACCATTTGCTCTTATTATATTTGAAATTAGCCTGTTAAAGACACTTTTGCTGGGCATAGCACTACTTGTCCCTGCCAGGGCATCCCATTCTGTGACTAAAGCAGCCTCTGTTTAAGACCATATAACCATTTGCTCTTATTATTTTTGAAATTAGCCTGATAAAGACACTTTTGCTGGGCATAGTACTACTGGATATTTTTGGGGGCATCCCATTCTGTGACTACAGCAGCCTCTGTTTAAGACCATATAACCATTTGCTCTTATTATATTTGAAATTAGCCTGATAAAGACACTTTTGCTGGGCATAGTACTACTGGATCTTTTTGGGGGGCATCCCATTCTGTGACTACAGCAGCCTCTGTTTAAGACCATATAACCATTTGCTCTTATTATATTTGAAATTAGCCTGATAAAGACACTTTTGCTGGGCATAGCACTACTTGTCCCTGCCAGGGCATCCCATTCTGTGACTAAAGCAGCCTCTGTTTAAGACCATATAACCATTTGCTCTTATTATATTTGAAATTAGGCCTGATAAAGACACTTTTGCTGGGCAAAGTACTACTGGATCTTTTTTTGGGGCATCCCATTCTGTGACTAAAGCAGCCTCTGTTTAAGACCATATAACCATTTGCTCTTATTATATTTGAAATTAGCCTGATAAAGACACTTTTGCTGGGCATAGCACTCTTTGTCCCTGCCAGGGCATCCCATTCTGTGACTAAAGCAGCCTCTGTTTAAGACCATATAACCATTTGCTCTTATTATATTTGAAATTAGCCTGTTAAAGACACTTTTGCTGGGCATAGCACTACTTGTCCCTGCCAGGGCATCCCATTCTGTGACTAAAGCAGCCTCTGTTTAAGACCATATAACCATTTGCTCTTATTATATTTGAAATTAGGCCTGATAAAGACACTTTTGCTGGGCATAGCACTACTTGTCCCTGCCAGGGCATCCCATTCTGTGACTAAAGCAGCCTCTGTTTAAGACCATATAACCATTTGCTCTTATTATATTTGAAATTAGGCCTGATAAAGACACTTTTGCTGGGCATAGCACTACTTGTCCCTGCCAGGGCATCCCATTCTGTGACTAAAGCAGCCTCTGTTTAAGACCATATAACCATTTGCTCTTATTATATTTGAAATTAGCCTGATAAAGACACTTTTGCTGGGCATAGTACTACTGGATCTTTTTTGGGGGCATCCCATTCTGTGACTAAAGCAGCCTCTGTTTAAGACCATATAACCATTTGCTCTTATTATATTTGAAATTAGCCTGATAAAGACACTTTTGCTGGGCATAGTACTACTGGATCTTTTTTGGGGGCATCCCATTCTGTGACTAAAGCAGCCTCTGTTTAAGACCATATAACCATTTGCTCTTATTATATTTGAAATTAGGCCTGATAAAGACACTTTTGCTGGGCATAGCACTACTTGTCCCTGCCAGGGCATCCCATTCTGTGACTAAAGCAGCCTCTGTTTAAGACCATATAACCATTTGCTCTTATTATATTTGAAATTAGGCCTGATAAAGACACTTTTGCTGGGCATAGTACTACTGGATCTTTTTGGGGGGCATCCCATTCTGTGACTAAAGCAGCCTCTGTTTAAGACCATATAACCATTTGCTCTTATTATATTTGAAATTAGCGTGATAAAGACACTTTTGCTGGGCATAGCCCTACTTGTCTCTGCCAGGGCATCCCATTCTGTGACTAAAGCAGCCTCTGTTTAAGACCATATAACCATTTGCTCTTATTATATTTGAAATTAGCCTGTTAAAGACACTTTTGCTGGGCATAGCACTACTTGTCCCTGCCAGGGCATCCCATTCTGTGACTAAAGCAGCCTCTGTTTAAGACCATATAACCATTTGCTCTTATTATATTTGAAATTAGCCTGATAAAGACACTTTTGCTGGGCATAGTACTACTGGATCTTTTTTGGGGGCATCCCATTCTGTGACTACAGCAGCCTCTGTTTAAGACCATATAACCATTTGCTCCTATTATATTTGAAATTAGCCTGATAAAGACACTTTTGCTGGGCATAGTACTACTGGATCTTTTTTGGGGGCATCCCATTCTGTGACTACAGCAGCCTCTGTTTAAGACCATATAACCATTTGCTCTTATTATATTTGAAATTAGGCCTGATAAAGACACTTTTGCTGGGCATAGCACTACTTGTCCCTGCCAGGGCATCCCATTCTGTGATTAAAGCAGCCTCTGTTTAAGACCATATAACCATTTGCTCTTATTATATTTGAAATTAGGCCTGATAAAGACACTTTTGCTGGGCATAGCACTACTTGTCCCTGCCAGGGCATCCCATTCTGTGACTAAAGCAGCCTCTGTTTAAGACCATATAACCATTTGCTCTTATTATATTTGAAATTAGCCTGATAAAGACACTTTTGCTGGGCATAGTACTACTGGATATTTTTGGGGGCATCCCATTCTGTGACTACAGCAGTCTCTGTTTAAGACCATATAACCATTTGCTCTTATTATATTTGAAATTAGCCTGATAAAGACACTTTTGCTGGGCATAGTACTACTGGATCTTTTTTGGGGGCATCCCATTCTGTGACTACAGCAGCCTCTGTTTAAGACCATATAACCATTTGCTCTTATTATATTTGAAATTAGCCTGATAAAGACACTTTTGCTGGGCATAGCACTACTTGTCCCTGCCAGGGCATCCCATTCTGTGACTAAAGCAGCCTCTGTTTAAGACCATATAACCATTTGCTCTTATTATATTTGAAATTAGGCCTGATAAAGACACTTTTGCTGGGCATAGTACTACTGGATCTTTTTTGGGGGCATCCCATTCTGTGACTAAAGCAGCCTCTGTTTAAGACCATATAACCATTTGCTCTTATTATATTTGAAATTAGCCTGATAAAGACACTTTTGCTGGGCATAGCACTACTTGTCCCTGCCAGGGCATCCCATTCTGTGACTAAAGCAGCCTCTGTTTAAGACCATATAACCATTTGCTCTTATTATATTTGAAATTAGCCTGTTAAAGACACTTTTGCTGGGCATAGCACTACTTGTCCCCGCCAGGGCATCCCATTCTGTGACTAAAGCAGCCTCTGTTTAAGACCATATAACCATTTGCTCTTATTATATTTGAAATTAGCCTGATAAAGACACTTTTGCTGGGCATAGTACTACTGGATCTTTTTTGGGGGCATCCCATTCTGTGACTACAGCAGCCTCTGTTTAAGACCATATAACCATTTGCTCTTATTATATTTGAAATTAGCCTGATAAAGACACTTTTGCTGGGCATAGTACTACTGGATCTTTTTTGGGGGCATCCCATTCTGTGACTACAGCAGCCTCTGTTTAAGACCATATAACCATTTGCTCTTATTGTATTTGAAATTAGGCCTGATAAAGACACTTTTGCTGGGCATAGCACTACTTGTCCCTGCCAGGGCATCCCATTCTGTGACTAAAGCAGCCTCTGTTTAAGACCATATAACCATTTGCTCTTATTATATTTGAAATTAGCCTGATAAAGACACTTTTGCTGGGCATAGTACTACTGGATCTTTTTTGGGGGCATCCCATTCTGTGACTAAAGCAGCCTCTGTTTAAGACCATATAACCATTTGCTCTTATTATATTTGAAATTAGCCTGATAAAGACACTTTTGCTGGGCATAGTACTACTGGATCTTTTTTGGGGGCATCCCATTCTGTGACTACAGCAGCCTCTGTTTAAGACCATATAACCATTTGCTCTTATTATATTTGAAATTAGGCCTGATAAAGACACTTTTGCTGGGCATAGCACTACTTGTCCCTGCCAGGGCATCCCATTCTGTGACTAAAGCAGCCTCTGTTTAAGACCATATAACCATTTGCTCTTATTATATTTGAAATTAGGCCTGATAAAGACACTTTTGCTGGGCATAGCACTACTTGTCCCTGCCAGGGCATCCCATTCTGTGACTAAAGCAGCCTCTGTTTAAGACCATATAACCATTTGCTCTTATTATATTTGAAATTAGGCCTGATAAAGACACTTTTGCTGGGCATAGCACTACTTGTCCCTGCCAGGGCATCCCATTCTGTGACTAAAGCAGCCTCTGTTTAAGACCATATAACCATTTGCTCTTATTATATTTGAAATTAGCCTGATAAAGACACTTTTGCTGGGCATAGTACTACTGGATCTTTTTTGGGGGCATCCCATTCTGTGACTAAAGCAGCCTCTGTTTAAGACCATATAACCATTTGCTCTTATTATATTTGAAATTAGCCTGATAAAGACACTTTTGCTGGGCATAGTACTACTGGATCTTTTTTGGGGGCATCCCATTCTGTGACTAAAGCAGCCTCTGTTTAAGACCATATAACCATTTGCTCTTATTATATTTGAAATTAGCGTGATAAAGACACTTTTGCTGGGCATAGCCCTACTTGTCCCTGCCAGGGCATCCCATTCTGTGACTAAAACAGCCTCTGTTTAAGACCATATAACCATTTGCTCTTATTATATTTGAAATTAGCCTGTTAAAGACACTTTTGCTGGGCATAGCACTACTTGTCCCTGCCAGGGCATCCCATTCTGTGACTAAAGCAGCCTCTGTTTAAGACCATATAACCATTTGCTCTTATTATATTTGAAATTAGCCTGATAAAGACACTTTTGCTGGGCATAGTACTACTGGATCTTTTTTGGGGGCATCCCATTCTGTGACTACAGCAGCCTCTGTTTAAGACCATATAACCATTTGCTCTTATTATATTTGAAATTAGCCTGATGAAGACACTTTTGCTGGGCTTAGTACTACTGGATCTTTTTTGGGGGCATCCCATTCTGTGACTAAAGCAGCCTCTGTTTAAGACCATATAACCATTTGCTCTTATTATATTTGAAATTAGGCCTGATAAAGACACTTTTGCTGGGCATAGCACTACTTGTCCCTGCCAGGGCATCCCATTCTGTGACTAAAGCAGCCTCTGTTTAAGACCATATAACCATTTGCTCTTATTATATTTGAAATTAGGCCTGATAAAGACACTTTTGCTGGGCATAGCACTACTTGTCCCTGCCAGGGCATCCCATTCTGTGACTAAAGCAGCCTCTGTTTAAGACCATATAACTATTTGCTCTTATTATATTTGAAATTAGGCCTGATAAAGACACTTTTGCTGGGCATAGTACTACTGGATCTTTTTTGGGGGCATCCCATTCTGTGACTAAAGCAGCCTCTGTTTAAGACCATATAACCATTTGCTCTTATTATATTTGAAATTAGCCTGATAAAGACACTTTTGCTGGGCATAGCACTACTTGTCCCTGCCAGGGCATCCCATTCTGTGACTAAAGCAGCCTCTGTTTAAGACCATATAACCATTTGCTCTTATTATATTTGAAATTAGCCTGTTAAAGACACTTTTGCTGGGCATAGCACTACTTGTCCCTGCCAGGGCATCCCATTCTGTGACTAAAGCAGCCTCTGTTTAAGACCATATAACCATTTGCTCTTATTATATTTGAAATTAGCCTGATAAAGACACTTTTGCTGGGCATAGTACTACTGGATCTTTTTTGGGGGCATCCCATTCTGTGACTACAGCAGCCTCTGTTTAAGACCATATAACCATTTGCTCTTATTATATTTGAAATTAGCCTGATAAAGACACTTTTGCTGGGCATAGTACTACTGGATCTTTTTTGGGGGCATCCCATTCTGTGACTACAGCAGCCTCTGTTTAAGACCATATAACCATTTGCTCTTATTATATTTGAAATTAGGCCTGATAAAGACACTTTTGCTGGGCATAGCACTATTTGTCCCTGCCAGGGCTTCCCATTCTGTGACTAAAGCAGCCTCTGTTTAAGACCATATAACCATTTGCTCTTATTATATTTGAAATTAGGCCTGATAAAGACACTTTTGCTGGGCATAGTACTACTGGATCTTTTTTGGGGGCATCCCATTCTGTGACTAAAGCAGCCTCTGTTTAAGACCATATAACCATTTGCTCTTATTATATTTGAAATTAGCCTGATAAAGACACTTTTGCTGGGCATAGCACTACTTGTCCCTGCCAGGGCATCCCATTCTGTGACTAAAGCAGCCTCTGTTTAAGACCATATAACCATTTACTCTTATTATATTTGAAATTAGCCTGTTAAAGACACTTTTGCTGGGCATAGCACTACTTGTCCCTGCCAGGGCATCCCATTCTGTGACTAAAGCAGCCTCTGTTTAAGACCATATAACCATTTGCTCTTATTATATTTGAAATTAGCCTGATAAAGACACTTTTGCTGGGCATAGTACTACTGGATCTTTTTTGGGGGCATCCCATTCTGTGACTACAGCAGCCTCTGTTTAAGACCATATAACCATTTGCTCTTATTATATTTGAAATTAGCCTGATAAAGACACTTTTGCTGGGCATAGTACTACTGGATCTTTTTTGGGGGCATCCCATTCTGTGACTACAGCAGCCTCTGTTTAAGACCATATAACCATTTGCTCTTATTGTATTTGAAATTAGGCCTGATAAAGACACTTTTGCTGGGCATAGCACTACTTGTCCCTGCCAGGGCATCCCATTCTGTGACTAAAGCAGCCTCTGTTTAAGACCATATAACCATTTGCTCTTATTATATTTGAAATTAGCCTGATAAAGACACTTTTGCTGGGCATAGTACTACTGGATCTTTTTTGGGGGCATCCCATTCTGTGACTAAAGCAGCTTCTGTTTAAGACCATATAACCATTTGCTCTTATTATATTTGAAATTAGCCTGATAAAGACACTTTTGCTGGGCATAGTACTACTGGATCTTTTTTGGGGGCATCCCATTCTGTGACTACAGCAGCCTCTGTTTAAGACCATATAACCATTTGCTCTTATTATATTTGAAATTAGGCCTGATAAAGACACTTTTGCTGGGCATAGCACTACTTGTCCCTGCCAGGGCATCCCATTCTGTGACTAAAGCAGCCTCTGTTTAAGACCATATAACCATTTGCTCTTATTATATTTGAAATTAGGCCTGATAAAGACACTTTTGCTGGGCATAGCACTACTTGTCCCTGCCAGGGCATCCCATTCTGTGACTAAAGCAGCCTCTGTTTAAGACCATATAACCATTTGCTCTTATTATATTTGAAATTAGGCCTGATAAAGACACTTTTGCTGGGCATAGTACTACTGGATCTTTTTTGGGGGCATCCCATTCTGTGACTAAAGCAGCCTCTGTTTAAGACCATATAACCATTTGCTCTTATTATATTTGAAATTAGCGTGATAAAGACACTTTTGCTGGGCATAGCCCTACTTGTCCCTGCCAGGGCATCCCATTCTGTGACTAAAGCAGCCTCTGTTTAAGACCATATAACCATTTGCTCTTATTATATTTGAAATTAGCCTGTTAAAGACACTTTTGCTGGGCATAGCACTACTTGTCCCTGCCAGGGCATCCCATTCTGTGACTAAAGCAGCCTCTGTTTAAGACCATATAACCATTTGCTCTTATTATATTTGAAATTAGCCTGATAAAGACACTTTTGCTGGGCATAGTACTACTGGATCTTTTTTGGGGGCATCCCATTCTGTGACTACAGCAGCCTCTGTTTAAGACCATATAACCATTTGCTCTTATTATATTTGAAATTAGCCTGATAAAGACACTTTTGCTGGGCATAGTACTACTGGATCTTTTTTGGGGGCATCCCATTCTGTGACTAAAGCAGCCTCTGTTTAAGACCATATAACCATTTGCTCTTATTATATTTGAAATTAGCCTGATAAAGACACTTTTGCTGGGCATAGTACTACTGGATCTTTTTTGGGGGCATCCCATTCTGTGACTAAAGCAGCCTCTGTTTAAGACCATATAACCATTTGCTCTTTTTATATTTGAAATTAGGCCTGATAAAGACACTTTTGCTGGGCATAGCACTACTTGTCCCTGCCAGGGCATCCCATTCTGTGACTAAAGCAGCCTCTGTTTAAGACCATATAACCATTTGCTCTTATTATATTTGAAATTAGGCCTGATAAAGACACTTTTGCTGGGCATAGTACTACTGGATCTTTTTTGGGGGCATCCCATTCTGTGACTAAAGCAGCCTCTGTTTAAGACCATATAACCATTTGCTCTTATTATATTTGAAATTAGCGTGATAAAGACACTTTTGCTGGGCATAGCCCTACTTGTCCCTGCCAGGGCATCCCATTCTGTGACTAAAACAGCCTCTGTTTAAGACCATATAACCATTTGCTCTTATTATATTTGAAATTAGCCTGTTAAAGACACTTTTGCTGGGCATAGCACTACTTGTCCCTGCCAGGGCATCCCATTCTGTGACTAAAGCAGCCTCTGTTTAAGACCATATAACCATTTGCTCTTATTATATTTGAAATTAGCCTGATAAAGACACTTTTGCTGGGCATAGTACTACTGGATCTTTTTTGGGGGCATCCCATTCTGTGACTACAGCAGCCTCTGTTTAAGACCATACAACCATTTGCTCTTATTATATTTGAAATTAGCCTGATAAAGACACTTTTGCTGGGCATAGTACTACTGGATCTTTTTTGGGGGCATCCCATTCTGTGACTAAAGCAGCCTCTGTTTAAGACCATATAACCATTTGCTCTTATTATATTTGAAATTAGCCTGATAAAGACACTTTTGCTGGGCATAGCACTACTTGTCCCTGCCAGGGCATCCCATTCTGTGACTAAAGCAGCCTCTGTTTAAGACCATATAACCATTTGCTCTTATTATATTTGAAATTAGGCCTGATAAAGACACTTTTGCTGGGCATAGCACTACTTGTCCCTGCCAGGGCATCCCATTCTGTGACTAAAGCAGCCTCTGTTTAAGACCATATAACCATTTGCTCTTATTATATTTGAAATTAGGCCTGATAAAGACACTTTTGCTGGGCATAGTACTACTGGATCTTTTTTGGGGGCATCCCATTCTGTGACTAAAGCAGCCTCTGTTTAAGACCATATAACCATTTGCTCTTATTATATTTGAAATTAGCCTGATAAAGACACTTTTGCTGGGCATAGCACTACTTGTCCCTGCCAGGGCATCCCATTCTGTGACTAAAGCAGCCTCTGTTTAAGACCATATAACCATTTGCTCTTATTATATTTGAAATTAGCCTGTTAAAGACACTTTTGCTGGGCATAGGCTTACTGCTGCCTGCCAGGTGCACTTCTGTTGAGGCATCCCATTCTGTAACATAGCATACCCCTCTTTATTTACACTAAGCAGCTCTCTTATTTACACTAAGCAGGCCTGTTGGAGGCTGAGTGTTACTGCTCACTTTTGGTGTGCATTATAATCTGTTTCATATAGACCCACCGCTGCCCGGGGGATCTTAAAATATCACCTACTACCACGCCAGTTAGACTATGTCGGGCAGACAAGTGCCTGGAAGTGAAAAGAGGAGTGGCAGAGGCCAAGATTCCGCAGGCAGAGCTCGCATCAGACTGGGGGCCAGTAGCAGCAGGAGTCACGCTGAGAGACCTAATCTGCCAGTATCTGCTAGCGGTCGGGTCTCCACCAGTAACGCATCTGCCGTGGTAGATTGGTTGACGCGCTCATCAACAACATCATCACAACTTACGTCTGAGACCCCCAGTCTAGGGTCGGTAGGTTCCTCTGACACAACCCTGAGTTGGCATGCCCCGAGAGCAGTCCCTGTCCTCCCATTGCCTCTGTCCTACGCCGTTCCCTCCCCCAGCGACGTATCCTATGCTTTGGGTTCAGCTCCACTCTTTAGTGAGGAGGACCATCAGATAGAGGACAGTCAGCAGCTACTGCCCAGCCAAGAAATGGAGGTGGCTTCTCTAGCTAGGCAGACAGATAGTGATGTGGACAGTGTCGTGGGTGCTGCGAGCGTTCCAGCTCCTGCGCCAGACACTGTTGACGAATCCACGAACATCAGTGACGTACAGCCACAACTCAGTGATGATGATGATGACGATGAAGCCGATCGCACTTGGGAGCCGGGTGATGAAGGGGCTTCATCGTCATCATCAGGAGAAGAGGGGCGCAGGTTGCCCCGGAGTCAGCAGCTGAGGCAGCAAGGTGGTAGCAGTCAGCATGGGGGCACAATTCCAAAGGCTGGAGCCGGCCGGGGCCGGGGTAGAGCACCTGCTGTGCGGCAGTCTACCTTATCGGGAGGTAGTGGAGCAGGGGTTCCTGGAGTTGGCAACAGCAGCAGTGAATCAGTGAGGCCAGGGGGTGGGAAAAGTAGCTACTCGGCAGTGTGGCAGTTTTTCCTGAGGCATCCGCAGGAGGGTAACATGGCCACATGCAAGATATGTAGGCAAAAGGTGAAGCGTGGCCAGGGTCCAAATGTTGGCACCACGGCCCTGCGTCAACATATGATGCGTCACCATAAAACGACCTGGGAGAACCGAGGCTCCCAAGGGGTGGTCCAGTCTGCTTCCTCACCAAGTGAGCTCCCAATTTCTGCCAGCCAAGGCTCCAGCACCTCAGCCGAAGGCAGCTGTGCGTCATACCCATCCTCTGTCGCTCCTGCTCCTCCTCCTCCAAGTCATGCATCCCGCCAGCAATCCATCAGCGAAGCCATGTCCAAGAGACAGCAGTATGCGCCCACTCATCCTACGGCGCAGAAGCTGAATGTGCTCCTGTCCAAGTTGCTGGTGCTGCAGTCGCTCCCTTTTCAGGTGGTGGAATCTGCACCTTTCAGAGAACTGATGGCTTGTGCCGAGCCGAGGTGGAGAGTCCCAAGCCGTCATTTCTTTGCCAAGAAGGCAGTACCAGCGCTGCACACTTTTGTTGAACAGAAGGTGGGCCAGTCCTTGAGCCTGTCGGTGTGTAGCAAAATACATGGCAGCGCCGACATCTGGAGCTGTAACTACGGTCAGGGGCAGTACATGTCGTTTACGGCCCACTGGGTGAATGTGGTCCCTTTGCAGCAGCAACTTGGACAGGTCACGCCGCTTCGGCCTCCGCGCTCTCTGCCCATTGGGCCTGTGACACCGTGCGACTCGGCCTCCTCATCCTCCGCCATCTCCTCACCCTCCACTGTAGGCTCAAGTCTCAGTGCCCCTCCAGTCTACCATGTGTGCAGGGCACGGAGGTGTCACGCAGTGCTTCACATGGTTTGTCTTGGCGAACGGAGTCACACAGGGGAGGAACTGCTTAAATGTATTCATCAGGAAATCCAAACATGGCTTACTCCGAGAAAACTTAAAATGGGAATCATGGTTACCGACAATGGGAAAAACATTTTGTCTGCGCTGCGCCAAGGAAGCCTGACCCATGCCCCCTGCATGGCTCACGTCTTCAATCTGGTTGTCAAGCGGTTTCTGAAGTGTTCCCCCCATCTGCAGGACATCCTAACAACTTCAAGGAAACTTTGCATGCACTTCAGCCACTCCTACACCGCCAAACACACCCTTCTTGAGCTACAGCGTCAGAATGGTATCCCCCAACATAGTCTGATTTACGATGTTTCCACCCGTTGGAATTCCACCCTTCACATGTTGGACCGATTATATGAACAGAGAAAAGCCATCACGGATTTCCTGATGATCCAAGCAGATAGGGGGACTCCCCTGTGTAACTTCAATGTCAACCAGTGGCAGCTCATACGTGACACCTGCCGTTTGCTCAGGCCCTTTGAGGAAGCCACTTTATTTGTCAGTCGGCAGGATTACGGGATGAACGACGTGATTCCACTGCTTCATGTACTACAGCACATGTTGGAAACCATGGCTGGTCAGGGCACTGGAGACATGGCGTTTACATCTTACGGCCACATGAACCCCGTTGGAGCTGAACTGGAGGAGGAGGAGGAGGAGTTGCCCAGCGAAACACAGTTTAGGCTTGGCGAAATGGCTGGTTTATCTAGTCAGCGGACAGGAGAGGAGGAGCAGGAGCAGCCAGAGGAGCTAGAGGTTTTTGAGGAAGGCGAGACAGAGGACCCGGGCACACCGTGGCAGTATGCAGTGGAGATGGAGACAGGTAGTCCATCCGAGTCACTTGCGCAAATGGCACGAAGCATGCTCACGTGCTTGCGTAGTGACCCCAGAATTGTTTCCATCTGTCGGCGGGATGACTTCTGGCTGTCCACCTTATTGGACCCTCGCTTCCGGCACAAAATGGGGGCATTTTTTAAACCCACCGAGAGGGAGGACAAACTCAACTACTACAAAGACATTCTACGTAGGCAGTTGGCCGATGCCTATCTGCGCCATGGTCCATACTCTCGCAGGTCTGACTTGAGGGGACCTCTGCGCTCACCTTCCACTGCCATGGCCGCTGGGGGGGTTGGCAGGAGCAGCAGCAGCAGCTCCATCAGCAGCAGCAGCCTCAGTCTTCAGTCGCTAATGAGTAGCTTTCTACACCCGCATAGTGAGGCTACTCATGAGCAGCAGGAAGACCTGGAGCAGGACCTCAACCAGCAGGTCATGTCATACTTTGACATGACCATGCCAACACACCTTGAGGATCCGCTGGACTTCTGGGCAGCCAAACTTGATTTGTGGCCGCAACTAGCAGAGTTTGCCCTGGAAAAGCTGTCCTGCCCGGCAAGTAGCGTGCCATCTGAGCGGGTGTTTAGTGCGGCGGGGGCCATAGTTACGGCGAGGAGAACTCGTCTGTCAACTAAAAATGTGGAGAGACTCACCTTTGTCAAAATGAATCAGGGATGGATCAGCCAGGATTTCCACCCACCAATGCCTGATGCATGCGACTAGATTCAGCATGGTGCCACGTTTTACACTTTCCAAATGGTGCAAAACATATTTATGTCTTTAGGCCATTTTTTGGGCTCCTGCTGCTGCTGCTGCCAACTTGTGCCAACTCCAGGGTGTGATTCATCCAATTGTTGGGCTCCTGAAGCCAACCCCAGTGTCTCTTTAAAGTAATATTTGGGCTCCTGCTGCTGCTGCTGCTGTCAACTCCTGCCAACTCTAGGGTGTGATTCATCCAATTTTTGTGCTCCTGAAGCCAACTCCAGTGTATATTTGGGCTCCTGCTGCTGCTGCTGCCAACTCCAGGGTGTGATTCATCCAATTTTTGGGCTCCTGAGGCCAACCCCAGGGTCTCTTTAAAGTAATATTTGGGCTCCTGCTGCTGCTGCTGCTGTCAACTCCTGCCAACTCCAGGGTGTGATTCATCCAATTTTTGGGCTCCTGAAGCCAACTCCTGTGTATATTTGGGCTCCTGCTGCTGCCAACTCCAGTGTGTGATTCATCCAATTTTTGGGCTCCTGAAGGCAACTCCAGTGTATATTTGGGCTCCTGCTGCTGCTGCTGCCAACTCCAGTGTGTGATTCATCCAATTTTTGGGCTCCTGAAGGCAACTCCAGTGTATATTTGGGCTCCTGCTGCTGCTGCTGCCAACTCCAGGGTGTGATTCATCCAATTTTTGGGCTCCTGAAGCCAACCCCAGTGTCTCTTTTAAGTAATGTTTGGGCTCCTGCTGCTGCTGTCAACTCCTGCCAACTCCAGGGTGTGATTCATCCAATTTTTGGGCTCCTGAAGCCAACTCCAGTGTATATTTGGGCTCCTGCTGCTGCTGCTGTCAACTCCTGCCAACTCCAGGGTGTGATTCATCCAATTTTTGGGCTCCTGAAGCCAACTCCAGTGTATATTTGGGCTCCTGCTGCTGCTGCTGCCAACTTCTGCCAACTCCAGGGTGTGATTCATCCAATTTTTGGGCTCCTGAAGCCAACTCCAGTGTATATTTGGGCTCCTGCTGCTGCTGCTGCCAACTTCTGCCAACTCCAGGGTGTGATTCATCCAATTTTTGGGCTCCTGAAGCCAACTCCAGTGTATATTTGGGCTCCTGCTGCTGCTGCTGCCAACTTCTGCCAACTCCAGGGTGTGATTCATCCAATTTTTGGGCTCCTGAGGCCAACCCCAGGGTCTCTTTAACCCTTTAACCGCCAGCCTACCTTGAGATTTTGTCACCCTTTGTTGCCAGACCATTTTGCACTATTTTGCGCTCCACATGTTCAACTGTGATTTTTGAAGGGATTTCCCAGTATTTCCCTGGAAAATTATATATTGTTTTTTTCAGCACAGTCTGGGCTTTAACATGAAGTGTCTTGTTTGTAAGATTGTCAGTGTTTTTTAAATATTTTTGTGGAAAATATGTTAAAAAAAAACAAAAAAACTTTTTTTTTACAATTTGTAGTGCGTTTTCTTAATAAAACATGCAAGTTATTTCAGGAAATCATATTGTGTGTAAAAGCCTTATTGCTCCCGATTGCAACAGTACCACATATGTATTGGTAGACACCCTTTCTTGCCCAGGAGAACGTAAAACTGAAAATAGCGACTGAGCCAATTTTGAAAGAAAACTCAACCATTTTGCTCTCCTTGCAGTTTTTCAACCAAAACACCACTTTTCAATTAAAATACCCCCCACAAACCACATGTTCCCTGAAAGTACACACCTCAAGCGTTCTAGGCGTACCAGGCTTGTTGTTGTAGCTGCAGCTTTCTGGACGCAAGCCTTCCCGAAACTCACTGGTTGTACCGGATTTCCCTAAAAAAATAGCAAAAATGCAGCATTAAGACCAAATTTTTCTATAAAAATCATGCGCTAACCAAAAAAAACTAATCAAATCTGAAATGGCAAGGTCCCCTGAACAGAACAATACCCAACATGCATAGCTACCTCCAAGGGTAAGGTTGCCAATTACCCCAAAGCAAAGCGTATGCATAACGGGCATTTCCATTGAAATTTCCTGCTCTGCAGACAAAGTGCGCACCTTGCGCTTTTTCAACCAAAACACCACTTTTCAATTAAAATACCCCCCACAAACCACATGTTCCCTGAAAGTACACACCTCCAGCGTTCTAGGCGTACCAGGCTTGTTGTTGTAGCTGCAGCTTTCTGGGCGCAAGCCTTCCCGAAACTCACTGGTTGTACCGGATTTCCCTAAAAAAATAGCAAAAATGCAGCATTAAGACCAGATTTTTCTATAAAAATCATGCGCTAACCAAAAAAAACTAATCAAATCTGAAATGGCAAGGTCCCCTGAACAGAACAATACCCAACATGCATAGCTACCTCCAAGGGTAAGGTTGCCAATTACCCCAAAGCAAAGCGTATGCATAACGGGCATTTCACTTGAAATTTCCTGCTCTGCAGACAAAGTGCGCACCTTGCGCTTTTTCAACCAAAACACCACTTTTCAATTAAAATACCCCCCACAAACCACATGTTCCCTGAAAGTACACACCTCAAGCGTTCTAGGCGTACCAGGCTTGTTGTTGTAGCTGCAGCTTTCTGGGCGCAAGCCTTCCCGAAACTCACTGGTTGTACCGGATTTCCCTAAAAAAATAGCAAAAATGCAGCATTAAGACCAGATTTTTCTATAAAAATCATGCGCTAACCAAAAAAAACTAATCAAATCTGAAATGGCAAGGTCCCCTGAACAGAACAATACCCAACATGCATAGCTACCTCCAAGGGTAGGGCTGCCAATTACCCCAAAGCAAAGCGTATGCATAACGGGCATTTCCATTGAAATTTCCTGCTCTGCAGACAAAGTGCGCACCTTGCGCTTTTTCAACCAAAACATCACTTTTCATTAAAAATACCCCCCACAAACCACATGTTCCCTGAAAGTACACACCTCAAGCGTTCTAGGAGTACCAGGCTTGTTGTTGTAGCTGCAGCTTTCTGGACGCAAGCCTTCCTGAAACTCACTTGTTATACTGGTTGTTGTGGAGGTTGGTCTTCCCCTGGGGAAGAGCGCCGGAACCACCGAACTGGCCAGATTTACTTGTTGGTCATGGGGCACGGGCGCCCCTATGGGCATGCGCTCGGGAGCCCCGTGACCAAACTGAAAAAAAAAACCACACATATACACACACACTTCCTCTCCAAAATCAACATCTATTTTTTTTTAGTTTTTTTTAAATACCTTTTCTTCCGGGGTCTCTTCCTCAGCACTTCAGTCAGTCACACGTCCCTGACCCAGTAGGTGGGCGGAGTCCGGTGGCCTGCTCTCATGTCCCGCGCTGGCAATGCTCTTTAACCAATGGCTGAGGCGGGGCAGGCAGGGCGAGGAGGCCAATCAAGATGCCAGCTGTCAGAGCCGACCGAGATGGAGGCCAGGTGGGTGCGAGCGCGGCCGCCAGGGAGCACATGATCGCCTGGGGGTGACAGGATGGATGGCTGCATGGGAGGGTGATAGGATGGATGGATGGCGGCATGGGGGTGACAGGATGGATGGATGGCGGCATGGGGGTGACAGGATGGATGGATGGCGGCATGGGGGTGACAGGATGGATGGATGGCGGCATGGGGGTGACAGGATGGATGGATGGCGGCATGGGGGTGACAGGATGGATGGATGGCGGCATGGGGGTGACAGGATGGATGGATGGATGGCGGCATGGGGGTGACAGGATGGATGGATGGATGGATGGCGGCATGGGGGTGACAGGATGGATGGATGGATGGCTGCATGGGGGTGACAGGATGGATGGCGGCATGGGGGTGACAGGATGGATGGATGGCGGCATGGGGGTGACAGGATGGATGGATGGATGGCGGCATGGGGGTGACTGGATGGATGGCGGCATGGGGGTGACTGGATGGATGGCGGCATGGGGGTGACTGGATGGATGGCGGCATGGGGGTGACTGGATGGATGGCGGCATGGGGGTGACTGGATGGATGGCTGCATGGGGGTGACAGGATGAATGGATGGCTGCATGGGGGTGACAGGATGAATGGATGGCTGCATGGGGGTGACAGGATGAATGGATGGCTGCATGGGGGTGACAGGATGAATGGATGGCTGCATGGGGGTGACAGGATGAATGGATGGCTGCATGGGGGTGACAGGATGAATGGATGGCTGCATGGGGGTGACAGGATGAATGGATGGCTGCATGGGGGTGACAGGATGAATGGATGGCTGCATGGGGGTGACAGGATGAATGGATGGATGGCGGCATGGGGGTGACAGGATGGATGGATGGATGGCGGCATGGGGGTGACAGGATGGATGGATGGATGGCGGCATGGGGGTGACTGGATGGATGGCGGCATGGGGGTGACTGGATGGATGGCGGCATGGGGGTGACTGGATGGATGGCGGCATGGGGGTGACTGGATGGATGGCGGCATGGGGGTGACAGGATGAATGGATGGCTGCATGGGGGTGACAGGATGAATGGATGGCTGCATGGGGGTGACAGGATGAATGGATGGCTGCATGGGGGTGACAGGATGAATGGATGGCTGCATGGGGGTGACAGGATGAATGGATGGCTGCATGGGGGTGACAGGATGAATGGATGGCTGCATGGGGGTGACAGGATGAATGGATGGATGGATGGCAGCATTCCATAACGATCGCCTTTACCTGGCGGCGGCGACAGACAGATGATCAGCGGCGCGGGCGGGCGGGCGGGCGGGCGATCGGGCGGGGGGGGGGGCGGGCGATCGGGCGGGGGGGGGCGGCCGATCGGGCGGGGGGGGGGGCGGCCGATCGGGCGGGGGGGGGGGGGGGGTCGGGGATCGGTATTACTTACGGTCCCTGACCCCCTGGGCTCCGGAAAGGTTTCTGCTCCAGCGTCATCTGATGAGGTAAGCAGGGGGCGCCGGCTGATGACAGCTGCCGTGCGCCCCCTGCTGATTGGTCAGGGGAGCGATCGGGTGACTTGGTTCACACCCAGGTCACCTCCCCCTGACCCCTGGACTCCCTGCAAGCTGCTCCACAGCAACGGTCCCGCTGATGCCCCCCCGATGGCCCGGAAGGTAAGGGAACGCTAGCTACGTGAAATTCACGTAGCTGGCGTTTAACGACAGGAGAGGCAGCTACGTGAATTTTACGTAGCTGGCGCTAGAAGGGTTAAAGTAATATTTGGGCTCCTGCTGCTGCCAACTCCAGGGTGTGATTCATCCAATTTTTGGGCTCCTGAAGCCAACCCCAGGGTCTCTTTAAAGTAATATTTGGGCTCCTGCTGCTGCTGCTGCTGTCAACTCCTGCCAACTCCAGGGTGTGATTCATCCAATTTTTGGGCTCCTGAAGCCAACTCCAGTGTATATTTGGGCTCCTGCTGCTGCTGCTGCCGACTTCTGCCAACTCCAGGGTGTGATTCATCCAATTTTTGGGCTCCTGAGGCCAACCCCAGGGTCTCTTTAAAGTAATATTTGGGCTCCTGCTGCTGCCAACTCCGGGGTGTGATTCATCCAATTTTTGGGCTCCTGAGGCCAACCCCAGGGTCTCTTTAATGTAATATTTGGGCTCCTGCTGCTGCTGCTGCTGTCAACTCCTGCCAACTCCAGGGTGTGATTCATCCAATTTTTGGGCTCCTGAAGCCAACTCCAGTGTATATTTGGGCTCCTGCTGCTGCTGCTGCCAACTTCTGCCAACTCCAGGGTGTGATTCATCCAATTTTTGGGCTCCTGAGGCCAACCCCAGGGTCTCATTAAAGTAATATTTGGGCTCCTGCTGCTGCCAACTCCAGGGTGTGATTCATCCAATTGTTGGGCTCCTGAGGCCAACCCCAGGGTCTCTTTAAAGTAATATTTGGGCTCCTGCTGCTGCTGCTGCTGCTGTCAACTCCTGCCAACTCCAGGGTGTGATTCATCCAATTTTTGGGCTCCTGAAGCCAACTCCAGTGTATATTTGGGCTCCTGCTGCTGCTGCTGCCAACTTCTGCCAACTCCAGGGTGTGATTCATCCAATTTTTTGGCTCCTGAAGCCAACTCCAGTGTATATTTGGGCTCCTGCTGCTGCTGCTGCCAACTCCAGGGTGTGATTCATCCAATTTTTGTGCTCCTGAAGCCAACTCCAGTGTATATTTGGGCTCCTGCTGCTGCCAACTCCAGGGTGTGATTCATCCAATTTTTGGGCTCCTGAGGCCAACCCCAGGGTCTCTTTAAAGTAATATTTGGGCTCCTGCTGCTGCTGCTGCTGTCAACTCCTGCCAACTCCAGGGTGTGATTCATCCAATTTTTGGGCTCCTGAAGCCAACTCCTGTGTATATTTGGGCTCCTGCTGCTGCTGCTGCTGCCAACTCCTGCCAACTCCAGTGTGTGATTCATCCAATTTTTGGGCTCCTGAAGGCAACTCCAGTGTATATTTGGGCTCCTGCTGCTGCTGCTGCTGCCAACTTCTGCCAACTCCAGGGTGTGATTCATCCAATTTTTGGGCTCCTGAAGCCAACTCCAGTGTATATTTGGGCTCCTGCTGCTGCTGCTGCCAACTTCTGCCAATTCCAGGGTGTGATTCATCCAATTTTTGGGCTCCTGAGGCCAACCCCAGGGTCTCTTTAAAGTAATATTTGGGCTCCTGCTGCTGCCAACTCCAGGGTGTGATTCATCCAATTTTTGGGCTCCTGAGGCCAACCCCAGGGTCTCTTTAATGTAATATTTGGGCTCCTGCTGCTGCTGTCAACTCCTGCCAACTCCAGGGTGTGATTCATCCAATTTTTGGGCTCCTGAAGCCAACCCCAGTGTCTCTTTTAAGTAATGTTTGGGCTCCTGCTGCTGCTGTCAACTCCTGCCAACTCCAGGGTGTGATTCATCCAATTTTTGGGCTCCTGAAGCCAACTCCAGTGTATATTTGGGCTCCTGCTGCTGCTGCTGCCAACTTCTGCCAACTCCAGGGTGTGATTCATCCAATTTTTGGGCTCCTGAAGCCAACTCCAGTGTATATTTGGGCTCCTGCTGCTGCTGCTGCCAACTTCTGCCAACTCCAGGGTGTGATTCATCCAATTTTTGGGCTCCTGAGGCCAACCCCAGGGTCTCTTTAAAGTAATATTTGGGCTCCTGCTGCTGCCAACTCCAGGGTGTGATTCATCCAATTTTTGGGCTCCTGAGGCCAACCCCAGGGTCTCTTTAATGTAATATTTGGGCTCCTGCTGCTGCTGTCAACTCCTGCCAACTCCAGGGTGTGATTCATCCAATTTTTGGGCTCCTGAAGCCAACCCCAGTGTCTCTTTTAAGTAATGTTTGGGCTCCTGCTGCTGCTGCTGCTGTCAACTCCTGCCAACTCCAGGGTGTGATTCATCCAATTTTTGGGCTCCTGAAGCCAACTCCAGTGTATATTTGGGCTCCTGCTGCTGCTGCTGCCAACTTCTGCCAACTCCAGGGTGTGATTCATCCAATTTTTGGGCTCCTGAAGCCAACTCCAGTGTATATTTGGGCTCCTGCTGCTGCTGCTGCCAACTTCTGCCAACTCCAGGGTGTGATTCATCCAATTTTTGGGCTCCTGAGGCCAACCCCAGGGTCTCTTTAAAGTAATATTTGGGCTCCTGCTGCTGCCAACTCCAGGGTGTGATTCATCCAATTTTTGGGCTCCTGAGGCCAACCCCAGGGTCTCTTTAAAGTAATATTTGGGCTCCTGCTGCTGCTGCCAACTCCAGGGTGTGATTCATCCAATTTTTGGGCTCCTGAAGCCAACCCCAGGGTCTCTTTAAAGTAATGTTTGGGCTCCTGCTGCTGCTGCCAACTCCAGGGTGTGATTCATCCAATTTTTGGGCTCCTGCTGCTTCCAACTCCAGTGTCTCTTTAAAGCAATGTTTGGGCTCCTTCTGCCCCTCATAGTGATGCCACTTCAACTCTCTTGAATTCAATTGTGCCGCTCTGCGATTCTATTAGCGATGCCTCTGATCTGCATGTGATATTTCTTCAAAGTATTATTTAACTAACCCAGCACGCATCCTGTGCGTGTTACAGCAAGGCAGAATGGTTTACAACCCTATTGAGGCTCTAGGAGGCTCAGAAATAGCCGTTTTTAATAGCGATTCGTCGCGAATTTATTCGGGTCGAAACGATTTTTGTCGGAAAATTCGGCAAATCAGTCGAATCGAATTTTTCAAAAGTTCGCTCATCTCTAATTGAGACCATACCCATATGAATTGAGAATCCATACCCTATATCATTAATATATATATATATATATATATATATATATATATATATATATATATATTAGGTTGTCTGGTTGTCTGGTTCTTCATGCTGATATTGAGTAATAAGATCATTTTCACCAAGATACTCCAGAATGACATCTCTTAGAAAACCTTCAAACATCTTTTCCACTACAGATGTTAAACTAAGTAGTTCCCAGGTTGCCCCTTAGGCCCCTTTTTAAATATTGGCACCATATTTGCTAAGTACCAATCCCTTGGAACAGCCCCCGCTATTATTGAATCTACAAATATTAGAAATAATGACTTGTCTATTACTATACATAACTCCCCTAAAACTCGGATGTATGCCATCTGGTCCCAGGATTTATCAATTTTATTCTGCTTGTGACGCTGCACTTCTTCCTTGGTTAGACAAGTGACATATAATGGAGAGTTTGAGTTATCACTCTGCATTTCCCCTGCCATGTCACTTTTTTGTGAATATGGAAGCAAAAAAGAAGTAAATTAGCGTTCTCCTCATTCCCCTCTATAGTTGTCCTCTCCTTGCTTTTCAGGGGGCCCACACCCTCAGGCTTGCATCTTTTACTATTTATGTAGCATTTTGGGGTTAGTATTACTCTTGTTGACAATCTGTCTTTTTGTCTCCAGCTTTGCTGTCATTATCTGTTTACTCTTGTTTCTAACCTTTTTATTCCTGTAAAGTATATATCTATCACAATGAATATTGAGGATTTCTTTGAAAGAATCCCATTAAAGAGGACCAATAGTCAAAAATGACTTCAGCCAAACAAACACAACAAACAGTGCTCATATGCATCCCTCCCCAGGGTAATTTAGATTGCTGCGCATAAAAAATAAATTACCCTTTTCTAACCCCTGCTGTGGTAAATTTTAAAAACAAAATGGCTTCTCCTGGACCTGCAGGTCAGCTTCAAACAGGAAGTGCTGCGAGACTATGCATTGTCAGTTATGTCAGTTGAATCCAGGCAGCAGCATGGCTGAGATGCTGGCAAAATCAATGAGGTGATGTTTCAGCTTTGAGTGAAATGTAAGTGCTGACAATGATTCAGTATCATGCATGTAGATGGATCCTTTTCCAAATGTGCAAGGTTGTTGGACCGGTTTAACTGTCCATGCTTTTGTTTTCAAGGCCTATAAGGCTTGATTCAGAGGCACATTCGTCTGGACTTCCGTAGCTGTCTGTGAAAGTTTTTGTGTGTGTTTGTCATTTTTTTTCGTTCATTTTTCATTCGTACGAACGTTCGGGCAAATGCGTATATGTGCTTTCGATGAACGAAAGCAAATCGAAACATTTGCGTTAGTTCGGATAATTTCCCATCCAAATCTGTTTCGTTCGTTCAGATAATTTACGTTATTGGTATGGGCTTGCGTCTCATTCTGAGAGCTGATTACCGAGGGACCACCACCCTATAAACCCGTTTCCTTTGCAATCCCCTTACGGGACCATTTTGACCTCGAGACTAGCAGCTATGGACAACTCTAGTGCATTTGAGGAGCATGAGGATCTGCAGCTCATGGGCATTGAAATTGTCCGGAGTGCCGAGACCAGATTGCACGGCGACGCATGCACATCGATGGCATGCATGACGTTGAGCTGTTCGAGCTCACCAGACTTAATCGCGCTTCCCTCCATAAGTTGTATAGTGAGCTGCGGCCATGGTTAGCCCACACCACAAGAAAGGGGCAAGCAATTTCAGGTATGACCAAGATGATTGGCTGCCTACAATTTTTGGTGAATGGCTCGTTCCAGAGGCTGAGTGCCCTCTCCGTGGGGATCTCCCAGCCTACGCTGAGCCGCGTGCTATCCAAGATTTTGGAAGGCATGCTACCATTTGTCAGAAATATATATTTTTTTCTGACGACATGGTAGCCTGGAACGCGCTTAAGCTGGCATTTTATAATATCGCCGAGATGCCCAACGTCATGGGTGCCATTGATTGCACCCACGTTGCCTTGGTGCCTCCAGCAGCTGACGAGTACATCTATAGGCAAGTTCTTTTTATTTTTTTGGGATATAGTTAGAGATGAGCGAACTTTTGAAAAATTCGATTTGACTGATTCGCCGAATTTTCCGACAAAAATCGCTTCGACCCGAATTTATTTGTGACGAATCACTATTAAAAATGGATATTTCTGAGCCTCCTGCGTGCTGGGTTAGTGAAATAATACTGTAAATAATTATCACATGCAGATCAGAGGCATCGCTAATAGAATCGCAGAGCGGCACAATTGCAGAGAGTTGAAGTGGCATCACTATGAGGGGCCCCTATAGTGTCTGAAAAACACACCCTGGAGCTGGCAGCAGCAGGAGCCCAAAAATTAGCTGAATCACACCCTGGAGTTGCAAGCAGCAGCAGCAGCAGCTGCAGGAGCCCAAACATTGCTTTAAAGAGACACTGAAGTTGGCTGCAGGAGCCCAAAAATTGGATGAATCACACCCTGGAGTTGCAAGCAGCAGCAGGAGCCCAAACATTGCTTTAAAGAGACACTGGATTTGGCTGCAGGAGCCCAAAAATTGGATGAATCACACCCTGGAGTTGCAAGCAGCAGCAGCAGGAGCCCAAACATAGCTTGAAAGAGAGACTGGAGTTGGCTGCAGGAGCCCAAAAATTGGATGACTCACACCCTGGAGTTGCAAGCAGCAGCAGCAGGAGCCCAAACATTGCTTGAAAGAGACACTGAGGTTGGAAACAGGAGCCCAAATATTAGCTGAATTACACCCTGGAGTTGCAAGCAGCAGCAGCAGCCCAAACATAGCTTGAAAGAGACACTGGAGTTGGCAGCAGGAGCCCAAAAATTGACTGAATGACACCCTGGAGTTCCAAGCAGCAGCCCAAATATAGCTTAAAAGACACACTGGAGTTGGCAGCAGGAGCCCAAAAATAAGCTGAATTACACCCTGGAGTTGCAAGCAGCAGCAGCAGCTGCAAGAGCACAAACATTGCTTTAAAGAGACACTGGAGTTGGCTACAGGAGCACAAAAATTGGATGAATCACACCCTGGAGTTGCAAGCAGCAGCAGCAGCAGCCCAAACATTGCTCTAAAGAGACACTGGAGTTGGCTGCAGGAGCCAAAAAAATTGGCTGAATGACACCCTGGAGTTGCAAGCAGCAGCAGCAGCCCAAACATAGCTTAAAAGACACACTGGAGTTGGCAGCAGGAGCCCAAAAATAAGCTGAATTACACCCTGGATTTGCAAGCAGCAGCAGCAGCTGCAGGATCCCCAACATTGCTTTAAAGAGACACTGGAGTTGGCTGCAGGAGCCCAAAAATTGGATGAATCACACCCTGGAGTTGCAAGCAGCAGGAGCAGCAGCAGCAGGGGTACAAACATTGCTTTAAAAATAGAAACTGGAGTTGGCTGCAGGAGGCCAAAAATTGGATGAATCACACCCTGGAGTTGCAAGCAGCAGCAGGAGCCCAAACATTGCTTTAAAGAGACACTGAAGTTGGCTGCAGGAGCACAAACATTGGATGAATCACACCCTGGAGTTGCAAGCAGCAGGAGCCCAAACATTGCTTTAAAAATAGACACTGGAGTTGGCTGCAGGAGGCCAAAAATTGGATGAATCACACCCTGGAGTTGCAAGCAGCAGCAGGAGCCCAACAATTGCTTTAAAGCTACACTGGAGTTGGCTGCAGGAGCACAAACATTGGATGAATCACACCCTGGAGTTGCAAGCAGCAGCAGCATCTGCAGGGGCCCAAACATTGCTTTAAAGAGACACTGGAGTTGGCTGCAGGAGCCCAAATATTGAATGAATCACACCTTGGAGTTGCAAGCAGCAGCAGCAGGAGCCCAAACATTGTTTGAAAGACACACTGGAGTTAGCAACAGGTGCCCAAAAATTGGCCTAAAGACACACTGGAGTTGCAAGCAGCGGCAGCAGGAGCCCAAAATTGCCAGAAAGACACACCCTGGATTTGGCAGCAGCATGAAGAGAACATATACAGATTTTCGGCACATATATCTTATCCGAAGAATATTAATAAAAAGTAAGAGTAACGTAAAGCATTTTCTCAATAATTACTTGTGATCTGATGCGGAGGAATGTCTGTAACTGGAGAGCAGCGCCTTAAATCTGTTTTGCACGATCCATATTTCTTTAGTGTTGGTCTGGCCCCATCATCAATCTACTCTAATGCATCAGGCATTGGTGGGTGGAAATCTTGGCTGATCCATGCCCGATTCATTTTCACGCAGGCCAGTCTCTAAAAAAAAAACATGGATAGTGACAGATTAGTAACATATTAGTAACATAGTAACATATTAGTAACATAGTAACATATAAGGCTCATTTCATCAAGCAGAGGTCTCTGCAGAATAGGGGTGAGTGGCAGCAGGAGTCTCAGTGAGAGGCCTGATCTCCCGGGATCAGCTAGCGGTCGTGTCTTGAACAGCAACCCATCTGCCATCATCCATTGGTTAACACGATCATCCACTGCATCACAAGTGACATCTGACACCCCCAGTCAACTGTCTGTTGTATGTTATGCTTTGGGTTCAGCTCCACTATTCAGTGAGGATGATCTGATAATCAGATAAATCAGCAGCTACTGCCCAGCCATGAAGTGGATGAGACACTTGCCTCTTCTTCCACTAGGCGGGCAAGTAGTGATAAGGAGAGTGTCATGGGAGGAGGTGTTGCAAGCGTTTTGGCTCCTTAAGCAGACACTGTTGAGGAACCTGAGGAGGACATCAGTGAGTTTTGAGGGCACTTTTAAAGGCTTGGAGTGATGGAGAGTGACAGATTGGTGGCAGAAGGGGAAAGTATGGAGGCAAATGTGCTTGGGGTAGACCACTCGCGCGGCAGGCTATCTTCACAGGAGGTAGTGGAATAGGGTCCCTGGAGCTGGCGGCAGCGGCGGCAGCAACATCAGTGAATTAGTGCGGACTGTTGGTAGGAGAAATCAGCTACAAGCCCATGTTGCAGTTTTTCATCAGCATCCGCAGGAGGTTAACATGGCTATATGCATGATGTGTAGGCAGAAGGTGAAGTGTGGCCAGGGTCCCAATGTTTGACCCACAGCCCTGCGTCAACATTTGCAGCGTCACCATAAAGTGGCCTGGGAGAGTTGGCTCCAAAGTGGTGGTCCAGCCTGCTGCATTACCCAGTGGCACACCGCTCTCTGTTCCAGCCAGCCAAGGCTCCACCACCTCCTGTGTGTCATACCCATCCTCTGTCGCTCCAGATGCTCCTCCTCCTCTTAATCCGAGTCAGTCATTCCACCAGCAATCCATTGGCCAAGCCATGTTCAAGAGTCAACAGTATGTGCCCACTCATCCAACGCGCAGAAGTGGACCTTTCAGAGAACTGATGGCTTGTGCCGAGCCGAGGTGGAGAGTCCCATGCTGTCATTTCTTTGCGAAGAAGGCAGTACCAGCCCTGTACAATTTTGTTGAACAGAAGGTGGGCCAGTCCTTTAGCCTGTCAGTGTGTACCAAAGTGCACAGCAGTGCCTACGTCTGGAGCTGTAACTATGGCAGGGACAATAAATATCCTTTTAGGACCACTGGGTGATTGTGGTTCCTGCACAACCACAAAAGCAACTTGGACAGGTCCCTCCGCTGTGGCCTCCATGCTCCTAAGCCTTTGTGCCTGTGACAGTGCACTTGCACTTAGCAATGGTGTCACAGAGAAAAGTGGCAAATTGTCAATTACATATTAATAGTTAACATTTATCTTATTTGAACATATTTATAATAATAACATATAAAAACATATAACATAGCAACAATAGCATATAACATAACAACAGTAACATATAAAATGTATCAACATTTTTTTTTTTTTTGGTTAATTTTGTATTTTTTTTTAATATTTTGTATTTTTTTAATATTTTGTATTTTTTAGAAACATATATATTTATATTTTTTTTCCATTGCCTTTAAATATTTTGCGAATTTTTGTACTAATTTTTTTTTTCATTTTTTTTTTTACTTTTTTTTCTAAATATTTATTTTTTCTCTTTTTTTTTCCCAGTGCCCTTCCAGCCTACCATGTGTGCAGGACACGGCGGTTTCACGCTGTTCTTCACATGGTTTGCCTTGGGCAACTGAGTCACACATGGGAGGAACTGCTAAAAATGAGAACTCAATACATGAAATCATGGCTTACTCCACGAAAACTGCAAATGGGACCCATGGTGACTGACACTGGAAAGAACATCTTGTCTGCGCTGTGACAAGGAAGCCTGAGCCATGCGTCCTGCCATGGCACACGTGTTCAATCTAGTTGTCAAGCGTTTTCTGAAGTATTCCCCCCATCTGAAAGACATCATAACAACGGGAAGGAAACTTTGCATGCACTTCAGCCACTCCTACACCGCCAAGCACACCCTTCTTGAGCTTCAGCGTCAGAACGGTATCCCCCAACATACAGACCAAAAACCAATTCAAAATGCAATACTTTGATGCAATACTTTGATTAAGCTGAGGAAGGATGAAAAAGCGTAGTATAACTGCAATAGCTTAATAAAGCTGAGGGATACCCAGGTGGGCTGGTGTTTTTTTTTTGTTAAAGGCAGACCAAAAACAAATTCAAAATGCAATAGTTTGGTTAAACTGAGGAAGGATGAACAAGCGTATTTAGTATAACAGATAGGCTGCAAAGTGCAGGTTTGGGATGCCCTGCGGCATTTTGTTAAAGGCAGACCAAAAACCAATTCAAAATACAATACTTTGATTAAGCTGAGGAAGGATGAACAAGCGTATTTAGTATAACAAATAGGCTGCCTAATGCAGGTTTGGGATACCCAGGTGGGCTGGTGTTTTTTTTGTTAAAGGCAGACCAAAAAACAGTTCAAAATGCAATACTTTGATTAAGCTGAGGAGGATCAACAAGCGTATTTAGTATAACAGATAGGCTGCTAAGTGCAGGTTTGGGATACCCAGGTGGGCTGGTGTTTTTTTTGTTAAAGGCAGACCAAAAACCAATTCAAAATGCAATACTTTTATTAAGCTGAGGAAGGACGAACAAGCGTATTTAGTATAACAGATAGGCTGCTAAGTGCAGGTTTGGGATGCCCTGCGGTCTGGTGTTTTTTTGTTAAAGGCAGACCAAAAACCAATTCAAAATGCAATACTTTGATTAAGCTGAGGAAGGATGAACAAACGTATTTAGTATAACAGATAGGCTGCTAATTGCAGGTTTGGGATGCCCTGCGGTCTGGTGTTTTTTGTTAAAGGCAGACCAAAAACCAATTCAAAATGCAATACTTTGATTAAGCTGAGGAAGGATGAGCAAACGTATTTAGTATAACAGATAGGCTGCTAAGTGCCGTTTGCTCAGGCCCTTTGAGGAAGCTACTTTATTAGTCAGTCGCCAGGACTATGAGATGAACGATGAGATTCCACTGCTGTACTACAACACATGTTGGAAACCATGGCTGGTCAGGGCACTAGAGACATGGCGCATACATTTCACAGCCACATGAAGCCTGTGGGGGCTGAAGTAGAGGAGGAAAGGGGGGGTGGGGCACAGCGAAGCACAGTTTAGGTTTGACAAAATGGCCATTTTATCTAGGATAGGGTGCAACGTGGTGGTTTGGGATGCCCTGCGGCCTTGTTTTTGTTACAGGACGCACAAAACCAATTGAAATGCAATAGCTTAATAAAGCTGAGGCTGTAGACTCTTATTTAGTATAACAGATAGGGTGACGTGCTGGTTTGGGATGCCCATGTGGGCTGGTGTTTTGACAGCAGGACAAAAACCAATTCAAAATGCAATAGCTTAATAAAGCTGAGGCTGTAGACACTTATTTAGTATTACAGATAGGGTGCAACGTGGCAGTTTGGGATACCCTGCGGCCTGGTGTATTGACAGCAGGACAAAAACCAATTCAAACTGCAATAGCTTAATAAAGCTGAGGGATACCCAGGTGGGCTGGTGTTTTTTTTTGTTAAAGGCAGACCAAAAACAAATTCAAAATGCAATAGTTTGGTTAAACTGAGGAAGGATGAACAAGCGTATTTAGTATAACAGATAGGCTGCAAAGTGCAGGTTTGGGATGCCCTGCGGCCTGGTGTTTTTTTTGTTAAAGGCAGACCAAAACTAATTCAAAATGCAATACTTTGATTAAGCTTAGGAAGGATCAACAAGCGTATTTATTATAACAGATAGGCTGCCCTTTTGTTAAAGGCAGACCAAAAACCAATTCAAAATGCAATACTTTGATTAAGCTGAGGAAGGATCAACAAGCGTATTTAGTATAACAGATAGGCTGCTAAGTGCAGGTTTGGGATACCCAGGTGGGCTGGTGTTTTTTTTGTTAAAGGCAGACTAAAAACCAATTCAAAATGCAATACTTTGATAAAGCTGAGGAAGGATGAACAAGCGTATTTAGTATAACAGATAGGCTGCTAAGTGCAGGTTTGGGATGCCCTGCGGGCTGGTGTTTTTTTGTTAAAGGCAGACCAAAAACCAATTCAAAATGCAATACTTTGATTAAGCTGAGGAAGGATGAACAAGTGTATTTAGTATAACAGATAGGCTGCTAAGTGCAGGTTTGGGATGCCCTGCGGCGTAGTGTTTTGGCAGCAGGACAAAAACCAATTCAAAATGCAATACTTTGATTAAGCTGAGGAGGATCAACAAGCGTATTTAGTATAACAGATAGGCTGCTAAGTGCAGGTTTGGGATACCCAGGTGGGCTGGTGTTTTTTTTTTTTGTTAACGGCAGATCAAAAACCAATTCAAAATGCCATACTTTGATTAAGCTGAGGAAGGATGAACAAGCATATTTAGTATAACAGATAGGCTGCCTAATGCAGGTTTGGGATACCCAGGGGGGCTGGTGTTTTTTTTTGTTAAAGGCAAACCAAAAACCAATTCAAAATGCAATACTTTGATGCAATACTTTGATTAAGCTGAGGAAGGATGAAAAAGCGTAGTATATCATATAGGCTGCCTAATACAGGTTTGGGATACCCAGGTGGGCTGGTGTTTTTTTTGTTAAAGGCAGACCAAAAACTAATTCAAAATGCAATACTTTGATTAAGCTGAGGAAGGATGAACAAGCGTATTTAGTATAACAGATAGGCTGCTAAGTGCAGGTTTGGGATGCCCTGCGGCATTTTGTTAAAGGCAGACCAAAAACCAATTCAAAATACAATACTTTGATTAAGCTGAGGAAGGATGAACAAGCGTATTTAGTATAACAAATAGGCTGCCTAATGCAGGTTTGGGATACCCAGGTGGGCTGGTGTTTTTTTTGTTAAAGGCAGACCAAAAAACAGTTAAAAATGCAATACTTTGATTAAGCTGGAGAGGATCAACAAGCGTATTTAGTATAACAGATAGGCTGCTAAGTGCAGGTTTGGGATGCCCTGCGGCCTAGTGTTTTGGCAGCAGGACAAAAAACAATTCAAAATGCAATACTTTGATTAAGCTGAGGAGGATCAACAAGCGTATTTAGTATAACAGATAGGCTGCTAAGTGCAGGTTTGGGATACCCAGGTGGGCTGGTGTTTTTTTTTGTTAAAGGCAGACCAAAAACCAATTCAAAATGCAATACTTTTATTAAGCTGAGGAAGGACGAACAAGCGTATTTAGTATAACAGATAGGCTGCTAAGTGCAGGTTTGGGATGCCCTGCGGTCTGGTGTTTTTTTGTTAAAGGCAGACCAAAAACCAATTCAAAATGCAATACTTTGATTAAGCTGAGGAAGGATGAACAAACGTATTTAGTATAACAGATAGGCTGCTAAGTCCAGGTTTGGGATGCCCTGCGACCTGGTGTTTTTTTTGTTTATTGCAGACCAAAAACCAATTCAAAATGCAATTCTTTGATTAAGCTGAGGAAGGATGAACAAGCGTATTTAGTATAACAGATATACTGCTAAGTGCAGGTTTGGGATACCCAGGTGGGCTGGTGTTTTTTTTGTTAAAGGCAGACCAAAAAATATTAAAACTTATCCAGTTATATTATGATAAATAGGGTTAAATAAGCCACTGCATAGATGGCATGCACAGTGGCAAGGCAGATTTACAGCACAAAGAACTGAAATTGAATTGAAAACTGATCTGGCTAATGAAAAAAAAAATTTTTCACTGTCACTTCTAAGCTGTCCCTGGCTGGATGGTTCCGGTTTTTCCCTATCTTTCACTATCTTTCCCTGGCTCTGTCTACCTCTCTGTCTGCCTCTCTGACTCTCCCTACCTATCGCTAACTCTCTGTCCCTGTCTGTAACGAGCTGTGCTCTGGCCGCAATAAAACGCTGAAATGCGCACAAGGAAGATGGCCGCCGCTTTATATAGCACAGTGACGTCACCGGGCTTCCTGGCTGCTGATAGGCTGCATGTGCCTTACCCATGATACCTTGCCTCAGGGGACATGTCTGGACATTTGCTTCCACCATCTTAGAATGCCTGTAATTGAAATAAATGGAGTTTAAAGGAAAACTTCGATCGATCGAATGGGGGGGGAAATTCGGATTAGTTCAGAATCACATTTTTCATGAAATTAGGAACGAATCCGGGTTCGTCCAGATCGATTCGCTCATCCCTAGATATAAAGACACACAAATACGGAGAGGACCACACTCTCCACTAAGTGCTATGGAATAAGTGGCACCACCCTATAAAATATGTAAAAGTATCAATTTATTGCATAGTAGCTACAGGTTAAAACCACATGTAAACAGACACATCACATACACAAACATAACACCATCAGAGGGTGCCAGAGGTCTCATATATTATACATGATACTAGTGAATAAATTCATTCCAAAAAATATTCATTCAAAAAATATATTAAACATTTGTATTAATTTAGTCTCTCTATACCATTAATCATGTGCAAATTTGTGCAAAACTATGTGCAAAATACAAGCAAATATAGCTAGATAATTTTCAATAATGAACCTATCATAAAGTGAATAGAAGCCTAACCGGATACAAGACAGCGCACCCGGAGAGAAAGAGAACAAAGGACGTGCATACAGACCGACCACCGGCGCCCCCACAAACCGTTGCCAACGCGTATCGTGGTGTCACCACACCACTTCCTCAGGGCAATGTGCTCATAGGGGGTCCATCCCCAGTATTTAAAGGATCAATAAGGGCCACCTCCAGCAATTTGTGGACCAATAAAAACCCATACTATGTCTCAGCTACAGAGATACTCCCCCAGGTTGCCCGGACACCCGCCCCATAAACATAACAATCCCTATGTCTCTATACGAAGCGTACCTGTGTTTGATAATGGCATCTGGTAATTCAAATGGCCGTGTGTGTAGAAAACAGCAAGGCTGCGCGCGCACACTCCGGCCGGAAGTGTGCCGCGCGTCAGTCCCGCCCCCGTTGCCAAGCAACGGCCAGCAGCATAAAGCTTGTCCAAATGGCCAGTAACAATAATGTTATGTGCGGTACAGGGGCCGCAAGCAACTCGCGCGCACCCTGTAAACCGCATAAGCAGACTAACGCCAGAGCATAAAACACAGGTGCGAGCGCGCGCAGGCGCATAGTGAGGGACACAGGGAACCAGCATGAGTGATTGAGCATGCGCGCGTGCGCTTACATCAAAGCTGGAGAAAAAGGGGCGGTTTGTAACAGGACAACCAGCGGGGCATGTCACTGGGGGAGGCTATCTGTTCCACAATAGCGGCAATGACAGCACGTTCAAAAATATATTATACAGTGCTGACATATGCGGCCAAATGGGTCTGGGCCCCCTCGAAGCACAAAGACGGTTGTTAAAACACACTTATGACACAAAAAACATACAAAAAAGTATATTACTATATCCATAAAGCATACCTAAACTGTACAATTAGGAATATATGTATAAGAATGTAGCAATACATAACACATATTTTAAAGGTATATATAAACGGTCTTCAGGAATTGTATAGTAAATGCTTCATATCAGACGTCAGGGTAAACGGAGACATAGAGTGGCCCTGTCTGTAGGTCATACTGCGTCCATTCCCTTTGTGTGGCCATTTGTATACTCTCCCTAAGTTAAAATCCATTCTATCTCTATTGAGTTTATGCATTTTACCACTAATGATCTCCTCCTCTAGTTTCTTCAAATCCCCATCCATAGTATCCTGCAGTCTCTCAACATCTGAAGTATCAGCATCATTGGGTATGCTATCATATAGATCATTTAGTTTCTGTGTGGTCTCAGCAAGATTAGTTTTGTCAAGTAGAATAAGTTCATCTATCAAATTACCAGCACAGGTGTTTAAGTGAGCTTCCCATCTCGGACGTATTGCCTCAGGGATCTCCCATGCTGGAAAAATTTAAATACCCCAAAAAGGTTATTAAACGTGCTTTGCACCGAGCAGAAACTACACCGAGGGATGGGTTACTGACCCCAAAACCCAAAAAACGGACGAACAATGAAGTCCGTTTTTACACCAGATATAATCGCGATTAGAGTAAGCTCAGACGCATCTTGAAGAGACATTGGGGTATACTGGAGTCTGACCCTGACCTAATGAGGTGGATACATAAGGGCCCACAGATGGTGGCACTACGAGCGCCTAACCTGCGGGACCTATTATGCCCTAGTCATTTTAATCGATCTGCGGACTGGCTTACAGACCATAAAATCATAGGTAATTTCCCATGTGGCAAATGTAATATATGCCAATATATGGTCAAAGATAAACAAGTTTGTAACTTAACAACTGGTAAGATATTTACAGTCCGACAGTTCATCAACTGCCGTACCACAGGCGTGATATACGCACTGTGGTGCACCTGCTCCAAAATGTACATTGGAGAAACAAAGAATAGCCTTAAAGCCAGGTTACAGGCTCATATCTCTGGTATAAGACTAGCCAGTGTACATCAGGAACAAGGTAAAATAATAACTCCTGTGGCCAGACACTTTTTGCAAGCCCATAACAGCGACTATGGATGTCTTAAGGATGGGCATACAGAAGAACTAAGGTGGATTTATCTGCTTGGTACACAGTATCCTACTGGACTAAATGAGGATGTATCCTTTTCCCCATTCCTGGGCCAATAGAGTAGTCGCTATTTTTGGTTTTGTAAGGTACATATGTGTGTTAATTAGATTGGTAATAATAGAGGTGGTTATGCTCTAGGTTTTTATATAGGTATCACTTGGTGTGTTAATTTGCTGTTTGTGGTATGGGGTACTTACATTTTTCTTTCTTTTTTATATGGTTTCATAGACTTTCACAGCAGATACATCTTCCCGAGGTGGATACTAGTAGTGGATACATCCTGGCGGTGCTGCGTTAAAGTGACGGCCGATATTGTGATAAATGTGGATAATACTATCGCGACGATTGCCGGCGGTCCAGTGTTACCATCAAGACCCCTATATTCGGGGACAATTAGGATCGATGCAGCCTCTCCTGTGACCCCCTCTCATATTTTGGGAATCTGTTTGTTTACTGTAATAGCAACCAGCAATCCAATATGAGATTTATGTGCCTGCCTAGTTCCTGTTTGGAGTCTCTGGAGCCTGTTATGTGGAGCAGTTGAGTGAATTTTTTGTTACAGAGTCAGCTGAAGATGTTGCTGTCAGTGGACACTGTGGTTGCTGAATTTGAATTCGATATATGCCACACAATCTGGCATTTCCCTATTATACTGAATCTGCAGTCTTATGACTATCTGAATACAGCATATTAATGTTATGAACATTCATTAATATGTCTCCGTTTACCCTAACGTCTGATATGAAGCATTTACTATACAATTCCTGAAGACCGTTTATATATACCTTTAAAATATGTGTTATGTATTGCTACATTTTTATACATATATTTCTAATTGTACAGTTTAGGTATGCTTTATGGATATAGTAATATACTTTTTTGTATGTTTTTTGTGTCATAAGTGTGTTTTAACAACCGTCTTTGTGCTTCGAGGGGGCCCAGACCCATTTGGCCGCATATGTCAGCACTGTATAATATATTTTTGAACGTGCTGTCATTGCCGCTATTGTGGAACAGATAGCCTCCCCCAGTGACATGCCCCGCTGGTTGTCCTGGTTACAAACCGCCCCTTTTTCTCCAGCTTTGATGTAAGTGCACGCGCGCATGCTCAATCACTCATGCTGGTTCCCTGTGTCCCTCACTATGCGCCTGCGCGCGCTCGCACCTGTGTTTTATGCTCTGGCGTTAGTCTGCTTATGCGGTTTACAGGGTGCGCGCGAGTTGCTCGCGGCCCCTGTACCGCACATAACATTATTGTTACTGGCCATTTGGACAAGCTTTATGCTGCTGGCCGTTGCTTGGCAACGGGGGCGGGACTGACGTGCGGCACACTTCCGGCCGGAGTGTGCGCGCGCAGCCTTGCTGTTTTCTACACACACGGCCATTTGAATTACCTGATGCCATTATCAAACACAGGTACGCTTCGTATAGAGACATAGGGATTGTTATGTTTATGGGGCGGGTGTCCGGGCAACCTGGGGGAGTATCTCTGTAGCTGAGACATAGTATGGGTTTTTATTGGTCCACAAATTGCTGGAGGTGGCCCTTATTGATCCTTTAAATACTGGGGATGGACCCCCTATGAGCACATTGCCCTGAGGAAGTGGTGTGGTGACACCACGATACGCGTTGGCGATGGTTTGTGGGGGCGCCGGTGGTCGGTCTGTATGCACGTCCTTTGTTCTCTTTCTCTCCGGTCCATCCTGGTGCGCTGTCTTGTATCCGGTTAGGCTTCTATTCACTTTATGATAGGTTCATTATTAAAAATTATCTAGCTATAATTGCTTGTATTTTGCACATAGTTTTGCACAAATTTGCACATGATTCATGGTATAGAGAGACTAAATTAATACAAATGTTTAATATATTTTTTGAATGAATATTTTTTGAAATGAATTTATTCACTAGTATCATGTATAATATATGAGACCTCTGGCGCCCTCTGATGGTGTTATGTTTGTGTATGTGATGTGTCTGTTTACATGTGGTTTTAACCTGTAGCTACTATGCAATAAATTGATACTTTTACATATTTTATAGGGTGGTGCCACTTATTCCATAGCACTTAGTGGAGAGTGTGGTTCTCTCCGTATTTGTGTGTCTTTGTATTGATAAAGTATTGTGCTTGGGTGGTTGTGCACACCATAATCTATTGATATATACTTTAGGCCAACAGACTGGTGCTGCCTCTTTTGTTTGTTTGTATATACTTTAAGTAAACATCCCTAGATATAGTTGTCATAAATGGTATTTTAAATTTGAGGCCGATTCATTAATAGCGCCAGGTAGCGCCAGATGAGCGACTGTAGCGTGATTTTTTCAGCGCCAGCCAGTATTCGCTGTGCTTGCCCGGCGTTAGCTTGATGACAGCGACTCAGTCGGTGTGCGGTAATGTTGAATACGGGCTTAGGGGTCGCTGTTTCACAGGTTCAGCGTTGTATGTGAGCGCCTGATAACGAATGGCCAGAGCGAACGGCTAGCTTCATATTCATTAACAAATCACGCTCTGAATTTGCTGTCGCTGTCCATTCCTTGTTTAAACCCCAGAGCGCTGGCGGCGATGGGTGTTAACTAGTTTTTAACCCCTAAACAACCATATTTTTTGATTGTAACATTATACATGTTTTTAGAATCATTTTGTAATATGAATACATTAATCTCAGACCTGTTAGATCAATTCTGCACAAATTTTTTTTTAATTTTTTTTTACTTAAAAATAAATCCTAACATTGCAGAAGTGGTCTCCGAATTTTTGACATTAAAAAAAAAAAAAATAAATTAATACCAATTAATTATGATTAATTATAGATTGCTCCATTGAAATGCATTGGACATCGCCAGGGAGCGACAGCTCATACCTGGCGCTGTGAAGGAATTTGCAGCGGCGCTGTTCGGTCCAGGCGGCTTCATGATGAATGCCGCGCTAGCCGTCGCTCTCGCCGGCGCTAGCCTCATTTTGCTTGATAAATGCGTCATTGTGACCGCCGCCGGGCGTACTTGAGTCGGTAGCCGCCGATAGCTGGCGGTACCTGGCGCTCGTCAGACACTACCTGGCGCTAGCCCGTGATAAATAAGGCCCTTAATCTTAATCCCTCCTTGTAAAATCCCTCCTTTTAACTAGTCCCTGTGAAATAGCTGACTCTGTATATCTCTTAATTCCTCCTTGTAACTAGTCCCTGTGAAATAGTTGACTCTGTATATCTCTTAATCCCTCCTTGTAAAATCCCTCCTTGTAACTAGTCCCTGTGAAACATTGGACCGTATTTAGCTTATACAATGTTTTTCATGTCGCACAAAGGAAAACATTTTCATGTGGTCCTTAAATAGGCAATTTACAGTTAATCTTTACTTGATGCAACATACCTCTCCTTTTTTGGGGTGAAAAATACTTATGTACTTAGTTATTGTTATTTTGATTGGCCAACATGTTTTTGGGAGGGTGTTAGGAGTTAGTGTTTGAGTAGTTTACCTTGCCTTGCTAATTTTTTTTTTTCCTTTTCTCCCAGGAACCGCAAAATGGGCCACTCAATGAATGTCCAAGCAGTGGTGGCCCCGGATATGCGGTTCCTTAGTGTTCTCGCCGGGTTTCCAGGCTCATCCCATGACGCGTATATCTTGTGTAGATTTGGATTGTACCATCGGTTTGAGTCTGGATAATTCTCCGGTGGATGGCTCCTTGGTAAGTTGACGCAAATAACGTCATTCACTTTCAATGTATGCCTATGAATATAGTTTATGACCCATGTCTGAAACTATGGCTGTTTTTACCCCTTGATTACATGTAAAACCATACTTTAACCATTATATTTAGCAAACCACAAACCCTTTACAAATGTTTGACCAGCATTTCAAAATTAGAAATGTCAACTTTCTAGTAAATTATTTATTATTCTTCACCACAGTCGGCTGCAATTCTGTTCTTGCCTTTATGATAGGGTCTGCGCCATCTTTGCTTAGAAGCATGACACTTACTGAGTAGAGGAGAGCAGAATAAAGTGTAGGGGGCAGGTTAGAGGTGTGCTTGCCTCAGACAAAGCAGATCTGGGTTCCTGAAAGGGTAAGACATCCAAGAATGCTGAGCAGCACAGCCCTAAACCAATACCTGTTAGCAGTCTGCCTGATTTGCCCTCATTCGCCATTTTGGCTTTTTTAATGGTCCCATCATGCATTAGATGGTGTTAGGCTGTTTTTTAATCAGAGCAATATGTATGTTCAGGGTGTCTCTCAAATATTACATAGCCTCTTAATCATGGTGATGGCCCCTTTTTTTGTTTACATTTTGGGAGTAATGTGGACTTAATGTTATTTTTGTATTATTTTTTCAGGGGATTCCGGCTATCCACTGCTTCCCTGGCTGCTGACACCTGTCTATCGCCCACAGAATGCGCCACAGGACGCCTACAATCGGGCCCACAGGAAGACCAGGGCCGTGGCGGAGAGGGCGTTAAAAACCCGCTTTCGTTGTTTGGACCATACCGGGGGGGGGGGAATACAGTATGACCCCAAGAAGGTCATAGATATAATTCTAGCATGTTGTGTGTTACATAACTTTGCCATGATGCAGCGTGTCCCCGGGTATTTGGATCTGCCCCCCTCTTCACCCAGCCAGGACCCAGATGAACAATACTGTTCGACACATCTTTCTTAATTTTTTGGTCCTGTGTTTGTTTTGTGTATGTAATGTTTTTATTTGACTATAATTTGGATTTGTGAATCTCAAAGTTTTTGTTTGTTTAACAACTAGTAATGATTTAAATACTAAACATTTCATACATGATCTGAGAGTAATGTATTTTTTTCGACCCTGTTTTTGTAAATTCATTGTCATTGCTAAAATTCAACAAAACATTAATGCATCAATGAAGTCAACAACAGTTAAAGTCACATTCAATATATTTATTACAAATATGTACATTTGTAGTTTAAGGGCACTTGCATACTTCATGTACATACATTGGACCACATAAATTAAAAAGTTCGTTAAATCATGCCACCTAGCAATTGTACACATCCCAGACTTTAAAAGCAATGCACTCCAGGGCAAAGTATTTTTGTGAAAAAAAAAATACATACATAGGGAGAAAGCATTTGCATGTCAATATTGGCCCAGTAATACATAGGGCCACATACACACCCTCTCCTGTTTGGTCACATTTGCCACAGGCACGGGTGTAAAGCAGCCATACCTATGCCACATCTACGCCTGTAAGTCCGTGGCCCACCCAAACAAGAAGCCCCAGTCCAGATCCAAGTCCAGTCCAATCTCTGCCAGGGTTTAAGGTATTAGTTTGCCAGGCCAGACTGCCCCCCAGTCATGCCTACAAACAGGATGAGCCAGAAGCAATGTAATTAGGCCCAAGCCTGCAGCGCAACAGCTTGAGTGGCAGGTTCAGTGAGGCTTGAGTTCAGGCATTGGCTAGTGGGCTATCTCAGCACTCTAATGAGCTATATGGCCGCAAATCCAAAGCATACAAGGCAAGCCATACCAAAAGCCTATATTGGTAGGGCTCACCAGACAGGTCAATACAGTGGGGATGTAGAGCAAAAAATGTGTAGCAGATACAGGGCAAATAGGGTTAATATGGTTGATGCCCAAAAAACCCTGGTTGTGGGCATGTGTGGCATTCATAATCTGCAACTGTTGCAACATGTTTCTATTGGTTGTTCGAACTTCATCCAGCATGGTACTGAAATTACTACTTAAGGTGGGCATGTGGGTGTTGGTAGTTCGAACTTCCCCAAGCATGGCTGTGAAATTTGTGGCTAAGGTGACCATGTGGCTGTTGGTCGACCTAAATTCTGTCAGCATGGTGTTTAAGATATTATTTAAGGTCTCTAATTGTGCATGATGCTGCTCGTTGTTTCTTTGAACGCCTCTCATGGTGCCATGCTGACTCGGCACGCGCCTCCCCTGGGAAACTGGGCGACGTAGCAGACTACACCTCCCAATTCCCCGTGTTGGGTGCAGATGATGGTCCTCTAGTTCGACCAACAGCCACAGATGTGCTTGGCAAATCCTCTGCAACAGACATACCACTGGGGACTGTAGGCTCAGTCTCTGCATGCTGCCCACGATGGGCTGGCAGCATGCGGCCAGCTTCAGTCTGCTGCAGAGGATTTGGTGTAGAAACATGTTGGGACAGTTGCAGATTATGTTCCAGGGGGGTCTGTTCTGAAGGTCCCATCAAGGTGCCATCCTCCTCCAGCTCCTGGATTTCCTCCATCAGTGCGTGGGTCTGTTGGGACATGTAAAAAAAAGGTTCAGCTTGGGTCCTCAATATTTTTGTTGTGCAAATTATTAATGTAAATTCACATGCATCAGCAGATTCTGAAAAATACACTTACCGTATATATCGGATCCTGGCTCCTAGGCAGCACGGAAGTTGACGGCGTGGTCAAACTGGCTAAGGCTTCCACAATAACTGAGGGATGATGCTGGCCTGTATTGTTTGCAAAAAGGCATGTAAACACACAAATATGCCTTGGTGATCTGTATTACTACATATGCGTCACTAAAACACGTGGCCAAGCAGGAATGGCAACTCCCCGAACGGGCCAAGTTGGGCTTCACTATGAATGTCATTATCTGTTAGATGTATTAAGCAACATGTACATACACATTGGTCACCTTAAATAAAATAAACATGCATGTACTGGCTGTTATGAGGCTTCACACATGCCTAAAGGGCCATTAGGGGCCCACACTCAGCTTGCAAATAGCATTTGGCTTAAAAATATGCTGCTTGCCATTCTTCCTAGGTAGACCTTTCCCTGACCCCAGATCAAGTATTTGAGACCAAAGCACAGCTCAAACCCAAGTGGCCTAAAGACAAAGATGGAAGTGTTGGATCTGATTGACTTGAATCACATAACAGGCAGTCCTTTAATGTAAAGACTTTTATAGTGTCCATAAATACTCTCCAAGGTCATGTGGGGCCAAGCTAATTAGAAAATTAACATTCCACAGACATTACACACCCTGCTAAAACGGTAACCTAGGGGCATGTGTTCATATATGCCTTTGAGCCTCATTTTACACGTTGAAAATATTTCACATACACACTAACATTACTAACCTGCAGGAATAGTAGGGATGTCCATGTCCCGTCGCCCCGAGTGTCCCTCTAAGGCCACATGATGTATCAGGCTCAGCACCATCTCCTCAGCTCGGGAAAATTGTAATTTAGTGGGGAAGCCTCCCCCAGTTTGTAAGCTGAAAAAGATAGTATGGCAAATGTAGGAAAATGGGTACAAAACAAGAAGCAGACAAATCCACAAAGCAGATATGTACCTGTAATTTCGCCGTTTATTTTCTTTCTTCCGTGCTACATACTTCAGGTCCAATATTTTGCGTTGAATCTGCTCCGCTCATCCCCCGCTGCATTGACCTGTCTGGTGAGCTCCTCTAAAATTTCTGCTTTGCGTATTTTGCTGGTTGCTTTGGATCTGCGGCCATATAGTTCATCATAATGTAAGGAGAGCCCACTAGCCAATGCCAGAGTTTGGGCCTCCCCAAACCTGCCACTCAAGTGGCCTTGGCGCAATGTGCGCCCTGTTGCTTGATGTTCTGGCTCATCAGTGGTTGCAGGCAAATCGGGGGACATTCTAGCCTGGCTGTGTTGGGGAGAAATGTAGGACAGGTGGCTGGCTTCAGATTGAACTAGACTTGGATATGGACTTGGGGTTCTTGACTGGGTAGCCACTGAACTAGCAGGCGTAGCTGTGGCATATGGAGAGTGCCTTGCCACCTGTGCCGGTGCCAAATGTGGGCGCGGAGGAGAGGGTGTGGTGGATGATGTTGGGCTTCTTGCCCTGTGCCTCTGTGGCCCCTTCACACTTTCATGCCCCTGGGAGGTTGTTGGACGTGGATTGGGTGATGGTGAGCTCTGGCTGCTGGGGCTTCTGGCCTGGTGGGTTGGCCTCTTGCCATGGTAGCTTTTCCCACGTGGGTGGGGTGATGGTGAGCTCTGGCTGCTGGGGCTACGGGCCCGGTGGGTTGGCCTCTTGCCATGGTAGCTTTTCCCACGTGGGTGGGGTGATGGTGAGCTCTGGCTGCTGGGGCTTCTGGCCCGGTGGGTTGGCCTCTTGCCATGGTAGCTTTTCCCAAGTGGGTGGGGTGATGGTGAGCTCTGGCTGCTGGGGCTTCGGGCCCGGTGGGTTGGCCTTTTGCCATGGGAGCTTGGCCCACGTGGGTGGGGTGATGCTGACCTTTGGGGGCTGGGGCTTCTCACCCTCTTGGTGTGCTTTTTAGGGGCCGTACCTGTGTGCTTGCTGGCCTGGGCCTTCTTCTTTGGCGCTGGCTCCTTTGTTTTGGTGCTTGTTGGTGCCTTTGTGGTTCTGGTCGCCTTGACCTGCCCACTGCGGGTTTCCCGCAACTTAGCCTTTGGCATTTTTGAGCGAGTGGTGGGGCCTGCAGAAGCCTCACACTTCTCTTCCTTTTTGCTGCTGCCCTACTTTGCTGCTTTGGCCTTAGCGCCGGCTTTTTTGGGTGCCATAATGTTGAGACTCTGAAAGAGAATGAGCTGTGAGTCCAGGACCCTTTAAATACTAATGCCGGGGTATGACGCTTACGCGTTCGCGTACGCGTGCGTACGGCCGTTCGTCCGGCCATGCGGAACCCGGAAACCACTGGGGCATTACTTATCTGCTGCAGACAAGAGGCAAGATGGCGCCCACAATCTTCACCCGCCAACAAGAAGAGATCATCATGCTTGTAAGTGTCTTTTAATGTCTTTGATTTGCCATCTAAATGCATGCCTAGCCCTTAAGGAAGCGCAGCAATAAACGGTTTGTTTTATAGAGAGTCTAAAGAGTCTAAAACTCTGTGCCAAACAGAAGTTAGGGCCCACACGTGCGAGCAAAGACTTATGGCAGCTACAAGGATTGTATTAGGCTAGAAATGTGTCCGTTAATGTCATTTAGTCAAATGATCGATTTGTGAGAGATATTTGTATGCAGTTTGATCTAAATCCTATGTTTCTTTTGTGTTTTGTAGACGATGCTGGAGCGCAGGTACGACTACCTGCCCAACTCATTTGAGAAGTGGACCGTCGCCCTGGAGATAGTTTCAAGAATCCAACATCAGACAGACACCACCTTCACCCACACTCATGCAGCATTGATCGGACCTGAAGCGGCTGCACATGCCCCGGGTGCGGCGGTTTTTCGGACTCCTTTTCCCTAGTAAGTACATACCGATTGCATGCAAGATGTAACTAATACAGAAGGTAGGCCTTTAGTTATAATTGCTTTTCTTTTCTAGTGTTGGAAATGGAGTACCGAATCCGCCGCACCCGGAGGCGCACAGGCCGATCAGTGCTGCATGAATCTGCAGCTGGAAGTGAAGGTGGTGTTTCTCCAGGGCGACGGCCCTACCCTTCCTCTGTTGGGTCCTCTGACCAGCCCCTGGACCTTTCCACAGAGGAGGGGGCGGCACGGCGTGGGCAGGCAGTCGTACCCAGCGATGCAGGCGGGATCCTCTGGTATGTGACTCTTCATGTAACCGCACACACATATACATGCTATTTACTACAAAGCTAATTCCCTTAATCTGTTTTTCTAGATGCTTCTGGAGTGGGTGAAGATGTGCAGTCTGCAGCAGATCTCACCCAGGAGGCACAGGGAGAAGGTGAGTGATGTGACACACACATTGAAATTGACATTTGATGACTGTTGACTAAGACATTATAAGTGACCCTATTTGCCATGTCTCTACAGCCTCTACTTCACAGCAGTGGCAGGGTCCAGGACGTAGAGTTGTTCCGAACGAGCCAGTCGTCGGCCACCAACCAAGTAAGTTGTAATGTCATTCTTTGTAGTATGTGGTAATTGATATGATCACCCAGATACATCAAGCCATAGTCAATGGCATTAGCAGAATGACCTCTGCCCACTTCCTTAGATTAATGACTTAGCAGAATGACCTCTGCCCACTTCCCTAGATTAATGACTTAGCAGAATGACATATGTCGTCATGATTTAGGTTGGCAACTAACAAACATTCCATCCACAGGTGAGAAACATGTACTTGTCTCAAAATAATGATTATTTTAATATTTTATACAGGGACCACACGGGCAAGAGTGGAAGAAAAGAATAGAAGGGTCCTTGAGTTGGTGGACGATATGCAGCAGCTGGTTGACTCGTTAGGGACAACAGAAGAAGACTAGTGTTCTGGGTCCTGCCACTGTGTTGTATATATGTATATATTTTACATTTTTTAAATTTTTACTAATTTTTAATGTTTTTATTAAACAAAAAAAAAATGTCACATTGTTTTAACATTTTTTTTAAAAAAGCCAAACACAAATGGTCTTCTGCTGTTAAAAAAAAAAAAAAATTTCAGTGTCATTTTTTCCAAAAAATACATTAACACCAAACGAAAGGGTTAAATAAATATTTAGAGATGAAGATTCAGATGGCCGCGAAGTGATTTGGGTAAGTTTTAGGGGCCTAAAATGGAAGAAGAACCTAACCGCGAAGTGATTTGGGTAAGTTTTAGGGGCCTAAAATGGAAGAACAACCTAACCGCGAAGTTTTAGGGGTGAAACATGGAAGATGTAGGAAAGCGCAAAGTGTTTTGTTTTTTTTTTGTTTTTTTGAATTCTTTATTTATCAAAGTTTTACAAACATCACAGGTACAATAACAAAGTGTCAGAATGTCAAAAATGAAGTAAAACAAGATAAGACAATTCAGTATTACACTTTGTCGGACTCTTATTCAGTGCTCAGAAAAACAGTAAATTTAACAAGAAAACGGAGAAACAGACCAATGTAACAAGGTAGGGGAAGTAAGGGGAGTGTGAGGGGGGGGGGGGTTAGTGCGGATACTCGCATTGCATTAACAGTGTTTTACATTCCTCTGAGTCCGTGAAGACCATCCAATTGTGCCATGTCATTGTGTACTTCAGGAACCCTCCCTCCTGATTCAAAACTAAGTCTTCAAACCGCATGGTTTCGTTGACCTTCATGACCCAATTAGCCAAAGAGGGGGGGGAGGTCTTCTTCCACATCAGAGGAATGCAGGATTTTGCAGCATTAAGAAGGTGACACACGAGGGATCTTTTGTAATCTTTCAATGGGGACTTCCCTAGGTGCGCAAAGTGGTTTAGCTAAGCATTGTGGTAGAAGTGAGTGATCCAAATATGTAGGCGAGCACTTTAATGAGTTAAGTTTGTAGTAGGCAGGCACAAGATCGTAAGGATTTATGTCTGGACGATTATTTATTGAAAAAGGGAAACAGAATCTAATGGGAAACGTAAAGGATTCGTGGGAGGAGACAATGAAAAAAGGGCAAAAACGAAAGCCTACTTTGTAACATGAGAAAATGAAATGGAAAAGTCATGCTGGAAAATGACATCCTCGTACTCGTACTCTGCCGTACGAACGGACGAAAACTTTACAGAAGGATTGCAATGCATACACAGAATTTCTCGTACACTCATACGAGTGTGAAAACAGTGTGAAACATTTAAAAAAAAAAAAATCGGCACAAAAACGTCTTTTTTTGTCTCTCTGAATCAACCCTATTGTCCCGGTCAATGCAATTTAGGGCATCTCTAAGCTGGTCAAACTTTTTTTTTATGAAGTTTCAGGTATTGGTGGCTCCATGATAAGGAACCCTAGTAACTGTTAGGTGAAAATTAGTAATATTATGATCACTGTTTCCAAGTTACCTTTGTAACTTTGTCTGGTACATTGGTTAGTATTAAAGCGGACCTTCACTCTGAATAAGATTCTATCTTATATGTTTCCCATACCCTGTACATACAGATCCACATTAAAAATCATCCTACCTGCATCTACTGCATGTTATGAGCCTTTAAACATCCAAGATGGCGGCTTATGGAAGCAGCCATCTTATCAGACAGCCTGCAAACAGGAAGTGCCTCCTGACTGTGCTGCTCTACATTCTGGGACTGCTGACCTTTACCTGACCCCAGCTCTGCTCTGTCTGAGCAAAGCACAGCTATAACCCGCCCCCCTGTACCTTATCCCACTCTCCTCTCCTCAGTAAGTGTGATGCTTCTGAGTCAAGATGGCGGCGCCCGTATCCTAAATTCCTGAACAGAGTTGCAGCCCAGTGGGGGAAAGAATAATAAGTTAGTGACTAAAATTTTAATTAATTAATTTTAGATACTGGGGAACCGTTTTTTAAGAGTTTGGGCTTTTCATTAAATCACGCTGAAGGTCCGGTTTAAGTACAATATGGCTTTCCCCCTTGTTGGAGTTTGTACTTGTTGGGAAAGTTAGCCATCTTTTGTTTTGGACAAAAAACATTTGCCTTTATGAAATCCACAGCTTTCAGTATCCCAATATAAATGTGGGTAGGTAAAGTCTCCCATAATCACTACCTCATTTAATTTAGCGGCTATATCTACCGTATTTTTCGCCCCTGCCACACAGCCTATGCAAATGGGGGAGAGGGGGGGATGCCACACAGCCTATAGAAATGGGGGGAGAGGGGGGGGATGCCACACAGCCTATACAAATGAGGGGAGAGGGGGATGCCACACAGCCTATGGGGGGAGAGGGGAATGCCACACAGCCTATACAAATGGGGGGAGAGGGGGGGATGCCACACAGGCTATGGGGGGAGAGGGGGATGCCACACAGCCTATACAAATGGGGGGAGAGGGGGGGATGCCACACAGCCTATGGGGGGAGAGGGGGATGCCACACAGCCTATACAAATGGGGGGGGAGGGGGGGATGCCACACAGCCTATGGGGGGAGAGGGGGATGCCACACAGCCTATATAAATGGGGGAGAGGGGGGGATGCCACACAGCCTATGGGGGGAGAGGGGGATGCCACACAGCCTATACAAATGAGGGGAGAGGGGGGGATGCCACACAGCCTATACAAATGGGGGGAGAGGGGGGATGCCACACAGCCTATGGGGGAGAGGGGGATGCCACACAGCCTATACAAATGGGGGGAGAGGGGGGGATGCCGCACAGCCTATGAGGGGAGAGGGGGATGCCACACAGCCTATAAAAATGGGGGGAGAGGGGGGATGCCACACAGCCTATGGGGGGAGAGGGGGATGCCACACAGCCTATACAAATGGGGGGAGAGGGGGGATGCCACACAGCCTATGGGGGGAGAGGGGGATGCCACACAGCCTATACAAATGGGGGGAGAGGGGGGATGCCACACAGCCTATGGGGGGAGAGGGGGATGCCACACAGCCTATACAAATGGGGGGAGAGGGGGGATGCCACACAGCCTATGGGGGAGAGGGGGATGCCACACAGCCTATACAAATGGGGGGAGAGGGGGGAATGCCACACAGCCTATACAAATGGGGGGAGAGGGGGGATGCCACACAGCCTATGGGGGGAGAGGGGAATGCCTCACAGCCTATACAAATGGGGGAGAGGGGGATGCCACACAGCCTATACAAATGGGGGGAGAGGGGCGATGCCACACAGCCTATGGGGGGAAAGGGGGATGCCACACAGCCTATACAAATGGGGGGAGAGGGAGGGATGCCACACAGCCTATGGGGGAGAGGGGGATGCCACACAGCCTATACTAATGGGGGGAGAGGGGGATGCCACACAGCCTATGGGGGAGAGTGGGATGCCACACAGCCTATACTAATGGGGGGGGAGGGGGAATGCCACACAGCCTATGGGGGGAGAGGGGGATGCCACACAGCCTATGGGGGGAGAGGGGGATGCCACACAGCCTATACTAATGGGGGAGGGGGATGCCACACAGCCAATGGGAATGGGGGGGCACACTGCCTATATGGAGAATAGGAGGGGGGAATGCCACACTGCTTATGATAATAGGGTACACACTGCCCATATAGGGAATGGGAGGGGGATGCCACACTGGGTATATGGGGAATGGGATGGGGGCATGCTACACTGTCTATGGAATGGGGGCATCCCACACGGCCTATGGGAATGGGAAAGGGGAATGCCACACGGTCTGTAATGGTGCGTTTTTGGTTTAAAATATTTTTTTTCTTATTTTTCTCCCCCAAATCCTAGGTGCGTCTTATAGGGCGAAAAATACATCATTTGCCTTAGCATAAATTTGTCTGTGGATTTTGATATATCTGGAGGCTTGTAGCAAAAACTCCCATCAGTAATTTGTTTATTTATTTTCATTTATTTATTTGTTTATCCCTCCATGTATTTCTACTCATACAGACTTCAGGTGTTCATTTCCCTCACATACGGTATATCCTCCCGCAGAGTAGGCTGCAGAACAAATTTTACAAATAAGCAGACTCCACCCCTTTTGTGGTTTTTACTGTCCCTCCTAAACACACAGTGTCTCAGTTACTCCCACTATGTCATATTGTTTTTCTGTTATTATCAGTTTTAGTTCATCTATTTTATTTGTCAAGCTTCTATTTTGTATATAGCCCTTATGCCTGCTAGATGTGCTCCCCCTCCGCCTCTCCACCCCCAGTGTCATGTCTACACCCACTGTCTCTTTCTTTCCTAACTTCCCCTCTATAACTGCTTAACACTCCCCCTCCCAGTGCTTAATTTAAACACTCCTCCAACCTTTTAGCCATCCTCTCCCCAGAACAGATGCATCCTCCCCACTAAGTTGCCCATTTTTGCCAAATAACCTGTAGCCCACTGAGAAGTTGGCTCAGTCGTCTAAGAACCCAAACCCCTCCTTTTTACTCCAATTTTTGAGCCACCTGTTTACCCCCCTAATTTCCCGATGTCTCTTTGGTGTGGCTCTTGGTAGTCCTTCCTCCTACTTCTTTCTATGTCATTGGTGCCAACATGGTACCATGACCACTGGGTTTTTGCCAGCCCCTCCCAATAATATATCGGCCCCATCCACAGCAGCTAAACTATTGCCACAGGAAGGCAACTCACTTTTCGGCGATCCCAGTCTTTGTGACAGATTGCCCTGTCTGTTCCCCCTAATAACCCACTACCAGCACCTTGCCTGCTCTGTTCTACCATTTCCCATCCCCTACTTACAGGAGGAGACAGTGGTGTTGTCTTGCTGCAGCTGTGCCAACCCTGAGAACCCTTGAAAAAAATTAAAAAAATAGAGTAGGGTCAACCCTTTCTGGAAGGGATCCCATGCTTTCTAAAAAAAAGGATGTTTGAGGATTTAACCCTTATATTTAAAAGAAACATCATGGGGTTCCCCCTATCCAGCAACACCAGCCTGGACACCAGGTATGTAGACCAAGGCTCAGAGGCCGAGCAGCTGGCCCTGGCCCTAAAGGCTAACAGCCTATATAGTCCACATGGGCACTTGAGGAGGTGTCATGAGAGTAGTTGTCACTTATACACCCGGCATCAAGAAAAATTCAGCCAGGCTTGTTTCTTTGTTTTAATGGAAGTACAAGGAAATCAGGGAGGGACGGTTTCTGTCTCTCCTGATACATTCAAACCTGTAACCCTTGAATTTAATTCCTACCAGAAGAAAACCACAAGCTTGGCATGAGTTTTACTCAGCTCCTCTCATTAGCTGATGTGCTTAAATGAATTTTAAAGATTACACAATTTTGTGATACACCTCCTTAATAATAGGTTACCAGCTATTTTGGAGAACATTATTTGTCAATCAACTAAAGATATGTAAAGGCCATATGTAAGCAAAAGAGAAAGGCACTAAGCTACCCTGCAGTGGACAATTGGGCAGCCATCTTAATGACCTGTGCCAGGCTTTTAACTTTTTGGTATCTCAGTTGTGCCTTCTCTAAAAACAACAACTCTACTCTAAGACTCTAAGAGTAGAGTCTTAGATTAAGATTATCATTGTAGTGACAGGCAGGCTGACAGTAGACTGCCACACATCAAGCCACAAATCCTTTGGTTGTCACATAGTAGCAACTGAGCTGCAGAAAAATGAAGCTGATGCACTAGTAGAAAAACACAGAAAGCCCAGAGTCTAGTAAAACCTGGTCTTCACCTGAGCAATTGAAGATGGCGATGAGCTGGCACTACAGGGGAAACTCAGGTCATGCAACTAAAAACTAGTCAAAGTCCAAGACTAGCAAGGACAATGCAGGACCAATAGCAGGAGGTTAATAATCGCCATCAAATGACAAATAGAGTTGTGGACAGGTGGTCATAGAATCATAGTCAGTTGACAGGCATGGGTGGTGGAGATGCAGATTAGAATCGTAGTTGATAATCCAGGCAGAGGTTGTAATCTGAGGAGGCAACAAAGGAATAGAAAACAAGGAAAACTTCACCAATTTAGAATCTTCTGTTACCATCTTAGAGCTCTTGCTCACTATTTATATGCTCTTGTACATTGATATTGGTGCATGAATTGTCCCTAGGCATGCACATTGTGCGCCAAATTTGCCATCAGAGCTGATGACAGTGATCTTGGATTTAATTTTTATTGTACAGAAAGAAGTCCAGGCATGCACATTTAAAGTCTAAAATAGGCTTAGCATCAGTGTGTTATACTTTTGCAAAAGAATACATATATAAAGTAACTATTGCAACTTCATTTCAAAGAATCAGCATATATATGTCAGTCTATTGGCTGCAAGATAAAGTTTTCATTTGGTAACAAAGTACGCCAGCCTGCGGCATAAAAAAATAAAAGAGGAACCACATCACACTTGATGAGTGTTTCCAAAAGGAAATTATTTTTTTTACCGTGAATTTTTCTCAAATCAAGGCTGATGCCCAGTTAGAATATAAATTGATTGATTTTGCTATTGACCCTTTGCGGAATGTCAAATTTCACATTTATATGGAAATGGCATGCTCACAGGTGCTTGTATGAGTGCTTTATCATAGTGAGAGAATACAGTGTTATTTCTTCCCATATTTTCTCCTTTGCACTAGATCTGTCAAAGTCCATTATATCCACAGCAGCCTGACAGCTGAGGTTAATGCAAAGCCAAATTAGGCCTTAGGAAGGGATGTGTAGCCCTAAATTAACGGAAAACCGAGCCCAAGTGCTAGATCTAAAATATTAAACTAGCTTTTCTCTAAAATAAAGATCTTTAATTCAATGACTTAATCAGGCAAATGGAAGTATAGCCGTATCCCCAATGGTAGGAAGACAATCTGAATGGCCATTAAGGCTTATCATGCTTTGCAACATTAAAATAATGCTGATGCATAAGAAGGACTCTTGCTGCTTACATAACAGTAGGAGCCCTTTCTATTCCAACAGAAATTTAATTACTATTCCTGTTCTTTCTCTTTTTTCCAAGCTTAATAATAGCTTTTGATAGAGACTGGCTTTTTAGGGTGATACAAATGCTCTTGACTGAGAAAACATTTTTTTGGAATAGAAATGGCCACATCCTGGTACAGCATTGAAACTGCAAAGAAAACAACCTTGCACTGACTATTTGCACAGGAAAAGTGAGCGAGTCTGATAAATAATTTGCTGCCTCTTTGTGTTTAAAAGAGGGCCACATGCTCTACACCAATTACCAAGATGTAAGAAATTACTGTACATTTTATTGCAATTATGTAGCGTGGACGAGCCAATGACTTGATTGTGTTTACCTGCCATGATAATATGCCATTGTTGGTCACAAACTCACAATGAATCCCTATGGATCTAATTATGACTACTTTTGATTCTGGCAAACAATTGCAATGCTTTAAGATGGTGTTTACCCAGGAAGACGGCAAAAGTGATTTTTTTCTAGTAACAAAGTATATACATTCTCATTGCTGTGTACACAGATGCAGGATAGTGTAGCAAATTATATTACTGCAGTTCACTGTTTCATGGGGAAGATGTTAATAGCTTAACATTGTCGTCAGCAATAAGCAGCAATAAGCATAATGAAGAGGCTTTCTGATTAAATAAGTAGACAATCAATTTTCTTGCAGTCCTTCTGAGCATGGCTGCAATTGGCCAGGTGAGACACATGACCCCGCTGTATAAAAGGTGGGGTCCATCTCCTGGTACTCTCAGAGTGCTCTGCATTAGATATGGAAAGGTAGGCTGTGGAGTGAGGAAGCTCACAGCATTTTTTAGGGACAGACATAATAAGAGGACACGCCGGGGGTGAGGAAGAGACATAGGACCAACTGGCGGCACCGGACGGTGGGATTACAGCCAATTGCGCCCCGTGGCACACAAACCATCACGAGTGGGCTCCAGCCCCTAAATTCGGATTTGACCACCAATGAAGATCCTCTTTCATCTGTTCGACATGATCAAGAATTGTGCATTGTCAATTTATCTAATATAGAACTCACACCGGATGAGAGGTCAGTACTGTCTAAGGGCCTTACCTTTGCACCTAGCAATAAGATTTTAATAATTTTTGGTGACATTAGGATTTATATCTATTCTGCAGAAGGCTCCTATTGAAAAAGTAGTTTGAAGGACCTGTGCCATCTGTTTTCGGGTTATCGTGGGAAGAAGGAGTGGCACTTGACGATCTAAACACTTTATTGGAGGAACAAGCAGCCGAGGTAGATACATTTCAACAACTGTACAAGCCTTCCAAATATATGCCACCGTGGTTTTTGAGCCCGGCTGTACATACTTTCTTTAAAGTGGTTAGTGAGGAAATCCAACATTTGCCACATAATCGAGGTGACCAAAATCTGACATAGGGGGAACGGGATGCTGTCTCGGGGCTTCAGTTGTGCTGGGACATTATGATAAAAGAGGTCAATAAGGGCGGAAACATTATGATCATGTCCCGTGAATATCACTGCACTGAAGCCCTGAGACATCTACAGAATCCCCATAACTTTGAAAAACTTTAGGGGAACCCAATGTGTCAGTATAAAGCAGAATTGCTAAGATCAGCATGGTCGGAGGGTGTGATCAATCGAAGATTGTTTGGCTTTCTCTCAGCTGAATTTCCTGTGGTGGCAACCTTTTATATGCTTCCAAAAATACACAAAAACCCCCGGTGCCCCCCAGGTAGACTTATTGTGGCGGGCATCGGGGGGTTAACTGAGAAGGCCTGCATCCTGATTGATCGACACCTGCAACCTTTTGTTATTTCCTTGGACTCCTATGTATGGGACTCGATGGACCATCTTAACAGGCTTAATGCCATACATGTGCCAAAGGATATATTGTTAGTCACGTTAGACATCGAGTCCATGTACACCAGCATCACACATGCGCATGCAGCCCACACATGTCGGTACTTTCTCAGCATGAGCAGTGACACCTCGCGCTTCCCTCCAAGATTTGATATTGAAATGATTGGACTTTGTGTTGGCACACAATTTTTTTATTTGATGGCACCTATTATCACCAGGTGTGTGGGGTCGCAATGGGGGCGCATTGTGCCCCCTCTGTGGCCAACCTCTTCCTGGGTTGGTGGGAGCGCAAGGTGGTGTTCCATGAAGATCTTGCTGGGTATCACCGACATGTGTTGGTCTGGTATAGATACATTGACGATGTGTTGGTGCTGTGGCCGGGGTCCGAGAAGCTTTTGATTGAATTTTTGAATCATTTGAATCAGAATATGTTGAACATCTTTCTTACTGCTCATTTTTCAAAAACTCAGGTAACCTTCCTGGATTTAAACATTTTTGTTTTGGAAAATGGGACGATACAAACAGATGTATATCGCAAAGAAACTTCAGTTAATGCTTTATTGCATTATGATAGTTTCCACATGACCAGATAGTATACCCGTGGGGCAGTTCCTAAGGGCCCGTAGGAACTGTTCGAGTGAGCATGAGTTTTTACTACAGACCAAGGACTTAAGTCATCGGTTTGAAAGAAGAGGGTATCCCAAATCCATTGTCAAAAGGGCCTTTGATCGGGCCAAGACTACATCTTGCGGACCCCTAAACAGAGGACACACAAGAACACGGAGGTAAGATTCACAACTCGCTATAATAATGATTGGAGAAAGTTGCGACAGATTTTGAACAATCACTGGGGGATTTTAAAAACGGAAACCCAAGTTTGGCTAAGTGGGTGCGTCATGGGCCCCATCTTACAGCACAACGGGCCCCCAACATGAGGGATAAGCTATGCTCCAGTCACTTCAGCAAACCTACGAACTGGCTGAGTGAACAGGGGGATATTGGGGGTAATTATCCGTGTGGCGTATGCTCGGTGTGTCCCTATCTGATCAAAGATAAGACCATTAGGAATATGAGTACAAAGAGAAAGTTTACGATCAGGCGATTTAGTAATTGCAGGACCACGGGGTTGGTGTATGCCCTATGGTGTGGCTGACAGAAAATATATGTTGGCAAAACTCGAAACAGTTTGAAAGCTAGGATCCAAGCACATATTTCGAGTATTCGCCTGGCTACCAGAAATCTTCAACAGGGCAAGGTTGTATTTTTTACAACAGCACGATAGTGATTATAGCAATCTCAGAGTCAAGGGCATAGAGAGGGTTTCGGTAGGTCCACAGGGCGGTGATCTCAAGAAAAAATTACAGCAGAGGGAACTTAGATGGATTTTCAATCTAGACTCCCAGGGTCTCAATGAGGATGTCGCTTTTACACCATTCTTGGGGGGACCATAGTATGGATCATGTTAGTTGAGGGGGTCATTTTGAGATTGGGTGTCACGGTGTGTTTAGGTTAGTGTGGTTTAGTTTTGGTTTGATGCAGGTTTTATCACTAATTAGTTGTGGCATGGGGGTTTAGGATTCACGTTTTGTGACATTGTGGGTCAATTGGGATCATGTCTCTTACTATTTTGTTATGTTTATTCACGTGGTTTTGATATTTCAGATATGGTCTGTAAACAGGAAGAGTACTGCTTCCTCTGTAATGGGTGGAATGAGAGTCCTGATGAAAGTCCTGAAGATCATAAGTGGATATATTGAGTCTCAATCGCTCATGGGAGAAGACTTGTGTGGAACTACAGTTGCTGTCGTGCTGTGCTTTGCTATAGCTTCTGTGCTTTGCTATAGGGTTGTCTGTCTGGGCTTCCAATGGGAAAACAAAATTACAAAGTAGGATGTATTGTTAAGGGTCGACCTTATGGGACTTTTTGATCAACCAGGATGGTGGCCATTATGGCCATGGGGTTGCCCACATGGTGATGTTCATATTTGTATACACTCAGTGGGGGGTGGACTCACCTTTATGTACAGTTATGGCCCTTTAAGTGATATCTGATGTACTCCCTCACTTTTATGTAAAGTTATGGTCCTTTACAATGATATCTGAAGAACATGATGGAAGTGTCAGGGGGGATGCAGATGTATGTATATAGTTAATAGGTGATTACTTCACCCTGCTCAATATATATGCCCTTTGAATTGATGGTCTAATTAGAATTTTTCTATAAACCAGTGGGGATATGGTTGTACATACATATGCAGCAGGGGGGCTCGTTTATTCCCACGCCCCTTTAATTGATGATGGAATTATATTGTGCCACTGTGGTTCTTTGTCATATTAGGCATATATGGTTGGGCTTGTCCCACAGTGGTTCAGCCTTATGCCCCTCTAATTGATTATGGAATCATATGCTGCTATTATTCCGTTGGCTCATTTAGGCACATATAGCTAAAATTGTTCCATAGTAAATAGTCTTGTTAGTTTTTTATATTTGCATAATTATTTTCATTATTCATGTTTATTTTTAATAGCCATTTGTTGTTAGCATTGTTTTTAGAATTTGTATGCGGTCCCTTGCAGCCTAGAATGCTCACCTTACCTCGCTCCACTTCATAATGAGGGTTGGGCACGCGCACCATGCTAGCTGACTGGCTGCGCGCTCCCCTGACACTGTCCTACTTGTGCGTCTTGGAACGCACATGGTTCCGTCGGCGCACTTCCGGCCGGAGTGCGTCACGCGACCTGACGCGGTGTCATGTGCGCTGGGTCCGTCGACGCACTTCCAGCCGGAGTGCGATCGGCGTTTAGCGGCGTACGTGACTGCTGATTGGCGCAGGAGCGTGGTAGGTGCGTATTTAGGGCTGCGTTGGGGACCGGTGAACATTCTTGCCCTCTGATGAAGTGACGTGAGCAGCGTCATGACACGCGTTGGTGGCCATTTGTTCGGGGGGGCCTCCAGTTGGTTTGTCCTTTCTATATTCTTTTATATGATTGTAATTGTATATTTTCTCTGCTCCGGCGGGTCCTCATATAATTTTGCCCATACATATGTTTTGCACTAGCACTTTATAGTAGGTAGGATTTTTATGCACTTTATGAGTAGTGGATAGTAATTATTAGTGGATTTATTGTTGTGTTGCACATAGTATAGTTTATGATAATCACAGTGTTGACCTGGGCAGTTTTTATCATACGCATGAATAACTAACTATGATGACATATGACTGGCGCCCCCTTGTGTGTCTTATGTGTATTTGTGTTTTTAAATTGTCTTAAATAGTGTTTCATGTATATTTGGCTTTATAATAAAATTTGTGATTAATTTTTTGCCACTTTTTTACCGGGTATTATTGGGGGAGTTTGGGAGCCCCTAGTGTGTTTTTTGAATCTATATGTATATGCATTAGTACATACCCGGCAGTGTGCACACTTTGTAGTGTTACCTTTTACTAGTGTGGTCCCCTTGTGTGTTTTCTCTGTGGAGTGAGGAACATATAGGTTGTTTTTAAAAACAAAATTGTTCTTTTCAGGGCAGTTACTTAGGGGCAGCAGGTGGAGCGAGGGAGACTAAGGGAGTTGGTTTAAAAAAATGTCCTTTTTAGGGCAGTTCGTAAAGGACAGCTGCTGGTGTGAGGGCCAGTGAGGGAATTGTTTTGAAAAAAATGTTCCCTTTTAGGGCAGTCAGTTGGGGACAGTGGCTGGAGTGAGGGACAGTGAGGTCACTGTAGTTGAGGGCATGCAAGGATTTGTGTTTAATAACAAATAGTAGTTGAGTGTTCACTGGTTTAGACCATGTAAGGGTCATTTGTGTTTAATAACAAATAGAAATTGAGTGTCCACTTGATCAGATCATGTGAGGCTCATTTGTGTTTAATAACAAGTAGTAGTTGAGTGTCCATGTGTTCAGGCCACTTGGGGGTCACTGCTGTTTAATAGCAAGTATTAGTGGAGTGCCCACTTGTTCAGGCCACTTAATGGTCATTTTCCTGTTAATTTTGTAAATTCTTCCATTGTAAGATGTCTCAATTTTGGGCCACTGTAACTGCAGGTGTCTAACAATGCAGAAAGCAGCAAATAAGGGACATGGCCATATTGGTGGTGCTGCTACTGGTGATTGAGCTGGTGCTGCGGGGAGAGGATAGGTTTTATCCTTGTCTGCTACACCTTTCTTATGTTGGAGGATGAGGATTTGGCCAGTGGACTATCACAGGAAACCTATGATAATAAAATCCTAATGATGACTGCTGCAGCTTTCTGCAATGTTGAGGCTGAGAGGGAGGCTACCGGGGAGGAGCTGGTGGAAGACGATGCCAGGGGTGATGGCGAGGTCCTAGACCCAAAATGAACTGTACGCCATCAGAGTTTGGAGGAAGAGGTGGTGGTCACGCAGCCCCAGGCAGCAGACAAATTATAAGGGTGCAAACCATCAGTGGTCAGCCCATTGCTATTACTGCCCACCAAGCACTCCAAAGCTGCCTCAAAGTTGTATTTTTTCAAGCAGTGCACAGACAACAAGACAAAGGTCATGTGCACGCTGTGCCAACAGTACGTAAAGCAAGAAAAGTGCTAATAATCTCAGCCTGGTGTGCCCCTCAGTTTGCAGCCCTCTAGCCCATTTTACATCCATTTTGGGGCAAACCCAAACTTCTACGAGCCTACTCATCTCTAATTTTTATAATGCTTACTGTTATTTACAAATTCGTACAGCTAAAAATGTTGCTGAACCAAAAAAGCCTTTATAAAAAAATCTCACAAAAAATGTGAGAACAAATCTCCTGGTGCTTCATCAACCCTTTGTTCATTGACTAAGGCTGTTGCAGACTTACTAGTTTAAGGCAATCTATTAGTAGCATGCAAAAAGATTAGGTTTGAATGGGTTTCTGTGATCCTTTTGGAAAGGAAAAGAGGATAGAAGTAAATGTGGGAAAAAAGAGGGGTGTTGTAAGAAAAGGCAACACAAAGTAACAAAAGTGGGGGAGAGCTCCAGTGATCATGATCAGGAAACCAGAATGCTAAACATTGGCAGTGTGGGGGATTAATAAATGAGAGAAGTGAGGGTGAACTAAAATGGGGGGCAGCCATGGGATGCAAGGAGACAACAGATGGGGAATAAAATAAGATAAAATAGAACACAACGAAAGAAATTGAACTGAAAGACAGACAGAAGCAAGGAAAAGAAAACAAAAAAAGACACAATTTCATGCTGCCTGAGACTTTTTATATAACACCACTTCAAACACTAAACATGATGCTATTGTGGCTCTAGGGCAGGGTGAGGTTAACTGTCCACGCAGCATCCTGTTTATCTGTGTGACAGGAGGACACTGCTGACCCCATGCTGATCTGACTGCTTATTAGTGATCAAATATTACCCTTACTCCGACTGCTTACAGGAGAGAGAATGTTTGATAGCTAAGGACAGTTACGAGGGACACAGGGCAGCGGTTGTATGCCACGTAACATGAACAACCCCTACCCCATCTGCAGCTGAAGGAGCACTGTCAATCCCTGATGGCACCTTTGACCTCCCTCTTTGTATGACTGCCATAGTTAGCTCTGATTGCCCCACCCCTCAGCTTCTCACTGTGCCCAATCACATGCTGCCTGGCCATGGTAGGCATGTGCTGGAGCCTATATACTGCAGAGGAGGGTTAGTGTAAACACTGGAGCCCTGCGCGCACATGTTCTCCCTGGTCCTGCAGTGGCCCTGGTTCAAACCCAAACCAGGATTACTCCTACCCATGCTGCCACGCCCTGCCACACTGTACTTTGCATCACTTTATCCAGTGGCTTCACTTCGCCTCATTACAGCTGCGCCCCTGCGCTATACTTACCTTGTGTCCTATGCAGACCATCACACATGGTCCAGGGCTGTAGCTCTTGCCTGATAGCTGTAACCATATCCTGCTCTGCCTGCCCAATCACTCGTCTCTTCCATGTCCTCCAACGGGGCGGCGTCCCTCGCCATCAGTCACCTAGAGTTGGCACGTCCCCTCTGTTCACTGCAATGGAAATGGGCACGTTAAGCCTTCACAAACCCCATTCCACAGAGAATGAAGAGGGCGTGCCAGCTCACAGTGACTGATGGAGGGAGGGGAGGTCGCGGAGGTCCTGGAAGAGACACACGAATGAGCAGTGTGGAACATGGATATAATTTTTAGGTAAGAGGTGTAGCCCTGGACCAGGAGAGATGGTCTGCATAGGACACAAGCTGAGTATAGCATTTTGTTTGTTTTGTTTTTAATAAAAACGTCTTTTTCACTCTGCTTGTGGCATTATAGATTTTTGTGTATTGAAATATTCCATTAGCAAGACACTAAAGACCTGGTTTATCAAGCACTTCTGCCAGACAGTGCCACATCGGTGCAAATTAGAGCAGTGAAAAATATAATTTATCATTTTTTTGCACACTTGCTCATGTTGCTGCACTACAAGTAACACATTAACTAAAACATTAGTGGCGCAGCAATATTCTGAAAAATATATAAAACATATTTTGCACTACTGGAATTTGCACTGAAAATGTCACTGTCTGGCAGAAGTGCTTCATAAATCAGGCCCTAGGTTGTCAATAGATATTTTTAGCGGAGTCTTGTGGTTCACTGTGAACAATATAAAGGTAGCACACACAGCAAAGAAATTTATGGAAACCAGGTAACCCCTAATGACCCTATAATAGGTATTAGTTATTAATATTGATTTTAAATATTTTAATTCAGATTAAATACTGTATATTACATTACATTCACAGCCTTCCTGTACATCATCTAGGTTTTTAATTATATTTTCCAGCAAATGTTATTTCAGTTTTATGACTGTATTATTTCTTTATTATCCTGTCTAGAGACATGTACAGTCGTCCTTGAGAAAATTCTTTTTAATATGTCACACAATAACATTTTCCAGACAATGGATTTTATCTAGCGTTCTTCATGAAAAGAAATCTACTCAACTGTTAGCCTTCAAATAACATAAAAGGAGTCAGACTGCCATTAAAGTCCTAAGTATTGTGAACTCAGTGATTTGTTGAAAACACAATGCATAGTGTATATATGATGTAGGGCTAAATGGACAAAGTAAAAACCTGTGGATATAAAACAAAATGCAAACATTTTTTTAATGTGATTGAACATTTGTCTTTCAGTAATGGTATATTGTTTTGCATAGTAAAAATAATAACAATGACATCAAACTTTAGATAGACAAAGAAAGAAGTGAGATTTTCTGCTTGAGCATGCAAATTAAGATTCATTTTATTGATTGATTTGATCAAATCCCCAAAAAACTGTTAATTATAACCAATGCTTTTGAAAAAAAAAGAATTGCAGAATTTTTTTGCCATATAAGACGCACTTATTTTCCCCAAAAGTGGTGGGGAAATGCTGGGGTGTCTTAACAGGCAAATGCGAAAAAAAGGAAAAATAAAAGCTCACCTTTCCCTCGTTCCCGCGCTGCTGATCAGGTCACCACAGCCATAGGAGGCCAGAAGATGAAGCAACAGCAGGCGGGAGGATGGTCGGGCAGGGCAATCAATCCCTGACCGCTGTCTCCATTGCTTGTGCTGTTCCCCTGTCCTCTCTGTATGTGCAAGGACATGCAGACTACATGGGATGCCCTAGATGCCAGCAGGGGGGACAAAAGTAAGTATGTGCAAAGACATGCAGACTACATGGGATGCCCAAGATGCCAGCAGGGGGGACAAAAGTAAGTATGTGCAAAGACATGCAGATTACATGGGATGCCCTAGATGCCAGCAGGGGGGACAAAAGTAAGTATGTGCAAAGACATGCAGACTACATGGGATGCCCTAGATGCCAGCAGGGGGAACAAATGTAAGTATGTGCAAAGACATGCAGACTACATGGGATGCCCCCGATGCCAGCAGGGGGAAGAAAGTTAAGTATGTGCAAGGACTTGCAGACTACATGGGATGCCCTAGATGCCAGCAGGGGGAACAAATGTAAGTATGTGCAAAGACATGCAGACTACATGGGATGCCCTCGATGCCAGCAGGGGGAAGAAAGTTAAGTATGTGCAAGGACTTGCAGACTACATGGGATGCCCTAGATGCCAGCAGGGGAAACAAAGGTATGTATTTGCAAAGACATGCAGACTACATGGGATGCCCTCAATGCCAGCAGGGGGAAAAAAGTTAAGTATGTGCAAGGACATGCAGACTACCATGGGTACAGTGGCAGGGGTTGGCTGGACATGGCACATCGAGTACAATGACCTCCACAGCAAGTTACGTCCGAAAACAGGTGAAAACCCGGCTTCCAAAACGAATTCGGCAGCAAATACCGTATGCATAAGCAAAGCAAATATGGCTGCTCACGCATAAACGAATGCAGCTGTGAATGTTATGAGTGTTTACAATTACCTGGTTACTGAGATCAGTTCCCGAAAAAAAATGACAATTCACGGGTAGGCACTGATCATGCAAGGGGTGTGTGAAGACCTAACGCACCCCTTTCCATTGCAGTGAATGGAGGGGGTGTGCCAGCTCACAGTAATGCGACCGGGGGGGCATCTCCGCAACGGGGGGCATCTCCATGATGGAGGATCCACAAATGATGCGCAATTGGACGTGGGTTGTGGATCAGGTTGTAGGACACATGGTGAGTATAGTATTTTTTATTTTAGGCTGAAAATATTCATAAACAGCTGGGGGGCAATTTTCAAGTCATGTAACTATATATAAAAAAGCAAAGATGGTCAGATTTTCACCAATCTGTGAAAAAGTCTAAAAATTGTGGATACAAATCCAGAGAAAATGTCTTCAATGTAAAATCGAAAATAAAAAATTGAATACTGAATATTTCGTTAATTTTCAATCCATGTGCAAAAAAGACAGGGCTGATGGTCCCTATTGGATGCACCTGATCTAGGGGCATTATAAACAGTCCTGAATCAGTAATGCAAGAAAAGGCATGGGCTCAGGAATCCTTTCAGAAATCATTGTTCCTAAACGCAGTTCAATATGCAATCCACAAAGACAAGTTAAATCTATCTCATGCAAAGGCATAGTCATAGTGTATATCAACACAATCTAGAAATGTCGCCATTCAAAGCTCATTTAAAATAGACTGAGGCAAAATAGAAAACTGTCCTGTGTTCAGATGAATCAAAATGTTAAATTTTTTATGAAAACCATGGATACTGTGTGCTACAGAGTCAAGACAAGAGAGACCAATGCACAGTTCAAAAGCTTGTCTTCCATAGTTCATGGTTGCATGTTAGTTGTATGTTGGTTGCATGCATACGCATCTTGAAAGGCACATCAATACTAAGCAGTTTCAGGAAGGTCCTTGAATAATTCAGTTAACACACGCTAAACCACATATTTTATACATGATCTAAAAAAGGCTAGCTCAACCTGTCTGCAGTCACCAGAATATCGACAGTGCAAGAATACCAGTGCCCAACCAGCAGAATCCAAAATGCCAGACATTGAGTATCCAGTGCTACAAGTCCCTACTGATACCATCATTATGAGTTGGCTTTTAAAGGATTCAATAAATGCTGGTTGTATAAATTATCTGAAAAGTGCTAAAACCCCATAGTGAATCGATCACAACAGCAGGCCTTCACAAAGGAAAGCTTGCTGAACTGGCCAGCATGCCATTCAGACCATTCACCAATAGAAAATAAAAATCACTTTGGATCTTCCATGTTCTGCTATGAAAGAATGTGGCTATATGAGAGTTCAAAATACTTGTTTTTTTACAGTGTCCCAACTTTTTTGGAATTGAAGATATTGCATGGACGTGTGCGTATGAGCATTAGTGCTCAAAGTATTGCCCAACAAAGAGAGTGCTTGAATGACCCATAATATAGGGGCTTAATTAATCTTACATAAATGTATAATTTGGGTGTATGCCTAAAAGGAGCAAGCATATTCCCGTATTGCTGATTATGGTCCATATCCATGGTCGATGATTATGTGCGTCATGATATTTTCTTATATCCATGTTAGTTTTGTTTATAGCGAACTTGGTTTTGTATTTTTTGTTGTTTATTTGCAATCCAATCCCCCCCAATACTTATCTCCCACGATACCGCATCAATTCCATCGATGCTGGGTGGACAGATGGTGTTGGCGTGGTGGCGCACGGCCGCCCAGGCACACTCCCCTGCAGTAAGAGGTCCTAGGCGGCCGCGCGCCTGGCCACACTTCCTGTGGCTTGCGGTCCACTCGGTGGGGGTGACGTAGCGCTTGGAACGCTGCCATTACTGCTGTTTATACACGCCGGGTGGGGAGCGTGTTGGCCAGCGTAATTTCAGATGGGGTATTTAAAGAGGGGGGAGATCGGCAGCGGCTTACTCACCCTGGAAAAGTGTCGTAGCAGACACGCAACGCATCAGTAGTAGGCCGCTGCGAGAGGACCCGGCCTTATTGAATATTGTTGATCTTTTGTATCCATCTTGTTGCTCCAATCTATCAGTATTTAGTATTTGAAACATGGTCATTTTGACCGTACCTTGCACATAATGTACTTGTTGATTTTTTAGCTCTTGCATTGGTTTGCACACTTTTTTCACTTTTTCACTTTTTGCACATATTTTCTCTTATTAATTTGCATTTTTTGTATTTAACATTAATTTTAACTTTTGTAGTATGTAGTATTTTAAATTTTAACATTTGTAGTATTGACCAAATAATTATAAATAATTTACACAATCAATTGTAATTTATTCAATATTTTTTTTAGATGGTATACAATATTAAATTAATGATATGCTCTGTACCCTTACAAAATAGAGTCAATTTGGATGGTCTTTCCTCCAGCTTGTTCGTGTATATGTTTTTTAATGATGTCTTTGTATGTTATATGTGGTATTTGCTTACACTGTGATAATAAATGATTTGATTTTATTGGTGTGCGGCTCTTTTACAAGGCTTTTTCTGGGGATATTTCTAGTACCCCAGTTCTTAAATACAAGTATCTAGATTGTTGTCCTAGAGCTAGCACCCTAATAGTATATACAGATGGCTGTGCGTACCACATAAGCTTTTTTCCTACAACTTTTTGGGAATTGACAGATTTTATACAGATCAAACTGATAAAAATATATGTGTGTGCATATAGAATACAGCTGATCTTTAAGAGCTCATTAGTCTTTGGCCATCTAGCAGTTGCATGACATTTAATGCTGCTTAATGAACTTTGTCTACAGTGGTCAAATAGAAAGTGAAGCTTAGGGCCTAATTTATGACGTGTGCATCTGTTAGCAAAAATTTTGTGGCTATAGCGACTGCTTCAGAGCGCAGGCATTCCTCTCTTATCTGGTGCTGTGTACTACATTGACGATAGCAGACATTGCGCCAAATGCTAATTATTAGTATTGATTGTTGCACTGAGGTATTGGCCGGCCTATGTCAGCGCCTGTTGGACTCGTCAGCTGATTACCCCTAGCGCCAGCGAGCACCACTTTGCACTGTTGTTTTTCAAGAGCTCCCCGGCATATTTATGAATGTTTTCCTTATTGAAATCTTTGGCGCTGTAATTTTCTGCCTCTGGTTAGCGTTTCTTCATTACAGTTACAAGACATTACTGCTGGGGACAAAGGGGATAAACTTTACAGTGCGCTTAGGCTGTGTTTCAGTGGTTGGTGTTCAAATTACACAATTTGTTAAGCAACAGAAACCATTTAAATCAATTTTAAAAACACAAAAAAAAACATTTTGGACCATCTAGGCCAATCATTTCAATTATAGACAAGTCACAATGCAAGTTCTGAACAAATAAATGTGTTTCATATGATTAAACGCATTAAAGTGGACCAACACCCAGGATTTTGACTATCCTGGGTATTGGTCCACTTCCCCGGGGCACCCCGATCGGGGGTGCCCCGCTGTGTGAAACCCCCCAGAAAGCCCCAAAAAACTTACCTCACCGCCAACGGACAAGCTGATTGACAGCGACGGACAAGCAGCTTGCCCGTCGGCGCCTCCCGTGCGCCTCCCGTGCGTCACTCTTGAGGTGTGCGCGCCCGCGCCGGCCATTCAGAGACAGCCGGCGCGGGCGCGCGCACGTCTAGAGGAGCGCGAGTGAGGCGGCGGCGGCGGAAGCAGCGGCTGGAGAGGTAAGGTTTTTCGGGGGTTTTGGGGGGTTTACACCCCGCGGGACATCCCGATCTCGGATGTCCCGCGGTGTGTGAGGCGATCACCTCAGGGTGTTGGTCCACTTTAAACACTTCAATTCGGTTCAGGGCCCGGAGCTGCATCATTTTCAGCACTATAGTTAAATAAGGCGCTAGCCATCAGCCGCCTTGGAGTTAGTGTTTTTTCAGTTGTTAAATCTGACGCTGAGTGTTACTGAAGCCAAAGTGGCGCTGTGTCTAGCTGACACTTCTTATATAAGGATCCCCATCTCCATAATATGGTTACAGAAAGCAGATTGGCTCTTTCACTGACCCCAATGTCTGCTATTCTGCACCATGCACAGGCCCAGCTGCACTGTCGGCGCCGCAAGCAGCCCCACTCCAGCGCACTCCGGCAGTGCTCTGTCTCCCCACTGTGTCTCTGGCAATTCTACCTCCCCGCTGTGCGTGGGCCCTGCTTTTCTATCAGCACTGTGTGGTAGCCTTCTGGCCGGTGAGTGTCCACGGGGGGGTTTGGAGGTGGCATCAGCTGATTTTGGGGCCCTGCTATGGGGCCCCATCAGGTCTATGTATGCCCCTGATGCAACATACTGATCCTCTTGCAGACAATCACATAAGACAACAGCACTACTGCTCAATTCATTCTGCGAGTCATCTGCAGTGCCATATGCTGCTGCCATATGTGATCACCTTGGGAACCAAGAAAAAAGTTAGTATTTCAGTAGTGAACCCTGCTGCAGGGCATACCAAATTAGAATACCCCCTAGGGAATACTGGCAGTGCACTAAAATTCTATTTGGACATTTGCAGATGACCAGACTCCAGAAGAAGGAGCCTTTCATTTATGCCAGCTGGAAAAGTTTTGAAAAATAGTACAGATGACAGGATTCTAGGGATCTTTTAACCAAATCCAGTTTTGTGTTTTATGAATAGTACTGGGTGGTACCTGGGTGTTTAGGTGGTCAGTCACCTAAAACAATTTTAAAATGCACACTATTGCTGTGCTTGTTTTTATCGCCTTTTGTATCATTTTGTAAATCAGGCTTGGGTAAAGTTTAGATAGCAGCAGATCAGGTTGGGTTATGGATCAGTCTGCAGCCTCCCCACATGCCACTGGTTGGAAACACCTAGAGTATCACTGGATCAGCCTTTAAACAAAAAGTATTCTTCATTGTGAAGTTTATTTTGTAAATTAAGCATTTCATAGGTACAACTGTTTGAAATGTCTAACCAAATACTTCTATAAACTAACTACCACTTGCCATCATAAGCTTGAGATCATACTGCCAGTAATTGTGATAAAAAAAAATTGGAATGGTAGTACATTTGACTTTCGACTTATGGGATGATGTCTATACTGTATATTGAGATTTTCTACTGAGAAATGATACTGCCACAGAACAAAAAAATGAAATTGCAGGTTAAGGAGGATGTGTGCTGTCTAAAGCATCATTTATAGTTATAGAATCCATTTTTCATCTGCAGCTATACTCCCTGTGTCAAATAGTCAGTTACAATATATTTCTAGGCTATTGAGCATGTTTCAAGTGCTGTGCTTTTTAGCAGAGTAAGGAAGTATTCGGTTACAAAATATATGATTCTCAAATTTGCAGAAAGAGTGGCAATATATTCCCGCCAACCCAAAATGTAACAAAACAATGTATTCATTATTAAATTGCTATTAAGCAATAGGTACATCAACATAACTAATTTATATTTATTAGCTCATTTCTTATTCACTTCAAGGGGCGGGCAGATATGCAGACAATCCCCTCGATTCAAAGAGCAAAAGTTAATTGATTTCGGATCGAGAATCGTAAGTTTGGGTGGGTGTTAGTCATTTTTTCCTGTTTTTTTGGCCATTTACGACTCGCACGATCCTACGTTCGAATGCGTATATGCTCTTACGATCATCGCAAGTTCGTTCCTAAATTTTAGGATGAAAACGTAAAACTTAGGATCAAATCCTAAAACTTAGGATGAAAACGTAAAACTTAGGATAATTGGATGTGTTTCGGTGTGATTCAGAGAACAGTTTTCAAACCTCTAAATACGTTTTAAAAGAAAGCCACTGCCGACACCTTTTAGCAGTCGTATTGCTGTTCTTGAACAGGTTTTTTGGCTATGTGGAGGAGTCTGCGCATCTTGAGCTGCAATGAACTGCATGTATCAGCATGGCCGAGGCCATAAATTGTATGGCAATGCATACCTGATTCATGTATGCCTTATAAAAGCATTTTAATGTGGACCTTAATTAGTCCTTTGCATGTAAACCTTTATTTGGCAATATATTTGCGTTAATTAAAGAAACTTATGTCCTTTGTTATTTATTTTTAAATTGATGTACTAGAATAATATTTTTAGATTGCATTTATTGGTGTAGTTGTTTACCTTTGTTTAATTATTTAAGCACATCTTTGGTCAGATGCATCACACTTACTGAGGAGAGGAGAGCGGGATAAAGTGCAGGATGTGGGTTACTGCTGTATTTTGCACAGACACAGCAGAGCTGGGGGCACGGAAAGGTCAGAAATCAAAGAATCCAGAGCAACACAGTCACAAGGCCCTTTCTGTTTGCAGGCTGCCCGATAATACCTGAGCCGCCATCTTGGCTGTTTCTAGGCTCATAACATGCAGAAGTTGCTGGGTGTTTTTTAATATTTGAGAGCAATCTGTATGTAGAGGGTGTGGGTAACCACACTAAAAATTTAAAGTTGTACCATTTGAAGCCTAAATATTAAAATTAAATCCACAAGTAAAAAATGCAAGTTAACTAAAAATTAAACAAAGTAAGATTTACTTATGCAAATGCATTCATTAATGGTTGGTTACTACAAAATGAATGAAATAAAGAAAAATAAAAGACCAAATATTTAGAATGCACTTTAATGAGGTAAGTTTGTAGTGCGCAGCCGCAAGATCAGAAGGATTTACGTCCAGACAAAAAAGGAAAAAGGGCAAAACCAATGTTGCAACCTGAGAAATGAAACGGAAAATTCAGGATGGAAACTGACATAGGTTTGATTCCCGAACTGCCATACGAACGGACGTATATTTTAGGATAGAAACGTATTTGCTTATAGAATCACTCGCAAGTTCATACGAACGCACGAGCGGACGGGAAAAATAGGATGATCGGCACCAAAATCCAAGCTGTTACATGTTTCTTTGAATCGACCCTATATAGGGGAAGACAAACCTCTGTGAACTAGAGGTGAGGTGGGCAGAGGTGAGATGGAAAGATAAGTGATAGACAGAGGCGAGGTAAGCAGATGTGGGTAGAAATAGGTAGAGGTAATGTAGTAAACAAGCCTGCGCTAAACTGGTTTTAGCACCTTTAAAACTTAATTTGCCTATAACTTATTGACGCAATAATGGCAGCATTTCCTTGCTCACTGTTTCTCACTGTGCTCACTGTTGATGCCATGTTTGCGTGGCTTCTGAACACACAATACAATATCCCCTGCATATCCCCTTTCAAATAATAACACATGGTCCACATGGCATCTCATGGTCCACAATGGCATCACCAAACATATCCAACACAAACAAGACACCAGTAGCACATGTGTGTTATCCACCTCTACAGAGAAGTTTATTGATGCCTTATATCCCGCTTTTAGGATTAGCAACACACTGACCTCTAGTGGCCAGCCACCTGCATTGTAGGAAAGGCAGATCCCACAAGTGAAACCTCTTTAGAGCTGACATAAAGGAGGTCAATTCAGAGCCTGGTCAGAAAACTCACATTTTTAACCCTTTTAGTGCCAGCTATGTGAGTCTCACGTAGGTGACTTTAAACCCCCACAGAAAAAAAAGTATAAAAGCAAAAAACTTGACCCCTCGTTGGATTGGGCCGGGTCTTCTCTTCACCCGGGGGGCATCTGATCCCCGCCTGGGGCTCTTCTCACTTAAGGAGGGCACCCAAAATAGCACCCCTCCCGCTTCGGCCACTGCCACAGTTAACTTTAAAAAAAAAAATGACATTTACTCACCTGCAGACGCGATCCCTCCCGCTGGGTCTTCTCTTCACCGGGGGGCCTCCGATCGCCCCCCGGGCCCTTAGATAGTGAGGAGAGGGCGCGAAATCGCCCTCTCCCTCACTTCCTGGGTTGATGGCTGCTAGCCCTGCCCCTTTGTGGGTGGGGCGAGTGACATCATTATGATGTCACTTGCCAGTCGACACCTCTCTTCTGAGCCGAGAAGCTCAGTAGCTCTGGGTGCTTGGAGGAGCAAGGTTGGAGGGGGTCAGATAGCTCTGATCTCTGCCCCCCCAGCCCTCCACCAAGCACCCGGCAGCTGTCATCGGAGCTTCGTGGAACATGATCGCTGGGGAACAGCAGAGGATCGGAGGTGAGTAAAGAAAAAAAAACTAATAAATGTCTTTTTTCTGTGTGTGTGTTTTATTTTATACTGTTAACCCCTTGTGAACAGGTAAGGGATCCATGAGACCAGGCTGGGGGCGGGCAAGTCACCTGCAACTAGCGGGTGACTTGCCATTAACCCCCGGCACCCCCAATTACCTGCCTCCCCAATGCCCAGGGGGGCAGCCCAGCCCACGGAGCTTGTAGCCGGCAGGGCGGGGGGCCACCAAAGCTGGCCCCTGCGCCCTGTTCCTACAAGCCCCTATAGCTGCTCCCAAGCTGGTTATGATGGGTAAGGGGACCCCATATAATTTTTGGGGGGATTTTTAAGGGTTTTTAACCCAGGTGGGGGGACCCTATGTTGTTTTTTTTAAATTAACCCCTTATGTTTATAGCGCGGATAGTAGTTGTATTTTATTTGTAAATGTTATAAAGTGCTCTTTTCAGTTTGGGGGTTTCCTGGGCAAGAATGGGGGGGCTACTGATACATATGTGGTACCGCTGTAATCGGGAGAAATGGGGCTTTCACATGCAATATGGTTTTCTCTAATAAAGTAAATGTTTTATTTAAAATAAAGGAGACAATTGTCTAAAAATATAATTTTATTTACTTTTTTGTTTTTTTACGCAAAAATATTTAAAAAAACAGTTAAAAAATTGCAAACAAGACATTTCATGTTATAAGCTAATCTCTGCTGCAAAATATATATCTATAATTTTCCTGGAAATTCCGGCAAAAATCACGGTTAAACATGGCACAGAATGGGGGAAATGACCTGTCAACGGAGAGTGACAAAACTTCAAGTAGGCTGGCAATTAAAAGGGTTAGTAGTACCTATGCATGTAGGGTATTGTTCTGCTCGGGGGCCCTTGGTCTTTCAGATTTAGCTTGTTTTTTTTTGTTTGCATATTAATATTTTAGGAAAACATGTTATTTATTCAGCTTTTTTATACATTTTTTTTAGGGAAACCCTGTGCAACCTAAGAATTCTTCGAGGGATTACTTCCAGAAAGATGAGCCCACTACAACAAGCTGGGTACGTTGAGAAAGCTTAACATGTGTACTTTCAGGGAAAATGTTGGTTTATGGGCGATATTCCAAATGTAAAGGGTTGTTTTGGTTGAAAAATTGCAAGGTGCACACTGGGTGTACACTGTCTGCAGAGCTGAAATTTTCGAATAAAATTACCGTTATGCACACGCTTTACTTGTGGTGTTTGGCAACTCTTCCCTTGACAGTAGCTATGCATGCTGGGTATTGTTCTGTTGCTTTTTCAGATTTTATTTGTTTTTACTTGTTTGCATATAGTTTTTTTAGGAAAATGTGGCTTGATTCTTCCATTTTATTCTTTTTAGGGAAACTCTGTGCAACCAAAGAATTTATTGAGGGATTACTTCCAGAAAACTATGCCCACGTAAACAAGCCTGGTACGCCTAGAAAGCTTGAGGCGTGTACTTCCAGAGAATATATAGTTTGTGGAGGATATTTCAAATGTAAAGGGTTGTTTTTCTGGAAAAGCTGCAAGGTGCGCATAGCGCATATCAAAGTTGTAGTTTATCTGAAAATCTCCTAAAGCACTGTTTCAGTTTGGGGGAGTCGCCTGGGCAGGAAAGGGTGTCTACCAATACATATGTGGTACCGCTGTAACCGGGAGAAATTGGAGTTTCACACGCAATAAGACTTTATTTACAAACGTACATTTTTTATTACAAAAAACACTACAAATTGCAAAAAAGAATAGAATTTTCTCAGCAGGCTCTAAACCAACCCCAAAAAGAAAACATGATGAGTGGTAACAAATGTAAAAAAGACATCAAGACCTTTATTATATTGTACTTTATTATACCTTATTTATTATGCCCTGCAAACAGGACAGGGGTAAGTCTTAGTGAATAAATTGCATGTAGTATAGATTGTCAGAGCCTATTCCATGTAGAGCAATCCTTTAACTTTCAGTGTATAGAAAAAAATGGAATGGAACTGGAGCTGATACTGATATCTGGACCAGGAATGTACAGCACAGGTTTTCCTCACAACTAACTCAAATCTATGATGTATAACTATGTTCAAGGACCTGCTGGATAGTTATTAAAAGAATTGGGTGGCCAAATGAAAAAACCTTGCGTCCCCCACAGCTAATCGGGCCAACTCCAACAATTAGCAATTCCCCTGATTGCTAACACCAGTCATCAGCACTTCCATGTTTTGAATGTGCCCCTCCATCATCAGTCACAGAGGTGCTGCCATATCTATTCCATTCATTGCAATAGAGGGGGTGTGCCGAGGCTTGACTCGCACAATTCCATTGTAGGGAACGGAGAGGGTGGAGGAGCGCAATCCCAATACAGAAGTGCCGGTGACTGGAGTTTGAGCGGGACGCAAGCAAAAAATTGGGTGAGTTGCTGATCACAGTAAGACAAAGGGTTAGTTACCTTTTTAATTTAGGCAGTCAATACCTTTAAGGGTGCCTGGACACCTATAAGCCTCTCAGTGTTAGCAAAAAAAAGGAATTTTTATATTGCAAAGTTCAGGGTGGGAAGGAAAGGCAGGAGGCAATGTGGAATGTAATGATCATTTGCTGTCAGTCATTGACTTGCTTTTTGCTCTGGACTTGCTCCTTGACAGTTGCTGTGTATTAGTAATCAAATGGAAGGATCAGCTGCCTTTTCATACACACAGTCCTGCACATTGATACCAAAGAGAACCAGTCAGTGGTTCGTCCACTGACGCAGGCATTTGATTTTTCTGAGTAGCGTATTTCTTTTTGGTGAAGAGATGTGTCTTCAAGCGTAACTGCAGATCAACAGCACCCAGAGCAGAAAAGATGGCAGGCACAATCCAGAAGGATATTCCAGTGCGGTACTGACGTCTGAGTGCTCCTCTTAAAGTGGACCAATGTCATGTGGACCAATGTCATGATGTGTGAATCCCCATGAGCGCCAACCTAACTCACCTCTCCTCAAGCCCATGGTGCAGGTGTGGGTGCTCGTCCAATCAGCTTCTCCCGCTGCACAAATTAATGCACAGTGGCAGAAGCTGAATGGAATCCCTAGCCACATTTACAAGAACGCAGGCAATTACTTCCTCCCTTCGGCTGTGCACGGCCTTGTACAGCAATTTAGCTGTGGCAGGAGGGGCCAAGCAAAGCCGAGAGTGGAGAAGAGTGATGCCGGTGCCAGTAACATACGCACCCTGGGCTCGGGGGTACGGTGCGTTTGCTAGGTGCCCTGGGGGGTTTCACACAATGGGGCATCCCAAAATGGAGGGAGTAAACCTGCGGAATGCTACTAATTAGCTTTTATTTTATTGGCCGGTCTATGTCAGCACATGCTGGACCTACTGGCCGATTATCCAAGTAGCATCTTTCTGGTGGCCACAGCGCCAGTTATAGAGCGCCAGCATTTTTGTCTTTCTAGTGTTGTGCTATGGACTACAATGGCGCTAGAAGCGCCAAATTCTAACTAATTTGCTTTGATTGCTGCACTAGATAATGGAAGTGCCACTTTTTACTGATGTATATTTTGCGCTGCGCAGCGTATTGTTTAATTTTTCCTCCTTGAAAAGATTGGTGCTGTATTTTTCATAGTTACAGTTACAAGAAATCACTGCTGGGGACAAAGGGGACAAACTTTACAGTGTGTTTAGGTTGCATTTTAGTTGTTGGTGTCATTGATGATGTCCTAATTACACATTGTTGAGCAAAAGAAGTCATTAAAATCAATCATAAAATGAATAACCCCAAAAACATCTAGGCCCATCTAGGTCCCAATGCAAGCTCTGCAGAAAAAAAAAATGTGTGTAATATTAATTATAAGCATTAAACACTACAATCCAGTTTTGACCATTGTGCTCTACAAGATCTTGAGCTACATCGCTTCAGCCAGAGCGCCCAGCGCTGCATCATTTTTAGTGCTAGTATTAAATAAGACGCTAGCTGGCAGCCACATTGCCGCTGCCATTTTTTTCTTTCTTAAATCCTACACTGAGTGCCGCTGGGGCCGAAAAAGTGGATCTGTGTGGCACTGAGGCTTCTTAAATAAGGCTCCCCATATCATAATTCAACTGCCATTAATGACATAAGTGTCTACGTACCTCCCAGACTAACAGACACATTACACATGCACAGTCACTCTCCTTGCCAATCTAGTTAAGAATAAGTAGAATGAAGGTAAGTGTATTACAAAATAACCAGAGACCCCAAAACACACAATCACAGGCAGCCCCACCATGTATAGCTGTTAAGCTACATAAGGAAACATTTAGCCATTACCTTACGTGAAACGAGGAAATTATTTTAGTCAGAAGAGTATATACCATAGAGGCAGCCAGGGCTTTTTCTAGGGGGGGGGACAATCGGGGGGGGGGGGGGCGATCGTCCTGGTCGCCAAGGCCATTAGGGTCGCCCTTTATCCCAGCCATCCTGTTTTGTGCAGATGGGTCGGGGCCACTGACCGAGTGGTGCAGGCCATAAGACAGGTCTCTCATCCCCCCTAATTAGGCTCAGTCACAATAGCGAGCACTGCCTGATAAGAAAGAGGCAAAGCATTCATCATACCATATGGGACAGAAGCAGCACCATAGGATGGGTGAGGAGATTTTTTTGTTTCTGCAAAGAGCACAAACTGCTCTGGAAGCAGCCTCTATGCGGAACCTTGCAGCGATGTTTGGACCACAATGGAGGATGCATAATGTATAGACCATGTGGGCCACACTGTTGCTATCTGGATAAGTTGGGATGCCACACATGCACGGGCAGGTGCTAATTCCCTTTGAAAAGTTAAAGTAATGCACTAGTACTGTGTGCTGCACCAATTTAGACTGTCAGCAGAGAGCGGTGGGCCGACCGGGCTATATGTTCCACATGGTAAATAGGCAACAGTTTTATTTCCTTCCATGGTCAATAGACCCGCATTGTGCACAGGGGCTTGATGTTTGATGTCTATCTGCTCAATGAACCCCCAATCCTACCAAAAATTGCAGGCACCAGTTATCCCATCTGTTACACAAAGAAAGACCTACTGTACTGTAATAATGTAACTTAATGTAAATACTTCCCACTATCACCAATGGTGCATACACTCAAGCAACAATAGGGGAAATCAAAGGTTTATGTTTACAGAAAGGATCTATTATCAACAGAGGTAGTAGATCAGTTAAAAGTAAATTAGTGAAAACATGCTTTAGATAAATGATTGAGATAAACGAATGGATATGTGCAGAGAAATAAAAATGCTTGCAATACAATGTTCATCCAACTGGAAAATGTATATTGTATCATTATTCACAACTGTAATATTGAAATTGAAATGTATACTGTACATGATTACTGCCTTATAAAGGAAACATTTCAAACTAAAAAAAAAATACTTGAAACGCTGACTTTCTGGTCAGCTGGTCCGGCTGGTTCTGTGGTGGCAACCGCCAGTGGCGTTTGTCTTGGGTAGCACTTATCCTGTAGTCTTGATGCTTTGACAACCCTCTACCCTCTAAGACGTCAGGACCATAGTACTTCAACAGTAAGGGACTCAACTGTTACATTTTTATTAAAACTGGACGGTATCTTGAAGGATACTGTTTTGACCAACATAACCAGCAGCAACAATTTTTGGAAAAACATCCAACCACTAACTACAGTTAAAGTATACAATTGTCAAATCTCTGAGCACAGGCTCAATTTAGGAGAGCCACTACACATAGTGTGCGAATACCTTTATCCCTTTATCTTACTTCTTCAACACTGTCAGTTAAAAAACTGAGCGGTCAGGGGTGGGGTATACTCTGCGAAACCCTTCTTCATATGGGACATCACACTTGAGATTGTGTTGTAGTGATTTCATAAATGTGTCATTAACTTGCCTTTTAGGTAATGATCAGTTGTTTGAAATTATTTTAAGTATTATTATTATTATTATGGAATCAAATCCATTCCCAGACGTCATGTACATTCATGGGGCCTGGAAATGATTTATTTCAATGAGCAACAATAAAGTGGCCATTATGGATACACGTTTTATTGAACATGCAACCTTAAATGCATTGCAGTTTGCAAGACTGTTTAAGATGAGAAATGCACATAAAATGATGTGTTATAGCAATCGCCACTCTTACTGGAAATTGCATATTATGTCTTCAGGCCATGAACACCATTTCAGTGTTATTTTAGGGATGAAAGCTGTTTTTATAACTAAATGATAGAAATAAATATACTATTTGATTTATGCTAAACATTATATGCAAAACCGCCAGGGAGATTGACAAATAAATGATACTATAACAAGTCATTTGCATCTACAGAAAATATGAAATTATGGAGAAGCACAGAGCTCTTGAAAATAGGAAGAACTGGCCTTTAGAGTGAAGGTGACTATGACCCACAACACAGAAAATAATGTATATGTCACATTTCCAATAAGAAATACAAGGTCTAATGTTAAAAAATATTAGTTGTTTATTCTGCTTTTTTCAGACAACGTGTGATTATAGTTAGCCTATTTCTGGCCATCTCCATAGCAATGTAGCCAGAATGCCAGTATTGGGGGAGAATTGTCTTGAAAGAACAGCTAATGATTGCCTGAAAGACTAATAGCAGTGCTAATAGCAGTGCAAGCCTCACAAGGTCCATTGTTGATCCGACGCAGACTTACAGACAGATACAAGTTCACAGTGCATCTGCAGCCATTCAATGATGCCTAATGTGAGGCAAGGTCCAGGAGATTCTTACATGTACTATGGAAACCATGCCTAATCATCATTAGCTCAAAATGTGATGTCTGGGCCCGTGGTGAGCATGCCCAATCCTGCTGCAAGCATGGGTAGGTTATGGGACTCACACTATACTGCCTATAGTGGCTGACCCCCCCATAATCTATAATGTAATGTCCAGGCCACATAGAAGCCATTGTAGATGGCTGGGGCCCGGCCATATATAGGATATGTAGGAGCCCAGACTATATAGCAGATAGTATGTGGGCTTCAATAACTTATAATAGGATAATGTGGCCCCATAGTAGCCACACCTTGATCATGCTGCAAGCATGGGTCCTAGCCATCATGTATAGGTCATGGTGGAGCCTGGACAGCAGAGCTGTCAGGATTGCTGCCTAAGTGACAAATGAGAGAGAGAGAGAGACACTCCTGGGTTTGAAAATGTTGGACACTGCTTGATCAGTCATGCTGACAGCTTGGTGACCTGCCTCAGTAAATCTTTGGCTACCCCACCCTACTCCTAAAAGCCTATGCTGTTTCTTTATAGTTCCTGTCCAGACACACACTAACTTCCTGTGTAAATGAGCGCCATGGTGCAGCTTCATGAGTCTTGAGCACACTCTGTTTTAGTGTGGAACAACTGTGACTGGCTGTGCACAGTCACATTGAGAACACCATAAGACAAAGTGGCTGTTAGACCACTTTTTTCCATGGTCCTGGATTAATGGAATTGAAAGGAGGATGAACTTTGGAGTCCTGCTATGACTTCTACCTAGCGCTGTAGGAAATAGAGCAGAGAAACATATGACAGACATCAGGTGCACTTGCCTGTACAGTCTCTTGGAAGTGACTATAAGGCCACACGGAGTGGACCTGGAGTTTAAAAGTTTGGCCTACTAGTCTTCTCCAGCATCCGAAATCTGTATTGTCCACTGTGTCAAATCCCTGGGGTCCCCAATAAACTAACTTTTACCAGCAGCTCCCATAATGCTGTTTTTGCCGTGCCCGCATGCCTGGCTTACCTGTAGCTGAGGTGCACTCCTGTACCCAGTCTATCTGAGTAGTTGGCCGCAGGAGCCCATCTCTGCTGCAGTGAAGCCAGGGATGCAGTCAGCACGCTAGTCACGTCAGCTGGCATTCTTGAGGCAAACCAATCAGCGATTTAACAAATGCCAGATGGGCATGGCCTCGGTGGTGGAAAAGCTATTGTTATTCATTAAATTACATTAATACATTGAATAACCCCAATACCCAATTACATCTATAAAACACAGAATAACTACTCAATACTTGGCCAAGGACCATTTTAAAGGAACGCCAACGCCTACGGAACTAGGATCAAGGGGCTCAGTTATGTTGAATAGCAGCACTTCCTACTGCACACTCTGCCCCCCTCCTTGGGTCCCCATTGATTTCATAAGGACTGGGTTCTGGTTCGGGTTCCCAAACCAGTACTTATTTTCAAAGTTCGGCCAAACTTGCCGAACCCAGTCTTTGGGGTGTTTGCTCATCCCTAGAACCTTGTGTTTGTTGCAGTTTTCCAGTACGATAAATGTATACTTTCATAACACTTTGTTGTACTGGGGGAGGAAAGGGGGAAAAAGGGGGAGAAACTGGGGTGACCCGGGAAGAAGTAGTGGGGGGGATGGTACGTTAGGGATTTAGGCGCTTTTGACTATTGGTAAGAGAGTTTAAACATCACGCAAAATGGTGAAAAATGACCTGTCAACAGAAGGCGATGAAATCTCAAGTAGGCTGGCAGTTAAAAGGGTTAAAAGTAGCTATGCATGTTGGGTTTTGTTCTGCTCAGGGGACCTTGCGTTTTCACATTTAGCTTGTATATTTTTGTTTGCATATTGATATTTTATTCATTTTTTTAGGTAAACCCTGTGCAACCAAAAAATTATTCGAGGGATCACTTCCAGAAAGATAAAGACACTACAATAAGCTGGGTACGCCTAGAAAGCGTAATATGTGTACTTTCATGGAATATATGGTTTGTAGGGGGTATTCCAAATGTAAAGGGTTGTTTTGGAAGAAAAAGCGCAAGGTGCGCACTTTTTCAAGTAAAATTATGCTTACACACATGCTTTACTTTGGGGTGTTTGGCAACTCTTCCCTTGATAGTACCTATGCATGTTGGGTATTGTTCTGTTAAACTTGTTTTTTCTTGTTTACATTATGTTTTTAAGGAAAACGTGGCTTTGATTGAGCTTTTTTATTATTTTTTTAGGGAAACCCTGTGCAACCAAAGAATGAATTGAGGGATTACTTCCTGAAAACTGTGGCCACGTCAACAAGTCTGGTACACATAGAAAGCTTGAGGTCCAGAGATATCCAGAAAATATATATTTTGTGGGGTATTTCAAATATAAAGGGTTGTTTTTCTTGAAAAACTGCAAGGTGCGCATATTGCATATCATAATTGTATTTTATCTAGAAAATTTCCTAAAGCACTGTTTCAGTTTGGGGGAGTCTCCTGGACAGGAAAGGGTGTCTACCAATACAATGTGGTATCGCTGTTACCGGGAGAAATGGGGCTTTTACATGCAGTAAGATTTCATTGAAAAACTTACATTTTTTATTACAAAAAAGCAGTACAAACTGTAAAAAAAAAGATTCTTTGTATTTTTCTGCAAAGATTTCGCCCAAAAATATTGTGAATACACTTAACAAATGACAAACAAGACATTTCAGGTTAAAGCCCATACTAAAAAAAACAATATATCACTTTTCCAGGAAATACCTTCAAAAATCACAACATGTGTGGTGCAAAATAGTGCAAAATGGTATGGCAAAAAAGGGTGACAAAATCTCCAGGTAGGCTGGCAGTTAAAGGGTTAATGTTTATGATTAATGCCAATAATTGAAACACAGGACCTAGATGGTGCAAATTTTTTTTTTATTAAATTTGATTTTAAAGGCTTCTTTTGCTTAACAATGTATAATTTGGATGCCAACAACTAAAGCGCAACCTAAACACACTGTAACATTTGTCCCCAGCAGTAATATCCTGTAGCTGCATGGATGAAACACAGACTAGCGCTGGAAAAATACAGCTCCAAAGATTTCACAGAGGAACAAAATCATAAGTATACTGGGGAGCAGCAGAAAACGTCATTACAAAACAAACAACCTTACAAAAGCTCACTTGCACTGGAATAATTGGCCAGCAGTGCTAGCATAGGCCAGACAATTCTTAAGTGCAACAATCAAAGCTAATTACAGTAATAGAGTTTGGCACAGTGACTGCTAGCGCCAATGTAGTACACAGCAAAGTGCCAGATAAGACGGGAATGCCGAAAAAATGATGCACATCATAAATAAGACCCTTAAAGCAGACCAAAAGTAAAAAAAAATCATGTTCAGTAAATTGCACCCCTAAAGGCCCCGTCTGGCAATCAGCGACATAAACTATTTGAGAGGACTTAAATCTATGCAGATGTTATGGAATTGCAGGCAGATTCTATGCTGAATAACTGCATGGCAGCAGCCATCTTGCCACATACACGAGTCCAGCTTCTGAAAAACTCAATCCCACAGTCAAAAGTGCCTCACATATCAGTTTAATCCTCCTTTATTTCTAGTAGAAAGCCATGGGCTGTGATGACTCATTGCTGTGCTGCACTGCTGAAAGAATTGTAACATTTTAGAAGTTTACACTGACTGAGCGGTGTGCGGAAAATCCAGATTCTGCAGTGAACAGTGATAAAGAAACATTGTTGCAGCTTTCCCCTCACAAAATTTCTGGTGCCCCTTTAGATGTTGCTCTTCATGTGTGGCACATGAAGAGCAAAATATAAAGGTGGCATCAAAAATTTGACCTACTTTTCCCTCCCACTCCCAGATTTGGCATCCTACTACATAGGCCTTTATATTCAGCACAGATTATCACCTTTGATGCCTCACATCGGGTACAGCCTATTCCCTGGTGCTGTTACTGTTTGTGCAGTGTTGTGTGTGTGCCCTGCCGGCAATCCCCCCAAGCACCATAGGACGTATTCAGACAAAGTACAGCATCTGAGGAAACACAAGAGGACTGTCCAGTTGAAGGCAGGAGACAGTGGTAGAGTCAAAGCTGAGGAATACACCATGGAGTACCTAAATTATTGAATACAAGCCCAAAGGCACAAAAAACAAGCCAATATCAATACTAAATAGCCTTTGCATCATGTATAAAATTCAAATTGGACCAAAAGCGACCCTAGAGTCAAAAAGACTCCAGGGCCACCTCATTCCTTCTCCCTGCATCCATCCAGATCTGGGATTCCCTGCTTTGTGAACTCCTTTGAGTCCACTGTAAAGCTTACCTTCTCCCAGATCCAATGGCACATGTGCAAACCATGGCTGCCATCAGCTGTACCTTTATCTGGGCATGTGCCAGGCATTTCTTCATTGTCCAGTGCCAATTTTGACGAGCACACTAACTTGACGAGGGCCCACACATGCATGACCCACTGTGACCTAGGGGGTTTCACACAACGGGGCATCACCTAGGAGCAAGGACCAAAACTCAAGGTAGTCAAAGTCCACTTTAAAGTGAACCTATAGAAAAAAATTAATTCAGGGCCCACTTAATAATCACCTCAGGGACATTCTGATTTGAGCTTCTCCTCTCTTAAATGTCCCTAGGAGCCCCTAAATCAGGAAAGGACAGGAAGGCCAAGTGCACAGCCACACACTCACTGGTGAAGGTGTGGCTGCCGCATGTGTGTGCATCTGTTTCTAGTTCCCCATGGATGCCAGGTTAGTATTTCTGTGAACCAGGAGTATTGCAAAAGAGGGTTTAGGTCTGCTTTAATAATACAATGGAATATATCTCAATAATACTGTATCGCTTGATCCATTCTACTCAGTGAGAATAATAAATTTAGTTTATTATTTGCAGCTATTTATATGCTTTCTGTTCTGCAGGTCAGACTCAGCTCTTAATTTACTCTCCTGAAAAGAGCATTTGAGAATATTCCTGGTAGAATAAAGTGGAGAATGTGCAGCTCTGTTCAGCTCTGTTCCAGCTGCTCCCCTGGCTAGAAACCCAGCTCACATTGTATGTCTTACAGACACACTGCATTCTATAAAAAGAAGCCCGGTGACAGCACAATGCTATTATATACCAAGATATACTGTGGTCGAGGTCATAAACTTAAAAGCATCCAGCTAGATATATTTCCTATACCTCAGGTTCAGGTACGCCTGTAGTCTTACATTGTGGCCAGCCACTAGTTTCCACTAAACAACTTTGTCTAATAAGCAGCTAAACTACATGTAATAAGTGACAGCAGCTATAGAGTTAATAGGAAGAAGCTGCTATAGATGACATCACATGGAGAGACCCCAATGTATCCTGGGAAAACAGAGCTGATATATAGAATGTACACTTGATTTAATAATTTCTAGTCAGACATGACATGTGCTAGAGACTAAAGTGAGCCACAGAGAAAGTGGGTTGGATGCACAAAGGGAGACCAACACACAGGGAAGAAGAGAATCAGAACATCCTGACCAGCCAGTAAGCAAGCCAGCACCACTCTGAAAGAGGATACAGTTGAGCTTAGGAGGATTGGAGGAGTTAAACTGAAGACATTCTATCAGGCATCAATAGATTGTCCTCCCCAGCCCCCAGAGCAGTACAATAATGCAGAGGCTGTCTGTAAGAGTGCTGGTGCTGTTGGAATGAATGTTCTTCTTTTGAATAAAGTAAAGGAAAGAGACTATTTCACAGAGTGATCCCTCTCAGGAACAGGGGAGGACTGGCCATAGGAAGACCCCGGTGGGCCGCACTGCTTTGGGGCAGTCTGGGTTGCTACCTAAACTAACACTCCCATTCAATCCCTGCCCCCCCCCCAGCTCCCCATCCCCTTCCCCACTCTACCCCTTCACCAACGATTTATGCATGCTTTAAACAGACCAAAACCCAAGCCACCCAGAACCCTCCAGGTTTGCCTGTAATCTTACATTGTTCCTAAATGTGGCCCGGCCACGAGATTCCACTAAACAACTTTGTCTAATTTAATCTAAGTTACATGGATTAAGTGACAGCAGCTATGAAGTTAACAGACAGAAGCTGCCAGAGATGACATCACATGGAGAGACCCCAATGCAGCCTGGGAAAACAGAGCTGATATATAAAATATACACTTCGTGGAGTTCGAGTCAGACATGTGCTAGTGCAGAGACTAAAGTGAGGCACAGAGAAAGTGGGTCATGTGCACACGGGGTCAGATAAACACGAGGAAACCAACACATAGGCAGGGGGAGAAACAGAACATCCTGGCAAGCCATTAAGCAAGCCAGCACAGCTCTGAATGAGGATACAGTTGATCTTAGAAGGACTGGAAAAACTGAAGACATTCCATTAGGTATCAATCGATTGTCCCCCCCAGCCCCTAGAGCAGTACATGAATGCAGAGACTGTCTTTAACAATGCTGGTGCTGCTGGAATGAACACTGTTCTGTTGAATAAAGTAAAGGAAAGAGACTGTTTCACAGAGTGATCCCTCTCAGGAGCAGGGGCAGACTGGGCTGCACTGCTCTGGGGAAGTCTGAGCTGCTACCTAAACTAACACTCCCATCCAATCCCTGCCCCCAAGTTCCCCATCTCCTTCCCCACTCTACCACCTCCCCCAAGTAGCCCCAGGCCATGTTCTATCCTTTAATGGTTTAGCCTCAGCCTTAGCCTCCAGCTCTATCATTGGACATACGCACCCCTGACAGACATATCTCTATTGCTGAAGATTGGTGTACGCAGCTGGAGGGAGTGGCCAGTGGGAGGCAACTGACAATGTATTTAGCATCGATTCAGCCAGGTGCCATTATATGCACAGCAACAAATTCTTATTGGAGTAGAGCCAGTGCATGTGCCATGTGAGTGTGGACAGAGGTAAGGTTTATAGCAATACTGGGTTTTGGTCCACTTCAAGGCATCTCGGGATTCATGTCTAGTTTTGCAAAAAAAAATCCGGACAGGAACACGGAATATGCCTCAAATTTTAGGACTAGTTTGGTTCTGCGTAACCCAAATTTGAATATTATGTGAGTATGTCTATGATGAGAATTCTAGTTATAGGTTATGGAGAGAAACTAAAATGTCTGCAAATTTCTGCAAAGTACATGGAAAGAGCACCAAATGCCTGAGGAATTTTGTTTGTTTTAATTATAAAAAGCCCAAAAATTAATTAAAGTGAAGAATTGTCCCATACTTTGTTAATGCATCTATTAAAAAACAATGTTGAACACAGGTGATCGCATTGAGCAAGAACACCCATTTTTAACACATTTTGCTTAAATATAGTATATATGTTATACAAAATATATGTTTTACCATATTTGAATAGTGGAAAATTTAAGGTGAACCAAAACCTGGGATTTTGACTACCCCAGGTTTTGGTCCTTGCCCCCGGTGTGAAACCCCTTAGGTCGCCCAGTAAACGCACCTTTCCCAGGTCCTTCTGCACATGCACGGGCTTTGAGTCTAGCCGAGAAGAACTGAGCAGAGCTGAGCGTGCCAGCAGCCGCATCCCCGATATCCTATAACAGGGTGTGTGCCTGATCCAACCATCCCCCAATGCCTGGATCCTGGGGTCCCAGGATCTCAGCCATGCTGCTGTCTGTATTCAAATGACAATGCACAGTAACAGGAAGCCTAGCAGCACTTCCTGTTTGCAGGTGGCCTGCAATTGCATGAGCCGCCATTTTGCTTTAAAAGTTTACTACAGCTGGAGTTAGAAATAGGTAAATTAATTTTTATGTGCAGCAACCTAAATTGTCCTGGGAAGGGATGCATATGAGCACTGTTTGTTGTGTTGGTCTGGTCATTTTTGACTACTAGTCCGCTTTAAACCGGACCTTCACCATGATTTATTGAAAAGCCCAAACCCTTAAAAAACTATTCCCCAGCATCTAAAATTAATATATTTTACGTTTTAAGTCACTGTAATATTCTTTCCTCCACTGGGCTGCAACTCTGTTCAGGACTCTAGGATACGGGCGCCGCCATCTTGCCTCAGAAGCATCACACATACTGGGGATAGGAGAGGGGGATAAAATACGAGGCGGGGTTATAGCAGTGCTTTGCACAGATAGATCAGAGCCGGGGTCAAGGAAAGGACAGCAATCCCAAAATGCAAAGCCACACAATTAGAAGACACTTCCTGTTTGCAGGCTGCCTGATGCTCCATGATCCGCCATTTTGGATGATTAAAGGCTTATAACATGCAGTAGATGCAATTAGGATGATTTTTAATGTGAGCAATCTGTATGTACAGGGTGGGGGAAACATAGATATGCTCTTATTTAGGGTGAAGGTCTGCTTTACGGTATCTCTCTCTCTTTGTGTAGAATGAAAGGGAGGAAAAGAGAGTGCACAAAAATACCATTTTGTGAATACTCACCTGTAAAATGGGTATTATAAGTATGTCACACACCCCACTTCAATCATTAAATATTACACTTGGGTAACTCCACCAGCAGGTGGCGACGTGCAGAGAAGTCATGAAAAACAAGCCCCTCCTGGTCTATACATTCCTGGCACCTCTCACTCATTCCCCAGTATTCAAACAGCAGTAAAGACAAGGTACCAGGAAAAAACCCTCAAACTGTAAACGAAAACTTCACCCTATAAAGAATCCGGGATACCAAAAAGGGCGGGTGAAGTGGGGTGTGTGACATACTTATATTACCCATTTTACAGGTGAGTATTCACAAAATGGTATTATTCTAAGTATGTCACACACCCCACTTCAATCATTAAATATTACACTTGGGACATCCAACAGCAGTGTCCAGAAAAGGGCGGGTATCCAACCAGGCAATAATGCAAAACCCAAACCACTGCAGCCTGCAGAACCTTGCGGCCAAAAACAGCATCCGCTGAGGCCCGCACATCAACCTTATAAAACTTGGAAAAAATGTGAACCGAAGACCAAGTAGCAGCCTTACAAACTTGTTCAACAGAAGCCTGGTGCTGAAAAGCCCAGGACGCTCCAACCGCACGAGTAGAATGAGCAGTAACACGAAAAGGGGGATCCTTCCCCTTGGCAGAGTAGGCCCCAACAAACGCCTGACGAATCCATTTACTAATGGAAGACTTAGCCGGAGCCAAAACCTTTCCTAGCCCCACAGGGCACCACGAAAAAGGCATCAGTCTTACAAAACGAAGACGTAATACACAAATAGTACTTGACACAACGTACCACATCCAAACAATGCAACGCCCTCTCCTTGTCATTCCCAGGCCTAGGACACAAGGAGGGAAGGACAATGTCCTGATTCAGATGAAAAGCAGAAACCACTTTAGAGAGAAAATCTGGCTTGAAACGAAAAACCACTTTGTCCTGAAGTTTCTCAAAATAAGGAGCCTGAATAGACAAGGCTGCCAACTCGAAACACGCCGAACCGAAGTGATGGCCACCAGAAAGGCAACCTTCTGAGTCAGAGTGGACAGAGCAATATCCCGCAAAGGCTCAAAAGGAGGAGCCTGAAGAGCAGAGAGAACCAAATTCAAATCCCAAACAGGGAGCAACGGCTTCCCAGGAGGCCGCAGATGCGAAACCCCCTGGAAAAAAGTCTTGATCAAAGGATGACTTGCAAAAGACCTCCTGAAAAAAGATAGCCAAGGCAGAGACCTGCCCCTTCAAAGTACTCAGCTGAAGACCAGAGTCCAGCCCTGATTGAAGAAATTCCAAAATCCTAGAAACAGAAAAGACCCGGCAAGGTAAAGACCTAGCCTCACACCAATCAATATAAGATCTCCAAGACCTATAATAGATGGAAGAAGAGGATCTCTTCCTGGCACTAATAAGAGTCCGAATAACCGAATCCGAAAGACCCTCCTCCTTTAAGATGGAGGTCTCAGCAGCCAAGCCGTCAAAGCCAGCGTTAGTAAACTGGGGTAACACAGTTGGCCCTGAGTGAGAAGATCCGGCCGAAAAGACAGACCGAACTGATCCACCGCCAGACGAACGATGTCTGCGAAACGCACCCGCCTTGGCCACCTTGGGGCCACGAGAATGGTGGGAACTCCTTCCAGAACCAACTTTCGCAGCACCCTGCCTAGCATGGGAATCGGAGGAAACAGATAAAGAAACCCCAGGTCCCTCCAGCTCAGGGACATGGCATCCGCCTCCAGAGCCAGAGAATCCTGAGACAGCGACACGAATGTCGGAAGCTTGTGATTGTGACGAGAGGCAAACAGATCCACCTCCGGCGTCCCCCACCGGAGACAAAGCGACCGAAACTCCCGGGGATGGAGAGACCATTCCCCCCGGCGAGACGAACACCGGCTCAGAAAGTCCGCCTCCGTGTTTTCCACTCCTGGAATGTACACTGCCGAAATGCAAGGGACATGAGTCTCTGCCCAAACTAGAATCAGAAACACCTCTCTGTGAGCACCCAGACTGCGAGTCCCTCCTTGGTGATTGATGTAAGCAACCGCCGTCCGATTGTCCGACCGAACCTGAACCGGCAGGTCCTGTAAATGCTGCGTCAAGTGAGACAGAACCAACCTGATGGCTCTCAACTCCAGAACAATGATGGGCAAGTGGGCTTCCTGAAGGCCCCACCGCCCCCGGAACCGAAGATCCTTCCAGAAAACTCCCCATCCTGACAAACTGGCGTCCGTGGTGACAGTTTCCCAAAGCGGGGTCAGAAATGACCTACCCTTCAGAAGATTGTCCGAGACCATCCACCACAGAAGAGACTGCCGAACCCGAGGGGACATCCGGAAGGACCGATCCAACGACCGCGGTCGCCGATCCCAAGACGCCAAAAGATGAAGCTGAAGCGTCCTTGTGCGAAAATGAGCAAAGGGCACCGCCTCGAAGGAGGCTACCATCAACCCCACCAGTCTCATCCCCAACCGGACAGACAAGCAAGGATTGGATATAAGAAACTGCGCCAATTCCTGAATCGAGAGAACCGTGGGCTGAGACAGAAACACTTTGTGTTGACAAAAATCCAAGGACATCCCCAGGAAGGACACCACCCTGGCCGGAGCGAGGGAGGACTTGGGATAGTCGATCACCCAGCCGTCACTCTCCAGAGAGGACACCAACGACCTGGTGTCCGTCTCCGATTGACCGAAGAAAGGAACCATGATGAGAAGGTCATCCAGATAAGGCACGATGCGAATCCCCTGAGCCCTGAGAAGGGCCATCACTACGGCCAGCACCTTGGTGAACACCTTTGGAGCCGAGATAAGGCCTAATGAGCCGGAAAGATAGGAACATGAAGGCAGGCAGCCTTGATGTCTACAGACGTCATGAAGTCCCCCTGCCGAAAAGAAGTGAAGGCAGAGCGCAGAGTTCCCCTGCGAAATTTCCAAGAACGTATAAACCTGATGAGGAACTTCAGATCCAGGATAGGACGCACCGATCCATCTTTCTTAGACACTGTAAAGAGATTCGAATAATACCCGAGGCCCACAACCAAGGACAGAACCGGGCAGATGACTGCCATGTCCAGAAGATTTCTTACCGCCGCCAGGAGCCCCTGCGTGGCCAAAGGATCCGTGGGCACATGAAACCTGAAAAACCTTGGAGGAGGTCGGGACTCGAACTCCAGCTTGTAACCGGACGACACCACCTCCCGAATCCATCTAACCGAGACCGCCTGGTCCCTTACCTGGGAGAGGTGTCGCAACCGTCCCCCAACCCGCATGGATGAGGGCGCCCCCTCATTGCTGAGCGGGCCTGGCAGCGGGTGTTGGCTTGGAGCCCCAGGAGTGACCGGGACGGCCACTACCCTGGTTCCAACCGGCACCCCTAAAGACAGGGAAAGACCGCGCCCCTGCCAGCTCTGGCTCCCCAAAAGGAGAGATTAAAAGAAGCCGCCCCCCGAAAGGAACGGCATAGTCACTTGCTCTGAGGCAACTTACCTCCTCTGGCAACAGAATCCAATTTCTCACCAAAGAGTCACAAACCCTAAAAGGGAAGAGTCATGATGGTCTTTTTTTTTTTTATTTTTAAATAAAAATCAGCAGTCCATTACCGCAGCCACACCAACCGCCGGATAGCCATCCAACAAGGCCGCGGTCCTACTACACATCACCGTGGCATCAACCTGAGCGGCAAGAACAAAAGATTCACAACACTTGAGAGCCACAAACTCTTCACAAACAGGATCAAGGCCCGACGGCAAGTCCCTGATAAAGGACCTTGCAGCCAACATCAAAAGTGCCGAAGCACAAAAACCAGCCACAAAACCGAACCAAAACCGACAAAGGCGTGGCTAGCCAGCTGGTCACTCCGGCGATCCTCACCATCCTAAATAGTAGTACAGTCAGGAGAGTGCAACACAGCCGTGTTGGACAGCCCCAAAACCGGAGCATCGACCACAGGGAAGAAGACCATCGCTTAACCAAGTCCGCCGGGAAAGGATACTCTTTATCCCAACTAGGCGTAACACCAGCAAAACGGGTAAGCTGCACCCATTCCTTAAGTATGACATCCTCAAAAATTTGTGGACTGGGAATTCCAAGCGTGGCCAGACCACGTCAATTAACTCACCCTTAGGCGTAGGAACCGATTCAACAATTGAGCCAATATTGAAGAGGTGTCGAAGGCCACCGCAGCAACCTGGTCACCCGCAGCGCCGGGCAATTGCTGGACATCAGGCCCATCCGAATCCTCAAAGAACTCCCCCTCCTCAGCCGGGGGGCAATCGGCCCAGTCCAAGGACTCAAACACATCAACATCGTGACCCTGCGGAGCGGGGGAAAGTGTTTCCGCTAGCCGTGGCCCTCTGAGCAACCACCGTGGAAAACGTTATCTCAAGGCTGGCCAACCCGGCGCACACCTCGGAATGCGAATCCCCACCCATGACCACGTCACATGGGGTCCGGAACAGGCGGGGAGGGGTAGGTGATGACACGGGCGGCGAGGAGCCAGAAGCCGGAGTACCGGACTGGCGCTTAATATTCCACCGTACACATGGAATGCATATCATGACAGCATCCCCTGGGAGAGGAGCCCCACAACCCCCAAAAAGCCTGAATTGCCCCAAGGGCCGTTTCCGTTATACTAGAAGCCTCCATAATGGTGAAATTATGGTATTCGCAATTACCCAGGGATTTATGCCATAAGCGACCCGGGATGCCCCTTTTAAATGTCCCGTGTGGGGGAATTGTAATTATAAAGGGACAGTACCCCAACTAGCCAAGCATCTAAAAACCGGGAGACCCATTCAGTATGGGAACCCAGGATCTGCTATGGAAAAGAAGACATTCACTCCATGGCCCATAGACAATCAAACATGCAGCAGCACAGGAATAAAAAATGCAAAGTTATGCACAACAAAAACTAACGGGCAACTAAATGCATACATATTAAAACCTAAGGACAGAGTGGGATTCGAACCGGCACCGTCGGGGAACAAACTCCATAAGCGTATGCTCTAACCGCTGGACAGTGCAGCCGGCTACCAATTCATTGAGGGAATACTTCCAAAAGCGCTACATCAACAGCGTACATGTACAACAAGAATAAACTCACCACGGCGGCAGAAGGCAGCGTACTCCCATCGCAGTATGCGATTGCGTCAAGATGGGGGGGGAGAATGAACGAGGAAGAGAAGAAGAAGGGCGGGCCGTCACAAGCGCACGAAGCGCTCCGGCCCCGCCCCCCTTCCCGGACACAGTGCAGCGCGGGCCGCGCGAGCCGCGGCCCCGCCAGACAGCCGCATAACACCACACAAGTGGAGGCAGCGGGCACCGCACACACATGGCGCCCAGCCTCACCTCCGCACCTTACCCAAAAACCTGTGCAAAACGGGAGCGGACGGAAAAGTGACAAAACGCGCCGCCCAAACCCCGCCCCCCATCAAGGCAGAACCTACCCAGGCACGAAATAGTAGTACAGTCAGGAGGCACCATACAACTGCCCACCGCCTGAGGTGGGGAGGCTCTCCAAAATCCACCTCATGTCAGTAAAATAAAAATACAATCAAGCACAAACACACAGCAATCACACTCAGCAAGTACTAGTAATCACATAGCGCCCCCCCCCCCCCCCTCTTTCTAGCGCAGGGAGAAAGGGACCAAGCGGGGGACAGGGACAGCACCAATAAGGTGACAGCGGGACGGGGCATCCCAAATCCGGATCACCAGGCCGGATAACCGCGTTGCCCCACTTGTGGGGTCTAGCGGAGGAGCTAATCTCCTAGGCACCATTAGGTGCCATCTACCATTACCCAGCCAGCAGCCTAAGCTGGGAGGCTTCTATTGTTATCTATTAGGCAAACAAAAAAGGACTGGGCAGAAATAGACCAGAAGGGGGGGGGGGGCGGGGTGTTACCCCGGCTACCTGCAAGCAGGAGACTTCTTTCTTCTGTCTTGTCGCCATCTTGCAGAGAAGAAACACTGGGGAATGAGTGAGAGGTGCCAGGAATGTATAGACCAGGAGGGGCTTGTTTTTCATGACTTCTCTGCACGTCGCCACCTGCTGGTGGAGTTACCCAAGTGTAACGTTTAATGATTGAAGTGGGGTGTGTGACATACTTAGAATAGTAGCTGAGAGTGTCATGTAGCAGAGCCAGAGAGAGCTGGCATTTTGCAGGAATACAAAGTGTGTCAGCAGTCACTCTGAGAGTGGGGTCATGAAGGTGATGACAGGAATTCACGACAAGGCAGGACTCAGCCCTGTTACAGAATCTGCTGGTAACTCTGGGGCTTATTTAAGAAGGGATAGCCCCAGGTAGCGCCCCGTAGCAGCAGGCAGCGTCTGGTGAATGTCAGGCGCTGTATGCAAAACCACATTTATGAAAGCGATTCTCGTGAGCGACTTTTTTGCTCAAATCATTGTGTGACCTCTCCTGGCTGCAAACAAACACTTTTAGAAACTTTTTGACTTTTTATATTTTTATGCAGAATTGTATTTACAGGTCGGGCACTAAAGTGTTAATGTCACAATGTTAAAACAATGTCATTCCATGTTTTTTTCGCTTTGTTACTTGTGGATATGTGTTCAAAAACAGACTTTAATCACACAGCGTCTGGTGCTCTATGCTATAGTGACCAGATTTAGAGCGCCGCCGCTGTGTGTGTCGTTTTTTGAAGTATGGTGTGGAGCACCGAGAGACGGTCGCAATGAGCTGGCGCTACCTTTCGCTCTCTGCAGCGCTGTACTGGTGGTAGAGCACCTAACACACACACATTCATCAATGCCGGCCAGGTTACTAAAACGACTGAGGCGCTCTGTTACAGCGCCCGATACCTGCTTACAGCGTCTACTAGCGGTCGCTCTAAGTGCTGCTATACAGACGCTAATCTGCTGATACCTGGCGTTAGTAGTGAATCAGCCTCCTCGTGCTTTACTATGGGGCAAAAAAAGCCACTCCTGTTTTACCAAGACAGAGTCAGAGAAATATAAGAAATGTGGAAGCAGCATGCTGATAAATAAATCACTGGTCTGGGGGCCCAACACAAATGTTTATTTTCCTTCAAGCTGTTGAATGCTACATTCCAAAACATGTCAACCCTAGGAGAAAAGGAAAATAAAGTTTTTGTATATATTTTTACACACAATGTTTGCAATAGATAGAGAGGGTGAACAATAAAGGGCATTAAAGCTGGTTTGTGGTAATGACATTTAAACATTTTGACTAATTATGTGTCAATTATTATAACAATCTGTATGTTCTGCTCCGTATACTTTGTGCCTTTTTTCTTATCTCCAGTAGAGGGCTCCGTTGCGTATTTTTGTATGAGAGAATGATGTATATGTATTGGGGAAGCTTGTCTTAACCTTTTTTAAGTCATTTTTACATCACAGCCAAACACAAAGCAACACATAACAAGGTAACAATATATAGTATTATTATTATTAGTAGTAGTAGTAATAATAATAATAACAACAACAATAATAAAATCTAATTGTATTCCTACCACCTGCTGATACCTGCATATATACAACTTTTTAATTTGCTTGATCATTTTATTCAAATTAAACTTTTTCTCTATTTCCCATTTTCAATCACTCCAATTTAAATGTAATATAATTTATGATCAGTTAAAGTGGACCAACACCCATGGCTGATAATAAGATTCCCGGGCCGATCAGCTCCCTCCCCGCGGGGCATCCGAAATCGGGATGCCCCGCTGTGTGAAACCCCCCCAGATGCCCACAAACCTTACCTTCTCCCGTTCCAACGGCGCATGTGCGGGCCGCCGCCGCGCGTCCCTCTAGCAGGGCGCGCACCCGTGCCGGACGTTTGTGAATGGCCGACGCGGGCACGCTCCCTGTAAGAGGGACGCGCGAGAGGCTGCGGCCTCAGCTTGTCTGTCGCTTGTCCGTCGGCGGTGAGGTAAGTTTTTGGGGCTTTCTGGGGGGTTTCACACAGCGATCGGGGTGCCCCACAGAAGTGGACCAACACCCAGGATAGTGAAAATCCTGGGTGTTGGTCCACTTTAAATGTTATCCATTTTACCATAAATCTGCAAAATGGCATCAAATAATATTTTTGTTTACTGTTTATCAAATTTGGGTTAAATGGAATGGAAAAATATTTAGAATGCAATGTTTTTATGAAAAGTGAAAAGGCGATCAAACATTCCTAAACTGTATATAAAAAAATATATATTATTTAACTAATATTACATTAATATCAAATTACGATAAAGAATGTGCTGCCAGTATTTTTGAGCTGGACAATGAACACACACTATTGGCCTGATGCAGAGCCTCCCCTGAACTGACCTTAAAACCTTCCGATTGTCCGGGGGTCCCGTTTGAATCGTGGCTCAAATGTGATGCAGAGCCTCCGTCGGAATGGGTCCCTAACTGATCCATTAATTTGTCTTCGGGAAGTTTTTTTTTCTCTCTCGGGAGCATGCAATTTGATCGTGGCTTCCATTCACGTTCACACGGGCGTTCCGTTTTTTCCTCCTTTTTCCTTTGTTTTTTAACGTACCTGCTTGCCTTCCGTCTCATTTTTCACACCAATTTTGTAGTTTTTGACAAGTATACTTACATCTCCATGGATTTCCTGTTGTCAATCTGGGTCCACGCCAGCGCACATCTCTAAACCTCCATTGCCTTCCTTGCCTTTAATGCTTACCTGAATCTCTTTTTGTTTTTCTTCCTTGCCTTTAATGCTTACCTGAATCTCTGTATCTCCTTCTGCCTTGTCTCTAATGCTTACCTTAATCTCTTTTCTGATTCTGTGTTTTCTTCTCCTTCTTCTTGCTATTCCTTGTCCCATATACTTACCTTTTGGGACATGTAATAGTATGATGTTGTTGTGATAACGTACATTGTCACGAAATAAAATACACCACACTTCTTTGTAGTTTTTTTACTGTTATATTTTTAAAAAAATGTAAAAATGTAAAAACTGTAAAATTTTAGCATAAATGGGTGTCTCCTTTATTAGCGGGGCCGTTTCCTTTGATCTGTGAAAGAAAAACATCATCATTTTTTTGGGTTGTTTTTTTGGTGGACATGAGTTTAAACTATTTTTCAAATAAATAACTAAAACTTACATTGCTTTTGGGCAACAGGGCGTCTGGGGCGCAGCCTCCTCCCTGGGTCCAGCAGTACGTCCGGCTCTGAATCTGTTTGGATCCAAAACACAAGTATATTAGTTACTCTTTGTGCCTCCTGAAAGTCAGATTAGGTTATGCTTCAAGGCATCCAATCACTCACCTTCCGCAGCCACCTCTTCAGGTTCTGCACCTCCCTCTGCTATCCCTTGGGATGGGCCAGCGACATCAGAATCTACATAGAACAATAGTGTACATTAGGCTATGTCTTTCTTGCATGTATCAGGACATATGTTATTTGGATAGTCTTACCGGAGTCAGGTTGCTGCTCACTGAGGCTAGACTCCCTGTCGTGCGATCCCCCCCCCCCTGCATACTGAGGTCCAGTGGTTCCTCAGGGGGTGGGCATTGGCACTGGCGGTGGGCCACCTATACCTTCCCCAGCTTCGTCCAACACTGGGCTGCGGGCTCTTTTCCGGGTGGGGCGGCAACGCATATTCCATTCATGAGCTGAAATATAAACACAATCATAAAAACAGGCCCAGCCAAGGCCAGTGTGAATCTTGCATGTCAAGTTGCCACACTTACATGGAAAATGTTTGGCAAAATACCGCCTCACCCGGGGCATATGCCTCCTCTTTAAGTCAGACCAGTGTTGGCTGATCTGAGTGAAGGTATAGGTGGTCCCCGATATGCGGGCAATTGCGTCTACCACCGCCAGCGCCAACATCCTCTTCTCGAAATCGCACGACAGGAAATCGTAGCGATTCCTCAGCATCATCTGTTTAGAAAAAACACAATGGTACCCCATTAGTCACACAAAAACATGTCCAAGTCTCCTGCCCTACCTAAAGTCACTTTCTGCCCCTCATTGCTACTTACATGGGCCTAGTTCTACAATCTGCATGTAGGCTAGTTTGATGTTGCGCACATGTTTAAAAGTAAGGTGGGCTAGTAGTTTACTTTAACAAGTCAGTTGATCCTCATTAATCTTGCCCTGCCATAGCTATTTTTTTAAAGCGCCTTGTGCGCGCACATAAACGCACGCTCGCCTACTCACATCCATGATGATGTCGTCCTGTTCCTGTGTATATATTGCTGGCGCCTTTGTTGTTGGCCCCCAGAGGAATGCATTTCCAAAAAGCACGGAGCTCAAATACGGCTGGTCAGACTGCCCGTAAGTGACGGCTCGGCGGCCCCGTTTTATTAGGGTGATTTCAATCGGAAATCAAGGCTCTGCATCACTGAAAAAACGGACCAATGAACAAGCCGTTCGTTTTCCCGGGAAACAGCCTCGGGCGAGCCGACAATCGGAAAGGTGGCTGAGCACACACCTGAGCGCATAAACGCACACTAAAACCAACGTAGCACCCTTTCCTGACCCGATCACAGCCCAAAACCAACGGGAAAACGCACGGGATAGCTGAACGGGGAGGCTCTGCATCAGGCCATATGGCCTTAAATATACCAAACCCAGGGATTTTGACTATCCCAGGTTATGGTTCTTGCACCTGGGGCACCTGATTCGGGATGTCACGCTGTGAGAAACCCCAATGTCACACAGCACCACACAGAGCAACTTTTTTGGCCTCAGCTGCACTCAGCGTCTAATTGAACAACTAATAAAAAGGCAAAGCCAATGCGGCCTACTTATTTACCCGTAGAGCGAAAAGGATGCAGCACCAGAGGCTCTTGTTGAAGCAGCGCTGTAGCTAAAAATACGATAGAGCACAATGGGCAGAACTGGATTGAAGTGTTTAATGCTTATAATTAGCATTGAGCAGATCCTACCCGCATAGTTCAGATCTGTGCCGAACTGCCCATTTTGGCCAGGGCTGTGACTGGCCAGACGGGACACGTGACCCGTCATATAAAAGGCAGGGTCAGATGTCCCAACGCCAATGTAGCGCTGATTTAGCTAAGGAGATGTTCCTGCTTCATTGGTTAAGGGACAGATAGGCTCTATTGTTAAGAAAACTGCCATTTTCAAGCCGAACTATTATCAAGAATAGTGGCTGGAGTGAGGGATAGATTAGAATGGACTCACTAGTCACTAATACTGCACTAATACCACTGGCTTGTCACTACTGGGGTTTTGGTGCCCCCTCAACCCACAACTTAATTTCAGCACTGGGGTTTGGGTGCCCTCTTAACTCACATCTTCATTTCAGCACTGGGGTTTTGGTGCCACCTTAACCCACATCTGTATTTCAGCACTGGAGTTTGGGTGCCCCTTTAACCTATATCTTCATTTCAGCACTGGGGTTTTGGGTGCCCCTTTATTCCACATCTTCATTTCAGCAATGGGGTTTGGGTGCCTCTTTAACCCACGTCTTCATTTCAGCAATGGGGTTTGGGTGCCTCTTTAACCAACATCTTCATTTCAGCAATGGGGTTTTGGGTGCTCCTTTAACCCACATCATTTTTTCAGCACTGGGGTGTATACCCTTATCCCACAAGAAGCTCTAAGCACTGGGGTCTACCCCTCTTTAATACCAATTGTTCAGGGTACCTGTGTGTTAGTCCTCTTCAATATCTATAGTCAGTACCTATAGTTTGGGGATACTGCCACAGTGTCTGCTATGAAAATGATGGGGGTGATACTGCCACAGTGTCTGCTATAAAGATGATAGGGGGAATTCTGCCGCTGTGTCTGCTATAAAGATGATGGGGGTGATACTGCCGCAGTGTCTGCTATAAAGATGATGGTGGGGGGGGGGATTCTGCCACAGTGTCTGCTATAAAGATGATGGGGGGGATTCTGCCACTGTGTCTGCTATAAAGATGATGGGGGGGATTCTGCCACAGTGTCTGCTATAAAGATGATGGGGGGGAATTATGTCTAAGTGTCTGCTATAAAGATGATGGGGGTGATACTGCCACAGTGTCTGATATAAAGATGAGGGGGGAATTCTGCCACGGTGTCTGCTATAAAGATTATGAGGGTGATACTGGCACCCCTGGAAGAATCCCGAGCCCATACCAAAGGGCATAAGGGTTAGTAACTTGCAGGGACATGGACTGCCAATAGCATGGCCTCTGAGCCCTGGGTTACAAGCCCTTATGCTTTGGTTGCCTTTGGGTGGGGGAACCCCCCTTTTTTTTCTAGAAATGTAAAAAAAATAAGGTCCCCACTGTTACTTCCCCCTTTTAATGAATGCCGGTTAAGTGGCATTCAATAAAACAGGGGAATTTGATCTTACTAAAAAATATAAAAAAATAAAACCTCAGCCAGTGTCAATGTTTAATGGGATGCATATAAAATCCACATTTAGTAAAACACCTAAAACAGAAAAAATACATTTAAAAAGTAAAATGTAAGGCTATTGTTCCTTAGATAAAAATTGCAAACAAAAAAAGCCCCAAAAATTACAAAAAATATTTTAAAAAACTTTCAGACAGTTACCTGCAGCTGGAACTAATTAAACATAGAAAAACGTTATTTATTTATGTATTTAATTAATTTTCTTGCTTTTTGTGATTATTTGGAGTACCTTCCCTACCACTTTTTGCGCAGAGCAATCGCCCCCAAATTAGGCCTTCAACACCTAAAAAACGAATATTTTTAATTTTTTTTCCTTATTGGTGTATTACTTTAATTCTTTTGTTTTCTGTGATTATTTTGATTACTTTCCCTAGTCTATTTTGTGCAGGGCTATCAAACAGGTGTTCCCCTCCAGCTATTTTTGGGCCCAAAGTTCGGATCCCCATTGACTTCCATTGGGTTCGAGTTTGGAGACCCAAACTTTGTCGGCAAGTTCGGATGAACTCAGGCAACCCGAACTTCAACAGACCCGCTCATGACTACTTATAATTGATATTACACACATTTTTGTACATAACTTTATGGCTTGTTTTGGGGGGATATTAAAGTGATAATGGCTTATTTTGCTTAGCAAGATGTAATTTGGAGAACAACGACTAAATGCAGCCAAAACGCACTGTAAAGTTTCCCATCAGCGATTTCTTGTAGCTGTAATGAAGAAACTTTGACCAGCGATTTTTCAAGGAGGAAAAATTTTATAAATATGCTGGTGCTGGAAAAGCGGCAGTACAGAGTGGCGCTCACTGGCGCTGGGATAGTAAGCGGACTACTGCTTAGATCTGGATGACACCAACCAATAAGGTGTAAATGTGGTGCAGTGCTCTGAAAATGACTCAAATGCACACTATCAAGAAATTTGGGGATGCCCAGAACTCCCCAAGGAGTAAATGTTCAGAGACTTATACTTGCACACACCTAATAGTTGTATAAAAATACATTTATTTATTTAATTACTATTACAATACATTACACTAAAAAGACAATGTTAAAAAACATACAAGACATGCAATATCAAAATCTGCCATAAGGGAGCGCAGATGTACCGGCTGCCAGTTGGACTGTGTACTGAAAATATAATTTTCCCATTCTTAAATAATCAATTATAATTTAATACTAAAGTGCCACACGCCATCACCTAAAGTGCATCAATAATTAGAAAATCCTCCATAATTCCTCAATTTCCAAACCATATAGTTAAGAATACAGGCAAAGTCATAGAAAAAAGGTTAAACTACTTAGCTTATTTCAGGTTATTTCAGGTCATATGTGTGTCCAGCCAGCAGGCAGCGCCCTCCCCCCCCCCCCCCCCCGAGAAAAGCCCACGCGCTCCGAGACCAATAGTCTCTTCCTCAAGTGCATAATATTAATAAGCAGGTCGGGTCCAACAGCTACTGACATAGGCCGGCCAATACCTAGTGCAACAATCAAAACAGATTAGTAGCATTCGGCACAGGGACTGTTAGCGCCAATGTAGTCCACAGCACAGTTTCAGATTAGACAGGATTGCCAGTGCTTTGAAGCTGGTGCTATAGCTACAGAAATGATGCTAAAAGGCGCACATCATAAATACCGTATTTGCTGGCGTATAAGACGACTTTCTGCCCCCGAAAAACATGCTTCCAAGTGGGGGGGTCGCTTATATGCCGGGTGCACAGGTGACATACCTTCAGATTCTCTCCTTCTGCATACCCCCCAACCGTCCCAATTTTGCGGGATGGTCCAGCGAGAAGGCTCCTTGTCCCGCCTCCCCGGGCTGCTATTCCGTGTCCCGGGACAGTCAGGGGCTCGGTAGCTGTGGTGTGTGTGGGGGCGGAGCCAGAGGCAGGGCCTGCTTTCTCCTCCTGCCTGCTGCCCTGCCAGTGCGGCGCTTTGGCTCTACAAAAGGAAGTAAGAGCGGGGGCGGGGGCCGGGGAGGGGAGGCGCGCAGCCTGGCCTCCAATCCCCTCTACATTCACAGCCTGTTTCCGGCATCTGCTGTAAGCTCACTCCTGATTGGTTGCAAGTCGGTGACGCTGCTTCCGGTTACCTATGAGGAGGAAAGCCGCGATGACTGAACTGTGGAGAGGAGAGGGCGGTGCCCGGTGCCCTGTAAAGCCCCGTCTGGGAATCCAGGTAGTGTGTATGTGTGTTAATGGGTGTGAAACAAAGGCGCTTTACTCAGTCCCCCCAAAAGAAGCCGAGCTGTGTGTGAGGGGCTCCTCGCTGCTGCCCTAACATGTGACCTCCTGACCCACTGCCTGCCTCACCTGTGCAGTGTGCCCCTCACACACAGCTCGGCTTATTTTTGGGGGACTTGTGTGGAGATGTCTATTTTATTTATACCATACCTCCCAAGTGTCCCTGATTTGAAGGGACTGTCCCTATTTGAAGGCCGTGTCCCCCTGTCCCTCGTTGGTGTCATTTGTCCCTCTTTGAGGTGTAACATGCAGATCTGCAGCAATAAATGATTAATTTGCCTATTCAAAGTGTTTTATTATTGTAACTGTTATATCCTATCTCCTATCCATCAATTAATGAGGGGCCGTGGCTTAATTTACATATTGTCCTGATTTGCCATTCTGATAAGTTGGGAGGTATGAACCTACAGCTAGTGGGAATCTAAAACCCAGGGTCAGCCTGTCTTAACCCTTAACTGACAGGGGCTGTGGAAACACTACTACTGTGTCCGATTTCAGGAAACCCTACACCTGTTCAACACATTGTGACAGATCGTGTGTGTGGAAGGTGTGTGGAAGAGGGAGTAGTCTTATACGGCGAGTATATAACAAACTCTATATTTTGAGTGGAAATGTTGGGGGGTCATCTTATACGCCCAGTCGTCTGGCAAATATGGTAAGATAAAAATTCCAGCATGGAAAGTGCTGGAATATCCCTCTCTATCATGCTGAGGATCTGGAAGCCAGTTTTCATACTATTTATGATAGCTCCTGCTGCCACCCTGGTAGTTGACAAATACTAACACTATTGTGCTGTCCAACTGGCAAGTACAGGAAGATTCACAGTATCATAACAATAGAAGTATTTCTTAAAACCCCAGGATGATGATAGAAAACCAACCAGGGGTTACTGTTCTTATCACATTGCGATGTGCTGCTAAATGGATGTAAAGAGACATCTGAGCCTTTAACCTACAATAATTCAATGTACATCTGTATTGACCAGGAGAATCTCCCTATTTCAGGGAGACTAGCAGAGGCCAAAGGTATTCCATTATAAAATGTTCAGCCCTTCACGTTCAGAATTTGACATCCAGATCTATCCATCCATCCATTTTTTTTGGCCACAACAATTTATTTGTGCTATCATCCATGGTGCTGTACAAGGTAGAACTTACAGATAGGGTAAAACAAATACACTTATAATTCACATATAATATAGATTTTAACATGTCAGATACACCTACAAAAAGGTTGATATGAGAAGGAGTGGTGTCTTATGGCCCATGGGATAGAAGGCCACAGGGGTGCAATCATCAGGATGTTGCAAAGGAAGAATGGATCCAGCAGAATCGAATGAACTTGAACTAGACATGTGCCTTGGAACTTCAGTAGTCACCCCACCAACACAAAGCCAGGACTGACTTAGGACCCAGCTTAAATCCCGTCACATCCAAAAGATGGGGAATTTACACATGATGGGGACTTTTTCAACTTTTATTTGTGTCTGGTTTTTAAAAGGAAAAATGAAAGGAGACATTCTTTATCCAGTATAGCAGTAGGGCATTTTGGCCACCTATTACTGACTGCATCCAGGCATTAAGTTCCCTAATGAAGAAATAAAAGGCCCTTAAAGGGTTGTGTAAGAAACTGCTCACTGGGGTTTCAGCCCTCAATGTTACACCAGTTGCTTGTACAACTCTAAGAGGTCTTCTCAGGAATTTCCCAAGGTGCACTCAAACTACCTAGAATATCAAACCCCATTTAACACCAGTCTTACTGCGCTAAGGAGCAGCAAAAGAACAGCCAGTCAGAGCCCACCAGTCACCAACAACAAGCATTTCCAGGTCTACTGGATCCTTGTTTAGGGTGATTATGATAGTCTAAACCATAACTCGTACCCTAACTATCAAAATATGGTAACCCATAGTTTTTGTGAATCTCCATTAATTTGTAGATCTCTTAATTAATTTGGATATACTGCTCTTCCTTGAACTGGCGCAATATTCTTCCTCCCATTATAAATATCACCCATTCCTATCTCCTGTTACCATGATCTTGCTCTACCTATTTTACTCCGGTCTCTTCTTTTCCCAGCACTGTATGCTGTCACTAACATGCCGACCTGTAGTTTCCTACTAATCAGTAGCACACTGACAGAATTTTATATATCGTGAGATTCCACCTCTCTGTTCCTGAGAGGCCTGGGTGACTGTATACACAAAATAGACATCTATATGATACAATTTGTATAGATAGTACAACATCCATCCAGTTTCCAATGGCAATGCTCTTCTGTTTTTATAACTTGACCTAATTCATTGTAAAACTATGCACGGTCTACTTAAGAATCGCAAGATCATAGTTCATATTTCTTCATTTGTAATGCAAAATAGATCTTTCATCTAATACCCCCTGCCTTATGTGTTGTCAGGCATCCAATTAATCCTGCTGGAAACATCAAACAGGCCAAACAGATTTGCTGATATGAAGCTACAAAAGGATACTCATTTGAACCATTTTTGTCTTCTTACTACATTTTAAGATATAATAGCAGATACGCTTCTGCTATGGTGAGGTCCAATGAATAAAATGGTTTGGCAGGGACCTAAATCTGAATATTATACAAGCCTATCGGAGGGTTTTTTAGTCTCTGAAAAGCAACTAATGATAAAATGTACCCAGATTACATGTGCAGACCAACAAACATCTGATGATCATTATACTAATTAAAGAAAAAAGTCTGAGGCCTCCGCTAGCTAAATAATTGTTATATCCTGAAAGAAGATTCTTTCGTTCATTCTCTCTAAAACGTGTGGATAGACGTTAGAAGCTAGAATTCACCTTTGACAAAATACATTTAGGTTTAATACTCCTTTTTTTCTATCAAAAAACATTGGCTTATGGGGCCTTCTGCCATTATATGCAAATAAAATACTGACGTAAAAAAGGGCTTCTGCTTTCACATTATTTTGTTAAAGTGGGTTATATACAGATGTATAGTTATATAGTTATAAGGAACTTCTTCAGGTGTGTCCCTCCTGTTTTTCATGGCTAAATCAGTTGCGAGATATGTGTCACAAGATGGTAAGCTTCTGTTTTCTGGCACAAGACATTATAAAGCCTGTTTCATTTTAATTTTATGGGGGTCAACTGAGGAGTGTATCCTACACAGTGTTCGACTCATGTTCAAACCTGTGGTGTTCTATATTCCTCTTAGTCTGATGTCTTTTCTATGCACCACCTGTTGGTGTTTGTGTCTAGTCTCTGTAGTTCCTTGGCTCGTTGCCTCGGTTGGGCTTTAGACCTACTCATCTGTGTGTTGTTTTGTTATCTGTGCACCTGTACTTTGCTCTTACTCTGTGTTCCTGTTATGTGTGCCCTGTTCCCTATCAGTCTTCTGCTACCCTTTTCCCAAGCCTGTTACCAGCAGAGGACTGCCAAAAATTGTTCATCCCTAGCATCGGGGGTTAGACCAAAGAAGTGGGACGGGAACAAGCCCAATGTAGGGTACTGCTGCTTCCGTTGGTCAGACACTTGCATCTCTAATGGCACAAGTGGTTAATCTCTGCCTCATTTGCATGTTTTCAGTAGGCGCATCTCTTGTCTGTTCCCAGTTCCTGCCTCTCTCACCTGTTCCCAGTTTTTGCTTTTGTTGCCTGTTTTCAAAACTTCAGTTTCTGTCTTGAACTGTTATCACATTACAAACCATGGCTTGTCCTCTGGAATCCTCTTGCCCTTACTATGGTTTGCCTATGTGCTAGTCTCGGTCAATACCTGAGGATTCCCAAACGTTCTTGTCAATCTAGAATACCTGGGTGACACACGCATCTATAGTTTAATGATGGAAACAGCAGTAGCTGGAAAGCAGAATCTGCTCTGTCAGTAGGCCATAGCCTTTCTTAAATGCTATTGTGAATACCAAGTTTTTTAAAACAGATATTTATCATGGCATTAATAAATCCATGAAAAGATGTGTTCAGAATGTGATTATGAGATAATAAATATTAAATCAACTGCCTATTGCTGCCTATCATACTTTATGGCTCAGATGCCAAGTCTTTCCAGGTAAATGCAAATTTGTAATGAAAGATAAATGGAGGCTGCTTTTTTCAGTTTTTCTAGCGAATACTAGTTGCCCAATTACCACACTGCTTAATCAAATTAGCTAAGATACAGGCATGTTATTACTGTTGTGAAAGACTTGACCAGCTTTAAGATCAAAGTAGAATTTCCAGAGTTGTAAGAAAGGGGTTAAGAGTGTTTATTTAAATAATTCTAAAATAAATAATAAAATAATATGAAGTGAATAATTGCTCAGGCCCAGGTTTATATGAGCTGCCTACATAGTAATGGCTGGAGTCAGTCTACAATGCAGTATTCAGAACTGAATGCTCATGGCTTTTATACAACATTTTTACACTTGGTAAATGGTAAAGCCTAAGATACACTGGATATACTTCGAATAATGGCTGTAAGTTAGTACATTATCTCAAGCTGCGCTTTTCTGAGGGTTCTTACAGTTGAATTAACTTGCCCTATTGCCTTGGCAACTGTTGGTTTGATGCTAATAGATTCTACTAAGGACATACTGTGAATGGCTTAACAAATACATTTGTTTGACAAGAGAAACATCATGTGAGATTTACCACCATTATAGAGCATTTTTGGATAGCTGTGCTCAAAACCTAAACATGCCGATTTGACGTTGTGCTTGGCAAAGTGGCAATTTGGCTGCCATGCAAAAATGACTTAATTATATGCAGTTATACATTAAAAGTCATCATTGTTTCCTCTGGTCATGCAGAAGGAAAAAGCTGAACACCATTTAGTTTAAAGTTGTGAACTGATTTCTGCTGAATGTTGGAACATTCAGTGTTATCGTTTATGTGCAATTACACATATATTGATGCATAGATGTATGCCCCAAAGAGCTTTTTCACATCCTATCCACACAGATGCTTTATTAAGCTTTTTTCTCACTGTGACTCATCTATTGCTTGCAACACTAAAAACTGTGCTGTAACCGGATGTTTTTCTCATTTAGATAGTTCAGCTTGACTGTTGTTCACCTATAAAGACTCAGACATTAATGTCAAGAATGTGTTTTCTTTATAGCTTTTTCATATTTGTAATAGGAATTATGAGGTAAATAAGGGTTACAATTACCGTATTTTTCGCCCTATAAGACCCGCCTGCCCATAAGACGCACCTAGGATTTGGGGAAGGAAAACTAGAAAAAAAAATATTCTAAGCCAAATGTTGTGCTAAAACACACAATTACAGACAGTGTGGCATTTCCCCATCCCCATAGGCAGTGTGGCATTCCCCCCTTCCTACTCCCCTTAGGCAGTGTGGCATTCCCCCCCTCCCATTCCCTGTAGGCAGTGTGGCATTCCCCGCTCCCATTCCCCATATAGTCAGTGTGGCATCCCCCCCTCCCATTCTCATATAGGCAGTGTAGCATCCCTACCCATTCCCATATAGGCAGTGTGGCATCCCTACCCATTCCCATATAGGCAGTGTGCCATCCCCCAATTCCCGTATAGGCAGTGCGTCATTCCCCCCTCCCATTCCCATATAGGCAGTGTGGCATCCCCCCATCCCATTCCCCATATAGGCAGTGTGGCAATACCCCCATCCCATCCCCCATATAGGCAGTGCGGCAACCCCCCCGTTCCCATATAGGCAGTGCGTCATTCCCCCCTCCCATTCCCCTATAGGTAGTGTGGTATTCCCTTATAGGCAGTGTGGCATCCCCCCTCCAATTGCCATATAGGCAGTGTGGCATTCCCCCCCCTTCCATTTGCCATTTAGGTAGTGTGGCATCCCCCCCCCATTCCCTGTATAGGTAGTGTGGCACCCCCCCTTTCATTCCCCTTATAGGCAATAGTTAAAAAAAAAAAAAAAATGTCCCCACCATCTTCACACACAGACACACACACAGCGGTGGGCGTGGCCGACGCTCGAGCATCGGCCACGCCCACCGCTGTATAGTCCGGGTGTCTCTGTCTGCTGGGGCCGTAAAGAAGTGACAGGGACCTCTGCCGCTCGCACTGTCCCTGTCACTTCTTTACGGCCCCAGCAGATAGAGACTATCCAGGGGTGGGCGTGGCCGATGCTCGAGCGCCGGCCACACCCACCGCTGCATAAGGCCGTGTGTCAGAGAGGAAGCGTTGGAGGCAGCTGTACCTGCCGCCTCCTCTGCAGCACCTGCACGTACAGGCTCCGCGGAGGAGGCGGCAGATACAGCTGCCTCCACCGCTTCCTCGCTCTCTGCGGCGCCAGCACACAGAGTGAACACCCGGCCATGGTATAGTGGTGGGCATGGCCAATGCTCAAGCGTCGGCCATGCCCACCACTGTAATAGGCTGGTGTCTGTGTGTGCTGGCGCCGCTGCCTCCGCCGCCTCCGGGACAGCGCGAACGATAGGTGGTGAGTTAGCTTTATCCTTTTTATTTATTTTTTTGCCACATTCGCCCGATAAGACGCTCTGACGAAAAATACGGTACCTTTCAATAAAACTAAATGCATGCTGACTGTTGAAGGGTTACCATGTTACAGAAAAGTTATACATGTTTTTATAGAGATTGATACTATATTCAACAGTTTTGATGTTCTGTTCCAATATTCTAATGCATTTTTTATACATTTTTTCAAACATTTTGGTTTTGCAGGCACCCAAATCAGAAGACCTTTCAATCAAATGAAGAAAAATTCAGGTTGTGTGTTCTTTGAAAGGCAACTTAATCAACTGACTTTTTTCAAATTGCATAGGAAACCCACCAAATAACTTGGAAACATTGCGGGGGTTTAAAAATATCACGTTCTCTTCAATCAAATGTGTTTTTAGAGTTAAAGATGAATCCTTCTTTCTTAGGGTATCAATACTTAACACTAAAAATCCTTTTTTTTCCCCCAAATGCATTTTTTGAATGAAGTGTAATCCCCTTGTAATTCAGTGGAAGACAATGGCAGATGCCCTCCTTGTAAAACTCACAATTACTGTCCTTAAATATAGCACAATAATCAGAGGAGAAGGAAAAAAAGACAAATACATAACTGTAAGGAGAGGCTGGTAGCAGAAATTTTCGAGGTTCCTAGTGAAAATAATTTACTGATAAAGTTAAAGTGAATCTCTCCTTTTCTCTGTAAAAATACTTTAGTTGTAAATCGTCTTTTGTCATCGTCTTTTGTCATCGTCTGCAAGTAATAAAGAGGGCTTAGTTTTTAGAAAACACACTTTATTGTTTTAGTAGACATATTTCTTATTAAAGTTAAAGAATGCTTTATTTGCTAGCTCTCCATAGCACCTTCAAATTGAATGGCTGTCTCTTCTTTTCACTTATTTGGGCCAGGACCCCCTACATGTGATGGCTTGAAACTGGCTTCCTGGGTAGCAGTTTTTAGATTCAAGGAGACCCTTCCCTTGATCCTGGAACCTGTTTATTTCTATTCTCAATGTGTCACCCCCTAATTTTTTCACTGCGCCTCCCTGCCACAAAAATGCTAATATGTATGTATGTATGTATGAATCTAGGTATCTAGCTGGTAAAATACTTCATAATCTGTTCGTAATACCTGTTTTATGAATCTTGCCATGCTTAAACAGAAGCAACCACCACCCTCAAGTCTATATGCCTCAAAGATGCCCTTGTTTGTCAAACCTGTTTCGCTGACCTGTTCCCAGAGCCCTTGCTGTGTCGTGGCCGTGTCCGTGTCTCCAGCATACCACTGTCTGGGGAGTGTACCCACCATGGTTGGCTCGGAAGAAGATAGGGAAATTCTTGGGTTTTGTAACTCTTTAGCGTTGTAGATTCTCCCAAAAATTAATTAATTGCTACCTACACATTCTATCTCTCTTAATAGAGGTGTCATGTTCCCCATTTGACAGTGGCAGTGCCAGTATACATTAGATAGCATTACCTGGCATAACAGTCTAGGCACCTTTTAAGAGAATGCCACACTGGAGACCCTTTTTGTGTGTTGTGTGTTTTTATTGGTATTGCTCATGAGTGGTTAGTGAGGCACCCAATACAAGCAGATATGCTGGGTAGGGTAACTGGATGGCAAAAAAAGAGTGAACTCCCGGAACTTTTAATTGTGTGTGAATATTGGGGAGATGTTTTTTGCCTCTTAGTGGACCCGGTAGAGAAATCCAATTTTGGTTATAGCGATTGGTAATTATGGTAAGTCCAAATCTATTTAATTACCCTGGAGTAGGTGTCACTTTGGTGTGGTGTGTAGTCTGCGATTATCATGGCATTTAAACTTGATAAGGCCTGTTTTCAGAATATTCAAGTGGCATTCAACCCCCCAGATGGGTTAGAGCCTAATGCCCAAGGGGAGGAGGTCCACTCACTTTTCAAAAAGCATATATCGCTTGTTATCAAACAGCTTAAGAGGTATTGGGATATATGTACTATTGAGAACTATATTCAGCATAAGATTATTCAGAGGGGCCTGAGGGAACGTATAGTCCCAGCTAAACACCTATGGTCTGATCAGTTCCTGGCAAAATGGCAGAAGGAGTGTGTAGAACATGGGGTGTGAATTATGAATCTAATTGTGGAAGAGGAACAAATACCAATAACTGAATTGGATGAGAGTATTAAGGATAGTTGCAGCAAGTTAGTCTTGGGGATGTACCGGATTTTCAGAAGTTAAACGATCTAGTTAAAACAGAGGTGGAGCATGTCCAGAAAGCAATAAAAGAAATAAAGCAGAAACTGTCCTGGAAAGACTGAATTTGACACAGGGAAGATATTCCTAGAATTTAAACCTAGGGGCAGATTTGTACCCCGTCAGAGACAGTGGAAGGAAGTTTCGAGCGACCTATCGGAGGTGTAGCGATAACCCTTATCGCCGGAAGGCTTTACCGCCCGAGACGTCCTTTCCCAATCGTAAGAAGTGCTGCTGGAATTCCAGAGTCGTCCGTGAGGAAACAGAAACAGCCCTTACAAGGGCTAGTAAATTGTAATATAGCGTTTCCCCCAATAAGAGACAGAACTTCAATATTGAGGGTGAAGGTGAAGTGTTTTTATTAGTGCCACTCTAGGCCTTATATACACAAGTCTCCATGCAATGACAACCACACTGACCAATAGCAGCAGGGCACACAATCCCTCAACTCTGCCGGTGACGCAATCAGTAGAACAATAGCAGGCTGTAATACAATCAATCAGGACAATGCCATTGACTGTGACGTAATCAACAATACACAATGGCAGTCTGTAATACAATCGAAAATACAATGACATTGCCTGTAACAGTATCAAAATACAATGACATTGTCTGGAACCTAATTAAGAAAAGGCCAGTGAATGACCCGGTGGGCAATCGAATAGTGATGACATCCAAAAGGCAGAGCGTCTGTCACAATGCCCCCTTTTTGTGGAACACCCGGCAGACCCGGATTGACCCTGTTCGGGTTAACGTGGGGCTGTCCGGACTCTTGTTATGGGCAGAGTTCTGTTTGCCAGGATAATCCATCTGCATTACTGGTTTGTCTACAGGGCCTGTATACACACACACACACACACACACATACAGTTGAACTCACAGGGTGCTGGTCTTGTACACACATACAGTTGTACTCACAGGGTGCTGGTCTTGTACACACACATGTACTCACAGGGTGCTGGTCTTGTACACACATACAGTTGTACTCACAGGGTGCTGGTCTTGTACACACACATGTACTCACAGGGTGCTGGTCTTGTACACACATACTCTCTTAGCTCTGGTTGCAAGGCATTGAGAAAATGTTCTAGTAAAAACAACTGTAGGCTTCCGGGATGACAGCGTGCCGGGCTAACAAAGCCTCCTTTACCAGATGGTAGTGTGGTATGTCCGCATCAGGGATGGCCCGGAAAGCATCGGAAGCTTTCCCCGATAGTTTCCCTGATAATATGGTGACCCATTCCTCCGTGGGTACCCGGTGTAAAGCGCACTGCCGTTCAAAATCGGCCAAAAATCCATCAATCTCATTGTCTCTTTCCTGGATGGACTTAAATGCTGCAAATGGAATCTTTTTTCCCCCAGTGTAACTGAGGCTCGGAGACACAGGGGCGCTGAGAGGCTGCTGGGTTGCGAGTCGTCGATCTTCCCTTCGCTTACTGGCCTCTGCCTCCGCTGCGGCGAAGACTTGGTCGATCAGTTCTTGTGATGGATTCGGCCATAGACCGACAATCTGTTCCGAACCGCTTGAACGAGAGCAGCGTCTTCATCGGTCTCTATATTGGTTTCGGTCCTCACTGCTGTACGATCCATTTCGATCAGCTTGGCTATCAGTTCCTAACGTGGGCGGTTGCTAGCCGACCTTCCCCGGCTCTCGAGTAGATCCTTCAGGGTCAGCCTTTTCAACTTGTCATACTGGCTCTCCATCAGGGTAGCACTCTCTCTGGGTACAAAGGACCATCTGACCGCTTGCCACCAATTGTAGCGATAACCCTTATCGCCGGAGGGCTTCACCGCCCGAGACGTCCTTTTCCCAATCGTAAGAGGTGCTGCTGGAATTCCAGAGTCGTCCGTGAGGAAACAGAAACAGCCCTTACAAGGGCTAGTAAATTGTAATATAGCGTTTCCCCCAATAAGAGACAGAACTTCAGTATTGAGGGTGAAGGTGAAGTGTTTTTATTAGTGCCACTCTAGGCCTTATATACACAAGTCTCCATGCAATGACAACCAACCTGACCAATAGCAGCAGGGCACACAATCTCTCAACTCTGCCGGTGACGCAATCAGTAGAACAATAGCAGGCTGTAATACAATCAATCAGGACAATGCCATTGACTGTGACGTAATCAACAATACACAATGGCAGTCTGTAATACAATCCAAAATACAATGACATTGCCTGTAACAGTATCAAAATACAATGACATTGTCTGGAACCTAATTAAGAAAAGGCCAGTGAATGACCCGGTGGGCAATCGAATAGTGATGACATCCAAAAGGCAGAGCGTCTGTCACAGGAGGGTGAGACTGAAGTCTCTGATTTTAGCCCACCAAGGTCCTCATGTAAAAATCATCGGTTGGTGGCTTTTTTAGACCAAAACATAAAAAGAGAAGAAGGAGAAGTAGACAGCGTGGCCACCAGGGTGAAAACCCTGAGGGGCATCTGGAAGATGAAACCCTCCTAAATGGCATTGATGCAGCTGGTGGAGAAAATGCCCTGAATGTGATGATGAATCTATCTAATTTTAAATTGAATGAGCATCATCTGTCAGTTCTGTGCAGGGGTTGTCCTTTTCCCTCTGTGCTGGCGGGGACAAGTTTACTTTATTTAAGGATACTGCGCTCTTCCTTAGAAAAGTCCTGTATAGGACTATGTATGAGGGGAAGGAGGTGAACTTGATCAATACTGGTGCCCGCCAGTGCAGGAGGTACAGGACTATTCCCCAACTTTAGATATGGGACATGATGGGAATGATAACAAGCTGCTGGTGCCTGCAGTCGAGGACATACCAGATTTATTGCCAGATCTGAATCGATTGAGAGTACTCTCAAAAAACTTTCCCTCGCTCAGTCTGAATAGACATGTGGCTGTCTTCTTACAGCTAGTTCAGCGGGACTTAGCAAGGGAAGAGTGGGCCGGATAACCTCACGAAACCTGAAAGAGTGGCCCTTAGGGAACTAGAGAAGGCCCAGGGTTTAATAATCTGACCTTGTGATAAGGGCGGTAATGTAGTCTTAATGAATGCGGAGTACTATGTAAATGAAACTGAGAAGCAATTGAGTGACGAGAATACATCGAGTAGAGAGAAATTTCCAATGATTGTAGCATTGCTGAACGAAAAACTTGATTGGGCTAGGGAAAAGAACCTATTGACCCCAAAAGTTTTTGATTTCTTAAAAGTTCTTGACTACAATATACCAGTTATGTACATGATTCCAAAGATCCACAAGTGCCCCTCTGCACTACCAGGGAGGCCCATTGTGTCAGGGGACACCCTGACACAATGGGCCCCCTTGAAGGGGTGGCTAGATTCATTGATGAGAATTGAAAGCCGTTGGTGAGATCATTGCCTTAGTTTGTAATGGATAGTAGTGACCTATTACACAAACAAGCCATATAGATGCCGAAAGTCTGTACACCTCGATCCCTCAAACAGTGGGCCTTCAGCCAGTTAAAGACATGCTTAGCAAAATAGGCCCATGTGATGTGGCGTATAACAAGTTTGTCGTTGATCTTCTTGAATTTGTATTGACCAACAATAATTTCCGTTTCAATGAAAAATGTTACCATCAGATCTGCGGGATGGCCATGGGGGCAGTGTGTGCCCCATCGTACGCCTGTCTTCACCTCAGATGGTGGGAGAGTCAGGAGGTGTTTGGGCGGGCGGACTTTGGGGCCCATGCCGCCCTCTGACTGCGATATATAAATGATGTGCTGGTGGTGTGGAGGGGCACTGTACAGAAATTCGAGGAATTTGTCGCTTCACTTAACCAGAATGAACGCAATATTAGGCTTACCTATAAAACCAGCTTAAGCTGCATTGAGTTCTTAGATTTGATGATTACCAAAAAGACGGGCGTTTTGACTACTACCACTTTTCGTTACCCTTGGCTGGAAACACCCTGCTCAATTTCTCTAGCCACCATCCCTGCCCCCCCATAGCACCTGGTCTTGTCAGGAGGAGGACATTTACAATAGTCCCCAATTAAAACGTTGTGCGTGAAAAAGTGAATGGAGGGGAGTGTGGTTTCCAGGAGTGCCTGGGGGGCCCTGATTTTTAATAATGGCAATTGTCTTTTTATTGTCCAGGAGTATATTGTTGTGTGATTTTTCAACTTGTGTGCCATATATTTTTCTAATAAATTAGTGCTTTTGTGGCAACTATGCCGTTATTGTCCTTTGTGCCGGCCTCACACTTAACCATTGTGTTTTGTGTTTTTTGATTGGTATTACACTGGAGACCCTCCCCACTTTACATGACTCGTAGTTATAAACAATTCAAGAACTTCTCCACTTTCACACATCTGTGTTTTGAAAACGTTTCTAGGTAAGGTGAAGAGGTTTTCCAATGAGGTGGAGAAGTTTTCTGCACTCTATTAAAGCAGACCTATGGAATTTGCTCTCCCATTCCTCAGCCCTGCCCACCCGATGATATTTGAGTAGTAGTTGATTGTTGCCCAGTCCAAGACAGAGTCATTTTGCATTTCAGAAGCCGCAGCCTATAATTGCATCCACCGTAGGTGACCACGTTTGGCACACATTCACTGCAGTTGATTTTTATTTTTTAAGGATTTAAAATAGTTGCACACTGCTGCACACGAAGAGGATATTGATAGATTATTCGTGTTGCATCAGGACAATGGTCATATTTTTTCACACTGCACAGATTAACAAAATAAACAATAATTCTGAGGCTACCGTCAGGTTATTAGACATTTAGTGACAATGTCACTAAAGTGTTAGATGAAGGTGGTGCTGTGGATATCACCTATCTGGATTTTAGCAAAGCCTTTGACACTGTACCACATAAGGAGCTCATAGATAAGTTATTGAAGGTAGGACTCAATCCCTGGATAGTTGAGGGATCGGTATCAGAGTGTTGTTGTAAATGGTGTGCAATCTGAACAAAGGCGAGTTACAAGTGGTGTGCCGCAAGGCTCTGTCCTGGGCCCCATTCTTTTTAATATATTTGTAAGTGACATAGGAGAAGGCTTGGTAGGAAAAGTTTGTCTGTTTGCTGATGATACAAAGGTTAGTAATAGGGTGAATATTCCTGGAGGTGTCTGCAACATGGAAAATGATTTAGCTTTACTGGATAGATGGTCAAAACGGTGGAAACTAGAGTTTAATGTCTCTAAATGTAAAATCATGCACTTGGGTAGAAGGAATCCCTGCTCTGAGTACCGTATGGGCAGTACTGTGTTAGCCAGGACCTCGGAGGAGAGAGATTTAGGGGTACTGATTACTGATAGCTGCAAGATGAGTGGACAGTGTAGCCAGGCAGTGGGAAAAGCAAGCAGGATGCTCGGCTGCATAGCTCGAGGCATCACCAGTAGGAAGAGGGAGGTTGTGATGCCGCTGTATAGAGCCCTGGTAAGGCCACAGCTAGAATACTGTGTGCAGTTCTGGAGACCTTACCTGCAAAAAGACATTATTCAAATAGAACGTGTCCAAAGGCGGGCAACGAAAATGGTGGAAGGACTTAACCTTAAAACTTATCAGGAGAGACTTAAAGAACTTAATTTGTACAGTCTGGAGGAAAGAAGGGAGAGGGGGGACATGATTGAGATCTTTAAATATGTGAAAGGATTGAATAAGGTTCAGGAGGGAAGTGTTTTTAAGAAGAAGCTTAATGATAGAACAAGGGGGCACAACCTGAAGCTAGTAGGGGGAAGATCAGGAGCAATGTTAGAAAATATTATTTTACAGAAAGAGTAGTAGATGCTTGGAACAAACTTCCAGCAGAGGTAGTTGAAAAATCAACAGTCACTGAATTTAAACATGCCTGGGATAAGCACACATCTATCCTAAGATAAAGAGTACATACAGTATACACATAAGGGCAGACTAGATGGACCGTATGGTCTCCTTCTGCCGTCAACCTTCTATGTTTCTATGTTCTATGCAGACATTGGGCTCGATTCAACAAAGAAAGAAAATGGATTTTTCGTGTGTTTTGTGCTTAAAAAGTTGAGATTTTGCGATAGTTATTTTTACGAGTGATTCAGCAACCTGGAACCATTGTAAAACACGAGTCACTCGAATTAAATTCGATTGTGATTGTAAAAGTGCGAAATAAATTAGTGGATCAAACAATTTACTAATGCATTTTGCGATTCGAAAATGTTACTACTGATTCAGGTGGACTTGATGAGCTGCACACATCATATAAATTAGAGTGTTTCGCACAAGTTTTTTGATGCAGCTTTCAGCAGGAGAAAACTCATTTTGCTCTTTCTCACAATGGAGCCCTTCTTCTTTTCTTTGCAATGGTAGTAAACTCCACTGTTTGTGAATCACTAGTTAGGAAGACAATGAAAGTCAATGGCACTTTTTTACTCCTGAAAAAAATATTGAACTTTTTACCCCTTTTTACTAGTAGTAAAAAGTTCCATAAGAACAGGGGAAGGTACATGGGAGTGGTCGAGCTTTGGGTTTTTACACTGCGGGGCACCAAAACCCAGAATAGTCAAAATCCTGGGTTTTGGTCCATGTTATAGTGTAAGCATAAGAATGGCGTACCACGAGGTTAAAGCTAGCAAAGAGCTGCACCCTGCACCCAAGAACACGTGGTGCTATGTAAACAAGCTTTGTATAGAAAACAATGGCCACATTTCTGCAGTAAAGGAAACATTTTTAATACAGATCCCTGGCAATCCAACCAAACACCCCCCAAAAAAACAACATACATGCCTCTTACAAATATTACGGTTTAATTAGTACTTGAGTTGATTAGTATCAGTTAGCCAGTGTCAATAACTTCTTACTATGTTCATTAAGGAATTCAATAAAAAACATGACAGTACCTAATTCTGATGTTTTCACAGATGGTAATAGTATCTCACATGTAGATTGCATATTTCACAAGGTGAACCGGTGGTGTGCGCTCTCCTGTTTGTTAAATCCCATGCCAATTAATATTGAAAGGTGCACTGTATTGTCTATTATTGTTATTTAAGATAACCTCATGATTATTTTTAGGTTAGGGCAAATTACTTTTCAAGTACCTGACATGGTTGTGGTCGTCTTTAAGCAGTTAGCCTATGGAGCCACAAAGGGCCGTTTTCAATTCAGAAGAGGTCCCATGCCCCCGCCGTGATCTCTATATATTTAGGGAACAAAAAGAGGGAACTCATGCCCATGTGCCTTTATAGCAGTTAGAATAATTTAAATAGAGTAAAATGGGTTGTAACTTGCCTGTATATTGAAGTCAAACCCTTTACAGGGCAGTCGCAGAGGCAGGTAAGTCCTTGCGGCCAGGGCAGATGCGGGCATACATATATGCTCTTATATGTGAGTGTTGCCTTCACGCGGCTTCTCCGCGCCCCAAACGTCCCTATTATGCTTCAAATCCGCCAAATGGCTACTTACCTGGCAACGCAGCAGCGACGCTCATTTATGCGCCCCAGCCCTGTGAGACGCAGCCTCCTACACGTCTGGCCTCCGCCGGAAATGACGAGGCGCACGAGCATGTGGAGCGCATCATCGTCAGAGCCGGCATCCGCCAGAAATGACGGGGTGCACCACCACCCGTGGAGCGCATCATCGTCAAGGACCGGCTTCCGCCGCAAGTGACGATGCGCACCACCATATGAAGCTTTAAATGCGGACCAATTTTATTAGAAAATGTTTATCCCTTACAGGGCAGTTCTGGCTCCACAAATTATTAAATTTAAGACAATGTCACTATTTATGAAAGGGGTTTTCCCTTCTGCAAGCGGGGACAAGTTGGCAATTGATCTTCCTTTTTTTCCTTGGTTCACATGAACAGCATTCCTACAGTTGAGGGTGGGTGCCGAACCGAGTGAGTCCCGCCTTCCGCCGGGTGCACAATTCCCGATGGATTGGCGTGTCTCTGGAAATATGGCACCCTAGCATTCACTGTGGAGCTGGACCAGCGGCGACTGCCTTTCCCCCACTTCCAGCCAAAGCCGGTCTTTGACGTTGGTGCGCTCCGTGGGGTGGTGCGCATCGTCACTTGGCCGCAAGGACTTACCTGCCACCGCGACTGCCCTGTAAAGGGTTTGACTTCAATATACAGGCAAGTTACAACCCATTTTACTCTATTTAAATTATTCTAACTGCTATAAAGGCACATGGGCATGAGTTCCCTCTTTTTGTTCCCTAAATATATAGAGATCACGGCGGGGGCATGGGACCTCTTCTGAATTGAAAACGGCCCTTTGTGGCTCCATAGGCTAACTGCTTAAAGACGACCACAACCATGTCAGGTACTTGAAAAGTAATTTGCCCTAACCTAAAAATAATCATGAGGTTATCTTAAATAACAATAATAGACAATACAGTGCACCTTTCAATATTAATTGGCATGGGATTTAACAAACAGGAGAGCGCACACCACCGGTTCGCCTTGTGAAATATGCAATCTACATGTGAGATACTATTACCATCTGTGAAAACATCAGAATTAGGTACTGTCATTTTTTTTATTGAATTCCTTAATGAACATAGTAAGAAGTTATTGACACTGGCTAACTGATACTAATCAACTCACTAACAATGTCTGTCTACTTGTTACATATATAGGGCATTGAGGAAGCCGTGTAAGGCGACACATGATACATGTCTGCCCCATTGAAAAACTGATGATACATTGTATTCTATACTTATGAAAGCTTCTTTTGTAACAAGGAGGGACAGGTTTTTATATTATATATATTGTGATGTACGCAACAATATTATTGAATGTAAATAAGGCCACTATTGTGGACAATTGGTTTTTTAGATATATGTATTTAAATGTATTCAATAAATTGAGATAGAATTTATACTAATTTATCGGTGTGGTTATAGTCCTGAGCCCAACAAAAATTCCCAGGTTTACCTAGCCTGGAACAAAGCTGTGTCTTATGTTAAGGGCCAGGCTTTGTACCAACCAACAATAGTACAACAGGGGTGAACTGGGGTTGCTCAACAGGAATCCACTAAGTGGTTCCAAAGGAGGAGTTAATTAGTACTTCCACTACAGCATAGCTTGCCTCTTTATTACATGTATCCACAATGTTAGCCATGTACATACAGCTACACAGGCAACTTAAAAAGTTTAAAAAAATTATGCATTTACATTTACCCATTAAAAAACCTTACAACACCATGCAGCAGTCAGAAAACAATACTAAACAGTAGAAAAAAAAATTGAGTACATTTTCCAATAATTTTCGCTTGCGACAGCCTTTTTACGAGCATTTTGAATTTTGAGTGATTCAAAAATTTTGCGATTGCATTTTCGAGTGCATGTATTTAATTCAACCCCTTTTCTGAATCACTCAAAAAAGTTAAACATTTACGCATGCGATCCGATTTTTCGAGCAACAAGAATTTATTTCTACCTTTGTTGAATCGAGCCCATTGTCGGTTGATGTCCCATTCATCAAGTAGACCCCACACTCAAACCCTGTCAGCAGGGATGGGCTGGGGCCAAAAACTGTCCTGGAAGTTAACAGCCACATTGGCCTTGTGGCCCATACATGGCTGGGATAGCTTGTTAAAGGGGCTCTCCAGGCTACAATAAAAAGAAAGTCATGCACACTTGTTACTCCTCTGCAGCAGCCTGTGCTGTCACATATCAGCTGAAACTTACTGATACAGGAGACTGGGACCCACAGAGCTGCACACACCTGGGGGACTTTGGTGGATGGTCAGGTCTTTTTATTTATAGATGCAGGTGTACAACACTGTGCATCAGCAGCCCAGGAGGGATATCAAAATCCTTCATGGTGCGGAAGGACAATTACATTTTCTCTCAAGCTGAATGCTCTAAATCAATGTAACCCGCATAAGGGGTCTGAAAGTTTCCAGGGCTGGGTTACAGCTTGCTCTCAGGCAGGGCCAGTCTTAGGTGAGGAAGTGCCCTGTGCAAGATTTCAGGATGACACAGAAGCAAATTGAGAGAAAGGATAAGGATGGGATGAAAAAGGGGGAGAAATTGAGAAAATGCGACAGAGGGAAAAATGGAAAATACAATTCTGTGATTACTCACCTGTAGAATTGATATTATGAGTATACAGTACGTCCTGCTCCAGATAAGATTTATAACACTTGGGAACTACTCTGCCAGATGGCGCTGGACTGCAGAGACAGCGAAATTGGCTCCTCCCGGCCCCTCAAATACCAGGGACCTCCCACAAAACCCCAGCATTGAAAAGCAGTTAACGAGAAGCCGGGAGAATTAAAACAGAACCAACTAGCAACTATAACCATGATAACAATCACCATACAGGCGATCCAGGATAATGCAAACCCAAGGGTGGGGTGGAGCAGGATGTACTGTATACTCATAATATCAATTCTACAGGTGAGTAATCACAGAATTGTATTATTCTCAGTATACAGTACGTCCTGCTCCAGATAAGATTCTTCCCCTTAGCAGAATAGGCCTGAATCACAGCCTGACGGATCCATTTTGCTGATAGTAGGCTGGATAGAAAGCGCCGCCAACTCAGACACACACCTAACAGAAGTGATAGCCACCAAAAAGACAACCTTGAGAGTAAGAATGGCCAAAGCAGCCTCCTGCACAGGTTCAAAGGGAGCACCCTGCAAGGCAGACAAGACCAAGTTCAAATCCCAAACAGGCAACATGGGCTTACGTGGGGGACGCACATGAGTAACCCCCTGGAAAAAAGTCCTGATCAGAGAATGCTGGTCAAAGGACCTCTGGAAGAAAACAGCCAGGGCAGAGACATGACCCTTCAGAGTACTGAGTTAGAGCCCCAGCTCCAACCCATGCTGCAGGAACTCCAGGATCCTGGGAATAGAGAACACACGACAGGAAAGAGACTTAGACTCACACCAGTCAATGTAGGCACGCTAAACCCTATAGTAAATGTAAGAAGAAGACTGCTTCCTAGCCTTAATCATGGTATCAACAACAGAGGCAGACTTCTTCTCCATCAAGATGGAGGTTTCAGCAGCCAGGCCGTCAAAGCCAGAGTTTGTAAATTGGGATGGCGTAAGTGACCCTGAGTGAGCAGGTCTGGCACCCTGGGCAGAACGTACTGATCTACTGCCAGCTGCACCACGTCTGCGAACCACACTCTTCTTGGCCACCTGGGGGCCACCAGTATTGCTGGCACCCCCTCCTGAGCAATCTTGCGCAAAACCCTACCCAACAGGGGGAATGGAGGAAAGACATACAGGAGCTGAAAGTCCTGCCATGACATTGCTAGAGCATCCGTGGCCAAGGCCAGAGGATCCTGGGACAGGGAGACAAAGGCCGGGAGCTTGTGATTGTGACGGGACACAAACAGATCCACATCTGGTTGGCCCCAACGGTGACAGAGAGATTGAAACACCCTGTTGCAGAGGGACCATTCTCCCAGGCGAGAGGTCCCCCTGCTCAGAGAGTCTGCCTGCAGATTCTCCACCCCCGGGATGTACACAGCTGACATGAAGGGAACATTGTCCTCCGCCCAGGCCAGGATCAGAGACACTTCCTGGAGGGCCCTCTTGCTCCGGGTCCCTCCCTGATGATTGATGTAGGCAACTGCCGTCCGGTTGTCCGAGCGAACCTGAACAGGCAGCCCCCAAAGGTGATGAGTCAACTGAGTCAGAACCAACCTGATTGCCCGCAGTTCCAGAATTTTGATAGGTGTGTGGGCCTCCTGAGGGCCCCACCGCCCTTGGAACTGCAGGGACTACCAGAAACCCCCCCAACCTGTCAGACTGGCATCCGTGGTGACCGTCTCCCAGGAGGGGGCCAGAAAGGATCTGCCCCCCAACAGGTTCCTGGAGTCCAGCCACCACGAGAGGGACCGCCTGACTAGGGGGGAAAGCACAAGGACCAGGTCCAGGGACGCAGGATCCTTGTCCCATACTGACAAGAGGTGGAGTTGCAGAGGCCTCTTGTGGAACTGAGCATAAGGGACCGCCTCGAAGCACGCCACCATCAGGCCCACCAGCTGCATTACCTGCCTGATGGAGGGATGAGGACAAGATAGCAGGAACTGAACCTGTGCATACAGACTGTCCACCTTCTGCTGAGGAAGGAAAATCCTTGCCTGAACTGTATCCAGATTCATTCCCAGGAAGGGAGTCACCAAGGAGGGAGACAGAGAAGACTTGGGAAGGTTGATCACCCAGCCAAATGACTCCAGAGTGGACACTACCAGCTGAGTATCCAACTCTGTCTGATGTAGGGACTGGGAAGTGATGAGAATGTTGTCCAGGTAAGGCAGCACGCGGATGCCCTGAGACCTGAGCAGAGACATCACTCCTGCCAGCACCTTGGTGAACACTCTGGGAGCTGAAGTGAGACCAAAGGGCAATGGCACAAATTGGTAGTGCTGATCCTCCAGAGCAAACCTGAGGAACCTTTGATGACCTGGAAACACAGGAATATGAAGATAAGCATCTTTGATGTCCACATACGTCATGAAGTCCCCTGGACGCAGGGAACTGATGGCAGAGCGCAGAGTTTCCATGCGAAAGCGCCTGCACCTGACAAATTTGTTGAGGATCTTCAAGTCCAGGATGGGCCTGATTGACCCATCTCTTTTGGGCACGGTGAAAAGGTTGAAATAGAAGCCCTTGCCCCTTTCTCGTAAGGGGACCTGACAGATGACCCCCAGCTCCAGAAGGCTTTGCACCGTCAGCATTAGAGCCTGAGCTGACACAGGGTCCTGAGAAATCCGGGATCTGATGAATCTTGGGGGGGGGGGGGGGGGCAGGCAGCAAACTCTATCTTGTAACCGGAGGACACTACCTCCTGAATCCACCATTCTGAGACATGAAGCCTCCAGACGTGAGCAAAGTGCTGAAGCCGTCCCCCCACCCGGATGGGTGTGGGCGCCCCTTCATGCCTGAGGGGGCTTGGGAGAAGACTTAAGCTTGGAGCCCCAGGAGGAGCCAAGGCGTCCTATGCCCCTAGCCCAGAAATCTCCTCGGGCCCCGGTAAGGGAGACCCCCCTCCCCTGTCTGGCACCACGGTAGGGGGAAGAAAAGGAGCTCTGACCCCGAAAGGGCCGAGACTGCCGCCTGCGCTGGGGTAACCTGCCTCCTTTAGCAAACAGGTCCAGGCGGTCCCCAAACAGGCATAGTCCTTTGAAGGAAAAACCAGTGAGGGCTTTCTTGGCAGCGTTGTCAGCAGCCCACTGGCACTGGCATAGCCACCACAAGGGCAGAGGTTTTGCCACACATTCTAATGGTATCATCCAAGGCAGAGAGGACATAAGTCACAAAAACCTCACAACGAGAGAGTGCATTAAACTCCTCACTAGACACATCATCAGGGGCACCATCAAGGATACTTCTAAGCAGGGTCCTAATAGCCACAGCCGTAATGGCAGTGGCACAGACCGGGCGCACCGCCGTCCCCACACATGCAAAGGCATGGGACGCCAGCTGATCAATGCGCCGGTCCTCAGCATCCCACAGCGTAGTAGAGTCAGGGGAGTGCATGACAGAGGTGTTAGATAACCCTAGGACTGGGGCATCCACTTCAGGAGGGGAGCACAAGATTATTAAAATTGGCTTGCTCAGGAAATTCTAAACGTGGCTTAGCAGTATGAAACAATTCCCCCTGTTGCCTGGGGGCCGCAACCGGGGAGAGATAGACAGTACCTCAAAAATCCGAGCCAACAACCTATCAGTATCCCCTTAGGCCCAGGGGTCAGAGCCAGAAACATCATGACCCCTGGGCCTCTCATCAAATGACTCCGAGTCAGAGAATAACTCCCCTTCTTCCAAAGGGGTATAGCCAGAAAGTTCCAAAAACTCATCAGCTTCCATAGGGAAAAGAGTGACATCAGGCGTTAAGTGCCGCTTAGGCCTTACGCGACAAGGTATTAGCAAGCAACTTCTCAACACTAGCCAGTCTAGTAGACACATCAGGCTGAGAATCTCCACTTGTATGCAACTCAATGGGAGTCAAATTTAAGCTTGGGGGAGTAGGTGAAGCCATACGTGGCGCAGGCCCAGCCACTGGTAAACCAGGCTGCAGCGTAAGCATCTGCTGGGCACAAGGTACACAGACCCGCACATTGTCAGCACTAGTAGGGGACACTCCACAAGCAACACACAGCCGGGCTTGTCCCGAAGGAACCCCGAGCGCATTATCCTGAGACGCCTCCATATGGTGATTATAGCGGCACAATAGACCGATAGGGATTCACGCTATAAAAGCAACTCGGGATGCCCCAATAGCCGCTAGGGAAGTGGGAGTAATTTACACACTAGGCCTCACAAGTTTAATAACTAAATAGAGAGAATAGGGCCGGGAGAAACCAATAGAGGTCGGCCCGTCTGAAAGACCCCGTAAATGACATGTAAAAAGACATAGGGTAAATAAAGCCACCCGCGAGGGCACTCACGGACCGCGGTAGGTAGATGCCAGTCACGCAGCAGCCTGACCCAGAGAAAATGGCGTCGGGTATACCTCGAGGGGCGGGCCGCGAAGAAACACGCAGAACGTGCCAACCGCGGGCCCCGCCCCCCCCCCCCGAAGAGTGCAAAGCCGCACACGTGACAAGCAGCCAATAACGGCGCACCAGCGCCTGAGGTAATGCCGGCGCCAAGCACAGAGCACAGTGGAAGCGCGCACGGCGGCAAATTTAAAAAAGCAACCAGTGCAACCAAGTCAGCGCGGCAACTGACACCAATCAGAAAGGCAAAATACAGTGAAGCACCAAAGCAAATTCACATACACCCCCCCTCCCCCGAGAGCTACAAGGGAGAGCGAGGGAGGGCAGCGGCCACTTAACATAGGGCCCACCGATAGACAGGGACAATAGTGCGGGAGGGGCATCCCATAGAGGCTCACCATATGCCTATACCGCCTACCCTTTGGTGGGGGATTGCGGTGGAGCAGCGCTCCTAAGCACAGCGGTGCTGCCTACCATCACCCGACCAGCACAGCCAAGGCTGGGAGGCACATTAATAATGGAACGGGTGGGAATAGTCCTACAGGGCCGCAGGCTAATAGCCCCGCTCACCTGCGAGAAGAGAGAGTCATCTTCTTGTCCTTTGCAGCCAAACTGCAGAGAAAATCTGGGGATTGTGGGAGGTCCCGGGTATTTGAGGGGCCGGGAGGAGCCAATTTCGCTGTCTCTGCAGTCCAGCGCCATCTGGCGGAGTAGTTCCCAAGTGTTATGAATCTTATCTGGAGCAGGACGTACTGTATACTGAGAATAAAGAGAAGGGCAGAGAGAAGTTGAAGAAGAGAACATATAAATGGTGGTAGGGGGAAGAAAAAAAGAGGGGGACAGAGAAAATGGGAAAAAGAGAGAGTAGAAAAGAAAAAAGAGGGGGAGGGCAGAAGAATGAAAGATGGAGAGAATGCCAAAAAGAGAGAGAGAGATGGAGGGAATGTAGAAAAGGTGGGAAGGGGATACAAGATGGAGACTGATGAACTGTGGAAAGGAGAAAATAGAATGGAGAGGAAGATAAGGATGGGGGAGAGATAAATGTGCAAAACAATGAAAGATAAGTTAAATATAACAATGAGCGAAAGATGGAGGGAATGCGTAAAAGCAAGAGAGATGGAGGGGGTGGGGAAATGAGAGAGAGATGGAGATGATGTGGAAAAGAGAAAAAAATGGAGGGAATGTGGAAAAGAGAGAAAGACAGGCAAAATGTGGAAAAGAGAGAAAGACAGAGTGAATGTGGAAAAGAGACAAAGACAGAGGGAATATTGAAAAGAGAGAAAGATAGAGGGAATGTGGAAAAGAGAGAAAGATAGAGGGAGTGTGGAAAAGAGAGAAAGATAGAGGGAGTGGGGAAATGAGAGAAAGAGAGAGGGAGTATGGAAAGGAGAGAAAGATAGAGAGAGTGTGGAAAAGAGAGAAAGACGGGGGGAATATGGAAAAGAGAGAAAGATGGAGGGAATATGGAAAAGAGATAACGATGGGGGGGAATATGGAAAAGAGAGAATGATGGAGGGAATGTGTAAATGTGAGAAAGATGGAAGGAGTTTGGAATGTGTAAAAGAGAGAAAGACAGAAGGAATGTGTAAAAGAGAGAAAGACAGAGGGAATGTGTAAAAGCGAGAAAGACAGTGGGAAAATGGAAAAGAGAGAAAGACAGAGGAAAGATGGAAAAGAGAGAAAGATGGATGAAATGGGGAAAAGAGAGAAAGATGGAGGGAATGTGGAAGAAAGCGAGAGAGATAGAGGGGATGTGGAAGAGACAGATGGAGGGAATGTGAAAAAGAGAAAAAGATGGAGGGAATGTATAAATGTGAAAAAGAGGTATGAAATGTGGAAAAGACAGAAAGATGTAGGGAATATGTAAAAGTGACAAAGATGGATAAAATGTTGAAAAGGATGGAAGCAATGTGGAAAGGAGAGAAAGATGTAGGAAATGTTTTAACAAGAGAGAATAATATAGGGAATGCGTAAAAGAGAGTAAGACAGTGGTCATGTGTAAGGGAGAAAGATGGAGGGAATGTGGAAAAGAGAGAAAGAAAGATGAAATGGGGAATAGAGTAAAAGGTGGAGGGAATGTGGAAAAGAGAGAAATATGGAGGGAATGAGTAAAAGAGAGAAAGACAGAAGGAATGTGAAAAAGGAGAGAAAATGTGGGAAAAGAAAGAAGGATGGTGGGAATGTGGAAAAGAGAGAAAAGGGAGGGATTGTGTGGAAAAATGGATACAGCTGGAAGGTAAAAAGAAGGGAAACAGGAGATGAAAACATGTGCGTTCTCCAGCAGCACCCAGGCTTTGACAAGGAAATGAGATATTGGGCAGGACTGCTGAGCCAGCTAGGAGCTGTCTTTTAGGGGTGTGCCTGAAAGTTGTTTTCTGGTGCCCCTTACAAAGATTTTGGGATGGTGCCCTGTGTGGTCGCACAGCTTGCACACCACAAAGGCCATCTTACCAGTATACTCACCTCGGTATTTGACCCCTATGGGAAATGCATGGGCCTATGTCAGCATCTCTGGCACTCCGTTCATAACTCATTGCCGGCCATAATTATGCACAGTAGTAAGTTCTGATTAGATGAGAACCAGCGCCTTAAGGCTAGTAAACAGCCAATCCAGGGGGTTTTACAAACATCTCAAACTGCGATGCCTTTTAGCCTGGGGGTGAGCGTTGACCACTTTGTGGTCCTCGGCTTTATAGCTTTGACCCTGCCCCTACCCAACATGAAGCAGTGGACGTAAAGGGCCAAACCCAAACAATGTATTTATTGCTGACATACTATGAGTAGGGGTGATTCTACCCTCTCTGCTGCCTGAGATAAACTGGCTTGTCTGGCAAGTGGTGGGCTTACTCACGCTGGGAGTATCAATAGATGTGCAATCACATTTGTTTGTGGTCACAGAAAATTAAATGGAAAGACAAACTTTGGAGACCAGCTACAGCATCTACAGCGCTCTTTAGGGGAGAGGCACATGGGACAGGCTTCATAGAAATTCCTTGCTGCCTTATTATTGCCATTGCCTGGACTGAAACGTTAAGTGGAAATTAATCAGAGATTAATCAGAGAAGTGGGGGTCACCCCTACAGCGTGAACAAGACCTCTTTGTTTTTAAAAAGGGTGTTGGATCTCTAACTCTCTTTAACCCCCTCACACTAATCAATTAACCCCCTTCACACAGCAGCTAAGCCCCTCCAACCCCTTTTAACACCCCTCACACATAAATTACCCCTCACACATCTGTTAATCTCCCACACACCAGTTAACCTCCCTTCGAGTAATTAACCCCCTCCCCTAAACGCACTGACCTGCCACCCCCCCCTCCAAAAGCACAGACACAGGTCATTACAGGTGCACCCTTGGTCATCATATCAAGTTTTTTAACTTGCATGAATGAGGAAATATCATCTATACCATGCAATTCCATTCCAGCGTAAATAGTGTGCTTCCTTCTCAGTCAGGCTTCTGATCTTCTCTAGCCAAAAAACAGGTTTAGGCTTCCATATTGAAACTAGTTTTCTCCGGGTTTGATTTAGAATGTATAGACTACAGCAGGGGCGGACTGGGATTTAAAAACGGCCTGGGACTTTTTTGCTCACACCGGCCCTTCTGTACTGTGCCCGGCCCCATAAAGTATGTTACATTAAATGCAGGCAGCGCCACTTCTAGCCGGCCCCGTCACCGCAATGTTTCTATCACTACCGAGTGATGTGGCGTTACGCTGCTGACAAGGGTTGGCACTAGCCGGGGCAACTTTGAGGCCGGGAAGAGTTGAGTTGGTTTCAGCGACCTGGGGAGTTTCACACAGTGGGACACCCCTGATCGGGGTGCCCCGGGGGCAAGGACCAAAACCCAGGATAGTCAAAATCACCAGGATTTTGCCTATACTTGTCATTAGTTTATGCCCCAGGGGTATCCCAATTTGGGAAGCCCAGCTGTGTGAAACCCCCCAGATCTCCTACTCTACTCACCTTTCAGCCATTCCCACGCTCACAGTGTTTGTCCAGTCAGAGCTTTAGGCTTGTGTGTTGGTATAGGAAGCGGTAGCAGCTGCATCCCCGATTTCCTTGTGGAGTGCTCCTGCGCACCGGACCAATCTAAATGGCTAGGAGCAGGAGCGCGCACAGCTGCACAGCTGCAGGGATTAAAGCAAGGGATATATGGAAATAAGGGGTTTCCGGACAATCTGGAAGGGTTCACACAGTAGGGTACCCCAAATCACCTATTTGGCCAGCCGTGGGGCTGAGTGGTGCATTTTAAAGTGGACCAACACCCAGGATTTTGACTATCCTGGGTTTTGGTCCACTTCCCCGGGGCGCCCTGACCCGCGCATGCGCTGTTGGACCGGGAGTAAGGTAAGGTTAGGGGGCGTCCTGGGGGTTTCACAGCGGGGCATCCCAATTTTGGATGCCCTGCAGGGAGGGATCGGATCGGCCTGGGAATCTTATAGATTCCCAGGCCGATCCAGCAGGGTGTTGGTCCACTTTAAGGAGAGCGCATATCCCCCAGCAAGCCAGAGCCCAGAGATGCCAATGCCACAGCTAAAGAAAAAACAAAAGAATATGGTACTTACCAGTCTTCCAGTCGCCTCTTGCCTTCTCCTCACCTCTACTGTGTCCCACGAGCCCCGCCGGGCTGGACACGCTGCTATGCACATGCGCAGAGCAGCAGCAGCTTCTTCTCTCCCCGCCTGGTCGGGGACAGCGTGTGTGGGAACCTAGATGGTGCTGCTCTGTCCTCGCCCGGCGGGGAAAAGAAGTTGCACACAGACACACACACCTCGCTGGCTGTGACAGGCATATGAAGCGGTCGGCCAGGGGGGAAGGAGGCAGGTGAGGGGCCGCAAGGACAAGGAGATGGGCGGGACTTTGCAGCAGTGGCCGGCAAGCCGCAGTGACACAGTGAGGCGGCCCGGCGGCCAGATAGGAAGCAGCGGCCTACCGGGATTTGTCCCGGTATGCCCTACGGCCAGTCCTCCCCTGGACTACAGTAAATGTGTGTATAGATTAACAGATATAACAACATCATGTGAAACACTTTTCCACTTAAAACTTGGCTGAATTTATATCACTACTTTAGTTCTGAATGTGAGACCTGGATCTCGGAAACTACTGGGGATACAGATACATATTAAACAGAAAGACAAATTATATTTATATGACATTAGATTTCAAAGACACAATGCATAAAGAGAAACAACTTTTTGATTAAATATTGACCATTTAACCTTTAACGTTCATGTAAAACAAACACTTGTGAGACATCAAAATCAATACCCTTTCATTTGCACTGAAAGGTTAATGTTTGCTGTCACTAAGCCTCTTGCAAATAACCTAGTACCACAAATGACAATGTGGCAACCTTTTATTTTGTTTCTCCTGAATGGTTTAATATAAGTTTTAATTAAAGTGGACCAACACCCTCCACTGATCGGCCTGGGAATCTATAAGATTCCCGGACCGATCAGTCCCCTGACTGCGGGGCACCCCGATCGGGGGTGCCCCACTGTGTGAAACCCCCCAGAAACCCCTAAATCCCTACCTGCTCCTCGATCCAGCGGCGCCCGCCGCCGCCTCCCGCGCGTCCCTCCCTCTAGCAGGACGCGCACCCGCGCCAGCCGTTTGTGAATGGCCGGCGCGGGTGCGCGCCCTGTAAGAGTGACGCGCGGGAGGCGGCGGCGGGCGCACTCTCTTGTCCGTTGCTGCCTCCTGCTTGTCCGTCGGCGGGGATTGGCAGCGGCGGTCACGTGGGACCGGGGAGAGGTGAGTTTTTGGGGCTTTTTGGGGGGTTTCACACAGCGGGGCAGCCCCGATCGGGGTGCCCCACCGAAGTGGACCAAAACCCAGGATAGTCAAAATCCTGGGTGTTGGTCCACTTTAATGCACAACATGCCCATTTCAACCAATAGTTATTTTTCAGAAAAAGCAGACAAAGAAAACAATATCAAAAGTACATGTAAGTCCCCAATCACATAAGAGGAGCATACAACCATGCATGCAATTTCCTTAGATAAGCAATAAGCAGTAAGATAAAAATTACATTTAAAATCCCTGGTATATTTATCAAAACTTTCCACAGCCCTAAGATTACCAAGGTTCTTATTTCAGGTTTTTAGGACAACACTACCTGCTTACATGTATAGTGGCACCTGGCAGAAGTGGTTGAGGAAGACGACTTCAAATCAGGGTCGTTTTTTGCCCCAGCTGAGAAGTTGCCCAGAGTGCCAGGTACTCCAAGGTAACAAGCTCTGGCCCCTGCACCCCCCCCTTCCCTTCAGGGCCTAAGTTCCTGTGGGGGTGTCGATTTTAAATTAGCCTTTCCATAGCCACGGGGGGTTGTGCAGAAGTTGCTGGTAACAGGTACAGAGTGTCTGGAATCTCCTTGGCCCTGTCATCATGTATGTAGGTCAGGGAGATTCGTACAGGTGCCAGGTCAGCTCTCTGCACTCAGCTTAAAATTGAGACCCCCTCCCCAAGGAATTGCGATGGGATGGTGCAAAGACTGAGGCCCTCTGGTCAGTATAATCCCCACCATACATTTTACATGATGAAGTTTGGGAGGGCCCTGGCAGGGCTCTTCCATTGCAATAATTTTGCCTCTTCTACCCAGATCTAGAAAGAGGAACACTGTAGTCAGCACACTAGGTTTCATAAATCTGTCTCAGGATTAAAGTGTGGAGAGCTTCATCAGGAATGCGGAGCAGTGACAGCAGTGACACCAGCAGAATGCTGTTACAGCTATCTGTTCCATGGAATCTTTGGGCATCATGTAGAAGTCTGCTTGTTCATTTTTATGAACGTCAGATGATCCACATTTTTTGTGGACCGGTAAATGCGTTTGATGGTGAGAAATCCTCTAGCTGCACTAAATACACTTTCATTTAGCACAGTAGCAACAGGACGGGCTAGTACGTCCAGTGCATCTTTGGTATGCTCTGGCCATTAGTGAAGCCTTGTCATCCAGTAGTCCAAGGGTTCCTGAATCATGAGGCTGCTGGAATCCAAGCTGCAGTTCACATACTCCTGGACCATAATGTACAAGAGCTCTCACCTGGGCCTGTTTGGTGTTGGAATTAGAAACATTTTAGCTAAGTCTATTTTAGGCTTCCATGTTCTCTGCTGCCCCTGTGGGTTCCTCGTCATAGCTGGCTAGAAGTGTGGAGAGTAGCAGATCATTTCCAGTTGCCATAGGGAAAATCCTTCTCAAAGATGTTTGCAAGTATATTCTTTAATTCGCCCTTCTGGCGACTCTTATGACTGCTCTCACAAGTTCTGTTGTTTTGGCCTTGTAGAGTGGATCAAGGAGGGTGGCTATCTATTTCTCATCGTTTTTGTGTTGCCCCCTGCTGGGCATAACATGTTAGCCCAGTCTTGTTTGTTTACATGCTTGGGTGAGCATATGGTGTACAAGAGGTTAGATGCTGCTTATTAATAGATCTTTCTCATAGGCGTCCTTGTCCCCGCAACTGGCGGGAGCTGTGTCAGTGTGTGGGGGTTTTTGATGTCCTCTGTGACTTCCTACACACCTTCCAATCATCTGGTGCAACATATTTGCCTTGATTGCATGGGACTGACTTCCTGTGGGAGACATAAATACAGGCATGGCACATTGGACACTCACCTCATCCCTCGCAGTGGTGTGGGAGACCAGGGGGCGTGCGATAGATGCTCCTCCTGATTACATTTGGGACACAGCACACATGCCAGTTTAAGTCATGTTTAATTTTTGTTCAGTTGTAGTGCTCTGTTTACTCTTCATGGTGATCATGTTTAATAATAATTTTTTGATTCATTTTGATCAGTGTTTACTATTATCTTCTGATTATTTGGAGTTTGATTAAGATAGACATATTCATGGGAGCACTTTATTAATTCATCATACACGCAGCTTTTTAACCTCATTTATTTGCAGTGTTTTCTTATCACATTTTTGGTTAGTATTTATATTTTTAGATTGTTTTGGAGTTTGATCAGTATATCCATATGAACACTTACTTTATTTTATAGGTAATACGTTACCCTTTTTTTGCACAGTGTTTCTTTATTTTAAATTTTTTGTTATATTGATATTTATGCACCAGCACTTTACCCACTCAATAATGTGGGATTTTTTTGTAGTGATTCAATATTGTTGTATGTATTGGCTTTCCATTTTGATGTATTGGTCTGCTGCATGTGAATTATATATACCTTTGTACTGACCTCACAGTCAGCTAGAGATCAGATTATTTGATCCAGGGTCCAGGTCGGGAGGACCTTTAGCCTTGATTTTAAAATGTATGTTGGTCATTGTGATTTTCATGCATTTTATATTTTCGTAATTTTGTAACAATAAACTTCAGATTTTTTTTAAAGAAGCCTTTGGGTGCACATTCCCTGTAGCAGGTAATCAGCTCTTGTTTACTTGCCCTTTGTGGTTAATATAGGACAACCAAAGAGCCTAGACAGCATTGCATTCCTGCTTTTTATCTAACTGAATGATATAATTCTCGTGCGTCATTATCCACAACTCCTAACATCAGCAATTTCTATATCTTTGTCCATCCATGCCTACGCTATTGTGATTCTTTCTGCAGCCAGCATGAAGGAGACAAGTTTAGTTTGATATTTATTTCCTTTAGATCTAAGTCTTCCTAAGAGTGCTTTTTCTGGGTCACATTCTGCAGTGACCAGGTTAGAGAAGCTAGGAGGCAGCTGTGGGTCACCGGCTTTTTGGGTGGCAGGCCGAAGCCTAGGTTCCGGACAGATGTTAAAGTCCGTAGGTCCAGATGGCATGAGGGCCCTGTGTCGTGACGCCAGGAGGGTTTGGTGGCACCGGTTACCCTACCAACCGAGGGTCCCAGGAGATCCCTTGCTAGGTGTTGGGTAGCAATAACAGGCAGAGGCCAGGTTAGGATCAACTGAACTTTTACTGGCAGTCTAGATGGTACAGTGACAGTACAGGTCGGGAGCTCAGGAGCGATCCTGTGTAGTGCTATTTAGGCTGAATAGCTTACTTGCAAGATTGAAGATGGGTTCTGCAACCTTGGAGATTAGAGCTGAGTTGAAGACAGGCTCTGTGACCTGGAATATGAAAGATGATGATGCTGTAGATTTATCAGCAGACTTGGTAAGCATTAGTCTGGCCCCCTTTCTCCACATTAGCTACATGAGACAAGCCATCAGCACAAGCACAGAACTTGTTCCTTCAGAGATCTCAGCTATTCTGACTAGAAAATGGAGGAGAGGGCAGGCTTAGGTGCTCAGCAGTCCTGATAGGCTCACCACTTGTCACATGAACCTTCCCTAGCAAGTTAGTTACAGCAATAGGGAGTTATGAAGTTTATGGAACTGCACAATGTGAATACATTAACTCTTTGAGTGCAAACTACATAAATTCGCATAGGAAACATGTTATTACATGAAAACAGGATCTAAAAGGTTATTATACAGGAACAGGGTATATATATATATATATTGTGACATGCAGGTCTGATAGTAGAGGACAGGTATATTTCTCCCAGGTTCCTTTCCTATGTGAGGTAATAGCTGAGCCTCTCACCTGTCAGGTAATTAATTAGGGGTAATGAGAGGCTGGAAAAAGGAGGATCTCTCTCTCTCTCTCTCTCTCTCTCTTTCTCTTTCTCTTTCTCTCTCTCTCGACACAGCCCAGGACTGTGGAGAGACTCATGTGAGTAAAGGTTGCTGGAAGTAAGTAGTTTTTTAAAGTTGGCAGAGAGAAGCTCTCCAGCTAGTAGTGAGGGTTTTCACTTGTATAGTTAAGTGCCGGACAGGCAAGGATTTACTTTTGTTCCTGTGTTATCTTTATTTTTATTTGCAACCTTTACAAATAAAACTGACCTCGAGTCAGCTTGAATGAACTTTCTGCTGTTTGCCTGATTGGATAAAGACAAATACGTGTCCCTGGACATCAGAAGAGGGCGATCCCGGACACTTATCGCAATATATATATATATATATATATATATATATATATATATATATATATATACTGTATGAACACAGATATATTATACCATAATAGCTACGCAATATAACAGACCCCACAGGGACAGCCGAATGTCGAGGGGACACATATAGAACAGTGTTGCAAATGCTGTACTGGGACATTGCAATTCTATTTCCTTGCTAATTAACCGGTACACCCGATCCCAAAATGTCCTTTACTTGGGACAGGCCCACCAAATATGCCACATTTGGTCCCCTTTGGTGTTACACTCTCTAAAACAGTTTGGGGAAGCATTGGAAAACATATTGGCCAGCTTTGCAAAGCAAAGCTTTTGTGGACTAAATACCACATGATAATACTTTTTAAATTGGCTTCAATCAGATTAGAATTTATTAGGCCTTTCCCTGCATTTACGATGGTTCTTTCCTACTATTTTTTCCAAATCTTATCCCCATGCTTTCATATAGGACGAATTTGATTGTGGTTGCAGCAGGGCTTAATGTAACAGAGTTATTACTCCTGGTTTCCCCAGTGAGTACTACAATATTTTTCGAGCGCTGTTAATTCTAATTCTCCCTCTCTCTCTCTTGCGCAAGAAGTTCAGGATTTGGAGGGATCTGAATTCTTCAGTTGCCGGCATACGATATCATTCTTTCAGCTAAATCATACTCATTAAGTATCCCTCCATTGAAGTTCACTATTCAAACCAGGCCCTGCTTTCTCCACCATCCAAACCCCCTTCTAACGCCGTCTGGGTTGCCGAGGATCAGTGCTGATTGAAGCAGCGCCAATTGAAAGTAGGTGCTTTAGGTCAAGATCCCATATAGCACAATGGGCAGAACTAGATTAAAGTGTTTTATGCTTATAACTGATATTACACACATTTTATTGTACAGAGCCTGCATTGTGGCTTAATTGAAACAATAATTGAAACGCAAGATCTAGATCAGTGTATTTTTTTGGGGGGGGGGTATTAACATTGATTTTAGTTGCTTATTTTGTTTAACAAAGTGTAATTTGGAAATAACAACTGAAACGCAGCCTAACGCACTGTAAAGTTTGCCCCCTTTGTCCCCACCAGTGATTTTTTGTAATGATGAAACACCGACCAGTGCTGGAAAAAAGCCCCAGTCTTTTAAAGAGGAATAAAATGAAAACGTTGTGCTGCACCGAAAAGATGGCTTCACTAAGTGGGACTCACTGGCCTAAGGATAATCAGCAGTCGGGTCTAATAGGTACTTACACAGTCCTTCCAATACCTAGTGTAACAATCAAAGCAAGTTAGTTAGCATTTTGTGCTGCGACTTCTAGCGCCATTGTAGTCCACAGCGCAGAGCCAGAAACGACAAAAATGCTGGCACTCCAAAAGGGGGAATTTAAGTGTACAAATTATAGGGATATCTATAATCATATTCATATCCTTTAACAGCGCACATTATAAATAAGGCCCTTAGTGCCATTCACCCCCAAGCCCTAGATCTTCTCCAATCCTTTCAGGATCTGCATAATCTCTGGGAGAGATCTCAAGCTCTCGGTGATGAAAGGCAGTAGGTTGACCACACAAGATGGCACCCTCTGTCCCCACAATACCCTCCTAAAATCAGTGCTGTGGTAGAGTCTTTGCGCAAATGGTGCCATAGCCATGAGGAACAGGGCAGATGACATGGCTTCCTTGGCTATGGAGATCTCCTCCGTTCCTGTTCCAACCCCTGAAACAGAGGCCATAGGGTTTGAGTATAATACCAGAATCATGCTTCAAAAGAAATCTCCAAATCCCATTTACTCAAGCACCGTCTGACGATAATCCCAAGTGACAGATTCAAATGCCTTTTGGGGGTCAAATGATAGGAACATTCCTGCTTGATTTTTTTAGATCCATTCCATCCCTGCTGGAGAAGTGATATAATGTCAAAATCTCTACGGACCTGGCCCTTGGAGTCCCAATATATATTCAGTCTGGTCCGGATGGCTAATTCTGCCCAAAAATGAGTTCAATCCAGAGGACAGAATAGCAGTCATCAATTTTATATCTGTATTAATCAAAGAAATTTGGTCAGTAATTCCCACAGTTATTGAAAACTTTACTCACTTTTTGGGATGACTGCGATTTTGGCCTGTAGTGCATTCTTGGGGATAAGTTCTCCTTCTTGGATACTGTTAAGCCAGCTGATCAGGTGTGAAGCTAGCACCTGGGAAAACTTTCTATAAAAAAGCCAGAGAATCCATCAGGCCCAGGGACTGAGGTGGTCCTTGTCTCTTTAATAACTATTAAGACTTCATCTAGCATGAATTCTTTTTCCATTTTCTCCTTAAAAGCCGCTGGGATTTTTTGAATCACTGAATATTTCAGCCAGAGTTTGATCTCAGACACATTCACCTCCTCTAAATTAGCATACAATTTTGTAGAAAATTGCTGGAACTCCCTCACCACAGCCTCTGTGTTCGGACTGAGAGTCCCATTTGGCTTCTTCTTATTCTAGGTATATTTATGGTTCTGACCCTATGTGTCAGGCATCATGCCAGTCTCCTTCCCAGTTTGTTATTGGTGGAATAAAGTCTCGCCCCAGTCCAACGTAGGTCTTTATCAGCCTAAGTCCCCAGTCTTGGTCATTTCAAAATATACTTTCAGTACATCATGTATCTCTTTAATAGAGTTTGATTTCCTAAGAGGAAATTTTTCAATCTCCTCCTATTAAATTTGAGCTTAACCAGAGGGCCCTGTAGCACTAGGACCACTGCTGCATGGTCTGACCATGACGCCTCTATAATCACAAAAAAATAAGCTTAACTCCATCCAGGTTCCAGCACGGGCAATGTCCTCAACGGCCACCTGTGTCTTCAGCGGGACAGAGTGCACAGCTTCTCTGTCCCGTGCTTGGCTCCTGGCAGCTTGCTCATTCAGAAATAGCCCCTCCCTGTGGCAGGAGTGAGCTTTTTTTCACTTACCCCCCTTGTGAACAGGTAAAGGGTCCTTGAGATGTATACTACATACATAAGTGACATCTTGCCTCCAGCTTGTGCTGATATGCATCTTCACAATCTCTGCTGTGTCTTAATTTTTCTCTCTCAGGAGTTATCTATGATGACAAGCTACACTTCCTCTGTGAGTACCTGTACTCAGTACAATATTTCTCAGTACAGCAAATTATAGGCCTAGTACCCAGTATCGGAGGTCTGTACTTGAGGGTCATGTCCTGGGGCCTGTCTTCCACTAAAATTAATGTCTTACTTGCACGTGCTATGATAGAAAACCAGACTGCTCCTTAGACCAAACCTTTAGCAAACCTCATCTAGTTGCAAAGGCTGTTAGTTGGCCATGGAGCAACCAGAAAACATGTCTTTATGGGGCCTCCGTCTCTAAATCTTCACAGAAAGGGATCCTTCCAACAGGACTTGTCGGAGGGTAACGTTGGGAAACGCCTCCCAAATAAGAAAATTCTTTGCTCGGAGGCACAGCATAAAGTCCCAGTTATTGAAGAGGAGTTTAAGAGGGCCCAGCCTATTTACCAGGGAAGATTTAAGTGAATCTACGATTCTGAGAAGTGCAGCTAAGGTATGATAGATTCATATGTCTGGTAGCTCTGTCCCGCCTGACGATTTAGGTATTAGCCATGTGGCAAATCTGAATCTGGGCCTACCTGTACCCCATACGAATTTCAAAAAGGCAGTTTTCAGTGTGTTGAAAAAGTTAGAGGGGGGTTGAATGGGGACAGCTTGGAAAATGTATAAAAATTTTGTTAAATTAAACTAAATTGATCCTGCCAACCAGGAGAGGGGGTGTTTGCTATAGTTGGCAAGATCTGTAAGTGTCATCATTAAGAGTGGGAGGTTATCGAGGTTATATGCCTCGGAAGGATTGGATGGGATTTGTATTTCTAGATATTTTGTTGATGACGATTGCCACCTGAAAAGGAAGTTAGTTTTGAGCCGTCTCTCCAAACTGTGAGGCAGAGATAGATTGAGTGCCTCTGACTTTACCTAATTAACTTTAAAGTTGCTCACATGGGCAAATTTTTCTAATTCTCGCAAGACCATTGGAAGGGAAATGTGCTAGGAAGTAAGATGTAGTAGTAGGTCATCGGTGAATAATAATAATCCCCTTGACATTAGGATTCTGTCTCTGTCAAAGGGGGCAGAATGGAGGCCATTAACTCTCGCTGAGGGATTGGCATCCAGTGCCAGGGTTTTAGACAGAAATGTTGGGCCTATTCCTGCTTGACAGAGTGACGCCACCAGGAAATGATAGTTCTTATGTTCTATAAGAATGCATAGTATTCCCTAAAACCATCAGCAATATGCGCAAAGCATCCACAAAACACATGTCAGACAGTCTCTTTCATTTAAATCTGCAGACATCCCAGAGGAGGTATCTAGATTGTGATTTAGAGGCATGTTCAGGTTCCCTGCCTACTATGAAGGTGCTCTCCAAAAAATACTCCAACAACTTGCGCACCCTAATGGTAAAGCAGGCTTAGTCTGAATTAGGAGCATAAATGTTGGCTATTGTGTAAATTTTTGTGTGTTTTGAGAAAGAGGAACCGGCCTTGTGGGCCTGAATGTTTGGAATCCGTTCACACTTGAAAGTGGTCTCTTGCAAGTTTTACTTGGCACCTGTGCAAGTCACACAGAATTTTTCAGGGATATTGAAATCCTTAGTATTCAGGGAGCAAATGGTTAGTTCCTCCATTAACAAACAATAATATCTTAAACTGGACCAACAGCCTGGCAGAGTTGGAAAAGAAAAGTAGTGGCCATTTTGGAGCTTTCTCACCCAGCATCTCAGCCATGCTGCTGCCTGAATTCAACTGACATAACTGACAATGCACAGTAACAGGAAGACCAGCAGTACTTCCTGTTTGCGGGTGGCCTGCAAATGCATGAGCTGCCATTTTACTTCAAAAATTTACTACAGCAGAAGTTTGAAGAAGGTGAATTAATATTTATGTGTAGCAATCTAAACTGCCCTGAGGAGGGATGCATATGAGCACTGTTTGTTGTGTTGGTCTGGCTTAAGTAATTTTTGACTGTTGCTCCGCTTTAACAGTAATGCAGCAAACCAAACTTCCCCGGAAAGATGTAACTAAACACAGGTAGGTGCAGCTTTTCTTATTTAGTGGGGAGGTTCAGAGCTTAGTGGTTTTGAATAAGGTCAAATTCATAAGCTGGGCCCGGGTACCTGGTACTTTAGGCGAGGAAACCAGAGCCCCACCCCCCAGGGACCTCCATCTTAGTGGATAAGGGGGAATGGATCCCTATGGAATCCACCCCTTTGGCACAGTCTGAGCCGTATATGTAGCTTATTCCATTTCCTAGTTGCACTTTTTATTACGAACAAGGTCTCGCTTATGGGCGGGGCCTGCCCAGTTCATTCTTACTCCCACAGGTAGATTTCTCAACCCTTGAGATAGATTTTTGTTCATCCAACCATGTATCTAGGTATTATTCAGGATATACTCCTTTAATTCTATTTTTCAACTTCAAGACCCATTATGATCTCACCTAAGTGTGTTTTCATATGATGTATCTTTGTTGAGGGACAACAGCGATTTCCCCTGTATTCCTTATATTTGGAATATACACATTTTCTATGATAAGAATAACCCTTCCCTTTTTAAAGCTTCCCCTTCCTTTGGCCACTCATTAGCATTTGATTTATTAGAATATTATAACTAGGTCCACTTCTATCTAGCGCTTGAGCTTATGTGCATATGTATATTAAGTGCCTGGCTTTATAGTAATTAATCTTTTCTTCTTTCTTATAGATGGACATGGCATTCCCCCGATCTTCATAACCCCCTGCGATTGGCTGTACTCACCTTACAACGTTCCGCTAATCTCCGCTGCGGCAGATGCCCCGTGCGCCGCCATCTTGCGGCTGGCAAGCTGCCGGCCGCATTCTGGTTGGCGCCGGGCCGGGACGACTGCCGCCGGAAGTGACGTGATATGACGCGACCTACGTTCACGTCGTCATCACACCACAGGGCCGGCCCTGGGGGGAATCGCGCCATTAGGGCTATTTAAATGGTAGGCAACCACACAGCTAGCAGGCACCGCACCTTTGGGACCATCTGACAACAAGCATCATGCTCTGACAAAGGTTTACCGACAACCGAAACACGCGTCAGCAAGAAGTGTAAGCACCGTGCAGCAGCTCTTTTCAACTTGTGGACATTTTTCCTGTTACCTGCCTATGGGAAGAGACTCATGTAGTGACAAGTGCCTCATAAACACTTGCAAGGTATTGCTTCAATTCGCTTGATACTTCGATCTTTGCGGGTCGGATCCGCTCATCACTCGTTATAAAGAAAAATTAATAATTATAATAATAATAAATAATCTAATGATTTAAGAATGCTGCCAATTGTATATGTGCTGCATATATGAAATGTGTTGGTCAGCCTTCAAAAAACGTACCTACTTGTTGACTTTACTGTTAAGACAATTAAAGAGTCTAAGAAGACTCTGTGAGCTCTGATCGACAGAGGTCCCAGTAGGTATGATTAACGGTAATTAAATTATCATAGATGGATGTCATCAACCTTGGGCTTTGAAAGGTTGATCTGGCTTGAATTAGAGTTTTAGATTGTTCTTCATAAGGTTAATGTTCCATTTGAAAGTAATAGATTGTAAAAGGAGTCCTATCTCAGCTTTAACCCATATATCAGCTTTAGCCACATTAATACTGTTAGGGCGAGCGCTGCACGCCCATCTCGCAGCACTTCACTTACCTCCATGGCTGCATCCAGCCGTCGTCCATCTCACAGCATTTCCCTCACCTCCATGGCTGCTCCCAGCCGTCTCCCTTCCCCCCATGCTTTCTCCTCGCATAGTCAGGTGCGCGCACGTCCCCGTCCACAAGAGGGCGAGCGCACTGGATTCCTGAGATTTAAAGGGCCTGTACAGCACTGATTGGTGCCTGGTCATCCAATCCTGCATTCACTTCCCCTATTTAAAGAGGCACTTCCTTTCCTTCAGTTCCGGATCTTGGTCTTTCCATGCCAGTTGTAAATCAGTTGCTTTTGGATTGCTCACCCGTGTACCGACCTCTGCCTATCCCCAACGCTGAACCTTTGCCGCCTGCCCCGACCTTGGCTACTCACCTTTACTATGAACCTTTGCTGCCTGCCCTGACCTCTGCCTGTGTGTACTATACCTTTTGCCTGCCTCTTGTGTACCCCGCTGAGCCTCAGCTAGCCGTGGAACTGGGCAGCTGTTTGGGGGTAGCGACCTGGGGGTCACTCGCCGCACAAGACCAACCTGCCTTGCGGCGGGCTCTGGTGAATACCGGTGGCTTCTTAGACTCCGCTCCCCTGACGCGGTACCTGCCATCTGTTCCACAGTTAAAGCGGTTCCACATCCAAGTCGACTCCACCCGGTCCGTGACAGTAAGATCCGGCCATGGATCCCGCTGAGGGGCCGCTGCCTGATGCCACTAAATTGCCTGCTATTGTGGCTATGCAGTCCCGCCAAATTAATCAGCTCTCGGCTATGATGCAGCAGTTGCTATCGATTCAGCAACAGCAAGTGCCACCACCGGCCCCAGCATTGCCGCCACAGACTCCTGTAGCATCTACAGCTAGAATCCGTCTCTCCTGGCCGGCTAAATTTGACGGAGATGCCAAGTTATGCCGAGGCTTCCTTGCCCAGTGCTCTCTACATTTACGCCATCCGGTTCCGTACCTGTCTTGGAATAATGAGGCCTTGTGTGCCTGCTTCAAGAAAGGACTTTCTAGTAAAATTAAAGATGCTCTAGCTGCACGTGACTTGCCTTCGTCTCTCACTGATCTCATCCATCTGGCCACATGCATTGATGTGCGTTTTATTGAAAGGCGTGAGGAATTCCACCAAGAAAGAGATACTCAGCGCCCTAGGAGGATATCCCGTTTGGCCCCTGTGTTTCAACACCCTTTGTCCGCGCATGTACCTCCCAGTGAGGAGGCCATGCAGGTCGACTGATCCCGCCTGACCCAGTTGGAGAGAACTCGTAGAAGGAACGAGAATCTTTGTTTGTACTGTGCTGGTTCTGAGCATTTTTTGAAAGACTGTCCTATTCGCTCGTCAGGGAAACGGGCGCACCTAGTGGATGTGGGAGAGGCGTCCCTGGGTGTATGTGCTTCCTCCCCACGTCTCACGATTTCTGTGCAACTTACCATCGCACCTACCACCTCTTTGAATTTGTCCGCCTTTTTGGATTCGGGCTCTGCAGGAAACTTTATAGAGGCCTCCTTGATTAATAAATATAATATCTCTGTGAACCGCCTCGCAAAGCCCTTATTTATCGCCTCAGTCAATGGTGACAGGCTGGAATGTACCGTGCGTTATCGCACCGTTCCCCTTCTTCTAAAGGTTGGACTTTTCCATCAAGAGAGTATTTAGTTCTACGTCCTCCCTAATTGTACATCTCAGATTCTTCTCGGCTTCGACGTCATGATCCCACACTTGATTGGAACACCGGCGACATCAAGACTTGGGTTGCGGCTTGCTTTAAGAGGTGTTTGAGGTCCGTTCCTGTTCGACCTATTCCTGCTTCAGCTCCATTACTTGGCCTGCCTGAGGTCTACTGGTCCTTTTCCGATGTATTCTGCAAAAAACAAGCGGAGGTACTTCCGCCTCATCGCCCTTACGATTGCCCTATAGACCTCTTGCCGGGTACCACTCCACCTCATGGTCGTATTTACCCCCTCTCGGCTCCGGAGACACAAGCTATGTCAGAGTATATTCAAGAAAATCTGCAAAGAGGGTTTATACCGAAGTCTTCCTCTCCAGCAGGCGCGGGTTTCTTCTTCGTGGCAAAAGAAGATGGCTCTCTACACCCCTGTATTGATTACAGTGGCCTCAATAAGATTACCGTCAAAAATCGTTACCCTTTGCCTTTGATTGCTGAATTATTTGACTGTCTGCGTGGGGGCCAAGGTTTTCACCAAACTTGATCTGCGAGGGGCCTATAATTTGATACGTATATGCGAGGGCAATGAATGGAAGACAGCCTTCAATACTCGTGATGGCCACTTCGAATATTTAGTGATGCCCTTTGGTCTTTGCAATGCACCCGCTGTATTCCAGGAATACGTAAATGACATTTTTCGGGACGTGCTTTACTCCTGTGTAGTTGTTAATTTGGATGATATACTCATCTTTTCATCTAATCTGAAAGAACATCACCGTCACGTCCGGCAAGTTCTGTCTCGCCTCCTTTATGCTAAGTTGGAGGAGTGTATTTTTGATCAAACCACCTTACCCTTTCTTGGATATATTGTCTCTGCTCGTGGTCTCCAGATGGACCCCAGCAAATTGAAAGCAGTTTTGGACTGGCCACGTCCTATTGGCCTACGGGCTATTCAATGCTTCCTGGGCTTCGCCAATTACTATTCATCTTATTCTAAAGATCCTAATGATACCGTATACCAGTGATGACGAATAGGGATGAGCAGACTTCTAGAAGTTTGGGTTTGCCAAGTTTGGCCGAACTTGCCGCCAAACTTTGGTGGGGGATTGACCCAAAACCTATTGAAATCAATAGGGACCTGAACTTGGCTTTAAAATGGGGGTAACAAGGTCTAGATTGCTCCAAGGGGAACATCAGGACGATTGCCCTGCACAAAGTGGACTAGGGAAAGTACTCAAAATAATAACAAAACAAAAAAATAAATACATAAACAAATCAAAAAATTAAAATATTTTTTTTTTGGATGTCGGTGGCCAAATCGGATGGGGGGCACCTGGGGAAATTGCCCTGCACAAAATGGGGTAGGGAAAGTGCTCCAAATAACCCCACAAAACAAAAAAAATAATTACACAAATGAATAAATTAAAATTAAATACTATTTTTTAAGTTAACGAGTTAACACTTTTGGAGTGAATTTTCATGTGAGTTTGCAGAAAAAAATGATCATTTTCTACCAAAATATCTTAGTAAAAAGAAAATGGGCTGCTGAATCATGGGAGTGGGGAAAACCTGCGAGAACAGGGTTTTCTCTCTGAATCAAGGCCATAGCGTCTTCCTTGGTGGCCAAAAGGTTCAATTTTAGTAAAATCTGACCTGTGCACCTTTCTCCATATATTTGGGTACTCTCCCACTTGCCTTTTGGCAAACTGAAAATAAGTCTCTCTCTTATTGCCTGTAAGTAAGTTTTTTTTTTTCTGCCACTCTTTTATAAAGCCCAGCTGTATGGAGTGCAAGGCTTATTGTGGCTGCCTGAACCAAACTACAGCTTGGGAACTCTGCAGCTCCTTCAGGGTTACCTTTAGTCTCTGTGCCGCCACTCTGATTAATGCCCTCCTTGGTCAGTGTGAGTGTTTTTGCAGGTTTGTTGTGGTGCCATGTTCTTTCCATTCATGATAATGGATTTAATGGTGCTCCGGGGAGATTTGCATATGTTTTAAAACCCAGCTCTGACTTGTACTTCTCAACAACTTTGTGGAGAGTCCTTGATCTTCATAGTTTTGTTTGGTTAGTGGTGCCCCTTGGACCCTTCAGGAAAGGTGTGTTTATACTGACAGACCATGTGCCATTTAGGTGGAACCTCAGCATATGACTTTTGAAGGTGATGCATCAGAACCTTTCAGTGGTTTTATAACTAGAGATGAGCGAACTTTTGAAAAATTCGATTCGCCGAATTTTCCGGGAAAAATAGTTTCGGCCCGAATTTATTTGCGACGAATCGCTATTAAAAATGGCTATTTCTGGGTGTCCGAGAGCCTCCATAGGGTTGCAGAACGTTTTGCTTGGCTGTAACATGCAAAGGATGCATGCTGGGTTAGTGAAATAATATTGTAAAGAAGTATGACATGCAGATCAGAGGCGTCGCTATTAGATTCGCTGTCGCAGAGCAGCACAATTACAGAGCCTTGAGGTGGCATCAGCATGATGAGTCCATATATTGCCTGAAAAACACACCCTGAATTTGGCAGCATTAGGAGCCCATATATTGCCTGAAAGACACACTATGGACTTGGCAGCAGCATAGGGAGCCCATATATTGCCTTAAAAACACATTGGAGTTGGCAGCAGCATAGGGAGCTCATATATTGCCCGAAAGACACACCCAGGAGTTGGCAGCAGCAGAAGGAGCTCATATATTGCCTGAAAGACACACCCTGGAGTTGGCAGCAGCAGCATTAGGAGCCCATATATTGTATGAAAGACACACTCTGGACTTGGCAGCAGTATTAAGAGCTCATGTATTGCCTGAAAAACACACCCAGGAGTTGGCAGCAGCATTAGGAGCCCATATATTGCCTGAAAAACACATTGGAGTTGGCAGCAGCATAGGGAGCTCATATATTGCCTGAAAGACACACCCAGGACTTGGCAGCAGCATTAGGAGCCCATATATTGCCTGAAAAAACACATTGGAGTTGGCAGCAGCAGAAGGAGCTCATATATTGCCTGAAAGACACACCCTGGAGTTGGCAGCAGCAGCATTAGGAGCCCATATATTGTCTGAAAGACACACTCTGGACTTGGCAGCAGTATTAAGAGCTCATGTATTGCCTGAAAAACACACCCAGGAGTTGGCAGCAGCATTAGGAGCCCACATATTGCCTGAAAAACACATTGGAGTTGGCAGCAGCATAGGGAGCTCATATATTGCCTGAAAGACACACCCAGGAGTTGGCAGCAGCAGAAGGAGCTCATATATTGCCTGAAAGACACACCCTGGAGTTGGCAGCAGTATTAGGAGCTCATATATTGCCTGAAAAACACACCCAGGAGTTGGCAGCAGCATTAGGAGCCCATATATTGCCTGAAAAAACACATTGGAGTTGGCAGCAGCATAGGGAGCAATTATATTGCCTGAAATACACACCCAGGAGTTGGCAGCAGCAGAAGGAGCTCATATATTGCCTGAAAGACACACCCTGGAGTTGGCAGCAGTGGGTGTAAAAAATGCCCCCATTTTGTGCCGGTAGCGAGGGTCCAATGAGGTGGAGAGCCAGAAGTCATGCCGCAGAAAAATGGAGACAATTCTGTGGTCACTACGCAAGCACGTGAGCATGCATCGTGCCATTTGTGCAAGTGACTCGGAGGGACTACCTGTCTCCATCTCCACTGCATACTGCCATGGTGTGTCTGGGTCCTCTGTCTCGCCTTCCTCACAACCCTCTAGCTCCACTGGCTGCTCCTGCTCCTCCTCTCCTGTCAGATGACTAGATAAACCGCCCATTTTGCCAAAACTAAACTGTGCTTCACTGTGCTCCTCCTCCTCCCCAGCTCCCACGGGGTGTATGTGGCCGTGAAATGTATGCGCCATGTCTCTAGTGCCCTGACCAGCCATGGTTTCCAACATGTGTTGTATTACATGAAGCAGCGGAATCACGTCATTCATGCTGTAATCCTGGCAACTGACAAATAAAGTGGCTTCCTCAAAGGGCCTGAGCAAACGGCAGGTGTCACGTATGAGCTGCCACTGGTTCACATTAAAGTTACACAGGGGAGTCCCCCTATCTGCGTGGATCAATAAGAAATCAGTGATGGCTTTTCTCTGTTCGTATAGTGGATCTAACATATGTAGGGTGGAATTCCAATGGGTGGGAACATCGCAAATCAGACTATGTTGGGGGATACCGTTCTGATGCTATAGCTCAAGAGGGGGGTGTTTGGCGGTGTAGGAGTGGCTGAAGTGCATACAAAGTTTCCTTCCCGTTGTTAGGATGTCTTGCAGATGGGGGGAAGACTTCAGAAAACGCTTGACAACTAGGTTGAACACGTGTGCCATACAGGGCGCATGGCTCAGGCTTCCTTGTCGCAGCGCAGACAAGATGTTACTCCCAATGTCAGTCACCATGGTTCCCATTTCCAATTTTCGCGGAGTAAGCCATGTTTTGATTTCTTGACGAATGAATTTCAGAAGCTCCTCCCCCGTGTGACTCCGTTTGCCAAGGCAAACCATGTGAAGTACAGCGTGACACCGCTGTGCCCTGGTAGGCTGAAGGGGCATTGAGAATTGACCATACAGTGGAGGCTGAGGAGACGACGGAGGGTGAGGAGGCGGAGTCGCACACTGTGACAGGCAAAACGGCCTGGGAGTGTGGAGGCCGAAGCGTTGTGACCTGTCCAACTTGCTGTGCAGGAACCACATTCACCCAGTGGGCCGTAAAGGACATGTATTGTCCCTGACCGTAGTTACAGCTCCAGATGTCAGTGCTGCCGTGCACTTTGGTGCACACCGACAGGCTCAAGGACTGGCCCATCTTCTGCTCAACAAATTTGTGCAGGGCTGGTACTGCCCTCTTTGCAAAGAAATGATGGCTTGGGACTCTCCACCTCGGCTCGCCACTAGCCATCAGCTCTCTGAAAGGTGCAGAGTCCACCACCATAAAATGGAGGGACTGCAGCCCCACCAACTTGGACAGGAGCACATTTAGCTTCTGAACCGTAAGATGAGTGGGCGCATACTGTTGTCCCTCGGACATGGCTTCGCTGATGGATTGCTAGTGGGATGACTGACTTTTAGTAGGAGGAGCAGGAGCATCTGGAGCAGCAGAGGATGGGTATGAGGCACAGCTACCTTCGGCTGAGGTGCTGGAGCCTTGGCTGGGTGAAATTGGAAGCGGCGTGGCACTGGCTGACGCAGCAGGCTGGACCCCCACTTCAGAGCCTCGGTTCTCCCAGGCCGCTTTATGGTGACGCTGCATGTGTTGCCGCAGGGCCGTGGTACCAACATTGGGGCCCTGGCCACCCTTGACCTTCTGTCTACACATCTTGCATGTGGCCAGGTTACCCTCCTGTGGATGCTTGATGAAAAAGTGCGACACTGCCGAGTAACTAATTTTCCCTCCAACAGTCTGCACTAATTCACTGCTACTGCTGCCAACTCCAGGAACCCCTGCTCCACTACATCCTGGGAAGGCAGCCTGCCATGCAGCAGGTGGTCTACCCTGGCCACGTGTGGCTCCAGACATCCCAATTCTGCCACCATGCTGACTGTCAACCCTACTACCACCTTGCTGCCTCAGCTGCTGACTCTGGGGCAACCTAGGACCCTCTTCTCCTGATGATGATGAAGCCCCTTCTGCACCGGGCTCCCAAGTGCGATCGACTTCATCATCATCATCATCGAGTTGTGTCTGCACGTCACTGATGTCCTCCTTGGTTTCCACAAGAGCGTGTGCTGCAGGAGACGGAACGATCGCCACACCACCTCCCAAGCCACTCTCCTCCTCAGTGTTTGTCTGCCTAGTGAAAGAAGCGGCGGATGTCTCCTCCATTTCTTGGCTGGGCAGTAGCTGCTGATTGTCCTCTAACACATCGTCCTCACTGAATAGTGGAGCTGAACCCAAAGCATAAGATACGTCGGCTGGAGGGGGGCGTAGGACAGAGGCAATGGAAGGACAGGGGCTGCTCCCGGGCCATGCCAACTCAAGGTTGTGTCCGAGGAGCCTATGGACTGTTGACTGGGGGTGTCAGATGTCACTTATGATGAGGTTGATGACCGCATTAACCAATCGATGACGGCAGATGCGTTGCTGGTCGAGACCCGACCGCTAGCAGGTACCGGGAGATCAGGCCTCTCACCGCGACTCCTGCTGCCACTCGCCCCTAGTCTGCTGCAACCTCTGCCTGATGAATCTAGGCCTCTCCTCGGTGCACATCCTGGCACATCTCTGCCTGACATTTTTACTGCGTTTAGGAGGGGAAAATACTGTTGTCTCTTGGACATGGCTTCGCTGATGGATTGCTGGCGGGATGACTGACTTTTAGTAGGAGGAGCAGGAGCATCTGGAGCGGCAGAGGATGGGTATGATGCACAGCTACCTTCGGCTGAGGTGCTGGAGCCTTGGCTGGGTGAAATTGGAAGCGGCGTGGCACTGGCTGATGCAGCAGGCTGGACCCCCACTTCGGAGCCTCGGTTCTCCCGGGCTGCTTTATGGTGACGCTGCATGTGTTGCCGCAGGGCCGTGGTACCAACATTGGGGCCCTAGCCACGCTTGACCTTCTGTCTACACATCTTGCATGTGGCCAGGTTACCCTGCTGTGAATGCTTGATGAAAAAGTGCCACACTGCCGAGTAGCTAATTTTCCCTCCAACAGTCCGCACTAATTCACTGCTACTGCTGCCAACTCCAGGAACCCCTGCTCCACTACCTCCCGGGAAGGCAGCCTGCCACGCAGCAGGTGGTCTACCCCACCCCCGGCCACATGTGGCTCCAGACATCCCAATTCTGCCACCATGCTGACTGCCAACCCTACTACCACCTTGCTGCCTCAGCTGCTGACTCTGGGGCAACCTGGGACCCTCTTCTCCTGATGATGATGAAGCCCCTTCTGCGCCGGGCTCCCAAGTGCGATCGGCTTCATCATCATCAAGTTGTGTCTGCACGTCACTGATGTCCTCTTCTGTTTCCACAAGAGTGTGTGCTGCAGGAGACGGAACGCTTGCCACACCACCTCACACGCCACTCTCCTCCTCAGTGTTTGTCTGCCTAGCAAAAGAAGCGGCGGATGTCTCCTCCATTTCTTGGCTGGGCAGTAGCTGCTGACTGTCCTCTAACACATCGTCCTCACTGAATAGTGGAGCTGAACCCAAAGCATAAGATACGTCGGCTGGAGGGGGGGGCGTAGGACAGAGGCAGTGGAAGGACAGGGGCTGCTCTCGGGCCATGCCAACTCAGGGTTGTGTCCAAGGAACCTACGGACTGTTGACTGGGGGTGTCAGATGTCTCTTGTGATGAGGTCGATGACCGCGTTAACCAATCGATGACGGCAGATGTGTTGCTGGTCGAGACCCGACCGCTAGCAGATACCGGGAGATCAGGCCTCTCACCGCGACTCCTGCTGCCACTCGCCCCTAGTCTGCTGCGACCTCTGCCTGATGAATCTAGGCCTCTCCTCGATACACATCCTGGCACATCTCTACCTGACATTTTTACTGCATTTAGGAGGGGAAAACAATATACTACACTACACCTAGAACAGTATTTTTGTAACAGCAGGTGTGTAGAAAAGTTAGATCAAAAATTGCAGACACTGTAGCTAAAAGCTAATGCAAAAATACATTGTCAGATGGTCTTACACAGGATGCCCCTGGTCAGAGTTAAATGCACCACAGGCAGTTTTAAAACGTGGTTTTTGTTCAAAATGTAAAAAAGGTAAAGATACGGGTACTCTTAAAAGTGCTAGCATTCGGGATGCCCCCCGGTGAAAGGCAATGGGTGGTTTAAACTTGAAAACCAGACTTTTTTTTAAAAAAGGCAAAAGGTAAGTCAGCCGGTACTCTTAAAAGATAAGTGGTAGCACTGACAATGGCCCCCAGTGAAAGGCAATGGGTGCTTTACACTTGAAAACCAGACTTTTTTTTTAAAAAGGCAAAAGGTAAGTCGGCCGGTACTCTTAAAAGATAAGTGGTAGCACTGACAATGGCCCCCAGTGAAAGGCAATGGGTGCTTTAAACTTGAAAACCAGACTTTTTTTTACAAAGGAAAAAGGTTAGTAGGCAGGTACTCTTAAAAGACACATGCTAGTATTTGGGATGCCCCCTCTTCAAATACACAGGTTGCCTGCCTTGATAGTGGAAAAGTGACTTTGATTACAAAATGCAACCAGTTAGTAGACAGATAAGCCTCGATTCAGAGACACATTCGTCTGGACTTTCGTAGCTGTCTGTGTATGTTTTTGTGTGTGTTTGTCATTTTTGGGGGTTTTTATGTTCCATTTTCCATTCGAACGTTCGTTCCCGCTAATGCATATATGCGCTTTCGATGGACGGATCGATCATTTGCGTTAGTTTTGACCATTTTCGCATCCAAATCTGATATTATGCGTTCGTTCAGATAACTTACATTATTGGGATGGGCTTGCGTCTTATTCAGAGAGCTGATTGCCGAGGGACCATAAAACAGTTTTCTTTGCGATCCATTTTGACCATGTTTTGACCATGTTTTGTGGCTTTGTGGAGGAGTATGAGTGTCTTCAGTTCCAAGGCATTGCATCAGCGACGCATGCATATCGATCGCATGCATGATGTTGAGTTGTTCGAGCTGACCCGACTTAACCGCGCTTCTCTACATAAATTGTATAGCGAGCTGTGGCCATGGTTAGCCCGCACCACAAGGAAGGGGCAAGCAATTTCAGGTATGACCAAGATGCTTGGCTGCCTGCAATTTTTGGCGAACGGCTTGTTCCATAGGCTGGGTGTCCTCTCCGTGGGGATGTCCCAGCCTACGCTGAGCCGCGCCCTATCCAAGTTTTTGGATGGCATGGCTACCATTAGTCATCGATTGGTCATCGATTAACCAATCGATGACGGCAGATGTGTTGCTGGTCGAGACCCGACCGCTAGCAGATACCGGGAGATCAGGCCTCTCACCGCGACTCCTGCTGCCACTCGCCCCTAGTCTGCTGCGACCTCTGCCTGATGAATCTAGGCCTCTCCTCGATACACATCCTGGCACATCTCTACCTGACATTTTTACTGCATTTAGGAGGGGAAAACAATATACTACACTACACCTAGAACAGTATTTTTGTAACAGCAGGTGTGTAGAAAAGTTAGATCAAAAATTGCAGACACTGTAGCTAAAAGCTAATGCAAAAATACATTGTCAGATGGTCTTACACAGGATGCCCCTGGTCAGAGTTAAATGCACCACAGGCAGTTTTAAAACGTGGTTTTTGTTCAAAATGTAAAAAAGGTAAAGATACGGGTACTCTTAAAAGTGCTAGCATTCGGGATGCCCCCCGGTGAAAGGCAATGGGTGGTTTAAACTTGAAAACCAGACTTTTTTTTAAAAAAGGCAAAAGGTAAGTCAGCCGGTACTCTTAAAAGATAAGTGGTAGCACTGACAATGGCCCCCAGTGAAAGGCAATGGGTGCTTTACACTTGAAAACCAGACTTTTTTTTTAAAAAGGCAAAAGGTAAGTCGGCCGGTACTCTTAAAAGATAAGTGGTAGCACTGACAATGGCCCCCAGTGAAAGGCAATGGGTGCTTTAAACTTGAAAACCAGACTTTTTTTTACAAAGGAAAAAGGTTAGTAGGCAGGTACTCTTAAAAGACACATGCTAGTATTTGGGATGCCCCCTCTTCAAATACACAGGTTGCCTGCCTTGATAGTGGAAAAGTGACTTTGATTACAAAATGCAACCAGTTAGTAGACAGATAAGCCTCGATTCAGAGACACATTCGTCTGGACTTTCGTAGCTGTCTGTGTATGTTTTTGTGTGTGTTTGTCATTTTTGGGGGTTTTTATGTTCCATTTTCCATTCGAACGTTCGTTCCCGCTAATGCATATATGCGCTTTCGATGGACGGATCGATCATTTGCGTTAGTTTTGACCATTTTCGCATCCAAATCTGATATTATGCGTTCGTTCAGATAACTTACATTATTGGGATGGGCTTGCGTCTTATTCAGAGAGCTGATTGCCGAGGGACCATAAAACAGTTTTCTTTGCGATCCATTTTGACCATGTTTTGACCATGTTTTGTGGCTTTGTGGAGGAGTATGAGTGTCTTCAGTTCCAAGGCATTGCATCAGCGACGCATGCATATCGATCGCATGCATGATGTTGAGTTGTTCGAGCTGACCCGACTTAACCGCGCTTCTCTACATAAATTGTATAGCGAGCTGTGGCCATGGTTAGCCCGCACCACAAGGAAGGGGCAAGCAATTTCAGGTATGACCAAGATGCTTGGCTGCCTGCAATTTTTGGCGAACGGCTTGTTCCATAGGCTGGGTGTCCTCTCCGTGGGGATGTCCCAGCCTACGCTGAGCCGCGCCCTATCCAAGTTTTTGGATGGCATGGCTACCATTAGTCCAAAATATATTTCTTTTCTGGACGACGTGGTAGCCTGGAACGCGCTTAAGTTGGGTTTTTTTAATATCGCCGACATGCCCAATGTCATGGGTGCGATCGATCGCACCCACGTTGCATTGGTCCCTCTGGCAGCTGACGAGTACATCTATAGGTAAGTTCATTTATGTCATTTTGTTATCTATTTTAGACAAACTGTATAGTAAATATCGATTAATCCCTCCTTCTCAAGTGTCCCTGTGCCCCATTTGACCGTGTCTAGCTTAATCCCTCCTTCTCAAGTGTCCCTGTGCACCATTTGACCATGTCTAGCTTAATCCCTCCTTCTCAAGTGTCCCTGTGCCCCATTTGACCGTGTCTAGCTTAATCCCTCCTTCTCAAGTGTCCCTGTGCCCCATTTGACCATGTCTATCTTAATCCCTCCTTCTCAAGTGTCCCTGTGCCCCATTTGACCGTGTCTAGCTTAATCCCTCCTTCTCAAGTGTCCCTGTGACCCATTTGACCGTGTCTAGCTTAATCCCTCCTTCTCAAGTGTCCCTGTGCACCATTTGACCATGTCTAGCTTAATCCCTCCTTCTCAAGTGTCCCTGTGCCCCATTTGATCGTGTCTAGCTTAATCCCTCCTTCTCAAGTGTCCCTGGGCACCATTTGACCGTGTCTAGCTTAATCCCTCCTTGTAAATTGTCCCTGTGCCCCATTTGACCGTGTCTAGCTTGATCCCACCTTGTAAATTGTCCCTGTGCCCCATTTGACCGTGTCTAGCTTAATCCCTGCTTCTCAAGTGTCCCTGTGCCCATTTGACCGTGTATACCTTCAGCAATGTATTTAATGTAGGCCTTAGCCAAACATTTTAATGTGGACCTAAATATGTCATTCGAATGTTAATCTTTATTTTCTCCAACATACATATACTTTTAATGTAGGCCTTAGCCAAACATTTTAATGTGGACCTTAATTAGTCATTCGAATGTTAATCTTTATTTTCTCCAACATACATATACTTTTTAGCTTTAAAACTACTTATGAACTTAGTGTTATTTTTATTGTCCAACATGTTTTTTGGAGGGTGTTAGGAGTTAGTGTTTGAGTAGTTTATCTTGCCTTGCTAATATATATATATATTTTTTTTTTTGCCAGGAACCGCAAAATGGGCCACTCACTGAATGTGCAAGCAGTGGTGGCCCCGGACATGCGGTTCCTTAGTCTGCTCGCCAGGTATCCAGGCTCATCCCATGATGCGTACATCTTGCGGAGATCAGGATTATACCGTCGGTTTGAGTCTGGAGAATTATCAGGTGGATGGCTCCTTGGTAAGTTTCCACAAATTACGTCATTCCCTTTTCACTGTATGCCTATGAATATAGTTGATGACCCATGTCTTAACCTATGGCTGTTTTGACCCCTTGATGACATGTTAAACCGGACCTTATCCACGATCTTTAGCAAACCACAAACCCTTAAAAACTGATTCCCCAGCATTTACAAATAATATATTTCTATTAACTTATTATTCTTTCCCCCACTGGGCTGCAATTCTGTTCTTGACTTTAGGATAGGGTAAGCGCCATCTTTGCTCAGATACATGACACTTACTGAGGAGAGGAGAGCAGGATAAAGTGCAGGGGGTGGGTTAGAGCTGTACTTTGCTCAGACAGAGCAGAGCTGGGGTCCAGAAAAGGTCAGACATCCCCGAATGCAGAGCAGCACAGTCATTAGCCACTTCCTGTTTGCAGGCTGCCTGATTTGCCCTGAACCGCCATCTTTGATGTTTAAAGGCTCATAACATGCAGTAGATGCTGGAAGAATTTTTTTTTAGGTGAGCAATTTGTATGTACAGGGTGTGGCTAACATATAAGATAGGCTCTTAGTCAGGGTGAACGACCGCTTGTAAAAAAAATTTAGTTTAGAATGTGTAATTTATGTAAATATTTTCTTATTCTTTCAGGGGATTCCAGCTATCCGCTTCTTCTCTGGCTGATGACGCCCATCCTTCTGCCACAGAATGCGGCCCAGGAGGCCTACAATCGGGCCCACTGCAAGACCTGGCCGTTGTGGAGAGGGCCTTTGGCCTTTTATAAACATGCTTCCGGTGTTTGAACCATACCAGGGGGGCACTCCAGTATGACCCCCAACAAGGTCATAGACATCATACTGTGTCCTCCATAACTTTGCCATCATGCAGCGTGTCCCCCGGTATGTGGATCTGCCCCTCTCCGCCCAGCCAGGAGCCAGCTGAGCACTACCCTGGCACACCTAGTGCCTCTAGCCATGCCGTGCGGGCCAACTTGATCAGCACCTATTTTGCCTAATTTTTTTTGCCTTTGTTTGCTGAATTTAAGTTGTAATTCTTTGATTTGCCTTTGTGAAGGCTTTTTTAATTTGTTTTTAAAAAATAGTAATTACTAAAACATTGACACATGATCTGAGCCTCATGCATGTTATTTTCGCATGTTTGTTTTTAAAAACCTTCAGTAATCTCTAAATAACCCAAACATTAATGCATCAACTTAGTCAACAACAGCTAAAGTCACATTCAATATATTTGAGATAAATATGTCAATTTTTAGTTGAAGGGCACTCGCAGACTTCATGTACATACATAGTACAACATAAATATACATTGGTACAGACTCATGGCACCTAGCAATTGGCCACATCCAGGAGTTGTAAAGTAATGCACTCCAGGCCGAAGTTTCCCCACCCAATAACATAAACAGACATAGGGAGCAACCATTTGCAGGGGAAGATTTGGCCAGGAATACATAGGGCCACATACACACCCTCTCCTGCTTGGCAACATTTGCCACAGGCACAGATGGAAAGCAGCCATACCTATGCCACATACACGCCTGTAAGTTAGTGGCCCACCCAAACAATAACCCCCAGTCCTAATGCCAGTCCAGTCAAATCTTTGCCATGGCCAAATGTAGTTGTTTCACAGTCAAGAATGTCCCCCAATATTGCCAACAAACAGGATGAGGCAGCCACAATTTCATTAGGCCCAAGCCTGCAGCGTGGCTGCTTGAGCGGCCGCTTCAGTGAGGCTTTTGCTCAGGCATTGGCTAGTGGGGTATGTCAGCACTTTAATGAGCTATATGGGCAACATTCCAAATCAAACAAGCAAAGCCATAAAAATGGCAATCTTGTTAGCGCTCACCAGACAGGCCAATACAGTGGGGATGTAGAGGAAAGATGTGGAGCAGATACAGGTCAAATAGGTGTTATTTTGGATGTTGGACATAAAACCCTGGTGGTGGGCCTTGGAGGTGGCTCAACACCTGGCCATGTGTGGCAGTCATAATCTGCCACTGTTCCAGCATGTGTCTATTGCTTGTTCTAACTTCCTCGAGCATGGCAAGGAAGTTATTATTTAAGGTGGCCATCTGGCTGTTGCTTGTCCTAAATTCAGTCAGCATGGTGGTGAATGTATTATTAAATGTCTCTAATTGTGCAGTAAGCTGCTCTGTGGTTCTTTGAGTCACCTGCCGAAAGTTACGGCTGTCATGGAGCCACGCTGACTCCAGGATCGGCATGCGCCTCCCCTGGGAAACTGGTCTATGTTGTTGACTACGTCTATCAATTTTTGAGCGCCTGCAGATGCTGGAACTCTAGGGCGAGCAAGAGTCCCAGATTTGCTCGGCAAATCCTCTGCAGCAGAGGTACCACTGGGGACTGTAGGCTCAGTCTCAGCCTGCTGCCCACGATGGTCTGGCAGCATGCGTCCAGGTTCACTCTGCTGCAGAGGATTTGGTGCAGTAGCATGCTGGGACAGTGGCAGATTAGGTTCCAGGGGGGTCAGTTCTGAAGGTCCCATGAAGTTGGCATCCTCCTCCTCCTCCATCTCCTGGATTTCATCCATCAGTGTGTGGGTCTGTTGGGACACGTGCAAAAAAAGGTTCAGTTTGGGCCCTAAATATATTTGTTCTGCAAATTAGTCATGTGCATTCACATGCATCAGCAGTTTCATCAAAGTCCACTTACCCTATATATCTGTTCCTGGGTCCTAGGCAGCACGGAAGTAGGCGGCGTGGTCAAACTGGAGGAGGCTTCCACACTTGCAGAGGCTTGATGCTGGCCTGGGTTTAAAAGTAAAAGGCACGTAAACACACAAAAATCCATTGATGATCTGGATTACTACATATGCTTTCAAAAACACGTGGGCAAGCAGGAATACCAACTCCCACAGCGGGACAAGGTTTCCTTCACTATGAATGTCAGTATCTCTTATAAGTATGCCTCACCCTGTACATACACATTGGTCACCTTCAATAGGACAAACATGCATGTACTACATGTTATGAGGCTTAACACATCCCAAAAGGGCCATTAGGGGCCCACACTCAGCTTGCAAATAGCATTTGTCTTCAGAGTATGCTGGTGGCCATTCTTCATATGTAGACCTTTCCCTGACCCCAGATCAAGTTTTTAAGACCAAAGCACAGCTACAACCCAAGTGGTATAAAGACAAAGAAGGAAGTGTTGTCTATGATTGACTAGATTCAAATAACAGGCAGTGCTTTGCTATAATAAAGAGTTTAATAGTGACCATAAATACTGTCCAAGGTCGTGTATGGGCTGCAAACCTTGAAAAGGACCATTCCGCAGACATTAAACACCCAGCTAAAACAGTGACCTACCCTCAAAGCCACTCCCTAGGGGCATGTGTTCATATATGCCTGTGAGCCTCATTTCACACGTTTAAAACATTTCACATACAAACATTACTAACCTGCAGGAATGGTATGGATGTCCGTGTCCCGTCTGCCAGAGAGGCCCTCTAATGCGACTAGGTGTATTAATTCCAGCGCCATCTCCTCAGCTCGTGTATACTGTAATTTGGTGGGGAAGCCTCCGCCAGTTTGTAAGCTGAAAAATTTACTTTCCTTGTCTTTCTCTGTCTCTGTCACGGCCTCTCTCCTTCTCTATCTGTCCCTCGCTCGGCTTCTTCTGTTCTATCTATCTATCTTATCTATCTCTCCCTTGCTGCATCTATCTACCTATCTGTCTGTCTGTCTGTCTATCTGTCCCTCGCTCTCGCCCTGCCTGATCTGCTCTGGCTGCAATACAGTGTCAGAATGATCTTTCGTAAAATAGCCGCCGCTTACATAGGTCTGTGACATCATCGGTAAGCCTGTCTGCTGATAGGTAGCATGTGACACCTACCCAGCATTCCTTGCCCCATGGGACATGTCCTGACATGTGGATCCACCATTTTAGATGGACTGTATAGCAGTAAATGGAGTTTTAAAGAAGCGTTTCGAGCAATCGAATCGCAGCGATATTCGGAATCGCAACGAATCGAATATTTCCTGAAATTCGTAACGAATTCGGGTTCGGCAGAATCGATTCGCTCATCTCTATTTATAATAAAAGGATCAATGCATATGCGCATTCCCATTTGCATTTTTTGTATTCCAAAAATGTTTAATGTATATGTACTTTCTCAGTTAACTTCACTAAATAAACTATTTTGTGCAAATGGTTGGAATGTAACAAGATAGACCAAGGGGGTGAATAATTTTACCACTGTATATAAAAGTACCATTTGCCACTGACATTTAGGGATGACTAGATCTGGTCCATGAAAAGACAATAGGCCATTCTAGGAAAACAAAAAAGTCATTCTTTTCATATAATCTCTTTACGCATACTGGTTGCTCAGCTTATGCTGTGTGTGTCCAATGTTTCATAAGAGAAAAAATGGATGTGCTGATGATTTCCTCATTTGTTGTTGAAGCATCACTTAGTTGATGAATGATACCATATTTCATGTCTCCTATACACAACGTCCAGGAGCAGATTGGCAGGATTATAAATAAAAATGGCAGCTGCCTGGTTTGAGTGATGTAGGGATCAGTGTAAATAGTATGCAATTCAAAGCAGTTTGCACAATTTCCCAACAAAAAATAATTTATTCCTGACATGTAATGGAATATAAAATTATTTGTTGTTTCGCTGTAGGACATGTTTCTCTGGGGTGGCAAATAAATAAGAAAAATAAAAGCCACTATGCGCTGCTTTGGTAAGGTGACTTCACTAGAAAAGCACTTATGCATGACAGTAAGATAAACTAGTGGAAAGAAAACAGTGTTTGTGATGCACCAGGGGAATAAGTTAAAGGAACCAAGTTCAGGGGTGAAAGTCATTCATTACATTGCAGTGCTTCTCCATCATGGGGGAGACACACACAGCTGCACCATGCATGATGATGTAGTGTACAAACAGCAGGCTGCTCTGGAGAAATATTAAATGTAGCAAAATAAAGATTGTTCCTTGTTCTAAATGTTTAGTTTACATTTTGGATATAATGGGAAAGGATCTGGCTTGTATTTTCCTACCTGTTCCCCCAGTTAGCAGCGGCCATCCAGACAACTGAAACCAGTGATAACACAATAACATTGTCACCTATCCCGCCACCCCCATGATCATGCCAATTCTGTACAATTTAGAGATACAACCAATAATCAGTAATATACCGGTTCAACAGATGAATCTGTAGTTGCATATCCGCTTCATCTAGGAATGATATATATTTTCACAGAATCAAAATAAATATACGTACAAATGCTGCTGTATATTTATCCATGAAGAAGATAATATGGGCATAATTCAGACCACTAAGACCATTAATAAAAAAATCCTGTTTTTTGAGTAACCAGTTTGTGTGATTCAACAAAGTAAAAGAAAATGTGTTATTTCTTTTACAATATTTTTGACTAATCATATTGCCTAAGTGGAAAAGAAATTGTGAAAATCACAAAGAATAAAACTGAAATTAAGGCACGTGGAAAATTCATGCAATTCAGCCAGGTTTTGACACTCTTTTGCATGAAAAAGACATGCAGGACTTAATACTCACCTCTGATGCCTTCAAACAGCACCAGGCATGGTCCTTTTCCAGTCTGGGGTGTCCTGGATCTCCTCCACCAGCAGTAGTAGTCAAAATTATTGCTCTGCCAGCTTTTGGGATTACGGGGAACAAATGTCTCCCAAACGTCTTCCCTGGAATCTCACCAGAGTGAATCTGGAGCTGCCAGGGAGTGAGTCTTGCCCCAGAGGTAGGCCTCGAGGGACTCCTCTTTGCATCACTGTGGAGGATTGAGGACTGAGGAGATTCTCTCTGGAAGGGCAACAGACCAGTGTGGAATGGCAACAGGGTGGGTAACTTGCCAGGGCCAGGGGATGGCTGTTCAGCCTAGGAGCTCTTGGTTACCAGCTCCTATAAGTAAAAATAAAAATAAAGGATTGATGTAATGGCAAGGTTTGGCATTTTTAAAATAGCATACAGATATTGCATGATTTTGTTCATTTAATGCCAGTGTAAAATGAAATAATTGCAGCTGTCCAGTAAAAACCAATCACCATTCCCACACCAGTAAGAAATATAGTGCTGTGAATATTTCCATTTCCTGTCTTAGGTGAATTTGTCTTGTGTGTGCCCAACCAGGCCCATGAAATACCCACATATAATCTTTGGGTAAACTTCAAAATAAAGTTCCCACCATCCCCATGTCCAACCCCACTTTGATAAAGATTGTGGAGCCATTGACAGGTTCCTTCTAATGCTTCTTAGCATACTCTGCTAATGAGTTGAAGGCCCTCCTGGTAGAACAGCTGCAAAGTACAAGAGCAGAGATGCCAAATAGAGCATATCAACAGTTCCAAGTGAGGGATCAGTGACAGTGCATCCCTAGGTAAGTATAAACCACCTGGTTTGACTCCCAAGGTAAAATTGCACAAAAGCCGCTTTTGCAAGTAAAAAAGGGTGGTTGATATATGCCACTGATTGTTTGTTTGGATCAGGAGGACTTGCCCCCACAGATGGGATGTCCACTGTCTGAGACACAATAGAATCGCTCTCCTCTGGACTCCCGAACTTGTTGAGGCCCTTGAGATCTAATATTAGGCACACCGAACTGCTTTCTTGGGAATTCAGTAACAATAGGGATCTTCAAAATCAGTACCCTTAATTCGCTTGGAATCCCCAAAAAACCTTCTTCCTACCAAAAGCGACATCTGCCGAGGCACTACCTTATTGAATTTGGTAAATGTACACATTGAAGACCAAGTAGCGGCTTTGCATCATTGTTCTACTGCAGATTGATGCTAAAAAACGCCCAAGATGCTCAAATTGATCGTGTTGGATTAGCCGAAAGGGGGGAACCTTCCCTTTGGAGACATAGGCTCTTACCACTGCTTGTCTAATCCATCGACTGATGGTGGACTTAGCTGGTGGTAGACCTTTCCGTGGACCATCAAGTATGACACATAAGGAGTCTGACATACGGAAAGATTGTGTAGTAGTGAGATAATATTTCAATGCTTTCACTACATCTAGCGAGTGAAGAACCCTTTCCTTATTGGACAAAGAATGTTCTCAAAGAGTGTATTCTGCGCATTACACTTTAGTCTTTAGAGCTGCTGACCACAGTCATACAAGCTCTATAAGCCAGTTTCACAGCTGGGTGAACAAATCGGGAACTGAGAAGTGATGGAGAGCCCACCAACACACAATCTGGTCATGTTTTGCATTTAACCAAATATTTATTGTAGATAAAAAAGTTCAAATGCGTTAAATACAGGGGTAGGAAAATAGTCCTCCAGGGCTGTTTCCAAGCTAAATAGCTCTCAGGGCAAGGAAAAATAATTCTCCCCTACAAAAGTAGCCAGTGCCATACCCATTCTCTGGTATAAAAAAGGTATATTCTTTTTTCATCTTGACACTAAGAAACATAACAGTTTCTGAAAGCATGTCCCCCATGGTGTTCCGCTGACTGGCACAACCAGCTTTACATGGCAATGCCTGGCATGCCCTATTCATTGCAGAAATTAGAGCTGGGCGCACTCCTATCTGTAACTTATGTGGGGGCAGTAGCGCACACAATTGGTTGTGCCCCTTTGCCGGAAGAGTCAGTAATCGCAGGACCGGGAGGAATCAGCTGTGGGTGATAAAATGTGAGTTTATCTTGATTTTTGTTTTTTGCCTTTACACAAACTTTACTTTTTGCGTTGAAGTTGCTGTGTTTTGGCTGTTTGCATTATTTCTATTTGTATTATTTCTAGACATATTATTGTGTTGTGTAATTCGTAGTAACACGCATCAGCTTACTACTTTATAAACATTCTGTATCATTTCAAGATAAACCTTGAAAATTATGTTCTATTGCCAGTACTAGTACATTCAACATCTATTTCAGTGAAGGTCGTAGAGAAGAACAAGCAACAAATGCATGTAATTCAATATACAGTATTTTTAGGATGAGGGGCGCACTTTAAGTGCCCTTTATATAATTTTCTAAAAGAATATTTATTGTTAAAATGTTCCTACAACATCCAATAACAAAAAAATTTAATTATTACCGTATTTTTTCGCCCCTATAAGACGCACCTGCCCATAAGACGCACCTAGGCTTGGGGGGAGAAAAATAAGAAAAAAAATATTTTAAACCAAAAACGCACCATTGCAGTGGCATTCCCCTTTCCCATTCCCATAGGCCGTGTGGGATGCCCCCATTCCATAGACAGTGTAGCATGCCCCCATCCGATTCCCCGTATACCCAGTGTGGCATCCCCCTCCCATTCCCTATATAGGCAGTGTGGCATTCTCCCCCCTCCCATTCCCATATAGGCAGTGTGCACCCCATTATCATAAGCAGTGTGGCATTACCCCCTCCTATTCTCCATATAGGCCGTGTGCCCCCCCATTCCCATTGGCTGTGTGGCATCCCCCTCCCCCCATTAGTATAGGCTGTGTGGCATCCCCCTCTCCCCTCATAGGCTGTGTGGCATCCCCCTCTCCCCCCATAGGCTGTGTGGCATCCCCTCTCCCCCCATTTGTATAGGCTGTGGGGCATCCCCCTCTCCCCCCATAGGCTGTGTGGCATCCCCCCTCTCCCCCCATTTGTATAGGCTGTGTGGCATCCCCCCTCCCCCCATTTGTATAGGCTGTGTGGCATCCCCCTCTCCCTCCATAGGCTGTGTGGCATCCCCCCCTCTCCCCCCATTTGTATAGGCTGTGTGGCATCCCCCTCTCCCCCCATAGGCTGTGTGGCATCCCCCCTCTCCCCCCATTTGTATAGGCTGTGTGGCATCCCCCTCTCCCCCCCATAGGCTGTGTGGCATCCCCCCCTCTCCCCCCATTTGTATAGGCTGTGTGGCATCCCCCTCTCCCCCCATAGGCTGTGTGGCATCCCCCCTCTACCCCCATTTGTATAGGCTGTGTGGCATCCCCCTCTCCCCCCATAGGCTGTGTGGCATCCCCCCCTCTTCCCCCATTTGTATAGGCTGTGTGGCATCACCGCTCTCCCCCCATTTGTATAGGCTGTGTGGCATCCCCCTCTCCCCCATAGGCTGTGTGGCATCTCCCCTCTCCCCCCATTAGTATAGGCTGTGTGGCATCCCCCCTCTCCCCCCATTTGTATAGGCTGTGTGGCATCCCCCTCCCCCCCAGGCTGTGTGGCATCCCCCCTCTCCCCCCATTTGTATAGGCTGTGTGGCATCCCCCTCTCTCCCCCATAGGCTGTGTGGCATCCCCCCCTCTCCCCCCATTTGTATAGGCTGTGTGGCATCCCCCCCTCTACCCCCATTTGTATAGGCTGTGTGGCATCCCCCTCTCCCTCCATAGGCTGTGTGGCATCCCCCCCTCTCCCCCCATGTGTATAGGCTGTGTGGCATCCCCCTCTCCCCCCATGGGCTGTGTGGCATCCTCCCTCTCCCCCCATTTGTATAGGCTGTGTGGCATCCCCCTCTCCCCCCCATAGGCTGTGTGGCATCCCCCCCTCTCCCCCCATTTGTATAGGCTGTGTGGCATCCCCCTCTCCCCCCATAGGCTGTGTGGCATCCCCCCCTCTACCCCCATTTGTATAGGCTGTGTGGCATCCCCCTCTCCCCCCATAGGCTGTGTGGCATCTCCCCCTCTTCCCCCATTTGTATAGGCTGTGTGGCATCCCCCCCTCTCCCCCCATTTGTATAGGCTGTGTGGCATCCCCCTCTCTCCCCCATAGGCTGTGTGGCATCCCCCCCTCTCCCCCCATTTGTATAGGCTGTGTGGCATCCCCCCCTCTACCCCCATTTGTATAGGCAGGGCGACATAATAATAATAAAAAAAAAAAAAAAGTAAGACTCACCTCTCCGCTGAGCGGTCGGCTCCTTGAATGGGGTGAGCGTGGCCTGCGCCGCGTCAGCGTCGGCACAGGTCACGTCCACCCCATTCACGGAGCTGGCGATAAAAAGCAGCGGCGGGCTCTGTCTGCTCCTCCATCTGCTGTTTCTTCCTGGGCACATGCGAGCACCCAGGTCAGGGCAGCAGGTGGGCATGGCCTGCACCGACTTGGTGCAGGCTGCGCCCACCCGCTGCCCTTACCTGGGTGCTCGCATGTGCCCCAGGCGGAAGAGGCAGCAGATGGCGGAGCGGCGGGGGCGCAGTTTCTGGCCCCGCCGCTCTCATCGCTGCCGGCAAAAGACAGCGATCGCAGCTCCTCTGGGCTCCCGCAGTGTGATAGGCAACGCGGGAGCGCCGGGAACGGGTGAGTTTTTTTACATTCGCCCGATAAGGCGAACGGACATTTTTCCCCCACTTTTGGGGAAAATGGGTGCGTCTTATAGGGCGAAAAATACGGTAAATCTGCCCCTCCACTAAGGGGGTTATTTAAGAAGCGATAGCGCCAGGTAGTGCCTCGTAGTGGCAGGCAGCATCTAGTGAACGCTGGGCACTGATTGATGTGGTCCTGGGCCTGGGTTCTCTATAACACCGCCCTAGAGCACCAAGAATAACACAAGAATTATCCCTGCATTCATTTTGACTTCAAGGCTCTAAATATGTAATTGGTTCATGGCTAGGGTGAATGGTGATCCAGTAATCTCTGGTATCATGCTGGATTCAGAGTGGTTGAGCTATACATTTGAAGCTGCCCTGCCAGTAAGGTGTCCTTTGCGCTTCAACTCGCACTTCAACTTGTGAACCAAGGACAGCCTGTGTTTACTGATCTCCTATGGGCAAGTGACAATTTCCCCATGCCTTTTACTGAAAGGGCTTGCTACAAGGGACATTTTCTAAGAGGGTTTATTTTGATGAAAAGACCCGAGGGGTGCTGGAAAGAAAATATTATATTTCTCATATCCCTAACAGACGCCCTCTGCTTTAGTGAGCATTCTATACCTGTGCCACACCGAAGCTTCGCATCTTTTTCTGGCCAAAATGGACAACAACACACAGGTGTTTTGTTGGGAGCAAGAGAAGAAAAAAAATAAACTGCACCACCAATGACCTACAGTAACCTTTAATTTAAGTTTAAGGTTTATCATTCTCTGTACTATGGCACACATATCCTTTAACTGCTTAGTTTTCCTTATGTTTTAGCATAAGAGGCTTTGATCCTAAAGTCATTGTTCACCCCACAAAATCAGGGCTATTTTCTAACAAGGCTTCTAAGCTCCTAAAATCTTAATGTACATTTTTTATTTAACAATCCATTTTCCAGGTGGTGGATGAATCTGTTGATTGGGAATCCTTCACCCAGCCACCATGCATCTGACTGAGCTGATTGATAATGGGGGGGGGGGGGGGGGGGGGGGTAGGGGGTTGCAGGCATAATGATAGCTACTGTTAGCACTAAGGTTATGAGAGCACTTAAATTGAGCATATTTGATATTTCTCACACATTGTTTATTACTGATGTATAAAAGTGAGACACAACACTAGGCACTTACTGGCTCAGCATACAGGGATTATAGGAGAATTATGGATAATATATACCGTTTCACCGAAAATAAGACTTCTATTTTTTTTTTTTTCTCTGATAAGGGCGGTAGGGCTGTTTTTCAAGGGATGTCTTTTTTACATAAACATTAGATACCCATTTCCCTGAAAAAAGATCTGCCCCAAAAATACGCCCTTGATGATTCACACACATATCAATCAAGTAGTCGCACTGGAGTCATTTCCAGGGAGAGCAAACTGAAACTGCTACACTTGCAATGTAACTTGGATGAGAGCTGCTGGAATGCCAAGACACGCGCAAATGGGCAGAGGGATGGATGAATAGATTGATAGATAGCAGAGGGCCAATTAGATAGAGGGATAGCTAGCCGCCCCCCTGCCCTCTGCAGCAAGTCTACCTGATGGGGGAGGGGCAGCAGCAGCACAGGCACCCCCATCCCTCCACAACAAGTGTCCCTGATGAGAGGGGCAGCAGCATCTCAGCTGCCCCCATCCCTCCACAGCAGCCGGCACAAATGAGGGGGGCCAGCACAGCCACCCCATCCCTCTGTAATTAGGGCTTATTTTCGGTGATAGGGCTAATTTTTGGGGGTAGGGCTTATATTTTAAAGCATTTGTGAAAATGCTAAAAAATTACACTATTTATATTTCATTTTTGGGGTAGGGCTTATTTTCAGGGAAACATTAACACAATACTCTGCTGTTCATTTTGATACATGGGATTTCACAGTCCCCGTCTGTATGTGCTAGGACGTTAGCTAATGTAATTTTTTAACAGTTGTATGTACTGGTTATATTTCACTATGTATTCTGTGTTTTATTTTCATAAAAGCGACTGCTTTGCAACACTCCCAGGCAGCGCTAGGGGTCGCAGCCGCATCGGATTTGACAAGCCGCGCGCTGCGCTGAACCACACTGGCTGGGAAGGAGTGCAGGCATAGCGCTGCCTCTCTCCCCGCCTCTGAGGAGCGCAGGTGCAGATAGCAGCTCTTGCAAACTACTCATCTGGCACGAACAATAGCCTGAGATTTTTAATTGCATTTTTTCAAGTTTTAACTGTTTTACTAAATGCAGCTTTTAAAATCATCCCATTTAACATGGAAACTGCCTATGGGTTTATTTATTATAGGTTTTGGTAATCTGGGTCGTTGATGGTAATGGAGTATGAACTGGTATAGAGGTCCCTTACCAGTTCAAAGTGAAAGTGTAGTAGAAACAGACACGCACACACACACACACACACACACACACACACACACACACACACACACACACGCTTTCATTAAAATAGAATGTTATTAATTTATAATGCCTGGGACCCCACGCAGGCTCCTTTAAATGTATTCTGCAGGGGCTCTGACAGCATTTAGCAAGGAGAAGAACACAGGTTCTCTAACTTTAGTCCCTTTCTGGGTAGCGAAAGGGGGAACCCATATTTCCCCTGCATCCAAATGGCGGTGCAGCCATCAGCTTCTAATGGCCTGCACCGCCACATCTACACACTGAAGGGGACCCTGAAGAAGGCAGAGGAGATGGCGCTGGATAAAGAATAACCGCCGAACCTGAGGAAGTCGGCATTCAGTGGGGGAAAGAAGATAGAAGAAGGTAATTGGTGAATATAAGTTAAATTAAGAGCAATACAAATATGTTGTTTCTTTTTCACTTGGGGTGAACTGGTAAGGGGTTCAGGGGCCCTATACCAGTTTAATATGGTCAGGATCCGACATGGTGCCTGTCAGGCTCAGCGGGTGCAATGCCATAAAATTGCACTTTACTTGCACCCTGATGCCCATTGGTGTGGTTCGACACCCCTGAAAGAGGGACATAAGGGCATGTAACTTGCACGGACAGGGGCCGCCAATAGTGTGGCCTCTAAGCCCTGGGTTACAAGCCTTTATGTTTGGTATCTAAAATGGTAGCCTTTGGGGGGGGGCATGTTTTTCTTATTTTTAAAAGTAAGAAACATTAAAAAAAAAAGTCCCCACTGTCACTTTCCCAGGTTTAATGAATGCGGGCTAAGTGGCATTAAATAAAGCAAGGGAAAGTGACAAAAAATGTGGGCAATTTTGCCCAAAGAATATAAAAAAATAAACCTGCAGGTAGTTTCATTATTTAATTGAATAGCATTTACAACTGACACTTAGTAAAACTCTTAAAACTAAAAAATCCAAATAAAAGATAAAAAGTCTGGCTATTTTCCATTAGATAAAAATTGGATCTAACCAAAAATGCTAATAAAAATACCAAAAAAAGTAGCTTATCAACCAGCTTTTCTGTGTCCGGGCCGAAAGGCGAAGCCCGACTGGGATCCTTCTCATTGAGTGACTCTCCCAGCTTTACTCCCCTGGGGGCATATGTGGCCTACAGATTATTAGGCCAAAAGTGCATCACTTTACACTTATTTATATAATCCAGTGTTCTGTGTGTAAAGAGCTCACTTCTCTCTTCTTCTTCTGGGACCCAGAATGTCTTGTACAAGCAAGTGTGGGTGGTAGAAACATTGACAGGTACTCTTCACACACTCTCTTGTAGGGCAACAAAACCACACAAAATTTTAAAGCGGAGGTCCAATCTCGTAGAACCCCCCTTGGCCCCTTCTCCATGCTGAGCCAGGATGGGGGATTCAAAGTACAACCTTACCTGTCCCGAATGCAGTGCTGTCACTGGCGCTTTGTACTGTGGAATAGAGGGGCTTTTCAGGATGGCTACGCTCGGGCCAGAAACACCCAGGAAATATTGCTGACTTGCGGGGACCAGGTAGACAGTTTTTTCAAACACAAAGAAACTTTTTCAGTCCACGTTGCCATTCCGGAGCAAACAGCCTGCCTCTATTCCTGAGAAGAAGCTGTCAACAATACAGGGACTTGGGTCCTGTCCTCCTCTTTAGGCTATAGGCCAGCTGATGGGCCAAAGACTTTTACACTAAGGCGGTTATTTAAGAAACGCTAGCGCCATGTAGTGCCACGTAGCGGCACATAGCGCCGGGTGAACGCTCGGCATTGTATGTGAAAACCACATACGCCTCTAACAGCGACATGCAGCAGCACATGTGTCACTAAAGGCGGCTCAGTGTATAGCGCCGGCGATCTAAGTTCAGCAGCGCTATGTAGTACCTGTCGCTCAGTAGTGCTCCTCCAATGGGGTTTCATTTGGTTGTGTTTACATTTTTTGTCTCAAATCATTGTGTGTCCTCTCCTGCCCTGCAAACAAACACTTTTCTAGTTTTTTTTTTTTCTTTTAATTTTTATGCAGAATTGTATGTGCAGGCCTGACATTGCAGTGTCATTGTCACAGTGTTATGTCATTCCATATGTTTGGGCTCTGGAGCTGGTGTATATGTGTTGAGAAACAGATCACACAGCGCCTTGCACTCTATGCTAGAGTACCCAGTTTTAGAGCGCCGGCGATGGTTGTGAGTAGTTTTTTCTGGAATACGGGCTTCAGCACCGAGTGCAGAGCGCTCTTAACTGGCGCTACCTATCGCTCACTGCAGCATTGTCCTGTTGTTAGATGTAGCCTAGAGTCTTGGGTGCTTTGACCTTGGAACACCACCTAGCGTTCGCAGTTGGCTCTGCAGTGAGTCAGGGAGAGTGCTTCTACAGCACCCACCAGAAATCACATTAATCAATGCTGGACAGGATAGTACTGTGTCACTTGTCCAGACGCTACTATAGGTCCCGACATCCGCTTGCAGCATCTACTAGCGGTCGCTCTAAGCGGCGTTACACAGGCACTCATATGGCACTACGTGGCGCTAGTGTTAAATCAGCCTCCACATAGATTTCGAGGTTTAGGCTCCTTTTTAGGCTCCTTTTTTGTTCGCTCGTGCACCTCGTATTGTGCCATTCCACACATTCCAAATTATTAACAACATTGGTTCTGGCTAGTTCCCAACCATGTATATGTTCTTGTCTCTCCCAGCACATTTAAATGTATCTCTAAAAGCACATGCTTGGCCATGTGAGTAATCTTCCAGAAGGCTAGGATGAACCAACTCAAACATGCTCTAACTGGTTATGTTCATAATGTTTGAACTCTAACTAAAGGGCTAATTAGGCACAGTGAATTTTTTAAAAACATTTTTTGTGAGGAAAAAAAAATATTTTTTCTAGGTGCAATTCATCACCATTTTTAGCTGTGTAAATGCTTAAATAATTTGCACAGCTAAAACGAGTCGCACCGAGGAATAAAAAATCAAGATAATTTTTTTTTCCTCCCAAAAAAAGGAAAAAAAGGGAGAAAAAAATTCCAAGGGTGCCGAATCAGCCCTTAAATGCCTGAACTCTAACTAACTTACAGGAACTGGTTTCCCCAGCTTAGCTGTTTATTGCTCATTACCTTCATGGAACTACGAACATAAAACCGCTAAATCGTTCATGATCAGATGATAATGGATCCTTGGAAAAGCCCACTGCGCTGAATAAATCATTTCGGCTGACAAAAACTTGTCTTGTTTGTGGCATGGCCGTTGACCATCCCATGACCAACCCACAAGCTGATGAGCACCACCTCCTGGGAGCTTCCCAGCCAGTTAACAGTCAGCAGTAGGGGTTGAAATAGCCACTCCTAAAGTTATTGCAATGAAAATGTAGTATTGTAGGGGCAGATACTGTGGCAGGGGTGGGTATGGGGTGAATCCTGACAAAGGTTCTGGGTAATGTGGCAGCCCATTTGGCCCCAAATCAGTGCAGCCCACTGGGAGCTCTTCCTGTGCTTTCTATGGCCAGTCTGCCCCTGCCTGTGACAAATGAAACTGACCATAAATAGGAGCACACAGCACAAGCAATCGCACATTAGTTTGCTCACTTAATGAACAGTCTAATTATCTGTTCATGGAAATAGGCATTTACTGTTTTTAACAACAGAATAGTGGCTGCACTACTCATCTTTTCAGCACACTTTACACTTTTAAATTAGCAGACCTGTCCAAAATTAGGCTTTATGTGACTTCACAAGCCTTAATAGTTGATTTCTTTTTAGAGAGTAACTGAAAACGTCCTCAGGGACAGATCATTTAGCAGTTAGTATGCCGCTAACATATTTAGACACTGCTTATTTTAAAGTAGTACAGTAGGTTAAGGCTTGACTGCCAAAAATTGGCTCTGCTGCTGATGGCTATTGTAGTAGATATCAGGGGGAAAGATGCAGCAGCTACTGAAATAATAATATTCTTACATTAAACTTTCTGTTGGCAAGCTAGCAAATATTTTGGAGGTGATGAGATTCTGTTGTTGTTTGATAGTTTAACTTAACCAGATTTCTCATGTATCATTAGCTTATGTATGGCGGCTCTGATAATTATGCGAGCAAAGACACTGTAAAGGCATTATAAAAAAAGACCTTAAAACATCAATTGTGGCTTGCCGGGCTTACATCTGGAGTGTGGTCATAATAAAATAAAGAAGTGGCAAACTTTGGAGACATGCTACAGCATCTACAGCGAGCTGAAGGAAATAGAGGAGAAGCATGTGAGACAGACTTCAGGTAGGCCTTCTTGCTGCCTTATTATTGTCATTGCCTGGACTGTCCCTATAACTGGAAGGCAAAGGCAACAGCATTTGTAATGACTTGTCTTTAATATGAAGTTTATACTTCAAGTTTCATTTCATAAAAAAGTATACATTAAAATTAGAAACTGTATATATTTCCTAATTGAAGTGACACATATTAACATTTGCCGGCGGCTCAAATATCTGGCTAATTTATATACCTCTTTGGGTTAAGCAACCTACAGTAACTATAATTTGTCAGCAGTGACAGCTGAGTATGCCCTTGTGATATAATAACAGCAGCACCCTGCAGCCCACCATTCAGGTCTGCCAGACATGCAGAGCAGGAATTCAAGGGAACCTGAATCAAGGTGAGTATACAAGAACCCTGCAGAGGTTTCACAATGCAAGACATCCCAAATTGAAATGCATCCTAAAAACAGGCAGTGTGCGGGCATCCCAATACCGGGGACTGTGCAGCATGCCCCAAAAACAAACGAAAAAACATTCCCCGCCACCTCCATAGCTGCTGCTCCTGCCACTGCCCACTACAAGTTCAGAGTGAGTCAGTTCTGGCCCCCGGGTGGGGTGTGACCTATGACTGTTCAATGGCACTGTCAGGAGTCATAGGCCACTCCCACCCAGTCGCCAGATTCGGCTCGCTCTAAACTTGGCACGAGTCACAGGCCACGCCGCACCCGTTGGCCGGAACCAGCTCGCTCAGATTGCTTTGCATCATTGTCCTTTCAGAAGGTGAACCACCGTCCCAGTCGCAAATCATTGACACACCAAAACAATAATATCAAGAATATCCCTATATTTAGCACCATATAATTCCTCCTTCATTCGTACCAGTTTCCCAGTGCCTGCTGCCAAAAAATTCTCCACAGCATGATAATGTTTATACTGACACACCATGTGACACTTAGATTGCACACAGGTGGACTTCATTTCAAATAAAATGAATGGCATATTGCTCTGTGAAATGTGTAGTTAGTGTATGAGGAACCTAGCAGGGCCTCCCGTCAGCGCCACATCCCCGACAAGCCACTGTGTGTTAGTGTGGTCCCTACTCTACTGTGTATAAGCCCCATAGTTGGGACATGCACTGCAGCACTGCAGTAAAATACAGAGCTACCTACCTGGGGCTGCCGACTCCCATTTATTGCACTACATAGGGAAAGGGCTGTAGCCTGCTAGTTTTGAAAGGACCCTAGCCCATATTAGTGCACCTGGCTAATACAAATAAAAGAAATGGTATGTTGCTCTGGGAAATGTGTAATTGGTGTCGGAGAAACCTAGATGAAATGCCCATCAGTCCCATCTGAGTATTGAGCAACAAACATATCTAACAGGTAGAGGTTTGGTTGCATATATCTGCAGATACATTTGAAAGCCACACTACTCTGACAAGGCACTCTGACTTAGGGGTTTATTCATCAAGGTATAGCGCCAGCTAGTGACTCGTAGCAGCAGGTAGCGTCTGGTGTACGCTGGCCGCTGTACGCTATACCACATTTATCAAAGCGGATCTGGTGAGCGACTGGAACAACACCATGTAGCGTATGATACATCATTACAGGCGGCTCAGCGTATAGTGCTGGCGCTCTAGCTTTCAGAGCGCCAGGTAAGACCTGTCACTACCATTTACTGTCCCATACATTTCAATCAAATCCCTTTCCTGATTCCATTTTTTTTTTAATTATCAAATAATTGTGTTACATCTCATGGCCTCGAAAAAGTCATTTTTGAAAAGTTTTTTTTTACATTTTTATGCAAAATTGTCATTACAGGTCTAGCACTAAAGTGTTAATGTCACAATGTTAATTACATATGTTCTCTGTTGTTACAGATGTATATGTGTTCAAAAAATCCCTTTAATCACACAGCGTCTGACGCTCTATGTTATATCGAACCAATTTTGAGCACCGACGCTGTGTGAGGGTGATGTTTTGGTGAATATGGTGTGAGTCACTGAGAGTCAGTCGCTCTGAGCAGTCGCTACCTTACGCTCCTTATAGCGTAATACTGGTGTTACAGCAACCAACATACATCTCATTCATGACTGCCGGCCAGCGTACTACAGCGACTGAGGCGCTCAGTTACAACGTCCGATGGCCGCTTACATCGACTACTAGAGGTCGCTCTAAGCGCCACACTACAGACGCTCTTCTGGCAATACCTGCCATCAGTAATGAATCTGCCTGCCAGTGTGGTCGCTACTCTAATGTGTATGAGCACCTTAGTTGAGACACGCACCGCAGCTAGTAAATTACAAAGTCACTTACCTGGAGCTAACGACTCCTATTCGGTGCACTACACAGGGGAAGAGTCATAGCCTCCAAGTGCGGATGGACCTATTTCAGCTTGAATTGTGAAAGAAATAGGTTGCCCCAGTAATTGGCAGCAAAGGGATTAATACATTTTCAGTTTATAATTATAAATTGTTTTATGTATATACTTTTATGTAGCACAAATTAGACTATTTTGTGCTGATGCCATAAACAAATCAGAAAAAAAACAAAAAAAAAGGAAAAAGTCCCACTGCATATGTGGAAACCTGTCCAGCTATATTAGGGGAAGTGGGTACAAAGATCAGGCAAGGGAAGTGGTCAACAAATATATTTTATTAAACTCAATGCTTTATTTACTATTATTATACTGATTATTACTGATCTAAAGAAAACAAGTCCCTTTCACCTTTTTCAGTTGGACTGAATGAAACATTACTAGGCCATCTATCAGCCAAGCTGATGATAGTACTGTGAAAAAATAAAAATGAGGAGATACTATGAAACAGTAATTCGGTTTCCTTTGCATAGTATAATTAAAGTCCAAATGCCACCAATCACAATTCAAATAGAAAATATCAGTTGTTCATTCATATTCCATTCTAAGAATTATTTTTGAAATTGCTGTGCAAATAGAAAGCATTTGGGTTAGCTACGTTTCATGAAAACATGTAAATATGATTTACATTGATAAAATTGCAGTGCTTGGCTCTGAAGATGGCATTTTCTGAGACTATGTATAGTAAATTATAAAGACGTACGGTTCAGCACTGTCAGGGGGACATGTAAGCATGAGTCACTGCATAATTTGCTCTGCCGTGTTCATATGAATCACGGATGAGTGACATACATTTCTCAGCTTGCAGTTTTCTTCTATGAAGGTTATTGCGCTTGGAGTGGGAAAATAAGTGTGACCTACATTTAGCGGGTTACCATATTCTTTTCATTTAATCAGAACAGAAACTGTGTAAAAAGATGAAATTATTGGTATATTTAATATTTTAATATCCTCAGTTCTCGTGTAAAAGGTGCAATTTGTTGTCCTGTTCTTTTGTGCTTCAATTGTGTTTTTTTGCGCTTACCTTGTACAATTTATATTTAGAAGAGGTTATTTTGTATTGATTTTTCTTGTATTGTTTTTGTAATTTTGTGAAATAGGAGGATCTAGGAGGTTAGCTCAACAGACTCACTTATGGCTGAGAAAATGTGTACTCTAAAATCAAAGCATTTAAAATCACTTGTAACAGCTTATAAAGCATCAGAAAACAATTAGGCATCATCATTATCATAAAAGACTAGTTGAGCAGATTAATAGCTGTAGCAAACAGAACTGACATTTAAATGAGCATATTAAAATTAAAAATCATTTTTAATCCTCCCAAGTATATTGTAGGTTATTTGGCAAAATTATTTTTTATGGAAAATTTGGAATATATTCAAAAGAGGAGAAGCAGCTTTAGTTAACAATTAATTAGAACTTCCTCTGATAACGCTAATTGATTTAAATGATCTCAAAGTTTGCTTTTAGCGATTAGTGCCCACTTTTAATGAGTGCTCTGGGATCAAAATTTCCAGATACCCTCTACTGAGGAACCTATCTCTAAGCCGATTATCTTGTATATATAATTTGTATTGCCTGAAGTCATTTTTGCCCAGAGAAGTAGGTCTGTTTATGTACTCTTAATCAGTCTAATTGCTTGGGGAATTAATAAGTCTTTACTTCTTTTCAGCTCGAGTTCACATTTCCTATTTCCTAAGACAGTGAAACATCAATAAAATTAAGTGGATGTGTTAGAGAACATGGTATGCTTTAACGGGTACACTACATATCAAGATCATTTGTATAGGACTGATGTTACTTAAACTGGGTCAGTATCATGGGGCTAATTTTGTGCTATTATTTAAATGAGAAAATGGTCTAATATTAGTAATCAGCATAAATATAATCGATTGCAAGAGAAGAGCTTACTCACGTTCGTCTTTTTTCTTTTAGGAGAAGGAAGCAATAAAAATGTTATTTTAAAATGTATGACTGCTTACTTCTGTACCTGCCCCTGGAGTCAGCTGGTGGGGTACAGAAAGTTATACAGAGCTGCACAATGCATTGTATAATGGGTAAAAGCAACTAATAACTCAGAAAACATGCACAAAGATTGAAAACAGGGATGTAACAGTGGCTGGCATAGGGGGCTGGGAAGAGGCTTGTTCGGAAAACTGCCATCTAGGCCATTATGTCACTGGTGACCATGGACCCCAGGGATGGCAACAGGAAAAGCTGATGTGGTTAGATGTTGCAAGGACAGAAACAAAGCTTACCACTAAACAAGGTGTAATGTGGCACAGGTCAGCAACAGGGCTTGGCACTGGACAAGGTCAGATGTGACGCAGGTCAGCAACAGGGCTTTGCAAAGGACATGGTCAGACATGGCACAAGTTGGCACCAGACACAGACAAGGCTGAGGCAGGCAACAGGGTAGCAGAGAGTTAGGCTGGTGAATCTTGCAGGGCAGGCTGAAATCATGATCATGAACAATGGCAATTATTATCAGTTGGGGGGTACTAGGTAAATATATGCATTATCCAGATTAATGAAGTATTTCACCTAATAAGTGATAAATGCATTTTGTGAACAACTGTGTTCACATTTACATCATAACATACTGTAAATATACAAGTTAAGTTAATGCATATGAATACTCTAAAGAGACTAACAATAAGGTAAACACACTCATACACTAATCGAAGTAGTATGCACTCTTCCATAAACATCCAGTATTTTGAGATATATCCATAAAAGCAGCAAGGCAGATGCATAACAAGATTAAAAATCATGCATTTCAGACACGCTCCGCATCCTTAAGCATATACCATGTATTGATAACACACTATATATATATATATATATATATATATATATATATATATATATATACAGTATATATAGACAATATGTGTATAGGGATTGGATAACTGGAAATTCAAAACAACTAATCCAAAGTCAATATGGAACATCAGGCAAATTATGATTTCATGAACGGCCAATCAACGTTGAGTTGTATACTTCTACGGATGACCGGAAGTATTAAGGGCGAGTATTACAGGGTATCCCCAGATGTCCAGGGCAAGTGATCCCCCCACCCCACACTCACAAACCAGTGCATGCGAGTGAGGCAAGAGAATATAGGAACTCACGAACTGGTTGAGACACACCATGAAACTCCAGAGCAACAAAAGCACGCCAGGCAGTGGAGGCGATCGGGCGCGAGAAAGGATCCCAGCGCAGAAGGCTCACTGTATGCAAGCTCTCGAGCACTAAGAGAATTCATACCTCAGAGCAGGCTACATGACCACTTGTTGAATGAATATAATAAAACATACTAATGAAAATCAATATAGATTATTGTATACAACTCATGAAAAAAAAAACAATATCTAATAAATTACTCAGGTTTCTGTCATAAAAAGTATATTTACAATATTTCCTAAGTCAGTGAATAAAACCAGAACTAGCTAAAGCTGCAGAGAAGATAACAATATATAAATGGAAAATGAGAGCAGGACAAATCAGAAATAATGTTAAATTAAAAGGTTAAGGGACTAGTGGGGGTATAAATGGCAATGAAATATTAAATAATAATAATAGGCTAAAAGATTAAAGTAGACTCCAATGGCACAAGAAACCTAGATTGTCAGTGGGCCAAAGCGACACATACCATTTATAGCTCAGACCTGCTTGCATTCTGGTTCCCAAATTGAAAATCCAACCAGCCTTCTTTATAAAAAAACGTGATTGTAAATCTTCTTACTCCCAAACTAACCCTTTTAATGTCCACGACTGTAAGAGAACTACTGTCAGACTCACCAGTTAGCAAGTCCAGGTTAGTCAATAACGCACAATCTCCACCGCTATCTTCCCCTCTAGACAAGCCCCCATTAACTGGGACCCAAGCAGGCCTCACCGGACACGATTGCCCCCAGGTCTTACAATGCGCAAATTATATCAACTGAGGGCTGGGCCTGCAGGTGGAGCAATGGGGATTACAGAGGATGTGTGGTCAAGGTCGATTGAGGTCAAACGAGTAGAAAGAGAACAACGTACCGCGCAACACCCAAAGCGCAAGCTATCAGGGACATTGGAGACACTTTTATAGGGGATGATGTGCAGGGATAGGCTGGGGCAACTTAGGGCTGATTGGCCCCACAAACAATCTCATGGCTGATTTGCCCCCTAAGACAAGGGACTGGTGACACACACTAACATTGGGGCTCATTGGCCCATTCAAATCAGCCTCCGGCAGCTGCGCTTTCTGCAGCACCATCAGTGGGGATTAAAAGACGAGTATGTGCTCAAGCGAGATGCCAGGGATGCGGCCAGAGGAGAAGACATGCATCGCTGCTCGAGCAGGTGCATGAGACTGACGTGTCGGCCAGGCGGTGGTCAGCTCGGCATGCAGCTGGAGGATGTCGCTGGAGCAAGGCTGAGTGGATCGCCTTGACACTACCCCCCATTGAGGAGGGGCATCAGGATCCTTACCAGGCCTACCTGGGTTGTAACGATGGAATTTTATGATCAAAACATCTGCATGCGCATCCCTGGCTACTACCCAACATCTTTCCTCTGGACCTAAACCCTCCAATCGATTAAATACTGTAAGGAGGGGGCGTGGTCCGAGTATGGCGGATTGAGGAGCATCCTTGCTGAGCTCCGTGTGGCCCGAGAAGATCAGAGGACGATTGACGAGGCTGGGCGTCCGGGACCCACTGCAATGGGGTCCCAGAACAAGAAGAAAAGCGGGCGGAGGTCAGCGGTGGCGGCGCGGACCGGGATCGCCAAGTTTCTGCCTCCCACGGCCGCAAAGAGAAAGACGGAGGCGGCAGGCAAGATGGCGCCGGCCGTGGCACCGCGCCGGGACTGTGCAGCGGAGCCCCACCAACGAGCTGTCAAGTGACCCTTCCAGAGGAGAGGGGGAGGGAAGAGGATCCCCTCTACAAATCCCAGGAAGAGGATCTGCTCTCCCATAATAAGCCCAGATCTGCAATTTGCATCCAGCAGTAGCAGCAGTGATAGCGGCACAGCAGGGATGAGGCTCGATCCCTTGGAATCCTTACAGGGAACATACAGGACAGACGCAGCCAGCCTCAGCCAGGAGAGCTCTGTTCTGTCCTTCTCAGAGGTGGAGAGACCAGGATCGGCAGCGGGGGCCCGTATGGCGTGGAGGGAGAGGTTCGCCTCCCAGGTGGCTGCCCCTCAGCGGGATCACTCCCCACAGGCAGACGAGGAGTTTGGGGGGATGGCTTTGAGAAGTCTCTTGCAATCCTTGGCTACTAAGGAGGACCTGCAAGCCCTCCCCTCTAAGGTGGATCTAGAGTCAATGCTCCGTATAGAGAAGGCAGTGAGGAAAGATATTGAGGACTTACAACAACAGACGGCGACGCTAGATACAAGAGTGGGGGCCGTGGAAAGGAACCGGGACGAACTGTCACAAGAGATTTCAGAGCTGGCTGGTCTTCAGAGTGAGGTTCGGCGACAACAAAGGGAGATGCAGTTACAACTTGATGACCTTGAAAACAGGGGAAGAAGAAATAACGTGAAAATGAGGGGCATCCCGGAAGAGATTGGCGGCGACGGGGTCAGATCAGCAGCGCAGTCCATCTTTAATTCTCTGCTCGGAAGACCGCCGGAGACGACTTTCAGGATCGAGCGGATCCACCGAGTCATGAGTAGAACTTTGGGGGGCCCGAGGGCCCCGCGGGACGTTTTGTGCCGGTTGCTATCGTTTTGAGGATAGGGAGGAAATAGTGCTGGCAGCCTGGGAGAGGCGTGCAGTGAATTGGAGCGGTTACAGGATCACAATTTTGCTGGACTTTTCCAGGAAAACTCTTCATATGAGGCGGATTTTTGCGCCCCTTACTTGATAAAATCAAGAACGTGGGAGCCTCCAACAAATGGGGGCACCCTTTTAATTTAATAGTACGGAAGAATAACATTACGTTTTCTTTGAGATCGCATGAGGAACTACCACTGCTGTTTGATTTTTTGTCGACAGACGCGATCCAGGTGCCCGATTGGTTGGTGGAGGCCCTGCCGCCTCCACTTCAGCTGATGCCGCAGAGGGAGAGGAAACCTCGGATGGGGAGGGGGAGGGGAGGGGGGGGACGGGCGGACCGAGCATGATCGTGATGAGAGGAGGGGACACGGCGCCTGAGGGGGGTGGGGGGGGATAGCGTAAAGGAAGGAATCTTGCTTCCATCACCCCCTTTGTCTCGGGGGGCTTCGGGGGCTCGCTTCATTGCTGGCGGATATCCCCGGTCAAATTTGGCTGCCGTGCTCCCTCTTCAGTCATGGTCGGGGGGCCTAATGTGTAACATTCTATACCATTGCATTTCTGTGACCGTCCTTGCTTGTTTATGATAGATGCATAAGAACAATGTCTGGTTACTGTGGGTGGAGGGCGGTTCTGGGGGGTGTCTGTTTCTTCCTCTCGTTTCTGCCGCCGGGCGTTCAGGCCTTGGCGGGTTGGTTTCCCGCCGTGGAATGGAACACTGGTCCCTGACGGGCGAGGGGGGTATTATTGCCTCATTCTGGCTATGCGGCGGAGGAAGAGGAGATTTCCGGGGGGGGTTGGGGGGGGAAGGATCTAGGCAGCCACGATGGGGGGAGGGCCTGCGGCGCCGGAGGGACGGGTTGGAGGAGGAGGAAGTTTGTCGGGTTAAAACCGTGCCTTTTCTCTTCCATTGATCAGGAGGATCCTAGGAGTTCGACCTATGATCGGCTGGAGATTTCCCGGGTGGCTCTGGGCTGCGCTCCTCCTCTGGTTGTGGTCATGGGTGTTGCCATTGCTTGTTTGAGTTCATTTCTATTCATGCAACGTTTAATAGATGTTTAAGAACCGAGGTCCGTTGACACTGGGTGGGCCTGTCCCGGCGCCTCCGGGGTGGTGGGTGTTGGGGTGGGCCCTTCCGGCCCCCCCCTTCCATCCCGGCGGGTGCGGGATCTGGGTGGGGGCCCCAAGGGTTGGTAGGTTGCACTTTAAGATGGGGCGTCAAGCGTGCCTCTAAAAAGTTGTTTGTTGATACTATATTATGAACCCGCATTTTGCTTACGCACTAAAAGTTGGCTGTTAAAAGGGGCTATACGGACCTCTTTGCGGCTGTATTCGACCTAGTTCCCCAAGTAGGTGACTGACCACCCCTGGGAAGTCTTACTTTGTCAGGGGTGGCAGCTTGTTGGGAGTTACTCCCGGAGTGGTTAGTTTAGGTTGGGAGGGACAGCCTTCCATAGTGTTACATAGTGCCGGACAGGAGCCGGTGCTAGGTTTGTTTGTTGTGTGTCTCTGTTTTGTGTTGCTTGTTGTCTCACACTGTGTGTTTTCCTTTTAGGGCCTGGGGGTCTTAGGGGGGATGGGGGACACGAGGGGAGGGCGGGGCCCCAGCATCACAGTATGTACATTTAACGTGAAAGGCTTAAATGACCCTACTAAGAGGTCACAGATCCTGTACTCCAGACCCTATACACTATTCTGGGAGAGGAGGATTCAGGGAAGTTAGACTTTGTAGCGGAGTGGGAGAGGGAGATCGGGAAGACTTTTGAGGATGAGGACTGGAAAAAGGCGTTTTACCTCACACATAAAATGGCAAAACCCTGTAAATGCCAGGAAAAAAACTTTAAGCTGATCTCTCGGTGGTACAGGAGCCCAGTCCGGGTACACCAGATTTTCCCCATGGTGCCGGACACGTGCTGGAGATGCAACACAGCTCGGGGTACACTGCTACATGTGTGGTGCGGTGTGGTAGCTTGTGGACTAAAGTTCTGCTCCTGTATGAGGAAGTGTACGGGACACGGATCCCAAATACGCCAGAAATTACGTTGCTGTCCATGCTCCCCGGTGATAAGGAGGCTGGGAGGAGAGGGGCCCTGAGACACTTTCTGACAGCGGGTAGGATGGTGATCCCGAGATACTGGAAAAGCACGACGGCCCCCCCCCGCCTTGCTGGAGTGGTATGAAGAACTCAATAATATTATGAGGATGGAGGAACTAACGGCGGATCTGCAGGGGGAGGGGGAGGCGTACATGCAGACATGTGTAGCCTGGATAATGTTCAAGGGTTCGGATGCCGGTCAAAAGAGGGTATTAGAATTACAATAGTAGGAGGAGAGGGCTGTAGCGGGCTCATACAGGTAGTAAGGGTGGATGTGGGATTCTTGCCCCCCCCCCTTTTGGGTAGGAACCCCGTGTCTGTGTGTTCCTGTCGAGGTGTTTGTAGGTGTTTTACTTGCGTGTTGGAGTCTTTCTTTTATCTGGCTTAAAATTGAATAAGGGCCGAGGGGCAGTAAGCCCCGGATGACTGCAGGCTCAGGCCGGAGGGCGTAGGGGGGATTACCCTGGGACGCTTTGTTGGTATGTGGGCCTGGCTCCCGTCATTTTAGTCATAGTATGGGTGGGCAGACACCTCATGCTCCGTGCGTGGGAAATGGGTAAGGGGAATGTCTGGCCGGGCGGCTAGTATTAGCAGACCCACGGGCTGGGTAGGAGGACAGTGGCTGGTTATGAGGGGAAGGGGGGTTCGCGGTGTGGGGGGTATTGTACTGTATTGTATTGATATGTGTATTGTACTGTGTTTTGTGTCATGTATAATTTTTAAACTGGGATACGCTTAAAACTTAATAAAAACAAGATTAAATATAAATACTGTAAGGAATTACATACCTATATAGAGTCCAGAATCTTAATGAACTCATATTCAGGTTTATTATCCACTAATATGGGGGATGGAGAAGACAGCTGAATATTTCCAGCAGGTTTCAGTAACGAGACATGAAAAGCATGAGAGATCTTAGTATACAAGGAAAGATTGGAAAAAGGGCCAATATACCTGGGCTCTAATTTAGATGAGGGATGGCATAGTCACCTACTTGAAATGGTAGTTCAATAGATCTGCGGTGATCAGCAAAGGTTTTATAATTCCTTAAAGCTTATCATAAATTTCCCTGGACCTTGGCGCAGACATTGGCTCGTTCCCAAAGCCATTCCTTCAAGACCGGTATATACAAGGAAGGGCCAAAAAGAGAAGAAGCCAAAATTACCAAAATTACAGAACGGTCGATTTACTAGGTGTATTGTTAAGCACAAATTCAGCTAAATCAATATATTCAGACCACTTGGCAGCCTGATATGTACCGCTCTAATCACTGATTCATTCTTTTATTCTGGCCATTGGATTGGGGGTGATAGACCAACGACAATAAGATTTTAATTCCCAAACTAGCACAGAACTCTCTCCAAAACCGAAAAATCAATTAAACCCCTCAATCACAGACAATATTTTGGGGTATACCATGAATGCCTTGTCCCGAGCACACACCGAACATGCTTGGACAAAGGCAGTGACTGGCAGTGACCACTTGGCAGCCTGATATGTACCGCTCTAATCACTGATTCATTCTTTTATTCTGGCCATTGGATTGGGGGTGATAGACCAAAGACAATGAGATTTTAATTCCCAAACTAGCACAGAACTCTCTCCAAAACCGAAAAATCAATTAAACCCCTCAATCACAGACAATATTTTGGGGTATACCATGAATGCCTTGTCCCGAGCACACACCGAACATGCTTGGACAAAGGCAGTGACTGGCTAGAGACTAGATACCCCAGGAAGGGGACTTCGGTGACCTCGAAAACACACTTGAATAGAGACTATTCTCTTCCAGTTTTTGTAACACTTCTCTCACATGATGACGATGTTCTGAAACTGACCAAGAGAATATCAGGATGTCATACAAATAAACCACCACAAATTGACCCAAAAAGTCATGAAAGACCTCATTTGCAAAGTCCCGACTGACTGCAGAGGTATTAACCCGAAGGGCATCAACAGGTACTCTTAGTGCTTGCCAAGATTTGAAGGGGGTTACCCTAGGGTTCTAATGGATTACCTAGGGCTACAGCGAAGGATTTATCCAGAACATTACAAGTCACCCCACTATCGATTAAGGCTGTGTCATTTTGCTGGAAATGTTCCCATATGATCCTAGCGGGTAACAAAAATTTGTTTAAATGAGGGAAGGATACCTGATTGCCTAGATGGGTGTCCCCCGGCTCGTCTAAGTGCTGAAGTTTTACGTCAGCTTTCTTTTCTTGGAACAGGTCAAAGTGGCTAGGATTGCCAGAGTAGAGGCAGAGACCCTGAACATTGTCTCATCTTCTCCAATTGGGAGAGATGGGTTAACCCTAATTGCATGGGCTCTTCCGGAGTCACTGAGGAGAAAGAAGCTGGGCCCAAAGCAAGAAGTCTTGACGATACGCACCCCCAGGCAGGATCTCTACTTTTTTTCCAGCCGCTGCTCTCACTGGTGCCGGTCCACTTTAATGGCTAGTTGGATGTACTCATCAAGGTTCTTAGGAGTTGGAAAGTTCACCAAAGCATCACATTTCAGTGAGACCGATCCAAAACTGAATTCAGTACTGTACTCCTCAGCTATTTGTTTCCCCTGTTTGAGATCTCGCAGTCAGCTGTTGAAGCCTCCATGGATTTCAAATTTTCATGGCTTTAAAGAATGCAGTCATGGACTATAAGGCAATATCGGTAGGAGCCAACCCGAATGCCCATGTCTGTGGGTCTACTTGCAGAAGGTAAATCGCCAGGCCCACTTTCTGAGATTCAGTACCTGATGAGTTAGATCGTATTTGAAAATATGGAACACAAGAATTCTTGAAATTCGAGAACTTAGTACAGTCAACATTAAATTTTTCAGGGAGGGGAACCTTAGGATCTGAGAGGTGAGTGGCTGATGATATTCCTGAGCAGCCACTAGGTGAGCAAACTGTTCAGTGGCGCTAGCCATAGCCTGCATTTGTTCCACAAGTTTCCATAGTATGTGATATCTGTGTAAAGCCCGTAATAATGTCAGGCTCACCAGTTAGCAGGTCCAGGTTAGTCGATAACGCCCAATTTCCTCCGCTATCTTCACCTCTAGACGAGCCCCCGTTTGCCAGGAAGCAAGCAGAACTCACCAGGCACGGTTGCCCCAGTTGATAGAATGCACAAACGATATTAACTGAGGGCTGGACCTGCAGGTGGGTGAGCAAAGCTGGGGTTCACAGAAAGTCAGATGAAGCAAGGCGACAAAGCAGAGGGATATCCGGAGTCAGGGTCAGAGGACAGGCCGAATGTCAAAATCAAAGCTGAAGCAAGGTATCGAAGGGAGCTGGCAAAGGCAGAGTCAAGGATTCCAAAGTCAGAAACGGGGGGTACAGAAGAGGTGATGTCAAGGTCAATCTGGGTCAAACACAAATAGCAAGAGAACAACGCACTGCACAACACCAAAAGCGCAAGCTACCACGGACATTGGTGACAGGGTCTAGTGCACCTTTATAGGGGATGATTTACAGGGATAGGCTGGGGCAACTTAGGTCTGATTGGCCCTGCAAACAATCTTAGGACTGATTTGCTCCCTAAGACAAAGGGCTGGTGACGCACACTAACGTTGGGGGTTTGGCACATTCAAATCAGCCACGCTGTCTGCAGCACTGTTGGATGGCATAAAAGTCATATTAGGGTTGATTCATCGTCGGTAGAGATGAGCGAACTTTTGAAAAATTCGATTCGACTGATTCGCCGAATTTTCCGACAAAAATCGTTTCGACCCGAATAAATTCGCGACGAATCGCTATTAAAAACGGCTATTTCTGAGCCTCCTAGAGCCTCAATAGGGTTGTAAACCATTCTGCCTTGCTGTAACACGCACAGGATGCGTGCTGGGTTAGTTAAATAATACTTTGAAGAAATATCACATGCAGATCAGAGGCATCGCTAATAGAATCGCAGAGCGGCACAATTGCAGAGAGTTGAAGTGGCATCACTATGAGGGGCAGAAGGAGCCCAAACATTGCTTTAAAGAGACACTGGAGTTGGCAGCAGCAGGAGCCCAAAAATTGGATGAATCACACCCTGGAGTTGGCAGGAGTTGACAGCAGCAGCAGCAGCAGGAGCCCAAATATTACTTTAAAGAGACCCTGGGGTTGGCCTCAGGAGCCCAAAAATTGGATGAATCACACCCTGGAGTTGGCAGCAGCAGCAGCAGGAGCCCAAATATACACTGGAGTTGGCTTCAGGAGCCCAAAAATTGGATGAATCACACCCTGGAGTTGGCAGGAGTTGACAGTAGCAGCAGCAGGAGCCCAAATATTACATTAAAGAGACCCTGGGGTTGGCTTCAGGAGCCCAAAAATTGGATGAATCACACCCTGGAGTTGGCAGGAGTTGACAGCAGCAGCAGGAGCCCAAACATTACTTAAAAGAGACACTGGGGTTGGCTTCAGGAGCCCGAAAATTGGATGAATCACACCCTGGAGTTGGCAGCAGCAGGAGCCCAAATATTACTTTAAAGAGACCCTGGGGTTGGCCTCAGGAGCCCAAAAATTGGATGAATCACACCCTGGAGTTGGCAGAAGTTGGCAGCAGCAGCAGCAGGAGCCCAAATATACACTGGAGTTGGCTTCAGGAGCCCAAAAATTGGATGAATCACACCCTGGAGTTGGCAGGAGTTGACAGCAGCAGCAGGAGCCCAAACATTACTTAAAAGAGACACTGGGGTTGGCTTCAGTAGCCCAAAAATTGGATGAATCACACCCTGGAGTTGGCAGGAGTTGACAGCAGCAGCAGGAGCCCAAATATTACTTTAAAGAGACACTGGGGTTGGCCTCAGGAGCCCAAAAATTGGATGAATCACACCCTGGAGTTGGCAGCAGCAGGAGCCCAAATATACACTGGAGTTGGCTTCAGGAGCCCAAAAATTGGATGAATCACACCCTGGAGTTGGCAGAAGTTGGCAGCAGCAGCAGCAGGAGCCCAAATATTACTTCAAAGAGACCCTGGGGTTGGCTTCAGGAGCCCAAAAATTGGATGAATCACACCCTGGAGTTGGCAGCAGCAGGAGCCCAAATATTACTTTAAAGAGACACTGGGGTTGGCCTCAGGAGCCCAAAAATTGGATGAATCACACCCTGGAGTTGCAAGCAGCAGCAGGAGCCCAAATATTACTTTAAAGAGACCCTGGGGTTGGCCTCAGGAGCCCAAAAATTGGATGAATCACACCCTGGAGTTGGCAGAAGTTGGCAGCAGCAGCAGCAGGAGCCCAAATATACACTGGAGTTGGCTTCAGGAGCCCAAAAATTGGATGAATCACACCCTGGAGTTGGCAGAAGTTGGCAGCAGCAGCAGCAGGAGCCCAAATATACACTGGAGTTGGCTTCAGGAGCCCAAAAATTGAATGAATCACACCCTGGAGTTGGCAGAAGTTGGCAGCAGCAGCAGCAGGAGCCCAAATATACACTGGAGTTGGCTTCAGGAGCCCAAAAATTGGATGAATCACACCCTGGAGTTGGCAGGAGTTGACAGCAGCAGCAGGAGCCCAAACATTACTTAAAAGAGACACTGGGGTTGGCTTCAGGAGCCCAAAAATTGGATGAATCACACCCTGGAGTTGGCAGGAGTTGACAGCAGCAGCAGGAGCCCAAATATTACTTTAAAGAGACACTGGGGTTGGCCTCAGGAGCCCAAAAATTGGATGAATCACACCCTGGAGTTGGCAGCAGCAGGAGCCCAAATATACACTGGAGTTGGCTTCAGGAGCCCAAAAATTGGATGAATCACACCCTGTGGAGAGTCATGTGGAGAAAAAGTAGCTTAGTTAGTAATATCTACATAAAATTATGAATAAACAAATGCAAAAGTATTGCCAAAGTGAAGTTTTGTTTGAGGGTGTGTTTCCACCTTTTAATTAAATCAGAAACAACGGTCACAACGGTGTACCCCACCATAGTCTGATTTGCGATGTTTCCACCCGTTGGAATTCCACCCTCCATATGCAGGATCCACTATAGCAGTGGTCCCCAACCCTGTCCTCAAGGCCCACCAACAGGCCAGGTTTTGCAGATCTCCACAAAGATGCACAGGTGGAGTAATTAGTGCAGCTGCAGAGCAATAGAGCTGGCTATTTGGAGATCCAAAAAACATGACATGTTGGTGGGCCTTGAGGACAGGGTTGAGGACCACTGCACTATAGGAACAGAGAAAAGCCATCACGGATTTCTGGATGATCCAAACGGATAGGGGGACACCCCTGTGTAAATTCAATGTAAACCATTGGCAGCTCATACGTGACACCGACCGTTTGCTCAGGCCCTTTGAGGAAGCTACGTTATTAGTCAGTTGCCAGGACTATGAGATGAACGATGAGATTCCACTGCTTCATGTACTACAACACATGTTGGAAACCATGGCTGGTCAGGGCACTGGAGACATGGCACATACATTTCACAGCCACATGAAGCCTGTGGGGGCTGAAGTGGAGGAGGAGGAGGGGGTGGGGCACAGCAAACCACAGTTTAGGTTTCACAAAATGACCATTTTATCTAGTCATCTGACAGGAGAGGAGGAGCAGGAGCAGCCACAAGAGCTAGAGGGTTGTGAGTAAGGCGAGACAGAGGACCCAGACACACCATGGCAGTTTACAGTGGAGATGGAGACAGGTAGTCCCTCCGAGTCACTTGCACAAATGGCACGATGCATGCTCACATGCATGCGTACTAGTGAGCGCAGAATTGTCTCCATTTGTCAGCGGGAAGACTTCTGGCTCTCCAACTTATTGGACCCTCGCTTCCGGCACAAAATGGGGGCATTTTTTACGCCCACTGAGAGGGAGGACAAACTGACCTACTACAGAGACATCCCACGTAGTCAGTTGGGCGATGTCTATCTGCGCCATGGCCCATACTCCCGCAGGTCTGACTCGGGGGGAAGTCTGCGATCACCTTCCACTGCCATGGCTGCTGGGGGGGTGGAAGGAGCAGCAGCAGCAGCTCCATCAGCAGCAGCCTCAGTCTTCAGTCGCTAGTGAGTAGCTTTCTACACCCGCATAGTGAGTCTACTCATGAGCAGCAGGAAGACCTGGAGCTGGACCTCAAACAGCAGGTCATGTCATACCTTGACATGACCATGCCAACACACCTTCAAGATCCACTGGATTTGCTGGGAAGCCAAACTTGACTTGTGCCCGCAACTAGCAGAGTTTGCCCTGGAAAAGCTGTACTGGCCGGACAGTAGTTGATTTAGATGGCAACTGGGCTGCTCTATATAACGAAGCAAAATGGCAAATTTACCTCACTATATAAGCTATTGCCCCTCAGATTTACACAGGGGCTGCTCTATATTATGCTGCAAAATGGCAAATTAACCTCACAATATAAGCTATTGCAGCTCTATATAAATAAAAATAAATAAAAAAAAGGGCCTGTAGAAGCTTATTTAGTATAACAGATAGGGTGACATGTGCTGGTTTGGGATGCCCATATGGGCTAGTGTTTTGGCAGCAGTACAAAAACCAATGCAAAATGCAATAGCTTAATAAAGCTGATGCTGATCAACGCTTATTTAGTATAACAGATGGGGTGCAACATGCAGGTTTGGGATGCCCTGCGGCCTGGTGTATTTAAAGCAGACCAAAACCAATTCAAAATGCAATAACTTAATAAAGCTGAGGCTGTAGATGCTTATTTAGTATAAACAGGTAGGGTGCAAGGTGCAGCTTTGGGGTGCCCTGCGGCCTGGTTAAATGAAAGCAGTCAAAAAGGAAGTGCAAACTGAAGTAGCTTAATGAAGCTGATGCTGATCAACGCTTATGTTGTATACCAGATAGGGTGCAAGGTGCAGCTTTGGGGTGCCCTGCGGCCTGGTTTATTAAAAGCAGTCAAAAACAAGTGCAAACTGAAGTAGCCTGATCAACGCTTATGTTGTATAACAGATAGGTTTAAAATAGCATGTGCCTTGGGATGCCCGTGTGGCCTGTTATATTTCAAGCTGAACAAAAAGTAACAATAATCCAAGTATGAGACATCATTTTGACCTTCTTTACAGCGCCATACTGTGAAAAAAAAAAATTAATTTCATGCCGATCTATCCAAAGGTCAATGCCCCTAACAAAAATAGTGTTCGGCATAAGTTTTCCTTCTGGAAGGACGTAACCTTTAGTTTACATGGTTGGGGTAGGTTATCTTACAAATTGGGATACCCCAGGCAGCAGTGTCATTGAAAGAGACAGATTGTAATGCAGGCCATACGCAAGCAGAGAAACTCAGGCTGCAACAGGCCTATTTAGTTTACATGGTTGGGGTAGGTTATCTTACAAATTGGGATACCCCACTGTATATGAAACCGAATATAAATGCACACCCAAAAGTGGACAATCAGCCTCCAAGAGGCCTGCTTAGTTTAAATAAGAGAGCTGCTTAGTATGGTAGGTAGGTTATGTTATGTTACAGAATGGGATGCCCCAAGCAGACTTGAGATCAGTATATATGCACACAGCAGCAGTGTGTTAGCAGGCTCATACAGGCCAAATTTCTTTAAATAACTGTGCAGCTTACAGTTAATGCAGAGGCTAATGGTATGTTACAGAATGGGATGCCCCAAGCAGACTTGAGATCAGTATATATGCACACAGCAGCAGTGTGTTAGCAGGCTCATACAGGCCAAATTTCTTTAAATAACTGTGCAGCTTACAGTTAATGCAGAGGCTAATGGTATGTTACAGAATGGGATGCCCCAAGCAGACTTGAGATCAGTATATATGCACACAGCAGCAGTGTGTTAGCAGGCTCATACAGGCCAAATTTCTTTAAATAACTGTGCAGCTTACAGTAAATGCAGAGGCTAATGGTATGTTACAGAATGGGATGCCCCAAGCAGACTTGAGATCAGTATATATGCACACAGCAGCAGTGTGTTAGCAGGCTCATACAGGCCAAATTTCTTTAAATAACTGTGCAGCTTACAGTAAATGCAGAGGCTAATGGTATGTTACAGAATGGGATGCCCCAAGCAGACTTGAGATCAGTATATATGCACACAGCAGCAGTGTGTTAGCAGGCTCATACAGGCCAAATTTCTTTAAATAACTGTGCAGCTTACAGTTAATGCAGAGGCTAATGGTATGTTACAGAATGGGATGCCCCAAGCAGACTTGAGATCAGTATATATGCACACAGCAGCAGTGTGTTAGCAGGCTCATACAGGCCAAATTTCTTTAAATAACTGTGCAGCTTACAGTAAATGCAGAGGCTAATGGTATGTTACAGAATGGGATGCCCCCAGCAGACTTGAGATCAGTATATATGCACACAGCAGCAGTGTGTTAGCAGGCTCATACAGGCCAAATTTCTTTAAATAACTGTGCAGCTTACAGTTAATGCAGAGGCTAATGGTATGTTACAGAATGGGATGCCCCAAGCAGACTTGAGATCAGTATATATGCACACAGCAGCAGTGTGTTAGCAGGCTCATACAGGCCAAATTTCTTTAAATAACTGTGCAGCTTACAGTAAATGCAGAGGCTAATGGTATGTTACAGAATGGGATGCCCCCAGCAGACTTGAGATCAGTATATATGCACACAGCAGCAGTGTGTTAGCAGGCTCATACAGGCCAAATTTCTTTAAATAACTGTGCAGCTTACAGTAAATGCAGAGGCTAATGGTATGTTACAGAATGGGATGTCCCAAAAACCAGAGAGCACCTGGCAGGCAGCAGTAAGACTATGCACAGCAAAAGTGTCTTTATCATGCCTAATTTCAATTAGAATAGGTGCAAATGGTTAGGTTCTTAAATAGAGGCTGGTGTAGTCACAGAATGGGATGCCCTAAAAACCAGCAGTAAGTACACCTGGCAGGGACAAGTAGTGCTATGCCCAGCAAAAGTGTCTTTATCAGGCCTAATTTCAAATATAATACGAGCAAATGCTTATATGGTCTTAAACAGAGGCTGTTTTAGTCACAGAATGGGATGCCCTGGCAGGGACAAGTAGTGCTATGCCCAGCAAAAGTGTCTTTATCAGGCTAATTTCAAATATAATAAGAGCAAATGCTTATATGGTCTTAAACAGAGGCTGCTTTAGTCACAGAATGGGATGCCCTGGCAGGGACAAGTAGTACTATGCCCAGCAAAAGTGTCTTTATCAGGCTAATTTCAAATATAATAAGAGCAAATGCTTATATGGTCTTAAACAGAGGCTGCTTTAGTCACAGAATGGGATGCCCCCAAAAAAGATCCAGTAGTACTATGCCCAGCAAAAGTGTCTTTATCAGGCCTAATTTCAAATATAATAAGAGCAAATGCTTATATGGTCTTAAACAGAGGCTGCTTTAGTCACAGAATGGGATGCCCTGGCAGGGACAAGTAGTACTATGCCCAGCAAAAGTGTCTTTATCAGGCTAATTTCAAATATAATAAGAGCAAATGCTTATATGGTCTTAAACAGAGGCTGCTTTAGTCACAGAATGGGATGCCCTGGCAGGGACAAGTAGTGCTATGCCCAGCAAAAGTGTCTTTATCAGGCTAATTTCAAATATAATAAGAGCAAATGCTTATATGGTCTTAAACAGAGGCTGCTTTAGTCACAGAATGGGATGCCCTGGCAGGGACAAGTAGTACTATGCCCAGCAAAAGTGTCTTTATCAGGCTAATTTCAAATATAATAAGAGCAAATGCTTATATGGTCTTAAACAGAGGCTGCTTTAGTCACAGAATGGGATGCCCTGGCAGGGACAAGTAGTGCTATGCCCAGCAAAAGTGTCTTTATCAGGCTAATTTCAAATATAATAAGAGCAAATGCTTATATGATCTTAAACAGAGGCTGCTTTAGTCACAGAATGGGATGCCCTGGCAGGGACAAGTAGTACTATGCCCAGCAAAAGTGTCTTTATCAGGCTAATTTCAAATATAATAAGAGCAAATGCTTATATGGTCTTAAACAGAGGCTGCTTTAGTCACAGAATGGGATGCCCCCAAAAAGGATCCAGTAGTACTATGCCCAGCAAAAGTGTCTTTATCAGGCCTAATTTCAAATATAATAAGAGCAAATGCTTATATGGTCTTAAACAGAGGCTGCTTTAGTCACAGAATGGGATGCCCTGGCAGGGACAAGTAGTACTATGCCCAGCAAAAGTGTCTTTATCAGGCTAATTTCAAATATAATAAGAGCAAATGCTTATATGGTCTTAAACAGAGGCTGCTTTAGTCACAGAATGGGATGCCCCCAAAAAAGATCCAGTAGTACTATGCCCAGCAAAAGTGTCTTTATCAGGCCTAATTTCAAATATAATAAGAGCAAATGCTTATATGGTCTTAAACAGAGGCTGCTTTAGTCACAGAATGGGATGCCCTGGCAGGGACAAGTAGTGCTATGCCCAGCAAAAGTGTCTTTATCAGGCTAATTTCAAATATAATAAGAGCAAATGCTTATATGGTCTTAAACAGAGGCTGCTTTAGTCACAGAATGGGATGCCCTGGCAGGGACAAGTAGTGCTATGCCCAGCAAAAGTGTCTTTATCAGGCTAATTTCAAATATAATAAGAGCAAATGCTTATATGGTCTTAAACAGAGGCTGCTTTAGTCACAGAATGGGATGCCCTGGCAGGGACAAGTAGTACTATGCCCAGCAAAAGTGTCTTTATCAGGCTAATTTCAAATATAATAAGAGCAAATGCTTATATGGTCTTAAACAGAGGCTGCTTTAGTCACAGAATGGGATGCCCCCAAAAAAGATCCAGTAGTACTATGCCCAGCAAAAGTGTCTTTATCAGGCCTAATTTCAAATATAATAAGAGCAAATGCTTATATGGTCTTAAACAGAGGCTGCTTTAGTCACAGAATGGGATGCCCTGGCAGGGACAAGTAGTACTATGCCCAGCAAAAGTGTCTTTATCAGGCTAATTTCAAATATAATAAAAGCAAATGCTTATATGGTCTTAAACAGAGGCTGCTTTAGTCACAGAATGGGATGCCCTGGCAGGGACAAGTAGTGCTATGCCCAGCAAAAGTGTCTTTATCAGGCTAATTTCAAATATAATAAGAGCAAATGCTTATATGGTCTTAAACAGAGGCTGCTTTAGTCACAGAATGGGATGCCCCCAAAAAAGATCCAGTAGTACTATGCCCAGCAAAAGTGTCTTTATCAGGCTAATTTCAAATATAATAAGAGCAAATGCTTATATGGTCTTAAACAGAGGCTGCTTTAGTCACAGAATGGGATGCCCTGGCAGGGACAAGTAGTACTATGCCCAGCAAAAGTGTCTTTATCAGGCTAATTTAAAATATAATAAGAGCAAATGCTTATATGGTCTTAAACAGAGGCTGCTTTAGTCACAGAATGGGATGCCTCACAGCAGACTTAAGATCAGTTCAGTATATATGCACAGTTAGTTAGTATAAGCAGCCTGAAAACGCTAACAAAGCCTGTCAGGCTGGATGAAAAAAAAAAAAAAAACTGACAGCCTCCGATTTTCCATTCCTTTCCCTGTTTTCCGCTGACTTTCTGTCTGTCTCCTGTCTGTCTCCTGCCTGTCTCCAGCCTGTCCCTGTCTGTCCCTGCCTGTCTAACTATCTAACTGTCTCTCCCTCAGCTACACAGCGTTCTGTCTCTCACGAATGCAATAGAGAAATGACGCAGGAAAGCAAGATGGCCGGCCTTAAATACCGCTGTGACGTCACCGGGCTTGCTGGCTGCTGATAGGCTGCATGTGACTGTCCCAGCATACACTGCCCCAGCTTACATGTCTGGACATGTCCCGTCCGCCATCTTAGAATGCCTGTAATGTAAATGAATGGATGTTAAAGGAAAACTTCGAGCGATCGAATCGCGGGGAAATTCGGATTCGATCCGAATCGAATTTTTCCTGAAATTCGGATCGAATCCGGGTTCGTCCGGATCGATTCGCTCATCCCTAATCGTCGGTGCCCAATTTCTATGGAACACTTTCCCTGTTTTTTTTCTGTGACCCTCGGGCATCCCACATTGGGTGGCCCCACTATGTGAAACCCCTGCCATCCTGCCCATCCGCCTGCGCGGGCTCCTGTCCAATCAGAGCCATCCACTGAAGTGACTTAATTCGGCAAACAGCTCTGATTAGATTGAATGGGGAGTGAGAACGGCCGCATCTTCTGCTGCCACATGTTCACATCCCAGCCTATCTGAATGGATAAGACAAGAGCAAGCGCATAGCTCGAGGATGCAGGGATAAGCCTGCTCTCTCTCCCCATAGTTAACAATCAGAGCTGTCTTGCCAAATTATATCAGTTCAGCGAGCGACTCTCATTGGACAAGAGCCCACGCATGCACCATTGGACTGGGGAGGGTTGAGTGATTACTGGCACTCTGGGGAATTTCACGCAGTGGGGGGTACCAATTTAGGATGCCCTGGGTGAAAGCCAGTAGCCTGCCCTTTTAGATTCCAGGGTGGTCGCTGGTGGGATTTGTTCCGCTTTAAATATAGGGGCCCATCAGGGGATCTCTCAGTTTTCCAGGTCATTCCAAGCCCCAAGCTTAAGCAGCTTCCAGACCCCCCTCCCCAGAAGTTACAACCTCATGCGTGTCCAATTAACCCCAATGCAAATGCCAAAACCCACATCTCGGGCTCGGGAATATTTATGTAAGTTCGTTACTTTAAAAAAATCCCACAGACAGGGCAGGCGTCAGGCTGGGACCCCTGCTGCTTGGAAGGGCCCACCTCATTCCCTTACCCTGGGCAGCCCTTATTCAGGATGTGGGCTGTGCAATAACCCGAACTAAGGACCTTCAGCCTGGCAATTGGGAACCTTTATTTCCTTCTGTCGCTCCTTCTATTCTTTGCTTATTTCCTTCTATTTGTTTCTTTCTTACCTTTTTACTTTCCTTCTTCTTTTATTCCATCTGTTCTTTCTGCCATTCATTCTATTCTTTCTTTCCTTCTATTCTTTTTCCTTTCGTTCTGTTTTATATTTTACTTTGTTTCCGTCTATTCCTTGTTCCTTTCTTTTATCAGTTAACTCTACCATTCTATTCCTTTCTTCTTTCTTTTTTTCTTTTATTCATTCTTTCCTTATTATTTTTTCTGCTTTTCCACCTCAATAAATCCCTGCTTTCTTTTTTGTGTCATTGCATCTATTCTTTCTTTGTTTCTTTCATTCATTCTACGCTTTTGTTTTTTCTTTCCTTCATTTTTGTCTTAAATTTATTTTTGTCATTTTCTTTCTTCTTTCCTTATATTCTTTCTTTTGGTCACTCCTTTTTTCTCTTGCTTTCTTTGTTTTGGCATTTCTTCTATCCTTTCTGTCATTCCTTCTGTTACTTTACATTTTACTTTCTGCCATTCCCTCCATTTCTTCTATCCTTTCTGTCATCCCTTCTATTACTTTATATCTCACTTTCTGTCATTCTTTCTATTTCTTCTAACCTTTCTGTCATTCCTTCTATTACCTTATATCTCACTTTCTGTCCATCCCTCCATTTTTTGTTTCTTCTATACTTTCTGTCATTCTCTCTATTTCTTCTAACCTTTCTGTCATTCCTTCTATTACCTTATATCTCACTTTCTGTCCATTTTTTGTTTCTTCTATACTTTCTGTCATTACTTCTATTATATTATTCCTTTCTATTTTATGCCAATAGTCACATACGTGCAACTTTGCATCACCATGTACTGAGTGTCAAAATGAGAAGCTATCTTCCAAGGACCCCATAAACATGGACCCGGCCCTGCCATGCCCTCAGAGGTAAGCTTCGCTGGGGGCACTGTGCACGAGCAGGCGATACAGGGGATGCCGCATGACGTTACCTCACGTCCTAGAGGCGGTGGGGATGCAGCAGCAGCAGCAGCAGGCCGGTGCGCATGCGCGAAGCTCCGGCACGGGAGGATAGATAATAGGTGGCGTGTGAGGCTGCTCACAGTCAGAGGGATGGGAGCCGAACGCGGAGGGATCTGCAGCTAGCAGCACAGCTCAGCCGGCACGGCGGCAGCCACTCGGAAAAGGTAAAGGTTCCCCTCATATAATAAGGTGCCGTGCCGGTTGTGTGACGTGTCTGTATAACGGGGGGGGGGGGGGGGGGGAGCGAGGGGGGTGTGACACGGTGACATGTTATGCTTCCCAGCTGGCAGCCTATAGTTTGGGGTGTGATGTGATGGGGAAAGTTGGGTGAGGGAGATGCTTGGATGGTGGCCATGAGGTCGCCGGGCTGGGTGTGACGGGGGAGCGGAGGTCGGGATGTGCCCTTGCTGGCTGAACACCGAGGACGATGAGAAATACACAGATGGTGGCTAGTGACGTCATTGGTGACGCGGACTGGGAATCGATTTCAGCACCATGGAGAGCGCTTGCTGGAGGACACCGAGACCCTGCATGGGGGCTCCTCCATTCTGCCTGACACCTCACTCTAATGCGGACCTAAAGCCACAAATTACCCACCCAGGGATGACTTATAAGTTAAAGTTCCATAGAAAGCCTCAAATTGGGTATTAATCTGCGATAAGGTATGGATCAGCCACATTCATATGCTCCCTCTCTGAATGTGGCCAAGTTCTGCAGACATACGTTGCCACAAACCTGCTAAAACCTCATTGACTGCCAGTGGACAGGTGGCCACAAAAGTGGCAAGGGAGCGTTGGACCAGGATTTTTAAAGTGGACCAAAACCCTTGGTTCCTGGCCCTAGAGTCTTTTTAGGCCAGATCTCAGGGCATCCGGATTTCCCTTGGTTCACCTAGTATATTCACCTCACCAGCGATCCCAGGGCACATGAGTGGGCCAAAGCAGCTTCTCTCAAGCTGCTGAACTTGCCTGCACCAGGCCTATGTGAATGGGCAGCACGGGCAGCGTTCTAGGCCGGGCACTGCATGGAATGCTGATTTGATAAGAGCATTCCCATGCACTGTGGGATCGCCAGCGAGGTTGGTATACAAGCCAAACTAGGGGTTTCACACAGCAGGGGCATCCCAAATCAGGATGCGCCCTGCAAAATGGGGGCACAGGAAAGATTGTTTATTTTGAAACAATTGACCACCCAATAAAAAAAAAAAAAAAAGGCTACTCACCTTTTGTCCCCCACAGTTTATCAGTCCAAGTCTGGTGATCAGAAACTCGCCTGATTGCTGGATTGCTTCCCGCAGCACCCCGGGCCCAATCTCTATTGACCAGCACTTTTGTGTCCAGCTTGCGCCATCAGTCTCAAGGGTGCAGCAATGTCCTCTCTTTTTACTACAATGAAGGGGGCGTGTCAGATCTCAGCACACCTCCTCCATTGCAATCAATGGAGACAATGTGGTAGTGTTCCTGTTGCTGGTGGTGCGTAGCGAACCCAACACGCCTTTAATCCCCACCCCATGTTTGAGCCGGGGATGGGTGGGGATGCACGGGTTGGGATACAGCAATCAGGTGAGTTGCTTATCACCAGAATTGGACTAATCAGTTGAGGGGGACAAGGTAAGTACCCTTTTGTTTTTGTTTTTTGGTGGTCAATCACTTTTAGGGTTTAGGTTCACTTTAAACACAGGGGTATTACAAGTCATGATGCCCCGGGGGTGGGTTTACAAAGGGACCTAAATTAACTTTGAATTTGTCCCACTTTAAAGCAGTTCTATTGTAACATTTCCACCTAAAGATATTGATTTGAGATGCCCCTTCAGTTAGATATACATAAGAAGGCAAAACCAGCCATGGGGCTCTGTATTTGAGGAGGTGTGGCTGCCGCATGGGTGAGCGGCTGTTTCCTGTCCCTACCAGATAAAGCTCTGACAGGAAAGGGGAATATCTCTCTAATGTAGGGCTCAATGAAGGGGTAGGCTAGGTTGGATAATTTAGTGTCCCCATGGAGCAGAACCCTCCCTGACACAAAGATGTCAGGGAGAGTGTAGGTCTCATTCTAACAAATGATGCCTAAAATACCCAAAGATGATCACATAAGCAACGATGCATCCAGGGCTCTGGAATCCTGTGTAAATGTATTGTTTTAAATCTGAAACCAGCATCCATTCAGATAGGCTGGGATGGGAGCACAAGGCTGCTGGGGATGCAGGGGAGGCAGCAGCACATGCTCCCCATTGAAGTCAATGAGAGGCATTTGTCGGATTAAATAAACACAGCAAATGGCTCTGACTGGCTGCAAGGCTGTGCTTGCGCCGTGCGAATGAGAAAGAGGTGAGACAGTGTGGCATCACAATTTGGGGAATGGAACAAAACCTGGTAAAGTCAAATTCAAAGGTTTTGTTCTGCTTTACCCGAAGGGGCATTCCAGGGGGCAATTGTCAAAAGGGGCCTAAAGTCATTTTTGACTGCAGATTTGCAGATCTTCCTTAAAAATGTTATTTCTCACCTCCCAAACTCCCAAAGGTACTGTCAAAAAATACATGAAAACTTCCTGCCCCCTGCAGCAGTTTCCTAACCATGCGTTTCTCTGAAACATTGTAGTTTCTGAATTTGGGTCCTGTGATGTCCTAATGCACCCCTGTCACATGGTACAGAGGGAGCATGTCCAGGCACTTCTGGCAAGCCCTTTCTGGTACATGAATTGAGAGGCCTCCTCCAATTGCTGTGATGGAAACTGGGGCAAAGTCAGGAGGCGGAGCTTTGATACAATGTCCAGGTGCATGCACAGCTGAGAAAGACCCAGACCCTGAGAAAGCAATGGTGGGGGAGAAATGCTGGTTATTTTCCCAAACAAGGTCTTCCAACATGAATACAAGTTACATGAGCGCTAGAAAAAAAGGTCCACATAAATATTCTAGGTACCAAGAGCAAGGTTACTTATACATCCTACATAAAGAAAACAACCTTGTTTCTTTTACTGGAAGGAGGAAGAATCAGGGTGACAGGTTTTGATAGCACCATCCTGCTTCTACGGGTGAGGTATGCTCAATTCTAATGGCCTGTCCCACGTGTGTTTGGAATACCAGCTTATTGTTATTGCAATTTTTCTTATGTGTGTAGGTGCCTTCATGCAATGCCCCCCCCCCCCCCCCCATGACGGCAAATAGGACCAGAAGTATCTTGAGCTTACCTTGCCGGTCTGCTCCTTGACACTGTGGAATTGACAGACGAAAGAGACTTGAATCAGACCTACGCCCTTAGATGATTACAAGCCATATGGCCACATGGCCTCCATTAGCAGTGCCAGAGAGGTCTCAATGCTGCACCGTGGGTACATGAACGGGCAGTGATTGCTTTCTATTGTAGGAGGGCTGCCTTATGGTGATGCTGTCAGCAGAAACTGGCCAGTTAGTAAAGAAAAGCCACTGTGAGACAGGAGAGGCTTATACCACAGACCTATAAGGTAAAGCTGTCTCAGGGTGACAGTTACAAAAGTACTTTAATTTCTGGTCCTTGGCACAGACATCTTGGAGGGAATGCACAGAGTGGCAGCTCTGCCACCCAATCCTGTGCAGTAGTGAGACTGTACTGGTCATTCATCCAAGGCCAACTGTCACTCAGGTCTATGACTGCCAATCATAGTCCAGCCCCCGCCAGAATCAGGGAGGATTGCGGTGATCAGGTGAAGAGTTTTATTATTTTACCAGCCCAAATTGGGCTTAGCACATGGGGAGGAAAGGGGAGGATGCATGGGTACAAAATGCTTGGAATTCCTCTTTAAGGATAGTGGTGGCGGGGACTAGCATTCGTTTTTTCAGATTCTTTCTTGCCTGTGCTTTAAAGCAGCCTCAAATGCATATTATACTGGTGTGAGGGGTCATGCAGATTGCTGGCTTTTTGGGGGTTGCAGGGGTGATTGCCCAGGGCGGCTGCAGCAATCTGCATACGATGCTGTCCTACATCCGGTGTGGGAGAGCTTTAAAGACACCTCCAGAACCCCAAAAATCCAAATATCCTGTGATAAAGAAACTTGTCCCAACACTGTCATGTTCCTTCTGCCTTGGTTTGCTAGAAGTGATGAGCTGAAGTGGGGACAATCTGGTTCAGGATCCCACAATGTGGGAACTGGTATAGTGGTCCCCTGGACCCCTTACAGTTGAAAAGGAAAAAATGCAGTTTCCTTCGGGTCTGATGGTGGCAGTCTGCTGCTGGTACTCCACTGGCATTTGTAGTGTGGGGGGGGGGGCAGGTCCCCCTTCCTTCTTTTCCCGATTTGGGGATCGGAACACAGGACAAAGGAGCAGCTCTCAGGCAGGAGACAAATTCTTCCCTACAGATCATGGTTAGGGCTGTCTCTATAAACAACAGACCAGAAACAGAGTGGTTAAGGTTACAGGCTGGGAACAGGGGAGTGGAGTCACAGGCTAGGATCAGGTAAGCAAAGACACAGGTTTGGAACATATATACATAAAACAAACAGCCCATCTGCATCACCAGAGAGGCAAGCTGCCGACCACCAGGGGTATGGGACTGGCGTACTGGACAGGAAGCCCGTAACCAATCCCCATTTACAGCAGAGCACATGATGGTGGAGGGTACACTGGGCCTCGTGCAGTGTTGAGGTGTTTGTAGTCTTGATACAATGATGGCACTGGCCCCCCGGTAAAGACAGTGGGGGGCATGGGTCCCATTACAGACAATGACAGGCATAGGCCCCAGTACAAATGATAGCAGGAGTGGCCCCGGTACAGACTATGAAGTAGGTGAGACCAAGCACAGTAAGTGGGCCCGAGTACACAGAGCAAGGAACGTGGGTACAGAGGGTTGGAAAGCATGAGTACACTACAGACAGATGCAATTATACATTTATATGGAAGACAGAGGAGGGAATTACAATATCTGTGAGAGAACAGGAAGCACGAAAAAAGAGAACCTCTGGAAAAGCCACATAAGCACAACAAACACATAAAAAGACACACATAAAAAGAACTTGGAGCAATAACAGACCACACATCACCAGTTCAAGGCCCTGCCAACCTCAGCTTGTTATGGAGGGGTTCTGCCACTCAGCATGTTATGGGGGATTCTGCCACTCAGTGTGTTATAGGGGGGTTCTACAACTCAGCTTGTTATGGGGGGTTCTGCATCTTAGCATGTTATGGGGGACTCTGCCACTCAAAGTGGTAGGGCGTAGACACTGGGCCAAACACACTGCAGAAGGGCTATTGTGACCAGAAAAGTCCCAGGACATTTTGTTACCCCAGTCCACCCCTGAAGGTAACTAAAAATATTTTTAAAAAATGGGTGTAAGCTATTATCCAATCAAAATCTAGCAACCCTCCCGGATACATGCTTTTATTTGGTAGGGCTTCCAGGGGACTTATTAGGCTTCCAAATTAATAACTGAAACCAGACATTAAGTTATCTTAGATGCTGATTGCACAGAATACAGAAGCCAAATTTCCAGATGACCCTCGAGCAGTGGCGGACTGGGGCCAAAAATCAGCCTCACATTTTGCCAGCACCTGGCCTGCCCATGACCAGCCAGCATCTCAACTGCTTCCTGGGCAGTCAACCAGTGTGTTGCAAGGCTGAGGCTAAATCATTAGAGAGAAACACATGGGCTGGGGTTGCTTGGGTGAGGGTGTAGATTGGTGAAGGGGCTGGGGGGCTGGGGGCGGCAGGTATTGGATGGGAGTGTTAGTAAAGGTAGCAGCCCAGACTGCCCCAAAGCAGTGTGGCCCACTGTACTGCACTCAGTACAACAGTAGGCAAGACATGTATATTTGGATGTATATTCTGGTTATGTATTCTTGAAGACCTGACCTGTCTCTAGAAAGTGTCTTTCGACCCAGGTGTGGGTCGAGACACTTTAATGGTAGATATTGCCTAAAAAAATGATCCCCCCTGGCAACAGTGTAAATGAGCCATTTCAATACATGTCAAAATATCTGATTATATGTAAATATCTTAGCGAAGCTGCTTTCTTGGCCTGTTTTTTTGGGTCATAGCTAAGTTGAGAAGAGTGTGTCATGGCAGAGCTTAATTAGTCTTGAGCATTATCTGCTGTGGTAAAAGGGACAGAGTGGCTGTTAGACCACTTTTTGCGTGGTCTTGCAGAAATAAAATTGAGAGAGGGGAAAGCCTCTACCCAGCACTGCAGGAAATGCTGAGAGGCACATGGGACAGGAATTAGGTGAGATGCTTTCTACCATATTCTTGCCATTGCCTCGATTGTGGACCAATCACAGCCAACAAGGTGACCCTGGGGCATTCCGATGCCGGATGCTCCTTACCTTTCCGCTGTCCCCTTGCCACGATCACAGCCTGCTGGCGCATCCCTGGCATCTTTACAGCAGTGCGCACTCCTGCGTCCAGCCATTCAGATAGGCCGGACACGCTGGAGCATGCACTCCACAGGGGAGCCAGGGATGCCCCGCCGCCATTCCCTATGCCAGTGTGCAGTCCAAAACAACGGCTTTATGCTGTGGATGTGTTGGCTAGTGAGGGCCTGTGGATATGTTGCCTAGAAAGGGTTAATGTGACTCAAATTGAGATCCCTGAATGGTGCATGTGTTCACACCTAGGCATCCGGCGTGAATCTGCATGGCTTTGATGCCACAGTTGTCTGTTCCTAATAAGAAACAAAGGAGGGGTGGCAGCCGCTCAGACCATTTTATAACTAACCTGGGAGGTGAACAATATCAGGGCAATTAGGATACACAAGTCTTAAAGGAGCCACAGCACTCAACCCTGTTAGCTTGCAGACCAGCCTACAATCTGTCTCTAAACTTGGTTAAAAACAGAGGCTCGGTCACACATATCTGCAGAAGTATGCTTAAGCTGCACCACCAGTGCCAAGGTGCCCCTGTGAGGTGCAGTCCTAACTCTAATCTCTGAGAGCCTCATTTGGGACATACAATGCAATAGATAAATTGGGAGCAGGCTTACCTGAGGTTGCCCTAAACCTCAAGTGCAAGCCATGGGGTGGAAGGGTCAAAGACCTTGCAATACAGCCTAGACTCCACACCCCATGTGCTTGCCCAAATTCAAAAGAAACAAAGGAGGGGTGGCAGCTGCTCAGACCATTTTATAACTAACCTGGGAGGTGAACGTTAGCAGGGCAATTAGGATACACAAGTCTTAGAGGAGCCACAGCACTCAACCCTGTTAGCTTGCAGACCAGCCTACAATCTGTCTCTAAACTTGGTTAAAAACAGAGGGCTTGGTCACACACATCTGCAGAAGTATGCTTAAGCTGCACCACCACGCCAAGGTACCTCTGTGGGGTGCAGTCCTAACTCTAATCTCTGAGAGCCCCATTTGGGACATACAATACAATAGATAAATTGGGAGCAGGCTTACCTGAGGTTAACCTAAACCTCAAGTGCAAGCCATGGGGTGCAAGGGACAAAGACCTTGCAATACAGCCTAGACCCCACACCCCATGTGCTTGCACTTGAGGTTTAGGGCAACCTCAGGTAAGCCTGCTCCCAATTTATCTATTGCATTGTATGTCCCAAATGGGGCTCTCAGAGATTAGAGTTAGGACTGCACCCCACAGAGGCACCTTGGCGTGGTGGTGCAGCGTAAGCATACTTCTGCAGATGTGTGTGACCGAGCCCTCTGTTTTTAACCAAGTTTAGAGACAGATTATAGGCTGGCCTGCAAGCTAACAGGGTTGAGTGCTGTGGCTCCTTTAAGACTTTTGTTCCTAATAAGAAGACAGATTACATTGAATACACGTTTGGTTTAAAAGTAAAAAGCTCTCTACATCATTTTGCTTTTTGTAGCCAGTTTGCACGTCTGGATGGTCAATGTTCACTAGACCTTAGCAATTCCTCACCTTAAACTGGACTACAACCTTGCACAGTTGAAAAGAAAAAACTCATGTATTCATGATACTGAATCATTGTCAGTACTTACATTTGCTCCTGCATCGACTCAAAGCTGAAACACCACCTCACCGATATTCTCCTGGTTGCGGCCGTCTTGGAGCACCCTAGAGGTTTTCTTTCCCAGCATCCCAGCCCAACATGAGTTACAACAAGGTAAATTATCTGAATTGCCCTGGGGAGGAATGCATATGGGCACTGTTTCTTGTAAGGGTGTTGCTCCAGTTTAACACACAGTAAATTGCATTTTTAGATCCTGCACCTTGAGATGGAGGGGTTCTCCAAAAGGGATGGAGACGTTTTTCAATGAGGACCTAAAATATATTTACCGCCTACCGCCTTGTAGGTGGTACTTCTATGTCCCTATTTTTCCATTTGCAATTCAAGTAGTTCCTCCAAGAATAGATTAGCATATTCCTATTTGTTGTCTCTGGCAAAGTTAAAGGGACTGTGACAATAAGGCAGCAAGCAGTTGATGCCTGTCCTTATGTCCTTATATACCTGATCCACCTTATATACCTTGTCCAAATTTCAATGTGATTACTCCATGACCACATTATAATGTGGTCTCTTGAGTTTTTCACCCTGAGCAAGCATGGCAAGCCACAGTGATCCCATAGCTGTCTCTGACCACAGCAGTGTATGCTCATAACTTATAAAGCTGCACCATGACATTCCCCTCCCAACCCAGCCACAACCCATAAATTTAAGTGAAGAAAGAGGGTTTGTTTAAAAAACATAAAAAATGTATGTCTAATCAGACGTTTTGATGTGTTCCTAATGGGGATAAGCGGGGGGGGCGGGGGGGGGGGGTTGGGTTAGTGTGTGCCTGGAAAGGGACTTTAAAGATGCTGTAAAGGTAGAGTGTAAAAATGAAAGCCTGGGCTTCCTGTTATTTATTACTTTATTATTTTGGAGTTCCTGGGTTTCCCTGGATATGCTTCCCAAACCAGGATGTCCAAGGGTTAGATGCTCAAAGGGCATTTTTGGCTAGTCCTAGTCCCTTCTCTCAGCCCTTTACACCCCCTGGAAACAGACCTTGCTCATCATGTTACAGCTGTCTTTAGAGGTTCTCATTCAACAGCTGAAGTGGAGGGTCAGTTATTGCTAAAGGGTTTATCAAGAAGGTCTGTTGGGTAGTGGACAGCTGAGGTTTATATAACGGAAGCTTAAAGCCTTTTTTCTAATACTAATAGTACTTTACTTTGATCATGTTATACAGACAAGATTGATGTGCATTTATTAAGGACACTTGTGTTACTCATTGTTTAAAAAAAAAAATAAATAAATAAATATATATATATATTATTCTGGTTGTATATGTGGCTAATAAAACATTTTTCTGTGTTGACAAGCAAAGCATTGGAATAATATCATGGCAAGGTTTATATAGCCATGTGTCGTGTGTCAGTGGTGAGGGTGGGCCCCCATATGGATTGGTATGGTTTCTATTTTCCTGAGCTAAGCCTAGACTTCTGTTACCGCTATTACTAAAAAGAAGAGCAACCCCTCCTAATAATAGAAGGTAGTTACATGATTGCCCGGGATGGCTTGCCATAAAAACAATCTTCATTACATTCGTTGTGATTAGGTATTTTCTGTAGAAATGTATTCTGAATAGTGATTGTCTGATGAGATTCTTAGTGTCGTTGCTTTGCAGATGTCAGGATTTCTCAGAACGGAGCAACATTGCACTGGAAACAGGCTCTGGCATTTGTCATTTCTGTAAGGAATAGTGTCTTCTGTGCTAACCTTATTTACCAGCTTAATTTCTGTGCTTATTAGCATTCCCAGCTTACAGTTCCTAGTTGCTAAGGAGCAGAATGATCAGTACAGAACCTATATGGAGTGTTGTATGACTGGATGTTGGGGGAGGAGGAGTGACACAAATGTTAGCTTTCCGCCCACCACTTCCTCCTGGCAGATCTGTTGACTGACTCTGTCTACATTTTTTTCTCTCTTCAACGCTCAGTCCTTCTATCTTTTATTTAATATTTTATTATTTTAATATTTTATTCTTTATGCTAGGTCTTCTCTATCAATCTTCTGTAGCTCAGTATACAGTGTATTGCATTACACCTTGTTTATTACAAGTACTGAATTACTATTCCGTTTTGTATGCTAGAAGAGCCAGCCCTCGTGCCATACTTATTTCCAGAACAGCTTGAAGTAGTGAATGGGGTTTTTTTTCAATGACTAATCCAAAGGCGTTCTACTGGACATCTGCATGCAGGACTGTTGCTAGGGGTGGGCACGCATGCAGGGCAATCACCCTAAGTGCCAAGGGCCTTTATACCAGCCATCTTGTTTTCCACAGTCAGGGCCACTGTTAGTGTCGGCCATATGTCAGGCCCCTCACCCACCACCATATTGGGCTCAGTTATGGTGAGGCGGCACAGTGTGATGCTAACAAATAGGCACAGCATGACACATACTAGTAGCAGCAACACCATAGGGTGACTGAGAAGGGGGCATTTTTTTACTTCCCACACTGAGAGGTATATTGGCTAGAAACTATGCAGAAATAGTTATGTAAAAATGTATATTTAGCAGTAAGTAGAAAGGGATACTGTCAACTGCATATCCCCATTAAAGAATATGACCACCCAACATTTTTTTCTCCCAGCATGTTTTTTTTTACCTGTGATCGATGTAAAACAGCAGTTCCTTTGTTTTCAGGCTGCATTCTGTGCATGTGTTTGGGCTGCACAAGTCTGTCTCTTCCTTATGCCTCAGCAGAGTCTGTCCACCAAATGTAACATACTGGTGGACATTCTCCTTTCTGCTCATTTGTATACCCCTTTCTGGTCTCTGAGCTAAGTCATAGGCAGGAACCAGCAGTCTTCTAATCCAAGCAAAGTAGGTGTACACACAATGTGAGGCCTAAGGATGTGACCACACCCACCTCCCAGGATTTTCTGAAATACACCGCAAAATAAAAATTAATTTTCTCCACTTTGAGCTCTCTGCGTATAGTGTATTTATAGTGAACCAATTACCAGGACTTTAACTATCCTGGTGGTTCGTCATTGGCCCTGTGGCATCTTGATTTGGGATGTCCCGCTATGTGAAACCCCCCCGATTGCCCACTTAACTCACCTTTTTGCTGTCCTCACAGCATATGTGCTTGCTCTCAATCAGCGATTTATGCCATGCAAACTAATGCGCGGCATAAACCAGTTGTTTTGGGCTGAATGTTGCATAGGTAGTGGGGGCAGCCACATTCCTGGTACCCTGTGAAGTGCACCTCCCACTGTTTGCCTCACTACTGTATGGATGGGCATGGGAATGTGCACAGCTGCAGGGATGTCAGGGATGCGGCCACGGCCGTGATCACGGCGAGGGACCGGCTTAAAGGTAAGGGGTTAGGGGAACTGTCTGTGGGGGTACACACAGTGGGGCATCCCAAATTGGGATCCCACAGATGCCTTTATTCTAAAAGACTCCAGAGCCAGCAAAGCAGCTGATTGGTCCACTTTAAAGTGGACCAACACCCAGGATTTTGACTATCCTGGGTTTTGGTCCACTTCAGGGGGGCATCCCGCTGTGTAAAACCCCCCAGAAACCCCCCAAAACTCACCTCACCACGCTCCCACGTAGCCACGAACAAGCGGGTGACAGCTGCGGACAAGACAGCGCGTCCGCCGCCGCCTCCCGCTCGCCCCTTTGACAGTGCGCGCGCCCGTGCCGGCCATTCACAAACGGCCGGCGCGGGGGCGCGCACGCCTAGAGGGGCGCGCGGGAGGCCGATCAGGTGAGTTTTTTGGGGCTTTTGGGGGGGGTCCCTCACCGCGGGACATCCCGATCTCGGATGTCCCGCGGTGAGGGAGGTGATCGACCCGGGAATCTTATAGATTCCCGGGCCGATCACCCCTGGGTGTTGGTCCACTTTAAGATTGCCATTTTACACTGTTCCCAAGGAGGATAAGGTGGTAGAAAGTCATTGTGTGTTTAGACATAGACTTTAAAGGTTTTAGCTAGAGTACTGCATCAGGCACTTACTTAATATTGCCCGCAATATCTTGTTATTTGAAACCATTTCTAGTTGTTTTATGTCATATGACTTCTAGGAGCATGTCACCACCTATCAATGCTGAATCTGGTTCTCATGGTAAGAAAGTTTGGGGATGCCTGATCTCGATCATGGTATATCTGTAAGAATAAATTAAGGCAACAAGCAATTCCCATTATCTTGATTCATTCTTTCAGGTACCGGTCCCCGTCCGATAGATAAAGCCCAGCTTGATGCAGCTGCCTGACCAAGAGGCACTACCTAGATTGGCATACGGGGGACGTGGGATTGCTGCCCATTGTGTTCAGTTTGTGTTTAATTGCTTAGTGCTGTCAGTTCTGTTACCAGTTGGTTAAAATTTAAATGTGTTACTAAAAAAAAATCCAGACTGTCCATCAAAGTATATTAATTCCCAAGCAATATGGAGCATAATACTTTCTTTATCTGTAGCGTGACATTTACACTTATTAGTCTGCTTTTCTTCCTGCTATGTGTAATTAATTATGCTATTTTAAGGATGGCTGACTCTGGGAAACAGCGCACACAGCTGTGCTTCATATATAATGAGCTACACAAAGTCTTCAGATACAACATACTACAAGAAGTAGTTGCAGTGCTTACAGAATGCATTAGTGATTAACACATATGAATGGAGTTTGTCCTGCAACTGTTTTACATATTTTCTTAAATATTCAACTGCAAGAAATTTTTCATCTTTAAATACTGTGCCGAGTACATGTCATTCTTAGGTTTTTGTCCAGGTTAGGTTATTGCCTCTTCAATGGAATGAGCAAAAGCAATCATTCAAAAACCAAACTTGCCTCCAACGTATATTAGAAATACTGTATATATCAATGAATACAGTAAAAGCACTGTCGTGCATGTCCCCCACCAATGAATTTAGAGCAATGTTGGTCAATAAACCTAGTAACTTGTCATGCTGGTCATACAGTTACCACTATTCTTTCACCCCTTTCATTTGGTAGCTGAAGTTAATGTTGCCATGAACTTTGCTATTATCCCCAGTAGACGAAGAACATTGGTTTTAACATTTTAGTCAGAATATCTTTGTCACAAATGTAATCCATTAAAGGAGCACTATCACAAAATTGTGTAATATTAAAAATCCTTATAAACACGTTGGCCGAGAGGAGGGGGTCACTTATGCACCCGAACTTAATAAACCTCCCTCTATCTTATGGTTTCTTCTGGTAGGATAAAATCCAGTGGTGCCAGGTTTGATTGTATCAGGAGAGACAGAGCCTGTCACCCCTGACTTCCTCTTCCTTCGATTAAAAAAAAAAAAACAAGCCTGGCTGGATATTTATTAATGCCGGGCATATAAGTGACCCCCTCCTCATGCCAGCCAGCATATTTATATGATTTTTATAATTGTGTCATTTTTTTGTATAATGTTCCATCCCATATATCTGCATAAATGTTGTGACATGCACTGTCATCCTGAGCCATCCTTTAAATTTGGAGAAATGGGGGGTGGTGAGCTTTTCTTGCAGACTGCTGGCCCATGAACGTTGACACATTGCTTATTTTGCATGTTTTTCCACCTACAAAGAATAAAGAGGTCTGTTATTTTTATTCATAGTCATATCCAAATTATGATTTGAAATTATTTATTTATGCATTTTATTGCATAAAAGTACCATATTTCTTTGTTCCGTAAGATGCACTTTCCCTCAAAGGTGGGGTGTGTGTGTGCATTTTATAATGCAAATGTTAAGTGGGGGAGAAGTTGTGGGCTTGGTAGGCCTGGTCCTGTGCGCAACAGTGAGCAACAGGCATCAGGGTAACCAATCTGTGCTGCTGCTGCCGTGGCCACCACCACTTGCACACATACACGTAAACACACCTTTAGTTCTTAACAGGTTTCCAGTTGCTGCTACGCTGTTTCTGGGTGGATGGTGAGCATGGCCTGCAAAAATGGGCACCGCCCAAAGACACAGGCCATGCCCGCCGGCCGTCCAGAGACAGCGCCGCAGCAACGGGAAGCCCGGTGAGAGTGAAAGTTGTGTGTATGTGTGCTTATTGACTGTAATGAGGAATGCTGCTCACTACCTGTAATGGGGGATTCATCTCACAGGCTGTAATATGGGATGCCCCTCACTGCCTGTAATGAGGGATGCCACTTACTGCCTGTAATAAGGGATGCTGCTCACTGGCTTTAATGAGGGATGCCAAATACTGCCTGTAATAGGGGATGCCGATTACTGTCTGTAATGGGGTGATTGAGGGGGTTCTGCAGACTGTCTGTAATGGGGTGATTAGGAGGTGGGATTTTAGGACACCATTTGGTTCATAATATATTTTTCTTGTTTTTGTCCTCTAAGCCCTTGGTGCTTCTTATAGTCAGGTGCGTCTTATGGAGTGAAAACTACAATAAATACTTGAACACCTATCAACAGGCAAGAATTCTGGCTCTCACAGACCTGTTTGTTTTTCTTTAAGAAGCCTTCCTACTCATAACCTGTATTAATTGCACCTTTTTGAACTTGTTACCTGTATTAAAAATATCTGTCCACACACTCAATGAATCACACTCCAACCTCACCAATTGTAGACACGGCACAAGGCTGGGATGGGCCACAGGACACTAGTCAAGCAGCTTGGTGGTTATTAGAAAGTGGAAGCAACACTAGATGACTGTCAGCCTTCCTTGGTGTGAAGCTCCATGCAATATCTCGCCCCCTGGGGTAAGGATGATTCTGAAGTAGGTCAGGAATCACCCCAGAACTACAAAAGAGGGCCTAGTTAATGATCTGGAAAGAGCTGAGACCACTGTCTCAAGATTGCAGTTAGTAAAACATTATGCTGCCATGGATAAAAATCCTTCGGGGCATGGAAGGTCCCCCTGCTTACGGCAGTACATGCCCATTTGCTGCTTGCCAATGACTATCTGGATGATCCAGAGGAGGCATAGAAGAAGGTCATATGATGAAACCAAAATAGAACTTTTTGGTATCCACTCTACTGATCATGATTAGAGGAAGAAGGATGAGTACAACCCAAAGAACATAGTCCCAACTGTGAAGCATGGAGGTGGAACCATTATACTTTGGGGATGTTTTCTGCAAAGGGGACTGGACACTGCATCATATTAAAGGGAGAATGGGTGGGGCTATATATTGTGGGATTTTGGCCAATAACCTCCTTCCCTCAAGAGCATTGAAGATGACAACAACCTGAAACACACAGCCAGGGCAACTTAGGGAATGGCTCCGTAAGACGTTTTTCAAAGTCCTATAGTGGCCAGCCAGTCACCAGACCTGAACCTAATAGAAAATCTTTGGAGAGAGCTGAAAATCAATGTTACCCAGTGAAAGTGGTGAAATCTAAAAGATCTGTAAGGAGGATTGGAACAAAATACCAGCTTCAGTAATTACCTCTGTAACAAGTGTTCTGGTCCAAAAATTAATTTTTGGTTTAATACTTATTTCAATTAATTTCAATTCAATTTTCAATTAAAACATTAAAATCATGCAATTAGATTTTTTGGATTTTTTAGGGTTTGGGGCTCACAGTTGAGGTGCACCAGGCCTCTCCATTCTTTGTAGGTGGAAAAACTTGTAAAAATGGCAGTTTACTTGCTTCCCCCACTGTACTGCTTATTTGTTGAGCTGTTTTCCCTAGACCAGTGTTCCCCAACCATTTCCTTGAGAGCCACCAACAGGTCAGGTTCTGCAGATCTCCACATAGACACACAGGTGTAGTAATTTGTGCTCAGACAGAGTTGTAGGGCCGGGTATGTGGAGATCCACAAAACCTGGCCTGTTCGTGGCTCTTGAGGAGAGGGTTGGGTAACACTGCCCCAGACCTTGGAACTTCCCATAACCGTACTAATGGTCTCCTGGATTAGATTTAGCAAAGAAGAAAGGTGGCGTCCCTTGACATTTCCAGGGGACCAAATATATCTGTATAACCCATTTTGCTACAAAAGTTGAGTGCATAATTTTAGTTAAAGGTCATAAAAGATGATAAAATAAAGTATGAAACTGATCTACTTTTCTTAAATTCAGCGTTAATGGAATTTTCTTAAACTTTTCTTAAATGCAGAAATACTGGGATATACACCAGATAACATACAAGAGACTTCATAGGCTTCAAACAATGATCACAGAAAAATGCACGTAAAGGATAAATTGCATGGAGCTAATGCTGATATTCCACCATTATAAAAGAAGAAAAGAGAGTCTATTAAAATTAAGACACCACTCAGTCTTTTCACTATTCAAAGTCCATATGAAGTAGGAACAATGCAAGGCCTATAGCAATGTTTTTCTGTTGCGCCTCCAGTGATCCTTTACCAAATATGACAAACTGCTTACCAGATCCTGTTGGAAATCAATGTATAGTCGACTCCACAATAGCCTCCAATGTTATCCTTTCATGTTGTTCTCACCCTATCTTCGATTCACTCCACAGTCATGGACTATAGGAAAAGCTTCCATATAGCGTAATTCCATAAAACACATTTAATGTTTTAAAAAAATGCACTCAAATATGTTCCAACATAAACTCACATGTAAACGAGATTTTCACAAATCCATCATCATGCCAGTTGCTGCATAGACCCTTTACATTTACTTTAAAACTGACGCCTTTTGATCCTGTAGAACTTTCTCAAAGCCTTGATAAAGTTCTACGGGAACGAAATGCTTTGATGGGGGGGACCAGATTTGACTGTTAAAAGTAAGTTTGTTTTATTGAGTTACGCTATGTGCATTGTTTTCCAATTTTCTAATTGTTCTTTACTGTAGAGTGAATTGAGTATAACATACATGATGAGAGCAACAGGAACCTGTTTTTATGAATTGAGGATAACATTGGATGCTATTGGATGATACACAACCTCACTATAGATCCTGCATTGTCCCTACTTTATACGGATTTAGAATAGAGAAAAGTCTGAGTGGTGTCTTAATGTTTGTTATTCTAAGTATACAGTACGTCCTGATCCAGATATAATACTTACACTTGGGTTATCCTCCGCCAGAGGGCGCTGTGGCACTGCAGACATGCAAAAACAGGCTCCTCCCGGCCCTTCATATACCCAGGGACCTCCCACAAATCCCCAGATTTCTCTGCAGTGCTGACTGCGAAGACATGAAGTATCACTCTCTCGCAGGTGAGCGGGGCTATTCCCTTCTTCTCTATTTGCATTGCGCTTTCGGAGCTTCGCGCTCTCCGGGGGGGCGGGGTCCTGACTTGATGCGCCCCGCGTCACGATTTGGCACGCTCCGCGTCACCTTCAGCTCTGGCCCGCCCTTCGAGGATCGTTTGGCGCCATTCCTTTTCGCCAGCGCGTGGTTAAGACCGCCCTCCCCCTGCTGTCTGTAAGTGCCCTCGCGGGCGACCATATTTTATCCTTATAATAATATCTTACCGAGTTACTCGCTTGGCTCTGACATTCCTGTCCCTCTTATGTCTTTCAGACCGTGGATTCCGGTAGCTTCTCCCGGCCCGGTGTATCCCCCGGTTGAGACTATTAAAAATTACTCCAGCTTTCCAGCGGGTTATTGGGGCATCCAGGGTAGCTTATAGCGTCAATCCCAGGGGCCTATCGTGCCTATATACAATCACCATATGGAGGCGTCTCAGGATATTGTGAACGCGGTTCCTTCAGGACAAGCCCGGCTGTGTGTAGCTTGTGGGGTCTTACCTAGCAGCAGTGACAATGCACGGGTCTGTGTTCCTTGTGCACAGCAGGCGCTATCGGCTCTTCCCGCCTCTTCCGTGGCTGGCCTGCACCTCGCCTCACTTCACCTACTCCCCCAAGCCTGAGTCTAACCCCCAATACTAGTGGGGATTCTCATCCTGATATGGCTACTTGACTGACCAGTGTTGAAAAATTGCTTGCTAGCTCGCTAGCGCGTAAGGCCACCACCAAGAGGTGGCATTTAACCCCTGACTCTGCCCTTTTCCCTATGGAATCTGATGACTTGTTGCAGCCTTATGGCCAACCCCCCTCGGACGAAGGGGAGCTGTTCTCTGACTCTGGGTCATATGATGAGGAGTCCAGGGGTCATGACGAATCTGGTTCCGAGCACTGGTCCTCGGATGATATTGACAGACTGCTGGCTCAGATATTTGAAGTTTTGTCCATCTCTCCCCCTGTTGCTGCTCCCAGACAAAGGGGCGAGCTCTTTCATACTGCTAAGGCTCGTCTTGAATTTCCCGAGCAGACTCATTTCAATAGCCTCGTGCTTAAGGAGTGGGAACAGCCCAGCAGACTCCCTAAGAGTGTGGATAGAAAGTATCCCTTCCCGGCTGACTTGGTTAAGTGCTGGTCATCGCCTCCCGAGGTCGATGCTCCTATTCTAGGGTTGTCCAACACCTCTATTATGCACTCCCCTGACACTACTACGCTATGGGACTCTGAGGACCGGCGTCTTGATCAATTGGCATGCCATGCCTTTGCATTGGGGGGAGCGACCTTGCGCCCGGTTTGCGCCTTAGCCATTACGGCAGTAGCGCTCAGGGCCATGGTTAGGAATGCACTCAACGGCACAGATGAGTTGCCCGCTGATACTGTCAATAATCTATCTAACTGTGACGTGTTCATAAACTTTATCCTGTCTGCATCGGATGATGCTATAAAGATGTGTGCCAGATCTTCTGCCTTGGCGGTAGCTATTCGCCGTACGGTTTGGTTGCGACAGTGGGCGGCTGACAACGCAGCTAAGAAAGCCCTTACTGGGCTTCCATTTAAAGGGCTACGTCTGTTTGGAGACCGTCTAGACCTCTTCGCCAAAGGAGGCAAGTTGCCCCAGCGCAGGCGGCAGTTTCGGCCTTTTCGAGGCCAGGGCACCCTTTCAATCCCCTACCGCGGGGCTAAACAGGGAAAAGGGGTGTCCTTCGCGGGGCCCCGCGCAGATTCCTGGCACAGGAATAGAGGACGCCATCCCGGTTCCTCCTGGGGGCCCAAACCCAAAGCCCCTCCCAAGACCCCTCAGGCATGAGGGGGCGCCCTCACCCATCAGGGTGGGGGGACGTCTACAGCACTTTGAGCACGTCTGGCGGCGCCACGTCTCAGACCAGTGGATTCAGGAGGTAGTGTCCTCCGGATACAAGATAGAAGTTGCTGTACGGCCCCCCACCAGATTCATCCCTCAGGACCCCGCCTCAGCCCAGGTCTTGCTGCTGGCTGTGCAGGGTCTCCTGGATCTAGGAGTCATTTGCAAGGTCCCCTTTGGAGACAGGGGCAAGGGGTTCTACTCCAATCTCTTCACAGTACCCAAGAAGGATGGGTCAGTCAGGCCCATTCTGGATTTAAAAATCCTCAACAAATTTGTCAAGAACAGGCATTTCCGCATGGAAACTCTGCGCTCGGCCATTGGCTCATTGCGCCCAGGGGACTTCATGACGTCAGTAGACATCAAGGATGCTTACCTTCACGTTCCGGTGTTTGCAGGACACCAAAGGTTTCTCAGATTTGCACTGAAAGATCAGCATTACCAATTTGTGGCTCTGTCATTCGGCCTCACGTCGGCTCCCAGGGTGTTCACCAAGGTGCTGGCAGGGGTGATGTCCCTGATAAAGCTAAGGGGCATACGCGTGCTGCCTTACCTGGACGACATCCTCATCACCTCTCAGTCTCTGCGGCAGGCAGAGTTGGACACCCAACTGGTAGTGTCCACCCTGGAGTCTTTCGGTTGGGTGATCAATTACCCCAAGTCCTCTCTGTCCCCATCCTCGGTGACCCCGTTCCTGGGAATGATTCTGGATACGGTTCAGTCACGGATATTCCTTCCTCAACAGAAGGTGGAAGCTCTGACTGCGCAGGCCAGGTTCCTGCTCTCATGCCCACAGCCCTCCATCAGGCAGGGAATGCAGCTGGTCGGCCTGATGGTGGCGAGCTTCGAGGCGGTGCCCTTTGCTCAGTTCCATTTGAGACCTCTGCAGCTTCACCTTCTGTCAGTATGGGACAAGAACCCGGCGTCCTTGGATGGGGTCTGTGTGCTTCCCCCCTCGGTCAGACGGTCCCTTGCGTGGTGGTTGGACCTCGAGAACTTGACAGGGGGCAGGTCCTTTCTGGCCCCTTCCTGGGAGACTGTCACAATGGATGCCAGTCTGTCAGGTTGGGGGGATTCTGGAAGTCCCTGCGCTTCCAGGGGACGTGGGGTCCTCGGGAGGCCCACTTACCCATCAACATTCTGGAACTGCAAGCAGTTCGGTTGGTACTGGGGCGGTTGACCCAAAACCTGAGGGGACTGTCGGTCCAGGTACGCTCAGACAACAAGACGGCGGTTGCATATATCAACCATCAGGGAGGGACCCGGAGCAAGAGTGCCCTCCGGGAGGTGTCTCAGATTCTGACATGGGCGGAGGCCAATGTACAATGCATTTCGGCTGTTTACATTCCGGGGGCGGAGAATCTGCTTGCAGATGCTCTTAGCAGGGGAACGTCCCTTCAGGGAGAGTGGTCCCTCTGCAACAGGGTATTCCAGTACCTGTGTCACCGTTGGGGTCTACCGGATGTGGACCTGTTTGCGTCCCGCCACAACCACAAGCTCACGGCCTTCATGTCCCTGTCTCAGGACCCTCTGGCCTTGGCCACGGATGCCCTGTCCATGTCATGGAAGGAGTTTCGGCTCCTATACGTGTTTCCACCATTCCCCCTGCTGAGCAGGGTTCTGCGCAAGATTGCTCTGGAAGGGGTGCCTGTGATTCTAGTGGCCCCCCGGTGGCCAAGAAGAGTGTGGTTCGCAGACGTGGTTCAAATGGCAGTAGACCAGTACGATCTGCCAGGGGTGCCAGACCTGCTAACTCAGGGCTCCCTACGCCATCCCAATTTACAAACGCTGGCTTTGACGGCCTGGCTGCTGAGACCTCCATCTTAATGGAGAAGGGTTTGTCTGCCTCTGTGGTGGGCACTATGGTGCAGGCTAGGAAGAAGACTTCTGTTGCTATCTATTATAGAGTATGGCATACCTACATTGACTGGTGTGAGTCTAGGTCTCTTCCCTGTAGGGAGTTCTCTGTCCCCAGGGTTCTGGAGTTCTTACAGCATGGTTTGGAGTTAGGTCTAAAACTCAGTACTCTGAAGGGTCAGGTTTCTGCCCTGTCCGTCTTCTTTCAGAAAACCTTTGCTCATCATCATTTGGTTAAGACCTTCTTTCAGGGGGTCACTCATGCGCGTCCCCCTCGTAAACCTGTGGTTCCCGTTTGGGATTTAAACTTGGTTTTATCTGCCTTGCAGGGTGCTCCCTTTGAGCCTATTCAAGATGCTGCTCTGGTTGTTCTTACTCTCAAGGTTGTCTTTTTGGTGGCCATAACTTCGGTTAGGCGTGTGTCTGAGCTGGCTGCTCTATCCATTCAGTCTCCATACTATGAGAGACACCAGGACAAGGTGGTGTTCCGCTTTAAGCCGGATTTTCTGCCTAAGGTTGTGCCTGCCTTTCATTTGAATCAGGACATTGTCCTTCCTTCCTTGGGCCGCAATCCTAGTAATGACAAGGAAAGGGTTCTGCACTCCTTGGATGTGGTCAGGTGCTTGAAGTACTACCTGGTTGTCACTGCGGCTTTCAGGAAGACTGATGCTCTCTTCGTTGTGCCTTCTGGGCCTAGGAAGGGCTTGGCTCCTGCCAAGTCTACTATCAGCAAGTGGATCCGTCAGGCTGTGGTATAAGCCTATTCTGCTAAGGGGAAGAGCCCTCCCTTCCGTATTGCTGCTCATTCCACTCATGCTATTGGTGCCTCTTGGGCTTTTCAGCACCAGGCCTCTGTTGAACAAGTTTGCAAGGCCGCTACTTGGTCTTCTGTTCACACCTTTTCAAAGTTTTACAAGGTTGATGTTCGGGCCTCAGCTGATGCTGCTTTTGGCCGCAAGGTTTTGCAGGCGGTTGTAGTTTAAGCTACGTGCCGTTGCCTTTTTTGTTGGGGATCCCACCCTACTGTTATGGACACTGCTATTGGATGTCCCAAGTGTAAGTATTATATCTGGAGCAGGACGTACTGTATACTTAGAATAATACAATTCTGTGAAGTACTCACCTGTAGAATTGGTATTATACGAATAAAGTAGGTCCTTCTCCACAACACCCTGGTTTTTGCATTATTCTGGATCCCCTGTATGGTGATTGTTGTTATTGTTATCATTACCAGTTGTTTTGGTGGTTGGTTTCTCCCAGCTTCTGGTTCACTGCTTTTCAATGCTGGGGATTTGTGGGAGGTCCCTGGGTATATGAAGGGCCGGGAGGAGCCTGTTTTTGCATGTCTGCAGTGCCACAGCGCCCTCTGGCGGAGGATAACCCAAGTGTAAGTATTATATCTGGAGCAGGACGTACTGTATATGTATAATACCAATTCTACAGGTGAGTACTTCACAGAATTGTATTTTTATTACCAGAATACATTTAATAGTATGACATTTTCTTCTTTTATCAAGACAGAGACTGAGCATTAGCTCCATGCAATTTATCCTATGTATAATAAAAAAAGGAACCAATTCCTCCTGAACTTACACATGTACTGTATGTGGTAATATGCAGTAATGAAGTTAAACGCAGGGCATATGTTTATGATTTACAAAGTAAAGCTAAGCTTAAAGCGGACCAGCAGGCAAAAGTAAATTAAATCAGACCAACACAACAAACTGTGCTCATATGCACCCCTCTCTGGGCAATTTAGAATGCTACACATAAAAATAATTTACCTGTTTCTAACGCCTGCTGGGATAAATTTTAAAAACAAGATGGCCGCTCGTGAGCTTGCAGGCCACCTGCAAAAGTCATGCTGGGATTTGTGTTACTGTGTATTTCAGTTATGCCAGTTGGGAGAGAGAGCTCCAAAATGGCCGCTACCTTTCTTTTCCAACTGTGCCAGACTGTTGGTCTGGTTTAAGTGTTCTTTAAAACATAAAATGTTATTACCTTACTAAATCATTCCTAAATTGTAATTTATTATTTTAATGAAGTTTAGACATAAACTTAATGTGTGTTTTAAATCTGTTAGATAGAAGCATTTACGATCAAGCAGCAAAGGTGAATCAGATGTCTGCAGTAGACATTTTATTTTTTATCGGAAGTGGAAATCAAAGTTGGAGTACTGTGCAGAATGCATTTAGTTCTTTGTATTGTACCAAATAAAATAGACTGTTTGATATTGGCAAACACCATATGAAAAGATCTCAAGGTCCAAATTGTCACCAAGGATACACTATAGTATGTCCAAGCACTGATCCCCTGTGAGCCCACTGCTTGCAGCCATTTACAGGGCCACATTTGTCACAATGCGGCCCCACACCCATTATGTATAAAATGCATGTGGAACTGCTTTAATAGCTTTACAGCTAGCAAAAAAAATGAATGTTGGAGTGGCTTAAAACAAAAAAAACACTTGAAGAGGAAATTTGATCTAGCATACCCCTTGTAACCCCCGCCCCACTTTGCCTGATTTGGGCTATATATAAAGGAAACACATCTGATCATCACAATCTTCAGATCAGGGACGAGGCAGGCACTCTGGACCTGGGGAACTTCAATGACTGTCCGTTCCCCCAGGCCCGGGATTAGAACGACTGCTTGAAGCAGGTCCAGAAAAAGGGAGAGGAAGCAATCAGGGGGTGCAATAGTGCCTTGAGTTCGTATTTAACTGAATTTAAAATTACCCAGTAATTTTATGAAAAATCTTTTAGTGGCCTTTGTAAAAGATATTAAACAATAAGGTTGTAAATTATTTTTTTAAGGGTCATTTTTTTAACATCTGAAGTTACTAGGTAATTTCTGCAATGTCCACTAAATAGGAAGAGCTGAATTTTCCTGACATGTTTGTCTGCTGTGGGACATTATGGACCTTGCTTACTAACCAGTCGAAGGCCCCTGCACCCAGCTTCCACAATTACTTCCAGCTGTCAGAAGCAGCAGTGGATGGCGCAGGATCGGCAATGGATCAGAGGTAGGTAGAAGAAAAACATTATTAAGTACTTTTTCCAGTGCGTTTATTTTTACATTTAACACTTTGTGAAGTGGTAAGGGGTCCTTGAGATCCCTATACCAGTTTACTGGACTGGAGGGGCTGGCAAGTCAACTGCTAGTATGCGGGTGACTTGCCATAACCCCCGCCCCATTGCCCGTATCCCCAAAGCCCAGGGGGTGCAGAAGAGCCTGTGGCCCATATGGGCTATGCAGGCTGGTAGCCTTCAGGGCCAGGAGCTGGCTGCTCGGTGTCCATGCCCTGGTCTACCAGCCACCATAGCTGTTGCCCAGACTGGTTTTACTAGGGAGGGGGGCACCACAAAGTTTTTATTTTTAAGGGTTTAACCCTTGATAGTGCGGATTGTAGTTGTATTTCATTTGAAAGTCTCAGAAAATGGTCTTTTAGGTTTGGGGTGTTTCCTGGGCATGAACGGGTGTCTACTGATACATATGTGGTACTGATGTAATTGGGATGGAATTGAGCTTTTACATGCTATATGGTTTTCTTTAAAAAAACGTACAGAATTGAAAGAATATTGAAAAAATGCTGAAGAAATTATAAACAAGACATTTCATGTTAAAGCACAACTCTCTCAACTCTCTGAACTGGTAACAGAGGGTGACAAAATCTCTAGGTATGCTGGCAGTTAACGGGTTAAAGATGCTCATAATTTGGCTCAGTGGTTCTTATTACATTTTCATTTCTGATCAATTTAGGGGTATTAGATATTAGATTAGGATATTTTTCCACTGCTCCTGTAGCTAGTTGTAATTACATAGAAAGGCATTGCTAAACCGCAGGATCTGAAGGAGACATAGACAAGCCCTCATCATGTTATTAGGCTGATGTCTGCAACCAAATATTATTACTGGGAGGATCTGTCTCATAATTGGTATTTGAATGATGTCAGGGCTATGCGTGATCCAGATACGATTTTATATCCACTTTTAAAAACATGAAAACATAGCCTTGCGCAATTAATTAAATGGGATCACGATTTGTATTTGGGCTGGTACGAACACAGGGCTCTATGTAAAGGTAAATCAAATAATTGTTGCGTATAGGCCAACCTCAACTGCAAATCAACAGCCTTTGACTTCAACCCGCCCCAGTAATCATAAATTCGTTACAAATTCTAAAATTCAATACATTTATTAATGGTATTATTAAAAATTAGGGAGTTTTTTTACATCTCCCAATGTTTCAAAATGATCATACACATGACAGACTTTACACCAATAGGTAATTTGTCAAATTTTACACATAATTAAATTGATGCTCTGTAGTGGATACAATATCTTCTATAGGGTAGACAAGATGAAGAGTTGGCGTACTAGTTTCCCCCTAAACGGTTTCTTCTGCGCCAATCAGCAGTTTGAGTGTAAGACAATTAAACTCTGTATCAAAATCATGAGGAAAAAAAAGGAGGATAAAAGAACTGTGAGGCAGAGAGATTATGAATATGCAGCAAACTGTGTTTAATTGTGACATCAAACAAGCTACTGTACATATATAACATGTAAAGTCAGAGTGCATACATACAACATACAGGTTCAGATTCAAGTTCGGGTTCAGATTCAGAAGTCCAAAGACAGAGTCCGGGTAGAAAGTTTAGAAGACAGATTTAATGCTGATCCATTAGCTGAATGGGTGGACCAGCTTATATAGAGCAGGAAGTCCCACGGGTGCTGGCTGATTAACAACACCTCTGCACTGCAGGACAGAGCCATCTGCTGGTAAAGCGGCATTCAGCAGGGGAACTCAAGCTGTAGAGGAACTCCAGACCTGACAACAACAGGATTTTTTAAAATAATCGAATTCATCAATGCGAATAATGCATTACAATACAGGACCAGGGTTCCAAATTTTTGCAGAATTCTACCTGATTGGTGTATGTATATGGAAACATGATTAGCAAAATCTCATCATGGCTCCAGTGAGCAAGCTGGGACAAGCAGAAAATACCCTAGGATATCTGTAATGAAAAATCCAGTCGGCTTCTTCATTTAAATGTACTATCTCTTTAAATGAAACTTATAGTTGGTATCTTACTGATCCCAGACGGACTAAAATTTGGGGGGACTGAAAATGGCTGCAAATCGGGGGGGGGGGCAGGGTGATTGCTCTATAATGAGCTGGGGAAAGTACTCAAAACAATAGCATTAAACAAAAAAAAATAGAGAATACATATTTTATTGACCTGATGAGTAAGGGGAGGGGGAGTCCATTTCCAAAGTTAACTGTCCATTTCATTGCCCTTCCATGGACAGGTGGCTCACATACTGAGGGACAGCTAGGGACAAAAGAACCTTGGCTAATTGTCCTTTTCAGGCCACTTCCTGGGACAGGTGGGTAATATACTGAGGGTGACAGGCCACTGTCAGTAACTTCAAAAATGAATAAATTAGCAAATAAGGGACAGGGATGTGACCATGGTGGTCACCAAGCAAATCTGTTAAGTATCCAGTAAGGGGATGCCAGGTGATGCAGAGTTTTACCCACAGGGCCACGCATTCTGCAACCAAATGTGGCTGCTTCTTCAGGCCAGGATTACTTAACAGGTTTGCTAGTCACTTGTTTCTGTGTTTCCCCTCCTTTGGATATACAGGCTAATACAGGTTTTGCACTTTTTGCCTATTGCTCCTTTTGGAGTTTTATTTGCTCACTTGTATATTGCATCTGTGGTGTATGGGTTGCACTGCCCCCCCAGGCTGCCCACACTCATTATGTGCCTTATATTTATTGATTGATTATTTTATTGATTTAACTCACATAAATTATAATTATTGTAGTCTATGATATGGGCACTTGGCAATAGTATTTGCCAAGCACTTATGCACTTTTTACTGGTTTAGATCCACTTTAGGGTTGTTTATTTGCACAATTTGCACATTAAAATAACCTTTTCAATGAAATATTATTTGGGCAAACAAATATCAGATATGGGATTAAATACTATATATTCTTTGTTGAAATACTTTATTATTGTACTTTTGATTAGCTCAGGTATCTGGAGAGCCCCAGTTTGTGTTTTGTGCAGTGTTTGTCTTGGTGTATATGTTTTTTAATCAGTCTTTGTTTTTGTAATATGTGTATCAGATAAAATTCTAATTTTTTGAGAATTTTTTTAGGTGTGCTGTTATTGGCTGTGCTTGGTTCCATAGAGGTTTTATATTGTTATGTGTTGGTTAAACACAGCGGACAGCACCCTGGATGGTGCACACACAGGTATGTTTTGTGTTAAGCCATCCCAATTACAGGCTGGGTGCATGGCATTCCATTTGAAGGCAGTGTGAGGCATCCCAATTACAGACAGTGTGTGGGCATCACAATTACAGGCACTGGGTGGGGTGTGGCCTGTGACTCGTGCCAGCGTCCAATGACGCTGACAGGAGTCATAGGCCATGGCTACCCAAAAGCCGGAACAGACTCGCTCTCTGCTCAGCTTAGTGGTACAAAGCTGCTTGGCTCATTATCCAGACATGCCAGAGCTGCGGCATAAAGTGCTTGTCTATCTGCACTGCACAGGCGGGGGGGGGGGGGGGGGGGCGGGGGTTGGGGTGTCATCACCAACATGATTGGTAAAGCTGTGGAACATATGGTTGAAATGGAAGACGGTTCCAAAGATGAATGTTGAGGGATGGTTTTAGCTAGAGCATCAACCATGAACACCTGATTTTATATAACAAATTCTAAACATGTACCTGCTTTTAGATGACTATAAAGAAGGAGATCTTTGCATCTTGCCTGACTCTAATGATTCTTCTCCAGCGGAAAGAAAGCCAGGAGAGGTTGTGGACAGACTAGTTGGGAAGTAAATTAAAAAAAAAAAAAAGAAGATGGCTCAAAAAGGGCTGGCATGGTAATACACAAAGTGGAAGCCAAACATTCAGTGTACTTCTGTAAGGTCCTTACCTGCTTCCATGGTCCTGTCCCGTGGCGCCTCTCGGCGGCGACGCCCGGCTCCGGTCTTCCAGCTGCCTCTGCCTTCTGCGCTGGGGCCTCAGTCTCCGCCGCCTCCTCTACCTCAGCTGCGGCGGCTGGGGTCGGCGGCGTCACAGGGGTCCCCTCCACTGCTGCTGGCGGCTCCTCCGCCTTTTCAGCCAGCGCAGTGTCCCCTCTCCTCTCGGGGAGCGCGCCCGGCCAGTCACGTGCTCGCGCGCGCGCGAGCACGTTCTCTATATGCCCGCTGGGTGCAGCGCCGCCGGGGGCAAGTTTAAATGGACCAGTTAGGTCCTAAGCCTGGGTGGGGATGAACCCAGGGACTGGACAGCCTGACTGGCCAGGGCGGTCCAGTCCCTGGGGCTGCTCCTATAGGGAACCAGGTTGTAGTTTGCACCAATCACCCTCACAGTTACATCAATCACCACATTCCCCTTCCCATTGGCCAGTTCCCCTTTAAATACGTTCCTGCCCAATCCACCAGTGCCCGTTATAGCCATTATTAGCTTGGGTGTGCTGTTGGAATTGCGCTTAGTGTGTTTTGATCCAGCTCCGTCTTTAACCACTCCTGTCCGCTGCCCGCACCGACCATCTGCCTGCCTGACCTCGTCTCTGCTTTACCCCTTTGATACCACGCTTTGGTGACCACCCAGCTTTTATCCCTGCCTGTCTCGACCATTCTCCGTCAAACCCCTTGGATACCGTGCCCTGTGACCACCCGGCTTTGACCCCTGCCCGTCTCGATCATTCTTGCCTAAACCTGCTGGACTCGACGTTTCAGTCTCAGCCCGCTTTAACTTCCGATTTGGGATACCCTGCTGTTCACCTGTCTTCATCATAAGCCAGCAATCTTTGCGCCAGTAAGTCCTGGGGGCAACCGAGTCTGGAGAGGCATAACCCGTGTCTCCAGCAAGCGGGGGCTTGACTATAGGCACAAGAGGCAGTGGAGATTGGGGATTGTTGGCTTATGAAAGAGGGGTGTCCGGTGATCCCTGACAACTTCATCAAGTTTGATGAAGACTACCATATTTATGTCTATGATTTGGTGACGTTCTTGAACTTTGCCAAGGTTGTGGAGCTACCAAGTATAATAGAAAGTTACATTGTTCTATTATAATCTTGTATTCCTGTGAACTCCTACATTTAAAGAAAATATATGAAGGGATTTTGTGTTATATCAATTCATTCTTCCTTACATATGAATAAACCACTTCTGACAATAACTGAACATAAAATGAAAATGGGAGTTGTAAAAGAGCATATGAATGGAAGAGTAGTGTGATCATTATGAAAGTTATTCTTAAACACTCATTATTTACCTTCAAGGCACTGTTTTGGTATATATAATTAGGTATCTGTATATTTTTGCTTCCAGAGTCCATGTTGAATGCATTATGGGTGAACAGTATTTCTATGTTGCTATCTACAGATAACCATGCACTCTGAAGTCTTCATGTGTGCCTCTTTGTATAATGCAAGGTGTGCCAACAAGTAACTGGTTTATCAAAGCCCAAGAGGGTGTAATGCCAGGTGTGCCCAAAATTAAATAGTTTATCAAAGCTCAAAAGAGTATAATGCCAGATGTGCTAACAATTAATTAACAAATACATTAAATACGTACACACAAGTGGCCTGACCCAGTGGATACTCCACTAACAACTGGTATTACAGAGCACTGACCCTCAAGTGGTTTGCACAATTGCCATTACAGTGCAGTGACCCCCCCCCCCAGTGGTTTGAACAATTGCTATTACAGAGAAATGACCCCCCAAGTGGCTTGAACAATTTATATTACAGAGTAGTGACCCCCAAGTGACTTGAACAATTGGTAATACAAAGCAGTGACCTCCAAGTGGCGTGAACAATTGGTATTACATAATGCTGACACCCAAGTGCTTTGAACCAGTGCACATTACAAGAGGGCCTTAACTGCCCTGACCTAGTTCTGATACCCAAGTGCTATTACAGAGTACTGACACCCAAGTGCTTGAAGCAAGTGCTATTACAGAGTACTGACACCCAAGTGCTTTTACAGAGTACTGATACCAAAGTGTTTGGAGAAAGTGCTATTACAGAGCACTGACACCCAAGTGCTATTACAGAGTACTGACACCCAAGTGGGTTGGGAGTGAAGGAAGATGGCTGCCTTCTTCCGGGCAACGTGCCGAATGTATTTCAATCTGAAATGCATTTCAATCTTGAACAAGAAAGAAGATGCTGTCAAACTGTAGATTGTTCTGTCTAAAAAACAAAGCAGAAGTAAATGAATTCGCTGTGAAATAATCCTCAATTTAAAGGGACTCTGTAGGCAAAGTACATTAAATGTCATTCAACAGCTCACCTCATCGTGGCTGCTTACACCCTTTCTGTCAAAACACAGCTGCTCCCGAAAGTAGAAATAAGGCAAAGAGTAGTGGCACATTCCCTGAATTACTTTTCCATAGACCACCAATAATGGTGCTAAGCTGGTGGTCTAAAGTTCTGTATCATTAGATTGCGGATACTGGGAGAGAGGGAGACCAGCCAGGTTGATGAGAATGCCTGTCTTACAGACCCTGCCCATTATGCTGATCATTATGCGGCATCAGAGAGCCATGGCCCGCATCCAAATATTTCAAAAGATGAATCATAAGGTGAAACTGTAAACCTTGAAATCACTGCCATTTCTTCTTCAATTTAAACATGGAAAACAGTTGAGGACAGTGCTTGAATGTAGCCTGACACAATGGTATAACAATTGCCTTTGCCCTCTGTATCCCTCTATCTGTATCCCTTTAATTCAGTGTTAAAGCCTGATTAATTTGCTAGGCTTTAATAGTGCTTGTCCATTCTTCAAATTAAAGGTACTGATCAGCTCATAAAAACCAAGCATCACATACAGTAGTCTTTACTTCTTTCCAGCCGGGGACCATGTCATATGTTGTCATTTAGGACCTTTTACATATATAGTTGGGCTCCAGCATTTACATATTGCTTCACCTATATGATTTCAGATACCAAGGATGAGTGCGTGTGCTGACATCTGTGGGTCCAAGCAGTCCCAAAGTACTCCTGAAGGAGGTTACCATCGTTATGGCGTTCGGTCCTACCTGCACCAGTTTTATGAGGACTGCACAGCTTCAATATGGGAATATGATGATGATTTTCAGATACAGAGATCGCCCAGTAGGTGGAACTCTACTTTCTGGAAGGTAGATAAATGTTTTTTTTTTTTTTTACGGTTGAAGTCAATGTCCAGACAAAAAGAAAATTATACTTGCCATTTTTCTCCTCAAATGATGGCTCCTCGTCCAGGGCTTCTGCTCTTACTTGTTTAAGAGTTTAAGAGATCAGCCAAATAGTCAGTTGCATCTGCATTCACAAGGGTTGCTGCCCCAGCCATAAGTCAGAGTGGCGCCCACTCCATTCACTGCATCCAATCATGGTAGTGGGTGGTGCTCCATTGTGAATGTAGAGCGACTATTTGGCCCAGGTGTGGGACTCAATTGGTTGATCATGTAAAAGCTGGAAAAAAAAAAATAAGAGCAGAACAGTAGAAAAAAAGAGGGTGAGAAAAGGAGGCAGAAATTCTTGGCCTCCCACACTCTGCCTTTACCGCTACAAATTAAAGTGAACCAATAACCTGGCAGGTTTATTCCATCCCCTAGGGACATCCAGATTGGAGATGCTCCACTGTGTAAAAACCCCCAGGTCACCCAGTAAACTCACCTTTTCCCCTAACCAACGTTGCATGCACGAGCAGCGCTGGATGCCTACTATACCTTTAGCAGGGCCCGCTCCAGGAATTTGTGGATGGCAGGCACGGGCACGCACCCTGCTGAGAGAGCGGGGATAGGCCCGCCAGCTAGACTAGTGACTAGTGGCTAGACTTGGCTGGAACAGTGTCTTAGATGAGTCCAAGGCGATTTGATGTCAGGGCAGTCGAGTGCACTGATAGGATTAGAGGCCGTGCATGCGGTGTAGGACTGGGAAAATGTGAGTTTTGGTGGGTGACCTAGGAGGTGTGACATCGAGGTGTCCCGGGGGCAAGGACCAAAACCCTGGATAGTCTAAATCCCGGGTTTTGGTCCACTTTAAGTAATTGTATATTGAAGTCTTATGGCGTGTAGTTAAAGGGTTTTGTCAGCAAAGTATAAAAACAGTGGAGAGGCTGCCTTACCTTATGTTGCAGCCTCTTCAACATCTTGCAGTTTTGTGCGATCAGCAAGGAAGTGGTGCGGCTATGCCAAACCACGCCCGCCCTAACCTTCCCTCTTATATGCGTCAAGCAATGAGTATTCATGTCTCTTGATGCATAGATACCCACCAATGATTATGCTCGCCCCCTTCCCCTGAAGCCTGCCCCTGTCCCTTCCTGCTCTGCATTCATGCCACAGTGCCTCTTATACCTGCCCCCTTCCCTTGTGTAGGCCTCCCTCATTGACTCAGTTGCGTGACAGCGCTGTTTGTAAAGTTAGTTGTCTGCTGCTTCTATCGCCCACTACCCCCCTTCCTCCGGCGAGTACAGCCTCTCTGCTGCTTATTCCCTCCCCCCCCCCCGGCCCGGCGAGTACAGTTCCACTGCTGCTTCCTCCCTCCTCACCCCCAGCGAGTACAGCTACTGCTGCTGCCCCCTCTTTCCCCTATGAATACAGCCTTGCTGCTACTGTTCCCCTCCCCCCCCCAGAGCGACTACAGCTCCGCTGCTGCTGCCTCCTCTCCCCCCCCCCCCTGGCAAGTACAGTAAAGCTGCTGCTCCCCCCCCCCCCAAGCAAGTGCTGCCACCTCAGCGAGTATAGCCCCGCGGTGGAAGTATGTGTGTGGAAGTGCTTGCATGCACATACGAGTGTATGTGGAAGGGTGCACATGCATATGTGCGTGGGAGTGTGTGCATGCACTTGTGGAAGGGTGTGCATATGCCATTGGGAGTGCCTGCATGTGCCATTGGGAGTGCCTCCATGTGCCATTGAGAGTGCCTCCATGCGCCATTGGGAGGACATGCATGTGCCCCTGGCAGTGTGTTCATGCATATGTGAGAAGGCGTGCATGCATGTGCGTAGGAGTGCATTCATGTGCATATGGGGGTGCATGCATGCATGTGGGAGTGCATGCATGTGCATGTGGAGTGTGTGGAAAGGCGTGCATGCATGTGGGAGTGTGTGCATGGGATTGTGTGCATGTGCATGTGGGAGTGCATGCATGCATGTGGGAGTCCGTGTGGGAGTGCATGCTAGGTGTGGGTGTGTGTACACGTGCATGTGGGAGTGCACACATCTGGGGGGTTGTGCATATGTGTGTGGGAGTGCTAGTCTCAGTGTCCATTGTTGCCTAGCAACAGGGAAAGAGGGATGGTGCAGAGCCAGGGAGTCTGAAGCAATACTTTGGGCTCTTGCAGACCCTGTGCTTTATACTGATTTTTATGCTGATTTTTAGGCAGTATCACAAAGCCAAGGGCCAACTAAACCTTTCTTCAATTAAAATAAGGAAAACATTTCAGGACAGTGCCAAAAGTAGCCCAACACAATAGACTAATAACTGGGCTTTGCCCACTGTAGCACTTTGTTTATCTTTTTACATATAAACTAAATGAAAAACACAAAGCAGGGTTTCACAATGCAGCCACCGTCTCATATTAATTTTGCTAAAGATTTCACTTGCAAAGTTTTAGATAGAAGGGTCATAGTAGGAGCTGATGTACCATTAGGTAACAGAAAATAAATGGGTGTCACTAAGAACCAGAAAGGTCTAACTGACACTGCAAACCACTATCCAGCTTTGCTTGCTAGCTTTAGTTCCTAATGACATTCATACATTTCCTGTCAAACTTACTTTCTGTCTTTATAACCAAACAAGGTGTGACACGTGGCGCCTTATTTATGATGTTCGCAGTTTAGCATCATTTTGCAGGCATACGTGTCTGCCTTGGAGTGCCTGTGTCTTTGTATATTATTTTGGCACTGCTATTTGTACAAAATGGCGCTGCAAGTCCAAGCTCGTGGTGTTAAATAATCAGCTTGGTTTGGGGCATTAGGTATCGGCCGGCCTGCGTCAGTGTCTGTTGGACCCTTATGCAGAGCACCACTCTGTACCACCAACATTTAGGCCCTGCACACCGGATTTATTAATTTTTGGCATGCTGAATAGACTGGCACAGTATGTAATAGACGCTGGTCGGCGTTTCTTCATTACAGTCACAGGATGACACTACTGTGAACAAAGAGGACAAACTTTACAGTGCATTTTAGGCTGGGGTTTTGTTGTTTTACTCCATACACATTGGTAAAAAAGAAATAAGCCATGAAAAGCGATTTTACAAAATTGGCGACATCCAAGTCCTGCGTTTACATTATTGACAAGTCACCAATGCAAGTTCATTACAAATAATTGTGTTTAATATTTTTATAAGCAAACTCTTCAGTACATTTTTTGTCATTGCGGTCTGTGAGATCTAAACCTACAGAACCAGCTTTTACAAGTGTGCTGATCACGGGGAACTATATGGCACTGGTGGCAATTATATGGCAATTATATGCAGAGTGGCAGACACATTAGCGCTGGCTGTTTTTTGTTTGTAAATTTGTGCCCTTATTGTCGCTGAGGCAAAAATATTGGTGCTATTACTAGGTGCTGATGCTTAATAAATAAGGCTCTGCATTTACTTAATCAGATCACATAAGTAACAAGAGCTGATCCACATCCTTATCTGTATTTAAACATTAAGGAGTCTATATAAGAAATGCTAAGGCCACGTAGTGCCAGATGAACGTCAGGTGAATGTCAGGTCCCAGTGAAAACAGTGTATTCAGTGTAGTCAAAAATCCAGTTCACCTGTGATAGTGGGAGGTAGTGTCCCATCTTTTAACAGTGCCGGCACAGAGTTCTCTGCAGTGCTACATAAGACCATGTGCTCACCCTGCACTGTGTGACCTTATTCCATAGATTTCAATGGACTTGAATAGTTACAATTATTTATGCTTTTTAGAATATTTTTATTTAGGGGGGCTGGTACATGTGCCACTGGATCCCTGGGCTGATTGGGAATGCATTTTAGAACTTTTGTGTTGCGCTGCAAACTTGTGATCTGGGCTGTGAGAAATCTGTGTCGTGTCCCCAATGCAATTTTTATATTAAAAAAATAATAATTTCCAGACCATAAAAAGTTACAAATTGAGATTCCAAAAGACGCTGTGAGCCTGGAATCCCATTTTTGTAAACTCCTCTGGCAGCGCTAGGTCCTTTTTTCATACATACTTTCAGCTTGCGGCACTCATGGCCAGCACTAGGTGTCGCTAGTGCATAGACATATAAAAGCCGTGTGCCGCAAACACTGCCTGGCCAGGAGCGCTACAGCTAATAGCATCGGCAGTCTGAAGCCGATGTTGCGTTGCAGGCTATAGTGATCGTCTCGGACGAGGTGCTCAAGTGACGCCCCCACCTTTAAATAAATAATAATAATAAATTAGCCTCTAAATAAATCTGACCTGACTGGTGCTTGTTAATATTGTATATATTTAGGAGTTACACAATGTATGTACAGGACAGAAAATTATAAATATATGAGTTGCTTTTGGATAGCCTAAGAAGTTTTGATCAAAGAGCACAAGACTTAACTGCCATAAACAAGGGCATCTTATTATTCACTTATAGTCCAGTTCTTAGATCATGATATTTAACCATTTCGCATATTAGCTGGACAATGATTAACTAGTTAAATCCCTTCCCTTTTCTTCGCTGTCCAGTATGGAGAAAACAATTAGATTGTCCCAATAATCATATTTGTGCATTAAACATTTATTTTAAAAATGTATGTATTAATTTGAACCCCCTTCCTTAAACATAGCAATGGAGAAGTGTTTTCAAACAAGTGTATCAGTGAAGTCATGATGTTAGGTGATGGTGTCTGGTCATGATGTCATCCATCCCAAAGTGTTTTATAGGGTTCTGGGACAATGTCAGTCTAAACCTTCTCCAAGCAGCTTCCTCAAAGTTCGAAGCACACAACTCTCCACAATACAGTTGTGTACCATAGCATTAAAGTACATCCACTGGAACTCAGTGCTCTAGACCAGAGGCTCCCAAGTACCACTTTTATTAGTATCTTAGGAATCACCTGGCTGGTATGTATGGTTGTCAATCACATACAACTATGTTAAAAATGCAAAGCCTTTACTCGGCCGCCTGTCTCCTACATCTAACACCGTTGTCCAGGAAGGCATATTCGGGCGTAACCAATTCTCTCATTTGTTAAATGCCCTTGAAGGCTGCATCTCCACATTATGGGGACAAACTCGCTTTTCCTTAATGATGAGATTTTAGCACATGAATTATATTACTTCTCTACTAAGGAACAGCTATGAAAAGTTCACTCAGATTTGGCTTAGCTGGATGGATTTTCTAGGGTCACTTCACAAGGTCTAGCTAGTTGGATTGGTCGACGTGGAGACTCTTCTCCAGAATGTTATTCACCCCTCCTTTTTTTCTTTTTCCGTTTCTCTTTTTCCATTTATTTTCCTTCATATTTGCTTAATTGGTCCTTTATTTTCTTGGCCCATTAGTTGAAAAACCTTTTTATTGTTCTGGCTCTCATAACTCTTAATTATATTTTCCAGTATGTGTTTGTCACTTGTCATATCAGTCATGTATACATTTGAATACATTTGTTACAGAAAAGTTTCTTCACACTCTTAGTAATTGTTTTTGTAATTGGGGGTCATGTGCATTACTTGGTGCAGCAAGTTTGATTTTGGGTGTTAATTGCAACCTGTATCTCAGTGACACCCAAAAAAGCTTCCTGGGATGCAGGTTGCAATTTACACCCAAAGTTAAACTTGTTTCACGAAATAATTAGCATGACCTCCATTGTATGCTGCCAGTTGCTTTGAATAAAGAATGGAAATAGTACACAGAACAGCATTTTTAAAATAAATGAAACACACAAAATGCACATAAATCCTTTTTCTCATCTTTTGGAGAGGTAATATATTGGGTAAGCTATAGATGGTAGCAGATCAGGTTGGGAAACAGAGCCATGTACCACCTGATAGAATCTTGCATGATATGCACACCACTAGTAGGGTTACCCTGCCCTGGACCAACATTTTTCCTTATAACAAGTCTGGCTCTAAATAGGGGCAGGCTCAATGACCATGTGTTGTACACCACTCCAGTCATCTCTTGGAACTAAGCAGCCAACACTTGTCATTGTTCTCATGAAGCATTATGATAGATGCTTTTGCTGATGTTTCCAAAAGCAGTTTGGAACATAACAGTCATTATCCCAGACGAGGACACATACTGTATATTTACCGCAGTTGGCTGTCCTGCAAGCACGGTGGCAGTTACACATTCCAATTAAAGTAAGGTTAAGCAGGGCATACATTGACTTAGAAAGCAACATTAAAGTTATTGAGCCGTTAGTGCAACTATTCTACTACTGATGTGTGATTTTATATACCAATAGCTAAACCTAGCATACGTTTAGCAGTTATTTTTAGTAACGTATTTCAGGTTTACAAGTCATATACAATGCAAATTACATTTTAACCTCTCTTACACATTTTCATTACAGGTCGGACTCATATCAGGCATTGTCCTCATGCTGACAGGTATAACAGTACTCGCCGTTGGGTTTCTGGTGCCGCCAAAAATCGAAGCCTTTGGAGAAGAAGATTTTGTTGTAGTTGACAGTCATGCTGTCCAATTTAATGAAGCGCTTGATATTTGCAAATTGTCAGGTGCTATTATGTTTTGCATTGGGGGAACAACACTGGCAGCTTGTCTCCTTATGTCTGCCTTTGCTAAAAGTTACTCAAAAGAAGAGAAGTACCTACAACAAAAATTTAAAGAGAGAATAGCAGACCTCAAGGCTCACGTGCACCCTGTGACAAAAGCCCCGACTCCTGGAGAATCGAAGATTCCCGTCACCCTTTCCAAAGTTCAGAATATCCAACCTTTATCTGAAACTTGACATTAACCCATCTTTGTAAACATGATTCAGTTGAAAAGGTCAGCTTTTGTGTTACAGTGAAAAGTCTAATTTTGCTGTACAGTTTAACTGTACTTGGCTAAAAATATACAAATAGGCCAATTAACAGCAAAATGTGAAAAGATCCTAAGTTCTTGTTTAATATTGTGGGAAGCTTACCTTACCCAAGTGGGAAACCCTCTAAGGTGAATATTAAGTATTCCCTATCAGTTACAGTGATAACAGCAGCATACAGCTTGTTTGTGGTTTCCTTTTAACTGTCGCTCACTGTGTAAACACTTAAGATACACTAAATGATAAAACCAATACCAGGTATACAAGAAAGGAAATTATATCTCTTAGAAAGAGCTGGAGGAAAGATGCTGCAGGCATTAAATACATATCACATTTCCAAACTCCATCCTTAGACTACTTCTTTCTATACTTTATTCTTTTTTTCCTGTATGAGTGTATATTGTGTTCACTATCGTCCCACTGTCCTCTTTGTAGTCTGTGGTAAAATGCCCTATGCTTCAAGGACCCGCCTAGTGCAACCTATCATATATCTTTGACAATGTTTGGGTATCTAGTCATATCATGTGCTACATTAGGACTATATGTGACATCCTTGCAGTTATTGCTGTCTACGCCTGTGCAATAAACCTTCCTGTCACATAGAAGGCTAGTCCTTTAGAAATACAATAATCAGACAAAAAACATCAGCATAACTTATTTCCTTTATAGTACAAGACACCTAGGCCATGTTTAGTATGTGCCACAAAGCACCCAAGAAGGCTTTATTTTCTCCACACTTTCATTGTTTTTTTGTACCTGCTAGTAAAAGTATGGCCACTGTGATCATAGAATATATGTCACATGGTTCTCCAAAAATTATAGACCCCAAAAGTCAAACAAAAGGCACTTACCTTCTCTCCCCTGCAGCAGCTCCTGATGGTTCTGCCATTCAGAAACTTCCTGGTTTCTGAGAATGTGCCGAGAGCATGTGCCCTAGAATTCATTGGGCCGTGACACTCGTTGTCACTTGTGGCTCCTCTGTGCCAGTCAACACTCCTGTGCACACCCCTCTCCATTGATTACAATGGAGAGAGTGTGCCAGGCACTTTCTTGCCACACCTCCTCCATTGTAGTGAATGGATGGTGTGTACAGAGTTACTGAAAGGTTTCCCTTTGCAGCGAGAGAGAAAGAGAAGTGTCTTGTTTTTATGTGGCTTTACAGTCCCTTTAATAGATGTTGCTGGGGGCTTCATAGCTTTTAATAAAGCAAGCAAACATTGATACAACCACCAGCTCTGGCTTGTAGCATTGTTTCACTATGTATACCTTTGTCAGCAAGAATAGAGCTTAGATTTGAGTGAAGTTAGTATTTCTATATTTTCACAAAGATACACATTTAATATTAAATCCTATTTATTAAATATTATAGTAGCTTAAAGGAGCAGTATCGCAAAATTTGCATTAAAAAGATAAATAATTAAATAGCCACACAATAGCTTCTAACATGTGTATAAATAATCAGGCGATAGAAAAAGGAAAAAATATATACCTCTCTTTTAAATTGTATAATGACAATGGCTCAGTCCATTTGCTGAATAGGGGGATCTGCTGGGTTATTTTTAGTGAGCTGCTTCATTTAGCCCACTGGTCTACTAGCAACACTTTACCTCAGAGGCTGACACTGTAATCAGTGGTAACGGCTGTGTGTGTGTGAGGTGCTGCTTTTGTTATGAGACCAGGGGACTCAAATGTGTAAAATCTATACAAAATAAACTAAACTGACTGAAAATAACTGAAATTCTTCTTTGAATAACTGTGCAGGAAAATCTAAAGGTATTAAAGTGGAACAAAACCCTGAGTGGCCGACCCTGAAGTCTATAAGACCCGGCCATTGACCTTGCCCCTTGGGCATTCTAAATCAGGATGCACCACTGTGTGAAACGACCCCTGGATAACCACAGATCCCCCCATTTTTCTGACGCGCTCATGCAGATAGTCATTTAGACAGGCCGGGCGGCCAGGAAGGTTACTGCTCAGGCTCCCTATCTGCGTGCAAACAGAACTGATTGGATGAGAGCCCGCGCATGCGCTGTGGGACAGGGAAAGGTACGTTTTCACAGGCGAACTTGGGGATTTCACATAGCAGGGCATCCCAAGTCGGGATGCCCCTAGGGGCACAAAACAAAACTCCAGATAGTGAAAATCCTGGGTTGGGCTTTGCTCAAAACACACAAAGCTGAAAGAAAGATCATATGGAAAAATGAAAAATAAAAAATAAGAATATGAAAGAGAAAATGGTAAACTGAAAGATTCTGCAGCAGAGCCAACATGAAGGGAAAACTGTCAAAATCAGCTAAATGACTTCTAGAGCTTTTCTCTCTGTTTTAGATATATAAGTTCTGGCCAGGCAATGTTGCAATGTTGTTATCTTATGCTGGACGGCTGCCAGCACTGAACAGCTGATACTTTGATACATTGTTTCAACCCTCTCCTCAGCATGGAACAGGCCAGAGTGTCGGGTCCCGACACTCAGCAGACATAAACATGAGCTATTAGTCTCCATCTGCTCAACACAGACATCATTTTTTTCTACATTTGTAATTCTTACTCCAACACTTACCTACATTCAAAGTACCATTTAAATATAAGTCACCAAGAAAAATTCGCGATACTGCTCCTTTAAAGATCAACCACACTTCCTATGCAATGAGAAGGCAGAAGTTTATTAAACAGAAAAACCGAGTGTCACCAAGACAGGAAATTTGTGACCATCAGTTTAACATTATTTCCTAAACTAGTAATGCCTATACATTTTTAACTATATTCATTTCCTATAGTGTTTCCATAAATAGAAAGTTAAAGTAATCTCCCAGATAGTCACTGCTAGGTAAACCTGCCAGAAACTCGAACTCATTTCCAGTCATTCCAAAGTTACGTCTTGTCTTAAAGTGCACCTATACTCAGAAAGAAAGGTAATGTGGTCACCTTCCATCCCCAGCCCTGTGCCCCAAAACTGTGTTTCTTTTTTTTTACTAAAGCCTTTGCCCAATATTCATAAAAGTAGTATTATGGTGAATGGCATGTCGTATGCTAATAAATTCAGTTACAACCAAGCTGTCACATAATGGCAGATAGGTTGAAGTGCTTCCCATTGCTGAGCTGTGTGCACTCTTAACTGATTACATCATCACTGGGGGCGGGTGCTCAGCCAGGGACCAATATGGCCGACTGCACCCAGGTCATGTTTTTATGAATATTGGGCAAAGGCTGAGGTAAAAAAAGAAACACAGGCTGTTCTAGGGCTCTGGGTCGCGTATAGAAGGTATATACTTCCCTCTTAGTATAGGTGCACTTTAAAGCAAACTTGGTTTGGGATAATAAGTGGGCCTCTCAATCCCCCAAGGGACCTGCAGTGATACTGCTGGAATCGCCTGCTGCAACCTCACTGGCTGGCTGTAGCCCACCCCCACCCCATCATACTGGCCTCTATTAAGTAGATGAAGAATAGCAGTCAATAAATGCTGCTCAGCACCACCATGACATCTGCCAATTGGCACAGCTGCAGCAGGCGGCACTACCAGCTTTAATGACCGATTCATGCAGAAAATGTGGGCAGAGCATCAAGTGCACATAATAATGGCTAGAACTGTAATTGCTCCTTTACCTCTATAAATTCCAAATGATTTTGTGGGCTATACAGCCTAAATAAAGTCTGTACTCCATAACTCCAGCACTATTCTCAGGGAATATTTTGAAATAATCCACCTATAGTAAGCCCTGTCTAGTTAGAGTCCAAAGGTAGCAAAAATGGAATCTCATACATTTCAATGTAAAGTGAATGATTTGCAGATTTGATCCTACCCCCTTACACCCATGTGATGCCCTAATCTCCACTGCTGCTAATCCACACAATTTCAGCTTCCAATGCATTTGCCAAATTTGCTATTTCAGCTAATCAAACTGTAATAGTTGCTTACACTCTAGTGCGTTATTGCTGCTTATGAAACCTTAGCAGCTGTTAAGCTCTTGACTGTGCAGCCATCTGAAAAAAGTCACATTTTCAGCACTTTGCCCTGTGACTCCGGAATATTTACCAATGATGGAAAATAGGCATCAAAAGCAGCTAATGCACCATTAATGTCGCCAATCTGAACCAAGCTTCCCAGCTGCTTTCAAAGTGATTTAGCTTTGCTTTGCTAAAAAATCTTTTTATTTTGCTTATAGTTGCTGGGAGGACAGAATGACCACATATTATTTTTATTAATATTGAAAAAACATCTTAACTCTTAAAGTGGCCCAAAAATGTCCCTGGAGACTATAAGATACCTTCAGATACATTAAAGGGGCACTATCGTGGAAAAATGGGCCAATAATAAAAATCCATATAAATATGCTGGATTGCGGGAAGAGGGGTCACTTATACACCCGACATCAAGAAATATCCAGCCAGGCTTGTTTTTTATTTTTTATTAATGGAAGGAAGAGGTGATGGGGTGACAGATTCTTTCACCCCTAATACACGTCATCCCCGGATTTTATTCCTACAAGGAGAAGAAAACTACAAGCTTGGCATGAGTTCTATTCTGTTCGGGTGTATAACTGACCTCTCCTTTCATTAGCCAACGTGTTTATATGGGTTTTTAATACAATTTCACGATAGTGCTCCTTTAAGTATCACAAGCTGCTGACCATCTAGGTCACCTATACTCAACTGGTGGACCAAGTCCAGATGCGGACCCTGGTGTCAGATTTCCGGACCCCGGCCCTGACAGCCCTTGCTTCTGTGTTTCTGTGCTCAGAGCTGCCCCTTGATCAGCGATGTAGTGCTTAGTCTCCCTACCAGTGTCTTGGCACCATGGCACCTAGCATTGCAATATGAAGTACTGCATGGGCAGGAAGTGGCATTGCAAGGTATATACAAGCTTTGTTTCTCTATTTGCCTCATCCAAAAAAAGAAAGAAAGAAAAAGCTCCTGTTTTTTCCCAGCGCTCAATAGGATTTTAGTTTTGCCTGGAAAGTCTATAGCCCCCCCAGTGTGCTGATTTCTAACTATCCACCCCCCACCCTGGACAGCCCTCCGCCACTGGATGCCTTCAGATGGAGTGGTTGAGTACTCCTGATCTAGGCTTTTATAAGGGGTGGTCTCAGGCTTTGCTGACCTGCTTTGTGAAGCTCAAGCTTTTAGTACTGAATTTAGTTACTGTATATCATTACATCCCTACAGCTTCAAGCTACACCTGTGTGGTTTCTTTCATTTATTTGCTGGATGTATGCAAAAGGCACTGGATCAATATTCTATCAATACAGATAAACAGGGGTGACTGGAAGTTTTTGGATGAACATGAACCCCAACGTTTCTCCTACCTTGAAGGCTCCTTCTTAATGCAACCAGCAATTTCTTTCCTTTTCACAGGAAACTGGTGTACTACAATGTAAATACAAAAATCCAACTGGCCAACATGCACTATACTACTGCACATAAAGTACACAACCCTAGGAACTAAAGTTCATTCACAGGTGCAAGTAAAAAAACACACTAACCCACATTTAAATACCAGTTTTACACTATTTACTGCTTTCTCATAACACCCCTCATATGCAATAGATTTGAAATGTGTTCTGGAAATTAGCCCAGACTTTAGTTGTTGCCCAGTTTCATACAGGTTTTAATAAATAACCCCATCTGTTCTAAATGTACCATAGCATATGTGTAGCATATGCAGATCACCTTAGCCATTCAAAAGTAAGCTTTGGCTTTTTCTGATAAGGGATAGTTAGTTATTGACCTTCTACCCAGCATTTGATAGTCAGTCCCACCAATATGTGAGACTGAAATAGAGCAAACCTAGATAACCCTTTGGAATGTTTTCCTAGTGTAGCTGTACTGTGCTGTGAGAGTATCCATGTTATATTACTTCTGCTAGTAGCATTACAATAACATTGGCCATTATTACCCAGCCACGCAGTAAAGGTTATAGAGCTTTTTCTATATCACATATAATCTAATCTCCCTTTTTAATGTATATTTGATACAGATCAATAGTGGATGATTAATGATAAAACATATTTTAATATTTTTACACCAAACCTTCCTGTGTGAATAGGATGCACTTTAAGTGCCCGTGTGCCTATATCTAATAAAATGACTAGTGAAACGTCTATAAGACCATACAGCAGATATAAGCTGAATGAATGGGAGCCTTTGCAAAGTATTCTCAATACACTGAGTTGAGTTTTAAAAAAAATAAAAAGAGCACATTTTATATTTTTAATAAAGTGCATCAAACATTTTTTTTCAGGCAGATTGTATTTTTATCACATAATAAAAACACACCTCTGACATGGCAACACACTACTGTAACCAGCAATACTCAAGCCAAGGCCAGAATATTGTACATATTAGACTGCCACCACCTAGGGTTACAAGGTTATGTGGTTTCAGTAAATATGTTGGGTCTACACATATAGGTCTGCTTGTTATTAATATTGCCTAGTACAAGAGCACTGCTATCTCTGTAGTTATGCAACATATACAAATCCTCTGCATTTAATCAGTTTTTTAGCACAAACAGGGAATGTAACAGTGGAGAACAGTGTGCAGGAATCCCCACAGCTGCCCATCCCCTTCTTAATTTGGACCTACAGTTTTCCTTGCAATTTTGCCCCATTCATGGTGTAGTTTTCACATTTATAGAGATTCAATCTTTTTCTGCATGCTGCTCTGTTTTGTAGGAACCTACTGCATCTACTCATGGTTGCACTGCCTCCAACAGGAGGTCCTCCTACTGCCACCTGTGTAGCCAGAGAACAGAGGCCGAAAAGAACAGGAAAGGGGGAGTGTCACTGTTCATTTACTCTTTCAAGCAGACAGAAAAGTTTGCAGCTGTATTGCAGATGTCTTAATGCTGTAAAAAGACTAGGTTGCCACCCCTATCTATTCCATGTGAGATTTCTTAGGCCTCACACAGCAGCATGGCCTGGATTTTTCAGATGTGTCATCACCTAGAGCAGGCAAGACATACCACTGGTTTGGAACCCCTGACCTAAAGCAGGTGAGACATACCACTGGTTGGGAACCCCTGACCTAAAGCAGGTGAGACATACCACTGGTTGGGAACCCCTGACCTAAAGCAGGTGAGACATACCACTGGTTGGGAACTCCTGACCTAAAGCAAGTGAGACGTACCACTGGTTGGGAACCCCTGACTTAAAGCAGATGAGACGTACCACTGATTGGGAACCCCTGACCTAGAGCAGGTGAGATGTACCACTGGTTGGGAACCCCTGACCTAGAGCCTTGGGAGGCAACAGCTTGCTGCAGGCACCTTTTGGTGTCTATTCTCAACAGACAGTTGGAGATAAGTTCAGATTCACATTGATATTTTGTCACTTTTTCTAAATTTCTTCTCCATGACTTTAAACATTGATTCATTGAAAATAAGTTTTACATATTAATAGTACATAAATATTAGAAGATAGATATAAAGCCGAACCCCCAGCACAACAAACTTTAGTTATATTGAATATATAAATAGCTTATTTAAAAAACAATAAAAACAAAAATATTGCGCTAGGTATAGTCTACAACTAAAGTTACAGATTAAAAAGCTCAATATATGAAATAAACCCATAGTAAAGGTCTAAAAATGTGTAAAAGTATAATAGCATGTAGCAAAAAGAGCCCAACACTCAAATAGCTTGAATACTGTTAATTATCCACCACCTACATGCAGCGGGCACACTCTAAACTCACCAGAAGACTATTAAAAAGCTCCTCAGTAATATGCTCTCATCTCTTCCTCAGTTAGTGGTATCAGCGTCTACTTTAATTGCCAGCTCCTTCTTCACTCACCAGCCATAAGACATCTCTCCACATCCACGGCTATGCACTAACAAAGGTGCAGGTGGCCATTTTGCTCTATGCTTAGAGCACAGGGAAGCATCCACCGGCATCCATTTCTTTAGTGCATAGACGTGGAGGTGGTGAGAAGTCAAAGGAAGAACAAAACAGACCATAGCATAATCCCATAAATGGTTTCTTTCCTAACGTAATGCCCTTACTTAAGTACCAGTTGTTAAAAGACATATATAGTTCACAACTCTCAGTGCAGCTTTACAATCTTCTAACCATCCCTTGCAGCTGTCAACATCCAAACAGCGTCAACACGTTTCGTTTACCAACTTTGGAGTCTGGAGAAGTTTGTTAAATGAAATGTTGCTTGGATGTCTTGGTTGTAGTTACTTCAAGCCAGTCAAGCCAGCTCTGTATCTCCCTCTACCTGATGACCACAATGGATGGTAAGAAGATTGTAAAGCTGCATTGAGAGTTATGTACAAGTGGTACCTGCGTAAGTTCATTAGTAAAGAAACCCTTTATGGATTACGCTATGGTCTGTTTTGTTTTTCCTTTGACTTTTAAATAAGGGAAGCAACTACCTTAAAGGGTGGATTGGTGTGGTGAAATAATATTAATACAAAATTATTTTTGTGGAGGAGAAGGTAATGCTAATGAATGTGGTGAACAACTGAAATCATTGGATCCATAAACAACTATATGCATTGGTCTATGCCTTATTAATTCTGCTTTCTGGTGAGTGCACTTGAGAGTGGGGTGACAGTGGTGGCTGCAATTTTGAAGTTGAAGGCCTACATGCTTTTCCTCATTAAATTGGAATCTACGTGGACTCCATGCTAGCTCCGTGCTATTATTTGTTTTTATGTTATATCTTTAGAATCTTTGGCTACTGATTATTTTATACATGTCGTTGAGCTGTTTTAATTGTTTTGTATAATTATTTGTCTTAGCGCGGTACATTTGTTCTGGTTTATTCCTTTCTCCCACTGAACATCAAAGGGGGGCTTTAGGGATGCAAATGACTACATTATTTTTTTGACTGGACCACTTTAAGATATATCAGAGAATGGTTATAACCAGATCTGGGCTGCCTATCATAATCCATTGATCCGTTGATAGTATTTGAGAGCTCTCCATTAGGTGTCATAGACAGCCTCACTGAAAGCCTCACTGAAATTAAATGTTTTGATTGGCATTTCATGAAGTTCTGATGAAACATTTCTAAACAGTCATTTATGTTTATTATCGGTTTACTTGTAAGTTACCCCCTATCTTTCCAGCATAACTAAATCAAAAAAATAATCTTGTGCCAAAATGAATTGTGAAGTACATAAAGACAAATATGCAAAGTACAGTCCTCGGTGTGTTTCCCATAGCCTTGTTGTTGTTTGTGCATTGGATGTTCTTTAATTATTATAGTTTGATTATATTTTGATATCTTGCATTTCGTGTCAGCTTAGCAAGAGAGCTGTCGAAATGAACATTTTCTATTTTTATGCCTAGTTTTATCTTGTTTTCATAAAGTCAATATTATCTGATGGAATAAGGGTGGGCCTCATCTATCAAACCGTTTCAAAGAAAAGCCCTTAGCAAAATTGATGGTAAGTTTGTAGTTGCAGTGCCAGGGACACCCATCTGCTTGAGTGGCTCTCTGGGTTTTCTGTTGAAGGTTGGTCATGCCAAACTCGTAAAGCTCAGACTACCCAGTGGGATCAGACACAACTAAAAGAACTCAAAAAGTGAACTTATACATTAAACAAGTAACCAATTATTAAGTGTCTGGAAGTATGTACATACCACAGGCCACTGTGCTGCCATACTCAAGAATTATAAGGAACGAGAATTCTATTACTAATGGATATTAAAGCCTGAATCCACACTTAACCTTTACATTTCAAGTCTATTTGATAAAATAACAAACCACCTATACTGACTGTAGCACTGCCAAAAGTACATGTGCCCTTGCAGCTGACGGTTCCCAACTTGGTGAAGAGATAAGAGTGCTTGTGATTTGTATGCACTCCTTGACCCTTAGTTAGTGCGTTCTCTCTTGAGCAAGGCAAGAGCTGACTGCAGCAGAGGGGGGACCTTTTCTGCTGTCAGCCCAGTGCTAAATCAGATGGACCAGGTGTATGGTCAAAATAGGTTCTTTGTTATTTAAGAATACAGATAGGCATTAATACATTCTATACCCCAACCCCATATTACTGTTTAAAGTGGACCTTCAGTCAAAAATTGACTAGATGTTCACTGACTCCCCTACCTCTAGGGCACTTCATGTGAAAATAGCAAAGGAAAGCCCAAAATTGACCAGAATTACATATAAGGTCCTTGCACTCCACATGACTGCTGGTGCACCTAATTGCTGGGCAAGCCACCAGTGATGTAAGGGTGAATATTTTGCCAATTGTCAGGCTTCCTTTTATTTTTGGCTTAGAGCGGTATCCCAAATTACAGTGGTCTAGGTGTGTCCAAATTGGGTTGTAATGTTTTTTTGAAGGCACATTTGATAGATGAGGGCCATCATGCTTGCTTATATTATTGTATGGATCATTTAAATTCCAACTTCGCAAAAAGGCTAATTTATTATCTGTGCCAGGTCCTTCCTGTTATCTGTAATGCAAGATATTGAGTCTGCTGCTCTGTTATAAGAAAATGACCACAGGCCTAGACCAAGGATGGAAGTGGGTGAATGGGGCATTGAAGTACTTACTGTAGAGCTGTGTCCCCCAGTCCTCTCCTCAAGAGCCACCAACAGGGCATGTTTTATAGATCTCCACATAGCCGGCAAAATATCAATGCTGATGCACAAACTACTTTACCTGTGAATCTGTATGGAAATCTGGAAAACCTGACCTGTTGGTGGTTCTCAAGGAGAGGCTTGGGGAACACTGCTTTAGAGGGTGGTCACTAGCTTGATTGGTGCACTTCCATTATGAACCACTGTAAAGTCCCTGTTTTGCTGCAGCATTGTCAGCTTACATTATAGGTTGTGCTAAACAGAAGGTGGTAGAGTGGCAGAAAATGTTTCCCCATTCAAAAGTATTTTTTGTGTGGTCTTGTACTTATTCAGATCGCCTTACCACTGCTTTTACCTGGAGATGCCTACAGATGTGTCCATCCTTACCTTTCTTCATGACAAGCTGTATTGTAATGTATGTCATTTGAGGACCAGCTTTTATATTTGCGACACACTACCACAAGATGATTATCTAGCTTATTGCATTATGTGTCTATGGGTGCCCTGCCGGTGATCAGCAGGTAAATGAAGTCATATCATGATTCTGTGCTGAATGCAAGTCATGAGAATATTGAGCTTTTAGCTAAACTGGAGGTAAATTAATGTTGGACACATCTGTATGGACCCCCTATAGTGTGCAAACAGTAGGAAATGACTGCTGGTCTACGTATCCCCACAGCTCATAACCTAGAAACAATCCAGGCCTACTGACCCACTACTACCTCCCCTCAATGCCAGGTGCTGGTTTGTTGCCCCCACATGATCCCTAGCAGCCACTTGAGTCATACAGGGTGGTGAACCAGAGCCCAGAATTGAGAGAACAGGGAAATGGATAAGTACGTCTGCTCAGTACCAGGCTTGCTGCTAGGTTATGCATAGCAGGGTAAGGGGTAAGCAGACCAGCAGTCACTTAGTTATCACTTTATATCAGTTTCTGTCCAACAGGGATAGCCATATTCCCTTGAGATTTCACCACCAGGGTCCAAAGGCTTTAGTTGGTTTTACTCCTCAAGATCTGCTACAAACTAAAAACCTTTTGAATGATCCAATCATTTTATTTCAAATAAAACTACTTTGGCCCATTGGATGTTGTCTAGCTGCATAGCCGGCTTTTCCCGCACAAACCAGCGACTGCTTATTATCATAACTTTTCATCTGCCTTGTCATACATAGCAATTATGGAACTAGGCCACATCACAGTAGGACCCGATTGCATAATCCGTCATGAGACACAAATTCAACTAAAATGGCTTTGAAGAGGAAGATCTAGACTGATTTGTTAACATGAAGGAATAATTAAAATGAAAGACAAATCTTGTTTTTTACCATTAATTGCAGTGTTGTAAAATGGCTTCCCATGCTGGTCTGTCAGAAGTGACTTATGATTCAGCAACTACATGAGGGGGTGATAATGAGTTTTCGCAAACATTTCCATGTTTTCCTGTTGAGTTTTACATTAGTAGACATTTTTGTTTTTTTACTGTCTGACAATAAACGATCACTGAGCAAATAGAAAAAGCTGTATTGTATGTGTCACTTTGTGCTAAGGTTATTGGAATAATAACTTCCAGCAAAATATCAGTTCAGTGCATTTTCTTCTCTTACACTGAACAGCATTATGATCGCCCATTGCAATCCTGAATATAGGCTGTTAAGCTGAGGTAAACTGTGCCTCCTGAAATATTCACCTACCCCTAGTCCTCCTGTCCTAGCAGCACCCAACAGCTTTGCTTTATGGTCATGTAGGATCCATTATGGACCACTAAGCTCAGTTCCAGGTCCTCTATGACAGCCTAAAAACACCTCGTAAGTATTTTCCATATCTAGTATTGTATGGAGTTTTTTATTGGCTGTGCTGTATGAATATATTGTCTTTTTAATGAAATTGTAAAGAAATGCTACATTTTATAAAGAAGCCTGAGTTGGCATTAAAGAGGAACAACACCAAGAAAATTCACTCTCCCGGTTATTGTTTCTCCCAGGCGGTGCATCCCGATTTAGGATGCCCTGCTGTGTGTATCCCCACAGATCAGCTAGGAAACTCACCTTTCGCTCCCTATTGTCTACAGCGCCGGTGGAGCCGCAGGAGTAGGTCAATTTTTCGGTGCTCTGGGGGGTGGGGCTCACACAGTGGGGCTTCCTGATTTGGGATGCCCCAAGAGGCCAGTGGCCAGCCCTTGAATCTCTTAGATTTAGGTCATGCTGGTTTTTGTCCTGCTTTAAAGTGAAACAATGGCCTCCCTGGAGTCTAAATGTTTTGAGATCCACTGCTGTGTGGTTATACTCTCGTAGCCAGTGACCCTGCAGCTCATGTGCGAGCCGATGGCACATCTCCAGTATACCTCTATCTGAGATGCATACCCGTGCCAGGCTTTTCTGAGTGGCTGCCAAGCAGTACATGTGCTTGAGGGTGGGGGTGTGACCAGCAGTGCCTTCCATTCAGCTTTCTTAGCTGATCTAATGCCATATATGATGTCAGGTTGGCTAAGGATGCTATGAATGGAGCCAAGTGCTAACTGGCCCGAAAGACATGCATGCACTGTGGGATCGCTGGTGACTTTTTCTGGCCATCTCGGGATTCGTCAAATCAGATGCCCCGCTGAGAGGAATAACAACCAGGTATTGTTTCTTTTTAATGGTGAAACATGTCCAAGAAGTTGAGAAAAGCTGACTGTGCGCTGGAAGAATTGGTGTAAGTCCATGGGTAGAGCTGTTCTTTTCCTCGGTATAGTGATCAGAGATGCTCATCCCTCCCCCTCAAATGCCACCAACAGTCCAGGTTTTGCAGATCTCCACACTGATGCACATGTGATGTAATTAGAGTTGAGTCTATAGCTCAATACATACAAAACCATTTCAAATGTTGAGGTAAGAGGGGTTGGTGATCAATTAGGCAAAGTCACATTAGCAGCAGAGCTCAAGGCACCTAAATGCACTACATCAACCGTCAGCTTGGGAACCACATTTGGCTCACCTCACTGAGGGCCAGTTTATAGACAGGGCGCACCAGGGCCTCCACCATTTGCCCCACAAGATCCAGAGATCCGGCACTTGGAAGTGTACCACCCCTGTACCCAACCGGAAATTTGTGGTTCTGCCGCTTGGTCCATTCGTCTCCAATCCACATGCCTTTGCAGGTTCTCCTCTTTCCAACGACACCTCCAGTAGGTTGTTAGACCCCTTAGGTCCGGAGATCCGGAATTCGAAAGTGTACCACCCTGGCGCTTGTGAGCAACAGTACCGATATTTCACAGTATCGCCGCTTGGTCTGGTCGGCCTCGATCCCTTTCCAACGACACCAGTGGGTGGGCGCCAGAGATCTGCCGCTCAGAACTGTACCAACTTGGGCAAGGTGCATTGATTCCTATGGATGATTTGGAGCCTCGGTTCTCAGAGATCCAGGTGGGCTAGCAACTCATTGGAGGTGTCGTTAGAACGAGAAAGACTTTAGGTTTTCACCTCAGCAAGGGCATGTGGATACAATCTGTAAAGGCCCAGTACTGTTGCTTGCCAGAGCTGGGGTCTAAATATTGGTGGAGAGGTCCCTGATTTGGGCTTTTTTGCCCCCATGGTCCCAGAGAACTGGGACTCAGTAGTGGACCTCCCTTGGTGAGGTGCATCAATTGCCAGGGTGACCTAATTTGGAGCCTCGGTTCTCCGGGGGCTAGCAACCATGGATTGTGCGGAGAGGTGGTGATATTGTCAAGGACAGCACACAACAGGATTCTCCAGCCCAAATCAGCAGTGATGTCAGTCAGTGAGGTATGTTGGCTATTACTGTATAAGACACACACCCACCTACCTACTTATCTACCTTCCTATTGACCCACCCCGACCTTCCTACTAGCCTATCTACCTCTTGACTCAACCACCCACCAATCTATCTACCCATCTACTTGCCTACTGAACATACCCACTCACCCTTCTACCTATCTACCTGCTTGCTGACCAACCCACTTAACTATCCAACTGCCTACTGACCCACCCACCTATCTACATACCAGCCCACTCGCTCTCCTACCCAGGACCTGGAGTGACAGCTGGCAGCACTGGTGTAAAGGCAGAATCATCAGAACCTGGAGCGGAGGTGGCAGTTGGCCACCTACCTGCCTGCCCACCTCCTTCATTGAGCTGTCTATATGGCTCATTAATATGCATGGCATAGAACACTGATTATAAGAGAGTCCAGATGTGCACTGTGGGATAAACATTGAGGTAAAGATATTTTAAATGTACACACAGCGGGGCATCCCAAATCCATATGCCCCCAGTAAGAGGAAGAGTCAAAATCCTGGGTTTCTTTCCTCTTTAAAGAGTTATTAAACCCCCAAAAAGCATCCAGGCACTCACCTTCTTTCCCATGCAGCACGTCAGAACTGCTCCGATGCTCTGAAACCTCTCGGTTTCTAAGAATGGGGCTCCCTCTGCCTCACACACTGTCCTGCTCCTCACGTCAGTCACACCGCACCATCGATTTATTTCAGTGGCGGGACGGTCACTCCCCTCTATTGCAATGAACAGCACACAGAGACTAATGCGACCCTCGGAAGCTGCGGAGCTACAGTAACACCAACAATGAGTGTGGTCGCTTGTTGTTGGTCGTGGAGCAGGAAGCGCCCCCGCTCCCATCCCCAGCGGTGAACAGGGCTAAAGCTGCTGTGTGGTAGAGAAGGTGAGTGCTGTTTTTTTGTTATTCTATAACACATTAACTCTGTAAATGCTCTGGTTAATGCATTGTGTAATACACTAAAGTACAAACTGCCAGAGGGCTTAGGGGTGGAGTGAATTTTTTATCTGACAGTCAGGACCTCTCTAATGTTCAAGATATAATGCTTTTATACTCACCTAGCAGTTATCACTGTGCAGTATTGTGAACACTAGCCACACACTATCAATGTTACACTTGATACAAATACACCATCACCTGGGGTGGACTGGCCATATGGAGACCCAGGTGAATTCTGGTGGGACAACTAGGCTACTGATTTGAACCCCCCTATCCACTTCCTGCCTTCTCAGTTTCCCTTCTCAACCCCTGGACCCCCACCCCCCTCTAGCCAAGAATCCCAAGCCCATGTTCTGCCCCAATGCTGTAGCCTCAGCATTATGGCTGTGGGGGTCATACCCGCTCTTATATGCCCCTACAATACTAAAGCCTAATTACAATTGCTGTAAGAATGGCCATATCCACCTCCATACTCATTGACTGGCTGGAAAGCATGGAGGGGGTAGTAAGTAAGACCATCCCTGTTATCCCCACCATATATTTTTCCCCACAAAACCCTGGTTATAACTCTTCACAGCCTAATTTTCATGGGATTCTCCCACCCCATTAGAGTTATAAGAGCCGTGCGACTCTACCACCTTACACCAGCAATTATTCTGTGATTTGCAAGCACTTTTGCACTGTCCACCCTGCAATCACTTTTTCCTGTCCACCCTGCAATCACTTTGCACTGTCCACCCTGCAATCACTTTGTCCTGTCCACACTGCAATCACTTTGCACTGTCCAATTTGTAATCACTGTAGCAGCCATCACATTGCAATATCAGCAGCAATTATGCCCCTGTGCCTGGTGCCAATGGGAAGATGTGCACTATATCCTCACTGCCACAATCATCATTACTTTACATTTGAGTAGCAAACAAATACCCGGGAATATTTGAACCAATCACTACTGAGCCAAACAGACCCCTACCAAACTCATCACTAGTTAGTTAACACATGTATACAATAAAACAAGCAGCTAAACCAATCTTTTTATATAAGCATTAGTAATGCATCAATGCAAATAGACTTCTTATATTTTCTGGAGGACGTTTTGCTAGTCATCCAACTGGCTGGAATTACTAAAAGCAAATCCCAGGAATATGGCCTGTAGGTTGTCACCTGGACCAGAGCATTTACAGGTATAGCACACCGTTACACTGAGCCAAGCTTCATGCAGATTTGGGCAGAAGGAGAAACATTCCAGCTGTCTTGGCAGTTTTCCCGCCCTGTAAATGGTTTCCCAGCCTCCATTTGCAGTGTGTGGGTTTTGATGACATTTATCCTCTTTGAGACTGGGGGATCTACTTATGTGGCACAAGTATTTTTTGGTAAGGGGATCTACATGCCCACTAAACTGCCAAGCTTGATGCGTTCAAGTACAGAGGCATTCTTTCTTGTAGTCTACAATGCAACAAACAGGACAGAATCTTGCTGTTACATTACAAAAAGCTAGCCAGCTCCCAGCTGTGCTACATTGTATCAACTAGGCATGTGGCTGCTAAGTAACTTTGTATAGCATGCAAACTAAACTGCAAAGGTTAATGCATTGAAGTACAGATGCATTCTTTTCTTGTGCTCTACAATGCAACAAACAGGACAGGAGTCCTGCTGTTACATTGCAAAAAGCTAACCAGCCCTAAGATGTGTTACATTGTAACAGTTAGGTGCCTGTGTCAGGATTATACCTAACACCCGTCTGTCTTAAGCCAGTATCCCCCAATCTCCACCGCCACTTCTGCCTATAGACAAGCCCCCGCTTGTGGGAGACGCGAGTAATGCCTCTCCCAGTCGGTTGCCCCCAGGACTTAACAGGCGCAAGGGATAGTAGCTTAAGGTGCAGTTTGGTGTTAGACAGGGAATCCCGAATGAGGATGCCGGGTGTGAAAAGTCCGTAAATCAGGCCGAGGTCAAACCAGGAAGTCACAGGCGAGGTATCCAGGGGAGAAGACTGAGAATGGTCGAGGGTAGCCGAGGTCAATTCCAGGAGGTCACAGGCGAAGTACAGGAGGGTCAGGCAAGAGAGTGGTCAGGCAAAGCAGGAGGTCAGGGCAGGCAGCTAGCAAGAATAGTCAGAGTCCAAATCCAAATCCAAAATCTTCACAAGTAACGCGGCACACATCCAGAACCCAGAAGCTATAACGGGCACTGGGAAACTGGAACAGTGCAAATATATAGGGAAGTCTGGCCAATGGGATACAGGGAAAAAGGAGGGAAGGAAGGTGCTTGGTGCAAACAAGGAAGTGGGATCGGTCCCAGGAGCTGGACGGCCCAGGCCAGACAGGCCGACCAGTCCCTGGGTCCGATCCCAGGAACCAGCCACAGATTGGGGAATTCAAACTCGCCCCCGGCGGGCGCGCTGGGGGAAGCGCCGCCGGGAGGCATAAAGCAGACGTGCTCGCGCGCGCGCGCGAGCACGTTGATGATCGGGCGCGCCCCCGCCAGGAAGGGGAAGCGCTGAGCCGGAGGGGAGAGCCGCAAGGCCGCGCAGCCGCGCGGAGCGGGCTGCGACGCGGCCACCCACAGCATCATGCACCGCCCGCCCCTGATCCCCGCGACGGTGCCGAGGAGCTGGCAGACCCGGGGACTGTCGGTCCGCAGCCCGGTGGGAGCCAGCCGGCAACGCGCCGCGGGACCCGGAACGGCGGTGAGGTAAGTGCCTAACATTACCCCCCCCCCTGAGGAGGGGCCACTGGACCCTCCAAGCTGGGTTTTAAAGGATTCTCTCTATGAAACTTCTTTACTAAATTCTGTGCATGAACTTCTCTGGCAGGAACCCAAGATCTTTCCTCCGGACCGTACCCCTTCCAGTCAATAAGATATTGAAGAGAGTTCCGAAAGAAGCGAGAATCAAGGACCCGGGCCACCTCAAACTCCTGATGCCCATCAATTACCACAGGACTAGGAGGACTATTAGGTTCATGGTCTCTTGCAGACTTAAGAAGTGAAACATGAAAGGATTTACAGATTTTCATGGAAGAGGGGAGGGCCAACCGGTATGTCACCTGATTAACTTTGTGAGTTATGGGGAAGGGGCCAATAAACTTAGGTCCTAACTTAGCGGAGGGTTGGCGTAGCGCCAAGTTCTTGGTTGAAAGCCAAACCCAGTCCCCCACCTTAAAGTTAGAATTAGACGATCGCTTGCGATCAGAAAATTTTTTCTGTAGACAAGCGGCCCTAGTCAGGTGTTGTTGGATTTTATTCCACTCCCCTGGCCATTTAGAAACCCATTCATCCACGGAGGGAACTCTAGAGGGTTGGTCCGAAAGAGCAGAAAACTTCAGATCCTTGCCATAAACACAGTGGAAAGGAGAAACCCCTGTGGATGAATGCGTAGCGTTGTTAAAAGCAAATTCTGCAAAAGGTAAGAAGAAGGCCCAATCAGTCTGAGAACCCGCTGTAAAACAGCGCAAATATTGTTCCAGGGACTGGTTCGTTCTCTCGGTTTGACCATTCGATTGCGGATGAAAAGCCGAGGAAAGGGAGACAGTGAACCCCAACTTGGCACAGAAAGCCCTCCAAAACCGGGAGACGAACTGGACCCCCCTATCCGAAACAACATCCGTGGGAATACCATGAATCCTAAAGACATGAGTAATGAAAAGTTGAGCAAGAGTTTGAGCTGAGGGGAGTTTCTTTAAAGGAACGAAATGGGCCATCTTGCTAAAACGGTCCACAATTACCCAAATAACCGTATGACCCTGAGACGGAGGAAGGTCAGTAACAAAATCCATGGCCAGATGTGTCCACGGGGAGGCAGGAATGGATAATGGAAGGAGTGGGCCTTCCGGTGAGCTCCTCAAGGACTTACTCTGGGCACAGACTTTGCAAGCGGAGACAAACTTTTGAGCGTCCTTCCTGAGAGAAGGCCACCAAACTTGGCGTAACAATAAAGCTATGGTTTTTTTAATCCCTGGATGACCGGTTGTTTTGGTATCATGAAAATGGGACAAAAACTCAGACCGATAAGCAAAGGGCACAAACAGGGCTGACGCGGGTTTCCCCGGAGGAGCTTGGGCCTGGAACTGAGTAAGATCAGGAAGTTGGGGTTGAATGGCGGCCACCACTAGGGAGCGAGGTACGATGGGAGAAACCACTCTTTCCGGTAAGTCAGGGGGCGAGAAACTCCGGGACAGGGCGTCCGCCTTTATATTCTTAGACCCGGGTTTATACGTTATAGAAAAATTAAACCGGGAAAAGAATAAGGACCAGCGAGCCTGTCTAGGAGTTAACCTCTTGGCGGACTGGATGTACTCCAGATTTTTATGGTCCGTAAAGACCGTAACTGGATACTGAGCCCCCTCCAGCCAGTGCCTCCATTCCTGGAAGGCAAGTTTGATGGCCAGTAATTCTCTGTTGCCGATATCATAATTCTTTTCGGCCGCTGAGAACTTTTTGGAAAAGAAGGCACATGGATGGAGGCGTGCAGGTGAGCCGTAGTATTGGGACAAGACCGCTCCGACCGCGATCTCTGAGGCATCCACCTCCACAAGGAAAGGTCGTTGTTCATCGGGATGGACTAGGACGGGAGCAACGCTAAATACCCTCTTAAGATTCTCAAAGGCCTGGACAGCTTGAGCCGGCCAAACCGGGGGGTAGCCGCCTTTCTTAGTCAAATTAGTTAGTGGTGTAACCAGGGTTGAGAAATTCTTAATGAACCTTCTGTAAAAATTGGCGAAACCCAAAAACCTCTGCAGGCCCTTCAGATCTCTGGGCTGCTCCCATTCTAAAACAGCCCTCACCTTAGATTGGTCCATAGACAGACCAGATTTAGAAATAATGTAACCGAGGAACGGAACCTCAGATACCTCAAATTGACATTTCTTTAACTTGGCATATAAACAATTCTCCCTAAGTTTCTGTAAAACTAGGCACACATGTTTCCGATGCTCATCAAGGGATGAAGAAAAAATTAAAATGTCATCTAGGTAGACAACCATAAACCGGCCAAGATAATCTCGGAAAATTTCATTAACAAAGCTTTGAAAGACCGCAGGGGCATTACACAGGCCGAAGGGCATAACCAAATATTCATAATGCCCTTCAAGGGTATTGAAGGCCGTTTTCCACTCGTCCCCCTGCCTGATTCTTATGAGGTTATAGGCCCCTCGGAGATCTAGTTTGGAGAAGACCTGCGCCCCGACCACCTGTGTAAAGAGCCCCTCAATAAGCGGTAGGGGATATTTATTTTTTACCGTGATGTTATTTAAGCCCCGATAGTCGATACAGGGGCGAAGTCCCCCATCCTTTTTCTCCACAAAAAAAAACCCTGCCCCTGCTGGGGAAGATGAAGGCCGAATAAACCCTTTTTCTAAGTTCTCGGCGATATATTCCCGCATGGCAAGGGTTTCTGCTCGGGTCAAATTAAATATTCTCCCTCTGGGAGGCATCGTACCAGGGAGCAGTTCTATTGGGCAGTCCCAAGGTCTATGGGGAGGAAGTTTGTCTGCTGCCTTTTCTGAAAAAACATCAGCAAACTCCAAATATGGAGTAGGAATCCCACTAGGGAGTAAGCTTGTGACCCTAAGGGGAAATTCCAGGCAGTTCCGGAAACACTGGTGCCCCCACTTGGTAATTTGCCCCGAAGCCCAATCAATCTGAGGATTATGCTCCTGCAGCCATGGCAACCCCAGAATCAAGGGGGTTCCAGGCATGCTCAAAATCAGGAACCTGATAACCTCAGAATGACTGGCTCCTACTTTGATTTGCATGGGAGGTGATTGGAACCGAACTAACCCCCCGGCCACTGGAGTGCCATCAATGGCTGACACCCGGATAGGAGTTGGCAAGGCCTGTGCCATAATTCCTAGAGTCTGTGCTAGAACAGAGTCTAGGAAGTTCCCAGCTGCTCCAGAATCGAGAAGAGCCTTTAAGTTAACATATTTGGCACCCAACATAAACTGAACTGGGACCAGAATTGGAGACGATACTTGAGGAGATACCTTACAGCCTAGGAGGGCCCCCTCGAAACCCCCTAGGCTCTGAAGTTTCCCGGCGGTTTCTTTGGGCAAAGTCTAACCATGTGGCCGGTCCCACCACAGTAAAGACAGAGCCCCTCGGATAGGCGTCGTCGTCTCTCGCCTTCGGTGAGCCTGGTGGCACCTAGCTGCATAGGCTCTTCAGAAGATTGAGCGACGGAAGCCTCAGATTTTGCAGTGGATTCAAAATGTGATCCTTTCTCCAGGCGCCTTTCCCGGAGTCGGCGATCTATGCGGATGGCCAAATGCATTAACTCATCCAGTGTTTGGGGTTCCGGGTAGTTCACCAGGGTATCTTTGATAGAGTCAGCCAGACCTAACCGGAATTGGCCACAGAGGGCAGGATTGTTCCAGCGTGAGTCAACTGCCCACCGCCGGAATTCGGAACAGTAGTCCTCGGCTGGACGGCGTCCCTGGCGGAGGGTACGTAACTTCGCGTCGGCTGAGGCCCCCTTGTCAGGATCGTCATAAAGGACCTCCATAGCAGCGAAGAAACTATCCACCGACTGGCGGATGGGGTCCTGAGCTGATAAACTAAAGGCCCAGGACTGAGGGTCTCCATGTAACAGGGAAATGATCAAGCCCACTTTTTGTTCCTGTGAGCCCGAGGACACCGGGCGAAGCTGAAAGTATAACTTACAAGAGTCCCGGAAATTAGCAAATTTCGCCCTAACGCCGAAAAAAACTTTTCAGGGAGCGGGATCTTGGGTTCCATCGTCATTGCGGCCGGAGTCCCCTGAGAAGTAGGGACCATGGGAGTAGGACGGTTCTCCTGGGCCGCAACTCGAAGAGCCAGGTGCTCCACCGCCGCCGTCAGGGCCTGCACCTGCTCCAGAATTTGGTCCATTCTTATTCTGGCCCGTTATAATGTCAGGGTTATACCTAACACCCGTCTGTCTTAAGCCAGTATCCCCCAATCTCCACCGCCACTTCTGCCTATAGACAAGCCCCCGCTTGTGGGAGACGCGAGTAATGCCTCTCCCAGTCGGTTGCCCCCAGGACTTAACAGGCGCAAGGGATAGTAGCTTAAGGTGCAGTTTGGTGTTAGACAGGGAATCCCGAATGAGGATGCCGGGTGTGAAAAGTCCGTAAATCAGGCCGAGGTCAAACCAGGAAGTCACAGGCGAGGTATCCAGGGGAGAAGACTGAGAATGGTCGAGGGTAGCCGAGGTCAATTCCAGGAGGTCACAGGCGAAGTACAGGAGGGTCAGGCAAGAGAGTGGTCAGGCAAAGCAGGAGGTCAGGGCAGGCAGCTAGCAAGAATAGTCAGAGTCCAAATCCAAATCCAAAATCTTCACAAGTAACGCGGCACACATCCAGAACCCAGAAGCTATAACGGGCACTGGGAAACTGGAACAGTGCAAATATATAGGGAAGTCTGGCCAATGGGATACAGGGAAAAAGGAGGGAAGGAAGGTGCTTGGTGCAAACAAGGAAGTGGGATCGGTCCCAGGAGCTGGACGGCCCAGGCCAGACAGGCCGACCAGTCCCTGGGTCCGATCCCAGGAACCAGCCACAGATTGGGGAATTCAAACTCGCCCCCGGCGGGCGCGCTGGGGGAAGCGCCGCCGGGAGGCATAAAGCAGACGTGCTCGCGCTCGCGCGCGAGCACGTTGATGATCGGGCGCGCCCCCGCCAGGAAGGGGAAGCGCTGAGCCGGAGGGGAGAGCCGCAAGGCCGCGCAGCCGCGCGGAGCGGGCTGCGACGCGGCCACCCACAGCATCCTGCACCGCCCGCCCCTGATCCCCGCGACGGTGCCGAGGAGCTGGCAGACCCGGGGACTGTCGGTCCGCAGCCCGGTGGGAGCCAGCCGGCAACGCGCCGCGGGACCCGGAACGGCGGTGAGGTAAGTGCCTAACAGCCTGGTTGATATTTGCAATGTAACAAGGGCAAGTCCTTGCTAAGTTACATTGTATAGCATTCAAACTGAACTGTCAAGCTTGATGTGTTCAAGTACAGAGGCACTTTTTCCTTGTGCTCTATAATGTAAGAAACAGGACAGAGTCCTACTGTTACATTGCAGAAAGCTGGCCAGCTCCCAACTGTGTTACATCGTAACCACTACGCGCATGGCTGCTGTTTACAGTGTAACAAGGGCAACTCCTTTCTAAGTTACATTTTATAATTAAGAGGCACTTTGTTCCGTGTGTCCTACAGTTACATTGCAGAAAGCTAGCCTGCTCCCTCTACTTTGTAACAGTCATGCGTAACTGTTTTCAGTGTAAAAAGGGCAAATCTGTGCTGAATTAAATTGTATAGCAACCATGCTCCTGCTATTACAATGTAATCAGCCCACATCCGACACATCTTTGTGCGATGTGTGTGTGATCTCTCTATCACACTGTTGCAGTGGAGAGATCCCTCTGAAAAATGCTTTCCTTAAGATTTTTATGGCTTCTGCAATCTATTAACCTTGACTGTGGCTCCTAACCATCTTTCTGTTTTGAATGTGGTTCTTGAGTTAAGAAAGGTAGGGGGCCCTTGTGCTAAATCATTCTGCCCCCTATGCCAGTGGGAGGATGCACACTATCCCCACTGCCTGTGTAATACACACACACTGTTTTTTTTCCAAAGGAAGACTCTTTACTGTAACTAGCTTAGCAGTTTCCTTTTGGCACAGTTCTTAAACTGGACCAACACCCATTATTACTTTAACAGGTGTTGATCTGTCTCTTTGCTGATAGCAAGAACCTCGGGGGGGGGCATCCAGAATGCTGGAACCCCCTCGCACCTAACTGCACAGAACGCTGAGAATACTCACCTTTATTACAAGCCGGTACCAGGAAAGGGCTGTAGTCATGTTCTCTGTGCAGGACTTGCCCACATGACTACCCGGCGGACAATCGCGGGACTCCTTTCCGGGTGCCGCCTCGTAATAATGGTGAGTATTCTCAGCGTTCTGTGCAGTTAGGTGCGAGGGGGTTCCAGCATTCTGGATGCCTCCCCGAGGTTCTTCCTATCAGCAGAGAGAGGGTCCAACACCCATTAAAGTAATAATGGGTGTTGGTCCAGTTTAATAGGCAGATGCAATAAACATGCAACAGAAAAAGCAGCTCTTACCTCCACAGGGGTTTACAGGTACTTCTCAGAACTGAGGGGGGAGGGATTCCCCACTGCAATGCCAACACCAGCCTGTGGTTGGATGCCCGCATGGCATGGATAAGGGTATTTAAATGAGCACTAACGCAAAATTCTATAATAACAAAAATTCATATAAACACATTAGCTAAAGTGAGGAGGGGTCGCTTTTACAATTGAACTGAATAATACTCCTCCCAGGCTTCTGGTTTTCTTGTCCTGGTAGGAATAAAATCCAGGGGAAAAAAGTTCTCAGTGCTGAATCAAACTAACTGAATCAAACTAACATTATCACCATGCATGACTATTGACCTTCTTTACAAGTGATTTGTTATATTTACTTGCTCTTTCCATATAGGTAAAAGTGATGATTTGAATATTCATTGTATTTTGTTTGTATTGTGCGTTGCAGCCTAGGCATTTTAATTTATTTAATGTGAGCATGACACAGCTGACAGGAATTTTACATTTTTTTTAGACGCTCCACCAGAACCAATCCCATTAGGATTATTTCAGCTCTGCTCATCCCATCGCTGCTCATTTACAATGTAGAAATCCATCGTATTACACTATATATAGTATATTCTGTAAATGCTCTGCAAACCATTGGCAGAATGTAAAATTTAAACATGGCTCTTTAAATAAAGCATATCATACAGACACCATCGGCTTTCAAACACTCGCAACCAAAGAGGCGAGTAAATGAAACCTCAGGCAGGCAATGTCCTACCTGGTGCAAGGTCGCTGGTTGATTAAAAATACCGCCTACGCCTTCTATCAATAGTATGTCATCAGATGTAGCCTGTCTATTATATGACTCATAGGTTGCTGAGATAGCCAAGGAAATAAAGCTTGCGTTTCCACATCACACACATTTCTGCATTACAAAGGCTCCAGGATATGAAAACATTAAACATTTGTGTTTTAAATGTATTAAAAAACATTGAAATAATACCCCAAAACGTATCCCAACCGTAACACTAGATGTGCATTTCCAGAAAGACGCTTACAATCTGCAGTTATGCGGAACTGTAGAGGCCCTGAAGTGACAAGAGGATCTGTGCATGTTTGCTGTGTCTGAGAAACTCGGCAGTAAGTAAACTCTTCATTGATGACAGTTATATTAAGAAGCACTTACAATCCACATTAAAGCAGACCTGAAGTGTTTTAAGAGGAGGGGTAGTTTATGTGTGTGGTGTGTCTGAGATTGCATGGTACTCTAATGTCAAAAACAGTCAAATAATTATATATAAAAATTTAAGCACAATCATCGTGCTGAGAAGGCATTTGTGGCTGATTCATAGCAAACATAGGTTTGTGCAGATAAAGGTATAATGAAGAAAGTTTCTGCCAGACAAATTCATTGAATTAAAGGAGCAGCTGCTAAAAAGCCATTACAAAGCTTGCGGTTGTGAATAATAATAATAATATTCAGGCACCCCCTAACCTGTGCTCACAAGAAGAAATGGTTGCATGATGATTTGTAAACTCTTAGTAGTGGGTGGATGGTGGGTTGCCACCATGTCCCAACAAGTATTGTAGGTGGAGTCATATTTTGGGCCGGATCATGGCGAGAGCTGGTAGGCCCCTTTAGAGTCATACAAGACAAACTGAAACACTGTGGTTGTGTTGGGCCAGCACTAAAGGAAGATTGTGAATATAACTGCCAGTACAAAACATTTATTTACACAGAAAAATGGCACAAAAGCAGGGACAGCGACCCACTAAGCATAAAATCACAACATTGTTTAGACTAATAAAACATACGGGACACCCCACAGACACACAGGTGTTCTATCTATTCTCACGCAAAACTCTCACACAGGCCATCCAGCAAGAGTTACTAAGATTCAAGAATCTCCATCACGGGGGTAACCAAATAAAAATGACTCCACACCAGGATGTAATACACAAAGTCACTGGGAACTAGATAGGGCTCCACAGTGGTGATATAGACTCTTGATGCCGGGTACAGCATCAGTAATGGGAGGCTCCAGGTAGAGACCTGCCTTGGTGCCCAGTGGCCCTCTTGTCACATCTACTCTACCACCTACAGATACCTACAGATTTGCAGGAGAAAAACTCATGGTGTTGCCACCATCCTTCCCTAACCTCAACCCTACTGAGAACATTTGGACTATCCTCAAGGAAAAAAATATATATAATGGCAAGAAGTTCACATCAAAACAGAAGCTTTTGGGAGGCCATTCTGAAAACCTGCCAAGAAATTCTAGCAAAAATCCTCCAAAAACTCACAAGTTCAATGAATGCAAGAACTGTGATGGTGATATCAAAAAAGGGGTCCTATGTTATACCATATAACTTGGTCAGGTTTTTGATTGAAATAGCCTTTTGAATTGAATAAATGTGAGGTCTCCATGCTGCATATTCAACAAATAACCACTTTCAGTTCTTTACAACCTATAAAATGTATTGGAATTCTGTTGTGCATAATAATTTGATTTGATTTGATTTTTGTGTATTTTAATTTGTGATGTTTGTTTAATAGAATTTGCATTGGCCATTCATAGTAACATAGTAATATAGTATGTAAGGCTGAATAAAGACTTTGGTCCATCCAGTTCAACCCCTTTAACTCCTTCCAATGGTCTAGCAGCCATAGCTGGAAATGTTATTACATGCCAGTAAGGCATCAAGGCCCCTTTTGAAAGTTTTTACTGTATCCTTCATAACTACCTCCTCTGGCAGCGAGTTCCATAGTCTCACTGCTCTTACAGAGAAGAATCCCCTCCTATGTCGGTGGAGAAAGCACCTTTCCTCTAACCTTAGTGGATGCCCTCGGGTTATAGTTACACTCCGAGGTATAAATAGATTGTGGGACAGATCTTTGTATTGACCCCGAATATATTTATACATAGTTATTAGATCACCCCTCAATCGTCTATTTTCTAAACTAAATAAACCTAACTTTGACAATCTTTCAGGGTACTCTAGTCCCTGCACTCCTTTTATTAACTTTGTTGCCCTTTTTTGAACGCGCTCCAGTTCTGATATGTCCTTCTTAAGCACAGGTGCCCAGAACTGTACACAGTACTCCACATGGGGTCTGACCAGTGACTTGTACAGGGGTAAAATGATGCTCTGGTCATGAGCACCTATGCCCCTCCTGATGCACCCCATGATCCTATTTGCTTTGGCAGCAGCTGTCTGGCATTGATTACTACAGTTGAGCTTATTGTCAACTAAAACCCCTAGGTCCTTTTCCATTGTTATTTTACCAAGTGCTTGTTTATTTAGTGATTGAGACCTTTAAATATGTGAAAGGATTGAATAAGGTTCAGGAGGGAAGTGTTTTTAAGAAGAAGCTTAATGATAGAACAAGGGGGCACAACCTGAAGCTAGTCGGGGGGAAGATCAGGAGCAATGTTAGAAAATATTATTTTACAGAAAGAGTAGTAGATGCTTGGAACAAACTTCCAGCAGAGGTAGTTGAAAAATCAACAGTCACTGAATTTAAACATGCCGGGGATAAGCACACATCTATCCTAAGATAAAGAGTACATACAGTATACACATAAGGGCAGACAAGATGGACCGTATGGTCTCCTTCTGCCGTCAACCTTCTATGTTTCTAGTGTGCAATCATGACACAGATTTCTCCTTCCCATGTGCATAACCTTACATTTATCTGTGTTAAACATTTGCCATTTAACTGTCCATGCTTCCAATTTATCTAAATCTGTTTGTAGCTGCCTGCTGTCCTCTTTTGTTTTAATTACTTTACACAGCTTAGTATCATCTGCAAAGATTGAGACTTTACTATTTAATCCATACCCAATGTCATTTATATATATATTGAAGAGAATTGGTCCCAGAACTGACCCTTGTGGTACTCCACTAGTAACAGTGACCCAATCTGAGTGTGTACCATTGATAACCACCCTCTGCTTCCGATCATTAAGCCAATTTCCCACCCATCTGCACACGTTTTCCCCCAGTCCAAGCATTCTCATCTTTTGTACCAGCCTTTTATGTGGCACAGTATCAAATGCTTTAGAAAAGTCAAGATATATGATATCCAATGACTCCCCCTGATCCAATCTTGAACTTACCTCCTCATAAAAGCTGATCAGGTTTGTCTGGCAGGAGCGATTCCTCATAAATCCATGCTGATATGGAGTAATAAGATCATTTTTCCCAAGGTGCTCCAGGATAGTATCTCTTAAACCTTCAAACAGCTTGCCCACCACAGATGTTAAGCTTACCGGTCTGTAGTTTCCAGGTTCCCCCCTAGATCCCTTTTTGAATATTGGAACCACATTTGCCAAGCGCCAATCCCTCAGAACAGACCCTGTAGTTATTGAGTCCACAAATATTAGAAACGATGGCTTGTCTATTACTGTACATAACTCCCTTAAAACACGAGGATGTGTGTCATCTGGTCCCGGTGATTTATCGATTTTCATCTGCTTGAGACGGTGCCGGACTTCTTCCTTGGTTAGACCAGTGACATTTAATGGAGGGTTTCGGTTATTCCCCTGCATTTCACTCGGCATGTCACATTCTTTTGTGAATATAGAAGCAAAGAAGTTGTTTAGTAAATTTGCTTTATCTTCATTTCCCTCTATAGGTGTCCCCTCCTTGCTTTTCAGGGGGCCCTCAGGTTTGTACCTTTTACAGTTTATGTAGCTAAAGAATAATTTGGGGTTAGTTTTACTCTCTTTCGCGACCAGTCTTTCTGTTTCCAGCTTAACTGCCCTTATCTGTTGTTTACATTGTTTATTTTCTTCTTTGTAGTTTTTTTAACGCTTCCGCTGTCCCTTCCTGCTTTAAACGTTTAAATGCCTTTTTTTTGTTGTTTATTGCCCCCTTAACCTTTTTGTTTAGCCACATCGGTTTACATGTGTGTCTAATAGTTTTATTCCTGTAAGGTATATATCTGTCACAATGAAAATTAAGTATTCCTTTGAAAGTATCCCATTTAGCGTCCATGCTTTTGTTTTTAAGGACATTTTCCCAGTTAATGCCATTTAGGGCATCTCTAAGTTGGTCAAACTTTGCCTTTTTGAAGTTCCGCGTTTTTGTGGGTCCTTGATAAGGCACCCTAGTGACTGCTAAGTGGAAATTAATGATATTATGATCACTGCTTCCAAGGTGTCCCCCAACCTGTACCTTTACTACTTTGTCGGGTACATTGGTTAGTATTAGGTCCAATATGGCTTTCCCCCTTGTTGGAGATTGTACTTGTTGGGAAAGATAGCCATTAGGGATGAGCGAATCGATCCGGACGAACCCGGATTCGATCCGAATTTCAGGAAAAATTCGATTCGGATCGAATCCGAATTTCCCCGCGATTCTATCGCTCAAAGTTTTCCTTTAACATCCATTCATTTACATTTACAGGCATTCTAAGATATTTGGGCTCCTGCTGCTGCTGCTGCCAACTCCAGGGTGTGATTCATCCAATTTTTGGGCTCCTGAAGCCAACTCCAGTGTATATTTGGGCTCCTGCTGCTGCTGCTGCCAACTCCAGGGTGTGATTCATCCAATTTTTGGGCTCCTGAAGCCAACCCCAGTGTCTCTTTAAAGTAATGTTTGGGCTCCTGCTGCTGCTGCTGCCAACTCCAGGGTGTGATTCATCCAATTGTTGGGCTCCTGAAGCCAACCCCAGGGTCTCTTTGAAGTAATGTTTGGGCTCCTGCTGCTGCTGCTGCCAACTTCTGCCAACTCCAGGGTGTGATTCATCCAATTTTTGGGCTCCTGAAGCCAACCCCAGGGTCTCTTTAAAGTAATATTTGGGCTCCTGCTGCTGCTGCTGCCAACTCCAGGGTGTGATTCATCCAATTTTTGGGCTCCTGAAGCCAACTCCAGTGTATATTTGGGCTCCTGCTGCTGCTGCTGCCAACTCCAGGGTGTGAATCATCCAATTTTTGGGCTCCTGAAGCCAACCCCAGTGTCTCTTTAAAGTAATATTTGGGCTCCTGCTGCTGGCAACTCCAGGGTGTGATTCATCCAATTTTTGGGCTCCTGAAGCCAACCCCAGTGTCTCTTTAAAGTAATGTTTGGGCTCCTGCTGCTGCTGCCAACTCCAGGGTGTGATTCATCCAATTTTTGGGCTCCTGCTGCTGCCAACTCCAGTGTCTCTTTAAAGCAATGTTTGGGCTCCTGCCCCTCATAGTGATGCCACTTCAACTCTCTGCAATTGTGCCGCTCTGCGATTCTATTAGCGATGCCTCTGATCTGCATGTGATATTTCTTCAAAGTATTATTTAACTAACCCAGCACGCATCCTGTGCGTGTTACAGCAAGGCAGAATGGTTTACAACCCTAATGAGGCTCTAGGAGGCTCAGAAATAGCCGTTTTTAATAGCGATTCGTTGCGAATTTATTCGGGTCGAAACGATTTTTGTCGGAAAATTCGGCGAATCAGTCGAATCGAATTTTTCAAAAGTTCGCTCATCTCTAATAGCCATCTTTTGTTTTAGATAAAAAACTATTATTTTTATGCGAAACACATGTTTCAGCGTCCCAGTCTATATCTGGGTAGTTAAAGTCCCCCATAATCACTATCTCATTTAGTTGCTATATCTATTTGTCTTAGCATCATATTTTCTATGGATTCGGATATATCTGGAGGTTTGTAGAAAACCCCCATCAGTATTTTATTTTTGTTTCTCCCTCCATGTATTTCTACCCATACCGACTCCACATGGTCATTCCCCTCACATATATCCTCCCGCAGAGTAGGTTGTAGAGAGGAGAGGAAGTCTGGAATCAGTATATTTTATGTTAAAGGTCTGCTGTGCCATACACATAAGCTAAGAGGTGTGGGTACATTTAATAAAGGTTGTATTTATGGGTTCAGCTATAGTGACTTGCCACAGCTTGGAGAGTCCAAAGGCTTTACATATGGCAGTTATTTCATGCTGCAGCCTGGATTTAGTTGTACAAAAATAGGTTTAAAGTATTGTATGCCATTATCTTCAGCACCTCGCAGTCTGTATATACTGAAGATACACACTGTAGTTTGTAAATGCTGAGCATATAACACTGCCCTGGGGAATATACATTGTACATCAGATGTGACACACTGGGAAGGATGGACACATCCGTTGCTGTCACACTGAATACGTGAGCTCATTTGGCTTGATGCAGAGCCTCCCCGTTCAGCTCCCCCGTGCATTTCCCCGTTGGTTTTGGCCTTTGATCGGGTCAGGAAAGGGTGCTACGTTGATTTTAGTGTGCGTTTATGCGCTCAGGTGTGCACTCAGCCGCCTTTCCGATTGTCGGCTCGGACGAGGCTGTTTCCCGGGAAAACGGACGCCTCATTCATTGGTCCTTTTTTTTCAGTGATGCAGAGCCTTGATTTCCGCTTGAAAACACCCTAATAAAACGGGGCCGCCGAGCCTTCACTTACGGCAAGTCTGACCAGCCGTATTGGAGCTACGTGCTATTTGGGAATGCATTCCTCTGTGGGCCAACATCAAAGGCGCCAGCTACGCCGTCTGATAGTTCTGAGTATGGCAGAAACCAGGCTGCAGCGCACGCCTTTGGACATCGATGGCATGAGTGACGTTGACCTATTCGAGCTCACCCGCCTTAACCGTGTTTCTCTCCATGCCTTGTATAGCGAGCTGCGGCCATGGTTAGCCCCCACCACAAGAAAGGGGCATGCAATTGCAGGTATGACCAAATTGGTTGGCTGCCTGCAATTTTTGGCGAACGGCTCGTTCCAGAGACTGGGTGCCTTCTCCCTGGGGATGTCCCAGTCTACGCTGAGCCGCAGCCTAACCAAGTTTTTGGATGGCATGGCTACCCTGGCACAGAATTACATTTTTTTCCCTCAAACAGGGGAAGCCTGGAATGCGGTTAAGCTGGGCATTTATAACATAGCCGACATGCCCAACGTCCTTGGTGCAATCGATTGCACACATGTCTCGCTCATCCCCCCTGCGGACCAGGAATATCTGTTCAGGTATGTGGTTTGGGTCTGCTTTTTTTCTGGTTCTCACACATTTTTTATGGCTCACACTAATTACACTTGTGTTTTGCTTGGTGCAGGAACAGGAAGATGGGCCATTCCATCAATGTTCAGGCGGTGGCGGGCCCTGATCTTCAATTTTTCAGTCTGTTTGCTGGCTTTCCTGGGTCCACGCATGATGCGCACATTTTGAGGAACTCCAGCCTCTATCAACGGTTTCAATCTGGAGATATTTCTGGAGGATGGTTACTGGGTATGTGTATTAAAGTTGTATTTCTTGGCCCCCAGGTTTGAATGTGGATTTGCCACTACCCCACTAATCTGTGAGACCTTTCCTGGAAACTTGAAAAGGTTTTTGGTTTAATTAATGGGTGAAAGTATTCTCCACTATTGGCTTATGTTCTGGCCCTCTTATCTCAGTAGCATTACGCAGACATTTTTAAGGAGTGTACAGGTTGCATGTGTTTGTAGGCTCAGTAAAAATGTCAATTCCTCCCACCATACCTAGCTCACCTATTTGTCCCTGTGTACTAATGTTTCTATGCACACCTAAACCTTTTTTAGGCATCCACCTTATGTTTGTCTTTTGTATTTTGGCAGGTGACTCAGGCTATCCCTTGTTACCATGGCTGCTCACACCCATCCTGCACCCATCTTCCCAGGCACAGGAGCGCTACAACACAGCCCATAGGAGGTCTCGCTCTGTGGTGGAACGTGCCTTTGGGTTGTGGAAGATGCGTTTCCGATGTCTGGATCACAGTGGGGGTTCTCTTCAGTATCAGCCTGGCAAGGTTATCAAAATAATTATTGCTTGTGGGGTCCTGCACAACCTTGCCATTAGAAGCAGGATTGCTCGATATACTGACCTGGGTGCAGAACCTTTCCCTATTTCTGACGAGCAGACCCCTCCTTACACTGGTACACCAAGTGGGCCAGCACACACAATCCGTGCTGACCTTGTGGCCAATGTATTTTCTTGAAACCACCCCCTGTCTGCAGGCTGGGGAAGATTAAATCACACCTAATAAGTGTTACATGCTGGTCACAAAGCGACTCTAAATGCATTTGGCCTTTACCTCTGCTGCCGGCGCATGTCCATTTTTGGCCAACTATATGATTTCAGGTCCACAACTGTCCGCTTGATTTGTTCAGTATCTCGATGGACAGAACACCATAATGTACCCAAACAGCATTGGCAACAGCCATGCTTTGTGCTTATCAAAAACGGCCTGTTAGGGACCCACGGCGTGGTTATCGCCCACATGGGTGTGTGTTGTCCCCTGCATCACTTGAAATAGATGGTTGGCTATCTGGGGAGTCGTGTGTGGTTTTTGGGCCGGTGGTTGAGAATGGGTTAATGTCTTCTTGCTCCTGCGTTTTGGGGAATGTGCCTGTGTCTGTGGAGTCCCCACCGTTTTAGTTGGTGCATGTTCTACATGTGTCTTGTGCCTGCTTTTCTGTTTTATTTAGGATGAGGCATGTGTGCGGCTGCTATGTGGCTTTGGCCTTGGTTGGCTCTTTGTACTCCCTTTAGGTCTGCCCATATTGATATGGTATCCCACACCAAGCGGAGTGCCTTGAACTTTAAATATTTTTACAACTGCGGTTGCGCGCCTGCGCGCACGCACGCACGTCACCGCGGGGGAACGTCAGAGCTAGAATTTGCAAAAGAAGGCAAGATGTCCCCCGCCGTCTTTACAACGGAGCAGGACGAGATCATCATGGATGTGAGTATGCGAGCGAGCGAGCGTGCGTTTATGTGCGCGCACACATTCCTTGTAATAAAAAAAGAAAAAAACGCAAGAATAGTCTGAAACAACTTAGTTTGTCACGTTACAGACCAGCCCACCTTAGTTTAACCCATGTACGCAGCTACAAACTAGCCTACATGCAGATAGCAGAACTAGGGCAATGTGAGGCAGCAAGAGGTTAATAAAGTGACTTGATTTAGGCCAGGAAACTTGTTAATGTATTTTGTGGATTAATGGTGTGTCCTTGTCTCTTTTTCTAACAGATGATGCTGAGGAATCGCTACGACTTCCTGCCGTCAGATTATGACAAGCGGACGTTGGCCCTGGCGGTGGTGGACGCGATTGAAAGAAGATCCCAAACCACCTATACCTTCACTCAGATCGCCCAACACTGGTCTGATTTAAAAAGAAGGCATCAGCCCCGGGTGAGGCGGTACTTCGCAACACATTTCCCATGTAAGTGTAGAAAATGTCAATGCACCTCTAACCCTGGCATCGCCTGGGCGTGGTTTAATGATTGTGTTTGTATTTCAGCCCATGAATGGAATTTGCGGTTCCGCCCCACCCGGACCAGGACACGCAGCCCAGTGTTGGGCGAAACAGGTGAAGGTGTAGGTGGCCCACCGCCAGGGTCAACGGCCACCCCCTCCTCTGTAAGTGACTCGGAGGAGCCGCTGGACCTCAGCATGCAGGGGAGGGGGCAATCTGACGGCAGGGAGTCGCGCAGAACAGAGCCTCAACATGACTCCGGTAAGGGAAATATAGTTAGATCTGTGGTAAGACATGCATTAAATACAGATACTCATGTGCACTATTGTTGTAGATTCAGACGTCGCTGGAACATCCCAAGGGATGAGTGAGGAAGGGGGCGACGAGGAAGAGGTTGCTGGGGAAGGTGAGTAGATTGATACCTAGAAGCCTAACTTAATATTATATTCATGAAAGAACAACAGTCTCTAATATCAGTGTGTTTGTCATCCATACAGATTCCCAACTGCCACAGAGGGATTATGAATGGAGACTCCGCCCCCGACGCAATGTGCGGCCTAAACCTTGTAAGTGGTGTTTATTTAAACTAAAGTAAATGAGCAAACATTTCCATTTTACCAAAAAACAAATTCAACAGTTCCCTCAAAATGTATCCAAAAAAGCCCTTAAAGCGGACCTTAACTATGAATAAGAGGCTAGCTTAGATAGTTCCCACATCCTGTACATACAGATTGTCCACCTTACAAATCATGTTACCAACCTTTTCCATAGCACATCTCGGCTCTGTGTGAGCAAAGCACAGCTATAACCCACCCCCTGTACCTTATCCCACTCTCCTCTCCTCAGTAAGTGTGATGCTTCAGAGTCAACATGGCGTTGCACGTATCCTAAATTCCTGAACTGAGTTGCAGCCCAGTGGGGGAAAGAATAATAATTGATTGACTAAAAAATTAATATATATTAGTTTAAGATGCTGTGGAAAATTTTTTAAAGAGTTTGGGCTTTTCATAAAATCACGCAGAAGGTCCGGGTTAAAAAGTGCCCCCCAAAAAAACCAAACACAATAAACAATGCTAAAGTAATGTTGTTTTTCATTCACAGATCCAAGAAAACAACAGGCTACAGACCCCGAGGCATAATGTTTTTATTTTAACTTTATAAATGTAAATATTTTTAATTTTTTGTTTATCCAAAAATTTACACCAAAAAACACAACTAAAGCAAAACCAAAAAAGGTTATTAATAAAAAAAAGTATTAATATTTCGAGAGTTGTCTTTCCTGCAAAAGTACCATCACACATCATCAGCACACATTTACATGACACACAAAAGGTTTAGATATGGGACAAGAAAACAGAAAAAAACACAAACAATTAAGGTATGCATTAAGGACAAGGAAAAAGGAACTACTAGATGATTAAGGTATGCATTAAGGACAAGGAAAAAGGAACTACTAGATGATTAAGGTATGCATTAAGGACAAGGAAAAAGGAACTACTAGATGATTAAGGTATGCATTAAGGACAAGGAAAAAGGAACTACTAGATGATTAAGGTATGCATTAAGGACAAGGAAAAAGGAACTACTAGATGATTAAGGTATGCATTAAGGACAAGGAAAAAGGAACTACTAGATGATTAAGGTATGCATTAAGGACAAGGAAACCCCCACCAAAAAACAAAAACAAAATAAAAATGTGTGTCAATTTTGCATTTGTGGCCATATGCATATTCCAATGGAGTTTGCGGGATGTGCGCTTGCGTGTAGCCAGATTGGCAACTGAAGAGCCATGGAGATGTAAGTATACTTGCTCAAACCACCAAAATGGAAGGTCAAATACCAAAAAACCAAGCAGGTACGTTCAAAAAGCCAGGAAAAATCAGGGAAAAACGGCCCGCCCGTGTGAACGTGAACGGGAGCCCCGATCAAATTGAAGGCACCCGAGAGAGCAAAAAAAGCTTTCCGAGTAAAGTGAAATTGACGGATCAGTTAGGGAGCCATTCCGACGGAGGCTCTGCATCACATTTGAGCCACGATTCAAACGGGAGACCCGGACAATCGGAGGGTTTTAAGGGCAGTTCAGAGGAGGCTCTGCATCAGGCCCATTGTCTGTTACTGCAGCCAGGCAAGCAAACTACAATGGGGGGGTCATGCTATTTATTTTATGAAGCAGGTTTAAAATCCTTATCTCATGATGTAGAGTACCTCACCTGTAAAAATTTCCCAATGCAGGTACAGGTGATTTTGTGGGAGAAATTAGAACAAACATTTTTTTATTGCATGTTTCAGTATACACCTGCTTTACAAAATAAATAGCATGACCCCCACTGTCAGCAGGAGTAGCTACTAACCAGGGCTCAAGAGGGGGGGATCTCTTAACAACTGTGCCCCCATAAATTACATAGATTGTATATCTGTTGTTTGGGTAGGTTAACATAGTAAACATGGGAGTCGATTCAGCAACACGTGAAAAAAGTTCACTTTAGGCAAAAAAAAATAGAAGTGTTCTATTTCCTCCTGGTGCTGTATCACCACCAAGGTAGCCAAAAGTGAACAATAAGGATGCGTGGACCCATGTGTCTTCGGCCAATAATGTCCAATTCAGGACCAGAATTTGATTTCAACTTGACCCCGACCCCTGAACCCCATATAAGTCAATGGGGACCTGAACTTTGGTAGTGTAAAATGCTTGTTGTAAGGGCTAGGGGGTTCATTACGCATACTATATAGGAAAACAAAAAACTGTAAGGTTTGGAGCCCAGAAATGATATGTTATAGGGGGCACAGGCACGATATAGGTTGTATAGAGACTGGGCCCTCTACAACCTCTAAAAGTAACTGATCCTTAAGGCTAAAGTGGTCATTAAAGGAGCACTATCACAAAAAATGGCCCAATGATAAAAATCCATATAAATATGCTGGATGTCGGGAGGAGAACTTACTTATACACCCGGCATCTGGAAATATCCAGCCAGGCTTGTTTTTTTATTTTGATGGAAGGAAGAGGAAATCTGGGGTGCCAGGTTCTGTCACCCCTCATAAACTAAACCTGTCACCCCTGGATTTTATTCCAACCGGGAGAAATAAACACAAGCTTGGTGGGAGTTTTATTCAGTTCGGGCATATGAGTGACCCCTCCTCTCATTAGTCAAGGTGTTTATATGGATTTTTAATATTACACAATTTCGCGATAGTGCTCCTTTAAGGGGTTAAATTCATTCCTTGAAATGTGCAAACTTTATTCAAAAGAAAAATACATTTCTGGGAGGGCTTCTTCCATTTTTATGTCACAGTTAGGGGGTTAATAAAAAAGTTATTCTGTTTAGTTGCACTCTATCACTAAATGGGTTTACCATACAGTAGCCAATACCCTAAAGTTTCTTGCTGCTTTTTTTCGCTCCTTTGCAGTATACATGGGTGTAGTTATATTTCCCCAAAAAGTTTATCAATTGGAAACAGCACGAGGAATAAGCAAAGGTGGTTAGCAGGGGTCTGGTCAGGACAGAAGGAGGCCAATTAGCTTAGCTCTAGAAGCAGCCACTGCACAACCACAAAGATTGCAACAGGCAGGCAGCAGCTTCTGTTTCTTTGACAAGGAGCATCTTGTTCTTTACAGCAAGATGAAGAAGCAATAGTGGATTGGCTGGTGCAGACTGGGTTTTTTACGACCACTGCCTCTTCCTTCTCCTCTTCCTCTTAAGCACCATCTGGCCGGCTAGCAGACATTAAAGCAGAATTCCAGTCAGAAAACAACACCCCCCCATTCTGGCAACCTTTCCTGGTGCTGAGACAGGCTTGGTCCAGTGCCATTCTTCTAGTTCTGTGCGGGCTGCCACCAAACCAGCATCTCCCAGCTCCATGCACGCATGCGCCACCCATTCAAGTGAATGGGTCTCAGGTGCACGCAGTGAGACGGGAGGATGCTGAGTTTTGTCTTTGTGTGCGGCTGCCACTACTCTCCAGGGGGAATGGTGCTGGTCCAAGGGTTTCATATTTACTGGACTTCCTCTTTAACATTTTTCCACATCTCCACAAGTTTCAGAAGCAGTGGACAAGGTCCTGGTCCTGGTTCTAGAGGTAGCGGGGTGCCTCAAACCAACACAGGAAGACGATGCAACTCAAGTCAAGTGTGCTGATGCATATTACTTTCCCCTGAGAGGGAGGTGGGGCAGGTGCCATCAGGATGCAAGGATAAACATAATTATGCACCCAATAGGCCTCAGACCATGGCTAAGCAGTAGAAGGCAAATACTATGCAGCTCCTGATGCCATTGGTCTCTTTGATTCCCCTGATGAAGAGAACGTGCAAGATGATGAGGTGCTTGGAGATTTGTTACCAGCGGTGATGTAAAAAAGGTAAGGGAGACGCAGATCCTCAAAGCCAATGGTCTTCATTTCACAGCCAATGATGATCAACCAGGCATGGTATACTAGCACAGGTAGGATGGAGCAGCCCAGGGCCATCGTTAGCTCATCTAGCAAAACATGGCCCATATGGACATTGAGAGTGTAGGAAATGCTACCTACTCAAACACCCACAAGCCCAAAGCATGAACTCAAGCCTTTGGCCTCACACTACTACCTTACAGGATAGTGGCTGATCCCTTATTCCGTGCATAAATGGCCAAAGGTCTCCCTCATTACAAAGTACCCAGGCGCCACTATTTCTCTAGAAAGGCCTTCCCTGCACCAACATGTGCTGCAGACAGTCCATCAGGCTATGCCATCGATTCTTGGTCCAGCATCGGACACTGGCTTCTGCTTGGTCTGCTGAGTCCCCGCTTTGCCCTCCATCACCTCCTCCTCCTCATTAGCTTACTTTATCAGCCTATCTACATTTTTGTGGACAGTTCTGGGAACTCACCAGGGCCCAAAGTGGTAGAGTGTTGCATAGGGAAAAGAGTCCCACACTGTATTCAAACTGATATGCTTAAGGGAATGCAGATACACAGCCCAAGAGCTGATTCTGGCTCTAGAGAATCAGTTTGAGATATGGCTGACCCTGCAAAGGCGCAAACCAGGCAAAGTCGTGTGTCACAAAGGGTCCAGCCTCCAAGCAGCCCTTCGCTATGGAGAGCCGCAATGTGAATGCCAGGTCACTAGCAGGAGAGGCAGCTGGTGAGGAGAACATGGAGAAGGATGAAGAGATGGAGGTTGAAGACTTTAGGGACTTGGAAGAGGTAGCTGAAGCTACAAAGTCTTAATTCCTTCCCTCACAAACCCCAGCAATTGTCTGCAGATGGTATGACCAGCCAGAGAACAATGTAGCCATCCCACAGCATAAGGAGCCCGAGGAGGTGGGCACATTACAGCACATGCCTTTATGTTGCTGTGTTTGCAAAAGGACTCCTGCATAATTTACCGTATTTTTCACCCTATAAGATGCACTATTTTTTACCAAGTCATCATTCAGCTTGACCAACACGGAGAGATATTATGCTCCACTCCCTGGGAGGAAACACAAACATAAACAGAGGTTAAAAGCTCCACCCCTTATTCTCCACCTCAGTTCTTTGTGTTTCCTCTCTGGGGGAACCACTGGACAGAGTGTTCTGATGTGAAGTTAACAATTCGAAGAAAAGAAAGATAGCTACAGTTCTCGGGTTCCTGCAGGAACGATTCGAGAAAGCTCTAGCAGTAAGTACACTAAAGACTCAGACTTCCGCCCTCTCAGTTTTTCTTGAACAGAAACTACAACAGAATGAACTTATCAATCATTTTTTCAAGTCAATCAACAAAGCCCGCTCCTTTTAAGGGGTTTCCTATTAATATTAAAAGGATTAAAAGGACTGATAGAGCCTCCTTTTGAGCCATTGGATGAGGTCCCGGAGAAGTGGCTGTCTCTTATGTTTTGTTTCCTGTTAGCCATTACTTCTGCTAGAGTCAGTGAACTGCAGGCCCTGTCGCTAAAGGAGCCTTATTGTCCGATATTCCCGGATAAAGTTATACTGAGACCTAATCCATTGCTTTTGCAAAAGATTGTGACTTCAATTAATAGGATGCAGGAGATAGTTCTTTCAACCCTACCAGTAGGAGCTGGCAAGGAAGAAGATCTCTCTCTATTAGATGTTAGAAGAGCTTTAATTATTTATTTGGAGAGATCCAGAGATTGGAGGCAGGCGGAACAACTCTTAATAACTTTCAGTGGAAAAAAGAAGGGTTTAGCAGCCTCCAAGTCCACTATAGCTAGTTGGATAAAACAGACTATTGTACAGACTTATGTGACTAAGGGGGCATTTCCCCCAGAAGTGTCTGCTCATTCTACAAGAGCAATGTCAACATCTTGGGCAGAAAGGACTGGGGCATCTTTGGATAAGATATGCAATGTGGTCTTCGCCCCACACCTTCCTCAAATATTATAGACTTGATTTACTATCTGCAAAGCATCAGACCTTCACTAGAAGGGTACTACTTGCAGATTTCCACCCCTAAGGTAGAATTACTTGCCTACTCCTCTCCGTGTGGTCAAGCTGAAGGATGACTTGAAAAAACCACCATTAGACTTACAGGTAACGTATGTTTCAGGAAGCCTTCAGCTTGACCACTTATTACCCACCCAGAGTCCTGGACTTTATGTAAATTTCTTTACAAAGACTAAGGTGTAGAGGAAGGGGTGGGGCTTTTAACCTCTGTTCATGTTTGTGTTTCCTCCCAGGGGGTGGAGCATAATATCTCTCCATGTGATCAAACTGAAGGCTTCCTGAAAAATCTGTTACCGGTAAGTCTAATGGTGGTTTTTCCCAAAAGTAGGGGAAAATGTCAGTGCGTCTTATCAGGAAAATGTAAAAAAAAGTGTGTATACTCACATGAGCCTTGCACCTCCCATTCCCCATAGGCAGTGGGGATGGGGGGAAATGCCACACTGCCTATGGGGAATGGGAAGGGAGAATGCCCCACTGCATATGAGATAGGGTGAATATCACACTGCCTATGGGGAATAGGAGAGAATGCCACACTGCCAATGGAGAATGGGGTGGGGGATGCCACACTGCCTGCAATGGGGTGTTTTAGCACAACATTTGGTTTAGAATATTTTTTTTCTTACTTTCCTCCTCCAAATCCTAGGTGCGTCTTATAGGCAGGTGCTTCTTCTAAGGAGAAAAATGAGGTACATCAAACAAACAGACCATTACTGAATAGCTACCCTCCAGGATCCATGCTACAAGGCTACAACCAAACTCAAGCCAGCGGCCATGAGGTAGCTGGAATGGGCAAGTTAAAGAATATATTTGCAAACATCTTGGAGAAGGAATTTCACTACAGCAACAGGCAAACATCTACTACTCTCCGCATTTCTAGCAGGCGACAAGTCAGCAGTAGCTCCAGCAGGAGTGAACATACATCTCTAAAATTGACAATTTTCTCATCACAAATACCAGCAGATTGAGGTGGTAGCAGTCACACTCAAAATAAAGCTTTTATACTAGAACTGTAGCTTGGAATCTAGCCTGGAATATCCCCCATGTGTCATCAATGACACTGGAGGGGAGTCATACGGAGTGAAACCCCCTCCCCTTTCCCTTCCTGTGACGTAATTAGTCACTTGAGTTGAATTCTCAGAGGCGGCTGGTATAAAAGCCTTGCTGCCTTGCTCCCAGCCATTACTCCTAAATGGGAGTCAGAGTGGGGGGGGGGGGATGCACAGGTCCGTTTTAATTGCAGCAACTTCTTTATTGATGCGATGTGGCCTTCAGGACACAGCAGCATTGCAGGAAGAAGACACGGCGAGGGACACAGAAGACCTTACCTTTCCTTCATGATGTAGCAGCTGGAACCACCAAGTCTGCTTGATTTTGGTTTTCCTTTTATTCTATACCTGAAGGGAAATCCTATATTGGGAGGTCCCAAAGGGGGGCTGTCATTTTTGACTGGATGTGTGCTTTAACCACCAAACGTTAACAAAGAGAATACAGAGCAAAGGGCCGCACCAACAACAATTAATCAAAGAAGTGTGCAGGCTTGGGTACCTGAATCCAACATATATACAACAAGGAGGCTTCCACACAGCCCCCAACCCCAAGATACAATCTGCACCACTCCGTTTACATGATAATAATCACTTTTATTAATTCATCTAGACACTACACAGGTTAAAATACATTAAAAACTGATTATATGAACATTCCACTAAAGGGCGCTGGTGGTAATGCACAATTAACTAGGTCAGATATAAAGCATATGTAACATAGTAACATAGTATGTAAGGCTGAATAAAGACTTTAGTCCATCCAGTTCAGCCTGTTTAACTCCTTCCAGTGGTCTAGTAGCCATAGCCGGAAATGTTATTGCATGCCAGGAAGGCATCAAGGCCACTTTTGAACATTTTTAATGTATCCCTCATTACTACCTCCTCTGGCAGCGAGTTCCATAGTCTCACTGCTCTTACAGAGAAGAATCCCCTCCTATGTCGGTGGAGAAAGCACCTTTCCTCTAACCTTAGTGGATGCCCCCGGGTTATGGTTACACTCCGGGGTATAAATAGATTGTGGGACAGATCCTTGTATTGACCCCGAATATATTTATACATAGTTATTAGATCACCCCTCAATCGTCTTTTTTCTAGACTAAATAAACCTAACTTGGACAATCTTTCCGGGTACTCTAGCCCCCGCACTCCTACTCCTAATGTCCCTATGAAAACCGACTGAATCCTAGTGTTTCAAACAAAAAGTGCTATGTGCTATATATACAATTAATAAACAACTCCTAATGATACTATAAGTGCTAAAGTGACCAAGTGCAAGAAAAATGTAAGCAGTGTAAACCTTCATATACATAAAAGGTAAGAAAAAATTACCATACCAAGGGACACAGCAGGTTAACAAGAGGGACAACCAACCAACCATAAATCTTACATGTGCCAGCCATCACCGCACCCCTCCCCCAGCCTACGCAATACGTGACGGAACGTCGCTTCCTCAGGGCAAATGGAGAGTCCAGACCTCTAGTGGAATGTTCATATAATCAGTTTTTAATGTATTTTAACCAGTGTAGTGTTTAGATGAATTAATAAAAGTGATTATTATCATGTAAACGGAGTGGTGCAGATTGTGTCTTGGGGTTGGGGGCTGTGTGGAAGCCTCCTTGTTGTATATATGTTAAAAAAGAGAACTTAGAGTTTTGCCTGAGCAGGCAGCTGACCTAATTCTCCCTATTCACCAGGATTTTTCTATTTTACTGGGACTGGTAGGGGGTTAAAGTGAAGAAAACCATGCTGCTCCTACAGTCATAAAGAAATGTTATGTTCTATCCCCAGCCCAGTGCTCCACTATTTGCCCAATATTCACACCAAGACGAACTGGATTCAGTCGGCCATGTTGATCCCTGGCTGAGCAGTCCCGCCCCTGGTGCTTTCCAGTAATGATACATTCAGTTACAGTACACACAGTTCAGCACTGGGGAGCATGTCAACCTAACTAGCATACGGCTGCCATTCGGACATCTCTTCCTGTCAGTGTTGTTATGACTATTTGACTATTGTCCAAAGGCTTTAGTAAAAAAAAGAAATACAGGCTGTTTTGGGGCACTGGACTGGGGATAGAAGGTGACTACATACATTTCCTTCCTGGGTATAGGATCACTTTATGGGGGAGCAGCTAAGGAGTACTCCTACCAGTTGCCTATTGATGTTTTTGAGCAGTGTGGGGTTTCTCCAATAGAAGCACCAGCAACCAATGACCTGCGGAAGGACTTTCCTTGTCGGTCTACCTTTAAAGGAAAGACGTAACATTCCTCTAAACAGAAACCGACATAGAAGCAGAGCAGGAAACAGCAATCCTGCTGCAGGAGGGGAGCATTTCCCTCTATCAGTCACATGTATCCCTTTGCGTCAAGGGAAAAGGCAGATAAGGACCTTTTTGCTCCTTTCCTCCACTTTTGCTGAATCTGTAGAACCATGGCCACAAAATGTGCTGCATTTTATTATTTTGTATATTCCTGGAACAGATGGACACATTGGCTGCTGCAAGAAGACAGCTGTTTACATATTGGTATAACATAATGGTGAGATTTATCATTTTCACAGATAAAAGTAGCGCAGTATAATTCAGTAACTCCACTGAGGTTTGATGCTGTTCTGATCTGGAAATTTCATGATAGCATGGAATAAAATAAGGGATTTATACCACTTTAAAGTAAATAGCTCTTTATTTGTGACAAATATATTGTTTCCAACATTAAGCTGAATACACCAGTTCAAACGGTTAGAATCTCTTTAGGAAACCAGGAAGATAACATTCTATATCGGATGGTTATATGTTGTTACAAGAAAATAATATAACCGCCTTCCACAGAAACATAATATAAGCCAACAGAAGCTATGCTAATATAAGCAAATGACTGTGAGGATGATTAGAATATTTGTATATGTATTTAGGCTTTTTTTTTCTACTGCTGTGCTTTTGTGCTCTCTGCACAGTGTATGGAAAATAAAGCTGAATGCCTGCCCCTAGCAACTAAGCTAATCTGTAAATTGTGCATGCCGAAAAACTATTCAGATCACTTGATTCCTCAGACATTAACAAAATGGGTCACATTATATCTGCCCAGATGGAAACTAATTGTTCCCTTTGTATTCACATTGAGGATTGTGAGCAAGCTGGCCTTGTGCGTTAATCTCCATTACACCCCCCAGTACAGCGGTACACTTACATCAATGACATGATTCTGCTACTATCTAGCATCACTTGCTTCTGTACATACTGTACCCAAACACTTTCCTGCCTAGACAGTGGTGTGCATGGCAGGATGATTTGTTTATAAGCAATGTTGCTCTATGGATGTGGGTCAAACCTAGATGTTGTCACTTCAGTTCAATTAGAAATGAACTTTTGTAAAAATTCTGGTGAAATGTCCAACTCTAGATAATGACAGATACATATATATATATAATTATATATCATTTTAAGGAAGTTTCCACTTAGATAAGGCTCTTTAAAAAAGATTATCTTAAAGAGAAACAAAACCTCCCATGAGCATCGCAATTTCAAAAGACCCTAGAACAGGGGGTCTGCTTACCTCTCCAGCAATCCAAAGGTGCATATGCGGGCTCTCCTCCGATCCAATCCAATTGATGCCACGCATATTAATGAGTGCCACGGATTGTTGAATAGAGAGACAGCAGCAAGCATCCCTGTGACTGCTTCTCTCTGGCTGTGCTCACTCGATCCCGCCATTCAGATAGGTCTGGCATGGGCTCGCACATCAACCGGAGGCATGTTTCTGTGGGCTGCACATTCACACCAGGATCACCAGAAAGGAACATTTCCGAGTGAATGAGAGGTTTCACATATTGGGGCATCCCAAATCTTATAAACTCTATGCTGGCGGTCTCTCCTTTTTGAAGTGAAAGTCAGACACAGTCTCATTACCCAATGCTGAACCCCATTTGGCAGTTACATTTTAAAAAAAGGACTCACCTGACCGACACTATATTCAGTGGCTGCCATAGGAAGACTGACTTTGTCAACCAATTACTGTGCAGTTTCATTTGGGGCAATAGCATACAATGTGAAACGCCAATCCTAGATGTCTGTCGCCAGTCAGGTGACTACCATTTTTATTTTTAACTGCCAAATACAGGTTCAGCCCCAGGCATCCTTAGAGGAAAATTGATCCTCCATTGAAATAAGACTGGAGAGTCCCTGAACTTGGCAACCCAATTAGGAATACTAGCACTGCAAGCCTAATCCCCAGCCCTGGTATTACCCTACTTCAGTGATCCCTCTTTCCAGCAGCCAGATCACATCTCGCAGCAAGTTGTGGGTCTGGAAAGTGCAACTGTGGATTAACAAAATCTACATGTAAATATAACCCCGCCCCCCACGTGTGCACACACACACACACATACATATTTCTGTTACTTTATTTAAAAAAGTCCCCTTGTAGGTTTACCCCCATTTCTTTTTGAAAGCATAATCATTTTCAGGAGTGGGTGAGCAGGGCAAATGCCCTGGGTGTCAAGGCCATTGTGTATGTGGGGAGGCTTTATCTCAGCCATTATGTTTGCTGCACATGGCACTGGGCCACTGTTAGTGCCAGACCCCTCAGTCCCCCTATATTGGGCTTAGTATTAGAGATTCCTGTGGCTAAAGAAGAGGCACAGAATGGCACATACTGGTATGGGACAGCTGCACCATTAAGTAGTGAGCACTGGGAGCTATTTTGCATAGGAACTGCCCTGGTTGAAAAGATTGGTTTCCTACCCTGATAGAGACACATTCGGGATCAAATACTTTGCTGGCTCTCCTTGTAAGGACTTTACAAGCGCCTTTTTGTTCAATTGAACCTTGTGCTTGGTGGGCAACTGTAAGTTTAAATTCTACTTCCTCGCAGTCATAGATGCTCCCAGAATGCTACAGATCCAGGGGTGGACTGGTCATAGGGAGGGCCAGGAGAAATCCAAGTGGGCTGCACTGCTTTGGGGACAGCTCAGCTGTGTGTAGGAGAGTAATATAACATGCACATAGCTTCCAACAGGCTACACCCAATCATCCTGAAGACCCACCCACTCCGTCTGCAGTTTAGATAATGCTGAGACTAATGAGGACACTAAAAACGGGGTAAGTGTATGAAGGAAGGAACACATTAAAGGGACAGTCCAGGCAATAGCTGTAATACAGCACTGTAGATGCTGTAGCAGGTTTCCCATTCCTCCATGACCATGCTCAAAATGTGGTTGCCTAGCTGCCCTGTTGGTCAGTACTGCCAGCGATCACAGCAAGCCACAGTGGTCACAGTTGCTGGGCTCTCTCACAATGGGAGCACTGAGAGACAGGGAGGTTGTGTGACCACATTTGCAGGGTGATCATGGAGGAATGGAATAAAAGTAAGAATCAAACACTGGAGCCCTGCTACAGCATCTACAAGATTCTGCAGGATATGGAGGAGAGGCACATGGGACAGGCTTCAGGTGCTCCTTGCTGCCTTATTACTGCCATTACCTGGACTATCCCTTTTATTAAGATTTGTCCACAGTTGCTCTTTGACACCATTATATCTGGCAGATATCAATCATTTATAGTATTAGTGGAATCAGATCTGTGTTCCACTTTAATTTACTTCCTATAACCAAATGCTTAACCCCGCTGCTCACACTATGACACACTCTAGTTTGGCTAAAGTTTTCAGTTCTGCAATACTAACAATAAATTACTTAACTTTCAATCCTTTTTAAAAGCACTTACATGTGAAAGAAAAAAAAAGCAATAAGCTTAGAGATATAGGTAGTGCAAAGTTTCCTTGTAATATGGCTTAACAAAATAAAGGCTTAAATTACAATTACAAAAACCTGACTGTATAAAAAGTACCCTAATAAATAGATAGGGGCAACATTCTTGGTAAAAATAATCTGCTTTAGAAACAGTGCATACACTGATGTGTTAACCTCAGGGGAATAGATACCCCTCTATAAACATATACATAGGCCTCTATCCAAAGCTCTGTAATGATACAATAAAACATGCAGATTCAAGTATCAAGGTAGCGTTAAAGAAGTGGTCTCGCTCTCATTCTCAGATTAGGCTTCAGGCTCCAGATCTTTCTTGTCTTCCTCTGTTGGAGAGGAGGGTTTCTCTAGAAGTCTTGATGACGTTGGCCTTGCCTGCAAGAACACAAGATGCAAATGAAATACGCCAACTGTTTAGATCAGTAAAAATCTGTTTTTAGATCTGCTTAAAGGATATCATGTTATTTAAACTGGACCTTCACCATAAATAAGAGCTTATCTTTTATGTTTCCCCCACCCTGAAAATACAGATTGCTCACACTCTAAGGCCCTTATTTATCAAGGGCTAGCGCCAGGTAGTGTCTGACGAGCGCCAGGTACCGACAGCTAACGGCGGCTACCGACTCAAGTACGCCCGGCGGCGGTCACAATGACGCATTTATCACGCTAAATGAGGCTAGCGCCGGCGAGAGCGTCAGCTAGCGCGGGATTCATCATGTAGCCGACTGCAACGAACAGCGCCGCTACTAATCCCATCACAGCGCCAGGTATGACCTGTCGCTCCCTGGCGCTCTCCAATGCATTTCAATGGAGCAATCTTTAAATATTCATAATTAATTGAGTTTATGTTTTTGTTTTTTTTTTACCGGCAAAAATTCTGTGACCACTACGGCAATGTTAGATTTTTTTTTTTAAGGTAAAAAAAAAAAATATGTGCAGAATTGATATTACAGGTCTGATATTAATGTATTCATATTACAAAATGTTTAGAAAAACTTGTATATTTTTTACATTACAAAAAAATGGTTGTTTGGGGGTTAAAAACTACTTTACACACATCGCCGCCAGCGCTCTGGGGTTTAAACAAGGAATTCACAGCGCGAGAAATTTTTGAGCGTGATTTGTTAATGAATCTGCAGCAAGCCGTTCGCTCTGGCCATTCGCTGTCAGGCACACCCATACAAGGCGGAACCTGTGAAACAGCGACCCCTAACCCCGTATTCAACATTACCGTACACCGACTGAGTCGCTGTCAACAAGCAAACCCCGGCCAAGCACAGCGAATACTAGCTTGCGCTGTGAAAATCACGCTACTGGCGCTCATCTGTCGCTACCTGGCGCTATTAATGAATCGGCCTCTAAGCTGATAGGATGTAACATCCACTGCACAGTATATAATGTATTACAAGGCAAAATTCTCCCTACAGGGCAGCTGTCTTTCTAGGGTTTTAGGGTAATGACCTCACACTTGGTTTCCATCTAAAAGCATATAGTTCAAATTCTCCTGTATTACTCGGCATTGCTTCTGTGCTTCTGACACCTACTGGCTTGTGAGAATTATACACATCTTTAATTTCCTGCATGTTTCTCATAATCCTCTCCTCTGAAATACACTGATGATAATTAACCATATTCTCAAACCACAACAGTCATTACCAGTTTCTATGACCTGTCCAAGCTACTGTGACCTCTGCTATTCCCTGTGGTCCATTATTAACACTTCAGCCTACCCAAGTTTATACATTACACTAGTGCTCTATCTACTTTGTAAAGTTTTATGTAGGTCAGATGAAACAAAGGGGATATACTAATGTGAGTCTGGTTTCATGGCACAAATAAGCACAAATATGATAAATAAGGTACAGGAGCAACAATCAGAAAGTTGTTTACCTGCACAGCATTAAATATCCTACAATAATGTGAATGTAAACTGGATGCTGGCTGAAAGAGGACCCAACTGCCCAGAAACTGGGCAATTACCAATATATGGGCGAGACTCCAGGGCATTTTTTGCAGATTTTGCACATTATTTATTTGATAATTCTATTATGTATTTATGAATATTCATACTAGTCCGTCACGCATTCTAGCCCATGCATATATGTTTTTAATTGATTTTAAAGTATGTGTTTTGGCTATTACTAATACAAGTTTTGAAATATTAATAGATTTGTATATCTGTTGAGCTGCTGACTTTGGAGGCCCTGCGGTCTGTGCTGGCAGCCCTTATTTTTGATATAGAGGAGCAACAATGATTGGGCCCCATGTGCATGGTGGATCTATAAGTTCTAAGTACCAAAAAAACGATTGTTGGGCCCGGCTCAGTCACATTATGTTTGTTCCAGGGCTCCGCACTGGAGGTAAGTATAGCTAACATTGAAGGTATTACATTAATAAAACATAACAACACCTAAATAATAACCAGTTCTTGTTTCACTGGTCTGAACAAAATAAACATAATTGTGATGTGATATGTGTTACTGCACTTTGCTAAGCTCAGCCACACACCCCGGGCATCTCTACTTCCTTCTGAAAAGCCAGGAAGCTGAGCCGCACATGTGCTGTGGGATCAAGGAAGGAAGTGACTTTAAGGAGATACCAGGAGGTCGCACAATGTAAAGTATATCAAATTAGGCTGCCCTTAAAGGGGGACCAACTGATTTATTTGAGTATCAGTCCTCTATAAAACAGCGACTGTCCAGGAAACAACACTAAGACAGCAAGCAGCTCATCTAAAGCCAGTCCCATGTGCCTCTCTTTCTTTCCTGCAGAAGCAGGTAAAAGCTGTAGCAGGATTTCAACGTTTGCCCTCCTATCAATTTAACTTCAGGACTATGGAAAAATATGGTAACAGCTACTTCCCTTGGAGCTCCCAGCACAAGTGAGCACAGTAAGCCTCTGTAGTGCCGCACCTCACTCTGACCACCGCAGACTCATAGCTGTGCCATAACACGCCCTTCCCAGCACCGCCACAACCCAGAAATGGAAGGAAAGCCAGCGGCTTTACAGTGTACCTTTATTTACAAATGCTTTCAAATGGCTTATTTTACACCATTCCCATGGGGGATACAGGGACTCTAGCTAACCATACACATTAATGTCTGATTGTAACACTTTGTACAGATTTGCTACCTAATAGACTAGTGTGATGATGGAGCAAGCAAGCTTTTTTTTTTTTAGAAGGGAAACTTAAAGTGGACCTTTTCCCCGGGCCACCCCGATCGAGGGTGCTCCGTTGCGTGAAATCCCCCAGATCACCGAAAGTAACTCAGCTCTACCTGGTCCTACGGCGCATGAGCGGCCACTCGTCCATTCAGCGCGCTCGGAGCCGCTGACGTCATGCCGTGTAAGCCTTCGTCTAAAGCCAGCCGCTGGAGCGCTGGCGGCCGCATTCCCCCGCTTTCCTCTAACAGGAAGCCAGATGCCCGGCATTTGTGGATGGGCACACGTCTTGCTAGACAGACAGCCGGGATGCGGCCGCAGCTCGCACATGCACCACTGGACCGGGCAACAAGGTAAGTGTACGGGGCGACCTGGGGGGTTTCACAAAGGAGGGAGGGAATCGATTGTCCCAGGATTATTATAGATTCCCGAGCCAATCGTGGTGGGTTTTGGTCCACTTTATATGAAAAAAATAGGGGATAGGTAGAGCTAGAGGCATTGTTGGCTCTGGAGAGGAGAGTGCTACTGTAAGGAGACACTACAAGTCTGTATTGTTATCCCTAGATAAGTCAACACTACCCACCACTCTCTCCATAGTACCTCTCCCCAGCTTCTAGTCTGGAATAATGCCTAGAGCAGTGTGATGCAGGGCAGCGACCCTCTAGATAAAATCTCAATCATGTTCCTTTTTGGGATATTGCTTGTCATATACTACTGCGAATGGGGTCGGAAGGCACGGGTACATGGCAAATATTTGATTCTTTGTGAACCTCAACTCTCAAAGTAGTTTGCTTTTTTTATATTTTTCAGCAATAAGCGGTGCAGTAAATAAACTGCCTTTGTGAAACCCCTTGAGTCACAAGTTAAAACTTACCTCTCCACGTTCCCACTGAGCTTGTGCTGGCTGTTGTCCAATCAGCAATATATGCCGAGCATATTAATGTTTAGACACAGAGCTTGGCAATCAGGAGCGAGAGCGGGTGCATCCCCAGTTCCTTTTAGTTTGCGGAGAGCGCCTGCCCCAGCCTATCTGAATGGTTGACTATGGGAATGCCCTCAGCCCAGAGATGCTGAGAATACATTGTTTACATCGCTGTGGAAGCCAGGGCAAAGGTGAATTTTGCTGCTACCTGGAGGGGCACACTATCACACTAACACTGGATTCTTTTAGACCCCAGGACAAGCCCTAGAGGGTTTTGCGCCACTTGTAATCTGTCAGCAGGAAGGCTCAGGAGAGAAGCTGGGGGTTTCAGTACACACAGCAAAATTTTAGATTGCAAGATTGTAGATTTTTAAAGCAGAGTCTGCTTAAGCCACCCCCCCCCCTAGGGGATTCCCTATTTGGGATGCCCCTCCTTTTGAAAATATGTAGGAACCCAAGATCGGGGCTTCTATAATTATATACACAAGTACACCGGAAGGCCGCACACCCCGTGTAACCGCTGGTGGTCTTTCGTGTTTGCTGAACAGGTTCCCCACAGTTACATAGGGAGAAGAGGGTGTGGGATCAAGAGCCACCAACAGCTCCTGTTTTGTGGATCTTCACACAGCTGGCTATATAGTCCACTCATGACTTCGCCTGTGTACATGTGTGGAGATCTGTATACCCTGACCTGTTGGTGGCTCTCGAGGAGAGGGTTGGGGAACACTGCTCTAAGGGATGGGTTAAGTGGACCTCAAGTCTTATTTGACATTAGGTCCACTTTAAGGCAGCTGCTTGGTCTCTCACTATTTCTATACCTCTCACTAAGATATAAATCCAATTTGTGCAGGCAAAAATAATACCTGGCTTTCTTCATCTGCATTTTTGTCAGCATCTTCCTCTTCCCCCTCTTCTCCCGCATCAATGTCGCCATTAATCTCAGGCAAGTTTTCATCATTTATGTCTTCTGAATTCAAATGCTGATCATCTTCCTGCATTTCAGCTTCATCATTAGTCACTTTTTCTTCAGCGCCATTGTTAAGCTTCCTGGTTTCTTCTTCCTCGCTCACTGTGGGGAAATCATTTTCTTCTGCTGATATGTTGTTGTGTTCCTCCTCCTCGGGGGCTTCTTCAGCATTCTGATCCTGCACTTCTTCCTCCACAGTTTCAGCTACTCTCTGTAACAATACAAAAAGCCATCAATGCTAATCAGTGTGAAAAAGATGCATTATACGGGTAATGAAAAGAGAACTCATGCAATTTAAGGTGCTACTGTACAACATAAATAAAATAAAACACCCCACCTTGACTTATATTATTGAATCTCCACCTGACTGCCATACTAATCCACAGGGATGCCACTGGCCTCTATGTTATTAACATGAGTATTGTCCAATTTATAGAGGTTGCAGAGTATAGTTGCCATTGTTGTGGTTTCTATAGGAGCACACTCAGTCATTATCTATGAAGCTGTGCCCACTCCTCCCCTTTGTTTTCTGCTTATCATTGTCTTTACCTACATCTCCAGGAGTGCCATTCACCCCATCTGCCCCATTAATATTCACCTAATCCCTCCTCCACATTCTTTTCACTGGCCACTGACCATTGGTCTTCACAGAGATCAATACTAATAATAAGTGCTGGATTGTGGCCAGAAATCCACCTCTTTAGAAAGCAAGGACATGGCCATCCCTGGGGACAGCCACTGTGTGGTAAGGATAAGGAGTTGCTTCAATAAAGGAAGACCCACGAGGCGCATGTTTTTGGAGTGGGGGAAAGGGTTAAAGTGATTGGCTTGCTGGCAGCAGAGGGTGCAGGGATGTCATCTAATAAAGTGTATAACTTGGAAATGGGCTGGCTATGTTTCAATGTTCCGGGCCTCCCAAACCGTTGAATACGAAAGTCTAGTTTCATTTGGACTCTGGTGCCAATGCCACGCCCACCCTGGTGCTGAGGTGGGTTTAAGCTTTAAGAATAAAAACAAAGCTTACATACTAGCATTGGCTGCCTGTTCCTCTGATGCTCTCGGGCAGCCACTGGAAGACTACCACCTCCAGCCGGGCTACTGAACACTGATTTGATGACTAGCCATTCAGTCCTGGGACTAAGAACGAAGAAGCAGTGTTCCCAGTGGGGGGGGGGGGGGTGCGTGTAGCCAGCACTGGTAAGGTAAGCTTTTGTATCACTTTAAACACATTTAGACCATAGATGTCCTTTAAGGGCTGCATCTGTCTCAATTTCATACACCTCAAATACAGGAAAAACAAAGAGTATCTAGTGAACACATAGGTATGTTTTGGCCCACTTAGTTCACTTAGTTCCATTTATTTCAGCACATTTCATCTAGTCCAATAGTGCTTCTTCCATATACTGCTGTGGTTGGGGGGAACTATATCACTACTTCATGCAAATAGTCCCATTATTATATTAGGCTTTAGGCATTATATCTTCAATATATTAGGCCTAACAGGGGCCCCTCTCTCTCTTAGGTTTGAAAACAATGGGCACCTCTGTACATGGATGTTCCCAGCTTCACAAACGAGGGCTTCTGTCTTAGAAGAAGTCTACCAAAGTGGACTTCCTATAAAGCAGGGATTCACAATCTGCATCCAGTACTCCAATCAGTTGTATTTTCCAGCACCTCCAGGCAGGGGCGGGCTGGCCATAGGGCATACCAGGCAGAATCCCGGTAGGCCGGCAGCAGAGAAGGCTGCAAACTGTGTACTCAATATTTCACCTGTCAGCAAATCTTTAGATGTCCAGGGCCGAGCGGTTGCTTTTCAGGTTCCGGTATTTTTTTTTCTTTTGCCCTCCCTGCTTTACTGGGCTGTTATAGTTCCTCCAAAAAAGCAAGCAGGCGGCGCTGGACAACCTAAAGATTTGCTCTCAGAGGAAGAAAGCCTAGCAGCCAATCGTCTGCCACGCAGCCCGAGGAGGGGGCGGGGCCAGGAGGAGATGTTGGAGGTGAGCGGTACTGGATGTGTAGATGGCGGCAGCCTCGCCCCCTTCCTCCCCAGCTCATCCTGCAGCAGCTCAGGCTTTCCTGTCCCCTCCTCTGCGCAGCACAATACTGACAGCTGGAATCCAGACATCACCAGCATGATCAGGTACAATGTACACAGCCCCATTTATCTGCACCCCCCCTCCCCTGCCTGACACATGGCTCAATTCACATGTAACCTCCAGTCTGACCAAAGGCCCCCATTCATCTCTGCCTCCCAATCTGATCCACACACACACACACACACACACACTCTGGACGCCATGTACTGATGGATGCTGCACATGGCTGTACTGAGGGATGCCCCCACTGTGTGTGAGCTGTATTGAGGAACGCCCCACTGTGTGTAAGCTGTATTGAGGGGTGCCCCCACTGTGTGTGAGCTGTACTGAGGGGTGCCCCCACTGTGTGTGAGCTGTACTGAGGGATTCCCCCACTGTGTGTGAGCTGTACTGAGGGATGCCCCCACTGTGTGTGAGCTGTACTGAGGGATGCCCCCACTGTGTGTGAGCTGTACTGAGGGATGCCCCCACTGTGTGGGATCTGTACTGAGGGATGCCCCCACTGTGTGGGATCTGTATTGAGGGACACCCCACTGTGTGTGAGCTGTACTGAGGGATGCCCCCACTGTGTGGAATCTGTATTGAGGGACACCCCACTGTGTGTGAGCTGTACTGAGGGATGCCCCCACTGTGTGGGATCTGTATTGAGGGACACCCCACTGTGTGTGAGCTGTACTGAGGGATGCCCCCACTGTGTGGAATCTGTATTGAGGGACACCCCACTGTGTGTGAGCTGTACTGAGGGATGCCCCCACTGTGTGTGAGCTGTACTGAGGGATGCCCCCACTGTGTGGAATCTGTATTGAGGGACACCCCACTGTGTGTGAGCTGTACTGAGGGATGCCCCCACTGTGTGGGATCTGTATTGAGGGAGGCCCCCACTGTGTGGGATCTGTACTGAGGGATGCCCCCACTGTGTGGGATCTGTATTGAGGGATGCCCCCACTGTGTGGGATCTGTACTGAGGGATGCCCCCACTGTGTGTGATATGTACTGAGGGATGCCGCCACTGTGTGTGATCTGTACTGAGGGATGCCCCCACTGTGTGTGAGCTGTACTGAGGGATGCCCCCACTGTGTGTGAGCTGTACTGAGGGATGCCCCCACTGTGTGTGAGCTGTATTGAGGGATGCCCCCACTGTGTGTGAGCTGTATTGAGGGATGCCCCCACTGTGTGTGAGCTGTATTGAGGGATGCCCCTACTGTGTGTGAGCTGTATTGAGGGATGCCCCTACTGTGTGTGAGCTGTATTGAGGGATGCCCCCACTGTGTGTGATCTGTATTGAGGGATGCCCCCCACTGTGTGTGAGCTGTATTGAGGGATGCCCCCCACTGTGTGTGAGCTGTACTGAGGAATGCCCCCAGTGGCTGTCCAGGGGGATGCTACTTAATGGTTGTAATGGAGTGATTCTGCACACTGTCTGTAATGGGGGGATTTTAGCACACCATTTGGTTCAGAATATTTTCTTTCTTATTTTTGACCTATAAACCCCGGATGCGTGTTGTGGAATGGAAAATTAGGTGTATATATAATGTGACATTAAGATGCTATACTGGGCCAGGAAAAGTGCAGCAGGGCCGGTGTGCCCCAAAAAGTCCCGGGCCGTTTTTTATTCCCAGTCCGCCCCTGCCTCCAGGGAGCTGGAGAGCTATGCTTGCCTTATCTCTTCAACTTTTGCTTCAACTACTTCAATTCTGTTCATCACTTCAACTCCCATATCACCCATGCCCATTACTGTTTTCCTTTGCTCACCACACCTCTCCCCACCTCACTTCTGTCTGTCACAGTTCCTCCATTCTCACCTCTGCACACCTCACCTCACCTTGGGTTCCCCTCACATCTGCCTACATTTACCCCCCTCTGCTCTCTTCTTCTTGCCTCAACCCAGTCCCCTTAACCTCTGCCCACTTCTGTCCATGTCATCTCCGCCCACCTCACCTTTTCTCACCTCTTTCCTCCTCACCTCTGCCCACCTACAGTATGCTAATGGAAGTCTGGCTGAACTGGCCCTTTACAGCTTGCCTGCAATAAACTGTAAACTGTTACATTTTATTGTGGCCCCTTGAAGTGCAACAATAAGGTAATGTGGCCCTTAAAGCAAAAAAGGTTGTGTACCTCTGCATTTAAGGCACTATTCAGGCTAAGTGTCAGAACAAATCATGCGGACAATTCATTCCAGTGAGCTTCTGAATACAACTGTTGCTCAGATTAAGCCCCTTTTCTGTAGCCATTTACTAATTAATGACCACCTTTTTTAGGCACTGAAAGGTGGACCTATACATAGAAGCAAGAAAAAGGAAAAGACAGACAAGCAAAGCAATGAGCAGCTATCCTCCTCTTATGCAAGAAGGGCGGAGATAGGTCTACCTCTCAACGCTAAAAAAAGGTGATCATGAATAAATGATCTCACCTACAGTAAAGGGGCTGAATTATTATAAATAATCAATAATAAATATTATTAGTATTATATAATATATTTAATTATTTGTCATAATAGTTATAGGTTAAACAATTACTCAGGCAGCTATCGCCTGATCTGTCTCCAGTGATACAGTGGAACAAAAACCGAGGATTAAACTTCATGACACTAAAGCCACCGTCTCAGAAAAATGAAGTGATTATGAGTCATGGTCAGAAAATGATCCATTTTAGCTTCACAAGTTTCTCGCTGGCCATCACATGCTTTGGAGGAATTTCCTTTAATGTCTGGCTGACATTCCGCAAACGCTGTGACCCTGTTCTAATTTTCTTTACCTGGAAAGTGCATTTATTGTACAGAAACATGCTGAATGTAATGCAATTAAATGAGCTAATTACAATGGAGACTGGAACTAGAATCTGCTAGCATGCCACTAATCTAAAAACATGGCCACTGGAATGCCTGGGGTGGATATCCATGACAACTAAGCAGACAAACATCAAAGTAATTATGTTAGATCATGACACTGACATGTCACGTGTGCACCCACTAACCAAAGATTAATTAAAGAGGTCCAGACAAAGGTTGCTAAACAGCCATTCTTGTAAACCTTACTATAAAAGGCATCTAAATGGTGGCATGGTTGTATAAATTCTATGGATGTGCTTGTTAATGTAATGCACAGGCAAACTACTTTGATTTTGATTACATCTTCTATATTCAATTCGTTTGACTTTCTATGACATGTTCTATGTTTTAAAAATAAAATGATGTTTATTATAGGCATGCAGCAGGTAACTCATGGAAGGTTTGTATATCTCACCCAGAATGTTAAGTAAGCTAGGAGGAAAAATCCAGCAAGCCATTAGGCTTCAGTGTGTGTTATATTGTTTTGCTAAGGTTTTCATGGACCTGGATTTTTTTTGGAATGACAGGTAGGTTGTTAGTGGGACTTGGCTTTCCCCTCTTTCCAGCACAAGTTTTACCTGTGCTCCTTAGCCCACAAAGGTGGCTGAGATTAGCCATTGCTGGCCTAAGAAAAGGGCTACATGGCAAGTCAAACCAGATGTAGCTGTTTAATGAGTAAGGATTTCAAGCATGTTTTGGAAAGACTAATGCAGCAAGCCTTCTAATTTTGTCCCAGCTGTTGTGTTTGTACTGTACTGTACTGATGCCAAACAGGTGAAAAAAGAGGAAGGAAAGAAAAAACTGACAGAAGGAAATAAATAAAGAAAGGAATAAAGTAAGTATGGAAGGAAGAAAAAAAGAAAGCAGGAAAAATAAAAGGAAGGGAAAAAACACGAATAGAAAGAAAAAAAAAATAAACAAGGCAAAGGGAAGAAAGAAAAAGAAAGAAGGGTGGGAAAGAAGTAAAGGAAGAGAGAGGGGAGGTGAGAAAGGAAAAATGAAGCAAGGGAAGCAAGAAGGAAGGAAAGAAAGAGTAGGAAATAGGGAGAGGTAAGAAGAGAAAGAGGGGTGAATAAAAAGGAAGAAGAGAGTGGGAAGGAAGGGAGGTAAGAAAGAAAGAAAGAAAGAAAGAAAGAAAGAAAAAAGTGAAGGAAGGGAAAGAAGAGAAAGGAAAGAGGAACGCTGAAAATGGAAAAATTAAGCAAAGAAAGAAAGAGAAGAAAGGTGAGAAGGAAGGAAAGAAAAAAAAGGAAAAAGGTTGAAGAAAGAAAGAAGGGCAGGAAGAAACATAGGACCCCCACTGCTCTACACCATTTAGGCATTAAAAATAGACCAAAACCCAGGGTTTTCATTAATCCCGGGTTCTGACGCAGCATGGGAGTCCCGGAAAAGGTAAATGAATGTGGGCAATCTGGGGGGGACTTACACAGCGAAATCGGGATGCTCCAGGGGGAACGGAAACAGGTGGCCCTGGAATATTTTAGACTCCAGGGCCACCATGCATGGTGGTTGGTCCACTTTAACAAGGCTCATCTACTCTGTCAGAGCTGAGCCTGAACAGTAGTACTGTGCTCTATGCAGTTGCCCAAGCAAAACAAATAGATGATTTTGTGATCCATACGATGCACTTTTCCCAAAAAAGTGGTGTTGGTGCATCCTATGGAGTGAATGGGGGGGGGGGGTGGGCTAGTAAAGAAATAGTCCACTTATCTTTACGCCACTCCTGCGCTGCTGATTGTGCTACCACAGCCCTGGTTCAGGTGGAGGGACGAGGACAGCGGCCACACCCAGCTGCCAGAACCAGAACCTTTCCATACAAAAACATGATCAGCAGCGCAGGGAGCACCGGTAAAATGGGTGGACGTGTGTGTAGGGTGTGTCGGACAACGGAAGATCGTGGACAGGCAGGGAGCAGGTGTAATTGCTCCCTGCCTGCCCGCCAGTCCTTCATTATCCGGCGCTCCCTCCTGACATGCAATGTGTGTGTGTGTGGGGGAATTCTGCCTGCTGTCTGTTATGGGGTGATTGGGGGTAAATTCTGCACACTACATGTTATTGGGTGATTGGGGGGGGCTGCATGCTGCCTGTAGTGGGGCAATTCCACACAATGCCTGTTATGGGGTCTCTGGGGAGGTGCACACTGCCTGTTTTTTTGGGGGAGGATCTGCACACTGCCAATGATCAGGTTCTTGGGTGGGGGGTTCTGCCACACTGCTTTCTATTGGGTTTTGGGAGAGGGGTATTTTAGCACACCACTGCACGCTGCCTGTTGTTGGGTGATGGTTGGGGGGGATTCTAGACACTGCCTGTTAAGGGGTGATTGGGGGATTCTGCACACTGCCTTTTATGAGGTGTTTGAGCGGGATTCTGCATGGTGCCTCTTGGGGGGTGGGGTTGGATACTGCCTATAATGAGGTCTTGGGGGGGAATCTGCACACTACATATTAAGAGATTCTAGAGGGGGGGTTATGAACAATGTCTGTTATAAGGTGATGGGGGGAGTGATTCTGCACACTGCCTTTTATGGGGTGATTGAGAGGGATTCGCATGCTGCCTGTTATGGGGTCTTGGGGGGGGTTGCATAATGCTTGTTATAGGGTCTTGGGGGGATTCTGCACACTATATGTTATGGGGTTCTGGGGGGGCTTGAACACTGTATGTTAGTTGTTGATGGGGGGGAGTTTTTGCACACTGCCTGTTATGGGGTGAGTGGGGGGGGGGATTCTGCACACTGCCTGTTATGGGGTGATGGGGGGATTCTGCCCACTGCCTGTTATGGGGTGAGTGGGGGGGGGGATTCTGCACACTGCCTGTTATGGGGTAATAGGGGGGATTCTGCACACTGTCTGTTATGAGGTGATTGGGGGGATTCTGCACACTGCCTGTTATGGGGTGATAGGGGGGATTCTGCACACTGCCTGTTATGGGGTGAGTGGGGGGGGGATTCTGCACACTGCCTGTTATGGGGTGAGTGGGGGGGGGATTCTGCACACTGCCTGTTATGGGGTAAGTGGGGGGGATTCTGCACACTGCCTGTTATGGGGTGATAGGGGGGGATTCTGCACACTGCCTGTTATGGGGTGAGTGGGGGGGGGATTCTGCACACTGCCTGTTATGGGGTGATAGGGGGGATTCTTCACACTGCCTGTTATGGGGTGATGGGGGGATTCTGCACACTGCCTGTTATGGGGTGAGTGGGGGGGGGGGGGATTCTGCACACTGCCTGTTATGGGGTGATAGGGGGGATTCTGCACACTGCCTGTTATGGGGTGATTGGGGGGAGATTCTGCACACTGCCTGTTATGGGGTGATAGGGGGGATTCTTCACACTGCCTGTTATGGGGTGATGGGGGGATTCTGCACACTGCCTGTTATGGGGTGAGTGGGGGGGGGGGATTCTGCACACTGCCTGTTATGGGGTGAGTGGGGGGGGATTCTGCACACTGCCTGTTATGGGGTGAGTGGGGGGGGATTCTGCACACTGCCTGTTATGGGGTGAGTGGGGGGGGATTCTGCACACTGCCTGTTATGGGGTGATAGGGGGGATTCTTCACACTGCCTGTTATGGGGTGATGGGGGGATTCTGCACACTGCCTGTTATGGGGTGATAGGGGGGATTCTGCACACTGCCTGTTATGGGGTGATAGGGGGGATTCTGCACACTGCCTGTTATGGGGTGATGGGGGGGAGATTCTGCACACTGCCTGTTATGGGGTGATGGGGGGATTCTGCCCACTGCCTGTTATGGGGTGAGTGGGGGAGATTCTGCACACTGCCTGTTATGGGGTGATAGGGGGGGATTCTGCACACTGCCTGTTATGGGGTGATGGGGGGGATTCTGCACACTGCCTGTTATGGGGTGATGGGGGGGATTCTGCACACTGCCTGTTATGGGGTGATAGGGGGGGATTCTGCACACTGCCTGTTATGGGGCGAGTGGGGGGGGATTCTGCACACTGCCTGTTATGGGGTGAGTGGGGGGGGGGATTCTGCACACTGCCTGTTATGGGGTGAGTGGGGGGGGGGATTCTGCACACTGCCTGTTATGGGGTGATAGGGGGGGATTCTGCACACTGCCTGTTATGGGGTGAGTGGGGGGGGATTCTGCACACTGCCTGTTATGGGGTGAGTGGGGGGGGATTCTGCACACTGCCTGTTATGGGGTGAGTGGGGGGGGGATTCTGCACACTGCCTGTTATGGGGTGAGTGGGGGGGGATTCTGCACACTGCCTGTTATGGGGTGATGGGGGGGATTCTGCACACTGCCTGTTATGGGGTGAGTGGGGGGGGGGATTCTGCACACTGCCTGTTATGGGGTGAGTAGGGGGGGATTCTGCACACTGCCTGTTATGGGGTGATGGGGAAGATTCTGCACACTGCCTGTTATGGGGTGAGTAGGGGGGGATTCTGCACACTGCCTGTTATGGGGTGAGTAGGGGGGGATTCTGCACACTGCCTGTTATGGGGTGAGTAGGGGGGGATTCTGCACACTGCCTGTTATGGGGTGAGTAGGGGGGGATTCTGCACACTGCCTGTTATGGGGTGATGGGGAAGATTCTGCACACTGCCTGTTATGGGGTGATGGGGGGGGGGGGATTCTGCACACTGCCTGTTATGGGGTGATGGGGAAGATTCTGCACACTGCCTGTTATGGGGTGATAGGGGCGGATTCTGCACACTGCCTGTTATGGGGTGATAGGGGGGATTCTGCACACTGCCTGTTATGGGGTGAGTGGGGGAGATTCTGCACACTGCCTGTTATGGGGTGATAGGGGGGATTCTGCACACTGCCTGTTATGGGGTGAGTGGGGGAGATTCTGCACACTGCCTGTTATGGGGTGATAGGGGGGGATTCTGCACACTGCCTGTTATGGGGTGATAGGGGCGGATTCTGCACACTGCCTGTTATGGGTTGATAGGGGGGATTCTGCACACTGCCTGTTATGGGGTGAGTAGGGGGGGATTCTGCACACTGCCTGTTATGGGGTGATTGGGGGGATTCTGCACACTGCCTGTTATGGGGTGAGTGGGGGAGATTCTGCACACTGCCTGTTATGGGGTGATAGGGGGGATTCTGCACACTGCCTGTTATGGGGTGAGTGGGGGAGATTCTGCACACTGCCTGTTATGGGGTGATAGGGGGGATTCTGCACACTGCCTGTTATGGGGTGATGGGGAAGATTCTGCACACTGCCTGTTATGGGGTGATAGGGGGGATTCTGCACACTGCCTGTTATGGGGTGATAGGGGGGATTCTGCACACTGCCTGTTATGGGGTGATAGGGGGGATTCTGCACACTGCCTGTTATGGGGTGATGGGGAAGATTCTGCACACTGCCTGTTATGGGGTGATAGGGGGGATTCTGCACACTGCCTGTTATGGGGTGATAGGGGGGGATTCTGCACACTGCCTGTTATGGGGTGATGGGGAAGATTCTGCTACTGCCTGTTATAAGAGGGAATGCACGCTGCCTGTTATGCTATTCTTGGGAGAATTATGCGCACTGCCTATTATTAGGTTCTTGGGTGGGGGTTCTACCTTGTATGGTCAACAAAGACATTAAGGGCGTTTTGCAGAACTGCGCAAAATATAGTGTGTTCCTGCGCCGGCAATTTCTTTCTTGTCCCAACCTATGGTAATCGTTAAAATTAAATCAGTTTAGTCAAAAAGTGACCCCCCACCCTGCCACCCTACCCTGGCGCAGGACAGGGGGGTTAGAAAGAAAAATACCCCTTACCTTCTCCTCCGGCCAGTGCCACTCCCCCAGTCTCTGTGCAGCCATTACAAAGAAAGCACAAAGCCGCATCCCCTGAGTCCCATTTAAATGGGTGTGCAGGAGCACACAGGGAGCCTGGGGATGCAGCTCTGTGCTTTCAAGCAAGATGGCAGCGCCCAGGATCCGGAGCGCCAGGAGAGTGGAGTGGGCCCCTGGATAAGGTAAGGGGTCGGAGTACCAGGGTAGGGTGGCAGGGCGGGGGGGTTACCTTTTGACTAAACCTCCGCTTTCAGCTCTTTGTTGGTCACCACAGACAAGAAACAAGACGGAATGAAAACTAAATGGGTTCCATCCTTCCATTGTATGCAAAACTAAAATAAGCTTTTTAGTTGGAGTTGGGCTTTAATCCTTTGAGCAGTAGTATACTTGGAATCTATGTAAAAAAACAAGGCATCTTATTCTAATGGACACATCTAGATAGATGTCAACCTGACCCATTTAATTCAAGAAAATAAGGTCAGTACAGATTTCATTATTGTAGAGAAATGGTCACATGATATCTCTCTTCTTGTGATGATGCATTGTTACAGATGTCAGTTTAACCCATTCCATCTTCTTCTATAGGCAGGAGACAACTGACTTCACTAACATGCTTATAAATAGAAAAAAGCCATGGCACAATTGCCGGCATGTTTTTCTATTGAATGAAAATAACATGCGCCACGGTTTTTTATTTTTCATTTTACAAATTTAATCAAGTAAAAAAAGTGTACTCCCCCCCCCCCTCCATGGCTTTCTTGCATGCTTCACGAGAATTTTTTACATGCAATATGGATCGGCAAGGGTCTTCATGCTGAATCGCCCATAATGGGTCAGGTTGACATCTATGGCCCTTATTTAACAAGGGATAGCGACAGGTAGCGCCAGGTGAGCGACCGGTAATGACGGGCACCGCCACGAGAACGCCGGCTCCCCACCACAATCACACATTTATCAAGCCGATCCTGCTTAGCGTCTGAGATAGCGCTAGATAGCGACTCATTCATCATTATTCCAGCCTCAGCCCACAGCGCCAGCGTCCGACCTTGAACAGCGACAGGTATGACCTCTCGCTACCTGGCCTGCTCCAATGCATTTCAATGGAACAATCTTTAAATATTCATAATTAATTCTTTTAATTATTAATTTTAAATGTGAAAAATTCTGGGACCACTTCTGCCATGTTAGATATTTTTTTTAAGTTAAAAAAAAAAAAAAAAATTTGCAGAATTGATATTACAGGTCTGATATTATTGTATTCATATTACTAAATTCTTAAAAAAAAAATGTTATTTTTGGTTTCCAAAAATATGGTGGTTTGGGGGTTAAAAAACTACTTTAAACACATCGCCGCCAGCGCTCTGGGGTTTAAACATGCATTTCACAGCGCGAGAATATTTTGAGTGTGATTTTTTGATGAATATGGTGGGAGCAGGTCGCTCTGACCAGTCGCTATCATGCGCACCCATACATCGCGGAACCTGTCAAATAGCGACTCATCACCCCGTATTCAACATTACTGCACACCGACTCAGTCGCTATCAACAACCGAACAATGGCCAAGCACAGCGACTACTAGCGGGCGCTGTGAAAATACTGCTACAGTCGCTCAACTGTCGCTACCTGCCGCTATTAATGAATCGCCCTCTATGTATCCCATTCCCCTACAGAAGAGTCATCCAAAGGAGATACTGAGATACCTATTTTTTTTTTCTTTTACAAAGTCTGTTGAATACTGTACTAAACTTATTTTCTTGAAGTAATCCAAATTCTTATTTAAAAAAAAGTACAGCAACCTAAAATGTGTTGCATTTAATTCCCTGAATGGCTATAACAGAGATCAGAGAGGGGAGTATAATGTATTTAATGCCAGTGTGTTACATTAAAAAACTGGTGGCTTTAGTTATTTTTTATATTATTATTCATTTGTTTTTAGCGGTTCCCCAGAGAAAGTGTTTGAAATTCAAGTGTCACTTGTGATTGGCTGGTGTGTAGCAAAAGGGTGACTTCAAAGCACCCCCTAGTCCAATTAGTGCAGCATATCTAATTACACGCTCAGAAGGTATTTAAAAGAGCTATAAAACATGTGGCACCAGACCCATAAAGATCATCTTTAAATGGAATCTTGGATACCTGCTTTGAAGCCACCGCAGCATCTCTTACAGTTATATTCATATAAGGTTACCCAGGGCAACGTGAACATTATGCAAATCACCCCTTAAAAACAATAACATATACTAATTTATAACTTACCAAAAAATTTAGCCCGAAAAATGCTTTGATTGTTTCAAATTAAAAGCACTCGTCTGCATTTCTGCTTTAATTAGCTGCTGGAATACGAGGTTTAAAATGAGTGCTTTATAGCTTTCTGGTCTCCTCTGCTGGTGTTGAACGGGCTAACAATTTGTACTATTTTTCCCTTTCTCATTACCATTTGATAGCTTAAAAGCTGCAAGGCAAATTACCTGATCAACCGGAACCTCCACTTTAGTGTTTTCATCTTCCTGAACTTCTGATGCCCCCCACATTTCTGATCTGTCTTCACCAGCTTTGAAAATGCCATCATCTGCACACAGGGAAAAAAAAGAAGAGACATAAATGCACTGAAAGATGGCTCAAGGCTGACTCCTAGTGGTAACAGAAGAGAACTGCATGTCTTGTACTGACAATTTCAGAGAATAAAGTTTTCCTATCAAAAGTAGGCCCGACAATGATCATTAGGAGTCACAAATAATCTGCAAATGACATGAATATCTGCTAAACACCGTGTAGCTTTCTGCTTGACAAAGCTTTTAGGCTTAGTAAATAAAGGGAGCATCGAAAGGACTGCACATTAACCATTATTGAACCCGGAGCAATACAAAGCTTTATCTGTGGGATGAGTGTGATGGCTTGGTCTGACAATCAGTTGGGATTAGGGACCCTCTATATCAGTTAAACTGGGAGAAAGAAAGGTGTAGTTTAAAAATAATCCACAAGATGGTAGTGAGGAGGAGAATGCTTGGATATAGAATAGGAACTGAAGGTTAAGAATGGTGGAAAACAAGAAACCAGCTTAGACTATCCTAAAATGCCTGGATAGCCTAAACCTGCTCAGACTAGCATAACATTTCTAGATAGCCTAAACCTGCTTAAACCTGCTTAAACTACCCGAAACTGTCTGGATAGCCTAAACTGGCTCAGACTAGCCTAAGCTGTCTGGATATCCTAAACTGGCTCAGACTAGCCTAAACTGTCTGGATAGCCTAAACCTGCTTAAACTACCCGAAACTGTCTGGATAGCCTAAACCGGCTCAGACTAGCCGAAACTGTCTGGATAGCCTAAACCTGCTTAAACTACCCGAAACTGTCTGGATAGCCTAAACCTGCTTAAACTACCCGAAACTGTCTGGATAGCCTAAACCTGCTTAAACTACCCGAAACTGTCTGTATAGCCTAAACCTGCTTAAACTACCCGAAACTGTCTGGATAGCCTAAACCTGCTTAAACTACCCGAAACTGTCTGAATAGCCTAAACCTGCTTAAACTACCTGAAACTGTCGGATAGCCTAAACCGGCTCAGACTAGCCTAAACTGTCTGGATAGCCTAAACCGGCTCAGACTAGCCTAAACTGTCTGGATAGCCTAAACTGGCTCAGACTAGCCTAAACTGTCTGGATAGCCTAAACCGGCTCAGACTAGCCTAAACTGTCTGGATAGCCTAAACTGGCTCAGACTAGCCTAAACTGTCGGATAGCCTAAACCGGCTCAGACTAGCCTAAACTGTCTGGATAGCCTAAACCGGCTCAGACTAGCCTAAACTGTCTGGATAGCCTAAACCGGCTCAGACTAGCCTAAACTGTCTGGATAGCCTAAACCGGCTCAAACTAGCCTAAACTGTCTGGATATCGTAAACTGGCTCAGACTAGCCTAAACTGTCTGTATAGCCTAAACCGGCTCAGACTAGCCTAAACTGTCTGGATAGCCTAAACCGGCTCAGACTAGCCTAAACTGTCTGGATAGCCTAAACCGGCTCAGACTAGCCTAAACTGTCTGGATAGCCTAAACCGGCTCAGACTAGCCTAAACTGTCTGGATAGCCTAAACCGGCTCAGACTAGCCTAAACTGTCTGGATAGCCTAAACCGGCTCAGACTAGCCTAAACTGTCTGTATAGCCTAAACCGGCTCAGACTAGCCTAAACTGTCTGGATAGCCTAAACCGGCTCAGACTAGCCTAAACTGTCTGGATAGCCTAAACCGGCACAGACTAGCCTAAACTGTCTGGATAGCCTAAACCGGCACAGACTAGCCTAAACTGTCTGGATAGCCTAAACCGGCTCAAACTAGCCTAAACTGTCTGTATATCATAAACTGGCTCAGACTAGCCTAAACTGTCTCGATAGCCTAAACCGGCTCAGACTAGCCGAAACTGTCTGTATAGCCTAAACTGGCTCAGACTAGTCTAAACTGTCTGTATAGCCTAAACCGGCTCAGACTAGCCTAAACTGTCTGGATAGCCTAAACCGGCTCAGACTAGCCTAAACTGTCTGGATAGCCTAAACCGGCTCAGACTAGCCTAAACTGTCTGGATAGCCTAAACTAGCTCAGACTAGCCTAAACTGTCTGGATAGCCTAAACCTGCTTAGAGTAGCTGAAACTGTCTGGATAGCCTAAACCTGCTCAGTCTAGCCTAAGCTGTCTGGGAATCCTAAACTGGCTCAGACTAGCTTAAACTGTCTGGATAGCCTAAACCGGCTCAGACTAGCCTAAACTGTCTGGATAGCCTAAACCGGCTCAGACTAGCCGAAACTGTCTGAATAGCCTAAACCTGCTTAGACTACTCTAAAATTTCTCCATAGTCTAAACCTGCACAGGCTAGGCCAAAATTGTCTATATAGCTTAAACCTGCTTAGACTAGCCTAAACTGTCTGTATAGCCTAAACTGTCTGTATAGCCTAAACACGCTCAGAATAGCTTAAGATAGGTGCAACATATGAACATTGAGGTAGGCAGAACCAATATCCTATAAAAGGTTTAGTCATGTGTCTTAAGAGTTGGAAGTTTGGAAGCTGGAGTCCTGAGCAGCAGTGAAAGAAGACATGCTGAGAAAGTGACCAGCAAAGACTGAGAGGAGTGAGACCTGTGGTGACCTAAGGGTGGCATCAGGTTGGTTGAATACATCAGTGTTAAACTGAAGGGATACGTCCACCTGTGAGTTGTGAGTAAGAGAAAGGTCAAGGGAAGACTCTCTGTGATTGTGATGTACAGAGAGAAGAACTGTCGTATCCTGTTCAAGTTGTATATTCCTTCACTGGAGTCAATAAAGCATCATCAGTTCTTTTATAATTTAAAGGGTCCATTATTGTGTGTCAAAATAATGTCTTCAATGTGCTGATCTATCTGTTAATTTTTCTCTTTTCTATTTGTTTGCAACTCTTTCTTTTAAAGTTTTTTTCTAGCAACAATGTGTTTATGTTCTAGCAACATCCTGGCAAGATGCCTGATGGGGTGCAAGATGGCGCCGCCCGTCAGAAGGTCGCCCTGAATCCGAGGGACCCAGAAGATGGATCCCCTGGCGAGGAGAGAAGATAGTGTGGGGGGGGGGTCACACAGCGGGCATCCCAAATCAGGATGCTCCAGGGGAAGGAACAAAACCCAGGATTTAAACCTCTTTAAATGAGGCCCTCCCTACACCACCACTGGCCCGATAGGGGCCGGGTAGGGCTGCCCCTGCTGTGCATCACTGCCGCTAAAAGAAAGAAACTGGGTAGCCTGAGTACTCACCTTTTCTGGGATCCTTCTACAGCCAGCTTGCACAGCCAGCGCCACCTGCTTGTGGTCATGTGGGACATGCAACCTGGAGGTGACTATCCGGGTGTGCAGACTGGGCTGCCCACTGCTGCATATTAAAGAGGAACTCCGGTCTCTGAAAGTTTGACTGGGTTATCCTATACCCTGAAAAGAAGTTTATGGCATCGCCTTCTATCCCCAGTGCCCCAAAACTGCCTGGCTTTCTGTTTTGACTCTCTGAGAGAACAGCAGATATATAGACTCTCCAATGTAAAGTTAATATTGTAGCCTATATTTTGTTCAAGGCACAACTACCAGTAAGTTACTATAACTTCCCCAGCTTGTAATTTAGAATTACAAACCAGCCTATTGATTCCAATAGGGGCCTACATGTTGCCCCCATGCCTATAACTATCATCCTAAGCCGTCTTGGTGATTAGCTTTAAAAAACCCAATGTACCCCCCTCTGTTTGGGCAATACATAAAAAAGCAGGTTGAAACCAAGAGCAAAAATGATATTTCTTTGTTGAATATAAGATTTATAAGTATTAACATCGACAACATCATAGTGCCTAGGGTCATTTTTTGGTGCTAGTGTCTGCGGTAAAAATGCCAAAATCACTCCACGTTATTATTCCCAAGATGCACCGCTAACATGCATCTAGATATGAGGTCATGATGCAACAGACCATAAAGTACAGTATTTTCTGACATACAGAGCCCTCTAGGATTGCTGGATATTGTGATTATTATCAAACCAGACCAACACCCTTACAAGAAACAGTGCTCATATTCATTCCTCGCCTGGGCAATTCAGATGCTGCACAACAAAATTAATTGACCATTTTGTAACTCCTGCCATGGTTTATTTTTGGTTCCTATGCACCTGCCAGTAGCCTGCAGAGAGGAAGTGTTGCTGGGTTTCTTGCTGCTGAGCACTAAGGGTTATATCGGTTAAATCCGGGCAGCAGTACAGCTGGGATGATGGGAAAGGATACCTTGCGGGTGCTCCAAAATGACAGCAGCCATCAGAAAAGTGGATGCAGGAGCAAATGTAAGTGTTGCCAAAGATTCAGTATCATGCATGCAGATGGGGGAAGGGAGATTTGGGGAGAAATTTTTTTTCAGCTCTGCAAGGTTGTTGGTCTGCTTTAACCCTTTAAGTGCCAGCCTACCTAGATTTTTTGTCACACTCTGTTGCCAGACTACGTTTCACTTTTTTGCGCTACACATGTTAAACTTTGATTTTCTAAGGGATTTCGAGGGATTTCCCAGGAAAATTATATATTGTTTATTTTCAGCAGAGTCTGGGCTTTAACATGAAATGTCTTGTTTGGCCTTTTTAAAGTGTATTCTTAATACTTTTGGGTGAAATATGTGCAAATCAATTTTAAAAAATCTATTTTTTACAATTTGTAGTGTTTTTTGTAATAAAAAATGTAAGTTTGTCAATAAAATCTTATTGCGTTTGAAAGCCACATTTCTCCCGGTTACAACGGTACCACATATGTATTGGTAGACACCCTTTCCTGCCCAGGAGATGCACCCAAACTGAAACAGCACTTTTTCAGATAAGCTACAACTATGCTATTTTTAAACAACATTTAAAAACCCTTAAAATCCCCCCCCAAAAAATGACGTAGGGTCCCCCCTACCCAGCATAACCGACCCGGGACCAGCTATGCAGGGCTTGTATAACAAGGCGCAGGGGCCAGCTCTGGTGGCCCCCCGCCCTGCAGGCTAAAGCCAGCATAGTGCCTACGGAGCCCGGGGCCCTTCTGCCCCCCCCCCGGCCATTGGGGAGGCAGGTAATTGGTGAGCCGGGGGTTAATGGCAAGTCACCCGCTAGCAGCAGGTAACTTGCCAGCCCCCAGCCTTGTGAACTGGTACAGGGATCTCACAGATCCCTTACCAGCTCACAAAGGTTTAAATAGAAAAAAATGACACTGACAAAGAAAAAGTCATTTATAAATTTTTTTTTACTTTACTTACCTCTGGTCATGCTGTGTTCTCTGTCCCTCGGTGATCCATGATGACGGCTGCTGGGTGCTCAGTGGAGAAGGGCTGGAGGGGGAGAGAGCGATCACAACCCTCTCCCCCCTCCAACCTTCCTCTGCTGAGCATCCAACAGCACTGATCATCGGCATCAATAAGGATGGAGATGTAGGCTGCTGAATGACGTCATATAGACGTCACTTCCCCCCCCCCCCCAGTGAAAAACAGAGGCAGCAGGAGGGATCGCGAGCGCAAGTGAGTAAACGTCATTATTTTTTTTTTTTCTTTACAGGAAAAAAATTGCCAAATCGCACGGGGGGGTCCTGTTACGGCACTCTCCTGAAGAGAGGAAAGCCCCAGAGGGAGATCGGATGGCCCGTGGGTGAAGAGAATCGCTGGCACTATCAAACGAGGGGTCAGGTAAGTCTGTATCTTTTATAGTTTTTTTTTATGGGGGTTTAAAGTCAGCTACGTGACTCTCACGTAGCTGGCACTTAACCACTTAACGGTTGGAGAGGCAGCTACGTGAGACTCACGTAGCTGGCACTAGAAGGGTTAATATATATATATTTATATATATATATATATATATATATATATATATAGTGTTTTTTTACCTGTCACATTTGTTTCAGGCTCTCTCTCACAGGTACCCTCACATGGTTTGTGTATTGTGTATTTGACTCCAGCCCCTGCTTTGCTATCAGTCCTAAGGCCGCCATTTGCTATAGTGGGCCTTAATATGAATGCATGTGTAGTTGGGAGAGGTGGTGTCACGAGGAGCAAAAAATTAACTTCCACCCACTACCATAGCAATTTCCAGGTCTGCCGCTGGTTGTACATAGCATTCACTGGGTGGAGTCTCTTCCCGGAAGCTCGGGTCCATGCCCAACCATGTCTAGTGCCAAGCTCTGTTGTCAACCCTGCCCCATCCGACCACGTCAAGTGCCAAGCCCTGTTGCTGACTGCCATGTCTGACCATGCTTGTTTCTTCATTTGGATTGCCTGCACCACCTTTACTGGCCACTGTCCCAGGTTGACCCCATTGATGAGCCCCAGGTTTTTCTTCCTGGAAGCTCGGCTGCAGCATCTGGTGTTGCTGGGCAATGCCATGGCTGCTGTCCCAGGTGGGCCCCACTGCTGAGTTGCTAACATTTCTTGGGAGTCCCTGGTTTCAGATGGTGACCATTAAGCGGCCCCCTCCTGGGCCCTCTTCTAGGTTCTGACTATCACTGCTACTTCTCCACAACTGCAGCCTGAAGTTCATGACTTTGTCCTTATTTTACTGGTGATGAATTTCAGGTGATAATGGTAAAGGTGAGGTGCAAAGAAGTAGGCACAGGTGAGGAGCACAGTGGAGAGGCTGGAGTAGGTGAGGTAGAAAGAAGTTGGCAGGGGTGAGATAAGTAGATGTGAGGCTGGCAAAGAGAACAAAGGTGAGGTGGGTAGAGATAGGCAGAGGTGTTCATAGCAGTGTGAGCCACAGGTTGTACATCCCTAATAAAGAGCATCACTTTCACAATATGTAAGCACTGCATTCAAGAAAATGTTATTTCATAGTAGTTGTTAAAATATTTTTAATTGGTTATATTTTGAACCTGGATCCCTGTAGAAAATATGTTGCCGACACAGCTAAATAATAATCATCAAATCCTGGTTGCCCTATTGTGGACTATAGAAAGGCCAGTGAGATGTGAATCAGCCCTGAGTTATACCAAACTTCAAATGTACAGCAGACCTTAAAGTTTCAGGGTGAAGTGCACTGAGCGTTAGACAAGCCCCATCTGTACATCTGTGCTTAACCACCATGCATACCAGGCAAATGCAAGGGGCCCCCACCTGCAAGGGAGCCCCCAGAGGCAGGGTCAGACCAGTGGCAACCTTTTGATTTAAAAAAAACTAAATAAATTAAAGGCACCCGGCAGGCAGGATGTGGTGAGTGAAGTATGCAATTTGACACAATGCAGGTATACTTATGTAAGCCAGCTCAGCACTCGGCTCCATTCAGTTATGCAAGATGCTGTGACATCACAGCAACTAGTGAGCCGATTAGTGCAGAGCAGGCCACTGGATGCATCCCCGCTCACCTCTAGCTGGGGGTGTGCCCGGACCGACCAATCGGCTGGCCCGAGTATGCTTCTAGCTAAAGGTATAGCAAGGCCGTGACCTGGGCATGCATCATTAGACGAGTTTAGGGGAGTTGGTGCGGCGATTTAATGGCATTTCACATCATAGTGGGACATCATAGTTTGGGATGCCACAGGGAGTAGAAGTTGGATATATGGGTATGCTGAATAGGAAAGAGTGGTAAAGAGCGCTGGAATAGCGGTTAGCTGCTGCCTTAAAATAAGGGGTCACTCCTTATAAGTATATGGTAAGTGGGTCAATTCCTGCCCAGAGATTCACCTTTATGTGGGGTGGTCACTGGGAAGGGAATCAATTTAGGCACGCTTTAAGATGTTACAGGATGAAGGTTGTCCAAAAGGGGTGTGAATGGCCTCTAATTGGAACAATAACACATCCGGTTATAATGATCTATGCTGCGTTTCACTCAGCCACTGTTTAATATCTAGCTTTGTGTGAAATCAGCAATGGACAAAAACAGTTTTCTTGTTATTTCTACTTCAAACAGTATTATAAAGAGTGAATCAAAATAAATCACATATTTGTCAGGGCACTCACCGCCACGGTCCGGGGGTTCGTAACCCACCCAGGGCCTCTGAGGTTCTGTCGCTTCTTGTTTGTGTTGGAGTTGTCTGGTGCCTCTTGATGTGGGTTGAACTTTAGTTCTTCTTTAAGTCCAGGCAATTTGAAGAATCCTGGGATGGATTGGTTTGCAGTTTAAATAATCGTCTGGATTGTCCGGGAAGATTCAACACGATTTTATTTGAGGTGCAAAAATAATCTGGATTAGAGACTAAATAAAGTAAAATAAAATAAAATGAAAATAAAGTGAAAATAAAAACAACACGGCTTCCTTTGCTTCTTGAGACAGAGTCCGAAGGGGCTGCTTCAATTGCAACTAGGAAAGTTCCTTAAGCAGCTGTTTCTTATTCAGCTGCGTATGTCCTTAATGGTCTTGGAAAATCAAGGGTTAAAAGTCTATGTGCTCTTGGGAAGTATTTTGCGGTCGTCGCCAGTTCCTAAAAGCTTCATTTCTAGGTGAAGTATGGATGGCTACTGTACACCGCTTGCTCTCAAATGAGCTGGATAAATTTGCTTTAAGGCGAGCTGGGACACCTTTACCGACACGCGTTTCGGCGATGAGCCGCCCTCATCGCACAGGAAGCCGTGTTTTTATTTCATCTTTATTTTAACTTTATTTTCATTTTATTTTATTTTACTTTATTTAGTCTCTAATCCAGATTATTTTTGCATCCCAAATAAAATCGTGTTGAATCCTCCCGGACAATCCAGACGATTATTTAAACTGCAAACCAATCAATCCCGGGATTCTTCAAATAGCCCGGACCTAAAGAAGAACTAAAGTGCAACCCACATCAAGAGGCACTAGACAACTCCAACACAAACAAGAAGCAACAGAACCTCACGTGACGGTGAGTGCCCTGACAGATATGTGATTTATTTTGATTCACTCTTTATAATACTGTTTGAAGTAGAAATAACAAGATAACATTTTTTGTCCATTGCTAATTTCACACAAAGCTAGATATTAAACAGTGGCTGAGTGAAACGCAGCATAGATCGTTATAACCGGGTGTGGTATTGTTCCAATTAGAGGACATTCACACCCCTTTTTGGACAACCTTTATGCTGGATATATGGGTAATTCCAGGACAATTCCCTATGCCGGGATTCCCCTCTGTATGAAACCCCCTGGGCTCACTCTCACTCCCACAGTGCATAAGCAGGTCACAGCTACTTCCCCGACAGGGTCTTTAAATATTGTATTATAAAATAGATTTCTATACAAAATCCCCTCGATTCAAAGAGCAAAAGTTAATTGATTTCGGATCGAGAATCGTAAGTTTGGGTGGGTGTTAGTCATTTTTTCCTGTTTTTTTGGCCATTTACGACTCGCACGAGCCTACGTTCGAATGCGTATATGCTCTTACGATCATCGCAAGTTCGTTCCTAAATTTTAGGATGAAAACTTAAAACTTAGGATCAAATCCTAAAAGTTAGGATGAAAACGTAAAACTTAGGATAATTGGATGTGTTTAGGTGTGATTCAGAGAACAGTTTTCAAACCTCTAAATACGTTTTAAAAGAAAGCCACTGCCGACACCTTTTAGCAGTCGGATTGCTGTTCTTGAACAGGTTTTTTGGCTATGTGGAGGAGTCTGCGCGTCTTGAGCTCCAATGAACTGCATGTATCAGCATGGCCGAGGCCATAAATTGTATAGCAATGCATACCTGATTCATGTATGCCTTATAAAAGCATTTTAATGTGGACCTTAATTAGTCCTTTGCATGTAAACCTTTATTTTGCAATATATTTGCGTTAATTAAAGAAACTTATGTCCTTTGGTATTTATTTTTAAATTGATGTACTAGAATAATATTTTTAGATTGCTTTTATTGGTGTAGTTGTTTACCTTTGCTTTGTTTAATTATTTAAGCACATCTTTGGTCAGATGCATCACACTTACTGAGGAGAGCGGGATAAAGTGCAGGATGTGGGTTACTGCTGTATTTTGCACAGACACAGCAGAGCTGGGGGCACGGAAAGGTCAGAAATCAAAGAATCCAGAGCAACACAGTCACAAGGCCCTTTCTGTTTGCAGGCTGCCCGATAATACCTGAGCCGCCATCTTGGCTGTTTCTAGGCTCATAACATGCAGAAGTTGCTGGGTGTTTTTTATTATTTGAGAGCAATCTGTATGTAGAGGGTGTGGGTAACCACACACAAAATTTTAAGTTGTACCATTTGAAGCCTAAATATTAAAATTAAATCCACAAGTAAAAAATGCAAGTTAACTAAAAATTAAACAAAGTAAGATTTACTTATGCAAATGCATTCATTAATGGTTGGTTACTACTAAATGAATGAAATAAAGAAAAATAAAAGACCAAATATTTAGAATGCACTTTAATGAGGTAAGTTTGTAGTGCGCAGCCGCAAGATCAGAAGGATTTACGTCCAGACAAAAAAGGAAAAAGGGCAAAACCAATGTTGCAACCTGAGAAATGAAACGGAAAATTCAGGATGGAAACTGACATAGGTCTGATTCCCGAACTGCCATACGAACGGACGTATATTTTAGGATAGAAACGTATTTGCTTATAGAATCACTCACAAGTTCATACGAGCGCACGAGCGTACGGGAAAAATAGGATGATCGGCACCAAAATCAAAGCTGTTACATGTTTCTTTGAATCGACCCTAATGTGTCTTTGATTAAGGACACAACTTTGCATGGGACCCCAGAAATGATAAGCCCACCACTGTCTGTACATAGTGAAAGGAGCTGCATGTCCCATTAACTGTAAGGTCTACAGGGCATGTAAGTGTAAGAGCACTGTATTAAATTATTTATGCTGCAGCCACCAACTCTGTATACTGTAGCTTATTTGTGGCATTCTGAGTCAGCACAAAAACAATACAGTTTGGCATAATCTCAGTTCGCATTGGACCCACAATATAAGCTGATTTGCCCTAAATGTGGGGTGGACTACCAGAGTCAGATCTGATGGTGGGCCCTAGATGCCCTTGTTTGTGCTTCTTTATGTTGCTGACTTGCAATTAGTGGAGAGATGCTTGGGACATTTTGGGTGCCCCCCACTCCCATACTGCTAATAGGCCTTATCAAGAAGTTTATCTCAACTGAAAAGGATCACCTAAAAATGGTGCAGAGAGAAAAGTCCAGGCATAGAGTATCTTAATATTCCTTACCTGGGAGCTCCATGTAAAGCATTCTAATGAAATACCTTATGTTTTCTAATCGAAGCCGCTGGCTTGGATTCCATCCTTGGACATGGCTTGTGACAGGCAGCCATGCACACACCCTGCTGTGGTTAGAGACAGGCAGGACCATTGTGGCTAGCTCCCACTAGCCACTGACCTCTTAAATAGAAACCTAGCCCAGTCCATATGGCCCGTGATGGCATTCCATAATAAGGGTGCTTTCTGTGTCTCAGCTAATTACTGTCCGCTGTCTGACCATCCCTGTGTGCCACTTGGACCAACCCCTGCCTGTTTGACTACGACCCCAATAAACACCCCACCTCCATACATTTTATGATAGGTAGGGGGTGTGGATTGGAGTTACCATGTATTGCTGAAAGATTCATGTACAAGTCACTCTGAATTGATAAAGCCAGTTGGATGACTAGTGAAACGTCGTCAAGAAAAATAAAACATCCAGTTCAGTTGATGCAAAAAAAGACGAAAGTGTGAGTGGCAATTTATATGACTAATTAATTGATATATTCAAAGTAATACATAACTGATGATCGGCTTTGAACCTGGTTGTATAATAACCAACAAGAAATAGGAAAAAATGGTTCCTAGAAGCCAGATGCCGTAAAACAGTAAGCTCACTGTTTTATGGCATCTGGCTTAGAGGAACAATTTTCCCCGCTTTCTTGTTAGTTACCAAATCCAGGTGCCTTAATTTATTCCTGGATGAATGAGAACCTGCTTATTGTCATCACCTGGGTGATTCCTTCTGAGTAAACCTATACTAAGCTATTACCAGTCATTGACCCAATAGTAAAAAAAAAGAAATACAATTTATTAAAGCGTGGAGATCCCGTCCACCCAAAGGGTTCACTTGTGAACTCTACTATACTAAGTGGAAAGCTCGGCAATTGGGACAAAAAGCTCTACTAGTTTACTGTACATAACACAGAGAGATGTAAACATGGTGCAAAGAGCTGCACACTATAAAGAACCATGCTTTCTACGAGTGATAGGAAGTTCTCCATGAGCAGAAAAGACTTTTACTACTTGAATCTAGGAGCTCCTCAAGTTAGACTAGGATCTCTACGACTTGACCTCAAAGAGCTATTCTAATAAATACCCTCATAGTCCCGTATTTTTGTTACATATGCGTACAACAAAATATATAGAGATAAATGAGCCAATTAGGTGTGCATCCAATTAAATGGTATTGCATTTTCTATACATTATAAATACTACCCTTTACTGCATGATTAGTCTAATTATCTCTTTGCTGGGAAGCCATCTCAGGTCAACCAGCAGTAACTCTCAGTGGGTAACAAACTTTGAATTAGATGCCTAATAAAAAATATATTGGATTCAACAGATAGATGAGCCTTAAAAAATTGAATCCATTCAACTGGAGAGGAATCCTACAGCTGACAAGACAAAAAAGACACATATGAATAAAAAATGAACACACACTCCGACTAGACTGCCATAATTATTTCCTTGCTCTCAACACACATGCATATGCATGCAAACATGTCTTACCGAATCAGTGACAGGACCATTCATCACAGATAACAGTACAACATATGGTGGGAAAAAAAAGTGTCTAGCTGAATGAAAAAAAAAAAGTTCGAGAAAATTCAGCACTTTAGGACCAGCGTCAATTCATTTTGGATGTTAATATTGAAAACAGAGATCTATTGTTCTGATGTCAAGCCTTGAGGGCCCTGAGCTAGCCATTACATTGTACTATATCTGAGTCATTCTCTTATTTGTAATCTCAACACGTGCAGGTCCCTCGGCATCCTGCAGAACATATGCATATGCTTTGTAGCTAAGGAAAGGAAATACAATAAAGCTAGGGAAAGTACTGCATTTTATCCTGTACATTACCTCATCACTATCTAAAATTCAGAGAAAACAGCAACGGTTTCTAATCCTTAATATAAAAGGGAGTAGACGGTGCTCTGCAGTATGAATAGAACCATCTGTAGCTGTATTATGGATGGCTCGCAACACTTCTGTCTCATGTCTCCTTTGTATCTCATTTAGATGACAATGGATCCATCAGACCATAATTACAACATATGTGATTGCATATTATGTAGAAACTGTCTGAATCATAACTGTCTACATGAACATGTCCTATCACAGTTACTTTATATAAGCAAGCACTTCAACAAATCAGCAATTACTGTGCTCGTATAATTAATCTTTGTCGTTAAAGAGATTTTCGGGAAAAAGAAACACTTTACCCCTGAGTACAGAGATCATTTTTGCTTGCCTTGGAGGTTTTTGCAACAGTTTTGGCCAAAAACCTGGGGGTTTCTATAAACATATTTTTTTTAAGGTATGAGAAAGTTTTATACACAGTGAAATATTAACATAAGTGTGGAGAGCTTTTTTTTTTTTTGGTTAGAATCTATTAAGGTTTGGAGAAGTTCTTCCCTCAATGTACAGGCAAGTGCAAATCCATGGCACCAACTGGGCTTTTAGGTGAAGAATCTCTCCAGGTTAAGAAGTAGATAGGAGCATTTTCAAGAGAAAAATGGGGCGATTTCCACACTTTATTCATGATTTTAGGGGTACAAATGGGGTAAAGCCCCAAAGTTCCCATGGGAACAGTATAGAGTTAGGCATTTTATAACATCTCAAAATCTCTGATTAAATGTTATTACATTATGTACATGTAAGTAAAGCAGCTGGCTTTGCCCCCGTTTCAAGGTGTGGCTAAGCTGGGAAGGACAGGTCATGGTGCAGCTCTATTAGTCATGAGCATGCTCTACAGTGGTCCGAGACTGGTTTGATTAGCTGTTTGCGAGACCAACACCGTTAAAGGAAAAACAAGCGTTGGTCCAGTTTAAGAGCTTGATTGCCACAGTCTGAAAAGTCCATTTAGCAGAGTCAAGTCCCCATACTGTATTATGAGATGATACCTGCGTGTCAGTTACCTGGACAGCCCAGCTAATAAAGGCTGATTGAGCATCAGTGCTCCAGGCTGTAGGGGGATACCTGCTGCTGGACCAAAGAATGACACAGAGTCAGAGCCACCAGTATGTGAAGAAGGGCTGAAGAAGCAGACCTCTAGTCAAAAAATCAAACCTTACAAAATAATTCCTCTAAAACGCCACTTGAGCAATTAATGATATAAGCTATTTGAGAGATTATCCTCCATCTCCCATTAATTCTGTCATTGGTCCCCACGTGGACCACAACATTTGGGTCATCCCCAGCCCCTCCCAGTAATTTATCCACCCTTTCTACCACATGCCGAACCCTGGCACCAGGAGACAGCAAACCATCCGGTTGAGTCGGTCTTAGTCACAAATTATTTTATCAGTCCACCTGATAGTAGAATCCTCCCAACCTCCCGCTCACTAGCTGGGCTGTCCTCCCGGCTATTAGGAAGAGCAGTATCCGCTAAGGCTGCCATTTCTGAAACCGACACTCTTGCACCGACACTGCATCATTACCCAACAGACACAGGTATGACCTTCCTTTTCTGTGCTCCCTTTCTACTCCCTCTATTCACATTTACTCAGCTACTTATCTGCTCCTCCTGACCCATTACTTCACCCTCTGTTTCTACCCTAGTGAGCAGTCTCCCTCAGTGTTGCATTTTGCGACTCCAGATCTCTAACCCGAGCTTCCAGTGTTGCGATATGTTCACATTTATCACAGCGGAATTCACCCTGGAACTGCTGCTCCTGAAGTGTATATATATGACAAGTAGTCATATATATAGTAGAACAAGTAGACCTTCAGTGTTGCTAGCCATTATCCTAGTTACAAGAACAGCAGTGAAATCACTATTTTAGTGCTTACATTTGCGGCAACTTTGGCTTTTACCATCTTACATTAGCTCTATAACACTTAGGCAATACAGACTTAAACACTTAAAGTGGACCAACACCCAGGATTTTGACTATCCTGGGTATTGGTCCACTTCCCTGGGGCACCCCGATTTGGGGTCCCCCCGCTGCCTGAAACCCCCCCAAACACCCCGAAAACTCACCTCTCCACGCTCCCACGTGGCCGCGCCGTCCAATCGGCGCTGACGGACAAGCTGATTGACAGCGACGGACAAGCAGCTTGCCCGTCGGCGCCTCCCGCGCGTCACTCTTGACGTATGCGCGCCCGCGCCGGCCATTCAGAGATGGCCGGCGCGGGCGCGCGCATGTCTAGAGGAGCGCGAGTGAGGCGGCGGCGGCGGAAGCAGCGGCTGGAGAGGTAAGGGTTTTCGGGGGTTTTGGGGGGTTTACACCCCGCGGGACATCCCGATCTCGGATGTCCCGCGGTGTGTGAGGTGATCGGCCCGGGAATCTTATAGATTCCCGGGCCGATCACCTCAGGGTGTTGGTCCACTTTAAAGTCCCCCAATATAAAGTCCCTTAATGAAAAGTCCTCTCACTTATAATACAACCTCACTTGAAAATTCAACCAGAACTTGCAAAAGCTCTTAAACTCGCTTTAAAACAATCTTAGTTATAGAAAAGCAATACTTCCCTTCACCAGTGTCAGTCTCTGGCTAGTGTGGCAAACAGATTCAATACTGTTCAGAAAGGTCTTAAAACATTGTAACATTGTAAACCACTGTTTCAAATCTCTGCGACTGCCAAACCTATATATAAATTGAAGAGCTTCCCTCTCACACACACACAAAATTCCTCCAGCAACTGTTTGTTCAATGTGTGTTTGCAGCATGATATAAAGGGGTCAAATCAGAGCCTGGTGAAAAACTCACTGTTTTTCAGGAGCGAAAACTGCCATTCACTTTCATTGTCTACCAGGTGGAAATTTTCACCTGGCTCTGAATCAGGCCCAAGGTAGACAATTAAAATGCTAAAAAGTGAGTTTTCTCTCCAGACTCTGAATCAACCCCAAAAGCTTCCCCTAGTAAATGACACATTTATATCTCTCTCAGTTTGGCGTGGACTGCTTCTGGCACAGCTCCACCCTCATGCTCATGTGTAAGCAGGACTGTCAGTAAGATGGCTGCTCCCATGTAGTTCAGAAGTAAAGGATCTTCATGCTATTCTACAACATCTGCATGGAGTTAAGCCCTCTCAAATAGCGTATGCCACTGATGGGGTTTAAGTTAGCTACAGTATTTACTAAACTTTCTTTTATAGACTGGAGGTCTATAAAAGAGGGGCATATTTGTCTTGACCCAAACTGGTTTAATAGACCCAGTCTATTAAACCAGTTTGATTTAAAGTTCTATATCAATAATATAGGGAAACATACAATAATTATTAAAGGCGCTCTAAATGAGAATAAATAAGTATACCAACAGACTATACGATCAAGAATTTCAGGGCTAGGTCAAGTCCTGATAAAGAACTATCAGACCCAGCGTACCTACCACACCTCTCAATGCTCTAAATCTTTAAATAAATATTCTTTATTTTAGAAATTCATTTAAAATCTCATAAATGCGACAGACATATAACACACATAGAATTTGTGCACTTTCCCATACATTTGATATAACGACTCATTTACATAGTAAACATATATACTTCTTGATGACATACAATTAAATTGCTATACAAATTTTAAACCTAAGTTGGCTATTAAATAAGGTAATTAAATGTGAGGTCTATTTGTTAGGGATTGGGTTTGTTATATAATTAAGCAATGAATGTAATGTATGGTGCATAGGGTTTTTTGACAGAATATGCCATGGAGGCGAGAGCGCAGAAAATGAGATGTAATAATGTATATATAATCCCATACAATTATGTATAAATATGTTAAAACATATTTCTTCTCCTTTTTGACCATAGAAGTTAGGGCACTGAGGAAGCCTACTCGGCGAAACATGTCTGCCCTGTCTGGCCAATCACCGGACTAGTAAGATACAATAATAGCCAACTTAGGTTTAAAATTTGTATAGCAATTTAATTGTATGTCATCAAGAAGTATATATGTTTACTATGTAAATGAGTCGTTATATCAAATGTATGGGAAAGTGCACAAATTCTATGTGTGTTATATGTCTGTCGCATTTATGAGATTTTAAATGAATTTCTAAAATAAAGAATATTTATTTAAAGATTTAGAGCATTGAGAGGTGTGGTAGGTACGCTGGGTCTGATAGTTCTTTATCAGGACTTGACCTAGCCCTGAAATTCTTGATCGTATTGTTTGTAACGGACCAGCTGATACCAAACCCCCTCTTCCTATAAAAAGACGGGTCACCCAAATAGTTGGGGTAATTTGTCCCTAATGGGATAATTTTACCCTGACACCAAGTTGTGGTTACCAACAGACTAACTACACACAAAAAAGATAATGATCTGCACCACCAATTAAAAAAATGAAAAATGTAATATATCAAGGTGGTGTGCTCAACCAGTGCCACTTAACGTGTTACAATATGTTTCTATCTTTGAGTGGCTCCAGCAATCACAAAGTGACACTCTATGTCGCCACCTACCCACCTGATCAGTTAATCAAATGCTTCTATAACCTTGAGATTATCATATTTTCATAAAAAAAACACACAAAAACATACATTTAAAAACATACATACAGCAGGGGCATCCCGTCTGAACAAAAGATCCCAATAATCCCAATGAATCTTACAATATAAAATCAATAGTATGTTCTGATAAAACTCTTAAATTGTGCAAATAATGCCAATATGCTTAAGCTGTGCCTTAAAGTGCTGATTATAGTGTCAAATTACAATTATTAAGATACGAGGAGGAAACTAGGCAGTGAAAACACGCATACAATATGAAAAATTATCATCTAAGTGTCAAGTCAGATATGCTGTCCCCGCTGCTCCATCCGAGAGGCTTGTTCTCCGAACCAACTAGATGGACTCTACCATGTGTTATATAAGTACAGCTAAGGTGGTCTCCCATGTCTCATATTCCTCCTTACCATTTAGCCACTGCTTTACAGAATTGTGGCCATTAATGTCATTTAGTCTGATTTAATGCTGTAAGGGACATACACAGTGCAAGGCCTTTGCAGGGTATAATAATAAGCAACTACATCTGGTGACTTATTTGCCCATCAGGACATATACAAAGTTAGCCATTAAAAAGTTTTTAGCAATTTGGCAGCAACACACACTCAACTTACTAAATGAACAATGGAACAGATAGATGGCAAAGCAATGCTTCTATGCACAGTGCTTTTAGCTACTTGACGTGAAAAAAAAGCGAAATGGGAAAGCTGTCAAGAGAGCTCATTATTTCACGGTTACATCACCAAAATCACTTGTATACTCGGATAAACAAGAAAATTACATGCACGCGCTAAATAGCGATGAGTTATACATTTAAATAAATTGTAAAAAGTCAATATTTTTTAAATAATTAATCACGCCAATTAATACCTTTTGCCAAAGCTTCCATTTTAACCATTGGCGACTATAAAAAAATATATTGCCATGCAAATTATACCATTACACACAACCATTTAATGCATTTCGAATCTAAAACTGATTGAAGTTTAGCAGTAGGGATAAAAAAAAATCATTGTAATAATGGCCTGCTCTGAATATTTTATGGAAATCACAGTCATTTATTAACTGTAAGCTCTGTATGTAAGCAAGAAAGTTAATGCGGCCATAAACATTTTTAATGTGATTTAGCACGGAGGCTGCCTCATAAAAATGCAAAATCAAATTAAAACTAAAATGTAAAAATCTTTGCCTCATTAAATCCCATGGATTGCTGTGAGGGATGGGGCAGGACACATGAGTTTATGATTTGCTGTCGATAATATAATTTGCTGGAAAGAGAGAAAAAAATAGAATGTTGAAATGCTGATATTAGTGAAGGTATATTTCAATTAAAAAATTTAGAAGACAAATAATCTCTCTTTAATAAAAATCCATAATGCTGGCAGCAGCTGTCATGACTAATGGTTCAGAATAAAAATGCTCACTCATTCCCTTTGCCTGTCTCCATCTTCAAGAGCCATTGCCCTCCCCAGTGTAAGCAGATATTAGTCTAACACCTTCGGCAATGCCTGGGAGGATCTTAAAATGGACCTTCAGCATCATTTAATGAAAAGCCCAACCCTTTAAAAAAGTATTCCCCAGCATCCAAATTAATATATTTTAAGTTCTTAGTCACTTACTTCACTTACTTATTCTTTCCCCTACTGGGCTGCAACTCTGTTCAGGACTCTAGGATACAGGCAGCGCCATCCTGCCTCAGAAGCATCACACATACTGAGGAGAGGGGGGAAAAAGTACAGGGGGGACGGGTTATAGCTGTAATAGAGCAACGCTGGGGTCAGGAAAGGGATAGCAATCAGCGTACCCCAATACTCTTCTTGCCGCCAACAGGTCATGTTTCTTGGATCTCCCCATTGCTCGCTTCACTTAAGTGATCAGTGTTTCGCATCTATGCGGTAATCTGGAAATCATGACCTGTTGTTGGCTCTTAAGGAGAAAGTTGGGGAACACTGATCTATGTGCTACCCAGCCCTACCACCCCTTGCAACCCCCTTAAGCCCCCCCCCCCGTGCCAAGCATCCAAATTAATATATTTTAAGTTCTTAGTCACTTACTTCACTTACTTATTCTTTCCCCTACTGGGCTGCAACTCTGTTCAGGACTCTAGGATACAGGCAGCGCCATCCTGCCTCAGAAGCATCACACATACTGAGGAGAGGGGGGAAAAAGTACAGGGGGGACGGGTTATAGCTGTAATAGAGCAACGCTGGGGTCAGGAAAGGGATAGCAATCAGCGTACCCCAATACTCTTCTTGCCGCCAACAGGTCATGTTTCTTGGATCTCCCCATTGCTCGCTTCACTTAAGTGATCAGTGTTTCGCATCTATGCGGTAATCTGGAAATCATGACCTGTTGTTGGCTCTTAAGGAGAAAGTTGGGGAACACTGATCTATGTGCTACCCAGCCCTACCACCCCTTGCAACCCCCTTAAGCCCCCCCCCCCGTGCCAAACTTGTTTTATTTTCTCTTACAATATTGTCCGCATTCTGAACCAACAAATACCCCACCACACATCTTAAAACACCTGAAGGCCCACTTGAAAGGTTTACCCAGTTTTCTTGTATCCTTTTGATTGCCCCCCTCCTCTATCTCCTTCCAAGGTAATAAGCCTCATATTTCTCAAGCATTCCAATTAAACCTAATTATCTATACTCTTGCTGCTAGCTGCCTGGCAAACCTAAGTGCCATAACAAACAGTAAGCTTTGTTCACATGCCCAAGAAATTCAGGGGTGCATTTTCTTTTTGAGACCAGAAGGTTTCTGCGCACAGGACCTTCCAGGAGCTACTGGAGGAGAAAAGGTGAATGAATATATTTTGTCTTTTTATTTTGAGTTTTACAGATCTGTAGGTGCATAGTGAAGCAGAACAGCCATTGGCCATACCATTTAAATGGCCATGCCCACCCACTCTTTAGGTTAGGTCAGATTAGATTTAGGTTTGGGCTCTAGCTGGGCCTTATCTTGTGAAGCCATTCTTTTGCTGAAATTCATCTTCTTCAGCTTCTCAGCAGAGACCAATGGCATTTATGCCAAAGTTGATTAATATTCAAAACTTTCCCCAATTCTCTCCACCTTGATTAAAGCCCCAGTTCTAGCTGTAGATAAAGAGCCCCAAAGCATATTTCTGCTTCCACAATGTGGGTAAGATGGGTAAGCTCTTTTAGTGATGTAGTGGTGGCTTTGTGCCAAACATACCTTTTTGAATTATGATCAAAAGGTTTAACCCTCAGACATAACACATTCTCCTACATGCTTTGGTAGGTTTTGGATATTGTTATTGGTGAGAAAGGCTTTTAGCTTCACACTCTTCCCCTCTTCTAAATGATTAGTACATTAGTACATTTCTAGTTTAGCAGGAAGTTTGTATCTCACAAAATATGTTGCTGTTCTGTAATAGTTTGGATGGACAATTGTGCATCCAACCAGCACATACAAATAAAGTAAATGAAAGAAAAGTTTTTAAGGCACAACATAATTTCTTAAGGCATTTTTTGTTTGTCCTCTTAACCCATTTCCACACCATAATCTCTCCTGATATCCTAGGCTCTATGGTCACTGGCCGATTCATGTATTTAATTGGTTATGACTGAAAAAGGAAAAGCCACATGATAGAAAGTGAATGTTCCAGCATCTAACATGCACTTATCCCCTCCAGCCATGTGTAACCTTTTTCTCTTTTCTGCATCAAACAAGCAGTAGAAGGTTCCAAGATAAATGGTCATAGCAGATTTTAATTCAGTTTTCTACATGAATTGAAGTGGAAAATATTTTCAATGAAAGATTTACAGGGATAAGATTCCCCAAGAATGGCATGTAATATGGGAATAATGTTTAGGAGGATTTTCTGGAATTACGTTGTCAATATAATTAACCACATTTAGATACGGCTTATATAACAGTAGATTAAAAGGCCTTAAAGAGGAACAAAACCCAACGAGGCAAGCCCTGGAATCTAAAATATTGATATGCCTTACTGTGTCTTATTCCGGTCCCTGCAATTTTAACCCTCTTCCTGGCTTCATGACCATCGTAAATCGACGGCTGCATCCCCAGCATCTTTGGGCTGTGCCCATGCTCCTGCCCCAGCTATTCAGATAGGCTAGGGACAAGCTGAGAGTGTGACCGCTCCCGATTACCATAAACAGAGCTGTTTGCCGAGCATTAAATATGCACAGCAAATGGCTTAGATTGGATGATAGCTGTGCCTTTGGACCAGGGAGACGTGTGAGTTTTTCTGGGGGGTTTCACACAGCGGGACATGCCATGTCGAGATGCCCCCTGGGGCAGGGAACAAAACCAGGGCTAGTCGAAATCTGTTTTTTTTCCGCTTTGTTATGCAGTGGATAACATTTCAGAGGCCTATACTTCTAGGGGAACTTTTATTACCACCCTGCTTTTCCTGTAGATCACCTGAATGTGAACAACGCTGCTTAATAATTATTGTCCCGTAGTATGACAAGATAAGAGGCAAAGATGTGTATTCCTAAAGTGGGGCTATACACTTCTTGTTAAACCGGACAGACAGCCTGGCACAGTTGGAAAAGAAAGCCATTTTGGAGCTTCCTCTCCCAATTGACATAACTGAAATGCACAGTAACAGGAAGCCCAGCACAACTTCCTATTTGCAGGTGGCCTGCAAGCCCATGAGCGGCCATCTTGTTTTTAAAATGTATCCCAGTAGGCGTTAGAACAAGGTAAATTATTTTTGTTTGTGCAGCAATTGAAATTGCCCTGGAGGGGATGCATATAAGGACTGTTTGTTCTGTTGATCTGATTTAATTCATTTTTGACTGTTGGTACACTTTAACCCTTTTTCTACGTGCTCGCTTCTACTCCACTTAAAGGAGCAGTATCGCGAAATTTGCATTAAAAAAGATAAATAATTAAATAGCCACACAATAGCTTCTAACATGTGTATAGAAAAAGGAAAAAATATATGCCTTACTTTTAAATTGTATAATGACAATGGCTCAGTCCATTTGCTGAATAGGGGGATCTGCTGGGTTGTTTTTAGTGAGCTGCTTCATTTAGCCCACTGGTCTCCTAGCAACACTTTACCTCAGAGGCTGACACTGTAATCAGTGGTAACGGCTGTGTGTGTGTGAGGTGCTGCTTTTGTTATGAGACCAGGTGACTCAAATGTGTAAAATCTATACAAAATAAACTAAACTGACTGAAAACGACTGAAATTCTTCTTTGAATAACTGTGCAGGAAAATCTAAAGGTATTAAAGTGGAACAAAACCCTGAGTTGCCGACCCTGAAGTCTATAAGACCCGGCCATTTACCTTGCCCCTTGGGCATTCTAAATCAGGATGCCTACTGTGTGAAACAACCCCTGGATAACCACAGATCCCCCCATTTTTCTGGCGCGCTCACGCAGATAGTCATTTAGACAGGCCGGGCGGCCAGGAAGGTTACTGCTCAGGCTCCCCATCTGCGTGCAAACAGAGCTGATTGGATGAGAGCCCGCGCATGCGCTGTGGGACAGGGAAAGGTACGTTTTCACAGGCGAACACATATCAGGGCATCCCAAGTCGGGATGCCCCTAGGGGCACAAAACAAGACTCCAGATAGTGAAAATCCTGGGTTGGGCTTTGCTCAAAACACACAAAGCTGAAAGAAAGATCATATGGAAAAATGTGTTGAGAAAAGAGAGAGAAAATGGTAAACTGAAAGATTCTGCAGCAGAGCCAACATGAAGGGAAAACTGTCAAAATCAGCTAAATGACTTCTAGAGCTTTTCTCTCTGTTTTAGATATATAAGTTCTGGCCAGGCATTGTTGCAATGCTGTTATCTTATGCTGGACGGCTGCCAGCACTGAACAGCTGATACTTTGATACATTGTTTCTCCCTCTCCTCAGCATGGAACAGGCCAGAGTGTCGGGCTTCGACACTCAGAAGACATAAACAGGAGCTATTAGTCTCCAGCTGCTCAAAACAGACATCATTTTTTTCTAAATTTGTAATTCTTACTCCAACACTTACCTACATTCAAAGTACCATTTAAATATAAGTCACCAAGAAAAATTCGCGATACTGCTCCTTTAAGTGCCAAGCACGTATTATCTACATGCCTGACTTTCCCCCCTGCTAGTTAAAAAATAGAAAAAAAAAAAACTTACCTCTGGTATCAATGTGAAGCTGGGGGTCCCCTCTTCCTGGGGGGGCACCTGATCCCTCCCCCGTCGTCCTCCGTCTTCAGGAGGGGGCCCGAAACCGGCCGCCCCCCCCCACGTTTCCACCGCTGACAGTAATCTGTAAAAAAAAAACAAAAAAAAAAAAAAAAAAAAACAATCACAGTCACTCACCTTCGCGCCAGATCCCTCCGTCCAGGTATTTTCTTCACCGGGGGGGGTCGATCCCCCCCCCCGCTGGGCTCCGCAGGCTTCGGGTAAGGACCCTCTTCCAGGTCCTCACCTTCTCTAATGGCGACGATGACCGCCGCCCCTAGCCCCGCCCTTTGTGGGAGGAGCGGGACAACGTCATCCCGCTCCTCCTATACCCCCTTCGAGCTCCAGCATCTGTCGCATAGCGCATATCACAGTTGTATTCTATCTGAAAATCCCCTAAAGCTCTGTTTCAGTTTGGGAGAGTCTCCTGGGCAGGAAAGGGCATCTACCAATACATATACGGTACCGCTTTAACCAGGAGAAATTGGGATTTCACACGCAATAAGATTTTATTGACAAACGTACGATTTTTTATTACAAAAAACACTACAAATTGTAATTTTTTAAATTTTTTTGCACATATTTCACCCAAAAATATTGAGCATACACCTAAAAAATGACAAACAAGACATTTCATGTTAAAGCCCAAACTATGCTAAAAAACAATATATCATTTTCCTGGGAAATCCCTGGAAATCCTTTCAAAAATCACATTTGAACATGTGGAGCGCAAAATAGTGAAAAATGGTCTGGCAACAAAGGGTGACAAGAACCCCAGGTAGGCTGGCACTTAAAGGGTTAAGGAAAGGGTTAAGATCCACTGTGAGCACAACTTCCATCCAGTTAAGGGGAACCAGACCACTGCAATAACCAGTACCCCCTTTAATTGAAGGCACTGGTCCACCTGGCATTTTTGTGATCGCTGCTAGGCTGATCTCAAGAATGCCAGCAGACAAAACCAGCCATCCCCAGCTCTCCTGTAGTATGGGAAGCGCTCCTGCCCGCAGCCTATAGGAATAGCTGGCTGCAGAAGCTCGCCTCAGCCACAAGAAATCCAGAGATGCGGCCGCTGGGAGACACACAGCACCAAGGGAGCCGCCATGAAAGGTGGGTTTACTGTCGACTTTGGGGGTTCCACACAGCGGGGCATCCCAATTTCAGGTGCCCTGGGGGCAGGCTAGCAACCAGCCCTGAAGTCTTTTAGATTCCAGGACCGCACTGTGTGGCTTTACAGCCAATAAAATAGGTACTAGCACACTGTAATGCACCAAAGGCAGCTGTACTACTGCTATTAGTAAATCATTCAGACCCTGTCTAGCTTTCTACATTGTTACACCAGGATTAGGTTCCTTGTTACCTCATAAAGCGCGAGACAGACACATTCTAAGCAGCCTTGCCTCTATATCTGTGGTGCTGTTTTTTGTTTCCTGGCAACAGAGGAGGACTCAGGATCCTACACCTAGTTAGGTACCAGCGAGTATAGGCCCTTTTAAGCATGGCAACTGCCATTCCCAACGGACAACTGTGTCTGGAAGTGAATACAGTAAGTACCAGGCGAGCACCCAAGGGGGTAGTTCTGGGGTCCGGACCCCCAGACCTTATGGAGTACAGTGCCACTCCAGCTGCCCTCTTGTGGCACTCTTGAGCTCAGCAAGGCCGCTGCTTGAGTTACAGGATGTGATGAGCAGCCAGACAATGACTATAAGCAAGAGCAAAAGCAGGTAGTGGGCCACTGGCAACAAAGATTTCAGAAGGAGCACCTAGAAAGTCATGCAAAAGATTGATGTTCCTGCAGCAGTCACATCCTTATGTTCACCACTTTGGCAGCTGGGGAAGCCATGCCCCATCTGTGCCACCCTTCCTATTGCATTGACCTGAGATATAATTCCTGGGTGCTTCCCTGGTGAGTATTACACCGTGCTAAAATGCAGTCCAAGCCTCCATTGCGTACACCCATTGGGAGCAGGGGATAAAGACGAGCAGCTCCAGGGAGAGTAACATGAAATGGCAGCATACATTGTACAACTACCTTACTCAGATCAAATCAAATGAAAGCAATTCTCATTGGCCAAATACACAACCGTACACAGCAAGAGCACATCAGGAAAGAAAACAACCCCCTGATGTCAACAGTGTAATAATCTAAAACAAATCAAATAACTCACTTGTAACTTCTAATCACCTGATGATGGAGCTTCTCCTGTCCATACCTTTTAAAAGTTTTTCTAAAATTAAAATGGCCACACCCTTGGAATCCAAATTAGGGCTGCATGTTCATTGCAAATCCAGTAAGAAGCCTGAAAATCTGTATTTCTGCAATCAATGCAGCCTCAGCCACACTTTCACTGATCTGCCAATGAACTATATGGCTTGCTAGACTAACTGGCGGGTAGACATAAGCCACACACATGCTATGGACCACCAGCTGTCACATGTGTACCACCATAGATGTTGCAGCACTTCCTTTTATTCCCTGATTTTTGAGCTATCCACAGAACCTCCAGCCAATAGACTTTGGCTAGATGCTAGAGAAAGATGACAGCCCTTACCGCCATATCTCCCCTTTAACCTCTATGTAACTTAATTGAGTACCTCAGGCGATGCAGCAGCCTCGACGGTGGCCTGATTAAAAAAAAGGATCTTCCCACTGTCATGGCCATACCCACCAGGCATTTTTGAGATTGCTGATTGGCTGGCCTCAAGAATGCTAGCTGACATGACCAGCCCGCTGGCTGCATCCCCGTCTTTCATCTAGTCTGGAAAGCGCTCCTGCCCCCAGCCTATCTGAATGCCTCAGGGATGTGCAGAAGCACCATGGGAGCTGCTGGGATTCACAAAGGGGGGGAATTCCCCAGAGAATATCTTGGTTGCCAGCCTCCGACCACATGAATATGCAACAAAGTTCAAACAAAGGGCACCAGGCAAAGAGAGCTCACCTCCTGATACGGTCAATGTCCATAATGAGAAAGCGCCAGCCACATAGTTTGATTGGTAAAATCATCCATCCTTTATTGAAAACCGTGGTAAAAAGCCATCACAGCAGATAAAACATTGTCAGATTGCACAGAAGCACTCTTACCTAGCGTTGTAGTGGGTGCTGTGGCCGGCGGTGGCGCCGCAAACACACAAGAAAGACGATCAGCCAGCACTCCAAAAGATATTGTATTCAAATCCAACAGGTCAATATCACAGCAAAGACCAAAAAGATCCAACAAAATCCAACGTTTCGGGGCGTCTAGCGCCCCTTCATCAGGGAGCAAAAACAAGCAAAAAAACCTTTTTTTGCTTGTTTTTGCTCCCTGATGAAGGGGCGCTAGACGCCCCGAAACGTTGGATTTTGTTGGATCTTTTTGGTCTTTGCTGTGATATTGACCTGTTGGATTTGAATACAATATCTTTTGGAGTGCTGGCTGATCGTCTTTCTAGCAGATAAAACATGGTACGCATATAGAAAGCAGACCCCGCATCTACGCGTTTCGAGCAAGGCTCTTAATCTGGGGAATTCCCCAGCCATCGTACAAGGGTTTTGGTCACTTTGGGGGGGGGGGGGGGGGTTAAAACATAGTACAGTATGCTAGGCAAATTTTACTATAACCAATCTATTACTAACTAAACCTTTTAATAATTATCATCCAATTTTTGCATTACCTATCCCTTAAAAGAACCACAATGTTCTGGGTATGATTCATATATATATATATATATATATATATATATATATATATATATACCATATATATATATATATATATATATATATATATATTATTATTATATATAATTATAGACCATCACTTATGATGCCTAAACTGCAATGCGAGTATGGCGAGTATGATATCAGAAAATGTCATGCTCCTAGTCTGCAGTCTAGCACAAGCATACATGTGATGTCCCCCTATTTTAAGAAGAAAATTAAAATGATAATTTATATTTCTGCAGCAATCATGTGTGATGATGAGATGTGTGACATTCACAGCCCAGAGCAGTCTGCTAGAAATCCATCAGATGGACACAGCACTGTTATGTCAAAATAATGCACGTCTATTAAAGAAGAAAGGGTTCTGGCTCTTTCATATAAAATTGCATTAAATCTTTTCTTCTTTGCTGAACAAATAGGCCCCTATCAGCAGTAAAATGCTTGCTTTTATTTCCTTTTGTTAAAGTCATCATAACACAGGGAGTACTTCTCCTGGCAGAGAAAACCAGCCTTTCTATGCCTTTGTTGTTGAACATACAACGATCAAGCTATAGAAGTGTAGTTTGGGGAGGGGGTGGGTTAATAAGAATATAAAAAAAAAAATGCTCTAAATAGTCAAGCCAGATTTATTTCTACTGGATGATATATTTATTGTGAAGTCTATCACCTTGCTTCATCCAGAAACACAGACATGCCTAATGGCTGCTGGATTTAATTAAATACATAAAATCTAGACAACAGTATCATGATAACATCATCCATGCAAACATTTGTTACTCCTTCAGGGGATGGCTCTGTTGGTAAATGAAATGGTACACTTCATTTTCACAGGGACATGCTAGAAAATGAGAGATAAGCAAAATGTGCTTCTGCATAGCGGGAAACGTGTTCGATTTTACCTTCCTTTACTTGCTCAGGCAGTTTGAGGCCTGAAGCTAAGCATGGAACTAAGAATCACAACAGGTTGTGTGCTGCGCATTGATATATCCTCCAAACCTAAGCTGTGTGTCTGGGGAAGGACATTGGTTCTATTGCCAAGGACACTTGCTGTAAAGAAATAAGGGCCAGTCTACACAGAAATGCTATGTCACAATCACCAGTCCAACACCAATTTAATAAAAAATGGGTATTGATCACCGCACTTTAAGCTCCTCTGAAAAAGGGCCCCATGATTGACAGCTAGTGGTTATATGGTCCGGAATCCTTTTCCCGGTTTCCGCCAGCCGAAAAGACTCTGGACCATGTGACTGCTTGAGTTAAGTATTGCTTCATTTAATCCTGCAGCATGCAGTATCGCAATTTGGGATCCCCTCCTGCAAGTCTGATATGGGGCAAATCTGAAGACCCATTTGCATGTTCCATCACCAGATTGATGCCCCAGGTGATTGCCAGCAGCCAGTTGGGTGTGCTGGATGGTTTTGCACATCTGTATGTGACCTACCTGGCAGACCACACTGGCCATAGAAGGCCACTTGAGACTGCAATAAAAAAACAGGGAAGTAAGTAGGAGCAGCTCTCCAGTATAAGCAATGCAGAGCCCCTGCTGTGGGCCAACATGGACCAACAGTCACTTTTAACTCTTTAACCCACATTAGGAGGTAAAGAGCAGATCAAACTTGACCTCGACTAAACTTCCAAGGGGCATAAGCTGCACATCTGTCGAAGGTCATTTCTCTATTGCCAAGGACAGTTCATGTAAAGAAAAAAGTGCCACTCCACCCAGAAATAATATTTCACATTTTAGATGACACTTTGACCAATCTAACATTGATTTATAAAAAAAAATGGTGTTGTTCAAAATTGTTAAAAGCATGGGGGGGAGTGATTCACGGCTGCCCATGCGCCCCCCAGGGACCCCTCTATAGCACTGTTTACTTACCCCTCTTTGCTACTTTGGCGAAAAAGGCCCCTTGATTGGCAGCAGCCACATGGTCCAGAATCCTCTTCTAGGTGTTCACCTGCCGAGAGAACACTGGACCACATGACCGTTGGTTCACTTAGTCCTGAAGCATGTGATCCCCACTATACCTTCCTCTCCAAAAAGCCTGACACGGGGCAGATCTGGTCACCCACTTGCATGTTCAAGTGCCAGTTTGATGCCCCAGACATGCAGAACCCCCTGCTGTGGGCCAACATGGACCAACAACTCTTTAGCAGATCAATCCTGACTAAACTTCTGGGAGACCCCATCCGAAGAAGGGCATTGGTTCTATTGCCAAGGACACTAGCTGTAAAGAAAAAAGGCCAGTTTACCCAGAAATGTGACTCTTGAACTAATCCAAAACCAATTTATTTAAAAAACGGGTCGCACTCATTTTGACCAAACTTGACCAATAAGCTGGGAATACAGATTCTTCTGTATTCACAGCCTCAACTCACATCCTGTTTAACTTCACTTTGTCTCAGGAAGTAGAGCATTTACAAAACAGTCATATTTTAGTTGTACATAGTCTAGAAATTCTTAATGGCGGCTCCAATACAAGCTTCAAGCACGTGTTGACTTTCATTATTCTTGCAACTACCTAGTGTACTCTGTGATCTTTGCTCCATTGTGGAAATATAGCTGACAGTTGTGCCTGTAGCTCTGGAGTGGCACATGGGAGAATATGGCACAAACTGATTAAGAAGCTATTTTAGCTAATGCCTGACAAGTGGCTTTGATCAGTATATCTGTCATCTTTTTCAACCAAGCTAACCTTATTAAGATTTTTGAAATCCATCTCGTCCTGCTTTACCAGAGCTATACCATCATGTTACACAAGATATTGCTAAAATAAATGTCCACGGAACAGCTACATTTTCCCAGTTATTCTGAATTCTGAGTTACCTAGGTCAACTAAGCAGCATTAAATGTATGGGGCTGATTTACCTAGTTCTCGGGTTTTCACCAGTTGGCTCAATCTCTAGTTCACTGTGTGCATTGCAACTGGGAAACAGCGAACAATACTATATTTTAGCAGTGAACATAAGGAGAACTGACTATTTGCTGGCATTTTTGAACAAGTTTCACCGGGCTGCAGGAGTGGGTTTTACATTTGGTTTTGAAAATGAAGGAAATCTTGCTGAAAACATGCTTTTACAGCTTATGTAAGCATAGTACGGGTCTCAGAATATATGTGTGGTGTCTTTGGAGAGTCTTGTTTGTTTGAAAAGCTATATATAATGAGTTTTAATAAAAAAATGTAAAATGTTTTAAAGAATGTAAAATTCATTTGTGCTGATGTTCAAGCTTAAAATATCAGGTACAGATGCAAAAATTAATTAAACAATTTTGGCAAAAACAACATTGATTCTAATGGGTTTCACTGCTAAAAGCTGGAGAACTGGAAAGTGTTCACCACCATTCATTCAGCTATGCTGAACTAGAAGTACAACAAACGCGGGTATAGCGCGAACATGGTACATTTTGTTTGGTAAACATGGTGTAAATCATCCCCTATGTGCCGTTACAGCTAAATGGCCTGGGCTGTTTAGGGATTGTGTATGAAGGTGTCTCCAGAATATAGAAACCCATACATTCTTCAGATTGCTCATTCTTTGAGTTTTTATTCTCATTTAGCTTTTTTTTCAACATTCAGGTGAAAGAACACTTTGTAAAAGTGTAAAGTTTCAGAAATGTGATAAGTAACATATTAATATTAAAATATGTTAAGGTTGACTCTAGTCAAAAGTTACAGGTGGTTTAAAGTGGGCCAACACCCAGGGGTGTATAAGATTCCCGGGCCGATCACCTCACACCCCGCGGGACATCCGAGATCGGGATGTCCCGCGGGGTGTAACCCCCCCAAAACCCCCGAAAAACCTTACCTCTCCAGACGCTGCTTCCGCCGCCGCCGCCTCACTCGCGCTCCTCCAGACGTGCGCGCGCCTGCGCCGGCCGTCTCTGAATGGCCGGCGCGGGCGCGCACACGTCAAGAGTGACGCGCGGGAGGCGGCGGCGGGCGCGATCCCTTGTCCGCCGACGGACGTCACTTGTCCGTCGGCGGGCATTGGACAGCGCAGTCACGTGGGAGCGTGGAGAGGTGAGTTTTTGGGGTGTTTGGGGGGATTTTAGGCAGCGGGGCACCCCCGATCGGGGTGCCCCAGGGAAGTGGACCAATACCCAGGATAGTCAAAATCCTGGGTGTTGGTCCACTTTAATCGCAATGCCACCACTAGGGCATTCAGATTTGGGATGTCGAGCTGGTTAAAGTTAAGGTTAATGTAAAATAAAATGGTTTTCATACAATGACGACTGCCCACTGCCTCCTTTATCGAACCTGTAAAAGATCTTAACCAGCCAATTTTATTCACATCTGGATACCAAGCCCGTTTGCAATATATCCGAACTCTAAAACCACTGCCTCTGTCTTATACTACAACACAATGAGAATTTTTATTGCAAGAATTTCTAAAGATAATTTTCCTTTCTTCCCAGATTTTAGCTCATGCAATTTCAAAAAGGCCAGTTATTTACTATCTACCATCTGGAAGCATTAACATGGCAAGTGAAACATATGGTATAGGTAAAGCTCTATTCTCTACAATGATGGACAGTAACTGTTATAGGTGTAATTCTGCTACCTGATAAGAGAAGCTAGTAGTATCTTAATGATATCTACACAGGATGGATATTCTTATCTATGCAAAATATACACTGGCAAATGCAAAAAAAAGTAGGTAATAACACACAAAGGAAAATTACTATTACCCTTTAAGATTGCTACCAAGCCACTACTGGGAAGCAATACATAAGATGCCTTCAGGAACTATGTCACATAATTAGTTTCTGCAGCAACTGTCTAATTGGAGACCTCACTATTGTGTTCTCCGAGGATTCATTTTTTCAGTTACTATTAAAGGAGAATTGTAAAGCCATGGTGTCTCCTGAGATGAACTGGCATGTTCTGTTTTTTTTTTAAATCAGATCCAAACTATTGCAAATTGATTATGTCAAATTATTTTTCATGACTGGTTGTAAGCCAAAATATATCTGAGCTGAAAACAAGCGTTCAGGGCTTTCTAGTTATAGATTATAGAAAAGAAATGTTGTAACAGACTACCCACAATACACTAAGTACAGAGCAAAACTCTATCATTTTTATTGCCTATACAACTTTACTTGTTACCTAATAAAAATATCCAACCCTTGTAATGTAGTAACATCCAGTAGTTTGTATGGCTGGGTTTAGCCTGCCCAGTTCAGCCTGTCTTTCAATGTTAATCCAGAGGAGGGGCAGTTTTCCTTCCAGTGGTCTAGTAGCTGTAGCTGGCAATGTTATTACACTCAAAGGCATACAGGCCCTTTTTTAATGTTAGTGTCTCCTAGTACAAGGATATCCCTCTTTTTTTCTCCTAACTATAACCTCCACCTGCATTAGTTACTTTCTCCTTATTTTCTGGGATCAGGCATGTAGCACCCCAGAGCAGAGGGTTCCTAGTTCTGAGAGAACCCTGTCCCCTTTATTGCAATGCTCTGGTTCTGTACTATCAACTTACTCTTTCTCTTCTCTTCCCTGGGATCAGCGGGCGTGAAAGTGGCTCCTTGAATTGTAAAGACTTAAAAAATACACAGGCTTCCCAGCTCACAGACTCAATCCTACAGACCATCCAGGTTCAGTGCTGTTTGGTCTTGTGCTAACAGCACGCTTCCATGTTTGGTTTCAGAGCTAACAGCCCTAAAATTAAAGTGCTGTAGCACACAGCACCGTATGGAATGGAGCCTGGAGTCACATGTATTTTTTACTACCTGCCTTTGAACAAGCTGAAGCTCCATTATATCTTTTTCATGCACTGGTGCCCAGAACTGTAATCAATATTCTACATAAGGTCTGATAAGTTACTTATAGAAAGGTAAAAATATGGTCTTATAATGTGCATTTATAGCCCCTTTGATGCATGCCATCATTATGTCTGACTTGCAAGCAGCAGCCTGACACTACTCATTGCTGCTGTTGACGCCTATGTCCTTTATCTTATTTGATCTATAATCATATTTTCATCAAGATGTGGTAATCCTCCCAATAACCAATACCTTATTTACAATTGTATATTTGTCTGCCATTATCTTTTAGAAATATATCTCTTGCCTGCTGTTCCATAGGAACCTGTGTTACTTTAGGAGTTGATTTTTAACCTCATAAAAATCCCTATTGTACATCAAAAAGTTAGAAACGTGGGTTAAAAAGCAGCCCTACCTCCACCCCAAGGCAGTCAGAGAGCAGTAGTAATACAATTCTGTGAAATACTCACCTGTAGAATTTATATTATTTGTATACAGTACGTCCTGCTCCAGATATAGTACTTACACTTGGGTTATCCTCCGCCAGATGGCGCTGCACTGCAGAGACATGCAAAGTAAGCTCCTCCCGGCCCCTCAAATACCCAGGGACCTCCCACAAATCCCCAGCATTGAAAAGCAGTGAACAAGAAACCCGGGAGAATTAACCACCGAAAACTGGTAACAATAACAATGGTAACAATCACCATACAGGGGATCCAGAATAATGCAAAAACCAGGGTGGGGTGGAGCAGGACGGACATACTGTATACAAATAATATCAATTCTACAGGTGAGTATTTCACAGAAGTGTACTATTCTTAGTATACAGTACGTCCTGCTCCAGATATAGTACTTACACTTGGGACATCCAATAGCAGTGTCCATAAAGTAGGGTGGGATCCCCAACAAAAAAGGCAACAGCAGACAGTTAAAACCACTGTCACCTGTATAACCATGCGGCCAAGACAGCATGAGCTGAGGCCCTAACATCAACCTTGCAATACTTTGAAAAGGTATGAACAGAAGACCAAGTAGCGGCCTAGCAAACCAGTTCAACGGAAGCCTGGTGCTGAAAAGCCCAAGAGGCACCAAAAGCACAAGTAAAATAAGAAGTAAAGCGAAAGGAAAGATTCTTCCCCTTGGAGGAATAGGCCTGAGTAACAGCCTGACGAATCCAAACGCTAACAGTAGACTTGGCAGAATCCAAAAACCCTTTCCAAGGACCAGAAGGAACCATCCCATCCAAGTAATGACCAGGGCCAAAGCCGCCTAACTCCCGGAACCAGACGAGATCGGGCACATTCAGGATGGAGTGGCCTTAGGCCCAAGGAACATCAGTTCTCCCAAAGTACACAGTGACTACCAAGGAAAGAACTTCCAACACCTGTTTAAGGAATGCAGAACCCTTTCCGCAGCGTTGCTAGGAATAAGGCACGGAAGGAAGAACAATATCTTGAAAGAATGAACAAAAGACACCACCTTAGGCAGAAAGTCCGGCTTCATGCGGAACACCACCTATCCTGGTGTATCTCAAGAATGGGGGCTAGATAGCCAGAGCTGCCAGCTCAGACACATGTCTGACCGAAGTAACAGTCACCAGAAGGACAACCATGAGGGTAAGAACAGCCGGACAGCATCCTGAATAGGGCCAAAGGGAAAAACCCAGCAAGGCAGACAGAAACAAATACAAATCCCAACAGGGACCATAGGATTATCTGGGGAACGCACATGAGTACCCCCTGAAAGAAGTCTTAACCAAGGAAACTGAACAAAGACTTCTAAAGTAAGGCAGACAGGGCAGAACCTGACCCTTCAGAGTACTGAATTGGAGAACCAACTCCAACTCATGCTGTAATAACTCTAGAACCCTGGGAACCGAGAACGCCCTACAGGGAAGAGACCTAAACTCACACCAGTCAATATGGGTATGCCATACCCTATAACAGATGGAAGAAGAAGAAGAAGAAGCTTGCTCCTGGTCTTCCCACAGTCTCAATCACCGAGACAGATAAGCTTGTCCCCATCAAGATGGATGTTTCAGCAGTCAAGCCGTCTAGGCCAGAGTCTGTAGATTGGGGTGACGTAAAGGGGGCTCTGAGTGAGCAGAGCTGGCACTCCTGGCAGAACGTACAGAACTACTGCCCTCGGTACCACGTCTGCAAACCACACTCTACTAGGCCACCCGGGGGCCACCAGAATCACTGGTCCCCCTTCCAGAGCAATCTTGGGCAGAACCCTGCCTAGCAGGAGGGATGGAGAAAGACATACAGAACGTCCAGCCATGACGTTACTAAGGCATCCTGATAACGGCCAGAGGATCCTGGGACAGGGAAACAAGGGCTGAGAGCTTGTGATAGTGACGGGACAAACAGATCCACAACTGGTTGGGCGCCATAGTGACACAGGGATTAGCACATCCTGTCGCAGAGAGACCCCCACCAGAGCGAATACCACTGATATGCAGGGAACATTGTCCTCCACCCAGATTAGGATCAAAGACATTTCCTGGAGGACCCTCCTGCTCCAGGTCCCTCCCAATTGATTAATGTAGGCCACTGTCATCAGACAGACCGAGCGCCCCCGAACAGGCAGGCCCTGAAGAGGAGTAGTCAAGCGAGATAGAACCAACCTAAACGCTTACTGTTTCAAGCATCTATAGGTGTATGGACCTTCTAAGGGCCCCACCTCCCCCAGAACCGCAGGGAGTTTCAGAAGAAACCCCCCCCCCTTCAACCTGATAGATTGGCATCCATGGCGACTGTCTCCAGGATGGGGCAAAAAGGGAACTGCCCCCAGACAGATTCCTTGAGTTCATCCACTCCAAGAGGGACCTCCTTACCGGGGGGAAGGCACACAGACCCTGCTCCAGGGATGCTGGATCCCTGTCCTCTACTAACAATAGAAGTCGCAGAAGGGGCCAAGGGAAACTGAGCATGAGGGACCTCTTCTGAGCAAGCCACCAACAGGCCCACCAGCTGCATCCCTGCCTGGTGAAGGGACTGGGACAGCAATGAGGGACTGAGCCCATGCAACCAGATTGTCCACTTTATTGCTGAGGAAGGAAGATTCTTGTCTGAACCGAATCCAGATTCATTCCTAGGAATGGAGTTACCAATTAAGGGGACAATGAGGACTTGGGGTGATTGATCACCCATCCAAATGACTCCCAATGGACACCACCAGCCGAGTGTCCAACTTAGCCTGACATAGAGACTGGGAAGTGAAAAAGGACGTCCAGGTAGGTCATCGCGTGGGCGCCCCTTGGTCTCATCAGATACATCACCCCCGACAGCACCTTGGTGAGCACTCTGGGAGCTGAAGAGAGGCCAGATACAAGGCCACAAATTAGCAGTGTTGGACTTCCAACACGAACCAGAAGAGCCTCGGTGTCCAGAAGACACAGGGATGTGAACATAAGCATCTTAGAGCTCCACAGACGGCAAGAAGCCCCCTGGGCGCAAGGCGCTGATGGCCCATCTCAGAGTTTCCATGCAGAAAACTGCCTGTAATTGGAGAATTGCAGAGAACCTGTGAATCCAGAATGGGCCAGACTGACCCATCCTTTTGGGGGACTGTGGAAAGGTTGGTGTAGCGGCCCCTGCCTCTGCCTGTTAGGAGCAATCTGCAAGGGACCCTCAGACCCCGCAGACCTTGCATGGCCTGTGCCAGCACCTGAACAGAGGCAGGGGAAGGCCGCGCAGCAAACTCTATCTTGTATCCGGAGGACACTACCTCCTGAATCCACCAGTATGAGGCGTAATGCCTCCTGACAAGAGCAAAGTGCCGCAGCCATCCCCTCACCCAGACGGGCGAGGGCGTCCCATCATGCTTGAGGGGGTTTGGTGGAAGATTTAGGCTTAGCCCCACCGGAGGGGCCAGAGCATTGTCTGCTGCTCCCGGGGCATGAGTCTGCGCGAGTCCCCAGGAAGGACACCCCAGGTTCTTATTTAACACTATGGTAGGGAGGGGTGCCCCTGCCCCGAGGGGACCGAGATGGCCGCCTGTGTTGGGGTGATTTGCCCTTTTTACCAAACAGGTCCAGACAGGCCCCAAACAGGCATTGCCCTCTAAAGGGAAACCCAGTAAGAGTCTTATTAGTAGCATCGTCAGCACCCCACTGTCGCAGCCAAACCAAGCGGCGTATAGTCACCACAAGGGCAGAAGTTCTTGCACACATCCTAATGGTGTCATCCAGCGCTAATAGGATAAATTTTACAAACACATCACAACTGGAGAGTGCATTAAACACATCCCAGGGGAGATCCTCAGGGTGATGATCAAGCATCTTTCTGATGAGGGTTCTAGCGGCCAGTGCAGTAATAGCCGTGGCACAGACCGGGCGCAGCGCCGTCCCTGCACAAGAAAAGGCGTGGGAGGCCAGCAGATCAATGCGCCGGTCCTTAGTATCCCGAAGGGTATTATAAGCAGGGGCTGCAATAAAGGGGGGGTTAGGAACCCCTATGATCGGGGCATCCACCACGGGGGGGATGACCAGCAATTAACCACCTCAGGGGGAAAAGGGAATTTTCTATCCCAGTCCCCTGGGACCCCTGGAAGTTTACTGGGGCATTCCCATTCCTTGAGCACAAGAGCCTGGAAATGCGCCTGCTCTAGGAATTCCAAACCTGGTGTCGCTGTATGGAAATGCTCCCCTCTCGGCTTGGGAGCCTCACCAGGGAGAGAGATAGACAGGACCTTAAAGACCTTAATCAACAAATCGTCAGTTTCACACTGGGCCCAGTAGTCAGGCCCAGAATCGTCATGACTCCTCGGCCTCTCATCAGATGAGCCTGAGTCAGAGAATAGCTCTCCTTCATCAGAAGGGGTATAGTCACACGGAGTAGTAAACTCCTCAGTTCCCATAGGAAAAACAGTCACATGAGGCGTCAAGTGCCGCTTCTTACCAGGGCCCTTGCGCTCTGACAACCTCGCAATAATCTGTTCAGCCGTAGGCAGTCTGGAAGACCCAAAAGGCTGCAAATCCCTACTTGTATGCGACTCAGCAGGAGTGAGATTTAAGCATGGGGAAATAGGTGAACTGAAACGAGGTGCAGCCACTGGCAAGCCTGATTGCAGGGCCAGTGCTTGCTCGGCACAGAGTCCGCAGACCCGTGCCCTGTCAGCATCAGCATGGGGTTGTCCACACGCTATACACAGCCGGTCTTGTCCCAGAGGGACCCCGGTCACATAATTCTGAGATGCCTCCATATGGTGATTATATAGGCACAATATGCCAGCAGGGATTTACGCTATAGGCAACCCTGGAGAAGCCACTGGATTCAACCGTCTGAAAGACATAATGGGAATACAGGGTGTCAGAACCATGTGCAGTAATCAAGGATCATGAAAATCGCCCGCAAGAGCACTTACAGACCAAGGGAGGAGGAAGGCCGCTACCACGCGCGCGCGACTAACATCAAAATGGCACCAAGCGAACCTCGAAGGGCGGGCCAGAGCGGGCTGTGACGCGGAGCGCGCCAAGCCAGGTCCCCGCCCCCCCCAAAAGCGCGAAGCTCTGAGATAGTGGTCAACGTTGTCAGGGAAGCGGAGTGTATGACACACTTAGAAAATTATTTGCCAATGAAGACGCCGCAGCGTCTGAGGCGACACCGCCGCCCGGCGCTGCACATCCAGTAAAGGAAACAAAGGGGGGGTGGCAGCCACTCAGACCATTTTATAACTAACCTGGGAGGTGCACGTTAGCAGGGCAATTAGTACACACAAGTCTTAAAGGAGCCACAGCACTCAACCCTGTTAGCTTGCAGGCCAGCCTATAATCTGTCTCTAAACTTGGTTAAAAACAGAGGACTCGGTCACACACATCTGCAGAAGAATGCTTAAGCTGCACCACTATGCCAAAGTGCCTCTGTGGGGTGCAGTCCTAACTCTAATCTCTGAGAGCCCATCTGGGACATACAGTGCAATAGATAAATTGGGAGCAGGCAGTAAAGGAAAGAGACGTGTGCGGCGGCGGCAGGTACACAATAAAAATGCAAACAGCGCGGCTCTGACACCAGATATACCAGTCAAGGGACAAAACACCATACACTGAGACCACCACACACCCCCCCTTTCTTTCCCCCCGAGCTATGGGGGGAATGAGGGAGGATGGCGACCCTTTGTACAGGGCCCACCGCTACAAGGGCATGGGGCAATAATGCGGGAGGGGCATCCCCTAGAGGCTCACCATCAGCCTAAACCGCCTACCCTTTGGTGGGGGACTGCGGTGGAGCATGGCTCCATAAGCACGCAAGGTGCTGCCTACCTTCACCCGACCAGCGCAGCCCAGGCTGGGAGGCACATCACAGGAAGGACGGGTGGGAATAGTCCAACAGGGCCGCAGGCTTTAATAGCCCCGCTCACCTGCGAGAGTGATACTTCATGTCTTCGCAGTCAGCACTGCAGAGAAATCTGGGGATTTGTGGGAGGTCCCCGGGTATTTAAGGGGCTGGGAGGAGCCTGTTTTGCATGTCTCTGCAGTGCAGCGCCATCTGGCGGAGGATAACCCAAGGCTTTAATAGCCCCGCTCACCTGCGAGAGAGTGATACTTCATGTCTTCGCAGTCAGCACTGCAGAGAAATCTGGGGATTTGTGGGAGGTCCCCGGGTATTTAAGGGGCCGGGAGGAGCCTGTTTTGCATGTCTCTGCAGTGCAGCGCCATCTGGCGGAGGATAACCCAAGTGTAAGTACTATATCTGGAGCAGGACGTACTATATACTAAGAATATAGGGTCTGTACATTTGCCCTACACTTCTTTTTTGGACCCTAGGCGGGGAAGATCCACTTTACTATAGTGATTACTATGCAAATCTCAGGTGTGCTTTGTTGTGTACAACAGATGCGAAGATTAAACTCCTATTATTGTGACAGGATTATGAGTAACCAGAGAAAGTCCTCAAGCATTCATCTTCCAGAATGCAACAATAGAAACCTACCTGTTACTGCACCAAGTCCAGGCATAGGCTTGCCACTGCACACCTCAACCCAACCCATAGTTCCAGACAAGATGCAGAATTTCTCCATATAATTTGGCAGAGGCAAGTGTATCACCTTTCTACACCGATACTGCCATGGGTAACAGATACCAACCCACTTCCCCATATGTCATCCAATTGTCCAACTCCACTATGCATGCCCCCCCCCCCATTCATATGGTCTTTCCAATATTCTCTTATAACACTCTGCATTCCACTCATATGATTAACAGACCCATCTCAAAACCATCATGTAATGGTCAAAAACCACCCAGAAGACCACGTATACTGGTAAAATTATAACTCCATGGCCCACTGAATTCATTCTGGCTCTTGTACCACTAAATGCCCAAACTTGAATTCATTCAATTTCCCTCATCCCTTTCAAAGACAACACACTATCCTGGGGACCCAACTTTGCAGCCCCTATAGGTATCATGCATAATGAAGGACACCGATACCAGACCTCAAACAGAAAGCACAAAAAGGACTACAGGTAGATCGATAGTGGTCCAAAGATCCATAACTTTACTGTTTATGTTGCTTGCGCTTCTTTCTGTGCGTCATACACAGCAGAAAATTGGCTGGGCTAATGATATGCATTATGATATATCACTGACCTGATAGCAGACCTCCCTAAAAGTACAGGATCTTCAGAAATGGTCTCGATCCTGGTCATACAAAGTTGTACTGCTTATTGATTTAAGGGGAGGAGACATTAAATAGGACTAACTGACATCTTTCGGCGTAAACAAGTGGCACCCTTTGCAAGTAGTATGATCAAGAGCAGTAAAGTACAACCCTATAGTCTTCATATAATCCAAGTATTTCAGTCCCATAATAATGAGTAAAAAATAATTGATTAAGTGATAAGTGATAAGAAAAATATATATCCATGATGTTTACAGGTATAGTGTAAGTATGTGTAAATATATAATCACATGAAAAGCATTTATGCATATCATCACCCTTATTGCTTCCTCTTCTACAAAGGCCGTACACAAATGATTAGTAAACGTTCCTAAAAAGCTAATTTCATGTAACTTGTAATGACAAACCGCAATGATTTATGGCACCCCACATCTAAATATTGTACTACTATAAATAATTTATCCTTTAAATTTACAGTCACTTTTCAGCATAAATGTCTGCAAGTATAATAATATATCAACCGGGTATATAACACAACAAGTGGAGCCATTTCGGGAAATTGCCTGATATTATTTTTGTATTTATATTTGAAGGCTACATGCTATAAACCTATCAGAGCTGATTTACAAACCTGAAGCAAATAAAATCAGAGTCTGGCCAAAGCAAACAACGGATGGTTCTTTGCTCCCTGAAAAATTAAGACAAGTACTTAAATTGCACCAGCAGCCTTGCACAGTTCGAAAAAAAAACTCCCTTGTCCCATCTGCATACATGATACTGAATAACTGTCATCACTTACATATGCTTCTGTATCCACTCAAAGCTGAAATGCTGCCCCACAGATTTTTTTCCTGGTAGTGGCCATTTTGGAGCTACCTTTTCCAGCATCCCAGCCATGCAGCTGCCTGGATTAAACTGAAAAAACCATAATGCACAGCGGCAGCAAACCCAGCAGCACTTCCTCTTTGCAGGCGGCCTGCAGATCCATAGGATGCCATTTTGTTTGTGAAATTGACCACAGTAGGAGTTACATGTTTATGCGCAGCAAGAGAAGGGATGCATATGGGCACTGTTTCTTCTAAGGGTATTGGTCCATTTTAAGTGTGAGCATTTCCAGCAGTTAATAAGCATTTATCTTGGGCTCGCCAAAAGCCTGAATACATTCAGAAAACAGTGACCACAGAAATAAGCACTGCTTACAAAATGCTTTAAATATATTTGTCATCAGAAAGGCTCATGACAAGAGTTACAAGTTTCTGTGCATGAGGCAGAAGATAGGTCCCTATTGTAATTAATAGGCTGGGCTTACTTTTTTCAGAAAACATTGGGACATACATTATATGCAAATTTACTGCAGAATATGGCTTCATTCAAAAAAATAACAGCAGAATTATTAACTAGTAATTAGGATGTTTATATATGTGCTGTTTTGCAGAGGGTGAGATTTGATGATAGAGGTAATTCAAACACACTTAAAAGAAGTCTGGTCCAAACACAAAACTAAATATGACACCCTAATGCACACATGTCAAACTCTGGCCCATGGGCCATATCTGGCCAGTAGCATCATCAGATTTGCCCAGCGAGCACTGTAAGCCCCTTCCCATGCTGTTATCTATGAGTGACAGGTGCACAGGCACACACTTGCCGGCCATCACCCCTTTATTCCCTGAGAGGTTAACAAGCGGCAGCCAGATTGCAGGCTGGTGGCCAGCGAAATTGCTTTGATGTAAAACCAGTCACTATGATGATGTAGTAGGGTAGTAGTTCCCCCAGTGGTTGGCAAATGCAACTGCCAACCAGGCTGTCTCCCTCTATGCAGGATGACGTCAAGTTGGCTCAGCCCGCCAGTGACTGTGAAAAACGATTCTGTACAGGTACAGGAAGGCAGAAAATGCTGCATTAAAGAGGACCAATCATGTATTTGGCTGTGCCTGAAGTCTAACAGATTTCAGGGCTGGTCAAATAAAGTGGACCAAAAGAAGCCCTGGAGTCTTTAAGATCCTCATGACCTGGGGCATCCCAAATCGCCAGTAACCCCCCCGGATCGCCGGCTGCACTCTGCTATATTTAGACTAAGAAAAGATGTTTAGGAAAAGCGAAATGGAGTTGCGCGTGCTGACTGGCTGTGCACATGTGCCATTGCATAGACATTTTTTTCAATAAATATCAAGATTGTCCTGTGACTTTGCTTTTCATTTTGGCCAACTGTGTATTTGAGTTTGACACCCCTGCCCTCAAGCTTTTCATCCAATATAATGTGATTATTATTGTAAATTGTTATAAACTAGTCGTGTCAATACCCCCGGGTTAGGGATTGTTTTGTGAAGCATCAAGTGTCGTCACCATAACATGCTCCATGTTGTAATATTACAACTGTCTCATGGATTCATTTGAACCAGTCCAGCCAGATACATCAAGTGTTTTTGTTTTAATAAATCTACAGTTAAAATAGTGGCTGTTTTTATGAAATTGCTTGGATAACACAGTCTATAAAAAATGACTTTCTTTCACCTACCAGAAGCAAAGTCCTGTATGTGCCTTAGCCAAGTTAAATGCCACAAATCACTATAGCAGCTGATAAGTAGTCTCTGGATGTCATCCAAAAATGAACCAGAACTTATAATCCAATTAGTTATTTTGCAAACCTATCTATACATTTTCCACCAGAACATGGATATGGAGGTCTTTCACATATACCAGCTTCCTGGCACAATTTGGTGGAGATGTGCCGACCCTCTCCTCTGGGGATGCAATGACCACTGCCTCTTCACCGGCCAGCTGCAGGGCTTTACCTCTGCTCCACTGCTCTGCTGGGTCGCCTCCGTGTTCCTGTTTAAGCTCAACCACATACACTTAAGTATTTCATGGCCAGCCAGGAAAAGCTTTAAAGTAGACCATCGCTCCTCCGCCGCCGCCTCCCTCGCGCCCCTCTAGGCGTGCGCGCTCCCGCGCCGGCCGTCTGTGAATGGCCGGCGCGGGCGCGCGCGCGTCAAGAGGGATGCGCGGGAGGCGGCGGCGGAGGAGCCACGGACAAGCGGCTGTCAAATCCCTTCTCCGTCGGCGCTGGGAGCGGGGAGAGGTGAGTTTTTAGGGTGATCGGGGGGGTTTCACACAGCGGGGCACCCCGATCGGGGGTGCCCCACCGAAGTGGACCAAGACCCAGGATAGTCAAAATCCTGGGTGTTGGTCCACTTTAAAGATGAAAGGATAATGACATGCACCCCTTCCTCACCTGACCTAATCCCTACTGAGAACTTGTGTTTTTTTGAAAACATAACATCTATTTATCCGTGTCTGCGAATGTTGACTGTTAACAGTTTAGGAAAAACTGACTCCACAAATGGAAGGCTTATGACTGTTATTGAAAAAAAGGGTCACATAATTTGGGGAAAATGTCAGAATTTTGTTTTTTTTTTAATGTTGTCCTCCCTTTAACTGATGAAATTAAACAGCTGAGGTGGGGAAATTGGCTGAATTTAATGAATTCAGGGGTTAACCCATGACTTGACTTCCACTTTAAAGAGGAAGTAAAAAAATATTTTATTTTTTTAATCATCACAGTATAAGGACATCCAGATTTGGGATGCCCCACTGTGCATTCCTGTCTGGCAAGCCCTCAGCTGATACAGACAAATTGACAATCAAGTTCCCAAGGGCAACCAATCCATATCTACCAGGCTGGTGAGTGCACAGTGATATACAAGCCAGTCCAGCAAACCTGAATGTTCACTGGCAGTCATGCAGTTGACTGCCATAGGAGGGAATGTAGAGGTGTCCGAGCTTGTTAGGTAATCCCAAATTAGGATGCTCCCATGCTGCAAAGACTAGAGGAAGTGAAACGGGGAGGCCGATTCATTAATAGCGCCAGGTAGCGACAGATGAGCGACTGTAGCGTGATTTTTTCAGCACCAGCCAGTATTCGCTGTGCTTGGCCGGCATTAGCTTGATGACAGCGACTCAGTCGGTGTGCGGTAATGTTGAATACGGGCTGGAGGGTCGCTGTTTCACAGGTCCAGCGTTGTATGTGAGCGCCTGACAACGAATGGCCAGAGCGAACGGCTAGCTTCATATTCATCAAAAAATCACGCTCCGAATGTGTTGTCGCTGTCCATTCCTTGTTTAAACCCCAGAGCGCTGGCGGCGATGTGTATTAACTAGTTTTTAACCCCTAAACAACCATATTTTTTGAATGTAACATTATACATGTTTTTAGAATCATTTTGTAATATGAATACATTAATCTCAGACCTGTTAGATCAATTCTGCACATATTTTTTTTAATTTTCTTTTTTTACTTAAAAATAAATCCTAACATTGCAGAAGTGGTCTCCGATTTTTTGACATTAAAAAAAAAAAAAAAAAAATTAATACCAATTAATTATGAATAATTATAGATTGCTCCATTGAAAAGCATTGGACATCGCCAGGGAGCGACAGCTCATACCTGGCGCTGTGAGGGAATTTGCAGCGGCGCTGTTCGGTCCAGGTGGCTTCATGATGAATGCCGCACTAGCCGTCGCTCTCGCCGGCGCTAGCCTCATTTTGCTTGATAAATGCGTCATTGTGACCGCCGCCGGGCGTACTTGAGTCGGTAGTCGCCGTTAGCTGCCGCTACCTGGCGCTCGTCAGACACTACCTGGCGCTATCGCTTGATGAATAAGGGCCATTGTTTAAATGCATTTCATTTCATTTTCCTCTTTGCTGTCTATAACTAGGATTTCATTAGTTATGGTGCTACAGTATATTCACATGTCCCCTGCCCACACAATTTGGTGTAGAGTATTTCTCTACTTCTATTAGATTACTCCTAAACATTGCCTGCAGTATGTGTTCACTTAAAAAGCCAATCTTACACTAGGGTTTTTTTCCCCTTGCATGTTGACATGGAACAGTTCTCCAAATACTCAGGGGTGATGAAGGAAAGGATATAAGTGTAATACACACCTCAGCCCAAAAAGGGTGGAAATGAGCATATGCTTTATTCCTCCCTGAATTTATTTGCGCCTGTTTGGCATTAGCATTATTTGTAGCTGGTTAGTGGCTGGATAAACATATATAGCAGCTGAAGTAGCAAAATATGAAGCCAGGGTTGGCTCTCTATCCAGTTATATCCACTACCAAGCTTGGAAAAAAAATTCATATTGTCATCTTAAAGTGGACCAACACCCTAAAGGATCGGCCCAAGAATCCAAAATCAGGATGCCCCCGCTGTGTGAAACCCCCCAGGACGCCCGCAAACCTTACCTGGATCCCGGTCCAATGGCGCATGCGTGGGCCGTGGCCGCATCTCGCGCTTCTCTCTAGTAGGGCGCGTGCTTCCCTGTTAGAGGGGAGCGCGAGATGAGATGCCCCGGGGAAGTGGACCAAAACCCAGGATAGTCAAAATCCTGGGTGTTGGTCCACCTTAGCCATCATTTTTATTCTAATGAATAGAGAAAAAAGAGGGCATTTAGTGTCATTACATATTCTCCAAAGATGTTTCTACCATATGTAATTTCACATTGGGGCTGATGATTAACCATATGCACCAGAGAACACTGACCCTTTGGGGGTGAGACTGGAGATCTGTGCCTGCTAGGCATGATATCTATAATATTGTAAGGAATCATTATTAGTGTTGTTAGAAATATGCTATGTTATAAGATTAGCTTACCCTATATTTCCAAAGTGTTGCTCACAGTGGGAGAGGTCTGGAAAGTGACAAATGACATTGGGGGAGAAAAAAGGAGTCCCAGTATCGGACGGGGTCTCAGTTACGTCTACCAGTCCGCCCGCCGCCGCTGGTTGTGGCAGCATGATGTGCTACTTCCCATGTCACATCCGGCTGGCATAGATCGTCACTGTGTTGCTTGAATTGAGCTCCCCTTGTAACTTGTGCAGCACACCCATAGTTTACGTCACACAGACAAGACATGGGTCCAGCATAGAAAGCAATGGTGCGCGAGGTCTCGCATACAACGTGCTCCCATCAAGGCAGAGCGCGCCCACATGTGGAGTCATTCTGGAGCGGCGCCTCCCACCCGGGCCACACCCCCCTACTCCATGCCCAAGTTCTCCCCCCGCCATTGGAACGTATACAGGACATGACAGCAGAGTGGGTCAGGGTGGGCGTGCCGCCTCCCCAAAAAAAAGAGATTTCCCCCATCTGCTGTCTTCCGGACCGAGTGGCACCTACAGTACTTTGGATAGGAGTAGCCGATTTCTATCTGTAAAATTATAAAGCCAGAAGATAAATCAGTTACTTAGCTGTTATATGATCATTTTATGTAGATAGTAATTAAAATAACAGCAGGTATATATTCACAATCTCTCCCCAAAGGTCTGTGTTTACAAAACAGATTACATAAATCTACATGAAACATGCCATGATTTCTCAATGATTCTGCTTTTCATATTGAATACTTATAAATGTTTCAACATATAAATGCTTGGAAAATATGAATTTGAACCGTATATGATGTGATATTGAAATTTAGTTCAGTAAGCTAGAAAGGCTTGTCTAAACCATTTTCCTCTCAATTGATCTACGGTAAAACAGCAACTAACAGAAAATCAGCATGCTAGCGATAGTGAAAAACATGTATTTATTGTTTTTTATTTGTTTGTTTATTTTTTAAGAAAAGTCGTGCCCCTAATATGGTCATTTAGACCAGGGGGTTCTGATGCTTTTAGGTGATAGATCCATCGGGCCTCACTCCGCAGGGTCCGAACTTCCACCTCACCACCCCTAATGTCGGGGTGTATGCTGGTGAGGGCCTGGAAAGTGAGGCCAGAAGGATCTCCTCCATGTCTACTTTTAAAATTATGACCTATAGAGGTTGTGATGTTTTGTCTTTTGATGTTGTTTATATGTTCATATATTCAAGAATGGAATTTTCGATAACTCTCGTCCACGTAGAACCTTCCACATGGGCAAGTGGGGAAATATACAATATGATCGGTATTTCAGCTAATATAGTGTTCTGCTTCCCAAATTCTCCCATTGGGTAACCATATTTGTTTGCCTGTTTTCAAATATTTACAGGTACTGCATCGCCCACAAAAGTAGGTTCCGGGTACCTTGCAGCAACCAGGGTCGGTGGACGGTCTGAACCGTAACTGGGGCCTGTCTGAGATCCCGCCCGACACGGGACTCGTTTCTTCTCCCCAATATGCCTCCAAGGTGTCACCTACCTGACCTTCCCCACTGTGAGCAACACTTTGGAAATTGAGGGTAAGCTAATCTTATAAATATAATACAATAATGGCTAATGTTAAGAAAGCCCCATGTATCTAGAAAGGGGCGAAACTGGTTCATTTAGGTTTTATTGGAATGCCATCAATTTGAGCAACTGATGAAAACTTTATACATGTACAATCAAGAAGACAATACCTTCTTTCTATGTGATTTTATTTAACAGAATGAATTTTCTAGTTAAAATGATTATATGAAATGTTTTTAATATTATCATTAAATAAAATGTATTTATTTTATCCCAGTTTGGTAGTGGATATAACTGGATTGGGAGCCATAGGCATCTCTTGCTAATACAGGCCTCAGACAAGGGGTGGGGATGTGAGTGGAGTAATTTTTTTACTCTGGAAAGCCTATAGATGTTCAAAAGGCCAAAAGGCAAGCAAAGGGCCTTATTTAACAAGGGATAGCGCCAGGTAGCGAATGGTGAGTGAACGGTAATGAGGCTCACCGCCACGAGAATGCCGGCTCCCCTCCGCAATCACACATTTATCAAGCCGATCCTGCTTAGCGACTGACAGAGCGCCAGATAGCGAATTATTCATCATTATTCCAGCCTCACCCCACAGCGTCAGCGAGCGACCTTGAACAGCGACAGGTATGACCTCTCGCTACCTGGCGCTCTCCAATGCATTTCAATGGAGCAATCTTTAAATATTCATAATTAATTGCTATTAATTTTTTTATTTTTTTTTTAAATGTCAAAAATTCTGTGACCACTTCTGCAATGTTATTTTTTTTTTTAAGGTAAAAAAAAAAAAAATAATAAATTTGTGCAGAATTGATATTACAGGTCTGATATTAAGGTATTCATATTACAAAATGTTTGTAAAAACATGTTTTTTTTTTTTCAAAAAATATGGTTGTTTGGGGGTTAAAAAACTACTTTTAACCCATCGCCGCCAGCGCTCTGGGGTTTAAACAAGCATTTTACAGCGCGAGAATTTTTTGAGCGTGATTTGTTCATGAATATGCTGGGAGCCGTTCGCTATGGCCATTCGCTGTCATGCGCTCCCATACAGCGCGGAACCTGTGAAACAGCGACTCCTCACCCAATATTCAACATTACCGCACACCGACTGAGTCGCTGTCAACAGCTGAACAACGGCCAAGCACAGCGAATACTAGCGTGCGCTGTGAAAATAACACTACTGGCGCTCATCTGTCGCTACCTGGCGCTAGTAATGAATCGGCCTCAAAGTTTCTTTGACCTGAACTTTAAAAATAGAATCATGGTGCCGAAAGTCAAGGGAACGATGGTACGTGGGAGCAGGCTACAGACACACAGGACGCCCCACTATTATTCACTGTGGACTTCCACTTTAATAAAAAAAAAGCATATTGAAAGTTTTCAGAATAAAACAAATCTTGTAATCTATTATGTCACTTAGTTTTCTTGTAAAATCTGCATGCAAATTAAATCTTAAAACTCAGTATCGCCTGTACTAATTCCCATCACAGCTTGCTAATTAGTTTTATTCTGTCAAAAAAAAACAGCCCTATGGCAGCCATAGCAATGTAATTCAGTTCCATTAATATAACATAACTATCTGAAGTACATTCAGCAACTTAGCAATAACCATTCACATCTGGAAGAGAAGCAGCATGAAACATGACACACGCACGTATGTATTTTAGCACCCTTGTCACTATTTATAGACAGTGGTACACTTTTGTTGGAGGATAGTTTTCTAATTCTTAAATCTATTTATCTCTGTGACCTGGCTTAAATGTTTGAACTATGGCATCTCAGCTCCACTGTGCTACTTTTGATTACTTGGTTATTAGTGCAGCCTGACCCTCACTGACATTTGTATCCTTTTTTCAAGACCTTATTTGGCTCCTGCCTTGTTCAATTTTTTTTTTTTACTATGATCCTAGTGGTTTCCCTATCTATGGATGGAGGACTCGAGTTTGATTCCAAAAGCATCAACAGCATCTGGGTGTCAAAAGGATAGCAAGGGCCTGATTTATGAACAGATTGCGCCAATCTTACAAGTTTTTCACATCAGCGCATGTGTGAAACAGACATTTATTAATCCATGAGTGCACATACACATTTTGACGAGCCTGCTTTTTGTGGCACATAGCTTGCTACTCCTATAGGATATAATAGGCACATTATTCTGCATATTATTTTACAAGTTTTTGTTTTTGGTTTTAAATCAAATTTCGCCCGTGGCATTTGGGATATAAGAGGAGCACAGAAATTTTGTTTATGATGATTTTTTTTTTTTAAGTTCTCTGAAAATGATTTATTTTACATCTGTAATTAGAGATGAGCGAACCGGTTCGGACGAACCGGAATTCGCTCCGAATTTCGGGAAATATTCGATTCGGCACGAACCCGAATATTTTGTGGTTCGTGCCGATCGAATTTTTCCTGAAATTAAAAAAAAAAAAATGCCGGCATGGTGGGAGCCGGCCGGCGGGCCGGTAAAGCCGGCCGGCCCGTTCCCACCATGCCGGCATTTAAAAAACAAACAAAAAAAAAAAAAGCATTTTTGCCGGCATGGTGGGAGCGGGCCAGCCGGTTCCGCGCTGACAGCGGAACCGGCCGGCCCGCTCCGCTGTCAGCGGAACCGGCCGGCCCACTCCCACCATGCCGGCATTTTTAAAAAAAGCAAACACTTACCTGCAGGTCCGGAGCGTGGAGGCCGGCGCCGCTCTCAGCTGTCATCTGAGGGCGCGTCATCAGAGGCGCCCTCTGATGACGCGCCCTCAGATGACAGCTGAGAGCGGCGCCGGCCTCCACACTCCGGACCTGCAGGTAAGTGTTTGCTTTTTTTTAAATGCCGGCATGGTGGGAGCGGGCCGGCCGGTTCCGCTGACAGCGCGGAACCGGCCGGCCCGCTCCCACCATGCCGGCAAAAATGCTTTTTTTTTTTTTTGTTTTGTTTTTTAAATGCCGGCATGGTGGGAGCGGGCCGGCCGGCTTTACCGGCCCGCCGGCCGGCTCCCACCATGCCAGCATTTTTGATGGGGAACTTCGTAAAAGTTCGATTCGGCCGAACCCGAATTTCTTTGTGAAATTCGGCGAATCGGCCGAATCGAACTTTTCAAAAGTTCGCTCATCTCTATCTGTAATGTTTATCACATCTGCTTCATTTATAGCATTATTGTTTTATCTGCTAGAAATTTATTTTGGCACAACTAAACAACCTTTATCATCGAAGAGTGGTTTTTGTGTGCGCCAGTCTGAGCCATTCTGCGTAAATTAAAAAACATTCAATAAATATGGGTGTTACTAGATGGCACACTACGCCACTTTTTTTCACGCGCTGTTTTTCCTATGGCGCAAGTAGTTGTGTGAGAAATGGCGCACTGCTGGAATGTTAATAAATCAGGCTCCAAGTGATTCTGTGAGCTAGGGAAGCTAGCACAAATTACTGGTTCAATGCCAGTTCCTAAAAAAAGTACACATTCTAAGATCAACAAACCAATAATGTGCCTTCTGATCCTGCAATCTTCGAGAGCCTTCTTCGTTTACTTAGGGCCTTATTTATCAAGGGCTAGCGCCAGGTAGTGTCTGACAAGCGCCAGGTACCGCCAGCTAACTGCGGCTACCGACTTAAGTACGCCCGGCGGCGGTCACAATGACGCATTTATCACGCTAAATGAGGCTAGCGCCGGCGAGAGCGTCAGCTAGCGCGGGATTCGTCACGTAGCCGACTGCAACGAACAGCGCCGCTACTAATCCCATCACAGCGCCAGGTATGACCTGTCGCTCCCTGGCACTCTCCAATGCATTTCAATGGAGCAATCTTTTAATATTCATAATTAATTGATTTTTTTTTTTTTTTTTTTTTTTTAACTGTCAAAAATTCTGTGACCACTACGGCAATGTTAGATATTTTTTTTAAGGTAAAAAAAAAATATGTGCAGAATTGATATTACAGGTCTGATATTAATGTATTCATATTACAAAATGTTTAGAAAAACTTGTATAATTTTTACATTTAAAAAAAATGGTTGTTTGGGGGTTAAAAACTACTTTACACACATCGCCGCCAGCGCTCTGGGGTTTAAACAAGGAATTCACAGCGCGAGAAATTTTTGAGCGTGATTTGTTAATGAATCTGCAGCAAGCCGTTCGCTCTGGACATTCGCTGTCAGGCGCACCCATACAACGCAGAACCTGTGAAACCCCTAACCCCGTATTCAACATTACCGCACACCGACTGAGTCGCTGTCAACAAGCAAACCCCGGCCAAGCACAGCGAATACTAGCTGGCGCTGTGAAAATCACGCTACTGGCGCTCATCTGTCGCTACCTGGCGCTATTAATGAATCGGCCTCTAAGTGCTGCTATACAGACGCTAATCTGCTGATACCTGGCGCTATTAATGAATCGGCCTCTTAGTTACTAGTGCAACTTGAGTATGATTAATAATCTGTTTTGATTGCTTAGCCAGCTCCTGTTTCATTGTTTTTTTTTGTTTTTTTACTACGATCATGTTAGGGCTTTACAATTTATATATTCCACACTCTATGGCCCTTATTTAACAAGGGATAGCGCCAGGTAGCGAATGGTGAGCGAACGGTAATGACGCTCATCCGCCACAAGAACGCCGGCACCCCTCCGCAATCACACATTTATCAAGCCGATCCTGCTTAGCGACTGACAGAGCGCCAGATAGCGAATCATTCATCATTATTCCAGCCTCACCCCACAGCGCCTGCGAGCGACCTTGAACAGCGACAGGTATGACCTCTCGCTACCTGGCGCTCTCCAATGCATTTCAATGGAGCTAACTTTAAATATTTATAATTAGTTGCTATAATTTTTATTTTTTTTTTTTAATGTCAAAAATTCTGTGACCACTTCTGCAATGTTAGATTTTTTTTTTAAGCTAAAAAAAAAAAAAAAAAAAAAAATTTGTGCAGAATTGATATTACAGGTCTGATATTAATGTATTCATATTACAAAATGTTTTGAAAAACATGTTTTTTTTTTTTTTTTTTTTTTTAAATATGGTTGTTTGGGGGTTAAAAAACTACTTTTAACCCATCGCCGCCAGCGCTCTGGGGTTTAAACAAGCATTTCACAGCGCGAGAATTTTTGGAGCGTGATTTGTTAATGAATATGCTGGGAGCCGTTCGCTATGGCCGTTCGCTGTCATGCGCTCCCATACAGCGCGGAACCTGACAAACAGCGACTCATAACCCCGTATTCAACATTACCGCACACCCACTGAGTCGCTGTCAACAACCGAACAACGGCCAAGCACATCGAATACTAGCCGGCGCTGTGAAAATAACGCTACTGTCGCTCATCTGTCGCTACCTGGCGCTATTACTGAATCAGCCTGTCAGGGTTGTTTCCAAAACCATCCAAAGCACCTGGGTCTCTGAAGACCAATTGCTTCTTAAATTATGTAAGCAGAGAAAGCCAGAGCAAATTACTGGTCAACCTGTTCTTACTCCTTTTGCAATTCCTTGATACTTGTAAAAAATGTTACAGAATGGCAGGAGACTCAGGTCTACTTTTTATCGATCATTTCTCTCAAATGATTTACATAAAATAAAAATGTACCCATTCTAGTGTCGACAAACTAAACATTTGTCTTCTCATTTATCCTTATGATCCTGATCTTTGTGAGATTCCTCTGGCTGGCCGGGAACTCAAGCTTGGTTCCCAAACCAACCACAGCATATGAACCTCTGGAGAGGACCAAATGCTTCTTAGTCCCTGTGAGTCAAGTAAGCCAGCTCAAATCACTTCCTCCTGTGTCTTTTTGAGACTTATCATCTATATGTTATAGTTTGTTAGGACACAAAGGATTTTGTCTTATCGATATATTAATAATCATTCAATTAAAACAATAAAAAACACTCCTAACTCCAAGGTTTAGTGTACAACTTCAAACAAAAGGAACACATATATTTAGTGATAAAACCTAATACAAATATCCTGTTAAAAACACATTTCAACACAGCCTGTAATAATTGATAATATTTAGGGCATCCCAAAAATTAAGGGGACCATACTAGAGGTAGGAAGCTAGAGAGGAGAAAATTCAGTGCAGGAAAAGGCATCAGGGGAAGGAGGATTGTTGCTGTTGAAGGAGGGAGTTGTTCATTTTAAAAGGCAAATAACATGGATATTTGTTATTAAAATGTATAGTCAGTTTATTCAGTTTATAGGTAAGGGAGTACAGAAATGTAGTTAAATTAGCTCCACCTTTATAGCATGTGCATGTACCATAGCATGTACCATTGAGGACCCAGTTTGCTGAAAACTCCATCAGCGCACAACTCCACAAATATAAAAATAAAATTGACATAATTTTATTGATTAAACAGACAAACCTAATATCTATTATCTATAGCTAATATACCTAATAACCAAATACATGAATAATTAAGTGCATAGTTCTGTGCTAAACGAATGTCTCTTAAAAAATGCCTAGTGCAAACAAAATGAGTTAAATGGTTAATTAATGAAAAAAAAGGGCGCTAATTGGGAAATCCCACTAAAGCGCAAATGTAGTGCAAAAAATTAAATTGGCTATAAATATATAATATCAAGTGCAAAAATATACTGCCCAGGGAGTGTTAAGAGGAGAGATAGCTCTAAATCCAGTGCAATGTAGCTCCAAGAACAATCCAATGCAATGCACACAGTGTGCTTGTATGTCCCAGCCCTGATACTTACATCACAGAGGACATGAGGAATATGAAGTAAAACTTTATTTTCTAATCACTCTGGCAATATAGCTTAATTTGAAAAAAAGGAACAAAAAAAAGGAAATTGCCATAGATATATATATATATATATATATATATATATATATATATATATATGCATAGGTACACAATGAGAACACTTTGGAGTGTGTATGGACAATGACTTTTTTGGGCAGTTTATCAGGCGCTCAACTAGTCTGATCTATGGTACATTCCTAGCTGCCTTTTGTTTCATCTCCTATGAAAAGCGTCTACGGCATTAAATATTTATGTAAACCTTCAGGAACCCAATAGAATGTCGTGTGCAGATAAGGTGTGCTTCACATTACACCCTGAACATATTAAATGAGCTCGGAAATCTACAGACTCATAGTACAAAAACACAAATGTCACTAAATATTTTTTCAACTACTACACAAACTATGAAGCAGTTAGGATGGTAAGAATGTTTCTAATTATGCTGAACAATATAATTAAGTCAGTCAGAGTCATATACTCCACAAATAGTGCATTGATATCACATGTGAAAGTGGTGAACATCGTTGATTAATTAGACTAATTAGTGGCGGGTCTGAAGGACTAGCTGACGCTTGCAGTATTGTAGTTATGCATCACCTTGGTTATCTAAGGTTCACTAATCTGCTTTCCAACATCAAACGTCTGCTCATTTAAACAAATTAAGTTTTCAATGTTCAGGAAAAAATAAGCAACACTTGCCATGTACATGGTAAAACCCTAATAACTCATTGACATATATATGTGGGATAATTGGATGACAGTCTTTATATCACTGTTTCACTCTCGGGAGAATAAAGTGTAATAGACTACTGTGTAGACTCTTACAGATTTTTTTTATAGTTGTTTGAACTTTGGAGTAATAGTTTGTTCATGGTTGATATTCTTCTAGATTCCATGTGCACAGTTGGCACAGTTGGGTAGTTTAGAATGGTCCAATAATGATTTAAAGAGAAACAAATCCTGCAATCCCTATTTGGGATGCCCTGCTGTGTGTATCCCCCCAGAATTGCTGTAAACTCACATTCCCTTTGGTCATTAAAGGCTGCATTAAAATGAATTTCTCCTAATTGTTTTGAATTCCCCATAGGTAGCAGTTATTTCTGTTATTAGTCATTCAAATGTTCTTTGCTATTGAATGCAGACTGGTGAGCCGCTGCAATAATACATTTTTTTTAATGGTGGACAGGATCTCCACATTTTATTTAAAGTGAACCAAAACCCGCAGAGATCGGCCCAGGAATCTATAAGATTCCTGGGCCACTAGATACCTTGCCCACTGTGTGAAACCCCCACAGGTCGCCCGTCACCTTCTTTTACGGTCCAGCAGCAATTGGGCGAGCTGCGGCTTCATCCCCGCTATCCCTCTAACAAGACGCTTGCCTGCAACAGGCATTTCTGAATGGCTGGTGCGGGCATGCTCCCTGTTAAAGGGAAGTAGGGGATGCGGCCGCCAGCGTGGTCGGATCCACTCGCCTTGGACGAAGGGGCGGGAGCGGATCCGAGCGCCCTGATTGGAGGAGCGGCTGTGCATGCGCCGTAGGACTGGGAAGAGTTTCTGTGAGTTTCTTTGGCCGACCTGGGGGGTTTCACACAGCGGGGTATCCCCGAGTGGGGTGCCCCGGGGGCAAGGACCAACCCAGGATAGTCAAAATCCTGGGTTTGGCCCACTTTAATATTCTATGTAGGCTTGTTATTCAAAAGTTGAGAAAAAACTAACTTGTCAAACAATGGTAGCTGAGTATCTCACTATTTATAAAGAAGCTCCTAAGTCTATCATTCTAAATTATGTAGCAGCGAGGTAAGCTCTTTTTTGTTGTTGTTGTAAACCCTCCCAAGGGGGAGGAAGGCAGGGCCAGGGGGTACTGAAGAGACTGGACTTACACTTTAAGTGACCTGGTGATATCTAGTTAGATAGCTATTTCAACGCAATTTTGTAAATATATTGTATATATTTTATTGGATATAGGTTTTAACAGTATTGGATATATATATATATATATATATATATATATATATATATATATATTTCTATCAATGTTTACTTCCTCATGACCTGTCTGACTGGGTTCTACCACTTTAGTAACTAAACAAATATGTCCATTAAAATAGTCCTCAAAAGAAAAAGTAACACTGCTTGGTATAAGACTATGACAGGGGTGCTCACCCTTTTGAAGAGCGCGAGCCACTTAAATTATTTGGAACCTGGTCAAAGGCCATAATGAATTGGTTCAGAATTCTTTCATTTGGAATAGCATAATAAAGATTTTCTACAACATGCTGTGTCCACAAGTGTCCCTCCACCACCCCCCTACATTCATGTGTAACGATCCCCACACGTAACCAATACACATGCCGACAGTCAGTCCCACATCTTAATCATGTTCCTAATACTCAACCCATCTAAGCTCTCACCAATGCTAAGCATACAATTATAATGGAAACATTATTTCACCAATTATCATGCCAAGATTCTACCCAGGGGTGTTGTTGTACAACCAATGTACCTGTGTTTCTCCAAGTCATGGCAATGATCCCTTTCTATATACTCTCCGTGGAATCGCCCATCCTTACTGTGCCTCTATTTATCTACGTTTACACGTCAGTTCTATTTAGCCCTCCCACTTTCCCCACAACACATGAGATGGCTCTGAGGGCCACAGGTTGAGCAAGTGTGGCCTATGAGGTATGACAATTTTAAAAGTATTTGCTTACCCCCCTTGGAACAGATGCACCTTTGAAGCAGACTTAAACCCAAAGCGATGTGTTCCTCAAACCTATGCATCTCTAGTCCACTTATTAACCCCTGGAAAGTTGGCATCAAATTCAATCTCTTGCATTCCTGCATGTGCAGCAAACACAGTTAGCATCCAATGTGACAGTCAGCAGCCATTGGCGGTTGCCAGGCGCAAAGGGGTTGAGTAGTTATTTCTGATTTGGGCTTTAACAAGGGCAGACAGGCATTCCATAGTTAGAAGAAGTTAGAAAATGGAAGACGATGATTTTATTACCTCTGCTGCTACATAAGCGCCATGTAATGTAATCAAAACTATATACACATTATTTTAAATAAAATTAAACAATATAAAGAAAACACAGTTTTTTTGGTTTTTATTTTTGCTGTCTGGTTTCTTTCTCCTGCTTCGAGATGTTCTATTTCGTCTTCAATAAAAATGCAATATAAACAAAATCTTCCATTTCTCTAGCATGATAATCTCGCAGGAAGCATTTTTTGAAATGAGACAGAGATCAGATTTGAGGTGGTGACCCTGCAGAAGAATACAATCTAACTCCCTGTGCTGTTATAGATTCCGCTGTAAAAATCTTTACCTCATTAACTTAAAATCCATGAAGAAAGCCAGACTCACTTAACTATAATGATATGTTATCTTGTAAGATGTACAGGTCTGCTGCTAAATATTAAATGTAATGCAGCAGCTCTGTTCAAATCCCCATTGCTTGTACTGAACCTTCACTTCAGTATAACAAATAACTACAAATACGGATTATTTATAGAGAAACTATTCTGACAGAAGCAAAAAAGTTACAATGTTCTTTCTATAATTTAAGCAGACCTACACCCTCTGTGATAGGGGGGTTCTGTTTAACAGGGATATTACTCTAACCTACCCCCTCATGAGACTTTTATTACTGATTTTAGCTTCCTAATGATCTGTAAACCGGACCCTCCGCGAGGCAGGGGGCATGCTGGATATGTGTAGGTGCCATGATTAAGGACTTGCTGTCCGAAACGCGTTGGCATTGGGGTCCGTCATGTACATTTTGATGAATGCTTTGACCTGTTGGATTACTGATTTTAAATCGAGACAATAAATACTTGAAGAATTTTAAACGATTGCTGGCTGGTTTTCCTCTTTCTACAATGTGTAGATGCCATGGCTAAGCTTACCCACAGCACCCTATGGCATACATTCTGCGAGCCAGCAGAAATTCAAGTCTGCCTTGGCTGGCGAGCACTGAGGCCAGGATGCTATAGGAGACCCACCATTGCCTGGGATTAGTATACAGGGAAACCAGGGGTATACCAAATCAGGGTGACCCTTAAGAAATCTTTTTAGTAGTATTAATTCGAAGTTACACTATCACTACACAACTGGGATGAACAATTCAGAAACACTTGGGAGGGGTTGGATGAGGTTTAGATAATCTAACCACTAAAAGCTGTTGATAAAAATATTCCGGTAAGGTATGCTAATTTTTTTTTATATTTAATGCTTAACTCCACCTCAGCACAGGGGTGTCAGCAGAGGCTGGACTACCTCTTTAAAGTGGACCAAAACCCAGGATTTTGACTATCCTGGGTTTTGGTCCTTTCCCTCGGGGCACCCTTATCAGAAGTGCCCCGCTGCATGAAACCCCACCTCCTCCCTTTCCTACTGCACATGTGCGGCAGCTCGTCCAAACAGCATGCTCGGAGCTGACGTCACATTCCTCGCTACCCTCTAACAGGGAGCATGTCCGCGCCAGCCATTCACAAATGATGCGGCTTGTGCATGCGTAGTTGGAGAGGGAAACAAGGTAAGTGTATGGGGCGACCTGGGGGGTTTCACACAGCGGGGCATCCCAATTTTGGATGCCCCAGGGGGAGGGAATCGATCGGCCTGAGACTATTTTAGATTCCCAGATCGATCGTGGTTGGTTTTGGTCAACTTTAATAAAATGTAAAATAATTTACATAATAAACTGAATATTATTTGAGTGAGCTTTTAACTTGAACACACTACAAATTCTGTAAAACATTTTTGTTCTAATTTTTACTAAAATATTACCTGCCACTGTGGTTAGGCACTTTTACAGGTGGGATACATCATTTTTTCCAATTAGGCAAGAATATTTTCCAAACTTTGAAAAAATATCCTTTCCTCACTGGAAACTTTTTGTAGACCACCTGTAAAAATGCCCCATCACAGGGGTAGGTGATCTTTTTTTGGGAGATATTACCAGAACAGAAATGTTTTAGAGAATGTTTTTGTGTGTTCAAAATAATTATTATTCAGATGTAACATGGGGAGGCCAATGTATTAATAGCGCCAGGTAGCGACAGTAGCGGCATTTTCAGAGCGCCCGCTAGTAGTCGCTGTGCTTGGCCGTTGTTCGGTAGTTTGCCGTAATGTTGAATATTGGGTGAGGAGTCGCTATTTGACAGGTTCCGCGCTGTATGGGAGCGCATGATAGCGACTGGCCCTAGCGACCGGCTCCCACCATATTCATTAAAAAATCACGCTCAAAAAATTCTTGCGCTGTAAAATGCATGTTTAAACCCCAGAGCACTGGCGGCGATGGGTTAAAAGTAGTTTTTTAACCCCAAAACAACCATATTTTTGGAAACCAAAAAAAACAAGTTTTTTAAATAATTTAGTTATATGAATACATTAATATCAGACTTGTAATATCAATTCTGTACATTTTTTTTTCCCTTAAAACAATTATCTAACATGGCAGAAGTGGTCACAGAATTTTTCACATTGAAAAAAAAAAAAAAACATTAATAACAATTAATTATGAATATTTAAAGATTGTTCCATTGAAATGCATTGGAGAGCGCCAGGTAGCGAGAGGTCATACCTGTCGCTGTTCAAGGTCGGACGCTGGCGCTGTGGGCTGAGGCTGGAATAATGATGAATGAGTCGCTATCTGGCGCTATCTCAGTCGCTAAGCAGGATTGCCTTGATAAATGTGTGATTGTGGTGGGGAGCCGGCGTTCTCGTGCTGGTGCCCGTCATTACCGGCCGCTCACCAGTCGCTACCTGTTGCTATTCCTTCATAAATAAGGGCCTTAGTGTACACCCAAAGGCAAACTTGCTTCACTAGCATGACCCTGACTGTGAAGTATTTTCCTTCTTATACAATACTTATGTGTTATATGAACTCATTCACCACCACTAGTGTATATCACTTTTCTATACCCATGAACTAAGCGCCCTACACTTTCCTATAACTGAAAAAAGAACTCCTGTAAACAAATAAAGCTTTTAATGGGGAACATACAGCATTCGTGGAAGCATAGTTGGCATGACAACTCAGTGCTTGCAAAAATCAACCAGCCACCAACTACCTAAACACTTTGAAAACAGTTTTATACATTTTTTCAATGTTAGATGCAGCCGCCAAAGGTGAATGTGAATATAAAGGTATTAGTGAGTGTAGACATTTCACAAATGATGCAGTTAGTTTAAGAAATATCAAATAAAGATAATTACCGGTGGTACAATTCAGCAATGAGAATTCCAAACGACCAAGAAAAGGTCGCTCTTGGTGGCTGCAGAACACAACCATGTACTGTATACAGTATATCTTATATATGACAGGGACTGCAAGGATGTACTCCTCACATGGCCAGCAGGCATGAATGATAAAAGTATTAGGGAAGGCCACGATGTAATTAAAGCGGACCTTCACTCTAAATAAGAGTCTATCTTATATGTTTCCCACACCCTGTACATACAGATTGCTCACATTAAAAATCATCCTACCTGCATCTACTGCATTTTATAAGCCTTTAAACATCCAAGATGGCGGCTTATGGAAGCTGCCATATTTGCAGGCAGCCTGCAAACAGGAAGTGCCTGCAAACAGGAAGTGACTGTGCTGCTCTGCATTCTGGGACTGCTGACCTTTCCCTGACCCCAGCTCTGCTCTGTCTGAGCAAAGCACAGCTATAACCCGCCCCCCTGTACCTTATCCCACTCTCCTCTCCTCAGTAAGTGTGATGCTTCTGAGTCAAGATGGCGGCGCCCGTATCCTAAATTCCCGAACAGAGTTGCAGCCCAGTGGGGGAAAGAATAATAAGTCAGTGACTAAACATGTAAAATATATTAATTTTAGATGCTGAGGAATTGTTTTTTAAGAGTTTGGGCTTTTCATTAAATCATGGTGAAGGTCCGGTTTAAGCATCAAATCAACAATAGAAACCATATTAAATGTTATAATGCCTATGGGAGTTCTTCTGTTACATCACCGTTATCTGCATAAATGACTTATGAATGGTGTATTAGTGCTTGGACATGGTGGCTCTTTATTCCATTTATTTTCTGAAGAAGATTTGTGGATATTAATTAAATCATCATGATTATCATGTAATGAAAAGCCCAAACCCTTAAAAAACGATTCCCCAGCATCTAAAATTTTTTAGTCGCTCACTTATTATTCTTTCCCCCCACTGGGCTTTAACTCTGGTCATGACTCTAGGATACGGGCGCCGCCATCTTGCCTCAGAAACATCACATATTGAGGAGAGGGGTGAAAAGCACATGGGGACAGGCTATATCTGTGCTTTGCACAGACAGAGCAGAGCTAGAATCAGGAAAAGGACAGCAATCCAAGAATGCAGAGTAACAGAAAACATGTCCTGTCTGCAGGCAGCCTGAGACTCCATGGGCCACCACCTTGGATGTTAAAGGGCTCCAAAAAAGCAATAGGTGCAGGTAGGATGATTATTAATGCGGGCAATCTGTATGTACAGGGTGGGGGAAGCATACAAGATAGACTCTTATTTAGGGTGAAGGTCCGCTCTAGGTCCAGCTTAAATCTTTTTCTAGGGTGCATCCAGTTTCAAGATGCCCCACATTGTGAGTTCCCAGCCCATGCAGTATACCAGGGGTGCTCAATATCTTGAAGAGTATGGGCCACTAAAACAATTAGGAAGCTGGTCGTGGGCTACAATGAATAGGTTCTGGATTTAGAATTTTTCATTTTGAATAGAATAAAGAGGATTTTCTACAACAATGAGTATGCTTACATCTCCATGAACTCCATGTTTTGCATTTGTTTGTCCTTCCCCATTACCAATACCTCATTATCACAATAACAATCCCCACATACTAGCAATACAAATGCTGATTTCCTAACCTCTCTGAATATAGGGGTTCCATATTCCAACCTCTCCTCCGCTCAGTCAGTCCCACAACTTAACAGTATTCCCAGTGCTCAACCCATCTAAATGTCTAACTAAGCTAAACATATAATTAAATATAGATAATAACTATTATCTTGTTAATGTGGCCGAGATTTCACCCAAGGGTTTTGTTGCACCAATGTCACGGTGTTCCTCTAAGCCACCACTACCAACTCTTTTGGCAATGAGCCCCTCCTATATCACACTCCTTGCAACCTATTACCATTATTGAGCCTCTATTTAAGGAGTTTCCAACCAGTGGTACGAATGGTGCTCCAATAAGGTGGTATATGGCAAGGCTGCAGGCTGATCTGTACCCCAACCTGATCTGCTGCTTTGCCCAAGCCTAAGAAAATACTAAACTGCCCAAAAAGGTATCAAAACTATCTATGTTAATTTTCGTGCATTTCATGAACTTTAAATGGTTGTTTTGTGCATTATAACACAATTTTAGATGACTGACAACCCATATGTATCCCCAAGTGCTACTTAATGAAAAACTGTTGGGAACATCTGCTCGATTCACCTATTTTTACACTCCAGTTCAGGTCAGGGGCCACATCAGATGGTGCCGAGGGCCACATGTGGCCCCCAGGAAACAGGTTGAGCATATGTGCTGTATACTTACTGAGTTCTGGGATACAGCAATGGTCATATGTGTGTAGTATCCCTGCTCTGTGAGCTCTCCAGACCTTATAGTCTGCTGGTGGAAGCAAGCAGAGTGGATAGAGTGGGGAATTTGTGGCAATGAAGAGCCATGGGATCCCAGAGGGGTTTTTACACTGAGGGGCACCCCAAATAGGGATGCCTCCTATGGAATCAGTTTATCTGGATCTAGAGTATTTTAGACTTTACAGTATAACTGGTCTTAGTTCCCTTTCAGTATTGTATTGTATTGTATTTTACCTTTCACTGTAAAGGCCCCTGCTTTAAAATCCTAAACAGGAGCTATGCCTAGATTTACAAACAGTCTATAAGGGTTCCGTAGACTTATTTGGATTTGGACTTTCATTAAAGATAATTCACTGGTCTATAAAAGGCAAAAGCGCATAATGACCTTAAAATGACATTATGAAATGAAATCTTAAATCTGTCAAAATGAAAAAGCAAGTCATACTAGTGAACTTCCACCTGCAACATCAGAAAGGATATGTTTTATATTAAATAAAGGATAAACTGCAGAACACTTTACTCTGAGGATACATGTTCAGCATAAGCAAAGGAGCAAAGGAAGCTGAATGTGCGGAAGCCAAAATTAATATATAGCCTTGTGGGAGTTCAAGCATATGACATAATTTAAAGAAAGGGTGGTAGAGAAGAAAGAGCTGTATTTCTGACATTTATATTGCTATTTTCTGCTTTAGGAAGATACGAGCTGTGGAATGCTAAGCCTCCAAATGCTCTCTACATCCCTTTTAGTAATTACAAACAAGAGAATTACTAGAAAGCTGAACCATGTACAACTCCATGACTTCCATTGGCATAATACATCAGTAAAAAGGATAAGCTAGTCTGACTGTGTATTAAAAGTGCACACTTTAGGCCCAGGCAATCATACTGAAGCCACTCTTACCCTTCATCACTATATTGTTGGGGCTAAAATATTATTATTATTCATAAATACCTTTTTTAGCCATCACTAATTAAACTTTCGAAGCCTCCCATTCCTAGCGGCTTTGTAGTTGTGCCTTATGGCATGCCCCATGTGATGTAGGTACATGAGAGCTTTTAGAGATATAGAAACATTAACAACACAGGTATAACATTCACCTTACTCAGGGCAGTTTCTAGGCAAAATGGCACTCTGCCTCCTCCTTACCTGCCCTATGGAGCTCCTGCTGACCAATACCAGTCTGTGCCATGTTGTGCCTCTTCATTAGCAGCAGAAAGTGACCCTACCCCATGACTAAGCCCAATATGGGGGGATGAGGGGCCTGCACCACTAACAGTAGCTCTGACACATCTGCAGAAAACAGGATGGCTGAGATGAATGCGTCCCCAATGGCCTTGGCCCCCAGGGTGCTTGCCCTCCCTTAGAAACAGCATTGACCTTACTTCCCTGTCATCCCTAGCAAGGTAATCACCTTCATGGCCGTCCATCCTGATACCTGGGCAGCCAGAAATGCTGGTCTAGGAGTGTCAGGAAGGAATGGTTTTGAGTCCCTGTGGACTGGCAACATCCTTGGGACCAAGTTGCCAGAAAGAGTGTTAGTCTACTTTGAGTTCCAGTTTTAGTTTACAACTCCAACCTGGCATCTTGTTTTTATTGTAAGCAGAGTGGGAAGAGAAGAATACATTATAAGGCTCTCTTAAAATGAACCTAACCCCAAAATGGCTCACAGGGCCATTCCATCCCTGTCCCCTTTTAGAACCCCCTAAATATGCCCCAAAATTAGGCATTACAACTGAATGATCCTGGAGGCCCAGCAGCTGCATTAAGATCGGGATGCCCAGCTGTGTGAAAACCCCCAGGGGCGCCGCAGCACTAACCTCTTGCTGGCGCTCCCTCGCTAATATAAACAAGAGTGGCCACATCCCGCTCCTTTGGGCTGTGCATGCGCTCCCGCCACCGCCATAGGCTGTGGACAGGAGCACAGATGCTGCAGAGGGTGCGGCTGCTCTCGCTCCCACTGCCGGGTTCTTGGGTAAACAGAACACGTTTGTCGAGCAATTAATATGCACTGCAAACGGGTCTGATTGGACAAGAGCCCGCGCATGCGCCATTGGATCGGGAAGAGGTGAGTTTGAAAGGACGATCTGCAGGGTTTCATATAGCAGGGCATCCCGACTCGGCACACCCCAGGGGGCGTGGAACAAAGTCGATAAAAGTCAAGATCCAGGGTTTTGTTCCACTTTAAGTGACCAACATGACCACAGGCGGCCAATGGGATGCTTGTGGTGCATGAGTGTAGCTCAGGAGAATGGATTACAAGAGTAATAATGTCTGAATTTGGTCATTTCTAAAGAGGGTCATGCCAAGGAGCACAGTGGCTATTTTTTCTGAAGGCCTGCTTTAAAAAATACACACAGAAAACAATAGGAATTACATTGTACCTTCAATAACTTTGGCCCAGGGAGGGTATTGTTCTGGAAGGGCCTTAATTCGGGGACACCATCAGGGCAGTAATGACAGGACTCTACATAACCCACAACCTAATAAAATATGTGCCGACTGGGCCCTATGGCAGCCATGCTCAGAATGCACCAATATTCATCTTTTGAACACTGAAACCAGGACACTAGGCCCAAATGGAAGCACTGTTTGGGATGCTTGGGATGGAACACTCTCCATGAAATGTTACTTGTCTAACCAAGGAAGAAGTACCACCTTAAACAGATTAAAATAAACAAATCCCCGGGACCAGATGGCATTCATCCTCATGTGTTAAGGGAATTATATACAGTAATAGACAAGACATTATTTTTAATATTTCAAGATTCCATAATGATGGGGACTGTTCCACGGGATTGGCGCATGGCAAATGTGCAAATATTCAAAAAGGGGTCTAAAGGGGAACCTGGAAACTACAGAGCCATAAGTTTAGCATCTGTGGTGTGCAAGCTCTCTCTTTGATAGCTTTCTAAGAGATGCCACTGTGAAGTATCTCTGTGAATGTGAGCTTATTACTCCTTATCAGCATGGATTTATGAGAAATCGCTCCTGCCATACAAACTACATAAGCTTTTGCCCCGCTGTGTGAAACCCCCAGGTCGCCCATAAACTCACCCTCTTTCCCGGTCCAATGGCGCATGCGCGGGCCACCCAGCCGCATCCCCGCTATCCCCTTAGAGGGAAGAGCGAGATGCTGCCTCCAGCGCGCTCTGAGCCGCTGAGCTTAGACCTTCGCTTAGACTGCCATAGGTCAGCAGCTCCGAGCGCACTGGAGGCCGCATCTCGCGCTTCCCTTAGACGCTTAGACGCCCATAGCTCAGCGGCTCCGAGCACGCTGATTGGAGGAGCGGTCACGCATGCACCGTAGGACCACGGTTTGGTGAGTTGCCTGTGGCGATCGGGGGGGGGGGTTTCACACAGTGGGGCACACCCGAACGGGGTGCCCCGGGGAATGGACCAAAACCCAGGATAGTCAAAATCAGAGTACCACAGGGACCAGTGCTGGGCCCAATTCATTTTAATGTATATATTAATGATATAGAAAATGGGTTAAACAGTGAAATCTCAATCTTTGCAGATGATTCTAAGCTGTGTAAAGTAATTAACAGAAAAGAGGACAGCATGCAGCTACAAAACTGAGTTAGATAATTTGGAAAATTGGGCAAACAAAATGGCAAATGAAGTTAAATACAGATGAATGTAAGGTTAAGCACATGGGCAGAAGAAATTGGTGCCATGATTATACCTTAATTAGTGAAGCACTGTGTAACACAAGCATGTTTTACCCATGACCCATGACTAAAGTAATTTTACCCCTCTATAAGTCACTGGTCTGACCCCATATAGGGTTTTGTGTACAGTTCTGGGCACCAGTGCATAAGAAAGACATATCAGAACTTGAGTGCATTCAAAGGTGGGCAACTAAATTAATAAATGGAATAAGGGAACTAAAGTAGGTTTATTTAGTTAGGAAAAGAGATGGCTGAGGGGTGACCTAATAATATATAAATACCGGTATATCCAGGGACAATACAAATATCTGCCCCACAATCTATTTATACCCCAGAGTTTAACCATAACCCGAGGGCATCCACACTTCTTGCATCAGCATATGAGGGGATTCTTTACTGCAAGAGCAGTGAGACTATGGAACTCTCTGTCAGTGGAGGTAGTCATGAAGAATACACTAAAAGAGTTCACATTTCGCCCAGATGCCTTCCTTGTATGTAATAACATTACCAGCTATCGGTAATAGAGCGCTAAAAAACAGGCTGAACTGGATCCCCACAACATTAGACCATAACTGCCAAACTGAAAGCTCACACACAGAATGCACACTTCTTAACATAAGGAAGGCGCCAGGACCAGATGGAGTATCCACAATCTGCCTCAAATCCTGTGCGGACCAGCTTTCTCCAGTGTTTTTCGGAATCTTCAATGCCTCCCTGGACATGGGCGTAGTTCCGCATTGTCTTAAAAGGTCCATCATTGTCCCAGTGCTGAAGAAACCATCGGCTACTGAGAGCACTTACTTCCGTAGTCTTTTGAGAGGATTGTGCTGGAATACCTAAAAACAACCACTGACAGCCTTATGGACCCATCTGCTTACAAGGCGAACAGGTCATCTGACGATGCTGTGAATATGGCCCTCCACTATATGTACGAGCATCTGGATATCCCAAACACTTACGCTAGAGTTCTCTTTATAGATTTTAGTTCGCCATTTAACACCATAAGTCCGAAGCTGCTGGTAGAAACAATGTCTAGGCTCAACATTCCCCAAAATATCTGTGCGTAGACAGAAAGCTTACAGATAGATCCCAAACAGTTAGATTTGGACCATTACGATGCAGTGTCAGGCACATTAACACCGGTGCCCCTCAAGGCTACGTTCTGTCACCTCTCCTGTTCTCCATCTACACCAACGATTGCACCTCCTTGGCCAACTCTGTGAGAATTGTAAAGTTTGCCGATGACACAACCATCATAGGTCTGGTCAAGAACGGCAAAGAGGAAATCTACCAAGGAGCGGTGGAAGAGCTTGCCAGTTGGTACGCTAGACACAATCTGTTCATAAACCCTTCAAAAACTCTAGAGATGGTAGTGGACTTCAGGAGGAATCCGGCACCCATGTCACCCCTGTTCATCAAGGGGGTGGAAATTAAAAGAGCGAATGAGACTAAATTTCTTGGTGTGACCATCTCCAACAATCACAGCTGGGAAAGGAACACCACAACTCTACTGAGGAAAGCACAACAGAGATTGTTTTTCCTGAGGCAACTGAAGAAGGCTGGTTTGTCAAAAAGGTTGCTAGTGCTCTTTAATGCAGTCATAGGTTCCATACTATGTTTTTCGTTTTCTGTCTGGTTTGAGGGATCTACTAAAAGAGACAAGTGTAGACTCCAAAGAACAATATAGACTGAAGAAAGAATAATTGCAGCCCCCTTACTGTCCCTGCAGGAATTGCACAAACGCAGAACGAAAACACGGGCAGAAAAGATCCTTCGGGATCCCTCCTACCCTGGACACTCCCTATTCCAGTATTTACCATCTGGGCGGCGTCTTGCAGTACCAGATTGCAGGACTTCTAGATATAGGAGTGGTTTCTTTCCTTTGGCTGTCCACATCCTGAACAATAGCCAAGCGTCATAGGCCCAGGCTCAAAGCCGGTATCAATTGCACTATGGAAGAGCATCTGTAACTCTATTTCTATGTTCCCTTTTCTATGTAAACTGTAGTTAACTGTTAACTGTTGCACTGTGTATATGCCAAAAAGAATTCCTTGTTCATCTCACGATGTACTTGGCAAACAATAAATTAAAATGACAATAAATTGAATTGGATGGACTAAAGTCTATTTTCAGCCTAACATACTATGTTACTGTTTGACTCATGCTTTAGAATTCAACAGATATACTAAAGCTTGACCTGAGCATAGCTGTTATGGGCCTGGCCATCACATATTATAGGTTGTTTGCTGGTTATTGGGGAGGGCAGACTCCATACAGGTTGGGGGAGGCTGACAAGTGGATGTATGGGCCCAAAATAAGTATGATAATTATGGCTAATGCTCCAACAGATGTAAAATGTAATTCACATTCAGCTTTATCAATCAACGCTTCCTGTCACATTGCATCTAAGGTGCCAAATGAAACTGGATGTTCATTACTAAAAAGCTTAGTATTTCTCTATCTGTAGAAGACATTCCAAATATTATTGCAGCATTGCACTGCCATCTAGTGGACAAATAGTGGAACTTTTTTTAACAAAACATAACATATAAGCTAGACCCTAGGAGAATCATATAACCTTATAAAAGTATACATTGCAATAACAGCCCTTGTAGAGAGGCCCATCTTACATTATTAGTTAGCAGTTAGTACTAATAATTAATTACATTATTAATACATTTCAACTCTAGCACTCAAACCTCTTCATTAAAATGTGCAAACTTTCTGCCTCATACAACAGCGCTTGTCGTCACTAACACATACTCCCATTATTTTTTTTTTTAAACTGTTAATCTAATAACATGCATTACATGGGACAGTGCTGCCATTAATAGTATATCAGACTCCCTGTTTTTGGGATGCTTTGCAGCGGAAAAGTAAAACAGAAGCCTCAGAAGGGCCAACATTTAAAGTGCACCCATATCCATTAAGGAAGTTTACATTGTCACCTTCTAGCCCCAGCCCAGTGCCCTTAAACTGCCAGTGTTTCTTTTTTTAACTAAAGCTTCTGCCCAATATTTAAACAACACAAACTGGATGCAGCTGGCCATATTTCTCCCTGGCCGAGCAGCCCTTCCCCCTGGCGCTTTCCAGCAATGATACATTCAGTTACAGTACACACAGCTCAGCGTTGGGGAACACTTCAATCTACCTGCCATTTTGTGATAGTTGTAACTGAATGAATTAGCATACAGCTGCCATTTATCATCATGATGTTTCCTGTATAATTATAAATATTAGGCAAAGGCTTTAGTAAAAAAAAAAAACAGGCTGTTTTGGGGCACTGGGCTGGGTATAGAAGGCAATGACATTAACTTCCTTTCTGAATATAGGATCACTTAAATAAGCATGGCAAATAGCTCTGCACATGCAGCATAGAACCAGGAAGCGGGTTTTACAAGGCATTCTTGATGGTTTCACACTGCGGGGCATCCCAGTTTGACACATGTGCAGGGGTCTGATGGCATCCCCAGCCCTCCTCTTACTGATGGATGCAGCTCACCTATGATGCCATGCACCCACAGCCAGCCATTCAGATATGCTGCTTGTGTTTAAACACAGCATTTGAAGTTTCCTTGTGGTTCTTTTTTATCTTCTCAAACTGTCACAGCTATGTTTGTATGTCAAGAAATTACACACAACTCTAAAGTACAGATGCAGCAATTTTAAAGTGGACCAAAATTAAGTGTGGGACAGTCTGCCAACTGTCGACTGCGCCAACCTAACCCAGAAAAACGGCATTGACACCTCAAGCTTAGACCCCCGGAAAAGGGTTCACCACCATCTGCAACACTTTACACCCCAGAGCGGCATCGACAGATGCCCTGACATCAGGTCGGTAAAACTTGGTGAAGGTGTGGAAAGATGACCAGGTCGCTGCCTTGCGGACCTGTTCCACCGATGCCGAGAAAGCAGTGACCCGGAAGGGCGCCTCCTTTCCCTTGCAGGCATAAGCTTGTATGACTGACTGCCTGATCCATCTGTTAAGAGTGGACCTGGCAGCCATCAGGCCTTGGTCCTTCTGGGATAATGAACAAGACATCCATCTTATCTCCTGTTTAAAATGGAAGGGAGAGACCACCTTGGGAAAAAAATCCTGCTTCACTTAAAACACTGCTTTGTCTTCAAGCTGCACCCAAAAGCGTTGCCAGCTCCGAAACCCATTGGATGGAGGTGATCGCCACAAGAAAAGCCACCTTCAATGTGAGTATCTTCAGGGAAGCCTCCGCTATGGGTTCAAAGGGGGGGCTCTAAAATGCTGATAGGACCAGATTGAGATCCCAGGGTGGGGCTAGCAACTGCCGCAGAGGCCAAACATGCGCAGCGCCCTACATGAAAGTGTGGATTAACCTATGCTCTGCGATCATCCACTGGAAAAAAATGGACAAGGCCGAGACCTGGCCTGCTGGGCTGTAGGCCAGTGTGTAAGCCTTGCTGAAAGAACTCCAAAATTTTGGGTACCGAGAACCTCCTACAGGAGTGGCCCTTAGATTCGCACCAAAACACGAAGGCCCTCCAAGTCCTGTAGTGAATTCTAGAAGATGACTGTTTCCATGCTCAAATGAAGGTCTGAATTGCCACGGTGGACAAACCCCTCTCTTCCAATATGCTGGTCTCAACAGCCAAGCCACTAAAGCCAGCGCTGGAGAATTGGGATGCCGCAGAGGACCCTGTTGCAGAAGATCTGGGAGGTTGAGAAGTCTCCACGAGGGCTCCACCACCAGGCTGACCAGATCTGCAAACCACACCCTTCTGAGCCCTTGTGGGGCGATCAGGATGATAGGAATCTGCTCGCAGTTGACCTTCTTTAACACGTGACCCAGCAGTAGCAGTGACAGGAATGCGTAGAACAGGCTGTATCCTGACCAGGGAACGGCCAGCACGTCGACCACCATGTCATTGTACATCAATAAGAAGTGATGGTCCAATGTCTGCAAATCCCGTGCCATTTCAATAAGAGCAGCACTTGTAGATGCCTGGAGTGGAACTGGGCATACAGAACTGCCTCGATGGTAGACACCATCAAGCCAAGAAGACGCATGCCCTGTTTTATCGTGGAATGTTCATCTGTCAGCAGCGACCTCATCGCCTCCTGAAGAGCCGTTCACCTCTGCACCAGAAGAAAGACCCGTGCCCGTTGAGTATCCAATGTCATACCTAGATAGGTAGGAACCACCTGGGACTTGGGGTAGTTGATCACTCACCCAAAAAGTTCCTGTGTGGACTCGACTGTCCCAATATCCCGCAGTGCCTCTGCCAGAGATGGGGCTCGGATGAGCAAGTCGTCCAGGTATGGGGTGATGTGCACGCCCTGCCTCCGCAGGACTTTCATGGACAGTCACGGGGCAGTGGACAGTCCGAAACAGCAGTGCCACAAATTTGAAATGCCAGGCGTCCACCACAAAGTGCAGGTATTGTTGGTGATATGGAAGATTGGGACATGCAGATAACCATCCTTTATGTCCACCATAGCCAGAAAATCCCTCTGTTGCAGTGACCTCACTACCGACCTTAGAGAACCTCCGCACCCGAATGTAACTGTTCAGATTCCAGAGATCAGGCATGCTTGGCACATGGGACACGTGGCACCACTTTCCGTTACAATTCGAAACCCCAGTACCTCTAATGCCTCCGACATGGTAAAATGGCTGCTCTACTTGCTAAGTAATACAGCTGGAGAAATGGGCCCCACATCCTCCTGCCCGTCGACTACTGGTCAGACCTGCCTGCACTACCGGAAAAGCAACCTCCCTGCAGATGAGATCAACCCACCGACCAAGGATGCAGCAGCTTCCGGACCCCCACACTGCAACAACAAACACACTGTCAGATTACTAAAGGAATCAGTACAAGTCAAAAGGCTTTGTCCCCAGAGAGAAAATCACGGGGTGGCAGCCGCACTGGATCCAATACTCAGCCCAGGAGAAAAGGGAGGCAGCGCAGGCGCTGCCAAGCAATGGTCTGGGGTTGCAGCAGGGACCTCCGGGCACCTCAAAAGATGGCTCTAGCTCGTGCTGTTAGTGAGGAGCAGGAAGGCGGAGCCGCGGACCTCACACATGCGGCCGGCCTGCCCCCTCCTCCCATCCTCCACTGTAAGGCCCAAGCTGGCCGAAGCCGCGCCCCTCGTTGGCATCGCAGGTGCCGCCCCCTTTCCGAGTTAGCCAATATGCAGGCTGCATGGCCGGTGACCACGCCCCTTCAAGGCAAGGCCACCTCCACCTCCAAACGCTGACGGCTGAGCTCTGAATGAGCTCTGACCAGCATGGCTGCCAGCAGTAGTAATCACAAGCACACTGACACCAGGGAGCCCGGCCACCTAGCTCAGGCCCCACCCAGCAGCCATAAGGGAAGGCAGACAGTGTCTCTCGCAGGGGTCATGGGGGTAGATGACACAGAGGTTAGAGGGACTGGGGCTCAGTGGGAGAGACACAACAGAGATCAGTTACCCTGCTGCAGCGCTCAGACCCAGTCAGATGACCCATGTGCGCTCCCCTCACTCTGCACGATCCCACACTATCTGCACCGACTTCAGGCACCTAACGAGGGTCCCCAGGAACGCTGCAGCTGGTAAGGGGCTGGTAGACAGACAGAGTGGAAGCCCCCAGTCCTGGTCAGGACTGTAATTAAAAAAAAAAAATCCAGACATCTTCACAGTCCCTTGCGATTGCTAGAAAGGAACTGAGGAGACTCTGCCACAGCCTGCCCTATATAGGCCAGGAGGAGCTAGTTTTTTTTATCTTGCAGTCCCCGCCTACGGCTGAGATAAACCCACACTTTGCTAATGGTGGTGCCCCGGAATGGAAGAGATGAGAAATGCCATTTTTCTGCAACAATATCCACTAGGTAACAGATCTGGGCTGTAAATTACTTGCTTAATTAAACCATTTATCATCTGGATGTGTGTAATAAAAATAGATTTACTGCAATAACATATGGGGGGATTTATTGAAATTTAATGAAATGCTTCAAATGGGGTCATTAAAACACAGTGTAATGAATAAATAACCCATCTCAAAGCAAGAAGGTAGTTGTCAAAGTCAAGAAGTCCAAGTTTGTAGTCTTAGCAATCATAATATTTTCCATGTTTATAAATTTAGGTTTTATAATCACTTTCTTCTTTAGGGTCAAATATATTTGCTTGATTTAGATAAATTACCATTAGAACTGCTAGAACATTGGTCCACTGGACACCTTACTATCTTACAGTAAAATAGTAAATAAAGAACACAACACAAGACCTTTACTTTTCTAACATTAAACTCTACTCACCTTTGCTGTTTCATCCATTGCCAGGCAGCATCCTCCCACTCCTCCACCATTCTGACAGCCTTTGGATCAAAAGGAGGACAAGGGGGCATCTTGCCAAGCTCTGAGCGCTCCCCACGTCAGGGGCATTTGTAAGGGCATGGCTTCCCTGGGATTCCCAGAAGGAGTCACATACTGGGGTAAAAATATCTCTCCCTTTGACGCCCCAGATGACGTCAGTTCTAATCTGATTCAATGCGCATACAGTATAGCACTAAGGACTCTGAGACGGATTTTACGTGGACTTCTTTCACAATCTCTAAAACTATAAATTACACATGAAACGTGTTAAAAAAAGGGGGGGGGGGTCATAACCAGTGGTGTTGGTTATCCTTTTATTATCTGTGAACCTATTGTAAGGATTACATTCTATCACTGATGACCAAAGCTATTGGTGTTACAGGAACAAGAGGGGTGTCTTTGCCACGGGAACCCCATGTTTGGGCTAGTCACCATATTTTGTGATCATGACACAGATAGATATTACTTTAAAGAGGACTAAAACCTGACCTAAAGCCTGAAAGTGTTTTAGGCCCAGTACACTTGCTGAATAGAGGGCACCCCTGCAATAGGTGTAAAAGTGTGGGTTGAAATACTCCCCAGTGGCAAAGAGCTGTCTGCTGCAGAGAACCGGAACCCCTGATTGTGATTCTGTAAACCAATCAGGTTCACTAGAAACACAGGGGGAGAGCCAGCTTAACAGGGATGCTACGTCTCTGCACTAGCATGCACTAGAATGTTCTCAACCTTCTTTTTTCACACTGCCCGGCATCGTGATTTGGCAGAAAGTGTGCCGGAACTAAATTCATTTTAGACCAGCGGTACTCAACTGGCGGACCAGGGTCTGAATGTGGACCTTGGTGCCAGATTTCCACACCCCTGCCCTGCATTCAGTTGCTTCTGTGTTGCCATGCTCAGCGTTGCCCCCTTTATTTTATGAGCGATGTAGTCTCCCTGCAAGTGTCATAATTCTGCTCCCTGGCACCTAGCATTGCAATATGAAGTACTGCATGAAAGTGGCATTGCAAGGTACACACAAACTGTCTCTTTGCTCCATCCAATCTGCCCCCCTGCCCAAGCTCAGTCCCATCCATCCCTGTCCTGCAATCTCTGCCCCATCCATCCCTGTCCCCCGAGCTCAACTCCATCCATTCCTATCCCCTCAGCTTTGCCCCATCCATTCATGTCACCCCAGCTTTGCCCCATCCATTCATGTCACCCCAGCTTTGCCCCATCCTTCTTATCCCACTCCACTCCTGTCTTCCCAGCTTTGCACCATCCATCACTGTCCCCTCATCTTTTCCCCATCCATCCCTGTCCCCTCAGCTCAGACCCATCCATCCCTTTCTCTCTGTCTCTCTATTTCTGTCCTCGCAGTTTTGCCCATCCAATCCCTGGCCTCCCAGGTTTGCCAATCCATTACTCTTTCTTCCAGCTCTGACTATCTACCCCTTCCCACAGCTCTGTCCATCTATTCCGGTCTTTATAGTTTACAGCTCATCCCCCATTCATCCCTCTCCCCAAAGCTCTATCTGTCCATCCTTACTAGACCTTATTGCCAGTAACATTTTGGACCCTAATCCACCCCTGCACATGGCCTGCACATAACACAGAATGCACAGGGGGTTAAAAGCAGGGTGCCACGGGTCAGAGCTGTAGGTTCTGTGGGGCAAGAACAAAAGCTACTGTGTTTTCCCAGTGCCCAGTAGGGTTCTTTGGGTTAGGGGGGGGGGCATTGATTTCTAACTATCCATCCCCAGCGACAGCCCCAGTCCAGACCTTTTAAGTAAATGTTGTTTAGTTGTCTTTGGTCCTTATGTGCAGCTTGGAGCAAGATGTATAGTGTCTGATTTCTCCTTCACTCCCTGGGCTCTGCTTGGTCAACATATAAAAATACTTTGTCTCTTGTGACTAAGGGCCGCCCCCCCAGCTCTCAACATTGAATCCCAATACCAAACAAACATAAAAAGAAGGGGAGATCCACTCTATTATATGCATGTGCACTGCCAGGAATCCTGGCATCCAGCTAACCAAATTAAATCACTAATGCCACAAATACACACGGTTAACGCTGGACTGGCACTAATGCTCCACAAGTTAAAGCTGATACAACACTATTTTATTACACGGATATCAAAAGTTATTCAGGCACTTACAGATAGATATATTAATTACACTATGAACACATAAAATACATATATGGTGATTTAAAAGACGGGGGCCCCCTCATACAGCCTCACACAGCCACACTGGCATCCCAATCACTCCCCACCACACTCAGCAGATATTGAAAGCTGGATAGACTCCCAGTTGGCCATCTCTGAGAAAATATAATGCACCAATGTGGATCCCAGCACTTGCGCAGCAGCAAAATTATAGAGGAATCCCAGTTCAGGGTTAGATATTTGATGTCATATTCCTTGTATCGTCATGCTCAGTGGGTTCACTTTAATTATTATAAACAGGGATTTTTGAAAGGGTTAATAGTCCTGCCGCCACCTTGTCCTTGCTGAAAATTGCGTGGCTAAACGCAGTGATCTCCCCTATCAACATGTATGGCGCCAAAACGATTCCTTAGCAGCCTCTAGCACATCGGTGTCCCACTATTAACTGTATTCACGGATATCAGATATCAGATATCAGCCAGCTGCTCCAGCACGCAGCTTCTTCCCTCCACAGCAAACAACTGACAGGACACCGCTTATACTTAGCTCTATCTCGCAGCTTTGCTCTTCAGAGATTAGGCTGTACAGTCCGGTGTAACAGTCCTGATACAGGGGGAGGGGGCTAGCCATCCATCCACACAAGATATCGCCGGCCGGCGTTGTATGCGTAGGTTGCTGTGCAGCTGGTTCCCCTAACTGCACGCTGTCAGTATGTCAAGATGCGGTGGGGTGGGGACGTCGGTGGGCCGGCCGTCCGCCGACACGTGTTTCACTCCGTACACCGGAGTTTCGTCAGGGTGGGGGGCGGGCCGTTTGCTCCCCTTGTACGTCTCTTAGCCAATCGCCACTTTCCAATGCATTCTAATGGCAAACGGCGGACTATGGGTCCCAGCACGGCTCTCCCCGCACTGTACACGCCCCTATTAAGCCAAAGGAGGCTGCAAGAATGTTATACATAGAAACGGGCCACCATATAAACTCACAGACTCGGTACTTCATTGTTATACATAGAAATTATTCCTTTTCCAGTTACAATGGCATTTAAACACTCTGCTATCATAAGCATACCTGTTCATACATCTCGCATTCATTCCAATGTCTTAGTTAGAAAGGATTGCCAGGTAGTTACCAAAAAGTTACACAAAAGTTGGAGCAGGGGGAATGAATCTAAATTATCAACATAGCTTCATAATTCACCCTAAATATTCCCCTTACACCTCATCTTCACTCTAATTACACCAAACACCAGACTAGCAATGCCACTATTCCTCCTAACCACTCATTTGGGATACCCATAAAGAACCTCCAAGCCAACCTATAAGAACGCACTCAGACCCAAATCAGTATTCAGCCCATCAGGAGCCATCGTGCCCAACTCATAAATCAAACAGGACTCCTGCTGGAGCAACCTTTTATCCAGGAACCAGGCAACATTGAATCCCGCCTGCTCTGAATGGCCACGCCCACTCTCCCTCTGTGTGTGTGAGATAGTGAAAGTAAAATGTTTAAAAGGCATATCTCAGCAACAAAAGCCTCTTCTTAAAAACGGAAAAAAATGTTTAGGATATTGCCAGGGTTAGCTGTACACAATGGGCCAATGCTTGGCATAGCCTGCTGAATTCCTTTAATGATGCCTAACATGGGTCTCTGTTGCTTGCTCCTCTGTTTAGGCTTAACAAAGAAAAATCAGATCATGTTGTGTGCCCTTTGCTCAGACCCCAAAATTAATATTTAGAGTGTGTGTGTTTGTGGAACCCCCTCAGTCCAAAAACAATAGGAAGAGAATTCACAGATATCCCATGAGTATGCCTAAAAGAGATAACTGGCAGGACAGAGGGAATTGGGAAGGCTGTCTGAGGAGGAGTCTGATTAACCCAATACTCAAGCATCCACTGCTCTTAGAGCCTCTGTCCTTTGTATGGCTCAGGAAAGTGATGAAGACATCACTTAATACATGCAAGGAGATTTGGGCTGGGACAGAACAGGGTGCTGCAAAGCCAGGTAAGCTAGCAAACATCACCACCTGCACAACTCGAATGACACGACACAAATTAAACGTCTTTCATTACACTAATAAATAGAAGGGAGGCTGGTCTGCTCGCGGTGGAGAATTTCAAGCCAAAGAGAAGAGCCATCCACTGTGGACCCTGGCCCATGGTATTTGCCACTGATGGATAGTCTGGCAGCAGTATTATAAATCCAAAAGGTCAGATGTCCTCTACACCAGAGTTTTCTAACTACTGTACCACTGACGGTACTCAAACGTTCCTTTGGTTTTACTAAGGGTATCTGAGGTGAAGTGAAGGAACATGAAGCAATGCAGACAAAATACAGACATGCAGCATCTTGGGATGGTGGTATTGCTAACAGAAGAGTTTACACCATTACGCCAGATGGAGTACATAGAGTAAACTGTAGGTTCTTTCTAAAGCAGACTGCCACCCTCCCAGGAAAATCAATATTGAGGGGTACTTGGAATACTATAATTTTCACTATCATTACTTTTGTTGGCCATGTTATCACACGTGATTCCAACACTCTTTAGAAGTGTGAGATTTGCATTTTAGCTTGAGGGCCTCTTTGATTTAAACAGCCATCAAATCACTGGTCTAATTTGCTTTTTGCCTGAGGTATCTCCTCATCGCCACAATTACTCTTAAACCGGACCAACGCCCTTACAAGAAACAGTATACTCCCTATGTCATATGCCACCATATGCATCCTCAGGCAATTCAGATTGCTAATTCCTTCTGTGGTCCATTTTAAAAACAAAATGGCATCTCCTGGAGCTACAGGCCGTCTGCAAACAGGAAGTGCTGCTGGGTTTCCTGTCACTGTGCATTGTCAGTTATGTCCGTTAAATCCAAGCAGCAGCATGGCTGGGCAGCTGGGAAAGGAAGCTCCAAAATGGTCGCTACCACTAGAAAATCTGTGGGGCAGCGTTCTAGCTTTGAGTGGGTGCAGGAGCAAATGTAAGTGCTGGCAATGATTTAATATCATGCATGCAGATGGGGCAAGGGAGTTTTGGGGAGTTTTGTTTCCCAACTGTGCCAGACTGATGGTCCGGTTTAAGGTTTTATTTTTAGTTTGGGGGACGATAAATGTGTCTTGAATTAAGCCATGGCCTTTTGCATTGATTGGAGGAAACATCTGGAAATGGATATATAGCATGTATGTAATGTGTATGTGTGTATATAGACACACAATTAAATATCAGCTTATAGAGTATATGGTTCTCATATCCACTAAAAACAACTGGTGAGCACAAAGGACAAGACACTGTTTTGAATTTATTTCTCCCTTCTCCTTACCCTAGATGTTTAGATTCTATCCAAAAATGGCTGCATCTGCCTTTTCCAGAGCGGCACTGAATTCCAAGTTCTGGTGGCCTCACCTTTAGGGGCAGATTCTTCTTGATAAACAGCAAATCAGCCCTTTAAAGCAAAATAAAACCAAGGAATTTGACTTTCCTGGGTCTTGTTGCGAGTTGGGATACCCCACAGTGTAAAACCCCCCAGAGTGCTGCTTTTCATTAACCTCTACCTGATTCCAATGGCGCATGTGCAGGCTCTCGTCTGATGAGAGCCGTCTACTGTGTCATTTTGACAAACGGCTCTTATCGAATAGAATGGGCAGCGTGTGCTGACTAAACCCCGGCAGCATGCGTGCTCCAGCCCCAGCCTATCTGAATGGCTGGGGCAGGAGCGTGCACACTCAGTCCGGGATGCAGTGGCTGTGGCAGCGCGCGCTCCCCTTTTACAGCAATGAGAGCCGTTTGCTGAATAACGTAGTCACGGCAGATGGCTCTCATTGGACGAAAGCAAGCCGATGCGACAGTGGAGCGGGGAAAGGTGAATGTTTAAGGGCACCATGGGGGGGTTTCACACAGCGGGGCATCACGAACCGGACACTGCAGTGGCTGCATTAGAAATGGAAAAACTGGGCGAGTTTGTGTTTGAGGAGTCTGGGTGGGAAGATTTAAATGACTGAAAATCTAGGAGCTGGATGCCTTTGAATACAAACAGTAGCTACTGGAAAATGTAAAAATAGCTTTTAGTGAATTTAGCTTACAATAAAAGATTTCTGTTGAAGAATGGTAACTCCTAAATGATGTAAATGCAATCAGTCAGTGCCTAATACAAACCAAATAGCTATTGGACAATAAGTTATATAGATGTAAAACCCGGTGAATTCCCACGTGTACAATAACATAGGATTCAGAAATTACCTGCAGCAGATGGAATAAAATGTTTGCTCGGGCAACATATATCAGAGACATATAAGTTTACAACAGAGGAGCTCTGCAAGATAAAATATACTGAGAACAAAGCAGGAATGTCATTACGAAAAAAATGTCTTTGGATTTATAAGGTATCCAGAGAGACAGCTGGGAACAGACAAACTCAATTTCGTACAATTTTAGACGTGAGCGATAGAACCTAAATGGATCAAGAAATACTATTCTACCCTTGTGGCCAGCACAAAGTACTTTACTTTTTATTTTTATTCCATCAAGCATTAAATGAGATAGTGGAATTTTCTTTTTCAGAGAAAATGTTCCATTTAATTTCGGTGTTTGATACTGCTTCGAGAATATTGTAAAGACAATTTAAAACTGCATCAAGCCATATAACTGCAGAACGATTTTCTACCTTTGTTTTAAACCTTTTTTTGTATATACCTCCATTACCAATAGAAAAGCAGTTGTGATTCCAAGGTCTACATAGCTGAATGACCTCATCAGAGCCCAGTGACTGAGAAAAGGTTTTTTTTCTTTTGGGCTAAAATCTTAAAAGCCTCTCAAACTTGGTAGAATACCCCTTGGAAGGTTATTTATTTCTAAACCCATGATAAGCCAGCAGGCGTTCACTCCATTTAGATGTTGCCAGTTATTATTCTAGTTGTTATCTAGTTTACTATTCACAGTAAATTCTGAGCACCATCTACTGCTCAGTGTCCTCTTTGATCCAATCTCTCATTTGAATGTGCGCTTAACGAAGTAAACAACACTGGTAGCAGTGAATAAAAAGCTTGGGGACCTAAAAAAGCAAAATGTAGTGCTGGAAACATTATTTTACCTTTTGGGGTCTGAAAGGGCAGCCCTTTATCCTGATTATATGTTGCATAACCCAGTTCTGAGGCTTAATGCTAAATAAGCATTACATACGAACATAGTATGTAAGGCCGAATAAAGACATTAGTCCATCCAGTGCAGCTCCTTCCAGTGATCTAGTAGCCAGAGCTGGTAATGTTATAACATACAAGGAAGGCATCCAGACCACTTTTGAACTATTCTTCATAACTACCTCCTCTGGTAGAGAGTTCAATAGACTCTTACAGAGAAGAATCCCCTCCTATGTCATTGGAGAGAGCACATTTCCTCTAACCTTAGTGGATGGCCGCAGGTTATGGTTACACTCCGGGGTATAAATAGATCACGGGACAGATCCTTGTACTGACCCAGATATATTTATACATAGTAATCAGATCATGATCTACACTGTATATAACAATTCTGCCAGACAATGCCATATCAGTGCAAATTAGAGAAGTGCAAAATCAGTCTTAGAATTTGTTCAGCGTGTTGCTAATGTTAATGTTAAGCTTGTTAACATTCCTTAACATTAACATTAGCATGTTAATGTTATAGTAAATGTGTTTCTTGCAGTGCAGCAACATGCACCAGTGTAAAAAAATACCATTTTGTGATTACTCACCTGTAAAATGGGTATTATAAGTATGTCACACCTCTTTCAGACATTAATTCATTAACATGGGTACTCACCGCTAGGTGGCGCTGCTTTGCAGAGAAGTCCAGAAAAAGCAAGCCCCTCCCGGTCTATACATACCTGGTATCTCCTAACAATTCCCCAGTATTTAAACAGCAATAAAGGCAAGATACCAGGAGACCAGAAACAAAAGTAACCCTCAACCGTGAATAAACACAACTTCACCATATAAAGAACCAGGATACCAAAAAAGGGCGGGTGAAGTGGGGTGTGTGACATACTTATAATACCCATTTTACAGGTGAGTAATCACAAAATGGTATTATTCTAAGTATGTCACACACCCCACTTCAGACATTAATTCATTAACATGGGACATCCAACAGCAGTGTCCAAAATGGGGAGGGTATCCAACCAGGCAATAATGCAGAAACACTCAAACCACTGCAGCCTGCAGAACCTTGCGGCCAAAAACAGCATCCGCTGAGGCCCGCACATCAACCTTATAAAACTTTGAAAAGGTGTGAACCGAAGACCAGGTAGCAGCCTTACAAACCTGCTCAACCGAAGCCTGGTGCTGAAAAGCCCAGGACGCACCAACAGCACGAGTAGAATGAGCAGTAACACGAAAAGGGGGAGCCTTCCCCTTGGCAGAATAGGCTCCAACAATCGCCTGACAAATCCATTTGCTAATAGAAGACTTGGCCGGAGCCAAACCCTTCCTAGGCCCACAGGGCACCACAAAGAAGGCATCCGTCCTACAAAAAGAAGCCGTAGTACGCAGATAGAACTTGACACAACGTACAACATCCAAGCAGTGCAACGCACTCTCCTTGTCATTCTTAGGCTTAGGACACAAAGAAGGAAGAACAATGTCCTGATTAAGATGGAAAGCAGAGACCACTTTAGGAAGAAAGTCCGGCTTGAATCTGAAAACCACCTTGTCCTGATGTTTCTCAAAATAAGGGGCCTGAATCGACAGGGCCGCCAACTCTGAAACACGCCGAACAGAAGTTATGGCCACCAGAAAGGCAACCTTCTGAGTCAGAGTAGACAAGGCAATATCCCGCAAAGGCTCAAAGGGAGGAGCCTGAAAAGCAGAAAGAACCAAATTCAAATCCCAAACAGGGAGCAAAGGCTTCCTAGGAGGCCGCAGATGCGAAACCCCCTGGAAAAAAGTCTTGACCAAAGAATGGCTTGCAAAAGACCTCTGAAAAAAGATAGATAAGGCAGAAACCTGCCCCTTCAAAGTACTCAGCTGAAGACCAGAGTCCAGCCCTGACTGAAGAAAATCCAAAATCCTAGATTCACACCAGTCAATATACGATCTCCAAGCCCTATAATAGATGGAAGAAGAGGATCTCTTCCTAGCACTAATAAGAGTCCGAATGACCGAATCCGAAAGACCTTCCTCCTTCAAGATGGAGGTTTCAGCAGCCAAGCCGTCAAAGCCAGCTTTGGTAAACTGGGGTAACACAACTGACCCTGAGTGAGAAGATCTGGCCGAAGAGGCAGATCGAGCTGATCCACTGCCAGACGAACGATGTCCGCGAACCACACCCGCCTTGGCCACCTTGGAGCCACGAGAATGGCGGGAACTCCTTCCTGAACCAGCTTTCGCAGAACCCTGCCCAGCATGGGAATCGGAGGAAACAGATAAAGAAACCCCAGATCCCTCCAGCTCAGGGCCATGGCATCCGCCGCCAGAGCCAGAGGATCCTGGGACAGTGACACGAATGTCGGAAGCTTGTGATTGTGACGAGAGGCAAACAGATCCACCTCCGGCGTCCCCCACCGAAGACACAGTGACCGAAAAACCTGGGGATGGAGAGACCATTCCCCCCGGCGGGACGAACACCGGCTCAGAAAGTCCGCCTCTGTGTTCTCCACTCCTGGAATGTAAACTGCCGAGATGCAAGGGACATGAGTCTCTGCCCAAACAAGAATCAGAGACACCTCTCTGTGGGCACCCAGACTGCGAGTCCCTCCCTGGTGATTGATGTAAGCAACCGCCGTCCGATTGTCCGACCGCACCTGCACCGGCAGGCCCTGCAAATGATGTGTCAAGTGAGACAGAACCAACCTGATGGCTCGCAACTCCAGAACATTGATGGGCAAGTGAGCTTCCAGAGGGTCCCACTGCCCCTGAAACTGAAGATCCTTCCAGAAACCTCCCCATCCTGACAAACTGGCATCCGTGGTGACAGTTTCCCAAAGCGGGGTCAGAAACGACCTGCCCTTCAGAAGATTGTCCGAGACCATCCACCACAGAAGAGACTGCCGAACCCGAGGGGACATCCGGAAGGACCGATCCAACGACCGCGGTCGCCGGTCCCAAGACGCCAAGAGATGAAGCTGAAGCGTCCGCGTGTGAAACTGCGCGAAGGGAACTGCCTCGAACGAGGCCACCATCAACCCCACCAGTCTCATCCCGAGCCGAATGGACGGGCGAGGATTGGAAAGAAGAAGCTGAGCCAATTCCTGAATCAAAAGGACCTTGGCCTGAGGGAGAAAAACTCTGTGCTGGCAAGAGTCCAACGACATCCCCAGAAAAGTCACCACCCTGGCCGGGACCAGAGAGGACTTGGGGTAATTGATCACCCAGCCGAACCTCTCCAACATAGACACCACCAAGCTGGTGTCCCCTTCCGCTTGACTGAAGGAAGGCGCCATGATGAGGAGATCGTCCAGGTAAGGCACAATGCGAATCCCCTGAGCTCTGAGCAGGGCCATCACTCCCGCCAACACCTTGGTGAACACTCTCGGAGCAGATGTGAGGCCGAACGGAAGAGCTACAAACTGAAAATGCCGATCCTCCACCACAAAGCGAAGGAACCTCTGATGAGCCGGAAAGATCGGAATGTGAAGGTAAGCATCCTTGATGTCTATGGACGTCATAAAGTCCCCCTGCCGAAGCGAACCGATCGCAGATCGCAGGGTTTCCATGCGGAACTTCCGGGGACGAATAAACCTGTTGAGAAGCTTCAAATCCAGGATCGGACGGAACGAACCATCCTTTTTGGGTACAGTGAAGAGATTGGAATAATACCCGCGCCCCACCTCCGAAGGAGGGACCGGACAGATGACTGCCAATTCCAGAAGATTCCTTACCGCCGCCAGGAGCCCCTGTGCGGCCAAAGGATCCGAAGAAACCTTAGAGGAGGGCGGGACTCGAACTCCAGCTTGTAACCGGCCGACACCACCTCCCGGATCCACCTGTCCGAGACCTCCTGGTCCCATACCCGGGAGAAGAGTCGCAACCGTCCCCCCACCCGTACGGGTGAGGGCGCCCCCTCATTGCTGAGCGGGCTTGGCCGCAGGCTTGGGCTTGGCGCCCCAGACGTAAACGGGACGGCCACGGCCTCTACCTCTAGGCCAACTGGCGCCCCTGGAGGCCGAGAAGCCCGCACCCCTGCCGGCTCTGGCTCCCCGAAAGGACGGATTAAAGGAGACCGCCCCCCGAAAGGAACGGCGAAATTTCTTGCGCTGAGGCAACTTGCCTCCCTTGGCAACAGAATCCAGCTTTTCACCGAAAAGCCTCAAACCCAGAAAGGGAAGAGCCGTAAGCGATCTTTTAGAATTAAAATCAGCCGTCCACTGTCTCAGCCAAACTGAACGACGAATAGCCACCAACAGAGCAGTAGCCCTGCCACACATCAACATGGCATCCTCCTGAGCGGCCAGAATAAACGACAAAAAGGATTCACAACGCTTAAGAGCAAGAAACTCGTCACCGGTAGGATCAAGATCCACACATAAGTCCCTGACCATAGACCTAACCGCCAATGACAAAAAGGCAGAAGCACAAGCAGGCCTCAAAACCGAACCCGCACAGACAAACCCATGACGGGCCAACTGATCAATCCGGTGATCCTCGCCGTCCTTGAGAGAAGTAGTGTCAGGGAGATGAACAGCCGCCGTATTAGACAGCCCCAAAACAGGAGCATCCACCTCGGGAGAAACAGACCAACGCTTCAACAAATCCGCTGGAAAAGGATACTTCTTGTCCCAACTAGGCGGAACCCCGACAAGACGCGTAGGCTGCTCCCACTGCTTAAGGACAATGTCCTCGAAATGCTTCTGACTGGGAAACTCCAAGCGCTGCTTGGACCCCCCAAAAAGCTGACCCTTAGGCCGAGGAGTAACTTCCGGCGGATCCAAATCCAAAACCTCAAACATTTGGGCCAGGATAGTGGGCGTATCAAGGGGGGGCCCCTCATCCAGGTCCCCCTCAGCGCCCGACAACTGCTGAACCTCGGCATCCTCCGACTCCTCAACAAGCTCACCCTCTTCAAGGGGACGAATCGACCAGTCCAGTACCTCAACTTCCTCATCTGAGTCCTGCGGAGGCGGAGACAGATGTTTCCGCTTGGCTGGAGCCTTCTGAGCGACCATTGCGGAAAACCTTTTCTCGAGGCTGGCCAAACGGGCGCATACCTCAGATTGCGAATCACCCCCAACGACCACGTCACACGGGGTCCGGAACAGGCGAGGAGGGGAGGGAGAAGGCGCGGTAGAAGAAGTCCCAGGCACCGAGGTGTCGGACTGGCGCTCAATGTTCCGCTGCGCACATGGAATACAAATGATAACATCATCCCCTGGGAGCGGAGTCCCACATCCCCCACACAGCCTGGACTGCCCCGAAGGACTAGTTCCGGTATCTCTGGTAGCCTCCATATGGTGAATTTATGGTATTCGCAGACCCCAGGGATTTACGCAGTAAGCGACCCGGGATGCCCCTCTGGGAATTTAATAAAATATCTATAAATATATATATATATATATATATATAGATATATATATATGTGGAAATGTGTAAATAGGCCTGTAAGGGAAATAGCAAAAGGGACCCAAAACCCAATAGCCAGGTATATACGACCGGGAGAGCCCAGAGTGAAGGAAATCCCGGGATCTGGAAAACAAAGAAAAGACAATAGTAAATACATGCACACAGAAAAAACAATAGGTGGCTCAGACTAAAGAACAAACACAGGGCCGGCTATATATATATATAATACATGCACTGACAGCCAGCATGCACCAAGGCCCAGCCGACGCACCCCGCCACCACCCCCAAGAGGGGGGGGGGGGAGAGGACGGGGGCACAGACCAAGTGGACCCAAGGCCAGTGTAACCCTAAGGAGACAAAAACGCTGCCCCCCTTATCAGCAAACTGGACGCTCACACTAAAAAGAGCGTTCAGACAACATGAAGTGCCGGAAGAACAACAGCAGGCACCTACCTGAGCTCCGCACAGAAGCGCCGCCAGAACGAGAAAGAGACGGAGATGAAGGGGCGGGCCCCCAGAAGCGCGGGACCTCTGTAGCCCCGCCCCCCACGTACCCCGCCATACACGTCGCGGCCCGCGCAGGACGCGGCCCGCGAAACCAAGCCGCGAGCGCCACATACAATGGCGCCCGCATAAGCCAGCAGGAGGACCGGCGGCAAAGCATGCCGCCCGGCCACGCCCCCGCCAGCGGGGCACCCAAACACAAGTTGCCCCAACGGCCGCCGCGCCAATGCCCAAGCCGCGGGCGCCGCGCGATGACGCCCGCAGAAGCCGTCAGGCGGGCCGGCGGAGCATGCCGCCCGGCCCGCCCGCCCAAAACAGCCAGCGGAAAGTATCCCTGGCGGACCGGCGCAGCGCGCCGCCAGGCCACCCAGCACCACAAAACACAGGGGCTCCAGGAGCCCCCAAGCACCCTATAAGGGCAGACCGGACGGGCCGGCGCCGCCAGGCCACCCGTCCCTGCCTCACAACACACACACACACAATTAAATGAAGGAGGGAAAATGATAGGAAAAGAACCTAAGGGGGACATCAGGCCCGGGGCATCCCACATCCGGATCACCAAAAAAACGGATCGCCGCTATGCCCCATAATATGGGGTCGAGCGGAGGAGCTAAGCTCCTAAGCACCTAAGGTGCTATCTACCCTTGCCCAGCCTACAGCCTAAGCTGGGAGGCTACCATTAACCAGGGGCTACATCAAAAGAAAGCCGGGCAGAAACAGACCATGGGGGGGGGGCCGGGGTGATACCCCGGCTACCTGCAAGCAGGAGACTTCTTTCTTCTGTCTTGTCGCCACGTTGCAGAGAAGAACACTGGGGAATTGTTAGGAGATACCAGGTATGTATAGACCGGGAGGGGCTTGCTTTTTCTGGACTTCTCTGCAAAGCAGCACCACCTAGCGGTGAGTACCCATGTTAATGAATTAATGTCTGAAGTGGGGTGTGTGACATACTTAGAATATATATAAATTATATTTTACACTACTTTAATTTGCACTAAAGTGGCATTGTCTGGCAGAAGTGCTTGATAAATCAGGCCGTAAATAAACCAAATGTTGAAAATCTTTTAAGGTAATCCAGTCCCTGAATTCAATTTATTAATTTAGTTGCCCACCTTTAAACATGCTCCAGTTGTTATATGTCCTTCTTATGCACTAGTGCCCAGAACTGTACGCCATATTCCATATGGGGTCTGACCAGTGACTTGTACTTGGGTAAAATGATGCTCTGGTCATGGGCACTTATGTCCTTCTTGATACACACCATGATCCTGTTTGCTTTGGCAGCTGCTGCCCAGCATTGGGCACTACAGTTACGTTTATCATTAACTAAAACCCCTGGGTTCTTTTACATTGCGTTTCCCTCTTTAGTGTGTAATCATGGCACAAATTGCTCATTCCCATGTGCATAACCTTACAATTATCTGTGTTTAACTTCATTTGGAATTTTACTGCCCATGCTTTCGGTTTATCAAAATCTGTTTGTAGCGGCCTGCTGTCCTCTTTTATTGTAATTACCTTACACAGCTTAGTATCAAAGATTGATATGTTACTGTTTAATCCATTCCCAATGCCATTAATATATTAAAGAGGACTGAGCCCAAAACTGACCCTTGTGGTACTCCGCTAGTATCTGTGACCCAATCTGAGTATTGATAACCACCCTCTTTTTCCTATCATTGAGCCAGTTACCCATACATTTTTCCCCAGTCCGTGCATTCTCATCTTTTGTACCAGTCTTTTGTAGCACGGTACCAAATGCTTTTGAAATGTCAAGATATAGGACATCCAGTGACTCATGTACTGCATCATAAAAGCTGAACAGGCTTGTCTGGAAGGAGTGATTCCTTATGAATCCATGCTGATATGGAGTAATAAGGTCCTCAAACAGCTTGCCCACCAACAGATTTTAAACTTACCAGTCTGTAGTTCTCAGGTTCTCCTTTAGACCCTTTTTTAAATATTGGCACCACATTTGCTAAGCACCAGTCCTGTGGAACGCCCCCCATCATTATTAAATCTACTAATATTACATGACAACAAAAAAGTTCAGACACAGGCCGTCTGATCGGAAGCAGCAGGGAGACATGACCCGCTTTGCATATCCTCGGGCCGGCAGAATATATCAGAGAGAGGACAGGAATTAGGACGGGACACTACTGCTCTGTACCCACTTGCCTGCTGCATGGAATGTTCCCTTTGCATCTACAGATTATTTTTGTTCATGCCTGACTTATTTTTGTGAATATGATTAATGATTTTACATTTTATTAAAGTTTTACTAATATTTTACACTGGGGGCGCTAGTGAGCAGCTGACTGGGATGAGCGCTTTCTAAAATAGCCTCCACACTGCCCGGACACATGATAGCCCAGACAGCCAACAGGAACTACCCATGGTGCCCGAATTGGGTCCCCCAGCTTTCCGGGAGTACTCCAGAGTGAAAGGTGAGACATTTTTATCTTTCTGCCCAGTGAGTGCATAATATTACTTGTGTGTCCCGTAAGTGAAGTTTTGTCCCTAGGCTAGCTACAATGGCAGCGACACCAGAGCAGCCTGACTCCCCTGCTTTTTTGCAAACCTCACAAGACACTTCAGACCCTCAGCTTGCTTTCTCAGCTGACCAGGGGGCAGATGAGAGCATCCCATTATTAGAAAGATTCAATATACTCCTTCAAAGGGAGTTAGCTGCCACATCAGAATCCCTTAAAGCAGACCTACACAAAGAGGTCCAAAATTTAAAGCCAGAACAAGCTCCCTCGAAGAGAACATGACCCATACCATTGTAACCCTAGAGTCACATGAGGATGAATTAGAAGCCCCCAAAGCAGAACATAGCAAGATAGGAACTGGAGAACAGGGACAGAAGAGGCAACCTAAGACTCAGAAGCTTACCTGAATAGTGTAAAAATACTGAAGAGACTGCTACAGAAATATTCTCCTCACTTGTTCCTGAGGTGCCAGACTCTAGATTGGAATTTGATCGCATACACCAATCCCTGGGCACATTCAGGCAGGACGGCATACCCCGCTACATAATAGTAAAGTTCACTTTTTATCGGGTAATAGAGCAAAATAGCACAAGCAGCCCGTAACGCAGCTAATATTGCCCACCAAGGTCACAAAATCCAATTATTATCCAACCTAGCCCCCGACACTTTGCATTAACTGCGAGCAATGAAACCATAAATGCAAATCCTGAACGCCAGTAACATTAAATATAATGGCAGTATGGGAGGCACCTGATTTTCATAGCTTTAGCCAAAAAAAAGGAAAGAATGTCCAGAATACAAACCATTTCTACTAAACTAGCATCTCTAGAAACCATTTATAAATGATCCTCGACTACTGCTAACAGTAACTAAATGTGACAGGGCCCTGGTGCGAACTTGAAATGGGTTTTACGGCTCATACAGTAAGTTTTTTTTTCTGTCTTTTAAATCAACTGGATGCAGCTAGAGACCAAACTAAAGACTGGAAAAGGTGCTTCCCTTCATTAAATGATGCCAAGTGAGCACAAATGATTGTTGAAGTTGGAAAAGCAACAATAATGCCCCCCCCCCCGTCCTTCTGGGCCCCGGTGCGGTTGCAACCCCTGTACCTCCTCAAATTACGACCCTGGCTAACAGAAAAAATACAATTCTGTGATTACTCACCTGTAGAATTGGTATTATGAGTATACAGTACATCCTGCTCCAGATAAGATTCTTTACGTCTGGGTATTACTCCGCCAGATGGCGCTGGACTGCAGAGACAGCGAAAATTGGCTCCTCCCGGGCCCCTCAAATACCCGGGACCTCCCACAAATCCCCAGTATTGAAAAGCAGTTAACAAGAAGCCGGGAAAATGATAACATAACCAACCATTAACTAAACCAACAATGATAACAATCACCATACAGGGGATCCAAAAATAATGAAAACCAAGGGTAGGGTGGAGCAGGACGTACTGTATACTCATAATACCAATTCTACAGGTGAGTAATCACAGAATAGTATTATTCTTAGTATAAAGTACGTCCTGCTCCAGATAAGGTTCTTTACATCTGGGACATCCAATAGCAGTGTCTGTAAAGTAGGGTGGGATCCCCAAAGGTAACAGCAGACAGTTTAGACCACTGCCGCCTGCAGAACTTTGCGGCCAAAAGCAGCATCAGCTGAGGCCCTAACATCAACCTTGTAAAACTTGGAAAAGGTATGAACAGAAGACCAAGTAGCGGCCTTGCAGCCTTGTTCAACAGAAGCCTGGTGCTAAAAAGCCCAAGAGGCACCAATAGCACGAGTGGAATGAGCAGTAAGGCGGAAGGGAGGATTCTTCCCCTTAGCAGTGTAGGCCTGAATCACAGCCTGACGGATCCATTTGCTGACAGTAGATTTAGCAGGAGCCAAACCCTTCCTAGGACCAGAAGGGACCACAAAAAGAGCATCAGTTTTCCTGAAAGGTGCAGTAGCCACCAGATAGTACTTCAGATTCCTGACCACATCCAAGGAATGCAAAACCCTCTCCTTAGTGTTACTAGGATTAGGGCACAAGGAAGGTAGAACAATGTCCTGATTAAGATGAAAGGCAGACACAACCTTAGGCAGAAAATCTGTCTTGAAGCGAAAAACCACCTTGCCCTGGTGTCTTTCAAAGTAGGGGGGCTGGATGGAAAGCGCCGCCAACTCAAACACGCCTAACAGAAGTGATAGCCACCAAAAAAACAACCTTGAGAGTAAGAATGGCCAAGGCAGCCTCCTGCACAGGTTCAAAGGGAGCACCCTGCACCCTGAAGAACGCACATGAGTAGCCCCCTGGAAAAAGGTCCTGATCAGAGAATGCTGAGCAAAAGATCTTTGGAAGAAAACAGCCAGGGCAGAGACATGACCCTTCAGAGTACTGAGTTGAAGCCCCAGATCCAAACCATGTTGAAGGAACTCCAGAATCCTGGGAATAGAGAACACACGACAGGGAAGAGACCTAGACTCACACCAGTCAATGTAGGCACGCCAAACGCTATAGTAAATGGAAGAAAAAGACTTTGTACTTGCCCTAATCATGGTGTTAACAACAGAGGCAGACAGCCCCTTTTCCATCAAGATGGAGGTTTCAGCAGCCAGATCGTCAAAGCCAGCGTTTGTAAATTGGGATGGCATAAATGTCCCTGAATGAGTAGGTCTGGAACCCTGGGCAGATCGTACTGATCTACTGCCAGCTGCACTATGTCTGCGAACCACACTCTTCTTGGCCACCGGGGAGCCACCAGGATTGCTGTCACCCCTTCCTGAGCTATCTTGCGCAGAACCCTGCCCAACAGGGGGAATGGGGGAAAGACATACACAAGCTGAAAGTCCTGCATGACATTGCTAGAGCATCTGTGGCCAAGGCCAGAGGATCCTGGGACAAGGAGACAAAGGCCGGGAGCTTGTGGTTGTGACGGGACGCAAACAGATCCACATCTGGCTGACCCCAACAATGACACAGAGAGTGGAACACCCTGTCGCTGAGGGACCATTCTCCCAGGCGAGGGGTCCCCCTACTCAGAGAGTCTGCCTGCAGATTCTCCACCCCCGGATTGTACACAGCTGAGATGCAGGGAACATTGTCCTCCGCCCAGGACAGAATCAGAGACACTTCCTTGAGGGCCCCCTTGCTCCGGGTCCCTCCCTGATGATTGATGTAGGCAACCGCCGTCTGGTTGTCCGAGCGTACCTGAACCGGCCGGCCCCGAAGGTGTTGGGTCAAGTGAGCCAGAACCAACCTGACTGCCCTCAGTTCCAGAATGTTGATAGGTGTGTGGGCCTCCTGAGGGCCCCACCGCCCTTGGAACTGTAGGGACTTCCAGAAGCCCCCCCAACCTGTCAGACTGGCATCCGTGGTGACCGTCTCCCAGCAGGGAGCCAGCACGTCCTGTTTCACAAATATTTTTTACGTTTGTGACGTCCAAAAGCAGTGTCCGTAAAGTAGGGTGGGATCCCCAAGAACAACAGCGGGCGGGTTAAACCACCCCCGCCTGAAGAACTTTGCAGCCAAAAGCAGCATCAGCTGAGGCCCTAACATCAACCCTGTAAAACTTGGAAAAGTTATAAACAGAAGACCAAGTTGCGGCCTTACAAACTTTTTCAACAGAAGCCTGGTGCTGAAAGGCCCAAGAGGCCCCAATAGCACGAGTGGAATGAGCAGTAAGGCAGAAGGGAGGTTCCTTCCCCTTAGCAGAATAGGCTTGCACCACCGCCTGCCGAATCCACTTGCTGATAGTGGACTTAGCCGGAGGCAAACCCTTCCTAGGACCAGAAGGAAGAACAAAAAGAGCATCAGTCTTCCTGAAAGATTCAGTAGCTACCAAGTAAAACTTAAGAACCCTGACCACATCTAAAGAATGCAGAGTCCTTTCATTGGAATTAGCAGGATTAGGACACAAGGTAAGACAATGCCCTGATTGAGATGAAAAGCAGACACAACCTTAGGCAAGAAATCTGGTTTAAACCGAAACACCACCTTGTCCTGGTGTCGCTCAAAATAAGGAGGTTTTATGGAGAGCGCCGCCAACTCAGAAACACGCCTGACAGAAGTGATAGCCACCAAAAAGGCTACCTTAAGAGTCAAGATGGGCAAAGCGGCCTCACGAAGAGGCTCAAAAGGACGACCCTGCAGAGCAGATAACACCAGATTCAAATCCCAAACTGGTAACATAGATTTACTTGGCGGATACACATGAGAAACCCCCTGGAAAAAAGTCTTAACCAAACGGTGACTGGCAAAAGATCTTTGGAAAACTCACACCAGGTAATGTAAGCATGCCAGACCATGTAGTAGACGAGGACTTCTTCCTAGCCCTAATCATGGTATACACAACAGAGGCAGGCAAACCCTTTTCCATCAAGATGGTGGTTTCAGCAGCCAAGCCGTCAAAGCCAGCGTTTGTAAATTGGGATGGCACGGCTGCCCCTGAGTGAGCAGATCTGGGTCCTTGGGCAGGACGTACTGATCTACTGCTAACTGCACGATGTCTGCAAGCCACACCCTTCTTGGCCAACAGGGGGCCACCAGAATGGTTGTCATCCCTTCCTGGGCTACCTTGCGCAGCACCCTGCCCAACAGAGGAAACGGAGGGAACACATAGAGGAGCCGAAACCCCTTCCAAGGCATTGCCAGCGCATCCGTGGCAAAGGCCAGAGGATCCTGTGACAGAGAGACAAAGAATGGAAGTTTGTGATTGTGACGAGAAGCAAACAGTTCCACATCCGGCAGACCCCAGCGGTGGCACAGGGAGTGAAACACCCTGTTGCTGAGGGACCACTCCCCCAGCCGAGACATCCCCCTGCTCAAAGAGTCTGCCTCCAGGTTCTCCACCCCCGGGATGTAAACAGCCGAGATGCAGGGGACATTCTCTTCCACCCAGGACAGTATATCAGGGACACTTTCTTGTGGGCTCGCTTGCCCTGAGTCCCTCCCTGATGAGTGATGTAGGCGACCGCCGTCTGATTGTCCGATCGGATCTGAACCGCCCGCAGTTCCAGAATGTTGATGGGGGAATGAGCCTCCTGAAGGCTCCACTGACCCTGGAACCTCAGAGACTTCCAAACCCCCCCAACCTGTCAGACTGGCATCTGTGGTGACTGTGGTCTCCCAGCACGGGGGCAGAAAGGTCCTGCCCACCAGGAGATTCCTTGAGTCCAGCCACCACGAGAGGGACTGACTGACCAGAGGGGAAAGAACAAATGTCTGATCCAGGGACACAGGGTCCCGATCCCAAACAGACAAGAGGTGCAACTGAAGAGGTCTCATGTGAAACTGAGCATAGGGATACGCCTCAAAGCATGACACCATCAGGCCCACCAGCTGCATCCCCTGCCGAATGGAGGGATGAGGGCAAGAAATCAGAGACCGTGCCTGCATCTGCAGGCTCTCCACCTTGACCTGAGCTGTATCCAGAGTCATGCCCAGAAAAGACTTCACCAAGGACGGAGACAGAGAAGACTTGGGGTAGTTGATCACCCAACCGAAGGACTCGAGCGTGGAGACCACCATCTGGGTATCCAGCTCGGCTTGATGGAAGGACTGAGACGCAATCAGAATGTCGTCCAGATAAGGAAGGATGCAAATGCCCTGAGATCTCAACAGAGCCATCACCCCCGCCAGCACCTTGGTGAAGACCCGAGGGGCTGAGGTAAGACCGAGCGGTAAGGCCACAAATTGGTAGTGCTGATCCTCTAGAGCGAACCTGAGAAATCTCTGATGACCTGGAAAGATAGAAACATGAAGGTAAGCATCTTTGATGTCCACAGAACTCATGAAGTCGCCCGGGCGCAAGGTACTGACCAAAATGCTTGAACCTGACAAATTTGTTGAGGCGCTTCAAATCCAGAATGGGCCTCAGGGAACCGTCCTTTTTGGGAACAGTGAACAGATTGGAATGGGCACCAGGCACCAGGCAAATGACCCCCAAATCCAAAAGGCTTTGGACCGCAAGCCGCAAGTCCTGAGCTGACAATGGATTTTGAACCATACGGGATCTGATGAATCTTGGGGGTGGCCAGGCTGCAAACTATCTTGTACCCGGAGGCCACCCCCTCCTGAATCCACCGGTCTGAGACGCGCAGTCCCTAGACGTGAGCAAAGAGCCGCAACCGCCCCCCCCCCCCCCCCCCCCCACCGGATGGGTGAGGGCGCCTCCTCATGTCTGAGGGGACTTGGGGGAAGATTTGGACTTGGGACCCCACAAGAGACCGGGGCGACCACGGCCTCTACCCCGGCCCCAAGGGTCTCTACATGCCCCCGCAAATGGTGCACCCCGACCGGACCTGGGAGCACCGAAGGAGGGGAGGGAAGAACCAGCCCCCCGAAAGGGCCGCAGCTGCCTCCTGCGTTGAGGCAGCCTGCCATCCTTAGCAAACAAATCCAGATGCTCCCCAAAGAGCCGTAACCCAGTAAATGGGAAGCCAGTGAGAGCCTTCTTAGCAGCATTATCAGCCGCCCACTGACGCAGCCAAACAGAGCGGCGAGTAGCCCTTTTAGCAAGAGCCGTGATGGCAGAAGCGCACACAGTGCGCAGCACAGTCCCCCCACAAGCATATGCGTGACAGGCCAGCAGATCAACACGTCGGTCCTCACCATCCCTCAGAGTAGAAGTGTCAGGGGAATTCATGACTGAGGTATTGGACAACCCAAACACGGGAGCATCCACCTCGGGGGGACACAACCAGCGCTTAACCACATCAGCAGGAAATGGATACCTCCTATCCCAACCCTTAGGCACCGCTGGCAATATGGTAGGAGGCTCCCACTCCTTGAGCACCAAATTATTGAAGTGGACCTGCTCAGGGAACTACAAGCGCTGTTTAACAGTGTGAAAAAGGTCACCCTGCTGCCTCTTAGCCAGTACAGGAGGTGTAATACACAGTACTTCAAAAATGTTAGCCAACAGCCTGTCAGTATCCTCAGGAGACCATGAGTCTTCTCCAAAAGGAGACCCAGTACCACCATAAACCTCCTGCTGCTCCTCAGAGGAATCAGAATCAGAGAAAAGTTCCCCCCTCTTCTAGGGGGTACAGGCCGGGGAAAGAAAACTGTCCCTCATCCTCCTCAGGAAAAAGGGAAACAGCGGGAGTAGAATGCCGCTTCTTACCAGAAGCCTTACGAGGGACCGGCCCAGCCATATGCCTTTCCAGGCTGGCCACCCGCAAGGCCAAGTCATAGTTTAATTCCCCACTAGCAAGTCCCTCACCAGGTGTCAAATGCAGGCGCGGAGGGGTAGGTGATGTAGAAGGGGGCGCAGAGCTGGGCAGCGTAGCATGCAACCCAGACTGCAGCCTTCTGAGCGCAGGGCACACATACCCTGACACCGTCACTCACAGGGGATACCCCACACGTGGCACACAGCTGGGCTTGTCCCGAAGAAACCCCAAGCACATTATCTCCGGAAGCCTCCATATGGTGATTAGAGTGGGCACACTGGCAAGTATAGGTTTAAGGCTAACAAGAGCCACCCGGGATGCCCCAAAACCCCGCTAGGGAAGGTGGGAGAAGGAAGGGAAGAGGGCTGGGAGAAACCACAGACACCTTTATCCCGCCTGAAAGACATAAGAAAGCCACACATAACATTCCCCTAATGTGGTGACAAGAGCACAATACAACCCCGAAGGGGACTCACGGACCAAGAAGCCGATCGCACATCCAGGCAGGCCAGCAGCGCGCCGCAGTACCGCAGGTCAGGAGAAGACAAACTCCAAACAAAATGGCGCCCGCAAGGACCTTGAGGGGCGAAGCGCGGAGGTATGACACAAAAAGCGACCTCTGCGGAGCGCGGAGGTATGACGCAAAAAGCATCATCACGTGACCCCCCAGCGCCAATGACAGCGCAGCAACATGAGGAGAATGTCGCCACCAGCCGCGGAGCGCCGTACAAAACGGTGCGGCGGCGAGCGCGGACAATAAGAGTAAAAGCATACAAAATACAATGTGAAACACACCGCCTACCCCCCCCCCCCCCGGAGAGCTCCCCAGGGAGAGAGCGAGGCGGGGAAGAGCTTTGGGGTGCACCCAAAGCATGTCTAGCTAGGGAGGAGGGGGGGCAGTGGAGGGGCTGCAGGCTGGTAAGCCCCACTCGCCTGCGTAATATAGAGAGCCATCTTCTATCTTCGCAGTCCAGGCTGCAGAGGAAAATTGGGAATTTGTGGGAGGTCCCTGTCCTTTTATAGGGCCGGGGGACGCCACAAGTCTCTTCTGCAGTCCACTGCGCCACCTTGTGGCGGATATCCCAAGCGTAGAGAATATTTGTGAAACAGGACGTGCTGTATACTTGGAAAAGGATATTATTCATGTGGTAGAAGCTGATATATGGAAATGGAGAGATAAAAGGCCTTGTTGGACCAATGTATGGTCAAATGGTTCTGGTAAGCGCAATACTGAGGTGGTGGGAGCTGCACTTTGTGGTGTAACAGAAATTTTCCACACCTGGGACAACACTAAGAATTTAAAGAAACAGTCCTTGGAAACATTTAGAGAACTTAAATAATTATAATATAATCTTTTTTATCAAGGATATTATGTTTAAGGATAATCCGATATGCTCTGACTATTGATTTAAGATGCAAGTCACTACTACTGCTAGCAAGTGCTGGGGACCGGTTTTTGCCCCCCCCCCCCCCCCCCAAAAAAAAAAGCTTTTTATTCTTTGATATATTTCCAACTGTCAAAGTTTTCAAAGATTAGAGTAGGTCCACAGAGGTGCTATTATGTGGCAGTAGGGTCTTTTAAATATTAGCAGATATACTGAAGCATTGCATGTCCTGCTGGCTCCTTCTGAGAATCTGAGATATCACAAAAATGAAAAAAAAATAATTTGCATAGTTCCACCTAAAGCTAAGACTCATGGGTAAATCCTGTTATTCTTGGGCCACTTTTACTAAAGGAGGTAGTGGTGGCAGGAGCTCCGGTTTATGGCAGCAGCTGCAGGTGGTGGGGCCCTGCAGCAACAGCAGATGGCAGGACAGGCATCCTCCTCCTTGCTGGAGTAGAAAACTAAAGGTCCCCTAACAGCTGGCTGCAGCACGTCCGGACCGGAGGACTGAGACCAGGACAACGGTGGGGGACCAGCAGCAATGGATCTGCAGGTGGTAGTGAGTATGGTCCTTCATTGCAATGCACTGCAGGCCAATTGCAATACATGTGTGTTACCTGCGGTGCCCACAGACTGCTAAAGGACGTGTTGCATTCGCGCTGCATACAAAATGCTACATGCATCATTTTGCAATCCTCAGCGCACTGATGTGAAAGAGAGCATTCATTTTAATGGGCTACGTTTTCTGTCTATTTGAGACACTTTTGGATTGTTTCTACTCCAAAGCGATGCAAACAGCCAGACGTGAAAGGTGCCTTGGTCTGTAGGTGCTATGTAAATGCTTTCTGATTCAAGAAAGCGCTTTTTAACCTTTATTTATATTTACAAATATGTAAAATTAGGACCTTCTTTACTGCATGGGTAAAAGTAAGTCAAATTTGATTCTGGCAAAGCTCAGTACAAGGGAAATTCTGTTTTGGGGACAGGAGGGACACTAAATGTAATTACTTTATCACCAGCAATATTTTTACTTACATTTAATGTAAATCACCGTAGAATTCTAATATCCTAAACATGTTCAAAAGGGCAAAAGAGCTGTAATACCAGATCTTAACCACAGGTAGTGCTGTGGATTCATTCTGGAATTGATAGTAAGGTCTGATTCACTAATTGTATTTCATTTGTACCCGTTTGGGTAGTAAAAAGTGCTTGTTTTTGGCATTTCCAAAAAATAGGTAATAAGGCAATAAGTGTAAAAAGGTGAATTTGTAACAAATACTACATACTGACTTTCACTTTTGACTTTCAACATCGACAACATTGACAAAACAACGGTCTTAGCTGTTAGCATGCTACACCAAGCATACAAGTTATGCACAGAAGCTTACAGCCACTGGGCTTTTCAGCACTTCCAAAACCATTTTTTACAGGTATTGGTTTTTACGAACTGGCATTTCCATGGCAATGAGGTCTGGCAGTGGGCCTCCCAAAAAAATGTCAAACTAATCTCAGTGCTGAACCTGTCACAGGACAGGTTAGGGACTGGCTGCATTAATTCATGCAAGTGCTGATCCTTAGATCGACTGCATATCAACTTTCAACTGCCTTTACAAGACCTGTCTGTAAATGTGTTATGCAGAATAAGACTGCCCATACACCATACAACATACAGAACTGATAATACAAATAGAAACTACCCTAATCAAATGTAGAGCAAGTAGAAGGTTTTAAACTGACTTACCATTTTCATGGACAAGTACACCATTGTTGACTGTTTTCTGTTTCACTCTGACAGGCTTGTTTGGTATTTGAGGTTCTGGATTCCGTTTAGCTTTAGGCTTAGGTGGCTGGGGGGAAATGATATTGTCCACAGTATCAGTGGACCCTCCAGTGGATTTAGTTTGACGCTCATGTCTCTGTAAGGAAAATGATGACAATTTGTGATCTTTTAATATTCACACGCATAAGGTATACCTAATATTACTAAAATAACTAAATAAGGAGCATAACTAATTACTAAATAACTAAATAAGGAGCACTGTTGCGAAAAATGTCCCAATGATAAAAATAAAAATCCATATAAATATACTGGATGGTAAGAGGACGGGTAACTTATACACCCGGCATTAAGAAATATCCAGCCGTGCTTGTTTTTGTTTTTTATTTTAATGGAAGGAAGAGAAACTCAGGGGTGACAGGCTCTGTCATCCCGGATACACTAAACCTGTCACCTGTCACTAGATTTTATTCCTACCAGGAGAGAATAAACCACAAGCTTGGCAGGGGTTTTATTCAGTTCAGGTGTATGCTGTAAGTGACCCCTTCTCTCATTAGCCGATGTGTTTATATGGATTTTTAATATTACACAATTTTGCGATAGTGCTACTCAACTTCTAAAGCAAAGTCTGTACTGCATTATCACAATCGTTCAATGGGAGTATTTAAACTTTGAGTGTGCTTTAATTTAGCTTGCTATGAAATTAATAGCCAAGCACTAATTTGACAATGAAAGTGATATTTCAGGCAAAATAAGTTGTCAGCTTATTGTGACTACATTTGGCACTGTCCTAAACTGTCTTTCATTTTTAAATTGAAAAAGAAATGGCTGAGATATCAAGATTTATAGTTTCACCTCATGATTGCTTTTCTGAAGGATGTGGGTATGGCAATTGGAGCTGTGATGCTTCATAATAAACAGCATAATGGGCGGGGTGGCGCTAAGAGGAGGCTGGGTGGGGAGGAAGGAGGGTTTTTGCTGGGCTTGAATGGCAGCTCTGATAGTGCCTTTCAAGCCATCAATACAGAGGGGGGCATGGTCTGGACTTGCTCCTCGAGCTAGTATTGGTGGCCCACATCAGCAGGGTGGCTCTGGAGGGGCAGATTGCGGAAGTATATTTCCTCATTCAGGGTGCAGAGCTGATAGGAGGCAACTTGGCAAGGTAATCTGCTGTTTATTTTTTTAACCTTTTGCCTGAAAAATCCCTTTAAACATAGCATTACAATGAACCCTTCAATGGTAATCCAGGCCCCTGCCTTTTATCTAACCTTTGTTTCTAACTTAAGAAGTGAAAGATGGTGAAATATCAAGTCACATTCACATTGTGTCCTCACAAGCATAATGTATACATAATATTACTAGAATTAAGTGGTATGGTAAATTCTAGCATAAGAAGTGAAACATGGTAAAAAGAGCAAAAGCTAGATTATATACCATGAACAAAGTAAAGCCTGCTTGTTTTAACAGAGTGCTATTGTAGGTTGCTCCAATTTACCCCACCCCATCCCAAAAAACTTTGGGCAATACAGTACACTAAAGGATATAAGGGGTGTCACAAAACTTAGTACGACTCTATAGCCTCGATTCAAAGACACATTCGTTCAGACTTCCGTAGCTGTCTGTGAAAGTTTTGGTGGGTGTTAGTCTTTTTTTTGCTTTTTTTCGTCCATTTTCTACTCGCACGAACGTTCGGGAAAATGTGTATATGCTCTTTCGATGAATGGAAGCAAATCGGAACATTTCCAAACAAAATCGGAAATTTTCCGTTCGTTCAGATAACTTCCGTTGCTGGGATGGGTTTCTGTCTGATTCAGAGAGCTGATTTCCGCCGGATCACCACCCTATAAATCCGTTTCATTTCCGTTCCACTTCCGAGACCTTTGAGGGCTCGGATTGCTATTGTTGAACATGTTTTGCGGCTATGTGGAGGAGTCTGCGAGCCTTTAGCACCAAGGCATTGCATGTATCAACATGGCCGAGGCCATTGTATAGCAATGCATACCTGAATCAATACATTTCATGTATGACTTATAGATGCATTTTAATGCTGACCAAAATTAGTCCTTAGCATGTAAACATTTATTTTTTCACACATCGATATAATTGCTATATTTTTTTAGACTTATGTCCTTTGTGAATTATATTTGGATTGTTGAACTTGAATCTTAATTTGTTGTAGGAGTTATTGTTTTAGTCGGTTACCTTTGCTTTGTGTAATTATTTTATATTTGGTTGCAGGAACTGCAAGATGTGCTGGCTTTTGAAGTCCAGATTTAGGTGTTTGGACCATACGGGGGGGGGGGCACTGCAGTGTGACACCAACAAGGTTATACCAAAATTTTAATTTACGTTTTTTAACAGGGACCACACGTGCCAGAGTGGCACAACTGAGTGTCAGGGTCCTTCAGTTGGTGGGCGAGATGCAGGAGCTGCGCAACTTGTTGGGGACCACAGATGAAGAATAATGTTCAGTGGCCTGCCATTGCTATGTATTTTGTTTTTTATAGTTGTAAAAATTTGAAATACAAAATGTTACATTGTCATTTCATTTACAAAATACATTAACACAAAACTAATGGGCCCAGAAATATTTAAAGATGAATATTCACGTGACCAAGAAGTGATTTGGGTAAGTTTTAGGGGGCTAAAATGGAAGAAGAACCTAACCAAGAAGTGGTTTGGGTGAGCTTTAAGGGTCCAAAAGGGAAGATGGAGGATAGTGCTAAGTGATTTAGCTAAACATTGTAGTAGAAGTGAGGGTGGCAAATATGTAGGCAAACACTTTAATGAGTTAAGTTTGTAGTGCGCAGGCGCAAGATCGTAAGGATTCCGTCTGGACGATTATTTTTTGTAAAATGGAAACAGAATCTATCGGGAAACGTAAAGGATTCGTTGGAGGATACGATGGGAAAAGGGCAAAAACGAAAGCCTACTTTGTAACATGTGGAAATGAAACGGAAAAGTCTGGATGGAAAATGACATCCTCGTAATTCGTAATCTGCCGTATGAACGGACGGAAACTTTACACAAGGTTTTCAATGCATGCATAGAATCGCTCGTACGCTCATACGAGAACGGAAACATTTCACACAAAAAACAGATCGGCACGAAAACAGAAGTTTTTTTGTGTCTGAATCGAGGCTTATGTCTCTAATTATTTTCTCGTTGGTTGCTTTTGTGATCTCCTTTAATTAAAGTTAGGGCTGAAGTTTCTTTTGCTTGTTGTACGTCTTGATGGACAGTTTATGAGGAGCAACATGATCTGTAAGACTATTATTATTATTTCTATTGCTTATTAATGAATCACCATCATCTTCTAAGGTGCTATACAAGGTAGAAAATACAGACAGAATTAAACAAAATCATATCCTTATAAAGGGCATTATGAGTGAGTTAAAGCGGAACAAAACCCACTGAACTTGGAAAATACATTTGGCCAAAACCCCTGCCTATACTCCATTCTTAGGGTCTAGTACTAGAAATGGATATTTTAGCTTTTCGAATCGCCCTGGAACACAGGTAGGCTGATTCATTACTAGTGCCAGGTACTGACAGATGAGCATCTGTAGCGAGGCATTGAAGAGCAACCACTAGTAGTGGCTGTGCTCGGCCATAGTTCGCTGTTTCAGAGCGTCTCAGTCACTGGCCGGCATTGATGAATATATTGTGTTAGTCGCTCTAACACCAGTACAGCGCTGTATGGGAGCAAACGGTAGCACCAGCTCAGTGCGACTGACTTGCACCATATTCATAAAAAAAATAGCCTCACACAGCGCCGGCGCTCAAAATCGGGTCGTTGTAGCCCAGAGCGCCAGAAGCTGTGTGATTAACCCTTTCGCTGCCAGCCTACCTGCAGCATTTGCCACTCCCTGTTGCCAGACGATGTTTCACTATTTTGCGCTACACATATTCAACTGTCATTTTTGAAGGGATTTCCAGGGATTTCCCAGGAAAATTATATATTGTTTTTTTCAGCAGAGTCTGGGCTTTAACATGAAATGTCTTGTTTGTATTTTTTAGGTGTATTCTCAATTTTTTTGGGTGAAATGTGTGAAAAAAAATAAAAAAAAAACATTTTTTTACAATTTGTAGAGTTTTTTTGTAATAAAAAATGTAAGTTTGTCAATAAAATCTTATTGCGTGAGAAACCCCAATTTCTCCCGGTTACAGCGATACCACATATGTATAGGTAGACACCCTTTCCTGCCCAGAAGCCTTTTATAGCTGCTGGATGACAAATGGTTAATTAAAAAAAAAATGACATAGGGTCCCCCTTCCCGGGGAGGGGGACCCCATTTTTTTTTGGATTTTGAAGGGTTAAAAACCCTTCAAAATCCAAAAAAAAAAATGACGTGGGGTCCCCCTTACCCAAAGTAACCAGCCCGGGACCAGCTATGGGGGCTTGTAGGCACAGAGTGGGGGGGCCAGCTTTGGTGGCCCCCCCACCCTGCAGCCTACGAGCCCACATAGCCTATGTGGGCCCGGGCTCTTCTGCCCCCCCCTGGCCTTTGGGGAGGCAGGTAATGGGGGTGCGGGGGTTAATGGCAAGCCACCCGCTAGGGCAGGTGACTTGCCACCCCCCCAGCCTTGTGAACTGGTATAAGGGGTCTCATGGACCCCTTACCAGCTCACAAAGGGTTAATGTGAAAAAAAACACCACACAATAATAAAAAGTATTTTATTAGAAAAAAAAAAAATTTTTTTTTACTGTACTTACCTTCGATTGCAAGCTCTTGTCCCTCGCCGCTCAGCTGACAGATGCCGGTGATCGGCATCCAGAGAAGGAGAAGGCAGGAGATCAGAGGATCTCCTGTCACCTCCTTCCAGGGCACCGATCACCGGCATCTGAGAAGCTGAGAAAGCTGAAGCCTGAGATCGGGGCCGGGATGACTTCATAAGCCCCGCCCCCAAGGGGGCGGGGCTTAGAGGCATGATGGCGGCCGCCATCGTGAAGAAGAGAGGAGAGAGCCTCCCAGGCTCTCTCCTGAAGATCGGTAAGTCCTGGGGGGGGATCGGAGGCCCCCCAGGTGAAGAGGAGGGACAGCGGGAGCCAGCGCACACACAGGTAAGTGAATGTCATTTTTATTTTTTTTTTTTTTTACAGTTAGAAGCTGCTGCTGCAGAAGCGGGGGGGGGGCGGCCTATTCCGGGGGCTCTCCTGGAGCCATCCGACCCCCCACGGGGGATCGGATGGCACCAAATTAAAGAGGAGACCCGGCCGGATCCAACAAGGGGTCAGGTGAGTATTTGTTGTTTTTACTTTTTAAACTACAAGCGAGGAAAGTCAAGCACGTAACACCTACGGGCTTGGCACTTAAGGCCCAGCCAAGCCAGCACGTAGGTGTTACGTGCTTGGCAACAAAAGGGTTAAAGTCCGTTTTTGAACACATATACACTAGTGAACAAAGCGAAAACATATGGAATTACATTGTTATTACATTGTGACAATAACACTTTAATGTCAGACCTGTAATGACTATTCTGCATAAAAATATAAAAAAAAAGTTTTCAAAAATGACTTTTAATAGGTCAGGAGAGGTCACACAATGATTTGATAAAAAAAAAAAAAAATATATATATATATATATATATATATATATATATATATATATATATATATATGTGTATATATTAAAAGAAAACTTAAAGAGAGGAAAAGCATTGTCCATTTAAATGTATGGGAGAGAGACAGGTAGCGACAGGCAATACCAGGCAGCCAGAAGCCAGAGCACCGGCGGTATATGGTGAGACGTCTGTGATGATGAATTGGTCGCTACGCGTCGCTGTTAGAGTCGCTCACCAGATTAGCTTTGATAAATGTGGTATTGCGTACAGCGCCCGCCGGTCACCGTTCGCTATCTGTTGTTACCTGTCGCTGCCAGTCGTTACCTAGCGCTATGGCTTGATGAATAAAGCCCTTTATTTTTTGCTGTTCCTCTCTGTAAGATGACAGGCAATCAGTCATTGCATAGGTGTGGAAATGACATCATTGCCACACACAACAGTGGCAATGATTGGAGGAGGCGGAGCTTTACAGCTATAACAGGCGCCATTATCTTGAATTTGAGTGAAGCTGGAGCAGTGAAAATTGTCAAAAATACAATTCTGTGAAATACTCGCCTGTAGAATTGATATTATACGCATACAGTACGTCCTGCTCCATCTATAATACTTACACGTGGGTTATCCTCCGCCAGATGGCGCTGTTCACTGCAGACATGCAAAAACAGGCTCCTCCCGGCCCTTCATATACCCAGGGACCTCCCACAAATCCCCAGCATTGAAAAGCAGTGAGAAAAAGAAGCCGGGAGAAACCAACCACCAAACTGGTAACAATAACAATGATAACAATCACCATACAGGGGATCCAGAACAAGGTGAAACCAGGGTGGGGTGGAGCAGGACGTACTGTATGCGTATAATATCAATTCTACAGGTGAGTATTTCACAGAATTGTATTATTCTAAGCATACAGTACGTCCTGCTCCATCTATAATACTTACACGTGGGACATCCAATAGCAGTGTCCATAAAGTAGGGTGGGATCCCCAACAACAAAGGCAACAGCACGTAGCTCAAACTACAACCGCCTGCAAAACCTTACGGCCAAAAGCAGCGTCAGCTGAGGCCCGAACATCAACCTTGTAAAACTTTGAAAAGGTGTAAACAGAAGACCAAGTAGCGGCCTTGCAAACTTGTTCAACAGAGGCCTGTTGCTGAAAGGCCCAAGAGGCACCAATAGCACGAGTGGAATGAGCCGTAAGACGGAAAGGGGGAGACCTCCCCTTAGTAGAATAGGCCTGAATCACAGCCTGACGAATCCATTTACTGATAGTAGACTTAGCTGGAGCCAAACCCTTCCTAGGCCCCAAAGGCACAACAAAGAGAGCATCAGTCTTCCTGAAGGCCTTAGTGACAACCAGGTAATACTTCAAGCACCTGACTACGTCCAAGGAATGCAGAACCCGCTCCTTGTCGTTGCGAGGATTGGGACACAGAGAAGGAAGAACAATATCCTGGTTCAAATGAAATGCCGAAACAACTTTGGGCAGAAAATCTGGTTTGAAGCGGAACACCACCTTGTCCTGGTGTCGCTCATAGTATGGAGGCTGAATAGATAGAGCAGCCAGCTCTGACACACGCCTAACCGAAGTAATAGCCACCAAGAAGACAACCTTGAGAGTGAGAATGACCAGAGCAGCATCTTGAATAGGCTCAAAGGGAGCACCCTGCAAAGCAGACAAAACCAATTCAAATCCCAGGCAGGGACCATAGGTCTTCGAGGGGGACGCACGTGAGTGACCCCCTGAAAGAACGTCTTAATCAGGTGATGTTGAGCAAAGGTCTTCTGAAAGAAGATAGACAGGGCAGAAACTTGACCTTTCAGAGTACTAAGTTTGAGACCTAAGTCCAGACCATGCTGTAAAAACTCCAGAACCCTTGGGACGGAGAATTCCCGGCAGGGAAAAGACCTGGACTCACACCAGTCAATGTAGGAACGCCATACTTAGAGGCAGACAACCCCTTCTCCACCACAGAGGCAGACAACCCCTTCTCCATCAAGATGGAGGTTTCAGCAGCCAGGCCATCAAAGCCAGAGTTTGTAAATCGGGATGGCGTAAGGACCCTTGAGTTAGCAGATCTGGCACGCTTGGCAGATCGTACTGATCTACTGCCATTTGAACCACGTCTGCGAACCACACTCTTCTTGGCCACCTGGGGGCCACTAGAATCACAGGTACCCCTTCCAGAGCAATCTTGCGTAGAACCCTGCCAAGAAGGGGAAACGGTGGAAACACATACAGGAGTCGAAACTCCCTCCAAGACATGGACAGGGCATCCGTGGCCATGGCCAGAGGATCCTGAGACAGTGAGACGAAGGCCGGGAGCTTGTGACTGGAAGCAAACAGATCCACATCCGGTAGGCCCCAACGGTGACACAGGGACTGGAATACCTTGTTGCAGAGGGACCACTCCCCCTGACGGGACATCCCCCTGCTCAGGGCATCCGCCAGCAGGTTCTCCGCCCCCGGAATGTAAACAGCCGAAATGCATTGAACATTGGCCTCTGCCCATGTCAGAATCTGAGACACCTCTTGGAGAGCACCCTTGCTCCGGGTCCCTCCCTGACGATTGATGTAGGCAACCGCCGTTCTGTTGTCTGAGCGTACCTGGACCGACAGACCCCTCAGGTGCTGGGTCAAACGCTCCAGTACCAACCTGACTGCCCGTAATTCCAGAATGTTGATGGGTACGTCCACGTCCCCTGGAAGCGCAGGGACTTCCAGAATCCCCCCCAACTCGACAGACTGGCATCCGTCGTGACCGTCTCCCAGGAGGGGGTCAGAAAAGACCTGCCCCCTGTCAAGTTCCTGTGGTCCAGCCACCACGCAAGGGACTGTCTGACCGAGAGGGGAAGCACACAGAACCCGTCCAAGGACGCTGGGTTCTTGTCCCAAACTGACAGAAGGTGAAGCTGCAGAGGTCTCAAATGGAACTGGGCAAAGGGCACCGCCTCGAAGCTCGCCACCATCAGGCCCACCAACTGCATTCCCTGCCGGATGGAGAGCTGTGGGCTCGAAAGCAGGAACCTCGCCTGCGCTGTCAGAGCTTCCACCTTCTGTTGAGGAAGGAATATCCTTGACTGAATCGTATCCAGAATCATTCCCAGGAACTGAGTCACCGAGAAGGGGGACAGGGATGACTTGGGGTAATTGATCACCCAGCCGAAGGACTCCAGGGTGGACACTACCAGCCGAGTGTCCAATTCTGCCTGCCACGGAGACTGAGAGGTGATGAGAATATCGTCCAGGTAGGGCAGCACGCGTATGCCCCTTAGCCTTATCAGGGACATCACCCCTGCCAACACCTTGGTGAACACCCTGGGAGCCGACGTTAGGCCGAATGGCAGGGCCACAAATTGGTAATGCTGATCTTTTAGTGCAAATCTGAGAAACCTTTGGTGTCCCGGAAACACCGGGACGTGCAGGTGAGCATCCTTGATGTCTACTGACGTCATGAAGTCCCCTGGGCGCAGTGAGCCAATGGCCGAGCGCAGAGTTTCCATGCGAAAGTGCCTGTTCTTGACAAATTTGTTGAGGATTTTTAAATCCAGAATGGGCCTGACTGACCCATCCTTCTTGGGTACTGTGAAAAGGTTTGAGTAGAACCCCGTGCCCCTGTCTCCAGGGGGGACCTTGCAAATGACCCCTAGATCCATGAAACCCTGTACGGCCAGCAACAGGACCTGAGCTGAGGCAGGGTCTTGAGGGATTTGAGACCCAATGAACCTGGTGGGGGGCCGTACAGCTAATTCTATCTTGTAGCTGGAGGACACTACCTCCTGAATCCACCGGTCTGAGACGTGACACCGCCAGACGTGCTCAAAGTGCTGTAGACGTCCCCCCACCCTGACGGGTGAGGGCGCCCCCTTATGCCTGGGGGGCCTTGGGAGGGGCTTTGGGCTTGGTTCCCCAGGAGGAACCTGGACGGCGTCCTCTGTTCCTGTGCCAGGAATCAGCGCGGGCCCCAGCGAAAGACGCCCCTCTACCCTGTTTGGCCCCACGGTAGGGGGTTGATAGGGAGCCTTGGCCACGAAAGGGCCGAGTGGCAGACTGGCAGACTGGGGTAACTTGCCTCCCTTGGCAAAGAGGTCTAATCGATCCCCAAACAAGCGCAGCCCTTTAAATGGAAGCCCCGTGAGGGCTTTCTTGGCTGCATTGTCTGCGGCCCACTGGCGCAACCAGACCGCGCGGCGTATAGCAGCCACCAGGGCAGATGACCTGGCACACATCTTAATAGCATCGTCCGAAGCGGACAGGATAAAGTTCACAAACACATCACAGCTGGACAGAGCGTTGACAGTATCAGAGCGTTGACTCATCTGTGCCATCGAGAGCACTCCTAACCACGGCCCTGAGCGCTACCGCCGCAATGGCTAAGGCGCAAACCGGGCGCAGAGTCGCTCCCCCAAATGCAAAGGCATGACATGCCAGTTGGTCAACATGCCGGTCCTCAGAGTCCCGTAGCGTAGTAGTGTCGGGAGAGTGCATAATAGAGGTGTTGGACAACCCTAGAATAGGAGCATCGACCTCAGGCGGCGATGACCAGCACTTAACCAAGTCAGCAGGAAAGGGATATTTCCTATCCACGCTCTTAGGGACCCCTTGAAGTCTGCTGGGATGTTCCCATTCTTTAAGCACGAGGCTATTGAAATGGGTCTGCTCGGGAAATTCCAAGCGAGCTTTAGCAGTATGAAAAAGGTCACCCCTTTGCCGGGGAGCCGCAGCAGGGGGAGAGAGGGACAGAACCTCAAAGATCTGAACCAGCAGTCTATCAATATCATCCGAGGACCAATGCTCGGAGCCAGACTCTTCCTGACCCCTAGACTCATCGTCATAAGACCCTGAGTCAGAGAACAGTTCCCCTTCGTCCGAGGGGATATGGGCATAAGAGTGCAACAAATCATCAGGTTCTATAGGGAAGAGGGCCGATTCAGGGTTCAAGTGACACCTCTTGGCGGTGGCTTTACGAGCTAAGGAATTAGCAAGCAAGTTTTCAACACTAGCCAGCCTCGTGGCCAGATCAGGATGAGAATCCTCACTGGTATTGGGGGTTAGACTCAGGCTTGGGGGAGTAGGTGAAGTGCGGCGGGGTGCAGGCCCAGCCTCAGAGGAGACGGGAAGCACCGATAGCGCCTGCTGTGCACAAGGAACACAGACCCGTGCATTGTCACCACTGCTAGGTAGGACCCCACAAGCTACACACAGCCGGGCTTGTCCCGAAGGAACCCCGTTCACAATATCCTGAGATGCCTCCATATGGTGATTAAATCGGCACAATATGCCAGTAGGGATTGACGCTGTAAGCTACCCTGGATGCCCCAATAACCCGCGGGGAAGTGGGAGTAATTTTTTATGGTCACGACCGGGAGCTACACTGGGCCGGGAGAAAGCACTGAAATCCACGGTCTGAAAGACATAAGAGGGGACAAGGATGTCAGAGCCATGCGCAATGGAAGATAGAAAGCAAAGAAGAGATGCCCGCGAGGGCACTTACAGACAGAGAGGAGAGGATGATCTTCACCACGCGCGCGAGAGAAGGAAATGGCGCCAAGCGAACCTCGGAGGGCGGCCCTGAGCCGACCGCGACGTGGAGCGCGCCAAGCCGGAACCACGCCCTCCTCAGCGAGCGCAAAGCTCGTAAGGTGTCTAGCCAATGACAGACAGTAAAGCAATAACGTCTATTAAAAAATGGCGCTCGGAGCCTGTAAGGCACGGTCGAGGTCAGTACTCGGCTCTGCTGTGGCTCCCCGTCGGGGAACGAACCCCGTCTGCCGTGACAAGGCGTACTGTATTGGACAGGCGCTCAAGCCAGCGCCACCTAGGCAGAGCCACAAGGCTAAGAAGGTGAAGAAGAAGAAAGACGCCGAGGCGTCCGCGAGCCGCCGCCGTACGTGCGGAGCGAGCAGAAGGCAGATACTAAAGGCGCTGCGTTAACAGTAAGGTAAGAGCGCGGCTCTGATCCCCGTTCCCATTAAGGCACAGCCGAGCCATAAGCGTGTAAGGACACACTGAGGCCGCCATACACACAACCCCTCCCCCCCCCCTTTCTTTTTCCCCTGGCTAAGGGGGGAACGAGGGAGGAAGGCGACCCGTTACATGGGGCGTGGGGCAACGATGCGGGAGGGGCATCCCCTGAAGGCTCACCATCAGCCTTGACCGCCTACCCTATGGTGGGGGATTGCGGTGGAGCGTAGCTCCGTAAGCACACATGGTGCTGCCTACCTTCACCCGACCAGCGCAGCCCAGGCTGGGAGGCATATTCACACAGAGGAGGGGTGGAAATAGTCCCACAGGGCCGCAGGCTGTAATAGCCCCGCTCACCTGCGAGAGAGTGATACTTCATGTCTTCGCAGTCAACACTGCAGAGAAATCTGGGGATTTGTGGGAGGTCCCTGGGTATATGAAGGGCAGAGAGGAGCCTGTTTTTGCATGTCTGCAGTGAACAGCGCCATCTGGCGGAGGATTACCCACGTGTAAGTATTATAGATGGAGCAGGACGTACTGTATGCTGAGAATAGGTTATCCTTATGGGGGAGCAATTCAGGGGATGCTAGTTAAAAATGTGGGTTTTGGACCACTTTAAGGTGTGACAAAAAAAGCAACACAAACACATTTACAACAGGGTAAAGGATCCCTGCTCTTGTGAGCAAACAAACAGGGAGGGGAATAAGTAAAGTATTTATTCTACATTGCATCATGGGCATTTCCACATTGTGTCCCACCCTTACAAGAAACAGTGCTCCTATGCATCCCTCCTCAGGGAAATTCAGATTGCTGTACATAAAAATTAATTTACCCTTTTGTAACTCCTGCCATGGTCCCTCCCCCCCGTGATGTCATATGGATTTGCCAGTAGCTTGCAAAAAGGAAATGTTCTAGGTTTCCTGACACTTTGCATTGTGGGTTATGTCAGTTAAATGGCTGGGATGCTGGGAAAGAAAGCCCCCGGGAGCTACAATCGGCGGCAACCAGAGGACTGGTGAGGTGATGTTTGCAAGGCAAACAGCTCTGATTGGACAAGAGCCTGTGCATGGGCATGGTGAATTGTATCGGCAATCTAGGGGGTTTCACACAGCGGGGCATCCCAAATCGAACATAACCCGGGAGAGTCAAAACCTCGGGTTTTGTGCTGCTTAAAGTAGAATTCATATTTTTCTTTACATAAGTGGTTCAAAACCAATGTTAGACTCCTGCCAGGTTTTAAAGACATTCTTTGGTCAAAACAAACACCTTTATTTTGTTTCATGTATGCAGAATACACAAAAAAATTGTTCATACAAAATAAGAAATATGATGATGACATAAAATATTGTTGTACTGATATACTACAAAGTACTGTGCATTTCAGCTGATATATGTTTCCTCAATGGATGTTTCCCATGCTTTTTCTAATGCATTGTTACTCTGTACTGTAATAAAATGTTAAATAAGGAATATTCAAATTTAAAAAACACTATTTTCACCTTTCATCCCCTGCAGGCGTTCGCTGCTAGTCTATACCTCACACAATTATCCGGATTGTGTGATCCAGTCCTGCACCACTCGCTGCCCGACACTGCATTCGCAATACTGTGTATCTGTGCAGTGGACAATGGACCATCCTGCATCATTCTTTATAAGAACTATGGAACGCCCTTCTCCAATCACTGCAATAGAGAGGAGCGTGCCATAGTCACTTTGATGAATGGTGCAGAGCGGTCCATCACAGATGTACAGAAAGCAGATGTGGTTCAATGATGCGGTGGAGGTAGTGGCGGGGGACTGGATCACATAATCTGGTAAGTGTGTAACCGACAGACTAGCAGCAATCGGAAAGGTGAGTATAGATACTAAATGTATGCAAATGTTCAGGTTTAACACACTACACTCATGCAGTCTCAGCTTTATTTGTTTGCTGGATACATGTTTAAACTCTAGCCACTGTAATAGCTATCTGGGTATGTATCCACCCTGAAATACACTCCTGTACCTAAATATGTGAGTACCATGTTTTCACTTTTAGAACGGCATTAGTTTAAAGAAACAATAGGTCACCCCATATAATTAAAAGGCAATTTCTCTCTGTCAGGGAACCGCGGGTCACGTGATCCACCTATAAACCAGGGACCTCCTGACACATAGACCGCGTTCCCCAATAACCCTTGTCCGCGCCTTCCTATCAGGAATACCAGGCCCAAAGCCTGCGGACACACAGATTCTTGGTTTAAGGCAAACAGATCGCTCAAGTTCAAATGTAATTTTTAATGCTATAAGCACACTAGGCAGTGATAACAAACATTTGGCTATGATGGAATATGAAATTATACAAATGATACAAAATGCTGTTTTGAGACGGTTACAGGATAGAGTGAGTTACACAGAGGAACAATAGTCAGTTACCTTAATATGCAGTTTGCAGAGTAGTAGTGATGACGGGCTCCCACAAAAGTTAAGTGAAGAGCTTGTGGATGAACACCTCCAGCACGTGTGAACCGTGACCTCTCCAGATAAGTGACCCTGTTCTCATCCCCTTGCCCTACCTTTAAGCAGGGCTCTCCCCTCCACCCCTCCCAGACACAGATCCTGAATCATTCCTTTGAAGTGCCAAGCTATCACACCTTTCCAGGGAAGAAGCAGGCAGGCTCCTCTGTGTCTCAGTAAGGTGTTAGGAGGGCAGCAGGAAAGCAGCAGGGGAGCAGCAGGGGGGCTTTGAAGCTCAACTGCCTGTTCTGAAGTGTCAGGACCCCATGCCCATATATGGACTTCCTTTTCCTGCTGATCTTGTGATGGCAGACTTTTGCTAAGAAGAGAGAACGGGGATGCCGCATCAGTAATAAAATGCAATGTAATATTTGCCCTATTCCTCACACCTCCCCCTCTAAGAGGGCGCTAAGGGGCAGCACTTCCTGGTGCTGGCCCGTGCGCCCATGTGCCCACTATCCCTGTCTGTAGAACTCCGCGGCAGCACCAAGGCCATAGCGCTGTTTCGTGTTGAGGATTTTGGGCAAGGTCCAAATGCTGTGGGACCTTGAGGGGGGGTTTCCGCTCCCAGCCTTGCACTGCTGCCCCAGAAGGGAGGCCTGAACCATACATGGATATTTTCAGGGGTCCCCTCCAGGGTTTATGTGCCAAACTGCAGTCCAAATGCCTCCAGAGTAATGGTTGGACCACTCCCGGAAGGGGTGTAGGGTGGCCCATAGCTGGGACCGTGGGTCCACAGTCAGCCAATGGCAACCCATCCCTTTCTGCTTACCCGAGCCAGGGGCCCCGGTGCATGTTGCCAACACAGTTTAAGGAGGTAGCCCCGAGTGGGTGCCTGCCTAACATCCAGCGCCATGAACTGGACCCCCTGGATGGAGAGTCTACCCTGGGGGGGGGGATCTTCCTTGGGAAGGATCTCCCACAGGGATGTACCCACCCTGTCATCCCAGGTGGGTGACAAGGCCATTGAACGTCGGCCCTGGGTGGCATAGTCAAATGACATTGGTACGAACCTCTTTCTGTACGGCAGAGTTTTCGGTGGGTTGCTGGGACTTGGCCCTGCCACCCCCACCCTCTGACAGGTATGGTATCAATGGCAGTGGGCAGCCAGGTCCAGCCCCACTTGCTTCTTGGTGATCCCTATGCGCCCAATCGTCCAGCTCTCTAAGGCATAGCACTTCTTGGCCCTGGACAGATAGGGAACCACCAACCGCTGGTCCTCAGGCCACTCTCCTGGTGACCCTGGCTTGACCATCATTGGGTACAGCTGCCCTTGTCTCCAGACCACCCGTCTGGTGTCTGGGCCCAAGTGGAGCTGCATCTCCTGTTTGGGGAGAACTCTCTAGGGGTCATCAGTGTCTGATGCTACCCCACATCTCTGCCTAGACATGTTCGGGACCACCATGTCCTCAGTCAGTTTCACGGGACCCACCTCTGGGCTTCCGCCTGTCTCAGCAGCCTCTTGGGAGGAAGGGAAGGAGCCGTCAGTCCCCTGAGGGGACTCTGGGCCCCTGCTGTGCTTGTCAGCGGTCTCAGCCGCTGACGTACCAGATAGCACCTGCTCCTCCACTACTTCCACCCAAGTTGTTGATTCAGGCAGAACACCATGGTCCCTTAATACCCCGGGTGTGATGAAACCCTGCAGTGGGGACTTACCTAGGGGCCCCATCTCTCCCTGGACAGCACTCACCCCACCTGGTTCCACCACCACTGCTTTTTGGCCTGGACTGCCAGGAACCCCGGACGTGGGGTGGTGGGAATAGAAGAGACCATCCCATCCCCTGTCAGTTTCCCAGGACCTCCCTCCGGACCTCCGTCAGCCCTGGCAGCCACTTGGTTTGGAGGAAGGGAGCCATTAGACCCCCGCGGGGCCCCTGAGCTACCAGCGCTCCCACTATGCACGATAGTGGCCGGAGCCGCTGTGGCCTCAGGTAATGCCTGTCCCCCTTCCATTCCCATCCAAGCCGCCAGTCCAGACAGACCAGCCTGGCCCTCTGACAACCCAGTGGTGGAGAAACCCTGCGATGTGGACTTACCTAGGGGTCCCACGTCTCCTGGAACAGTCCTCACCTCAGTCGCAGTTCCCTCCCCAGCTGCTGGGTAACCCTCCTTCCTCTGGGAGGAAGAAGCACACTTTATACAACCTACCCCCACATTCCCTGTAGCAGGTAGGTTACACACATAAAAAAACACGGGCGGCAAGGCGGTTATCTTTAGTCAGAACTCAGCATCTGCAACATAACGAGGACCCACATACCCCCTCTTCCCCTCCATCATTGGGACACCTGCGGCCGCGGTGTAAGCAATGGGTGGTGAGATCCTTGTCTGCTAACTAATGCTGAATGTGTTTATATGAAATGTGAGTGCGCATTTTATAATTTTTATAACAAAGGTCAAATTAAAAGCGGTATTACGCTATTTTAGTCTATTTTCCCCTTCTTTATGCACATTTTGTCAATACAACCACTGGGAGGCAAGATTCCGTATGAATGAGGAATATTAGATTAAGCTTTATGGGCAAAAAAAACATTTGATTGAAGAAGATCCAGAGTATTTGGCGAGGAGAGATTGAGATTTATATCTGAAAAGCTTAACTGGCTCAGCCATCTGGTAAGAGTAAACAATCTAGGTGGTGGGCACATGGTAGATAAATAGCAGTTATATCCAGCATATCTACTCCTTTGAATATATATCTATTGGCACTGATGAAATAGAGATAATTTGCCATCTATTAATCAGGAAGACTGAACTATATACATATCTTTTGGACTTTTTAAAAATAAGTTTTTTATCTCACTTTAGTGTGTTGTTAACCTTTTAAAACATCAATTGCTCTGTGTTTTATATGTTGGATTAGGTTACACACATAACTCATATTAATTGCACACCTTGAAGTATACATGTTATTACATTCTGGGGGACCAGACCTCGGGGGTTCAGTGGCCACATACTGAGACACTAGCCGCCCCAAGTCTGTCCCGAGCAAAACACTGGCAGGGATATTTGACGATACCCCCACCTCCCGCACACCCCGCCCGGCACCCCAGTCCAAATAAACCTTTGCCATGGGCAGTGCCGATGCACCTTCCTCCCTCAAAAACCATCTCAGGGCGCACAAGAGTCGTCTCCGCGCCTGTGTCCCTAAGTTCCACGACCACAGCTTGGCCCACAGTGACGAATTGCAAGTTGTCCCGGGACCTCCCAGCACCCCTACCCACATACAGCACCGTGGAGGAGTTCTGGGACATGCCCTGCTGGCGCTGAGGACATGTGGCCTTCAAGTGTCCTGGTTGGTTGCAGTGGTGACAGAGGGAAGTAGGGGAAGGGGCCTTGGGCTGCTGGGCATGGACAACAGATGCCGGTGACGGCTTACCCCCTTTCCAGCTAGCAGGTTTCCCGGGCCTCGGGGGGCTCTGTTGTGTTGGTATTCATCCGCAAGTGCTGCAGTTGCTGAGGCCCCCTTCGACTTCCGGTCCAGCAGAAACGGCTGCAGATCCTCAGGGCAATTCCAGAGGAACTCTTCTGTGGCAATCAGCTCCTTCAGTTGCTGGATGGTGGTGATTTCTAAGCCAGTGGTCCACTGTTCGACTGCTCTCTGTAGCGCCCTCATGTGGTCAGCCCAGCTGTCGGTGGGGCCCCGTTGCAAACGCCGCAGTTTCTTGCGATAAAATTCCGGGGTAAGGTGATATTGACGGATCAGAGCTTGTTTGACCCCCTCGTAGCTCAGGGTGGTCTCGCTGGGTAGGTACCCAAAGATTTACAGGGCTTTACCCCTAAGTCGAGGGGTTAAGTACCTGACCCACTGATCCTCCGGTACGTGGTATTGATGGCAAACTGTTTCAAAAGCCAGCAGAAAGGTGTCCAGATCTGTACCTTTGTCCAAGACGGGGAAATCCTCTGCACGCAACTTTGGGGCCTGGTTCTCAGGGGGCCCGCTACCAGCTGTGCTGGGTTGCGGGTGCTGAAGCTTTAGCTGCAGTACTTGGAGCTGGTGTTCACGTTCAGCTTTCTCTCGGCGTTCTGCAGCCTCAATCTGCTCGTGTTCAGAGCGTTCCTCGCGTTCCGCTTGGCGCTCGGCAGCCTTAATCAGGACCTCATAGGTGGCATGGTCTCCAGCCCGGAGACTTGCCAGAGCAGCGTGCAGGAGAGCGTCTGAGTCTGCTTGGCTTGGGGGACCGGCAGGCGGGGCATGGTCCTCCAGGATGCTGAGGGCTGGTGACTGGCTTCTGGGAGAGCCCTGGCTGGGCCCCTCCACACCCAGTGTAACATCGGCAGCCACATCCCTGCTTCTGGCCCTGGTGCCACTTGCCATGCCTGCAGCTGCTGGTCACTGACAGATATTGCACACTGTTGTAATCACACAACCTACTGTAACCATCTCAGAATATGCCCAGTGTTGAGCTGATCTTAAGAACCCAGCAACAGAAAAGCCACTGCTGGTAATCTTTAGTGTATGAGAGTATGGGGCCCACACTCACTTACACTATTTGCCTTATCCCACCGCTACCACCAATTTGTCAGGGAACCACGGGTCACGTGATCCAACTATAAACCAGGGACCTCCTGACACACAGACCGCGTTCCCAAGAAAACCTTTGTCCGAGTCCTCCTATCAGAAACAGGCCCAAAGCCTGCAGACACACAGATTCTTGGTTTAAGGCAAACAGATCGCACAAGTTTAAATTTAAGTTTTAATGCTATAAGCACACTAGGCAGTGATAACAAACATTTGGCTATGATGGAATATGAAATGATACACATGATACAAATGCTCTGTTCTGAGACGGTTACAGGATAGAGTGAGTTACACAGAGGAACAATAGTCAGTTACCTTAATATGCAGTTTGCAGAGTAGTGATGACAGGCCCCCAAAAGAGGTAAGTGAAAAGCTTGTGGATGGACACCTCCAGCACGTGTGAACCATGACCTCCCCAGATAAGTGACCCTGTTCTCATCCCCTTGCCCTACCTTTAAGCAGGGCTCTCCCCTCCACCCCTCCCACTCCTCCCAGACACAGATCCTGAATCATTCCTTTGAAGCGCCAGGCTATCACACCTTTCCAGGGAAGAAGCAGGCAGGCTCCTCTGTGTCTCAGTAAGGTGTTAGGAGGGCAGCAGGGGAGCAGCAGGAGGGCTTTGAAGCTCAAACTGCCTGTTCTGAAGTGTCAGGACCCCATATGGATTTCCTTTTCCTGCTGGTCTTGTGATGGCAGACTTTTGCTAAGAAGAGAGAACCTTAAAGGGGGATGCCGCATCAGTGATAAAATGCAATGTAATATTTGCCCTATTCCTCACACTCTCTTATTAACCAATCAGGTTCACACACTGAAGAAGCCTAACAGGCGAAACGTGTCTGTGACAGAACTTCACACTTGCTAAAAAACAAAGGGTACCTACCTGCTACAAACTGTGGAAACCCCTGTCAAAAACAGGACTACATATCTAACCCAACTGTCTGCAACTGTGACCATTTTAAAGGACTCTTGATATGCTTATTTTTTTATTTTTCATTTCTTGTTGTCTTGAATGTGCATGCGTTACCACTACTATGTTTATAAATGTTATATGTGAAGAATGACAATACGTGTTTGTAACTACAAGAATAATTAAAGGAGCACTATGGCGAAATTGAGTAATACTAAAAAATACAATTCTGTGATTACTCACCTGTAGAATTGGTATTATATGTATACAGCACGTCTTGTTCCAGAAGATATTCCTTACTCTTGGGTTATACATCCAGTAGATGGCACTGGACTGCAAAGACAGAAAAGTGGCTCCTCCCGGCCCCATATATACCAGGGACCTCCCACAAAATCCCCAGTATTGAAAAGCAGTTAAAATGAGACCGGGAGAACTATAACCATTATAAAAATTGAACAATCACCATAAAGAGGTAAGTAAAAATAATGATAACAAGGGTGGGGTGGAACAGGACGTGCTGTATACATATAATACCAATTCTACAGGTGAGTAATCACAGAATTGTATTATTCTAAGTATACAGCACGTCCTGTTCCAGAAGATATTCCTAACTCTTGGGACATCCAATAGCAGTGTCCGTAAGGTAGAGTGGGTATCCCCAAAAGTAAGAGCAGACAGTTTAAACCACTGACGCCTGTAGAACTTTGCGGCCAAAAGCAGCATCAGCTGAGGCCTTAACATCAACCTTGTAAAACTTAGAAAAAGTATGAACAGAAGACCAAGTGGCGGCCTTGCAAACTTGTTCAACAGAAGCTTGGTGCTGAAAAGTCCAAGAGGCACCAATAGCACGAGTAGAATGAGCAGTAAGGCGGAAGGGAGGATCCTTCCCCTTAGCAGAGTAGGCCTGTATCACAGCCTGACAGATCCACTTGCTGATAGTGGACTTAGCTGGAGCCAGACCTTTCTTAGGTCCAGACGGGAGCACAAAAAGAGCATCAGTCTTCCTGAACGATTCAGTAGCCACCAAATAAAACTTCAGAGTCCTGACCACATCCAAAGAGTGTAAAACCCTCTCCTTAGGGTTACTAGGATTAGGACACAGAGAAGGCAGAACAATGTCCTGATTGAGATGAAAGACAGAAACAACCTTAGGCAGAAAATCTGGCTTAAAATGAAACACCACCTTGTCCTGCTGTCTCTCAAAATAAGGAGGCTTGATGGAAAGTGCCGCCAACTCAGAAACACGCCTAACAGAAGTGATAGCCACCAAAAAAACCACCTTAAGCGTAAGAATGGACAAAGGGGCCCCTTGCAAAGGCTCGAAGGGAGACCCCTGCAGGGCAGATAAGACCAAGTTCAAGTCCCAGACTGGTAACATAGGCTTACGTGGGGGGCGCACGTGAGTAACCCCCTGGAAGAAGGTCTTGACCAGGGGATGCTGAGCAAAGGATCTTTGGAAAAAAATGGCCAAGGAAGAAACATGACCTTTCAGAGTACTGAGCTGAAGACCCAGATCCAAACCATGTTGCAGAAACTCCAGAATCCTAGGAATAGAAAACACACGACAGGGAAGCGAGTTAGACTCGCACCAGTCAATGTAAGTACGCCAAACCCTGTAGTAGATGGAAGAAGAGGACCTTTTCCTAGCCCTGATCATGGTATTTACAACCGAGGCAGGCAGCCCTTTTTCCATCAAGATGGAGGTTTCAACAGCCAGGCCGTCAAAGACAGCGTTTGTAAATTGGGGTGGCGTAGGTGCCCCTAAGTCAGAAGATCTGGATCCCGGGGCAGGGCGTACTGATCTACTGCCAGCTGCACGATGTCTGTGAACCACACTCTTCTTGGCCAACAGGGGGCCACCAGTATGGCTGGCACCCTTTCCTGAGCTATCTTGCGCAGCACCCTGCCCAGCAGGGGAAACGGGGGAAACACATACAGGAGCTGAAAGCTTGTCCAAGACATTGCCAAGGCATCCATGGCCAAGGCCAGAGGATCCTGGGACAGAGAGACAAAGATTGGAAGCTTGTGATTGTGACGGGACGCAAACAGATCCACGTCGGGCTTACCCCAGCGGTGGCACAGGGAGCGAAACACCCTGCTGCTGAGGGACCATTCTCCCAGACGAGAGGTCCCCCTGCTCAGAGAGTCTGCCTCCAGATTCTCCACCCCCGGGATGTACACAGCTGAGATGCAGGGAACATTCTCCTCCGGCCAGGACAGTATCAGGGACACTTCCTTGAGGGCCCTCTTGCTCCGGGTCCCTCCCTGATGATTGATGTAGGCAACCGCCGTCTGGTTGACCGAGCGGACCTGAACAGCCCGACCCCGCAGGTGTGGGGTTAAGTGGGCGAGAACCAACCTGATCGCCCTCAATTCCAGAATGTTGATAGGGGCATGGGCCTCCTGAGGGCCCCACTGACCCTGGAATTTCAGGGACTTCCAAAAGCCCCCCAACCTGTCAGACTGGCATCCGTGGTGACAGTCTCCCAGCAGGGGGCCAGAAAGGATCTGCCCCCCAGCAGGTTCCTTGAGTCCAGCCACCACATGGAGACCGCCTGACCAGAGGGGACAGGACAAACACCTGATCCAAGGACACAGGGTCCCGATCCCATACTGACAAGAGGCGAAGCTGAAGAGGCCTCATGTGAAACTGAGCATATGGAACCACCTCGAAGCAGGACACCATCAGGCCCACCAGCTGCATTCCCTGCCTGATGGACGGATGAGGACAGGACAGAAGGAGCTGTGCTTGCTCTTGAAGACTCTCCATCTTCTGCTGAGGAAGAAAGATTTTGACCTGAGATGAATCCAGAATCATGCCCAGAAAGGACTTCACCATATAAGGAGACAGGGAAGATTTGGGGTGGTTGATCACCCAACCAAATGACTCCAGAGTGTCCAGCTCTGCCTGTTGGAAGGACTGAGAAGCGATAAGCATGTCGTCTAAGTAGGGAAGAATGCGAATGCCCTGAGATCTCAGCAGAGCCATCACTCCTGCCAGCACCTTGGTGAATACCCTGGGAGCCGAGGTGAGACCGAAGGGCAAGGCCACAAATTGGTAGTGCTGATCCTCCAGAGCGAACCTGAGGAAACTCTGATGACCTGGAAAAATAGGTATGTGAAGGTAAGCATCCTTGATGTCTACAGAGGTCATGAAGTCCCCTGGGCGTAGGGAATTCACAGCGGAGCGCAGAGTCTCCATGCAAAAGTGTCTGAATCTGACAAATTTGTTGTGGCTCTTTAAATCCAGGATGGGTCTGATGGACCCATCCTTTTTGGGAACAATGAAAAGATTGGAATAGTAGCCTTTGCCCCTTTCCCTCAAGGGAACCTGGTAGATGACTCCCAATTCCAGAAGGCCTTGGACAGCAAGGGACAGACCCTGAGCTGACAGAGGGTTTTGAGCTAACCGTGATTTGATGAATCTTGGGGGCGGCCAGGCTGCAAACTCTATCTTGTAACCGGAGGACACTACCTCCTGAATCCACCGGTCTGAGACATGACGCCTCCAGACATGAGCCAAGAGCCGAATCCGTCCCCCCACCCGGATGGGTGAGGGCGCCCCTTCATGCCTGAGGGGGCTTGGGGGAGGACTTAGGCTTGGGACCCCAGGAGGGGCCAGGGCGGCCACGTCCTCTGCCCCTGCCCCAAAAATCTCAGGGGGCTCCAGCAAAGGAAGCTCCCCGTCCAATTCTGGAGCCACGGAAGGAAGGAAGAAAGGCACCTGAACCCCGAAAGGCACCTGAACCCCGAAAGGACCGGGGCTGCCTTCTACGCTGAGGTAACTTGCCTCCCTTGGCAAACAAGTCCAGACGTTCACCAAAGAGACGCAGCCCCTTGAAGGGCAAACCAGTGAGAGCCTTCTTAGCAGCGTTTTCAGCTGCCCACTGGCGCAGCCAGACCAAACGGCGTATCGCCACCAGCAAGGCAGAAGCCCTGCCACACATTCTAATGGTATCATCCAAGGCAGAGAGAACATATGCAACAAATTCCTCACAGCGCAGGTGCATGATCAGGGGCCCCATCTAATAGACCCCTGAGCAGGCTTTTAATAGCAACAGCCGTAATGGCAGAGGCACAGACTGGACGCAGCGCGGTCCCCACAAAGGCAAAGGCATGGCAAGCCAGCTGATCTATGCGCCTGTCCTCCCCATCCCTCAGTGTAGTAGAGTCAGGGGAATGCATGGCGGATGTGTTGGACAACCCCAGAACTGGTGCATCCACCTCGGGAGGACAAGACCATCGTTTAACCATCTCAGCGGGGAAGGGACACCTCTTGTCCCAACTCTTTGGCACCCCGGGAACCCGGCTAAACCGTTCCCACTCTTTGAGCACCAGATTATTAAAGTGAGTTTGTTCAGGAAATTCCAAGCGTGGTTTAACAGAATGAAACAGCTCCCCCTGCTGCCGCGGAGCCACGGCAGGAGGAGAGATACAGAGTATTCAAAAATGTGAGCTAAAAGCCTGTCAGTATCATCTGAAGCCCAGGGGTCAGACCCAGAATCGGCACCATAAACCTTAGGCTGATCCTCAGATGATTCTGAATCAGAAAATAATTCCCCCTCTTCCAGGGGGGTATAACCGGTAACATCAAAAAAATACCATTTTGTGATTACTCACCTGTAAAATGAGTATTATAAGTATGTCACACACCCCGCTTCCACTATTCATGACATATGGGTTATGGTCCAGTAGAGGGCAAACTTCTGCAGAGATGAAAGAAAAAAAAGAAGCCCCTCCCGGTCCATAAATACCTGGGACCTCCCACTCATTCCCCAGTATATGACAGCAGTAAGGGGACCAGGAAGAGACAATAAACATTCTTAACAATAAAAGGTTCACCATATAAAGGATCCAGAATACCAAAGGGCGGGATGAAGCGGGGTGTGTGACATACTTATAATACCCATTTTACAGGTGAGTAATCACAAAATGGTATTATTCCAAGTATGTCACATACCCCGCTTCCACTATTCATGACATATGGGAAATCCAATAGCAGTGTCCGTCATGGGTGGGGATCCAAATACAGCAAAAAATGCACCAATTTAAACCACTGCAGCTTGCAGAACCTTGCGGCCAAAAACAGCATCCGCTGAAGCCCGCACATCAACCTTATAAAACTTGGAAAAAGTATGAACAGAAGACCAAGTAGCAGCCTTACAAACTTGTTCAACAGAAGCCTGGTGCTGAAAGGCCCAGGAAGCCCCAACAGCACGAGTAGAATGAGCAGTGATCTTAAAAGGAGGAACCCTCCCCTTAGCGGAATAGGCCCCAACAATGGCCTGACGTATCCATTTACTAATGGTAGACTTGGCTGGCCCCAAACCTTTCCTGGGCCCGGAAGGCACCACGAACAAGGCGTCCGTCTTACGAAAAGGAGAAGTAGCAACCAAATAGTACTTCACACAACGAACCACATCCAAAGAGTGCAAAACCCTTTCCTTGTCATTGCTAGGCTTAGGACACAAGGAAGCGAGAACTACATCCTGATTGAGATGGAAGGCAGAAACCACCTTAGAGCACCTTAGAGCACCTGAGCACAGAAAGTGCCACATCCTGCACGGCTCAAAAGGAGGCCCCTGGAGGGCCGAGAGAACCAAATTTCGGTCCCAAACGGGAACCAAATGCTTTCTAGGGGGCCGAACATGAGTGACCCCTTGGAAAAAAGTCTTGACCAGATGATGCAAAGCAAAGGACCTTTGAAAAAAGACAGCCAGGGCAGAAACCTGACCCTTCAAAGTACTAAGCTGGAACCCCAGATCCAGACCGTGCTGTAGAAACTTCAAAATCCTAGGAATCGAAAAAACCCTGCAAGGTAAGGCCCTAGCCTCACACCAGTCAATATAGGACCGCCAAGTCCTATAGTAAATGTTAGAGGAAGACCTCTTCCTAGCTCTAATCAAGGTCTGAATAACCGCCTCAGACAAACCTTCCTCCCTCAGAATGAAGGTTTCGGCAGCCACGCCGTCAAAGCGAGCGTTTGTAAATTGGGGTAACGTAGTTGACCCTGAGAGATCAGATCCGGAAACAGGGGCAGCCTGTACTGATCTACCGCCAGTCTTACGACGTCTGCGAACCAAACCTGTCTTGGCCACCTTGGGGCCACCAGAATTGCTGGTGCCTCCTCTAGAGCCAACTTGCGCACTACCTTGCAAACCATGGAGAAAGGGGGAAATAGGTACAGAAACCCCAGATCCCTCCAGGCAAGGGACAAGGCATCCGCTGCCAGGGCCAGAGGATCCTGAGACAGAGATACAAAGGATGGAAGCTTGTGATTGTGCCGAGAGGCAAAGAGATCCCCCTCCGGAGTCCCCCACCTGTGACACAGGGCCCAAAATACCCTGTGATTGAGAGACCATTCCCCTCGGCGAGAAAACCCCCTGCTCAGGGAGTCGGCATCCGTGCTCTCCGCCCATGTTAGAATCAGAGAAACTTCCCTGAGGGCACTCCTGCTGCGAGTCCCTCCCTGGTGATTGATGTAAGCTAACGCAGTCCGATTGTCTGATCGAACCTGAACTGGTAAGCCCTGGAGGTGAAGTGTCAGACGGGACAGAACCAAACGGATAGCTCTGAGCTCCAAGACATTGATGGGGGTGTGAGCCTCCTGAGGACACCACAACCCCTTGAACTGATGATCCTTCCAGAAACCCCCCCAGCCCGACAGGCTGGCATCCGTGGTAACCGTCTCCCAACAAGGGGCCAGAAAAGATCTGCCCCTCATCAGATTGCTTGGTTCCAGCCACCACTGAAGGGACTGCCGAACCCTGGGAGACATCAGAAAGGACTGATCCAAGGACTGTGGACATCTGTCCCAGTTCAGCAATAGATCGAGTTGGAGCGACCTCATGTGAAACTGAGCAAAGGGGACTGCCTCAAAGGAAGCCACCATCAAACCTACCAGTGTCGTCCCTAGCCGGATAGAGGGGCGAGGGTTGGTCAGGAGAATACGTATCAGATCCTGAACCCTTTGCACCTTTAACTGAGGTAGGAACACTCGGCATGACTGGTATCCAGAATCATGCCCAGAAAAGAGATCTCCCTTGATGGGGAGAGAGAAGATTTGGGGTGGTTGATCACCCATCCGAACCTCTCCAGCGTCGTCACCACCATCCTGGTGTCCAGCTCCGCCTGGCATAGGGAAGAAGCTGTAATGAGCAGGTCGTCCAGATACGGCACAATGCGAATGCCCTGGGCTCTGAGCAGGGCCATTATGCCCGCCAGAACCTTGGTAAACACCCTTGGTGCCGAGGTCAGCCCGAACGGGAGTGCCACAAACTGAAAATGCTGATCTCCCATCACAAACCTGAGAAATCTCTGGTGTGCTGGGAAGATCGGTACATGAAGATAAGCATCCTTGATGTCTATGGACGTCATGAAGTCCCCTTGATGAAGGGACCTGATGGCAGAGTCTCAATGCGGAACTTCTTGGTTCTGATAAACCTGTTGAAAAGCTTCAAATCCAGAATGGGCCTTATGAAACCATCCTTTTTGGGAACCGTGAAGAGGTTGGAATAGTAGCCCCAGCACCTCTCTGAGAAAGGCACTGGGCATATGACCTCCATGTCCAGGAGATTCTTCACAGCCAACAGGAGCCCCTGCGCAGCCTGGGGATCCGAGGGCACCCGAGACCTTCTGGGAGTCTGAAATCTGGGAGGAGGCCGGTACTCGAACTCCAGTTTGTACCCGGATGATACCACTTCCAAAATCCACTTGTCTGTGACCTCCCGGGCCCAGACCTGGAAGAAGAGCTGCAGCCGTCCCCCCGCCCATAAGGGTGAGGGCGCCTCCTCATTGCTGAGCTGGCTTGGCAGCAGGCTTGGGCTTGGAACCCCAGGTAGAGACTGGACGGGCACGTCCTCTGCCTCTGTTCCAGGAATCACCTCTGAAGCTAGAGTAGGCAAGACCTCTGCCCGCTCTGGCACCGCGAAAGGAAGGATTGAAGGAGCTTGCCCCCCCAAAGGAGCGACGCTGCTTCTTACACTGAGGTAGCCTTCCACCTTTCGCCACAGAATCCAATTTGTCTCCAAACAGCCGCGTACCCAGGAAGGACAGAGCTGTAAGTGATTTCTTGGCCGCAATGTCAGCCGCCCACTGGCGTAGCCAGACCGATCGGCGCATGGCCACCAGCAGAGCCGAAGTTCTACTACACATGGTAATAGCAGACAAAACAGAATTCATGAACAATTCACACCTCTTAAGGGCTGTGAATTCAACGCTGGCCGGGTTGAGCTGGGACCCATTTAACAAGTCCCTAATCTCAGGGACTAACAAGTCCCTAATCTCAGACCTGATAGCCACAGCCACGAGTGCAAATGCACAAACAGGCCACAAGGCTGAACCCACACTGGCAAAGGCATGACATGCCATCTGGTCAATGCGCTTGTCCTCGCCATCCTTAAGGGCAGTGGCGTCAGGAGTATGCACAACGGAGGTGTTGGACAATCCTAATATGGGCGCATCGACCTCGGGAGGGGAAGACCAGCGCTTCACCGCGTCAACCGGAAAAGGATACTTCCTATCCCATCCCTGAGGAACGCCGTGAAGCCGACTCGGCTTCTCCCATTCTCTAAGAATCATGCTGTCAAAATGATCCTGATTTGGGAACTCCAAGCGGGGCTTAGAGAACCCCAAAAATTCCCCCTTCTTAGGAGGGGCTTCCGCTGGTGGGGAAATATCCAGAACCTCTAAGAGATGGGCCAGGACCTTGGGAGTATCCACAGCATCCCCCAGCGCCTTCCCTGCATCAGAATCAAAGAACTGCAGTTCCTCAGTCTCAGATTCCTCAAACAATTCCCCCTCCTCAAGCGGGGAATAATCAGCCCAGTCATGGGAGTCATAATCGTCAAAATCAGATGCCTTGCGGTGACAGATGCCTTTTCTTAGCAGGGGCCTTTCTGCCCACTGAGCTAGAAAAATTTTTGCAAGGTTGGCCAGCCTAGCACATACATCCGAGTGTGACTCCCCACTAATGACAGTGTCACTCGGGGTACGGATAATGCGGGGTGGGGTAGGAGATGAGACGGCGGCACTGACCCCGACTGCCGCGTTATGGCCTGTTGTGCACATGGTATGCAAATTAGTACATTCTCCCCCGTAAGGGGTACCCCGCAACCCACACATGGCCGGGATTGTCCCGAAGGGAGCCCGAGCCCGGTATCCTGTGTAGCCTCCATATGGTGATTTTAAGGTAGTCGCAATGACCAGAGGGAATTACGCTGGTAAGCAACCCGGGATGCCCCTTTAAGTCCCAAGTGGGAGGATTTATAAGTGCCCAAATTTCTGCTAGGGACCCTAGGACCGGGAGGACCCCCTTTTTTAGCAAGGCACAGGGAGTCCTCCTGAAAAACACAAGAGAGATGGACCCATAAGTACTAGCACACACTCACAATAACACCTAAGCATAAGCATATAAGACATAATGACCAGCGCTGCCCCCGTCTATGAAGCACTTGCAAAAGTTAGATGAATAAAGGGGGCCCAATAGGGCACTCACGTCGCAGTAATGGCGTCCAGCCAGGCTGCAATCCAGGGAGAGAGAGAGGGAGAAGAAGGGGCGGGCCAGCGTGGATCGCGCGCCGCACCTGGCCCCGCCCCTGGCCCTGCCCCCTTCCTCCACTACCAGAAACGCAGTTCCCAGCAGGAGGCTGGGCTCTGCATCTGGCGCCAACAGCAGGGGGGGCGGGCCGCGGCAACGCGCGAGCGCCCGGCCCCACCCCCTCCACACAGCGGCTTGAGGGGGAAAAGCTCTCCAGTGTGCTTCAGCGTGCCCTCAGGTGAAGGCACAAAAAAAGAAATAAAGGCACCCAAGCGCACAACACACATACACAGTGAGAGTGAAAGAGTGAAAAGGATTGAAGGAAAAACACTGCCCCGCCCCACCTGCTGGAGGGTAACAGGGGGACCCGGAAGGAGGGGAATCCCGCACCAGGGGTGAAAGGGATAATAAGGGACAGGGCATCCCAAACCGGGATCACCAACCCGGATACCACCTACCTCCTTTATATGAGGTCTCACGGGGGAGCATAGCTCCCTGAACACCAATTAAGGTGTTGTCTACCCTCACCTGGACCTGTAGCCAAGGCTGGGAGGCTAGTATAGGCTTTAATATAAAAAGGTCCGGGCAGAAATAGGCAAAATGGCCGGGCGCAAGCATGGCTTACCTGCAAGGAGGAGACGCAGACATCTTCTGACTTGCTCGCCTTCCTGCAGAGAAGGAACTGGGGAATGAGTGGGAGGTCCCAGGTATTTATGGACCGGGAGGGGCTTCTTTTTTTGCTTTCATCTCTGCAGAAGTTCGCCCTCTACTGGACCATAACCCATATGTCACGAATAGTGGAAGCGGGGTGTGTGACATACTTGGAATATTCCTCAGCCTCCATAGGAAAGAGGGAAACACCAGGTAATAAATGCCGCTTCTTAGCAGAAGCCTTAGGCGTGCCAGAGCCAGCAATATGTCTCTCAATGCTGGCCACCCGTACAGCCAAATCAGGTTGAGACTCCCCACTGGTATGCACCTCACTGGGAGTCAGATGTAAGCGTGGGGGGGTAGGCGAAGCCCGAGGGGGCACAGGCCCAGCCCCCGGTAACCCAGACTGCAGCGCAAGCCCCCGGTAACCCCGCTAGGGAAGTGGGAGATATACAATACAAAAGCCCGCCCATAAGGGGTTACGCTAAAAGAAGATATCCGGAAGAAACCACTAAAAGTTTGACCCGCCTGTAAGACATAAAGCAAAGATCCCGTAAGCATAATACAATGAAAGTACAAGTAAAAGCCAGCCCGCAGGGGCACTTACGGACCGCGATAGGGAGACGCCAGACACGCAGCACAGGAGCTCCAAAATGGCGCCCGCATATACCTCGAGGGGAGGGCCGCGGAGAAGTGATGCGGAAAACGTCATCCGCAAGGACCCCCCCCCCCGAAGAGCGTGAAAATGCGCCCCCGTGACAAGGCCAGCCAATGACGGCGCAGCAGCGCCTGAGGCGATGTCGCCGCTGTCCGCGGAGCGGAGTACAAGCGCGCGGCGGCGGCATATAATACAAAGCAGTGCATCCCATAAGGCTCACCACGGGCCTATACCGCCTACCCTTTGTTGGGGGACTGCCGTAGGAGCAGCGCTCCTTAGCACCTGGCAGCGGCGCTGCCTACCATCACCCGACCAGCGCAGCCTAAGCTGGGAGGCAGAGAACAGGAACGGGTGGGAATAGTCCTACAGGGCCGCAGGCTAATAAGCCCCGCTCACCTGCGAGTAGAAAGAGCCATCTTCTAGTCATCGCAGCCCAGATTGCAGAGGGAATTTGTGGGAGGTCCCTGGTATATATGGGGCCGGGAGGAGCCATTTTTCTGTCTCTGCAGTCCAGCGCCATCTACTGGATGTGTAACCCAAGAGTAAGGAATATCTTCAGGAACCGGACGTGCTGTATACTAGAATATATATATAAACATGTGAGCTAATGAGAGATGGGTCACTTACACACCCGAGCTGAATAAAACTCCAAGCTTTGTGGTTTATTCTCTCCTGGTAGGAATAAAATCCAGGGGTGACAGGCTTAGTCTATCTGGGGTGATGAAGCCTGTCACCCCGAATGTCCTTTTACTTCCATTAAAAGAAAGAAAAACATGCCTGGCTGGATATTTCTTGAAGCTGGCTGTATAAGTGACCCCTCCCCTCCTCCTGCCATCCATCATATTTTCATTATTGGGCCATTTTTCGTGATAGTGCTTCTTTAAATAGTGAGTGGAAAACAGTACATATGATCCACCACCCTCCCAAGGGCATTGAGTTACCCAAGGCAGTGTGAGTGTCTCAAACCCCCTCCCTCCCTTCTAGCCATAGGCTTAGGTACCACACCACCACTTAAACATAGACGGAACCCCCAAACATTTTCTCCCCCAACCCCTCCCCCCTTGTGCCTGGACCTCAAGCTACACTTCTGTGCCTAAATTGTAGGGTTTTTGCTACCTCACACTATTTAGATATTTGGTTATTTTAGATTTTTCTAAACAGCTCAATCCATACTAAGTTAGAAAAAACAATCTCTCGGTTCTTTTTTTTTACTCAATGATCCAGTTTAAATTTTCCAAAGGCCAACATTTGACGCAAAATAAAGTGCAGTAGACAATCTTAGTCTATCAATGTTATCACTGTAACAATAAAAGTAGAAAGAATAATATAAAATATTGGTCAGGAAGGTAAATGCGCCGTTGATTTACTGTTTACACTAAATAGTAAACTAGTTCTTAAGCACCTTTGATCCCCATAGCCAAGCTTTCCATTCCAGGGGGATTTTTCAAAGGCCTGAACGACCTTAGGGAAATCTATGTGTGCAGCTTTGGTGTGAGTTACCCTAGTAGCAGAACACATTGCAGCTCTTGACTACAACAAGCTACCTAATTATCCACCATTATATGGTGAATCAAGCAGATGCTGCGGGTTCCCGCAGTTCCTCTAGTAACTATGTAAATAAATACATTCCAAAAGATTATCTGAGCCAAGAAAGCTAATCAAAGCCGAGAACATTTAAGGTTTATAGCACGTGTATTGTCATCATTAGTATCCCGGTAATTTAAAATCTTCACACTCCGGGTGGCCATTACGGCTTAATCAAAAACAAAAAGAACATAACAGTATTGATATTGCAACACATATTCTTTACACTGATACAGAAAAGCCATTGTTTAGATCATTTATTAAACAAGCTTCCATGTTGTGCTGCGATTATGCTTGTTTTGCTAATATGTACCAATAAAATATTAAGGTATTATATAGTGTAGCAAATGTGTAAGTCATTCTATAGCGATATAGTGAAATGCTTCGTTTTTTTTGAATGTTTTACAATCAGCGACATACAATATGACTACTACGGCAATCTTGGAGCACCCAGGAGGCTTCTTCCTTTCCCAGGATTCCAGGCATGCTGCTGCCTGGAATTAAACTGGAAAAACATAAATTTTTCACAAAATGTATGTTGTTCTTAGCAAATGGTACCATCCGGATTGCCAATGCCACCTTACACATTACCCCTATTAAACTGGTGACATCTTACCTTCCTCTTTGGTCTCCCAGCAAATTCAAGTGCTGTGATTGGCCAGAACCGAGAATGTGCCCACTACCTACATGAGTGCAGGTGGCTAATCATACAGCTACATTCTCAGCCAGGCTCGAGGATAAGGTAAGAATATCGGCTTTTCTTTGCAGGTGATGGGAGCGGAAGCTTCAGCATTCTGGATGGCCCGCCCAGACTGTCTTAATGCAGCTATACTAACACCTGCACCCAATAGTGGGAATATGGGTGTTGGTCCGCTTTAAATTAGTTGTGTAGGCAATACTTACCTGCCCTCCTCCTGCCTCGACCCACTGTTGTCTCGGGCCCACAAAGAGGCAGTAGGAAGGCAGGGGGTTCACAACAGGTGGTACTCAACAATGCTGCAGACTTACATGTATCCCAAACTGATCTGCGGCCCTCTATACTTTACTCAAGCGTGATTTGCACCATAAAAAAACAACTGCCCCATTTTTGTGGGATTCATTCACTTTAAAAACGGCTGCTGCTTGTGTTTTGATAACGGTTTTAGATAACTGACAACGCACACGAACCACCCAGGTACTTAATATAATCAGTAAATAAAAAGTGGTACTTGATGAGAAAAGGTTCGGAACCCCTGGTCTACATCACATTTTTACTATTTGGTGGTGGCGGTCAATTATTGACAGTTTAAACCATACTGAGTTCAAGGCCAGCTGCATATGCCTCAGCCAACACTTGGCTTTTGGCTTTAATTTTTTGTGCATATATGGCCATTGGATGCTTGCGCACACATAGGAAATTTTCAGATGCACTTAACTCCTTACTCTACGCTTTGAGACAAACACAATTGCACACATGCCGGGAGTGATGGGCTGCCCTAATCACAGTGCTTTGCTCAAGAGCATTTCATACATGTCCTGGACGGAAATTGAACCTACAACCCTCTGGTCACAAGACTGCTTCCTTACCAGTAGGCCACAACTGCCATGACAACAAACACACAGTAAGTGCCACTGCTCATACCAAGATACCCTCCTTTTAAGTATTTACTGCAGTGGGGTGAAATGTGTCGAGGAATGATTAAGTCTGTTTGTAAGCTTTTACTATTTGGATTCTAAAAGTTTTGCATGTATTGCACCTGGTTTGCAAAATGTATTTTTTGGTTCCCATGACACTTAGCATGTGCTTTATTGATAATGTATTAAACGATACACATTGTGAGATTAATAAAGTTGCCTATTTTATGAACATTACTGTTTCTTGGTGCGGGCCTTGGTTTTTATCTATCCTGTTACCAACTACATTCTGTTATCACCCGCCCAGAAAAATATTGGAACCCAACATACAATATGTGATGTTTGCTAGAAACTATGAAAACATTTTTTGTTACAACCAATGTTGTAGAGGAACAACCAAAGTACAACCAACCATTGCAACAACCTGTGTTAACCTATATATATATATATATATATATATATATATATATATATATATATATTATGCTGACTCATAATGCCAGCTATGCTGTCCAGAAATCCCATTGATCTAGTTTTGTCCAGTCATTTCTAATGGTTTTGTTCAACTGCGCTCTCTATTTAGCAATGTCATGTGGCTGATCTATTAGAACAATTATTAACTCATGACTTACAGTATTGCCTTAGTATTGCCTTGCCAGTATTGCCTTATTAGCAGTGCTAATAAGCAGTGCTGTAACTACATTTCTATAGGCCCCAGAGAAAACTCAGGACTGCCCCCCCCCCTTCCGCATACACACTCACAATGCTCTATGTTGATGCCCTGTCCAGTACACTGTAAAAAAAACTGGCAAGCTACCTGCAGGTACTTACATGGGATTCCCCGGTGTATGAACCCCCGGGAGCGCCCCGCATGCAATCACTTTCCCAGGGCTCCCACACCATTTTTGCAGGCTGCTGCCACATCCCCCTGCTTCTTTTGGCAAAGGGGCCACTTCCATACCCAGCCATTTGTATTGGCTGGGGGCAGGAGCAGCCCAGATGGCAGGGTGGCTGGGGATGCAGCCTCTCCAGTTCATGTATGCCGCCACTCTGTTCCAAACAGGGCTGTATCCCATGCATTAATATGCACAGCATACCGTGCTAATGTGCAAGTTTTGCTGATGTGGTTTAGTTTAATGGGAACTGAATTTGGATAATATTCAAGTAAATTTAGACCAGCATTATTTTTAATTACAAAGCCTAAAAGGGTAAATCCACTCTCGATTGAATTTTTGAAAGGGTATATTTTTGTATGGCAAAACGTGCTGAGCTGATCTAGCATTTTTTTATTTTTTTTTTTAAAACATTTGTTAGCAAATTTTTGTTTTATGGAAGCAATCTGCAACCTGTTGCTATTGGCAATGTACACCAAGTGCCGACCTGGTGTACATTGCCAATAACAACAGATTGCAGACAGTTGCACAGAAGGACTCACTTCTCTCTGCTTGGTGTACGTTGCCAATGGAAACAGATTGCAGGTAGTGAAAACTGCTTTCATAAAACCCACATTTGCTAACATAGGAAAAATAATTAAAAATACTAGATCAGCTCAGAGCCTTGAGCACATGCTTTTGCCACAAAAATATACACTACAAACTCCTTCGAAAGAGGACTTACCCTTTACATTTCAGTAACTGTGATACAAGACAAAACATATGTATATTAGAGTAAAAGTACCTTTTCAAGTCTTTAAAACATTTGCATATCATATTAGGTTATTATCCCTTTAACAAAACAATGTATTTTAGACTAAATGAGCCTTCTTTTCACTATTCTAAATTATCTCTATATAATTCTCTGTACTCAGAGAAAAGGAAGAATGCTTTAGCTACATTTAGATTTATTATTAAATAAACGAGTGGGAGCGCCAAAAACGTTTGATAGTCTTCCCATGCAATTTGGACGCATAAGGATGCATTTGTATTGTTCATGCTGCCTTCCTTTTAGATTTTTGACTTTACAGATGTAAATCCATTTCTGGGTCCACTGCTCATCCTCCGGGGCCTGCTCCCCACCACCTGAGCAGCTGGGTGCTGCTCTTGGCCCAACGGTGGCCTGGTTTTCAAGGAAAACCGGGTTCTTCCACCTCCAAAGCCATGGTTAGCAGCACTTTTGAGATCACCGATTGGATGATCTAAAAGGTGCAACAGGCTGATGGGAGATAACGTTGTGTGACCCACCTGCATCAGGTCATATTACAGATGCCCCGGGTGGTTTCACATAGCAGGGTATCCGGTGTCAGCCCACTTTTAAAAAAAAAAAGGAATTTTATTTATTCTGACTTTCCCCCTGATGAATTTGGCACCTGTGACTTAAACACAAGTTTGTGTGAGTCTTGGGACTAATGATGACACATTGTAGCTCATATTTACGCATTTTCTGTTTATGTGTTAACTTCTGTAGCCAATACAGTGGTGTTAATTACTTGAAGTCAACAAAGAGGAGGTGATGAAGCGCTCTAGAATTTCCTTATCTGCTGTCACATTGACAGCTTTAGCATAGTTACAGATTTATTCTGAAAAAAAATCAGTAACACCAAAAGGCATTTAACTTACATTTTCTTGAGACTTTCGGTATCCATTAATAGGTGGCAATGAGGAGGCTTTAGAACTAATAGGGAAAAAGAAAAAAATATATAAAAATGTTTGATCCAATACATAACAAAAACACAGCATATACCCCACCCAACCCCTCCCCTATATTTGTATGCAAAGTCGGTTTGGCCGCTGGAAAAAAAATCCATGGGTATAATCAAGACTGGAATATGGAGACTAGCAAAAAAATATGGGCTTCCTGTGACAGCCACTGCTTCCTTAGATCTAGCCCTTCCCCACTCCCCAAACTAAGAAGAATGTTTTGACTTGAGTTGAGCCATAGGCCTATTTAAGAACATACACTTATGCATTTATACAGAATTTCAGGATTTTAGGCCTTGGGTATGTATAGTAGATGAGAGAACAGTAGATAAGACATAATTGTGCATGTCACTCACTGTTCAGTTTGCAGAATGTGGACTATATCTGTGATTCTGGACATTTAGGACAGACTATTTCAGTAACAGGCCAGGCCTCCAGTTGATAGAGATGCCTCAAAAAGCTGAGAGATGCCTTGCCAAGGTGAACTCACTCACGCACTGATGAACGGGGCCCATAGTCTAAGGCCTGTCAGTTCTCCACCCTAAGCTCCCAATTAGGGGGTTGGACTTTGTTGTTGACATTACCAGGTTGTTATCAGGTGGTGAAACAAACAAGCTGGCAGGAAGAGGACCATGACGAAGGTCTGGAGCTGGATGGAGCTGGATGTCAGGATTGTATGGAAAGCCAAGGACCAAGATGGTGTGTTTAAGTAGGATGACTGGATAGGTATCAAAGATTGAGGAGCTGGGCAGGCCACCAGCTGTCATAGTACTTACTTGCCTTTCTATTTAAACAGAAGCATCGCACATTGTTCAATTTTTTTGAGAAAGGAACTTGAATAAATTGGAACATTTTACTGGAGTGCAGACCACCTCGGAATTTTGTTATAGCTGTCTTAATACTCTACCTTCATTTCCTCCATGTGAAAGCTAATTACCCTGGGCCTGAGGATGGATAGAGCCACCAAGAGGTCAGCTCCATTCTGAAAGACTTCACTTCACTACCATAAACATCTGCCCAACCCACCTACTCTCCTTTTACCATAAGATCACAGTCGCATAGGGGACCATAAGCTGCAGCACACAATGCATAGGCTGGCTGCTGCAGTATTTGCTGCAATCTCTGGTCTGCCATCAGAAAGGAACAGGCTTCCACTTGGCTGTATATCATTTGTTATATATACCGTATCTTATCATATGTATTTAAATGATTGTCTACAATCTTGTGGCAAGGAAACAGGGCAGTCATTGCTGTAAAGTAAATTAGCTTGATAGCTTATTTTCTTGATGACTTTCTACGTTTTACGTAGACCATCATAAAAAAGACAGCACATCCCTAATAATTTACATCATTTACACAGATGTAAGCTTACCCATAACTTCTTCTTACAGAGACCTTTGAATATATAAGATCACTATATGGCAACTTCTTGAATTTTTCCCTTCCAACTGCAACATAGAATTGTCCATTTTCTAGTTCCGATCCATCTTGAACAGGGGTTCCATCCAGTGTGTAAAGCCTAGAGAAACATGCAAAGGAACAGATTTTAACCCATTGCATTTGAAATGTCATAATACAATAAACAATCTTTGTCAGTAACTTTAGCTCAGTCAAAACCTTCTGGAAACTGAAATATCCACAAATCTTTGGGGTATGTGATTCAAAAATGATAAGTGGCAGGGGGTTTATACCACGGCTAAAAATCTGAGTTTAATGTTTAACCTACTTTTAGCATTAGAGTGGAACTCCCAAGACCAACGGAGAAGAGGGAGTCCAAGAGAAACTTGGGGAAAAACAGTTAAAAGGGAACTGAAAGAGAAGGGCAAACATAGGGTCAGATTAAAATCGAAGAAAAGGACAGGGTCTGATAGAGACTCTTCATGGAAGCCCGATGTGCTACTTAAATACTAATCTGACATGACTGACTACCATAAGCAAAAAAGCATTAAAAAAGTCCTTTCCTTCTTGGCCCTTGTTGTAAACTAATCTAATCCACCTCCCTCATTCCATCAGGGAGCCCTGCAGAGATACTTACCTTTTCATATAGGACTTCCATCCAATGTGGACAGGAGACTACTGCACATATGTGTGGCAGCTAAAAAGCCTCCAATTGGAGGCATGCAGTGTGCAGCTATTTCCTGGTCTCTCATCATAAACAGCAGCAACACATGAGGAAAAGTTGCTTTAAATTTAGGGCTCACAGGCAGAATGAGTAGGTGGGTTACAATTAATATGGGCATGGACCCTGCTAACTCTGTGTCAGGTACATATATTGATGACCATAAACAACAAGAAATTCCTACTGTTAAAAACATGAATCAGCGATAAATAAAATGACAAAATGTCACACTGCCCATGGGGAATAGAGAGGATGCCACTCTGCCTGTAGGTGGAAGATTCTGAACCTCGCCTATTATTTGGTTCTTGGGAGGACAGTGTTTTAGAATTTGGTTTAGAATATTTTTTTTCTTATTTTCCTCCTTCAAATCCTATGTGCATCCTATGGGCAAACAAAACCTGTAATTAGGGAAGTTGGGCGTACTTTCCATGAGTTAGGTAAGTTAGTGAGTTAGGAGTTGATAGTGTATTGAGTTGGTGCTCTAGGAGCAGCAAATTTCTTTAGTTTGTATTGAGATTCGTATAGGTTACTTGGTTGTGCAACCCCTGTGTTTTGTGAATACATTTAGGTCCACTTTAAGAATATGATTTTTATCTGTTAGGTGAGTGTCTGTCTCTATTTGACTTTGACTTTAAACTCGTGGTCTGTTCAACGACCTGCTTTGGCGAAGAACCTGGCCTGTCTAAAGACAATCTAGCTTTCTGTATTTTTGTCTTTGTGTCAGTGGCATAATTATATATATATATATATATATATATATATATATATATATATATAATTATAAGTATATATATATAAGTGATGACAGCACATGCAGCAGCCAAATCAAATATAAAATAAGTGAAATTCAATAAAAACGCTGCAGCATACTGTTTAGGGCCTAGTAAAAGCCAAATATGGAGGAGGGGGCAGGCTAATTTCTTTTTTAGGCCCAATTTCTTGGCAGAACAATGACAGGGAATCTTCCTTCTGGTTCTGGTGGAATGGCACTCCTAATTGCCTCCTTAGCTTTCCAATATGGTCCTGCACATGCATTCCCAAGTACCACACACTACCTGGATGTGACAGCTATCAATGGGCCCCCAAATCTCAATGGGCCTTGGCCCAGAGTTGCCGAGATTTGATGTCAGCCATGTTTGTCAGCATGAACACTACTAGGAGCACACTGCTCCTCTCACAATCCAAACTAAACTATTCTAGACTTTGAGGGACACTTGGCAAATGGAGTAACCTCACAATAAATTGCACTCACTTGTGTACTGCTCCATTTCGCAGTTTTATTTTGTCGGTGATCAATGCTAGAACCAGCTCCCACTGATCCAGGACTTTCCTTGGTATTAATAAACGGATTACTGGATTCATAACATCTCCATTAGCAATAAGACTAGCAGAAAAAAATAAGTACAAAGTGATTTAAGCTCATCCAAACTATATTTACTGTGAGCATTCACAAACATTATTTCAAGTTCCTCCATACTTACAACACAGTGCAAGGCTCTTGGAAATTCTTTCTGAATCTTGCTGACACGTTGATTCTGCTGTGAGACACAGGCTTTACCTACAAAAATCAAAAGGGATAAAATACCTTTACTACATTTATTTCGGAAGTATAGTCTATAGCATCCATTCATTTTTTTCTTTTCATTCACTATCTTTAGCATTTTCTATCAATCTTTCCCTGTTTTCCACATTCCTTGTCCAAATCTCACAGACAGATGTCTGCCTAAATAAAAAGGTAATTGAGCCTTCCTGGGTTGCATGCTGTGTTAAATGGGAATCTTATCTTTTCAGCATCCAAAATCACTTGCACAGGCCCGTGCAGCCCTCTGGCTGTTGCGTTCACTTGCACTAGGCCTATCTGATTGGCTGGGCAGGTATGCACAGCCGGAGGAGAGCGGACGAAAAGATTATTGCTGCCCACACATGTGCCATGGAATTGCAGAAGAGATAAGCAAATCCACTAAGCCGGTGGGTTTTAAATAATGGGGCATGGACAAAAGCGCAGGATTGTAAGACTCTCAGGTTTTGTTCCTCTTTAAACTCAGTAGAGTTATGTACAGTAGCAACTTATCTCATTAATATTTTTTTTAACCCTTAAAGTTACATCAATGCTTTACCTGAAAATAGAGAAACTTTTATGCATTAACTTCCAAAATCTAAACAATTTAATGTTAAAGCAGAACAAAACCCAGCTGGGTCAGTCCTGGAATCTGAACGATTCCAGGGCTTGCACTGGCCTTCTTCCAGGACATTCCAGATTGGGGTGCCCCGCTGTGTGACGCCCCCTCCTGGCGCTACCTTGCCGATGTAAACAAGGGTGGCCGCATCCCTGCTCCTTTAGGATGTGCACACGCTCCCGCACCCAGCCATCTTCTGCCTCCATCTTTCTTTTTTATCTGTCCTTTTCTTCCATCCCTTGTTTTCCCCTGCTTTTTTTCTTCCTGCTTCTTTTATTTTTATATTTTTCTTTAATCTTCTCCCATCTTTCCCTATTTCATTCTTTCCTGCCTCGTCTCTTTCTTCCTGCCTCTTTTCTTTAATTCTTTGCATCTTTCTTCCCTCATCCCTTCTTTCCTACCTGCCTTCGATCCTTTAGTCTATCATTAAATTTGTCTTTCTTTCCTTCCTTCTTTCCTCTTTTTGGCCTTGCCCCTGTCTTTTTTTCCTTCCTGCCTCGATTCTTTACTTTCTTTCCTTTCTTCTTCCATTCCTTCCTTTCAACTTGGGAGTGATTTGTTGTTTAATGCACGGTCTGGGGCATGTTAAAGTGGAACAAAAACTGTGATTTTCACTATCCCAGGTTTCTGTCCATTCCCCTGGGCATCCTGATTTGAGATGTCCCGCTGCATGAAACCCCACCAGTCACCCACTTCTATTACCTTTCCAATGAGCCCACAGGGCAGGTCCCGGGGGGGGGGCAGACATTGAGGCAGTATGTCGCCCCAAAGTTCCAAGTGGCGGCCCTGGAACACACACTTTGAGTTTTGAAATTTTTTGAGTGAAACTTTTTACCACTGTATTCAACATTTGTCAACTTGCATTTACTACATTTTTTGTTGTGGGATGGACAATGAGCCTGCAGACCATTCATTAGTGTTGGCAGCAAGGGCAAATCCATAGCCAAGCACATATAGCTGCGTCCCTGTCAAATGAATTACTTCTAACTATTCACATTTAAAACGGCACAATCCGTCTTGGCACAAAAAAGCATGTTTTACCACTGCCTAAGCCACTCCCACATGGCATTTTTGAGATCGGCGATTGGCTGATCTCAATAATGCTGGCTGACATGATCAGCATGCTTTCCGTATAGCCCCGTATAGCCTGGTATTCCTGAAGTCTGGGGAGTGCTCCTCCCTCATCCTATCTGAAGACAGTGTTGTAGGACCCGCCAGTAAAGGTGTGTTTACCAGCAACCACAAAGCGGGACATCCTGATTTCAGATGCCCTAGGAGCAGGCTAGCTGCCGGCCCTGGAGTCTATTAGAATTTTGAACATTTTTACTTTCAGTGCAACACTGTTTACCAGGGTTCCAATAATTTAATTCCTTCTTTTGGGGACCCAAATGATCAGCTGTTGGAGTAACCAATGATCAGCCTGCTTTGGGAACCTCTTCTATACCACAAACATTGTTCAAACGCAGTACATTTTTATAGGACTGTACTGTCCATACAAGAGACAATCCTGTAGCAAAAATACATCTCTGTGATTACTCACCTGTAGAATTGATATTATGGGTATACAGTACGTCCTGCTCCAGATAAGAATAATTACTCTTGGGTATTACTCCGCGAGATGGCGCTGGACTGCAGAGACCGCGAAATTGGCTCCTCCCGGCTCCTCAAATACCCGGGACCTCCCACAAATCCCCAGCATTGAAAAGCAGTTAACAAGAAGCTGGGAGAATGATAACAGAACCAACTAGTAACTAAAAAACAAAGATAACAATCACCATACAGGGGATCCAAGGATAATGTAAACCAAGGGTGGGGTGGAGCAGGACATACTGTATACTCATAATAACAATTCTACAGGTGAGTAATCACAGAATTAGAGAATCACAGAACCAATAGCACAAGTGGAATGAGCAGTAAGGCAGAAGGGAGGATTCTCCCCCTTAGCAGAGTAGGCCTGAATCACAGCCTGACGGATCCATTTGCTGATAGTAGATTTAGCAGGACCAGAAGGGACCTCAAAAAGAGCATCAGTTTTTCTGAAAGGTGCAGTAGCCACCAGATAGTACTTCAGACACCTAACCACATCCAAGGAATGCAAAACTCTCTCCTAAGCATTACTAGGATTAGGGCACAAGGAAGGAAGAACAATGTCCTGATTCAGATGAAAGGCAGACACAACCTTAGGCAGAAAATCTGGCTTGACGCGAAAAACCACCTTGTCCTGGTGTCTCTCAATGTAGGGGGGCTGTATGGAAAGCGCCGCCAACTCAGAAACACGCCTAACAGAAGTGATAGCCACCAAAAAGACAACCTTAAGAGTAAGAATGGCCAGGGCAGCCTCCTGCACAGGTTCAAAAGGAGACCCCTGCAAGGCAAACAAGACCAAGTTCCAATCCCAAACAGGCAACATAGCCTTACGTGGGGGACGCACATGAGTAACCCCCTGGAAAAAAGTCCTGATCAGAGAATGATGGGCAAAGGACCTCTGGAAGAAAACAGCCAGGGCAGAGACATGACCCTTCAGAGTACTGAGTTGAAGTCCCAGCTCCAACCCATGCTGTAGGAACTCCAGGATCCTGGGAATAGAAAACATGTGGCAGGGGAGAGACCTAGACTCACACCAGTCAATGTAAGCACGCCAAAACCTATAGTAAATAGAAGAAGAAGACTTCTTCCTAGCCTTTATCATGGTATCAACAACAGAGGCAGACAGCCCCTTCTCCATCAAGATGGAGGTTTCAGCAGCCAGGCCGTCAAAGCCAGAGTTTGTAAATTGGGATGGCGTAAATGATGCTGAGTGAGCAGGTCTGGAACCCTGGGCAGAGCGTACTGATCTACTGCCAGCTGCACCACGTCTGCGAACCACACTCTTCTTGGCCACCTGGGGGTCACCAGGATTGCTGGCACCCCCTCCTGAGCTATCTTGCGCAGAAATCTGCCCAACAGGGGGGATGGGGAAAAGACATATAGGAGCTGAAAGTCCTGCCATGACATTGCTAGAGCATCTGTGGCCAAGGCCAGAGGGTCCTGGGACAGGGAGACAAAGGCGGGGAGCTTGTGATTGTGATGGGACGCAAACAGATCCACATCTGGTTGGCCCCAACGGTGACACAGAGAGTGAAACACCCTGTTGCAGAGGGACCATTCTCCCAGGCGAGAGGTCCCCCTGCTCAGAGAGTCTGCCTGCAGATTCTCCACCCCCGGAATGTACACAGGTGTCCTCCGTCCAGGTCAGGATCAGAGACACTTCCTTGAGGTGTCCTCCGTCCAGGTCAGGATCAGAGACACTTCCTTGAGGGCCCCCTTGCTCCGGGTCCCTCCCTGATGATTAATGTAGGCAACCGCCGTCTGATTGTCCGAGCGTACCTGAACAGGCCGGCCCCGAAGGTGTTGGGTCAAGTGAGCCAGAACCACTCTGATCGCCCTCAGTTCCAGAATGTTGATAGGTATGTGGGCCTCCTGAGGGCCCCACCGCCCTTGGAACTGTAGGGACTTCCAGAAGCCCCCCCAACCTGTCAGACTGGCATCCGTGGTGATCGTCTCCCAGCAGGGGGCCAGAAAGGATCTGCCCACCAACAGGTTCCTGGAGTCCAGCCACCACGAGAGGGACCGCCTGACTAGGGGGGACAGAACAAGGACCTGGTTCAGGGACGCAGGGTCCTTGTCCCTTACTGATAAGAGGTGGAGTTGCAGAGGCCTCATGTAAAACTGGGCATAAGGAACCGCCTCGAAGCACGACACCATCAGGCCCACCAGCTGCATTCCCTGCCTGATGAAGGGATGAGGGCAAGAGAGCAGGGACTGAATCTGCACCAGCAGACTGTCCACCTTCTGCTGAGGAAGAAAAATCCTTGCCTGAACTGTATCCAGATTCATTCCCAGGAAGGGCCTCACCAATGAGGGAGACAGGGAAGACTTGGGAAGGTTGATCACCCAGCCAAATGACTCCAGAGTGGACACTACTCGCTGAGTATCCAGCTCTGCCCGTTGGAGGGACTGAGAAGTGATGAGAATGTCGTCCAAATAGGGCAGCACGCGAATGCCCTGAGACCTGAGCAGAGACATCACTCCTCCCAGCACCTTGGTGAACACTCTGGGAGCTGAAGTGAGACCGAAGGGCAATGCCACAAATTGGTAGTGCTGATCCCCCAGAGCCAACCTGAGGAATCTTTGATGACCTGGAAAGATGGGAATATAAAGGTAAGCATCCTTGAACTCCACAGAGGTCATGAAGTCCCCTGGACGCAGGGAACTGGTTTCCATGCGAAAGCGCCTGCACCTGACAAATTTGTTGAGGATCTTCAAGTCCAGGATGGGCCTGACTGACCCATCTCTTTTGGGCACGGTGAAAAGGTTGGAATAGAACCCCTTGCCCCTTTCTCGTAAGGGGACCTGACAGATGACCCCCAGCTCCAGAAGGCTTTGCACCGCCAGAATTAGGGCCTGAGCTGACATGGGGTCCTGAGACATCCGGGATCTGATGAATCTTGGGGGCAGCCAGGCAGCAAACTCTGTCTTGGAACCGGAGGACACTACCTCCTGAATCCACCGGTCTGAGACATGAAGCCTCCAGACGTGAGCAAAATGCTGAAGCCGTCCCCCCCACCTGGATGGGTGAGGGCGCCCCTTCATGCCTGAGGGGGCTTGGGAGAAGACTTAGGCTTGGAGCCCCAGGATGAGCCAGGGCGTCCACGTCCTCTGCCCCTACCCTAGAAATCTCCTCGGGCCCCAGTAAAGGAGACCCCTCTCCCCTGTCTGGATCCACGGTAGGGGGAAGAAAAGGAGCCTTGGCCCGGAAAGGTCCGAGACTGCCTTCTGCGCTGGGGTAACCTGCCTCCCTTAGCAAACAGGTCCAGGCGGTCCCCAAACAGGTGTAGTCCTTTGAAGGGAAAACCAGTGAGAGCCTTCTTGGCAGCGTTGTCAGCAGCCAAACCGAGCGGCGTATAGCCACCACTAGGGCAGAGGCTCTGCCACACATCCTAATGGTATCATCCAAGGCAGAGAGGACATAAGTCACAAAAACCTCACAACGAGAGAGTGCATTAAACTCCTTACTAGACACATTATCAGGAGCACCATCCAGGACACTTCTAAGCAGAGTCCTAATAGCCACCGCTGTAATGGCAGAGGCACAAACCGGGCGCAGCGCCATCTCCACACAGGCAAAGGCATGGGACGCCAGCTGATCAATACGCCTCACCATCCCGCAGTGTAGTAGAGTCAGGGGAATGCATGACAGAGGTGTTAGACAACCCTAGGACAGGGGCATCCACCTCTGGAGGGGATGACCAACGCTTCACCTCAGCAGGAAAGGGATACCTCTTATCCCAACTCTTAGGGACTCCGGGGAGCCTGCTAGGACGCTCCCATTCCTTGAGCATGAGATTATTAAAATGGGCCTGCTCAGAAAACTCTAAACGTGGCTTAGCAGTATGAAACAATTCCCCCTGCTGCTGAGGAGCCGCGACCGGGGGAAAGATAGACAGTACCTCAAAAATCTGAGCCAACAGCCTATCAGTATCATCTGGGGCCCAGGGGTCAGAGCCAGAATCATCATGACCCCTGGGCCTCTCATCAGATGACTCCGAGTCAGAGAACAACTCCCCTTCTTCCAAGGGGGTATAACCGGACAGTTCAAAGAACTCTTCAGCCTCCATAGGGAACAGAGTGACATCAGGCGTCAAGTGCCGCTTCCTAGCAGAGGCCTTACGTGCCATAGTATTAGCAAGCAACTTTTCAACACTAGCCAGTCTAGCAGACACATCAGGCTGAGAATCCCCAATGGTATGCAACTCAATGGGAGTCAAATTCAAGCTTGGGGGAGTTGGTGACGCCATATGTGGCGCAGGCCCAGCTACTGGTAAAACAGGCTGCAGCGTAAGCACCTGCTGGGCACAAGGTATACAAACCCGCACATTGTCAGCACTAGTAGGGGACACCCCACAAGCTACACACAGCCGGGCTTGTCCCGAAGGAACCCTGAGCACATTATCTTGAGACGCCTCCATATGGTGATTATAGCGGCACAATAGGTCGATAGGGATTCACGCTATAACAGCAACCCGGGATGCCCCAATAGCCCGCTAGGGAAGTGGGAGTAAATAGCACACTAGGCCTCACAAAGTTTAGTAACTAAAAGAGGGGTAGGGCCGGGAGAAACCAATAGAGTTCGAGCCGCCTGAAAGACATAAGCGAAGAGGACCCCATAAGCGACATGTATAATGACATAGGGTAAATAAAACCGCCCACGAGGGCACTCACGGACCGCGGTAGGTAGATGCCAGCCACACAACAGACGAAATCCAGAGAAAAAAATGGCGCCGAGCATACCTCGAGGGGCGGGCCGCGGAGACAGTGACGCGGAACGCGACATCCGCAGGCCCCGCCCCCCCGAAGAGCGCAAAGCAGCACACGTGACAAGCAGCCAATGAAGGAGCATCAGTGCCTGAGGTAATGCTGCCGCCGACCGAGGAACGCAGTGGAAGCGCGCGCGGCGGCGGCATATTCAAACCGCAACCAGTGCAACCAAGTCAGTGCGGAGACTGAACAAAGTCAACAAGCACACCATCCAAGTGAATTACCAACGCATAACACACCCCTCCCTGGCGAGAGCTACAAGGGAGAGCGAGGGAGGGCAGCGGCCACTTAACGTAGGGCCCACCGATAGACAGGGGCAAGGGGCAAAGTGCGGGAGGGGCATCCCATAAAAGGCTCACCATATGCCTATACCGCCTACCCTTTGGTGGGGGATTGCGGTGGAGCAGCGCTCCTAAGCACCCTACAGCGCTGCTGCCTACCTTCACCCGGACCAGCGCAGCCAAGGCTGGGAGGCACATTAATAATGGAACGGGTGGGAATAGTCCTACAGGGCCGCAGGCTAATAGCCCCGCTCACCTGAGAGCCATCTTCTTGTCCTTCGCAGTCCAGATTGCAGAGAAATTCTGGGGATTTGTGGGAGGTCCCGGGTATTTGAGGGGCCGGGAGGAGCCAATTTCGCGGTCTCTGCAGTCCAGCGCCATCTGGCGGAGTAATACCCAAGAGTAATGATTCTTATCTGGAGCAGGCCGTACTGTATACTAAGAATACATTGAGAAGTAACAAAAACTTGTAAAGCTGGCCAGAGCAGTGGTAGCCATGACCTACTTAACTATACTGCAGAAAGAACAGGTGATTGGTCTAGTCTCCGAGACCAATGAGTGGACTGGCACCTCAACCAGACCTGGTACCCCAATTCTTCCCATACCTAGTCTTATTGTACCTCCAACCAACACACCCTAGTCCAGGTTTTGTCCCTACAATTTTTATACCACCAGTATCATGGCTGTGGGGGCCACATCATTTACCTCTATAATACCAAAGCTTCAATACCTGCTCTTTAGGAGTTGACATTTCTTCCTCTGCCCATGATCTGCCCTTGCAGTGCTGTAGTCTCAGCTGACATACACACTTGTTGACCAGCCTTAAAGCAGACTAGGGGTGTGGCTTAGCAACATATGTGCTGGTTGGGGGAAGTATATTCCCAATTTAATCTTACACATTATATATATATATATATATATATATATATATATATATATGTTGCATTTCTATGGCTTGTCACCTAATTACTATTTTACGAACTTAATACATAGACTATCAATGTAATTTTTACCTCTACGGGCAAATCCTGAAAGACATTAAAATTAAAGTTATACATGAAAAGCTCTTCTGATGTGTACAAGAATAGCATCTAATATTCTAGAAGCACTGCATATGTTTAATTGAAAATGCAAGCAAAAGCTCTTCTAGGCTTTAAACATAAAACTGCCCAAAAGGTAAGTAATAGTGTTATTTAGAGAAGTCATCTGATCATCTGGTGATAAAGCTTGTAGAACTAATCACCAGAACTTACCTTTCAGGCATTAAAAAAAAAAACTTTTTAGAAACATCTGTATAGAAAATATCATGCATGTATAGCAGTCCATAAGAAGAGACATGGGTGTTTTTTTAAATAGTTTTAGAATAAAATAATACCATTTTGTGAATACTCACCTTGTAAAATGGGTATTATAAGTATGTCACACACCCCGCTTCAAGATATTCATTACCTGTGGTAGTATGGTCCTGTAGAGGGCTTCTGCAGAGATGATTGGAGGAAAGAAAGCCCCTCCCAGTCCATAAGTACCTGGGACCTCCCACTCATTACCCAGTATAAAGAAAGCAGTAAGGTAAAGGACCAGGAAGAGCCAAATATCAGTCATAACAACGCAAAGTTCACCATATGAAGGATGCAGAATCCAAAGGGCGGGTTGAAGCGGGGTGTGTGACATACTTATAATACCCATTTTACAAGGTGAGTATTCACAAAATGGTATTATTCTAAGTATGTCACACACCCCGCTTCAAGATATTCATTACCTGTGGGACATCCAATAGCAGTGTCCATAAAGGGTGGGGATCCAAAAACAAGGTATAAAGCACAACTCAAACTACTGCAGCCTGCAGAACTTTGCGGCCAAAAACAGCATCCGCTGAGGCCCGCACATCAACCTTGTAAAACTTTGTGTGAACAGAAGACCAGGTAGCGGCCTTGCAAACTTGCTCAACAGAGGCCTGGTGCTGAAAAGCCCAGGAGGCCCCAACCGCACGAGTAGAATGAGCAGTAACACGAAAGGGAGGATCTCTCCCCTTAGCAGAATAGGCCCCTACAATGGCCTGACGGATCCATCTGCTGATGGTAGACTTTGTGGGTGCTAGACCCTTCTTGGGCCCAAAAGGCACCACGAAGAATGCATCAGTCTTGCGAAAGGCAGACGTTACCACCAAATAATACTTCACAACACGAATCACATCCAAAGAATGCAGGACCCTCTCCTTGTCATTGCTGGGGTTAGGACAGAGAGAGGGCAGAACAATATCCTGATTTAAATGAAAGGACGAAACCACCTTAGGAAGAAAGTCCGTCTTAAAACGGAAAACCACTTTATCCTGATGTCTTTCAAAATATGGAGCTTGAATAGACAGAGCCGCCAACTCAGAAACACGTCTAACTGAAGTGATAGCTAGCAAAAATGCCACCTTCTGCGTAAGGGAAGACAAAGGACTATCATGCAAGGGCTCAAAGGGGGGACCCTGTAGCGCAGAAAGAACCAAATTCAAATCCCAAACCGGAATCAAAGGCTTCCTAGGAGGCCGCACATGCGTAACCCCCTGGAAAAAGGTCTTAACCAAAGGATGTAGTGCAAAAGACTTTTGGAAAAATACCGCCAGGGCAGACACCTGCCCCTTCAGAGTACTGAGTTGGAGCCCTAAGTCCAGACCATGTTGCAAGTACTCCAAAATTCTAGAAACAGAGAATTCCCTACAAGGGAAGGCCCTAGCCTCACACCAATCAATATAAGACCTCCAAGTCCTATAGTACACGGATGAAGAAGACTTCTTTCTAGCACGAATGAGAGTCTGAATAACAGCGTCAGAAAGACCTTCCTCCTTCAAGATGGAGGTTTCAGCAGCCACGCCGTCAAAGCCAGCGTTGGTAAATTGGGGTAACGAAGATGACCCTGTGTGAGCAGATCTGGCAGCAGGGGCAGAACGAACTGATCTTCTGCCAACCTTACCACGTCTGCGAACCAGACCTGTCTTGGCCACCTTGGAGCTACCAGAATTGCTGTTGCTCTCTCCAGAGCAAGCTTGCGCACTACTCTGGCCACCATGGGAAACAGAGGGAACAGGTACAGAAACCCCAGATCCCTCCAGTTCAGGGACATGGCGTCCGTCGCGAGAGCCAGTGGGTCCTTCGCCAGAGACACAAAAGCCGGAAGTTTGTGATTGTGACGGGAGGCAAATAGGTCCACCGCCGGTGACCCCCACCTGAGACAAATTGAGTGAAAGACCCTGGGATTGAGAGACCATTCCCCCTTGCGGGCTGACATCCTGCTCTGAGAGTCCGCCTCCGTGTTCTCCACACCTGGGATGTAAACTGCTGAGATACACGGGACATGTCTCTCTGCCCAGTCCAGGATCAGAGACACTTCCTTGAGGGCATTCCTGCTGCGGGTTCCTCCCTGGTGATTGATGTAGGCCACCGCCGTCCGATTGTCCAACCTGACCTGGACCGGCAAGTCTCGCAGTTGATGAGTCAAATGACAAAGAACCAACCTGATGGCCCTCAATTCCAGAACATTGATAGACTCGTGAGCTTCCAGGGGACTCCACAAACCCTGAACTTGCAGATCCTTCCAAAAGCCCCCCATCCTGAGAGGCTGGCATCCGTAGTGACTATCTCCCACTGAGGAGTCCGAAAGGATCTGCCCCTCAGTAGGTTGGTTGAGTTCAGCCACCACCGAAGCGAGCGGCGAACCCGGGGAGACATCTGAAAAAGATGATCCAGCGACTGAGGAGACCTGTTCCAGACCGATAACAGATGGAGCTGAAGTGTCCTTGTGTGAAACTGAGCAAAGGGAACCGCCTCGAATGAGGCCACCATCAAACCCACCAGTATCATCCCTAGACGGATGGACGGTCGAGGCATGGACATGAGCGACCGAACCAACTCCTGAATCAGAAGAACCTTGGACTGAGGAAGGAAAACTCTGGCCAGATCTGTATCCAGAGACATTCCCAGAAAGGATACTGTCCTGGACGGGTGTAGGGAGGACTTGGGGTAGTTGATCACCTAGCCGAACCTCTCCAGAGTGGATATTACCTGAGGAAACGTGGGGGAGGGTAGGACTCGAACTCCAGCTTGTAGCCGGAAGACACCACTTCCCTGATCCACCTGTCCGAGACCTCTCGGTTCCAGACCTGGGAGAAGTGCTGTAGCCGTCCCCCCACCCGCACGGGTGAGGGCGCCCCCTCATTGTTGAGCGGGCTTGGCCACGGGTTTGGGTTTTGAGCCCCAACTGTATCCTGAACGGGCACGTCCTCTGCCCCTATTCCAGGAATTTCCCCTTGTAGAAGGGAAGGCGAAACCTCTTCCTGCTCTAGATCCCCGAAAGGAAGGAGTGAAGGAAGACGCTCCTCGAAAGGGGCGACGTTGCTTCTTGCGTTGAGGTAGTTTGCCCCCCTTGGCCACGGCATCCAGCTTGTCTCCAAAGAGCCGTAACCCAACGAAGGGAAGAGCTGTTAGTGACTTTTTTGACCCAAAGTCAGCCGCCCACTGGCGTAACCAAATTGAACGCCTGATAGTAACCATTAGAGCAGAGGCTCTACTACTCATCATCAAGGAATCATCCAAAGCGGCCACCATGAAGGACAAAAACCCCTCACATTGTTTTAGTTCACGAAATTCCTCACTGTCCGGATTCAAACCGGAGGAGGATAACAAGTGCCTGACCACCTTTCTCGTAGCCACCGCCAACAGCGATGAGGCACAAAAAGGCCTTATTGCTGCCCCAATACTGGCAAAACCATGACAAGCCATCTGGTCAATGCGTTTATCCTCACCATCCTTAAGAGAGGAACAATCAGGGTTGTTCAATACGGCTGAGTTGGATAACCCCAAAATAGGGGCGTCCACCTCGGGGGGAGACGCCCAGCGCTTAACCGTATCCACTGGAAAAGGATACCTCTTATCCCAACTTTGGGGAATGCCTGGGAGCCGGGCAGGCCTTTCCCATTCCTTAGAAATAATATTGTCAAAATGCTTTTGATTAGGGAATTCCAACCGCGGCTTGGATTCGTCATAAAACTCCCCTTGCTGTTGAGGAACCTCCGCTGGAGGCGAGATAGCAAGCACCTCAAACATCTGAGTCAGAACATTAGGAGTATCCAAGGAAGTCCCTGAGCTCCGATCGGAATCAGCACCAACAAATTGCTGATCATCAGAAATATCTGAATCCTCAAATAATTCCCCTTCTACTAGAGGGGAATAATCTGACCAATCCAGGCCGTCCTCGTCATCATCATATTCAAATGATTAACCGGTGATAAATGCTTCCTCTTAGCCGGTGCTTTCTTGGCAACCGTGGAGGAAATGAATTTTTCAATACTGGCCAACCTGGCACACACATCAGATTGCGACTGCCCCCCCCCGTGGCAATCTCACACGGGGCACGGGTCAAAGTGGGAGGGGGAGAGGATGAAGCCGGCTGCGCTGACCCAGATGCCTGGGGACCGGACTGCCGTGTAATAGTCTGCTGTGCACATGATATACATAGGAAAAAATCATCCCCTGTTAGGGATACCCCACAACCCATACACTTCCGGGATTGTCCCGAGGGGAGCCCGGAATCTTGGGATGCCTCCATAAGGTGAACTTGAATAGTCGCTATGAGTGAGGGAATTACGCTATTAAGCAACCCGGGATGCCCTTATATTGTCCAAGTGGGAGGTTTTGTAATAAATAGCAAAAGTACCCAGGTACTCTAGGACCAGGAGAAACCTGAAAAAATTCCTGGCAGTTCAGCCTGAAAAACAGAAAAAGACAGTAAGAGGTTCTCCCTATATAAACCTATATCTATTATACCTATATATATACATATATATATGCAAATATGTACAGATAAGCAACGGCCGCAGGGCCACTCACTGAGTCTTTGGGCGCCAATACACTGTGTCCTCTGCCTGAGGTAACACAGATCAGAGCGGGAGACGCAGCAGGGGGGCGTGGCCAGCGTGGATCGCGCGCTGCAAGGCTCCGCCCAGCAGCTCCAAACTCCTAAAGGGCGCGGGCTGCGGCCTCATACCGAAGGCCCGGCCCCGCCCCCTCACTGAAGAGCGTGAGGGGAGATATCCTCCCCTCAGCTCTGAGGTAAAATCCAGTGTCTGTCAGCAAAAAAGATTGCAACAAGTTTACATTATAACTATTCATACCAGAAAAGTAAACATCTTAAACAAACATTTCAAATAAATCTATTTTCCAGGCGCCCCCATAGAAAAACACCAGAAGCTGAATAAGCTGAAGGTAAAATCCAGCACCCGTCTCAGCTCTGAGGAAAAAAAACCCAGCACAGTGTCTGTCAGACGTGAGGGGAAGCTCCCCTCCATTAACACTCGCGCACCGGTGCCGCAGGCAGCCGCGGCACCGGGCGCATGATAGAGCCGGTAGCAGCCCGCATAACAAGCGGAGCTGCTCCCCGCTCGGTCACGCTACCAGCTCCAAACTCCTAAAGGGCGCGGGCTGCGGCCTCATACCGAAGGCCCGGCCCGGCCCCCTCACTGAAGAGCGTGAGGGGAGAAATCCTCCCCTCAGCTCTGAGGTAAAAATCCAGTGTCTGTCAACAAAAAAGATTGCAACAAGTTTACATTATAACTATTCATACCAGAAAAGTAAACATTTTAAACAAACATTTCAAATAAATCTATTTTCCAGGAGCCCCCATAGAAAAACACCAGAAGCTGAATAAGAGGCCTCCACACAACTAAAAAAGGGGAATAGGCCATTTAAGGGGAAAATTAAACTCTTGGACAGGGCATCCCAAACCGGAGTCACCAACCCGGTATAACCGCCTACCCTCTTTATAGGGTCTCGCGGTGGAGCATAGCTCCTGAGCACCTGAGGTGCTGTTATACCCTCGCTCGGACAGCAGTCAAGACTGGGAGGCATTTAAATAGCTATATATTAATAAAGGGAATAAAGAGTCCGAACGGAAATAAAAATATATATAGGCCGGGAGTAGACCCGGCTACCTTAAAGTCCCCCTGTGCAAGGAGGAGATATCATCTGCTGCTTGCTCGCCGTCTGCAGAGATGAAGACTGGGTAATGAGTGGGAGGTCCCAGGTACTTATGGACTGGGAGGGGCTTTCTTTCCTCCAATCATCTCTGCAGAAGCCCTCTACAGGACCATACTACCACAGGTAATGAATATCTTGAAGCGGGGTGTGTGACATACTTAGAATAACACAATTTATGTCACCAGAACACTACATTTAAAACGTTCTCATCCTATCTCTAGGAGATCCCTCACCTTCTCTCTAGGAGCTCTCTCACCTTTGGGCCAGCATAACAGCTGAGTGCTACATCTTGAACCACTGTGTTTGTTTCATATACAGGCTCTTCCAAGATGGCCACCACCAGCCAACTATTACAGAAAATCAGCAATCCAAATGAACACCAATGGTGGTTCTGAAATATGGTGATGAAATGGCCATCAACATTATCTGGAAACACTATTAGACAAAAGCTGGACAGAAGAGAAAATTTTTTGTCACGGTGGTGGCCATGTTGGTAAAGTGTGTCTCCTAATGGCAATCAATACAGTTATACATATTTGAAGAAAGCATAGATCTTATATATGCATTTCTCACAAGAATAAACCTTTACATCAGGGGCAAATTGTGAAGAGAGGAATGAAATCTGCCCCCCCACCCATTCTGACTCTTTGATGAGTCACCCAGCTCAGGGAGCCAATGTGACTTTTAATTGTCTACTTATATGGTGCTCCCTCTAGTGTTTAGTGCGCAGTAGGACACTGTAATGTCGCATACTGAACTCTCTATAACTCAATGTGACTTGTCAGGCAGTAGAGACAGCAGGAGCTACAAGAATAGAAAAAAGCAAACCTAGCACCGCCCCCCCATTGCGCACACCTCTTTACATCAACAGGTCTTAAATGTATGTGTTGGTTACAAAGCAAAAAGTGCAATCAGAGCATAAATTCTAGAGTACATGGCTAACATGCACTATAGCATATAACAAATGCTCACATTTTGAAAGGTCACATACGGTATATCTGTCACTACTTTAGTCCATGCAGATCCTATAATTGAGGATAATTATATATGGCCATTCAGCAGGATAAATAGAAAAAGCTTTTCACAAGGCCTGGTAATCCTGGAATTAATAAGCCAGGTATTGGACTTATGAGGAGTTAGGCTCTAGTCTTCAGCTGAATAAATAGTTTGTTAAACTCAGATCCCCAATTATAGGAAATATTGGCCCATCACCAGTGCTACAGTGTGTATACTTACATCCTCTGTTGGCGACTATTGGTAAATAATAAAATAACAACAGATTTCTATTAGTAAAATATCATTATGTATACAAATCGTTAATATCATGAGGTATAACTCATGACAGTTACATTTTTTGCTCCATTTCTAGCCCGGATAGATGTCTTGAAGATTCAGCTCTAGCTCTCAAAGACAACTGGAGCAACCCTTTTTCTTACCCAGTGAAATCCAGACCTGTGATTGGCTCACAGAGGTCAGGCCACCTGGATTTCCGTCAACAGTCAGTCTGGAAGTGGAACCTAGACAATGTCACTGCCGCCAATTGCAGGGCTCAGAAAACCAAAGCGGGTGGAAGTGTATGGGAATAGGGCAACAGCAATTGCAATTGCAATTGTACCAACATCCAAAAATGGGTGTTGGTACACTCAGAGCTGACAGTATCTTACAAAAGTGGGTACACCCCTACATTTTTTAATTTGTTTTATTGCATCTTTTTATAGGACAACATTGCAGAGATGACACTCTGACACAATGCAGAGTAGTCTATGCACAGCTTGTAAAACAGTGTAAATTTGGTGTCCCCTCAAATTACCGTATTTTTCAGCCCATATGACGCACTTTTTTTTCACCAAAAGTGGGGGGGACGTCTAATGGTGCAATTGTAAAAAAAAAAGGGAAACTCACATTACTGGCACTCCCACGCTGCTGGGTGGCTGCCAGGAGATGGAGGAGCAGCGAGCTGGCAGGGTGATGAATCCTTGCATGCTGTACCCGCCGTTGCCTCTCTGCGGGGTGCAGCGGCGCCCACACGTGCTGACACGCAGCTCGATGAAGCAGGTGGGCTTGGCCTGCACCGGTGCCTCAATGGACACTTGGTGCAGGCCCACCCGCTGCATGGAACTAGGTGCTGGCATGTCTATTTGTTTCCTCCTCCAAATCCTAGGTGCGTCTGTTAGGGTGAAAAATATGGTAACTCAACACACAGCCATTAACGTCTAAACTCCCTGGCAATAAAACTGAGTAACACACCAGGGTTGGTAAATTTGGTGTTATCACTCTCAAACTCTCTTATACTGGCCACTGGAGGTTTAACATGGCACCTCATGGCAAAGAACTATCTGAGGATCTAAAAAAAGAAATTTCTGCTCTACATAAAGATGAGAATATTGCTAATACCCTGAAACTGAGCTGCAGCATGGTGACTCATACCGTTTTTTACAAGCCTTTCCACTCAGAGCAGGCCCCGCCATGCTCAACCAAAGTTTAGTGCATGTGCTCAGCGTAATATACAGGGGTTGTCTTTTCAAAATAGACATACGGGTGTTGCCATAATTGCTGTAGAGGTTAAAGAGGTAGGGGGAGCGTCAAATTCCTCCCTTCGTACACTGAGCGGGGAAGTAATCCAACATGCTAACAACCCCCAACACACCTCCTAGACCAGATGGGGCCCTCCAAGTTTTTTCTGTGGCCCTCTGACAGCTCTCACCACACCCACCCAAACTACTGGCGCAGCAGAGGGTGCTAAGCTGCTGCAGGAGCCCGGGTGGGGGGAATTATCCACTGCGCCTGTTCTAGGCAAAATAATTATGCACCTGTCCTGGGAAAAATAATTCTGCATATGTCCTGGGCAAAATAATTCTGCATATGTCCTGGGCAAAATAATTCTGCATATGTCCTGGGCAAAATAATTCTGTCCCTGCATCTGTCCTGGGCAAAATAATTCTGTGGCTATCATGGTTAAATTAATTCTGCGCCTGCATCTGTCCTGGTCAAAATAATTCTGTGGCTACTCTGGTCAAATTAATTCTGAGCCTGAATCTGTCCTGGTCAAATTAATTCTGCACCAGCATCTGTCCTGGTCAAAATAATTCTGCGTCTGCATTTGTCCTGGGAAAAATACATTTGTGACTGTCCAGGGCAAAATAATTCAGCATCTGTCCTGGGCTAAATAATTTTTGTCTGTCATGGTCAAAATAATTCTACTTCTGCATCTGTCTTGGGCAAAATATTTCAGTCAGTGTCTGTAACCATACATCTGAATGGTCGCGATTGCATTTTTTTTTTCGTCTGTTGTCTAACTGGCCTTTTGTAGGTAACCAGAATACTGATGTGGCCCTCTGTGAAAATGAGTTTGACACCTTTGTCCTAAATGAACACTGGCAGATACAGCTACCAGCAGTCATCTCAAAGAACCTGCCTGCATCTGATACTCCCTTTACCGGGCAACCAGGGGGTTTCACACAGCGGGACATACCAGGGGCAAGGACCAAAGCCCAGTATAGTCAAAATCCATCCCAGCTTTTGGTCCACTTTAAACACCACCATAGATACATTCCTGCCAAGCTTGTGGTTTTCTTCTTTGGGGAAAAAATCAAATCCAGGGGTAGCAGGTTTTTGAGCATTCCATTCTACTTTTACAAGAGTGATCTGCTCCATTCCAATGTCTGTCTCCTGAGCCAGCCTGTGGGGAGCAGCAGCATTAGCCACAATATTTTCCAAAGCATCTCCACACATACGAATTGCAATAGCAATAAGCTGTAATTCCAGCACAGACTGGCTCAGAACAGTGTAGGGCCTGTATGGGTAGTAACAGTAAAATATAGTAAAATCCTATAAAAAGAGTTGAGCACCATTGATCTAAACAGAGAGAAGATGGAACAGAACACATGCATAGTGATATTGATGTGTAATTACAGTTAACCGTGAACAAGAGTGTAGTATAAGACCAGGAATATAATTAGATCCGAAATAGAGAAGGCATTCAACAGGATACAGAAGTTAAAAAGTGTCCATAGTAAGCTCTTGTGATCGGGCATAAAAAGGAACCCTAGGGGAGGTAAGGCAGGAGCCAGTGTACAGTGACAGAAGATGATGTTAAAGTGGACCAACACCCAGGATTTTGACTAGTCAAAATCCTGGGTTTTGGTCCACTTCGGTGGGGCACCCCGATCGGGGGTGCCCCGCTGTGTGAAACCCCCCAGAAACCCCGAAAAACTCACCTCTCCTCGCTCCCACGTGACCGCCGCTGCCAATCCCCACCGACGGACAAGCGGGAGGCAGCGACGGACAAGAGAGCGCCCGTCGCTGCCTCCCGCGCGTCACTCTTACAGGGCGCGCGCCCACGCCGGCCATTCACAAACGGCTGGCGCGGGTGCACGTCCTGCTAGAGGGACGCGCGGGAGGCGCCGGCGAGAGCCGCCGGATTGTGGATAAGGTAGGGATTTAGGGGTTTCTGGGGGGTTTCACACAGCGGGGCACACCCGATCGGGGTGCCCCGCAGTCAGGGGTCTGATCGGTCCGGGAATCTTATAGATTCCTGGGCCGATCATGGGAGGGTGTTGGTCCATTTTAATGCTCTAAAGGAAGACTTATTAAAGCAAGATTAAAGAGCCTAAGTGAGATGCTGCCTATGAAGGAGATTACTTTTATTTTGTAGAAAAGTTAATTTGTATTTTGATGTATTGTTTAACATGTAGCTTGTGAAGAGATCAATAAAGTGTGCCATCTCAACCATGTGAGCCCAGCCTGCTTTAATCATGGAAAGCCGCAGGAGCCGAAGTAAGTACCACCTCACATTACACTGACTTCCCCTGAATACAAGAATCCCAAACCCTTATTACCCCCACATTCACTCACTTGAAAGTCACTGTAACAGGCCATTAAAGTTGAGCAGATCTCCCCTATAAAAGCAGAATGGTAAGTTCAAAACCTGATTATTCTTTCTTACATTAAGAAACAAGCCTTTTTGATGCAGGGCATATAAGTAACTCCCCTCCTCCTCTTGCTATCTAACATTTTTTGTATTCTTTATTATGGGGAAATTTCTTCCCAATAGTGCTATCTTTTTTCAAGGTAAATAGTTTGCAGTCAAACAGAGACTTAACGCAGTTAGTTCTGATGTTAACACCGGGAGTCTCGTCGCTTCAATGGATAACAGTTTGCGTGAGTTGATGAAGGAAAAAATGGAATTCCCACCAGTCTCTCCTTGAGGTCTCTGAGGAAACTGCAGTCGTTATTATTAGACAAATGATATCCTCTGTGAATGGAGTTTATATGCAGCACTGCTTACTTACACTATTCTGGGTGCAAACACACTGTACTGTACAAACTGGTCTCCCGGGCATCCCAACAGAACCCACATGCTTAGCAGAAATAATTCATCCCTAGTGGTAGCTGTGCCATACCCAGACTAACCAGCCTTCTTCAAAAAACCCTACAAAGAGGTTAGGATTCTTCTTGGCTGACGGTTGCTAAACAGCAAATCACCAGGCCTAAATGCAAACCATAACCTTGTTGGGTTGAGGTGGAGCAGTTCTCAAGATTAAGTAAATACCCAGATTGCTGAATGTTTCTCTTCATTGTGTGGGGATGTTTAGCTGATGATGTCCTTTAAGGCACTGAGCTCATCTAGTATATATTTTCTTATTGTGGTTTTATGCAACTGTCGGCTACTGTACACTAATTCTGTTCACCAAGATCTACAAAAAGAGATATGTAAGCCCTGTACAGTTTCTGGACATGTGTAAATGTCAGTGAGCTCCCTCACATCAGCAGTGGACATAGTAGCATTCTGTGTGTACAGGGCTCACTTTTCTGTTCTGGGTGTACAGTTGCCAATAGCAATAGACAGCATGTAGTGAGAACTGCTTCCATAAAACACATAAGAAAAAATATACTAGATAAGCTTAGTGCCTTAAACCGGACCAACACCCAGTATTAATTTAATGAGTGATGGTCCCTATCTCTGCTGATAGCAGGAACCTCGGGGGCATCCAGAACGCTGAACCCCCCTCGCACCTATCTGCACAGAACGCTGAGAATAGTACAGGGTACTCCTTGCCCGGCGCTGGCTCGTAATGAAGGTGAGTATAATCAGCGTTCTGTTCCTTAAATCGGGTGTTGGTCCGATTTAAGGAACATCACCAGGGAAACATCTCCACACAATGAATGATAGGTCTGAATCTGAGGTAATAATACAATTCTGTTATTACTCATCTGTAGAATTGTTATTATACGTATACAGCACGTCCTGTTCCAGAATATTCCTTACACATTGGTAATACATCCACAAGATGGTGCTGGACAGCAGAAAACAGCTTGTGGCTCCTCTCGGCCCTATATAAGTCAGGGACCTCCCACAAATTCCCCAGTATTTACAAGCAGTTAACAAGAAGCCAGGAGAACAACAACATCAGAAATGAACATATAAACAATCACCATACAGAGGTAAATAAGAATAATGATAACAAGGGTGGGGTGGAACAGGACATGCTGTATACGTATAATACCAATTCTACAGGTGAGTAATCACAGAATTGTATTATTCTAAGTATACAGCACGTCCTGTTCCAGAATATTCCTTACACATGGGACATCCAATAGCAGTGTCCGTAAGGTAGGGTGGGATCCCCAAAAGTAACAGCAGACAGTTTAAACCACTGCTGCCTGCAGAACTTTGCGACCAAAAGCAGCATCAGCTGAGGCCCTAACATCAACCTCGTAAAACTTAGAAAAAGTATGAACAGAAGACCAAGTGGCGGCCTTGCAAACTTGTTCAACAGAAGCTTGGTGCTAAAAAGCCCAAGAGGCACCAATAGCACGAGTAGAATGAGCAGTAAGGCGGAAGGGAGGCTCCTTCCCCTTAGCAGAATAGGCCTGTACCAAGGCCTGACGGATCCACTTGCTGATAGTGGACTTAGCTGGAGCCAGACCTTTCTTAGGTCCAGACGGGAGCACAAAAAGAGCATCAGTCTTCCTGAAGGATTCAGTAGCCACCAAGTAGAACTTCAGAGTCCTGACCACATCCAGAGAATGTAAAACCCGCTCCTTAGGTTTACTAGGATTAGGGCAAAGAGAAGGCAACACAATGTCCTGATTGGGATGAAAAGCAGACACAACCTTAGGCAGAAAATCTGGCTTAAAATGAAACACCACCTTGTTCTGGTGTCTCTCAAAGTAAGGAGGTTTGATGGAAAGCGCCGTCAACTCAGAAACACGCCTAACAGAAGTGATAGCCACCAAAAAGGCTACCTTAAGAGTCAAAATGGACAAAGGGGCCTCACGCAAAGGCTCAAAGGGAGACCCCTGTAATGCAGATAAGACCAAGTTCAAATCCCAGACTGGTAACATAGGCTTACGTGACGGACGCACGTGAGTAACTCCCTGGAAGAAGGTCTTGACCAGATGATGGTGAGCAAAGGATCTTTGGGAGAAAATGGCCAAAGCAGAAACATGACCTTTGAGGGTACTAAGTTGAAGACCCAAATCCAAACCATGTTGCAAGAATTCCAGAATCCTGGGGATAGAAAACACCCGACAGGGAAGCGACTTAGACTCACACCAGTCAATGTAAGCATGCCATACCCTAAAGTAGATGGATGATGAGGAGCCTTCCTAGCCCGAATCATGGTATTAACAACAGAGGCAGGCAGCCCCTTCTCCATCAGGATGGAGGTTTCAGCAGCCAGGCCGTCAAAGCCAGCGTTTGTAAATTGGGATGGCGTAGCTGCCCCTGAGTGAGCAGGTCTGGATCCTTGGGCAGAGCGTACTGATCTACTGCCAACTGCACGACGTCTGCGAACCACACCCTTCTTGGCCAACAGGGGGCCACCAGAATGGTTGGTACCCCTTCCTGAGCAATCTTGCGCAACACCCTGCCCAGCAGAGGGAAAACAGGAAACACATAGAGAAGCTGAAAGCTCTTCCAAGACATTGCTAGGGCATCCGTGGCCAAGGCCAGAGGGTCCTGTGACAGAGAGACAAAGACTGGAAGCCCCAGTAAAGGAGACTCCTCGGCCAGTTCTAGAACCACGGAAGGATGGGAGAAAGGCACCCATCCCCCGAAAGGAACGGGATGGCCTCCTACGGTGAGGTAACCTACCACCCCTGGCAAACAAATCCAAGCGTTCAAAGAGGTGCAGGCCCTTGAAAGGGAAACCAGTGAGAGCTTTCTTAGCAGCATTATCAGCTACCCATTGACGTAGCCAGACATAGCGGCGTATAGCCACCAACAAGGCAGAAGTTCTACCACACATTCTAATGGCATCATTCATAGCAGAAAGAATATATGCAATAAATTCCTCACAAAGCAGTAGAGATCTATACTCTTCTCTACCCGCATCCTCAGATGCCCCGTCCAAGAGACACTTAAGCACCCCTTTAATGGCAATAGCCGTAATAGCAGAGGCACAAACCGGGCGCAGCGCTGTCCCCACACAGACAAAGGAGTGACAGGCAAGTTGGTCCAAGCGCCGGTCCTCCTCATCCCGCAGGGTAGTAGTATCAGGAGAGTGCATGACAGATGTATTGGACAACCCGAGAACGGGCGCATCCACCTCAGGAGGACATGACCAACGCTTAACAACATCAGCAGGAAAGGGATACCTCTTGTCCCAACCTTAGGCACCCCTGGCAGCTTGCTAGGTCGTCCCCATTCCTTGAGCACTAGATTATTAAAGTGAGAATGCTCCCAGCGTGGCTTAACCGTATGAAAAAGCTCACCCTGCTGCTGCGGAGCCACTGCAGGAGGGGAAATACAAAGCACTTCAAAAATATGACTCAGCAATCTGTCAGTGTCATCAGGGGACCACGGGACCAAGGGAGTCCCAGTACTACCGTAAATCTGAATCAGAAAATAATTCCCCCTCCTCAAGGGGGTAAGGACCTGAGAGTGAGTAAGGGCCCTCATCTTCTACAGGGAAGAGAGAAACCGCGGGTGATATATGCCGCTTATTAGCAGAAGCCTTACGCGGGGCAGACCCAGCAAGATGTTTTTCAATGCTGGCCACCCATGCAGCTAAATCAGGTTGAGACTCTCCACTATTATGCCTCTCGGTGGGGGTCAGATGTAAGCGTGGGAGGGTAGGCGAAGCCAGAGGGGGCGCCGCACCAGTAACAGGCAACCCAGGCTGCAGCGCAAGTACATCATCACTTATAGGGGATACTTCACACACAACACATAGCCGGGCTTGTCCCGAAGGAACCCCAAGCACATTATCCCCAGAAGCCTCCATATGGTGATTATAGTGGCACAATAGACCAATATAGGGTTAACGCTAATGATAGCAACCCGGGATGCCCCAAAGGCCTGCTAGGGAGGTGGGAGATATAATAGTAATAGCCCAAACTAAAGTCTGGCACAAGCAAGTGAACATTCAGGCTGCTTGACATACCGCACCCCCCCCCCCCCCGAGATCTCCCCAGGGAGAGCGAAGAAAGGGTAGCAGGGATCACATAATACTCAGTGAAATAAAATGAGAGGAGGGGGCAGATACCTAAGGGGGGTAAGGATTAAAGTTAAACCCCGGGAGCGGGAGGGGGCATCCCAAAAGGCTCACCACATGCCTATACCGCCTACCCTGTCAAAGCAGGGACTGCGGTCGGAGCAGCGCTCCTCAAGTACCTTCACCCGAACCAGTCAGCCAAGGCTGGGAGGCAGTGGGTCCAGAACGGGTGGTAATAGTCCTGCAGGGCCGCAGGCTGGTAAGCCCCGCTCGCCTGCGTATTTAGAAAGCCATCTTCTATCTTCGCAGTCCAGACTGCAGATGAAAACTGGGGAATTTGTGGGCGGTCCCTGACTTATATAGGGCCGGGAGGAGCCACAAGCTGTTTTCTGCAGTCCAACGCCATCTTGTGGATGTATTACCCATGTGTAAGGAATATTCTGGAACAGGACGTGCTGTATACTTAGAATAATGCATTTTTTTTATTTATCTGTGTACTTAGCGACCCTTTAGGTTGCCCCCACCAAGGAGTTTCAAACGGTGTGAGGCATTCCCTAGCAGACCGATTGAGGCGGGGGTATCGTCTAGGTGGAAACCATCACTGTAGTGCAGGACTAGGTGGAGAATCATTTTCTGACAAAAAGCAATAACTGAGATAAAATCAAGATATGATAGAAAAGAAAGTTATTTCTACCCACATCCGATCTCCTCAGGACACTCTTTATAACGGGCTAGCTATGCTGTGGGAGGCTAGGGTACACCCAGATTTGAATCAATTTTATTTACAAAAGTTTACGCAATTTGCAATGGATAACCCATCAACCCAGACATATTGAATATTGACATATTGAATACAAGACAACACTGCATCCTCCACTTGCTCCAGAAGAAAAATATACACTTTCAAAAATGGCATCGGAATTTTCCATGCAAAGGTTTAAAAAAAAAAAATCAGCCAACCTTGTAAAGCATTCTTCCAGCCCTGTTCCGCCTCTCAGCTCTGCACCATGAATGAGGAAATACACTTCCTTATCTGCCCCTCCAGCGCTGCCCTAACGATGTGGGCCACCAATACTAGCTCAAAGAGCTAGTCCAAACCATTATCCTTGCTGTATTGATTGTGTGAATGGCGCTATTAGAGCTGCCATTCTAGCCCCACTTACCCCCTGCCAAGACTATGTCAATGGGGTGGGAGTGCATGCAAGTCAATGAGAGCCATTTGTTGAATGAAACAAACACAGCAAACCACTCTGATTAGCTGCACACCTGCCCATGCACCATAGGAACAAGGAAGAGGTGAGTTGTTCTGGGCTTTCTTGGGGGTTTCACACAATGGGGCATCCCAAATGTGTGAGGGCGGAACAAAACACAGTTAAGTCAATTCATTCTCCATATTCCTGCCCTGTCATCCAACCAAAGGGCAGCACTGTATCCTTGTATCCTTATAGTGTAGTCTATTTAGCAGTTGCTAAATAATACCCTGGAGACTTAATAGGCCACACATAAAAAAATAGAAAAATAGTGGAAACCAGGTGAGTTTTTTTACACCCAAATTAAGGTAAGCACAGTGGATTTTAGATGCACTTTAACATGGTAATGGCAAAGCCACAGCAATGGGGGTCATGCTAATTATTTGGTGAAGCCAGTGTGCATTGTGGTATAGATTGCAACCTGCATTTCGGTGAGCTTTTTAGCTTTTAAACACAAGTGCAAAAAATGCCCCCAAAATGACCTATACCTGTACCCCCCATTGGAAAAATTGTGTACCTCAAATAGATTGGATATGGAATGAATGAGGTTTTGCTTCCCTGCACCCCTGTTTCCATGTATTTATAAGGGTGAAGCAGCTTTGTAGCTAGGCATATGGCAGATTTATTCAAGGATAGGTAAGTATGACTCACTTCCAGGCTAAGGCTGCTTAGACAGGTGAAGGGAAGTCTGTCCCATATATTTTGAATTCTGACAAATGGGACAATCACTATTAACAAATATCTCTGTAAGGAGCCAGATCAGATAATTAGACTGTGGAATGTGCAAAACAGAAAGTGACCATTAAATGCATGATCTTAAATGTTAATTATTAGCTATCCATGGTTAAAAAGAAACTTGTTTTCCCAGAGCGCTCATGGGGGTTGCTGGTGAGGGGTTAGGAGCATGTACTGATGTTTGGTACAAGTACGGGAAAGCCGTGACCTCGGTCAGTAGTGTGATTTCACTTACAGGAAATGTGGCTGCATGATTTATGCCTACAATTTATAATACACCTGCCGCTAGGATCTAACAGCGCTGGCAACCTAAAGCTGAACTCCGGCCATAAAACTTGTGATGCTGCATGTAAAATGTTGCTTAGATTGTGTCCTAGTAACTAGAGTCCTACTAGACTGCTACTGGTCTCCCCAGGTCCCCAGAGTGTCAGCTCTTCTCCCTGCTAGGTGCTCTTTTTTTGCTCCTCAGCTACTAAGCAAGACTCCAAAATTCCATCCATTTCTGACCCCTCAGCTCTGAACCCATACATCCATGACACCCCAGTTCTGCCCCATCCATCCATGTCCCCTCAGCTCTGCCCTATCCATCCATGTCTCCCCAGCTCTGCCCCATTCATCCATGTACCCTCAGTTCTGCCCCATCCACCCCCCCCCCCCCAGTTCTGCCCCATTCATCCCTGTCCCCTTAGCTTTGCCCCACAGCCCTGTCCCCTCAGTTGTGTTCCACCCACTCCTCTACCCTCAGCTCTTCCCCATCCCCTCAGCTCTACACCTATCCATCCCTGTCCTTCCAGCTTTGTCCATCTACCCCTCTTCCTTCCAGATCTGCCAGTCTATCCATCTTTCTTCCAGCTCTGCCCATCTACCCCCCCCACCAGCTCTACCCAGCCATTCCTGTGCTTTTTATGTTGCCCATCCATCCCTCTTCCTCCCAGCTATCTCTCCATCCATCCATTCCTGCCCTTCCTGTTTTGTCCATCCCCATTCCTCAATACTCTGCCCATTCATATGGGGCCAAACTAAAGAACAGCTCCAATAGGGGGTTGGAGAATAAGCAGCACTTCTTAGTTTTGCCCATGGAATTTATAGACCCCTGACCTGCGACTCTCCAGCGCAAAGGGGCCACTGAGACCATGCGGCCCGAGGGCCCACATAAACCTGGAGCTGGCCCTGGACAGCCCCCCATCATGGAGGCAGATGTGTCTGGTGGACAGGGCAGGATTATTAGGGGGGTATAAGGTGCTTGCTCCCCGGGGGCTCCAGCACTTGGGCAAGCCTTTCTTTGTCTTTGCAAACCTGCAGCCAAAGCCACCACAGGGCAGAATGGAGAGTCTAGAGCAGCAAAGCAGCCATCAGAAACGCTACAGTAATGGGTGTGTGCAGAGCTTTCAGTCAGCGGCTGCTCACTGCACATAAGCCTCCAAGCACAGCCAAGCACTACCACCACCCAACAAGAATGGCCAAGCAGGAGTTTCTGAGCAGCATGCACCCACACAAGGTGGCACAAGGGACTCGATCTGATGTTCCAGTAAGTGGGTGGGTGCCCGACAACCACCAATCAGTTACTTGGCTGGACTATTATTTTAAAGGGAAAAAATACTGTATCTGGGGCCTCCAACACACTTAATCCAGCCTTGCTGGTGGGAAAGGGCTAGATTTGATTATCACTACTTAACGTGTAAATTATTCTTATTTCTTATTCTGCCCTCTTGTGTCCTTTTCTGGTACTACACTCTATTATTGTATTAACCAACTAAACCCCTTTCTACTGACCTATCTTCATATCTACTGACAACAGGAGGGTTATAACAATACTGACAGATAAGCAGATAAAAGTTAGACCTGGGAAAGAATAGACATTTGAAAATAGTGATAGCCATATATATTATTTTTTTTTCAGATACATATAATGTACTGAGCACATAGGTAAACAGACAGAATTGCCTAATACTTCATGGGAGTGCCCTCTATCCTATCTGAGTGGGTATGGTAAGGGTAAGTAATTGTGATACATTTGGGTGTAAAGTTACATCATGCAGATTGAAGAATAAAGGGGTGTGTGTGATAATTCAGGTGGTGATGTCCGCATGTAGTTAAGCCTCCTCGAAGGGGAGCACACTGAAGCCACTGTAGCTGCTCGCACGTTTCTTTTTTTATGCACCAGGCCCCTAAAACAGTAGTAGAGGGGCTGAACTAGCCTTCTAACCTTTCATAAGAAGTTACTAACTGACACAAACCCCACATATGTATTGTGCAATGCACAAGAGAAATAGAAAAAGGGAAGATGTATTTAATAAAAAAAAAAAAAGAAACACCAATGTAAGGCAATAATACCAAGGGGCTCATTTACCGAGGTGCAGTAAAGTGCAAGGAGCAGAAGTGAGCAGGTACAGTTACTGTTTGTTTATTCCCCTGCACATGATCAAATGCTTGTAGTAAACACAGCTCTTTTCCTGTTCCTTTATTGCAGGTAGTGGCTTATATTAAGTGTTTTATTAGCTTACTCAAGACAGAGAAGTAGACAAGCCTGGACAAGTCTGGGAGACTTGTTTATCCACGAAAGCCCCTGAACTGACCAACTCTTATTTCAATAACAATGAACTTTTGGTTGTATAAGCCTAAAGTTATCGTGCACTTGACATTTGCCTGTTCAAAACCTGTCCTAAAAACATTAGGATAAGAGTGTTTTGTTACAGTGAACCAAAATCCTAAGACCTGACTACATGCTCACCTCCTTCTGCAATTCCACAGCGGTCAAATGAACGTATACAGAATATATAATATATATATATATATATATATATATATATATATATTGTGAGAGTGTCTGGACAAGTCATAGAGGGTGTGTATATCTGCCCAAGATTTCTTGTATCTGTCATGTAAAAGCAACCAGGAAGTTAGAAACTAGAGATCTAGGATCTCTAGTTTAGGGTTTGGGTAAAAACCCGTTTACAGGGCCTGTGTTGCTGGAGTGGGGAAGAGAGGGTGGGCCCCACTCCACCCGGACAGTCCGGGTCTTGGGCTGTCTGATTACTCTAAGCTGTGCTTGCCTGATAGAAGGGGGGAGTTCACACACACTCTGGCTCTCTCATCCTGGGAGCAGGACATCTGCTAGGAGCCTTGCCGGTGGTATGTTATGACCTGTTATGTTATGGTGCCCGTTACTAGGCCAGCCCTGGGTTAGTCAGGAGCACCTAATGTTTAGTTAGAGCCGGACAGGCATAGGACTTATTTTGTTTAGTTTTGTTTTACTTTATACCACAATCTGGCAATAAAACTGGCTGAGGTCAGTTAAATGATCCTTTCTTGTTCTGTGAACTTTGTGCCTGCTGAAAGTGTGCCCGTCTACCCAGGAGACGACTAACCCGCTACCTAACCCCTTACAATATATATATATATATATATATATATATATATATATATATATACTCTGAGCAGGCTCCAAGTATAGGTGCGCCCTTGGGCAAGAGAGTCTCAGTGGGCCAACTTGCATTTTGTCATGTCAAGCCACCGATGGGTCCTCCCTGCCCCTAATCCCCCTCGGTCTTCAGTCCTTGCCACCTTCTCTGCTGATGGTCCTCTGGTTCTTGTCGTCCTCTCAGCTGCTGCTATTCACCCTCTAGTACTTTCTTCACTGCTGACAATCATCCTCCAGTAGTCGATGCCTTCACCACTGCCACCATTTGTGCTCCAGTTCTTACTGCTTTATATGCTGCTACTGATCATCCTCCGTTCCTTGCTGCCAATCAACCTTTAGTCTTCTTTGCATTCTCCACTGCTGCTGAAGGGTCCACCATTTCTGCCACTGTCCTCTGGTCCTCACCACTTTCTGAACTGCTGCTGTTCACCCTCCATACCTCACCACCTTCTGCATTGCCACTAATCGCTGTCTGGTCCAGAAACCAAGTTCAGTAGCCAATAGAGAGGGGCTCACCGCAGTCTCATTCCATGGCGCGGTCTGAGCCTGCACTGCCCAGGTAGGCCCAGCGCTGGCACGACCCTGTATATAATATATATCACAACTTTATTTACTGGCATCACCAGACCCAGGGACTCACATGCACTGATGGAATTAAAGTATGACTGAGAATAAATAATTTTCTAAGACTCCTTCTTGCCTAAGGGTGGAGAACTCAAACCTATCTCTGCTATAGTGAGGAACTAATTATCTTTGAATTTGCTGCTTCTTGCAGTTGGCCCCTACTGCGTGCCCCACCCCAGAAGGTACTTTGCTTGATTCTGTGTTCCTGTCTAAGTATAAATTGTAACTGCGAAAACATGGATAGGCCTACCCCATCATCAAGGTTTGGAAGGCCAGCTCCAGTACCTGAGGGTCACCTAAAGGATTCTTCTTGGTTGTACGCGGGTGAAATCCCACTCAGCAGGACCCTGAAATCTGAAAGACTTCAGAGCCACCCGCTAGCCTGCCCCTAGGGCATCCTAGTGTGTGTGACACCCACGGGCTCTCTAAATTAGGAAGCCCTGATTGGTCTTCAGTCTGTGACGTGGCTGGTGATGATTGGAGCCTGCTGGACCCTATGCAGTGAATATTAATTAGCCATGTGTGTGCAGTGTCTTCTGTTTTATGCCTCAGCGCCTCCTCCCTCTGTCGGCAGTTAGGTAAGCTTAATCTACACACAGCATGGTGGAAGCGGGGAGGCTGGCTGCGCTGTCAGCGGGTTGCGGAAGCCGGCTTCCGTCGCCCACTGACAGCGCAGCCAGCCTCCCAGCTTCCACCATGCCGGCATTTTTTTATTTTTTTATTTCAGGGCTTGGTGGGAGCGGGGAGGCCGGCTGCGCTGTCAGCGGGCAGCGGAAGCCGGCTTCCGCCGCCCGCTGACAGCGCAGCCGGCCTCCCCGCTCCCACCTTCCCCAGTACCTTGGTCGGAAATCGCGCATGCGCAGTAGCGCTGATTTGGGTCAGGTGAAGCGCCGCTCGCTCCCGATGCAAGCGGCGCTTCACCTAACTATTGCGCATGTCCGTGATTTCATGTAGGAAGAGGTCAAACGATCTCTTCCTTTATAAAAAAAACAAGATGGCGGACAGATATTAAAATAGAAGCGACGCAGCGATGAAGCATCCGAGGTAAGTTTTTTTTTCTTTAATATTTAAAATGAGTCCTGCTGCATATTTTTACATATTTTAAAAATACATATAAAAAAAAAAGGGGGGGCAGGGTGTTGGTCCACTTTAAGGGCCACCCTGTATGGTGGCACAGAAGTAAAGTTTGTTTCTGGTCTGCCCTGTTTCTTCCTTATATAAAAAAAATTGGAAATTAATCTGTGAGAAATAAAAAGATAAACTAAAACAAAGCAGTACAGTCTGGAGAATGTGAGTATCCTCCTGCAACATTAAGCTGTGCCCTCAGCTGTTGGAGAAGGTATAGTTCCAAGGGGATTCCCAGTATATCTCGCCATTAGAGAACAAAGGAGAAATTAGCTTTGAAGGGAAACTTTAAGGAAAATATTGATTCATTGATTTTCTCAGTGAAATACCTCTTTCTGAAACAGAAAAGTAGTGTTCTCTTTTGTTGTTCTAAGCAGGTTACCTGGAGACAAGCGACCAAAGCAGGACTTTTATGTGTGGCTACTTCAAGCTCTTAATCATGTAGATTAATCTGTGGGTATAGGAAAACTCCCTGAATGTTTACAGGGACATGCAGTTTGATATTTCCCCAAACTATAATTATTGTATTCTTAGCATTGGTGGGAGTTCAGATGGGTTGAGCATTGGGAACTGATGAGGGATGGCTATACATAACGGACCCATATATTCAGAGAGGTAATCCTATCGGCTTTTGCTAACATGCGGGGATTGTTACATATGAATGTAGGGGTGTGGAGTAAGGATATACGACTTTTTGGAGACAGTGGTTATCCTGGTTGTTGTAGGAAATTCCAAATGAAACAATTCTAAGCCTATTAATTGTGACCAGGTCCAAAATGACTTAAATGTTAAAAAAAAAGTTGAGCACCCCTGCTGTAGGGACTCAGCCTACTAGTTTCATCACCCTCCTTAGTCCATATATGCCAGCCCAGTGTCAATAAGAGTGGTCTCTAAACAAGAACATGTGTATTGGGAAACCAAACTCCCTACTATGAAGCATTCATATCCAGAAAAAATATATATAAAACATATATATAAGAATCATGTAACAAATATATATATATATATATGATCTTATGTGCATTCCTAGGGTTTGGACTGAATGCAGGGGTGGCATCAACTTATATTAGTAGTAACAAAGTAGAACAGCTCTAGAGTTACCCTAGCCCAAGGGCGTTCAACCTTTTGATGAGCGTGGGCCACTTAGAAAACTTGGAACCTGGTCGCAGGCCACAATAAATCGGTTGAATATGAATATAGTTGTTTCATTTGAAGTAGCATAAATTAACATTTTCCGCAACTATCAGGATACCCACTGTCTCCACAAACTCCACTTGTATGTCCTTACACCATACCCCTGCGTTCATATGTAACTATACCCCACATGCTAGCAATGCATATCCTTACCTCTCTGAATATATGAGTCCCTTATTAAAACTTGCCCCCCCCCCCCCCCCACACACACACATCTTAACCATGTTCCCAGTGCTCGACCCATCTATGCTCCCACTAATGCTAAGCATATTTTACCAAATGATTGTGTCAAAGATTTCACCCAGGTATGGTGTTGTACAGACAATGTCACTGTGCTTCTCCAAGCCACTGCTGTCACCTCTATTTGCCAGTGTGCATTTCCTACATCTCTCTATGCAATTGCCCATCTTTCACTATTTAGCTACCTTTTCACATCAGTTCTATTTATCCCTCTCAACTTCCCTACAGCAGGTAGGGGCCACATCAGATGGCTCTAAAGGCCATATGTGGCCCCTGGGCCGCAGGTTGAGCAGAGCTCCATAGCTTGAGCGCACAAATAGCCAACAGGAAAAAAAACTATTTTTACATCTTGAAGTCCCTCATACAGGTACTGTAAAACGTTGCCTAGATGGGTGGGAGTCTGAGAGGATCTTCTTCATCTGTGTTTTTGTTCTTAATTTGCATCTAGACTTGTCTTTTTTGGTCACCCCCTCAAACCAAATAGAAAAGCAAGGCAGACATCCAATAACCATTGCGACAGACAGTGTGGTTTTGGGCCACTGGGCTGGGGATGGAAGGTGACAACATAAACTTCCTTCTGAGTACAAATGCACTTTAATAAATAGAGCCCATAGTAAAATACTACCCCCCCCCCCCCCCCCAACCAGTAAGACATTCTCTATTTTATAAGCAATGGTTGTACTAAGACCTGCAAGTAAGTAATCACTGCAAACACAAAGAATTACTATGTTCCCAGGGATCTGATATGCATATACAGATATAAAATAAAAAAAGAAAGTAAAGATCTGCAGTGAATTTGGGTCTCATAGCAGCTACATGGCATTGTATTGCTGTATTTTATATACAACTATTACCATCCAGTAGGCAGTGTGATGCTTGCTTGGCAAGCTATTGATCCATGGCTAAATGGGAAGGTACACTATGCCAGTCACTAAATTATAATATTAAAACAGGTACCCAATCCAATTACTCTAATTAAGTTGTAATAAAAGATACACCAGACTATATAAAAGTGAGCGCCAGGTTCCAAACAACGAGCACATTGTAGTTAAGATAAAGGAAGTGTTTACACATTTATTTTGTACTCAGCATTAACAAAAATGTTACCTCTACATAAATCAATATTACAAATACTGAACCAGAAAAGTGACGTGTTTTCCATGGTCGGCAGACTACTAAAGCTAATGCCAATTACCACTCTGCTAAATTAAGAGCTACAGTTTTTTACCAAACTCTGTCAAGTGTCCTGTGGCATGTCAAGTGTCCTGATGAGCGGTGGGAACACTCCAAGACAAAGACAACAGAGAAGAAAGGAGCAAGGGACCTCAGCCAAAAGACCTGACTGAGCAGCAGACTTGAAACTCACAAGCCATAATTAACTTACCTACTGATCCGTAACTCAGATCCTATATCCTTTACAGGGGATGGGTCATTGTAGGAGGTCATACATCACTATTTACTACACTATAATGTGATGATTTCTGTATGTTTCACTACACAGTGACACACTACATGTCTACTTTCATAATAATATTGCCACTACAGCTATTCTACACTAGGTTTGCCTTATTATTTCTTTGCAACCAGCATGTGATTCTAGTTAAATACAGGGGCATAATTTTTACCACATACTTTTCACCCAATTTTGTGAAAATTAGATACCAGGAAAAAAATTATCAAATCCCCAAAGATATATTTAACACAAAAATAAAACGGCATCCTGCGGGCAGGCTGTGGCAAGTGAGGGGTGTCGCTTAACAAAATGTAATGTAGCAAGGATGCTCTTCCAAGATGGCTCTCCAAGATGGCTGCAGGACCCGGGAAGCCGGGGGAATGGCTATTGTAAGCTATTTTCTGTAACCCCCCCATCCTGCCAGGGGAGAAAGGGGGGGAAGGAAAGCAGGGCGGGGTCGGGTCGGAGGGGAAGGAAGGCAGGGCGGGGTTGGGGGGGAAGGAAGGCAGGGCGGGGTTGGGGGGGAAGGAAGGCAGGGCGGGGTTGGGGGGGGAAGGAAGGCAGGGCGGGGTCGGGGGGCGAAGGAAGGCAGGGCGGGGTCAGGGGGGGAAGGAAGGCAAGGTGGGATCAGGGGGAGAAGGAAGGCAGGGCGGGGTCGGGGGGTATATCAGACCGGACATCCACATTAAGTAATGCAACCTCATTTATAAAATAAGGTCAACAATTATACAAATAATATTTAAAAAGCAATATACTGTAATATCAAGTGAATACATGCCTAAACTTTTCATCATTTCTAAATGTCACAGACACAAATGTAAATCTGTTTTATTGACTGATTTGCAACAGAGCAACACAAAAGGCAATATTCAGCATGGGTCGAGAATGCATTCTCTACATGTTTTAGACAAGAAAACCCTTTTTCGCCCATCTTGCCCCTGTCCCGATTCAACAGATATTTTTTATGGAGTGAGATTTTTTTGGAGATAATTTTTGTTTGTTTTAATTTTTGGTGCAAGAAATCACACGAAAATTCCAGCAAAAAAGTGTAAATCCGTGTTATTCAGGGAGTGTGGTTTACAGGGACTTTTGGGCATGATTGGGTTTCGTGTGCGGACTTTTCTCTGCTGCTCAAAGCTGGGTATAGGCTTGGGGCTTTTCTGGGGGTGCCCATACACCTATGGGCACCGGGCTCTTCAGGACCCCCAATGTCCTAAATGGGGGTGTGGGTAATCAGGTGGAGTACTGCCAGGTCACCCGCCGATGCCAGCAGGTGACAGTGCAGTCCCCTATCCTGTAAATTGGTATGGGGTTACCCCTGACCCCTTACCAGTTCACCCCAAGTGTAAAAAAAAACACTTCTGTCCCCCACACCATCTTCTGCCAGTCTGGCGGTGTTTAATAGTCAAATGCCAGGTCTTGCTTCAATCCTCGGGCACTTAAGTGCCCCATCCACAGTCTTCTTTCAGTGGTGTGTGTCAAATGCTGACGTCAACGCCACTAGTTGGGAGAATGGAGGGTCACAGGTCTTTCTTTGATCCCGGCTACCAGCCAGGGAATGATTGATATGCCGCTGGGAGTGGCTTTTTATACAGAGAGGTGGACTAGTTCAAAAGTAAAGTGAAAGGATAAAAAGACACATTAGAAAAACATACTGAAAATGAGGCCAAAGGGGCATCTAAAAGCCAATATTATGCCGGCATCTCAAGGAAAGGTGCACATAGGCCCCCCTTCTATCCGTCCGGCTTCCCAGCTGGGGACTGAGTACAGGGCCAGGAGGAGCGGAGATCCCAGAGATGCTCTGCCTCTCCATGCTGCATGTCAATCAACCCCCAGATAGTAGCCAGGATTAAAAAAGATAATAAAAAGACGCCAGTTGGAGAGCGGAGGGACACAGGCACCACCAGGTTCTCCAACTGGTGGTGCAGTAATCATCATTTGATGGCCAGGGAAAGAAGATCTTGGTCAAAGATTGAAGGAAGACCTGGCGCAGGACCTTGTACACCCCTGGACCAGTGGGGTACATTGCCCAAAGACAGGGTATGGTAAGTAGTAAAATTTAGAATAAATATATTTTGTGTAGTGTATTTTTTTGGTTACACTTGTGGTGAACTGGTAAGGGAGCCATTGTACCCTTATGCCATTTCACAGGGTAGGAGGCTGCCCTATCACCTGCTGGCATTGGCGAGTGTCATGGCAGTACCCTGCCTGATTACCCACACCCCCATTTGGAACACCATGGGTGTGAAAGAGACCGGTGCCCATACCAAAAGGGCATAAGGAAGGACTGATAAAACCATAGGAACAGGGGCCAACCAGCTGGTCTTGTGAGTCCTAGGTTACCAGACCTTAAGCTTGATGCCCATACTACTAGGCTCATGTGGGTGTTCGTGGCTTTAATCAATAAATTAATTTAATTAATTCAGTAAACTGTCATGCGAGTTGTAAAATCTTATATGGAAGTCCATATTCTCTCACAGCTTTCTCGCATGCTTCACGCACATGCAGGATTGTGTCCCTCGACTGCTGAATCAAGCCTCAAGTAACTTGCATTTGTGAAGTGTAAACAAAATTATGCATACTATTCCAAATCTTTAAAAAATAAAAAAAAAATGACTAGACTCATAAAAACTAGACTCATTTTTAAGCTCAGAGTAAGATGACCTGGACCGAAATGCATGTTCATGTGTTTCTAATGCTTGGGGAGAGCTACATTCTTGTATGGTGATTGTTGCCACTTCCCATCTCCCAGTAGGCCTATTTGCCTTGAACAACATTCACAATAGTTTATGTACACAGCTACCACTGGGGATACAGTTTCACATTACTGGACCAAAAACAATTGTGTTTGTTCACTGGCTATGCCAGGTGCATCCCACATGGTCAGGTTGTAACTAGTGTCTATGGAGAAGACACAACAGACATTAATGTCAAATCTATATTTGTCTTTTCTCATAACTCTACATGACCTTAAGACTAGCCCAGGTGGTTGGCATTTAGGGCTCAATGCCAAACAGAACTTTTTTTTTTACTTTTTTTATAGTGTAGTTACAGATTTTTTAACCACTTTAACCACAAAACATTAAAATCATAGCACACACCTTGCTTTGATGATATTTTGAAGCATTATACAGCTGACAGAAAATACCTACATTTTGGAAACAGTTGGAAAAGAAAGGAAGCGGCCATTTTGGAGCTTCCTCTCCCAGTGTCTCAGCCATGCTACTGTCTGGATTCAACTGACAATGCACAGTGACAGGAATCCCAGCAGCACTTCCTGTTTGTAGGTGGCCTGCAAATGCATAAGCCACCATTTTGTTTCTAAAATTTACTACAGCAGGATTCGTAAAAAGGTAAATAAATTTGTATGTGCAGCAATTGCCCATAAGTATTGTTTTTTGTGTTGGTCTAGTTTAAGTCATTTTTGACTGTTGGTCCGCTTTAAGTAATAAATAACAAAATGTAACCCCCCCCCCAAACACTGATTTAGGCAAGAGTTCCCAAAGAAAATATCTGATCTGAGGTCTGATCCGGGATAGGAAATAGCTGCACATGCAGGTAGCACATTCACATGCATGACGCAGCTGCGGGCCCGCACCTACTCTGGTGGGAGGCATGTAGCACTGCAGATTTTTAATTGCCCCTCATCATACAGGGGTCTGAAGGAAACCTGGCCACCCTTCTTCAGAAATCAGTACGTTTCTACGCATGGGATTGGTAGGAAGCTGCTTTGAGGTATCCCTGGTGAGTATCCTTGTTTTTGGTTCCTGAACAGTCCAATTAAAAGTTGATTGTGATTTAACCTTACACATATATTCCATCCCAGCTGCCCCAGAATTAAAATACCAGTTAAGGCTGTTTTCACAACAGAGCAGCTGTGGGAGTTTTCAGGCAAGTACCCCACATCCACTCATGTCAGCCTATAGAGAGTGTTAGCGTTTGCACTCTCCACTCAAATGGAGTGGAATCGCAAGCCCTGCACCCTCCATACGCTGCTGGCAAGGCTTTAGTTGAGCAATGTGATCGCTACGCAAACACCCAAAGCATATGTGAAAGCGCCCATAGATTATTATAGGGAGCATTTCACATGTGTTTGCGGGGCGCTCCCCCAAGTGCAAATGCCCCGCATTCACGCTGGTGTAAAACCAGTCTAATTCTAAGGAAACTTAAACAGGACCACCCGGGTGTTGGTGCCACAGTCAGCTAATCAAAACAAGCTTGCGGGGGGCATCCAGAATGCTGGAGTCCCCCCCGCACATAACCCCCCAGAACGGGCTTAATCCTCACTTTCACTACGAGCCAGCGCCCGGTAAGGAGTCCTGCGCTGGGTGGTCAAGTGGGCCATGGTCACATCCTCGGCACCGGCCACCGGAACGACCTGCCCCCATGACCGCCCACTGGCCAAATGTGGCACTCCTTTCCTGGCGCTTTTAATTAGCTGACTGCGGGACCCACACCCATTAAAGAAAAAACAGGCGTTGGTCCGGATTAATCGTAGCACAAATCAAAATTCAGCAATCCTGAATCTTGTCACCACAGGCTAAACATGGTAAATAAGGTTTAAATGGCTATTAAGGGAAAGTTTCCAGACTTGTGAGCAAACTTTTGTGGATACAGAGGCGCAAATTAAAATAACTATCAAAGGTTCTGTCAAAAATTAGAGACTATAATAGAAACTATTAGAGAAAAAGAGACTATAAGAAAATGTTAGTCGGTTTGTTGACATTTTAAAGTGAACCAAAACCCACGGCGAACGGCCCTGATATGTTCCCAGGCTGATCGATTCCCTCCCCCGATCGGGGTGCCCTGGGGGCAAGGACCAAAACCCAGGATAGTCAAAATCCTGGGTTTTGGTCCACTTTAAAAGCAGGTAGACCAGCAAAGATTTTAGACACAGCTGCTAGAAAAAATGGTTGGGATGCAAAAAAAAGGCTACCGGCAATTATACTGGTTTCTCTAAATAAAATTGCTATTTTAAGATGGATAATAAGGAAGTATAGTACTTGAAGAAAAAATGTTCTGCACAGTAGCAAGGAGAAAAACATTAACAAGCCAATGCTACAAAACTGCCAACTAACAATACACCAAACAAGCATCTAAACAAGCCTCAAAGCTTCAACAAGAGGAAGGCTCCTTAAAGGGTCCGTCCCACAACTGTCCACCATTCACAGTGGGCATAGAAAGACTATTACCATCCCACCCCCCAGTGTTAGTGGCTATGCCCAGTCTATTCATGGAGAGGACTTGCCAAAGCCTGGCACACCTTCATTTGAGTGTGACAAGCAGGGTTTGATGAACAGAAAGGTATACAGTCCCTGCTTTGAACAATCTACCAGAAAGGGCTTTTTACAAAGCAAACAAATAACAAAGTTGGCCATTTACATGGTTGCTTAGTATAATATGAAACAGAACATGAACATTTGAGTTTTGAGTCGCAAACTGTTTCAGCAACCTAACAACAACTGCAATGATCAGGACATGGACATCTTGCTGCTGTGACAATGCTTCTACATAGTAAACAAAACAACACTTCTGCTATCCAAAGAATGCTGTAACTATACCCTAAAGGCATAAACAATGCAAGAATTGTCTCACACTGTGTACAAGTGTGTGTTCCTCGGTTACACAGTGAAGTTGAAGCCAGCTTAAGTTGTAGACAGACAAAGTGGTGTAAAGGATCTACATGAATTCAGTCAAGTGCTTTATAATAGGAAATGGTTCTTATTTTACAAGTTACAATGTTAAATGATAACACATAAAACACATTTTAATAAATAAATCGGTAATCTATACTAGTCAGTGATCAGTGGTGTCAGTGGTGTTTTAAATGAACATTACTGCTCCTGCGGGTTGGGAAACTGGGGATATCCAGACAATAGCTGCATTTTGTTTTGGTTACTCTGAGACAAGTTCAAGGTTTGAGGTCATGGGGCAGTTCAGGGTTTGATAAACTGAATTGCAGGGTGGGTTTAGGTACAGGGCAACTGCATGGCAGGTTTGGGATCCATGTATAATAAGTGCACGTCAAGCTGTTTTGACCTTATCTCAGATTCTTCATATTTCAGATATCAATACAGTAGACAGATTCAAGCTACTTTAATGTTCTATTTGCTTTAGGGGCAGTTGTGACACAGAGGTAAGGAAGAGATCATGTGACCGGAGGATGGCAGGTTCGATTCCGGGCCATAAGACATGACTGAAGTGCCCTAGAGGCACCCAACTGCTCCCCAGGCACTGAGTTTAGTGTGTTATTCACTAGTGTGTAATCCCACTTCTTAGCGTTTATTCACTGGTGTGTCCACTGTGTGTAATTCACTCGTGTAGTCACTCATATAGTGTTTATTCACTGGTGTGTTCATGGAAGTGTGTCGATCACAAGTTCACAGATAGGAAGAATGTAGAGGATAAATTTGATGTGTGAGTAAGCACACAATGGCCACTATTAACACTATTAGTATTATTACTTTACTTCACTGGAAAGATCCAACCTCATTTCATGTTTAAAGAGTCATTCTGTGACAGAGGCTCTGTCTTTTGGATGTCATCACTATTCAGTTGCCCACCGGGTCATTCACTGGCCTTTTCTTAATTAGGTTCCAGACAATGTCATTGTATTTTGATACTGTTACAGGCAATGTCATTGTATTTTGGATTGTATTACAGACTGTCATTGTGTATTGTTGATTACGTCACAGTCAATGGCATTGTCCTGATTGATGGTATTACAGCCTGCTATTGTTCTACTGATTGCGTCACCGGCAGAGTTGAGGGATTGTGTGCCCTGCTGCTATTGGTCAGTGTGGTTGTCATTGCATGGAGACTTGTGTATATAAGGCCTAGAGTGGCACTAATAAAAACACTTCACCTTCACCCTCAATACTGAAGTTCTGTCTCTTATTGGGGGAAACGCTATATTACAATTCACTAGCCCTTGTAAGGGCTATTCCTGTTTCCTCACGGACGACTCTGGAATTCCAGCAGCACCTCGCACCATTGGGAAAGGACGTCTCGGGCGGTGAAGCCCTCCGGCGATAAGGGTTATCACTACACATTCCTACTCTACTCTCTTGTCTGTGGTGTCCATCAGGTAGTAGATTTTCCCAAAAAGTCATGTCACATGTGGTCAAACTAGTGTTAATGACATAGGAACTAAATCATTCATACTGGTCACCTTTGCATGGCACTTTGTACCCTTTGACATGGTAAGCCCAGTTAGTTAACAGCAGCCATGAACAAATGAACACTGTGGGTTGATGGATCCCCTAAGTTATGTTATCTATTCTCTTTTCACCAGCAGGACAACCTGTAAGGGCCAGAATAAGTGGACCTCCAGTCAGTTTTGAATGGAAGTCCACTTTAACACAATCCAACGGTCAATTCAAATTAATGTTAATCGCAGTGTGGGGCATCCTGATTGCTGATGCCTGCCTGTGCATACCCCCTGCCAGTTGTGGATTGGGGCCCATGGTCGGTCCAAGACATACCTGCTAAGGCCCACCCAACCATGATGCCGAGGCTATAGCTTTGGGGCTGGGGTTTCTTGGCTTGTGGGCACAGTGGGGCTGGCTAAAAGGGGCTGAGGGGGAGAATAAAGGGGGAAGGAATTGAATCGGGTGTTAAAAGCAGCAGCCCAACTGACCCCAAAGCAGTACAGCCCACCAGGCATTGTCCTGGGTCTCCCTATGGGCAGTCTGCCCCTGCCCCCTGAAAGCCAGTTATCGAACACCTGATACTTACATCTTTGTCGCCAGTATTCATCTAATGTGACTATTGTCAGCGATTGCTGCATGGACGATCACACAGTGATCCAAAGCCACCGGCAGTCACATGGAGCAGAGTCCTGGCGCAGGAGGGGAAGAGATAACAGCAGAGAACATTCTTGCAAGGGTGGGGTTGCACCGAAGGCATTAGCAACCAGGATGCCCCCAGCCCTGGGAAAAACATTTCTTTTATAAAAATGATGGTTTGATCACTTTAAAGTAATTCTGCAGGTGGTGGACAAAAAAAATACTATACTCACCTTTAGAACCCTGCAAGTGATCGCCGCTAGCCCGGACCGGATACAATTACCAAATGCCTGATCCAGTCCCACACTGTCCATGCAGCAGCCGTAATCTTTTACAATTACAATTTAACAACTGATGGACTGCATTCACGTCAATGGAGGGGGGCATGCCATAGTGCCTGTGACGAATGGCGCTGGACGGTCCATCTGGGGTTAAATGGACGCAAGCGATTAGAGGCTGTGCGGGCAGCGCAGGACTGGGGGGTAAATGTCTCAATACCGGACTACCAGTGATTGCCTGCAGGGGATCAAAGTTGAGTATGGCTGGGTTTTTTTGCCTGCAGAATAACTTTACAGTGGACCAACGATCACTATAATCGTTCAGGGCATATTTCTTTAAACTCCCCCCCCCCCCCCCCCGTGTTGCACTCATGTGCTTCAATGACATTTGCCTCTTTTCTTAAAGCAGACCGAAACCCACATTTTTATCTAGCACCCCCTGAATTGCTGCCCCCATGAACAGTTTTTAATGCTTGTGCATCACTCTAATCCCAGATAATGCCACTTGTATTAGCTGTAAAGCCCCCTCTCCTCCATTCATTGCCATTGTTGTGTGTGGCAATGATGTCATTGCCATTTCTATGCAATTTCTCTCTTACAGAGAGGGGCAGCAAAAAAAACAGTGTTTCTGGACAAATTGAAAAGCAAAAATATCCTTTTCTAGTTCTAGAGACTAAGAAGAGAATATCGGCAGGGGCTTTGGCCAAATGTATTTCACAAGATCAGTGGGTTTTGGTTCCGCTTTAAGAAACATATGCCTCTTTTTATGTGAATGAGGCCAGGGTTGTCTGCCTAGGGGAGCCGCAATATTTGTTGCCCGGAGCTGGGTTGTTTACCAGCTTTCCCCGGGGCTACTTGAAAAATCTCATGCTTGCTCCTTGCCAACCAGACGCTTCTACCATGATAATGAATGGGTGACGCAGACAGTGTTTTATCTCCACAAAAATGTTGCCCATTGAGTATCGTAGAGGGAAGGAGTCCAAACCCTCGATGGGGATGCTCCATTTAGGGCTACATAGGGGGCTTGCTGGGCCAGGCATGCGCGTGATTGGCCTGGGGACGGGGTGATCGGGCACTGTGATTGGCATCCTGGCAGGCAGAAGGCGGAGTCTCTGGCTTCTTCAGCACTGCCCCTTTCTCTCCAGCATGGAGAGTGCTGTGTCTGTGCTTGGCATGCGAGCTTTGTCCCCGGTTCATACCAGCCAGCCAGGCAAACAGCCTGCAATGGAAGGGACCTCATTGGATCACAGCTCTGTTGTGGGCTATGCCATAAATGCATGTGGGGATTTAATATACAAATAGCCACCTATGCAATACAGCGCGGGGCAGTAACTACTGCCACATATGTGTATTAGACTGTTGGTCCATCTTAAAGGAGCAGTATCGCGAAATTTGCATTAAAAAAGATAAATAATTAAATAGCCACACAATAGCTTCTAACATATGTATAAATAATCTGGCGATAGAAAAAGGAAAAAATATATGCCTTTCTTTTAAATTGTATAATTACAATGGCTCAGTCCATTTGCTGAATAGGGGGATCTGCTGGGTTGTATTTAGTGAGCTGCTTCATTTAGCCCACTGGTCTCCTAGCAACACTTTACCTCAGAGGCTGACATTGTAATCGGCTGTGTGTGTGTGAGGTGCTGCTTTTGCTATGAGACCAGGTGACTCAAATGTGTAAAATCTATACAAAATAAACTAAACTGACTGAAAACGATTGAAATTCTTCTTTGAATAACTGTGCAGGAAAATCTAAAGGTATTAAAGTGGAACAAAACCCTGAGTGGCCCGACCCTGAAGTCTATATATAGACCCGGCGATTGACCTTGCCCCTTGGGCATTCTAAATCAGGATGCACCACTGTGTGAAACGACCCCTGGATAACCACAGATCCCCCCATTTTTCTGGCGCGCTCACGCAGATAGTCATTTAGACAGGCTGGGCGGCCAGGAAGGTTACTGCTCAGGCTCCCCATCTGCGTGCAAACAGAGCTGATTGGATGAGAGCCCGCGCATGCGCTGTGGGACAGGGAAAGGTACGTTTTCACAGGCGAACTTGGGGATTTCACATATCAGGGCATCCCAAGTCGGGATGCACCTAGGGGCACAAAACAAAACTCCAGATAGTAAAAATCCTGGGTTGGGCTTTGCTCAAAACACACAAAGCTGAAAGAAAGATCATATGGAAAAATGTGTTGAGAAAAGAGAGAGAAAATGGTAAAACTGAAAGATTCTGCAGCAGAGCCAACATGAAGGGAAAACTGTCAAAATCAGCTAAATGACTTCTAGAGCTTTTCTCTCTGTTTTAGATATATAAGTTCTGGCCAGGCAATGTTGCAATGTTATCTGATGCTGGACGGCTGCCAGCACTGAACAGCTGATACTTTGATACATTGTTTCCCCCTCTCCTCAGCATGGAACAGGTCAGAGTGTCCGACACTCAGAAGACATAAACATGAGCTATTAGTCTCCAGCTGTTCAACACAGACATCATTTTTTTCTAAATTTGTAATTCTTACTCCAACACTTACCTACATTCAAAGTACCATTTAAATATAAGTCACCAAGAAAAATTTGCGATACTGCTCCTTTAACTTTTTAGCTCAAGCGGACCCAACTGTCACCCAACAGCTTTATTTCAGAGCATTACAAGAATTAATAATAGCTTTACCATATACAACCACCACACAGAAAGACAAAACCAATAAAAATGATACCTGACTCAAAGGGTCTATCGTCTTTTTCTTGTTCTCTCCAATATGTAGGTAGCTGAAATATAACAAGGACATGGATGTTACGCCAACAAAGTCTAATATACGGCAACTTCACACAACAGGAAAGGACACAGCTATTATTATTATTATTATCATTACTCTCTGTGTTTTACATTTCATCAAACCTGTCTGGATGTGGTTTTGGTCAGCGTTTATGCATTCAAGGTTAATCATGCCAGGACATTGGTCCCTATGCCTTTTGGCAAAGGTCTGGTGCTCTTCACCTGGTGCTGAATGGACCCCTGTATGCAGCCACCCAGTATTGTGATGTTAATTAAAGCCTGTCAATGGTTTGTAATATTGGGGTTGATTCAGCACAGATGCAAAAAGTTCCCTTTTAAAGCGGAACAAAAACCATAGCAGCTGGCCTTCCCCTGGGGCATCCTGAACTGGAATGCCCCACTGTGTGAAACCCCTTGGGGTGCTGGTAATCACTCAGCCTTCCCCCAAACCAACAGCACATGCGGGGTCTCTTGTCCAATCAGAGTTATTTGCCCAAAGGCAGGGCTGTATTTAGGATTCGGGCTGCCCAAAACATCTTTTGGTCAAGCACCCCCTAGTGTTAGAGAGGGCCCTTAGGGGATCCCGATTTGGCATGAACCCCCCTCCCCCTTGGAATCACCATAATCTTACATTCATCTTGATCCCGCAGCGCTTGCGCAGGGCCTCGACCAACAGGCATCCTTTGCCATGCATATTAAAACCAGACCAGCAGCCTAGTACAGTTGGAAAAGAAATATAGCGGACATTTTGGAGCTTCCTCTCTCAGCATCTCAGCCATGCTGCTGCCTGGGTTCAACTGACATAACTGACAATGCACAGTGACAGGAAGCCCAGCAGCATTTCCTGTTTGCAGGTGACCAAATGCATGAGACGCCATTTTGTTTCTAAAATTTACTACAGCAGGCAGTAGAAAAAGGTAAATGCATTTTTATGTGCAGGAATCTAAATTGCCCTGGGGAGAGATGCATATGGGCACTGTTTGTTGTGTTGGTCTGGTTTAAGTCATTTTTGACTGTTGGTCCACTTTAATATGTGGCTAAGGATGAATTACATCCTTATGGTTAAATCCTTAGCCGCACGCTTGCCGTCGGCTGTTCCCTCCTGCTGCACAGAGAATGGAAGGGTACTGGGGATGCCACTGGTTGCCCATGAATGCGGCCTGGGCTCTAGGCAAAGGTAAGTGTAGGAACTTGGATGTTTCTGTGGGGGCGCTATTCATGGGAGGACAAACACACCAATCTGTCAGACACCACCCTCCATGCACACACATATACACCCCCCCCAGCTTGCAAAGACACCATGCCGATCTGCAAACAATCCCCCCTTACATACACACAATCAATCCACCAGCCACGCTCTTACACGCACACTAATATGCCATTCACAATCACAGCCTTGCACACAACACAACCCACTACACCTATACACACCCCATTTTGGCCACCCCACCCTCCATCACATACACACACATCAACCTGCTAGGCCCCCCATCAATCCATGAGCCCCCTTATGCACAGACACACCAATACAGTGTGTCCCTCAGGCATTCTGTTGTAGTGACCTGAATTAGGAAGCCCCTGTGTATGACCCCCCCCCCAGTTTGGCTCTTACTTGTCTCAAACTACAGTGCATGCATATGCCTTCTCCTGTACCCCTGATTGGTTGGCAGCATGCGTGCGCGGGCAAAGGAGGTGGCTTGATGAGGCAATGATCATGTTAGAGGAGGCCTGCGCATGCACTGTAGGATTGCTGGCTTGAGTAACGGCTGAACTGGGGGATTTTACTACCAGGGGCATCAGAAATTTGGTAAAGCAAACCAAAACCCAAGGGCAATATGGTTTTGGGCTGCTTTAAATAGCAATAACAGAAAGCTGAGCAGCCTTAAAGAGACACTAAAGTAAAAAAAAATAAAGCCCCGCTTCCCTGGCGCTGAGTCACCATATAGGGTGATAAATAAAAAAGAAAAATAGAAATAAAAAATAACTCACCAGGTCCAAGCAGTGATCTTGTTCCCATATTTTAGTGGAGACATCCCCACACTGCATCTGCTGGTGGGATCACTGAGAGAACTAGCTTACTGCTAATTTAACATGGCTGGGGGCAGGGGGGACTTCTAGTTTTGGGATTTCATTAAAGCAGATCAAAAGTCTCAAAGGACTCTTGTTCCACTTACTCATGCCACCTTACCAAGAGTCTTTTGGGACTTTTGTGGACCAAAACCGTCCCTGACGGATTCCCTCTCCCTGGGACACCCACGATCTGGGATGGCCACCAACACTTCACACTCCACTATACCTTAAACCAGACGTTTCCCCATGCCAGGCATTTGGGTCAGCGCACATCCCCAGCAAGAGTCTAGCGACAAGCGACCATTTAACAGCACTGCACTTCTCTTTTATTTATTGGCTATCTAATTCGGGATGTCCCAGGACATGGAACAGAGCCCAGGAGAGTCAAATTCCGAGTTTTTTTCCTGGTTCAAGTAAAAAAGAAAATAGAGGTGCAGTGGTGCGGAATCATCCCCTAGGCAGACAATTGATTCTGATGAGTGACAAGTGTACTTCTATTTTTTGGGAGTGAAACCTAGGAGTCCATTTAACAGCACTGCACTTCTCTTTTATTTTTCACTCACTTAACTGCATGAATGTGATGAGTGTGCCCGATACTGAGGACACGGCCTCTCACGCTCCCAATTGCCATAAACAGAGCTGTCTGCCAAATTGGTGCGTCTAATGAGACAGCACTGTTTAAAAGTATATTTGTATATTAGGCAAATCTTTTTTCCTAAGCTTAAGATATAATTGCAATATCATTCACAGGGGTCAGCTGTATTTTAAAACCTCAGATGTACTTTTTCATTCAAATAAAAGGCTCATAGACAGTGAATATCAACAAAGGAGAAATATATGGATATTGTTGCGACCAGTAGAAATAAAATGTCTTAACATAATACCAATGTTCAATGATATGAGCCATTTGGTCTAAATTTACTAGCCCATAGCACCCCCCTCCAGTTTACACAAGTTGCAGGCCCTCATTATTTTCTGTTTCAATCTTTTTTATTGTCGTTTTTTGCATAAAAGATAAACAGTATGACATATTGCTCTTTTACAAATAAAGAGTTGCAGGATACAGGTTGTCATTCTTTATGCATTTGCTCATACAGACATGTCATTTTCAGCGAGTTACTAAGGCACATTTAGGGTATTTTGCGCTTCTAGAGTTTAGTTATGACATGAGCAGCTTAAAATTAACATCTATTAACTGATCGCCTATCTTACTCAAACTGTCGGGCAGGTAGATTATCTCCCTCCACCCCATACCCTCCACACCACCACCCCTCCGGTATTGGGGGGGGGGTGAGGGGGGCCAAGGGGTCCAGGCAGGAGGGGGGGATGGCGAACGACATTAAGGGAGGGGGGAGACAGACAGGAAACACAAGGAAAAGAGGGGAAAGAAGAGAGGAAAAAGAGAAAGAAAAAGAAAAAAAAAAAAGGGGGGCATACATATATATATATACATTGTGGTAAGGTGCAAGGGGCCGTTATTGACGGCAGGTATGTAGCACCAATGTACCTGCCATTGGTGCAGTAAAGCCGTGTAGTCTGATTTCCAGCATCAGCTGCTGGTGGCAGTTTGCTGCTGTTGCTTTAGAATAGCCGAAAGGCTAACCTGGGACGGCTTTACTGGGATGGAGTAGAGCAGGGTGGGACTCCATCCCACTACCCAGGTCTGGGTTTTGCGGGCTGTTTAAATAGCCTGGGGAATCAGCTGTGGCCTGTCCTTTGTCTAGAGCTCACATGGGAGTGAGACTCTGTGAGCCTGGCTGAAATCTCCTGTGGAAGCTGTTTCATGCGGACCTGAGACATATTTGACTGTGAACAGAACCTTTGCTCAAGGACTAAAAGCTGTTTGCCTGTCTGAATCATTTATGCTGCGGTTTCCTGAAAAGGTGATGTAACCTGTATGGACATATGCTTTTGTGGATTTTTGTGTGAAATAAACACAGACTTTACTTTGAACTGTTTGCCTCCGCCTCTATACTGCTGACACCCGGTCGCCTACCAGAGCTAATCTCCACATTTGGTGGAGGATGCGGGCACAGCAGTGAGGCCGTTGCTAGGAGCAACCGACGAAAAAGTTTTTTTGTTGTGCATGTCCTATATTAAACCTGCCAGGCTGCTACCTGGGACTGCAGACAAAATGGAGGCGGTCGTGAAAGCGCTCATGGAGGCCAACAGGCAGCAGCATGAGACCAACAGGCAGCAGCAGGAGACCAACCAGCTGTTTTTGCAACATGTGATGGCGCTGCAAGCTGCAGGTGCGCCCAAAAGTATTCCTGATGCCCGGAAAGCTGTCCGCTCGGCGTTCACAAAAATGACCCCTTCAGATGACGTTGAGACTTACCTGGTGGTGTTTGAAAAGGTGGCTGCAAGGGAGAAGTTGCCGCATGACCAGTGGGCTGATGTCATCGCTCCATTTCTGGCGTCTGGACCCCAGCAGGTGTTGTTTGATCTCCCAGAGGACCTAGTGGAGCGATATGAGGCCACCAGGAACTTGCAAGGCGGCTCCATGAGGAGGGATTCGGGGAAACCCCGGAGGTCCCCGCCCCAGCTCAGGCGAGTGGCGTCCCCTAAACCCTCTCAGGACCTACCCCCCAAAGTCCCTGCCCAAGTGTTGTGTTGGGGATGTAAGGAGCCGGGACATATCAGAGCCAATTGTCCCCACCAGGGGGAGCCCATGGACGTGAACTTTGGTTACCGCCCTTCCATGTATGCCAGGAGGCTGTGTGCTGCCGGTGTCCCTGAGCTTGTGGGGCAAAGTCACCTCTGTCAGGTGAAAGTGGGAGACACCCTGGCTGTGGCCCTTTTGGACTCGGGGAGTATGGTTACCCTGGCAAGACCCGCCTTAGTACTGCCCGATGAGTACACTGGGCGGAAAACCGGGGTTTTGTGCATTCATGGGGACTTGAGAGACTATGCCACAGCACAAGTGTCTCTCACCACCGTCTCCGGCAGCTGGAAACATGAAGTCGCTGTCGACGCTAAACTCCCGTATGAACTGATTATTGGGAGAGACTTTCCAGGGTTCAGGTCCCTGTGGGCCAAGTTGGCAGTTCCGGAAACCCGCGAGGCGGGTGTGTCCCCAATAGACTGGCCCTACTCAGGGGAGACCCCGGTGCCCTGGGAACCGGAATCAGGAGGCACCGTGGAAGAGGTGCCCGCCCCTAAAATGGAAGAGGGGGAGTCAACCCCACTAAATGTTATGGTTGGAGATGTGGAAGAGTTGGCAACAGGTCCAGAGTTGGCAGATCTCCATGTCCCCACAATTAACTTTGGTACCGCTCAACACCAGGACCCGACACTGTCTCAGGCCTGGGAGAATGTTCTTGAGGTGGAAGGTGAACCACAACAGCCAGGGGCGGAGTTACAGTTTCCTCGCTTTGTGGTTCACCAGGAAATGTTGTACCGAGTAAACAAGGTACGTGAAGAGGTGGTGGAACAATTGGTGGTACCCAATCCATATCGCAAGTTGGTGTTGGATTTGGCCCACCAACATGTTCTGGGTGGACACCTAGGCCAGCAGAAAACTCTGGACCGCGTTTTACAACGATTCTACTGGCCCAGTGTGTACAAGGAGGTGGAGAGATATTGTGAGTCCTGCCCAACATGTCAGATGACCAGCCCTCAGCCTCATTACCGTGGTCCCTTAGTTCCTCTCCCAGTTATTGAGGTACCCTTTGAGCGGATTGCCATGGATCTAGTGGGTCCAGTGCCAAAGTCCGCTAGAGGGCACCAACATATTCTGGTGATCTTGGATTATGCCACGCGGTACCCTGAGGCAGTGCCCCTGCGTCACACCTCTGCCAAGCTCATTGCTAAGGAGCTTATGGAAATGTTTTCCAGAGTAGGTCTGCCTAAAGAGGTCCTGACCGATCAAGGTACCCCGTTTATGTCGAAAGTAATGAAAGAGCTCTGTAAACTGCTGCAGGTGAAACAGTTGCGGACATCCGTTTACCACCCGCAAACAGACGGCCTAGTAGAACGGTTTAATCAAACTTTAAAGACCATGTTAAAAAGGGTGGTCGCCAAGGATGGGAAGAATTGGGACTTTTGCTGCTGCCCTATCTGATGTTCGCAGTGCGAGAGGTGCCCCAGGCCTCTACGGGGTTCTCGCCCTTCGAAATCTTATACGGTCGACATCCACGGGGCCTGTTGGATATAGCCAAGGAGGCCTGGGAACAGCAACCCACACCCCACAAAAGTGTGGTAGAGTACGTGACTCACCTACAGGAACGGATAGAGACCGTCTTGCCGCTTGTCAGAGAACACATGGAGGCAGCGCAGCGGGCCCAAAGCAGGATTTATAATCGGCAAGCCAGGATACGGAACTTTAACCCCGGTGACAGAGTTGTGGTTCTGGTACCCACGGTGGACAGTAAATTTCTAGCTAGGTGGCAGGGTCCCTATGAGGTCATTGAAAAAGTTGGGGAAGTGACTTACAAGGTACATCAGCCTGGGCGGAGGAAGCCAGAGCAGGTGTACCATGTAAATCTGCTGAAACTATGGAAAGACAGGGAGACCCCTGGGGGTGACCAGGTATGGTGGGGGTGGAGCTTCCCATCCCTCGGTCTGTTATTAGAGAAGCAGTAGTCGAGGTGAAAACTGGCGACAACCTCTCCTCTAAACAGACTCAGGAAGCCAGGGAGTTTATTAGCAGAAACACAGACGTGTTTTCAGAACTCCCTGGGCGCACTTCGGTCATCCAACATGATGTTGTCACGGAACCTCAGGTCAAGATCCGGTTGAGGCCTTACCGGGTACCTGAGTCCCGGCGACAAGCTATCGCGGAGGAAGTGCAGCAAATGCTCCGGTTAGATGTGATTGAAGAATCAAAGAGTGAGTGGGCCAGCCCCATAGTCTTGATTCCCAAGCCCGATGGTACGTTGCGGTTCTGTAACGATTTCCGCAAACTTAATGAAGTTTCCAAGTTTGATGCCTACCCTATGCCCCGGGTAGATGAACTCATTGAGAAGCTAGGCCAAGCCAGGTACTTTTCGGTTTTGGACCTCACAAAAGGGTACTGGCAGGTGCCCTTGACTGAGGCTGCAAAGGAGAAAACAGCCTTTATCACACCAGAGGGACTGTTCCAATATAAGGTATTACCCTTTGGGTTACACGGCGCTCCCGCTACGTTCCAAAGGTTAATGGATATTGTCCTCAGGCCACATCGTCGGTATGCTTCGGCATATCTGGACGATATAATTATCCATAGCACGGATTGGGAAAGTCACCTACCCAAAGTCCAGGCCGTAGTGGATTCCCTCAGGAAGGCTGGGTTGACGGCAAACCCGAAAAAATGTGCTTTAGGCCTAGAAGAGACAAAATACCTGGGCTATGTGATTGGGCGAGGAGTGGTCAAGCCCCAGGTCAACAAACTAGAAGCCATCCGTAACTGGCCACGTCCTAACACCACCCGCCAAGTAAAGTCATTTCTGGGGTTGGTGGGATATTATATGCGGTTCATTCCCAATTTTGCCACCCTAGCGGCACCATTGACAGACCTGTTAAAGGGACGCAAGTCTGTCATGGTGAAGTGAACAGGCCGAAAAAGCGTTCTCCGCTTTGAAGTCTGCCCTGTGTGGGTCTCCGGTGTTGGTGACACCCGACTTTAAGAGGGAGTTCATAGTGCAGACCGATGCCTCCGAGGTAGGTCTCGGTGCTGTACTGTCTCAGGAAGTCAACGGGGAGGAGCACCCCATTGTCTACATGAGTCGCAAATTAACACCCGCGGAGACCCGGTATAGTATAGTGGAGAGGGAGTGTTTGGCCATTAAATGGGCCCTGGAGTCTCTTCGCTACTACTTGCTGGGGAGAAGGTTCCGGCTGATTACGAACCACTCTCCCCTCAAGTGGATGTGCCAGGCTAAGGACAGGAATGCCAGGGTCACCCGATGGTTCTTGTCATTACAAAACTTCAAGTTTACAGTAGAGCACAGAGCGGGGCGATTATTGGGTAACGCGGATGCCCTGTCCCGAGCACATTGTTTGGCATGTGTCCACCTCCTCAGGGTTGAACAAAGGGGGGGGGTATGTGGTAAGGTGCAAGGGGCCGTTATTGACGGCAGGTATGTAGCACCAATGTACCTGGCATTGGTGCAGTAAAGCCGTGTAGTCTGATTTCCAGCATCAGCTGCTGGTGGCAGTTTGCTGCTGTTGCTTTAGAATAGCCGAAAGGCTAACCCGGGATGGCTTTACTGGGATGGAGTAGAGCAGGGTGGGACTCCATCCCACTACCCAGGTCCGGGTTTTGCGGGCTGTTTAAATAGCCTGGGGAATCAGCTGTGGCCTGTCCTTTGTCTAGAGCTCACATGGGAGTGAGACTCTGTGAGCCTGGCTGAAATCTCCTGTGGAAGCTGTTTCATGCGGACCTGAGACATATTTGACTGTGAACAGAACCTTTGCTCAAGGACTAAAAGCTGTTTGCCTGTCTGAATCATTTATGCTGCGGTTTCCTGAAAAGGTGATGTAACCTGTATGGACATATGCTTTTGTGGATTTTTGTGTGAAATAAACACAGACTTTACTTTGAACTGTTTGCCTCCGCCTCTATACTGCTGACACCCGGTCGCCTACCAGAGCTAATCTCCACAACATACATATACATATATACACGTATATATAACTAAAGGGAAGGGTCTGCTGGCCATCTCTCACTGCAGCAGGGCCTCTCTCAGATCTGGAAATGAATATTCCACCCAAGGGCCCCAAATCTTCATAAATTTCTCATGGGAGTCTCTCAGGATGCTGGTAAGTTTTTTGTTAATAAAAATGCCATTCAGCCTCTCTTTTACCATCTGAAATGGGACATTTCCTTTTTTCCATGAGCTAGCGATGGCTAATTTTGCCGCAAGCATGACCTGGGTCAGCAAGGCATGCTGGGGCATGGTAATACCTTCTGGCTTCACATGTAGCAAAGCGACCCAGGGGTCCCTTCGTAGGTTATTGCGCAGGAGAGTATATAGCAAGCCAAAGACCCAAGACCAGAACCTCCTAACCTTCGGGCATTCCCACCAAATGTAGAGAACCGTCCCTTCTGCAGAACAGCCGCGGAAGCAGGTTGCCGGGTACCCTGGGACTGCTTTCGCCACGCGGGACGGGACCAGATACCATCTCGTGAGCATCTTATATGCTGCTTCCAACGTGGTGATATTTATAGAACATTTGTTAATCCCTGCCCAAATGTCCGTCCATTCTTTTCTATCTAGAACCAGGTTCAGATCTGTTTCCCATTTTATCATATATCCATGCTTTAGATTGGCCGGTAATGTCGTAAGATGGGCATATATCATAGAAATAAGGCCTGGTGTAGGTGCCCCCCAAAGGCACACCTCCTCAAAAGTCGTTTTATCCATCCCAGGGGTCTTGTTCTTTAGCAAGGGAGCTAACCAGTGGCGGATCTGGAGGTCCCTGAAGCATTCGGCAGTTGGTGCATTTTCTTTTGACATTAATGTGGGCCAAGAAACTATTTCCTCCCTATCTATTAGATGATGAACTTTATTAATACCTGTCCGCCTCCACCACGTGAATGCCCCAGGATTCTCCATCCCCGGAGGGAACCAGGGACTCCTGAATAGACGCATAGCTGGGAGGTGCAGCGAAATTAGCTTCCCCGAGTATTTCACCCCGTCCCACACACGGAGGGAATGGTTTAGGACAGGACAAGCAATCCGGGGCCTATATTGTGGTGGGGTCCAGAGCAGGCTATCTATGGGGATGGGGTCGCATGCCATGGCCTCTAAGGATACCCAAAGGGGGGGGTTCTACTTCGAGATGTAGGCTATGTAACTGCGCAATTTGCGCGGACAGGCCCTCATTATTTTCATACTTGCCTAGAATAACAGTTACTTGTCATGGATTTCATCACATTTATGTGCTAATGCAGGCAGAGGTAATTGTTACACCATTGCATTGGGCTACATTTGGCACTGCCCTAAAGTGTTTTCCATTTTTAAGTTGAAGAAATGGCCGTGATATCGAGGTTTACCATTTCATCTTATGATTTCTCTTCTGAAAAAAGTGGGCGTGGTCCTCGGATCTGTGATGCTGCATAATAATCAGCGTGGGCGGGGGAGGGAACAAACAATCCTGTCCCGCTCTGCTGAGCTGATTGGGGGATGGGATGTTAGGGAGTATGTCTAAGCTGAACCTGTAAACCATGATATTTCTTCTTTAATTTAAAAATGGAAAAAAGTTTAGGACAGTGCCCATTGTAGCCGACGCAATGGGGTAACAATTACCTTTGCCTGCAGAAGCACTTTAAGGCAACAAGGCGTTAATGTCTTTTAAGGGATTGAGGCGTGTAAATCATTTGGCGAGCGGGACAGACACTACATGGAAATAGCTGAAATGGTCAACCCGTCTGGGCTAATCATTAATACTGCTGCAAAGCAAGATGGGAAGGTGGTACCTTTAATAAAAGGCAAGACTTGTCAGAATGTACAGAACAAGAACAAAACCAATTAGGCTTCAGAGAAAGAAAGAATCAATTGGTTAATCGGCTGTATTAAGCAGGGACTACAAATCAGTAACTACACACTTGTTAGAAACTAGACCAGTAGGGGGTAAGAAGTTAGCTGGGGGGGCTTTGGCCACCTTTGGCTCAAAATAAATCACTGATACTCACCTAGCCCACCAGAGCCTTGCTTCCACACAGCGCTAGCTTGTCACACTGCAGTTTTTTGGACCTTCCTGGGATCCCTGGCTATGGCCCTTCCTGATTGGGGGGAGGGGCCAAAACCTTGACCAGCCACCATAAGAGCTTTTATGTCAGGGTGGTTAGTCAATGGTCAGTGAGCAGAAGCTGGCAAGCGATTCCGCTGTCAGCCTCCCGCTGCCCACCGGAATCATCGAAACTGGTGGTGAGTTGGGATCAAGGCTGCAGGGGTTAGGCTATGTTCACAGCTGTCCAGCCATGTTTGCGGCTTGAATACCGAGCCCATGAGCACCAGGCTCCTCCACACCCCCCTGGTCATTGGGGACAGGGCCTGCTCCAGGAATTTGTGGGCCCCTGAGCAAAAGAGTTTCAGTGGGCACCCTGTGTCACGTCACATGCCCCACGCTGTGCAACACCCTGGGGTCACCGAAATACTCACCTCACATATTAAAGTGCACCAAAACCCAGGATTTTGACTATCCTGGGTTTAGGACAATTTGGGATGACCTGCTATGTGAAATCCCTCGGTTCGCCAAAAAACCTTGCCAGCAGCATCCTGGGTGCACGGCGCTAGCGATCCCCCTCCATGTGAGTGGAGAGCGATAACGCTGAAAGCCTGCCACACGCTGCATACAGTGATTTCGGGGTGCCCAGACAAAGGTGCAAGTGCTCCGGAAGCGGCCATGATGTGTAACCAGCCGACAGGTGTGAACGAGGACTTGGGTGGCTATAGGTGTTTTGTAGCCCAGATGGCTGTGAATGACTGATACAATTCAAGCTCCTGTAATTATGTACAACTGTATGCATATGATGATCATGGCAGCCATCAACTGTCACAAAGACAGCAAGTGATTATGACTCATCTAAGAAAGGTTTTAACTCTATGGGGTTGATTCAGTAAGAAATACTTTTTTCAATAATCAAGACCATTGTCTCCCTAGCTGGTGATTCAGCAACAGTAAAATTCTCATGCTTTTTCTCATAAAGTATATTTTTACTACCTTGAGAATTTTTGTTCAACTCAACCCTTTTTTTAAAAAAAATGCACAGCTCTGCATCTAAACAGATCAGTTTTGCCGAAAATTAATATGAGTGGGATACGGCGCTGATTGAACAAGTGCCTGCGCAGTAATGGGAAAGGTATGTTTTTATGGGCACTCTGGGGGGTTTTACATAGCGGGGCATCCCAAATTGGTAACAAAGCCTGGAATCAAAATAAATACATCAAGGATTGTTTCTTTAAGAGGAATGGGGGGATTGTGACAGAGACCTGTCACCCCTGGATTTTATTCCTACCAGGAGAAAAAAAAAAAAAACAAAAGCTTGGTGGGAGTTTTAATTGGTTCGGATGTGTAAGTGACCCCTCCCCTCATTATCCATCATGTATATATGAATTTTTAATAAACACAATTTAGTCATACTGCTCTATTAAAGAAGCACTATCATGAAATTGTGTAATATTAAAAACCCATATACACATTGACTAATGGATGGAGGAGTCACTTATACACCCAAACTGGATAAAACTTATGCCAAGCTTGTGGTTTTCTTCTCCTGGTAGAAATAAAATCCAGGGGTGACAGGTTTAGTGTATCGGGGTGACAGAACCTGTCAACCAATTTCCTCTTGTTCCTCTTCCTCTGTTAATAAAAGTAAAAAACAAGCCTGGCTGGATATTTCTTGATGCCGGGTGTATAAGTGATTCCTCCTCCCACCATCCAGCATATTTATATGGATTTTTATTATTGGGCCATTTTTTCGCGATAGTGCTCCTTTAACTTTATCATACTTTAGCCAAAAAATTAAAAAAACACTATACTCATCGTTCATCCAGCGCAGGCTATTGCTGCTAGCCGGTGTGCAGAGACTTACTGGATCGCACCATGTCAGTCCCGCCCTGGGCGCCTTCCTTCTCCACCACATCGTAGCTCGACACCGCTCTGTTGCTGTAGAAGAGGGCAACGAATGGAGAGGGGCGTGCCATAGTTCCTGTGATGATGGCGCCTCCTGCCCTCGTCTAGAGCAACAGAGCAGAGTCCAGGGACGATGCGGCGAAGGAGGAGGGATCGGCGCCCGGCGCAGGACTGATATTGTGCAATCCAGTAAAGGGGGTTATTTAAGAAGGGATAGTGCCAGAAAGTGCCTCGTAGCGGCAGGCAGCGCCTGGTGAACGCTGAGCGCTGTACGCAAAACCACGTTTATGAAAACGAATCTGGTGAGCGCCTCTAACAGCGCCATGTAGTGTCACATGTATTATTACAGGTGGCTCAGTGTATAGCGCCAGTGCTCTAGGCTCAGGAGCGCCAGGTATTACCTTTCGCTCAGTGTCGCTCTCCCAAACAGACATTTTTTATTTATAGATTTTTTTTTTTTTGCTCAAATCATTGTGTGACCTCTCCTGGCTGCAAACAAACACTTTTAGAAACTTTTTTGACTTTTTATGCAGAATTGTCATTACAGGTCTGGCACTAAAGTGTTAATGTCACAGTGTTAAAACAATATCATTGCATGTGTTTTCGCTTTGTTACTGGTGGATATGTGTTCAAAAACAGACTTTAATCACACAGTGTCTGGAGCTCTATGCTACAGAGACCAGATTTAGAGCGCCGACGCTGTGTGTCCATTTTTCATAAGTATGGTGTGGATGGCTACTACTACAGTGACTGAGGTGCTCTGTTACAGCACCCAATAAACGCTACCTGGCGTTAGTAATGAATCAGCCTCTAAGTCTCTGCAGACTGGGCTAGCAGCGCTGGATAAAAGGTGAGTATAGTGCTTTTTTTGGCTAAAGTATGACTTGTATTTTGTTTTGTTAATATTCTATGCCTTTTATTGTTGTGCATTTTTATATTCGCTGTAAAAACTCACCTACCTGTCATGCCTCTTTTCACTTGCCTACCTTCAGCTCTGCTAGCCATAAAGCAGCTAAGCAACATACTGAAGCCAAGTAGAGTCGAGCGCACGCTGCCAGCTGCATCCCCGCTCACTTTCTAGCCATGGCTGTGCCTGCACTATCGATTCAGAAAGGCCTGACGCGGGTAGGCGCACGACTAGAGGTGAGTGGGGATGCAGCCATGGTGCTGAGGCAGCTCCAGGAGCAGATGAGTGGAACAGGCAATCTAGGGGGGTTTCACACATTGGGCATCCCAGTTCGGGGTGGCATGAAGAGCGGGACTCCAGGGCCTCCGAAGTTCCTCTTTAGAGATGAACAAAACCCACCAGTGGCCGGCCGCTGTTTTTTCTCTCAATGTCCCACTGTGTGAAACTCCCCAGTTCGCAAAAAAAACTCAGACATAGGCTGAGATGGCAGCGCGTGCTCCACATTCAAGTCAATGAGAGCCACCTCCCAAATGACATAGTCAAAACAGGCAGCTCTCATTGTGCAAGAGCCTGCACATGCACAGTTGGAATGTGTAAAGGAAGGTGAGTTTGTTGGGAGAACTTTGAGATTTCAAAGAGCGGGAAATCCTGATTCCCGGGTTGATGTTGCTGAACAATACTGAACCCTGGAAGCAGATGTGGGAACCAATACTCCTGCAAGCAATGTCCTCTGTTATAAATGCAATTTGAAGGGCAGCTTTTTATTTTGTCCCTGGGCCAAAGTTTATGCAAAATTGTCCCCTTGCGGATCTTATCATCAGTAGTAACAAGCTAGCAAATCCTGTTTTCTTAGAATCTAGTTGACCACTGAGTCTGATGTTTCTAGGGGAAAGCGAGTGGGCAATGGCCCTGGGCATCCTTATGCCAGTCATCCAGTTTTCAGATGGGTCAGTCCATAAGATGGCCCCTCATGCCTCCCATATTGGTCGCCATTCTTGGGAAGGAGGCACTGCCTGCTGCTAAGGTTGAGGCACTGCCTGCTGCTAAGGTTGAGGCACCGCATGTCGCATACCTGTATGGGACAACAGCGCCATAGCAGGAGATATTTCCTTCCTGCATTGAGAGCTTTTCTTGCCTACAATCTGCCCTGCCACTGAGTTTCTGAACAGGGTGGATAATGCCTATAAATTAGAACAATTAATAAGCCTATAGATGTTTTGGTTGTGTTCCCTGCAGAAACTCACTTTAAACATCAGGTATGGGGGGAATCAGAAAAAAGGAATGTTTATTTGTAGATGACTGGATGGTTGTTTGACACAAGTGGGCTCTCCGGGTGAGAAGTCTATCTTTGGTACACAACCCTTTTAACATCATGCCTGAGTAATCAAGGAATTCCCACGGTCAATGGTCATCAGTAAAACAAGAGTCACGGCAAATGCTCAAACAAATGAATGAGTGCTTTGCCTGTTTTACCCTGCATAAAGCACTGATTGGACGAGCGCCCGCACATGCACCATGGGAACGGCAGAAAGGTGAGTTGAGTGGGTGACCTGGTAGAATTCACACAGCGGGCAGCCTACATGGGGGTGCCCCAGAAACAAGGCCCAAACACCAGGATAAATGATAATTCAGGTGATTGTTCCACCTTAAAAACTGTTAACAACAATCAGAGGTATAACTAAATGTGACCAGGCCTAGGTGCAAATTTGGGATGCCCCCTGTGTGAAATCCCCTGGATGGCCATCTAAACTTACCACGCTGGCAATTTCACGTTGGATGTGTGGACTCTCTGCTTCATTCAGCTTTTCTACCGTAAGCTGCTCTGACATTGGAGTGGTTTAGTAAAGCTGAATGGAGCTGTAGCCGCTGACCATTCCATTTTCAGCTGACTGCACCTGTGGGATCACTGGTGAGATAAATATATAAAGGGTTTTTAATAGGGGAGGTCGAGCAGGGTAATCGCCCTGTGTGTCAAGGCTATGGGGGGCACCTTTATCCAAGCCATCCTGTTTTCTGCAGATGAATCAGGTCCACTGTTAGTGGTGTAGACCATAAGACAGGCACCTAATCCCTCCATATTGGGCTTAAACCCCCCTTAGCCTGCTGCTAAGCTAAGAGGCACAGTATGGCACATACCTGTATGGGACAGCAGCACCATAGAATGGGTGAGAAGGGGCAGAATTGTTTCCTTCCTGCACTAAGCGCTATTTTGCTTAAAAACTACTCAGGAGTATACATAGCAATCCAGGGGATTTTATATAGTGGTGCATCCCAAATCACAATAGGGAATATTTTAGACACCAGGTACACTAACATTCCTCAGATCAAAACAATCCTACAGTAAAAAATAACTAGAATAGGGGGCATACCGATTGTTGATACCCTGTGCATCTTGCCCCCCCCCCCCCCCCCAAGATCAATATCGCTGCGTCATACTGTTCTCTCCGGCCAATCTGGTTTTGTGTTAGCCCATATGGAAAACACATTTGGTAGCGCAAGGTAATGTCAAGAGATGGAAGAGAGCACAGGAGCAGTAGGTATGAAGTATGAACTGCCAACATCAAGCTTGTGGCAGGCGCTTTGCACAGCAGGGCATCACTGATTGATATAATCCCCATGCAAACAATGCAACCCAATAGTCGTTTCTGACTGTTTGATGACTTTAAACAGGGGCCCCAGCATGGCTCATACTGTAACCCTTTTCCTGTTTCATTTAGCCCCTAGATGCCAATGGTTTTAATTAAATAAGATAGAATAAGACTACTATAAATTCCAATGATGCTTTCTTTCTGCCTGTGATGCCATGTGAGCAGAAATTAGATCAATGATCTATAGGGGCAATGATGGTGGAGGCCCCTCTGACCTTATGAGCCTGATGCGATTGCTACCTCTGCTTCCCCCGTAGTTGCATCCCCTGGCAACAATAGTTTACTTATATAAAGATAGGGATCATTTCCCTAAAATGATGGCACATTTTTCACACTGAGGGCACATTTACAAAGTAGTGCCTAGTAAAACCAGGAGGAAATGTAAGGCTGGTGCAAACAGGAATAGGAAAAAAAATCATACTTACTCCATCTTCTTGAAATTCTCCCTTCCTCCGGCCACGTAGCACTCTCCTGGCTTAAGGTCCTCCAAAGACGTTACCCTGTGTCCGTTTCTAGGCGTGTAAATGTTCCTGACCGCTCCGAAGGGGGCTTGCACCCCGCTGGTCACATCCTTCAGGAAGACCTCAAAAGTGCCAACGCGCTTCTCATGGATCAGCATGCGGCGACCCCGGAAAAAGGGATCTCCATTCCTGTAAACATGGACTGATTTGACAGCAGGTTGCTGGGCCAGAGGGGCTAAGGATCGCCCGTTGATCCCTGGGGCTGGAACTGGCTGCATGCTTTGCTCACCTGAGAAGTCCTATGAAGAAATGGCTCACCTTCTATTCCTGCTACTGAGAGTGACTCCTCTCTCTATTGGCTCCTGTCACTCATACCTGCCCTTTACAAGCCAAGCCTGGCAATGAATGAATGAGCTGCTGCTACCTCCCTGCCTCTGATCACCATGTGTCTATGGGAATGAGATCTATTTTAGCTGCACATCTGAGTAAAAGCCTCCCACACACACCTCTCTGTATGCTAACAAGAGCTGCTGTCACTGCCAGTGTGAGCACAGCAACTGTTGCGATGACTGCTGACACCTGCTGCTGCTGCTGCTGTGCCCTCCCTGCTCCCCCTGTGACCACACCTGCTGGCTGGACACCCTACATGAATAATGCAACAGCCTCAGCACAGCCCAAGGTCACCCTTATCCCTGCCCGATCATCCCCAGCACCTTGCCCTCCCTCTGCGCCGACACCTGATCAACGCGCCCCCTGCAACGAGTCTGTTTTCTGAAGCTTCACGTGGTAACCATGGCAACTTCGCTGACATTGGTCACGTGCTGCGCTCCTTGACACGCCCCCTTCCTTGCCATGTGCCTCTGGTGTGGAGCTCTCCTCACTGACCGGTGGCCGCTCGCGCGCCTCTGAGGAGGTTATGGGTAAAATACAACGTTACAGGATTGGATGAGGCATTTTATAATGCAACGGGCGCTGAATTATTTCTGACATTATTCTAAACGTGTGAAAGACACCAAATCATTCAAACAATCCTGCTGTCACCATATCTGCCGCCCAGGGCTTATATGGCCGCCTAGAAGGGGGAATGTTATGCAAAGGATGGAAGGGGCAGAGAGAGGCCTGAAGAGCTCACAAGGAGTAACGAAGGAGAGAAGATGATAGACTATACAACAGATAAGAGAGGATACAGAAGAGGAGCTTGCAGTCTATTAGGATAGAAGAGAGGATACAGAAGGCAATGGAGCTTGCAGTCTATTAGGGTAGAAGAGAGGATACAGAAGGCAGAGGAGCTTGCAGTCTATTAGGATAGAAGAGAGGATACAGAAGGAAGAGGAGCTTGCAGTCTATTAGGATAGAAGAGAGGACACAGAAGGCAGAGGAGCTTGCAGTCTATTAGGATAGAACAGAGGACACAGAAGGCAGAGGAGCTTACAGTCTATTAGGATAGAAGAGAGGATACAGAAGGCAATGGAGCTTGCAGTCTATTAGGATAGAACAGGGGACACAGAAGGCAGAGTAGCTTGCAGTCTATTAGGATAGAAGAGAGGATACAGAAGGAAGAGTAGCTTGCAATCTGTTAGACTAGAAGAGAGGACACAGAAGGCAGAAGAGCTTGCAGTCTATTGGGGTAGAGGAGAGGATACAGAAGGCAGAGGAGCCTGCAGTCTATTAGGATAGAAGAGAGGATACAGAAGGCAATGGAGGTTGCAGTCTATTAGGGTAGAATAGAGGATACAGAAGGCAGAAGAGTCTGCAGTCTATTAGGATAGAAGAGAGAGGACACAGAAGACAGAAGAGCTTGCAGAGTCTATTGGGGTAGAGGAGAGGATACAAAAGGCAGAAGAGCTTGCAGTTTATTAGGGTAGAAGAGAGGATAAAGAAGGCAGAAGAGCTTGCAGTTTATTAGGGTAGAAGAGAGGATACAGAAGGCAATGGAGCTTGCAGTCTATTAGGGTAGAAGAGAGGATACAGAAGGCAGAGGAACTTGCAGTCTATTAGGATAGAAGAGAGGATACAGAAGGCAATGGAGCTTGCAGTCTATTAGGATAGAAGAGAGGATACAGAAGGCAATGGAGCCTGCAGTCTATTAGGATAGAAGAGAGGATACAGAAGGCAATGGAGCTTGCAGTCTATTAGGGTAGAATAGAGGATACAGAAGGCAGAAGAGCCTGCAGTCTATTAGGATAGAAGAGAGGACACAGAAGGCAGAAGAGCTTGCAGTTTATTGGGGTAGAGGAGAGGATACAAAAGGCAGAAGAGTTTGCAGTTTATTAGGATAGAAGAGAGGATACAGAAGGAAGAGCAGCTTGCAATCTGTTAGAATAGAAGAGAGGACACAGAAGGCAGAGGAGCTTGCAGTCTATTGGGGTAGAAGAGAGGACACAGAAGGCAGAAGAGCTTGCAATCTGTTAGAATAGAAGAGAGGACACAGAAGGCAGAGGAGCTTGCAGTCTATTGAAGTAGAGGAGGGGATACAAAAGGCAGAAGAGCTTACAGTTTATTAGGGTAGAAGAGAGGATACAGAAGGCAGAGGAGCTTGCAATCTGTTAGAATAGAAGAGAGGACACAGAAGGCAGAAGAACTTGCAGTCTATTGGGGTAGAGGAGAGGATACAAAAGGCAGAAGAGCTTGCAGTCTATTGGGTTAGAGGAGAGGATACAAAAGGCAGAAGAGCTTGCAGTCTATTAGGGTAGAATAGAGGATACAGAAGGCAGAAGAGCCTGCAGTCTATTGGGGTAGAGGAGAGGATACAAAAGGTAGAAGAGCTTGCAGTTTATTAGGGTAGAAGAGAGGATACAGAATACAATGGAGCTTGCAGTCTATTAGGGTAGAATAGAGGATACAGAAGGCAGAAGAGTCTGCAGTCTATTAGGATAGAAGAGAGGACACAGAAGACAGAAGAGCTTGCAGAGTCTATTGGGGTAGAGGAGAGGATACAAAAGGCAGAAGAGCTTGCAGTTTATTAGGGTAGAAGAGAGGATACAGAAGGCAGAGGAGCTTGCAATCTATTGGGGTAGAAGAGAGGATACAGAAGACAATGGAGCTTGCAGTCTATTAGGATAGAAGAGAGGACACAGAAGACAGAAGAGCTTGCAGAGTCTATTGGGGTAGAGGAGAGGATACAAAAGGCAGAAGAGCTTGCAGTTTATTAGGGTAGAAGAGAGGATACAGAAGGCAGAAGAGCTTGCAGTTTATTAGGGTAGAAGAGAGGATACAGAAGACAATGGAGCTTGCAGTCTATTAGGGTAGAATAGATGATACAGAAGGCAGAGGAGCTTGCAGTCTATTGGGGTAGAGGAAAGGATACAAAAGGCAGAAGAGCTTGCAGTTTATTAGGGTAGAAGAGACGATACAGAAGGCAGAGGAGCTTGCAATCTGTTAGAATAGAAGAGAGGACACAGCAGGCAGAAGAGCTTGCAGTCTATTGGGGTAGAGGAGAGGATACAAAAGGCAGAAGAGCTTGCAGTCTATTGGGGTAGAAGAGAGGATACAGAAGGCAGAGGAGCTTGCAATCTATTAGAATAGAAGAGAGGAAGAGCTTGCAGTCTTGTAGAGCATAATTCAGTAAAAGAAAAAATGATTATACAAGCTTGCAGTCTGTTGGGGTAGAGGAGAGGATACAGAAGGCAGAGGAGCTTGCAGTCTATTAGGGTAGAAGAGAGGATAAAGAAGACAGATGAGCTTGCAATCTATTAGAATAGAAGAGAGGAAGAGCTTGCAGACTTGTAGAGCATAATTCAGTAAAAAATGATTATACAAGCAATGTATCCTTGTAATCCTTGTCCGTTATCTAGACATTTTTTCAGACAACCGACTAAGAGAATCTTTACAGGGGTATCCCAATTTGGGATGATCCTTTGCATACCTCCCACCTTTCCCAATCAATGAATAATTCATTTGCCCATTCAAAGGGTTTATATCTATCTCCTATACATCCCTCAATGAGGGGTGTGGCTTAATTTAAAACGTGCCCCTCTTTCCCACCCTGATAAGTTGGAAAATATGACTTTGTGTGAAACCCCTAAATCATCATTCATCATCATAAATTGCCAGGCTCCTTCCACTGACCACTCCATTCCTGTTGCATGCACCTACAAGAAGCCATTTAGATATGCCTGGAGTGAGTGCCCAGAGGGAATGCTGGTCAGAGCTTTAAAGTAGACCAAAACCCTAAAGACCTGGCTCAGGGCCAAGTGAAAGTCCTTTTCAGTGGCATCCAGATTTGGGATACCCTGTTGTATGAAACCCCTGAGATCCCAACTCCCATGGTACATGCATAGGCCTGGAGCACCCCCACAACCCTCGGTCTGCACAGCCAGAGGGAGCAATCAGCGGGAGGCACCCCAGAAATCCCATAATTTAGAAAAGTTTGCTGGCATGTACCCCAATATATTCTGAATTGGCTGGAAGTCCCCAGTAATACCTTGAGAGCAAGGGGTGACGTATGAGAAGCGCCGAACTTGGGGGTTTTCACAAACTGGGTCATACCAAATCAGGATGCCGGTTATGCAGAAAAAAACACAAGGAGCCAAAATGGGTTTTGATCCCCGATCGGAGATCCATAATTGGGATGCCCCGCTGTGTGAAACCCCCAGATCGCCTAAGGCAATTCACCTCTTCCTGGTCCTACGACACATCTAAGAGCAGCGGCTCTGAGCACGCTGACAGCCACATGCTCCGCTTCCCTCTAACAGGGAGCGCGCCCGCGCTGGCCAATCACAAATGCCTGGCGCGTGCACGCTCCCTGCTAGAGGGATAGCAGGATGCGGCTCGTGCATGCACCGCTGGACCAGGAAACAAGGTAAGTTAATGGGGCGACCTGGGCGGTTTCACACAGCGGGGCATCCCGATTTTGGATCCCCCGATTGGCGTGGGTTTTGGTCCACATTAATACTCATATAATGGTCCTGGTTGAATTGCTCAAAGGCAGGATGGGGGTTTCAAAAGGAGGATTGAATCCAGTTACTGATATTTTAATACAGGGCAGATGCAGCATTCGCATTAGGGTCCATGATATCAGGGAGCCCACTTTTGTTGCCCCTCCACCTCCCAATTTGTGCTCACATCTCAACAAGAAAAACATCTTTGGCTTCTACTGTTTTGGTCCCTGGTAATCTACTTGTCTCCAATGTAGGTTAAAAAAATGTCTCCAAGGGTGGAATTTGACAGGAAAGATATTATGTTTGGGGCATCACCAGGGCCCTGTCTGCACCATGGCTTGGTCACTATTAGTTATGCCTCTGCATGTATCATGGTGATAATGGGACTGACCTGTGATGGTCACACACTTTACCATTTTATTAATGAAACCCCAATTTGCATACATTTTATGCTTTCTTTGAGTCTAATGGTGCAAAGCTTTATTACCATTGGACTAAGGCCCTTATTTAACAAGGGATAGCGCCAGGTAGCGAATGGTGAGCGAACGGTAATGACGGTCACCGCCACGAGAACGCCGGCTCCCCTCCGCAATCACATATTTATCAAGCCGATCCTGCTTAGCGACTGACAGAGCGCCAGATAGCGAATCATTCATCATTATTCCAGCCTCACCCCACAGCGCCAGCGAGCGACCTTGAACAGCGACAGGTATGACCTCTCGCTACCTGGCGCTCTCCAATGCATTTCAATGGAGCAATCTTTAAATATTCTTAATTAATTGCTATTAATGTTTTCTTTTTTTTTTTTTTTAAATATCAAAAATTCTGTGACCACTTCTGCAATGTTAGATATTATTTTTAAGGTAAAAAAAAAAAAAAAAAAATTTGTGCAGAATTGATATTACAGGTCTGATATTAATGTGTTCATATTACTAAATGTTTTGAAAAACTTTTTTTTTTTTTCCAAAAATATGGTTGTTTGGAGGTTAAAAAACTACTTTTAACCCATCGCCACCAGCGCTTTGGGGTTTAAACAAGCATTTCACTGCGCGAGAATTTTTTGAGCGTGATTTGTTAATGAATATGCTGGGAGCCGTTCGCTATGGCCATTCGCTATCATGCGCTCCCATACAGCGCGGAACCTGTCAAATAGCGACTCCTCACCCAATATTCAACATTACGGCAAACCGACTGAGTCGCTATTAACTACAGAACAACGGCCAAGCACAGCGACTACTAGCGGGCACTCTGAAAATGCCGCTACTGTCGCTACCTGGCGCTATTAATGAATCGGCCTCACCGTTTGCATAATTTGCTGCTAATATGTGTGCTCAGTACTTTCTGTAAATGCCGTATAGCAAGAATTATAACAATCAATGACATCTCATCCTAAATATTCTGACTATACCGTACACTCTCTATGGAAATATCAAGCATTTGGTTTATGAAACACTTTCTGGAACATCCTATATAAAAGACACTCCAGCAGCCCAGATGAGGTCTGTGCCCCTCCACACAGATCCTGCCCCCTGCTGAGCTCCATAACTGTGGGTTAAACATTAATAAGGACATGCCTGTGGTGACATGCTGAACTCCAGCGCACAGACTATACCCAATGAACATGTTTTTAATGCCTTCACATATTTATTTAAAGTCCCTGTCTAAGCAAACACCAACTCCCACCCCCTTATCTGTCTAGGCAGCATCTCAAAATCTCTGATGACATGCAAATACCTTTTGGATGCTAAACAAAGCCGCTTCCTTCTCTTTAATTCGGGGTTGTGGCTGAGCTGGGGAGGACATTTCATGGTGCAGCTTTCATGAAATGCTCGGCCGTGGTCAGAGACAGCTGTGGGACCACTGTTCCTTGCTGAGAAAAAGACATTTTTTTGCGTGATCCTCGAGAAATGAAACTGAAAGAAGGGGTACACATTAAAGCCCTGCTACAGCTTCCTTCCTGTGATGTAGGAAATGGAGGAATGGCTCATGGGACAGGCATCAGGAGAGCTGCTTGCTGCCTTATTATTGCCATTGGCTTTACAGTCCCTTTAAATAGCAGCAGCTGAATTACCGTATTTTTCGCACTATAAGACGCACCTGCCCATAAGACGCACCTAGGATTTGGGGGAAGAAAATAAAAAAAATATTTTAAACCAAAAACGCACCATTACAGACAGTGTGGCATTCCCCTATCCCATTCCCATAGGCCGTGTGGGATGCCCCCATTCCATAGACAGTGTAGCATCCCCCCTCCCATTCCCCGTATACCCAGTGTGGCATCCCCCTCCCATTCCCCATATAGGCAGTGTGGCATCCCCCCCCCCCATTCCCCATATACCCATTGGCTGTGTGGCATCCCTCTCCCCCCATTCCCATAGGCTGTGTGGCATCCCTCTCCCCCCATTCCCATAGGCTGTGTGGCATCCACCTCTCCCCCCATTCCCATTGGCTGTGTGGCATCCCCCCTCCCCCCATTAGTATAGGCTGTGTGGCATCCCTCTCTCCCCATTCCCATAGGCAGTGTGGCATCCCCCTCCCCCCATTCCCATAGGCTGTGTGGCATCCCCCCTCCCCCCATTAGTATAGGCTGTGTGGCATCCCTCTCTCCCCATTCCCATAGGCTGTGTGGCATCCCCCCATTCCCATAGGCTGTGTGGCATCCCTCTCTCCCCATTAGTATAGGCTGTGTGGCATCCCCATCCCCCCATTCCCAAAGGCTGTGTGGCCCCTCTCCCCCCATTCCCACCCCCCTCCCCCCATTAGTATAGGCAGGCGCCATGTATATAAAAAAAAGTTAAACTCACCTGTCCGCTGACACTGCTGCGCTGAGCGGCCGGCTCCGTGAATGGGGTGGGCACCGGTGCAGGCCACGCCCACCCACTGCCCAGACCTTCGTGCTCGCGTGTGCTCTGAGCCCGGAAGAGGCAGCAGATGGAGGAGTGGCAGGGGCTCTGTCTCTGGCCCCACCGCTGTCATCGCTGCCTGAAAAGACAGCGATCGCAGCGGCGGGACCGGGACAGAGCCCCCGCCGCTCCTCTGGCCTCTGGCAGTGTGGCAGACAACGCGGGAGCGCCGGGAACGGGTGAGTTTTTTTTTTTCTTTTTTTACATTCGCCCGATAAGGCGCACGGACATTTTTCCCCCACTTTTGGGGAACAATAAGTGCGTCTTATAGGGCGAAAAATATGGTATTTGTTATATTATCATAATATGCATAGCTCAAATCAAATAATACAAAAATAGTTACATTTTAGTTTTAAAAAAAATACAAAATGTTTGTGTTAGTCTTGTAATTAAGAAAACACTTGCAAAATGAAAAATAAAGGTAGTTGGTAATATGCCTTTGTTCTGTGACTAAATCAGAGTATATTGTACTCAATGTAAACTTTCATTCTGTAACAAGAAAGGAAATACAACAGCAGCTATGCATTAGGCCTAATTATATCTTCAATAGCGATTAAGCAGACTTATCACTACAATTTTCACTATTGGTAAGTCCCTCTTGATCTTCCCGTCACTTCTACCCTCCCCGCATATCTCCTCTCATGAATTGATTGATTGATTTTGAGTGATTTTTTCTTTCTTTCTCCTCTCCTCCTAGCTGCTGGGGACATCTCACCTAATCCGAGCTGAGGTCTTTGCCCGCATCCTACCCTCAAACCTATCTCCATAAGCACTAACTCCCTCCACTGCACTACACCTCGCATCCGTAACCCTACTAATCTCATAAACATAACACCTAGCCCACGCTCCCCGACTTCTGTTACCTGTGCTCTATGGAACGCTAGGTCAGTTCGTAACAAACGTACATCTGTCCATGATTTCAACACCTACCTCAGCCAGTCCTGCTGCTACCAGACTACTCTCACTAACTTCCTCCTTTGGCCTCACACAGTGGTCCTCCTCTCCCACCCACAAAGATAGCCATACCTTAAACCTTCTTTTTACTAACCTCTGCTCAGTATCAAACCCAGTATGCATTCCCTCTGCCACTCCCTGACCGCAATCTGTGAAACAATTTATGTAAGATATCTGTGACTGATGTTATGAGAATCTCAAGATTGATTGGGTAATTAGGTCACTATGTTGTTTACTATGACATGTACAGGTATACCAGATTTTTCACCCTATAAGATACAGTATATCTAGGATTTGGCGGAGGAAAATAAGAAATCAAAATATTCTGAACCAAATGTGCTAAAACACTGTCCCCACAAGATCCAAATAATAGGCATTGTCCCCCTCTCCCATTATAGGCAGTGTGGCATTCTCTCCCCTCCCATTCCCCATTACAGACAGTGTGGCATTCCCCCCATAGCCATCATAGGCAGTGTGTCATTCTCCCCTCCCATTCCCCATAAACAGCATGGCATTCCCCCCTCCCATTCCCCATAGGCAGTGTGGCATCTCTCCCTCCCATTTCCCATATAGGCAGTGTGGCATCCCCCCTCCCATTCCCCATAGGCAGTGTGGCATCTCTCCCTCCCATTTCCCATATAGGCAGTGTGGCATTCCCCTCCCATTCCCCATATAGGCAGTGTGGCATTCCCCCTCCCATTCCCCATAGGCAGTGTGGCATTCCCCCCTCCCATTCCCATATAGGCAGTGTGGCATTCCCCTCTCCCATTCCACCTAAAGGCAGTGTGGCATTCCCCCCTCCCATTCCCCATATAGGCAATGTAGCATTCCCCCATCCCATTCCCCATAGGCAGTGTGGCATTCCCCCCTCCCATTCCCCATAGGCAGTGTGGAATTCCCCCCTCCCATTCCCCATAGGCAGTGTGGCATTCTCCCTCCCATTCCCCATAGGCAGTGTGGCATTCTCCCTCCCATTCCCCATAGGCAGTGTGGCATTCTCCCTCCCATTCCCCATAGGCAGTGTGGCATTCCCCCCCTCCCATTCCCCATAGGCAGTGTGGCATTCTCCCTCCCATTCCCCATAGGCAGTGTGGAATTCCCCCCTCCCATTCCCCATATAGGCAGTGTGGCATTCCCGCCTCCTATTCCCCATATAGGCAGTGTGGCATTCTCCCTCCCATTCCCCATATAGGCAGTGTGACATTCCCCCCTCCCATTCCCCATATAGGCAGTGTGGCATTCCCCCTTCCATTCCCATAGGCAGTGTGGCATTCTCCCTCCCATTCCCCATAGGCAGTGTGGCATTCCCCCTTCCATTCCCATAGGCAGTGTGGCATTCTCCCTCCCATTCCCCATAGGCAGTGTGGCATTCCCCCCTCCCATTCCCCATATAGGCAGTGTGGCATTCTCCCTCCCATTCCCCATAGGCAGTGTGGAATTCCCCCCTCCCATTCCCCATATAGGCAGTGTGGCATTCCCGCCTCCTATTCCCCATATAGGCAGTGTGGCATTCTCCCTCCCATTCCCCATATAGGCAGTGTGACATTCCCCCCTCCCATTCCCCATATAGGCAGTGTGGCATTCCCCCTCCCATTTCCCATATAGGCAGTGTGGCATTCCCCCTTCCATTCCCCATATAGGCAGTGTGGCATTCCCCCTTCCATTCCCATAGGCAGTGTGGCATTCTCCCTCCCATTCCCCATAGGCAGTGTGGCATTCCCCCTTCCATTCCCATAGGCAGTGTGGCATTCTCCCTCCCATTCCCCATAGGCAGTGTGGCATTCCCCCCTCCCATTCCCCATATAGGCAGTGTGGCATTCCCCCTTCCATTCCCATAGGCAGTGTGGCATTCTCCCTCCCATTCCCCATATAGGCAGTGTGGCATTCTCCCTCCCATTCCCCATAGGCAGTGTGGCATTCTCCCTCCCATTCCCCATAGGCAGTGTGGCATTCCCGCCTCCTATTCCCCATATAGGCAGTGTGGCATTCTCCCTCCCATTCCCCATATAGGCAGTGTGGCATTCCCCCTTCCATTCCCATAGGCAGTGTGGCATTCTCCCTCCCATTCCCCATAGGCAGTGTGGCATTCTCCCTCCCATTCCCCATAGGCAGTGTGGCATTCCCGCCTCCTATTCCCCATATAGGCAATGTGGCATTCCCGCCTCCTATTCCCCATATAGGCAGTGTGGCATTCTCCCTCCCGTTCCCCATATAGGCAGTGTGGCATTCCCCCTTCCATTCCCATAGGCAGTGTGGCATTCTCCCTCCCATTCCCCATAGGCAGTGTGGCATTCTCCCTCCCATTCCCCATATAGGCAGTGTGGCATTCTCCCTCCCATTCCCCATAGGCAGTGTTGCATTCTCCCTCCCATTCCCCATAGGCAGTGTGGCATTCTCCCTCCCATTCCCCATATAGGCAGTGTGGCATTCTCCCTCCCATTCCCCATAGGCAGTGTGGCATTCCCGCCTCCTATTCCCCATATAGGCAATGTGGCATTCCCGCCTCCTATTCCCCATATAGGCAGTGTGGCATTCTCCCTCCCGTTCCCCATATAGGCAGTGTGGCATTCCCCCTTCCATTCCCATAGGCAGTGTGGCATTCTCCCTCCCATTCCCCATAGGCAGTGTGGCATTCCCCCCTCCCATTCCCCATATAGGCAGTGTGGCATTCTCCCTCCCATTCCCCATAGGCAGTGTGGCATTCCCCCCTCCCATTCCCCATAGGCAGTGTGGCATTCCCGCCTCCTATTCCCCATATAGGCAGTGTGGCATTCCCGCCTCCTATTCCCCATATAGGCAGTGTGGCATTCTCCCTCCCATTCCCCATAGGCAGTGTGGCATTCCCCCTTCCATTCCCCATAGGCAGTGTGGCATTCCCCCTTCCATTCCCCATATAGGCAGTGTGGCATTCCCCCTCACATTCACCATATAGGCAGTGTGGCATTCCCCCTCACATTCACCATATAGGCAGTGTGGCATTCTCCCTCCCATTCCCCATATAGGCAGTGTGGCATTCTCCCTCCCATTCCCCATATAGGCAGTGAAGCATTCCCCCCATCCCATTCCCATAGGCAGTGTGGCATTCTCCCTCCCATTCCCCATATAGGCAGTGTGGCATTCTCCCTCCCATTCCCCATAGGCAGTGTGGCATTCCCCCCTCCCATTCCCCATAGGCAGTGTGGCATTCTCCCTCCCATTCCCCATATAGGCAGTGTGGCATTCTCCCTCCCATTCCCCATAGGCAGTGTGGCATTCTCCCTCCCATTCCCCATAGGCAGTGTGGCATTCCCCCCTCCCATTCCCATAGGCAGTGTGGCATTCTCCCTCCCATTCCCCATATAGGCAGTGTGGCATTCTCCCTCCCATTCCCCATAGGCAGTGTGGCATTCCCCCTTCCATTCCCCATAGGCAGTGTGGCATTCCCGCCTCCTATTCCCCATATAGGCAGTGTGGCATTCTCCCTCCCATTCCCCATATAGGCAGTGAAGCATTCCCCCCATCCCATTCCCATAGGCAGTGTGGCATTCTCCCTCCCATTCCCCATATAGGCAGTGTGGCATTCTCCCTCCCATTCCCCATATAGGCAGTGTGGCATTCTCCCTCCCATTCCCCATAGGCAGTGTGGCATTCCCCCCTCCCATTCCCCATAGGCAGTGTGGCATTCTCCCTCCCATTCCCCATATAGGCAGTGTGGCATTCTCCCTCCCATTCCCCATAGGCAGTGTGGCATTCTCCCTCCCATTCCCCATAGGCAGTGTGGCATTCCCCCCTCCCATTCCCATAGGCAGTGTGGCATTCTCCCTCCCATTCCCCATATAGGCAGTGTGGCATTCTCCCTCCCATTCCCCATAGGCAGTGTGGCATTCCCCCTTCCATTCCCCATAGGCAGTGTGGCATTCCCGCCTCCTATTCCCCATATAGGCAGTGTGGCATTCTCCCTCCCATTCCCCATATAGGCAGTGAAGCATTCCCCCCATCCCATTCCCATAGGCAGTGTGGCATTCTCCCTCCCATTCCCCATATAGGCAGTGTGGCATTCTCCCTCCCATTCCCCATATAGGCAGTGTGGCATTCTCCCTCCCATTCCCCATAGGCAGTGTGGCATTCCCCCCTCCCATTCCCCATAGGCAGTGTGGCATTCTCCCTCCCATTCCCCATATAGGCAGTGTGGCATTCTCCCTCCCATTCCCCATAGGCAGTGTGGCATTCTCCCTCCCATTCCCCATAGGCAGTGTGGCATTCCCCCCTCCCATTCCCATAGGCAGTGTGGCATTCTCCCTCCCATTCCCCATATAGGCAGTGTGGCATTCTCCCTCCCATTCCCCATAGGCAGTGTGGCATTCCCCCTTCCATTCCCCATAGGCAGTGTGGCATTCCCGCCTCCTATTCCCCATATAGGCAGTGTGGCATTCTCCCTCCCATTCCCCATATAGGCAGTGAAGCATTCCCCCCATCCCATTCCCATAGGCAGTGTGGCATTCTCCCTCCCATTCCCCATATAGGCAGTGTGGCATTCTCCCTCCCATTCCCCATAGGCAGTGTGGCATTCCCCCCTCCCATTCCCCATAGGCAGTGTGGCATTCTCCCTCCCATTCCCCATATAGGCAGTGTGGCATTCTCCCTCCCATTCCCCATAGGCAATGTGGCATTCCCGCCTCCTATTCCCCATATAGGCAGTGTGGCATTCTCCCTCCTATTCCCCATATAGGCAGTGTGGCATTCTCCCTCCCATTCCCCATATAGGCAGTGTGGCATTCCCCCTTCCATTCCCATAGGCAGTGTGGCATTCTCCCTCCCATTCCCCATAGGCAGTGTGGCATTCCCCCCTCCCATTCCCCATATAGGCAGTGTGGCATTCTCCCTCCCATTCCCCATAGGCAGTGTGGCATTCTCCCTCCCATTCCCCATAGGCAGTGTGGCATTCCCCCCTCCCATTCCCCATAGGCAGTGTGGCATTCCCGCCTCCTATTCCCCATATAGGCAGTGTGGCATTCCCGCCTCCTATTCCCCATTTAGGCAGTGTGGCATTCCCCCTCCCATTCCCCATAGGCAGTGTGGCATTCTCCCTCCCATTCCCCATAGGCAGTGTGGCATTCCCCCCTCCCATTCCCCATATAGGCAGTGTGTCATCCCCCCCTCCCATTCCCCATAGGCAGTGTGGCATTCCCCCCTCCCATTCCCCATAGGCAGTGTGGCATTCCCGCCTCCTATTCCCCATATAGGCAGTGTGTCATCCCCCCCCTCCCATTCCCCATAGGCAGTGTGGCATTCCCCCCTCCCATTCCCCATAGGCAGTGTGGCATTCTCCCTCCCATTCCCCATAGGCAGTGTGGCATTCCCCCTTCCATTCCCCATAGGCAGTGTGGCATTCTCCCTCCCATTCCCCATATAGGCAGTGTGGCATTCCCCTCCCATTCCCATATAGGTAGTGTGGCATTCCCCCCTCCCATTCCCCATATAGGCAGTGTGGCATTCCCCCTTCCATTCCCCATAGGCAGTGTGGCATTCCCGCCTCCTATTCCCCATATAGGCAGTGTGGCATTCTCCCTCCCATTCCCCATAGGCAGTGTGGCATTCCCCCTTCCATTCCCATAGGCAGTGTGGCATTCCCCCCTCCCATTCCCCATAGGCAGTGTGGCATTCCCCCCTCCCATTCCCCATAGGCAGTGTGGCATTCCCCCCTCCCATTCTCCATATAGGCAGTGTGGCATTCTCCCTCCCATTCCCCATAGGCAGTGTGGCATTCTCCCTCCCATTCCCCATATAGGCAGTGTGGCATTCCCCCTCCCATTCCCCATAGGCAGTGTGGCCAAATCAAGCCGACCTAGTTTTGGGGGTGCATATTATGAGCGAAAAATGCTGTATATTATTTATTTTTATAAATAAAGAAAACATTTTGCTAAATGTTTGTGGTGTGCAAATGATTTATATGTTTATTATCTTTTACTGTTTACATTTCATACTTTTTTGTACTCGAGCTGATGCTAAGGCTTCGTCACCTTTTTTCAACCACTATTCCAGACTTCCCCTTCCTGGCTTTGGAGTAGATGGGTGGACTTCTTTCCTGTCGTGGCACTCACATGATGCAGTCTGGCAATTTATTTGGCCATAATACTGCTATAGATGAGGTGGATGTTGTCGTTTCTCTTTTCTTGGGAAATCTTCTTCATAGCTGCTCTTTGATTCAAACCAGTAACCTTTCGCTTTACAATCAACCTAATAACACACTGAACTGTTAGGGAATGTGAAAACAGGTTGTAATTTGTAGTATATAAGCAGTGGCAGACTGGGGCCAAAAATCAGTTTTTACAGATTTTACCAGCCCCAGGCCAGCCGGTGGGGGTGGATATGGCCACTCTTTATCCAATGGTACCAAATCTTTAGTATTGTAGCGGCAGATAATGAGGCGGGGTGGGCTGAGTACAGTATGGGCATGTTAAGGGTATAGCCTGGTGTTTCCTGGCTATGGGGGGGACACAGTGGGGTCAGACACAGGGGACTAGGGAGGCAGAGGGAGGTGGGACTTTTAGAAGTAGCAGCCCAACTGACCCCAGAGCAGTGCAGCCCACCAGGAATTCTCCCAGGTCTCCCTATGGCCAGTCTGTATCTAAGAAGACAGAGCCACCACCAGGGTTAAACAGAAACACTGCAGGCATATAACAACCAGAAACCCAGATTAAAATTATATGAACAGATTAACGGGACATTATAGGTTTTACAGTATAGCATGATATAATGTACACAAGAAGAGTACCCACTATGAATATACAACCTGTCAAGTCCACTACAATGCTAAATTGTCCATGAAGGCAAGTTAAGCTGCTCAATTACTAAGGCTATGTTCACATTTGTCTGGTCATGTTTGCGGCATGTGTTTTACAGCAGGAATTCCATTTTGCGTTTGCACTTTTTGTTAACGTTTAAACGTTTAACGTTAAAATTCCTGTTTCCGGGTCCTATGCTCTGCCTATCTGTGTATTGAAACCCATTCAAATCTATGGGGCCCAAACACATGCGGTACTGCATGAAAAAATGCAGTCACGTTCACGTTTGCAGACCCATAGACTTTAATGGAGGGACGCAGTGAGCAGGACTTTTTGTGGCCGTGTTTATCTTCTCTGTGCCGCATCGGAGAGGTGTGAAAAGGGCCATAGAGGTGCCATTGCTGGATTTTATTTGCGGTACCGTTGCGTCTGCCCTGAATGCAGAAACGCTGTGAACAAGGGCTAAGTTACCAAGTATATGAACTTGACAAGACTACCAGTATATGAGCTTGTACTTGAGCTGTATATACAGCAGATCTGTACCATGTATGCATACCTCCCAACTTCTGAAGATATGAAAGAGGGACAAGCCACGCCCCCAACCCCACCCATGCCACGCCCCCAACCCCACCCACGCCATGCCCCGACTCCACCCACGCCACACCCTCGGCTCCACCCATGCCACACCCCCGGACTCCACCCCCGTCGCGCCCCCGACCACGCCATATTTCCCTCCCATTGACCAAAATCGGGATGCCCTGCTGTGTGAAACCTCCCAGGATGCACAGAAACCTTACCTTACTCCTGGTCCAATGGCGCATGCGCGCCCCGTGGCCGCATCTCGCGCTTCTCTCTAGCAGGGCGCGTGCCCGCACCAGGCATTTATGAATGGCCAGCGCAGGTGCGCTCCCTGTTAGAGAGAAGCGCGAAATGTGACTGCCAGCGCGCTCGGAGCCGCAGCGGCTCCGAGCGTGCTGATTGGACGAATGCCTGTGCATGCGCCATAGGACCGCGGTCAGGTGAGTTGATACGGGCGATCTGGGGGGTTTCACGCAGCGGGGCATCCCCTCTCGGGGTGCCCCGGGGAATTGGACCAAACACCAGGATAGTGAAAATCCTGGGTGTTTGTTGGTCCACTGACTTTAAGGTGAGGGTTGACTGCTGTGGAGGGGGGTGAGGGGGTGCAGATTGATGATATAACTTAATAGTAAACATGTATAAAAGCCAGAACAGGGGGTCATACTTGCTGCTATCCAGGTGATGGAGGAAGGATGATCTGGGCTACGTGCCAGGCTGCAGCCTCACTATGCAGCTCAGCCCCGCCCCATCCTATTCCATCACTCCCAGCACTAAGTGGTCTCAGCCAATCTGGGAGTAGGGGGCGGGGCAGACGTCTTTCTGGGCGGGGTCTAGACTAAATCTAAGTCTGCTGCCTGCACAATAGACTCCGCCCATAAGAATGACTGCCCCGCCCCGCAGCTCCTCCTGGCTTCAGCAATGCCTTCAGACGTGCCAGCCTGCTGTAAGTTAACCCAGCCGACCTCCGCCCGCCCCCCCACCACCACGCACGCTGTCATTCTTTAATCAAGCGCTGGCCATTGTTTAATCTGCTGCCGGCCGCCGGGCCAGTCAGTGTAAACTAATTAGAAGGCGCCGGCCGTGTCGTGGGGGCCCTGCCTGGGCACATTGCAGGGCGTCCCGGGACATCATAGTAACACCCGGGACCGCGGGATTTGTTAAAAAAATCGGGACAATCCCGCGAAAATCGGGACAGTTGGGAGGTATGTGTATGTATAATATCTGAGTGGGCACCCTAGGGTTGCACTATAGTTGCTTTCTGTTGAGAGACCAGATAGCCTCTAGGAAGAACATTTTTCTCATTCTTTCTGCTCTCGCTTTCAGAGAGAAAACATTTTCTTGATCACAGCTTAATAAATAGCCTGTTTTTTCTGCACCGGTTGTTGAAGATTGCCTTAAAGTTACATTGCCAATGTGCTCAACTGTCCTCACAACCTATCCTGCATGTCCCTGAAGAAGGCAGTGATGCTCCCAGTTAGGATACACTGAATAGTGGACAAATAAAAGTTCTTCCAGTGCAAGGGATATGTACACAGCCTCCACATGAACACTGCAAATTAGTGAATAACTTTTTGCTTACAGATATATGCCTATTCAACATTGCTCCACTGGGTGTTGGTTCCACCTCTCCTGCAATGGCTGACTGCACGCTAATTTAATGCTGGCTCCGGCTTCTAGCCATGGGCCGGGTCAATGGGAGCTGCTGATGAAGCTGGGGCCTTGGCAGCTGACCAGTGCAGGGGATGTGAAAGCCTTCCGGGCATTGACCCCGATATGCCCTATGGCCAGTCTGCCCCTGGCCACACCCACTGTTTCTCCTCATTTTTCTCTGCATCTCCAATGCTCTAATACTTTTACAAATAGCTTAGGAACTACGGGGTCGTTTGATAACATATTGAAGTTTGGGACAGTGCAACGTATAGCCCAAGACCATGCGACAACAATGGGGTTTGCCCTTTAAAATAACTTTAAGTCATTCTTGTGTATCTCACTTAATGCTATATCATGGGGGTATAATATGTCCTGAGGGGTATGAACTGGCTAGTTTATACTCCGGGGTATAAATTGGCCTAGGCCATAATAAACCTGATGTACAATGTAGCCTTGGCCACTTTAACTTTGGGTATAGTCTGGGCTAGAGGTATAATCTGGCCTGTTACACCGGCTTATGACCATGACGTCAGTCACTGGTGACTGGCCCCACACACTCCATTCTTTTCAATGGAAGGGGTGTGCTGAGGGCTGGAATCTCCTCTCCATTGTAGTGAATAGAGCGGGCGAGTGACGGAGGGGAACTGGGATTGTGTGGACTTGATCGTCATTGCCAGCAAGTTTCATACTTTCATACTTAACTGTGCAGGACTATAAGCGAGTATCTTTGGTTTGTTATTTTGTTTTGTTTGTTTTTTTCGCCTGAACAGGGTCTTTGATCACCAGGGTTTCACACAGTGGGGGATCCCAAATCAGGAAGCCGCTGGGAGAAGGAATCGACCGGCCAGGCAAGATTGGTTTTGGTCCACTTTAATTTAATTGTTAGATAAACAGACAAAATGACCTTCACTCTCATGTTGCAAGTTCTGAAGTATTTATTTGGCATGTTTATATAGTCCTGGCATGTTTCCCATGACTGTACATAGTACATAGAAGCATTAACACAAGTCCCCATCCCCCTAGGAGCTTACTATTTAATGGTCCTTATACCAACAGGAGAGCAATGGGGCAAGGAGCTGGCATAACAGCATTGCCAGTCGGTGAGATAAGGGATGCATTCCATTTATTAAAGTAGCTAAATAAATATTGAGAGCAGCCAGCTGTATCACACGTCCCGGTGGAATGTGGTCGGAGGGTGATTTTGGAATGTTTCCTTTGTTTAAAGTTTATAATAAAATCTGAGATCATGAACCAAGTGTTCAGACTGAATCGAAATCTGCATGATTGGGTTACTTTGACAGAAATTAAAGTACACCCAAAAACAGAAAAAAGTTTACTCACCTTTGCTCCTACATAGACTGTTGCCCCTAGCACGGGGCCCCTAGCCCCTAGCATCTGAAATGCTGGATGCAGGTCCCTCGCCGCCCGGCAGCGATGCTCTCATTGCGAGTTGCTTCCTTTCTCATTTCGATCTGGCGACACCCCCGCCCCCTCCATTCACTGCAATGGAGAGGGGGTGGCAGCTCACCGTGACTGTTGGCGGGGGGTGTCACCACGTCGGAGGTAGTCAGAAAGAGACTCACAACGTGAAAACGGCGCCGGGCGGTGAGGACCCTGCATCCAGCTTTCACATAAGAGCACCAGCCCCGGACTAGGAGTGACGGTCTGCAGGGGAAAAAAGGTGAGTATAGTTTTGGGGGTTTTTAGGTGAATATTGTCTTTAACATCCACCCCAATTGTTAAAGGAACACAAATGGTTCACCCTAAAACATAAGAAGAGCAGCAATGTGTATGAAGTGCAAAACAGTGAGCAATGCTCGAAGAGGTATGTGAATGAATCCAGTCTGGAGGGGGAATCGAGAGCACAGGAGCTCCTGTGCGCATACACCCCACCAATCCCCCCCCCCCCCCCAAGCCTTACTGAACCTTGATCCATGTAAAATGCGGCCCCATGATTGATTGCCGGTCCAGGCACACCCACGTGACTGCCACTGCATTTTACCAATGGCCAGGAAAGACGGCCTGCATGACTACGGCAGGCACTCAGAGGACTGGATTTCGGCTGAGAATCGTGGTTCAGGTTAGAATTTCAGGGTGTGGTGGGTATTGTGCAGGGGAGGGGGGCTCCAGCAATCAGGATGCCCCCTGAGCCTGGGACTACGTGGCCCCTGCACCCATTTGCTGGGGGGTGTGGGACCGCTTTAAGATCAATTCATTGTCCACGGACAGCGCTCAAAGCAGGGTTCAACACTTCCCCAGGGCTTAAAGGGCCACTTCAGTCCCTTCCTAAAAAAATAACTTATCCCCCATCCAGCCCACTCCTATTAGCGATACAGCTCATGTAATTAAATAAAAAAAAGACACCCACCTTCACCCCAAAACTATCTTCCTGATGCTCCGGCCGGCCGCTGAGAGCCGCCGTTCTCTGCAATGTGAAGAATGCCAGCTTCTAGTGGCCGGCCAGGAAGATGGCAGTGGGCGTTCTGAAAGATTCTGCTGGTTGCTGAATTCTGAAAGAAGGTGAGTTTCTTTATTTTCTCTTTTATTACATGAGCTGTAATGCTAATAGGAGGGGGCAGGGCGAGTTTTTTTTTATGAAGGGGCTGGAGTGGCCCATTAAGGGTTTCCAAACAGGGGCAGCCACACCTTACTGGAGTTCAGGCACTTCTCTTGGCCTTGTCCACCCCCACGGTGGTGGGCTCCTTCACTTTTAGATCCATGCTAAGGCACCCTGCTTGGTTCCTCCCGACAGGGTCTTTTTGAGACGTAAACCCTTGCACACCAAAGCAGTATCTCCTCCTGTGTCATGCTTGCTGGTTTTTATACCTTGACCCAGCCAGTGACCTACCATGATGCAATCCACCCCTATTTTATAGCTCAGGGCCTAACTCCACCCTTTTCCCTCTAGCTTATAGTCTAACTCATGGGGATCCCCTGGAAGACCCAGAATAGTTGTCCTCAAAGGACTACCCATTGCAGGGGTAAACAGCTTCCCCCTTTGGGCTTACATTAATGTTCCTGCACCCACCTGGTAAGTGTCCATTTAAATGTAGAATTTTTGGGATGCCCTTGGGTATGACACTAAATCCAGTTTCACTGTAACAGAATCCCTTTTTCTCCCTTGACAGGCACCTGCATCCCGCATTCCTTCCCATACCCAGAAGAGAAGACCCTGGTGGACCCTATTAACCCTATCCTTTTCCTACCTTTTCTCCCATCCAACGGTGCATGCGCGAGCAGCGGCCTGCGTCAGCTATACCTCTAGCTGGGCATGCGCCAGGCAGGCATTTGTGAATGCCGCTCGTCTCCTTTTGGCCCTTAGCGGAGTCTTAGGCGATTTAGTGCAGCCAAGTGTGCTGACTGGACGAGAGCCTGCATATGTCCTCTCTAAAGACAAGGGGGCACTGCCTTCGATTGGAAAAAAAGAAATTTAGTCTCCAGAGGCGACTATAGCTTTTTACCATAAGAACTATAAATCTATGGAATAGCCTCCAGCAAAAGCTTGTCACAGCATCAACCGCTGACAGCTTCAAAAAAGGATTAGATTATAATTTAGAAGAAAAAAACATTAACAGTTACTATTAGCGGTTATCAGTAAAAAAAATAAAACGAAAAAGAAAATAAATAGCTTCCCCTATAAAATAAAAAATAACTTCCCCTACCCCAACACCCTTGGTTGAACTTGATGGACATATGTCTTTTTTCAACCGTCTTAACTATGTAACTATGTGCCGTCAGACCGGGAAAAGGTAAGTTTTACTGGGCAGCCTGGGGGGTTTCACACAGTAGGACATCCTGAGATGGGGTGCCCCAGTGGCAAGTACAAAATCCTGGGTTTTGGGCCACTTTAACATTATATACATTTGAGGTGAGATAAGTTACAGCTACTGTTTATACAAATTTGAATAGGCGAATGAGCCATTTATTGATTCAGATCTGCATACCTCCCAAATTTTGAAAATAGGAAAGAGGGACAAGTGCAGTGGCGTGTAGATTTTTTTGCAATTAAACCACGCTCCAGCAACACCCTTAAATGGAAACACCACCTACAAATTACATAATATAAATAATAATACAGGCAAAAAATTGAAAAGCCCAAACCCTTAAAAAATGATTCCCCAACATCTAAAGTTAATATATTTTAAGCTTTTAGTCACTTACTTATTATTCTTTCCCCCACTGGGCTGCAATTCTGTTCAGGACTTTAGGATATGGGCGCCGCCATCTTGACTCAGAAGCATCACACTTACTGAGGAGAGTGGGATAAAGTACAGGGGGCGGGTTATAGCTGTGCTTTGCTCAGACAGAGCAGAGCTGGGGTCAGGAAAAGGTCAGCAATTCCAGAATGCAGAGCAGTACAGTCAGAAGGCACTTCCTGTTTGCAGGCTGCCTGACGTTCCATGAGCCGCCATCTTGGATGTTTAAAGGCTCATAACATGCAGTAGATGCAGGTAGGATGATTTTTAATGTGAGCAATCTGTATGTACAGGGTGTGGGAAGCATATAAGATATGCTCTTATTCAGAGTGAAGATCCACTTTAAAGTGGACCAACACCCAGGATTTTGACTATCCTGGGTCTTGGTCCACTTCGGCGGGGCACCCCGATCGGGGGTGCCCCGCTGTGTGAAACCCCCCAGAAACCCCAATAAACTCACCTCTCCCCGCTCCCATGTGACTGCCCGGTCCAATCCCCGCCAACGTCCAGGCGGGGAACAGGAATGTCCAAGCGGCTTCCGCCGCCGCCGCCGCCTCCCTCGCGTCACTTTCGGCGCGCGCCCGTGCCGGCCATTCACAGACGGCCGGCGCGGGGGCGCGCGCGCCTAGAGGGGCGCGAGGGAGGCGGCGGCGGCGAAAGATAAGGTAGGTGATCTCGGATGTCCCGCGGGGTGGGAGGTGATCGGCCCGGGAATCTTATAGATTTCCGGGCAGATCACCTCTCGGTGTTGGTCCACTTTAAGAGTTATGTTTACAGTAACACTAAATTACAGCACAAATTAAGTCAGTATAGTAAAGCAAGTCGTATGCCTAAAATAAATGTAGAAAAGTAAAGTATAAACCTTGTACACTGATATACAGAACTTTTAGTAGCGGCAGGGATAGCGGTATAGACTCCAACAAAATGGCTCCTGACGTGGGGACAGCGCTGTGCTTCTGTCTCCATGATCACATGATGATACATGAGAAACGGCATCCCCGTGGCCCTCTAGTAGCAACGCGCGCTGATAATAACCGAACGCTGCATTGGGAAAGGGGCGTGGCCGCGGCAGGTGGACTCGGGGGATGCCGCATTTCACGTCATGCCGGTTTCGTCACCCACGTGGAATTTCAGTGACCTGATGGCGGAGTGATTGTAGTACTGGGCGCCGCGAGGGTCATACCACAGCCGGAATCTTCCGCCAGCTGCCATGGAGGTGGCTGGGGTGCTGTCCAGGCTGCTGGCAGCCGGCTGTCGGAGGAGCGCTTGCTGCGCGCTGTGGCAGGGCCGACAAGGAGCGCTGGCGATGTGCTGGGCCAAGAGGCGAGCCCCCGCCATTAGCCAGCAAGGTGAGCGCTGTCTCCTCTATAGATGTCCTCAGCTAGAGAGGGGCGCCCTCTTTACCCTCCAGGTGCCCTTCTCGCCCCTGTACCTACATCTGTGGTAAAAGTGGAACATGCCCTGGGGGCATCCTGAACTTTGTGTGACACCCACCAGAACAACTCACCTCTGCCTGGTCCTACGGCGCATGTGCGGGCTCTCGCCCAATAAGAACCATTTGACAGACGGCTCTGATAGACTTTAGTGTGGAGCAAGAGCGGCAGAATGGCTGGGGCACAGCCCACAGATGCAGGGGATGTGGCCGCTCTCACTCACCATAGTAAGCAATCAGAGCCATTTGCTGAATTGCATGGGCATAGCAAATGGCTCGGATTATTCTCAATGGGAAGTGTGATCCCACCCCAGCCAATCAGATAAGCTGGGATGGAAGCGTGCTCCCCATTGAAATCAATCAGAGCCCTTTGCCAAATGATGTAAACGTGGCAAAGGGCTCTGATTGGGCGAGAGCCCATGCATGCACCCTAGGAGCAGAGAAAGGTGAGTTTTAGTGGGTGAACTGGGGGGGTTTCACTCATTGGGGGCACAGAACAAAACCCAGGAGATTACACCCAGCCTCTACATTATTATTATTACTATCAAAGTTTTTTTTTAAAGGGACACAATATGAAAAAATGTATGCTCACCCCACCCCACCTGCAGCACATGTGGATCAAAGTTAGGAAACGGGCAATCCAGATGGGTTTTTACACACAGGGGCATCCCAAATCATGACAAAAGCAGCCCAAAACCCAGGAAAGTTAATTTCCTGGATTTGGGCAGGATTTCAATAAAGTATATTAGTCAAGCATTCATGTTTCTACAGTTTATCGTATAATAGTAATAGGTTCAAGTGGACCAAAACCAACCCGGGAGTCTGAAATTCCAGGACAGGCATACTGCCCCCCCCCCCCCCCTTCGGACATCGAGATTCAGGTTGCCCTGCTGTGTGAAACCCCCTGGGTCGGCCAAAAATTCACCTTCTTTTCGGGTCCAACAGTGCATGATGAGCCCATTTGTGACTGGCCGGCGCGGGCTTACTCTCAATTAGAGGGTAGTGGGGGATGCAGCCGCCAGCGCGCTCGGATCCGCTCGCATTAGTCGAGCTCTTGGACGAAGGGGCGGGAGCAGATCCGAGCGTTCTGACTGGACGAGAGGCTGCACATGCACTGTAGGACCAAGGAAGGGTGAGTGAGATTGGTCGACCTCTGGGGTTTCACGCAGCAGGGAAACCCCCCCAGATCGCCGAAGTTAACTCACCTCTTCCGGTCCTATGGCGCATGCGTGGCCGCTCGTCCAATCAGCGTGCTTGGAGACGCTGATGTCACGTCATCTAATCCTTCGTCTAAGGCTAAGCGCGCTGGCGGACGCATTCCCCGCTTCCCTCTAATGGGGCGGTCATTCACAAATGCCAACCTGTGGTGTTTCACACAGCGGGGCATCACGATTTTGGATGTCCCTGGGGGGAGGGAATCAATCGGAATTCCCTGGCCTTCGGTGAGGGGAGTTAACTTCAGTGATTGAAGTCTACTTCAATTGAATTTTTTAAAGTGTATATATTTGTGCGGCAAAATCATGCATTAAAGGTGCTGAGCTGATTTAGTTTTTTTTAATGTTCGCCAATGTGTGTTTTATAGAAGCAGTTTTCAATCTGTTGCTATTGGCAATGTATACCAAGTGCTATTGTTGCCAATAGCAACAAATTACAGCTAGTTGCACAAAACACTGCTGCTGGGCATGTGTAAGGTTGAGGAAGCTTCCTCAGCAGTGGCCATAGCAGCAGTGTTCTACATGTACAGGACTCACTTCTTGGTGAACTGTTGCCAATAGTAACAAATTAATAGTGAAAACTGCTTCCCTAAAACACACATTTGCTAACAAAATACTCAATCAGCTCAGCAGCTTCAGGACATGCTTTTGGCACACAAAAAGTTCCTTTCAAATATTATATTGAAAGTGGTCTTAGCCTTTAATGATAGGTTGCTGTTAAAGTGGGTCAAAACCAAACGTAGAGTCACTAAGTCAGTACTGTACTCACATAGCCAGCAATCCCACAGCACAGACGTGGGCATACACCTAGGTGAGGGGTGGGATTCATCAGGACCAGTTGTTACATTTGTAGCAGTTCTCAGAACTGAGAGGAACTGGCGCAAATAACCCAGTGGATCAAAACCCAGGACTTTGACTATCCTGGGTTTTGGTCCTTGCCCTCCAGGCACCCCTTGTGAAACCCCCCAGGTCCCCTACAATCGGTAATTGTATAGACTCTAGGTTAGTATTTGGTACATGCTAATGAACAGCTATCATTAAACCGGACCTTCAGCATGATTTAATGAAAAGCCCAAACCCTTAAAAAATATATATTTTAAGTTTTTAGTCACGTATTATTCTATTCCCCGCCTTCCTGCGACTTTGTTCAGGACTCTAGCATATGGCTGCCTGCATGTTGATTCTGAAGTACCACACATATGGCGTAGAGGAGAGCAGAATAAAGTACAGGGGGGCGGGTTATAGCTGTGCTTTGCTCAGACAGAGCAGAGCTGGGGTCGGGGGAAAGGTCAGCAATCCCAGAATGCAGAGCCGCACAGTCAGAAGGCACTTCCTGTTTGCAGGCTGCTTGATGTTCCATGAGCCGGCATCTTGGATGTTTAAAGGCTCATAACATGCAATAGATGCAGGTAGGATGATTTTTAATGTGGGTAATTTGTATGTACAGGGTGTGGGAAACATATAAGATAGACTCTTATTCAGAGTGAAGGTCCGCTTTAAAAAAAACTGTAAATATGGGCGATTCCAGGGCATACACATAACGGGGCATCCAAAAAATGGTGTGCTCCCACCATCTTGGGTTTTTTCCTCTCAGACGGGGCATCCAGATTTGCAAGTGTGGATCAAGGTGAGTAAACAGGCACACTTAACGGACAACTATCATTAACCACCTGTAAAAATGAAGGCTATTATATAGATAAGCTAAAGAAAAAGAAATGTTTGTCTCATATACCCAGGAATTTCACTTACCTGGATTTGGTCAGGTTTGCTCGCATGTCACATGCACAGGCTCTTGTCCAATCAGAACTCGCTGGTGTGTATATGTATTTCCGGCCATGAGTTCTGAATAGAATTGTGCAGCTGCCAGCCATTCAGATTCACACATTAGCTAGTATACAGGTGACCACTGGGGGTTTCCCAAAATGGGGTGCCCTGGGGGGAAATCTCTTTGCTATGTAGTACAGCCTTATAGGACGCATTGTGGTTTCCTCAAGCAGGTCTGAGGCAATTTAGTCCTTGTACAGTGCAGAACAGCCAATCAGATTATGGAATGGGATTTCCACTTGCTGGAGCAGTATATTTGAGTTTTGGGATAGAGCTTGCATTATGCTTTAGTATCTATGAGCCAGCTGGGTGGGTTTGTCTTCATGGCACTTATGTGACAGTCCTGTGGCTGACCACGTTTTCTTTTGGCAGGTACACTTTGTCGGTATACACACTCGGACACTTCCCATGCTACACTAGCCAGCGTGGCCCCTGTGTTTTCTGTGGTAAGTTGCAGATAAATCTGTTGCAGAGCAATGATTGAGACGGGAGGTTACTATTTTGTGCTAAAAAATAAGAATCCTCTGGATTTTTTCCTCTGGAGATCCACTTTAAATGTAAGATTTGTCCTTTTGACAGAAATAACTTAAATCTGTCCCCAGCTTTGGTCCAAGGTGTCTTATGGTGCACTGGTCCTTATTTTCTGGCCATAATCATTAATGAATGTGTTTTGCCTTGATCTAGGATGGGCTGAACCCTAAATAAGAGCCTTGGTCACAAGAGCACATGATGCAGACCAGTGAAAAATCTTACCCAATTTTCGCCTCCTTAGGGATCTTGGACTGGAAGGACGTGTCAAATCAGAATGCTCTTGAAATGAGGGTTTGCAAGCGACCTTAAAATGGACCAAAACCCACCCTGGAGTCTGAGACACCAGGGCAGGCATACTGTCTCCCGCATGGGGTATCCTGAACTTGGATGCCCGCTGTGTGAAACCTCCCAGGGCCCCCAAAATTCGTATATTTCCCCTGAGCCCATGGCGCATGTGCAGCTGGCACCAGCATTACCCGCTGCAACTGAATGGCTGTGCATGACTACGCACAACCGCAGGAAGCAAGAGATGCCGTACGGCTAGGATTTCCATTCAGCTTCTCTAGCTGCACCTTAATATGTGCATCGGGAGAAGCTGATTGGAGGAGCAGTCACGCCTGCGCCTTGGGCTTGAGGAGAGGTAAGTCTGCCTGGTGTTCTGGGTGGTTTCACAAAGTGGGGCACCCCCAATCAGGGTGATCTGGGGGAGGGGGGTGAGGACCAAAAACCCGGAAAATTGTCATTGTTTTGCATTAGGCTTCTTTTATATTTTACTTTTTGACACATCAGTTGGTTGATCAGTTTTATAGTAATTCATTTGAATTTTGGCACCTTTAGTACTGGGTCTAATAAAGCTTCTGGATATGTTTTATTAGGTGGTTTCTAGTGTAGGTGTTACAGCACATTTCTACTTTAAATTCAGTCCACCTAAATTAAAAAAATCGGGTAGCAGGCAGCTTACCTGATGTCTGTTTTCTGAAGTTCCTGCAGAAGTTCCTGCAGGGCTGAAAAGATCACCTCTGTGTTTAATTTCATTCCTCCGGGTCAAACAGCCAGTCTGTCTCTTGGTGGTCTCAGCCTGAGGGGGCATTGTAAGCCATAGTAGCCCCCTTCGCTATCTCTGACCACAGCAGAGCTCACTCAAGACTCCTAAAGCTTCCCTATGACGTGCCTTTCCCAGCTCAGCCACAACACAGAAAATAAAGCAAAGAAAACATCTTTGTTAACATTAAAGTGGACCAACACCCAGGATTTTCACTATCCTGGGTTTTGGTCCACTTCCGCGGGGCACCCTGAATGGGGGGTGCCCCGCTGCGTGAAACCCCCCAGAACGCCGATAAAACTCACCTCACCCCGCTCCTACGGCGCATGTGCGACCGCTCGTCCAATCAGCGCGCTCGGAGCGAGAGGGAAGCGTGAGATGTGGCCGCCAGTGCTCGGGGCCGCTGTGGTTGTACATCGCTTGGTTGCTCATACCACAGCGGCCACATCTCACGCTTCCCTTTCACAGGGAGCGCGCCCTGCTAGAGGGAAGCACAAGATGTGGCCCGCGCATGCGCCGTTGGACCAGGAGTAAGGTAAGGTGAATGGGGCGTCCTGGGGGGTTTCACACAGCGGGGCATCCTGATTTTGGATGCCCCGCTGGGAGGGATCTGATCGGCCTGGGAATCTTATAGATTCCCGTGCCGGTCAGGCTGGGTGTTGGTCCACTTTAAATAAAGTATTTACATCTGAGATTATGAAATGTGTTGAAATGGCTCCAATGGTTTCCAGTGGGAGACGGGGTAGAAGGAAGTTTGGTGTGCGCCTGGACTGTAAAGCTATTCAGAAAAGATACTGCCCTTTCCTCCCCGTCTCTTGTTCTTTTCTACTCAGATATGTACCAGTTTTTGTCCCTGGGTATTTTTGCATATTCCCTTTGACTACCACCAGTGCTTCCCATGCATCCTCCATTGCAGTGAATGGAGTGAGGGTGCTTCAGTCACTGTCAGTCTTGTGGGTGTGGGGCCACATCTTAATTTTTGGACACCAGGTGTTTTCTCGAAGATAAGCCCTAGTGTGATATTTCAACATTTTCAAAGATACTAAAATAAGGCCTAGACACAGAGGGCAGCTCATCTGAACTCTCGGCCCATTATAGTAATAGTGCTAATGGTGGCTATTGTGTGCTCGTACACTATATCCGTGACTACACACCAAGAAGAAGTGAGGTGCACATGTGCCCGGAGCAGTTGGCTGCTCTAAATTCGGCGCCCAGGGAGCAATTGAGGGTTAGGTGCCTTGCTCAAAGGCACTTCAGCCATGTTCTTTTAGCCGGGAATCAATCCTGCAACTCATAGGTCACAAGAAAAAAATGAGGCCTAACCATTAGGCCATGGCTGCCCCTATCACTCTTTCCATTCATTTCTGAATGGAGCAGGCGATGTTGGCCATGTCTCGGTCTCTAGCTGCACCTGCGTCGCCCATTCACAATGGCCACCCACAGATAGAGCTATGGGATATAAAGAGGTAGAGCAACCCCCTTAAAGAGGCACTTCGGAGGCCCTGAAGTCTCAAAGACTCCTGGGCCGTCAGAATTCCTGTCCTTGGGGCTTCCCGAATTGGGATGCACCACAGTGTGAAACCCCCCCAGATGCCCAGATCCACTCGCCCTCTCCCAAGCCCTCGCCCGACCTCTGCGCGGCGGGCACATTACTGCTCGCCTCTAGCCATGCTTGTATGGAGGGATTCATACAGCGGGGCATCCCAGTTTGGGATGCTAGCGCACATAGGAGCAACACACAGTAAAGTGAAATTCCTGTGTTGTTCCTCTTTTAGAGTCTTGGGGGGGGTTGCTCCTTTCTAAGACTCCAGGGAGGCCATTGCCCTCATCCCTGGGGCATCTCAATTTGGGATGTAAACATAAGTAATTCCTTAAATTCCGACCCTTTTTTTTGGGGAACTCCAGGTGCAGCTTCCTTGTCCCTGAGGCATCCCAATTTGGGCTACTTCTCTGTGTGAAATGCCCCAGATTGCCTTGTTTACTCACCTGGCCAGCAAGCCCACATGTATGTAAGATTGTCTGTAATTCCTGGCTTCCCTCCTGCTGATGTGGGTGCCTGTACCAGTTGCTTCTGAATGGCTGGTGCAGGTAGAGGTAGGGGAGCAACCAGCAGCTTTACTACCATGCAGGATCCCTAGCCGTGCAGAACAATGAGCTGCTAACCTGATTTGCTGGCAGTCTGCACATGTGCCACAGGATTGCTTGTGTGGTGATTAAACACATCGATCTGGGGAGAAGGAACTAAAGCTTAGATGAAAATCCCACATTTTGTTTCACTTTATCATCATGGGCAGCATTCATTTTAAAGAGGAACATCAGGGAGTGTCAATTTCCTGGCTGTTGTTCATCTCCTGCAGAGCATCCTGATTTGGGATGCCCTGCTTGTATTTCCAAGGATCACCTGGAAAAAATGCAGGGAATTTGTGTTTTCTCCCTAAGGAAACCACTGGACAGATAGGCTGCAGCCAATTTTTTGTTTTAGTTTCATTTTTTTTAGCTCCAGGAGCCCCTGAAGAAGCCTGCTGAGCCCTGGACCACTTTATCTATGGGTGTAGTTCACCTGAGGTCCAGAGGCAGCCAGAGATTCAGAGTTGTGCGCTGTCCCCTTTTTAGCGGAGCCTCGAGTCGGCGGCGGTGCCCATCTTATTCTTTTGCTGCTGCTGCTCTCTGACGTCACTTCTGGGTGCGGCCTTTACATGTGGGGCGACCGGGAAGTATAGCCAGCACCAATTCTCACAAGCACTACACCGGCTGGAAGGGGTTTCAGGCGGAGAAAAGCGGCGGCCCAAGGGCCCACAGCAGTATGAATCCTCCGTTTTCAGCTCACTAGAGGTCAACCATTTCGGGCAAAGGAATCTAGGTGCAGGCAGTGTGTCAGCCAGCCTAAACACTTTGTGTAAAAAGCTGGTAATGCAAAAATTGAGTTTTACATTTTTCCGTTTATGCTGGTATCCCAGGGGTATCTATACATAATTTTGGTATTGTATTTTGTCATTTCTAGTCTAATCCACCCAAAGTACAGGATGAGGCTAGAAATAAGGACCCCTCAAAAGAGAAACCCAAGGATCCTAAACCCATTAGACGCTATGAATCCTGTAGCGTTGTACTTCCGGATACTTCCTGTTCTTTGAGGGGCCTTACTAGTGGCAGGTTTACGACATTTATGATACATGGTAAATCAAGAGTGAGGAAAAGCCCTTATTCATCCAGGATAACATGTATAAGACATTTTTGGAGAAGAAATCCCAAACCTTTCCAGTCTATTCAGCACTTAAGGGTAGTATCAAGTCTGAATGGAAGAAGAATTTGTATATGCCGGGTTCACTCAAATGTAAATTTCCTTTTCAGGAACAGGACCTGGGGCCTTGGAGCAAATGTCCTAAATTAGATGCACCACTGGGTCAAGTTTTGACACTATGGGAGCAGCGTGATCTAATGGATCGCGGGACAGAGGGCATCCTAAAGAGAGCTTGGGATGCTGCATCCTTCACATTCAGACCTGGCAGCTGATAGTGTCATCAGAAGTATGGAAACAAGGGTCGATAACCTGAAGTGTTATTCGGAGAATGACACTCCTAAGGAGAGTATTCTTGAGACCTTACCTACTCTCTTCAGAGCCATTTCCTTATTAGAAAAAGTTGACCACTCTATTAGCCTGCGCCAGAAGGGCACTTTGGCTTACAACATGGTCAGGAGACCTGGTTTCTAAAGCAAAGTTGTTCTAGTGAAGCAGGTAAGACATTTCCAAATAGGAGAATGAAGTTTTAAAACCGCAGTAATACTAAGACCAAAACTGGTGGCCCTATATTTGTCTCAGGTTCAAATTTTGGTAATGGCTGTTTTTGCTTTTAGGCCTTGAAGTCCAGTTTTGTGAGTTTTTTTTCTATAGGTTACCATACCTTACCATAGCTGGCTGTACACAGGTCACACCCACCTGCTGCCCCAAACCAGACAAGTGTTTCGTGGACCCATTGTATGTATTGCATTGTACTTGCTTTATAGCTAATATGTTGTTTATTTTGCAGATGAAGTTTGATAAAGAGGGCAACATATTGTCATTTGGTAAGTGCCAAATGTTAAAGGTTTAATTGATGTTCGTTATGTGGTATTGATGATTTCTTTCGAAAACACTGCTGGTCTTGTTTTATAGAGAGAAAGAAAACAGAATTATATCAAGAGTTGGGTTTGCAAGCTCGGGATTTAAGATTTCAGCATCTCGTGAGCATCAACTCCAGAAATGACAAGATCATTTTAAGAATGGAGGTATACATTTCCAGCAATGCTAGAACACACTGTACTGGGCCCATTACTCAGCACCAATGGTGCTGTCTGGGTTTTTATTAGAAGTTCAATCTGTTTAAAGCGATTCTTTGTTTTGAATAAGGTAGGGAAGGATTGGCCTAGAATGTAATTCTTGCTGCCTGTGACTCTATAAGCTATGATATGTAGATCTAGAAACAAGTAAGGTAGCAACCAACATAGAAAAATCATCATAATTATGTGTAAGACCTAGTCTATAACCCACGACTCAAACTCTTCACCAGAAATAAATGTAATTTAAAAATTAGTAGGCGCTTTTAGTTAAGACGTTAGGAACGAGCCTTCATATTTGGTTGTAGGTGTCCTTTTTATACTTTCAAGGAAAAGTCAACTTCTGGGGACTTTCCCACAGATTGGGGGGGGGGGTCAGAGGCCATGAGGCTGCCTTCTTAGCTTACACTCGCTCCCGTGCTGCTTATCACAGCGTTGCCTGTACAGCCATGTTGGGAGGTGGGCATTATTCTCAATGGGTGCCTTGTACATGACCGTACCCTGGTCTCACCCATTTGCAGAGTGGGATCCGAAAGTATGGTTTCCAGATTCACAAACCGGGACTGTGGGAGATCGATTAGTGGCACAGGCATTAGTGTAGGGTAAGCAGGGAGCTTGCCACGCTAATCTTGAGATCTGTGGGAAAGTCCATGAATGTAGACTCTCTTAAATGTTCAGCTGGCTAGATCCAGTCAGCTTATCTTGCCTGGGCAAGGTTGCATCTTTTAGTTGCTGCGGGTAATGACATGTCGCTGTTTAATTACCGCATAAGGTTGATTACAGGAAGTCGTGTCTTGCATATGGGGGCAGAAGGTGTTTGTATCCCCACCTCAGGTTCAGTCCTACGCAGTCCTGCGGAATGCAGCTGTCGCCAGTGGATCTGGTGCTGATAGCTCTCCCAGGCCTACCTTGGTGCAGGTCCCTGCTGCCAGTTACCAGGAAGCTGGGCAACCTTATTGGTTGGCTGTAGGGTGTACATCACCGGATTGTCCTTCTGATATGCTATCAATGGTACATGCTCATATGTTCTCTGGGACCAGACTGTAATGCAACCTTGCTTCAGAAGGGATATCTCTGAAACTTGACTGCTTCAGTCTAGAGACTACAAGTGATAGAGCCTGTGAGCAGGGTGATGAGTGTAGTTGTTTGGCAGGAAAGTACAGGCTAAGTAAAGACAAAGTACCTTGGGGTGTGTGGAGCTGTTTGAGCATCAAACTACTATCTTGGGTTGCTTACTACTTTTGCCAGTTTTATTGCCTCCAGGATGAAAAGTAGAAAGTGAGTTTTATACAGGACAAGTGAATTGCAGGCCATATTAGGTATACGATATACTTGCCTGTTCTGAGGATCCAGGGCCCAGGACTTCATGAACACCCCTGACTGCATTTTGAAAAGGGGAGCATGCCGAAACAGTGCCTGATATATTTGCTCTTGCAATCTCCAAAATTGTGCATGGGATAAAAGTAGGTTGGATCTGCTGGTCACATTGAACAAATATTTCCGAAAGTTGCTAGAAATTGGTCTAGTAAATTCTGAGTCTAAACGAGAAATCTGGCCAAAGCTAGTTTGTTTTATAATGCATTGCCTGTCTTGACAGCAGACATGGAATGGTTGGCAGCAGACATGGCAGGGTTGGCAACAGGGCTTGGCAGCAGATGTCAGATGTGGTAGGGGAGACCAAAGGATTTTGCATCCAAGTTCAAAAGGTTCACTTGGCAGGAGCAGGATGGTGTTGCCTAACAGCGTTAGGGCCATCACAGTCTGTGTCGCTCCCAAAAGCTAAGCGTAAAGCGAAAGACTCTGCCCACCGGTGTCGGGCAATGCCGCCGGTCCCATGAAACTTACCGGGAGCTGCTGGCTGGTAAGTTGCTCACCGGGACAGGGATAATATTTATATTATTCACCACTCATTGCAATACTACTGACGATATCAAGGTGATTTTAAATGTTTTCTCCATTTCTTACAGTTCTTGAAAGCAGTCATAACATCAGAGTACCTTCTATTGCTGGATTATCGCAACCTGCACCTTGAGCAGTGGTTTCTCCGGGAACTTGCCCCTCAGCTAGCAGGAGAGGGACAACTAGTCACATACTCCTTGCCCTTTGAATTTAGAGCCTTAGAAGCTATTCTACAGCACAGGGTAAGTAGCCTACAGTCATGTCTCTTCTAATTCCATCATGTACAAAGATCTTTCTTCAAATTAGTATGGTATTTTGAAAGGGGAGTCGGGAGCAGAGGTAGAATGGAGGCCACGAGGCATCCATACACACATGCTACCTTCAGGGTTATTGTACAGTGGGGGTTAGCGTATCCTAGGTATATTGATTCTGCTGAAGTTTTTCAGGTGATAGTTTAGTATAGAAGCAATGTTACACCACCCTTTATCTTGCTCTGATGTGGATTTTCTTTGGTGACCTGTGACTTTATCTATTATTTTTTTTGTAGGTTGGGCGTTTACAAGGGAGGCTTCAGTATTTGCAACCTCATATCCTGGAAACTTTGGAAGCCTTGGTAGACCCCAAACTTCTCTCGGTTGATAGAACTAAATTACATGTTCTATTGCAGTGTGGAAAGAGGTACGTTTGTACATTGTAAGATATATCATAAAGACAATCAAATAAGTAATTTGGATAACCCGTGTATTTTTGTGTTTTTTAGTTTGTCAGAATTGGAGACCGATATTAAGGTTTTTAAGGAAGCAATTTTAGAAATCTTGGATGAAGATGAACTTATTGATGATCTGTGTCTAACCAAGCAAACCGATCCTCCGTCCCAGTATGTGTTGAGTCATGATCCTCAGTCCCAGTATGGGTTAAGTCATGATCCTCAGTCCCAGTATGTGTTAAGTCATGAGCCTCAGTCCCAGTATGGGTTAAGTTTGAGTTCTAAAGGTCTCAACAGGCGATGCAAGTGTAAACAAAGCCATGTGTACTGGTTGCTCTCCCATTCCAGTAAAAGATTAAAGCTGTAACTGTCAATAAAAGGTCAGTCCAGCTTACTTTGGTATAATTAAAGTGATACTACAGGCAACGGTAGTTGTTGCGTCAGGCACTGTCCTAAACTGTTTTCCATTTTTTAAATTGAAGAAGAAATGGCTGAGGTATCTGAGTTAACAAGTTAAGCCAATGACCTTCCCTTTTTCATCCCGTCCCCCAATCTACTCAGCAGAATGGGACAGGATTGCTGATCCGTCCCTCCTCCACCTCCAGATTCATCACATTGCTTATTATTTTACAGCATCAAAGATCCAAGTGCCACTTTTTTCAGAAGAGAAAGCATGAGCTGAACCTGTAAACCTCAATATTTCTGCCATTTCTTCTTCAATTTAAAAATGGAAAATCGTTTAGGACAGTGCCAAATGTAGCTCGACACTATGGTGTAACAATTACCTTTTCCTGCAGTAGCACTTTAATGCTTCGTTCGAAGGCGGCTTACACCCTTTAAAAGGAAGTCTGACCCTCTGCGAACTGGGGTTTGCGTCATTTTATGGAATGTTTGTGTTTATATCTGAATGGGAACTTGAGAAATTGGTTACTTTTTATGTTAGACTGGATAATGACTTTAACTTGCCCGGACAGGCCCTTTAAGGGGAATGTCCAATTTATATGGCCTTTTTAAAGTGCATATTATTATGTGCCAAAAAGATATCCTCAAGATGTGCTGAGGTTATCTTGCAATTATTAAATGTTTCTTAGATAAGCAAGCGTGTGTGTGTTATGGAAGTAATTTTCACTACCTGCAATCTGTTGCTATTCGTAAGTGTACATGAAGAACTACAAAAATACTACTATGAATTCTAGTATTTGAATATGCAGGTTATGGAACAAGTCCAGGAGCCTCAAATACCACTTTATTTTATCTCACCGAATATGAATGTTTAATGGAAGCACATTTACTACCTGCAATCTGTTGCTATTAGCAACCATACACCAAGATCTACAAAAGAGAAATGAGCCCTGTACACACAGAAAACTGCTACCGGGTTTGAGTAAGCTTCATCACCTCAGCAGTGGCCATAGTGTTCTGTGTGTACAGGGATCACTTATTTTTTAGTACTATTTAGCACTAAACTGAATTCACACACATATATATATATATATATATATATATATATATATATATATATATATATTTATATTATAATTATGGTTCTTCAGTTGGTTTTCTGTTTCTCAATTGGTGGTTTCATTGGGCAGTGTAGAGGGCAGTTCCAGAATCGACCACGCTGAAGAGATGGAGCTGCTGTTGGAGAACTATTACAGACAGGCAGAGGACCTTGCTAATGTTGCTAGAGAGCTACGTGTGCTCATTGATGACTCGGAGAGTGTCATATTCCTCAACCTTGACAGGTTAGTTGTATTGAAAGGTTTGATACTGCTTATTACTATTGCCTGGTTTCTACAATATGTAAATTTGTTTACCTATTTTAACTAGTTTTTGTCTGTTCACCTTTCAGCCACAGAAATGTCATGATGAGATTAAATTTACAGCTGACCATGGGCACATTTTCCCTTTCTCTCTTTGGTCTCATTGGTGTTGCTTTTGGCATGAATTTAGAATCCACCTTTGAGGATGTAAGTAGTAATTTATTCATATTGATACTTCGATAGCGATGTAGTGGGTTCAGTAGGCTGTCATATGCGTAGACCGCTGGCTTACAGCTACATTTAAACGGAGTAAAGACATTTCAACACATAGATCAAGTTTGTGTAGTGGTAAGATAATAGTCCCCTGCAGCACTGGACCTTAAAGTGGACCAACACCCAGGGGTGATCGGCCCGGGAATCTATAAGATTCCCGGGCCGATCACCTCACTCACCGTGGGACATCCGAGATCGGGATGTCCCGCGGGGTGAAACCCCCCAGAAAACCCCCAAACTCCTTACCTGATCCGCCGCCGCCGAAAGTGACGCACGGGAGGCGGCGGCGGACGCGCTGCTCTGGACGCTGCTGACACCCGCTTGGACGGCGCGGTCATGTGGGAGCGGGGAGAGGTGAGTTTTTTGGGGTTTCTGGGGGGTTTCAGAGAGCGGGACACCCCCGATCGGGGTGCCCCGCCAAAGTGGACCAAAACCCAGGATAGTCAAAATCCTGGGTGTTGGTCCACTTTAAGTGATGAGGGTAAGAGAGTAACTTTTATTTTATAGCCTACAGATAGATTATACCTTATTAGTAACTAGTAATAATAGTAGTAAACTGCTGCTTAACATATGCTCAGGCTATCATTAGTCATATTTGACTCCTTTTTTTATTCATATAAAACATGCTATTTTACTGTTTCACTCTATAGGATCCTCAAGTATTTTGGTTCATTACTGGAGTTATGTTTCTGGGAAGTGGCTTAATATGGAGGCGTTTGCTTTCTGTCCTTGGAAGGCATCTTGAACCATCAAAGCCTCCAGAGGTATGTTGTATACATTCATTAACTGCTTAAACAGAAACCAAAGAATAAAAATAAGCAATCTGTGCTCCAGCTTTAAAACTAATATCAGCTTAACACTAAAAAGGCTTTCCAAACCTCCAATACAATAAACATAAAAACAAATAGTGGAGCTACAAACTCTGAATTGAATCAAACTCAGTATTTATTTTTCTCCACCACTGACGTCAACTGGTATCGTCCTGTGGGCGGATTTTCTCAAGAGTGAGAGGCGTCAAGGCGAAAAAGTTCACCAACAGGATGAAACTGGTTGAAGTCAGGAGCGCAGAAAAGAGTGGTGGTACCATTACTGAAAGTGGGGCTTGGTATTCAGTCTTCATGTAGCTGGTTTTCTATAGTGAGGAGCATGGAACGGCAGGAGATGCTGACGGGACGCCTCAGTGAACGGATTCAGCTGATTGATTCAATGCCTTGATTTTTATTAACCTTTTTATTTTCTATTGTATGGTGATCTGCCTTTCTTTACAAGCATACTAGATTCTAAGCTGCACTGGATATTGTGGTTATTGGAACCATCTGTGCTGAGAATATTGGTGCCCTATACATCGTGTGGTTAAATGCTATTGGCTTTCTTGCAAAAGGGGCCCATCTTATCTGATAAGAAGCTTTATAAACCGGTGGTGAAAACTTTGGAGCACCAGAATGGTCACAGTGGTGAAGAAAAATGAATACTGGCTTTCAAGTGGACTTTGATTCTTAGCACCACTATTTATGTTTATTAACTGCTTAATATCGTGAGCTACACAGCTTACCATGTGTTGCAGATGCGGGTGCTATAGCCAACGGTGGCATCGTATTTCATATACAAGGGAGAAGTAAGGCCAGCACTCCCAAAAAGTTTTGCACTGTGTACCAAAGAATAGAGAATACCTCGGATGTTTCGAGGTGTAGCATAACTCCTCCCATCATGGATATATCAAAGTATGTAAATATTAATGATCTGCACAACAAATTGTCGTACAAAACTGGTAAACTATGTAATAACCCTGAACTGTCATGCCCACCACCACCATTGCCCCATCCGTTCCCTGCGATGTGGATCAGCTCAAATTAGCATTTTCCTGTATCGCATCACCGCGGCGTTAGCCTGGCCTTCAAGGTCTCTCTGCAACTATAAACACAGTCCCCCTCTGAAAGAAAGGGTTGAGTTGAGCTTCCTGGCCTGCAAACCCTGCCCAGTAACAGGGGACATGTTGGGGCCTCTCATTCCAATTAGTCAAGAGCACCCAGCACATCATCGCTGTCCTTCTGTAGTCTGTCCGCATCACCGCTGCTGTTACCGTGGCTCCCAGATTGGGAGTGTGTGTGGCAATGAGAGGCTGAGGACTCTTGAGAAGGAACCCAATATAGGGTAACATGTACTGGAGAGCAAATGGGAAATGGGCGTCTAAAGTAAAGCTTAGGAAGTTAAAAGAAAGAAAAAGATCTTTCAAAATGAGGGGAAAAGGCAAAAGAAAGGAGAGAAGGATGAAGAAAGAGGAAAAATAAAGAAAAGGAAACAAATTAGTAAGAGAGAAGAAATGTGAGGTTGAAGAATGTATGTAGGGGGATGTGGAGAGCACACAGTAAAAGTAAAGCGAGGGAAAACAAGATAAAGGGAAAATGAGGCAAAGCGAGAAGAGAAAATTGAAAAGCAATGAAAATACAATTCTGTGAGTACTCGCCTGTAGAATTGATTTTGTAGTACACAGCATGTCCTGTTTCACTAATAATCTTTACGCTTGGGATATCCCGCCACAAGGTGGCGCAGTGGACTGCAGAAAGACTTGTGGCATTTCCCGGCCCTATAAAAGGACAGGAACCTCCCACAAATTCCCAGTGTTATAAAGCAGTTAGACAAGAAGCCGGGAGAACAAAAATGAAGGAACCCCAACCAAAAATTTGAACAAATCACCATACAGAGGTAACCAAGAAAATAACAAGGGAGGGGTGAAACAGGATGTGCTGTATACTACAAAATCAATTCTACAGGTGAGTACTCACAGAATTGTATTTTTCCAAGTATACAGCACGTCCTGTTTCACTAATATTCTTTACGCTTGGGACGTCCAAATGCAGTGTCCGTAAAGTAGCGTGGGATCCCCAAGAACAACAGCGGGCAGTTTAAAACACTGCCGCCTGAAGAACTTTGCGGCCAAAAGCAGCATCTGCTGAGGCCCGAACATCAACCTTGTAAAACTTAGAAAAAGTATGCGGCCTTACAAACTTGTTCAACAGAAGCCTGGTGCTGAAAGGCCCAGGAGGCACCAATAGCACGAGTGGAATGAGCAGTAAGGCGGAAGGGAGGCTCCTTCCCCTTAGCAGAATAGGCTTGCACCACCGCCTGACGGATCCACTTGCTGATAGTGGACTTAGCCGGAGGCAAACCCTTCCTAGGTCCAGAAGGAAGAACAAAAAGAGCATCAGTCTTCCTGAAAGATTCAGTAGCGACCAAGTAAAACTACAGAACCCTGACCACATCTAAAGAATGCAGAGTCCTCTCCCTGGAATTAGCAGGGTTAGGACACAAGGAAGGCAAAACAATGTCCTGATTGAGATGAAAAACAGACACAACCTTAGGCAAGAAATCAGGCTTAAACCGAAACTCCACCTTGTCCTGGTGTCGCTCAAAATAAGGAGGTTTGATGGAAAGCGCTGCCAACTCAAACACGCCTGACAGAAGTGATAGCCACCAAAAAGGCTACCTTAAGAGTCAAAATGGGCAAAGCGGCCTCACGGAGAGGCTCAAAGGGACGACCCTGCAAAGCAGATAACACCAGATTCAAATCCCAAACTGGTAACCTAGGCTTACGTGGCGGACGCACGTGAGAAACCCCCTGGAAAAAAGTCTTAACCAAACGGTGAGTGGCAAAAGATTTTTGGAAAAAAATAGCCAGAGCTGAAACATGACCCTTGAGGGTACTAGTTGAAGGCCCAAATCCAAACCATGTTGCAAGAACTCCAGAATCCTGGGAATAGAAAACACCCAACAGGGAAGAGATCTGGACTCACGCCAGGCAATGTAAGCATGCCAGACCCTGTAGTAGATAAAGAACGAGGACTTCTACCTAGCCCTAATCATGGTATCAACAACAGAGGCAGGCAACCCCTTTTCCATCAAGATGGAGGTTTCAGCAGCCAAGCCGTCAAAGCCAGCGTTTGTAAATTGGGATGGCACAGCTGCCCCTGAGTGAGCAGATCTGGATCCATGGACAGGACGTACTGATCTACTGCAAGCTGCATGATGTCTGCGAGCCACACCCTTCTTGGCCAACAGGGGGCCACCAGAATGGCTGGCACCCCTTCCTGGGCTATCTTGCGCAGCACCCTGCCCAGCAGAGGAAATGGAGAGAACACATAGAGGAGCTGAAACCCCTTCCAAGGCATTGCTAGCACATCCGTGGCAATGGCCAGAGGATCCTGTGACAGAGAGACAAAGAATGGAAGTTTGTGATTGTGACATGAAGCAAACAGGTCCACAACTGGTAGATCCCAGCGGGGGCACAGAGAGTGAAACACCCTGTTTCTGAGGGACCACTCCCCCAGCCAAGACATCCCCCTGCTCAAGGAGTCTGCCTCCAGGTTCTCCACTCCCGGGATGTAAACAGCCGATATGCAGGGGACAATCCTCCGCCCAGGACAGTATCAGGGAAACTTCCTTGAGGGCTCGCTTGCTCCGAGTCCCTCCCTGATGATTGATGTAGGCAACCGCCGTCTGGTTGTCCGAGCGTATCTGAACAGCCCGACCCCGAAGGTGTGGGGGTCAACTGGGAAAGAACCAACCTTATCGCCCGTAGTTCCAGAATGTTGATGGGGGCATGGGCCTTCTGAGGACCCCACTGACCCTGGAACTTCAGAGACTTCCAAAAGCCCCCCCCAACCTGTCAGACTGGCATCTGTGGTGACAGTCTCCCAGCACGGGGGCAGAAAGGTCCTGCCCACTAGGAGATTCCTTGAGTCCAGCCACCACAAGAGGGACAGACTGACCCGAGGGGACAGAGCAGATTCCTGATCCATTGACACTGGGTCCTGATCCCAAACTGACAAGAGGTGCAACTGAAGAGGTCTCATGTGAAACTGAGCATAGGGGACCGCCTCAAAACCGGACACCATCAGGCCCACCAACTGCATCCCCTGCCGAATGGAGGGATGAGGGCACGAAATCGGAGACCGTGCCTGCGTCTGCAGGCTCTCCACCTTCTACTGAGGCAGAAAAACCTTGACCTGAGATGTATCCAGAGTCATGCCCAGAAAGGACGTCACCAAGGACGGAGACGGAGAAGACTTGGGGTAGTTGATCACCCAACCGAAGGACTCGAGCGTGGAGACCACCATCTGGGTATCCAGCTCGGCTTGATGGAAGGACTGAGACGCTATCAGAATGTCGTCCAGATAAGGAAGGATACGAATGCCCTGAGATCTCAACAGAGCCATCACCCCCGCCAGCACCTTGGTGAAGACCCGAGGGGCTGAGGTAAGACCGAACGGTAAGGCCACAAATTGGTAGTGCTGATCCTCCAGAGCGAACCTGAGAAGTCTCTGATGACCTGGAAAGATAGGAACAGGAAAGTAAGCATCTTTGATGTCCACAGAACTCATGAAGTCGCCCGGGCGCAAGGTACTGACCGCCGAGCGCAGAGTCTCCATGCGAAAATGCTTGAACCTGACAAATTTGTTGAGGCGCTTCAAATTCAGGATGGGCCTTAGGGACCCATCCTTTTTGGGAACAGTGAACAGATTGGAATAGAAACCTCTGCCCCTTTCCTGGAAGGGCACCAGGCAAATGACCCCCAAATCCAAAAGGCTTTGGACCGCAAGCCCTGAGCTGACAAGGGATATTGACCCATCCGGGATCTGATGAATCTTGGGGGCGGCCAGGCTGCAAACTCTATCTTGTACCCGGAGGACACCACCCCCTGAATCCACCGGTCTGAGACGCGCAGTCTCCAAACGTGAGCAAAGAGCTGCAACCGTCCCCCCACTCAGATGGGTGAGGGGGCTTGGGGGAAGATTTGGACTTGGGACCCCGTGAGAGACCGGGGCGACCACGGCCTCTACCCGGCCCCAAGGGTCTCTACGTGCCCCCGCAAATGGTACACCCCGACCGGACCTGGGAGCACGGAAGGAGGGGAGGGAAGAACCAGCCCCCCGAAAGGGCCGCGGCTGCCTCCTGCGTTGAGGCAGCCTACCATCCTTGGCAAACAGATCCAGACGCTCCCCAAAAAGCCGTAGCCCAGTAAAGGGAAAGCCAGTGAGAGCCTTCTTAGCAGCATTATCAGCCGCCCACTGACGCAGCCAAACAGCGGCGTATAGCCACCAAAAGGGCAGAAGTCTTACCACACATCCTGACTGCATCATCCATAGCAGAAAGAATAAATGCCACAAATTAATAGTAAAGCAGGAGGGATCTATACTCCTCCCCCCTATTGGCATCCGAGGCATTATCCAGAAGGCACTTGAGTAGCCCTTTAATAGCAAGAGCCGTGATGGCATAAGCGCACACAGGGTGCAGCGCAGTCCCCGCACAAGCAAATGCGTGACAGGCCAGCTGATCAACACGCCGGTCCTCACCATCCCTCAGAGTAGAAGTGTCAGGGGAATGCATGACCGAGGTATTGGGCAACCCAAGCACGGGAGCATCCACCTCGGGGGGGACACGACCAGCACTTAACCACATCAGCAGGAAATGGATACCTCCTGTCCCAACTCTTAGGCACCACGGGCAATCTGCTAGGACGTTCCCACTACTTGAGCACCAAATTATTGAAGTGGATCTGCTCAGGGAACTCCAAGCATTGTTTAACAGTGTGAAAAAGCTCACCCTGCTGCCTGTTAGCCGGGACAGGAGGTGTAATACACAGTACTTCAAAAATGTGAGCCAACAGCCTGTCAGTATCCTCAGGAGACCATGGGTCTTCTCCAAAAGGAGACCCAGTACACCATAAACCTCCTGCTGCTCCTCAGAGGAATCCGAATCAGAGACAAGTTCCCCCTCTTCTAGGGGGTACAGGCCAGGGAAAGAAAACTGTCCCTCATCCTCAGGAAAAAGGGAAACAGCGGAAGTTAAATGCAGCTTCATGCCAGAAGCCTTATGAGGGACCGGCCCAGCCATATGCCTTTCCAGGCTGGCCACCCGCAAGGCCAAGTCATAATGTGATTCCCCACTAGCATGTCCCTCACTAGGGGTCAAATGCAGGCACGGGGGGGTAGGTGATGTAGAAGGGGGCGAAGAGCTGGGCAGCGTAGCAGGCAACCCAGACTGCAGCGCAAGTACCTTCTAGGCGCAGGGCACACATACCCTGACAGTCACTCACAGGGGATACCCCACACGCGGCACACAGCTGGGCTTTTCCCAAAGGATCCCCAAGCACATTATCCCCGGAAGCCTCCATATGGTGATTAAAATAGGCACACTGGCCAGTATAGGGTTAAGGCTAACAAGAGCCACCCGGAATGCCCCAAAACCCCGCTAGGGAAGGTGGGAAAAGGAAGGGAAGAGGGCCGGGAGAAACCACAGTCACGTTTATCCCGCCTGAAAGACATAAGAAAACCACACATAACATTCCCCTAATGTGGTGACAAGAGCACAATACAACCCCGAAGGGGACTCGCGAACCAAGAAGCTGATCGCACATCCAGGCAGGCCAGCAGCGCGCTGCAGTACCGCAGGTCAGGAGAAGACAAACTCCAACCAAAATGGCGCAAGGACCTAGAGGGGCGGGCCGCGGAGGTATGACGCAGAAAGCGGCATCCGCAGGTTCCTGCGCCCCCCCCCCGAGGAGCGCGAATCGCGCTCCACGTGACCCGACAGTGCAGTAAAACATGAGGAGAATGTCGCCGCCAGCCGCAGAGCATCGGCGCGGCGGTTAACGCGGACAATACAAGTAAAAGGCAGATAAAATTCAATGTGAAACACCGCCTATTCCCTGACCCCCCACCCCCGAGAAGTTCCAGATGTGAAGGGGCGCCCTCACCCATCTGGGTGGGGGGACGGCTTCGGCTCTTTGCTCACGTCTGGAGGCTTCATGTCTCAGACCGGTGGATTCAGGAGGTAGTGTCTTCCGGTTACAAGATAGAGTTGGCAGCCTGGCCACCCCCAAGATTCATCAGATCCCGGATGCCTCAAGACCCCCTGTCAGCTCAGGGCCTATTGCTCGCTGTACAGAATCTACTGGAGCTGTGGGTCATCTGCCAAGTGCCCTTAGAGGAAAGGGGCAAGGGCTACTATTCCAACCTTTTCACCGTTCCCAAAAGAGATGGGTCTGTCAGACCCATCCTGGACTTAAAGCTTCTCAACAAGTTTGTCAGACCCAGGAAGCTTCACATGGAGACTCTGTGCTCAGCTGTAAGTTCACTATGCCCAGGGGACTTCATGACCTCTGTGGACGCTTTCCTCCATGTTCCAGACTTTCCAGGTCATCAGAGATTCCTCAGGTTCGCTCTGGAGGATCAGCATTACCAGTTTGTGGCATTGCCCTTCGGTCTTACTTCAGCTCTCAGGGTATTCACCAAGGTGCTGGCGGGCATTATGGCTCTGCTGAGAGCTCAGGGCATTCGCATTCTTCCCTATTTGGACGACATTCTTATCACTTCTCCGTCTTTCCAACAGGCAGAGCTAGATACTCAGCGGGTGGTGACCACACTGGAGTCATTCGGCTGAGTGATAAACCACTCCAAATCCTCCCTGTCTCCCTCTTTGGTAAAGCCATTTCTGGGCATGAATCTGGATACAGCTCGGGCCAGGATCTTTCTTCCTCAGCAGAAGATGGACAGTCTGCAAGCACAAGCTCAGCTCCTTCTGTCCTGCCCTCATCCTTCCATCAGGCAGGGAATGCAGCTGGTGGGCCTGATGGTGTCCTGCTTTGAGGCGGTTCCTTATGCTCAGTTTCACATGAGGCCTCTTCAACTCTACCTCTTTTCTGTATGGGACAGGGACCCTGTGTCCCTGGATCAGGTTTTGCTTCTGTCCCCCATAGCCAGGCGGTCTCTCTCGTGGTGGCTGGACTCAAGGAACCTGTGCAGATCCTTTCTAGCCCCTTGCTGGGAGACGGTCACCACGGATGCCAGTCTGACAGGTTGGGGGGGCTTCTGGAGATCCCTAACATTCCAGGGGCAGTGGGGCCCTCAGGAGGCCCACGCCCCTATCAACATTCTGGAACTGAGGGCGATCAGGTTGGTTCTAGCCCGCTTGACCCCGCACCTTCGGGGTCGGGCGATCAGGTTGGTTCTAGCCCGCTTGACCCCGCACCTTCGGGGTCGGGCGGTTCAGGTCCGCTCGGACAACCAGACGGCGGTTGCCTACATCAATCATCAGGGAGGGACCCGGAGCAAGGGGGCCCTCAAGGAAGTGTCTGATCCTGTCCTGGGCAGAGGACAATGTTCCCTGCATCTCAGCTGTGTACATCCTGGGGGTGGAGAATCTGGAGGCAGACTCTCTGAGCAGGGGGACTTCTCGTCTGGGGGAATGGTCCCTCAGCAACAGGGTGTTTGCTCTCTGTGTCACCGTTGGGGTCAGCCAGATGTGGATCTGTTTGTGTCCTGTCACAATCACAAGCTTCCAGTCTTTGTGTCTCTGTCCCAGGGCCCTCTGGCCTTTTGCCGTGGATGCTCTGACAATGCCCTGGCAGGGCTTTCCGCTACTGTATGTCTTTCCCCCGTTTCCCCTGTTGGGCAGGGTTCTGCGAAAGATAGCTCAAGAAGGGGTGCCAGCAATCCTGGTGGCCCCCTGTTGGCCAAGAAGAGTGTGGTTCGCAGACATCAGGCAGCTGGCAGAAGATCAGTATGCCCTGCCCAAAGATCCAGACCTGCTCACTCAGGGGCGGCTACGTTACCCCAATTTACAAACGCTGGCTTTAACGGCCTGGCTGCTGAAACCTCCATCTTAATGGAAAAGGGGCTGCCTGCCTCTGTTGTTAACACCATGATCAGGGCTAGGAAAAAGTCCTCCTCTTCCATCTACTATAGGGTCTGGGGTACCTACATTGATTGACTGGTGTGAGGCTAAATCTCTTCCCTGTCATGTGTTTTCTATTCCTAGGATTCTGGAATTCCTCCAACATGGTTTGGATCTGGGGCTTCAACTCGGCACTCTGAAGGGTCATGTGTCTGCCTTGGCTGTTTTCTTTCAGAGATCTTTTGCTCAGCATCATTTGGTCAGGATCTTTTTCCAGGGGATTACTCATGTGCGCCCCCCACGTAAGCCTATGTTACCAGTCTGGGACTTGAACTTGGTCCTATCTGCCTTGCAGGGGTCTCCTTTTGAGCCTGTGCATTAAGCTGCTTTGTCCATTCTTACACTTAAACCGGACCTTCACCATGATTTAATGAAAAGCCCAAACTCTTAAAAAACAATTCCTCAGCATCTAAAATTAATATTTTTTACATGTTTAGTCACTAATTTATTATACTTTCCCCCACTGGGCTGCAACTCTGTTCGGGAATTTAGGATACGGGCGCCACCATCTTGACTCAGAAGCATCACACTTACTGAGGAGAGGAGAGTGGGATAAGGTACAGGGGGGCGGGTTATAGCTGTGCTTTGCTCAGACAGAGCAGAGCTGGGGTCAGGGAAAGGTCAGCAGTCCCAGAATGCAGAGCAGCACAGTCACTTCCTGTTTGCAGGCACTTCCTGTTTGCAGGCTGCCTGCAAAAATGGCAGCTTCCATAAGCCGCCATCTTGGATGTTTAAAGGCTTATAAAATGCAGTAGATGCAGGTAGGATGATTTTTAATGTGAGCAATCTGTATGTACAGGGTGTGGGAAACATATAAGATAGACTCTTATTTAGAGTGAAGGTCCGCTTTAAGGTTGGCGGCGCTTTCCATTAAGCCCCCTTACTTTGAGAGACACCAGGACAAGGTGGTGTTTCGCTTTAAACCAGATTTTCTGCCTAAGGTTGTGTCTGCTTTTCATCTCAATCAGGACATTGTTCTTCTTCTCTGTGCCCTAATCCTAGAAACCCTAAGGAGAGGGCTCTACATTCTTTGGATGTGGTCAGGAACCTGAAGTTCTATTTGGTGGCTACCTAAGAAGGGTCTGGCTCCAGCTAAGTCTACCATCAGCAAGTGGATCCGTCAGGCTGTGATTCAGGCCTATTCTGCTAAAGGGAAGGATCCTCCCTTCCGCCTTACTGCTCATTCCAGTCGTGCTATTGGTGCCTCTTGGGCTTTTCAGCACCAGGCTCTGTTGAACAAGTTTGCAAGGCCACTAGGTCTTTTGTTCATACTTTTTCTAAGTTTTACAAGGTTGATGTTGGGGCCTCAGCTGATGCTGCTTTTGGCCGCAAAGTTCTGCAGGCGGCAGTGGTTTGATCTGCATGTTGTTGCTTTTGGGGATCCCACCCTACTTTACGGACACTGCTATTGGATGTCCCAAATGTAAGGAATTACTCTCTGGAGCAGGATGTGCTGTATACTTAGAATAATACAATTCTGTGATTACTCACCTGCAGAATTGGTTTTTTACGTATACAGCACGTCCTGCTCTACCCCGCCCTTGTTTTCATTGTTCTTAGTGCCTCTGTATGGTGATTATCATGATTAAAATTGTTTGAGTATGGTTATTATTCTCCCGGCTTCTTGCTAACTGCTTGTAAATACTGGGATTTTGTGGGAGGTCCCTGGAATATAAGGGTGCCGGGAGGAGCCACTTTTTTGCTGTCTCTGCAGTCCAGCGCCATCTTGTGGATGTATAACCCAAACGTAAGGAATTACTCTCTGGAGCAGGATGTGCTGTATACATATAATACCAATTCTACAGGTGAGTAATCACAGAATTGTATTTTTTCCTGCCTAGAATCTGTACTAACCTTTTTCCCTGCCAGTTGTTGAGCCCCTGCATGGATTCTAACCTTTTTCATGCCTGTTAGGGGAGGGATAGATGGATTTCCACATTAGGAAGCAAATGAATAGTGGTTGTAATAAGGAAATAGCTGTTAGTCAAAAGGCAGCGTGTTTGTGTAAAGCAGGAAATGCTGTAAATCATCCACAGCAATCCGACTCTACATATGGCAGTGAAGCCCCTGCTATTGCTCATGTCAGACATTTCCTAGCAGCAGCAGGAGACGGAGGCATTCCAGTTAAACATGATCAGCCAGAAGTGCATAGCATTAGCTGTAAGCCTGCCCATATGCTAATAAAAAAGGACCCTTGACTTAACAGCAGAGCCAGCGGCCACGCCCACCGCTGAGGAGCTCCCTAGGACTAAGAGAAAATCTGAGCTTTTAAAAATGTAACAAATTCCAGTGAATAGGAACATGGAGGAATATAAACCCAGTCCCACAGTCAAAATTGCTTTAAATCTCTGTGCAGTCATCCATAGCCCAAAGTAGAAAACTTTCAATTGTGATGACCCATCATTGCTCAGAAAGGTCTTTGAAAGATTTTGTAGCAACTATTTCAATTCTCTGTGGCTGTCGCTCCCAGTAACGATATATAGTTACATACTCGGCGTTCCTCTCTACCACCAGCTTATGATTCACACACACAGCCACATTGCAGCCCAGCTTGGAACTGTCTTTCAACAATCTGTGAGATAACAGATAAAACATCTCTAACTGGATGTGCATGACACAAGGAGGCTCCCAGCTCAGCGGCTGTGTCTGTGTGCTGGCAGAGGCTCTCCTCAACCCCCCCCCCCCCTTGCACTCATGCTCATGTTTAAAGGGCTCCCAGGTGTGTAACAAGTTGGCTGCTTGTATAGAGCAGGTTTGGGAGAGACCTTTTAATGAACTTTTTTTTTTTTTTTGGACTAGAGGACCTTACGGGCTAACATGCATGTTAAAATGTACCACTGAAGTCACCACTGCTGGATTGTGGCCACTGTCTAGGCTAGTTTTAAATCATCTTCTGTAATCTGCGTATCAGGCAAGTCAAAGCTGTGCATAAAAGCGTGAGCTTTCAATCCGCTTTGGGGCAAATCTGGAATATTGATTGCTGTTTGGCATCGGCCCTCTTTACATTGGGGAATGGAGTTCTCTATTGTGCATGCTAAAATGATGCAGCCCTTGGAGAAAGGAAGCTTCAGAGTGTGATCCTGAACATCAAACGGGGTAAACACTCGTTCTCTAGAGGAGTGTTTATCAAACCTGTCCTTAAAGTGGACCAACACCCAGGGGTGATCGGCCCGGAAATCTATAAGATTCCCGGGCCGATCACCTCCCACCCCGCGGGACATCCGAGATCGGGATGTCCCGCGGGGTGAAACCCCCCAGAAACCCCAAAAACATCTTACCTGATCCGCCGCCGCTTCCGCCGCCGCCTCCCGCGCGCCCCTCCAGACGTGCCCGCGCCGGCCCTCTGTGAATGGCCGGCGGGGGCGCGCGCGCGCCGAGAGTGACGCGCGGGAGGCGGCGGCGGCGGCGGCGGAAGCGGCTTGGACGTTCCTGATCCCCGCCTGGACGTTGGCGGGGATTGGCTGCGGCGTTCACGTGGGAGCGTTGAGAGGTGAGTTTTTGGGGGTTTCTGGGGGGTTTCACACAGCGGGGCACCCCCGATCGGGGTGCCCCACCGAAGTGGACCAAAACCCAGGATAGTCAAAATCCTGGGTGTTGGTCCACTTTAAGTGTCTCCCACAGTTTGTGGGTCTACACACAGTTCTGTTAACGCACAAAACATGACCTGTTGGGGGTGCTTGAGGACATAACGGAGGTATGCAGTAAGTGGGGAAATTTGACCTAGGGAAATTTGTTACTTTATATATTTTTATATATATATATATATATATATATATATATATATATATATATATATATATTTATTTTTTTTTTTGTAGATCCTAAAAAGAACATTTCCTTTCAACGGAAGAACTAATGCAACCAATAGTTAACATGTAATGTACTACAGCAGGCATTCATTTACTGGACTCATCTTCACACTCACACATCTTCACATTTGCCAAATAGAAAGTAGCGGAGCAAGGCCGCTATCCGGACAGTCTGCTTTTGACAAATTTAGGGATATCCACTTGGAAGTCAGAACCTCATGTGAACTCAGCTGCACTTTGTAGTATTTTGTAAGTTAATCTATTAGAAGAATTATTTTTATATGTAATGTGTTGTACAATGATTAATATTTTCCTTTATAAAATATGAGGGACATTACAGGGCACCCTGTATTTTAAAAGACTTTAATTTCATTTTCTTCTATACTGCTTTGTCGGTTATACTTGAAGTTATTTTAAATTTTGGATGTGTTTTGGAATTTCCCCTATTATATTTTATTTCTTTTTAAAAAGTGGTTTTTCGGTTTAAATAGGCTTCTTACGTCATATGATGCAGTGCCTGTCCTGATAAGACCACATCTTATTACTCATACACAGCTGCTCGGGGGCCAGTCCAGCGATCAGTAACTCACTGGGTGGATCGAGACTCTGTCACAACCAGCGCCATCCTGGCTTTGATGGTGGGTCGGGTATGTGACTCGTTATCAATCACAGAACTGTCCCACGCTCTCCATTCATTGCAATGGAGGTAGTAGGCCGAGGCCTAAAATGCCCCACCCCTCCAGTGCCCCTGTGACTGGTGGGGGGGGCGTGGTCCAGTGCAGAAGCGCCAGTGAATGGAGTTTGCAGCCCCTGACGGCGCAGGCTGCTACAGGGGCTCAGTTTCAGGTGAGTAAGTGATCACCAAACTGGCATGATCAGCTGCACTGGAAAAAGGGGAGTGCTCTTTTTTTGTTTTGTTTTTTTATAACCCGCAGAATTTTAAGGCTACAAATGCACTTTAAATAATAATTTCTGAATTAAAGTGAAGAGTGTGTGAACAGGTAATTAAGCAAGTTCTTTGAGCCTGAGTTATTTTTGTCAACACCAAGGAGCTCAAGTTATTTTCATTTTTTAAACACTCCAAGGAAATCCGTTGAAGTTTGTGTTGTTGTATGATTCTTTAAAGACTTCAGACTAAAAATATCTGATACCTCTCCACCCTTCTGGCTAGGGGACTGCAGCATGGATATTAGGAACACTTATATGCTTCCTCTAGCTTTGCATTTCTCAATCATAATTTGCAAATCCACTTATTCTCTGACTCCTTAATCCTTGTGCCTTTGAAGGCCAAATCTAGGCTCCGCACTTGCACAACTGGTCGAGTTTACAGCAATAGATGCCATTCACTTGACTGGATGCTGCTTTGGTGGATAATTCAACAGGCACTAGCACGCAACCCGGCAGCTTTGAAATCAGTGGTCCTATTACTTATGGCAGTTAGGAGCTAGACGTGGGCTCTAAAGAAACATGCTGTCGTGTTACTTTTTTTGCTTTGCCATGAATTACTTGAACAAAGGCTGTCTTGACATAATGTCTTATATTGAGCACAGTGCATTATCTCATTATGTTCTAATTTTGTCAGTGTTCCACCTACTGCTAAAAGGACTGACAGTTCCTACGTTGGCCCTTTGTAGCTATCAATTAAAGTAGACTATTAAAAAGCAAAGCACACAATAAATCAATTTCTGAATTTACTGCTGTGCCGTTACACTTCTCTTAACCAGTTGGTACTTATCTTCCTAGAATATGGCAGGACTACCTCATTCTTGTTTAAGAGACTTTATATTTATACATGTTACATTTAATAATGGAGTTCTATCTGTAAAACATTGAGCACCATCCTGGTTTATTTGTATAAGCCAAACTTTTGTTGTGCTCTATTGTATGAATAGTTGCCATTTATATAGATGAATGAAACCAGCCTTATTTGCCTTTTCATTTATGGCAATGTTGTATATACCTACCTTTTAGTTCACGCTTAGGCTGTGGTAAGGGAAGACTGTTCCTTGTTTTTACATTGCATATAGAATTTACCTGCCTTGGTTCTCGATCCCCCAAAGTCCCTTTAAAGAAAATCTTCCAGCCTCTCAAGAGGGAGACATTTCCACCAAGGGATGTAGGGATACTCACTTGGTTAAAGCCATTGGGAATACAAGCATTGCAGACAAAATTAAGGACTTCAGAGGTTTGGTTACGTATATGTGGCACTTTCCTCCACTGTTTCAGTTATAATGTATCCATATCCTTGAAGTTACATTATATATATATATATATATATATATATATATATATATATATATATTCTATATGTATGTATATATTCTTGTATGTAAAAGGGACTGTAAACCCACATAAAAAAATACAAAGCAACTTACCTTCTCTCCCTTGCCTCAGCTTCCAACTGGACCATCGCTAAGAAACCACCTGGTTTTTGAGAAGAGAGTTCCCGGTGATGTCCCTTTCTCTTTTGACTATCACAGGGACTCTACACTCAATTTATTGGAAGAGGTGTGCCAAGGCAGAGCATTGCAATGTGTGAATGAAGGGAGGTGTGTACAGGCACAAATGGGTAGAGCCTTGACCATTAGCGAGCATTAATCATGGCCCAAGGAATTTGAGGGGGCATTCTTAGAGAGAAGGTAAGTACCTTTTTGGTTTACAGCCCATTTACGCCTATTGACTGTTATCAGTCACATGGGGCACTGGAGCACAGATGGGGAGTAATAAGGTCTGGTTTTCAATAGAGGGGTGATATGTGCCACTTTGAACCAAAGACCCAGCTAAAAACCCTTTTTTTTTTTTTAAGGGTTTTGGCTGGAGAAGGAAACAAAGAATTTGGTGTTGTCACTGGCAGTTGAATCCTTAATTTTTGTTCCTATGGTCCATTTCTGATTGCCTATCTTAATAGCCGGGGACGGGAGCACAAGCGCTGCTGGGAATGCGGCCACTGGCACTCCCGATTGCAGAGCATTGTATGCGAATAGAGCCGTTTGCCAAGCATTACATGTGCACAGCAAATTGCTCTGATCTGACGCGATCCTGTGCAGTGCCATAGGACTGGAAAGAGGTTTTACAGGGTGTGGAACAAAACAGGGGATAGTCAAAATCCCTGGTTTTGTTCCACTTTGTTACCGAACAACATTTCATATTAAAGTGGGTTATGCTCCCCAAGCGTTTGTTAAAGTTGAGCCAGATTGCAGCATTAACATCTGAAAATGAATGCAGCAAAAAAGTGTAAAATCTGAGGGGGTTTCACAATAAAAACAGGGTACAGACTCTACTTGCCTTACTCTAACTTCAGCTGTTCCCACCCCAGCGCTGCCAGGCCTTCAATTTTGGACTGTCTGATCTGGAGGGTGGATTCAGGGCACATTGTGTTGCTGGGCAGAGAACAGTCATCTGTTTCTAATTTTAATACCAAAACACAAAATGTATTGTAGTTACCAAGGATGACAACCAAATTTTATCTTTACAAAATGTGATAGCGTTTTTTTTTTTAGTTAGTGTTTTATATATACTAGTTCTTATACTGCTAACCTGGTGAACTTTTCAGAGCAATATTTATGCAGTGTTTTCTTTTCATTTTTTATATGGTTATGGACACAGTTGTAAATAAAATATTTATTTCTATATTACCACATCCAATACTGCTTCGATGTGTGAAATAAAGTCATACAGTACAATTTTATGTTTTGTGATTACTTTCAGATATGTACAATATAGAATTCTGTGCAGATAATGCCAAATAATTCCAGAAAACTGGAGAAAAGTGCAACATTTTTATATGTGTTAATCACTGGAATAAAGCTTCTATTATGTTACGTGCCATCTAAGCATGTTGGCAGGATGCGTAGAGCTGGGTTGCTGTGTATGCACCATGGGATTGAGGAAGACTGGTTTGGATTTATAAATCAAAAAATGGTCATCTGCAAGGAATTTTATCTGTCAGATAAGAGTTTTAACGTGCCTGATTTCCACCAAACGAAAATTCTGCTGGCATAACTAGGGATGAGCTTGCCGGAGCGAATATGGATGGCAAGACTCCTTCCTCATTATTATGAAAACCCAAATTAATTTTAGTAAAGAATGAGGCAGCCACCCAAAATTTTTAATTTTTGAATGAGAGTGTTGAGAATAAGAGCTGCGCCACTTTTTTTCTTAATTTCTTTGTGTCACGTGTATATGTTAAGAAAAAAACTTGAAAATAAATATCAGAAGACATCAAATACAACAGACCGTAGGCCCAACCTCCTCCCAAGCTGGCCCTCCCTGGGAGGTCTCACTCGGACTTTAAGATGTGCTGATCCCCCTGCACAATATTGTATCCCTCACCACCATCCTCCATCGGTAGCGCCCCTCGTCTAGAGGGTCCGAGGAGCTGTCCACCAGGGGCACTCTCCCTCACCACGGCGTGTGCCGCTCATCACTGAACCTTCCTATAACTGCCGAGGTGGGAGGCTCGCATACTCATCTAGTGGCCCAAATCTCACACCTCTACCTGACAGGTGTCAACCTTCACATGTCTATCAGTTACCCTCTCTATGGCATATGGTACCTTAACCACAAAGATACGAAGAAAAGTATAGGGTTCGGGAGACTGTGTGAAAAAGAAAGGGGGGGGTGTCACCTTAACAGGTAAGGGCTGCAGACATCATGTCCCAAGATAACATCGGAGACTTAAAAAGTCTGATGTTTAAATGGAGGAGGCGCCGGCAAGCCCCCTGCCTGACATGATGGCAAAAAGGCTTGTCCATATCCCCTGCCTTTTTACCTGCACTGCCACCGGTCAGGGTGGGGTTCTTCCAGGGGTACTAACAAATTAATACTAAGGGCAAGAGCTGAAAGTTAGGCCTTTGAGCCCTGGATTAGCAGCCCCTATGATTGGTGCATCAGGTTGGTAAGCATTCGCCTAGCTATCGACTTGTAGCTGCTTTATATTAACTGCAATTTTAAAAACCTCGGTTTGCCCTACCCAGGAAAATTTGATAAGTTTATTATGTGCAGTTTTAAGGTGATTAATAAATGTGAGATATAAAACTGCACATAATAAACTTATCAAGTTTTCCTGAGTAATGCAAACCAAGGTTTTTTTGTGAATGGTAATGGTCCCAGGGGATGCTTATACCCTCCTGGGTATGGAATTCCGGATACTGGGGCGTATTGGTCTGAAGGGTCTCTAAACCTAATAGTCTCCCTGTCTGACTAGTTGCAACCATATTGATTCTGCGTACACATGAGATCAGTCCTGCATCGAAATCCTCCTACAAAAAAACAAAAGCTAGGAGACATCAAGTTGCTGGGCAAATCTGCTTTTTTTTTCATCCACATCCAAACTCGCACCACACTGGTTTAAATGTTTTGTTTCTCACTTTGTCCTCATTTGCAGTATTTTAGTCTTCCATCCTACTTGCACAGAGAGCCTGAATACAGACAAATACTCTAACCCACAGGTGTCAAACTCCCTCCTAAAGGGCCAGCAATAGGCCAGGTTTTGCAGATCAGGTGAACTAATTAATGCTCATACAGAGCTACAGAGACTGCTATGTGGAGATCCACAAAACATGACCTTTTGCTGCCCCTTCAGCATACCTCCCAAGTGTCCCTCATTTGAAGGGACTGTTTCTCTTTTGAGTCCATGTACCCCTGTGCCGCCTTGTTCTCATTTGTTCGTTTTGATGTTTAACATGCAGATCTGCATCAATAAATAATTTGTTTGCCCGTTCAAAGTGTTTATATTGTTGTAACTGTTACAATCATCTATCAATCCCTCAGTGAGGGGGTGTGGCCTAATTTAAAAATTGTTAAATTTTTCCCAACCTGAAAAGGTAGAAGTTATGCCTTCAGCATTGAGTTTGAAACCCATGTAAGCCCTCCTGTGTGTCAAATTCTGCAATTTGATATACAAGATAACGAATTACAAAAATGTAGCAGTTCAGAAAATTCTATTTTTTAATCAATTAGATGTAACCCTTGACCTACAAGTTGTCCTTTTTAAAAGCTCCATTTCTTCTTTTCATATGTCCACAATCAAACACAGCGCAAGAATTTAGAATCTAGTTGTCATAAGCAAATATGTTTGAAAGTAAGATTTCTGCTCTTTAATTGATGCTCGGAATAGACCCACTCACTCCAAGTTATAAATGTACAGGACACCCGCCAATCTTGCCTTAATTGAGCTTCTCACCGCTCCCACCACAATCTGCTTCTAAAATAAAAAATGGGTGAAAAATAACATCCAGTCATATATTTTTCTAGACTTATATTTCCAAGTCTAGGTATATATTTAGATGGACATACACATAAATAATTAAAAAAAAACTATAAAAATCTAGTGAGTGAGTATCCTCTTTTGTATAGGCACTCCAGGGCCTAGTCCTGTGCCCGACCATTTACCCATGTTTGACCAGACACATTAGGCTCGATTCAGAGAGACAAAAAAAACCGTTTTAGTTCCGGTCTGTTTTTTTTGGGGAAATGTTTCCGTTCTCGTATGAGTGTACGAGCGATTCTATGCATGCATTGAAAACCTTCTGTAAAGTTTCCGTCTGTTCATACGGCAGATTACGAAGATGTCATTTTCCATCCAGACTTTTCCGTTTCATTTTCACATGTTACAACGTAGGCTTTCGTTTTTGCCTTTTTCCCATCGTATTCCTTCAACGAATCCTTTACGCTTCCCGTTTCCTCGGTTAGGTTCTTCTTCCATTTTAGCCCCCTAAAACTTACCCAAATCACTTCTCGGTCATGTGAATATTCATCTTTAAATATTTCTGGGCCATTAATTTTGTGTTAATGTATTTTGTAAATGAAATGACAATGTAACATTTTTTTTTTTTATTCCATCATAAAATATAAAATTGTAAAAAATTATGAAAATTTCAAATATTTACAACTATAAAAAACAAAAATACATAGCAATGGCAGGCCACAGAACATTATTCTTCATCTGTGGTCCCCAACGAGTTGCGCAGCTCCTGCATCTCGCCCACCAACTGAAGGACCCTGACACTCAGTTGTGCCACTCTGGCACGTGTGGTCCCTGTTAAAAAACGTAAATTAAAATATTGGGATAACCTTGTTGGGGTCATACTGCAGTGCCCCCCCCCCCCCCCCCGTATGGTCCAGACACCTAAATCTGGACTTCAAAAGCCAGAGGGCCCTCGCCACGGCCCGGGTTTTGCATAGTGCCCGATTAGAGAACCCCTGGCCCGCAAAGAACGGGCATCAGGAGCAAGGGCGAGTGGCACATCTTGCAGTTCCTGCAACCAAATATAAAAAAATCACACAAAGCAAAGGTAACCAACTAAAACAATAACTCTTACAACAAATTAAGATTCAATTCAACAATCCAAATATAATTCACAAAGGATATAAGTCTAAAAAAATATAGCAATTATATGGATGTGTGGAAAAATGTTTACATGCTAAGGACTAATTTAGGTCAGCATTAAAATACATCTATAAGGCATACATGAAATGTATTGATTCAGGTATGCATTGCTATACAATTTATGGCCTCGGCCATGCTGATACATGCAATGCCTTGGAGCTAAAGGCGCACAGACCACATAGCCGCAAAACATGTTCAACAATAGCAATCCGAGCCCTCAAAGGTCCCGTAAATGGATCGGATATTAAACGGATTTATAGGGTGGTGGTCCGTCGGAAATCAGCTCTCTGAATCAGACGGAAACCCATCCCAACAACGGAAGTTATCTGAACGAACGAAAAATTTCCGATTTTGTTTGGAAAATGATCCGAACTAACGGAAATATTCCGATTTGCTTCCGTTCATCGAAAGCGCATTCCCGAACGTTTGTACGAATGAAAAATGAACAAAAAAAAGCAAAAAAATACACCCACCAAAACTTTCACAGACAGCTACGGAAGTCCGGACGAATGTGTCTCTGAATCGAGCCTATTGTCCTGATTTTGGAACCCAGGTCTGGAACAGCTTTAGGGTTGGGATAACTTGTAGCTGTGTGTAGAGTGACATAACAACTGCAGTGCATTTGTCAGTAAGCTGAATTATGGGTATCGTTGGGTGTTGTAGCTCTATGGCATAGGAGCACTGCTTACACAAAACATGGTAGGAAGCACTTGTGTTTTGCATCTACAGTAGTTTGTCATGTAGTAAACTAGTCTGATCCTTTTGCTTACCTAAAAAAAATATTTGCTGCAAAAATCATTTACAGCAAATTCCAGGTCCAGTTAGGAGTCCACATGGATGTTGAAGGCATGAGTCTAATAGACCTATCAGGTCTACTCCAGGGTAACTTGAACCACAAAAACGAATCTTTCTAAAGCAATATGATATCAGGAAAATCCTCATATATTATAGAAAGCTGTTATTGCTTACCCTTTGTTTGGATGAAACTGTAGCCACTGTGCTTCCAAATCTTGATTTATCCTGAAAGATGGTACGGACTTAATATATAGTAGGAATAAATAAAAACTGGAAATGTGAACTTCACGTGGCAAACTTACATCAGGAGAAATAAGTACATACTGGGCCTGTGGAAGAAAATATGATAATGTAATTTCAGTGTCTTTGCAAGTTACAGCGCCTTGAAAATAGTATTTGTGCCCCTTAAACTTTTCCACAATGTATTGTTATGTGTCACACTGGATTTTTTTAGAGGTACAGGGGCTAAATACATATGCATGCTGCACCATTTTGAAAATACCGTTTTGTGATTACTCACCTTTAAAACGGATATTATGAGTGTGACATACACTCCGCTTCAATGAGTCTTGACAGTTGATTATTCTCCAGTAGAGGGCGAACTTCTGCAGAGATGAATGCAAAAAAGAAGCCCCTCCCGGTCAATAACTACCTGGGACCTCCCACCATTTCCCCAGTGTAAGATAGCAGTAAAGGGACCAGGAAGAACCAAATATAACAAATCAAACAAAAAACCAATGGTTCACCATATAAAGATCCAGAATACCAAACAGGGTGGAGTGAAGCGGAGTGTATGTCACACTTATAATATCCGTTTTAAAGGTGAGTAATCACAAAACGGTATTATTCCATGTGTGACATACACTCCGCTTCAATGAGTCTTGACAGTTGGGACATCCAATAGCAGTGTCCGTCAAGGGTGGGAACCATAAACAGTAAAGAATGCACCAACTCAAACCACTGCCGCTTGCAGAACCTTGCGGCCAAAATCAGCATCCGCTGAAGCCCGCACATCAACCTTGTAAAACTTGGAAAAAGTATGAACAGAAGACCAAGTAGCAGCCTTACAAACTTGTTCAACAGAAGCCTGGTGCTGAAAAGCCCAGGATGCACCCACAGCACGAGTAGAGTGCGCAGTGACCCTAAAAGGGGGAGTCCTCCCCTTAGCAGAATAGGCCCCAACAATGGCCTGACGAATACACCACAAAAAAAAGCGTCCGTCTTGCGGAAGGAAGAAGTAGTCACCAAATAGTACTTCACACAGCGAACAACGTCCAAATTGTGCAGAACCCTCTTCTTGTCATTGTTAGGCTTAGGACACAAGAAAGGGAGAACAATATCCTGATTAAGGTGGAAGGCAGACACCACCTTAGGACGGAAATCCGGTTTAAAACGAAACACCACCTTATCCTAGTGCCTCTCAAAGTAAGGGGCCTGAATCAACAGAGCCGCCAACTCAGAGACACGCGAACCGAGGTAATCGCCACCAAGAAGGCAACCTTCTGAGTGAGAACCGAAAGAGCAATATCATGTAGCGGCTCAAAAGGAGGACCCTGCAGAGCCGAAAGAGCCAAATTCAAATCCCAAACAGGAACTACAGCTTTTTGAGGGGGCCGCACATGCGCCACCCCTTGGAAAAAAGTCTTAACCAGCGGGTGTAAAGCAAGGAACCTCTGGAAGAAAACCGACAGAGCAGAAACCTGTCCTTTCAAAGTACTAAGCTGGAACCCAAGGTCCAGATTATGCTGAAGAAACTCCAAAATCCTGGGTACAGAAAAAACCCTACAAGGCAAGGCCCTAGCCTCACACCAATCAATATAGGACCTCCAAGTCCTAAAGTAAATGGCAGAAGAGGACCGCTGCCTATCCCTAATCAGGGTCTGAACAACCGCCTCAGGCATACCTTCCTCTTTCAAGACGAAGGTTTCAGCAGCCAGGCTGTCAAAGCCAGTGTTTGTAAATTGGGGTAAAGAAGACGACCCTGGGATAGCAGGTCCGGTATCAAGGGAAGCCGGCACTGGTCTACGGCCATCCTTATGACGTCTGCGTACCAAACCCTTCTTGGCCACCTTGGAGCCACCAGAATCGCTGGTGCCCCTTCTAGAACCAGTTTGCGATCTACCCTGCCCAGCATGGAGACAGGTGGAAACAGGTACATAAAACCCAGGTCCTTCCATGCCAGAGACAGGGCATCCACTGCCAAGGCCAGGGGATCCTGAGAAAGAGACAAAAATGCCGGAAGCTTGTGATTGTGCCTCGAGGCAAAGAGATCCACCTGCAGCAAAGATCCAGAAGGACCTCGGGTTTGAGAGACCACTCGCCTTGGCGAGAGGACCCCCTGCTCAGGGAATCCGCCTCTACGTATTCTCCACCCCTGGAATGTAGACTGCCGAAAGGCAAGGAACAGTGCTCTCCGCCCATCGCAGGATCAGAAAGACTTCCCTGAGGGCACTCCTGCTGCGAGTCCCTCCTTGGCGATTTATGTAAGCCACTGCGGTTGTCCGAACGCACCTGAACCGGAAGACCCCGTAACTGTGGGGGTTAACCGAGCCAGAACCAGACGAACGGCTCGGAGCTCCAATACATTGATGGGGGTGTGAGCCTCTTGGGGACCCCACACCCTGCTGAACTGATGACTCTTCCAATAACCTCCCCAGCCCGACAGGCTGGCATCCGTGGTAACCATCTCCCAACAAGGGACCAGAAAGGATCTGCCCTTAACCAGATTGCTCGAGTCCAGCCACCACCGAAATGACCGCCGAACCCTGGGAGACATCCTGAAAGGTTGATCCAAAGACTGTGGGCTCCTGTCCCAATACGTCAATAGGAGAAGTTGAAGAGATCTCATGTGAAATTGTGCAAACGGCACCGCCTTGAAGGAGGACACCATCAGGCCCACCAGTTTCATCCCCTGTCGGATAGAGGGACAAGGGCTGGCCAGAAGAAGACGGATCAGGTCCTGAATCCCCTGCACCTTGGTCTGGGGCAGAAACACTCTCGCCCGACTGGTATCCAGATTCATGCCCAGAAATTAAATCACTCGATACAGGGAGAGAGAAGACTTGGTGCGGTTGATCACCCATCCGAATCTCTCCAGGGTCGACACCACCTGGAGGGTGTCCAGTTCCGCCTGCTGAAGGGAAGAAGCAGAAATCAACAGATCGTCCAGATAAGGCACAATAACACCAAAGGATTGGGGGTGCCCTCCAAGAACCCCCCACTAAATGGGCCCCTGGGGACTAACAATTGCACTCTCAAGAGATCAGTAAGTAAAGTAATCTTTATTAAAGGTCATCTCATTAAAAGCAGTTTAAAAACATTATCCCAGTGCTGTTAACATGACCAACCACATGGGGGAGCCATCCTGCCAGATACAGTCTATTACATTGTTCAATGAAATCCTACCAAATACAGTCTATTGCAATGTGCTGTCTATGCAACATATGTGTACAGTAAAGTGCATCAATAAAAAATATCTGAGTGGAGGTAAGCCCAATTGGGGGATAAAGTGCAAAGCATATAAACAAGACATGGAAAACACAAGAAAAGCTCCTGCGCATGGCCACCAGTAAGGCCGAAGTCCTGCTACACATGACGATAGAATCTTCCATAGCAGACATAACAAAATCCATGAACAATTCACACCTCTTAAGATTAGCGAACTCAGCGCTATCCGGATCAAACTGACCATCATTCAGCCAGTCCCTGATCAGGGACCTGGTAGCAAGCGACACTAGAGCAGATGAACAAGCCGGCCGCAGGGCCGATCCCTCACTGGCAAATGCATGACAAGCCATCTGATCAAGGCGCTTATCCTCGCCATCCTTAAGGGAGGTAGCGTCAGGGGTGATAAGCACAGAAGAATTGGTCAAGGCCAAAACAGGCGCATCGACCTCAGGAGGAGAGGACCATCGCTTGACCGCCTCCACTGGGAAAGGATACTTCTTGTCCTATCCCTGGGGAGCACCAGGAAGCCGACAGGGCCTCTCCTTTCTGGATCAGTGCGTCAAAATGATCCTGCGTAGGGAATTCAAGACGGGGCTTGCGGACCCCCAAAAAATTCCCCCTTTTTTAGGGGAGGCGCCTCCGGGGGATCAATATCCAACACCTTCAACATATGTGACAAAACAGCAGCCGTATCTATGGCATCCCCAGGCGCCTGCCCAACAAAAGCATCACCAGACTGTACAAAATCAGACTCTGTCTCCTCAAACACTTCCCCCTCCTCTAAAGGGGAATAATCAGACAAATCCATAGAGTCGTCGTCCGCGTCCCACACGGGCTGTGCCGACGACAAATGTGTCATTTTAGCTTTGGCCTTCTTGCCCACCATGCTACAAATAAACTTTTCAATGCTGGCCAACCTGGCACCAACATCCGACAGCGACTCCCCGCTGGCACCAATGTCACTTGGGGTACGGATCAAGCGGGGAGGGGAAGGCGATGAAGCGGGAGGAGCCGACCCAGAAGGCTGGGACCCAGACTTCCGCGTTATGGCCTTATGAGCGCATGGAGTACAGATCGGTACATCCTCTCCCGTAAGGGATGCCCCAGACCCCACACATGGGCGAGCTTGCCCCAAGGTGAGCCCGAGCCCAGTATCCTGCGGAGCCTCCATATGGTGATTTTTTAGTGGTCAGTCGCAAGACCGCAGGGAATTACGCTTAAGCAACCCGGGATGCCCCTTAAATGTCCCGGTGGGAGGATTTAGAGGAGATCAATTTTAAACTAGGGACCCGAGGACCAGGAGGAACCCCTTAATATGCACAATATGAAGCAATCTGCAACACACAATAGGCATATCAGTTACTAATAATAGCATCTGAACATATATACAGCAAAAAATTGTCGAAAACGCACACAGCAGGGGCCCACCCCACCAGAGAGTGACCCCCAATACAAGGAAAAAACGGCCATCAGGCCCCTACCTGACCCCTAAGAGCAGACAGCCATGCATGAAACACCAAGATGGCCCCTGGCCTTGAGGTAACAGGACCCAGGAAGAAGAAGGGGGGCGTGCCAGCGCCGACGGTGCAATTTCCAGGCCACGCCCCCCTCCCTGCAGAGCGGATCTGGCCAGAGGAAGGCGCTGCAACAAACGCGCCGAGTGGGCGGGGCTACCGCGATCGCGACGAGCACCCGGCCCCCGCCCCCTTTCACACACACACAGCCTGAGTGAATTTCACTCAGGCTGACAGGGAGCCATCTTGCAACCGATTCATCAGGGATTACTGCCAGGCTGACCACACAAGCATATATACACAGTGTGAAGCACCCAACAGACACACACACCATAAAAATCCATAAAATAATAATTATAAATGCAAGGAGAGGCCAGTTAAGACGCGCCAGCCCCCCCCCGAGGGAGTAAGGGACCCGGAGGGAAAAGGGAAAACCCGACCAATAATAAGGCCGCATGCTAGCAGGGACGGGGTTGTACCAGGATCACCACAACCTGGTTGTACCGCCTGCCCCATAATGAGGTCTCGCAGTGAAGCGCGGCTCCTACTGCACCCACAGGGTGCTCCTACCCTTGCCAGGGCCCGCAGCCTAAGCTGGGAGGCTCAACAGGGTCCTGGCAGCAACAGGGACAAAAAGGGGGCCCGGCTTACCTGCAAGTAAGAGAAGCTTCATCTTCTGTCTTGCTCGCTCCCTGCAGAGAAGACAACTGGGGAATTGGTGGGAGATCCCAGGTAGTTATGGACCGGGAGGGGCTTCTTTTTTGCATTCATCTCTGCAGAAGTTCGCCCTCTACTGGAGAATAACCAACTGTCAAGACTCATTGAAGCGAAGTGTATGTCACACTTGGAATACAATGTTAAAGCATGTATCATTTTATTTTTTTTTTACAATTTACAAATACTTGCTTCTTTGTGTTGCCCTATCACAGGAGTTCCCAAACAGTGGAACCTGAGAGTCTTATCGGGTGGTAATTAGCAAGGTTGCAGACTGGCCTGTACCCCAACCTGATCTGTAGCTTTTATATTTTACCCAACCCTGATTTGCTCAATGAGTACTAAACTGCTCCAAAAGTTGGTGTAAACATTTTACGTACTTTAAATATTGGTTTTAGGTGACCAACAACTTGTATATAAGTACTAGATCATTCAAAAATGGAGAGTGGCATTCAATGGAAAACAATTGGGAACCCCTGCTCTATCACATACAATTTCAATAAAATACTTTGAAGCTTGTGGTTGTAACATTAGAAGATGTGGAAAAGGGGTCTGAAAACCACCCAACTGCTAACTTACAAACACATTGGACCAATCTACGCCTACATCTACTTTTGAATATGCTTCTATGCATAATGCAACACTGTGGCCCCACCTGTCACATTCCTCTTTGTACAGTAAATGCATAATTTACAAATTAAACAACTTTTTTAAATAAATCAACAATATACAGTATTTTAAAGATGTCTGTGCATAAGTGTGTTGCAAACTTAGGTGTGTCTTAAAATCCAGGTCTTAAAGTGGGCTAAAACCCATGGAGATCAGCCCAGGAATCTTTTCTTTCCAATCCATTCCAGCCCGTCCAGAAGTTATAACGAATGGGTAGCTCCGCCCCCTCTGCAATATCAGAGATGTAGCCCCTCCCGGCCTCTTATAAAGGCCGCTGCCTCTCAACCCAGGCCCCAGTTCTTCTCTTGCAGTTGACTGCACAGGATCGCTTATACTCTCTCGGATTTTTAGCAGCAGAGCGGGGGCCCCTAGCCTGTCGGCCGTCTCCAGGACCCTATTTCCTCCGGCTCTGGGCCACAGGCTTTATTACAAAAAGCAGGTCGGCCGCAGGCATTTTTATGGTGAGCCTGCTAGGAAACCACTTATATATATTTTATATATATACCCTCCCTTCTCCCACATGCTTTATTGTGTTTTGTGTGATATGTGTGTGCTCGGTGCTACTTACTGGGGAGCGGTGGAGAGCTCCATAGCACGCTATGGCAAGGAGCGGTCCGTTGCCGCTCCTCTCACATCTTACCTTCCTCGCTCCCTCGCCGTGCAGTGGTCCCGGGCAGGGGTGCGGGCCGCATGCAGGCAGGCGCGCCCCGCGCGCTCCTCGTGGTTTGGGGGGGTCGCCTTGGCAGGCGGCGCTCGCGGCTGCGAGGCCGCAATCTGTGATGCGCTGGGGGGCAGTCGCTCCAGTGACGCTCCCCCGGCCGGATGCTTCTAGAAACGTGCACTGCTGGTCTTGCTGTGGCTGCAGCTGGCTGGGCTCGGTGGCGTATCCCTCTTTCTTGGCTGCTCCTCCCTTCACCGTAACGCTGCTCAGCGCGGTCGTGAGTCCCTCTTATTACTGTCATTCTTATGGGGGAAAAGGGGATGGATGCTTATATTTTATGTAATGTTATGGTCACTGTTCATTTCCATGTATTTTGCCTAAGGTGTTTATGTGTTATACATGACAGTATGGTCATATTATAATTACTGTATTTCTATTTTTGTTTTTGACTGTGGGCTGAAGGTTGAGGGTTGTGGTTTCTCCCGGTCCCCATTGTTAAAAAGGGGGATCGGCTATTAGGCTTAGGCCATTAAGTGTCTATTAGCCTTTGTGAATATTTAATATTCCGAATCACCATCATGGAGGCATCAGGGAATAGTGAGCCGGGCACCCCACTTGGGTAAGACAGGCTCTACCCCTTGTGCAAACGGAATCTCTTTGGGGATTTAGCACAATATGTTCCATTGCGCCAGGTGCTGAGTGAAACTGGACAAGATCAGTGTTCTCACTGCGCAAAGAGGACGCGCACATGCGTGTGGGAAACCATGTTTAGGCATTGTTTCGGACCATGGGAGGGCTGTCGCTTCCGCCCCTAGTCATGCGTCAGCTCCGGCTTCTCCAGATCCTCCGCTGCTGCGGTTAGCAGGACAGCAGGGGGACACACTTTAATTTTGCGCACAGGCAGGCTAACCTCGAGATACGGCTCTCATGGCAGCCCCTGAAAAGTAAGAAGCGGCGCTTGGAGCCGGTTTACTCAGACGAAGATTGTATGCTTCCTCGGAGGACGGGGAGTTGGCGGATGAGCCACTCTCGGAAGGTGAGTTGCCCTCCGGTGGAGAAGACAGCAACTCGGGTTTTCCTCGGATGAGGATTCCTGCCTTCCAGATGATACAGAGAGCTTGCATTTCTCTGTTTTTGACACATTGTTCCTCCCAAGATGGCCTAAAGAAAGGAGGATGATTGGTTTCGGCCTGAGCGGTGGGTTCTCCTGAACAGCCGCATTTTTCAATACCTTGGGGCGTAAGGAGTGGGAAGGACCCACAAGCTGCCGTCAGTCCCCAAGAGTTTGGAGACACGATATCCTTCCCCTGCCGAGTTGATTATATTATGGCCGCATCCTCCCAAGGTGGACCCTTCGATTTTCCGTTCTGTCCAGCACCTCTATTATGCATCACCTGAAAATGCCTCCTTAGGAGACCCTGCGGATAAACGCATGGATCTGTTGGCGTGCCTTGCTTTTCCTGGTGGGTTCCCTCTTACGCCCTGCGTATACCACGGCAATTGTTTCCCTAACCACAAGGAAAAATGGCTACGCAGCTTGGGGCTAAGGCTATGTCTTGTGGACGGCCTCTGGATTACAGGGAACTCAGAGCCTGTTTTTGGCCTTCACCGGCCTTGTTGTTACTGCCATGGCTGATGTAGTCAGGCTGGGTGCCAAGACTTTGGCTTTGCTTCTAGCATTACACCGTTTCGCTGGTTGAAGCAGTGGTCGGCAGCTGTGGCCGCCAAATAGTCCCTCACATATTTACCCTTGTGGGGGGTCGGCTGTTCGGGGAGCGGCTGGACCTGTAGGTCAAGGCTGGTAAACTCTTCAGGGGGTAAGATGCTTGGGGCAGAGGTAGATCCCGCAGTCGGCCCAATCCCGCCTGGGGAGCTAAGCCCAATCCTCCAGCCAAACCTACACAGGTTGGAAGGGGCGCCCTCACCCATTGGGGTGGGGGGACGGCTACTGCTGTCTGCTCCAATCTGGAGGCGTCACGTCTCGGAACTTTGGATTCAGGAGGCAGGGTCGTCAGTTTTTTCAAGCTGGCAGTCAGACCGCACACAAACTTCTATGGTCAAGGGCATCCCGAAACCTGCTGGAGGCTGAGGCTTGAGAGCCACTGTTCAGCACCTCCTGCAGCTACAGGTGATTGCGATGTGCCTGAAAGAGCAGAGTCAGGGATTTTGCTTCAACCTATTCATGGTTCAAGCAGGACGGATCGGTGCGGCCGATCCTGGACCTAAAGGGCCTCAGCTGCTTTATAAGGCTCTGACATTACGCATGTAAATATTGCGGTCGGCGGTGAGATCGCCTTGGCCAGGAGACTTTATGACTTTGACTACGGTGGACGCGTATCTACACATCCCTATTTTCCGGGTCATCAGAGATTTTGAAGTTTGCATGGAGGATCAGCATTCCAGTTGTGGCACTTCCCCTCGACATATCCCCAGCTCACGGGGTGTTCACCAAGGTGCTGGCGAGCATCATGGCTATGTTGAGGGAGCAGGGTGTTCGGTATTACCCTATCTGCTACCTTCTGATTTCGACCTAGTCCTTTCAGGGGGCCGAGAGCTACACCCGAACCGTGCTGTCAGCTATGGAAGCCTGTGGTTTGATGATCATCTACTCCTAGTCGCTTATCACTCCGTCAACAGTGAGATCCTTCCTGGGGATGTTCCTAGACACTGTTCAAGTAAAGGTCTTTTTGCCACAGCAGAAGGTCTTGTGTCTCCAGCCGCAGGTACAGGCTTGCTGGCTTGTCAACAGCCATCGGTGCGTCTACAGATGAGATTGCAGTGCCCTTTGCTCATTTCCACATGAGGCCTCTTCAGCTGAACCTACTAGCCAGCTGGGATCGGTCCCCGGAATCCCTGGACCAAGGGTTTGTGCCCCCCCCCCCCCCCCCCCCGGCCAGGCAATTCCTCTCATGGTGGTTGGTTCCTCGGCATCTGCTGGTAGGCAGGTCTTTCGGCCTCCCCATCGGGAGATAGTTACCACGGATACCAGCCTTATAGCCTGGAGAAGCATTGGCAGACCCAGAAGATCCAGGGTCAGCAGGGTCAGAGAGAGAACCGGTTGCCATAGATCTCTTGGAACTGAGAGCAATTTGATTGTTCTCCTATATCTGACTCCCCATTTAAGGGGCCAGCGGTTCAGGTCTGCTCAGACAATCGGGCGGCTGTAACCTACGTCACCCACCAAAGCGGTACACTGAGCAAGAGATCCCTCAAGGAGCTAAGCCGGATTCTGAGTTGGGCAGCGAGGAGTGCTTCCTGCATCTCGGCGGTTTACTTCCTGGGGTGGAGAGCCAGGAGGCAGACTTCCTGGCAGGAGGTCCTTGCGTCTGGGGGAATGGTCTCTCAGCAGGAAGGCCTTTTTTTAAGCCCTATACCTCTGCTGGGGTCAACCGGACGTGGATCCTTTGCGGTCAGACACAATCACTAACTTCCAAGGTTCGTGTCTCTCTCAAGAGTCCCTCTGGCCATAGCAACAGACGCCCTGGCGGTTCCTTGGACGGAGTTCAATCTTCTGTATGCTTTTCCTCTTTTTCCGTTCCTGGACCGAGTGCTACGCAAGATAGTCCAGGAGGGGGTATCAACCATCCTGGTGGCTCCTCGTTGGCCAAGGAGGAGTTGGCTTGCGGACATAGTATAGATGTCAATAGATCACTACATCATGCACGACATCTCTGATCTTGCAGTCAACGCCCCCCATATGGGGCGGAGCTACCCATTCTTGATAACTTCTGGACGGGCTGGAATGGATCGGAAATAAAAGCAATTCTACAGGTGAGTATTACAGAATTGCCTTATTCCCTCCCCCTGGGGGATCCAGAATTGGGATGCCCCACTGTAGGAAACCTCCCAGATCGCCCATGAACTCACCTTCTTTCTCAGTCCAACGGCTCATGCGCGAGCAGCGGCCGCTATCCCTCTAGCAGGGTGCATGCCCGCGTCAGGCATTTGTGAATGGCCGGTGCGGTCACGCTCCCTGTTAGAGGGCAGCAGGGGATGCGGCCGCCAGTGCGCTCGGATTAGATGAGCTCCTGGATGAAGTGAGTTGAGCGGATCTGAGCACTCTGATTGGACGAGCAGCCGCACACGCATCCTAGGATCGGGAAGAGGCAAGTTTTTGGGGGCAATCTGGGGGGTTTCATACAGCGGGGCACCAGACCAGGTATCTTTGGAAAGCAAGAGTAATATAAAAGTAATGTTTCTTTGGCATGCAGAGTCTGTAGCTGTCTTGGCTAGCGTCCAGTTTCCATACTCAACTGGAGGGACCAAAAACAGGACTGCAAGACCCCACATGTAACTCACTTGGAAGCAAGATAGATGCTGTGAGGTGTGGTTCTGAGGTTTGCAGACAAGTCCAAACTCCAACTGCAATACTGTAAGCAGCCATGGGTAAACCACAAACCAATAGTGGTCAGCATGTTAGATATGATGGGCCATATAAGCAGCCCCAATGTATTTCTATATCCTCCTCTCCATCCTAGGGCTGACAGGAACTTCTCTAATAGAGGACTGGCATTTATACATCTGCTAAACATTCTACGTTACTGAAAATTCTGCTTGTCACTAGGAGCACATCTCACAGGGAGATTTGTGTGTTGATTTGGAGAAGAGTTCAGATCTTTAATAAACACTATAGGACTGAGGTTGCAGAGACTCACCAACAATTCATAACATTATCCCCTGCTATTTTCTTACCCAGTCTTCCGGACAAGGTGAAGTCCATGACTTGCATCTTCCCTTTATTAAACCAGTGGAGGTGGTGTTTCCATTGTATACATAAACCCGGCCTCTCTGAGAACCAGGCAGCATGGAAGCAAATTCATAGGTCCTTAGAGGTGTGGTCACAATGATCTCATCTGCAAACCAAATATACATATTCATTTATTAATCACTTGAATGTAAAAGAAATATTATATTATTATGTCCTATGAACTTAATGGCATGAAGCACTAATATATTTAAATATATGATAAAACATTGTGGTACAGACCTGCTCTAATTAGATTGTCTTATTTTTCTAATTCCCTTGACATCAGTCAGCAGTTGATGCCCAGTTTCCCTCCACTCTTTAGTGGCCAGGGAAACCCCACATGACTAAAAAAAAAATATAGGCAAGCAAAGTTGAAGGGTGCCGTTTTGGGACACTGAGGTGGGAATTGTTTTGATGACTTGAATGCACCCCAGAGGTATGTAAAGCTATAGGTATCTAGGAAGTATATTATCCCCATTAGCAGTCACTTCTATTTGGAACTGTTCTAACATCTCATCTGGTTTTCAGATTTTATCTGGTAAAGAACTACGTATCTTATTTTGTTGATCTCAATCAACTCCATTTCTATCTTTTGATTTAAGCATTTGGTCAACATCAGTTAAATGTCAATGATGGTATAAATAAAAGGTAAAGTATCCATTTCAGACTTGAAGTTTTACTTGTTGGAACCAAACTAGTTGGGGACCCCAGGTTTATATGTTTCAGTGAAACACTGCTACACCACCACCACCATGACTACTAAGTTAATCCTTAAAAAAAAATGAGGCTTTATACCAAGGCCATCACCATCCAGATCACGTAGATGTAGCTTAGTACCATAGCGAGAAAGCTCTCCATTCCCTCTTAGAGTTCCCAACAGAGATGGATCCATTGTATCTTTGAGTTCGTATACAGAGGAAGTTCCAGCATTATGCAGCTCTCTTGAGAGAAACATGGTTTTTGAAACTGTGTCTAAAACAAATGAGGGGGGGTAATGTTATTTTTAAGCAAAATGTGTAACTCTCACACCGAACAAAAATAAATACATTGAATAACTTGGATAACAGTGGGTAATTGTATACCCAGCAGACATTAGGCCCATCACATAGGTGACCACATGTATATCAGAAATGGATCCTCAACAGCTTATGTTATGAAACAGCTCACATTTCTCAATAATTAAAGTTCAGCTGGAGGCAAGCTCAAATAAAATTCATTCTATATCTAAAAGTGCAACATGGGTATTCAAGTGAAATAAGATTAGAGAGTTACTGAATTGGACAGGGGGGGGAGGGGGTCTGAATAAGGGATGCCCTGCTCTCCACACCAGCTCTTGAAGTCCAATCCTGATGCTTTCCAAATGCGTTTTGGAATATTACCCTACATGGTCACATGGCACTGTGCAAGCCTGCCCCACAAGTATGTAAGTAAACAGATGCCTGTGTCTGCCTTATCTGCCGCTGGAGCATAATACAGAATGTAGGGTGGCTGTGGTGCAATGCTTTCCTTTCCGCCGAGCCCATGGCACTTTTGCCACATCTGCCACAACTGAATGGCTGGAAGGCTGAAGGATGCAAGTGATGCTGTGCGCAGCCAATGTGTACAGCTGGGATCCCATTCAGCTTTTCCAGCCGCATATTAAAGCCCTACTGCAGATGAAGGTGATTGTTACATAATTGCGTCGGGTTACATTTGGCACTGTCGTAAAGTGTTTTCCATCTTTATATTTGAGAAGAAATGGTTGATATCAAGTTTTACAGGTTCAGCTTATGATTTTTCTTCTGATGGGTGTGGCCCTTGGATTGGTGAGGTTGCATAATAATCAGCTCTCTGCACTGACCGCAATGTGATGAATCTGGAGGAGAAGGCGGGGAGGAGGTGGAGGAGGGGCGGGGAGGAGGTAGAGGAGGGCCGGGAGGACGGAGGGACCAGCAATCCTGTCCTGCTCTGCTAAGCTGATTGGGGAACGGGATGAAAAAGAGAATGTCTTTGACTGAACCTGTAAACCTCAGTACATACATAATATATATGGGTGTTCTGATTTTTTCAGCCTCCTAACACACATATATTTAAAGGCTCATTCCATTTTTTTTTTTTCCTATTCAGATGCAGCCTCTCATATTCAACACATATCTGTATTCAATATTTTTAAACTGCAGAAATAATGGACATACTCTGTGTCGGTGCTCCGATTAATAACACCTGTTTCCTGTCCCCATTTACTTCCAGGGTTCCACTTGAAAATGACGAGCCCATTTTACTCTGTTCCTGCAATACATGACCCATTTACTTTCATACCTCTATTACATATATACAGAGATAACTTATTTCACATATGTTTTGGAGAATGGATGAGCTGAGACCACTATTTCTACATTAGCTCTCTGTCACTGTTAAAAGTGTCCCCACTGTGAAGATTTAGTATTATTTTTAAGGTTGTGACCAAAATAAAACTTGTAACCCATGGTGTCACATGATCAAAAACACCCATGGCATTCCTGTCTCCAAACAGCAAGTAAGGCTTTATCTTCCCTGTGGGATTACTGCAGAATTGGCCCAAACCACCTTCCCTAAAACAAAGAATAGCTGAGGTCTACCTTTACATTTCAGTTTGAGGAGCATATTTATGACTATCCTATAACAGAATGCCAGTGGTGGCCTGGTCTGGGCCTGAGGTTTACTTTATTTTTCCAACAGAATGTCAGCACAGATTTCCACAGAATAAAATCCCGATTGAATGATAAATTGGGTTAGAGCTCAGAAATACTGCAATGGATGTATAGCCTGTATGCTTTTGTTTCATCCTACAAACATTTGTCTATCTGAAGAAAGGTTTCAGGTTATCATTAAAACTGGACTGTATTTCCCAACCACCAATTGAGGGCCAGAAATCTCAACTATGATGGAGCTTTTTTGTGAACTTACTTGTCTTACCTACTAATTTGCTATAATTCCCTAGTCAAGGTTGGTGGTGCAGTGGTTATGTGGCAACCAGCTGACCCATTGAAAATCAGAACTCACAAAGGAGTTTGCCTTTCTTTAGCTATATAGACTAGATATTTAAAAATGTAGACCTGGACTACTCTTTATGTTTTTGCAGGTCCCAGCTTCAGTTCATGGCATTTGAGGGTGCACTGATCATTTTGATCAAGTGTGTAGTAAATAACATTGCACTCTGTGAATTCACTTTTCAGTAAGTAATATATATTTTCTCAGAGTTGTCATAGCAGAAATACCTCAACCTATCTAACCCAGTTTAATCTGACAAACACAAGCATGGCTTGCATAGAGGCTAATTCTAACATTAGTGTTGGTAACTTTGAGTATACAGTTTTTTAGCTTGTATTTTAGGATTAATATGTTTTCACAACAGGTCAAAGATTTAAAGAGAACCAAAACACACCCTGGAGTCTATGAGACTCAAGGAAGGCATACTCTCTCCCCCCAGGAGTGTGAAACCCCTCCAGGTTGCCGAAAACATTAGTTCCCGGTCCAACGGTGCATGTGCGAGCAGGGGCAGCATCCCCGCTATCCCCCTTAGCAGGGCGTGTTCCAGGCATTTGTGAATGGCCGGTGATACAGTCCTCGGATTCGCTCGCATTAGACGAGCTCCTGGACAAAGGGGCTCAAGCAGATCCAAGCATGCTGATTGGACGAGGGGCCGCGCATGTATCATAGGACAAGGAAGAGGTTAGTTTGTTCGGGCGACCTGGGGGGTTTCACACAGAGGGGCACCCCTGATAGGGGTGCCCCAGGGGGCAAAGACCAAAACACAGGATGGTCAAAATCCTGGGTTTTGGTCCACTTTTTTACATTCACATTTGAAACGTCTAGACACTTTGAGTAAGCTAATCTGTAAAAGTAGAATTTTGGCCAGTGCTTTTCTAGCCTGTGCTTTTTATTGTTGGAGTTGCATTTTTCTGTTCTGAACCCTGAAGCTATTGTAATTGTATCTTAAAGTCTATAGGGCTGATTCAGCACCGTGAGAGAGGAAAAAAAAATATTTATAAAAAAGTTATTTTTAGCTGTACAAATGGTAAAATTTTTGTACAACTAAAATGGTGCTGAATTGCGCTATGAAAACATAATTTTTATCACAAAAAACTAAAGGAAAAAATTAATGAATCATTGCTGAATTAGGTCTATTGTCCACACATAAAAACAAAAAAGGCTACACTCACTTTTTATCCCTTGCATGCTTTCATAGTATTGACAAAAGACCGCTCCCTCCATTCACTGCAACAGGAATGGATGTGGTGTATGATGTGGGAATGGCAGCCGTATGCTAATTAATTCAGTTACAACTAAACTGTCACATAATAGCAGTTAGGTTAAGTGCTCTCCAATTCTGAGCTGTGTGTACTGTAACTTAATGTATCATCGCTGGAAAGCACTAGGGAGCGGGGCTGCTCGGCTAGGGAGCAATATGGCCGACTAAATCTAGTTAGTGTTATGAATATTTGGAAAAGGCTTTAGTAAAAAAAGACACACAAGCTGATTTAGGGTATAGAATCACTTTAAGGGAAGGCTTCATCTATTGTCATTGAAGTTATACTAGATTAAGATTGGCGTGAGAATTGGAAGCTGTATTTAAGATATATAATAGTGGCGTACGAACCTGAACATATACAAAGCAAAAAGTGATGGCAGATTCTGAAACTGCAGATATACTAAACTAATGGTACATTTCACGGTACGATTTGAGAATGAAAAATTGCTAAATCGATCACATATGTGAGCGTGAGATGTGAATGATCAGATGACTGGAAGATTTTTTGACAAATGTTCGTTAAAGCGATTGTTGTTAAGGTCACATTTAAGGTATTTGTATAGACCGATTTATAGCATATTTCTATTTCCACATGCCAACGTTAAAGCCAGGAACGAGAAATTTTATGGAAATTTTATTTCCACAGATCAATGATGTCTTGATTGCATTCGCTTTAGCGATTATTCGTTTGCTAATAGTTCCATGGAAATGGGCCATAAGAGTGGAGTAACATCCAGGAGCTACACTTAGGCCCTTATTTATCAAGGGATAGCGCCAGGTAGTGTCTCACTAGCGCCAGGTAGCGCCAGCTATCGGCGGCTACCGACTCCAGAACGCCAGGCTGCGAACACAATCACGCATTTATCACGCTAAATGAGGCTAGCGCCGGCGAGAGCATCAGCTAGCGCGGGATTCATCATGTTGCAGACTTCAGCGAACAGCGCCGCTACTAATCCCATCACAGCGCCAGGTATGACCTCTCGCTACCTGGCGCTCTCCAATGCATTTCAATGGAGAAATCTTTAAATATTCATAATTAATTGATATTAATGTTTTTTTTTTTTTTTTTTTTTAAATGTCAAAAATTCGGTGACCAATTTTGCAATGTTAGATTTTTTTTTTAAGGTAATAAAAATAAAAATAAAACATTTGTGCAGAATTGATATTACAGGTCTGATATTAATGTATTCATATTACAAAATGTTTATAAAAACATGTTTATTTTTTTTTAACAAAAATATGGTGGTTTGGGGGTTAAAAACTACTTTTAAGCCATCGCCGCCAGCGCTCTGGGGTTTAAACAAGCATTTCACAGCGCGAGAATTTTTTGAGCGTGATTTGTTAATGAATATGCTGGGAGCCGTTCGCTATGGCCATTCGCTGTCAGGCGCACCCATACAGCGCGGAACCAGTCAAACACCGACTCCTAACCCCGTATTCAACATTACCACACACCGACTGAGTCGCTGTCAACAGCCGAACAACGGCCAAGCACAGCGAATACTAGCGGGCGCTGTGAAAATCACGCTACTGTCGCTCATCTGTCGCTACCTGGCGCTATTAATAAATCGGCCTCCCCGAGGCTGATTCATTACTAACATCAGGTATCGGCAGATGAGCAATGACTAGTAGACGCTGTAAGCGGGTATCGGGCGCTGTAACAGAGCGTCTCAATAGCTTTAGTAACCTGGCTGGCATTTATGTGATTTATGTTGGGCACCAGTACAGCGCTGCATGGAGCGAGAGGTAGTGCAAGCTCAGTGCGACCGACTCTCGGCGCTCCACACCATATTTATCATAAAAGGACACACACACAGCAATGGTGCTCTAAATCTGGTTGCTATAGCATAGAGCGCCAGACGCTGTGTGATTAAAGTCTTAAAACACATGGAATTACATTTTTTAACACTGTGACATTAACACTTTAGTGCCAGACCTGTAATGATAATTCTGCATAAAAAAATAAAAAGTCAAAAAAGTTTCTAAAAATGTTTGTTTGCAGCCAGGAGAGGTCACACAATGATTTGAGCAGAAAAAAAAAAAAAACACGCTGGATAAACACAAGCAAATGAACGGCCATTGAAATGTATGGGAGAGCGACAGTGAGCGAAAGGTAATACCTGGCGCTCTGGAACCTAGAGCGCAGGCGCTATACACTGAGCTGCCTGTAATAATACATGTGACTCTACATGGAGCTGTTAGAGTCACTCACCAGATTCGCTTTCATAAATGTGGTTTTGCGTACAGCGCCCGGCGTTCACCAGATGCTGCCTGCCGCTATAAGGCACTACCTGGCGCTATCCCTTCGTGAATAACCCCCTTATTGTCCCTGAAGTTATACTAAGCTTAAATTGGAGATGGAACCTGAAGCTACACTAATTGTTCCTCAATCTATACTAATGGCCCTTTTGGACAGAGCGATTATCAAGCAATATATCACCAAAACAACCACAATTTAGCGATAATCGCTTAGTAGAAACAGCCACTGAGAATCGGTTAATCGGTCGTTGTATAGTTTCGGCTGACTGAAAATTTCCCGCTTGATGGTTGGAATGTGTAAACAGAGGTTGTCCTAAAAAATAATGTTTTGCTATGAGAATGAACAAAACGAGTGATTGTATTAGCGATCGTTCTAGCGACTGATTGACCAACAAATCTTTGGTGTCTGAACACAGGCGCTCAATTGCAGAAGATTTATATGGTCGCTTGCTCACTGAGTGAACAGCTCAGCATAGTTTCAGGGATAAGTGTGGCTTCAGGTTCTGCACCACGTAAACCTTTATGCTGGGTTTACACGAGCAGATAAAATGGCTGTTCGTTCAGTGAGCGACCGACCATACAAATCTGCGATTGAGTGATTGTGTTCAGATTGTTGGTCAATCGTTCTCATAGCAATACATTTTTTTAGGGTGACTTCTGTTTATACAATCTATTAAGAGATGATCGAGAAATTTTTGGGAAGCCGAAATGATACAATGTCTGACCGATTAACCAATTCTCATTCATCGATTGATCGCATTAGCGGTTATTGCTAGGTTGCTCCATCTAAACTGGCCATTAGTATAACTTGGGGAACAATTAGTGTAGCTTCAGGGTTTGTCTCCAACTTAAAGTGGAGCACTATCCTGGGCTTTCTGTCCCCCTGGGGCACCCCCGCTGGTTTGGGGTGCCCTGCTGTGTGAACCCCCAACCTAGTCACCTGGTCCACTTACCTCTCCTCAGGCCCATGCTAGAGCAGCCAGCTCGAATCCTATCTGCATTTGCAAGTGGCGCTGGCTTTACTCGACTGCGGCCCCGCACAGCCATTCAGTTGTGGTGGGCAGGGCTGCGCACAACCGAGGAGGTAAACGAGTGATACCGGTCACGCACAGGGGATAGGTGAGTTTACGGTGCACCCTGCGGGTTTCACACAGTGGGGCATCCCAGTTAGTCTCAAAGACTACAGGGTGGGTTTTGGTCCACTTTAGAGCTTATTTCCATGGAACAATTAGCAAACGAATAATTGCTAAAGCGAATTCAATTCAATTCAAAAGTGATAATTGATCTGTGGAAATGCCTGCTGCAATCAATCAACGAGAATTCACTCGTAGTAATAGGGCTGACACAAACTTTCTCATTTATCACTTTAATGTCAGCATGTGGAAACAGAAATTGGCTATTAATAGGTCTATAGAAATACCTTAAATGTGTCCTTAATTGAGATCACTGTAACAAACATTTGCCGAAAAATCTTTCACGTGCGAACGCAAGTCGTCTGATCATTCGCGACTCACATATTTGATTGCTTTAGCGAGTTTTCCTTCTCAAATAGTAATGTGTAAATGTACCATAGGTAAAGGGTGACGTGAGAACCCCTTAGCCATACTAAGCTAAGAGCAATGACAGAATGTGAAACTGCTTTAATTCTTCCAGAATATATACTAATCTAATTGTGATGTAACACCCTGGAGCTACACTTAGAGGCTGATGCATTAATAGCGGCAGGTAGCGACAGTTGAGCGACTGTAGCGGCATTTTCAGAGCGCCCGCTAGTAGTCGCTGTGCTTGGCTGTTGTTCGGTAGTTGATAGCGGCTTAGTCGGTTTGCCGTAATGTTGAATATTGGGTGAGGAGTCGCTATTTGACCGGTTCCGCACTGTATGGGAGCGCATGATGGCGACTGGCCCTAGCGACCGGCTCCCACCATATTCATTAAAAAATCACGCTCAAAAAATTCTCGCACTGTGAAATGCATGTTTAAACCCCAGAGCGCTGGAGGCGATGGGTTAAAAGTAGTTTTTTAACCAAACCACCATATTTTTGGAAACCAAAAAAACAAGTTTTTTAAATAATTTAGTAATATGAATACATTAATATCAGACCTGTAATATCAATTCTGTACAATCTAAAATGGCAGAAGTGGTCACAGAATTTTTCACATTAAAAAAAAATTAATAACAATTAATTATTAATATTTAAAGATTGTTCCATTGAAATGCATTGGAGCGCGCCAGGTAGCGAGAGGTCATACCTGTCGCTGTTCAAGGTCGGACGCTGGCGCTTTGGGCTGAGGCTGGAATAATGATGAATGAGTCGCTATATGGCGCTATCTCAGTCGCTAAGCAGGATTGGCTTGATAAATGTGTGATTGTGGTGGGTAGCCGGCGTTCTCGTGGCGGGGCCTGTCATTACCGCACGCTCACCAGTCGCTACCCGTTGCTATTCCTTCATAAATAAGGGCCTTATAGTCCCTGAAGCTATACTAAGCCAAAAGTGGTGCAGGAATTGGAAGCGACAGTATAAGATTGGTGACAGAACATGAAGCTACACTTTGAGGCCGATTCATTAATAGCGCCAGGTAGCGCCAGATGAGCGACTGTAGCGTGATTTTTTCAGCGCCAGCCAGTATTCGCTGTGCTTGGCCGGCGTTAGCTTGATGACAGTGACTCAGTCGGTGTGCGGTAATGTTGAATACGGGCTGGGGGGTCGCTGTTTCACAGGTCCAGCGTTGTATGTGAGCGCCTGACAACGAATGGCCAGAGCGAACGGCTAGCTTCATATTCATCAACAAATCACGCTCCGAATGTGCTGTCGCTGTCCATTCCTTGTTTAAACCCCAGAGCGCTGCCGGCGATGGGTGTTAACTAGTTTTTAACCCCTAAACAACCATATTTTTTGAATGTAACATTATACATGTTTATAGAATCATTTTGTAATATGAATACATTAATATCAGACCTGTTAGATCAATTCTGCACAAATTATTTTTAAATTTTTTTTTGACTTAAAATAAATCCTAACATTGCAGAAGTGGTCTCCGAATTTTTGACATAAAAAAAAAAAAAAAAAAAATTAATACCAATTAATTATGGTTAATTATAGATTGCTCCATTGAAATGCATTGGACATCGCCAGGGAGCGACAGCTCATACCTGGCGCTGTGAGGGAATTTGCAGCAGCGCTGTTCGGTCCTGGCGGCTTCATGATGAATGCCGCGCTAGCCGTCGCTCTCGCCGGCGCTAGCCTCATTTTGCTTGATAAATGCGTCATTGTGACCGCCGCCGGGCGTACTTGAGTCGGTAGTCGCCGTTAGCTGCCGCTACCTGGCGCTCGTCAGACACTACCTGGCGCTAGCCCGTGATAAATAAGGGCCTAATTGTTCTTGACTCTATACTAAGATAAGTGTAGTAAGATCCTGAAGTCACTGAGAATTATATCTCTGATGACTTGCGAACATCACTTGCACCTACGCTTATTAGCAATTAACTTACAGCATCTCCATTAATAACAAATGATGTCTTTTGTTCCGGTGGATAGATTCCATAGACTTTTCCTACACTCTGTATGTCTTCAAAATCAAAACTGTAGAAAAGAAAAAAAATGCCAAGCCTGAAGCTTCTGAAGTATATACTGTATAAATAGGTCATAAAAGCCGATTTAAAAACCATTTATTATGTTCATAGATTATTTGCAGCTGCTGAATTCATTGCTCATCTCGGTGCACAGTTTCACTCTTAAACCAGATCTTCACCTTGAATAAGAGTCTTGTATGTTTCCCCAACCCTTTACATACAGATTGTCTACATTAAAAATCATCCTACCTGCGCTTATTGCGATTTCTGAGCCTTTTAACAACCAAGATGGCGGCCCATGGAGTGGAAGAAAGTATCTTCTGACTATGCTGCTCTGCATTCTGGGATTGCTGTCCTTTTCCTGACCCCAGCTCTGCTCTGTCTGTGCAAAGCACAGCTATAACCCCACCCCCTGTACTTTTCACCCCTCTCCTTTCCTCAGTATGTGATGCTTCTTAGGCAAGATGGTGGCGCCACCCTACAGTTTTGTATCTTACAGTCCTGACCAGAGTTAAAGCCCAGCGGGGGAAAGACTAAAAGTAACTAAAAACTTAAAAGTTTAGATGCAGTGGAATAGTTTAAGGGTTTGAGCTTTTCATTAAATGATGCTGAAGGTCCGGTTTAAAGCGGACCTTCACCCTGAATACGAGTCTATCTTATATGTTTCCCACACCCTGTACATACAGATTGTCCACATTAAAAATCATCCTACCTGCATCTACTGCATGTTATGAGCCTTTAAACATCCAAGATGGCGGCTCATGGAACATCAGGCAGCCTGCAAACAGTAAGTGCCTTCTGACTGTGTCGCTCTGCATTCTGGGACTGCTGACCTTTTCCTGACCCCAGCTCTGCTTTGTCTGAGCAAAGCACAGCTATAACCCCACCCCTGTACTTTATCCCGCTCTCCTCTCCTCAGTAAGTGTGATGCTTCTGAGTCAAGATGGCGGCGCCTGTATCCTAAATTCCTGAACAGAGTTGCAGCCCAGTGGGGGAAAGAATATTAAGTGACTAAAAACTTAAAAAATATATTAATTGTAGATGCTGGGGATTTGTTTTTTAAGAGTTTTGGCTTTTCAATAAATCATGGTGAAGGTCCGGTTTAAGGTATATGCCTGCCTCAAGGCAGACACTAAAAGAGTTGGTCTTCCTCTATGTTTGGAAATCGAATAGTGAAGATACAGTTGTTTATAATTATGTATTTGTTGTATATAGCCTAGCTTTTATGTATGTAGTTAGATATAGTTGTAATCCATCCTGGGTGTATTTCCCCTCCTCCCTCCCGCCTTCTCCACTGGGCGGTGCTGGTTGGCCACAACTGTTATCCCTTGCTGCTGTGCTCACGCGCGGCCGTTCCCAGGGTGCGGGCACTGCAGGTGTCAGTGTTTCTGCCACAGCGCGCATGCGCACCCGGGGGCTGGCGCGCGCTATTATATTCACCTGGCGCGCCCGCGCCCCCCTTCCCCCCCCTTCGGGGAGAAGGTGGAATGGACAATTTGGGGGAGTATTTAAACAGGATGCAGCACAGCCAGCCACACTCTGATAAAGTGGCAGTGAGAAGGTGCCACGCAACGCGTCAGTGGTGCGAGCTTGTTAAGGTCTGAGGTGGACTAGCACTTCTTTACCTGGTAATGTACATTGCCGCATGATTAGGATATATATATGTGTCATTCATAGTTATTATTTAAGTATCCCTGCGATTTATGCCTTGGAGCCCCATCACTTTTTCTCTCAGTACACATTGCACATAGAACGTTCACTGGTGTGCATTTCTATTAAAGGGACCTTTTAGTCCCTCTCTTACTTTTTTAATCTTTAGAGTCTTCACTCATTTGACTCCTCCTTTGCACTTTATATCTTTTTGCACAGTATTTTATTGTCTATTTATCTGTTGCACATTGCACAAGCACTTTCAGTGGGTGAGACCTCAAGGCATAACTCGTATATACTTATAGGATTATATAGATAACATTTATTTCAGAATAGTCCATAATGTCCCTCACACTTTGCACATTTTTAAATTGTATGTTTTGGCTCTTGTACATTATTTGATACAATAAAGTAGATTTTGGAATATATTTCTGTAGTGCGGCTGACCTATTTGCGGGGGCGGGCCTTGTGGTCTGTACTGGCAGTCCACTTTTTGTTGCATATTCAGCCACGCCCAGTTTTGGGCGGTGGCCCTTGCCCTTCAGCCAGCACCTAGTGTAATACATTTCTTATAGATCATAGCGCTGTGCGGCTACATCTCTCCTCCTTTTTTGTAAATCGAAAGTCGGCTTTCCCTTGTTTTTCGAATGATGCCATAGAGGCCCGAGGAGTCTGTTTGTTTGTGGCCGTCTTCCTTAGTTGATTGGAGCGTTGGCGTTTTAGTCTTTAGGTCTGCTTTAAAGTGGGTGCTGGAAAATGCTCTGAGTTCCAATGTCTGCTTATAGTTTGGAGTGTAGGTCTCCTTTATGGTAGGTGGTTGAGATGCTGCTGCTGTAGGTTGCAGTCTATCTGCTTGAAGTTGGAGTGTTTCACCAAACATTAGCAGAGCCTCCCTCGGCCTAGCTACATCTCCTCTGCCGCAGGAGCGGCTCCACGGAAAAACTATATTTAAACCGCATTCAGCGGCTTTCTACCCTCGGCCCTGCCAGCCACGCTACAACAGGCGGCCCCATTCAACTTGATATCCAAAGCCGCATGAACGGCTGGCTCGCCGGCCACGCTACACAGCCTCACCTCCTAAGAGGCGACACATAGCAGATAGCAACAACATTAGCAGAAGCAGCTGGCCCAGGGGAAACACTATCAGAGCCTCCCTCGGCCGTGCTACACTTTTTTGCGCCATAAAAGACCAAATAAAAACCGCAATCAGCGGCTACTCATCCCCGGCCCTGCCGGCCACGCCACATTAAGCGGCCCCATTGAGGCAATATTTAAAGCCGCAGTAACGGCTGGCCCGCCGGCCACGCTACCCAATTTAAACCTACCCAAGACTATAGCGCAATACCTGCCTACTTAATCATACAGGGGAACTAACAGCAAGCTAAGCCCTATCATCTAAAGCGCTTAACCCTCCATAATTAGCACACCCTCTTCAGTAGCAGCATTTCAACCACTACCCTAAAGTAGACCTACACTCCAATTTCAAGTAGATAGACTGCAGCCTACAGCAGCAGCATCTCAACCATAACCATAATCAGCACACCCTCTTCAGGAGCAGCATTTCAACTACTACCCTAAAGTAGACCTACACTCCAACTTCAAGCAGATAGACTGCAACCTACAGCAGCAGCATCTCAACCACCTACCATAAAGGAGACCTACACTCCAAACTATAAGCAGACAGTGGAACTCAGAGCATTTTCCAGCACCCACTTTAAAGCAGACCTAAAGACTAAAACGCCAACGCTCCAATCAACTAAGGAAGACGGCCACAAACAAACAGACTCAGAAGAATCACCAGCAACGGTAACCAACCCTTCTAACGAATTATTTTCTCCTATAACACAAAAAAAGTTTCTCTTCCCGCTAACCTTATTTTACCCACAGCGCACCTATTACTTACCTTTCTCCTAGAACAAACTTAGGAGAAGGCTAAGACAACTTCCAATTCAACTATCCATAAGGACAGGTTCGCCTTATTATAGGTGCAGCTAGACCATCATCTGGTACACCTTGAGCGCTGCGATAAACACAAACACCCTCGCCCTATCTTACCAGCTGGCAGCCAGTGGTGTCTAATGCTTCATGGGGGCATGTGTGAAGTATAAGACCAGACTGGGGTGCTTATTATTCTCTATGGGCACCTGGCTAAGCTTTGTGCACCACCGTACACAATCAGCAAGGTGATGAAACTACATTGCCCAGAATCACATCCTGAGGGCCCTGGGAGCACAGTCTAAGCTGTGGGATTGCTGGGGGGTAAAATGAGGAGCATTGTGCCTCTATGGCATGTCTAATCTGAGGTTTGAATTAAAAAAACAAGGACTTTAATTTTGACTTTCTCCTTAATTGGAAAGTGAACTTTCCCCAAACCAGCTAATGCTAGAGGGCACAAGGCTCCCCACTTACCTGCCACCTGCATATGATGGGTGAACATGAGAAACTTCCATGCATGGTGGTGCCTATTGCTAAGTGGAGCACTCTGTATACGTGCAAGACTACCCGCCATCCCAGCTTCTCCTACTGGTGCTGCGGGTGAGAGATGTGGAGGCGGCTGCCAGGTAAGTGGGGAGTCTTGTGTTCTCTGGCACTAGCTGGTCTGAAAAAAATGATATGGAGGTGTGGCCCTGCAATGTTGATTTTGCTTGTGCTTTGAAGCCAGGTTTTCCCAAGCTCCTCTACAGTTCTGTTGCTTGTTTATGAGCTGATGGCGACCCTGCAGTGGCAGTAACTTTACACCTACCCTTTGTTTGTGCTCCAGGTGGGACTCCCGATCACTAGCAATGTTTCTGTTTTGCCTTTATGGCTGTGAAGTGAAAAGCCAAACCAAGCATAGTCCTGTTCCCCCACCATACTCCACTCTGCTTCTTCAGCAAATAATGTGTCTAGAAAATACCAAAATAATCAATGTATAAATACATAAACGAGTATAAATGATTGTATGACAATATATGTTCTGAAATTAGATCATGTCACAGTGCATGTCAAGCAAAGGGGCTCAAATGAGAAAGTTTCTCATAAATCTCACCCCTCAATTCCGCTCTGGCCCAGTCTTCGCCTATCCTCCACCCTGGTCATTCTCCCTCACGCCCCCCCATCAAGACTTTTCCTTTGCTTCTCCATTTTCCTGGAATTCCCTTTCCTGCTCAGTCTGACACTCCCCAATCCTCCAAGCTTTCAAAAGCATCCTCAAAACTCACCTCTTCAGACAAGCGTATAATCTGGTTTAAAGTTCCTGTCCAGGCAACAAAAAATAGTCTACATTCACCTTTTGTCCCCCGTAATCCCTTCTGCAGCTCTGGTGTCTTCAAACATGGCGGAAAATCATCAATTCTGTCCTCCAGCACTAGGCAGACATGACCACACCAATCAAGATAGTTTAACACACACACACTCAATTTATTGCAATGGAGGGGGTGCGCCAAACCCACCTTGGAAGTCATCTCACATCAGTCTGAGAGCCTGTGATTTTTCTCCATTTAAACCACATACAGGGATAGTGACAGCAGGTTTCTATTTTTCCCCAGGAAAGGTGTGTGTTTACCACCTGAAACGTAAGGGGTCTTCCACCAGTGCAGTTGTAAGCTCTTCTGCATTATTAACCATATTGATCACATTTACATTATGTATTACTTGGGCACTTTTTATTCTATGGGCCTTTTTATATGCTATGTATTTACGGACTAATGGTGACCATGTCAGGTTCACCCTAATGCATGTTAAAGCGGACCTTCACTCTGAATAAGAGTCTATCTTATATGTTTCCCACACCCTGTACATACAAATTGTCCACATTAAAAATCATCCTACCTGCATCTACTGCATGTTATGAGCCTTTAAACATCCAAGATGGAGGCGTATGGAAGCCGCCATCTTATCAGGCAGCCTGCAAGCAGGAAGTGCCTCCTGACTGTGCTGCTCTGCATTCTGGGACTGCTGACCTTTACCTGACCCCAGCTCTGCTCTGTCTGAGCAAAGCACAGCTATAACCCGCCACCCTGTACCTTATCCCACTCTCCTCTCCTCAGTAAGTGTGATGCTTCTGAGTCAAGATGGCGGAGCCCATATCCTAAATTCCTGAACAGAGTTGCAGCCCAGTGGGGGAAAGAATAATAAGTTAGTGACTAAAAATGTAAAATATATTAATTTTAGATGCTGGGGAACCGTTTTTTAAGAGTTTGGGTTTTTCATTAAATCACACTGAAGGTCCGGTTTAACTATTTCTTGTAAAATACTGAGGGGATTCACTGACAAAGCTGAGCAGTTACACCTGGTGGTTGAACTTGTTGCTGCAATATGGCTGTGTAAATTGTGTATATTCTTGCTGTGTGCTTATTATTATTGTTTATTCATATAGCGCCATCATCTTCCGTAGCGCTTTATGAAAATGTAACTTTGCTGTACTTAGAATTGTGTTATAGATACACTTTAACACATGATACTACTATGTAGGTGTATCAGTTTTCCTTTAAACGCGGGGAGGCCGATTCATCAATAGCGCCAGGTAGCGACAGATGAGCGACTGTAGCGTGATTTTTTCAGCGCCAGCCAGTATTCGCTGTACTTGGCCGGCATTAGCTTGATGACAGTGACTCAGTCGGTGTGCGGTAATGTTGAATACGGGCTGGGGGGTCGCTGTTTCACAGGTCCAGCGTTGTATGTGAGCGCCTGACAACGAATGGCCAGAGCGAACGGCTAGCTTCATATTCATCAAAAAATCACGCTCCGAATGTGCTGTCGCTGTCCATTCCTTGTTTAAACCCCAGAGCGCTGGCGGCGATCTGTATTAACTAGTTTTTAACCCCTAAACAACCATATTTTTTGAATGTAACATTATACATGTTTTTAGAATCATTTTGTTATATGAATACATTAATCTCAGACCTGTTAGATCAATTCTGCACATTTTTTTTTTTTTGACTTAAAAATAAATCCTAACATTGCAGATGTGTTCTCCGATTTTTTGACATTAAAAAAATAAAAAATAAAAATATTACCAATTAATTATGAATAATTATAGATTGCTCCATTGAAATGCATTGGACATCGCCAGGGAGCGACAGCTCATACCTGGCGCTGTGAGGGAATTTGCAGCAGCGCTGTTCGGTCCAGGCGGCTTCATGATGAATGCCGCGCTAGCCGTCGCTCTCGCCGGCGCTAGCCTCATTTTGCTTGATAAATGCGTCATTGTGACCGCCGCCGGGCGTACTTGAGTCGGTAGTCGCCGTTAGCTGCCGCTACCTGGCGCTCGTCAGACACTACCTGGCGCTATCGCTTGATGAATAAGGGCAATAGTGTATTGACCTTGGACTACCATATAAAGGCATAGTTGGTAATTCCAGAATGCATCTAATGGTACTTTTGAGGTGGTTACAAGATGCTATATAAGGTGTGCACCTACTGCACCAACACTGTTTGTTGAAACAGAGTCTTGGCCATAATATACTACAAATATTTGACAAACCCATTACCTTTTGCAGATCTTTTACGATGTGATGAAAATGCAGCCACCAATCCTCTTTGCTTCCCTCCCCCTGGTGCATATGGAGAGCCAATTACAAGGTCATCCCTCTGGTCCTGGGTCACATCCGCAGCCAACAGGCTCCATCCAAGGTTGCAATAGGTGTGCTCCAAATGACAAATATCATAGTCATTTTACACTGCAATCTATACATTAAGGTGCTAGGCAGCAAACAATCATAACAAAAAACAGTAAGTGCTGGCAAATCACTCACCTTGCATTTTATTGTGACATTTGCCTGGGAAGACAGGTTGCCCCCTCGCACTCCAAAAAATATATACACAGCACCCTGTAAAAAACAGCATACATTTTATTTATATCATTACATGACAACCTCAAGTTCTAAAGTGTCTAGTTTATTTTATTCTTGTGTAACCTATTGCATTGAATGTATTTTGTCATACATAGTCAAACATATTTAAAAGGATTGTCCAGCCAAAAACATAAAAAGTCTATATGCACCCTTTGTCCCCTGCAGCTCCTCCATCCATCTCGAGCATCTTTTACTTACCAAGGGTAAGCATTTAGTCTGCCAGTGCTGGCGGGCTCCCCTGATGGCATCTGTCGGGCACTTGGGTGAACATGCTGCTGTTCAAATCTCGCAGCACTGGGTCCTCTTTCATAACGTGCAATATACGGGGAGGCCGATTCATTAATAGCGCCAGGTAGCGACAGATGAGCGACAGTAGCGTGATTTTCACAGCGCCCGCTAGTATTCGCTGTGCTTGGCCGTAGTTCGCTTGTTGACAGCGACTCAGTCGGTGTGCGGTAATGTTGAATACGTGGTTAGGAGTCGCTGTTTGACAGGTTCCACGCTGTATGGGTGCGCCTGACAGCGAATGGCCAGAGCGAACGGCTCCCACCATATTCATTATCAAATCACGCTCAAAAAATTCTTGCGCTGTGAAATGCTTGTTTAAACCCCAGAGCGCTGGCGGCGATGGCTTAAAAGTAGTTTTTAACCCCCAAACAACAATATTTTTTGATGTAAAATTTACACAAGTTTTTAGAAACATTTTGTAATATGAATACATTAATATCAGACCTGTAATATCAATTCTGCACAAATTATTATTATTTTTTTTTTTTTAACCTTTAAAAAAATATATAACATTGCCGAAGTGTTCACCAAATTTTTGCCATTTAAAAAAAAACAAAAAAAAACCTTCAAATCAATTAATTATGAATATTTAAAGATTGCTCCATTGAAATGCATTGGAGAGCGCCAGGGAGCGACAGGTCATACCTGGCGCTGTGATGGGATTAGTAGCGGCGCTGTTCGTTGCAGTCGGCTACATGATGAATCCCGCGCTAGTTGACGCTCTCGCCGGCGCTAGCCTCATTTAGCGTGATAAATGCGTGATTGTGTCCGCCGCCTGCTGTTCTGGAGTCGGTAGCCGCCGATAGCTGGCGCTACCTGGCGCTAGTCAGACACTACCTGGCGCTAGCCCTTGATAAATAAGGCCCATAGAAACATAGAAGGTTGACAGCAGAAGGAGACCATACGGTCCATCTAGTCTGCCCTTATGTGTATACTGTATGTTCTCTTTATCTTAGGATAGATGTGTGCTTATCCCAGGCATGTTTAAATTCAGTGACTGTTGATTTTTCAACTACCTCTGCTGGAAGTTTGTTCCAAGCATCTACTACTCTTTCTGTAAAATAATATTTTCTAACATTGCTCCTGATCTTCCCCCCGACTAGCTTCAGGTTGTGCCCCTTGTTCTATCATTAAGTTTCTTCTTAAAAACACTTCCCTCCTGAACCTTATTCAATCCTTTCACATATTTAAAGGTGTCAATCATGTCCCCTCTCTCCCTTCTTACCTCCAGACTGTACAAATTAAGTTCTTTATATAGAAGGGTGAAATATGTAAGGTAGAGATTTATTGGACTATTGGCTAGGAAATAGGCTTATTTGGTTTTGTATCACTGATGGGTTTTGATCCACTTTAAATGAACCCGCTTTCTGCTTGCCATATACTAGCTCTCATAGGCTGCATCTTTTTTCTGATTATCCCTACTGAACCTGTCCCATTCTGCTAACTCATCATACACAGCCCCCTCAATGAATTACTCTCCTCAGTCAGACCTTCACAGCCAGGAAGAGAGCAGTGGAAGAGTGTTCATTAGGTCTTATCAGGAAATGTAAAGCAGGCAGAATGAAAGATACAACTCCTCACAGCAAGAAGCACAAGATGGGGAAGTAGAATGATCTTACTGTATAGATAAGCTTGTCTCCTCCAACCGATGGCGCGCCCACAGCTAGATCTGGTAGGCCATCTACATTAAAGTCCAGCACAGCCACAGAAGAACCAAACCTGCCAGAGGGCTGAGAAATCGATTTAAACACATTGCTATTAAAGTATATCACTCTATATTAACAGACGGGCTGTTTTTATGCCATATACATCAGTACATGTTTAAAAAATGATTTGAAGATGGCAGACAAAGCCTGAAAGTGCTAGGAAGCGGGGCATGGATCACTTACTTGGGGGTCTGTAAAAACAATAGGGCAGCCACAATGATGGTACTTTGTCCAAGATATAAGAATTACAGAATATAGCTGTTGTCATTAAATGCCTCCACAGCTGTGTGCATTTGCGCCATCAAATATATACTTATCCTATACAACTGAGATCCACCTCCCCATAGAAATGTATTGGGCAGAGTGCATACAGAACATCAGAAGACCATCAGTGGCTTCCCCGTCCTGTATTCAGAATGGACTGTGGGCACATAAAGGCATCTGCAAACTACAGTAATCGGTAGATCAGTAAAGAGGGGCTCTGTAAATGTCATTGCACCCCTTAATTATAGAAACTGGGGTAGTACATGGTAATATCTTTTTTATAGATTTATTGTACAAAGTGACAGTTTGCTCATAGTTTTGTGGTATCAATGTGCATGCACACGTACATATGTGTATTATTAGTTTACCTATTTGAAAAACAAAAACTACTGATCACCTCTGTCCCTCTGAGCATGATATTGGCCTCCTTGTCTAGGTCCATGTCAACAGAAGGCAATCCCGACTCATTGCCATATACTACGTAAACACTGCCTACTTGGATGTTGCCCAAGGAGCTGAATCCAGGAGCTCCTATGACTAGATCCTCCCAGCCATCCTGATTCAGGTCTGCTGTGATGAGGGCCCTGTACAACAGAGAGCATCAACATATTCTGTTATTTAAAGGGATACATAATGCAAAGGCAATTGTTAGACCATTGTGTCGCTCTAAACTGATTTCTGTTTTTAAACTGAAGAAGAAATTACTGAGATATCAAGGTTTACAGACTCAGGTGTGGATCCGCTTTAACCGTGGGACCGATGGCGGGTACCGTGTCAGGGGAGCGGAGTCTAAGGAGCCACCGGTATTCACCAGAGCCCACCGCAAGGCAGGTTGGTCTTGCGGCGAGTGACCCCAAGGTCGCTACCCCCCAACAGCCGCCCAGTCCCACAGTCAGCCAAGGTTCAGCGAGGTACACAAGTGGCAGGCAAAAGGCGTAGTAAGTACAGCCAGAGGTCAGGGCTGGCAGCACAGGTTCACAGTAAAGGTGAGTAGCCGAGGTCGGGGCAGGCAGCAAAGGTTCAGAGTCGGGGACAGGCAGAGGTCGGTACACGGGTGAGCAATCCAAGAATGTCTGACTTTCAACAAGCATGGAGAGACCAAGATCCGGCACTGAAGGAAGGAAGTGCCTCTTTAAATAGGGGAAGAGGATGCAGGATTGAATGACCAACACCAATCAGTGCTGTACAGGCCCTTTAAATCTCAGGAAGCCAGTGCACTCGCCCTCTAGTGGACGGAGACGTGCGCGCACCTGAGCATGTGAGGAGGAAGCATGGGGGTAAGGGTGGCAGCTGGATGCAGCCATGAGGGAAGTGCTGCAAAATGGATGACGGCTGCATGCAGCCATGGAAGTAAGTGGCTTGCTGTGAGACGGGCGTGCAGCGCTCGCCCTAACACAGAGTCCCTTTATGTCATAATTATCATTGTTATTAGGATTTTCCAAATTCTTGATTTATAACTACAAAAACCCTTTTTAAGGTTAAGGCTCGGGGGGCATCCAGATTGCTGGAGCCCCCTGTCCAATGCCCCCTGCAACACACCAAAATCATTACCTGAACCTCAAACCTCAGCCGAAATGCGGTACTTTGATTTGCCGCCAGTGGTCATGTAGGCCATCTTTGATCGCTGGGCCGTCTTGATCACTGGTCAAAGCCGACCCACATGACCGGTGGGCAATTTTAGGACTGCATTTCAGCCAAGGATTTAAGTTTAGGTAAGGATTTGGGGATGTTGCAGGGGGGCTCCAGAAATCTGGATGCTCCCCCAAGCCTGTTACTGCGCCGTCCCGCATACCTTCACTAGGGAAGGGATGTGGGACCGCATAAAGGGGAAGTCCAGATTAGCATTAACCTCCCCTTCCCCCCTCCTCTGGCCTTGAGGCAGGGTTAAGGAGATTGGCATCTCCTGCTCTGTGTGTGCACCTGCCCCCCATTCAAGTGAACTGTGCACAGAATGGCGGATGCAGCTCTGTGAAGCATCGGCAAGATGGCTGCACTCAGGGCCAAGAACACAGGAAGGCTGATGGGTTGCGGGGTCAGGTGAGGTGGCGTGGTTAATCCTAGACTGGATTTCTGCTTGAAAACAGAAAATTTACATTACACATACAGACCAAGAATAAAAGAGTTTACATGTGAGACAGACCCAGAAGAGCAGAATTTACTCATGATACTAAATACTAACAAGTAGGCAGAGCCATTAAATTCATATTTTTTACCTTGATATCTCAAGTGCCCAGAAAGCAGCAGGCTGGGGTGTGCAAAGCTCAGGTATACCTTCTAAACTTTACACAGCCATCCCATCCTACTTATGTTTCATAGGGTACAGAACTATACAAAACAACAAGCCTTCATATGGACAGCACAGTGAAGGTAGCCTACACCTGGTCTGTAGTATGGCCACTTACCATCCAAGCCGTGAGTATGGGGAGGTGACAAAATAGGTGGCTGATGGAGAAGAAATGTGGCTTGAACTCTGGGAATTGAACAAGGTGACTGCTTTCATTACCTGAGCGGCTCCGCTTAGCAGCTGTATAGAGCTCTGTGAATTGGACAAAGAGACAGATGTTCGCTTCAGTGTGTTACTGCAACTTCCCTTCTGTAAAGAAATCTAATTCCTCCCAAAAATATTATTTGCATCATCATTGTAAATAATTGTAACATCAATTGTAACATCAACCCCCAGATCTACGGCCTGCTCCAGGTTTATGCGGACCCTGGGCAATAATGTCTCAGTGGGCCCCTTGCACTGTGGTATGATAAAGTTGCTTCTATGGTGAATAGTGCCAAAGAATAGAAAGACAAATATAATAGAAGTAAATAGGAATAGAAGGAATGGCAAAAAAAAGAGAAATGAACAAAAAAATAGAAGGAATGGCAGTAAAAAGAAAGCAGGAAAGAAAGGGAGAAAAGAAATGAAAAAAAGAAAGAATAGATGAAAAGAGAGAACAAATGCAGGTGGAAGGAAAGAAAGAAAGAAAAAAAAGAGAAGCAATTACATCAAGAATAATAGAAGGAAAAAAAGAAAAGGAATAGCAGAACAAACAGAAAGAAACAAACAATAGAGGGGAAGAACGAAAGAACAGATGAAAGGAAGAAACAAAGAATAGTTCTTGATCTTTATAGACTAACAACTGGTATAGTGCCAAGGGACTGACACAAGGCAGATGTGGTGCCCATTTTTAAAAAGAGCTCTAGGTGTTTAAAAAGGGCTTTTCCTGGTAGTTACAGGCCTGTGTGTTTAACATCCATTGTGGGAAAATTGCTTGAGGGGACCTTAAGGGACAACATACGCGAATATGTAACTACCCATAATATTATAAGTGGCAACAAGCACGGTTTCACTAAGGGTAAAGCTAACCTGATTGGCTTTTATGAGGAGGTGAGTAAAAGCCTGGACAGTGGGGCAGCTGTAGATATTGAGGCTGATTTACTACTAGTGTAGCATACGGGTCCCTGAGGGGTTTAGCTCCTCAGGGTGTATGGGGAGTGGGTTCTTTGTTAACCGGCTTGGGGGACCTCCTGACGTGGGCTTACTTCCAAAAACTCCAATGACACCGACTTTATGAAAAGGGCACTTACTTTATTAGCAGGACAGGTACACTTTAGGCTTCACACTTCACAGCAGGTCATACAGTCTTTCCACAACAGTTTCCTTAGCAGCTTCCATAGCACAACATTACATCCAAATGTACTCCAACAGGTGGTGGTCACTCATCCTGATCCCATGGCAGAATACTGTGGCCTTAAGCTTCCTCCTCAGCATCTTGGGTAGAAAGATTCACCTTCTCCTGTGACTACTCCATAGGCATGCATGTGGTTCCTCTGCTCTCTCCTTCTCTCTGCGACTGCTACCAGTTGACCCTGCTGGTACCTTCCTCTCACTCCCGGTTACTACAATAGAGAACTACATCTTGCATGTTCTGTTCTGACTCATTCTGAGGTAACTCTCCTTATATAGACTCCCTCTAGTGGCCTCTAGAACCTTCTCTAACTTTCTACTCACCTTAGCCAATAGCAGTTCAGCTGTACTCCTATGTGGTTAGGCTTCACGTTTGGTAGACCTATAATGTCACAATTCATTTCTTATCCAACAGTGCCATCTTGTGGTGATGTAGTGCAGCTGCAGGACAGATATGAACCATTACATTAAAAGACCAACAAAGATAATGGCTGAATACCTTCCGCCGGCTACATCTCTCCCCCCCTTGGAAAAATGTCGGCCTCGACATTATGTTCCTGGCCTATGTCAAGGTTCTATCTCAACCTTGTTGTAGACGATATTCAGACTTCTGGGAGCGTACCTCTGTCAAACACCCTTCATCACCATAGCGGGATTTACATTGCTCTTTGGTACTTTCGGCTTCCAATATTGCCTTATTCCCTTCTATCCTCCTACACATCCAACAACCTCTCTACACTACTCTCAACCTCTAATATAACCTACTTCCCTTGTTTAACTAACGTTGGGGCCTACAATTGCCTATTTGTAAGTGGCTATTAGTTTCTTATAACCTAGTTATCTCCAGCGTCTTATGGACGTGGGGTGCACTAGTTTAATAATTCCTATACTAACCAGTCTTTTCAAGATACTTACCAGTTCCTGGGTTTAGGTGTTCAACTATTCCCATTCCCTGAACCTATCACTGTCTCTTACCTTACAATTCTTGACAACTCTGGATCATCCTAGTACTCACAAAGTTCCAGCGATATGTACTAAGTACCACAGTATTTACTGCTTTAGGATACAGAATAGTATTTATGAGTATGGGGCTAAGTACCCATAGTCAGCAAGGGGTTTACCTTGAGACCACCATCTCTTAAACATAATCATGTTATTTACTATTTGCATCATATGTTATTAACATTTTTGGGATCTCATTCTTGATCTTGAACCTTTGGATCTGGTGTATACATCACTCAGACTCCTATATCACATTTCTTTACTTTAGCTTCTTCCTCAGGCGAGACACTGTGAACTCCCATACCAGTTAAGTTTATGGGGTATTCCATGAAATCTCCCTGGTACCTTTGGAACGTTGCATGTGTGTCCCAGTTTCTATGGAAACGAGGGCCCACCACCAACTTCCACTTTAGGACATGTGCACATCTAGTTCCATAGCTATGGCAATGAAGACAGTTGCACACTCCACTGTGATTGTGTGTACCATGGCTCTTTCAGAGTTATAACATCATACAATTAATTCACCATTACACTTTACACTCTGGTTATGCACCTGTGTTGTACCCACGATGTGGTTGTTAAAAACACAGTGCCTCTACTTGTGGTGCTCACACAAACTAGAAGAAGGTTTGTTCCCACTGCCATTTAAGTGCTAGCTGAGTAACCACCACTCTTAGCTTGAGCTTCAATGCGTGTCTACTGGTCCTGGTTAAGGTACCATAGCGTACACATAAGCTACTTTTTTAGGGAAAGACCCGAGCCACCCTAGCCCAATTAAGTTGCAGTTGCATAGGGCTGGTCAGTTACCCTAACCCAATTCACCACTTCCAATTTCGGTTCTCTCTGTGAACCCAACTTAAACACTACACTTGAACCAGATCCATCTCTTGCCATTGTTCCAGGCAGAAAATAGAATCAGGTTAAGCAAACCAGCTAAATCTCTTGTCATTGTTCCAGACAGAAAATTAAATCAGGTTATTCAAACACCTTCTGAAGACTTTCCTTAGTCTCTTTCCAAACCACACTACACTTAGACCAGATCCATCTCTTGTCATTTTTCCAGACAGAAAATGAAATGTTAAGTGAACCAGTTCAATCTCTTGTCATTGTTCCAGACAGAAAATTGAAACAGGTTATGCAACAAAAACACTTTTCTCACTGTACGTTTACCATCAAACTATGTCTGGGTTGGAGGCCTCCTGCTGCATAGCATATGATGGAGAACAACCAGGCCATTCATAGCATGGACATCTTCAGTTAAGAGATTCCATTATGAGGTAGTTTTAGGTCTGCTTGAAGGAACATGCACTCAACAATAAACATTAACCTTCAACACTGTGGTTCCTTCTCTTCTTCCTCCTGGAAGGCAAAAACTGGTTAAACATCAAACTCTCTCTTTATTCCACAACACTTAAACCAGATAACTCTCGTCATTGTTCCAGACAGAAAATAAAATCAGGTTAAGCAACCGGTTCAATCTCTTGTCATTTTTCCAGACAGAAAATTAAAGCAGGTTAGGAAAACATTTTAGTGCAATATCAACACAACTGTAAACTATAAACTGATTCTCAGTTCAACTCTTGGCTCCACCAGACAGTATGGAGTTAATACTCCTGGGAGTCCTCTTTAACTTTCAAGCACCGTAGTTGTTGGGATCAGGCAGCTTGATGGCTTGACCGTCCGGACCTACAGCGTTGATCTGCTTAGTAATGTCCAAATGACGTGGACCACACATCAGAACACGATCCGTGTAGATGTGCCTTCCCCAGCGCCATGTCTCGTAGCAGGACTGGTACCGACGGCGCATGTCCATCTCCTCTGGGATCAGCAAGTGCTCCTTTATGGCTTCTTCAATCCACTGACCTCGCTGAGTCTCAACAAATTCCATTCCTGTCTTACACAGGTACGGGTACTCCAACTTCAGCTTACGGGCGCAGCGTTTTTGCACAATGCGCTGCCAGCGGGCAAGTTCTTTAATGTTGCCTCTCCCCGGTCTCACATGGGGACGGCTGGCCCGATTTGTCAACCAGAAAATAGAGTCTTTCTCTGCCTCTATGCGGACTGTACTCACAACGGGGGCTGGTTTCAGCTTGTTTGCGCCCCTAGTGGTGAGGCTCAGCACGACATTCCCGCTGATGCGCACCTGGTTCACTGTAGGTGACGATCTGAGCACAGCCGCGTTTCCATTGCTAGGGCTCGGCGCGCCTGCTTCCTCTGACACAGTCTCTGTAGCTGGGTCTAACACTGCTGAAACAGCGGGCGTAACACTTTTCACAGGGCTCGCAGTTATGAACGGCACTCTAGGCTTCAAGTTCATTTCTTCCTGCACTGCTCGCAGGGCTTCTGTCAGCATGTCCATAGTAATTTTACTAGGGATGACCGCCTCAGGGATGACTGCAGCTATCGCCTTAACAGCTGATGGGTGAAACGGTAGGCGATGGGGTGGGCACTCCTCCCAAGTTACTCCAGGTAAGGGGTTGTAACAAAGGTTTCTTCCTTTCCCCATGGCACAGTTGGCGTGGAACAGTTCCCAACCGCAATCGGCACATGGCGTCCCACAGCCACTTTAGAACAGTTCGGACACACAGGCTGCATGGTCAGTTCTTCCCCCCACACACACTCAGCAAGGGGTCCCGCAGTCACAAACCTGCGTCCGGTGTCAACCAAGCGAACGACTCCAGTTGAGTCTTTTGCTCCATAAGCAGATGGGCAAGTTTCCCCAACAGGGCTGATGACTCTTCTTCCGCTTCCGCGGCTTCTACTGCTGCCTCGCAGCTGCGCTGGCTGCTCCAGCTCGTCACGGCGCTTGTGGCGGTAATGCGTAATGAGACTTCTCAGCATTACTGCTAGGGGCAGAGGTGGTGTTCCCGCTGCTCTCACTCTCACCGGACTCGCGAGCGCCTGTTCTGCGTCTCTCACGAAAATGGCGCTTAGCTCCACCTCCTTCTTCCCACAAGGCACTGCTTCCCGCCCCAGCGTTCCCTGCTCTTCGCGCGCTTTTGCTGTTTTGGCGCGAAAAGGGCTGGGGGCGTTCCCACTGTGAGGAGAGTGAGGGAACAGTTAATGCGCGGCAGCATCTCCAAAACTCTCTCAGGTGTCTCACAACACTTTTTGCAGCAAAAACAGTTCAAGGCAACTTTCTATGACCAAGCTGATCTTTGGCACCGATGACAACTAAGCACAGTCCAAATAAATGCAGCAAGATTCAGTTCCTTAAAGCAATCTTCTGTTTCCACAGACAAGCAGACTTCAAGACTTCCAGTAAAGCATAACTAGATCCACAGGCCATTGCAAAACATCATGCGTTTTTCATTGCAAAACTTCTCTTCACCAGGGGAACATTTTCCAAAACTTTCACAGTCACTAGCTGGGATCCTGGCTATCCCTCCCACAGGTGTCACCACTTCAAGCCCCACGTTGGGCGCCAATTGTAGCATACGGGTCCCTGAGGGGTTTAGCTCCTCAGGGTGTATGGGGAGTGGGTTCTTTGTTAACGGGCTTGGGGGACCTCCTGACATGGGCTTACTTCCAAAAACTCCAATGAGACCGACTTTATGAAAAGGGCACTTACTTTATTAGCAGGACAGGTACACTTTAGGCTTCACACTTCACAGCAGGTCATACAGTCTTTCCACAACAGTTTCCTTAGCAGCTTCCATAGCACAACATTACATCCAAATGTACTCCAACAGGTGGTGGTCACTCATCCTGATCCCATGGCAGAATACTGCGGCCTTAAGCTTCCTCCTCAGCATCTTGGGTAGAAAGATTCACCTTCTCCTGTGAATACTCCATAGGCATGCATGTGGCTCCTCTGCTCTCTCCTTCTCTCTGCGACTGCTACCAGTTGACCCTGCTGGTAACTTCCTCTCACTCCCGGTTACTACAATAGAGAACTACATCTTGCATGTTCTGTTCTGACTCATTCTGAGGTAACTCTCCTTATATAAACTCCCTCTAGTGGCCTCTAGAACCTTCTCTAACTTTCTAATCACCTTAGCCAATAGCAGTTCAGCTGTACTCCTATGTGGTTAGGCTTCACGTTTGGTAGACCTGTAATGTCACAATTCATTTCTTATCCAAAAGTGCCATCTTGTGGTGATGTCGTGCAGCTGCAGGACAGATATGAACCATTACATTAAAAGACCAACAAAGATAATGGCTGAATACCTTCCGCCGGCTACACTAGTAATCTGTATCAGATGTCCAGCTCACCAAAACTATAAAACTTAACATTTAATATTTCCATTAAAAACAGTCCTGTGTGAGGTGTAGTCTCATCTCGTGACGCGTTTTGGGGAAAGATACCCCTTAATCATATCTAGGTATGTTGAGAAGGATCTGGATCATGCAATGTCAAGCAGCTGCTTCTAAGGCCACCAAGATATTATCATGCATTAAAGAGGCAAGGAATCTCTGGACACGGATGTTATTTTGCCTCTTTACAAGGCACCCTCTGCTGGAATATGCCGTCCAGTTCTGGGCACCCGTTCATAGAAAGGACACTCTGACTATGGAAATGGTGCAGAGGAGAGCCACCAAATTAATAACAGGAATAAAAGAAATTAGTTATGAAGAAGGGTTACAGGAATTAAATCTATTTAGTCTTGAGAGGAGACATCTATGGTGCTCATGATTAGAGGCAAGTCACCACTTGCTCATTCATGGTGTATGACACAAAATGGCAGTTAATCAGGTGACTGCTGATTTATTTGAATTTCCCAGTGGGCTTGCACATCTAACCTAAAGAGTTTCTGTTGGTCACGTGATTAATTGCCATTTTGTGCCATACACCATGAATGAGGAAGTGGTAACTTGCCTATACAGTAGTTCCTGTTTAACTTGTATAAATATATAATGGGCAATATGAAAAATATGGGGGGAAATTATTTCAGATAAAATCCTCTATGAAGACAAGGGGGTCAATTCAGAGCTAGGTGAGAATTATCACTCTTTTTTTAGGAGAGAAAACTGCCATTCACTTTTATTCTCTACTGGGTGTAAATTTTCACCTGGCTCTGAACTGGCCCCATAGGGGCACTCCCTCCATCTGGAAAAAAAATAGGTTCAGTCTTCAGAGGCGACGATCATTTTTTACAGTAAGTACTATAAATTTGTAATAACTTCTCCAACAAGAAGCTTGTTACAGCATTAAAAAACGATTAGATTTTTTTTCTATTAGCTGTTTTCAGTAAATAATAAAAATAACTTTCCCCATCCCCAACCTTTGGCTGAATTTGATGGACATATGCCTTTTTTAACCGTATTAACTATATAACATATTTCTATTATGTTTGTGTGTTCATTAGCCTGGGTTTAATTAGCATTATTTGTGATTGCCTTATATCAGTTGGACAGGACTGTTCCTTTCATTTAGTTGTGCTTTGGATTTCCTGAAAATCCCTAGTGAGCTTAGAGGCTGATTTATTAATAGCGCCAGGTAGCGACAGTTGAGCGACGGTAGCGGTATTTTCACAGCGCCCGCTAGTAGTCGCTGTGCTTGGCCGTTGTTCGGTTGTTGACAGCGACTCAGTCGGTGTGGCATAATGTTGAATACAAGGTTACGAGTCGCTATTTGACAGGTTCCGCGATGTATGGATGCGCATGATAGCGACTGGTCAGAGTGACCGGCTTCCACCATATTCATCAAAAAATCACACTCAAAAAATTCAAGCGCTGTGAAATGCATGTTTAAACTCCAGAGCGCTGGCGGCGATGTGTTAAAAGTAGTTTTTTAACCCCCAAACCACCATATTTTTGGAAACCAAAAAAAAAAGTATTTTAAATAATTTAGTAATATGAATACATTAATATCAGACCTGTAATATCAATTCTGTACAATTTTTTTTCCCTTAAAAAAAATATCTAAAATGGCAGAAGTGGTCACAGAATTTTTCATATTTAAAAAAAAAAAAAAAAACATTAATAACAATTAATTATGAATATTTAAAGATTGCTCCACTGAAATGCATTGGAGAGCGCCAGGTAGCGAGAGGTCATACCTGTCGCTGTTCAAGGTCGCTCACTGGCGCTGTGGGGTGAGGCTGGAATAATGATGAATGAGTGGCTATCTGGCGCTATCTCAGTCGCTAAGCAGGATTGGCTTGATAAATGTGTGATTGTGGTGGGGAGCCGGCGTTCTCGTGGCGGTGCCCGTCATTACCAGTCGCTATCTGTCGCTATTCCTTCATAAATAAGGGCCTTAGGCCCTTATTTATCAAGGGCTAGCGCCAGGTAGTGTCTAACGAGCGCCAGGTACCGCCAGCTATCGGCGGCTACCGAATCAAGTACGCCCGGCGGCGGTCACAATGACGCATTTATCACGCTAAATGAGGCTAGCGCCGGCGAGAGCGTCAGCTAGCGCGGGATTCATCATGTAGCCGACTGCAACGAACAGCGCCGCTGCTAATCCCATCACAGCGACAGGTATGACCTGGCGCTCCCTGGCGTGGTCCAATGCATTTCAATGGAGCAATCTTTAAATAATCATAATTAATTGCTATTAATGTTTTTTTTTTTTTTTTTTAATGTCAAAAATTCTGTGACCATTTCTGCAATGTTACGTTTTTTTTTAAAGTAAAAAAAAAAAAAAAAATGTGCAGAATTGATATTACAGGTCTGATATTAATGTATTCATATTACAAAATGTTTAGAAAAACTTGTATAATTTTTACATATTAAAAAAAAGGTTGTTTGGGGGTTAAAAACTACTTTTAACACATCGCCGCCAGCGCTCTGGGGTTTAACCCTTTGGTTGCCAAGCCCGTAACACCTACGTGCTGGCTTGGCAAGGCGTTAAGTGCCAAGCACGTAGGTGCTACGGGCTTGACATTCACTCACCTCCTGATGATCGCTGCTTGAAATCTGCCCGGATACCGCCTTGACGTTGTAGCAGGGTCATGGGGGGGTCACCTGGAGGTGACCCTGAGCTCACCCCGGCAACAGGATCGTCGCTGGAGCCAATCAGAGGAGGGCGCACGGCTGCTGTCATCAGCCGGCGCCTCCTCTATATAAACTTCTGGCGGTCTTCTCTTCTCCTGTTTCTTGTTGGCTTGGAGGTAAGTGGCTGTGTGTGCGTGTGTCTGGGGGTGTGAGGGAGTGTGTGAGGGAGTGTGTGAGGGAGTGTGTGGGATCGGGGTTTTTTTTTGGGGGGGGGGACCAAATGGATCGCCACCCGCCGATCGCCACCCGCCGCCGATCGCCGCCGATCGCCACCCGCCGATCGGCGGGTGGCGGGCGGCGATCGGGCGGCGGGTGGCGATCGGCGGGTGGCGATCGGTGCTGCCCACCTGACGCCCACCTACCTGCTAGCCGCCGCCCGCCGATCGCCACCCGCCGATCGCCACCCGCCGCCGCCCGCCGATCGCCACCCGCCGATCGCCACCCGCCGCCGATCGCCGCCGATCGCCACCCGCCGATCGGCAGGTGGCGATCCATTAGGTCCCCCCCCCCAAAAAAAACCCCGATCCCACACACTCCCCCACACACTCCCTCACACACTCCCTCACACACTCCCTCACACCCCCAGACACACGCACACACAGCCACTCCTGGATCCATGCTCTTCTGCCGCTCCAGCTACAGCTGCTGCCCACCTGACGCCCACCTACCTGCTAGCCGCCGCCCGCCGATCGCCACCCGCCGATCGCCGCCGATCGCCACCCGCCGATCGGCGGGTGGCGGGCGGCGATCGGGCGGCGGGTGGCGATCGGCGGCGGGTGGCGATCGGCGGGCGGCGGCTAGCAGGTAGGTGGGCGTCAGGTGGGCAGCAGCTGTAGCTGGAGCGGCAGAAGAGCATGGACCCGTCAGGAACATGCCGCCCGCCGATCGCCACCCGCCGCCGATCGCCACCCACCGATCGGCGGGTGGCGGGCGGCGATCGGGCGGCGGGTGGCGATCGGCGGGCGGCGATTGGCGGGTGGTACTGTGTGGGACCGGCTGATGGTGGAGAAGAACTGGGGGTCCCGGGGCTTCCTGATGCCGGTCACAGCCGCCAACGAGACGGTAAGAGAAAGGGGTGGGGTGCACCCCACACCCCAATATCCTAATGGAGGCAGGGTCAGGGGGAGGTCACTGTGTGCTGTGTGGGGGATCAGGTAGTTATTATCAGGCATTTAGTTCACCCACACTCCCTAATCTTAACTTTTTCCTTTTTTCCTTAGGTGTTTTGGATTTTGGTGAATTGTTGGCCCCTTCCTTCTTTGGAGACGTTGGCCCCTTCTCTGCTTAGCTGGGATCCCGTGACCTGCTGCTCCTGACTCCACCACTTCTCATCGGGTTGTAACTTTTATTTCTATTTTTGTCTGTTTTTTTGCTTTGTTTTATTGTATTGTATTTTTTGTCTGTTTTTTTGCTTTGTTTTATTGTATTGTATTTTTTTGTAATTTGTCTTTAGTTGTAGCCTTTAGTTGTAGCCTTTAGTTGTAGCCTTTAGTTGTAGCCTTTAGTTGTAGCCTTTAGTTGTAGCCTTTAGTTGTAGCCTTTAGTTGTAGCCTTTAGTAGTAGCCTTTAGTTGTAGCCTTTAGTTTAATTTTTTTTAGATTTTTTCTTGCATTGGGGTATGGCTGGTAAGCGGTACACTGCACAGGAAGCTGCGGCTTACCTGATGGCGTCTGACTCGGAAGATTTTAGTGAGTCAGGGTCCGAGTACTTCCCATCAGATAGCGAGTCAGACAGTGTATACTCTACTGAGGACACACAGCCGCGCAGTGCTGCCAGTAGTAGCCACCTTAGAAGGGATAGTACCGCACAAAGTGAGGCCACGCTTCAGGCGAGTGTAGTGCAGGGTGAGGCATCGAGTGCTGCAGCTGGTGAAGGAGCGTCTGCGTGGAGGCCTCCTAATAATTTTTCCCCCGAAATTCCCCCTTTTGATTCGGTCCCCGGGGTCAATGTAGACACCACAAATTTTGGTGTCATTGACTTTTTCAAATTGTTCCTCACAGAAGCCATCCTACTGGATATGGTCTTCTTTACCAATCTCTATGCCGAGCAGGTCTTAGCGCAAAACCCCCAGCAGAGGCACGCCCGAGCTCAGGCATGGCATCCCACAAATTTGAGTGAGATAAAGAAATTTTGGGGGCTCACTCTAGCAATGGGTATCCTAAAAAAATTTAGTATTTGGTCCTACTGGGATACCCAAACCATATTGGCAACTCCATTATTTCCGGCCGTAATGTCCAGAAACCGCTACCAAATTTTACTGCGGTTTCTGCATTTTAACGACAATTCCACTGCTATTCCCCGTGGTGAGCCCGGTCACGACAGGCTGCATAAATTACGGCCCCTGCTCAACAGCCTGTCAGATCGCTTCGCAGTAGTGTACACCCCCGGCCAAAAATTATCAATTGACGAGTCACTACTGCTTTTCAAAGGGCGCATTGTTTTTCGGCAATATATCCCTAGCAAGCGTGCCCGCTACGGGATTAAATTTTACCAATTATGCGATAGTGTGACCGGCTACATCAAATATTTTCGAATCTATGAGGGAAAGGACACCTATCTGGACCCCCCTGGTTGTCCCCCTGATTTGTCAATAAGTGGAAAGATCGTTTGGGACCTCATGACTCCATTGTTGGGTAAAGGTTACCACTTATATGTGGACAACTTCTATACCAGCATCCCCTTATTTCGCGCCCTTTATTGGTTGGATACCCCGGCCTGCGGCACCATCAACCGTAAACGCAAAGGGTTGCCCAGGCCACTACTTGAAAAAAAATTAAAAAGGGGGGAGTCTTATGCTCTAAGAAGCGATGAGGTCCTGGCCATGAAATACATGGGCAAAAAACATGTATTCCTTCTGACAACACTCCACGATGAGTCAGTTGTGAATGTAAGGCAACGTGGTCCCCGAGCCCCTTCCCAAAAGCCACGTTGCATAACCGATTATAATAAATTCATGGGTGGCGTTGATAAAACGGACCAAATATTAACTTATTACAACGCCACCCGAAAAACTCGAGCCTGGTACACTAAAGTTGCCATTCATTTGGTCCAAATGGCAACTTACAACAGCTTTGTTGCCTTCAAGGCAGCAGTGCCAGGCTCCAATTTATCGTACATAAAATACCAGCAGCAGTTACTCCCTGCTTTGTTGTTTGGGGATACTGCGGAAGCACCAGATCTGCCTACCAATGACAACCAGGCCAGATTAGTAGGGAAGCACTTTATAAAGTTGCTTCCCGAAGTTGGTAAAAAGCGGTATCCCCAGAGAGCTTGTAGGGTTTGTAGGAAGCGTGGCATTAGAAGAGATGTGCGGTATTATTGCCCGACCTGTCCCAGCCAACCCGGGTTATGCCTCGAAGATTGTTTTGAGGTATACCATACTCAACTAAATTATTGAGCAATGCATTTTTTTTTTTGGTAGGTAGGCCCCTTTTAGGAATTAGGTATCTTGTGTTCCCATTATATTATTTTCTTTTTGTTTGTTTTTGCTGTTCCGATGGGAAATGGTGGAGCAGGAGCAGCTGGTTACTTATGGCATGTGATGATAAAATGTGACCAATTTCAGGTTCTTGATTCCTGATATTGGTCATTGATCACTGCACTGATCTTATAATGGGATTCCTCAGCTATATCCTATAATATGATGTTACGGCTGCAGTAAAGAGTATACAATCAATATAGTCTGAAGAAATGACCCGCTGCAAACAAGCCCAGTAGGCTTCGAAAGCTTGAGGTATGTACTTTCCAAAAATATATAGTTTGTGGGGGGTATTGCTAATGTAAAGGGTTGTAAATTTTGAGAACTGCAAGGTGCGCACTTTGTGTGCGCCGCTGATTTTTGCAAGTAAAATTACCCTCAAACGCATGCTTGACTTTGGGGTGTTTGGCAACTCTACCCTTCAAAGTACCTATGCATGTGGGGTATTGTTTTTTTCAGCAGACCTTGTGCTTTCAGATTTACAGCGTTGGTTCTTGCTTGCTTATTGTTTTTATAGGAAAAAATGTTTTGCAATCTGCTTTTTGCTTATTTTTTTAGGGTAAACCTTTGAAAGATGAGATTCTGCCAATCAAGAGAGTCCCAAGAAATGATGCCCTGCAAACAAGCCCAGTAGGCTTCGAAAGCTTGAGGTATGTACTTTCCAAAAATATATAGTTTGTGGGGGGTATTGCTAATGTAAAGGGTTGTAAATTTGGAGAAACTGCAAGGTGCGCACTTTGTGTGCGGCGCTGATTTTTTCAAGTACAATTACCCTCAAACGCATGCTGGACTTTGTGGTGTTTGGCAACTCTACACTTCAAAGTACCTATGCATGTGGGGTATTGTTTTGTTCAGCAGCCGTTGTGCTTTCAGATTTACTGCGTTACTTCTTGCTTGCTTATTGTTTTTATAGGAAAAAATGTTTTTCAATCTGCTTTTTGCTTATTTTTTTAGCGAAATCCTTTGGAACCAGAGATTCTGCCAATCAATATATTCTGAAGGAAGTCACAGACGTCAACAAGCCCAGTAGCCTTAGAAACCTTGAGGTATGTACTTTCCAAAAATATATAGTTTGTGGGGGGTATTTCAAATGTAAAGGGTTGTAAATTTGAAGAAACTGCAAGGTGCGCACTTTGTGTGCGGCGCTGATTTTTTCAAGTACAATTACCCTCAAACGCATGCTGGACTTTGTGGTGTTTGGCAACTCTACACTTCAAAGTACCTATGCATGTGGGGTATTATTTTGTTCAGCAGATGTTGTGCTTTCAGATTTACTGCGTTACTACTTGCTTGCTTATTGTTTTTATAGGAAAATATGGTTTTGAATCTGCTTTTTGCTTTTTTTTTTAGGGAAATCCTTTGGAACCAGAGATTCTGCCAATCAATAGAGTTCAAACCAATGGACCCACGCCAACAAGCCTAGTATGCTTAGAAACCTTGAGGTGTGCACTTTCCAAAAATATATAGTTTGTGGGGGGTATTTCAAATGTAAAGGGTTGTATTTTTTGAAAAACTGCGAGGAGCGCATAGTATTTGTATTTTATCTGAAAATCTCCTCTAGCGCTCTTTGCAGTTTCTGGGGTCTCCTGGGCAGGAAAGGGTGTCTACTAATACATGTGTGGTACCGTTGTAACCGGGAGAAATGGGGCTTTTACTCTCAATATGTTTTTATTGAAAAACCTTTATTTTCGATTAAAAAAAACCACTGCAAAATGTAAAAACGTGTGTATTTTTTATTTTCTTTCACATATTTTGCCCAAAATAATTATGATAAAACTACAAAATTGATAAACAAGAGATATGATGTTAAAGCCCAGATTCTGCTGAAAAAAACAATATGTAATTTTTATGGGAAGTCCCAGAAAATCCCTTCAAAAATTACAGTTGAACATGGGGAGCGCAAAATAGTGAAAAATGCTCTGGCAACAGGGAGTGGGAAATGCTGCAGGTAGGCTGGCACTTAAAGGGTTAAACAAGGAATTCACAGCGCGAGAAATTTTTGAGCGTGATTTTTTAATGAATCTGCAGCAAGCCGTTCGCTCTGGCCATTCGCTGTCAGGCGCACCCATACAAGCGGAACCTGTGAAACAGCGACCCCTAACCCCGTATTCAACATTACCGCACACCGACTGAGTCGCTGTCAACAAGCAAACCCCGGCCAAGCACAGCGAATACTAGCTGGCGCTGTGAAAATCACGCTACTGGCGCTCATCTGTCGCTACCTGGCGCTATTAATGAATCGGCCTCCCCGTCTATCCTGCTGACTCATCATACAGCATCTCCTCAATTAGTCCGATAGCAGCTTGGGAGGAGGTCTGCAGGAGGAAGAGAGTTTACTACGGCTTATTAGGAAATGTAGATCCCCGCTAAATTAAAGACACAGCACATGAATACCTAAGGTGAGCATTGCAAGGAAGGGAACTTGACGGTGACTGTTTGGGCAAAGGTGGCTCAGGATGCGATCCAGTGATTGGATGAATTGCTGATCGCCGGAGTAGGACCAATCATCTGTGGGTGAGTACACTTTTGTTTTTTGTTTGGGTGGTCAATCCCTTTAATTTGAAGTTTCTTTTTCTTTAGGTGGTCAATCCCTTTAGTGTGAAGTTTTCTTTTAAAATCAGAATTAAAAAAAAATCTAATTTGTACCTGTGCCAAATGATTCATTTGAAAGTAGACCCCAGACTCTGTGGAAACGACATCTGCTCCAGATGACCTCACATCTGATGAATTCAATTCATTGTAGTATTCCGTTTTTTCAAATTCAACTCGCCTGGAACTATTATATAAGAAACACAGTATAAACACAATTACCACTTTATCTAACAAATGGCTGTGGCTGAATGACTCTTGTACTATATTAATGCAATTAAACTGAAGCCTGTGCCTAACACTCAGGGCCTGATTCATGAAGGGATAGCGCCAGGTAGTGCCTTGTAAATGACAGGTAGCGGCAGGTGAACGCTGGACACAACACGCAATTACACATTTATGAAGCCGATTCTATTGAGCGACTAGGATAACGCAATGTAGCGTCCGATTCATCATTATCCCAGCCTCAGCGTACATCGCTGGCGTTCAAAATTTCAGAGCGCCACGTCTTACCTCTCGCTACCTGGCGCTCTCCCATATATTTCAATGGATGTTCTTTTACTTCTCTTTAAACAGGGGGGTTTTATTATTATTATGTTGTGACCTCTCCTGGCCTAGAAAAGCCATTTTTGAAAACTTTTACCATTTTTTATATATTTATGCAGAATTGACATTACAGGTCTGGCATTAATGTGTTCATGTTACAATGTTATAACAATGTAATTCCATGTTTTCTGGGCTACAGCAAAGCATTTTTGAGCCCCGGCGGTGTGTGAGGCAGTTTTTTTTGATGAATATGGTATGAGTCGGTCGCACTGACCAGTCGCTACCATTCACTCCTATACAGCGCTGTACTGCTCATATAGCGACTCCCCACAACGTACTCATCAATGCTGCACAGCGGCTGAGGAGCTCTGAACTAGCGAACCACGTCCGAGCACAGCGACTACTAGCGACTGAATTCTCGAAAAGGCTGCTGTTTATACATTTCTGAAAAAAATATTATCAATGGAAAATGCCTCTCAGAGGCATGGAATCCTAAATAGAAATAATATTTCCACTATATTGTATGTTGAGTGAGAGCCTCAAAATTCAGCTGCTACAAAGAAACTTTTATTGAAGCATGAATCTAGTATTGTTGTAATCCCGCACACCCATATTCTCCTGATCCCCAGCTACTATAAATACTTCGAAATGACCAAAGGGTGCTTGATGGGGGGGGGTATCTATATTATACACTGTGAGTTATGCTAATTATCTGGTGACGCAGTGTGGATTGCAACCTGCATCACGTTTACATTTATAGCGTGTTGACACAAAAAACTCCAAAAATTCCCCGTACCTCTGATGAGGCATTATTATTGGTGGAGTAAATCATTTTTCCAATGAGGTAGGGTTTTTTTTTTAATTAGGAAACAACAGAAGTCTATGCAGAAAATTCCTTATCCTTATTGGATATATAATGTAACTCCATGTAAAAATGCACCATCACAGGTACATGTGATTTTTGGGGGGAAAAGTAGGCCCAAAAATTTTTTTGTATGTTTTTGTATGTTAAAGTGATTCTTCAGTCTCACGCGTACCTCTGACCACTTGTTTTTCTTCCCCTAGATGTTGCAGGAAACAGGCTATGGGCACCTATGTCCTCTCCGAACATTCCGCCCCACAATCAGCTTTGCACAGTGGGCTGGAATTGCTGGTTTCTCCCCTACTTCTTCCTCAATCATGTGTCAGCACAGAGCACTGACAGCCGCCAGCACATGGCTGCCCCTCCCCCAGGCCGACCCTGCTGATGGCACTGTAGACCCCAATGCTTCCCCCCTTCCTTCTGCCGTGCACACATGTTGTGGCGGCACTCTCGGCTTGCTAAAACTTCCCTTGTGGAGATACACAGAATGGCGCTGCTGCACCTGATGTCCCCCCCCCCCTCCGCCGCTGACACATGCGACGGTGGCTGCGGCGCTCCCGGTTCGCTAAAACTCCCCACCCCTGCTGCACCTGATATCCCTGCACATTTGGCCATGTGCACATACACATTTGGGAGTGCTCACATGGACCATTGGGAGGGCACGCATGGAGCTTTAGGAGTGCGTGCATGAGCATTTGGGACATGTGTGTCAAGGAGTGCTGATCTAGGCTCCAATGTCACCTAGCAACAGGAGAAGCACAGCCAGGGTGTCTTATGCAAGTTCTGGGAATCCTACAGACCTCGTCCATTATGCTGATTATTATGCAACCTGCTTCAGAGTAGAAACCATGAGGGGAGCCGATAGCTCAGGGCCATATTCACGAAGGGATAGCGCCAGGTAGTGCCCGTACAGCGGCAGGTAGCGTCAGGTGAACGCCGGAGACGCCACGCAATTACACATTTATGAAGCCGAATCTGGTGAGTGACTAGAACAACCCCATGTAGCGTCCGATTCATCATTATCCCAGGCTCAGCGTAGAGCGCCACGTCGTACCTGGCGCTCTCCCATACATTTCAATGGACGATCCTTCAATCCCTTTCCTGATCCCAATTTTTTTTTTTCCTAAAAAAATCTCAAAACTTCTGACATGTATCCTGGACAAGAAAATGACATTTTTGAACATTTTTTGGATTAATAATATTTTTATGAAGAATTGTCCTTACATGTCTGGTATTAAAGTGTTCATGTTACAATGTAATAACAATGTAATTCCATGTGTTTTCGCTTTGTTACTAGTGGATACAGGTTCAGAAACAGACTTTAATCACACAGCCTCTGGCGCTATGGACTACAATTACATGATTTTGAGCGCCGGCAATGTTTGAGGCTCTTCTTTTGATGAATGTGGTGTGAGTCAGTCGCACTGAGCTGGCGCTATCGTTTGGTCCCATACAGTGTAGTACTGCAACTCACAAATCATATTCATCAATGCCGGACAGCAATTGAGGCGCTCTGAAACAATAATCCATGGCCAAGCACAGCGGCTAATAGTGGTCGCTCTGAAATCCACTTATCTGTGAATCAGCCTGCCCGCCAATTCTTCCTTAATTTAAAGACGGGACGGAGAAATTGTGTGGAAAGCTTTCTTCTGTTTGCGTCTGGACAGACATGAAACACCCAAATGCATAGAAGAGATGAGCAGGCTGATTCATCACTAACGCCAAGTAGCGACAGATGAGCGTCTGTAGCAGGCATTTCAGAGCGCCCGCTAGTAGTCGCTGTGTTTGGCCGTGGGTCGCTAGTTCCTAGCGACTCAGTCGCTGTGCATTAATGATGAATACATTGTGAGGAGTCGCTATTTGAACAGTACAGCGCTGTATGGGAACGCATGTTAGCGACTGGTCAGTGCGACCGACTCACAACATATTCAGCAAAAAAAGAACCTCACAAAACTCTGGCGCTGAAAAATGCTTCGTTGAAGCCCAGAACGCCGTAGGCGGTGTGTTTAAAGTCTGTTTTTCAGCATCTATCCACTAGTAACAAAGCGAAAAACATATGGAATTACATTGTAACAATATTGTAACATGAACACTTTAATGCCAGACCTGTAATGTCAATTCTGCAGAAATATATGAAAAATGAAAAATTTGTGAAAAAAACTGCTTTTTCAATGCCAGAAGAGGTCACAGCATTATTTGAGATTTTAAAAAAAAGAGAAGAAAAGGTTTGTCCACTGAAATGTATGGGAGAGCGACAGGTAGCGAGAGGTCATACCTGGCGCTGTGCAAGGCTGAACGCCGGCGCTGTTCGCTGAGGCTGTGAAAATTATGAATCAGACGCTACATGGCGCTATCCCAGTCGCTAAACAGATTCTGCATAATAAATGTGTAATTGCGTGCCATGTCCGGCGTTCACCAGTCGCTACCTGTCCCTACCTCTCATTAACCAGCCACTACCTGACGCTATCCCTTCTTAAATAAGGCCCTTAATTTATCTTTTCAAATCCCCTGCTCCTCTAAGAGATCTTGGAACAACAAATCCTTTTCTCTTGCATGAAATAAAGTTTGAAAATAATTTTCACATTACTTACGCTTTGTGATATTTTGTCTGGACGTTGCATTTCACAAAAACTGGATTTTCAGGCAAGTAACAGTCACTGAATAAAAAAAAAAACAAAAAAAAAAACATAATAGTGTCAGCATTAACAAAAAACAGGGACCGATTTGGGATGCCCCGCATATTCACCCCATGATTCACCTGTATATTCAGGTTATGCATTATAAATGAAGCACAATTACAACCCAGATTTACTCACCTTGTCCCATTATCTAACATGAAACTAGTTAACTGAAATATGTTGGTGGTCCAAAACGCCATATCTTCAACACCACCCAGAAAATATTCATGGAATCTCTCCACCAGGAAAGGAGAGCTTCTTGCATATGTCGGATACAGCTATGAAACATTCAACATAATATTATTACTGCAACAGCCTCATCTAAATGCCTGTCAATGTATAAACAAAATAGTCTTACCCTAGAAACAGCCACATACTCGCCATACCTGGGAAAAAGATGTAAAAGGATTTATAATCAGTGCAAGTAGTATGATAACTAAGGCCCTTATTTATGAAGGAATAGCGACAGGTAGCGACAGGTGAGCGGCCGGTAATGACGGGCCCCGCCACGAGAACGCCGGCTCCCCACCACAATCACACATTTATCAAGCCAATCCTGCTTAGCGACTGAGATAGCGCCATATAGCAACTCATTCATCATTATTCCAGCCTCAGCCCACAGCGCCAGCGTCCGACCTTGAACAGCGACAGGTATGACCTCTCGCTACCTGGCGCTCTCCAATGCATTTCAATGGAACAATCTTTAAATATTCATAATTAATTGATATTTTTTTTTTTTTTTTTTTTTAAATGTGAAAAATTCTGTGACCACTTCTGCCATTTTAAATAATTTTTTTAAGGTAAAAAAAAAATGTACAGAATTGATATTACAGGTCTGATATTAATGTATTCATATTACAAAATTATTTTAAAAACTTGTTTTTTTTGGTTTCCAAAAATATGGTTGTTTGGGGGTTAAAAAACTACTTTTAACACATCGCCGCCAGCGCTCTGGGGTTCAAACATGCATTTCCCTGCGCGAGAATTTTTTGAGCGTGATTTGTTAATGAATATGCTGGGAGCCGGTCGCTCTGACCAGTCGCTATCATGCGTTCCCATACAGCGCAGAACCTGTCAAATAGCGACTCCTCACCCAATATTCAACATTATGGCAAACCGACTGAGTCGCTATCAACTACCGAACAACGGCCAAGCACAGCGACTACTAGCGGGCGCTCTGAAAATGCCGCTACAGTCGCTCAACTGTCGCTACCTGCCGCTGTTAATGAATCGGCCTCCCAGTGAATCTAGAGGCTTGATTGTACTCACAGTTGCAGGAACATGATGTATGTGCAGTCAATAATTGTTCTCTCTTCAATTACCGTTGCGCTATAAAATTCCTGATATATGTTAAAAAGGTCCTTTACAGGAATGTACCTAAAAAGATGGACACTCACCTATGTAAAAGAGCAAATAATAGTACATGGTGACCTATATTATGCAACTAGGGCCTTCCCATTGGTAAATTCATCCCTCCTTCCACTTATTCTTATTATATATCTGTAGGGATGTCGGTTTGTTGTCAGTTACCTAGTTTCATCTGTTAGTAGTTTGTATAACTAGAATAAGAAAGTGTTAGAGCCAAGTGTATTAGAAATAATTTGTGAAGTTAGGATAATTAAACACTAGGTAGCATTAGTGAGACTTTAGTAGATTTCTATATTAACGAATTACCGTATGATACCCTATGTTGGAATTTTGGATACCCTGCTGTAAAACGCCAGCAGGAATAACTCACCTTTCCAGTGGTCCCTGGCATGCTTTCATGTGAGCCACTCAGATAGGCTGGGGGCAGCAGCTTGCCACAGACCACAGGGAGAGTGGAGATGATGCCGCTCCCCCTGCCATGCTCTGTCTTTATACAAAGCTCTATGACTTGCATTCATTTGTATGGCATAAAGCACTGATTGGTCAAGAGCCTGTGTACGCCCCGTGGAACCACTGGAAATATTTTGGCATTGATTGGCAGGGTTTCACACAGCGGGGAAAATCTAGATTTCCCATGGGGACTTTAATAGTAGGAACTAGTCCTGAAATGTTCTGACAACTAGACAGAACCAGAATGTACAACAGGAAGAGTGTCCCTTACAGAGGTGTTCTATATCATCAGAGCAGGAGCAGAAGAAAGAAGTTTTACAGATCGGTGAGAAACCAAACCCCCTAGTGGCAGAACCCCAGCACCCCAATTCCACCCACACAGACATACAACGGAAAAGTCCTGTTCCCTGACTCCTCGCCAACCACCAGGTATTGTAGGGTAACACACAGGGCTGGATTATAAGCAGGGCGCAAGAGGCACGCACCCCTGGGCCTTTACCAGTTGCCCTGCAAGAGGGCCTCCATCAAGAGGGGTTCCAGGACTTTGCGGTACCACCACTTAGTCCAGAAGGCCTCTATCCACATGCCCTTGCAGAACAGTGTACCTGAGTTTCTCCCCTTTCAAATTACACCTGTGAGTCATTAGTCCCTCTAGTAACAATGATCTGGCATTCGGAAGTTGCGGTACTGCTTGGTGTATACCTGAGGTTCTCCTCTTTCCAACGATACCTCCAGTCGGCTGTTAGCCTCCTTAGTTCTGGAGATCCGAAACTCAGAAGTGTACCTCCCTGGTGCCTGTGAGCAACATGTCAGAACTCGCTTACCTGGGCCCCGTTCCAGCGCCATCTCCAGGCGGCCGGCCGCAGCAGTCCCTGCTCGGCGGCCGCGCCGAGCGGCGGCGGCTCGTGCGGCGCCGAGCGCGGCCGCCCTCCTCCCTCTCCCCCGTGTCCCCGATTCTCGTGCTCCCCATAGGTGGGGGTTGGGCCATTGTGCCCAGGTAAAGGATTTTTGGGCTATACGCCCCTTTGGTTCTGGGCCAATCAAAAGTTGCACCAATCACGCTCTCTCCAATCATGTCTGGTCCCTAAAAAGCTTTACCCCATCATACACTCAGTGCCTGTGATAGCGCCTTGTACCTAGTTTGTCTTGTATTATATTCTGTTTGATCTTCATTGCCAACCCTTGCCTAAACCGACTATTCTCCGTTTGATCTTCATTGCCGACCCTTTCCTGAAAACCGACCATTCTCTGTCTGATCTCCGTTGCCGACCCTTGCCTGAAAACCGACCATTCTCTGCCAGATCTCCGTTGCCGACCCCTGCTTCGTACCCCGACCTCGAGCTGCCTCATCCTTCTGTACCGCTGCGATCTCTGATTACCCAGTGTCGACCTCTGGCCTATCTTTGTACTTCCCGCTAAACTCGCTCCAACCTTGGACTCGCTCTAATTCTGCTCCTAGCTATTGGTTCTTCAGACCTCCAAACAGTAAGCTCCCATCCTTTGAGCCATTGAAGTCCTGGGGAAACCGATCCCGGGCAGGCGTGTACTGCGTCCCGGCAAGCGGGGGCTCCTACAGGTGAAGCTGGCTGCGGAGATTGGGGGTTGAGGGCTAACCTGGAGGTCTGGAGTTACCTGAGCGTGACATTAGAGTACCCAGTGTCACGCTCCGGGTACTACAGCAACCCACTTGGATAACTCCAGCCCTCCCAGTAAGACCTCAACCCCCAATCTCCGCAGCCAGCTTCACCTTTAGGAGCCCCCGCTTGCCGGGACGCAGAGAACGCCTGCCCGGGATCGGTTGCCCCCAGGACTTCAATGGCTCAAAGATTGGAGTCTTACTGTTCAGAGGCCTGGAGAACCCGCGGCTGGAAGTGGGGCCGAGCAGCCCTATTGCTGAGCGTGTAACGGAAGTCCAACAGGCTAGGGGTCAGCAACAGAAGTTCCGAGATGGCAGCGGTACAAAGGATTGGACAAGACGTGGTCGAGGATCAAGCAGAGGTCGGCAACAGGAGATCAGATCGGGGGGTGGTCAAAACAGGCGAGGTCGGCAACAGGAGATCAAGTCAGCGGTGGTCAAAACAGGCGAAGGTCGGCAACAGGAGATCAAGTCAGCGGTGGTCAAAACAGGCGAAGGTCGGCAACGGGAGATCAAGTTTTCTTTAGAGACAAGCAACTAAACTGGGTACAAGGCACTATCACAGGCAATTCCCAACTGAGGGGGAATTGCTTATATAGGGAAAGACAGAGAGGAAGATGAGGGTGATTGGTGCACTATGATGATAGGTCTGATTGGGAGAGCCTGCGTGTAATTAACATTATAGGGCTCATTGGCCCAGACAAGGGGGGAGGCATAGCCTCATGAAACCTAGGGCTCATTGGCCCTTTAATCTGAACCAGGGGGCGTGCCAGTGCCCCCTGGCTAATCTACAGCCTCCGGCGGGCGCACTGAGCACAGCGCCGCCGGAGGGAAAACAGACCTCGGGCACGCGCGCGCGCCCGGGAACAGATGACGCGCGCGCGAGGGGGGAGAGAGGCCGTGCTCGGCGCCGCCCGAGCAGACGCCGCACGGCGCGGCCGCCGGGCCGGAGCTGCTGGGGCCGGCCGTCCGCCAACGCTGGACCGGGGCCCAGGTAAGTGCCGATTGCTGACACTACCCCCCCCTTCACGAGGGGCCTCCGGACCCTCACCCGGTTTTCCCGGATTATCACGGTGGAATTTCCGTACAAGAGCTTTGGCGTGAACATCCCTCGCAGCCACCCAACATCTTTCTTCTGGACCATAGCCAACCCAATCCACCAAGTATTGTAAAGAATTGCGCATCCTACGAGAATCCAAGATCTTATTTACTTCGTACTCGGGCTCATTATCCACAAGAATAGGTGCAGGACCAGCAAGAGGCGTATTCTTCGCCGGTTTTAACAGTGAAACGTGAAAAGAGTTGGGTATTTTCATAGTTGGCGGAAGTTGAACTTTAAAAGACACATTATTCAACCTTTTAATTATAGGAAAGGGGCCAATGAATTTTGGACCCAACTTGCAAGAAGGTTGACGGAGCGCAATATTTTTAGTGGAGACCCAAACTAGATCGCCTACTTGAAGAGTAGGTTCCCGTGATCTACGGCGATCAGCAAATTTCTTATATCTTAAACTAGTGGTTTTAAGAGTTTCCTGAACATGTGTCCAGATATTCTTCCGTTCTTGAAGCCACTCCTCCAACGCCGGCAAGTTGGAGGGTGACCCTGAAAGGGAAGAGGCTCTAGGATTTTTCCCTAGGTTACAATAAAAAGGCGATATCTTGGTACTCTCACTAGGCGCATTATTGTAAGCAAATTCGGCGAAATCAATAAATTCTGCCCATTGTTCTTGGGCATCAGAGACATAACACCTTAAGTACTGTTCCAGAGTTTGATTAGTTCTTTCCGTCTGCCCATTGGACTGGGGATGGTAGGCAGACGAAAGAGAGATCTGTATACCCAGCCGCGAACAGAAACATTTCCAAAAACGGGAAGTAAATTGGACGCCCCGATCGGAGACTATATTGGACGGAATACCATGAATACGAAAAATGTGTGAAGTAAATAGTCGAGAAAGCTCTGGTGCAGAAGGAAGCTTAGCCAAAGGAATGAAGTGTGCCATTTTACTGAAGCGATCAACGACCACCCAAATAACAGTATTCCCGTGTGATAAAGGCAAATCTACAATAAAATCCATAGAAATATGAGTCCAAGGTTCGGCAGGGATTTCAAGAGGAACCAAACCGCCACTGGGAGCCTTATGAACCCCTTTACTTCGAGCGCAAACTGCACAAGCGTCGATAAAGGCCGTAATATCGCGTCTCATGGTTGGCCACCATACATGGCGACGGGCAAGCATAAAGGTTTTTCGGTTACCCACATGACCAGCAGTTTTAGCGTCGTGAAACTCGCGAATTACATCTGAACGCAAATGTGGCGGTACAAACTGGCATCCCAAGGGAACATCACTAGGAGACTGGTCTTGAAACGGCGCCAAGGTGTTAGAGAGATCAGGAAGTAATGCCCCGACCACACAACCCATGGGTAGAATCGGGTCACCAGTATCACCCCGATCCTTACATTCACCGAACATGCGAGATAGAGCATCAGCTTTAGTATTTTTTACACCCGGCTTGAACGTAATAATAAAATTAAAACGCGAGAAGAATAATGCCCAACGTGCTTGACGAGAGTTCAATCTCTTGGCAGACCCAATGTATTCAAGATTTTTGTGATCGGTATACACAGTTATAGGATGTAATGAACCCTCCAGCCAATGTCGCCATTCATCAAAAGCCAGTTTAATAGCTAATAGTTCCCTATTACCGACATCATAATTTTGCTCCGCGGTACTGAATTTACGTGAAAAATAAGCGCAAGGATGAAGACGCTCAGGGTTACCAGAATATTGCGACAAAACTGCCCCCACTCCCAACTCAGAAGCGTCCACTTCTACAATGAAGGCCTTACGAATATCTGGGTGAATTAACACTGGTGCCGAAGTGAAGGCCCGTTTCAAGGTCAGGAAGGCCTCACAGACAGAGGGAGACCAGTTGGCAGTAAAGGCCCCCTTGCGGGTAAGATTGGTAAGAGGTGCAACAACATGAGAGAAGCCTTTGATGAACCGCCGATAAAAATTGGCAAAACCTAGAAAACGCTGCAATTCTTTTAAGGTCTTGGGTTGGACCCAATCCTGAACCGCTGAAACTTTCCCCGCATCCATCTCTAGACCCTGGTTGGTAATAATGTACCCTAAGAAAGGAACTGTGGTGACTTCAAAAACGCATTTAGATAGTTTAGCAAATAAATTGTTCTCTCTTAATTTTTGTAGTACCAACTTAACATGGCGTCTGTGCTCCAACAAGGAATTAGAAAAAATGAGAATATCGTCTAAGTATATGACCACAAATCTACCGAGATACTCTCTGAAAATTTCGTTAACAAAATCTTGAAAAACGGCTGGCGCGTTACAAAGACCAAAAGGCATGACCAGGTACTCGTAATGGCCGTCTTTTACATTAAATGCGGTTTTCCACTCGTCCCCCTGTCGGATGCGAATAAGATTGTAAGCCCCTCTTAAATCCAACTTGGAAAAAATTTGGGACCCAGTGAGTTGATTGAACAGATCCCCGATCAAGGGCAAGGGGTATCGGTTCTTTACAGTGATTTTATTCAAGGCTCGATAATCTATGCATGGTCTCAAGCCGCCATCTTTTTTCTCTACAAAAAAGAATCCAGCCCCGGCAGGTGAGGTAGAGGGGCGAATAAATCCCTTCTTTAAATTTTCGGTGATGTACTCCCTCATTGCTTGCTCTTCAGGCAGGGTAAGATTATAAATCTTTCCCCTCGGGGGAATCGTGCCAGGCAGCAAGTCAATAGGGCAGTCATAAGACCGATGTGGAGGAAGGGTATCCGCCGAACGTTCAGAAAAGACATCAACCCAGTCAGCGTATGGTTGAGGTAATCCCTGAGGTAAAATTTGCATACTTCTAAGGCCTGTAGTAAAGCAGTGACTTTTACAATGGTCACTCCACTTGATCAATTCTCCAACCCGCCAATCTATCACCGGGTTGTGGAGTTGTAACCAAGGGTATCCCAAAACCACCGGAGTCTCTGGACAGTCGAAGATGAAAAATTCTAAAAACTCAGAGTGAGAAGAGCCAACAATTAACCGAAGAGGTGGGGTCTTGGTGTTTATAGGCCCCCCCTGGATGGCCTTCCCATTGATGGCCAATACTTGTAGGGATCTTTCAAGAGGGACTAACGGAATACCTAAAAGGGAGATCATGCTCCTATCCAGAAAGTTTCCCGTCGCACCGCTGTCGATAAAGGCGGAAACTGTTTGCTTGGAAGAACCCCAAGATAAGTCAATGGGTACTAACATCTTATTTTGGCGAGAGTTGCAAAGTGACTCACCCAGATCAGTACTCTCTACCTGGTCTGGGTGCGGAAGTTTTCCGCCGGTTTCCCCTTGTTGTGACAGGACCCTGCTAAATGTCCCGAGTTCCCACAATATAGGCATAACCCATTGGACCGCCTACGCTGCTTTTCCTCTTGGGATAACCGGGTTCTCCCTAATTGCATGGGTTCTTCCTGTGAAGGAGATGAGGTATTTTCCCCACGGGTAGCGGGGGAACTAAGACTCTGGGAAGACCTGAAGGACGTGGGAGCCCTGGCTCTCTCCCTAGCCCTCTCTCTAAGACGCCTGTCTATTTTAATGGAGACCTGCATTAATTGGTCTAGGTCTGCGGGTGGAGGAAAATTTACCAAAGCATCCTTGATGCTTTCCGACAGCCCCACCCTGAATTGACTACACAAAGCGGGATCATTCCACCTCGATTCGACGGCCCAGCGGCGGAATTCAGCACTATAATCTTCAGCCGAATTCCGTCCTTGTCTCAAGGCCCGAAGCCTATTTTCTGCCGTAGATTGTTGATCAGGGTCAGCATATAAGACGCCCATAGCAGTAAAGAATGCTGTAACGGATTGTAGGGCAGAATCATGAGATGGCAAACTGAACGCCCAGGACTGCGGGTCTCCTTGAAGCAAAGAAATGACTAGGCCTACTCGTTGGGACTCTGTGCCTGAGGAGATGGGTCTCAGCTTGAAATACAGTTCGCAGGCATTCTTAAAATTGGAGAATCTAGCTCGTTCTCCAAAAAATTTTTCCGGCAATGGAATCTTTGGTTCTGAGATATGAGGTGGTACAGAGGATGCCGGTAACTGTCGAGATTCTTGAGTGGCCACTCTTTGAGCGAGCTGGTTTATCGCCGTAGCCATAGCTTGTACCTGCTGTACCAGGTCATCCATCTTTTGGGCCTGTGATAATGTCTCGCTCCGGGTACTACAGCAACCCACTTGGATAACTCCAGCCCTCCCAGTAAGACCTCAACCCCCAATCTCCGCAGCCAGCTTCACCTATAGGAGCCCCCGCTTGCCGGGACGCAGAGAACGCCTGCCCGGGATCGGTTGCCCCCAGGACTTCAATGGCTCAAAGATTGGAGTCTTACTGTTCAGAGGCCTGGAGAACCCGCGGCTGGAAGTGGGGCCGAGCAGCCCTATTGCTGAGCGTGTAACGGAAGTCCAACAGGCTAGGGGTCAGCAACAGAAGTTCCGAGATGGCAGCGGTACAAAGGATTGGACAAGACGTGGTCGAGGATCAAGCAGAGGTCGGCAACAGGAGATCAGATCGGGGGGTGGTCAAAACAGGCGAGGTCGGCAACAGGAGATCAAGTCAGCGGTGGTCAAAACAGGCGAAGGTCGGCAACAGGAGATCAAGTCAGCGGTGGTCAAAACAGGCGAAGGTCGGCAACGGGAGATCAAGTTTTCTTTAGAGACAAGCAACTAAACTGGGTACAAGGCACTATCACAGGCAATTCCCAACTGAGGGGGAATTGCTTATATAGGGAAAGACAGAGAGGAAGATGAGGGTGATTGGTGCACTATGATGATAGGTCTGATTGGGAGAGCCTGCGTGTAATTAACATTATAGGGCTCATTGGCCCAGACAAGGGGGGAGGCATAGCCTCATGAAACCTAGGGCTCATTGGCCCTTTAATCTGAACCAGGGGGCGTGCCAGTGCCCCCTGGCTAATCTACAGCCTCCGGCGGGCGCGCTGAGCACAGCGCCGCCGGAGGGAAAACAGACCTCGGGCACGCGCGCGCGCCCGGGAACAGATGACGCGCGCGCGAGGGGGGAGAGAGGCCGTGCTCGGCGCCGCCCGAGCAGACGCCGCACGCCGCGGCCGCCGGGCCGGAGCTGCTGGGGCCGGCCGGCCGCCAACGCTGGACCGGGGCCCAGGTAAGTGCCGATTGCTGACACCCAGACTGTGACACAACAGTTCCAGGACTTTTATGTGCCATCACTTAGTCCAGTAGACCCAAGTCCACATACCATTGCGTTAGCCCCCTAGGTCCGGAGATCTGGTGCTCAGAAGTTTACCAACTTGGGCAAGGTGCATTGATTCCCAGGATGACTTGAAGCTTTGGTTCACCAGATCCAGGGGGGCTCACTGGAGGTGTTGTTGGAAAGAGGGGGACTTCAAGTTTGTACCTCTGCAATGGCATGTGGATCCAATTGGCAGTACTGTTGCTGGGGTCTAAATATCGGTGGAGAGGATTCAAGATAAGTTTGGGCTTCCTAGCCCCCATGGTCCCCGAGGACCGGAACTCAGAAGTGGACCTCCCTGGGCGGAGTGCATTGATTGACAGGGTGACCTACTTTGGAGCCTTGGTTCTAAGGACTTAGGGGGGGCTAACAACCGACTACAGGCACCAAGGACAGTGCAGAGTAGTGGTGAGAACTTAAGACGGCAAGGACAAGTGTTGTACAGCACTGAGGACAGCACACAACAGCTTAGATCATCAGTGATGTCAGTCACTGGGCTGTTTCTGTATAAGATCTATAAAAAAAATGGTTCCTTGTCCTACCTGTCCACCTGAATACCTACTCATCTATCTGCTTACCCACCTACCTGACTAACCCCACCTACCTACCCTTCTTTCTACCTGCCTACCCACCTAAATTCCCACTTACCTATATACTGACCTACCTACCCATTTAGCACTGTCACCCAGGCATGGTTGGCAGCCGCACAGAGAGTGCACAGGGTGGCATTCCCCCCACTGTGCACGCACCTGCCCGCCCATGTGAGGATGTGGCTGTGCACAGAGCGAAAGAGAGAAGTATTTGTTTGCTTTTTTGCCTAGACAGGGCCAGTGACTTAAATACAGTCACTTAAAACCTCAAGTACAAGTCCCAAGAATAACTATATGTGAGTTGTCAACACTTCAGTTAAGCATAGAATTTATATATATATTTATATAACCTGAGTTTTAACCCTTTTTCTGCCAGCCTACCAACTCTCTGTTGCCAGGCAATTTTTCAACACTTAGTGCTTTCTGAATATTTTGGGGTGAAATATGTGAAGAAAAATAATAAAATATATATTTTTTTACAGTTTGTTGTGTTTTTTATACAAAAAATGTACATTTTTTAAATTAATTGTGTGTAAAAGCCCTATCTCTCCCGGTTACAAAAACAACCTTTTACTTTTGAAATACACAGCACAAACTATATATTGTCTAAAAGTACACAAAGTACACATCTCAAGCTTTCTTGGCATACCAGGCCTGTTTTCAGGGGCCCAACCCCTGTCAAGGATTTTACTGGTTGCACAGTGTCTTCCTATTTTTTTTTTTTAACCCTTTCGCTGCCAGCCTACCTGCAGCATTTGCCACTCCCTGTTGCCAGACTGAGTTTGACTGTTTTGCGCTACACATGTTCAACTGTCATTTTCGAAGGGATTTCCAGGGATTTCCCAGGAAAATTATATATTGTTTTTTTCAACAGAGTCTGGGCTTTAACATGAAATGTCTTGTTTGTGTTTTTTAGGTGTATTCTCAACATTTTTGGGTGAAATGTGTGAAAAAAAATAAAAAAAATATATTTTTTTACAATTTGTAGAGTTTTTTTGTAATAAAAAATGTAAGTTTGTCAATAAAATCTTATTGCGTGAGAAACCCCAATTTCTCCCGCTTACAGCGATACCACATATGTATAGGTAGACACCCTTTCCTGCCCAGAAGCCTTTTATAGCTGCTGGATGACAAATGGTTAATTAAAAAAAAAAATGACATAGGGTCCCCCTTCCCGGGGAGGGGGACCCCATTTTTTTTTGGATTTTTAAGGGTTAAAAACCCTTAAAAATCCAAAAAAAAAAATGACGTGGGGTCCCCCTTACCCAAAGTAACCAGCCCGGGACCAGCTATGGGGGCTTGTAGGCACAGAGTGGGGGGGCCAGCTTTGGTGGCCCCCCCACCCTGCAGCCTACGAGCCCACATAGCCTATGTGGGCCCGGGCTCTTCTGCCCCCCCCTGGCCTTTGGGGAGGCAGGTAATGGGGGTGCGGGGGTTAATGGCAATGCCACCCCCCCAGCCATGTGAACTGGTATAAGGGGTCTCATGGACCCCTTACCAGCTCACAAAGGGTTAACTGTAAAAAAAAAAACACCACACAATAAAAAAAAGTATTTTATTAAAAAAAAATAATTTTTTTTTACTGTACTTACCTTCGATTGCAAGCTCTTGTCCCTCGCCGCTCAGCTGACAGATGCCTGTGATCGGCATCCAGAGAAGGAGAAGGCAGGAGATCAGAGGATCTCCTGTCACCTCCTTCCAGGGCACCGATCACCGGCATCTGAGAAGCTGAGAAAGCTGAAGCCGGTGATCGGGACCGGGATGACGTCATAAGCCCCGCCCCCAAGGGGGCGGGGCTTAGAGGCAAGATGGCGGTCGCCATCTTGAAGAAGAGAGGAGAGAGCCTCCCAGGCTCCCTCCTGAAGATCGGTAAGTCCTGGGGGGGGATCGGAGGCCCCCCAGGTGAAGAGGAGGGACAGCGGGAGCCAGCGCACATGGAGGTAAGTGAATGTCATTTTTATTTTTTTTTTTTTTTTACAGTTAGCAGCTGCTGCTGCAGAAGCGGGGGGGGGGGCGGCCTATTCCGGGGGCTCTCCTGGAGCCATCCGACCCCCCACGGGGGATCGGATGGCACCAAATTAAAGGGGAGACCCGGCCGGATCCAACAAGGGGTCAGGTGAGTATTTTTTATTTTTATTTTTTAAACTAGAAGCGATCAAAGTCAAGCACGTAACACCTACGGGCTTGGCACTTAAGGCCCAGCCAAGCCAGCACGTAGGTGTTACGTGCTTGGCAACAAAAGGGTTAATGAATAAAAAAAGCAGAATAAAAAACACATTTTCCTAAAATCTCAATATACAAGCCAGAAAAAACAACAGAACAATACAATATGTATAGGTACTTTTAACCCTTTTAACTTCACACCTACTTGAGATTTTTGTAGGGATTTCCAGGTAAATTATATATTGTCTTTTTCATCAGAGTTTGGGCTTTAACATGAAATGTCTTGTTTATAATTTTTTCTGTACTTTCAGAACATACTTGTTTAAAAATACTTTAATTTAAAAAAAAATAATGTTTTTAAAACTTTTGTTGTGTTTTATTTTAATAAAAAATATATTTTTTTCAGGAAAACCATATTGCGTGTGAAAGCCCCAATCCTCCCACTTACAGTACCACATATTTATTGCCAGACCCCCGTTTCTGCCCAGGAGACCCCCAAAGTAAAAAGGGCACTTTATGACATTTATATGAAATACAACTGCTATGGGCACTATTAAGGGTTACATTTAAAAAAAAAAAATTGGTGTGGGGTCCCCCCCTCAGGTCAAGCACTTAAAAATTAAAAAAAAAATTCTGTGGGGTCCCACCTACACAAGCTAAACCAGCCGGGCACCAGCTATGTGGGGCTGGGAGACCAGAGTGCGGAGGTCAAGTGGGCCCGCATAATCCTCACAGGCTGCAGGTTCTTCTAACACCCCCCCCCCCCCCCCCGGCTTTAGGAAGACAGGTAATGGGACCGCAGGTGACTTGCCAGCCCCTACTGCCCTGTGAGTTAAATGTGTTGAATGTGTAAATGTGATGATGTTATTATTTTGCTCCTCCTAAAAAAAGTCTTTTGAACTGCATATGAGCGGCCATCTTGCCACCATTCTGATGGTCCTGCTTTTGGAAAAAGCAGTCCTACAGTCAAAATTACAGTAAATCACTTTGAAATAATGTTTTATTTCTAGCCAGAAGTAAAAAGCCATTGACTTACATTTTGACGTAGTTCAATTAATTCCCTCCAACAGCTGGTGATTCAGTGTGTGAGTGTGTGTAACATGACAGACATGCTCATCCCTTTTCTGAGGTAAATCTCTCTTATTTTGGTGTGGCCTGCTTACAGCAAAAGGTGCTGACAGCCTGCCCCATGTGGAGAAACAACACTATTACACAGACACACTGCAACCATGCTGATTGTCAATGCGGCCTGCTAGGGAAGGATATTATCTCCTAACATTCTGTGTGGAAACAGATACAATCTTTATTTGGCTGGCTTAGTGTGTCCATGTGCAAGCAAAGGCTCTCCCTCATCCCCAGCTCATGTGTAAACAGGGTTCTTAGGTGTGATCCAAGATGGCCACTCCCATGTTGTTCTAGAGGCACAGCTATTGCACAAAATCTGCATGGGGTCCTCTCAAACAGCATACGGGGAGCAAATGATTAAACTTTATATGGTCCACTTTAAGGGATATTAATAAATGCTATGTTTTACTTAAGTGGTGGCATCTTACATAAGGTTAATGGGACCCTAAGTGCCGTGTCAGCAGAGGTTGATACCTGACCTGACAAATGGTGTCTACCAGAAAGCATGTTATTCTACCTGTGTGGAACAATAAAAGAGAGGCCAATCTCTGTGAACACTGTTCAGAATGTTGTGTCACTTAGGAACATAGATAGTTAAGTAGATGTGTCATCAACCTGGTTTCTCAGTAAAACCTAGAGTATTCCTCACTTGGAAGGCCATGTGCTTTAGCTTACATAACTAGGGACCACCAGAAGCAGAGCTAAGCAGGAGGAAAGGCAGCCAGAGAACAACTAGGAACCTAAGCTAGAACAAAGCTAGGCAGAAGCAACCAAGGACCTGTGGAGGAGGTTAAGACTCAGGTATCCATACTAGTGGGCCAGACTGTGCTGTGGCAGTTCTGAGTTGGGAAGGGAGACCAGACCCGGTTTGCTGAGTAAAGACGTGGCTGTACTGTGTTTCAGGAACTAGGTCTGGAAGAGCATGTTCTGAAATTAAGCTACGCTAAGGTAAGTGAAAGAGACTGTTCTGGAACTGCATTTGAATCCTACCAGGGGCGGACTGGCCATAGGGTATACAAATCCCGGTAGGCCGCTGCTTCCCATCTGGCCGCCAGGCTCCCCGGCCACTGCTGCGAAGTCCCCGCAGCCCCTCGCCCACCTACTTGTACCCGCGGCCCCCTGGATCGCCTCCGCCTCCGTTTCCTCCCCGCCTGACGCGGCCAGCGAGGTGTGTGGCCTGTGTGCAACTTCTTGCATCGTCTGCATCATCTTAGTTCCCACACACGCTGTCCCCGACCAGGCGGGGAGAGAAGAAGCTCTGCGCATGCTCAGCAGACTAGCAGGGAGTCACCGGCCCGGCGGGGCTCGTGGGACACAGTAGGGGTGAGGAGGAGGGGAGAGGCGACTTCTAGAAGACTGATCATCTCTGTGTGGTAAGTACCATATTCTTTTGTTTTTTTTTTTTTTTTTATCTGTGGCACTGGCATCTCTGGGCTCTGGCATGCTGGGGGTATGCGCTCTTATGGACCAATCACCTCCACGGCTGGCCAAATAGGTGATTTGGGATGCCCTACTGTGTGAACCCTTCCAGATCGTCCAGGAAACCCCTTACCTTTCCCTATTTCCCTTGCTTAATCCCTGCAGCTGTGCGCGCTCCTGCTACTAGCCATTCGGCCGTGTGCGTGGGAGCACTCCACAAGGAAACCGGGGGTGCAGCTGCTCCCGCTCCCTATACCAACACACAAGCCAAAACAATGGCCTAAAGCTCTGATTGGACAAATGCTGTGAACGCGGGAATGGCTGAAAGGTGAATGGAGGAGGAGATCTGGGGGGCTTCACACAACTGGGCATCCCAAATCGGGATTCTCCTGGGGCAAGAAGTAATGACAAGGATAGGCACAATCCTGGTGATTGGTCTACTTTAAAGTGGACCAAAACCCAGGATTTTGACTATCCTGGGTTTTGGTCCTTACACCCTGGAGCACCCCGATCGGGAATGCCCCACTGTGTGAAACCCCCCAGATCACCGAAACTAATTCGCCTCTTCCTGGACTCTAACGACACATCGCTCGGTAGTGATAGCAACATTGCGGTTACGGGGCCGGCTAGAAGTGGCGCTGCCTGCATGTAATGTATCAAATTCATGGGGTCGGGCACAGTACAGAAGGGCCGGTGTGACCAAAAAAGTCCCGGGCCGTTTTTGAATCCCAGTCAGCCTCTGAATCCTACCATAGTGTGTGTGAGGGTCAGAACCCCAGGGCCCAGGTAAACCCCACACCCCTGGCGAGAGAACCCCAAGCAAGAGCATGCAACAGATATAATAGCAATGTTTATTAGATTCTGCTTTATCTTACCATTTTGATTCAAGGTAATTAAAGTCAAGTTCAAATTGACTCAGCACATCCCCACCTAAAGCATGACAGTATAAAAATAGCAGTAGTAGTATTGTAGTATATTTACACATTTCTGTATAAATAAATATATATATATATATATATATATATATATATATATATATATATATATATGATTAAAATATATTTTTACATATATACAATATTTTAAGGGACCTATTATTATTTCTATAAAGATACATTCAGACAAAAAGCCTTTTATTGCTGGACAGTCACACACTTAGCATCTTTCATCTGGTCCAATCCTTGTACTTCATGTGGTTTGCATTTTTCAGCAAACTGGATTTGCTGTAACTGTGGTAGTGACAGTTGGTAGGCTAGAGTGGGCGAGTAAATATTATGTGACTCACTGATGCATTGATTGGGTAGCCCATTCCCCAGCCCCACTGCTCACCTACCTCTGAGTTCCCGTGTAGTTTTACAGCCCCATGTGACTTCCAGTGGCTAGTGATATTTGTGGGACAGGCCTGCGCACTGTTGTGTGTGCAGCAATCTGACAGCCAGCAGGAGGAATTGCAAAAGTAGGTAAGTATTGGGGCTGGAAACTAGATCTCCCTGAACGTTTTTTTTCTACTACTGTACATATATTTGCAGAAGACAGAAGTGCTGTTGGCCTTTTTTTGTTCCTTAAAATATGCTTAATCAGGTTTAGCACCAAGGGAAAGCTGGAAAGGGGGTACGCTTATTTTTAGTAGACTGTACTCAAAGCGGAACAAAACCCACCAACTGACTTTCTAGCTGGCTTTTCACCCAGGGCACCCGTACACACCCCTGCATCCCCAGCGCCACGCGCATGCTCCCATCCCACATGGTTGGGGCGGGTGTGCACGCAAGGCCAGGGATGCGGCAGTGCACGCTCCCCATTATAGTCAATGAGAGACGTTTTCCAAAAGATGTAAACATAGCAAACATCTCTCATTGGCTGAGAGCCCGCATGAGAGCATGCACTGTTGCACCAAGGAGAAGTGAGTTTAACTGGGCGAACTGGGGGGGGGGTTCACATAGCGGGGCATCCCCAATCTGAATGCCCCCGGGGTAATGGAACAAAACTCAGGAAAGTCAAGATCCTGGGTTTTGTTCCATTTTAGATTTTAAAAAGAAACTATGTTGTTACCAAAATCACCAGTCTGATGAGCCTTTGAATAGGAGCCATGAAAATCAATCTAAAGAAATAATAATGAATAATTACTGTTTAGATATGTACAATGTATTTCCAGGGTTTACATAGGACTAATATTTAAATACTTTTAAATTAGAATTAAAATCAACATCACCATTGTATTCTAGTGATATCCAAAAGATTAAACCAGATCTAAGACATGCCACCGGCTACCTAACCTCACACATAGCACTATAATGTAATCTAATTGGAGGCTATGGATGGAAAAATATTATTCTTTATTTAGATCCCGTGAGTTGTAGTGATGAGCCTAGCCCCTTGTTACTGCTCTGGGTCACTGTTCAGCTGCCTCCACCAGGGCCAGATTATGAGGAGGGCGCAAGGGGGAGTGCCCTGGGGCCTCCACTACTTGCCCTGCAAAGGGGGCCTCCGCCAACCTTTGGGTTATGGTGTGGTCCAGGAAGCTTTTTAGTCTTTGGTCTCACAGGGCGCAGGACCAGCAACAAAGCTATCGGCAGAAGGCAAGCTTTTTTTGTTTTTGCAAACTTGCAACCAAAGCCACCACAGGGCAGGAGGGAAAGTCTGGAACAGCAATGCCACACTACAGTGATGGGTGGGTGCAGAGCTGTCAATCAGTGGGCGCTCACTACACATAAGCCACCAAGCACAGCCGCTGGCAGCTCAGTGCAGGGAACTGTTTTCTGCTGGACCAGCTGGGCTACTACACTACCCCCCCATTTGGACTGGCAAAACAGGAGTTGCTGAGCAGCACATACCCGCACAAGGGTGGCACAAGGGACTCGATCTGACGTTCCAGTAAGTGGGAGGGTGCCAGAGAACCACCAATCAGTTACTTGGCTGGGCTATTATTTTAAAGGAAAATGAATACTGTATCTGGGGCCTCCTCCAGATTTTGTGCCCAGGGACCTCCACCACACTTAATCCGGCCCTGGCCTCCGCTATAGCTGTAAATATGGGCGAATAATGCAGAATATTTAACAATTACAAGCACAGTAAATACTTACTGCTGCCATTGCTCTGAGAAAACCTTCTTTAATGTGCAGGCTGTGCCAAGTCACATCAGCAACCATGTGGGAAGCTATACCAAAGATAAAGGCCACCAGTTTTTGAGCACCCTATAACACGAAGCAAAACATTACACAAAAATAAAAATGACACTATAGTATATCCCTTATTATCTCTTGTTCTGTTTGCAAAACTAGTCATATTTATGGAGGGCCACATTTTACCTCATCCCATGGCAGTGGATAGGTCCTTCTAATATAATCAATGCTAGTTTTCAGGAAGGGGGTCCAGTGTGAGTCTTCTGACACGTAATGGTATTTTCCTGAATATATTCAAAAACAGTAATGTTTGTATATTCCAATGTACCTACTGCTTCAAGCTTAGTTAATCTTAATCTTAGTCTTACTGTTAATTGCAAACCTTGTTAAGTCTCACTGTTTGTTCTAGCTCCACAGCAACTGGCACACATGGCCGCAGTTCAGCCATAAATGGAGAGGATGTACGTAGAGCAGGTACATTTTACTAAAATGGGCTTAGCAGGGAGCAGGGAAGCAATTTAGGAAATTATATGCAGGCTTAATGTCCACTTTAATAACTAGGGCCCTTATTCATCAAGCGATAGCGCCAGGTAGTGTCTGACGAGCGCCAGGTAGCGGCAGCTAACGGCGACTACCGACTCAAGTACGCCCGGCGGCGGTCACAATGACGCATTTATCAAGCAAAATGAGGCTAGCGCCGGCGAGAGCGACGGCTAGCGCGGCAGTCATCATGAAGCCGCCTGGACCGAACAGCGCCGCTGCAAATTCCCTCACAGCGCCAGGTATGAGCTGTCGCTCCCTGGCGATGTCCAATGCATTTCAATGGAGCAATCTATAATTAATCATAATTAATTGGTATTAATTTTTTTTTTTTTTTTTTAATGTCAAAAATTCGGAGACCACTTCTGCAATGTTAGGATTTATTTTTAAGTAAAAAAAAAATTTTAAACTAATTTGTGCAGAATTGATCTAACAGGTCTGAGATTAATGTATTCATATTACAAAATGATTCTAAACACATGTATAATGTTACATTCCAAAAATATGGTTGTTTAGGGGTTAAAAACAAGTTAATACACATCGCCGCCAGCGCTCTGGGGTTTAAACAAGGAATGGACAGCGACAGCACATTCGGAGCGTGATTTGTTAATGAATATGAAGCTAGCCGTTCGCTCTGGCCATTCGTTGTCAGGCGCACACATACAACGCTGGACCTGTGAAACAGCGACCCCCCAGCCCGTATTCAACATTACCGCACACCGACGGGGTCGCTGTCATCAAGCTAACGCCGGCCAAGCACAGCGAATACTGGCTGGCGCTGAAAAAATCACGCTGCAGTCGCTCATCTGTCGCTACCTGGCGCTATTAATGAATCGGCCTCCCCGTTTAATTAATGAGACTGTGGCCCTTATTCATCAAGCGATAGCGCCAGGTAGTGTCTGACGAGCGCCAGGTAGCGGCAGCTAACGGCGACTACCGACTCAAGTACGCCCGGCGGCGGTCACAATGATGCATTTATCAAGCAAAATGAGGCTAGCGCCGGCGAGAGCGACGGCTAGCGCGGCAGTCATCATGAAGCCGCCTGGACCGAACAGCGCCGCTGCAAATTCCCTCACAGCGCCAGGTATGAGCTGTCGCTCCCTGGCGATGTCCAATGCATTTCAATGGAGCAATCTATAATTAATCATAATTAATTGGTATTAATTTTTTTTTTTTTTTTTTTTAATGTCAAAAATTCGGAGACCACTTCTGCAATGTTAGGATTTATTTTTAAGTAAAAAAAAAATTTAAAACTAATTTGTGCAGAATTGATCTAACAGGTCTGAGATTAATGTATTCATATTACAAAATGATTCTAAACACATGTATAATGTTACATTCCAAAAATATGGTTGTTTAGGGGTTAAAAACAAGTTAATACACATCGCCGCCAGCGCTCTGGGGTTTAAACAAGGAATGGACAGCGACAGCACATTCGGAGCGTGATTTGTTAATGAATATGAAGCTAGCCATTCGCTCTGGCCATTCGTTGTCAGGCGCACACATACAACGCTGGACCTGTGAAACAGCGACCCCCCAGCCCGTATTCAACATTACCGCACACCGACGGGGTCGCTGTCATCAAGCTAACGCCGGCCAAGCACAGCGAATACTGGCTGGCGCTGAAAAAATCACGCTGCAGTCGCTCATCTGTCGCTACCTGGCGCTATTAATGAATCGGCCTCCCCGTGTTGTAGCTCCCTATTGTTCCTAGTGAAGCAAACTGAAGAATACTGGGATGACTGGGCTGCTGATGAGAAGAATGGGCCCTGCCTCAGGGAGCTAAGCCAACTGACTGATACAGATGAGTCACATTATTATGTCCATTAGCTAATATGTATATTACCTACACAGACAGCAGCTAGATGGGCTGGAAGTGACTCAGTAAGGTCCTGGTAGTTTGTCACATGCATCTGAAGCCATGCTTACTGATGTGCTGAGGGGTGCTTGGGGGTGAGTTAACACGATGATCAAAGTATGCTCAATTGGGTTCAGATCTGGGGAATTAGGGGGTCATGGTAGTGATTTACAGTATTGGTCTTGCTTAGACATTTCTAGCCCAGGAAATCTCATCTAGTCCAGGGAAGACAATCACCGTGTATGGGTGTACATGATCTGAAAGGATAGATTCATACTAAAATCAGTTTAGCGTATCTTTCACATGGATGAGTGGGCCCAGAGAATGCCGCAAAAACATTCTCCAGATATATTGCCTGACATCCATCCATTATAGGGACTTTAAACACAATAGCAATAATAAGGCAACAAGCAGCTCATCCAAAGCTTTATTAAGCTTTCTAGCTTTATTTTCTTACCTTGTGCACAGAGTCCTTGATAGAAGGCATCAGGGTAAACACTTCCAGCCTGGAAGGCATCAGGATGATTCCTTATGAGCTAGGAGATAACATATTAAGGGGGTGATTTACTATGTTCCCTACAGTTCGCTATTTGACATAAAACTATATTTCCCCGATGCGTGATGCATGTGTGACAGACCAGCAAGGAAGCAAAACTTACCGCAGCGACAACCAGGCAACACAAACTTTTGCAATGCATTTTGCTTTGTTTGCTAGCTAGCGAGAGTTATTTACAGTGAAAAGTGGTTTGGAGAATGCCGGCGATATGCCGGCCAACTGCTGTGGCAGAGTTCTTTTCTCTGAAAATTACCCCTAAAACACTTTACAGGACAAGGTGTAGTTGGCTACTTAAACAGCTACTGTGTCTTTGTTGTCTTGCATGCTTTTGTTGTTTTGCTTGACCCCTGTCTTGTTTGGTTCACATGCTCTCTCTGCCCTCCTTAGTATTTAGAGATGAGCGAATTTTTTGAATAATTTGATTTGGCCGATTCGGCAAATTTTCCCAAAAAAATTGTTTCAGTCCGAAATGTATTTGCGGCGTATAGCTATTAGAAACTGATATTTCTGCTTGCTGGGTTAGTAAAATAATACTGTAAAGAAGTTTAACATGCAGATCAGAGGCATTGCTATTAGAATCGCTGTCGCAGAGTGGCACAATGACAGAGCCTAGAGGTGGCATCAGCATGAGGAGCCCACATATTGCCTGAAAGACACACCCTGGAGTTGGCAGCAGCAGGAGGAGCCCATATATTGCCTGAAAGACACAATGGAGTTGGCAGCAGCATGAGGAGCCCATATACTGCCTGAAAGACACACCCTGGAGTTGGCAGCAGCATGAGGAGCCTGAATATTGCCTGAAAGAAACACTGGAGTTGGCAGCAGCATGAGGAGCCCATATGTTGCCTGAAAGACACACCCTGGGGTTGGCAGCAGCATGAGGAGCCCATATATTGCCTGAAAGACACATCCTAGATTTTGCAGCAGCACAAGGAGCCCATATATTGCCTGAAAGACACACTGGAGTTGGCAGCAGCTCAAGGAGCCCATAAATTGCCTGAAAGACACACCCTGGAGTTGGCAGCAGCATGAGGAGCCCATATATTGCCTGAAAGACAGCCTGGAGTTGGCAGCAGCAGAAGGAGCCCATATTTTGGCTGAAAGACACCCTGGAGTTGGTAGCAGCATGAGGAGCTCATGTATTGCCTGAAAGACACCCTGGAGTTGGTAGCAGCACGAGGAGCCCATATTGCCTGAAAGACACACCCTGGAGTTGGCAGCAGCACGAGGAGCCCATATATTTCCTGAAGGACACACTGGAGTTGGCAGCAGCATGAAGAGCCCATATATTGCTTGAAAGACACACCCTGGAGTAGGCAGCAGCATGAGGAGCCCATATGTTGCCTGAAAGACACACCCTGGAGTTGGCAACAGGATGAGGAGCCCATATATTGCCTGAAAGACACACTGGAATTGGCAGCAGCATGAGGAGCCCATCCATTGCCTGAAACACACACTGGAGTTGGCAGCAGCAGCACAAAGAGCACATATATTTCCTGAAAGACACACTGGAGTTGGCAGCAGCATGAGGAGCCCATATATTGCCTGAAAGACACACTGGAGTTGGCAGCAGCATGAGGAGCCCATATATTGTCTGAAAGACACCCTGGAGTTGGCAACAGCACGAGGAGCCCATATATTGCCTGAAACACACACCATGAGTTGGCAGCAGCATGAGGAGAACATATAAAAATGTTGGGTACATATATGTTCTCCTATTAGAATATTATTAAAAGTTAAGTTTTAGGTAATGCATTACCTCAATACTTACTTGAGGTGTGATGCGGAGAAATGTCTGTAACTGGGGAACAGCGCCGTAAATCTATTTCGCTCTATCCATATTTGTGAAGTGTTGGTGTGGCACCATGATCAATCTACTCTGATGCAGCAGGCATTGATGGGTGGAAATCTTGGCTGATCCATGCCTGATTCAGCTTCACAAAGGTTAGTCTCACCTTTTTCGTGGACAGACAAGTTCTCCTTGGGGTTACTATGGCTCTCGCCACACTAAACACCCGCTCTGATGGCACACTGCACATACTGCTAGTTGCGGCCACAAATCAAGTTTGGCTGCCCAGAAGTCCAGCTGATCCTCAAGGTGTGTTGGCATTGTCATGCCAAGGTATGCCACCACCTGCTGGTTCAGGTCCTGCTCCAGGTCTACCTGCTGCTCATGAGTTGCCTCACTATGCAGGTGAAAAAAGCTGATGGAGCTGGTACTGCTCCTGCCACCCCACTCCTCCCCAGCAGCCATGGCAGTGGATGGTGAGCGCAGAGGGCCCCCCGAGTCTAACATCTACCGAGTAGCAGTGGAAGAGCTTGTCAGTTGGTGCACTAGACACAATCTGGTTATAAACCCTTCAAAAACTCTAGAGATGGTAGTGGACTTCTGGAGGAAATCAGCACCCATGTCACCCCTGTTCATCAAGGGGGTGAAAATTAAAAGAGCAAATGAGACTAAATTTCTTGGTGTGACTGTCTCCAACAACCTCAGCTGGGAAAGGAACACCACGGCTCTACTGAGGAAAGCACAACAGAGACTGTTTTTCCTGAGGCAAATGAAGAAGACTGGTCTGTCAAATAGTTTGTTAGTGCTCTTCTTTAATGCAGTCATAGGTTCCATACTATGTTTTTCGTTTTCTGTCTGGTTCGAGGGATTAACTAAAAGAGACAAGTGTAGACTCCAAAGAACAATAAAGACTGCAGAGAGAATAATTGGAGCATTCTTACCATCCCTGCAGGAACTGCACAAACGCAGAACAAAAACACGGGCAGTAAAGATCCTTTCGGATCCCTCCCACCCTGGACACCCCCTTTTCCAGTATTTACCATCTGGGTGGCGTCTTGCGATACCAGCTTGCAGGACTTCTAGATCTAGGAGTGGTTTCTTTCCTTTAGCTGTCCGCATCCTCAACAAAAACCAAGCGTCATAGGCCCAGGCTCAAAGCCGGTATCAATTGCACTATGGAAGAGCATCTGTATCTCTGTTTCTCTGTTTCCCTTTTTTATGTAAACTGTAGTTAACTGTTAACTGTTGCACTGTGTATATGCCAAAAAGAATTCCTTGTTCATCTCACGATGTACTTAGCGAACAATAAATTGAATTGAATTGAGTAAGACCTGCAAGAGGATGGACGATGGCGCAGGTAGGCATCGGTCAACTGACTACATAGGATGTCTCTGTAGTAGGTCAGTTTGTCCTCCCTCTCAGTGGGTGTAAAAAAGGACCCCATTTTGTGCCAGTAGCGAGGGTCCAATAATGTGGAGAGCCAGAAGTCATCACGCTGCCGAATAGTGGCAATTCGGCAGTCACTACGCAAACACGTGAGCATGCATCGTGCCATTTGTGCAAGTGACTGAGAGGGACTACCTGCCTCCATCTCCACTGCATACTGACACGGTGTGTCTGGGTCCTCTGTCTCGCCTTCCTCACAACCCTCTAGCTCCTCTGGCTGCTCCTGTCAGATGACTAGAAAAAACACGCATTTTGCCAAACCTAAACTGTGCTTCACTGTGCCCCTTCCCCCCTCCTCCTCCTCCAGTTCAGCCCCACAGGGTTCAGGTGGCCGTGAGATGTAGGCGCGTCTCGAGTGCCCTGACCAGCCATGGTTTCCAACACGTGTTGTAGTAGATTAAGCAGTGAAATTGCGTCATTCATCCCGTAATCCTGGCGACTGACTAATAAAGTTGCTTCCTCAAAGGGTCTGAGCAAATGGCAGGTGTCACATATGAGCTGCCACTGGTTAACATGGAAGTTACACAGGGGAGTTCCCCTATTCGCTTGGATCATCAAGAAATCTGTGATGGCTTTTCTCTGTTCGTATAGTCGGTCCAACATATGGAGGGTGGAATTCCAACAGGTGGAAACATTGCAAATCAGACTATATTGGGGGACACCGTTCTGACGCTGCAGCTCAAGAAGGGTGTGCTTTGTAGTGTAGAAGTGGCTGAAGTGCATGCAAAGTTTCCTTCACATTGTTAGGATGTCTTGCAGGTAGGGGAAAGACGTGTTTTTTTGGCAGGTGTGTGGCTATGTGTGGCCTTTAACACTAACTAGGCTTTCAAGACCTGGGCATAAAACCAAATGCAAAAACTCTCAGATGCCTTTAAATGGGATGCGCCAGGGGAGGGCCAGTTAAATATGTTACAACAAGCTTTAAGCTTTGGTAGAAAAGCAAGAGCACTATATTTTTGGGCAGGTGTGTGGCTTTTAACACTAACTAGGCTTTCAAGATCTGGGCATAAAACCAAATGCAAAAACTCTCAGATGCCCTTAAATCGATGCCCCCGGTGAGAGCCAGTTAAATGCACTACAGCAAGCTTTAAAACATGGTTTTAGTAGAAAAGCAAGAGCACTATAGGCAGGTGTGTAACCTGTAACCCTAACTAGGCTTGCAAGACCTAGACATAAAACCAAATGTAAAAACTGTAAGATGCCCTTAAATGGGATGCCCCTGGTCAGGGTGAGTTAAATGCGCTACAGCAAGCTTCAAAGCGTGGTTTTGGAAGAAAAGCAGGAGCACTATAGGCAGGTGTGTGACCTGTCACACTAACTAGGCTTGCAAGACCTGGGCATAAAACCAAATGAAAGCACACTGTCAGATGCCCTTAAATGGGATGCCCTCGGTCAGGGTGAGTTAAATGCACTACAGCAAGCTTCAAAACGTGGTTTTGGTAGAAAAGCAGGAGTACTATAGGCAGGTGTGTGACCTGTCACACTAACTAGGCTTGCAAGCATGCCTGGGCATAAAACCAAATGCAAACACACTGTATACTGTCACTCTGTCTCTCTCTGTCTCTTTATTTTACTATCTTTTTCTCTCCCTGGCTGTATCTGTCCCTGGCTCTATCTCTCCCTGACCCGTTGTCACTGCAATACACCGCTGAAATAAGTGCCCGCAAGATGGCCGCCACTTATATAGGGCTGTGACATCACCGGGGTGCCAGGCTGCTGATAGGTTGCATGTGACCTTCCCAGGATACCTTGCCCTGTGGGACATGTCCTGACATGTGGATCCACAATTTTAGATGGCCTGGACCGCACTAAATGTAATTTAAGGAAGCGATTCATGCAATAGAATTGCGACGATATTCAGATTTGTTGAGAATCAAATTTTTCCTGAAATTCGTAACGAATTTGGATTCGTCTAATTCGATTCGCTCATCCCTATTAGTGTTTCTTTACTCTACCATGGGCCCACCAGGGGAAATCATTCTTGGAGCCCCTTTCTGCCAAAAATAATGCACAGTCACTCTTAATCAAAAACACTATGTTAGTCTAAACTCCTGTACCATCATGATGGTGGGCCTGGGTCAGTGCCTGGGGCCTGCTCGAGAATCCTCTGGTGCTCTGAGGGGCCAATCATTGAAAGTCCAAAAATCAACACAGAGCTTTAAAACAAAGTCCAAATAATGATTAACAAAAAATGTAATCCCACGGTGCATGCATCTTAACAAGAGAAAACTGTGCCCTTCATCTTTAGGTTCTTAGGGTCAAAATAGCTGTCTGATGCAACACACTGATGTTACTTGAATTAGCCTTAGGAAGTTATCCAAATCAGAGAGCGAGGACTCAAATCACTCGCATGGAGTTAGCATATAGACCCAAGAACACAAATAAAACCCTAGTGCAGCACTGTTAAGCAGCTGACAATCATATAATGAAAAGCCAAAAACACTCACAAGAACACATTTAAAAATTGCATATCCATTCAGGTGATGTTAGACAACTCTCACTGCTACAATCTGCCATAAGAGAGTTGAGATGAATTAGGAGGAATCACACCGGCAACCAACGTGTTTCGTCGCCTCCCGCGGCTTTAACTAGTTCTAACCTAGCATGTGCTCAACTTGTTTTAACCTAGTTAAAGTCGCGGGAGGCTGCTTAACAGTGCTGCTCTATGGTTTAATTTGTGTTCTGTACACATGATAAACCCATGCGAGTGATTTGAGTCCTTGCTCTCTGATTTGGATAACTTCCTGTGGCTAATTCAAGTAACAGCAGTGTGTTGCATCAACCAGCTATTTCGACCCTAAGAATTTGGGCTTATTTTGGCATTTACCTTTCCCATGCTCTAAGAGTTTACTCTTAAAGCTGGAGGGCACAGTTTTCTCTTATGAAGATGCATGCACCATGGGATTAAATGTTTTTTTAATCATTATTTGGACTTTGCTTTAAAGCTCTGTGTTGATTTTTGGACTTTCTTTATTGGACTTAAAAGTGAGATTTTAAGTTATACACGTTGAGTATTAACTGCGGTATTTTCACTAATGACTTTTTGTTGTCCAATCAAATTATTGCTGCGTTGCTGCACATCCAGCCCTCAATCATGTTAAGATGCCTCTTGCCTTTCCCAGTTTCCTGCTACTTTGTGTGTTCTGTGCAAGAGCCCCTGACCTTACAGGTCCTGTTTCTCTATGAGTTATGTGATTGGGCTCTGGCTTTCTAAGTTCTGCGCGTCTGTGGGTTCAGTGTTGTTGCCTTTGGCATCCTGTGTATAACCCACGAAGTATAGATTCCACACCATTTAGGGCTTGGCAAAAAAGGGAGTTTCCTAGTCTGTATTTCTGCTAGCCATTCGTGGTCTGTCTTTCTGCTGTTTTCAGTCTGTCTCCTGGTACCCATTCCCGAGCTGTTCACACCCAGGAGATGTGGACTGGGATCCAGGAGCAGACAGGTGAGTGACTGCTGCCGCTGAACCTAAAGCCCGGCAAAGTGGTGTGCGACAACGGGCAGAACCTGGTAGCAGCCCTGGGCCGAGCTGGGTTGAGGCTTCCTTGCCAGTTATTCCGATATGCCAGAGCTGCTGCAGAAAGTGTGTGCCATGAGGGTGCACTTTCGTCATTCACACCCTGTTGCTGCTCACCTATCTGCACTGCAGAAGAACTTTGGCCTTCCCACCCACTGCCTCATAGGCAATTCGCCAACCAGGTGGATTTCTACTTTACATATGTTGGAGAGGGGGAGTGAGCAATAGTGGAGCAATAGTGGATTTCCAGCTCCAAAAGTCCACCAAGAGGAACATTTGTGCTGTGCTGCTGTGCTTCCAATATGCCACCAATATAGTCAGAATGCCATCATCAGCGCTACCACCCCCCTCCTTCCCCAGCTAGAAAACACTTTAGGCCATGACAAAGGATGTAATGGTGCCACAGGAGGAAATAGATTACATGTGGCTTACAGGGTGGGTTTCTGGACCGACAGTTTTGGAGGGTTCAGGGGAGGACTTCTGCTTACAGCAGGTTTGCGCCCAGTGCAGCTCACAGGTGTTACTGGAGCATGGCTGGGGGTTTGCGGAGGAGGAGACACCTCCAACTGAGGACAGCTTCTCCTTGACTCAGGGCAGCCTGGCTCACATGAGCCACTACATGCTCCAGTGGCTGTGGAATGACCACAGAGTTGCCCGCATAGTCACCAGTGCTGATTACTGGGTGGCCACCCTGCTTAATCCTCACTATAAGGATAACATCAAATCTTTGATTTCACCACAGAAGCGTGAGAGAAAAATGAAAATATAAAAACGCACTCTGATGGAGGTACTACTGGAGGTGTTCCCATCTGACATTGGAAGTCACCAAGCACCAGCTCAGAAAGGAGGGTATGCATGGCCACAATGTTGGACACATTGTTCAATTTTCCACCACATCCACCATGATCGGGTATGGCCCATAATACCAGGACACAGACTTAGACTCTCATGGTGGATGAGTATCTGTTGGTTCCAGGGCCGGATTATGAGGGGGGGTGCAAGGGGCGCGAGCCCCGGGGCCTCCACCACTTGACCTGCAAAGGGGGCCTCCACCAACCTTTGGGTCTGGTCCAGGAGGCTTTTCAGTCTTTGGCCTGATGGTAAAGCTATTGGCGGCAGTGGGGGCCCCCCTTGCCTGGGCAAGCCTTTTCTGCAGCCAAAGCCACCACAGGGCAGGATGGAGAGTCTAGAGCAGCAAAACCGCCGTCAGCAATGCTACAGTGATGGGTGCATGCAGAGATGTCAATCAGCGTCCGCTTACTGCACATAAACTACCAAGCACAGCCGCTGGCAGCTCAATGCTGGGGAGCTGTTTTCTGCTGGACCAGCTGGGTGACTACACTACCACCTGCCCAGAATGGCAAAGCAGGAATTCCCGAGCAGCACACACCCACACAAGGGTGGCACTAGGGACTCGATCTGCTGTTCCAGTAAGTAGGCAGGTGCCAGACAACCACCAATCAGTTACTTGGCTGAACTATTATTTTAAAGGAAAAAAATACTGTTTCTAGAACCTCCACCAGATTTCGTGTCCCGGGGCCTACACCAAACTTAATCAGGCCCTAGTTGGCTCCTTGTACTGAGCGAGTTCTCCACCATTGGATTTCTAGGTCAGTAAATTGGATACATGGCAAGAGCTTGCCCTCTATGCCTTGGATTTGCTGCCCTGCCCTGCGGCAAGTGTCCTGTCAGAACGTGTGTTCAGCACCACAGGAGGTGTCATCCCTAACAAGAGGATCTGCTTATCTACAGCTGTAATGTGGACAGCCTTACATTCGTTAAGATAAACCAGTACCAGCACTTGGCTGTGCCAGCACCTGAACAAGTGGTGGAAGTGTCTGCTACCTCCATCTCTTCCACCTACAATGCCACATTCACCTTCACCTACTCCACCTCTTCCACTTACACCACCACATCCGCCTCCACCTACTCCACCTCTTCCACTTACACCACCACATCCGCCTCCACCTACTCCGCCTCTTCCACTTACACCGCCAACTCCAACTACTCCACCTCTTCCCCTAGATCCCTGTAAAAAATTATTATTTTATTTTATTTGTTTATTCATTTATTTTTCATTTATTTAGTGGTGGCGGGAGATGTGAGGAACCTCTTCCTCCCCTCACATCTCCCACCGCCATAGCCGGCTGCCGCCAAGTCCTGGGATGCCTACATAAACAACTTGATGGATGGCAGGGTGTGTATGGGAGCTGCCATCTACAGCCTGGGCCCCCTGCAGGGGGTGTTTAAACAAAAAAAAATCCCTTTTTGGCAAGTTTTTGGTGTTCTGCCTTATTATTCTCCTCTTTTGGAATGTAAAATAATAATTTGTGTTAGGATGACCTTATACCTGTGATTTATATCTCTACAAGCTTCTTCCAAAATTCTCATATACCTGGGGCTCTGTTTTGCTACCGTGGGAATGGTTTTCCTGGCCTTGAGTAAAAACTACTGATACCCGCTATCTGAAGTAGTTGAATTACAGCAGAAAGGGTTAAATCTGTCATATCTGCCTTAGCCAATCATATTATTAGCAAGCCAGGGTGACGAAGTCTCTGATTTGTACATCAGATGCACTTGATCTAGACTGATAAGGTAAACACATGGTTGCAATTTAAAGGAGCAGTTGGCAGATGTTTTTAAATGTGCCCAGTAGCTGGCAAGCCCTAGATGTGCAATTTAATGGACAAAGAGCAGATGTTGTATATGCCCACTGACTGCAATAAAATAAGGTACAGTTGGCTTGTATTATAAACCAAGTATATGCAATGCAGGTGGCCACAGATGACTTGTATTATAAACCAAGTTTATCCAATGCAGCCGGGCACAGATGACTTGTATTATAAACCAAGTATATGCAATGCAGGTGAGCACAGACGACTTGTATTATAAACCAAGTTTATGCAATGCAGGTGAGCACAGACGACTTGTATTATAAACCAAGTATATGCAATGCAGGTGGCCACAGATGACTTGTATTATAAACCAAGTATATGCAATGCAGGTGGCCACAGATGACTTGTATTATAAACCAAGTATATGCAATGCAGGTGGCCACAGACGACTTGTATTATAAACCAAGTATATGCAATGCAGGTGGCCACAGATGACTTGTATTATAAACCAAGTATATGCAATGCAGGTGGCCACAGATGACTTGTATTATAAACCAAGTATATGCAATGCAGGTGGCCACAGACGACTTGTATTATAAACCAAGTATATGCAATGCAGGTGGGCACAGACGACTTGTATTATAAACCAAGTATATGCAATGCAGGTGGCCACAGATGACTTGTATTATAAACCAAGTATATGCAATGCAGGTGGGCACAGATGACTTGTATTATAAACCAAGTATATGTAATGCAGGTGGGCACAGATGACTTGTATTATAAACCAAGTATATGCAATGCAGGTGGCCACAGACGACTTGTATTATAAACCAAGTATATGCAATGCAGGTGGGCACAGATGACTTGTATTATAAACCAAGTATATGTAATGCAGGTGGGCACAGAAGACTTGTATTATAAACCAAGTATATGCAATGCAGGTGGGCACAGATGACTTGTATTATAAACCAAGTATATGCAATGCAGGTGGGCACAGAAGACTTGTATTATAAACCAAGTATATGTAATGCAGGTGGGCACAGATGACTTGTATTATAAACCAAGCATATGCAATGCAGGTGGGCACAGATGACTTGTATTATAAACCAAGTATATGTAATGCAGGTGGGCACAGAAGACTTGTATTATAAACCAAGTATATGCAATGCAGGTGGGCACAGAAGACTTGTATTATAAACCAAGTATATGCAATGCAGGTGGGCACAGACGACTTGTATTATAAACCAAGTATATGCAATGCAGGTGGCCACAGACGACTTGTATTATAAACCAAGTATATGCAATGCCGGTGGCCACAGATGACTTGTATTATAAACCAAGTATTTGCAATGCAGGTGGTCACAGATGACTTGTATTATAAACCAAGTATTTGCAATGCAGGTGGTCACAGATGACTTGTATTATAAACCAAGTATATGCAATGCAGGTGGGCACAGATGACTTGTATTATAAACCAAGTATATGTAATGCAGGTGGGCACAGAAGACTTGTATTATAAACCAAGTATATGCAATGAAGGTGGCCACAGATGACTTGTATTATAAACCAAGTATATGCAATGCAGGTGGCCACAGATGACTTGTATTATAAACCAAGTATATGCAATGAAGGTGGCCACAGATGACTTGTATTATAAACCAAGTATATGCAATGAAGGTGGCCACAGATGACTTGTATTATAAACCAAGTATATGCAATGAAGGTGGCCACAGATGACTTGTATTATAAACCAAGTATATGCAATGAAGGTGGCCACAGATGACTTGTATTATAAACCAAGTATATGCAATGAAGGTGGCCACAGATGACTTGTATTATAAACCAAGTATATGTAATGCAGGTGGCCACAGATGACTTGTATTATAAACCAAGTATATGCAATGCAGGTGGCCACAGACGACTTGTATTATAAACCAAGTATATGCAATGCAGGTGGGCACAGATGACTTGTATTATAAACCAAGTATATGTAATGCAGGTGGGCACAGAAGACTTGTATTATAAACCAAGTATATGCAATGCAGGTGGGCACAGATGACTTGTATTATAAACCAAGTATATGCAATGCAGGTGGGCACAGAAGACTTGTATTATAAACCAAGTATATGTAATGCAGGTGGGCACAGATGACTTGTATTATAAACCAAGTATATGCAATGCAGGTGGGCACAGAAGACTTGTATTATAAACCAAGTATATGCAATGCAGGTGGGCACAGATGACTTGTATTATAAACCAAGTATATGCAATGCAGGTGGCCACAGAAGACTTGTATTATAAACCAAGTATATGCAATGCAGGTGGCCACAGATGACTTGTATTATAAACCAAGTATATGCAATGAAGGTGGCCACAGATGACTTGTATTATAAACCAAGTATATGCAATGAAGGTGGCCACAGATGACTTGTATTATAAACCAAGTATATGCAATGAAGGTGGCCACAGATGACTTGTATTATAAACCAAGTATATGCAATGCAGGTGGCCACAGATGACTTGTATTATAAACCAAGTATATGCAATGAAGGTGGCCACAGATGACTTGTATTATAAACCAAGTATATGCAATGAAGGTGGCCACAGATGACTTGTATTATAAACCAAGTATATGCAATGAAGGTGGCCACAGATGACTTGTATTTTAAACCAAGTATATGCAATGCAGGTGGCCACAGATGACTTGTATTATAAACCAAGTATATGCAATGAAGGTGGCCACAGATGACTTGTATTATAAACCAAGTATATGCAATGAAGGTGGCCACAGATGACTTGTATTATAAACCAAGTATATGCAATGAAGGTGGCCACAGATGACTTGTATTATAAACCAAGTATATGCAATGAAGTTGGCCACAGATGACTTGTATTATAAACCAAGTATATGCAATGAAGGTGGCCACAGATGACTTGTATTATAAACCAAGTATATGCAATGCAGGTGGCCACAGATGACTTGTATTATAAACCAAGTATATGCAATGCAGGTGGCCACAGATGACTTGTATTATAAACCAAGTATATGCAATGAAGGTGGCCACAGATGACTTGTATTATAAACCAAGTATATGCAATGAAGGTGGCCACAGATGACTTGTATTATAAACCAAGTATATGCAATGCAGGTGGCCACAGATGACTTGTATTATAAACCAAGTATATGCAATGCAGGTGGCCACAGATGACTTGTATTATAAACCAAGTATATGCAATGAAGGTGGCCACAGATGACTTGTATTATAAACCAAGTATATGTAATGCAGGTGGCCACAGACGACTTGTATTATAAACCAAGTATATGCAATGCAGGTGGGCACAGACGACTTGTATTATAAACCAAGTATATGCAATGCCGGTGGGCACAGAAGACTTGTATTATAAACCAAGTATATGCAATGCAGGTGGGCACAGACGACTTGTATTATAAACCAAGTATATGCAATGCAGGTGGGCACAGATGACTTGTATTATATACACAGACAATGCAATGCAGGTGGGCACAGATGACTTGTATTATATACACAGACAATGCAATGCAGGTGGGCACAGATGACTTGTATTATATACACAGACAATCCAATGCAGGTGGGCAGCTGTGAGTAGTTTTATTAAACACTCAGTATGTACAATGCAGTTGGCCAGAGCTGCGTACTTGTATCAAACACCCAGTAAGTAGAATGCAGGTGTCCAGAGGTGAGTAGTTTTAATAAAAATCCAGAAAGTATAATGCAGATGTCCAGAAGTGAGTAGTTCTATTAAACACCCAGTATGTACAATGCAGATGGCCTGAGGTGAGTAGTTTTATCAAACACCCAGTATGCACAAGGCAGGTGGCCACAGGTGAGTAGTTTTATCAAACGCCCAGTATGTACAATGCAGGTGGCCACAGGTGAGTTGTATTAAATGCTCAGATGTGGGATTAAATGTTCCCCAGCAGCTGCCCGTCCTCGGACGATAACGAGGACAACAATGAGGCAGTTGTCCTCTCCCTGACTAGCTGTCCCAAAAAGGACAGTTTTAGATGTCCCTCACTCCAGCAGCCTCCTATGTGTCCTGAAAAGCGGGATCATGTGTCCTGCCTGGCCTGGCCATAATGGGCATGGCTGTGTTCTCTTCTTGCTGAAGTTCAAAATCGGGTTCGTGAGCCCGAGCTTGCAAAGTTTGGTGGTAGCCCAAACTTTGCAGCTCGGGCTCGCTCAACGCTACCCATTACCAAATAACTTAAGTGGCCCATGCTCTTCAAAAGATTAATCACCCCTGGTTTAGAATCTGCACTGGTGGCGGGGAAGGTTGACAATCCATTCATTCAGGATAGATTGGATGGTATAATTTTTCACAGCATTCTATTCAAATTGGCTGGAAGACTGCGAATGCGCCATAGGGGGTGTGAACCGAGGTAACATATCTGGTGGACCAAAGCGTGGTAAGCAAAAAAACTTGGGTTTTTCTCTGCTTTTATATCTCCTGTCTTTTCCTATGGTTCAAAATATATTAATCCCGTTATTAGGAGACACCATCCAGAAATACATTTACATTGCTTTACACTATTCCAAGTGTCTAGCCCTTGAAGCATGGAAAAGTTGATATAATTAAAGCGGACCTTCACTCTGAATAAGAGTCTATCTTACATGTTTCCCACACCCTGTACATACAGATTGTCCACATTAAAAATCATCTTACCTGCATCTACCGCATGTTATGAGCCTTTAAACATCCAAGATGGCAGCTTATGGAAGCCGCCATCTTATCAGGCAAACAGGAAGTGCCTCCTGACTGTGCTGCTCTGCATTCTGGGACTGCTGACCTTTACCTGACCCCAGCTCTGCTCTGTCTGAGCAAAGCACAGCTATAACCCGCCCCCCTGTACCTTATCCCACTCTCCTCTCCTCAGTAAGTATGATGATTCTGAGTCAAGATGGCGCCGCCCGTATCCTAAATTCCTGAACAGAGTTGCAGCCCAGTGGGGGAAAGAATAATAAGTTAGTGACTAAAAACGTAAAATATATTAATTTTAGATGCTGGGGAACCGTTTTTTAAGAGTTTGGGCTTTTCATTAAATCACGCTGAAGGTCCGGTTTAATATCCAAATAAAAAAACAGAGGAATCATCAGACTTTTTACCCAGTGTAATATTTAGTGGCTATTCCGCTGGGTAAAGAAAATCTAATATACCAATCATTCATATTTTCAGAAATCACTTAAATTGCTACAGCAGGCAAAGGTAGTTATTACACCATTGCGTTGGGCTACATTTGGCACTCTCCTGTTTTCCGCTTTTAAATTGAAGAAGAAATGGGTGAGATAACGGGGTTTACAGGTTCAGCCTATTACAATGTCTTTTTCATCCCATCCCACAATTAGCACAGCAGAGCGGGACAGGATTGCTGGTCCCTCCCTCCTCTCGCCCCTCCCTACACCTCCTCCTCCAGATTCACATTGCTGTCAGCACAGAGAATTGACAGCCTCCTCTTCGATGCCTCCGCGCCTGCCAGCAGCGAGGAGAACCCACAGCACTCGGCGGGGATGGCAGTGTCTGCCAGGGCCATGAATCTTCTCCCACTGCTGCAGGGGAGACAAATCATGCCCCCGGTGTAAGCCAACATCCCTACCAAGCGGGGACACACAGCTCCCCTCCCCAGCGACCAGCAGCGGGGAGAGTTGCACCGGCACTTAGCGTGGCTCGTTCCTCCCCCCGCTGCGTGAGTGAAAGTTGGGACGAGGAACGAGCCCGGAAGAAACCTGCCTGCTGGCCCACCTTCCTCCTCTGACCTGAGCTGGAAGGGGGGCAGTGTGTGCTGGGGGCTGACAGTGTGTGCTGGAAGGGGGAGCAGTGTGTGCTGGGGGTGACAGTGTGCTGGAAAGGGGGGGCAGTGTGTGCTGGGGGGTGACAGTGTGTGCTGTGGGGCAGTGTGTACTGAGGAGCATTATGTGTTGTGGGGCAGCATGTGCTGGGGGGTGACAGTGTGCTGGAAAGGGGGGCAGTGTGTGCTGGGGGTGACAGTGTGTGCTGGGGTGACAGTGTGTACTGAGGAGCATTGTGTGTTGTGGGGCAGCATGTGCTGGGGGGTGACAGTGTGCTGGAAAGGGGGGGAGGTAGTGTGTGCTAGGGTGACAGTGTGTCCTGGAAAGGGGGGGCGTGTGTGCTGGGGGGCAGTGTGTGCTGGAAGGGGGGGCAGTGTGTGCTGTTGGGCAGTATTTGCTGGGGGGAGCATTGTGTGCTGTGGGGCAGTGTGTGCTGGGGGTGACAGTGTTTGCTGGGGGCAGTGTATGCTGGAAGGGGGAGCATTGTTTGCTGTGGGGCAGTGTGTGCTGGGGGGTGACAGTTTGTGCTGGGGTGACAGTGTGTGCTGGAAGGGGGAGCATTGTGTGCTGTGGGGCAGTGTGTGCTGGGGGTGACAGTGTGTGCTGGGGCAGTGTGTGCTGGAAGGGAGAGCATTGTGTGCTGTGGGGCAGTGTGTGCTGGGGGGGGGGGTGACAGTGTGTGCTAGGGGCAGTGTGTGCTGGAAGGGGGAGCATTGTGTGCTGTGGGGCAGTGTCTGCTAGGGGTGACAGTGTGTGCTGTTGGGAAGTGTGCTGGGGGTGACAGTGTGTGCTGGGGGGTGACAGTGTGTACTGGGGGGCAGTGTGTGCTGGTGTGACAGTGTGTGCTGGGGGGTGACAGTGTGTGCTGGGGGGCAGTGTGTGCTGGGGGGGCAGTGTGTGCTGGGGGCTGACAGTGTGTGCTGGAAGGGGGGGCAGCGTGTGCTGGGGTGACAGTGTGTGCTGGGGGCAGTGTGTGCTGGAATGGAGAGCATTGTGTGCTGTGGGGCAGTGTGTGCTGGGGTGACAGTGTGTGCTAGGGGCAGTGTGTGCTGGAAGGGGGAGCATTGTGTGCTGTGGGGCAGTGTGTGCTGGGGGTGACAGTGTGTGCTGTTGGGAAGTGTGCTGGAGGTGACAGTGTGTGCTGGGGTGACAGTGTGTGCTGGGGGTGACAGTGTGTGCTGGGGGCAGTGTGTGCTGGGGGGCAGTGTGTGCTGGGGGCAGTGTGTGCTGGGGGGGCAGTGTGTGCTGGGGGGCAGTGTGTGCTGGGGGCAGTGTGTGCTGGGGGGTGACAGTGTGTGCTGGGGGCAGTGTGTGCTGGGGGGTGACAGTATGTGCTGGGGGCAGTGTGTGCTGGGGGTGACAGTGTGTGCTGGGGGGGTAGTGTGTGCTGGGGGCTGACAGTGTGTGCTGTAAGGGGGGCAGTGTGTGCTGGGGGGAAGTGTGTGCTGGAAGGGGGAGCATTGTGTGCTGGGGTGACAGTGTGTGCTGGGGGGGCAGTGTGTGCTGGAAGGGGGAGCATTGTGTGCTGGGGTGACAGTGTGTGCTGGGGGTGACAGTGTGTGCTGGGGGGCAGTGTGTGCTGGAAGGGGGAGCATTGTGTGCTGGGGTGACAGTGTTTGCTGGGGGTGACAGTGTGTGCTGGGGGCAGTGTGTGCTGGAAGGGGGAGCATTGTGTGCTGGGGTGACATTGTGTGCTGAGGGGCAGTGTGTGCTGGAAGGGGGAGCATTGTGTGTTGGGGTGACAGTGTGTGCTGGGGGGTGACAGTGTGTGCTGGAAGGGGGAGCATTGTGTGCTGGGGGGCAGTGTGTGCTGGAAGGGGGAGCATTGTGTGCTGGGGGGCAGTGTGTTCTGGGGGGAGCATTGTGTGCTGTGGGGCAGTGTGTGCTGTGGGGCAGTGTGTGCTGGGGGGCAGTGTGTGCTGGAAGGGGGAGCATTGTGTGCTGGGGGGCAGTGTGTGCTGGGGGGAGCATTGTGTGCTGTGGGGCAGTGTGTGCTGGAAGGGGGAGCATTGTGTGCTGGGGGGCAGTGTGTTCTGGGGGGAGCATTGTGTGCTGTGGGGCAGTGTGTGCTGTGGGGCAGTGTGTGCTGGGGGGCAGTGTGTGCTGGAAGGGGGAGCATTGTGTGCTGGGGGGCAGTGTGTGCTGGGGGGAGCATTGTGTGCTGTGGGGCAGTGTGTGCTGGGGGACAGTGTGTGCTGGAGGGCAGTATGTGCTGGACAGCAGAGGAGGCTGCATCTGTGCATTCTGCCAGTTCATTTAGGGTGGGCCGCAATCACTTTTTCTGGTGGGCCCAAGACACTCCAATCCCTGCCTGCCACCCCACCTCCTCCTCTTTCCTCAGCACATTTGGCCATGCTCAAGGACACGTCAGTCATGCTCCAACTCGGAATCAAAGTTGCAACCCTTTAACATTAATCAAAACAGAGGGTAGGTGGGTTTAAAGACAAATAGTATCATTGGAAAAAGGATGTGTGATATTTTCATGTAGTTTGCTGTTGTGAAATGAGCCAGGCAACCATGATAGCAAGTCAGCAGTGACAGGTTGTGTAATGGAAACCCCCGTTTTTAATATACCTCTCTGTAATCAACTTTTCCTTCATTGACACTGAAATACTCCAGAGCTCTGTGAGCTGTAAAAAAGGAGAAAACTGAATAAATAAATGCAAGTAAAAGTATGGATTTTTACATGACTATTGTTACCACTTGTACAGTGCATTTACAAGTCATGAGTATCCGCAAACCTGTCACCCCTGCATCCAACTGAGGTAAAAGACAGTAAAATGTTGACCGTATGAACTTTGAAAGAGCTCCATGTTCACACTAGGGCCCCATCACACTTAATGACACCACTGGCTGTATATTTTCCAGGTTTGTGCTACAGTTTTGAAATGAAAGTGAAAATAAGAGATAAAGTTAAGATTAAAAAAATAATCCCAAATCAGGATGCCCCATCTGAGAGGAACAACATCCGGAACAGTGAAATTCCTGGTTGTTGTTACTCTTTGAAAACAGAGGTCTCGGTTGGCACATCTGCAGAAGTATGTTGAGGTTGTACCACGAAACGCCAAGGTGCCTCTTTGTAGGTGCAGTACTAACTCTAGGATTGTTCAGGTAAGCTGTTTCCAATTTATCCATTGCATTGTATGTCCTAAAAGAGGGCTCTCATAGATCAGTTAGGTCTGCACCTACACAGAAGCACCGTAGGGATTGGTGGTGCAGCTGAAACATACTCCTGCATATGTGTGCCTACTGGGACCTCCTGTTTTTAACCTGATTTCATGGACAGATTGTGGAATTGGTTGCTGGCCAACAAAGATGGGTGCAATGGAGTAGAGTAATAATAGGTATTCCAAATGATATAAAGACCTTGTGGAAGGGCACTAAACTCTTTTGAGGTACAAGGAGCAATGTGCATGCTTCTATTTGTTCTGTGAAGAATGCGTCAGCACAATGTTATACATATGCAAAACAGATAAATGAAAATCTAAACAATTCTGCCTACTTATGGTACAGAGATGTCACTGGTGGGATGATAAGTGAGAGAGGTGTTGTGTGACTTACCTATCTCTATGTGCGTAGAAATGCCGCACGCCGTAGCAGGCTGGAGGGACAACAGGGAGAAGGCCAGGAAGGTGACGTAGGCCATCATGTTTCTCACGTCTCTTAATCACAAGTGGTGAAATAACTGGACACATTCAGCTGCACAACCTTTGGAATCCACTGGCCCGCTGCAGTATTGACAGAGGGGTTAAACTGTCATCACATCTGGCCGGAATAGCATGGTCAACAAAGTAAAGCATTTAAAGCAGACCAACAATCAAAAATGACTTAAAACAGACCAAAACAACAAACAGTGCTCATATGTATGAGCAAATTCATTCACCTTTTCCTAACTCCTGCTGTAGTAAATCTTAGAAACAAAATGGTGGCTTATGCATTTGCAGGTCACTGCAGCAGCATGGCTGAGATGCTGGGAGGGGAAGCTCAAAAATGGTCGCTACCTTTCTTTTCTCACTGTGCCAGGCTGTTGGTCCTGTTTAATATTCAGTTAGGTTCATACTGGCTTCTGTTGTGCATGCTTTTCCATGTATTCATTTGTAAATAGTTATAATTTTGGAACTATTGTTACACATTTGCATTCAGGCCAATTGCATTTGACCAGAATTCGACTTTAACTATATTAAATCATAAGTATATAAGAGTGAAGGGCCCCTGTAATGAAATAGTGTTTAAGAGTGAAAGAATTCCACTTTAATGTCTTTAAAGATGCTGTGAAGGAGTTTATAAGAGTTTGCTTGCTGAAGAGACAGTTGGAGGGGAGTACCCTAAAATATTTATTTTCCAAAGTGGGCCTCTGGCTATTTTAATAAGCATGATATGTTTGGTGGTCTTTCAATGCACTTTGAAGGTTATATGGCTGCTTAGAGACCTCCAGTCAAAAAATACTTTAGGCCCGCTAATCCCCTTCCCACCCCTCTAGTTTACAATTGCTAGGAATCCCAAAATTGGGCTTTACTACTAACTATTCTGGCAGTCGATCGGGGGGAGGTCCACTTCTGAGAGTGACCATGAGGGCTAGGAAGCCCAAACTTACAGGGAATGTAGCTGAGGTCTTAACATCCCTCCACCAATATTTAGACCCCAGCTCCAATGGGCAACAGTACTGGGGCTTTGCAGTACTGCCAATTGGATCCACATGCCTTTGCAGGGGTGCAAACCTGAAGTCCTCCTCTTTCCAATGACACCTCCAGTGAATCACTAGACTGAGTGATTCCGCAAAGTCCCGGAATCCCAACCATAGCCCCAAAGTTGGTGGAGGCCCTTTTGCAAGTCCAATGGCGGAGGCCCAGGGGCTTGCACCCCTCTACTCCCTGCCTATAATCTGGCCCTGCTTATACCTTGCTCCCATCCAGATGACTCACAGCTCAGGCTAGATTTTTAGAGGCCCTACATGTGTGTGAAGGTATCTTTTTTGACTTTAGACTTCTTTTTAAATAGAAAGTTTACTTACGTGGACCTTCTCTTTAGCACTCAGTCCGGCTGACCAGAGAGATTTATTGCATATGCACGCCTACAAGCTAAAATGCAAAACTGCATCTCTAGGCCCCAGACATGGATTTGTGGCAAGAGAGCAATTACCATCATAGGACAGGGTGAAGGTAAGCAGGGAAGTCTTGTGCTCCTCTTGCAGCTGTGTTCCAGCAAGGAATGGGTGGAAGGCCAAAGAAGTTTGCAAAAGCAGGTCCTGAAACGGAAGCCTATGATGGCGGTGGGGAACCAGCGTCAGCGGGCTGAAAATGGCTAGGTGTAAAAGGGGCCTTAGAGATAGTCCTTAAAAAATAAGCAAATAACATCCTTACGGGGTAGTCATTGGTATGATGGAGAGCCTCTCCACAGTTAAATCAATGCATGTATAAGCAAATGTTATTTGGTGTTGACTTGGAGAGGTTCCCCCATATATTAGATGCCAGTGAATGGAGGCAAAGAAGCTCTCTAATAATGTTTCTTTCGCTATTTTTAGGCACAGTTCCTCCTTGACTATAGGAGGCTTTGGTGACTATAAAGCTTATAGAAAAGAGGGTAGTCATCCCCTTTCAGACCACCAACACCTATGGGTTTTATGTAAAATGAGCAAGTCAGGCTGCATGGGCAACTGGGCTGCTATCACCAAGTTTATCCAGATTTGTTGTATATGGGGGGACCCGGGGGTTGCACATTGCTGGCCCTAAGACAAGGAATGGCTCGGCCCTAGAGTCTTTTAGTTTGTAGGGCCGGTTTTTAATCCTCTTTAAGGACTGTTCCCCTAACCCCTGGGCCAGCTTATCCTGCATTGAGTAAAAAACAGTACTGAAAGCTGCTTTATTGCTTGTTCTTTGCCTTTGCTTTTTTTCCTTTCTCGTCTTTCTCTGTCTTTTGCGTATTTATGTGATCCCTTCATCTCTCCCTCTTTTTCAACTTTCCCAATACCTACATATCACTCTCATTTCCTTCTCCTCTCTTCCACATTTACTCTTTATCCTATTTTCCTGCTTCTCACCCTTTTTTTTCACCTTCTCTACTTTTTCCTATTTTCCCACATTTTCTTTTCTCTCTTTTTTCATTGTTCCTCCTCCTTTTCTTTTACACCTTTCCTTCATCTCCTAAATTTTTTCTCCATCTCATACCTTTGTCTTCTGTTTTTCTTTGTTCCTTCATCTCTCTCTCTCTCTCTTCCATGTAGCCTCCTTCTTCAATCTTCACACGACCCTCATCCCTTTTTTTTAACATTAACATTCCCTGCATCACTCACCTCACCTTCCTCCTCTTTCTTCCTCGCCTTCTCTGCACATTCCTGTGTTATACATTGCCTCCTTCTTTCTCTCACTATTTTTAACTTGCTTGCTTGAGAGAGAGAGAGAGACCCCTGCGTATAACTCCTATCAATGTAAAGAAAAGACATTGGCCTTGATTCAATAAAGGTAGAAAAAAAATTCTCATGGTAGTAAAAGATTCAATTCATTAGAAAATAGCCGGAGAGTTTCACTGTTACTGAATCACTAGATAAAAAGACAATGAAAGTCAATGGCACTTTTTTACTCCCAAGAAAAGTAGAGAACTGTTTACTCCTTTCTACACTGTAGTAAAAGCTGTCATTGACTTTCATTGTCTTTTTATCTAGTGATTCAGTAACAGTGACATTCTCAGGCTTTTTTCTCATGAATTGAATTTTTTACTACCATGAGAATTTTTTTCTACCTTTTCTGAATCGAGGCCCTTGCATTCGATTGCATACAATTACAGCCTCCCAGCAACAGAGGGCGCTATCCTCCAAATTCTTAGTCCGGGGAGAGTGGGGCGGAGAAAAGCAAGTGATTGGCTGAAAATTTTGACAGGTGTCGGGCGATTGGAGAAAGGAGCAAGGCCGTGATTGGTGGAAGCCAGACAGCTTCCTCCCCCGGTGTCAGTGAAGGGGGCGGTGCTGGGTACTGACATTGTACAGTTAGCGGTATAAGGGCGCCGTTACACATTCCGTAGTTGTATAAAGAGTGGGCGTACGAGCGCAGCTTAGCTGTGATTGGCTGATCGGCCGCTCATTGATCTCTGCCCCGTTACAGGCGGTTTATGATTGCTGATCTGTATTGCACGGAGTTACAGGTTACCCCGCTCCAGTCCCGGTAGCGCACAATCCCGGGGGGATGTTTGTTCCCGCCATTGTGAGAGCCTCTTGCAGGGTGGCCTCCTCCTCTGCCCCGTTACCCGCTGCTCTCACCCGCTCCGCCGCCTATGTGGGGGGCACCTGGCTGCAGTCCTCTGACCTCTTCCCGGTGCTGGATCCGGCTACCGGCGCTCAGCTGGCCCAAGTGGCTGACTGCGGGGCCACCGAGTGCGGGGAGGCGCTGCGGGCGGCGGCGGGAGCCTTCCAGAGCTGGAGAGAGACGCCCGCCAAGGTGACTGACTGCATTTCTCTATCTGTGCCTCATACAACATGGCCACCCTCTGCATGTAGCTTCTCCCTGCCATCACTATTAACTGGGCTCCATACTGGCCATGGCTTCATTCTCTACACCCACCATATCACCCTGCCCAGCCTGTATACCAGGGGTGCCCAACCCTCTCCTCATGTAGCTTCTCCCTGCCATCAGTATTAACTGGGCTCCATACTGGCCATGGCTTCATTCTCTACACCCACCATATCTCCCTGCCCAGCCTGTATACCAGGGGTGCCCAACCCTCTCCTCATGTAGCTTCTCCCTGCCATCACTATTAACTGGGCTCCATACTGGCCATGGCTTCATTCTCTACACCCACCATATCTTCCTGCCCAGCCTGTATACCAGGGGTGCCCAACCCTCTCCTCATGTAGCTTCTCCCTGCCATCAGTATTAACTGGGCTCCATACTGGCCATGGCTTCATTCTCTACACCCACCATACCACCCTCTCCTCATGTAGCTTCTCCCTGCCATCAGTATTAACTGGGCTCCATACTGGCCATGGCTTCATTCTCTACACCCACCATATCTCCCTGCCCAGCCTGTATACCAGGAGTGCCCAACCCTCTCCTCATGTAGCTTCTCCCTGCCATCAGGAGTGACTGGGCCCCATACATGCCACTGACCATTCTCTACACCCACCATACCACCCTCTCCTCAGGGGCCCAACCGTCTCCTCATGTAGCTTCTCCCTGCCATCAGGAGTGACTGGGCCCCATACATGCCACTGACCATTCTCTACACCCACCATACCACCCTCTCCTCAGGGGCCCAACCCTCTCCTCATGTAGCTTCTCCCTGCCATCAGGAGTGACTGGGCCCCATACATGCCACTGACCATTCTCTACACCCACCATACCACCCTCTCCTCAGGGGCCCAACCCTCTCCTCATGTAGCTTATCCCTGCCATCAGGAGTGACTGGGCCCCATACATGCCACTGACCATTCTCTACACCCACCATACCACCCTCTCCTCAGGGGCCCAACCCTCTCCTCAAGGGTCACCAGCAGCTCATGTGTGAGAGGGTTGAGTATATGTGCTGTATACCATGAAGGTCCCCCCACCACTCCAGACCTACACAGACTGTCCACGAACCTCTTTATTCAAACTCTGTGGTTTGAGAGAGACACCCGCCAAGGTGATTGCATTTCTTTCTATCTTACACGTCCTCTGCCTGATACAACATGGCCACCCTGTAGCTTCTCCCTGCCATCAGGAGTGACTGGGCCCCATACATGCCACTGGCCATGGCCCCTGCTTCATTCTCTACACCCACCATACCACCCTGTGGAGCCTGTATACCAGGAGTGCCTAACACTCTCCTCTAGGGTTAAGTATATGTGCTGTATACCATGAAAGTCCCCTCCCCCCCACTCCGGAGCTACCCAGACTGGCCAAGAACCCCTTTATTCAAACTCTGTGGTTCACCCGTGCCATCCATTGCCTCTTCTACACCACCCATACTGTCTTACTTAAAGCCAAACAAACCCTGGGATTTTCTAGGTATCCAGCACGGGTCGCTTCATCTTCAATTCTTCACTATTAGGTTATACGCCACCAGGTGGCGCAGTCGACTGCAAGAAGACCTGTGGCTCCTCCCGGCCCATAAAAAGGGCAGCAATTACCCGTAATACCCAGAGTTTCCTTGCAGTCTTGGCTGCGAAGACAGAAGATCGTCTTTTCCTTGTCACACTTTTTCCCTTTCCAGGATTTTGGAATTTCTACAACATGGTTTGGAGTCGGGTCTACAACTGAGTACCCTCAAAGGACAGGTTTCGGCCTTGGCTATCTTTTTCCACAGATCTTTCGCCAATCATAGGCTTATCAAGACTTTTTTCCAGAGAGTTACCCATGTACGTCCGCCGCGTAAGCCTTTGCTACCGGTGTGGGATTTGAACTTGGTGCTTTCTGCTCTCCAGGGCCCTTTGAGCCCTTGTGTGATGCTGCTCTGCCCATTCTGACTTTGAAGGTGGTCTTCTTGGTAGCTATCACCTTGGTGCGTCGCGTCTCTGAGCTGGCGGCACTTTGTATGAAGCCTCCTTATTTTGAGCAGCATCAGGATAAGGTGGTTTTCTGTCTTAAACCGGATTTCTTGCCCAAAGTTGTCTCTGCCTTTAATCTCAATGAGGACATTGTCTTGCCTTCCTTGTGTCCTGGCCCTTCTAATTCTAAGGAACGGACTCTTCATTTTCTGGATGTGGTTAGGGCGCTTAAGTACTTTTTGGTTGCTACTGAGTCTTTTCGGAAGTCGGACTCTGTTTGTTCTCCCTGACAGACCTAATAAGGGCTTGCCTCCAGCCAAATCCACCACCATCAAGTGGATTAGACAGGCGGTGGTGCAAGCGTACTCTGCCAAGGGGAAGGAACCCCCTTTCGTGTTACAGCTCACTCCACTAGAGCTATTGGTGCTTCTTGGGCTTTTCAGCACCAGGCCCCTGTTGAACAGGTTTGTAAGGCCGCTACTTGGTCTTCCGTTCATACTTTTTCCAAGTCTTACAAGGTTGACGTTAGGGCCTCAGCTGATGCTATTTTTGGTCGCAAGGTGCTTCAGGCGGTAGTGTCATGAACTACGTACTGTTGCTTACTGGGGATCCCACCCTTCTTCTTGGACACTGCTTTTGGATTTCCCAATAGTGAAGAATTGAAGGTGAAGCAACCCGTGCTGGATACCTAGAAAATTACAATTCTGTGATTACTCACCTGTAGAATTGATTTTATGGGTATCCAGCACGGGTCGCTTCATCCCACCCTTGTTCTGTTATCCTCTTTGCCTTGTTATGGTGATTACTTTTGAGAGAGTTCAACTAACATAGTCATTGCCTCCCGGCTTCTTGTATTACTGCTTTTCAACACTGGGTATTATGGGTAATTGCTGCCCTTTTTATGGGCCGGGAGGAGCCACAAGTCTTCTTGCAGTCTACTGCGCCACCTGGTGGCGTATAACCCAATAGTGAAGAATTTAAGATGAAGCGACCCGTGCTGGATACCCATAAAATCAATAATTCTACAGGTGAGTAATCACAGAATTGTATTTTTGACTTCTCTGGAGTTTGTGTTCCATGCCCAAAGGCTGTGTATTTGCCATAACAACTCACCTCTTCTCAGTCCAATGATGCATGCTCTGGCTCTCGTCCTATGTGACTATATCATTTGGCAAACGGCTCTGATTTGCTTTAATGAGGAGAACAAGCAGCTCTTGTCCCAGCCTATCAGGAGTGGGCACAGCCTGAAGATGCAGGAGATGCGTCCACTTACTTTCCCCATTGAAGACAATTCGAGCCATTTGCCGAATGACATACTGTAGTCACGGCAAACAGCTCTGATGAGAGACCACATATGCACCATTGGACCAGGAAGACGTGACAATTATGGGCGATCTTGGGGGTTTCACACAGCAGGGCATCCCGGGACAGGATGCCCCGAGGAAAGGCCAGAGGCTGGCCCTGGAATCTTAATAGGCCTCTTTAAAGCAGAATTTCAATTATTCTGTAACCAGGGCTGTTTCTAGGGGAGGGTAGAGCAGGACAATCGCCTGGGCGCCTTTATCCCAGCCATCTGTCTTTTTGCAAAACTGTTAGTGGTGCCTGCCAGGCCCCACATCCCCCTTATTGGGCTCAGTCATGGGACATACTGTACATGTATAGGACAGCAGCAGCAACAACACAGGATTGGGTGAGGAGGGGGCAGCTGAGCGCTATTTTGCCTAGAATCTACCCTGTGTATAACCCCCCCTCCCCTGGCACTGAGGCAGGATGGGGGGGACGGATACTAAAAAAAACTCACATCAATCAGGATACAGTACCATTTCCCCGGCATTTTGGAACCTGCCCACAACCATCTTGGAGAGGCTGCACAAAGCAACATTTCCCGCTTTGTGCACGCCTGCTCGCCAATTCACTTAAATGAGTGGGTACCATTGTCAGCGCTAGATCCCAGGAACCCTTAACCCTTAATTGTTACAATGTAACAATTTTTTATAACCACCAATGTATCTCGCTGTAACAATTTTACTCTGCAGCAGCAGAAAGTAACAAATTTATCAGCTGAGAGGCAGAGAAGAGTCTTTAAAGAAAATATATAGTTGCCAGAACAGCTGGCAAATTATAGTTATCCTTTAAACCCTATTTTTTAGTCCTCTGCCGATTGGCTGATCTCAAGGCTGCCGCTGTGTCAGCTTGGCGGGAGAGGCCAATAAAGGAGGGGCAGGCAAGTGGCCTACTCTGGAGTTTTTTGTTAGATTTCAGGGCCAGCTGAACAGGGCTTTAAACTGGACCTTCACCATGATTTATTGACAAGCCCAAAGCCTTATAAAATTAATATATTTTAAGTTTTTTTTTATCACTTATTATTCTTTCTCCCACTGGGCTGCAACTCTGTTCAGGACTTTAGGATACGGGTGCCGCCATCTTGACTCAGAAGCATCACACTTACTGAGGAGAGGAGAGTGGGATAAAGTACAGGGGGTGAGGTTATAGCTGTGCTTTGCTCAGACAGAGCAGAGCTGGGGTCAGGAAAAGGTCAGCAATCCCAGAATGCAAAGCAGCACAATCAGAAGGCACTTCCTGTTTGCAGGCTGCCTGATGTCCCATGAGCTACCATCTTGAATATTTAAAGGCTCATAACATGCAGTAGATGCAGGTAGGATGATTTTTAATGTGAGCAATCTGTATGTACAGGGTGTGGGAAACATATAAGATAGACTCTTATTCAGAGTGAAGGACCGCTTTAAGGGCTCCTAAATATCATGCAGTTACTGTCCAGGATCTACCATCCACAAAAGCCATACATTTGGGTAAGGACCTCTAATTGCAATGCAGCTTTCCCCCATCACTCATACTGTTCAAGCAGGTAAAGGGCTTTTGGTACTTTTGAGGTTTTCTTGTGCTGTGGTTTTGATTCATGTGAACATTATTAGGCAGAAGCATTTCTGTCAGTAACACTGGCATCTCACAATGGCAGCTACATGACATCCTATTGGAGGAGCACCAGTGTGCAATATCTTGTGATTATGTCATCATTGTGGGGGGAACTTGCAATGCTTGACTTGTCCAGGCTTCATGAGGAAGCAAATTAAACTGGACCAACAGCCTTGTACATTTGGGAACAAACTCCCCAAACCTCACTTGCCCTATCTGCATGCATGATACTGAATCATTGTCAGTACTTACATTTGCTCCTGCATCCACTCAAAGCTGAAACACCACCTCACCGATATTCTCCTGGTAGCAGCCATTGTGGAGGCACTGCAAAACTCATGTTTCCCTGCTTCTCATCCACCGGTGGCCGTGGGTACAGAAGAGGGAAGCTTCAGAACCATAAGTTGGGAAACATCAATCTAGACCAGTGTTTCCCAAACTATTCCTTAGGTCCCACATTCATGCTGCCCATGTGAAGATCCATAAAACATGAGCTGTTGGGCGCTTTGAAGACAAGTTTCACTGAACTTAACTTGCCCCGCAATCATCAGTGAAACACTGACCATAGAAGGCTATGGGCCCTTTCACATTGGCAGAAAAGCATTTTTATTTTCCAACCTGTTTAATTCCAAACACAAATGGCTGCCCAAGCACAATGAAGATGGGATAGCTTCATTCCAGTGTGAACACTTCCCCTAATAATGCATTAAACAGATCATTATTACTTCTAATACACTATATAAGAAATCAACATCTTGCTTTGACTACAGGTTCACTTTAAACCGGACCAACACCCTTACAAGAACCAGTGCTCACATGCATCCCACCCCAGGGCAATTCAAACTGCTGCACATAAAAATTTACCTTTTTGTAACTTTTGCAGTGGGCAATATTACCTTCAAAATGGCTTCTTATGGAGCTGTAGGTAGCCTGCAAACAGGAGGTGCTGCTGGTTTCCAGCTGATATGCATTGTGGGCTGCAGGACGTGCTGATGGGTTTCCATGCGGCTACACCGATTCAGTATAATGCATGCAGATGGGGCAAGAGAGTTTTAGGGAGTTTCTTTTTTCAACTGGCTGTTGGTCTGGTTTAAATATATAAAATGCTATGTAACCGTGTAAATGTGTATACCTGAATGCGTATTGTTAAGTATAATTATTTCTATTAAATTATTTTCTAGGAAAGAAGCTACTTATTGCGAAAGTGGTATGACCTGATGATCCAGAACAAGGAAGATCTTGCTAGGATTATCACAGCAGAAAATGTAAGATGTAAAACAAACCTGACTTCCCATGTGATGTTTCTACAGTTCACAATGAAGTGTTTTTGAGGATTGATTTTATTAATGAACATCTACAGTGCTGTCGATCAATCCAAAATTTTAATAAACCTCAAACCTGTTTATTTAGGAAGCTAAAAGTGAGGTTTTGGCTGTCTTATTGGGCTACTAATAGAGTGCAGAAATATTATGCAACTCAATAAAAAGGAAAATGAAAATACAGCCTATCAGTGCTGGTCCTGCAGGGGTGATAGACTGCTCTACATCAGCCGTAGAAGAGGTTCCAGAAGTGATGACTATCTGGACGCCTGTTTTTTTTTTTTTTTTACATGCGGCGATGCACAGTCCACGTAGCGCTGCCCTGCTGCTGTATATTAGAGGAACTACATCTCCAGGGAGGTAGCAGCTCTAGAAAAAGATGGCAGTGGAGGATAATAAGGTCCTGGTCACTTTACATTTAATCCTTCTCAAATCTTTGGCAGTTAATTTGCATCATTTTTTCTCAACATATTTTTTGCGACCCTGATGACAAAACATTTGATCGTTCTTTGCTCACATCCCAATATCTAAGCAGTTTCAAGAGATTTTTTACAATTTTGATATTAAATATTCATTAAATATTTTTTTTTGCCCAATTTGAGGCCCGAGGAGAACAAGCTGTCTACTAATTATGCACATCTTGATATAGGTCAGAGATGCAAAACTTGAGGCCTGCACTGCCGTCAGTTGTGGCCCCCAGCCCCTCTACCTACCTCATCTCACCTCTTACCACCTCATCTTTTCCCGCCTGCCCACATCATCTCTTCCTGCCTCATCTCTGCCCACCTCACACCCAACAGTTTTGATGGCCCAAAATGTTCCTATGAGGAGCAATTCTCATTTGGTTTAAAACTCCTTCCTGGACAGTATAGATATGTGAAAACCTTTTTATTGTTTTTGTCCTTCCTGGCACACTTTATCAAAGCCTAGCTGGGTCCAACTAAATTGATTGCTAATACTGGCTATGTAGCTCGCAAACCTATACAAAGCCTGTAAAGCTCCATACCTTGACATGGTCAACAAGCAATGTAACTGATAATTTTATGTTTCAGGGCAAACCAACAAAGGAAGCTCTTGGGGAGATTCTTTATGCTGCTGGCTTTTTAGAATGGTTCTCTGAAGAGGCTCGCCGCATATATGGAGATGTGATTTCTGTGCCAATGAAAGATCGAAGAGCCTTGGTCCTAAAACAGCCGGTTGGAGTTGCTACCATCATCACCCCAGTAGGTTTAAAACACTCTCTCAAAAATATGCTGGATGCCGGGATGAGGGGTCACTTATACACCTGGGATCAGGAAATATCCAGGCTTGTTTTTTTGTTTTGTTTTTAAATTTAATGGAAGGAAGAGAAAATCAGGGGCCACAGGTTCCGTCACCCCTGATACACTAATCCTGTCACCCTTGGATTTTATTCCTACCATGAGAGAATAAATCACAAGCTTGTGCGTTTTATTCAGTTTAGGTGTGTAAATGACCTCTCCTCTCATTACCGGGCGTGTTTATATGAATTTTTAATATTATACAATTTTGCGATTTACTATATTGTTAGCATAATATATATATATATATATATATATATATATATATATATATATATATAATATTTTTGTGATTAATCCTTATTTTATATTTGTCTGGCATCAGTGGAATTTTCCCAGTGCAATGATCACAAGGAAGGTGGGTGCTGCTCTGGCTGCTGGATGCACTGTTATAGTGAAACCTGCGGAAGACACCCCGCTGTCTGCATTAGCCCTTGCGGAGGTACAGTATAGCTTTTACAAAGTTCATTGTATGACCCTCTTTAATTAATTATAACTTTTATTTCTGTGTGTGAGTGGCTTTGCTAACTTTTCAACCTTGTATACTTTGCAGCTTGCTCACCAGGCAGGCATCCCCGCCGGGGTTTATAATGTTGTGCCATGTTCCCGACAGAAGGCTCCAAAAGTGGGCGAGATTTTGTGCACACATCCTTCTGTGGGCAAAATTTCTTTTACTGGGTCGACTGCAACAGGAAAGGTAAATGGCAGGAAGAATAATGTAACTTATTATAAAATGATGGCTATTTCTTATCTTTTAGTTTTTCTTGCCATGATTCAGTGCAACTTGGTGCCCTCTGGTTAAAAGGTTATGGCTATGCAAAATTTGTATTGATGTATCCAACTAAAGTAGCCATAACTGTGGAGGGACTGCCTTATAGGCATAACTAAAACAGGCATTTAAAGGGAAAGTCTACTTAGTTGCCCTTTTCCCCAAGAACCTCCGATCAGCAGTGCCATAGTGGCACTGGGTCTGCTAGTTACGGATTCTGGTTTCAAGGGTGTGTGTGCGGAGTACGAGGTCAGACCGAGGTACCCATCAATCTGTATGGCGACCTGGCCTCGTTTTGTACCATATAGCTAGATGAAAGTCACACGTGAAAGACTCGTCAGATGCAGGGGCTGCTTGACCAATGTAGGCCACTGTTTCGTACTTGTTGGTGTCCAAGGACACAACAGGGGGTGACTGACTGACTGGAAATGTATATCAACATTGAACCCTTTTTACTTTAAATGTATTAGGAGACCTGTGCTCTACTTATTTTGGTAATATTTATAATTGATCACCTACTTGGGGGTACTTGGTTGGAACTTCTTATCGTTAGGGGGTACTTGGCGTAAAACGTTTGGAAACCCCCCTGCTGTAGACGATATTCAGCTTTGGCATTGTTGATCTAAGGTTTGTTGGAACATTCACCAAAGTGGATTTTTAAGGTTTACTTCAGGTGAAAAATACCTCTCACACTATTAGATTGTTGATTTTATGGTATAACTTTAGGGAGCACAGGGCAAAAGAGATTTTTTATTTATGCTTTAATAACTAGTATCTTTGTGTCTTACCATATTTCTGTTTTCCCATATGCAGATTCTACTCCGCTATGCTGCTGACTCAGTAAAACGGGTGTCTATGGAACTCGGGGGCCATGCTCCATTTATTGTCTTTGATAGTGCAGATGTTGACAAAGCTGCAGCTGGGGCTCTTGCTTCAAAGTTTCGGAATTCTGGACAGGTATGTCATTTTATTGGGTACATATGTAGTAGGAAAAACCATGCCCACACCACTTTATTCATTAAAAATTGGTTTATTTAAGAAAATATGTGGGTAGGATGCAAGCAGGATAGGGTTAACAGGGTCCCCCAGTGTCTTCTCTTATGGGAGTGATAAGGGATGAGGGACAGGTGTCATGGGAAAGAAAGGGACTAAACAGGGTTTAGTGTCCCACCCATAGGCATCACAAAAATCTACATTTATTATCCACTTATTTGGTGGGTGCAGGAAACGCAATGTGTATAGCTGTATGCCCCGGTGACGGGTGGTCTTGGGAGGATGACTATTTGTGGGTCTTCCTGGGGGTACCATGCTATCCCTGGGCGCAGCTGGTGCATGCAGGCAGGCCCTGCATCTCTGGATGAAGTGAAAACGGTTAGTTAGGAGAGCACAGAGGGTTCCCTAGGCCGCTACTGGTGTAGCAAGAGTGTAGCTTACGTTGGTATTGTCGGTCCTTGTCCAGGCGGTAGTGGTCCCTGACTGGTCGGGAGGAGTCGGGTGGTTACCCCATGGAGCCACAGGGAGCTCTTGCGTGGATTAGCCACCACTGCGGCAGGAGCCTCGGGGTGTTGAGTGGCGCAGAGCGGTGTCCAGTTGGACGGCTTCTTCCAGGCTTTGGTAGCTAGAATCCCCCAGAGCTCCCGGGTTTTGGATGCCCCTATGGGGTGTAGTTCTCCTTAGAGAAGGATGGCCTTAGGCATCAGGGGTCAGCCTTGTGTGCAGCTCCCTCCCCGTTTTGTTGTTGTCCTCCATTTGGCTGGCAGATAGTAGGGCAGGGGGAGGAGCTACCCTATAAAAAGAGAACAGTAGGTGAAGCTTTTTTATAATGTGTAGATAGTAGGCAGCGCTATGTTATAATCAGAGAGAAGGGGTGGGATTAATAAGAGGATACAGGGGTGGAGTTAGTCCTTAAGGTAGAGAAAGTGGGTGGAGTAAGCTAGGGGAAAAGGGGTGCAGTCTCCCTCCTAAGTTCCAGAGGAACAGTGGATGGAGTTCATGATAGGTTCACTGGGTGGGTCAGGATATAAAAGCCCAAAGTAGTAGGATATCAGTGAAGTGGCAGGAACAGCAAGTGTAGGCGCAGGAGGATAAACTGCCCGGGGTGCAAGGGTTTACGTCTGGGTAAGAAACCCAGTGGGGTGCCTTGACGTGGATCTAACAGAGAAGGAGCCCTCTACCGTGGGAGTGGACGAGGCTGAGAGTTAAGTGCCTGGACTCCGGTAAGGTGTGGCTGCCCCTGTTTGGAGACCCTTACACCCCGGGAAAGTGTTGAACCCAGCTTGGACTGCTGTCCCTCCCCTGACATTGAACTGAAGTTGTTAGTTAGAGTGACCAGTGGGGATATTGAATATTGGTAAGAGGCTATTGTTCCTGAAGTGGAGATGCTCCCCCTTAGCACTGCTTTCCCTGCCAAAATATATTGTGAGTTAGTGCTCATGTCAAAGTGGGGTGGACCTGGACACTGTGATTAACTGTGAGCTGTCATTTTGCCTGAGATAAGTTTCAATAAAGTGGAACTGCCTTGTTTAAGCTGCAACTCGGCTGTGTGTGGGTTTATCGGTCGACCATAACATAGATGTTGGATTACAATTCCAGTTTACCGTGACTACTGCTGTTTAACCCCTACTATTTGGAATACAAATATAATTGGATACTACTCTTTGTTTCATACTGTAGTTTTATTTCTTAGTTGCATTAAATGCTCACAGTAGCCATCGGGTTTGCTGAGCTGCCAGCATACAATGATGTGCATGCCCGCTGGGCAAACCTGGTAGGGTGCTGGAAGTCTAGTATGGCAGCGAACCACAAGAGAATCTGGGTGCGGTTTGTATGGGCTTGCCGGCCTCTGGATTCCCTGTGCAGTTTTGACTGGAGGCCCTTTTTAAGCTAATTTGGAGCATTAAGTGCATCACAATGCAAATGGTGGACCTTTATACTTGCAGCATACATATGTAATAGCTAATTGTTAACACCTTAAAATACTTCAAATCTAGGACTAGCAAGCATTGCAGCTGAAGCAGCTTAAAAGTTGTGCTGTAAGTGTTTTGAATCAAAACAAAACAAAAATGATAGATTGCCACTAATACTACATGAATTTTATGTCTTCCGTAGACGTGTGTTTGTTCAAACAAATTCCTGGTCCAGAAGGGAATCCATGATGTGTTTGTGAAGAAGTTGTCTGAGTTAATGAAGAAAGAGCTACGTGTGGGTAACGGATTTGAAGAAGGTGTCACTCAGGGTCCACTCATTAATGACAAAGCTGTGGAGAAGGTACAGTAATCACGTAAAGGAATCCATGGCTTGGGCATCCAGCTTGGTAATGACTGTTGATAAATAGCACCTATCACCACCCCAGTGTATTCTCTGGCAAATATTCTAAATTCATGACCCTGTTAACCCTGGATGGACTGAGACTAACCATTAAAGAGGAAATGACCAGAGACCCTCTTTAATATCCAGCAGCGTAGCAACGCAGCCCCGGCTGCCCTGCTTTGCATAGCGCCACTAAAAAAAATGGCAACCCAATACTTAGCGCTTCCAGGATCCTATTCTAAGGCTGCCTCGGAGCAGCCTATCAGCTTGAACTGCCACCACTGGCTAGCGCTGATAGGCTCGGATGCCGGCTGCACTTATAGGCAGCCCCACGGCAGCCATAGAAGAGGATCCTGGAAGCAGTATCAGGCAGTCGGTTCTTTTTTTCAGCAGCACTATGTATATCGGGACAGCCTTGATCTCGCTGCCCCGCTGCTGTATATTAAAGAGGGACTATGGTCATTTCTGAGTTGTCGGTCACTGTGTTGGTGAAAAACTATGCCCTCTCCTGAGTGTTCACACATTGGGATTGTTGAGAGAAGTATGATAGGAAATGAAACGTGGAAGACACAACCAAAGAAATTGTATTCATTTTTGTGTATTTGCTTAGTTATGTATATGTATGCTGTAATTCTGTACCTGAGCCTGGCTTGTTTTCCGATGTAGGTGGAGCAGCACGTGAAGGATGCTGTGTCTCAGGGTGCCTGTGTTGAAGTTGGAGGCAAGCGTTCCAGTGTTGGGAAGAACTTTTATGAACCTACATTGCTCAGTAATGTGACTACAAAGATGCTTTGCACCAGAGAGGAGACCTTCGGACCATTAGCGCCTGTTGTAAAGTAAGAAGGACTACATTTCACATGAAAAGTTGTTAGGTATCCTTTTCTTAAAGTGGACCAAACGCCAGAATTTTGATTATCCCAGTGATTAGTCCTTGCCCTGGGGGCATCCTGGTGTAGAATGCTTCCCTGTGTGAAACCCCTCCAGATCGCCCAGTTTAACTCACCTTTCCAACATTCCCAGAGCGCATGCGCGGGCGTGCGTCCAGTCAGAACTTTATGTGGCTACTCTTTGCTAGTGAAGTACACTAGCAAAGACTAAATCCGTGTATAGATGAATTGTTTTGTGAATAACCGCTTTACAATGTGTTCTTCATTCACCCAAAACTTTCTCCCGATTATGCGTATAACTATATTGCCGGTAATCTGACTAGCTCTTATTAAGGGCAGAAAAAAAAGGAAAAAATGGTTGGGAAGAAAGGGGGAGTTGGGGGTTGACAGGAGAGAGAGGGCCATCCAAAAAAGTCAAGACACGGGAGTACCATCTTTAGTTTAAGGCCTACTGAGAGTGAATTCTTGAACAGAACTTGTCTATCCTATCTAGATGGCATTACCTTCTTCATCAGGTTTGACTGGGTTGTCCCTTTAAATATTCAGTCAAGAATTCTGAAACCGAATATATGTGGCCAGAGAATTAGCTAAGCAACCGAAACTGGACAATTTTAGCTGCAAATGAAACTGGAAAAAAGATTTTTATTTGATTTGCTCAAAAAAAGGATCAAGCAACCAAATTGCTTTCTGCAAGTCACTGCTTGAGGGGGGGGGGGGGTCGCATAACAATCTGGTATTAAAGAGAAAGTAAAGTCACAAACTGCTTCCTCGACCCCCTGCAACTTTTGGGGCTTATATGACTATTGTATGCTTGCGTACACACAGCAATATAACCTCTATGCCCCGACTGCCCCTTATAAGTTGCTGAGTATTAACATTTGCAAAGCTGAAACTTTCAATAGGGTGATTAAACCCCACTTTCTGTTTTTTCATCATAAACAGGAAGTCTTTTTACAGTAAATACGTGTTATAGAAAAGTGGACACAGACGATTTGATTATTGGATCACAGCACACTTGAAGTGACACTAAATGTACTGAGGGTTAATTACAATATGTGTATAGATGTTACTGGAATTCATTGTGCCTTCCTTTTTTATATTCTAGGTTTGATACTGAAGAGGAAGCCATTGCCATTGCAAATTCAGCAAATGTTGGCTTAGCAGGTGAGTCACACTATAAAAAAGAGCTTCTAGGTTGTCAGCTGATTTTATGAGGGGGAGCTATTATTTGTTGTGATAGCATAACCACTTTGTTTTTCCATCACCTGTAAATTATCTTCTGATATATTTTCTTATATTTGACAAGGTATTTGAGATTTTGACCCAAGCCCTTCTTTTAGCTAGAGGGTCCAGGATTTGCACTAGACCAGGTGATGTCTTATTAGCCACAGGGAACCCTGGGATTTCACAGAAAACAAGAATGCATGTGAATTGGTGGTTTAAATCAAGCATTGGTCTCGTATAGTTCACAGGCTTCAGTGTCAAAGCTGTTAGTAAAGTGATCCCTTTGTGTGTGTAACCCTCAGGGCCAGGAGCCACCGAGGCTGGCCTCTGCACTCTGGTCTAAAAGCCTTCATAGCTGGTGCCAGGGCTGGTTATGCTGGGAAGGGGGGACCCCCGCCAAAAAATGTTAAGGATTTTTCACCCTTAAAAATTGGCCCCCTGCCAATGTTTTTAATTTAATCCTTGATAGTGCTGATAGTAGTTATATTTTATTTAAAAATGTCAAAGAGTGCTCTTTTCACTTTGGGGGGTCTCCTGAGCATGTTCTGGGCTACCGATACATATGAGGTACCATTGTAATCATAAGGAATTGGGCTTTTACACATAATATAGTTTTCTTAGGAAAATATTTTTTTCATTAAAAAAAGGTGAAAAATGTTGAGAAAATATTTTAATTTTTATTTTACCCCAAATTATTATGAAAGCACAGAAAATATTACAAACAAGACATTTCATGTTAAAGCCCACAAAAACATACTATGCATGTTGGGTATTGTTTTGTTCAGGGGACCTTGCGCTTTCAGATTTAGCTTATATTTTAGGAAAAATGTGGTTTTTATTCTGCTTTTTTTATAAATTTTTTAGGGAAACATTGTGCAACCAAATAATTCATCATGGGATTACTTCCTGAAAGATGTGCCTACTGTAACAAGCTGAGTACACATAGAAAGATTAAGGTGTGTACTTACAGGGAATATATGGTTTGTGTTGAGTATTTCAATTGTACAGGGTTGTTTTGGTTGCAAAACTCCCAAGGTGCGCACTTTTTGAGTAAAATTACCTTTACGCGCATGCTTTACTTAAGGGCGTTTGGCAACTCTACACTTGAAAATAGCTAAGCATGCTGGGTATTGTTCTGTTTGGAGGACCTTCCTGTTTTACATTTAACTTGTTTTTTCTTGTTTGCATATTTTTTTTTTTAGGAAATTGTGGTTTGGATTCTGCTTTTTTATTATTTTTTTTAGGGAAACCTACGCAACCAAATAATTCATAGAGAGATTACTTCCAAAAAACTGCACCCACGACAACATGGTATGCCTAGAAGTCTTGAGGTGTGTACTTCCAAAGAATATATAGTTTGTGAGGTGGGGGGGTTCAAATGTAAAGGGTTGTTTTTATTAAAGAACTGCAAGGTGCGCTTAGTAGCTGTATTTTCTTTGAAAATCTCTTGAAGTGCTCTTTTCAGTTTGGGGTGTCTCCTGGGCAGGAAAGGGTGAATACAGATACATATGTGTTATCATTGTAACCAAGCGGAATGGGGCTTTTACACTTAATATGAATTTATTTTCAGTACCTTTTTATTAAACTTTACACCAAGTTATACAAATAAAATAACACGAGATAATAACACGAAAATAATAACGAGAATTGCGCAAGAATGTGGACTATACATTAGGGAGACTGCAAATAAGAGGAAGATACATACCATCACCAGTGAAACAGTAGCTATGAAGTGTCTTAAAAAAATGTAATCGCTTTCCCGGTACAGAAAAATTAAGAAAATGAACGCAATATTCACATCCTAGTATGGCCAAAAAAAGGCAAAATACTCAGCTATAGTACTATACGTCCACAAGCATCACAAACACAAAGAATAAATAAATAAAAAGAAATACCTAAGTAAATGAATACATGAAAGAAAAATAGAAATAAAAAAGAAATAGATAAATAAAAAAGGGTGAAAAAAGCTAAAGTTAAGCCTAAGCCAGACTTATGACCTCACTGGTTCCCGATTTGAAAGAATTAGCACTTTTCTCTTTGTCTCGTTGCCCCGTATATATCTAAGAGCCAGGGTTCCCATATCAGCAGAAAGTGCTGCAAAGAATCTGACAGGATTGATGAAATGTTTTCACAAACCATAATGTTCACTATTCAGGAATATAGCTCCTCGAAACTCTTGCTAGAGTTTGTTTTGGCCGCTGCAATGTGCTGAATTAAAGTTCTTTGATCCACCGAGCATCTGATAGGGATGGTTCCCAGCAAGGCTACCAGGGAAGATCTTTCAGGTCTTTGGCCCAATGTCTTAAACAAGATCCGAAAATCTTTCCCCAAAAACATTTTGCTACCAGGCAGTCCCACCAAATAAATAAATAAATAAAAGATCATAACTCCCAAACCTATATAACCTGTAACCATAACTGCAATGAGTTACAAGTCAAGTTAGCGCCACCCTGCAATTACTCTGTTTGCGAGAGGACCCCTGCTACCTCCCAGATCACGATGAGGGGTTGCGCCTAGCTAAATGCTGTTTCTCTGTTGGTTTCCTTAGTTAGGAAAATAATTTCCTCGTTCAACTTTCGGTCCCCACCCCGCTGACCAGGTCCATCATACAACCTTCAGTGAACCAAGAACTAAAACACCCCCCTCTCCCTGCCTAGGCGTCGCGTCCTGATTGGCTGCCTTTATCTACAGCTCTGAAATCCCACCCTCCTCTCACACTCATCACAGGGTGCTTACATCACATCACTGTTGCCACACCCACTGTTTCTCTTCTTCTCATTTTTTCTATGAATCTCCAATGCTCTAATACTTTTAAAGATAACTTAGGAGCTAAGGGGTCTTTTTGAAAACGTATTGAAGTTTACGGCAGCGCAACATGTAGCCCAAGACAAGGGGACAACAATCAGGCTTGCCTTTAGTAAAATTTTAAGGTCCCCCACCTCCACGTTCAGCTTTGTAACCAAAGAGACCCCTCTGCAATATGCTGCTCAATTACATGACCTGCTGGCCTAAGACAGCAATTTGAGAAGAAAACCGTTGGGCTAGTAGGTCAAGCACCTTGTGTAGTAAGGCTTCAAACTTCTTGAATATAGAGATATTTTCTTGCCCCTGGGGAGGGTTCAGTTGGATATCCGGCCAGGAATTATCTTCAGGTAGGGTGTCATCAAAAAATTGCGTGCCTGTTTAGGGTGAGGTGGATTCAGCCTGCCTCCTTCAGTTAGTACACCCTTACTGCCTGTAGAAGTAAGAATATAGCAGCTTCAGTTGTGAACCAACTTAAGCCCAGCTAAAGTATGCAGCTGTAGTCCCAAATCACAAGTCGCAGGAATGTGTACTCACTGCTGATAGCCTGGGGCTGGCCCCATTGTCAGAAAATGCTGCCTGGAGCCCAGGTGAAAGTGTAAAGTGACCACCAGCGAGGGCAGGCCCTGCAGCACCCCCTGCTACCTCTAAAGGAAGCCCGAAGGCAGAAGCTTGGGAATCGCCGCTCTCTCCAATTCGCAGCTGACAGGCACTGCATGCAATTTGATTTTATTAAAAAACTTACATTTAGATTTATATCATACTTTATATTGAGAATGCACTAAAAATGACGAGAAAAAACAAGACATTTCATATAAAAGCTTAGACTCAGCTGAAAAAAATAAATATAACTTTCCTAGGAAATCCATGAACATTTCTCTAAAAATCACAGTTAAACAAAGATTGCAAAATATTTAAAAAAGTGTCCTGACTCTCTCACTGATGATCTGGTAACAGAAGGTGACAAAATCTCTAGGTAGACTGGCAGTTAAAGGTCAAAGGAATGGCACAATGTTGGCAGGAATCGTGGGACTAGTTCATAGCCATTCATGTATTTTCTCAGGTTTCTGCTCAATAGCTCCTCTCATGACTGTCTGGGGGTGCAAAATTACCAGGCATTCTTACACGGCTTCTTGCCCCCTTGGAGACTGATGCTTTTGGTATCCCAAAGTATTGCAGCAACAAAGGCACTATCCCAATGCTGGTCTGGGCCCGGCTGTCAGTGGATTCAGTCCCAGAAGAGAGTTTGTGTGGGTTAAAGATGGCTATTTGTAGGGGGAGGGTTTTTTTTCCAATGGGGACGCCTCCCCCAGACACGAGCAGCAGTCCCACACTACTCGGCAAGATGACTGCTTTACAATATGGGTGTTGGTCCAGTTCAAAATGAAGATGACATAACTGAATGTATATCTGTTACATACACATAGTTGTTATTTAGATCACTAAAAAGTTTGTTCTGTATAATAACTGTGTATTTTGTTTGGTGCAGGTTACTTTTATTCCCAGGACCCAGCACAAATCTGGAGAGTGGCTGAGCGCCTGGAGGTGGGAATGGTCGGTGTTAATGAGGGGCTGCTCTCTTCAGTGGAATGTCCATTTGGTGGTGTCAAGCAGTCTGGCATTGGCAGAGAAGGGTCAAAATATGGCATTGATGAGTATTTAGAAGTAAAATATGTATGTTATGGAGGTCTATAGTGTATGATCAGACCATGTCTGTAGGCCACACAAACAAAGCTTAGCTGGTGGGGTTTCTCCAGAGACTTTTAGATAGGTATGCACCTATCAATTGGCCAGCTGTCCACTTTTCGTTCATAGATCAATCAAAATTAATTCCCAACAGGTTTAAATATAAAAAAAGAAAATCATTTAGAATACTTACTGTACTCCAGTAGCACAATTGTGTATGTCTGTATGGCTTATGAAGAATCTTAGCCATCCCGATCACCATCTTCAGAATGGCTTTAGAATTTGGAATTTATATGATTGATGAAATGTCTTCAAGAAAAATTCAGTTTTTACTGTATTACTACAGATATGAGCATATACCCATCCTTTTATGTCGTGTTATCTGTGTGGACCTTGAGCCCAACCTCCACCCCTGGTTTGTCACTCACAGGATAGTATAACTCCACATAGGTTCTTCATAAAGGATTTTCAGAACTAAAGTAATTCATCTGTGTAAAGCTATAGATATTTAACTGAGTTTCCCTCCTTTTAACAGTAAAAGCTATATGTGTCTGACGGAACCGGAAACTTAAAGTGGCCCAAATGCGGTCCTGGAGTATTATTGACTGCCTAATTCCCTCTCCCCAGGGCATCCTGGATATAAATACACAGAATAATTATTTTACTCCCCACAATAAACCACTTAGGCCCCACTCTGCACCAAGTATGCTTTACTGTAGCCATCACCAGTATAAACATTTACTGTATCTCTGTAGGCTCCTTTCATACTAGGAAAGACAGGTTACTGATTTCCTTAGAAATCAATAACACAATCACATGTTGGCCAGTGAGCTGGTTTTGATGAGTGACAACCTCATCAACCAGTTACAGCGGCCTCAGTGCACTAAGGACTGTCACTTATCCTTGTTCTGCTCAGCACCCAGACATTATAATATTTGTTTTTTGGAGGGGTGGAAGGAATAGGGCAGGGGGACCACCACTTTAAACTGTATATTTTTTTTACCCGGTGCAGCCAAATTCACTGTTTGACTGTTTGTGTAGAATACTGCCAGGTAACACAAATAAAATCTGTAGTCAAGACTATAAACTGGTTACATTCCGCTTATCCTGATAAAAGAGGACCGCTTTTTCTCCTGTTAGCGACTTACCGCTATGTTACAATGGACTGAAACCAAGGGTGTTGACTATCTTGGGTTTTAGTCCATTTCTCCAGGGGAATCTGATTTGGGATGCCCTGCTAGTTACAACTTACCTTCCCGATAGTGTTACGATGAATGCCCAGGCTCTTGCCTAACCAGCACCTTATGCCATATTAGTGCACGGCATAAAATGCTATTTTGGATATGACATAGGGAAAGGGGAGTGGCCACATCCCCAGTCTCTCTTCCATCTGCGGCACTCTCTTAACCCTAGTCTGTACTGCTGGACGTGGGAGTGCACCTCCACCATAGAGATGCCGCCCATGGACATTGTGTGGGAACGATGGAAATACACACATTTGCAAGCGACTGTGGGAGGGGGTTAAACAACAGGCATCTTTAAACTCCATGCTCAACCTGTGAGGTGATTGGTCCTGTTTAAAGTGGAAGTCCAAGTTTTTTGAAACAAATAGGTTTTACGTAAGCACAATGATATTTTTATACATAAAACAAGGAAACATTTGTCAAGCTACTGTGTGAAGGTACTATTTTTTAGTGTGCACAATTTTGTAGACTTGTGCGAGAATACGTACTGTGGATAATCCCACCTGATTTGTCAAAAAGTAATAAAAAAGCGCTTCCATTGACATCTATAGGTACCTCCATACACAAGGAACTGGCATGTATTGAGAGCCTATTTTGGAGCAGGTCAGTTTCTTTATCGCTCCCAAATGGGGCGGGGCAAATTTAACACCTTTAACATGGAAGTAGGGAGACTCTATTGTGACAAAATCAGGAAGACAATTGTGCCAAATAAAATCATACAGGCTCCGATGCATGCAGTGTTTTGCCGGAACACACGTGCAAAATAGTATATAGATGTCTGGGTATTGCAGGCGAAGTGTTTGTCTTAGGTACCTACTGCCACCTCTGAGTCTATTGCCAGTGGACCCTTGATCCTCACCACATCCTTGCTTCCTATGCCTCTTCTAGTCAGACCTGCATTGTTTGACATTCAGGGGCAGGTATTGCCAGCTAGGCTGGGGACTGAAAACTAGCTACTGTATAAGCATAGCAGTACCTTACAAAAAATAACCACTGTCTGTTTTAATGTTGTATGAACAGATATCATTCTTGTATTTGTAATATGTCTAACATTGTCGTTGTAATAAAAATGTTTTGATTATCTGAAGCATTTGATTTATTGCTAAGCTACTATTCCAAGTATTCAGCACGTCCTGTTCCAGAATATTCCTTACACATGGGTTATACATCCACAAGATGGCGCTGGACTGCAGAAAAAAACTTGTGGCCACTCCCAGCCCCTTAAATAGCCAGGAACCTCCCACCAATTCCCAGTTCTTATCTGCAGTCTGAAGATGGCTCTCTATACTGCGCAGGTGAGCGGGGCTTATCAGCTGCGGCCCTGCAGGACTATTTCCACTCACTTCCGGACCCACTGTCTCCAAGCCTAGGCTGACTGGTTCGGGTGAAGGTAGGACAGCACCAGGGTCAGGTGCTGAGGAGCGCTGCTCCTACCGCAATCCCTGCACTGACATGGGTAGACGGTATAGGCTTATGGTGAGCCTTGTGGGATGCCCCTTCCTGCACTCTGGGTCTTCCTTACCCAATCTCCCCCCCCTCCCTCCTTCTTCACTTTATTATTGTGTTTTTTACTTAATACGCTTGTCGGCGCGCCGCTTGTACAGCGCTCCGCGGATGGCGGCGACATTGCCTCAGCTGCTGCTGCGCCATCATTGGACGGCGAGATCACGTGGGACGCGTTTCGCGCTCTTCGGGGGGGGGTGGGCTCTGCGGATGACGCTTTTTGCGTCACATCTCCGCGGCCTGCCCCTCGAGGTCTGTGCGTGCGCCATATTACTTCTCTTCCTCCCTCGCTCGTGCTGCGTGTGCTGCTGCTCCTTTACCAGTGCGGTCCATGAGTGTCCCTGCGGGGTGTTTTTTCCTTCTGCTTCTCACTTGTAAATGCTTATGGTGATGTCTTTTTATGTCTTTCAGGCGGGATAAACGTCACTGTGGTTTCTCCCGGCCCTCTTCCCTTTGGTAATCTCCCTAGCGGGTTTTTGGGGCATCCCGGGTGGCTATTACTAGCCTTAACCCTATACTGGCCTGTTGTTCCACTCAAATCACCATATGGAGGCTTCTGGGGATAATGTGCCTGGGGTTCCTTCGGGACAGGCCTGGCTGTGTGTTGCGTGTGGGGTTTCCCCTGTGAGTGACTATGTCAGGGTATGTGTAAACTGCGCCCAGCAGGCACTTGCGCTGCAGTCCGGGCTTTCAGTTGCGGGCCCCGGTGCTGCGCCCCTTTTGGCTTTGCCTACCCCCCCACGCTTACATCTGACCCCCAGTGAGGGGCACACTAGCGGGGACTCTCAATCTGATTTGGCTGCACGGGTGGCCAGCATTGAAAAACATATTGCTGGGTCAGTCCCGCGTAAGGCTTCTGCTAAGAAGCGGCATTTATCTCCCGCTGCTTCCCTCTTTCCTGTAGAGGATGAGGGACCGTACTCACTTTTCTGGCCCTTACCTCCTCGAGGAGGGGGAATTGTTTTCTGATTCAGAATCCTCTGAGGAACAACCTAAGATCTATGGTGGTACCGGGTCTCCCTTTGGGGAAGACCCATGCTCCTCAGATGATACTGACAAGTTGTTGAGTCACATATTCGAAGTGCTTTGCATTTCTCCTCCTGCAGTGGCTCCGCAGAGGCAGGGTGAGCTTTTTGATACGGTTAAGCCACGCTTGGAGTTCCCTGAGCAGACTCACTTTAATAATCTAGTGCTCAAGGAATGGGAACGGCCTAGTAAGCTACCTGGGGTGCCCAAGAGTTGGGACAAGAGATATCCCTTTCCTGCTGATGTGATTAAACGTTGGTCTTGTCCTCCCGAGGTGGATGTGCCCGTTCTAGGGTTGTCAAATACATCTGTCATGCATTCTCCTGACACTACTACCCTGCGGGATGGTGAGGACTGGCGCATGGACCAGCTGTCCTGTCATGCTTTTGCCTGTGTGGAGACTGCGCTGCGCCCGGTTTATGCCTCTGCCATAACGGCAAGGACTGCTTAAGTGTCTCATAGATGGGGCCTCTGATGATGCGGGAGGTGAAGACTATAGATCTCTCCTGCTTTGCTATGAATTTGTTGCATATATCCTCTCTGCCATGGATGGTGTCATTAGAATGTGTGGAAGGACATCTGCCCTTTTGGTGGCTATATGCCGCTCTGTCTGGCTGCGTCAGTGGGTAGCTGATAATGCTGCTAAGAAGGCTCTCACTGGGTTCCCCTTTAAGAGGTTGCGCCTCTTTGATGAACGCTTGGACTTGTTTGCCAGGGGCGGTAGGTTACCTCAACGCAGGAGGCCTTCTCGGCCCTTTCGGGGGTCTGGTGCCTCTTTCCCCTCCTTTCGGGCTTCCAGGGCTGGTCGAGGAGTTTCCTTTGCTGGAGCACGCGGAGACTATTTGGGCAGGGGCTGTGGCCGCCCCGGCATCTCCTGGGGTCCCAAGCCCAAATCCTTCCCCAAGCCTCCTCAGGCATGAAGAGGCGCCCTCACCCATCCGGTGGATTCAGGAGGTGGTGTCCTCCGGGTACAAGCTAGAGTTTGCAGCCTGGCCACCCCCAAGATTCATTAGATCCCAGATGTCTCAAAACCCTCTTGTCAGCTCAGGGTTTGTGCCTTGCTGTCCAAAACTTTCTGGACTGCCTTTCTGGGAAAGGGGCAGAGGCTTCTATTCCAATTATTCCAATCTCTTCACAGTCACCAAAAAGGATGGGTCCCTCAGACAAGGTGGTGTTTAGGTTTAAGCCAGATTCTCTGCCTAAGGTTGTGTCTGCTTTTCACCTCAATCAGGACATTAGGCTTGATTCAGAGACACATTTGTCTGGACTTCCGTAGTTGTCTGTGAAAGTTTTTGTGGGTGTTTGTCTTTGTTTTGTTTTTTTTATCCATTTTTCATTCGTACGAACGCTCGGGAAAAAGCGTATATGCGCTTTCGAAGAGCGAAAGCAAATTGGATCATTTGCGTTAGTTCGGATCATTTTCCCAACAAAATCTGATATTTTTCGTTCGTTCAGATAACTTACGTTGTTGGGATGGGCTTGCGTCTGATTCAGAGAGCTGATTGCCGAGGGACCACCACCCTATTAAACCGTTTCATTTGCGTTCCACTTACGGGACCGTTGAGGCCTCGGATTGCTATTGTTGAACATGTTTTGCGGCTATGTGGAGGAGTCTGCTCGCCTTTAGCTCCAAGGCATTGCATGTATCAGCATGGCCGAGGCCATAGATTGTATAGCAATGCATACCTGAATCAATACATTTCATGTATGCCTTATAGAAGCATTTTAATGCTGACCTTAATTAGTCCTTAGCATGTAAACCTTTTATTTTCCCACACATCCATATAATTGCTATATTTTTTTAGACTTATGTCCTTTGTGAATTATATTTGGATTGTTGAACTTGAATCTTAATTTGTTGTGGGAGTTATTGTTTTAGTTGGTTACCTTTGCTTTGTGTAATTATTTTATATTTGGTTGCAGGAGCCGCAAGATGTGCCACTCGCACAACATACAAGCAGTGTTTGTTCCAGCTATGCGATTCCTCAGTGTTCTTGCAGGGCATCCAGGGTCGTCCCATGATGCTTATATATTGCAGAGCTCCAGATTATTTCGTCAGTTTGAGTCAGGAGAATTATCTGGTGGATGGCTCCTGGGTAAGTTTGCTCACATTCCATCAATCCATTTTCACTGTATGGCAATGAATATAGTTGATGACTTATGTTTTAACCTATGGCTGTTTTTAGCCCTTGATGACATGTTAAACAATATTGTTGCTTAGAATGTGTATTTTATGTTAGTATTTTTAAATACTTTCAGGGGATTCAGGATATCCACTCCTGCCCTTGCTCCTGATGCCCGTTCTTTGCCTGCAGAATGCGGGCCAGGAGTTCTGTAATCGGGCCCTATGCAAAACCCGGGCCGTGGTGGCAAGGGCCTTCGAGCTTTTGAAGTCCAGATTTAGGTGTTTGGACCATACAGGGGGGGGGGGGCACTGCAGTATGACCCCAACAAGGTTATACCAGTAATTTAATTTACGTTTTTTAACAGGGACCACACGTGCCAGAGTGGCACAACTGAGTGTCAGGGTCCTTCAGTTGGTGGGCGAGATGCAGGAGCTGTGCGACTCGTTGGGGACCACAGATAAAAAAATAATGTTCTGTGGCCTGCCATTGCTATGTATTTAGTTTTTTATAGTTGTAAAAATTTGAAATTTTCAAAAAATTTAATATTTTATGATGAAGAGAATAAGAATAATAAAAGTTTCAGTGTCATTTCATTTACAAAATACATTAACACAAAACTATTGGGCCCAGAAATTTTTAAAGATGATTATTCACATGACCGAGAAGTGATTTTGGTAAGTTTTAGGGGGCTAAAATGGAAGAAGAACCTAACTGCGAAGTGATCTGGGTGAGCTTTAAGGGTCCAAAGGGGAAGATGGAGGATAGTGCTAAGTGATTTAGCTAAACATTGTAGTAGAAGTGAGGGTGGCAAATATGTAGGCAAGCACTTTAATGAGTTAAGTTTGTAGTGCGCAGGCGCAAGATCGTAAGGATTTCTGTCTGGACGATTATTTATTGAAAAAGGGAAACAGAATCTAACGGGAAACGTAAAGGATTCGTGGGAGGAGACGATGGGAAAAGGGCAAAAACGAAAGCCTACGTTGTAACATGAGAAAATGAAATGGAAAAGTCACGCTGGAAAATAACATCCTCGTACTCTGCCGTGCGAACGGACGGAAACTTTACAGAAGGATTGCAATGCATGCATAGAATCGCTCGCACAGTCATACGAGAGCGGGAAAATAAAAAAATAAAAAACAGATCGGCAGAAAAACTAAAGTCTTTTTTTGTCTCTCTGAATCGAGCCTATTGTCTTGCCTTCTCTGTGTCCTAATCCTAGTAACCCTAAGGAGAGGGTCTTACATTCTCTGGATGTGGTTAGGACTTTGAAGTTTTATTTGGTAGCTACTGAATCCTTCAGGAAGACTGAAGGCTCTTTTTGTTCTCCCTTCTGGACCTAGGAAGGGTTTGCCTCCGGCTAAATCCACTATCAGCAAGTGGATCCGTCAGGCGGTGGTGCAAACCTATTCTGCTAAGGGAAAGGAGCCTCCCTTCCGCCTTACTGCTCATTCTACTCGTGCTATTGGTGCCTCTTGGGCTTTTCAGCACCAAGCTTCTGTTGAACAAGTTTGAAAGGTCGCTACTTGGTCTTCTGTTCATACCTTTTCTAAGTTTTACAAGGTTGATGTTAGGGCCTCAGCGGATGCTGCTTTTGGCCGCAAAGTTCTGCAGGCGGCAGTGGTTTAACCCTTTAAATGCCAGCCACGTAAAATTTACGTGGTTGCCTCTCCGTCACTTAAGTGCCAGCCACGTAAAATTTACGTGCCTGGCATTTACCCCTGCTAGTGGGCAAAAAAAAATTACTCACCTGACCCCTCGTTGGATCCGGCCGGGTCTCCTCTTTAATTTGGTGCCATCCGATCCCCCGTGGGGGGTCGGATGGCTCCAGGAGTGCCCCCGGAATAGGCCGCCCCCCCCCCCCCCGCTTCTGCAGCAGCAGCTGCTAACTGTAAACAAAAAAAAATAAATAAAAATGACATTCACTTACCTGTGTGTGCGCTGGTTCCCGCTGTCCCTCCTCTTCACCTGGGGGGCCTCCGATCGCCCCCCAGGACTTACCGATCTTCAGGAGAGAGCCCGGGAGGCTCTCTCCTCCTTGATGGCGGCCGCCATCTTGCCGCTAAGCCCCGCCCCCTTGGGACGTCATCCCAGCCCCGATCACCGGCGTCAGCTCTGATCTCTTGCCTCCCCCTTCTCTGGATGCCGATCACCGGCATCTGTCAGAAGAGCGGCGCGGGACAAAGGAGCTTACAATCGGAGGTAAGTACAGTAAAAAAAATTTTTTTTTAAATAAAATACTTTTGTGTGGTGTTTTTTTTATTTAACCCTTTGTGAACTGGTAAGGGGTCCATGAGACCCCTTATACCAGTTCACAAGGCTCTGGGTATGGCAGGTCACCTGCGGCAAGCGGGTGACTTGCCATAACCCCCAGCCCCCCATTACCTGCCTCCCCAACGGCCAGGGGGGGGCAGAAGGGCCCGGGCCACTTAGTGGCTATGTGGGCTAGTAGCCTGCAGGGCCAGGGGCCACCAACGCATGACCCCTATACCAGTTCACAAGGCTGGGGGAGGTGGCAAGTCACCTGCGCTAGCCGGTGACTTGCCATTAACCCCCGGCACCCCCATTACCTGCCTCCCCAAAGCCCAGGGGGGGGGGGGGGGCAGAAGAGCCCGGGCCCACTGGCTATGTGGGCTTGTAGCCTGCAGGGCCAGGGGCCACAAAAGCTGGCCCCTGCGCCCCGTTCCTACAAGCCCTACATAGCTGGTCCCGGGCTGGTTACTTTGGGTAAGGGGGGGGCCCATGTCATTTTTTTTTTTTAAGGATTTTTAACCCTTAAAAATCCCCCCAAAAAATGCCCCCCCCCCTCCCGGGAGGGGGGACCCTATGTCTCGATTTAACCCTTTGTAGTGTGGATGGTAGTTGTATTTTATTTGTAAATGTTAAAAATTACTTGTTTCAGTTAGAGGGGTCTCCTGGGCAGGAACAGGGGGCTACCGATAAATATGTGGTACCGTTCTAATCGGTAGAAATGGGGCTTTCACATGCAATATGGTTTTCCCTAATCAAATACATTTTTTATTTAAAATAAAGGAGGCAATTTTCTAAAAAATTTTTTAATTTATTTATTTTTTTTTACTTAATAATAAATAAAATTAATAATAAATAAAATTTACAAACAAGACATTTCATGTTAAAGCCTAAACTCTGCTGCAAAAAATATATATATAATTTTCCTGAAAAAATGACGCAAAACATGGCGCAAAACTTGGCGCAAAATGGGGAAAAATGACCTGTCAACAGAGGGTGACAAAATCTCAAGTAAGCTGGCAATTAAAACGGTTAATAGTACCTCTGCATGTTGGGTATTGTTCTGTTCGGGGGACCTTGCGCTTTCAGACTTAGCTTGTTTTTTCTTGTTTGCATATTTATATTTTAGGAAAAGGTGTTTTTTATTCTGCTTTTTTATACATTTTTTAGGGAAACTCTGCGCAACCAAAGAGTTTTTTGAGGGATTAATTCCAGAAAGATGAGCCCACTACAACAAGCTGGGTACGCTTAGAAAGCTTAACATGTGTACTTTCAGGTAATATATGGTTTATAGGGGATATTCCAAATGTAAAGGGTTGTTTTGGTTGAAAAATCGCAAGGTGCGCACTTTGTCTGCAGAGCTGAAATTTTCAAGAAAAATTACCGTTATGCTCATGCTTTACTTTGGGGTGTTTGGCAACTCTTCCCTTGACAGAACCTATGCATGTTGGGTATCGTTCTGTTCGGGGGGTGTTGCTTTTTCAGATTATACTTGTTTTTTCTTGTTTGTATATAGTTTTTTAGGAAAATGTGGCTTTGATTCTGCTTTTTTATCCTTTTTTTAGGGAAACTCTTTGCAACCAAAGAATACATTGAGGGATTACTTCTAGAAAACTGTGGCCACATCAACAAGCCTGGTACGCCTAGAAAGCCTGAGGTGTGTACTTCCAGAGAATATATAGTTTGTGGGGGGTATTTCAAATGTAAAGGGTTGTTTTTCTGGAAAAACTGCAAGGTGCGCATAGCGCATATCACAGTTGTATTTTTTCTGAAAATCCCCTAAAGCTCTGTTTCAGTTTGGGGGAGTCTCCTGGGCAGGAAAAGGTGTCTACCTATACATATGTGGTACCGCTGTAACTGTGAGAAATTGGGGTTTCACACGCAATATGATTTTATTGACAAACTTACATTTTTTTATTACAAAAAAGCACTACAAATTGTAAAAAAATTGATTTTTTTAATTTTTTTTGCACATATTTCGCCAAAAAATATTGAGAATACACCTAAAAAATGACAAACAAGACATTTCATGTTAAAGCTCAGACTCTGCTGAAAAAAACAATATATCATTTTCCTGGGAAATCCCTGGAAATCCCTTCAAAAATCACATTTGAACATGGGGAGTGCAAAATAGTGCAAAATGGTCTGGCAACAGAGTGTGACAAAAACTCCAGGTAGGCTGGCACTTAAAGGGTTAAACTGCCCGCTGTTACTTTTGGGGATCCCACCCTACCTTACGGACACTGCTATTGGATGTCCCATGTGTAAGGAACATTCTAGAACAGGACGTGCTGTATACTTGGAATAATACAATTCTGTGAGTACTCACCTGTAGAATTGGTATTATAAGTATACAGCACGTCCTGTTCCATCCCGCCCTTGTTAGCATTAATTTTGGTTACCTCTGTATGGTGATTGTTCATTTTGTGTTTATTATTCTCCCGGCTTCTTGTATAACTGCTTGTCAACACTGGGAATTGGTGGGAGGTTCCTGGCTATTTAAGGGGCTGGAAGTGGCCACAAGTTTTTTTCTGCAGTCCAGCGCCATCTTGTGGATGTATAACCCATGTGTAAGGAATATTCTGGAACAGGATGTGCTGTATACTTATAATACCAATTCTCCAGGTGAGTACTCACAGAATTGTATTTTCTTAAGTGGTGTAGGGAAGTGCTAAGTTTCCACAGAGTTGCAAGTGGAACAGAGTCGCCTGCTGGAGATCATAGGGTAAGAGGGCTTGTTGCAGATCAATCTTTCTCAAGCTGCTGATTATACACTTCCTGGGCCTGATGCAGAGCCTCCTCTGAACTGCCCTTAAAACCTTCCGATTGTCCAGGGCTCCCGTTTGAATCGTGGCTCAAATGTGATGCAGAGCCTCCGTCGGAATAGCTCCCTAACTGATCCGTCAATTTCACTTTACTCGGAAAGCTTTTTTTGCTCTCTCGGGTGCCTTCAATTTGATCGGGGCTCCCGTTCACGTTCACACGGGCGGCCCGTTTTTCCCTGATTTTTCCTGCCTTTTTGAACGTACCTGCTTGGTTTCCGTCATATTTGACCTTCCATTTTGGTGGTTTTAGCAAGTATACTTACATCTCCATGGCTCTTCAGTTGCCAATCTGGCTACACGCAAGCGCACATCCCACAAACTCCATTGGAATATGCATATGGCCACAAATGCAAATTTGACACACAACTTTTTTTTTTTTTTTTAATTTTTTGGTGGGGGTTTCCTTGTTCATAATGCATACCTAAATCATCTAGTAGTTCCTTCTCCCTTGTCCTTAATGCATACCTTTTATTTTTTGTGTTTTTTTTCTTTTTATTGTCCCATATCTAAACCTTTTGTGTGTCATGTAAATGTGTGGTGATGTTGTGTGATGGTACTTTTGCAGGAAACACAACTCTCGAAATATTATTAATTATTTATTAGTTATTTTTTTTTTTGGGGGGGGGGTTTAGTAAAATTTTTTGTTTTTTCTTTAAACGAGAAAAAACATTTACATTTTTTTTACAAAATAAAAAAATTTGGCCTCGGGGTCTGTAGCCTGTGTTCTTTGATCTGTGAATGAAAAACATTACTTTAGCATTGTTTTTTTTTTTTTGTTTTTTGATTGTTTGTGCACTTATTAAATGGGACCTTCTGCGTGTTTTAATGAAAAGGCCAAACTCTTCAGAAACGTTGCCACAGCATCTTAAACTAATATATATTAATTTTGAAGTCAATAAATTATTATTCTTTCCCCCATTGTGCTGCAACTCAGTTCAGGAATTTAGGATACGTGCAACGCCATGTTGACTCTGAAGCATCACACTTACTGAGGAGAGGAGAGTGGGATAAGGTACAAGGGGTGGGTTATAGCTGTGCTTTGCTCACACAGAGCCGAGATGTGCTATGGAAAAGGTTGGTAAGATGATTTGTAAGGTGGACAATCTGTATGTACAGGGTGTGGGAAATATTTAAGATAGACTCTTATTCAGAGTTAAGGTCCACTTTAAGTGCTTTTTTATAAAAATTAATTTGGAAATGTCTCTGAATTTTAGTTTTCAAATGTAATTGTTTGCTCATTTTCTTTAGTTTAAATAAACACCACTTACAAGGTTTGGCCCGCACATTGCTTCGGGGGCGGAGTCTCCCTTCAGCCTCCCTCTGTTGCTGTTGTGAATCTGTATGGATGACAAACACACTGATATTAGAGACTGTTGTTCTTTCATGAATATAATATTAAGTTAGGCTTCTAGGTATCAATCTACTCACCTTCCCCAGCAACCTCTTCCTCCTCGCCCCCTTCCTCACTCATCCCTTGGGATGTTCCAGCGACGTCTGAATCTACAACAATAGTGCACATGAGTATCTGTATTTAATGCATGTATTTCCACATATCTAACTATATTTCCCTTACCGGAGTCAGGTTGAGGCTCTGTTATGCTCGACTCCCTGCCGTCAGATCCCCCCCTCCCCTGCATGCTGAGGTCCAGCGGCTCCTCTGAGTCACTTACAGAGGAGGGGGTGGCCGTTGACCCTGGCGGTGGGCCACCTACACCTTCACCTGTTTCGCCCAACACTGGTCTGCGTGTCCTGGTCCGGGTGGGGCGGAACCGTAGATTCCATTCATGGGCTGAAATACAAACACAATCATTAAACCACGCCCAGGCGATGCCAGGGTTATAGGTGCATTTACATTTTCTACACTTACATGGAAAATGTTTGTTGAAGTACCGCCTCACCCGGGGCTTATGCCTTCTTTTTAAATCAGACTAGTGTTGGGCGATCTGGGTGAAGGTATAGGTGGTTTGGGATCGGCGTTCTATCGCCTCCACCACCACCAGGGCCAACGTCCGTTTGGCATAATCAGACGGCAGGAAGTCGTAGCGATTCCTCAGCATCATCTGTTAGAAAAAGAGACAAGGACACACCATTAAGCCACCAAATACATTAACAAGTTTCCTGGCCTAACTCAAGTCACTTTATTAACCTCTTGCTGCCTCACATTGCCCTAGTTCTGCTCTCTGCATGTAGGCTAGTTTGTAGCTGCGTACATGGGTTAAACTAAGGTGGGCTGGTCTGTAACGTGACAAACTAAGTTGTTTCAGACTATTCTTGCGTTTTTTTCTTTTTTTATTACAAGAAATGTGTGCGCGCACATAAACGCACGCTCGCTCGCATACTCACATCCATGATGAGCTCGTCCTGCTCCGTTGTAAAGATGGCGGGGGACATCTTGGCTTGTTTTTCAAATTCTAGCTCTGACGTTCCCCCCGCGGTGACGTGCGTGCGTGCGCGCAGGCGCGCAACCGCAGCTGGAAACATATTTAAAGCTCAAGGCACTCCGCTTGGTGTGGGATACCATATCAATATGTGCAGACCTAAAGGGAGCACAAAGAGCCAACCAAGGCCAAAGCCACATAGCAGCCGCACACATGCCTCATCCTAAATAAAACAGAAAAGCAGGCACAAGACAAATGCAGAAAATGCACCAACTAAAACGGTGGGGACTCCACAGACACAGGCACATTCCCAAAAACGCAGGAGCAAGGAGACATTAACCCATTCTCAACCACCGGCCCAAAAACCACACACTACTCCCCAGATAGCCAACCATCTATTTCAAGTGATGCAGGGGACAACACACACCCATGTGGGTGCTAACCACGCCATGGGTCCCTAACAGCCCGTTTTTGCTAAGCACAAAGCATGGCTGTTGCCAATGCTGTTTGGGTACATTCTGTTCTGTCCATCGAGATACTGAACAAATCAAGCGGACAGTTGTGGACCTGAAATCATATAGTTGCCCAAAAATGGACATGCGCCGGCAGCAGAGGTAAAGCCCAAATGCATTTAGAGTCGCTTTGTGACCAGCATGTAACACTTATTATTAGGTGTGATTTAATCTTCCCCAGCCTGCAGACAGGGGGTGGTTTCAAGAAAATACATTGGCCACAAGGTCGGCACGGATTGTGTGTGCACGGATGTCGGCTTTGTGTACCAGTGTAAGGAGGGGTCTGCTCGTCAGAAATAGGTAAAGGTTCTGCACCCAGGTCAGTATATCGAGCAATCCTGCTTCTAATGGCAAGGTTGTGCAGGACCCCACAAGCAATAATTATTTTGATAACCTTGCCAGGCTGATACTGAAGAGAACCCCCACTGTGATCCAGACATCGGAAACGCATCTTCCACAACCCAAAGGCACGTTCCACCACAGAGCGAGACCTCCTATGGGCTGTGTTGTAGCGCTCCTGTGCCTGGGAAGATGGGTGCAGGATGGGTGTGAGCTGCCATGGTAACAAGGGATAGCCTGAGTCACCTGCAAAAATACAAAAGACAAACATAAGGTGGATGCCTAAAAAAAGGTTTAGGTGTGCATAGAAACATTAGTACACAGGGACAAATAGGTGAGCTAGGTATGGTGGGAGGAATTGACATTTTTACTGAGCCTACAAACACAAGCAACCTGTACACTCATTAAAAATGTCTGCGTAATGCTACTGAGATAAGAGGGCCAGAACATAAGCCAATAGTGGAGAATACTTTCACCCATTAATTAAACCAAAAACCTTTTCAAGTTTCCAGGAAAGGTCTCACAGATTAGTGGGGTAGTGGCAAATCCACATTCAAACCTGGGGGCCAAGAAATACTACTTTAATACACATACCCAGTAACCATCCTCCAGAAATATCTCCAGATTGAAACCGTTGATAGAGGCTGGAGTTCCTCAAAATGTGCGCATCATGCGTGGATCCAGGAAAGCCAGCAAACAGACTGAAAAATTGAAGATCAGGGCCCGCCACTGCCTGAACATTGATGGAATGGCCCATCTTCCTGTTCCTGCACCAAGCAAAACACAAGTGTAATTAGTGTGAGCCTTAAAAAATGTGTGATAACCAGAAAAAAAGCAGACCCAAACCACATACCTGAACAGATATACCTGGTCCGCAGGGGGGATGAGCGAGACGTGTGCAATCGATTGCACCAAGGACGTTGGGCATGTCGGCTATGTTATAAAAGCCCAACTTAACCGCATTCCAGGCTTCCCCTGTTTGAGGGAAAAAAATGTAATTCTGTGCCTGGGTAGCCATGCCATCCAAAAACTTGGTTAGGCTGCGGCTCAGCGTAGACTGGGACATCCCCAGGGAGAAGGCACCCAGTCTCTGGAACGAGCCGTTCGCCAAAAATTGCAGGCAGCCAACCAATTTGGTCATACCTGCAATTGCATGCCCCTTTCTTGTGGTGGGGGCTAACCATCGCCGCTGCTCGCTATACAAGGCATGGAGAGAAACACGGTTAAGGCGGGTGAGCTCGAATAGGTCAACGTCACTCATGCCATCGATGTCCAAAGGCGTGCGCTGCAGCCTGGTTTCTGCCATACTCAGAACTATCAGACGGCGTAGCTGGCGCCTTTGATGTTGGCCCACAGAGGAATGCATTCCCAAAAAGCACGGAGCTCCAATACGGCTGGTCAGACTGGCCGTAAGTGAATGCTCGGCGGCCCCGTTTTATTAGGCTGACTCCAATCGGAAATCAAGGCTCTGCATCACTGGGAAAAAAGGGGCCAATGAACGAGGCGTCCGTTTTGCCGGCAAACAGCCTCTTGCGAGCCGACAATCGGAAAGGCGGCTGAGCGCACACCTGAGCACATAAACGCACACTAAAATCAACGTAGCACCCTTTCCTGACCCGATCAAAGCCCAAAACCAACGGGGAAACGCACGGGGGAGCTGAACGGGGAGGCTCTGCATCAAGCCACCTGTCCCTTCAAGTTCGGAATTGCAGCCTCTGACTAGAGGTATCAAAGACTATCCCCTCGATTCAAAGAGCAAAAGTTAAGTGATTTCGTATCGAGAATCGTAAGTTTGGGTGGGTGTTTGTCATTTTTTCAGGTTTTTTTGGCCATTTCGTATTCGCACGATCGTTCGCGCATAGACGTATATGAACATACGCATTTCGTACGAGAATCGTATAATTTGCGTTAGTTCGTGTGTTTTTCCCGTCCAAATCGTATTATTTGCGTCCGATCCTATTTTTTACGTCCTTCACATGGGCTTGCGCCCAATTCAGAGAGGTGATTGCTAATTGTTTTGAAGCCCATTAAAGAGCTGCTTTACGAAATGTTTGCCGGCAGCTATTTGGCCTCGGGAGTAGGATGGAGCGGAGCGAGTTTGTGGCACATCAAGGGCTTATGCTTTTTGGCATTGAGTTGATCGAGATGTCTGAGAGCAGATTGCCCCTGCGTCGTCGCATGAACATCGATAGCATGAATGATGTTGAGCTGTTCGAGCTGACCAGGCTTAATCGCGCTTCCCTCCATAAATTATATAGTGAGCTGCGGCCATGGTTAGCCCGCACCACAAGGAAGGGGCATGCAATTTCAGGTATGACCAAGATGCTTGGCTGCCTGCAATTTTTGGCGAACGGCTCGTTCCAGAGGCTGGGTGCCCTCTCTGTGGGGATGTCACAGCCTACGCTGAGCCGCGCACTGTCTAAATTTTTGGAAGGCATGGCTGCCATAACTCAAAAATATATTTTTTTTCCAGATGATATGGTAGCCAGAAACACCATTAAGCTTGGGTTTTATAATGTGGCCGACATGCCCAACGTTATTGGTGCAATTGACTGCACACATGTGGCACTCGTACCTAGGGCAGCCGACGAGTATATATATAGGTATTGAGATTGGTTATTATGTTGCCCAACGTGTCATGTAACCTGTTTTCCTTTGCGGCAGCATATTTGTTTATCCCTCATTTGTGTAGCTGCTTTATCTCGGCTTTTCATTAGTCTTTCCCAATAGAGTGCAGACATGTTTTGTGGTTAATTTATTAGTTTGGGTCAAATATCAATTACCCTTTTTGTATGTTTTTTCCTTAAGGAATCGTAAAATGGGACACTCACTTAATGTCCAGGCCGTGGTTGGTCCGGATATGCGGTTTATGAGTGTCCTTGCCGGCTACCCCGGATCGTCCCACGACTCCTATATCCTCCGGCGATCTGGGTTGTTTCGGAGATTTGAGGCAGGTGAATTTTCGGGGGCATGGCTGCTTGGTAAGTGTGTCCTATTTGTGTGTTATTAAATGTGGCATTAATCTTGTATTTGTTGATATGTTTGTTTTGGAAAACTTTACAGAAGCGTCCAACTGCCTTTTTCTTGGCTCATATATTAGGAACTTACCCAAAAAATCCTTGTCTCGCTGTGGCCTTCAGAATGTTTTCCCTTTAGTTAGGATGTCTGTAAGTTCCTTGTGCCTAAAATTATTGGTTTGGAGTTTATACCCAAGGATCTTGGACCTTTGGCTCCTTTTGTACTATTGGTCTTTAAATATCAAAGTGGACTTAAACTGCATACATTGTAGTTTCCTGTGAAATGTGGATAGGGATCTTTGACATTTGGCTCCTTTGGTACTATTGGTCGTTAAATGTCAAAGTGGACTTAAACTGCATACATTGTAGTTTCCTGTGAAATGTGGATAGGGATCTTTGCCCTTTGGCTCCTTTGGTACTATTGGTCGTTAAATGTCAAAGTGGACTTAAACTGCATACATTGTAGTTTCCAGAGAAATGTGGATAGGCCCTCAGCAGCATCCTAATTGTAACATGTCTGAAAACTACAAATATATGTAAAATACAAATACCCTTGGCCGTGCAGATGTTTGTTAATTAATTGGTATATAGAAGGGCCATTTTTATTTAGGTTATACCTTAGTGCAATTTTTGTGGGCCCTAATGTGCCGTGTTTTTTTTTTTGGAACACTTTACCTTACATCATTATGATATCTGTGAAATTTTTTGTGTTGGTTGTGTTGCCTTTTTAATTTTGATTACATTTAATTCTCTGTTTAAGGTGATTCCGGGTACCCACTTCTACCCTGGCTCATGACGCCTGTGCTGCGGCCCCAGGATGCCTCTCAGGAAGCGTATAACCGTGCGCATCGCAAGACCCGGGCTGTTGTGGAGAGGGCCTTTGGTCTGCTGAAGACACGTTTTCGTTGCCTTGACCATACTGGGGGGGCCCTGCAATATGATCCCAAGAAAGTGATCGACATTATAATGGCATGTGCTGTTTTGCACAATTTTGCCATCATGGAACGTGTCCCACGTTATGTGGACAGCCTGCCCTCTTCAGCCGTCGAGGATGAAGTCGAGAATTTTGAGGGGCCCCCCAGTGAGTCTGGCCAATCTGTTCGAGCCAACCTGATCAGCCAGCATTTTAGTTAACTTTTTTCCCTGTCTCACCATTCTGTATGTCTGTGTTATCCTTTTTGTTACATATGTTGTTTTGCCGTAATGTGGCATTACCTCTAAGTAAAACATTTAGACCTTAATTGTTGCCTAATGTATTTCATGTAGTTTCCTTAGCTTTAGCTTTGCATTGTTACACCTCTTCAAACCAAAATTATCTGGTTTAGCCCAAGCTGTTAAAAATGTCTTCCCACTAAAAACGCCACAAGTATTGTGTGTGAATTTTTTGTTTTACTTTGAAAATGAAAAATTATAGTGGTTAACAGAAATCAGTCCACATACATCTGTGGTAACAAATGGATAACATTAAAAAAAAACATCGAGCACATCTACACCTGGAAGTGAGTGGCACAACCAAACAAGGACACCCAGTCCAAAGGCCAGCCTAGTCCAGTCATTAATATTGCCTGTGCCCAGGGATATTTGGGCATGGCCATAATGTCACACAAACATGTCTGCAAACAGGAGGAGCACCAACCAAATACATAGGTAAAGCCATAAGTGGCCAGATAAACTCCACATAGACCTATGGCATTGGCTAGTGGCCTTAAGCATTACTCTAAGGAGCTATATGGGAGCAAATACAAAACACAACCTGCCAGAGCAACACAAAATGGATTGTTTGAAACCTCAAAGGACAAGTAAATACAGTGGGGGTTAAGAGAAAAGATGTCCCACACACCCATGGCTTAATAGGGTGGCTGCCCATAATACCCAGGTGGAGGTCCAGGTGGAGGTCCATGGGAATGGGACCTAGCCTGGGCCATGGCAGCATTGTGAATTTGAAACTGCTCCACAATGTTTCTCTGCATATTGGTCATCTCAGCCATGGCTGACTGGATGCCATTACTTGCATTGGCCACGTTGCTGTTGAGGGTACGCAACTCCGCGAGGATGCCCTGTAGACTGGTATGGATGTTCACCATGTCGGCATGCCTTTGCTCACGCTCTGTAACGAGCTGGGCGTCATAAGAGTCCCTTTGTTGGGTCCATAATTGAAGCAGGGCACTCTGCCTCCCCTGGGAAATTGTGGGGCGGCGTAATGGCGTCCGCCGCACAATTACCCTGGCTCTTGGGCGTGCCCTGCCGCGTGGTGTCGTACCCTCAACAGCAACCGGCCTGCTTTGCAAATCCTCAGCAGCAGAGTGAACACTGGGGACTGTAGTGTCAGTCTCCCCATGTGCAAGCACAATGGATGGAGATTCACTCTGCTGCTGAGGATTGGCCAGAGAAACATTATGGAGCAGTTCCAAATTGGGACCCAGGGGGAGTTCATCCGACGTGCCCTGTACGGAGACATCATCATCTTCCTCCATGTCCTGGATCTCTTCCATGAGTGTGCGGGTCTGTAGGGACATATCCAAAAAAAAAGGCTAAGTTTGCGTCCAAATTTTGGATTTCAACAGTTTAACACATTCTTAAGCACTTGTTAGTATTTATGCTACTAAATTAACTTACCGAAAATCTCTGATCTGGGCTCCTATGCTGTACGGACCTGGTAGGCATAACCAAACTGGGGGGTGAGTTTACCCTTGCTGAGGGATCATGCTGGGCTGAAGAAGAGAAAAACAAACCACGTAAACACACACACATAACCTTTTTTAGGATAGGTAATCAAATATAGCTCTATTTGTAATATTATTCAACTCTAGAGCAATGGTGACCTTTGTTCAAACACACGCAAGTTTACATAGGTGCAATGGCTCTGAAAAACTGCTAAGTGACCTCAGTTCTAAGTCATGAAGTGTACCCAGTCAGCATACAACTTTCAAGGCACATTTTTGGATTTAGCCTACCATTCGCTAGGTCCGGGGTACTCAAACAATTGTTTGAAACGCCCATTTAAAGGTATGTGGTGAGAGGTGAATGTCTGGCCATGGTGCTGACGCAGGGGGTGTCTAGTTAAAAATAAATACACTGGTGGAGGGGCTGGAGATTTCAAAGTGCCAACTAATAAAGGCTGCTTGCCCTTGCTGGGCTGGATGGGCCAGAGCTGAGGGGACAGGGATTGGATGGCTAAAGGGGGGAGTTAACGTATTGATGGTGATGGGATGGATGGAGCCAATCTGTTACAAATGTATGGGGCTTATGTGGGGGGGGGCATGGGGGGACTGTGGCAGATGGGCCAGAGCAGGGGCAGCGGGACACGATTGTGGCCAGAGAAAATTTAAATAAGTTACTGTGTACCTTGCAATGCCACTTCCTGGGCAGTACTTCATATTGCAATGCTATGTTTCACGGAGCCATGACATTGGGCAGGAGACCAACCACTACATGGCCGATCAAGGGGGCAGCTCTGAGCACGTCAACACAGAAGTAACTGAGTGCAGGGCTGTCTGGGCAGGGGTCCTTGAATGTGGTGCCAAGGTCCGCATTGGGACCCCGGGCCGCCAGTTGAGTGTCGCTGCTCTAGGTCAGATATGTTTGTGGGTGGCTAATTAAATTGTTAACTCAAACACAACTCACACAACCAAAAGGCAACCCATACATAATGATGTGTGTTTTGTGATTGATTCAAAATATCTCACTTATCTTGCGAAACTTCATGACTTTAACAATACAATTGGACATTTGAACTTTGCCATAATGGCTGTGGGCCTAAATGTGTGATTCCCAGGGACAAAAAGAGGACACAAACAGCCACAGTAGTGCGAGGCCAAGCAAGGCAAACCATAGGGGCATCCCGTTAGCTTGTTACTAGTGAACTGTAGATTATTTAGCAAACAGGCAAACATGCAGATTTAAGAGTACTCACCGTGGGTACGGGTCGGTGAGTCTGTGTCCCTTAGACCAGCATGTCCACCGACCGCGACCGGATGGAGAAGTCCAAGCACAATCTCCTCAGCAGGGGTAAACTCCAATTTAGATGGAAAGCCACCGCCAGTTTTCATGCTGAAAAGAGAAAATCGTTTGGTACTCAGAAAAGGTGCATACAGTACATCCAAAACATTAGATTTAGCGTAAACATTTAGTTACCTGTAATTATGCCTTTTAATTTCTTTTTGCCGTACAGCATACTTCAGATCAGAGATTTTCTTCTGAATTTGGGACACATCTTTCCTCTCTTCCCCCGCTGCATTTACTTGTCGGAGGATGGTTTCAAACAATTCCATCTTGCGCTGCTTGGTGGTGTGTTTGGATTTGCTCCCATATAGCTCGTCATAGTATAATGTAAGGCCACTAGCCAATGCCATATTTTGGTCATGGGAGAATCTCCCACTCAACTGGCCGCGGCGCAATGTGCGGCCAGATGGTTGGCTTGGCTGCTCCTCCATGTGTGCAGACACATGTGGTGACATTATGGCCTGGGGCTGGGTAGGGGAATGGCCGGATTGGTGGCTTCCCAATGACTGGACTGGACTGGCCAAGGGACTGGGTGTTCTTGCGTGGCTGGCCACCGAACTTCCAGGTGTAGATGTGGTCATGGGGGCAATTCGGGGCCCTCTTGGGGGGCTAGGTTCCCGGCTGGTGCCAGGTCGGGGGCTCTGTTCCCGGCTGGTGCCAGGTCGGGGGCTTCTGGCCCTGGATTGGGTTCGTCGGGCCCTGTAGGGGCTTCTGGCCCTGGATTGGGTTCTTCTGGGCCTGTAGGGGCTTCTGGCCCTGGATTGGGTTCTTCTGGGCCTGTAGGGGCTTCTGGCCCTGGATTGGGTTCGTCTGGGCCTGTCGGGGCTTCTGGCCCTGGATTGGGATCTGCGGGCCCTGTAGGGGCTTCTCGCCCTGGATTGTGTTTGGCGGGCCCTGTCGGGGCTTCTGGCCCTGGATTGGGTTCTTCTGGGCCTGTCGGGGCTTCTGGCCCTGGATTGGGTTCTTCTGGGCCTGTTGGGGCTTCTGGCCCTGGATTGGGATCTGCGGGCCCTGTAGGGGCTTCTGGCCCTGGTTTGGGATCTGTGGGCCCTGTAGGGGCTTCTGGCCCTGGATTGGGATCTGCGGGCCCTGTAGGGGCTTCTGGCCCTGGATTGGGTTCTTCTGGGCCTGTCGGGGCTTCTGGCCCTGGATTGGGATCTGCGGGCCCTGTAGGGGCTTCTGGCCCTGGTTTGGGATCTGCGGGCCCTGTAGGGGCTTCTGGCCCTGGTTTTGGATCTGCGGCCTCTGGATGGGCTTCGGGGCCTGGATGGGGTTCGGGCCCTGGATGGGGTTCGGGCCCTGTCTGGGCTTCGTGCCCTGGATTGGGTTCTTCGCCCTCTGGCTGTGCTTCGGGCCCTGGATGGGGTTCGGGCCCTGCTGCGGGGCATGGGTTTCCGAACTGCCCTACTTGAAGGCATGGCCGGTGTGGGCTCACTGGTGCTGCCTGTTCTGGGGGCAGAGGTGGTGGGTGCTGCAGTTGCCAGCTTTTTGGCTGCAGGAGGGGCACGGGGCTTGGGGCCCCTTTTTTTGGTACCTGAGGGTCCAGGGTCCCTTGGTGGGGCCGAGGTGGGAGTCTTGGCTCTCAGTTTTCGGCCAGCTTGCTGGGACCTTGTGGTGGGGCCCTCCGCGGTCTTGCTTGCCTGGGGTCGCTTGCTCATCGCCTTTTTTGGTGCCATCGTACACAAATGCTCAAAGAGAATGAGCTTTGGGTGCAGGGACCTTTAAATAATGAGCCCAGCGTGTGACGCCTATGCGCACGACTACGCGCTCGTACGAACGTACGTTCGAGCGGAACCAGGAAACCGCTGGGGTTTCACTTATCTGCTGCCTGGAAGAAGCCTAAAGATGGCGCCCACTATCTTCACCCGTCAACAGGAAGAGATCCTCATGCTGGTAAGTGGCTGCCTGTGCATTTTAATAGAATAGTCAATGATGGCCTAAATGTAAATGATGCGTTTGGAACTAGTTTGGGGTCTCTTAATGTTTAATCACTGGCTCCTCACACTTCATCCTCAAGGGCCGAGCCTGGCCACGTTTTCAACTGTCTATGCTGATGTCCTAATTCGGCCAATTGGTCCGGCTTAGCAACAGTTAATTAACCTGTGGAGTAGCGGGGCTAGCTGGCAAACCTGGCCTGTCTCGGACCTTGATGCGGATGTTTGAGGAACACTGTTTTCCTAAGCCATAAAAACACAACGGGAAGCCACACACGTGGTCCAAAAGCCTAAGCATTAGGCTACATCTGGGATGTTTAAACCATCCTAACATGCCATAGATGCAGGTGGCCTGATTCTTGATGTTGGCTATTATCTGTATGTACATGGTGTGTGATACATATAACATAAGACCAGACTGTCAATCACAGTCAACGTCCTCTTTAAGGCACTCCCCAAAAATGGCGGCCACTCGAAATGTGTGTGTTAATGACATTAAATTCTCAACTTGTGATGCAACACATATGGGTCTGTGTGTAAAAGTAAAAGCTCTGTGTCCATTATGTTTTTCAGATCATGCTTCAGCGCCGGTATGACTTCGCGCCCAATGTGTGCGAGAAAAGGGACATCGCCCGGGAGATCATCGCCGAGATCCACCGTGTGACCAGCACCACCTTCACTCACACCCAGATAATGCAGCATTGGTCGGACCTGAAGCGTCTGCACATGCCCCGGGTGCGGAGGTTTTTTGGGATCCATTTCCCAAGTAAGTACAAAGCAATTGCATGGTATATGTTCAAAATGTCTAAGTTATGCCTTTATTTATAATGACTTTTCTTTGGTAGTGTTGGAAATGGATTTCAGAATTCGCCGCACCCGGAGACGTACAGGCCGACCAGTGCTGCATGACTCTGCATCTGTGAGTGAAGGTGGTGGATCTCCCGGGCGACGGACCTACCCCTCCTCTGTGGCCTCCTCAGACCAGCCCCTGGACCTTACCACAGAGGAGGGGCCAAGGCGCGTGGGCGTGGAGTCATACCTGGCCACGCATGGGGAAGGCTCTGGTATGTCACTCTTCATGTATAGGCACAAAGATATACATGGCAGGCCAAAAACTAAGTTATCCTTTATTATGTATTTGTAGAAGCTTCAGGAGCGGGTGAGATAGTGGAGGAGGAGGCAGCAGAGATGCTTGAAGTCGATCCTGGCGAAGGTGAGTGATGTCAGCCAGACTGGGAGCCAGATATGTTTGGAATAGTGACTCTATACAAGTACTAACCAAATGTCACATGTTTCTCCAGGGACTTCTTCACAGCAGAGCCAGGACCAAGGGCAGCCTGTTGGCCCCAACCAGCCATCTGTCGGCCACCAACTCCGTAAGTCTCCATGCCATTATTCATATTAATGTTTGGTTAGCTAATAACACACACATAACTAAAGGCGTAGCCAATGTGTAGTTCACACTTTCATGTGGGCACTTCGTTAGCTTAAAGAGGACCCTAACTAGTATTAAGAACCAAAGACTTAGCCATCACACTGTACCTACAGATTTGAAACATGGAAAAACACCCTTCACCCATCTAATGCATGTTATTAGACTGAACCAAACCAATATTGGGGAATATGGAATGCACAATATTTACAGGCAGCATGGGATACAGATTGAAAAAAGGAAGGTGCTGCCATGCATTGTGTGAGTGATGACCTTTCCCTCAACCCAGCTATGCTCTGGATTCCCAACGCACCACTGTAACCTACTCCCCTGTACTTTATCCAACTCTCCACTCCTCATTAAGTGTTATGCTTCAGAGTCCAGATGGCGGCGCTGTAATCCCCAAAAAACCCTAACTAACTTTGAGGTGGTGCCGAATCATTGGTGAATAGTTATTGGTTTTCATTAAATAATGTTGAAGGTCCGGTTTAAGGAGTTTAAACACTTACCTGTGGGAAATGCATTAACTGTATCCCTTTGAAGAAGGACATATGTCATGCATTTACATGTATTTGATTAACCCTAAATCTATTTCCAGCATACAAACCGGTCTGGGACTCCTATTTATGTTTCTTTCTCTATTGGTTACAGGGATGATCCCCCAAACCTTGGCGGGAAAAAAAAAAAGAATGAAGGAGTTGGTGGCCGAGCTGCTGGCCATACAGGCGACGTTGGGGCCAACAGATGAAGAAGACGAGGAGGATTAGTGCCCTTGGTCCTGGCTCCTTTCTTAAAGTTGTTTAAAAATTTTTACTCATTTTAACACTTGTTTTATGTTTTTTGTATTTTTACCAAAAAAAAAAAAAAAAAAAAAATAAGGTGTTTTAATGTTAAAAAAAACCTAAATATTTATATGTGTTTTTCGTTTAAAACAAAAAAAACAGGTTTTCCAAAAAAAAACCAAAAAAAAAAAAAAGTTTTTACTATTATTCCCCAAAAAACAAAGAAAATATTTTAAATAAATTATATTTTAATCCTTCAGAAATGTGTCTTTTCTAATATGCACACACCCAAAAAATTACACAAACCAGAAACAACACACTTAGAAACATATAGACACATGTAAATTATGTGATATTCTAACGTTTTATGGACCGAGAAATGAAGTTGGATGCAGCCGCTAAGGGGTTTAGGTAAGTTTGAGGGACCGATAAATGAAGTTGGATGCAGCCGCTAAGGGGTTTAGGTAAGTTTGAGGGACCGATAAATGAAGTTGGATGCAGCCGCTAAGGGGTTTAGGTAAGTTGGAGGGACCGATAAATGAAGTTGGATGCAGCCGCTAAGGGGTTTAGGTAAGTTTGAGGGACCGATAAATGAAGTTGGATGCAGCCGCTAAGGGGTTTAGGTAAGTTGGAGGGACCGATAAATGAAGTTGGATGCAGCCGCTAAGGGGTTTAGGTAAGTTTGAGGGACCGATAAATGAAGTTGGATGCAGCCGCTAAGGGGTTTAGGTAAGTTTGAGGGACCGATAAATGAAGTTGGATGCAGCCGCTAAGGGGTTTAGGTAAGTTTGAGGGACCGATAAATGAAGTTGGATGCAGCCGCTAAGGGGTTTAGGTAAGTTTGAGGGACCGATAAATGAAGTTGGATGCAGCCGCTAAGGGGTTTAGGTAAGTTGGAGGGAGCGAGAAATGAAGTTGGATGCAGCCGCTAAGGGGTTTAGGTAAGTTTGAGGGACCGATAAATGAAGTTGGATGCAGCCGCTAAGGGGTTTAGGTAAGTTTGAGGGACCGATAAATGAAGTTGGATGCAGCCGCTAAGGGGTTTAGGTAAGTTTGAGGGACCGATAAATGAAGTTGGATGCAGCCGCTAAGGGGTTTAGGTAAGTTTGAGGGACCGATAAATGAAGTTGGATGCAGCCGCTAAGGGGTTTAGGTAAGTTTGAGGGACCGATAAATGAAGTTGGATGCAGCCGCTAAGGGGTTTAGGTAAGTTTGAGGGACCGATAAATGAAGTTGGATGCAGCCGCTAAGGGGTTTAGGTAAGTTTGAGGGACCGATAAATGAAGTTGGATGCAGCCGCTAAGGGGTTTAGGTAAGTTTGAGGGACCGATAAATGAAGTTGGATGCAGCCGCTAAGGGGTTTAGGTAAGTTTGAGGGACCGATAAATGAAGTTGGATGCAGCCGCTAAGGGGTTTAGGTAAGTTTGAGGGAGCGAGAAATGAAGTTGGATGCAGCCGCTAAGGGGTTTAGGTAAGTTTGAGGGAGCGAGAAATGAAGTTGGATGCAGCCGCTAAGGGGTTTAGGTAAGTTTCTGTTTGAGGGTGCGCATGCGCAAGATCTTATAAACATACGAACGCACGAATCTAAGAGGCCAAAAACCAATGAAAACCAGAGGCAAACGCAAGTAATTGGAAGAGCTTGACGATGGAAGCAGCCGAAAAAACAGGCTGCCGCCGCCACAGGTGAGCACATGAACGTGATTTTTACGATTGGCAACTGACTGAGGCAAGTTCGGGAGATATCATACGAACGGACGTATCTTTTAGGATAGAAACGTATTTGCTTATTGAATCACTCGCAAGTTCATACGAACGCACGAGCGGACGTGAAAAATAGGATGATCGTGAGCCAAATCCAAGCTGTTACATGTTTCTTTGAATCAACCCATATATATAGGAGAGACTGCCTCTTTGCAGGAGGAAAACTGAGCACATGGCTTGCTGCCTGCCAGGAGCTGTGCTGCTGCAACTTGCATATACAGCCTCAAAGTGGAGCCTAAATCACTTCCCAGACTGCTACACTATTCACCTCTGTGTCCAGCTGCCGGTGCCACTTGGGGGATCTTCTGTCACTGCTTCCTAACTGCTCCATTGCCCCATGCATGTTAACCTGCCGTGTGTCTTGTAGAGGATCTTCTACTACTGCTGCAAATCTCTTCATCACCTTCTGTGTGTCAAGAGTGAATCATCTCCTCGATGCCAGGGGCCCCTGCAGCTTGCGTCTTGTGTCGACTTTCTCCTGAAGGTATTTAGCTGGGAGCAGTAGTTCCTTTGCTCCAAATGTATTGTTTTGCTTAGACAACTTGATTTATTTCCCAGAAAGGTAATCCCTATTAGCTTCAAGGGCCTTATTCTGGGTGGAGGCACTGGCACACCAAACATTTAACTCTTCCATTTACTGAAGGCTTAAGTTGGGTGTTTACCATCACACCCCCCCCCCCCCAAAAAAAAAAAATTTTTCTCAATTACATAGTTAACTTCTTTTGTCTTTAGCTGAAGTCCAAACAACTCTGCACATAATTTTTCATGGCGGCGGCATCATCTGAATGCACTTCTGCCTTTGCTGACAGTAATACAGAGTTTCTGTGGGGATCAATCTGTGCACAGTACACAGTCAAGTTAAGGTGAATGTCCTTCAATAGAAACTGTGGCCATTTTTAGATGAGAAATGGTCTAACAGCCCCTCTGCCCCTTGCAGCTGTTAGAACAAGTAAGCAAGGGAATCTACAGTGGTCCTGCAGCTGTCTCTGGCCTCATTTGTGGCAGTATAAGAGAAACTGAATAATGCTATTAGTCTTAGAGTGGCACAAAACCTTTTAGGTCCAACCCCAAGCCCCCCACCTACCTTTCCCAGCCCCCCCCCAAAAAAACGAAGGCCACGCCCACCTGGAAATTTTGAGAGTGCTGATTGGCTAATGTATCCCAGCTGCTAGCCACATACCTGTTTTCCCTCTAGTCTGGCTTATCTGAATGGTTGGGACGCAAGCATTTCACGGAAGCAGGAAAACCGAGGATGCAGGAACCCTGAGGCTGCCGCCGGGGAAAAGGAGGGTGCAAGGGTGCACTTGAATTGGGATACCCCAGGAGATGGAACAAATCCCTGGAAAGTCAGATGGCTGGGCTTTGTTTCATTTTAAAGTTGGACAAAACCCAGGGATTAGATTTTCCTCAGTTATTGGGAAACCCCGCACCCACCCAGTTCACCCAGTAAAACTCACCTCTCCTCGGTCCAACGGTGCATGGATCTCTTCTATAAGACACATATGGGGAGGTGTAACAATATATATATACACCCGCGCTGTTAATTTACTTATAAATTTTTAAATAGCTCTTCTTTAAATAAAAATGAATTAATTATTAAATGCTCAACGTGTAAAAGACTTAACTATTCCATCAAGTTCAAAGCAGCAAACATAAATATCATATACACAGAGCAAAATGTTCTTAATGGTGATTACTATTAAACTTATAACAAGTTCAACTGTATCTGGTATATCCAGTACAAGAACTAAAAAGTTATTTCAATAAGTCTTTTTGTTGGAAGGACAACAGATGGTCAATATGCCTTCAATACCACTAATAAGTGGAACCGCACAACTCTTCACCAAGTGCCCGCCACCTGAATCAAATACCCTTACCAGACAATTACATCTATTGGGCGTTTCAATTTAGGTCCACAGCTTTTCCTCGTTTTGGTTCTCACAAAACTTCTTCCACAAAAGCGGCCAATTTAACCCTCCAGGGTATTAAAGCTCAAATATATGAGCATAAAGGTGTCTCCTGAGGGGAACTCAGAGCGCCGGGTGGCTGAGGGGAGACAAGGCCGAGGCTCCCGAACTAGGCCGCAACTGGCGTCCTGCACTGAGCTCGTCACCCGCTCCGCCGTGTGTGTTTGTCAGCCACCCGGCGCTCTGAGTTCCCCTCAGGGAAACTCAGAGCGAGAACCAAAACGAGGAAAAGCTGTGGACCTAAATTGAAACGCCCAATAGATGTAATTGTCTGGTAAGGGTATTTGATTCAGGTGGCGGGCACTTGGTGAAGAGTTGTGCGGTTCCACTTATTAGTGGTATTGAAGGCATATTGACCATCTGTTGTCCTTCCAACAAAAAGACTTATTGAAATAACTTTTTAGTTCTTGTACTGGATATACCAGATACAGTTGAACTTGTTATAAGTTTAATAGTAATCACCATTAAGAACATTTTGCTCTGTGTATATGATATTTACATATGGGGAGGTGCCATTCTGCAGTCTTGCACAGGGTGCCTTTCAACCTAAGGCCAACCCTGGCCACCGGGGCAGACTAGCTAAGGCCAAGGAGTCTTTTAGATCACCTGAAAAACACAAACCCTTCCTATGGCATATATTGACTGTTCATGCTAGCAATGTAACTGATGCCATCAGCAGAGTGCTTTACACTATAATAGTACTTAAGGACTGCCCAGAAAGTATTAAAGCCCCTGTCCAGACACACTAAAAAAGAAGATGGTCTGCATCCGTCACATTGTCCATTGAGTTCCACAAAACAGATTCTTAATAAGACGAGGCTCTGTCGGTTCCTAAATTGACTAAATGTTCCAAATAAAGAAACTTCTTACCTTACCAGACAAAGTCGCCCATTCCCCCACTGAGATGGTGGCGCTAAGCTGCAGCCCTGACTGAGACTGTATGCCTAGTCAGCCAATTGATGCTGTGGCCGCGGTGGTACAGGCATTAACATCTGTCCGGTAAGCGGTCTTTTTATTAAGGCAGCAAATCCAGTCTGGTTAAAATGACAGCCAGGGTACAAAGCAGATATGCTAAAATGTAGAATCCACTGCTTGGTGCTTGTGTCGTCATGGTCTTTGTCAGCAGCCATTTTCCTGGTCATGTGGGACCTCTGGAGAGGCCTTCTCATCCAGGGGGACCCGAGGCAGCTCTGTCGAGGACCAGTGGATTCTTGTGGAGCTGGTACCCATAGCTGCACACATTGCATAAGGGTTCCTGATAAAACATTTCTCAATGCTTTTTAGGGGTGGTAAATGTGAAACATTCAGGTACTTTTTTTACCTGAATAATACACCTTTTGAACATCCAAACATCCCAATCCACTAACTCTAAAAAGAGCCAGGCTATGTATTTCACCCAGCCAAGAAATAATGCTGATAGGTCAAATAAGGCAGGTAGAATCAAGCATGGCCTTTAAAATGCACGTTGTTTATCAGACCCGAAGAATGGTAGATATCTCATTCCTGGTACCATTCAACTTTATTTTTAGGCTTGAATAGATTATAGGGGCCCATAGGACTAGATTTATCGACCAACTACTGGAACAGGGTAAGGACAGACACACTTCTCGCTAGCATGTCATGAGAGGTATTCAGAGTGTCTGTCTCTTTTGAGTCTGTCTGTTAACAGGAGTTCTTGCCAGTTTTTAACACCTGACTGACTGATATCTGAAGCTGACAGAGTGGTTTTGATAATGGCCAGTCCTGCTGATCTAACTGGTCTCCCACAAAGCCCAGAAATGTCTCCAAATTTAAGTATAGTTCAACCTATTCTTACCTTTTTATTGTTGCTATCTAAACATTTTATACATTGCTGCTCATACTATTGGTTGTGTTATCTGATCACAGCAGTGTTCTTTTTTTTTTTTTTCTTTAAAGAGGAACTTCGGACCTTAAAATTGCTAGGTCCTGACAGCCCCCCACCACAATGTTCCATACCTTTTGGATAATGGCAGCTTTCAGATCGCAGTCATTCTGCTTTTTCTACCCTCTCAGCACCTTAGCTGTCTATGACAGACGCTGGCGGAGCTTTTCCAACCTCTGACATCCCCCTCTTTGTCCTCGCTAAGCCCGCTGACATCTTACAGTGCTTCTGATCCTCCATGCAGGCCCCCTGCCCAAGATGAGGACTTCACTGGGCAGGCGCAAGATCTTGGTGGCGCAGTTCATTGAAGGACAGAGAAGAAGACAAGATGGTGCTGACCTATGGAAAGGGCCTGAGAAGAATCATTGTCTTTCTCTGTGGCTGGTGCACACTTACAAATCGCATTCGGTGGGTGCCAGGACCGCGGTGGCGCCGCTATATATCCAATGGGAAAGCAGAGGACCGGCACTCCATTCGTTGATATAAATGCTTGTATTAAGTAGACATTCCATGAAGTAACAAGCAGTGGAATAAAGTTCATATGATGGCACAGAAACAGTCACATAAACCAACGTTTCGGGGGGCCGGAAGCCCCCTTTATCAAGGTGATGAACTTTATTCCACTGCTTGTTACTTCATGGAATGTCTACTTAATACAAGCATTTATATCAACGAATGGAGTGCCGGTCCTCTGCTTCCCCATGAGAAGAATCATTGAGCGCAGGAGGAAGAGCAGAAGACAGGTAAGTTAAACCTGTCAAATGGAGAATCGTCAGAGGGCGAAGTTTTAGGAAGTTTTCATTAACTTCCCAGACTGTCCAATGTTCCTCTTTAATAGAAGCTACAAATCACCAATTTGCTTTTCCAATCCAAAACTCAATTCCTGTCTTTTATTATGACAGGAGGTGACACAGACTTGTTTTACCTCATTTTTTTTTTTTTTTTTTATAAATATTGGTGGGTACGCAAAAAGGTACCCGGTGTCAGGTGTGGCACATGCATAGCAGGTTCTGGTTCATGGTCTAAGTGGTTGAACCTGTTTTGGCGAACAATTAATAGGTCTGATTGTGATCTAACACAGAGGTTCTCAACCTTTCTACACCAAGTACCCCCTAGCAACAATCAGTTACAACCAAGTACCTCGAAGGAAAAGATCAATTATTAATGTTACCAAAATAAGTAGGTCATGGGCCTTCTAGCACTTTTTAAAGCAGGAAAGAACAATGTTTTACTTTTTAAATATAATACCAAACCTGTCAGACCCCTTTGTTGGTGTAGCCATGAACCTTGCCGAGTACCACAGGTTGAGAAACCATGATCTAAAAGACCAATAATTGCAGGTGAGTGGAGCTGAGATTTAAATTTTTTGTTTTTTTACGTTGCAGTTTAATAGAAAAGGCTAACAAAAACTCTGCAAAGATAACATTTCAGTCAGCAGTTAAAAAAGTTACTATGTTTGACTAAACAGAGACACGTGTTTTTTTTTTCAATTTATTTAACAAACTGCATAAAAGCATTAATAGCCAAAAGACCTGTATTTCACACAAAGGCAAATACTTATAGAAACTACATTTCTTGTGATTATCTTGACTAATGTTGGTACCTAAAGCCTCCCCACGTCCTTTCCATAATCGAACGAAATGCGGTTGTCGAATTGTAGAGGTTATGTGTAAAGCAGAAAGACAATTTATTACTGTCCATTCAGACATAAGTGTGGCCTTACTGGACAAAATGACTTAAAGTGTCAACCATGGAAGCTTGCTGTATTGTTGGTCCGACAGCGGGTTCACATGGCTGCTTTTTCAACGAAATGCAGGGACATTAGAAAATCTAACAAATCCTATCAGCTAATTTATACTAACTCCATTGCAATGTTGTGCATTTTGAAAGTTCAGCTGGGTGCATATCTGTGCATTATTGTCCTCAATGCATTCAGTCTAATGTGCATGAAATGTACCGCAACTCGACAAAATGCATGAACGGGGCCTTAGCCTTTACTTATCTCTATAAATGTTCACTTGGATATTAGACAGACAGTATGGATTATGCCGAATTGCAGGGTCCATGTGTGTCCATGTGCTTTTCTGTCAGACCCTGAATTATCTAGATCGCTGGTGTCAAATAATAGGAGTGGTCACATCTGGCCGACTATAGAATTAGCCAAATGCATAATTAAATGAGTTTCCCACAATCATGCCTACTGAGATAACAATGCCAGGACAAGATGCCTGTTCATGCTTCTGTAGGTTAGAAAAGCAGAGTAGCTCCCTCACTTCAGCACTCTAATCACTCCAGCCTGGTTCTTTAGTGCTTACTGGTTCAGTAAGTCCTGACCCTGGGCTTCACACATGGCCCCTTTGTCTTAGACTGAGTGATAGCTAGAATGACAGACACTGCCCTGACACGCCATCTCTGTCTGAGGCAGTGGGGCACACATGAAGGCCAAGACCCAAATATCCTGGATATCTGTTAAAGAACCAAACCAGAATCAATGTGCTGTGGGAAGGTAAGGTATATTTTTTGTTGCCCACGGATGGTCTTTAAATGTAGTATTGCATTTATTGATATAGTAAATATGGATTTATGGGATATATTGGTTTATACCGATTACATGTACAAATATATAAAATACACAGTAACTTTGAAGAAATGTATACATTTGAAGACCACTATGTAGATTATTATAGTTGAAGGACTACTCTGGGTTAAAAAAACACAATCACCATAGTCAATGCCCACCAGACAGTATCCTTATTGTTTTCCGCTCAAGTCACCTTAAGTATTACCAGTCAACTCCTTTCTTCAGTCGTTGCTGTCTAGTGGGGAAGAGAAGTCTAGTTTTTTATTTTAATCCACAGTAATCCTTTATGATAAATTATTTTTGATCATTTTTCATCAGTTTTGACCACTATGATTGCTCTAACACCATTCTCCATTGCATGTATATATCGGAAATACATTTCTAAGTTCTCCTCTAACAGATCCGAGCAATAAATTTCTTCAAGTTTTACGAAATTGATGGTAATTGCAGTCCTCAGCCGTCCATTGTATCCAGGACTGTACAACTGTATCGGGACCACTGGCCCAAATTCACTGTAAGCCTCAGTTCCACTTCTGCAGATGCAGCTCATCTACACTTAGAGCTAAAGTTAAAGGGGGTACCATTTCTAAGAGCTCCACTAGAAATATTCTTTGGATTCTCTTGGTCTGCTTTGCCACGGCTAAAAATCGTATCTTGGTCACTTTCAAACTCTGACTCTGAAACCATAAGGCTGGAGTTGTGATCTGTACTCCGGTGCTTTATACCTGCCAAGTAGATGGATGAAGCAGAGCTTAATTATACATCTTTACGCCTCAGTCTAAAACAAAAAAACAAAAAATAATGCGCAAAGCCTTCGGTTTATAAATTAGAAACTAAATTCTTGTAGAGCTACATCAAATCCGAAGTTGAACAATCTATGCAGCAGTTACTACTGTAAAAAAAAATAGCTTAAGCGTCTGAAGCTGGCTACGAGGCTATTAAAGAAGCACTATCACAAAAATGGTTCAATAATAAAAATCCACATAAATATGCTATATTAGGCTAGATTAGGCCTAGATTCAATAAGAGTTGAAAAAAATCTCATGGTAGCAGAAAATTCACTTCATGAGAAAAAAAACCTGAGAATGTCTCTGTTGCTGAATCACCAAGTAGGAAGACAATGAAAGTCAATGGTACCTTTTACTCCTAAGAACTTTTTACTTCTTTTTTCACTGTAGTAAAAAGTGCCATTGTCTTCCTAGCTGGTGATTCAGTAACAGTGATATTCACACGCTTTTTCGCTCATAAAGTTTTACTACCATGATATTTTTTTTCAACTCTTTTCAACTATTGAATCAAGGCCTTAGCATCAAATAATTGCAGCCAAGATTATCCTTTCCTTTACTGGTTAAGGAAGTGGCTTTGTGACGTTTCCCAGCTTGGACATGACTAAACTTCTCTTGAGCAAGGCACCCAACTCCCCGGGTGCCATTGTCTGGGGAGCAGTCACTTATACACATATCATCAAAAAATTGCAAACAAGCTTGTTCCCTTTCCTATACTGGAAAACAGGGGTGACTGGTTCCTTTACTGGGCTGACAGGCTTTGAACATACCGTTATGTTTTTATGGGAGAAACATGCTTTAGTCTAGTGACCCTGAGCCAGCCTGTGCTGCAATAACTGCTTTCTGCTATTGCAAGGCTTCTGATGTGTGTAAATGTGTATAGCCATCATGCAATGCTTTGGTCAACAATTTAGATTGGTTAATGCCACCATTTGACAACAACTTGGTGCAGGCATTGGACTGGAGCAGATCAATATAAAAGTGGAATGGGTTGCTCAAAACCTGTCACCCCTTCTACCAGTAGAAGAAAACCACAAGCTTAGTGGGAGTGTTTTTTTTCTGTTGGCGTGTAAAAGTGACCCTTCCTCTCACTATCTACCATGGTCATATGGACTTTTAGCACTAGACATTTTGCTTCAGAGCTCCTTTAACTGTATATACTGTTTATCATTGGAAAAATAAAGCCCCTCACCTGTAAAAATGCCTTATCACAGGTGCAAGCGATTTTCTTGCTTTGTGTGCTGAGCATGTGAAAACTCCCAGAACCTCTTACTACCTGTCCTAATGAAAATCAATTTAATAACCCCCATGTCTTCTACTTTGGAGTAATTTTGTTCAAGTTCAAAAAACACCAGGGCTGTCCGTTGATTTAATTTATTAATTGCAAGTTGCAGCACTGCCTGTCAAAATGATGGGTAGACAAACACAGATATAGATATATACAATTTACAGAAACTGCCAACAATGTCCGAATGTGTCTTGGGCCCACCTCAACAGTTATGTACAAATATTAATGGCTTTTAGGGGTTTACTCCCGTGATAGAAAAATGGACAGCATAATAACATAGTGCCCCATCTGTACTGAGCAGTATAGAGAGACATAACTAAAAACACTCAATAGTTAGAGAGCTGGGGCTAGTAGCACCACACTAACATTAGCACTAGGAGGGCCTTTTGAGGGTGAGTTCAGGGGCCCACTGGGGGATTCCCTGGTAACCTAGTGGGTCAGTCACCTCATTGGCATCACTTCACTCACCAAACTTGGGTCTCAGTGCCATTCTTTCTTGATCATCGAAATTGTCCAAAATAGTGTATTTTGTTTTCTTTCTTATTTTTGTCCTCTTCCGGCTAATGGAAAAACAAAGGGAAAATAGAATTTAGGAACATGGCTGACATCTCGCTCTCTCATTTATCCAAACATGGCTGGGGGCTCCATTTGAAAAATAACAGAAATAAAAAGTATGAATTAGGAAGGTAACGTATGTACTTGTTAATTTAAACAGACAACTTTTTCTTTTCGTTATCAGTCCTCATGGGCAGACACATTATAATTCTATAAATAAACAATAATAAGCCAAAAGCGGTTGATCTGATATTGCCGCTTTTGAAGACAACTGGGTCAAATCTTCTTCCTTAAAAGTCCATGTTGGGTTAGGTGAACATCGTTGTCTCTTCGGGTTGGTATCACATATGTAGGAGAGGTGGGAGCTCAGGTGAAGGCTTGCATGTTCAGGTAGATTGCCCCCCATCTGGACTTACCTTGAGAGTACTACTAACCCTGTTGTTATTATTTTTCTGTACAATTTAATGAGTGGTTCTCTTAATACTGATTTATAATAATAATCTCTATACTTGAAATGTAAATAAAATTTCTGTTTATTAGTTTTGCAATCAACAGTTCTCTACAACACCTATAACCAGAAGCAGAAGGACAAGACCAGCTTTTACCTTGCATTTGCTCCAAATGTCTCTCACTAAGGTGCGCTGCCTGGCTTTTAAACCCATGTGAAACATTTGCGGAAAGAAATGGAGTAATTAAAAAAGTCCTGGTATATTTCAGAGCATCCTGAGAGCCGACGGAGGACCACTGCATGCCTTCTCGCCCCTGTACCTGTATAAGGTTTTATTGGCGGAGAGGGACCCCTCGGATGGCCTCGGGTATGTTGGGGGATGGGAGCAGGAACTGGGCCGAGAGTTTGACGCCGACGACTGGGAAAAATTTTTACCCTGACCCATAAACTTTCTTTAGCATGTAGGGCTCAGGAAAAAAATTACAAAATTATGTCCCGATGGTACAGGTGTCCGGTGGACTTGGCCAGATCTGGTGGAGCAGCCCCTGATAAATAGATTGTGGGACCAGATATTCGCGGTATATAAATTCCTGACTTTGGAAGATATGCCTAAGGAACCACAAATAGCCTTGCTATCCATGGTGCCTGGATCGATCTCTACAGCAAAGAAGGGAATCCTCAGGCATCTCCTGACCGCAGCCAGATCAGTGATACCCCGACATTGGTGCTCCCAACACACACCGGACATCTGGGAGTGGGTGCGGGAGGTGGAGGGAATCAGGAGAATGGAGGAGATGGTGCTCGAGGGAGAGGAAAGTGGGAGGGAGAAGTTCAATAAGACCTGGATGATTTGGATTATGGCGCGAGATACGCCGGAGTTCAAGGCTCTGCTCTCCTCCCTGTAGCCAGCTGTGGGACTAAGCTTGCAGGAACAATGGAGGGACGAGGCGGAGCACAAAGCTCAAAGGAGATGGCTCGGTACCGCCGGGCCCTCCCCAACATACACTCCTCCCGCCATTCTCTGCCCCCCCTTGTCCACCACCTCGGAGCGGTTGGGGAGCAACATTTTTCAATTTTCTTAGTTTTCCCCTCCCCCCCCCTTTCTTCCCTTTCCCTCCCTCTCTGCTGTGTGTTTTTCCTTTTATCTTTATCTTCTTTTCTTTCTTCTTCCTTTTCTTTTGTAACTCTTTGTTATGCACATAAAAAAAAGGAGGGGAAGAGTACAGGGCTTTTGCATGGTTGTGAACATATGCCCACATGACTTGGGAGCACCTCCCCTTCCAAGTAGCATAACCAGACCGACAGGGGGACGCCCCCTTCGGGGGTCCCACTCAGCCGGGCCTAACCAGAGTCGGGCAAAGGAGGGAGCTCCTCATAAGCCTATATGTAAGTAAAAAAGTCACACCTCTGCCAAATCGATTTAAGCTGTCCCACTTTGAGGCCCCCAAAAACATTCATAACAATTGTATTTCTTTCAAATGGTTACAAAGCTGCCATATTTGATAGGTGGATGCGATCAGTGCTATATCAAGGTAATAGCAAAAAAACAAATGGAGTATTCACAAACCTTTTATAGCAACAGATGGAGAACCAGACCAGGCCCATGAGGAAGGCAACCAAGGCAAGTGTCAGCACAGTAATATAAAGAACACTCCAATCTGTAATACACATGGGTGGGTAACATATTCATCATGGGTATAACACATAGAGGGTATATAGAAATTAAATAGGTAGAGAAGCTAATCTCATGGCATGCATGTCTGTATAAGGATGGAGAAAGGTGTAAGAAGTTTACACAAAGATATTACTTGAAACAAACTTACCACAATTGCTTTCTCCATCACTGACATAACGCTTGATAAAATTCTCCATCCAAAATGGATAGCAACGGCAGGTTTTTGTTATTGGGTCACAGTGTCCATGGCCTGAACACTTCAAAAGGCACACTAATATGAACATAAAAACAAACACAGCTTGTGAGTATTGTCAACTAGAAGCAAAGCCAGATCTTGCAGTCAGCGGAGGACTGGCCATAGGGAGACCCAGGACAATGCCCGGTGGGCTACACTGCTTTGAGGCCAGTTGGGGCTGCTGCTTTTAACACACACATTCAATCCCTGCTCCCTTAGTTTCCCTCTCAGTCCCCTGTACCCAGTCCCACTGTACCCACAAGCCAAGGAACCACAGCCCCCAATGCTATAACCCCAGCATCATCATTGGGGGGCCTCAGCAAGGATGTATTGGGCCAGCCAGGGGCTGGTAAAATCCAGGGCTTATTTTTGGCCCCAGTTCGCCACTGCTTGCAAAACTATAATATTCAAATGTATTTTCATTTAGATAATATGAAGTCCACTTTTATGGACCGCTATATCGAGCATGAGGCGACCTTACTAAGACTTTTTCTTTAAAGAGTTTTAAAGTGATTGCCCACCCAACTCCTGGCAATCAGCCACTCCATTCAGCAGCAGTTCCGTATTGGGATTGTACCCTTCTGACAACAGTCACAGGGATACGACCATGCTCTCTCTATTCACTGCAATAGAGGGAGTAGGCCAAGGCCTGACAATCCCTCTACAATGTAGTGAATGGAGAGGGTGTGGCTGCACCTCTGTGACTGATAGCGGAGGGGTGCGACTCCAGCACAGATGTGACGGTGAATGCTCCGGGGTACAAAAGGTGGGTGCCCATATGTTTTTTTAGTTGGGTGCTCAATCCTTTTAAGAGAAGACGTAATGATGATTTTTAGCAACAGTGGAAGTCCTCCTTTGGTATGGCTCTTAGCTGGCCAGTCCTGGCTTCTGGTCTGAGACTTCCACTCCTCCACTGTTTCCACACTATCACTGGTAGTGCTCAGTAGAACACCACTGACCTCTTTACTGGCTGCTGGGATGAAGGGGAAAGAGCAAAGCAGTCCAAGGACTGAGAGCCTCAGCTTGCTCCATTACAAAGCAAAAAATGGCGACACAAAGATGATGTGCTTAAAGGGTAATTCCACTTTTGATGGCATATTTAAATGTTTCCATTGTTTGGCAAAATGATGTCTTCAAGGTGATAAGCTTATCTATCTGTTATTTTTTTTTATTTTCTATTTGTTTGCAACTGTTGTGTTATAAAAGAAAACAGTTTTCCATAGCAACAATGTGTTTACCATGGCTATGTTAACCAAAGTGGTGATTTCGAGTAGATATCATAGACTTCCCCACTCTTGCTTGCTAATCATCTGATTGGCCAAGGCATGGGTGACTGGTTTAACCCATTCTGCTGACATTCCAATTCTTCAGTTTGGAAGGATCAGTCTTGTGTTCCATTAACAAGGGTTAAAACTGGGGTTAGGGTTAGACTTAGCCTAAGCTGCTAAAGAGTTCACCTGTTGCCTTGGAAAAATTGTGGGACTTGTAGTTCATGTTTTTTACTCAAGGCCATGAAAACCACTCCCACTGTAGCAAAACAGAGTCGGAGAATCATGGAAACAGCATTCTGATAAGTAAATCACAGAGCTATGAGGGCACAATCCTAACACAAATGTTTATTTTACATCCCAAAAGAGGAAAACAATAAGGCAGAACACCAAAAACCTGCCAAAAGTTTTCCTTTCCTTTAGTTTGCTAAAGATGTGCTTTACTTTTAGTCCTTCATCAGTGGCCTAAGATAAACACACATCTATTCTAAGATATATATAAGAAAATAAACCCATAAGGGGCAGACTAGATAGACCATGTGAGCACATGATCCATCTAGTCTGCCCTTATGGGTATATTTTGTTCTATAAAAATAAGCAGATTCTAGCCTAGTTTTGAAGGTGATGCTTGAATTAAAACCATCAATATCCAAAGCCTGGACCATGACTGTAATCCGCAAACTTACCAGCGGTGTCCACTCTAAGCACTTTATACAACAGAAAATCAGCCTTTTCCCTCAAAAGTTGGCTTTGGAGCATCTTTTTGACATCTGCAGCTTTACTTATTTTCATAGGATGCCCACTTTGGACATAGAATAGGATTACAGTGCTGTTTTTAGAAAATGAAAGTCTATTAGACAACAGAATAGTTGAACGCAAAGCAAAGGCAACAAAAGATTTTGAGTTCTCAGTGTAAACTACAAAAAATATTTAACAGCGCCTGACCAACACTTTGGACTATATTACTTATTACTATAATAACTATATTAGTATATCAATTTAATACTGATAATGTGACCATATTAGAATGTCTAAAGCTAAAAAAAAAAAAAGGTGGTCATACATTAATAAAATCCCGGGCCTGGGCTAGAGCTCAGCTTCATCAGCTTTACTCAGCAACACCTCAATGTGAATGAGTGTCCATGGCAGGTAAAGAAACCTTGCTAAGATCTTGCACTTGGCCAGGACAATCTCTTTAATGGAAATGGGCTTTCAGTGGACTCATACTTGGGCAATAATATATGAATCCTGTTAAATGTTAATGTTAATTAGGAATACTCTAGTAATATTTCCATACCTTACATCAGAATGTGCTTGTATCTTCCGAACCTTAATGTCAGAGTCAAGGACATTGAGAAGAACAGCTAGCTGCCTCACCAAGGTGTCTTTCTGTTGTTCGGTCAACTGGCTGACAGGAACATCTAGGATCAGCTCCACCAGATTTTGTTTTTTGGGATCTTTAATATTCAAAGGAAGATGACACATCTTAGAGTAAACCCATATAAATGAATTTCGTTAAATATGATATAAAAATGTGTTTAGTGTTTGAGCAGGAAGGTATTTGGTTTACTCTTTTTGTTGTATTATGGTGGTTTAGACTCATTTCCTGTCTACGAAAAAAGAAAGAAGTTTGTCTATAAGAGAAGCCAAGAGTTTTGCAGGTTGGCAATTCTGCATTTTCCAAAATATTTTTTTTTTTCTTTTATGTCTGTATGTTTTTTTTGCCTAATGTGACCTGGCTGCAAATCTTCCAACAGCCCTCTATCGGAAACCACCACCTTCTGTCTTTATTCTCATTGGTCCTTATTTCAGGTCTGATGTATTGATCTACATCACACGTGTCAAACTCTGGCCCACAATGTCATCAGATTTGGCCTGCGAGTCGTGGACCATTAAATCAGGTTCAGAGCCACACACTTGCTGCCCAGTCCCCAAGAGGTAGTTAACAAGCCCACCAGGTGCCTGGATTGTGGCCAGCAGTGGATTTGATGTAAAACCCTGCCCCTATGTTGATATAGTAAGTACTTCCCCCAATGGTTGGCAAATGCAACTGACAGTCAGGCTGAGCTGCCTGCCATATCCCTTGTAGGATGATGTCAAGCTGGCTCAGCCTGCCAGTGTCTATGAAAAGCGAGAACTCTATCCCATCATGGAAAGTAGCATGCTGCAATATAAAGGACCAAACACCGCCTTGACTGGCCCTGGAGTCTAAAAGACTTCAGATTTGGCCGATTAAAAAGGACCAAAAGCAGACCTGGAGTCTATAACACTCCAGGGTCACATGTTCCTCATTATCCGGGGCATCCCACATCACTGTTTGGAACCCCCAGGATTTCTGGTGAAACCTACCTGTCCATGGATCTAACAGTGCATGCGTGGGCTGCGGCTGTGCTCCACTATACCTTTAGTTGGGTGTGCGCCCGTGCCAGGCATTTGTGAATGGCCAAGTACCTAACCCCAAGCTTGGAACCCTGCCGATCATCAGCAAAACTCACCTTTCCAGTGGTCCCATGGGGCACGTGGCCACCAGAATCTCACGGCTGAGGTATGCTCTGGCACCCAGACATTTAGATTGGGATGCCCTTGAATCAGTACAATCACCTGAATAGTAAAAATCCTGCTGATTGGTCCACTTTAAAATGAATCCTAATATAGGATGTCCTGGAGAAGGGAGGGTGATGCAGTGATGTGATTTAGGTTGTTTGGCTTTAGGTCATCTTTAAATGTTCCATTCACCTTTATCTGTCAGAGCTCTGTCCTATGAGAGGCCTCTACCAATAGGGAGCGCATGGCTGCTGCACCTGTGTGCAGCCATTTGCAGATCCCCGGTTGGATGCAAAAACGTGTAGTATTTTTAAAAGTGATCTCTCTATCGCATTCAGCTGTGAGTGAGCTGTTTACATTGTAGAGTGCCTGGCTGCTGTGTAATGTAACATGTCAGGGTGCAACCGTTGTTACTTTACTATAGGACTCTGTTTATGTTAATATTGTACAGCACAACAGCAGTGCCAGTTTTATTACTGTCAGTGCTGCTACATCTGTAAGTCTTTCCTAATTATAAAGTTTACCAGTGGCAGGAGGCAGAGCCGTAGCAGCCATGAGGCGAATGAGGCACTGGCCTTGGGCGCAGTCAGGGCCGGATTATGGGCGGGGCTCGAGGGGTGCGCGCCCCGGGGCCTCCACCACTTTGCCTGAACCAGGGGGCCTCCACCAAAAACCTATGGGTCGCCTGTGAACAGTGGCAGCGGCGCGCACTTGTGTTTTTAAGGCCTGCATAATTGTTAGCCTGCGATGCGGGCATTAAAAACATGGGTGCGCGCCACCGCCAATGCTCACAGGCCGCGCAGCCAAGTCCTCCTCCAAGCCCCCGCGACTCGTCCCCCCATTCCTCCAATCAACAGCCTAATTTCTGCCCCCCGAAACGCGCCCCCCCCCCTCCAAGCAGCAGCCTCGTTTCTGCCCCCGCACCCAGCCCCCCCCCCCCCGGAGCCGACCTCGTAGCACAGCTTCCGCTTCCGCATTTGACAGTGCGGAGCGGCGTCAGTGCGGAGCGGAGCCGGAGGACTGAGACTGCGACAGCCAGGCGGGGAAGAATCTGAGAGGCGGCGGTGGCGGTAAGTGACGCCGGCGCCGAGTAAAAATGAATAGTTAGGTTTAGGCGAGGTTTTTCATGTGGACAGTGGAGAAGAGGCCCTTCTGTTAGGTGAGTATTTCATACCTCCCAAGTGTCCCTGATTTGGAGGGACTGTCCCTCTTTTGGGTCCATGTCCCCCTGTCCCTCGTTGTTCTCTTTTGTCCCTCTGGGAGGTGTAACATGCAGACCTGCACCAATAAATGATTCATTTGCCTATTCAAAGTGTTTAGATTTTCACTATCCTGGGTTTTGGTCCACTCCCGCGAGGCATGCAGATGGGGGATGTCCCGCTGCGTGAAACCCCCCAGAACGCCCGATAAAACTCACCTCACCCCGCTCCTACGGCACATGCGCGGCCGCTCGTTCCAATCAGTGAGCTCGGAGCCCCTGTGATATGCACGTCCAACGGACGTACAACCACAGCGGCTCCAAGCACGCTGGCGGCCGCATCTCGCGCTTCTCTCTAACAAGGAGCACGCCTGCACCGGCCATTCAGAAATGGCACCCTGCTAGAGAGAAGCGCGAGATGCGGCCACGGCCCACGCATGCGCTGTTGGACCGGGAGTAAGGTAAGGTGAATGGGGCGTCCTGGGGGGTTTCACACAGCGGGGCATCCCGATTTTGGATGCCCCACAGGGAGGGATCTGGTCAGTGTTCGGGATGCCTCGCTGTGTGAAACCCCCAGGTCGCCCTCTACACTTACCTTACATCCCAGTCCAACAGCGCATGTGCGGGCCGCGGCTGCATCCCCGCTGTCCCTCTAGCATGGTGCTGGTAGTTCTGTGCACAGATAAAAGTATTTTCTTTTTTATTGATATGTATTATATGTATGTTTAGGTGTACTTTCTGTCCTAGGGTTAAGGTTAGCGGGTAACCCTAATCAATCGATTCCCTCCCCCGGGGTACCCAAAATCGGGATGTTCCACTGTGTGAAACCCCCAGGTCGCCCTCTACACTTACCTTAGATCCCAGTCCAACGGTGCATGAAGCTTTGGTGCATGAGCTCCAGTTACTTATCGCAATAGTTCAGCCAAGAAACATAACAAAAAGAAAAGATATATATATATATATAACATTTTCTTTTGCGGGGGGGCGCGATTTTCTGGGCTTGCCTCGGGCGCAAAAGAAGCTAGCTACAGCTCTGGCAGGAGGTAGACTCTTAGGGTTCCATAGATAGGTACCCTCAACACACAAAATGTCACATTACACAAACAATTTAGGGCCACTTTAATTACACGCTTAATATACTGATAATCCTCATTTATATTAACTTTCATACCGGCACGGACTTCCACTCTGGCCGTGTCCACATCCGACTGTCCTTTTGCATCTGTGACCTTTAAATGAAAGAGATAAATACCTTCCACTAGACCAGTGAGCTGGAGAATTGGCCTAGAATACGAGTCAATCACGTCCTGTCAAAAAAAAAAAACAGAAAATTAAGGCTCCAGAAAAAATAAATACAGTCTGATGCTACTAATTAATACTGTGGAGACATGCTCACTTTTATTCTATGGTAAATATGACAATGTGACTAATTTTCTCTAAAAAAATATATTAGTTGGCTAAGGAAGACCTGGCATCTACAAATGCTGGAATAAAGAGAGCCTTTACTTTTAATATAAAAATAGGGGATAGTTAAAGTTCTAGCATAGCATACAAAGGTCTTACTATAATCTATTGGCAATTTTTTCTGATTTCTAAGTTGGCTAATGGGGCCTTTAATATTATACTGAATTATCGGCATGCAAGCTGGCTAACCCACCTTATCCAGATTTTGTAGTTCTCTTCATATTGCCTACAAATCCTTTAAAAGTGGATTAAAACCCAGGATTTTGACTATCCTGGGTTTTGGTCCTTGCCCCTGCTGTGTGAAACCCCCCAGGTCACCATTCGCAGCAGCTCATCCAATCAGCGCGCTCGGATCCGCTCGAGCCCCTGCATCCAGGAGTTTGCCTAATGCGAGTGGATCCAAGCGCACTGATGGCCACATCCCCCGCTACCCTCTAACAGGGAGCATGCCTACGCCAGCCATTCACAAATGCCTGGTGCGGGCATGTGCCCTGCTAAAGGGATAGCAAGGATGCTGCCGCAGCTGGCGCGTGCGCTGTTAGTCCGGGAAAGAAGGTGAGTTTCCGGGCAACCTGCGGGGTTTCATAAAGCGGGGCACCCCCGATTCTGATGCCCCAGGGGGAGGAAATCCAGCAGCCCTGGAATATTAGATTTTAGGGCTGATGTGGCGTGTGTTTTGGTCCTCTTTAATGTTATCCTGCCTCTGAACAGTAACACCTATTGTAACCCAAATATTTGATGTGTGTTCTGTGACATACACATAGAGCCTTATTTATGAAGCATCAGTGCCACAGAGCGCCGTTTTTTTGCCTCAGCGGCACTCAGCGTGCCATTTAAGAATAAAAGAAACAGTAGCGCAGATGGTCCGCCAGCTAGCGTCTTATTTAACACTAGCGCCCAAAAGGTTGCAGCACCAGGCACTCTGGTTGAAGCAGTAGTCTACCGCACAGCATCAGAGAAGACAAAAATGCCTACGCTCCAAAACTGGCGCTGTGATAGATGCTAAACGCTGCACACCATAAATAAGGCCCATAGGATTTCATCACAAACAGCAAAGACAGCTAAATGACTAGAATAATGCCTCATACAGACAAATGGACTACGGTCTATATTGGTGCGGCTTTTTTTCCAGCCGTCCAAAATGCCCTTGAATATAAAATCTATGCTCATGTTTCTCTTTGTTTTACATATATTTCCAAAGGGGGCAATTAAAAAACACAAATGTGGAGCATTACCCCGGCAGCTGGGCTCTGGTCATCCCGTGTCCACTGATAGGATACTATCCCTTGGTCATCAACAGACTTTGATCCATCCAGTGAAATGGAATTATTGGGAAGAATGAGTATGTATGTCCCACCAGCATGAGCCTTGGGGGGAGTGTTTTTCCCTACAAGAAAAATAAATAAATGCACACTTAGACACATAATAGGTAATATAAATGACTTGCTTTCTTTTCATATTCGATAGATTTTATTGAGTTTTGTCAAGGATAATACATTTATAATGCACAACATCCAACTGGAGGCTGGTACAGATAGCAAGTGTGATACACCTTGTAATACAGCTCAGAGCTACTGGTTCATGTTTCAAGAGGTGGCTGTGGCTTTCTCAAATTGGGACGCCCCCTTGTGTGAAACTACGGGTCACCAGTAAACTCACCTTTCCCAGCAGCTCCCACTGTGCTTGTGCTGCACATGGCCGCATCCCCGGGTTTCTGTAGCTCCTGTGCCCAGCCATTCAGATAGGGTGGGGGAACTGGCCACATTAGCATTCATTGCCACGATGGTAGAAAAACCAGAGCCGGCACATCACCCAAGGTACTTTGGCTGGGAGCGTGGATGAGTCGCCACAGGGTTTTGTTCCACTTTAAATTTGGGACAAGTGCCAGCTTGCGTCAAATGTTTCGTTAGAAAAAGCTATTATGGTTTATTCCGAAGCCCCAACTGATACCTAATGAATGAATGTCAAAAGAATTCAAAGAGTGAAAGACATGCAAACTTAACCAATAGAAAAAGAGTTGAGTTGTATGAAAGAAAGAAATGAGAGAGAAGGAATAATAGGGAATACGAAAGAGAAAGAAAAAGGGGGGATTTGAATGAGTAAGAAACATTGTTTTGTTTTCTAATAGTAACCACACACCTTAGCATCTGATTGTACAGTCTCACTAAAAACATGTATATGAAGCCGGTGAAAGTTTGAATGGATTTTTAGTAAGGCCCTTATTTAACAAGGGATAGCGCCAGGTAGCGAATGGTGAGCGAACGGTAATGACGGGCCCCGCCACGAGAACGCCGGCTCCCCTCCGCATATTTATCAAGCCGATCCTGCTTAGCGACTGACAGAGCGCCAGATAGCGAATCATTCATCATTATTCCAGCCTCACCCCACAGCGCCAGCGAGCGACCTTGAACAGCGACAGGTATGACCTCTCGCTACCTGGCGCTCTCCAATGCATTTCAATGGAACAATCTTTAAATATTCATAATTAATTGCTATTAATGTTTTTTTTTTTTTTTTTTTTTTTTAAATGTCAAAAATTCTGTGACCACTTCTGCAATGTTAGATATTTTTTTTATGGTTAAAAAAAAAAAAAAAAAATTTGTGCAGAATTGATATTACAGGTCTGATATTAATGTATTCATATTACAAAATGTTTTGAAAAACTTGTTTTCTTTTTTTCCAAAAAATATGGTTGTTTGGGGGTTAAAAACTACTTTTAACCCATCGCCGCCAGCGCTCTGGGGTTTAAACAAGCATTTCACAGTGCGAGAATTTTTTGAGCGTGATTTGTTAATGAATATGCTGGGAGCTGTTCGCTATGGCCGTTCGCTGTCATGCGCTCCCATACAGCGCGGAACCTGTCAAACAGCGACTGCTAACCCCGTATTCAACATTACCGCACACCGACTGAGTCGCTGTCAACAGCCGAACAACGGGCAAGCACAGCGAATACTAGCGGGCGCTGTGAAAATACCGCTACTGTCGCTCATCTGTCGCTACCTGGCGCTATTAATGAATTGGCCTCCCAGTCTCTGCCCAGGTAAGAACACATAAAAGAATGACTTAACTTTTCTTATATATTCCCGGGCCGATCTAGGAGGGTGTCGGTCCACTTTAACTCAGTTGTATGCAGCTAGACAACTAAAGACTAAAATAACAGAGACAAATGGTGCTTCCTTTAATTATGCCAAGTGAGCAGAAATATGATGAATATGGTGGAGGAGCAAAAATGATGAGGCCCCTTGACTTGTTTAGAGAACTCCTTGGTCTCCCTGGCGCTTGGCTAGTAGTGCCCCTTGCTTAATGGGGTTGCTGCGCCTGGGGCCTTTCAGAAAAGACGTGTTTATACTGACACACCATGTGACATTTAGGGCCTTATTTAAGAAGCACTAATGCCACGTAGTACTGCGTAGCATCAGGTGAACGCCGGGCGCAGTATGTGTAAACCATATATATGTCAAACTGGTGAGCACCTCTAATAGCGTCATGTAGTGTTGAATGCATTACTAGCAGCGGCTCAGTGTAAAGCAATGGCGCTGTATGTTTTGCCACATAGCGCTCAGTTTCGCTCTCCTATACAATTCAATGGTGTATATTTTGTGTAGAAATCACATTTGGATTACATTTTTCTGTATTTTTTCACATAAATGAGTGTGTTGTCTCTCTTGGGCAGCAACATAAGACTTTAGCGTTGTTCCTCGCACTTTAGGTTTAGGCTGCAGAATTGTATTTTGTGTTCCGCCATTGCAGTCCCGGTGCTCCATTGTGTTAACAATGTCATTCCATGTGGTTTCGCTGTGTGGCTGGGGTTTTTATTGTGAGAAAAATGTGAAAAATTTTGAATAGCGTCCAGCGCTTTGCGCCAGAGCATCCAGTCTTAGAGCACCGACGCTGGCGTTGTGTTTTGTGTTCTTAAATATGTGCTTCAGCGGCGAGCGTTGGCCACTCTTCACTAGCGCTACCTATCGTTTGCTGCAGCATTGTCCTGATGTGGCATCGCCTTGGCCTGCTTTCCCTCGGGCGCTACATGAATTAATAGCAGCATTGGTACGCTCAGACGCTGCAGGGAATCAGGTAGAGCGCTTCTACAGCGCCCTCCAGACATCACATTGATCAATGCTGGACAGGATACTACAGCGTCACCTGTCCAGCGGCGAAGCTAGATCACAGCGCCAGAGCTCCATTTGCAGCGTCCACTTCCGGACATTCTGAGCGCATCTTCATAGACGCGCAAATGGCAATACATGGTGCTAGTTTGTGATCCTTCCCCCTCGTCTTCACCCCTCTTCCTTTAGACTGTAAGCTCACAAGGGCAGTGCTCTCTCCCCTATTGTATCTTGTATTCAGAATATCCACTGTCAAATCTGTAAAACTGCATTTGAAATAGTATATGTACCGTATGTTTCTACCCAGTCTGTAATTACTACTTTGTAAAGCGCTACGGAAGATGATGGCGCTATATAAATAAACACTAATAATAATAATAGTCTTAAATCAGCCTCAACGATTGCACACAGCTGGACTTCATTTCACTATGCACGTGACTTCTGATGGTTATTTGCTTCATAGCAAAGGGGTGGATAATAATGAAATATGCACATGCAAATTTTCATTTTTTTAATACCAAAAAAAAAAAAAAAAAAATATATATATATATATATATATATATATATATATATGATTTTACTTCACCACATTAAACTATTGCATCACACACACTTCAGGATAAAAACATTTAAATACAGGTTGAAAAAAAAAGCCAAGGGGGTTAATACTGTCACAAGTCCCTGTATATACTATGGCCCTTATTTAACAAGGGATAGCGCCAGGTAGCGAATGGTGAGCGAACGGTAATGACGCTCACCGCCACGAGAACGCCGGCTCCCCTCCGCAATCACACATTTATCAAGCCGATCCTGCTTAGCGACTGACAGAGCGCCAGATAGCGAATCATTCATCATTATTCCAGCCTCACCCCACAGCGCCAGCGAGCAACCTTGAACAGCGACAGGTATGACCTCTCGCTACCTGGCGCTCTCCAATGCATTTCAATGGAGCAATCTTTAAATATTCATACGGTAATTAATTGCTATTAATGTTTTTTTAATGAATCGGCCTCCCCATATCTTTTCAACCTTTGATTGATCTGTGGTTGCTGTATCATGTTAAAGTAATTCATTCAGATTCTAGCATGCAGTTTCAGGAGCCTAGCCCCACAGCTATCATAATGCCATAGACAGAATATACACTATCCAGACACTTCAGATCCTTTGATTATTTACTGGTATAGTATACAATGAAATCATTTACCTTCTTTAACTGTGACAGAGACATCGGCTGTGCTGCTTAACCCTTGCTGATCTTTGACAGTCAATTGAAAGCGATATGTCCCAATGTGCAGATTGGAAATGACAGCCACTGGCTTATTGCTGTCCTGAATAGTCACCTCCATGGGCCCACTGTAAGAGACAAAGCTGTTTAGACAAAGGGTGCCATTGATGTTTTGCACTGTACTGTGCTGCATATACATATATACTTATATACATATGCAGATCGAAAACAGATAATATTTTCCCTTGATGAGGGTAATATTCATATATCATTTTGGACAAAAGACAAATTATTAGAGATTATATATATATTTTTATTATACATTATTTCAAAATGTATGTACTTGTGGGTACATTTATAACACAAATTACTTTTTTCTTTGGTTCAATATATCATTACAGGTATGGATCTATTATTAGTTAATGAAGACCAAAACCCAGGATTTTGTTCCCCCTCACCAGGGACCTAACCCCACCCTGGAGCATCTTAATTTGTTATGCCATGCAGATCTGAATGGCAGACAGTGTAGTGTCAGAGGGCCCTGACAATGTTGTAAACATATAAGTGACCTCGAGGGGGGGATCCCGAATCAACTACGGCTGTGGGGGGGGGGGGGTATAAAATCTATCCCAAGATAAAGAGTACATACAGTATACACATAAGGGCAGACTAGATGGACCGTATGGTCTCCTTCTGCCGTCACACTTCTATGTTTCTATAAAAGACTTTAGAGATTGTGAATGTAGGATATAGGCCCTTATTTAAGAAGGGATAGCGTCAGGTAGTGGCTGGTTAATGAGAGGTAGCGACAGGTAGCGACTGGTGAACGCCGGACACGGCACGCAATTACACATTTATCAAGCAGAATCTGTTTAGCGACTGGGAAAGCGCCATGTAGCGTCTGATTCATCATTTTCACAGCCCCAGCGAACAGCGCCAGCGTTCAGACTTGCACGGCGCCAGGTATGACCTCTCGCTACCTGGCGCTCTACCATACATTTCAATGGACGATCCTTTTCTTCTCTTTAAACTTTTTTTTTTCAAAAAAATCACAAATAATTCTGTGACCTCTTCTGGCACTGAAATAGCAGTTTTTTCATAATTTTTTAATTTTTAAAATATTTCCTCAGAAATGACATTACAGGTCTGGCATTAAAGTGTTCATGTTACAATGTTGTTACAATGTAATTCCATATGTTTTCGCTTTGTTACTAGTTGATAGATGCTTGAAAACAGACTTTAAACACACCGCCTCCTGCGCTCTGGGCTTCAAACAAATATTTTTCAGCACCAGAGTTGTGTGAGGCTGTTTTTTTGCTGAATATGGTGTGAGTCGGTCGCTATGAGCAGTCGCTAACATGCGCTCCCATACAGAGCTGTACTGGTCAAATAGCGACTCCTCACAATGTATTCAACATTACTGAACTGCGACTGAGTCGCTATAAAGTAGCGACCCACGGCCGAGCGCTGCGACTACTAGCGGGCGCTCTGAAAATGCCTGCTACAGACGCTCATCTGTCGCTACCTGCCGCTAATGATGAATCAGCCTCCCCGTCTGCTTTAAATGGCAGAATCAGGCAGGCTAGGTGTGTGTTGGCTTACCTGCAGCTTCCAACACAACACTCATTAGGAGTGTGCCACTGAAAGCTACAAAGACAGGTAAGCTCATGCCTTTCACCTGCCTAAGTCACTGACCCCACACCAGCCACACAGCAAGCCACATGTGGCTTTCGTGCTACAGGTTGGGGACCAGAATTTCTTTCTACCTTTAGTGAATCAATGCCATGGGCCCAACAAAAACTGCGAGCAAATGTGATAATGTCAGCCGCAAATTCTTTTTAGGGATTGAAGCCTTTTTTTTGTTTTTGTTGGAAAAAAATGATAAAAAGTTGTCAAAAATCACAAAAATTAAGGTCAACAACAAAAATGTGGATATTGGGCCCCACAGTTCAGCAAAAACACAACCAATAAAAAATGATAGTTAAATTATTAAGCATTATTATGCAATCCAAACCGGGGAGGGAGGGTTAAAGGGAACATCTGGGACAAAACATTGGGACAAAAAAAGTTAAGGGTTAACTGGAATCAAAATATCCTCCTAAAAAATGGAGAGCACAGGTTCTCCAGAGAATACACTCCGAAATAGCGAATAGATCTTCCCAGAAAACACAGAAGTTGGAGAGAAACAGTAAAGGAAAGGGGAGAAACATAGGGGATCATCGGGAGCAGTTAAAGTGGACTGAAACCCAGGATTTTCACTATCGCGGGTTTGGTCCGCCCCACTGGGGCACCGCGTTTTAGAGTGCTCCGCTGTATTAAACCTCCCAGCTCGCCGAGTCCACTTACCTGTCCTTGGGCCCACGCTGTGGCTAGAATGCCAGCCACACTTGTGAGTGCCGCCAGCATCATTCAGCTCCCCTCGGCTGTGCACAGCCATTAATTTGTGGCGGCCGGGCCGCGCATAGCCGAGGAGGGAAGCGAGTGATGCTGGCGCGCCGCTCAGGGAAAAGGTGAGTTGACTGCACGCCTGGGGGGGGGGGTTAGGAAGAAAGCCTGCCCTGAGGTCTCATACCATGCCAGAGAAGGCAATCATTCGGACACACTTTTCAAGACATAATTTGACATCATATAGGGTACTGTAGCGCAATACATCATAATAAAATATCTAACTGCTATTGATTTAAACCTCATACCTAATGCTCTCCCATTCATATGACACAATGCCATGGTCATCCGTACTCTTGCTTCCATCTAGTGTTGTAGATGTCACAGGAAGGATTAGTTTTTTATCGGGCCCAGTCTCTGCTACAGGTGGGTCATTATTTTCTGCATTGAAATGAATCAGATATTTTAAACATAACATAATGGAATAACTAGTGAATTTGTAAGACAAGTTAGTAGTAATGTGCTGAATGGGCCCATAACCTAAGACCCAAATTCTTACCTGAAAATCATTTTGACCTTGGTTGATTCAGCACCAGATGAAACTTTTTTCTGCACCTGTGCTGGTGTGTAACCAGCCTAAAAAGTCGCATTCTTTTTTCCCCCGGTACTTAATCAACCCCTAAGTGTCTCTACACACAACCTCAACCAAACTGCAAAGTTTATGCCTGTGAATTGCTAACGCAACGTAGTGCCAGACGAGTGTCGGCTGAATGTCAGGTCCCTGTGAAAAAGGTGTAGCTATAAAGTCAAAAATCCAGAGCGCCTGTGATAGTGCCTGGTAGTGTCCTATCTATGATCAGAGCCGGTGATGGGATGAGTGCCGGGGCTGAGTTCCCTACAGCGCCAGATAAGACCAGACGCTCACCCTGCACTGTGTGGCCTTATCCCATACATTTCAATGGGCTGCGATGGTTGTAATTATTTTGGCATTTTTGTAAAAATATTTTTACTTGGGCTCGTACATGTGTCACAGGATTCCTAGGCTGTTTGGGATTATTTTTGTATGCATTTTAGGCACTTTTGTGTCATGCTGCAAACTTGTGTTTTGGACCGTGAAAAAGCTGTGTCATGTCATTCGAGCTGAAAGATAAGTGGACAGTGTAGCCAGGCAGTGGGAAAAGCAAGCAGGATGCTCGGCTGCATAGCTCGAGGCATCACCAGTAGGAAGAGGGAGGTTGTGATGCCGCTGTATAGAGCCCTGGTAAGGCCACAGCTACAATACTGTGTGCAGTTCTGGAGACCTCACCTGCAAAAAGACATTATTCAAATAGAACGTGTCCAAAGGCGGGCAACGAAAATGGTGGAAAGACTTAAACTTAAAAATCATCAGGAGAGACTTAAAGAACTTAATTTGTACAGTCTGGAGGAAAGAAGGGAGAGGGGGGACATGATTGAGACCTTTAAATATGTGAAAGGATTGAATTAGGTTCAGGAGGGAAGTGTTTTTAAGAAGAAGCTTAATGATAGAACAAGGGGGCACAACCTGAAGCTAGTCGGGGGGAAGATCAGGAGCAATGTTAGAAAATATTATTTTACAGAAAGAGTAGTAGATGCTTGGAACAAACTTCCAGCAGAGGTAGTTGAAAAATCAACAGTCACTGAATTTAAACATGCCTGGGATAAGCACACATCTATCCTAAGATAAAGACTACATACAGTATACACATACAAGGGCAGACTAGATGGACCTTATGGTCTCCTTCTGCCGTCAACCTTCTATGTTTCTAAGTGTCCCCAATGCTATTCCTATTAAAAAAAAAATACTTACAACAGGCACTGTGTGGCTGGCATCCTGTTTTTTGTCCGCCCCTGTGTATTTTATACTTACATTTTTTACTACTTGCGGCACTCCCAGCCGGCACTAGTGTCCCTAGCGCATAGGTATATACAAGCCGTGCGCTGCAAACACTACCTGGCCTGGAGCGCTGCCGCTGATAGCGTCGGCAGGCTGAAGCCAGCGTTGCGCTGTGGACGCTGCTGACGAGCGGAAGAGGCGCTCAAGTGCCGCCTGCACCATTTTTAATAAATTACCCTCCATATAACTAAAGTGTCAATTTGATATAATAAATTAGGTAACTTGGCCGGAATCTGTTACAAAAAAAAAACTCCATTTTTCTATTTAGACTTGCTGTTCATTTCCTCTTCTTTGATCCGTTCTGCTCTCCAAAAACATGCTTGCCCCAACCACAATTTTAATTCTGCATAATTGCTAGTCTACTAGTGGTTACTGAGATGAATATTTTCTTGATGTGTTCTGCAAGGTTCCGGCTCCCTCCTGGTCCAATGTCATGAACATCTGATGCCCTGCCGGCATATGTATTTAAGAGAGACACACTACATGTTCCTTGGCATTCCATCAAGGGTAGAATCAGTCAGCGTTTGTAGAATCTACCCATGTGACTACATGTGTCACATGGGACACCCCAGAAAATCCCCCATAAGCCTCCCCTCCAGCAAGTTAATTAGTCATATGGGGGAGATTCCACAGAGACTCGGCCTCTGTAAAATAAAAAATCCCTCCTGCAGGGGAACAGGGGAAGAATATGCAGAGGGGTGAGCACTGTATTTAAACTATTTTTAACTCCTTGTTCAAGGGAACCCTGAATCAAGTCGAAGGGTAGGGGGGACATTTAATTCGGAATTTCAGGACTACTGCATTCTGGATACTGGGGACTATACTTCTTCAGGGGTTTCCAGACTAGATAGTCCCAGCTCAACTCATCACCAACTATAGATAGCTGACAAACACACTTGTGGGCTGGCTGGGGGTTTAGCTTGTTCAGCCAGTAAATTCAGACTCATGAAGCTTTCCACTACTATTAATATTTATCACTGGAAGCAAATCACTGAAATATTACCCCTACCTATAGGTACGTAGATATATAATTTTTCTATTTTAGTTACATGTAATACTCCATTTTACCTACCAAGCTCCACAGTAATGGTCACTTGTGCAGAGGATTGCTGTTTGGCAGAATCTGTGACTGCGAGCTGAAATATATATTCTCCAGCCTCCATTACAATAGCTTCAAGGTATGGGGTGTGTACACCCTGCAAACAAATGATGACATTGTATTTAAAGCATTAAGCACTTATTTTTAATAGCTGTCCTAAAAAAACATACCAATATCTAATCCTTGTTTACTGCTCATGGGCAAAAAGTTAATTGCATACAAAGCCTACTGAAATCAAACTGAATGGTGGTGGTGGGAGCACATAAAATGGGTTTTCTATGTGCCAGCAATCTGGTCCAAATGGCATTCATGATTTAAAACAAAATAGATTTTGTCTAGCATAGTTTTAGTGATTTTAATTTTCATATAGTATGCGTGTCTAAACATTATACTGTCCTTGAATAGCCATAAAAGTTTTATTCTCCATTACCTGCATGGTCACCAGTTTCCCTGTACTTCTGGGGCTCAGTGACCACTCATAGCTAATAATTTGGTGATCGTCACTGCTCCGATTCCCATTTAACCTGATGTGATTTTCAGGAAGTGTTATGACCTGATTAGGCCCAGCATTGGCAATGGGTGGGTTGTCTACAGGTCCGTGGACCATAACAGCGGTTTCGGTAGAATTTGTAGCCCCATCGGAATCTGTTATAGTCAACCTGCAATAAGAAGAAAACATCGCTGGCATTAAACATTACAGTAGACTCCAGATATTGTATATAATAATAGTAGGCAAGTCATAGAGCTCATATGCTAACAAGTCATGTTTTAAAGTTATAAATCATATTTCAAGTAAGATACTTAAGATCTCTATACCTGAAGTAGGCAAGGTTTAGATGATCTATCAGGCAGGGATTTTCCATACCTGCATTAATGAGAGCTTGGTTTTGGTTTATATTCTGCAGCTCTTGCAAGTAGTGACCCATTTCACAGAACATCTAAAGGTTTCTAAGATCATTTATGTCTATGCAGTATAAGAATAAAAAAAAATCCAGTATCTGATCTGATGTCACATGTAGAGATGGGCGAACCCGAACCACAAAGTTCGGGTTCGTGTCGAACTTTGCAAGTTCGGGTTTACAAACCCGTACATGGATTTCAGCCAGAAGTCCGTGTTCGAGTTCAGCGTCAGGCCCAAACACGGAGCAGCCCATCATCTAATGTTGCAGCAGCAGGAAGCTGCTGTAACTCACCTCAGACCCAATCCTCTTCCTGTCAGCGTGGTGGAGCAGTGGCAGGGGTTACAAATAGCTGGAGGCCATATTTCTGTAGACTCAGCTGGGGCCAGTTTGAAACGCTGCCGCTCCGCTGTGCTGTCAGCAAGAGGATCGTGACTCAGGAGAGTTTAAGCAGCGCGCTTCTGCTGCACACTCTGCACTCCACTTTATTCCTCTGATATAGGTGGAATAAATGATCAGGGTGCATTAAATGTAGCCCTGCATATCATGTCATGGTTTATCAATACTGATCTTCTAAGCTCAAACTACCAACTTGGCTAAAACACTGACTCCTCATATCAAATTTTGTTGTCTAAGCCTGAATAAAGCTGTTAGAGGAAATGAAGCTTGTCTACGATGCTGCTGTGTTTTGAACACAAATATATTGTTACATACAATTTAAAGCAGACCAAAACCCACTGAATTTGCTAAATAGATGTAGCCAAAGCATCCCCCAACATGTACCATGGGAATTTCAGCAATTCCAGTACCTGGCCAGATCTTGTGCATGTGCTATAATGTTACCTTGAGAAGATTGTGTAGAGTGCCGGAGATACTGGAGATACTGTCATAAGATATCTGCTGCAGCAATATGAGATGAAAGGCGACTGGTCATTGCATAGGTGCAGCAATGACATCACCTCCCACTTACAACAGCAGCAATGATTCAAGAAGGTGGGACTTCAGGCTAAAGCATGCGACCTTAGTGAGTGAGACAGGAGCATCGAAAAGTATACTCTTCATAAGGAGCAACTCAGGGGATGCTGGGTTAAAATGTGGGTTTTGGTCCACTTTAAGTTTATTCAGCAGTGGATCTACCCCATCCATGAGCAAAAATCAGGACTCACATGTTAGAGACTGAATAAGAACCTTAGTACAGGTACTTCTGCAGCTCACAATGAAAGGGAATAAAATCAAAAAGGAAAAATGAAGGCATGAATAAAGAAGAATATAACAGTTTATGTGTGCAAATGACCTAATATATCCTATTATGGAACATACCGGTAAATGGCAATTTCTAATTTCAGATAAACACCTTTTAATATATACGTTGTATATTAAAACGTGTTTGCGTTATTATTTTGTGCTTGAGTTAGAATTTCGTTTTAGATAATTAGATGAAAGTTACACAGTATAAATTTCTGTGTCACAAGGGCATGCGTGTCCACATCATGTGAAGAGGGGATTTTATAATAAACTGAAGAATGGCAAATAGGAGGTTTTAGTGTTATTACAGTAGGGGTCAGCCATACTCACATGCTTTACAGCCTCACCTATATGTGTAGTTTCCAGGCTCCAAATCAGATAGATGTAAAACAGAGCTGTCTCCTACTTTTTTCAGCTGATGTGAAGGTCCTTTGATCTCTTCCCAGAGATAGGCTACAATTTTATCATCATCCCTGCTTTCTGATGTGGAAACATAAGAGACCACAGGCTTTAGTATAAATAAAAGGGAACATAAACTGCAACTACCATAAAAAGTATAATAGCACTACTCACGACTTCCATCTATAGAGGCAGATGTTGATGGTGAAAACACCTCTTGTGCTTTTGGAGTCACAACTGCAACTGGCCAAAGATTAATTCTGGCTGCTTGGAAACAAGCCTGACATTATTCATGTTATGATAATAAGGAAATTAATTAAATCATTGACACCTCAAAGCAAGTTATGGTCCTTTAGTGCAACCAGAAAATGCAAATGTATACAGTTAGGCACATCTTAGTGTATGTTACTAAGTGATTGTGTGTTAAAATTGGTTAGGTACTCACATAGGATATTGCTGAGCGTGCATGTCTAGATCATTATAGCCTAGGTTATAAAACCTAGAGTTTCTGTACCTTACTATATTATGGACAATTCTACCTTTGACATTTACATTTTTTAAACTTTCAGTGTTATCTTTACTTATATTGGAGAGCCTCTCCTCAAAGTATTACCTGGCTTGACAGTAACATTAAGAAATCCTTCTCCAAAGGCATGTTCTCCAGACACAGCCACTTTCAATCTATAAAGGCCTGCTGTGAGCTGAAACAATGAAACCACATCATGGGTAAACAGTTCTGGATAAATCTGCTCAGCATAAATTGCAGGGATAAAAGACACATATCATGAAAAAGGCGTGGAATTAAACTAATTTATGATATGCTGGATGTTGAAAAATTGATTTCTGATTAACTTAAAGGAGCAGTATCACAAATTTTGCTTGGTGACTTATATTTAAATGGTACTTTGAATGTAGGTAAGTGTTGGAGAAAGAATTACAAATTTAGAAAAAAATGATGTGTGTGTTTTGAGCAGCTGGAGACTAATAGCTCATGTTTATGTCTGCTGAGTGTCGGGACCCGACACTCTGGCCTGTTCCACGCTGAGGAGAGGGGTGAAACAATGTATCAGCTGTTCAGTGCTGACAGCAGTCCAGCATCAGATAACAACATTGCAACATTGCCTGGCCAGAACTCATATATCTAAAACAGAGAGAAAAGCTCTAGAAGTAATTTAGCTGATTTTGACAGTTTTCCCTTCATGTTGGCTCTGCTGCAGAATCTTTCAGTTTACCATTTTCTCTCTTTTTTCCATATGATCTTTCTTTCAGCTTTGTGTGTTTTGAGCAAAGCCCAACCCAGGATTTTCACTATCTGGAGTTTTGTTTTGTGCCCCTAGGGGCATCCCGACTTGGGATGCCCTGATATGTGAAATCCCTAAGTTCGCCCGTGAAAACGTACCTTTCCTTGTCCCACAGCGCATGCGCGGGCTCTCATCCAATCAGCTCTGTTTGCACGCAGATGGGGAGCCTGAGCAGTAACCTTCCTGGCCGCCCAACCTGTCTAAATGACTATCTGCGTGAGCGCGCCAGAAAATGGGGGGATCTGTGGTTATCCAGGGGTCGTTTCACACAGTGGGCATCCTGATTTAGAATGCCCAAGGGGCAAGGTCAATGGCCGGGTCTTATAGACTTCAGGGTCGGCCACTCAGGGTTTTGTTCCACTTTAATACCTTTAGATTTTCCTGCACAGTTATTCAAAGAAGAATTTCAGTCATTTTCAGTCAGTTTATTTTGTATAGATTTTACACATTTGAGTCACCTGGTCTCATAACAAAAGCAGCACCTCACACACACACAGCCGTTACCACTGATTACAGTGTCAGCCTCTGAGGTAAAGTGTTGCTAGGAGACCAGTGGGCTAATGAAGCAGCTCACTAAATACAACCCAGCAGATCGCCCTATGCAGCAAATGGACTGAGCCATTGTCATTATACAATTTAAAACAGAGGCATACATTTTTTCTTTTTTCTATCGCCAGATTATTTATACACATGTTATAAGCTATTGTGTGGCTATTTAATTATTTATCTTTTTTAATGCAAATTTCGCGATACTGCTCCTTTAATAAAAAAAAAACATTTCCCCTCCATTTTCCAACCTGAGAGGTGAGTTACAGGCAAATTGATGGCAGGGCTCCTGAAAAAGGCAGTGTAGGGGGCACTATTTGCAAGCAGACATAAACCTTACCTTACTCCCCCCCCCCCTTCCCGACAGACAGGTGTCAGAAAATGAAGTTGTGTCCCTGCTAATGCTGAAATGTGGCTCTTTACCTCACACCCACAGCCCAGCAATTCATTCCTTTCATCTCCATGTTGGTTGTGACCGCTCTCACCTCTACTTACAGATAAGAGAGATTTATGGCTTCTTTGGCTCCCCTGTGTGTCCTCTCTGGACTCCCATATTGAATATAAAGACCTTGCACTATATAATCTGTTTTATCATCCCATCTCAAGCCAAGGCAGGAGATGATAGGGATGGCTGGTGGGACTGTAATCACAGCCACATTTACAAGACAAAGGAAGTCTCTTTACAAAACAAAGAGGAGCTTTCCTAGAACGGAAATTATTAGCACAGTACCCAATCCTCTTTTCCTCTACCTAAGTAGAGTTTTTATTGGTCTCTTTAGCCCCCATAACATCCACCCTAGTGCTGATGAGAGCCTAAAGCTCGAAACACATGTCCACTAGTTGGATGTGTATGGCTGTGTAAATTTAAAGCTAATCCATGGCATTGCACCCTTAGCATTTCTAAGGGCCTTGGGTGGCACAGAGATATAAAGAGATGATTTGCATGGCTCCGCCTGCTGCAAGGATAGATGGGTAATGCTATCTGTCCTTGGACTGGGTACTGTGCAAATACTTGCCGTTCTAGGAAAGCTCCTCCTTTCCTTTACCTAAGTAGAGGGTTTTTTGGTCTCTTTACCCCCCCTCCCCATATTAAGCCTAACATTGGTCTTTCCACATACTGGCTTGAGATTGTTTCACAAAACAAATAAAAACATGTCACTTACATTTGACAGTACTGGCGACCTTGTGTTTCCCATTTTCAGTTTCCCCTGAAATATGTCTGGCTGATTTATCAAACTCCAGTCATAACTGTAAGGCATATCTACAAGGCATGGATAAAATAGCAGTTAATAGTCAATTCAAGGTGCAAACAATTATAGAATAAGTAAGATTTGTTTTTTTTATGTGACTGTATTTTACTAAAAACACATACAAAAACTCATGTAGCTATTTGGTGGACATGAGGATGTTGAGAGAGGTAAAATGCCTCATCTTACACATTGTGGCAGCAAAAAAGTGAACTTTGCCAGATTTCCGGAAGTCTTTGGAGCTGAGTTTTGAGCAAGCAAGTAAAATTCAGGAAATTAGGCAACATGATCCCAACTGGCATACTATGGGGGGGCGTAGAATAGACAAACATAACGCCATATGGAGTTTATGTTCTGCAGAATGATTTCTTTATCCTACCTCTTTCTTCCTCTTCCTACCCCCCATTTGATATCCACCCCTCCCTTTTTATTTTTTTTTATTTATTCCACTCCATGTTAGTAATGTTTTGTTATTTTTAAGCAATGAATGATTGGGCATGACTGGAGAATGAATATGACGTGTTCTAATAAGGTACTAAGACACAAGAAGGAAATGCTTAGTGTTTGATAGATATCTTTTGTGTCACAGCATACATGTCTGTAAACTCTTAAAGTGATTGGCATGCCAAAAATTAAATATCAGTAGCTTACCTTTCCTTCAGTGGCTTTAGAGAGTAAAATCACTTCCTCGTTCAGCTTTCAGTCCCCACCCCAACTGATCTGGTCCATCAATCAACCTTCAGGGGACCAAGAACAGAAACACCCCCCCACTCCCTGCCCAGACATCCTAATTGGCTGCCTCTCTCTGCAGCTCTGAAACCCCGCCCTCCTCTCACACTCCTCAGTGTGCTTACATCACATCGCTGTTGCCACACCCACGGTTTATCTTCATTTTTTCTATGAACTTCCAATGCTCTAATACTTTTGAAGATAACTTAGGAACGGATTGAAATTTAGGACAGTGCAACGTGTAGCTCGAGACAATGTGACAACAACTGAGCTTGCTTTTAGTATAACTTTAATCTACACAAAGCAGATTAAAATGGAAATGCTGTATTAGACATATCTTGCTTGAAACTTTATTAAAAAAAGCTCTGGAAATTTCAAAAAAGAAAAACTCACATAGCTCTTTTGTGCTCTTTTCAAATTTATTTCAACGTTAATATGCTTTGGGCAATCCATTGTTAAAAAGCAGCTAGTTAACTAATTATCCAAACTCATCAAAATGCATGGATGTGAACTGAATGTTTGAATACAACAGTACAGATATTTAAGGGTTATCCAACTGATCTTGGGAGACTTTCCAATATTTGGGGAGGTTTAATTAACAACTTCCAGCAAGGGAAGATAGCTTTTTTAAAATGCCAGTAATGTTTCCTGTTGGCAGTGGAAACACATCTCAGACTTATGTACACACTTACAGCCTTATTCATGTAAAATTCTTGCGAGACACTCTCTGTGCCCGCTCCATATCACCGAGGATTGAATAAGGTTCAGGAGGGAAGTGTTTTTAAGAAGAAGCTTAATTATAGAACAAGGGGGCACAACCTGAAGCTAGTTGGGGGGAAGATCAGGAGCAATGTTAGAAAATATTATTTTACAGAAAGAGTAGTAGATGCTTGGAACAAACTTCCAGCAGAGGTAGTTGAAAAATCAACAGTCACTGAATTTAAACATGCCTGGGATAAGCACACATCTATCCTAAGATAAAGAGTACATACAGTATACACATAAGGGCAGACTAGATGGAGCGTATGGTCTCCTTCTGGCGTCAACCTTCTATGTTTCTATGTTTCTGAAAAGAGTTGGTGCTCTACACTCCTAGCCGTGCACTGGGCGCTGTAAAGGGCTTTTAGAGCCGGCTGGTAGCACTGGAAGGACAGCATATTTAGCAAAGCAAACACACAACGCCCGCATGGGCACTGTAAAAAGGGGATATCAGCCATACAGTACCTGTTGCAATCATTCCATTTTTTAGGGTGATGGCTGCACATTTTCAATGCCAAAACACCAGGAATTTCATTGGGGACACTTGAATGACATGACACAGGTTTTGCATGGTCCAAATCGCAAGTATTGCATCACAATGCATACAAAAACAGCCCATTGAAATCTTTAGGAGAAAGAGTACATGATGTGTGCCTGGTCTTAAGTGGCACTGTAGGGAACACAGCGCTGACACTCATATATTTGCCGGCGCTATGGATAGATGGGACACTACCTGGCACTATCACAGGTGCTTTGGATTTTTAACTTCATAAATACACATTTTTCACTGGGACCTGACATTCACCTGATGCCTATCTAGCACTACCTGGCACTAGCGCTTCTTAAATAAACCCCCTAACCTGAGCCATTTGGAAATCAGACAGGCCTAATTCCTGTAAAATATTTTATACTAGTCTTGTTAAAAGACTTTCCAACACAAATTAATACCACCATGCCTTCTGTGGGACCATTTGTACCACTGTTAAACTGCCCACAGCTTTCTTGGCACAGGCACAGGGCAGTGGTAGGAGTGCTTTCCACAGATGAGAAGTGTTGATGACAATGGCATTGGTACCAAAAAAGGCCGGGGGCCATGTCACGGCACTAAAAAAGAATAATCATTTTCCCACAATTCAATTCAGTTCAGGGAGTATGAGTGAACTTACCATCTTTAGCTTCAGGACTAACAAAAATATAAAGTTGTACTTCTTTAGTGGGTAAAGCCACCTCAATGTTGTTTTCCGTGGATACTGTAAGTGCCAACACTAAAATATGTAAAAAATCTGAATAAGTGACTTTAGCATCATAAAACATTATTTGCTTTAGTCATAAATGTACTGCAATGTTTACTACAGGGCCAGGTGATAGTGTATCCTAAAGCTGCCATTTCAAGGGTAATCGTGGAGGATGATTCAATACTAGCGCCACGTATTGCCAGATGAGCTTCTGTATAGCGGCGCTTAGAGCGAGCACTAGTAGACGCTGTAAGCGGGTATCGGGCGCTGTAACCTAGCGTTGCAGGTGCTCTAGTAACCTGGCCGGCATTGATGAATATGATGTGTGTTGGGCGCCTTAACAACAGTACAGCGCTGCAGCAAGCCAGAGTTAGCGCCAGCTCAGTGCGTCTGGCACTTGCCGCTCCACACCATATTTAACAAAAAACTACACACAACGTCGGCGCCCTAAAGCTGGGCGCTGTAGCATAGAGTGCCAGACGCTGTGTGATTAAAGTCTGTTTTTGAACACATATTCACCAGTAACAAATCGAAAACACATGGAATGACATTGTTTTAACACTGGGACAATAACACTTTAGTGCCAGACCTGTAAATACAATGCTGTATAAAAATATAAAAAGTCAAAAAAAATGTATAAAAATGTTTGCAGCCAGGAGAGGTTACACAATGATTTGAGCAAATAAAAAAATTAAATAGCCAAACACGCTATTTATAAACAACTAATGAAACCCCATTGAAATGTATGGGAGAGCGCTACAGTGACAGGTACTACATGAACCTAGAGCACCGGTGCTATACGCTGAGCCTGGATTAAAGTGGATCAACACCCTCCTTGATCAGCCTGGGAATCTATAAGATTCCTGGACCGATCCAATCCCTCTCCGCAGGGCATCCAAAATCGGGATGCCCGCGGTGTGAAACCCCCCCAGGACGCCCCATTCACCTTACCTGCATTCCGATCTAACGGCGCATGCGCATCTCGCGCTTCTCTCTAGCAGGGCGCATGCCCGTGCTGGCCATTTGCAAATGGCTGGTGCGGGTGCGCTCCCTGTTAGAGGGAAGCGTGAGATACGGCCACCAGCGTGCTCGGAGTCGCGCATACCACAGCGGCTCCGAGCGCGCTGATTGGACGAGCGGCCGCGCATGCACCGTAGGAGTGGGGTGCCCAGTGAAAATCCTGGGTGTTGGTCCACTTTAATACATGTGACGCTACATGGCGCTGTTAGAGGTGCTCACCAGATTCGCTCAGCATTCACCAGACGCTGCCTGCCGCTACGAAGCACTACCTGGCGCTATCCGTTCTTAAATAACCCCCTAAATGTTTTTGTGAAAAAATCAGAGATAAAAGTAGCATCTCAATGTCATATGTAATGCATGGGCCCCAAATCACCAAAGTCTGTAACAAGAAATGATTCATTTTTTAGAGAAAAAAAATATACAAAATTTTAGCTTTTTTAAATTCTTGTGATTCACCAAAGAAAAACCATGTTTCATTTTCTACAATATTTTTTTCACTTGTCTTCTCTCATGAAGTGAAAAAAAATGTCTAAAGTTACAAAATACAACTGAAATTTTGTGAAAATTAGTGTGATTCAGTTCTGTTTTGACTTTAGTTTTTACTACTCCTTTGAATGAATGGTTTACAGCTGCCCTGAGCAAGTGTAAAAAATACTCCTTTCACTCCCTTTTTTTTGTAACCTAAAAAAGCCCGGTTAGCAATTGCCAGCATGTAACTTTTTATCAGTGTAAAAGACATGTGGTATTAACTTTTATAAATTGTATTTATACTGTTTAAAAAAATACCACCAACACCCTAGGTCAGTGTTCCCCAACCCTCTCCTCATGAGCCACCAACATATCGTGTTTTGCAGATCTCCACACAGACACACAGGTAGATTTAAAGTGGACCAACACCCAGGATTTTGACTATCCTGGGTTTTGGTCCACTTCGGCGGGGCATCCCGATCAGGGGTGCCCCGCTGTGTGAAACCCCCCCAGAAAGCCCCAAAAACTCACCTCTCCCCGCTCCCACGTGACCGCTGCAGCCAATCCCCGCCGGCGGACAAGCGGGAGGCAGCGACGGACAAGAGAGCGTGCCCGCCGCCACCTCCCGCGCGTCACAAACGGCCGGCGCGGGTGCGCGTCCTGCTAGAGGGACGCGCGGGATTTAAGGGTTTCTGGGGGGTTTCACCGATCGGGGTGCCCCACAGTCAGGGGGCTGATCGGTCCGGGAATCTTATAGATTACCGGGCCGATCACGGGAGGGTGTTGGTCCACTTTAATAATTAATGCTCAGAACGAGCTACAGAGGCAGCAATTTGGAGATCCACAAAACCTGACCTGTTGGTAGCTCACGAGGATAGGGTTGGGGACCCTGCCCTAGGTAAAGCGCTAAACCTGGGCCAAAGACTAAAGGGGCTAGTAAGTTGCCCAGTCTGGTCATCTGGAGGAAGGGTCCATGATTTATTTTCATTTTAATTGATACAGTAGAAATAAATAAAATAAAAAGTTATCTTCGGTAAATCTGTAGGAATAAATCTAGGCAATCGCAATAGCTATTGTTTTTTTGTTACTTTAACACGTTTCACAAGTCATCCAGCTGCCTTTACTAATAGTGGAATTAGTAACAAAACTCGTGAAGCAAAGTCCAGTTGCCTTAATCTATTACAAAATACATATGCAGCATTACATGGATGAATGTGATCCTTCATAACAAAGTGACTAATTGCATGGGGATGTCACCTGATCATTCTAAAGCTGTGTGAAGTGTAGAAAACAAATGCACCATTTTGGGTAAAGGCTTCTCAGGCACCAGACACTTTCAGAGATTTTCAATTTTCAGCTGGAAAATGTATGCTGATTTTCCTGAACTTTTCACTTACTAAAGCCATTTTCACATGGAAACGTACATTTTCGCCCATTTATTGCAATGGAGGGGATGTGCCAGACCTAGACACACCTCCTCCATTGCAGTGAATTGAAGGGGCAAGCCAGAGTAACGTTTACTGATGGCAGGGCAACACCCAGTGCCAAGTGCCGTGAAATTCATATCTGGAAATCAGGTAAGCGATACACAAGGTACAATTATCAGTTGGGGGAAAAAGGGAGTATAGTGTGTTTTTGTTTTTAGGCTGAACAATTACCTTAAAGGAGCAGTATCGCAAATTTTTCTTGGTGACTTATATTTAAATGGTACTTTGAATGTAGGTAAGTGTTGGAGTAAGAATTACAAATTTAGAAAAAAATGATGTGTGTGTTGAGCAGCTGGAGATTAATAGCTCATGTTTATGTCTTCTGAGTGTCGGGGCCCGACACTCTGGCCTGTTCCATGCTGAGGAGAGGGGTGAAACAATATATCAAAGTATCAGCTGTTCAGTGCTGGCAGCCATCCAGCATAAGATAACAACATTGCAACATTGCCTGGCCAGAACTTATATATCTAAAACAGAGAGAAAAGCTCTAGAAGTCATTTAGCTGATTTTGACAGTTTTCCCTTCATGTTGGCTCTGCTGCAGAATCTTTCAGTTTACCATTTTCTCTCTCTTTTCTCAACACATTTTTCCATATGATCTTTCTTTCAGCTTTGTGTGTTTTGAGCAAAGCCCAACCCAGGATTTTCACTATCTGGAGTTTTGTTTTGTGCCCCTAGGGGCATCCCGACTTGGGATGCCCTGATATGTGAAATCCCCAAGTTCGCCTGTGAAAACGTACCTTTCCCTGTCCCACAGCACATGTGCGGGCTCTCATCCAATCAGCGCTGTTTGCACGCAGATGGGGAGCCTGAGCAGTAACCTTCCTGGCCGCCCGGCCTGTCTAAATGTCTATCTGCGTGAGTGCGCCAGAAGAATGGGGGGATCTGTGGTTATCCAGGGGTCGTTTCACACAGTGGGCATCCTGATTTAGAATGCCCAAGAGGCAAGGTCAATGGCCGGGTCTTATAGACTTCAGGGTCGGCAACTCAGGGTTTTGTTCCACTTTAATACCTTTAGATTTTCCTGCACAGTTATTCAAAGAAGAATTTCAGTTATTTTTTAGTCAGTTTAGTTTATTTTGTATAGATTTTACACATTTGAGTCACCTGGTCTCATAACAAAAGCAGCATCTCACACACACAGCCGTTACCACTGATTACAGCGTCAGCCTCTGAGGTAAAGTGTTGCTAGGAGACCAGTGGGCTAAATGAAGCAGCTCACTAAAAACAACCCAGCAGATCCCCCTATTCAGCAAATGGACTGAGCCATTGTCATTATACAATTTAAAAGAAAGGCATATATTTTATCCTTTTTCTATCGCCAGATTATTTATACACATGTTAGAAGCTATTGTGTGGCTATTTAATTATTTATCTTTTTTTAATGCAAATTTCGCGATACTGCTCCTTTAATCAACAAATGAGCAGGCTTGCAAAGACATTTAGTTGTTGTAAAAATGCAGAGAATACTGGTTATTCCTTTAAAGCAGATGTCCAGTCACAGCTCGACCCCGCTTCCACCTGCGCCCTGTCTGGTGCTGACCCCAATTTGCATAGTAAAAATATAAACAAAGCTCTACTGACAGGTGTTAATCCTCCTCCTTAACTTGCTGCACCTGCAGGGAGACTAAGAGATGCTGCTGCACTGATTGGCTGATTAATCTGTCAGCCATGGTCTGGGTGGCAGCTTAGAACTTGTAAATGCTGCTTCCAGCTGGGGAATGGGCAATCAGCACCAGTTAGCCTAGTTTTTTTATTTAATTTTTTTTACCCAAAATTGGGATCAGCACCATATGGGGGTATTACACTTTAATGAAATACTTACGTGGAAATTGGGAAGTGGAAGTTGGTGGAATATTTTGACTAGATGATTGGCTGAATGGACTTGCAGTAGCTGTCTGTTCTGTGACCTGCTGATTCTCTGGCAGCCATTGGTCTGTTGAATTGTTTGCACTTCTCTGCGTAACATCAGGTAGGACTTTGTCCAAAGGTGAAGAATCAGGTGAAGGAGTTGGAAGCTAAATAGTAATACATAATTTAAAAATTACAAAGTAAGGAACTGTAAGAGAATACGCTTTCTAATTAGGTACAAGTGGCAACACTTGGAAGAGAGTATGATTCAACTGAAACCCATCGGGGCATTGATGATTGTCATCTAATAATGGCTGTTGCCTGGCTTTCATTCTCTTCATTGGTGGTAATTTGTGACCAGCTCAACTGGGACTGTGTATAAATCAAGACTTCCTATTTCTCTTACTTTGCAGACTGCACGCTCCCGGGGCAGTTACAACTGCTTTGAATAGCCAACTAACATTTTAGATGGAGCTTAGCAATAACTCCCACTAAGTATCTTTTACTAGATGCTCCTTATAATTTAAACTCTATTTTCACTGACAACATTTCCTCGCTTTCCTTGCCCAGAAACTAGTTTACAAACGACAGAGAAAAAGATATACGATATTCCAGACCTCAATGTTTAGATCTTCACATCTATTCCTGCTTAGTAGCTTACTAACTAGAAATGTAGGTGGTCAAGTATTGCAACCAGGGGGGATGGAGACCAGCAATGTATAGTAAGTAAGTGGGTTTACTTGAAGCTATTAGTTTAAAAATAGGGATCTGCAACTCAACTAAACTAACTAAATATGTGCTGAATAAAAAACATGTTCACAATGGCCCCTATACTAAATGTGAGTACCAGTCTCGAAGTGCAGCAAAGAGGAACCAAGCTACATTGACTCAACCTGCTTTAGCTGGTTAGAAAGATCTAAGACTATGTTCCACTGATGTAGTATAGCCTCACAGGGAGGTACTGATCAGTTGAGTGGTGGTCAGGCGTGTGTGCCATGGGACTCAATCTGAGGACCCGGTATGTTTTATACCTTTTCAAAGGAATGCTAACAAAGTATGCTTTTTAAAAGCTACATAGATACATATGAATGGATATCTGGTGTAGTCACCACCAGCTGACCTTAATCTTTTTTTTTTTAATACTCTTTATTTAAGGGTTTTACATTTTTATACGTTACATACATTTAGACATACAATACAATACAGTACAGGGTAAGAAGGGTGGTCGGGAGCACCGTTTGCTAAGGCACAAGTAATAATATCAATGTAGAACAGATTCTGCTACTGCAACACGTTATTCAGCGGGGAGGTGGCTGTCGCAACCCCCAAAACAGGAGGGCAAGGCTCCCGTATAGTTAGATCCCGATCTCCACCGCTTGGTGTCATACTGTTCTGATCCCCCCAGGATGTGCGATGCCCACCCCACCTAAGACAGGTGCGAGCTGCCACACCGCCCACCGGAGGGAGCAGCTCCTGCAGCATCATGCATGTCCAAGATACCAACCCGATAAGGGGGAAAGCGGTAGGGAGGGAAACAGAATGGGGAATGTGGGGGGGCGGGAAGGGGGAGGGTGTATGGCGTGTGGGACTCAGCGCCCGAGCTGGCGTACATCTCTGCGTGTCCACCATCGACAGTACGGCAATTGCATCACTTTCCACCTGGACTATGGTGAATGGGGCGGGTGTGAGGCGCGGAGTCGGTCCCAGGGCTATTACACAAATAGGCTCTTAAATTCTGATCAGATATCAGAATCAGATTTATTTAACCAGGTACATCGATAGCTGCTAGGAATTTGTTGTGGTAGAAAGGCTACAGTGATACAACAGGTAGGGGAACTAACTGTTAACAATTCTAGCAGATTCTGGCGCTGCTTGGTGGGAGAGGGATCCTGATCTAAGAAGAAGGACTGTGAAAAGAGGAGTAACCTGAGGAAGTACAGGGGTAATAACTAGAGATAAGAAACCTTTGTGCCAGGTACCTCCCAGTCCCACCCAGGCAGCTATACACTTCAGGTGCTACTTGGTGGGGGTCCAACCACAAAAAGAGGAGAATGGTAGTAGAAGAGGAGTGGGAGAAGTTTAGAGAGGCTGTGTAGACACTGCTAAAGGTTTTTGGTTGGGTGCAATGCCAAGGAAGGTTACCTCCAAAGTTATTTCCACAGGGTGTTCCACATTTAGCAGAGAAGCTGGGTGAGACATTGAGGGGGGGGGCAAATCCATGGACTGAGTAGGGGAGACGCTGAGGGGTGAAGCCACCTTGTGAGGGTGAAAGATCATTTGCAGGGGAACTGGAGCTGTGTTGAGGGGAGGGAGTGGGATCATGGGCAGGGAGTGAATCATGGGCAGGGGAAAGTAGTGCATCATGAGCAGGGGGAGTTGGTGGACCATGATTGTGGAAGAGGGTAGATTATGGGCGTGGGAGGAGGACTGTTGTGGGGGAAGACATGGTCGGAGGTTGGGGTTAATAAACATGTTATCAAGTATATTCCTTTGTCATCCTGTCTCCACCTATCCAACTTTTAAAAAATCTCCCTCACACCAATTTTGAAAAAGCAGAGAATCTGCAACATGTTTTTTTTAGTATTCCATGTATGCCACAGGAATAGCAGGTCTGTGTTGTGAGTACACAATGTTGATGGCAATATGTTTCTTGCTATATAAGCTGTCATTAATAGTGGGACTTTAGATTTCTAAACTTTTTGGTGGCTAAAAAAAGACTCTGTGTTGAGGGTCTACCTAATAAAGGAGAAGCTGTTTAAAGGGACTCTAAAGCCAACGGCAACAATCCATCCCAGCTCAACCACCACCCAGAAATGTAATCAAAAGAATCAGTTTTGCCTAGAACACAAAGTATTTACATATAATCAGAGATTTTCAGGTGCTTTGAAATGGCTCATTTTATGCTGTTCCCAAGGGGGAGAACATTAGTATGTGCCTGGACAGGGACATGTACCATAAATACAAGAAAAAAATATAATAAAGAAAATGATATACCTCCTGTTTGGTGTCCTTAGATCTTGGCAACATGGTATATGTTTGTGTTATTAAAGTTGTTAGATGGTCTCTAGAGGATGTTTCGGAAACATTGTTTTGAAGAACACTGTCTATTATAGCATCTTCTTTTGATTGATCCGCTACATCATTGCGTCTGCCAACCTCCAAAGCTGTCATATTTTTCTCTGCATCAGGCGTAAGCCAGCCTATGTAGTCCAAATCAGGTCTTATGTTGTCTTCTTCATTTGGATTTAGGTGGAGAAAATCCAGTTGAGGACTACTATAATCATCTGCGTAATCTGTCAGTTCTTCCAGCCGAGGGTTCTTAAATAGGGAAGACAGATCTTTAAGATTGCCCATAGCATCATCTGAATGACTCTGATCTCCTAGTAAATATTTTCCATTGGACACAAAATTATCAAAGAGTGGCAAGGGCATAAACCTTGGTGAAGGCCTAAGAACAAATGTTAAGTATGATTGCAGGTGCTCTAACTTTTGAGGTTCACAGCTCTCTTTTAGCTGACAGTTCACAATATAGCATTGTCTGCCGAATAACCAGGCAAGGTCACAGCCTGAATGGTTGCAGCAGGCCGTAGTGCAGTCTGACATAGTTCTGGCAGTTGGAACTTTAATAAGGTGCGTTTTTTGTAAATTAGGTGATATGGCTGCATTGACAAAAGAGTCCCCTATTCGGCATTGGTCACAAAAATATCCTGCATGAGAAAAAGAAATGTACAGTAAGGTAACACACGTATTTATTTTAACTAGAAAGCTGTTATTTGATGTCCCTTTGTAAGATTAGAATCGGTTTATTAATTAATGTTAGCTTAGAATTTTTCTTAAAATATTAGATTTTTTCCCCACCACCTACTTCCTGGAAACGAACTGAAAGTTCCTCCAATATAAAAGTTGTAGGTGTCTTGGTTCAATATCATATGAGCATTATATTCTGTGTTGGTCACTACAACCTTTTCATCCTATTGACAACCATAAATTGGATAGATACCCATGGATTCTGCTATGAATCATACAGCCCTGTGATGGTTTTCTGTCTTCTGCAGTGGGCAAGTGTTATCACCAGAAGTTCGGTGGAAGCAAAAGACAGTAAACCATTTTGAGACAGCACTCGTCTGGCCATCATGGAAACTGTAGACTGCTTCTGGTTAGGTTTCTTTTTTTTTTTTTTTTTTACACAGGACATAGTTTAATACTACATAGTTTAAAAACTATGTTTTTTGCAAGAATGGGAGGCATGGAATTGGACATGGGGGTCTTAAAGTATAAATATGGGATTGCTTTATTAAATCCTAACATTAACTTAAAACACAGAAACCACAAACCTCAAAGGTCATGTCAAGGTCTTGTTGAGTGGTGGCTTTTTTCTAAAGGAAAAGCATCCTTTCACTGTTGGCCCAAGTGTGAGGAATTACCGTATACATTTACATTGTCTTGCAAGCTATCTGGCCTCTTAGCTGGTTTATTTTTCAACTCAAGGGGGTCGAAGATCTACCAAACACTGCATAGTGCTAATTGGTGCCACTTGAATGGTTACTGTTTAAGTTACAATAGGTGTTCAAGCGTAAATTTTGAAATAGGGGTCACCGAGATATGACAGCTGACCTGTTTGCGGAGGGCATAAGCTTCGCCCCAATACCAAACTTACATATCTGGTGGGCCCATAAAAGCAAATTCCACGGATTTGAATAATGTAACCTTACCTGAAAGGGAACAAGGAGCTGGTTCTAAAAATATGAAGGAATCAGCCATGGTATCGGAACCAGCTAACCCCAAAAGAACTCTTTTTATAGACCAGAACTACCATGTTCCTAGCCAGGAACACCCCTGAGATCTAATCAGCTGCATACAGTATGCTGGCTGCCCCTCCTAATCAGCTTAAAAAGGAGATGGGACAGATGAGCATAGCAAGGTCAGGGGTGGCTTTTCCAAGCAGACTGTTAATCCGTGTACCCCTCACAGCAGGAACATATCTGTACAGGATTCTCTGTTTATTGATTATGATTATGCCAGCTCCTTCATGGGCAGTCAATTAGTTAAGTACCAATCATTTTTAAGAAGAGATCTGCTCTTATGGTGATACATAATGCTATGGTTTATAGCAGGGGGTCATTGGTTCTAACAGGTTGTCTGCTAGGCTTTGGGGAACACTATTCTGCTACAGGAAACACTCTCTCAGATGAATATACCTGACTCCACTACAAGTGATTAACTGACCCTATTGACAGGAAGCAGCAAAAAACATATATTTCACATTTTAAAGTTATAGTAAAGGCAAGCCTGGTTGCTGGTTCTTGACCCAAAGTATAAGCACATTGGAGATGTAGAGAAAAAATGAAGAGAAACTGTGGTTGTGGCAACATCGATGTGATGTAAGCACACTGTGGTGAGTGTGAGAGGAGAGAGGAGGACAGAGTTTCAAAGCTGCAGAGAGAGGCAGCCAGTCAGGAAGTCTGGGCAGGGAGTGGGGGGCTGTTTCCATTCTTGGTCCACTGAAGGTTGATCAATAGACCAGGTCAGTGGGGTGGAGACTGAAAGCTGAGGAAGCGATTTCCTCACTAAGGAGACAGATGAAGAAGCACTTAAGCCACTGAATGAAAGGTAAGCTACTGATATTTATTTTGTAACTTTTGACTTGCCAAACACTTTAACATCATCCCTCCCCTCTACTCTTCTTCCTGTACGCCCCACATCAGTCATCTGTCCAGCAAGCGTCTGAAGTTTGCAGAATGCAACACATTGACTGGGCTCAATTCAGGTAGAACATTGATCACCTAGTGTACAAAAAACAATGTGGAGCTGAATGCCAAAAGGTGGAGATGCATGTGGCTTTTTGGGAAATGCCCCAGCCAACCAACCACACATCCACAGTTATTATTTATTTATATATTTGATTAGTTCCTTTATGTTTGAGGTCCACCAGAAGGAACCTTTCATTGGGCCTGCTGAAGAAATCATTATTAGGGTCCACCAAAGCAAATAACTACTGGGGTCAAGCAAAGGAAATTCTTTTTGGGACCCATCAGAGGAACTAAATATTGGGAATATTTAAAATAAACAATTACTAATTCTGATTATGCTAGTCAGAACTTTCTGCAATGCCTCATTTTTTTAAATTGTACCTACATAATTAATGACCCTGAAAGTGGTTTTTGACAAAGACATAAAAAATAACAGTGACTATGTTATTAATTCTTACATATTAAATTATTGATCTTACCAGTAACAGTGCAGAGCCAGATAAACAAAGAGCAGAGGCAGACAGTCATGATGCTCAGTTCCTCCCCTGTATGCTGTCACGCAAGACCTTTTGTTAATTATTTATATTCATTTACTGTAATAGAAAATGTCAAGTACAAAAAGATCACATTAGCAGCTGACAGTTTTAAAGACATTTAGGAAACACCAATCTTCAAATCGTGTTTGCATTTAAAACAATCATTTACTGTACATGATAGTTAGAATATTCACTGTAAACTCATGACTAGAAGCGCGGGGGGGCGGCACGCGCCAGGGGTGTCTTGGAGCATACTGTCAGCCCCAAAGCCAACAATACTGCTACAGCCCACAGCACTTCTAAGGGTTGAGTCTGAAGGCAGTGAGGTAACTGTTTTTTTTCCACGGTGACTGAAATCGACTTTAATAGACAGAGTGATGTCAGTTCCCATGTGTTCAAGACTTTCAAAGAGATCTACGGTAGGTAGCAAAATGTCACATAGTCTAATTACCACTGCAATGCAAACAATGTTTATTTGTAGTCATATATGTGTATGCATGTAGGATTCCCTATCATGAAGCACCATTTCCAATTTTATAAGTACCACCCAATTCAGACAACATCAGGATGTTGCACACTGGTGGCCTAACTGCTTCTTATGCATCATATTTGCGGAGCACCTTGGCAGGAGAGCTTGCACCACTTGGTGAGATGGGTCAAAAGAACTGCTGACATGTGCATTAAAGAATAGCAGGAAGGGGGCAAAAAATAGGGCCAGGTTTGACATACTGTATTCTTTATAGAGGTAAGTCATTCTTCTAGGCTGGGTCTCAACTGAGGAGAAACTGGCTATTGCAGTGTCTGTTGCGGCTTCCAATTTCCCCTTGATGTGGTAAGTATTGCTCACTGAAGGGTTTGGGTGACTTCCTCTAATAGCCAGCACACAGTCAGCCAGTGAATTAGAGCTAGGGAACTGTACACCTGTACCTCCTATTAGAGCATAATGCAGTACCTGGTCACTTTGTATTCCCCTGCCTCTTGCTTGAGTTCCACCAGTTGTATAGTATCCCTGCTTCTTGGGGCACCACCAGCAGTATGGTTCTCCTGCATCAGGGGGTCACCAACAGAGGTAAGCTTGAGCACCACCAATGTTATGGTCCCCCTGCTTCTGTGGGGCACAACCCTAGGGCAGGTTGAATACCTCGAATGGTATGGTCTCCCTGCTTATGAGGCCACCACCAAAGAGAAGCATGGCCCCCATCTTCTGGAGGCACCACCAGAGGGAAGCTCGAATACCATGGATGGTATTGCCTGCCAGCAATATCAAGATGTTGCACACCAGTGGCCTGATGGCTTATGATGCATCCTTTTGGAGAAGTGTTAGGAAAGGGATGGCATGGGAGCATTGGGATGTTATGGCAGATGAGCTTGCACCCTTTGCTTCTGGAGGCCCACCAGGGAGAAGCTCAAATATAGAGAGAGTGATAGTTCCCATGCTTTCGGGGTCACCAGCAGAGAGAAGCTCAAGTACCACCAGTGGTATGGTTGCTCTGTTCTGGGCGTACCACCAGAAGGAAACTTTATTACTAACAGCAGCATCATCCCTCTGCTTCTGATGGCACAACCATTAGGAAGCTTGAGCATCACCAATAGTATGGTCCCCCTGCATCTGGGGGAACCACCAGAGGGTGCTCGAAAACCACCAAAGGTATGGTCTCCCTGCTTCTGGGGGCACACCCAGAGGGAAGCTCAAATACAACTAGCGGTATGGTCCTGCTGCTTCTTGAAGCACCACCAAAGGAAAGCTCAAATACCACCAACAATATAGCCCCCCTGCTTCTGGGGGCACAACCAGAGGAATGCTCAAGTAGCACTAAGGGCACCATCAGAGGGAAGATCAAACTCCACCATCAGTACTGTCCCTCTGCATTTGGAGGCACCACCAAAAGAAATCTTTAATCTGATAAATGCTAAAGTCCCCTTTCCTTCATGGGGAAGGAAGCTCAAAGGCCACCAGTAGTATGGGTACTCTACTTCTGAGGGTACCACCAGTAGTATTTGCACTTTTACTTTTTTACAACGCAAATTAAGATTCTCTCTATTAATCAATGCATAGTACATAAAACGGTGACAAATATAGTATACACATACAGGACTGCAGCTTTCCTCGTCTGACTTGTTATCATACAACACCATTTGACAATTTGTAGAATGCATTGCACAAGGTTTTCTGTCTGTAAATGAGCCGATTCCCATGGGAAACATGGCAGTGTCGTACATCCAGCATGATCGTGCGGTTTCTGGCCCTCGACTAACAGCCACAGGCTGCTAATGCTTTGTCATTATCCTGAGCTAAAATCCTTCAGCAAAAGGAAAAAGCAGCATCTATTGTCCTTACCTGATACCGGTATGGCAGAGATGTGATGCTGGCTGTGGTTTGGCATAGATAGACATGGACGTACATCTCTGGCTGTCTGATGTCTTCCTGTGGATGCCTGTCTCTTGCTGGGAGATGGAGTGAGGATAAGGGGAGTGGTGGCGCTGATGTTGCTGGGGGTGGGAGGTGGAGCTGTTACAGATGCTCTGTGTATGAGACAGGCAGAGCTGTGCATCCACTCAGCGGATCTGGGAGTCAAGACGGTGTTATGTAAGGGAAAGGCAATAATGGATTTTAGGGTTTTATTTTACAATCCCATAGAGCACTTTGCTTTATAGACTGGTCCTAATTTATTAAGGAAATCTGTTGCCTATTGAATTGAATTATAGAGGATATATGTTAGAAGCTTTTTTTTAACATACAAGAAAAGTAAAAAAAGCTTAAAGCAGACCATCAGCTAAAAACGAATTACAACAAATGGAACTTAACCGTTCTCAAAAACCGCGCTTAGATATATACACACTAAACATATATATTTATTTATCTCGCTCCAAGCCTACAGACTGTTGTCACTTCAGTCCCAATATTCAGTATGTAAAAAATATGTATATACAGCCCTAAAGCTGTATATCAGGCTCAGCGAAAAACAGAAGCAACGTAATCACCGCAGGTGCAATTCGTGTCAAATCTGTGACATCACCACCACCTTCTCATATATAACGTACCAGATTCAATCATGTTTTTAAGCGCATCTGATTCCACTTAATGGCTCCACTTTTTCTCCTTCGGCTGTATTCAATGCTTATATATTCGGCTACTCGAGTAGTCACCCTCTTAAATATGCTCTTATTGAACAATAAAATCCACTTTCCACAAAGATAATATAGCAACTTTCTCCGGGTTTATTAAAACACATGCAAAAGACAAAAGCACAAAAGTGCTCCAATAGCGTAAGTATTTCCCACACAGGAAGACTCAAATAAATGGCCGCTGGCCCCTTATAAAGCCGCTCACCAGATATTCAAAACAAACATGCATTAAGCATAAAACTGTAAAGGTTGGGCGTCATCTAAGGCCCTTATTTAACAAGGGATAGCGCCAGGTAGCGAATGGTGAGAGAACGGTAATGACGCTCACCGCCACGAGAACGCCAGCTCCCCTCCGCAATCACACATTTATCAAGCCGATCCTGCTTAGCGACTGACAGAGCGCCAGATAGCGAACCATTCATCATTATTCCAGCCTCACCCCACAGCGCCAGCGAGCAACCTTGAACAGCGACAGGTATGACCTCTCGCTACCTGGCGCTCTCCAATGCATTTCAGTGGAGCAATCTTTAAATATTCTTAATTAATTGCTATTAATGTTTTTTTTTTTTTTTTTTTTAAATGTCAAAAATTCTGTGACCACTGCTGCAATGTTAGATATTTTTTTTAAGGTAAAACGTTTGTGCAGAATTGATATTACAGGTCTGATATTAATGTATTCATATTACAAAATGTTTTGAAAAACATTTTTTTTCTCCCAAAAATATGGTTGTTTGGGGGTTAAAAAACTACTTTTAACCCATCGCCGCCAGCGCTCTGGGGTTTAAACAAGCATTTCACAGAGCGAGAATTTTTTGAGCGTGATTTGTTAATGAATATGCTGGGAGCCGTTCGCTATGGCCATTCGCTGTCATGCGCTCCCATACAGCACGGAACCTGTCAAACAGCGACTCCTAACCCCGTATTCAACATTACCGCACACCGACGGGGACGCTGTCAACAGCCGAACAACGGCCAAGCACAGCGAATACTAGCGTGCGCTGTGAAAATAACGCTACTGTCGCTCATCTGTCGCTACCTGGCGCTATTAATGAATCGGCCTCTAAGACTTTCTGCACAATACGCGCACACCAGCATACAGCAAACGAGTCCCAGCTCACCGCCTCCTCCGGCCATAGTCAGCTAAAAACGAATGGTGCCCTCCCGCTCCCCCATCCCTGGAGTCTGAGAACAGGGGAAATACTTACCCTTCCCTGGATACAGCCAAACCTGGTCTGCACTCCTGCGCTGCTCAGCCTTTTCAGCTGAGATCAGCCACCCTGATCTCTTACTTTAGTTAAAGTGAACTAAAACCAATGTAACAAAGCTCTAGAATCTAAAAGATTTTAGAGCTAGGCTACATCTTGCCCCTGGGGAATCCTGATTTGGGATCCCCACTGTGTGAGCCCCCAGGGTCACCAGTATACTAACCTCAACATTTGATCCCACAGTGCATTAACTGGCCCCACCAGCATCCCCCAGAAACACTTCATCTGTTGCACCCTAGGGAATGGCCCACAGGAGGCGCCTGCCAATATGTTCATCCAGAAATCATTGCTGGTCATTTATGAATGAAGAAGAGCTTGGAGAGTGCTGGGGGAGCTTGGAGCAAGGTGAGTGAATGGGTGAAATGGGTGAAAGAAGGTGTTTCACATACAGGGGATTCCCCAGTAAGGTGGACCAAAACCCAGGCAAGTGAAATCCTGGCTTTTTGTCTGCATTAACCTTATAAGTAAACACAGGCATGAATGTTGCCATACCTATTCTAGTGCTTACCTAGCTGCATCTAAGATCTTTTTTTCCCTGATGCAGTGTTTTATTATCCCCACGGAACGCGTAGGCTTAGACACCATAGCCATTTGGAGAAACCATTTCTGTGACCTTGCCAGCTACACACAGTTTTACACAGTGTGGCATCCCGATTTTGGATGCCCTGGGGGAGGGGTTCCCGGGCCGATTGCGGTGGGTTTTGGTCCACTTTAAGATTTGATTTTTTAGTGATTGATTAGGTGGTTACTGTTGCCATCCAGAGGTTAAAGAGAAAATTGCACATTCTTTGCTGTATACATTCAAGATCTTCTAGTGTCACAGCTCATGTAGCCATGTCCTGTAACAAGTGTGCAGTATGCTCCTGATTTTAACAGCAATTTCTGGTTAACAGCTCAGTAAGTATTAAAGCCATCCTATAGTAAAATTCTCAGTCCCCTCCCCAAGGGATCCTAATTTATGATATTAAACAACATAGCTTCCCCTGAAAATGTCCAAATTCAGGCAAAAAATGTAATCTCTCCATGTATGTCGCTCATGTTGCCAATCAGGGCCGGATTATGAGGGGGACGCAAGGGGTGCGCATCCTAGGGCCTCCACCACTTGCCCTGAAAAGGGGGCCTCCACCAACCTTTGGGTTATGGTCTGGTCCAGGAGGCTTTTCAGTTTTAGGGCCAGTAATAAAGCTATCAGCAGCAGCCCCCCGCCGGAAAGCCCTTTTTTGTTTTTGCAAACCTACAGCCAAAGTCACCACAGGGCAGGATGGAGAGTCTAGAGCTGCAAAGCCGCCATCAGCAACGCTTCAGTGATGGGTGGGCGCAGAGCTGTCAATCAGTGGCCGCTCACTGCACATAAGCCACCAAGCACAGCCGCTGACAGCTCAATGCAGGGAACTGTTTTCTGCTGGGGGACTACACCCCCCACCACCCAGAATGGCAAAGCAGGAGTTCCTGAGCAGCACACACCTGCACAAGGGTGGCACAAGGGACTCAGTCTGACATTCCAGTAAGTAGGCAGATGTCAGACAACCACCAATCAGTTACTTGGCTGGGCTATTATTTTAAAGGAAAAAAGTACTGCATCTGAGGCCTCCACCAAATTCCTCTCTGCCAAGCTTAATCCAGCCCTGTTGCCAATGCAGTTTGCCTGACACAGCTCTGAGCACCCCAGCAGGCAAACATATAGGTAGCAGCCATGTGTGATGGTTCCCAGATTATATCTTTAGTGTAAATTCCAAATTGTACTGAACTTGTGCTTTTCTTGTTGGTGGATTGGTTAAAGTGGACCAACACCGAGAGGTGATCGGCCCGGAAATCTATAAGATTCCTGGGCCGATCACCTCCCACCCCGCGGGACATCCGAGATCGGGATGTCCCGCGGGGTGAAACCCCCCAAAAAACCCCCAAACACCTTACCTGATCTTCGGCGGCGGCCGGCCGCCGCCGCCTCCCTCGCGCCCCTGTAGGCGTGCTCGCGCCCGCGCCGGCCGTCTGCGAATGGCCGGCGGGGGCGCGCGCGCGCCGAAAGTGACGCGAGGGAGGCGGCGGCGGCGGCAGCCGCTTGGACGTTCCTGATCCCCGCCTGGACGTTGGCGGGGATTGGACCGTCCAGTCACGTGGGAGCGGGGACAGGTAAGATTTTGGGGCTTTCTGGGGGGTTTCACACAGCGGGGCACCCCCTATCGGGGTGCCCCGCCGAAGTGGACCAAAACCCAGGATAGTCAAAATCCTGGGTGTTGGTCCACTTTAAACTAAGCGGACCATTTTTAGGATGCTTAAATTGTGACAGCTTAACAAATCCCCAGGTTAGTTTTCAATAGCGGAAACATTGTATGTGTTACCAATGTCACTTTAAAAATTACCCTAACAATTTATTCTGCTGTCACTATTTAAGCGTTCCAAATTCGCCATTTTGCATATTAACCCTTTCGCTGCCAGCCTACCTGCAGCTTTTGTCGCCCTCTGTTGCCAGACCATGTTTCACTATTTTGCGCTACACATGTTCAACTGTGATTTTTGAAAGGATTTCCAGGGATTTCCCAGGAAAATGATATATTGTTTTTTTCAAGAGAGTCTGGGCTTGAAACATGAAATCTCTTGTTTATCATTTTTAGGTGTATTCTCAATTCTTTTTGGTGAAATATGTGCAAAAAAAATAAAAAAAAATTATTTTTTGCAATTTGTAGTGTTTTTTTGTAATAAAAAATATAAGTTTGTCAATAAAATGTTATTGCGTGTGAAATCCAAATTTCTCCCAGTCACAGCGGTACCACATATGTATAGGTAGACACCCTTTCCTGCCCAGGAGACTCCCCCAAACTGAAACAGAGCTTTAGGAGATTTTCAGATAAAATACAACTGCGCTATGCGCACCTTGCAGTTTTTCCAAAAAAACAACCATTTACATTTAAAATACCCCCTACAAACTATATATTCTCTGGAAGTACACACCTCAAGCTTTCTAGGTGTACCAAGCTTGTTTATGTGGGCTTAGTTTTCTGGAAGTAATCCCTCAATGTATTCTTTGGTTGCACAAAGTTTTCCTAAAAAAGAATAAAAAGGAAGAATCAAGCCACATTTTCCTAAAAAAACTATATGCAAACAAGAAAAAACAAGTAAAATCTCAAAAAGCAACATCCCCCGAACAGAACGATACCCAACATGCATAGCTACTGTCAAGGGAAGAGTTGGCAAACACCCCAAAGTAAAGCATGTGCATAACAGTAATTTTATAAATAAATTAAGTAAATTTCAGCTCTGCAGACAAAATGCGCACCTTGCAATTTTTCAACCAAAACAACCCTTTACATTTGGAATATCCCCTATAAACCATATATTCCCTGAAAGTACACATGTTGAGCTTTCTAAGAGTACCCAGCTTGTTGTAGTAGGCTCACCTTTCTGGAAGTAATCCCTCAAAGAATTCTTAGGTTGCACAGGGTTTCCCTAAAAAAATTAATAAAAAAACTGAATAAATAACATGTTTTCCTGCAAACAAGAAAAAACAAGCTAAATCTGAAAGAGCAAGGTCCCCCGAGCAGAACAATACCCAACATGCATAGGTACTATTAACCCTTTTAATTGCCAACCTACTTGAAGTTTTGTCACCCTCTGTTGACAGGTCATTTTTCCCCATTCTGCGCCATGTTTAACCGTGATTTTTGCCAGAATTTTCAGGAAAATTATAGATATATATTTTGCAGCAGAGTTTAGGCTTGAACATGAAATGTCTTGTTTGTAATTTTTCTACTGTTTTTTTTATATTTTTGTGTAAAAGTAAATATTTTTTAGACAATTGTCTCCTTTATTTTAAATAAAACATTTACTTTATTAGAGAAAAACATATTGCGTGTGAAAGCCCAATTTCTCCCGATTACAACGGTACCACATATGTATCGGTAGCCCCCCATTCTTGCCCAGGAGACCCCCCCAAACTGAAAATAGCACTTTATAACATTTACAAATAAAATACTACTACTATCCACACTATAAACATAAGGGGTTAATTTAAAATAAATGACATAAGGTCCCCCATTTTTGGGGGGAATTTTAAGGGTTAAAAACCCTTAAAAATCCCCAAAAAATTGAAATGGGGTCCCCCTTACCCAGCATTACCAGCCCGGAACCAGCTATGGGGGCTTGTCGGAACAGAGTGGAGGGGCCAGCTTTTGTGCCCCCCCCCCACCCTGCAGCCTACAAGCCCACATAGCCTATGTGGGCCCGGGCTCTTCTTCCCCCCCCCCCTGGGCTTTGGGGAGGCAGGTAATTGGGGGTGCGGGGGTTAACGGCAAGTCACCTGCTAGCGGCAGGTGACTTGCCAGACCCCAGCCTTGTGAACTGGTATAAGGGTCTCATGGACCCCTTACCAGTTCACAAGGGGTTAAGTGTAAAAAAAAGACACTGATAAATAAGAAAAAATATTTTATTATTTTTTTTTTAACTTTTTAATACTTACCTCCCATCCATCCCTGTGTCCCACGCTGATCAATCTGGCTTCCTGCTCTCCTGCTGCAGCTGGAAACCTTTTATAGCTGCTGGGCGACAGAACATAAGGGGTTAATTTAAAAAAAAAAATCCCTGGGGGGGACCCCATTTTTTGGGGAATTTTAAGGGTTATAAACCCTTAAAAATAAAAAAAAAAATGAAATGGGGTCCCCCTTACCCAGCATTACCAGCCCGGGACCAGCTATGGGGGCTTGTAGGCACAGAGTGGGGGGACCAGCTTTTGTGCCCCCCCACCTCTTCTGCCCCCCCTGGGTTTTGGGGAGGCAGGTAATGGGGGTGCAAGGGGTTAATGGCAAGTCACCCGCTGCAGCAAGCGGGTGACTTGCCATCCCCCAGCCTTGTGAACTGGTATAAGGGGTCTCATGCTGGTGACATCACAACGATGTCAACCGGCCCCGCCCCCAGGGGGCGGGGCTAGCAGACCAGTTCCAGGAAGTGGGGGAGAGGGCAATTTCTGCCCTCTCCTCGCCACGGAAGAGGCTGGGGGGATGATCGGAGGCCCCCCCAGTGAAGAGGACACCCATCGGGAGACAGCGCGGCCTCAGGTAAGTAAATGTCATTTTAATTTTTTTATTTTTTTTACAGTTAGCAGCTGCCGAAGCAGAGGGGTATTCCGGGGGCTCTCCTGGAGCCATCCGACCCCCCACGGGGGATCGGATGGCACCAAATTAAAGGGGAGACCCCGGCCAGATCCAACAAGGGGTCAGGTGAGTATTTTTGATTTTTATTTTTTTTACTAGCAGGGGGGAAAGTCAGGCACGTAGATTCTACGTGCTTGGCACTTGAGTGGAGTGGAAGTAAGCACATAGAATCTACGTGCTTGGCACTGAAAGGGTTTATGATCAGCAATACAGCTCTGTTTAGACCAGTTTCAATTCTATCAATTAACCTCGCAGCTGGGGTATCTCCTTGCTTGTGAATATCAATCAACAGGCAACAATAAAACACTATAACTCACCTTTTATCCCCCACAGACCATCACTGCTAGTCCAGCACTCTGACACTTACCAGACTGCCCAATCCTTGTCCCGCACTGCCTGGCGGCTGCCACCTCTGTTGATGCACCGCTGTTCTCTGTGCAACACCTGATGGATTGCCCCGCAGCGTTCATCACAGAAACTATGGCTCACCCCCTCCATTCACTAGCAGCAATGGTTCCTGTTGAATGACTAAATATTTTATGGGGAAGGTGGATCCGCGTGCCCACGAGATGGTAATGTTTGATGCTTTTAAATATCTGATTGCATTATTTCTAACCATTAAAGTTTGTATACGGTAGATCCTACAATCAATTTACTTCAAATGGTTCTTGTAGTGCTGAATGTGACTCTCATGGTAAGATAGGTTGGGGACCCCTGCTTTATACCTTTGAGATTAAAACATAATTGATTTATATCAATTATATTCAGGTCACATAACAAAATCCTTCTAAAAGCAAAACAAAACTTTGGATTTTGACTATCCTGGGCTTTGTTCCGTGACCCGGAGCATCGTATTTGGGTTACATAGTTATATAGTTATATAGTAACATAGTTAATACGGTTGAAAAAAGACATATGTCTATCAAGTACAACCAAGGGTGTTGGGGTAGTTATTTTTTATTTTATTTTAAAGCGGAGGCTATTTTTTTTTTGTTTTTTTACTGATAACGGCTAATAGTAACTGTTAATGTTATTTTCTTCTAAATAAGCATCTAATCCTTTTTTTGAAGCTGTCAGTGGTTGATGCTGTAACAAGCTTCTGTGGGAGGCTGTTCCATAGATTTATAGTTCTTATGGTAAAAAACGATTGTCACCTCCGGAGACTAAATTTCTTTTTTTACAGTCAAAGGAAGTGTCCCCTTATCTTTAGAGAGGATTTTACCTGAAATTGTGTTCCCCATATTTTTTGTATGGGCCATTTATATATTTATACAAGTTAATCATGTCCCCCCTCAGTCGTCTCCTCTCAAGACTAAACAAATTTAATTCTCATAATCTTTACTCATAACTAAGATCCTTCATTCCCCTTATTAGTTTGGTGGCTCTCCTTTGCACCCTTTCCATAGTCAGAGCGTCCTGTCTATGAATGGGTGCCCAGAACTGGAAGGCATATTCCAGGTGAGGGAGCACCAGTGCCTTGTAAAGAGGCAAAATTACATCTCTATCCCGTGATTCCATGCCTCTTTTAATGCACGATAGTATCTTGGTGGCCTTGGAAGCAGCTGCTTAGCATTGCATTCAGTTATTTAGTCTGTGATCTACCAGTACCCCCAGCTCCTCCTCAACAAGTGACTCTCCCAGTTTTACTCCCCCGAGGACATATGTGGCCTCCAGGTTGTTAGACCCCAAGTGCATGACTTTACATTTTTCCACATTGAACTTCATTTGCCAAGTGGATGCTCAATGTGTCCAAGTCAGCCTGAAGCTTGTGAACATCTTCAATAGACTGCACTGTGCTACATATCTTTGTGTCATCTGCATAAATAGAGACAGTGCTTTTAATTCTATGTCGTTTATAAACAAGTTGAATAATAGTGGGCCCAGCACTGAACCCTGGGGTACACCGCTTACAACCGGTAACCATTCAAAGTAGGTATCATTAACCACAACTCTCTGCACACGATCCTTCAGCCAGTTTTCAATCCAGTTACAAACTGTGTTTTCTAATCCTGAAGATCTCAGTTTCCCCAATAAGCGTCTATGGGGGACAGTGTCAAATGCTTTTGCAAAATCCAGAAACAACTATATCCACAGCCGCCCCTCTGTCCAGGCTTCTACTCACCTACTCATAGAAGCCAATCAGATTAGTCTGGCAGCTTCTGTCCCTAGTAAAACCGTGTTGGTTGTCACTTATAATATTATTGATAGTTACATATTCCTGTATGTAGTCCCTTAAAAGCCCCTCAAGCAATTTCGCCACAATTGATGTTAAGCTAACAGGTCTGTAACTGCCGGAGAAGACCTAGAGCCCTTTTTAAAAATGGGCACCACATTTGCCTTGCGCCAGTCCCTTGGCACTATACCAGTTGCTCCAGTACAACCCACCTCTTCCAGGTTCAGCTGCACAGGCACAGGCACTGATCCAATCAGAGCAGTTTGCCGACCCTATGTAATTTGGAATAATGGCTCCGATTGTTGAATCTCCAGGCTGTGCGTGCGCTCCAATCCAAGCATCTAAATGGCTGGGGCGGGAGCACATGCCCCACTGGGGATGCGGCCACGCTCGCTCTCCACTGAAGCAAATTGGAGCAGATTGGACCAAAGCCAGTGAATGCCCATGCATGTGTTCTTGGATCAGGGAAAGGTTAGTGAATACCGGCGACCTGGGGGGGGGGGGGGGGGGGGGTTACACAGCAGGACATCCCAATTTGTTCTGCCCTGGTCCTTGTCACCTCCTCTGCTGGTTCCTCCACACCACCACTTGTTCTTTGTTACTTGACACCCGCCTAGCCTAGATAATGGTTTCAGGAAAGGTGCCTCCTCTGGGTACCACAATGTTGCCACCTCAGCATCACTAATCTTCCTCTGATCCTCAGTAAAAGACAATTCTGTGAGTACTAACCTGTAGAATTGCTTTTACCATGCATGGCACGGCCTGCTTCACAAAGTCATTACACCTGGGTTATTCCGCCACAAGGTGGCACAGTGTACTGCAGAAGTGTTGTGGCTCCGCCCGGTACCATATAAAAATAGATAAGAGATAATAAAGGTAAAAACAGGTAATAGAACCCCCACTAACTTTGAACAATCACCATAAAGAGGCAACCAAGAATAACGATAACAAGGGTGGGGTGAAGCAGGTCGTGCCATGCATGGTAAAAACAATTCTACAGTTTGAGTACTCACAGAATTGTCTTTTTTTCCCATTGCATGGCACGGCCTGCTTCACGAAGTCATTATATCTGTGACATCCAAAAGCAGTGTCCATAAAGTAGGATGGGATCCCCAAAGAGCAATAACAGGCAATTTAAACCACTACCGCCTGAGGTACCTTGTGGCCAAAAGCAGCATCAGCTGAGGCCCTAACATCAACCTTGTAAAACTTAGAAAAAGTATGAACAGAAGACCAAGTTGCGGCCTTACAAAACTTGTTCAACAGAAGCTTGGGGGTTGAAAGGCCCAAGACGCACCAATAGCACGAGTAGAATGAGCAGTAATCCTAAAAGGAGGTTCCTTCCCTTTAGCAGAATAGGCTTGTACCACCGCCTGACGAATCCACTTGCTGATAGTGGATTTAGCAGGAGTCAAACCCTTCCTAGGTCAAGCAGGAAGAACGAAATGAGCATCAGATTTCCTGAAAGGCTCAGTAGCAACCAAATAAAACTTCAGAGCCACAACATCCAGGGAATGAAGGGTCCGCTCCTTGGCATTAGCAGGTTTAGGACACAAAGAAGGCAAAACAATGTCCTGATTGAGATGAAAAGCAGACACAACCTTAGGCAAGAAATCCGGCCTAAGCCTAAACACCACCTTATCCTGATGCCGCTCAAAATAAGGAGGTTTGATGGAAAGCGTCGCCAGCTCAGAAACTCACCTGACCGAAGTAATGGCCACCAAAAAGGCTACCTTAAGAGTCAGAATGGGCAACGCAGCCCCACGGATAGGCTCAAAGGAAGGACTCTGCAGAGCAGACAACACCAGATTCAGGTCCCAAACAGGTAGCATAGGCTTACGTGGCGGACGCACATGAGTAACTCCCTGGAAAAAAAAGTCTTAAACAACCGGTGACTGGCAAAGGATCTTTGGAAGAAAAATTGCCAGAGCTGACACCTGTCCCTTAAGGGTACGAAGTTGAAGGCCCGAATCCAAACCATGTTGCAAAAATTCCAGAATCCTGGGGATAGAAAACACCCATCAAGGGAGAGACTTAGACTCACACCAGACAATGTAAGCATGCCAGATCCTGTAGTAGATAAAGGCCGAGGACTTCTTCCTAGCCCTAATCATGGTAACAACCGAAGCCGGCAACCCCTTATCCATCAAGATGGAGGTTTCAGAAGCCAAGCCATTAAAGCCAGCGTTTGAAAATTGGGATGGCACAGTTGTCCCTGAGTGAGCAGATCTGGTTCCTTGGGCAGGGCATACTGATCTACTGCCAACTGCACGACGTCTGCGAACCACACCCTCCTTGGCCAACAGGGGGGCCACCAGAATGGCTGGTACCCCTTCCTGGGCTATCTTGCGCAGCACCTTGCCCAGCAGAGGGAACACAGCTGAAACTCCATCCAAGGCATTGCTAGCGCATCCGTGGCGAAGGCCAGAGGGTCCTGTGACAGGGAGAAAAACCTGGGAAGTTTGTGATTGGACGCAAACAGGTGCACATCCGGCTGACCCCAGCGGTGGCACAGGGAGTGAAATACCCTGTTGCTGAGGGACCATTCCCCCAGCCGAGACGTCCCCCTGCTCAGGGAATCTGCCTCCAGGTTCTCCACCCCCGGAATGTAAACCGCCGAGATGCAGGGGACATTCTCTTCCACCCAAGACAGTATCAGGGACACTTGCTTGAGGACTCCCTTGCTCCGAGTCCCTCCCTGATGATTGATGTAGGCAACCGCTGTCTGGTTGTCCGAGCGGATCTGAACAGCCCGACCCCGAAGGTGTGTGGTCAGCCAGAGACAGAACCAACCTGATCGCCCTCAGTTCCAGTACATTGATGGGAGCATGGGCCTCCTGGGGGCCCCACCGACCCTGGAACTTCAGAGACTTCCAAAAGCCCCCCTAACCAGTCAGACTGGCATCTGTGGTGATAGGTCCTGCCCACTAGAAGGTTCCCTGAGTCCAGACACCACGAGAGGGACTGTCTGGCCAAGGGGGACAGAGCAAATTCCTGATCCAGGGACACAGGGTCCCGATCCAAAACTGACAAGAGGTGCAACTGAAGAGGTCTCATATGGAACTGAGCAAAAGGGACCGCCTCGAAGCAGGACACCATCAGACCCACTAACTGCATCCCTTGCCGGATGGAGGGATGGGGACACAAGAGCAGAGTCCGTGCCTGCTTCTGAAGGCCCTCCACTTTCTGCTGAGGCAGGAATACCTTGACCTCAGAGTATCCAGAGTCATGCCCAGAAAGGACCTCACCAAGGATGGAGACAGTGAAGACTTGAGATAGTTGATCACCCAGCCGTTGATCACCCAGCCGAAGGACTCGAGAGTGGAGGTCACCACCTGAGTATCCCTCTCGGCCTGATGAAGAGACTGAGCCGCAATCAGAATGTCGTCCAGGTAAGGAAGGATGCGAATGCCCCGATTCCGCAGCAGAGCCATCACGCCCGCCAGCACCTTGGTGAACACCCGAGGGGCCGAGGTGATACCGAATGGTAAGGCCACAAACTGGTAATGCTGATCCTCTAGAGCGAACCTGAGAAATCTGATGGCCTGGAAATATTGGCACATGAAGGTAGGCATCCTTGATGTCCACTGAGGTGATGAAGTCGCCCGGACGCAGGGTACTGACCGCCGACCGAGTCTCCATGCGAAAATGCTTGAACCTGACAAAACCTGTTGAGACCCTTCAAGTCCAGGATGGGCCTCAGGGACCGGTCCTTTTTGGGGACCGTGAACAGATTGGAGTAGAACCCTCGACCCCGTTTTGGAAGGCACCGGGCAAATGACTCCAGACTCCAACAGATGTTGAACCGCAAGGCGCAAACCCTGAGCTGACAGAGGGTTTTGAGACATCCGGGATCTGATTAATTTTGGGGGAGGCCAGGCTGCAAACTCCCATCTTGTAACCGGAGGACACCACCTCCTGAATCCACCAGTCTAAGACGCGTAGCCTCCAGACGTGAGCAAAGAGCCGAAGCTGTCCCCCCACCCGGATGGGTGAGGGCGCCTCCTCATGCCTGAGGGGGCTTGGGGGAAGGTTTGGGGCCCCATGAGAGACCGGGACGACCACGAGATCTGCCACGGCCCCAAGAATCTCTGCAGGTACCCGAGAAGAGGGAGCCACGACCTCCCCTGGAAGCACGAAAAGAGGGGAGGGAAGAGGAGGGCCCCCGAAAGGGCCGAGACTGCCTCCTACATTGAGGCAGCCTACCATCCTTGGCTAAAACATCCAGATGCTCAACAAAGAGCCGCAGCCCGGTGAAGGGGAGCCCAGTGAGAGCCTTCTTAGCAGCAGCATCAGCCGCCCACTGACGCAGCCAAACAGAGTGGCGCATAGCCACCAAAAGGGTAGAGGCCCTACCACACATCTGTACCACATCATCCATGGCAGTAAGAACAAAGGCAACAAAATTAGAGCAAAGCAAAAAGGGGCCTATAATCCTCCCCCGTTACCAGCCGTAGCGCCCTCCAGGAGATGCTTGAGCTGTCTCTTAAGGGCAATAGCTGTAATGGCAGCAGCGCAGACCGGGCGCAGCCCAGCCCCCACACACGCAAAAGCATGGCAGGCCAGCTGATCCATGCGCCGGTCCTCGCTGTCCCGCAATGTAGTAGTGTCAGGTGAAGGCATGACCTGCAGACCATCGCTCGACCAGGTCTGCAGGAAAGGGATACCTCCTATCCCACCCCTTGGGCACCGCAGGCAATCTACTAGGATGTTCCCACTCCTTGAGCACCATATTAGTGAAGTGGCTCTGCTCAGGGAACTCCAGGCGCTGTTTATCAGTGTGAAAGAGCTCACCCTGCTTCCTCTTAGCCACCTCAGGGGGGGACAATGTGCAAGATTTCAAAAATGTGAGACAACAGGCCATCAGTGTCCTCAGGGAACCAATCGTCTTCCCCAGACGCAGACCCAGGGTCACTGCGGTAACCCTCCTGCTGGCCCCCAGAGGAGTCAGAGTCCTGAAAGAGTTCCCCCCTCCTCTAGGGGGTAAAGGCCAACAAAAGGGTCAGGTCCCTCATCCTCCTCAGGAAAGAGGGATGTCATGGGAGCTAGGTGTCGCTTCTTGCCAGAGGCCTAATGTGGAACAGGCCTGGCAAACTGCCTTTCAATACTGGCCACACGCAGGGCCAGATCAGACTGTGACCCCCCCGCTAGTATCCCCCTCACTGGGGGCTAAGTGCAGGCGTGGGGGGGTGGGCAATGCCCAAGGGGGCACAGAGCTGGGAAGCAAAGCGGGCAGCCCAGCCTGGAGAGCAAGGACACTTTGTCAGGGTGTGCGTGCCGTGCGCCCACTGTCACCCCCAGGGGATACCCCACACATGGAACACAGCTAGGATTGCCCCGAAGGATCCCCACGCACGCTATCCCCAGAAGCCTCCATATGGTTATTTAGAAAGGTGCAATAGGCCAGCACAGGGTAAAGGCTAAGAAGAGCCACCCGGGATGCCCCCCCACAGGATGCCCCCAGAAGCCAGTAAAGGGAAGATGAGGGATAGTAAGGGGTAGTACCGGGAGAAACCACAACCCACAGTTGTCCCGCCTGAAAGACATAAGACACATAAGTCTCCCGCAGCACATGCCCCAAGGAAACCAAAACCCCCGAAGGGGACTCACGGACCAAGTAGGGCAAGGGCACCAGCCGCCAGACCACAGGAGGAAGCGACAAGAGACGGGAATCACCGCAGAAGCTCTGGGATGAGAAGGGCCCCAGATGCGCAGCAGAAGAAAAATGGTGCCGGCAGAGGAACCTTGAGGGGCGGGCGGTGGGAGGACGATGCGATATGCGTCATCCACCAGCCCCGCCCCCCGAAGAGCGCGAAAACGGCGCTCACGTGACCTCGCCGGCGTCATCACAGTAGAAAAAAAAACGCCTCACACAAATAGCGCCGCCCGCCACGGAGCGTAGCACAAAGCGTCGAAAAACTGTTAAACAAATAGTAAAAAACAGATTGAAGCCAGCAAGAAAGACACCCTCACCGCTACCACCCGCCCCCCCTCCCCCGAGCACACGACGCCCAGGCCAAGGATGGGGGGGGGACCCCAAAACACTAGAGCAAGTAAACAGTCCCCAAAAACACTCACCCCTCAGAAGCTAGGACAGGAACTCCGCATCCCAAACAGGCTCACCATAAAGCCCATGGTCGGCTACCGTTTGTGGTACAGGGTCTGCGGCTTGGAGCAGCGCTCCTTGAGCACTTGACCCTAGTGCTCCTCTACCCTCACCCGATCCGTCAGCTGAGGCTGGGAGGCACAGAGGGTCCGGAAACGGGTGGAAATAGCCATGCAGGGCCGCAGGCTCACCTGCGCAATATAGAGAGCCATGTTCTATCTTCGCAGAAATCACTGCAGAGAGAACACTGGATAAGTCTATGGTAATTCCGTTTTTATATGGTACTGGGAGGAGCCACAACTCTTCTGCAGTGCACTGCGCCACCTTGTGGCGGAATAACCCAGATGTAATGACTTCGTGAAGCAGACCGTGCCATGCAATGGGAAAATAACAGTAGTCCTACTTCACTTTATCAAAGACTGAAGAAGCTATGGCTAGAGTTAGTCTTGGTAGAATATCAAAAGAGATAAGCATAAGGGGGGGGGGGGGGGGGGGGGGAGTGGGAAGATGTTGAGAATAAGAAGGGAAAGTGGAATAGAATGGGGTGGGGGGGTCTGAAGCTGTACTACTTTCGATCCTTCCTCCCCCTGCTTCACTCGATGTTATAGGGTAACCTCAGGTAAGATGCTCTCAATGTGTCCATTGCATTGTGTCCCCCAAGGGGGCTCCTTTAGGTTAGAGATAGGACTGCACCTGCACAGAAGCACCATGGCATTTGGTGCTGCAGCTTTAGCATACTTCTGCAGATGTGTGTGTGGACCAAGACCTATTTTTAACCAGATTTAGAGACAGATTATAGGTTTGGTTGCAAGCTGGGTTGAATGCCGTGGCCCTTTTAAGACAAAGGGTTCAGTGTCTCTATCATGAAAATGCTCTGCTGTGGTTAGAAACAGATTTGAGACCACTCTGGTTTGTTGTGCTCACGTGTGCCGAGATCAGCAAGTGAAAGAATGACTGTTGGACCATTTTTTTTTTTTAAATGAGGTCCTGGAGGAATGAAATTAAAGGGGGGCAGGGGGGGGGGGGAATCAAGCCCTTATACCATGTGATGCAAGAAATGGAGGAAAAGCCCATAACATAGGCATCCAGCGAGCTTCCTGCTGCCTTATTATTGCCATTTAACCATTAGTGCATTTAACCATGATTATTGCATTCAAACTTTTTTTTTTTTTTTTTTTTAATATAAAACCATTACATGGACCCATCCAGGATACAATTTTACAATATTACATAAATATTGTACCCAATACTGTGCCATTCTTGTGAGATTTTCTTACCCATGAGATTTTCATAACACTAACCACATCAGAATGTGCACATAGACCCAATTAAAGAGGAACTTCAGACCTTTAAACTGCTAGGTCCTAATACACCCCCCCCCCCCCCCCCAATGTTCCATACCTTTTGGATGCCGGTGTCTTCCATATCGCCGTCATCCTGCTGCCTTTTCCACCCTCAGTGCCTCAGGTATTCTCTGATGTCCTCCCCCTCTGTCCTTGCTAAGTGCGCCAAAATCTCGCAGTGTTTTTGAAACTCCTGCAGCCGCCCTGCGCGAGATCTCGGGGACAGTGCATTGTGGGACAAAGACAAGATGCCGCTGCCCTATGGAAAGGGAATACTCCCGACTGTCTAATGTTCCTCTTTAAGATAACCATGTTTTCATACACACAGATGGGGGCCAGTACTGGAATAATTGAACATTTTAGGTTGATTTTACATTTAAAAACCGATACATACTGACAGTACTATTTATGATTATAATATAATTATAATATAATTATAATATAATATAATTATAATATAAATGTAGTGCTCCTGCACATCCATTATTGGACTGGAGCCAAAAATAAACCCGGATTTTACCGACCTGGACTGCTGCAACATCCCTGCTGAGATCTGAATGTGCTCTCTGGCCTGTCAAATGATGCAGGTCTAGTCTATAGAACGGAACTGCTGTTCAAACTACACCGGAACTGTATACAGCTGCATAGTGTTAACATAGGCTACACATTGAAAGCTTTGGTGGATGTGCAATAAGACTGACAGCTAGAAAGACAAACTTGCTCCAGTAATAGGCACACTGCAGAAAGTGCTTTTGGAAAAAATACTTTTGCCTTAAAACCACTTAGTCTAAATAAAACATTTTAATTAACCAATAATATTTATATATGTATACAATAAAATGTTGGACATGTATTTCATAAAATCACATCAAATTCACACAATAATCCCCAATGGTCACTAGGAAATCTACCACAGTCCAGTTTGTCTGTGCCAACCAAGTCCAAAGTTTGGGGAAGCATTTGGCCACCATCTACTGAGGCGCGGTATAGTAAGCGGTCAAAACGGAGCCTGCTGGCGTATGAAATCTTCAAATTGTTGTTCACTTTTGTATCCCAGGTATAACGGCAATGTTCCGGCCTTCCAAGGAACTCCCAAATATCTAAAATGTTATTAGGCAATCCTCCTATATTCTGCACCTATAAAACACAATTAAAAGAACAATTACAATCTACCAGGATGGTTGTAAAGACGACTGACCAATTACAAGGGTGTGTCTATAAGAGAAAAAAAAAAAATCATATTTTCTTCCTCCAAAATAAATGCATCATTACTTACATTACCAATCTCCCGCACCGCAGCAGCGCCTCCCGCCAACATGAACACAGAGGCTGACACATACACTTAGCCTCCCATTGCCCAAACACGTTCCCAGGAAGCCCGGTTCCAGCTGCAGGGTGGGCGCAGCCTATGACTCGTGCCACATCATTGGACGTTGGCACGAGTCACGGGTCACACCCACCCAGTTGCCAGAACTGGAACACGGGTAACTCGTTTATGTGGCAGCAGAGACACAACGGAGATCGCAGAGGAGGCAGTAATATATGTATATATGTTTGTATGTGTGTGTCAGGCAGATTACCTGATGTAGGTACCCATTAGCTGACTTCAGCGAGTCCTCCTAATTCTGACCACAAGCGGAAGTCGGAGCCTTAGGTCACCTACATTAAAAGGTGAAGTCCAGTCATGGGGTCGGCCGCATTTGTGGTCTGAGGCACGCTCCCGCGCCCAGCCATTCAGACAGGCTGGGGGTGGGACCACTCCCTCCTCTAAATGCAAACTGGAGATGTGGCAACTCTCTATTGCCAAGCTGTGTCTAAACAGAGCCATATGCCACGCTGATTGAATTATGACATGCAAGGTAAGACTGGGAAAAGGTACTTTTTTATGGGCGATTCGGGGTGCTTATCTGTAGCCTAACCTGGGGCAAGAATCAAAACCCAGGATAGTGAAAACTCCAGGAAAAGTCCACTTTCAAGGCCATTTTTGATATTTTTCTGTGCCTAAATGATGTCCCTCCATATGCTTATCTAGTTTTTTTTCTATTTTCTCCTATGTTGGCAAATGTGTGTTTTATGGAAGCAGTGTTTACCACTCAGTTGCTATTGGCAACTGTACACCAAGAGGAGAAAAGTGAACCCTGCACATACAGCAGTGGCCATAGCAGAAGTATTCTGTGTGTACAGGACTCGCTTCTCTCTTATTGTAGATCTTTGTGTACAAACTTGGTGTGCAGTTGCCAATAGCAATGGATTGCAGGCAGTAAAAACTTGTTTCCATAAAACACATTTTCTACCATTTTTTTTTTTTTTGTTGTTCGATCAGCTCAGCACCTTAAGGACATCCTTCTGGTGGAAAGAAACACTCAAAAATGCCAACAAAAGTGGACTTTTCCCTTTAAAGTTATTCTCAATAGAGAATAAATTAAACCCGGGGTTAGGTGGGGTAAAGAATAAATGGATATAGCAGTCTACAGCAGCTACATCATGGAAAACAGCTGATTATTTAAAGCCGTGGCCCCCAGCCACATGATTTCCTACTTTACTCCATAACTTTGCATATTCCCTCCACTAGAATCTCCTAAGATCTCTAGCACATACATGCACACATTTCCTGATTTGGCAGCCTAAATAATGTACCCACCTCTTTGTCTCTCAGGTTGGTGTCGCCACCAAATATCACAGAGGTTGATGGTGGAACCTCCGACATCTTCTGTAGCACAATTTTCAGCTGTTTCATTCGTTCATTGGCAAACTCTTTGGTGCTCTCTAAATGTGAAGTCATGAGGCAGATGGGGTTGCCACAAACATTCACCTGGAAAAGGCAGCAACGAAGGTAAAGGACAGTGTTATTCATTCATTCTCAGTAATCATGGCTAGGCAAATTACACAAAAATACCATTTTGTGAATACTCACCTTGTAAAATGGGTATTATAAGTATGTCACACACCCCGCTTCAAGAATTCATAACATGTGGTAGTATCGTCCTGAAGAGGGCGTTCCTGCAGAGATGATAGCAAAAGAAAGCCCCTCCCTGATCCATAAATACCTGGGACCTCCCACTCATCACCCAGTATACAGAAGCAGTAAGGTAAGGGACCAGGAAGAGGCAAATATAAACCACAACCACGCAAAGTTCACAATAAAGAGGATCCTGAATAAAGAAAAAGGGCGGGTGAAGCGGGGTGTGTGACATACTTATAATACCCATTTTACAAGGGGAGTATTCACAAAATGGTATTATTCTAAGTATGTCACACACCCCGCTTCAAGAATTCATAACATGTGGGACATCCAATAGCAGTGTCCATAACAAGGGCGGGGATCCAAAACTAGGCAACAATGCACAACTTTAAACCACTACAGCTTGCAAAACTTTGCGGCCAAAAACAGCATCCGCTGATGCCCGAACATCAACCTTGTAAAACTTGGAAAAGGTGTGAACAGAAGACCAGGTAGCGGCCTTACAAACTTGCTCAACAGAAGCCTGGTGCTGAAAAGCCCAGGACGCACCAACTGCACGAGTAGAATGAGCAGTAACCCGAAAAGGGGGACTCCTCCCCTTGGCAGAATAGGCCCCAATGATGGCCTGACGAATCCATTTACTAATGGAAGATTTGGCAGGAGCCAAACCTTTCCTAGGCCCACAGGGCACCACAAAAAAAGCATCAGTCTTACGAAAGGAAGACGTAACCTCCAGATAATGTTCCACAACACGTACTACATCCAAAGAATGCAACGCCCTTTCCATGTCGTTGCTGGGATTTGGGCATAGAGAAGGCAAAACAATGTCCTGATTCAGATGAAAAGCCGAGACCACTTTAGGAAGAAAATCTGGCTTGAAACGAAAGACAACCTTATCCTGATGCCTCTCGAAGTATGGAGCTTTAATGGATAAAGCTGCCAACTCAGAAACACGCCTAACCGAAGTGATAGCCACCAAAAAGGCCACCTTTTGCGTAAGAGAAGACAAAGCTACCTCATTCAAGGGCTCAAACGGAGAGCCCTGGAGAGCAGAAAGAACCAGGTTCAAATCCCAAACTGGAACAAAAGGCTTCCTAGGAGGCCGTACATGCGTAACACCTTGGAAAAAGGTCTTGACTAAAGGATGAAGTGCAAAGGACCTTTGGAAGAACACCGCCAGGGCAGAAACCTGCCCCTTCAAGTACTAAGCTGGAGCCCCAGATCTAGACCATGTTGGAGAAACTCTAAAATTCTAGGAATGGAGAACTCTCGACAAGAGAAAGACCTACTTTCACACCAATCAATATAGGCCCTCCAAGTCTTGTAGTAAATAGAAGAGGAAGAGCGCTTCCTGGCACAGATAAGAGTCTGAATCACCGCGTCAGAAAGACCTTCTTCCTTCAAGATGGCGGCTTCAGCAGCCATGCCGTCAAAGCCAGCGATGGTAAATTGGGATAGCGTAGCCGACCCTGGGTGAGCAGGTCCGGCAGCAGAGGCAGGGCGAACTGATCTTCTGCCAGCCTTACAAGATCTGCGAACCAAACGCGCCTTGGCCACCTTGGGGCCACCAGAATCGCCGACGCGCCTTCCAAGGCCAGTTTGCGCACCACTCTGGCTAGCATTGGGAACGGAGGGAACAGGTAAAGGAACCCCAGATCCCTCCAGTTCAGAGACATGGCATCCACTGCCAGAGCCAGAGGATCCTGCGAGAGAGACACAAAGACTGGGAGCTTGTGATTGTGACGAGAAGCAAAGAGGTCCACCGCTGGGACCCCCCACCTGAGACATATCGAACGAAACACCTTGGGACTGAGAGACCACTCCCCCTGACAAGAGGAGGCCCTGCTCAGCAAGTCCGCCTCCGTGTTCTCCACCCCCGGAATGTAGACTGCTGAGATACACGGGACGTGGGTCTCCGCCCAGTCCAGAATCAAAGACACTTCCCTGAGGGCACTCCTGCTGCGAGTCCCTCCTTGGTGATTGATGTAAGCAACCGCCGTTCTGTTGTCCGACCGGACCTGAACTGGCAGGCCTCTCAACTGATGAGTCAAGCGAAACAGAACCAACCTGATGGCTCTCAACTCCAAAACATTGATGGGCTCGTGAGCCTCCCGCGGGCCCCACAGACCCTGAAACTGGAGGTCCTTCCAAACACCCCCCCAACCTGACAGACTGGCATCCGTGGTGACTGTTTCCCAACACGGAGCCAGAAAAGATCTGCCCTTCAACAGATTGACCGACCCCAGCCACCATTGCAGGGATCGACGAACTCGGGGAGTCATCAGGAAGGACTGATCCAACGATAGAGGAGACTTGTCCCAAACCTTCAACAGAAGAAGCTGAAGCGTCCTTGTGTGAAACTGCGCAAAGGGAACTGCCTCGAATGAGGCCACCATTAACCCCACCAGCCTCATCCCTAGCCGGATGGTCGGATGATGGGTTGACAAGAGAAGCCGAACTAACTCCTGAATCAAAAGAATCTTGGCCTGGGGTAGAAACACCCTGGCCTGTGAAGTGTCCAGAGACATTCCCAGAAAGGTCAGAATTCTGGACGGAGAAAGAGAAGACTTGGGGTGGTTGATCACCCAACCGAACCTCTCCAGAGTGGACACCACCGCTCTGGTGTCCAACTCCGCTTGGTTGAAGGAAGAGGCCATGATCAGTAGATCGTCCAAATAGGGCACGATGCGGATACCCTGACCTCTGAGCAGAGCCATCACCCCCGCTAGCACCTTGGTGAACACCCGAGGAGCTGAGGTGAGACCGAAAGGAAGTGCCACAAACTGAAAGTGCCGATCCTCCACCACGAACCTGAGAAACCTCTGGTGTGCTGGAAAAACCGGAACGTGAAGATAAGCATCCTTGATGTCCATGGACGTCAGAAAGTCTCCCTGACGAAGAGAGTGAATGGCCGAACGCAGCGTTTCCATGCGGAATTTCCTCGGCCGGATGAACCTGTTGAGAAGCTTCAAATCCAAGATGGGTCGGACCAACCCGTCCTTCTTGGGTACCGTGAACAGATTGGAATAAAAGCCCCTGCCCCGATCTGAAGGGGGCACTGGGCAAATGACAGCCATGTCCAGAAGATTCTCCACTGCCACCAGGAGCCCCTGCGCCGCCAGAGGCTCCGACGGCATCCGAGACCTGACAAATCTGGAAGGGGGGCGGAGCTCGAACTCCAGCTTGTAGCCGGAAGACACCACTTCCCGGATCCATCTGTCCAAGACCTCTTGATCCCAGATCTGAGAGAAGTGCTGCAGCCGTCCCCCCACCCGCATGGGTGAGGGCGCCCACTCATTGCTGAGCCGGCTTAGCAGCCGGTTTGGGCTTAGAGCCCCAACTGTATCCAGAACGGGCACGTCCTCTGCCCCTGTTTCCGGAATCTCCTCTGGAAGAGGGAAATGCAGAACCCCTGCCAGATCTGGCCCCCCGAAAGGAGGGGGTAAAGGCAGGCGCCCCCCGAAAGGAGCGACGTTGTTTCTTACGTTGAGGTAACCTACCACCCTTGGTGACAGAGTCCAATGTCTCTCCAAAGAGCCGTAGACCAACAAAGGGTAGAGCCGTCAGTGATTTTTTGGACATAAAATCGGCCGCCCACTGGCGCAGCCACACCGACCGCCGAATAGCCACAAGCAGAGCCGACGTCCTACCACACATCATCAAAGTGTCATCCAAGGCAGTCAACACAAAGGATAGAAACAACTCACACCGTTTAAGGCTAAGGAACTAGTTACTACCCGGACGAAGCCCGGAAGAAGTCAACAGGTCCCTGACCACAGACCTGGTAGCCAACACCATTAGCTCCGAAGCGCACACAGGCCGGATGGCCGACCCAATGCTAGTAAAGCCATGAGAAGCCATCTGATCAATACGTTTATCCTCTCCATCTTTGAGAGTGGAACAATCAGGTCTGTTTAAAACCGAAGAGTTAGACAACCCCAAAACCGGTGCATCTACCTCGGGGGGAGATGCCCAGCGCTTGACCGCCTCAGAAGGGATATTTCCTATCCCACCCCTGAGGGATGCCAGGGAGCCGAGCCGGCCTATCCCATTCCTTGTCAATGATTTTATCAAAATGCCGTTGCGTAGGAAACTCCAGGCGCGGCCTGGATTCCTCAAACAATTCACCCTTCTGCTGTGACGCCTCCTCGGGAGGGGAAATATTCAGAACTTCCAGCATGAGAGACAGAGCGTGAGGAGAGTCCAAGGATCTCCCTAAGTCAGAAAGCTCGGCATCAGCGCCAGCAGACTGCTCATCATCCGAAAATTCTGAACCTTCATCAACCTCCCCTTCCTCTAGCTGGGGAAAATCAGATCAATCCAGATTATCTCTGTCATCAAGATCATCCACCGGCGGAGCCGGCGACAAATGCTTTCTCTTAGACGGAGCCTTACGGGCGACCGAGCTAGAGAGCATTTTCTCAAGGCTAGCCAATCTGGCACACATCTCAGATTGCAGATCCCTGCCCATGACCACGTCACACGGGGCACGAGTCAAGGCGGGAGGGGGAGTTGAGGCGGCCGGCTGTGCTGACCCCGACGCTTGGGGTTCGGACTGCCGCGTAATAGTTTGCTGTGCACATGGTATACACAGTAACACATCATCCCCAGTAATGGAAACCCCACACAACATACACTTTTTGGGATGCCCCGAAGGGGTCCCAGTCCCAGTATCCGTGGATGCCTCCATAAGGTGAATTTTGAGTGGTCGCTATGACCCAGGGAATTACGCCAGTTAGACAACCCGGGATGCCCCTTTAATGTCCCGAGTGGGAGGATTTGTGATGCTAAAATGGACCCAGGGACCCAGGATCAGGAGAGACCTTCCAATACTACAGAAGATCCTCCTGAATAACCTCCACCTAGAAGACAGAGAGAGACCAATAAGTCCCTACAATAAGACTTAACAGAAAAAGAAAAGAAGAAATAAATGAGGCCCACAGGGCCACTCACAGACGCTGCGATGAACGATCCGCCTCAGAACAATGGCGACCTTGCTGAGGTGAAGAGAAGAGGAACGGCCGTGCCAGGGGCGTGGTCGGCGCAGCCCGCGCAAAACTCAGCTGTGCCCCCTTAGCTGACATGGTAACAGGGAGCTCAGCTCCGCAGCGGCGCCAGTACAGAGGAGGGCGGAGCCGCGGCGACGCGCCGAAAGCCCGGCTCCGCCCCCCCCTCTGAATGAAGCGTGAGGGAAGAAGTCCCTCACACACCAGCCCCAGAGGCTGCCGTGACAACGGGTGCGTCCGCTGTTACTAGCGGAGCACCCGCCCCGCTCACTGCGGGAGGAATGAAGGAGAGAACGGGGGCTGGCCGCGGCAGAGCGCCGAGTGCCAGCCCCGCCCCCCCAAAGCGCGTGAGGTAAAATATCTCCTCACAAGACTGAAAGACCCCGGCGCCAGGCTGCAATGACAGCCGCGGTGCCGCAACATAGTAACAAACAGAAATAAACTAATTGAGGAATTACTCCCAGATAAGCCACATCAACATAGAGAAAGTGAATAAAGCTAACCCCTATGAGAGGAACCCCCAGCCCCCATAGTTGGTAAAAGGGAAGGGCCCCCCCCCAGGGGAAAAGTCAAGGGACGGGGCATCCCAAACCGGGATCACCTACCCGGTATGACCGCCTACCCTCTCTTTTAGGGTCTCACGGTGGAGCTCTGCTCCTCAGCACCAGAGGTGCCAATGTACCCTCGCTCGGGCCAGCAGCCAAGACTGTGGAGGCATGTAATATGAGGTAAATTTAGGGACAAACAGGGGTCCGAGCGGAAATAATCAAAAAAAGAGGCCGGGAGTTACCCCGGCTACCTGAAATCCCCCTGTGCAAGGAGGAGCCATCATCTTCTGACTTGCTCGCCGTCTGCAGAGATGGAAAACTGGATGAGTGGGAGGTCCCAGGTATTTATGGATCAGGGAGGGGCTTTCTTTTGCTATCATCTCTGCAGGAACGCCTCTTCAGGACGATACTACCACATGTTATGAATTCTTGAAGCGGGGTGTGTGACATACTTAGAATATGCACATTTTTATTTATTTTTTATTTTTTAATAGGGGAGCGCCCCCTTTACATTGCCAATTTATAGATGGCAGCAGTATACCAATTTCCCTCACTAATACAGCAGTATTTAGTCATCTGTAGAAAGTATCGTAATCCCTCCACATGCTTAAGACAACAAATTTGTTTTTAGATAGAAAGTGGACTCCCCTAGTATACATTTACACAGCAACCCCATTAACTGAACGTCCTGATAATCTGACTTTTAGCAGCGTTCGCTTTAACCCTTTCAATGTACCTAGAGGAACTGTGGTCATAAATGACCATAGTCCATCTTTAAAAGCAGCCCAACCCAGACTGCTCCATTGTGCATCGCGCTGTCTAAAGAAAGAAAAAAAACAACCTCCCCGGGTAATCGCCTTTTCCAAGATCCTTGTACGGCTGCTGTGCGAGTTCACGTGGATGCGCAACCCGGAATAGGCGAGTATCCGGGCAGCCAATTCCCAGTTTTATTGGCGCCAGGTTGGATTGCCCTGCTGCTGAATATTCAAGAGGGACCATGTTCATTTCTGACCATAGTTCCTCTTTATGAAAATTCTTTTGAAGCTTCACTTTAGCTCTCATTGGAATTTGGAGGTTAGAAAGCCCTGCGTGTGGAAATGCGCATCTGCAAGATCAATTTCAAAATGGAGTTTGTTGGAGAATGGAGCAGGGATGGTAATATAGCTTAAACCGGAAAAACACCCTATAGAAGTCTTTAGGGCATTGTGTCCAGCACGTAATTTAGACTCCAGGGCCGACCACACGCTGCCTGTCCACTTGGTGCCCCGCCTGCCTGTCAGCATTTGAGAATACAATAAGCATTAAAAATAAATAATCTTACCTTTTCGAGCCATGTGATCGTCTGGTGGATGGTTGACCAGGCCTAGTCACATGGTTGTCGGCACCAGGATACACCGTGAAGGCTGCTGACTACCACGTGTCCACGGCAGCCAATCACGGTGCACCTCAGGGGGATTGATCTGAACGCTAAGATTTCTTTATTTTAAATGCTTTATGTGCTGCCAAATGCGGGTGGGCAGGCAGCGTGTGGCCAGCCCCGAAATCTAAATTATGAGCTGGACACAATGACCCATAGACTTCTATAGGGTGTTTCAGTTTAAAGGAAAATACAATTTTTGTCAGGTTCTGGTGTTTTGCCTTATTTTCCCTTTTTGTAAAAAAAATGTGTGTTAGAGCATGCCTGTGATTCACTTAGCAGCATGCTGTCTCCATGCTGTCTTTATTCCTGTGGCTGTGTGTTGCTTTCCTGGTTTGTGTAAAGCCCTTTGATATAGTCACTTGCTACAAACCCCAGAATCATTCCACTGAGGGTGAACACACACAAAGCAGAATTCGGGAAAAAACAGGCAAAAACCACAGTTGATAACGCTGCCAGTAACCATTTAGCTACTTAAACAAAAGTCTGTGATTCTTTCATCTCAATAGGATGGATTGGGGCAGGAGGGGGTTAAACCCGTGAGCTCAGGAATGTGAATCATAATCTCTGTCTCAGCCAATCAGATGATTAGCAAGTCTCTGCTCTCTACCCCAAACACACAGGTTCCTAAGGTAATAATATAGAGTTAAAAAATTGACAGCACATGGAGGACATCATTTTGGCACACAATAATGGACACTTTAAAAATGCAAATGAAAGTGTCAGATTATGGACACATGAATGACAGTTTGTTAATGTAGTCTTGCTCCGGCTTCCTTATTTATCGGAAATAACATTTAAAACTCAATTTTTCACTCACATTCACCACCAGCAAATTCCTCATCATTGAAGTACTTGGAAATGGGATTATTTCTTGGCTTATTAGCTTTACTCTGGATTTTCTTAGCATTATGGCAGTAAAGTAACCATCATCATTTCCTGTAAGTACATTCACATAACAAACATAAAAAAAATGTACACCTTAAAGCGGCACAAAACCCGCTAAACTTGTGAAATACATTTGGCCACAGGCCCTGCCGATACTCTCTTCTAAGGGTAGAACTAGAAATGGAGACTTTCGCTTTTCTAATTGAAATTTTTTTGCTGTGCCTCTGTGTCAGATAAGTCATTGCATAGGTATGGCAATGATAATCACACACACCAGTAGCATTGAATGAAGGAGGCAGGGCTTTACAGCTAAAATAGGCTGTGGGATGTGGGATTAGAGTGAAGCAGAAGTGAAAATTGCCAAAACATACTCTTGATGGGGGGAGCAAATCAAGGGATGCCAGTTAAAAATGTGGGTTTTGGTCCGCTTTAACCCTTTGAGTGCCGGCCTACCGAGATTTTTTGTCACAATCTGTTGCCAGACGACTTTTCACGTTTTTGCGCTACACGTGTGCAACCTTGATTTTTGAAGGGATTTCGATGAAAATTATATATTGTTTTTTTTCAGCAGAGTCTGGGCTTCAACATGAAATGTCTTGTTTGGCCTTTTTTTAGTGTATTCTCAATACTTTTGGGTGAAATATGTGCAAAAAAAATGAAAAAAAACTATTTTTTACAATTTGTAGTGTTTTTTTTGTAATAAAAAATGTAATTTGTTAATAAAATATTATTGCGTGTGAAAGCCCTATTTCTCCCGGTTACAATGGTACCACATATGTATAGGTATACCCCCTTTCCTGAAACAGCAGTTTAGGAGATTCCAGATAGGATACATCTATGCAATATGATTGCATAGTTGTAAGGGGTTAATAAAAAAAAAAAATAAAATGACATAGGGTTCCCCCTCCCAGGGGGGGGGGGACCTCATTTCTTTTTGGAATTCTAAGGGTTAAAAACCCTTAAAATCCCCCCAAAAAAATGACATAGGGTCCCCCTTACCCAGCATTACTGACCCGGACCAGCTATGGGGGCTTGTAGAACAGGGCGCAGGGGCCAGCGTTGGTGGCCTCTGGCCCTGCAGGCTACTAGCCCACATAGCCACGTGGCCCGGGCCCTTCTGCCCCCCCTGGCTGTTGGGGAGGCAGGTAATGGGGGGCTGGGGGTTATGGCAAGTCACCCGCTTGCCGCAGGTGACCTGCCATACCCAGAGCCTTGTGAACTGGTATAAGGGGTCTCATGGACCCCTTACCAGTTCACAAAGGGTTAAGTTAAAAAAAAAAAAACGACACCAGACAAGTTCTTTATTATTCTATTTTCACTTATACTTACCTCCCATCCAGTGTCCCACGCTGCTGCAGATGACAGTTGTCGGTAGTGATCAGAGCAGGGAGGGTGGCAGGTAGGGAGATCAGAGCCTCCCTGCCTGCCACCCTCCCTGCTCCGATCGCTGCTGACAACTGACAGATCGGAGCCCGGGTGCCAGTAACCCGAGGAGCGGGATGACGCCATCAAGTGGGCGGAGTTAGGGGCGGGGCGGGGCCAGCGCCGGCCGAAGAGGATGGTGATGGCCCCTCACAAGCAGCGTGGAAAGCCCGGGGGGGATCGGAGCCCCCCCTGGTGAAGAGAAGACCCGGGGAGAGCCATCGCGCTGCCAGGTGAGTAAATGTCATTTATTTATTTTTTTTTTTTTCAGATGTCGGCGCCAGCGGGGGGGGGGGGGGGCCGGGCTATTCCGGGCCCCCTCCTGAAGATCAGAGGCAAGTCTGTATGTTTTGTACTTTTTGTTTTATGGGCCTCTAAAGTCAGCTACGTGACTCTCACGTAGCTGGCACTTAACGGTTGGAGAGGCAGCTACGTGAGAGTCACGTAGCTGGCACTAGAAGGGTTAAAGTGATCCAATATCCAGAAAGAAAGTTTATGTTGTCCCAAGGCCAGTACCCTAAAACAGCTTGGGTTTCTTTTTTGTAAAGCTTTTGCCCAATATTCATAATACGAACCAGATGCAGTCGGCCATATTGCTCCCTGGCTGAGCAGCCCCGCCCCCTGATGCTTTCCAGTGAGGATACATTTAGTTATATTACACACAGCTCAGGATTTGTGGTCACCCTTATCACCTTATCAGTTAAACAACTGCCATCATGTTACAGTTTAATTGTAACTGCATTAATTAGCATATGGCTGCCATTCACTATAATACTACTTCCCCGAGGGAGCGTGTTGTAAGGTATTGTTTGCGGGTGTTGGTTTGGTTTAATAAAGCATTCAAAAATAAGATCTGACCAGGAAGTGACACAATGGCAAGGCAATATCATTTAAACTACCTTATTAGGCTTTGGGTGACCTAAACGTTGTGTGGTTGATTGGCAGCTGGGCAGGGGGGGATCGAGTATTTATTTAAAAAGAGCATAGGGGGGTATTAAATAAAAGGCTTTTGGTACACTAAGTTATAATGTGAGTAGGTAATGCTTGTTCTATATATAGAAAAGGGTGGGGGGAGCGGTCAGAGCTCATGCACCACCAACAGTAATCAAGTATGTAGTGCATGCAATATTCTAGTATAAGGAAACATGTGCAGGTCTGGCAAAACCTAATAAACTCAAAAGGTCATAGTCCACTATAAGAAAGAAACTAAACATCCGAAAGGGCAGCATACCAACGATATATTATATTAATGCTCCACCCGAAGGTAGGAACACATGACCACCAGAATACACAAAAGCTTTGGCTCCTCCAGACACCAGTACTTTAAGAGATCTGAAAAACAAAGACAAAAGCACCAACTGGTAAATAAGAAAGATAACATATAAAATACCTTGGCCTAAGGGCATGAAGCCTGTATGCTGCCCTTTCGGATGTTTAGAAAACTTACCAGGTAACAGACGGAGTTTTCTAAAAACATCCTTAGAACAGCATACCACTGAGAGGATAAGCAAGATACTACCTCTAATGAGAGGATAAGCAAGAATACTACCTCTAAAGGCTGCCTGTAACACACTCTTGCCAAAGGATTGATTTTGCAAGGTGAGCAGATCCAGGCGATAATGATTAACAAACGCCTCAGCTGAAGACCAGGTTGCCGCTCTACAGATCTGTTCGATAGAGGCACCATCTTGCTCCACCAAGATGTATAAATACTTCTTGTTGAATTTGCAAAACTGATGCTCTTCATCCATCAGGCCAATGTTACCTTAGAAACATGCTAACCCTTCCTGTGACCCAAGAAGGAAACAAATCTGCTTTCCTCCAATCCTTTATCTAAGGTACTCCAGCAAACAGGCCCAAAGGCGTATCTACAGAACCCCTGGAAAGAATCAATATCCACAGCGGATGGAATGATAATCACTTGGGTCCGATGAAAGTCGGAAGAGATCCTAGTAAGGTAGCAAGGATCCCCCCATAATATTATATGATCCTGGAAAACTTGGAGAAAGGGGAGACTAGATGGGGATCTTTGAAAATTTGTAAAACATTTAACACCTGGAAGGTTAGTAATCAGATCTTCCTTGTCACCTCCTACCTGTTGGAAAGCCTTGATCACCCCCCCCCCCAAAAAAAAAAAAAAAAAAAAACACCTTTCTTAGGAGCATCAGGATCTCAGGGTCCATAGTGTAAGATGCCACTTTTGCAGATCTTGACAAAGCACTGGTCCCTGGGATAGAAGCTCTGGTCTCACTGGAAGTTCCCAAGGCCCTTTAACCCGAAAGCATCTTCAGATTTGATAATTATGATCTCTTTGGCCACCATGGGGCTAACAGTAGAACCGTGGCTAATTGGCAGGATACTTTGCTTAGAACTTAAGGGAGGATCTGAACTGGAGGAAAACCATAAGCCAGACTGAAAAGCTATTGGGGAGCCAGGGTGTCTATTCCTAGAGCTTGATCAGAGGGATTGAGGGAGAAGAAGTTACTCAGCTTGTTTCAACCGGTAGGCGAAAAGTTCCACCTCCGGAGATCCTCTCAGGACACAAATCTGATTGAACACCTCCTGGGTCAGTGACCATTCTGCTTCCGACAGCAGAGAGGCACTCAAAAAATCTGCCACATGATTCAAACAGCCTTTCAAGTGAATGGCTGACAAGGATAAAAGGTTCAGTTCAGCCCAGATCAGAATTTCCTTTGCCGTTTCTTGCAGGACAGATGACCTTGTCTCTATCGGACAATTCAGATACGCCATAGTCTGTTCTGATTTGTATGCAATAACCCTTAAGATGGGGAAATAAGGATAGCAATGACACCTTCAAGCTATCAATTCTCTGAGATTTGATGAGGAGGCCCATAAACCCCATGAAGAGGCCCCCCCCCCTCTTACCGCAGGGAAGGACCCTCATAGCTTGACCAACAGAATTGATCGACTGGAGTACAGGGACTGAACAGCTTCCTGAAGGATCATATTGATCGAACCCTGATAAGTCATGACCTGTGATGGGACTAGACTGGTAGTTCAGGTTTAAACCCAATAGTAGCAAAAAATCCTTTGTCAATTCCAGATCCTGGAGCAGCTTCTCCTGATCTGGGACAAAGAGGAGAAGGTCGTCTAGATATGCTATGATTCTGCCTTAGTGCAGCAAGAGATTCCCGCCAGAGCTTGGATAAAAAAAAATTCTCGGAGCAGGTACCAGCCTGAAGGGTAAGCATACAAACTGGAAGTGGAGTATTTTGTGCTGACAAGCTCATCGGTACCTGCCAATAGGCATCCTTCAGGTCTGCTGAGAACATACAGAAGACAGGTGGGAGCAGATTCCTCACAGAGAGACTCCATGTGGAAGAGTCTGAACTACTAGGGTCTGCAGGATGAGCTAAGGTTTTTGTGTATTCTGGGGGTCATGTGTTTCTACCTTGGGGTGGAGCCATAATATCTCAGTGGTATGCTGCCCTAAGGATGTTTTGAGAGCAGGCCCTGGTGAGTGTATGGGGTGACCTTGGGTGTGTTGTTCCGCTTTAAAGCATACCTGCGGAATCATATGACTAACACAGACAAAGTCTGCTTTAACATTTTTTAGCTAGAAATTATTTTATAGAAATATGTTTTTTGTGTCACCACTTACCTGTAATAATTGTGTAGCTAACTGCTCTCTTCTTTAGATATTCATAATACGGAGGTATAACCTCTTGTAAAAGTACAACGTCTGGAGTATACCTGTGACACAAGCACACCTTATCACCACAGAACCAACCAGTATATGGAACTATAATCTAATGCTGGATTTACATGAGCAGATAAGTTAACTGTTCGCTCAGCGAGTGACAGACCATACAAATCTTCCGCGACTGAGAGTTTGTGTTCAGGCGCCGAAGATATGTTGGTCAATTGGTTGCTAGAGCGATCGCTCATGTGATCGCCTATGTGCTCGCTCTCATGACAAAACACATTTTTATGGGAGATTTATTTCGACACCCCAACCATTAAGCGATGAACGAGAACGTTTCGGTCGGCCGACCAAATAACTAATTCTTGTTCATCGTTTGATTGCAGGGGCCATTTCCAGGGAAAGGCCAGCAGTCAGCCCTGGCATCTTTTAGCTTGGGTTTCGCTCTGCTTTAACTTCTATACCTTTCAATATTCGCAAATTCTAAAATTGTATACTGCTCTTACTGGACTGGAGTTACCATGTTATGAACACAAAATAAATTATTGAAGTACTTACAGAGCTATATAGGAACAGACGCCCCGCGCTCTTTCTTGAAGGTTGGCTTGGTCTATCCCATCGATGTTCCAGGTCAGCAGGGTGAAGAGGCTCTCATCCTTCTGGCTTATTGTGGTGTGGTTTTTAGCAGCAGGGGGTTGGCTGATAACGGCTGGCTCATCATCAGTAAGATCTATGCTAGAATAGGAAACAGCTTTGTTTTGTTTAACCCAATTCATCCAGTGAGCATATGCCAGCTAAAAAAAGATATGCCTCAATAGTCACTGCACTTTTGCAAAGCAGAACAATAAATTCATCTTTTAAGTCCAGAACCATCCATAGTGGATGGTTTACAGGGCGTGGCTTCCAGTGCAGGACTAAGCTGTTGACAGGAGAGTACTTTTTTTTACCTTTCACTCAGTCCTGAATGCTTGGCCAGGGATAGCAGGTGTTTGGTCTGCTTTAAAATGGACCAATCACCCTATGCAATCTGAGGGGTTTCACACAGGGTGTATCTTACATCAGGATGCCCCTGGGGCAAGAACCAATTACCATATTAGTCGAAATCCTGGTGATTGGTCCACTTTAAAAGTGGAAGTCCGGACATGGGGTAACCCCCCCGTCCTGTCCTGGAGGGGCAGTTGCAATGAAAAAACCCTTGCCTTACCCGCAGTCCAGGCAGTGGGCAAACTGGACAGTGGGTGAAGTAAGGGTTTTTTTGTAACCCCCCTGTGCTGCCAGACAGGAGCATAACTTAAGGGGGTGCGACTGCACCAGGGGCCAGAAGGTTAGGGCCCCCCCCCCCATCATTGTTGCTCTTCCACCTTATTTATTATGTGTGCTCACTTGGCAATGTTTTTAGCAAGGAAGAACCAATTATCTTTGCCGTTTCAGTCTTTAGCATCCAAAAGAGTTAAACAAAAAAAATAAAAAAAAAAAAAGTTTACTATATGAGCTATGAAAGGCCCCCCTTTTAATGTTCGCACCAGGGCCCCATCACATTTAGTTACACCACTACTGCCAGGAGAGGGTGCCAGGGCAGGGGCCTACCCCCATGACTGGACTTTAAAGTGGACCAACACCCAGGGGTGATCGGCCCGGGAATCTATAAGATTCCCGGGCCGATCACCTCACACACCGCGGGACATCCGAGATCGGGATGTCCCGCGGGGTGTAACCCCCCCAAACACCCCGAAAAACCTTACCTCTCCAGACGCTGCTTCCGCCGCCGCCGCCTCACTCGCGCTCCTCCAGACGTGCGCGCGCCCGCGCCGTCTCTGAATGGCCGGCGCGCACACGTCAAGAGTGACGCGCGGGAGGCGGCGGCGGGCGCGATCCCCTGGGCATTGGACAGCGCAGTCACGTGGGATCGTGGAGAGGCGAGTTTTCGGGGTGTTTGGGGGGGTTTGGGCAGCGGGGCACCCCCGATCGGGGTGCCCCAAGGAAGTGGACCAATACCCAGGATAGTCAAAATCCTGGGTGTTGGTCCACTTTAAGCCTACATATGTTCCATATAATTTTTTTTTTATGGTAATTCTTACCAGGAGTCATGGGTCACAGGCATGGTTTGTTCTTCAGAAGTATTGTCCTCCTTTTGATTTCTATCCTGCGGGATGTTTTCTACTCCAGGTTCAAAGTAGGAGTTGATGGCTCTCTGCAAGGACAAAGATCAACGCAGTAATGCAAAACTTGCTTTAAAAAAAATGTACAATTTTAATAAATTATAGGAACCACAATGCACCCAGATACAATACATCTTGATGGGTGTAACAGTCTTCAGGTAACCGGGACAGGGCACAAGATACTGGACTTTCACGTTAACTTAAAGTGGACCAACACCCAGGATTTTGACTATCCTGGGTCTTGGTCCACTTCGGTGGGGCACCCCCGATCGGGGTGCCCCGCTGTGTGAAACCCCCCCTAACCCCCCGAAAAACTCACCTCTCCCCGCTCCCAGCGCCGACGTACAAGGGGAGAGCTGGAACGTCTTAAGCGGCGGCGGCCGCCTCCCTCGCGTCACTTTTGACGCGCGCGCGCCCGCGCCGGCCATTCGCAGACGGCCGGCGCGGAGGCGCGCACGCCTACAGGGGCGCGAGGGAGGCGGCGGCGGCCGGTCGCCGCCGAAGATAAGGTAGGTGAGTTGGGGTGTTTGGGGGGGGTTTCACCCCGCGGGACATCCCGATCTCGGATGTCCCGCGGGGTGGGGGGTGATCGGCCCGGGAATCTTATAGATTCCCGGGCCGATCACCCCAGGGTGTTGGTCCACTTTAAGATTAGGAGCCTTCAACTTGCCAGCTTCCAGGCGGTTGTGAATTTTTACACAACTTTTAGGATATTGCAGACCAAAACCCAAGATTATGAGTTTGATTCCCAGGTTGGCCAGATACTTAAACCTAGCAATCCTACAGCACGCGCAAAGCCCCTCCCTGCAAACTGCTGGGCCAACTGCACCCTGCAGCGTATCCTCTCCCTCAAGCTGCACACAACCTGCTCGCAGCCATTTAAAGAGGAACAAAACCCAATAGAATATTCTTAGGTTTTGTTCCTCTCTGGCAGGACATCCTAATTTTGGCGCTTCTATCTTCTTGCTGTACACTTCCAATGGCAACAGATTGCAGTGAAAATTGCTTCCATAAAACACGTTTTCTAACGCAACAAAATAAATTTAAATAAAAAAACTACTAAATCAGCTCAGCAACTTGAGGACATCATTTAGGCACACAAAAATATACACTTTCAAAAATTCCATTAAAAGAGGAACACATCCCAAATTGGGGACACCCCGCTGTGTGTATCCCTCACAGTGCGTCCGATTCACTTACCTTCCTGGCATTGCCAACTGAGCACGCGGATTGGCTGAGCGGTAAGCTCTAACAGATCAGCTGCCTGAATGGCTAAGCCGCCGGCTGCATCCTCTGCTCAGCATCTAGCTGTGGTGTGCCTGTGTCTGCCATTCAGAAAGGTCTGGCACAGCTAGAGATGCGTGAGGATGCAGGTGCACGCAGAGACGCGGCGAGGGCTCCGGGAGCAGGTGAGTTAAACTGGCGATCCGATCACATAGCAGGGCATTCCAGTTTAGGATGCCCCCAGGAGTGGAACTCGGATGCGCCTGGAGTCTTTAAGACTTGCATGGCCTCAGAAGTCCCTCTTAAAGAAATGTGTAAAGTGGGGCCAAAGTAAAATTGGGGTATGAAGAAAATAACAAAAAAAAAAAACAGAACTAGCTAGAGTTGTAATGTGACTCAGTAAGGTCAGCCTGATTTTGGTAAGCGAGGCCCTTCTATGGTGCAGAGGGTTGGGGTGACAGTTGGCTACAGAACATGTGACACAGTATTTAAGCTGTGCTCTTTCAGAGGTTCAGCTTCTTGCCCCAGGTCTGCTAACATACAAGCGTCATCTCCTGCAATAGGGATAAAGGACCAATCAGAAAAGCGGGGAATACACAGCCAATTAGATGCCACCTAGCACCCTCCTAGTTCGGGTTTGGCGTGTAAGCTAGTCGGTGATAGGCCCTCCGCCCTGAATTCTATTCTATTCTATATATAAGCCTGCGGTGGCTATAGGAGAGGCGCCTTACTTCCAGCTGCCAGTCATTCTCCGCCAGATAGCACTGAGCCACGGCCGGGTCACCGCCCGTTACAGCGGAGAACTGGGCGCACTGCTGCTGTCTGGCTCTGGCCAGCTCCTCCTCCTCCGTGCCTCCTGATAACCGCTGTTTGGAGGTACCAGCCGCCTCCTCCATGCCGCTGCCGGGCACCCTTAGACCAGGCCCAGCCCGAGAGAGCGGCCACCAATAGAGTGGCAATGCAGCCACCTGTCTACCAATCACAAGAGGCGCTCTACAATCCAGCCTCATGATTGGCGAAAACAAGGAAATGTTTGGCAAGTGTCACCCAATCAGTAGGCAGAAACTTGCTGTCCAAACATCACACATGCTCACTGTAACCCGGAAGAAGCAGTCATTGGCTAAGAGGCGGGGGGCCGCCCACTGAGCGCTCACCCTCTCCTCACGCTCAGCTGGAGTTCAGGACAGTGCTGCTCGCCTCACACTGACTGTGACTGACATAACGAGCTGTCGCCGACACGCCCATTTATGGCTGTCCCCGCCGTGGGCGTGTCTGGGGGCGGGGCTTAGCCTCCCATACATATTGTTAGAGGTGATTCGAAGGGTGGTCTGGCGGCGTCTCCAACTAGCAACTATGGGCTCCATGGCGCTGAACACGCTGCGGACGCTGATGAAAGGGCTGTGTGACGGGCCCGGCTTCGATCGGGTTGTGAGCAAGGTGTGACCAATCCTGGCCATGCTGCTGCTGCTGTGGTGACAGGTCAAAGCAACTGCACTCCCTGGGTTTCTCAATTCAACTTAAACCGGACCTTCAGCATGATTTATTGAAAAGCCCAAACCCTTAAAAACGATTCCCCAGCATCTAAAGTTAATATATTTTAAGTTTTTAGTCACTTATTATTCTTTTCCCCACTGGGCTGCAACTCTGTTTAGGACTTTAGTATACGGGCGCCGCCATCTTGACTCAGAAGCATCACACTGAGGAGAGGAGAGTGGGATAAAGTACAGGGGGTGGGGTTATAGCTGTGCTTTGCTCAGACAGAACAGAGCTGGGGTCAGGAAAAGGTCAGCAATCCCAGAATGCAGAGCAGCATAGTCAGAAGGCACTTCCTGTTTGCAGGCTGCCTGATGCTCCATGAGCCGCCATCTTGGATGTAGGCTCATAACATGCAGTAGATGCAGGTAGGATGATTTTTAATGTGGGAAATCTGTATGTACAGTGTGTGGGAAACATATAAGATAGACTCTTATTCAGGGTGAAGGTCCGGTTTAACTTGCAGACAATATTAATATATAGTTACGCCGAGCAGCGGGAGCCATTTATAATCCTCATGGTGTTAAAATAGACAAACCCAGGTTTTTCACTCAACTGGATTTTGGTCCACTTAATAGAGGCATCCCAAACCCTGTGGTTTGCCTATCCACTCACCTTGATATAAGATCATGTGCTGGCTCTTTTCCAATCAGAATTCACTGCTGTGCATATTCGTATGCGCCCTGAATGGATTGTTGGGGCAGGACAGGAATGCTGATGGGGGTGTGCGCATCGGATGGTAGAGTGATAGGGATGAGGCTGGAGACCCGTGCGATCGGTTCCGGGAGAAAATGTTATGAGACCAGGCAGTTTTGTACCCTGGGGCATTACAAGCTATCAAGCTATATCCTTGCCCCCAAGTCTTTTAAACTAAATTACTAGGTTTTGATCTGCTCTACTGTCTTGATAGGTCCTTGTCCCTGGAATGCCCTGCTGTGTGAAATTGCCATCAAAACTCACCTTTCCGGCGGTCCAATGGTGAATGTGTGGTCACCCTTCCAATCTGCGCTGTACGCTATGCCTGCCATACAGCTTTGTTTACAGACCAAGCACGGTGAAACGGGATTGGCCACATCCCCGGTTTCCATGCAGACTGTGGCAAGCTCCCACCCTATCTGAATGGCTGTGTGCGGAAGCGAACCTCAGCCTCGAGATGCCAAGGATGCGTCTCACAAATGCACTGTGAGCCCATAGGAAAGGTGAGTTATTACAGTGATCAGCGGGGTTTCACACAACAGGGCACTCCAAATCTGAATGCCCCAGGCCACTCCTGGACTCTTAAAGTGGACCAACACCCAGGATTTTCACTATCCTGGGTTTTGGTCCACTTCCGGGGGGCACCCCGCTGCGTGAAACCCCCCAGATCGCCCTAAAAAACTCACCTCACCCTGCTCCTACGCGAGCGCTCGTCCAATCAGAGCGCTCAGAGCCGCTGTGGTATGTACGGACAAGCGACGGACAACCACAGCGGCTCTGAGCACACTGGAGGCCGCATCTCCATTCACAAACGGCCGGCGCGGGTGCGCGCCCTGCTAGAGAGATGCGGCTGCGGCTCGCGCATGCGCCGTTGGAACGGGTATAAGGTAAGGTTTCTGGGCATCCTGCGGTGTTGGTCCACTTTAACCTCCCTGGCGTTGTGAAATAGACAAATGCAATGGTAACGAAAGCGTTACCATTGCATTTGTCTCTGACACACGGCTCCGCCCCCATGAGCCTCTGCGGCTCACAGAGACGGAACCCGGAAGCGGAGACGGGTGCCGCAGCCGCGGCTCTCACCTGCGATCGCGGCGGAGACATTGCTGGATCGCAGGGAGAAGGTAAGGAGGCTGCGCCGCCCGCTCTTGCTCCCAGATCGATCCCGAGCGTGACTCAGGGTTACCGCCACTTACAGCGCAAATTAACCCCGAGTCACGCTCGGGATCACCGCCAAGGGGGTTAAAGACTCCAAGGCTGGCCAGGCATTTCTGAATGGCTGGTGCGGGTAGACACAGTTGAAGTGGCCAGTGCTTCATTCAACTTTACTAAGCCACTTTAATGTCGGAACAGCTTAGTAAAGTGGAGATGAAGCATCCCAAATCTGTTTTATTTACCAGAATCACACACATTGACAATGAGTCTTCTGAGTGCAGGGGGGCATCCCGATTGCTGATACCCCCCTGCAATAGAAGTCTTACCTTTCTGTCCCTGGGGGCCCCTTGACAGGAGCCGGAGGCAAAATCCCCCCAAAGTTTTTTTTTTTAAAGTTTGTCTGGGGGTTCGCCCAAATTTATAAGTCACACTGAAGGTGGAGAAAATGATTTTCTTTATTTTTTGAAATGATTCTTAGTCTGATTTTTCTTTTCTTACATGATGCAGACCCACACGTGTATACTTTTTATGCTTGCTATATGTGAAGTGGGCCATTAAAATGAATGGGCAGTGACTGCACTGCACAATGTAGATAGGAGTGAACCGAGACTCCAAGTGATGCGTGGGGCTCTGGACCAAGATATACTTAGCATTTTAAACTGGACCAACAGCCTTGCACAGTTGTAAAGAGAAAAAAAACTCACCTGTCCCGTCTGCGAGCCTGAATCATTATCAGCACTTACATTTGCTCCTGCATTGACTCAAAGTTGGAACGTCGCCTCACTGATTTTTGTCTTGGTTATGGCCCAGAGACTTCCTTTCCCAGCATGCCAGACTTGCTGCTGCCTGGATTTAAAGCGGAACAAAACCCAGGATTTTACTATCCTGGATTCTGTTCCCTGCTCGAGGGGCATCCTGATGTGCGATGCCCTGCTGTGTGACCCCCCCCCCCCCCCCCAGATCTTCCAGAAAAATTGCACTGGCTCTCATTCAATCCCTGCTTTTTTTAGATGTGCAATTTATTTTTTAATTTGTAAAGCTAAATATGATGCTGTATGGCACTGAGGGAAGTTTGAAAAAAATTCTACAGGTCTGGCATCAGCTCCACCTAGAACCTCTAGCAGTGTGCATGGAAAACCTATTCCAACATTCTGTCTTTCCCCAGCTCCGCCTTGTGTCCGCCAGCCCGGGGAAATTGGTGTGTGAGATGAAAGTTGATGAGGACCATACAAACCGTGGAGGCACACTGCATGGAGGCCTGACTGCCACCTTGGTGGATGTGGTGTCTACAGTTGCTCTGCTAAACACAGAGCGCGCCGCACCCGGTGTCAGCGTGGATATGAATATTACGTATGTATATGGTTTCACATAATGACCTTACCAATAGTATATAGTGTATTCTCTTTGCTATTGTCAGAAGATTAGCTCTGTTATATTCACATGCAGAATGCCACATAGAAATGGACTGAGCTGATTAGTCAACTGTTAAAGCAGAACAAAACCCGGGCCTGTGACTTTCCCGGGTTTTGTTCTGTTCTCCTGCTCATCCCAAATTGGCATGCCCCAGAACGCTGCTTTTCACTCACCTATTTTTGCTCCAGCAGCACATGCACGGGTTCTCGTCCAATAAGAGCTGTCTGCCATTACTATGTAATTTGGCAAATGGCTGTCATTGACTAGAATGGGGAGCGTGCACTGCTGCATCCTCAGCAGCATGCACGATCCTGTCCTAGACTCTGAATGGCTTGGGTGGGAGCTTGCACATGCTGATGGGGAAGCAGCAGCCCATTCTCCCCTTTCACGACAATGAGAGCCGTTTGCCTAATTGCATAGTCATTGCAGACAGCTCTCATTAATGCAGGGAGAGGTGAGTGGTGAGTGTTTACAGACACCCCGGGGGGGGGGGGGGGGGCAGCATTAAAGCAGACTGAGCGTTAATCAAGGTGAGTAACTGGGCAAACCAGGGGCATCCCGAAAACCCCGGAGAGTGAAAACCATTGGTATTGGTCAGCTTTAAACTGGATGAAAAGGCAAAATAAACTTTTGGTTCAGTTAGTGAGCATCTTTTTTTGAGATGTCCCACAGTTGCAATCTGGATACAGAAGTGCATGCAGTGGCATCCTTTTTGTGTACATTAGAGTCTGTCAACATGAGCATGCGCAGTCAGATAGCAGAGGATACTGCTGCACACTCTTACAGTACCTAATTTGTCTGTATCTCTAGATCTTTGCAAGAGGAGCTTACGGCTCAGACAGTGATTCTGACTGTGCGGCATCCCAAATCAGGATGCCAACCTTCCTCCAGAAACCATAGTATCCAAATCAGTCATCTATTTTTACTTTTGATCTAGATTAACTGTGTTAACTGATCACTGGCTATATCTGCACTAGCCAGACAAAGCAGCCTAAACATTCCCCTGCAACTTGGGGTGTCAGGGAGGGTCCTGGTTCACAATAATACTAAATTAGCCTACCCTCTCATGCCATCAATAAGCCCTGTATTAGAGGAATAATCCTTTTAATACCGGAAAGCCAAGCAATGAGGGAGAGGAAACTGCCGCACTCTAGGCAGCAACAGCCTGTGCAGTAGTTTTTCTCCCTTCATGCAGCTGTCCATCCGGAAAAAGTAAGTACCGTATTTTTCGCCCTATAAGACGCACCTGCCTATAAGACGCACCTAGGATTTGGGGTAGGAAAATTTGAAAAAAAATATTTTAAACCAAAAATGCACCATTACAGACAGTGTGGCATCCCCCCTCCCATTCCCATAGGCCGTGTGGGATGCCCCCATTCCATTCCCCATATAGGCAGTGTGGCATTCTCCCCCCTCCCATTCCCCATATACCCAGTGTGGCATCCCCCTCCATTTCCCATATAGTCAGTGTGGCATCCCCCCTTCCCCCATTGTCAGTGTGGCATCCCCCTCTCCCCCCATTGTCAGTGTGGCATCCCCCTCTCCCCCCAATGTCAGTATGGCATCCCCCCTTCCCCCATTGTCAGTATGGCATCCCCCCCTTCCCCCATTGTCATTGTGGCATCCCCCTCTTCCCCCATTGTCAGTGTGGCATCCCTCTCTCCCCCCCATTGTCAGTGTGGCATCCCCCTCTTCCCCCCATTGTCAGTGTGACATCCCCCTCTTCCCCCCAATGTCAGTGTGACATCCCCCCTTCCCCCATTGTCAGTATGGAATCCCCCCTTCCCCCATTGTCAGTGTGGCATCCCCCTCTCCCCCCCATTGGCAGTGTGGCATCCCCCTCTCCCCCCCATTGGCAGTGTGGCATCCCTCTCTCCCCCCCATTGTCAGTGTGGCATCCCCCTCTCCCCCCATTGTCAGTATGGCATCCCCCCCTTCCCCCATTGTCAGTGTGACATCCCCCTCTTCCCCCCAATGTCAGTGTGACATCCCCCCTTCCCCCATTGTCAGTATGGAATCCCCCCTTCCCCCATTGTCAGTGTGGCATCCCCCTCTCCCCCCCATTGGCAGTGTGGCATCCCCCTCTCCCCCCCATTGGCAGTGTGGCATCCCCCTCTCCCCCCCATTGGCAGTGTGGCATCCCCCTCTCCCCCCCATTGGCAGTGTGGCATCCCCCTCTCCCCCCCATTGGCAGTGTGGCATCCCCCTCTCCCCCCCATTGGCAGTGTGGCATCCCCCTCTCCCCCCATTGTCAGTGTGGCATCCCCCTCTCCCCCCATTGTCAGTGTGGCATCCCCCTCTCCCCCCATTGTCAGTGTGGCATCCCCCTCTCCCCCCATTGTCAGTGTGGCATCCCCCTCTCCCCCCATTGTCAGTATGGCATCCCCCTCTCCCCCCATTGTCAGTATGGCATCCCCCTCTCCCCCCATTGTCAGTATGGCATCCCCCCTTCCCCCCATTGTCAGTATGGCATCCCCCCTTCCCCCATTGGCAGTCGGCATCCCCCCCCCCATTGGCAGTATGGCATCCCCCCTTCCCCCATTGTCAGTGTGGCATCCCCCTCTCCACCCATTGTCAGTATGGCATCCCCCCTTCCCCCATTGTCAGTATGGCATCTCCCTCTCCACCCATTGTCAGTATGGCATCCCCCCTTCCCCCATTGTCAGTATGGCATCCCCCCTTCCCCCATTGTCAGTATGGCATCCCCCCTTCCCCCATTGTCAGTGTGGCATCCCCCCTTCCCCCATTGTCAGTGTGGCATCCCCCTCTCCCCCCAATGTCAGTGTGGCATCCCCCTCTCCCCCCAATGTCAGTATGGCATCCCCCCTTCCCCCATTGTCAGTATGGCATCCCCCCTTCCCCCATTGTCATTGTGGCATCCCCCTCTTCCCCCATTGTCAGTGTGGCATCCCTCTCTCCCCCCCATTGTCAGTATGGCATCCCCCTCTCCCCCCCATTGTCAGTGTGGCATCCCCCTCTCCCCCCCATTGTCAGTGTGGCATCCCCCTCTCCCCCCATTGTCAGTGTGGCATCCCCCTCTCCCCCCATTGTCAGTGTGGCATCCCCCTCTCCCCCCATTGTCAGTGTGGCATCCCCCTCTCCCCCCATTGTCAGTATGGCATCCCCCTCTCCCCCCATTGTCAGTATGGCATCCCCCTCTCCCCCCATTGTCAGTATGGCATCCCCCCTTCCCCCCATTGTCAGTATGGCATCCCCCCTTCCCCCATTGGCAGTCGGCATCCCCCCCCCCATTGGCAGTATGGCATCCCCCCTTCCCCCATTGTCAGTGTGGCATCCCCCTCTCCACCCATTGTCAGTATGGCATCCCCCCTTCCCCCATTGTCAGTATGGCATCCCCCCTTCCCCCATTGTCAGTATGGCATCCCCCCTTCCCCCATTGTCAGTATGGCATCCCCCCTTCCCCCATTGTCAGTATGGCATCCCCCCTTCCCCCATTGTCAGTATGGCATCCCCCCTTCCCCCATTGTCAGTGTGGCATCCCCCCTTCCCCCATTGTCAGTGTGGCATCCCCCTCTCCCCCCATTGTCAGTGTGGCATCCCCCTCTCCCCCCAATGTCAGTATGGCATCCCCCCTTCCCCCATTGTCAGTATGGCATCCCCCCCTTCCCCCATTGTCATTGTGGCATCCCCCTCTCCCCCCATTGTCAGTGTGGCATCCCTCTCTCCCCCCCATTGTCAGTGTGGCATCCCCCTCTCCCCCCATTGTCAGTGTGGCATCCCCCTCTCCCCCCATTGTCAGTGTGACATCCCCCTCTTCCCCCCAATGTCAGTGTGACATCCCCCCTTCCCCCATTGTCAGTATGGAATCCCCCCTTCCCCCATTGTCAGTGTGGCATCCCCCTCTCCCCCCATTGTCAGTGTGGCATCCCCCTCTCCCCCCATTGTCAGTGTGGCATCCCCCTCTCCCCCCATTGTCAGTGTGGCATCCCCCTCTCCCCCCATTGTCAGTGTGGCATCCCCCTCTCCCCCCATTGTCAGTGTGGCATCCCCCTCTCCCCCCATTGTCAGTGTGGCATCCCCCTCTCCCCCCATTGTCAGTGTGGCATCCCCCTCTCCCCCCATTGTCAGTGTGGCATCCCCCTCTCCCCCCATTGTCAGTGTGGCATCCCCCTCTCCCCCCATTGTCAGTGTGGCATCCCCCTCTCCCCCCATTGTCAGTGTGGCATCCCCCCCTCCCCCCATTGTCAGTGTGGCATCCCCCTCTCCCCCCATTGTCAGTGTGGCATCCCCCTCTCCCCCCATTGTCAGTGTGGCATCCCCCTCTCCCCCCATTGTCAGTGTGGCATCCCCCTCTCCCCCCATTGTCAGTGTGGCATCCCCCTCTCCCCCCATTGTCAGTGTGGCATCCTCCCTCCCCCCATTGTCAGTGTGGCATCCCCCTCTCCCCCCATTGTCAGTGTGGCATCCCCCTCTCCCCCCATTGTCAGTGTGGCATCCCCCTCTCCCCCCATTGTCAGTGTGGCATCCCCCTCTCCCCCCATTGTCAGTGTGGCATCCCCCCTCCCCCCATTGTCAGTGTGGCATCCCCCCTCCCCCCATTGTCAGTGTGGCATCCCCCCTCCCCCCATTGGCAGTCGGCATCCCCCATCCCCTCATAGTCGGTATAATAAAAAAAAGTATAACTCTCCTCTCCGCTGACAAGCGGCTGGCTCCGTGAATCGGGTGGGCGTGGCCTGCGCCGCATCAGCGTTGGCGCAGGCCACGCCCACCCGATTTACGGAGCCGGCCGTAAGAAGCAGCGGCGGGCTGTGTCCCGGCCCCGCCGTTGCGATCGCTGTCTTTTCAGGCAGCAATAGCAGTGGCGGGGCCAGGACACAGCCCGCCTGCTCCTCCATCTGCTGCCTCTTCCTTGCCACACGCGAACACCCAGGTCAGAGCAGCGGGTGGACGTGGCCTGCACCGAGTCAGTGCAGGCTATGCCCACCTGCTGCGCTGACCTGGGTGCTCACGTGTGATCTGACAGGAAGAGGCAGCAGATGGAGGAGCGGGCGGGCTGTGTCCTGGCCCCGCCACTGCTATTGCTGCCTGAAAAGACAGCGATCGCAGCGGCGGGGCCGGGACACAGCCCGCCGCTCCTCTGGCCTTTCTCAGTGTGACGGGCAACGCGGGAGCGCCCGGAACGGGTGAGTTTTTTTTTTTTCAATCATTTTTTTTTTAATTTTTTTACATTCGCCCGATAAGACGCACAGACATTTTTCCCCCACTTTTGGGGAAAAATAAGTGCGTCTTATAGGGCGAAAAATACGGTATCTCCTAAGTTCATTGGTAGCAGGAGCAGATGTGTCCGCTTTAAGCATGAATCTGAATGTGGAAAAGCTCTTATAATAGGATGTCATCTAATAGCAATATGCCATGTCTGCTTTTCAGGTATATGAATGCGGCCAAAGTTGGAGATTCTGTACTCATCACTGCAGAGATTTTGAAGCAAGGAAAAACCTTGGCATTCGCCACTGTAGATTTAGTCAATAAAGATACCGGGAAAATTATAGCACAAGGAAGACACACAAAACATCTAGGGCAATAAAGTGTTAATGGGCCTGTAGTGATGGATTTACTAGAAGAGTGTTAAATATTAGCGTTCCCAAGTTAAGAAAGTGACACAATGTGTTTCTTTATTTCAGTAATAAACATATTATTGCCAGTAAGTCCAGCGGTATCTAATTTAAAGTAAACCTGTCCTGAGAAAGGTGTGGTGGCTCCTTTTCTTCTGGATAATGTTCACATCACTGCTAAATATAGTAGTGTAGGAAAATATCCAGCGTAGTTCTGGGGCTCAGACTTTTCACAAGATTTTATTCACACGTATTTCAGGCCAGTTCATGATGCAGACAAGCTTAGAAGAACAGCTCTCAAAAGAATGAAATCAGAATACGCAGAAGCCTCTCATTTTAGTTCACTACCTCCCACACCCAATAGCACTGAATTGATTTTTTTGTTACCGCAGATGAGGCTAATTCTGTCCAGTGTGTTCATAGCCCCCCTCCAAAACTTCAAATACTAAACTGTACTGTCATGTTTAGAGTTAATACCCTTTAACATTCCTTTTGAGAGGGATTGTAAATTTAGGAACCATGACTTCTCAGCGGTCCATAAACCAGCTTTAGTTTGAATGCTGAACCCCAGCATGGGCTTCTGACTGAAGTCCGTGTTTGTGAACCCAAACTTTGTGGTTCGGGTTTGCTCAACACTACTCGTGGGATATTATGTGATGGAAATGGAAATGTGGCTATTTATTTTCGTGTATACATATGAAAGGGGGAGCAGAATGGAGTAGATTCAGACCAAAATTGAGAAAACTGCCACTTTCTCCCATAGTCCTTCAGGACGGCCCACGGTGAGAGAGACTCCTCCTCCTGGAGAGGAAAGACAACTGGAAAAGTTGAAAGGACCCACCTCTCCCCCCATTCCCATTATTTTGTTTTCCTCTCCAGGAAAAGACTGGGATCTAGACATTGTCCCTTTTGTTATTTTTTTTTTTTTTCCCCCTGGGGCGGTGGAGCACCTCTGACCCACCTGCTGACTTATTGTGTTAAGCAGACTCTTGGCACCCTCGTTGACCTCGTGCTGCGGCAGTGCTCACCGTGGAGGCGAGCACGACAAAAAACTGCAACTACGGGACAGCAGTGGCAACAGCAGGACACCAGAGGGAGTTACAACTGAAGCGCCATGACATTGGAATATGATCCAGAAGGAGTGGCATACCCAAGAATGTCCAGTTGGATTCAGGACCTTGGTCCAAATGTCCTGGCTGGGGGACCTAGCATCCAAGGCTAAACTATGTAATTTACCCTTTGAGGGGAAATGTTTGGAGCAGAATTGGATTCTACGCTCTCTAGAGCTTCGGAGAGATCAAAGAAGTTTCCAGTCATGCCTAAAAGGCCTAGGAATAAGACCCCAATCAGGAAAAAAAAATTTTACGCCCCAGAGTAAACAAAATAAGCCTAAGAAGCACAAGGGGGATAGAAGACCAAGCTTGGTTTGTAACCCTCCGCAACAATCTGGAAAGACTTGGCCCTGACACCAAGCCCCAGATCGGAGGAAGTTTACTCTTCTTCTCAAAGGCCTGGCAGTCTGTGGTTCAGAACCTTTTTGTTTTCAGGAGCATGACCCATGGGTACCATCTAGAGTTCCATCCAGGAACTCTTTCACAAGCGGAGGCCTTCAGAATGATTCTGAATCTGAAGTCCTTGTGTCGTTTCATCATGTACAAGCATTTCAGGATGGAATCTATCTTTACCATAAAGAATCTTCTGGTGGCAAACTGCTTTGCAGGACGCATACAGGAACGTCCCGATGCTGCCAGAACATCGCAGGTTCCTGAGATTTGCAATTCTGGATTACGAGGTGCTCAATTTTCAGTTCCAAGCCTTGCCTTTTGGAATATCCTCGGCTCCGAGGATATTTACGAAAATTTTGGCAGAAGTCATGAGATGACTCATGAGAGTCGATGATTCAGATATTTCCCTACTTAGATGATCTCTTGTTAATAGGAAGCTCAGAACTCTCTCTCTGCTTCTCAGTCTATCCGAGACTCTAGATCTCTTACAGACATAAGGATGGTTAGTAAACAGAGCGAAGTCAAACCTGGTGCCTGCTCAGAGATGCAGTTTCCTAGGTTTTCTGCTAGACAGTTCAATCCAGTTGATCCTGCTTCCCCCCGGACAGACGACCGTTTCTGATGGCCCAGCTTGGCTGGTTAAGCCAACAGGAGACTTTCTCTCTGAGAGACATCATGAGAATATTGGGCCTAATGACATCTGCTATCCCAGCGGTGCAATGTGCTCAATTGCACTTCAGAACCCTCCAATCCTTCCTTCTGCAGATCTGGAATTGAACTTAGGATTCCCTGGATTCCCAGGTGAATCTACCAGTCAGTCAGAGACAGTCTCCTCTGGTGGCTGAATCCTTTGATACTCCAGGAAGGAAGATCTTAAGGATAGTCCAATGCTGTGCTGATTACCACAGATGCCAGCACCTAGGGTTGGGGAGTGCACTTGGGCTCGCAGCACATCCAGGGCTCCATACATTTTGAACCAAATTCTCCAACTTCAGGGAGCTGAAGGCTGTGGAACTAGCACTGGACCGGACCACTTCAGGCCTTTGTTGGTGGGGAAGGACATCCAAATACCTTCCAACACCACTACCACAGTAGCATAAATCATCAAGGAGGAACCAGGTCCCGAAGTCTACAGACTCTGGCTTACTCGTTCCTGTTAACCCTACCATATCACCTAAAGTCCTTTTCAGCAGTACATCTAAAGGGCTTGTTAAACATATTAGCAGATTTTCTGAGCAGGAAACATCTCTCCCAGTGAGAAAGGGTGCTAAAGCAGAGAATTTATCGTCATCAGTTCAGAGGTGGGGCCCTCTTCAGATTGACCTGTTTGCCACAGCAGCAAACACAAAATGCAGTCTTTTCTTTTCCCTGTGTCGGGGGGGGGGGGGGGGGCAGAGCACTGGCCATGGATGCGCTGGTACAGCCTTGGAGGTTTCCTCTGTCCTATGCATTCCCTCTCTTTCAGATTCTCCCACAGGTTCTAAGGAAGATAGCAGAGGAACAAAGTACGTTTGGCCCAAGACAAGTGGGTTCACAGTTATAAAATACAATTCTACAAGTTTCACCTGTAGAATTGTTTTTGATTATATCCAGTCCAGGTCCTCCCAGTAATGACATATGGGTATTTGCCCCTAGGGGGGCGCTCGAATGCAAGATTCTCCAGTGGTTAAAAAGCAGTAGACAAAAGGGGACAGGCCGGGAGGCCTAAGAAACTGTTACTTCACATAGCTTCAGCTTGTACTCTCTCAAACAAGACTTAAAATACAAAGTCCATGAATAAAAAATGGTAATCACCATAAAAGGCAAACCGGAGATAATGAACAAAAGGGCGGGGTGGGACGACCTGGACTGGATATAATCAAAAACAATTCTACAGGTGAGTTTCACAGAATTGTTTTTTTCTCTATATCCAGTCCAGGTAATCCCAGTAATGACATATGGGACATCCAAAAGCAGTGTCCAATTGGGTGGGATCCCCAGTGCGGAACAGCATGTAGTTCATTTCACTACCGCCTGAAGCCCCTTCCGGCCAGGACAGCATCAGCTGAGGCCCTGACATCCACCTTGTAAAAACTTTGCAAAAGTATGCACATAAGACCAAGTTGCGGCCTTACAACTTGTTCCACCGATGCCTGGTACTGGAAAAAAACCCAGAGGCACCATAGCTCTGGTAGAATGAGCTGTGATCCGAAAAGGGGGTTCCTTCCCCTTGGCAGAATAGGCTTGTACCACCGCCTGTTTGATCCACTTACTGAAAGTGGACTTGGCCGGTACCTCGTTTAGAGGCCTCTGCTAGTCCTGAAGGGTTCAGTCGCAGTCAAATAACACTTTATGGCTCTGACCACATCCAAACTATGGAGTTCCCCTTCCTTTGGAGTTAGACGTGCTGGACACAAGGAAGGTTAGACAACTTCCTCATTAAAGTGAAAGGGAGAAAACAACATTAGGCTAAAAATCAGGTTTAAAAAACACCTTATCCCTTATGTAGTTCAAAATAGGGAGAACTCATACAAGCGTGGCCAGCTCTGATACACGACGCACCAAAATGATCGCTACCAAAAGGACCACCTTAAGAGTCAAAATAGATAATGTGGCGTCGCACAATGGCTCGAACGGAGGACCCTGAAGAGCCGATAGTACCAAATTCAAATCCCACACCGGTATACTGACTTACGCGGTGGTCAGAAATGGGCGACACCTTGAAAAAAAAAGTCTTGATCAACCTATGGTTGCCAATGGATCTCTGAAGAAAATGGCTAAGGTCGAAACCGGACCCTTGAGGATACTCAGCTGGAGTCTAAGCCATGGTGTAAAAACTCCAGAATCCTGGAAATAGCACATTTTCGGCAAGGAAGGCTCCTGGCCTCGCACCAAGCGTATAGCCTGCCAAACTCTGTAATATATCAAGGAAGAATACTTCTTCCATGCCTGAACCATTTTCTGTACAACCGTGGCCGATAACCCCTTCTCCATCAGGAGTGAGGTTTCAATAGCCAGGCCGTCAAGGCCAGCGTCAGTAAATTGGGGTGCCGCAGCGACCCCTGTGTGAGAAGCCCCGGGTCTTCGGGCATGATGTAGTGGTCCACTGACATCTGCACTATGTCCGCAAACCAAACTCCTTCTCGGCCAGCGAGGAGCCACCAGGATGGTTGGTACCCCCTCCCAGGCTATCTTGCGCAGCACTCTGTGCAGGAGTGGAAACGGAGGAAATGCATACAGGAATTTGAACTCCGTACAATGCAGCGCCAGAGCGGCGATGGCCAGAGGAACTCTGGGGAGGAAAACGAACCTTGGAAGCATGTGATAGTGTCTGGACGCAAACAGGTCCACGTCCGGCGGAGACACAGAGCCTGAAAGGTCTTGCTGTTGAGAGACCATTCCCCCAGGTGCGAGGCGCTTCTGCTCAGGGAATCTGCCTCCAGATTTTCCACCCCGGGAATGTAAACTGCTGAGATGCAGGGTACATTTTCCTCTGCCCAAATCAGGATCTGAGTTACCCCCTTGAGGGCTACCCTGCTCCGAGTACCGCCCTGGTGATTGATGTAGGCACCGGCCGTCTGAGCGAACCAGGATCGCACAACCCCTTAAGCGGGAAGCCAAGCGCAGAAACACCAAGCAGATTGCTCTCAGCTCCAGGAGATTTATGGGTAAGCGGTTCTCCTGCGAACCCCATTGACCCTTGATCTTATGGGTCTGCCAAACTCCTCCCCAGCCTGTTAGGCTGGCATCCGCAGTAACAATCTCCTATGGGGAGTCAGAAGGATCTGCCTACCAGCAAATTCTGAGGGTCCAGCCACCACAAGAGGAACTGCCTGGCCCGTAGGGGACAGCGAGAAAACGTGGTCCAGAGACTCCTGAGTCAGATTCCAGCCGGTCAGCAGGTTCAATTGAAGAGGTCTCATGTGAAATTGGGCGAAGGGCACTGCTTTGAAGCATGACACAATCAGGCCCACCATCTCATCCCCAGACGCACCGATGGCTGCTGACAAGACAGCAAGGCCTGCACCTGCGTCTGGAGAGTCAAGACCTTCTGCCGAGGCAGGAAGGCTTGACCTGGGCGGTGTCTATCATCATTCCCAGGAAGTCCCGCACTGTTGCGGAAGTGACAAGGACTTGGGGTAATTGATCACCCAGCCGAAGGTCTCCAGGGTTGACAATACCGTCCAAGTATCGCTCTCAGCCTGCTGAAGGGACTGAGCTGCAATCAGTAAGTCGTCCAGATAGGGCAACACACGAATGCCCTGATTCCTCAGAAACTCCATAATGCCAGCCAGCACCTTGGAGAACATACAGGGGGCTGAGGATATCCCGAAGGGAAGAGCTACAAACTGGTAATGCTGATCCTTGATAGCAAACCACAGGAACTTCTGATGTCCCCAGAAAATTGGGATGTGCAGATAAGCATCCCTGATGTCCACTGTGGTCATGAAGTTGCCAGGGCGAAGGGATCTCGCTGCCGACCGCAACGTTTCCAAGCGGAATGTCTGCCCCCTACAAACCTGTTGAGGCCCTTCAGGTCCAGAATTGGCCTCAGTGTTCCGTCCTTCTTGGTAACCGTGAACAATTGGCATAGAAACCCTGACCCCGTTCTTGCAGGGGTACAGGACAATCACACCTATCCGCAGGAGGTGTTGCACAGCCAAGCGCAAGGCTTGGACTTTTAGCGGATTCTGAACTTCTGCCACGGGACCTACCTTTTTTCCAGGAATCTCTGCCCACCTGAAAATGAAGAACCCCTTCCTCTACGAAAGGAACAAAGGAAGAGGGATTCCTGAAGGACCGAGTAGGTTTTCCTTTTCTGAGGAAGCCTACCAGCCTTGACCAAGATATCCAGGCGCTGCCCCAACAGTCTGTTTCCCAAGAGGGAATCCAGTGAGGGATTTCTTTGCAGCCGCATAAGCCGACCATTGTCGCAGCCAGAGAGAGCGGCGCAGAGCATCCAGCAAGGCCGAGATCCTGGCACCGACCCGGACCACATCATCCATGGCAGTAACAACAAAAGCAATGAAATCCAAGCAGGCTTTGAGTTCCTTATACTCTGACCGCTTGCAAGCTTTAGCTCTATCCACAAGGTGTCTCACCTTCCTGCTGTTAGCTAGAGAGACAATCGCCGAGGCACAGACAGGGCGAAAACAGGGCACCAGTAAAGGTGAATGCATGGCAGAACAGCAGATCCATGCGCTTGTCAGCAGAGTCACGTAAGGATCGGTTGGATCTCATGGGCTATGATACTGCCAATGCGCAAAGGTAGCATGGTAAGAAGAAGGCATAACCGTGGTGCTGAACAACCCCAACATGGGAGGATCCACTTCTGGAGGACGGGACAATAGTCAGACCAGCCCATCAGAAAAAGGGGGTGCCTATCCCGGCCCTCAGGGACCAGCGTCAACTTGGTTGGCCCCATTCCTTAAGAATCATGTTAGAGAAATGGCCCTGCTCCTGGAAGACCCGCTTGTGCTTCTGGGGCCTAAACAGTTCTCCTTGCTCCTTTTAGCCGGACTGGGAGGAGTGATGTGCAAAGTCTCAAAAACTGAAGAGAGCAATCTCTCTATATCGCCCGGTAGCCCTGTGTCCTCATCCGAGGAAGCGTCAGTCAGGCTGTCGTAACCAGCCGAAAAGACCCTGAGGAGCGCGAGTCCTCTGGTAACTCACTCTCCTCCACAGAGCATGCACCATCAAAAAAAGGTCATCATCATCTGAGTAAACACTCGACATGCCGCTTCTTACTGTAAAGCCTTCTCTCTCGGGGCTGGCCACCCTATGAGCAAGGTCCGCATGAGACCCCTTGCTGGTTCCCCCCTCACTGGGGGCTGAGTGCAGCATCGGAGGGACCGGAGAAGCCGATGGCAGTGCATGGCTAGGGGCACCCGTCCGTTTCTAGCGCAAGTGGTACAACCAGTGCAGAATCCGCCCAGAGGATTTCTACCGCACAAGGGGCAGAGCCTGTCTTGCCCAAAGGGGGCCCTCAGCTCACTTTCCCCTGATTCCTCCAGTATGGTGATTAAAAAATGTACAAATGGCAAAGGTTACAGGCACTAACGGCCCAACCTGCAATTTGATCCCACTTAATAAAGTAATAAAAAAGAGGGGACCGGGAGGAACCACAACCCACAACCTCAAGCCCACGACCTGCACAAGAAGGGGAGACAAGGCCCAGATCAGAAAAAGAGCACACAAGCCGAAATAGTAAATAAGCAGGCACAATAAAAAGAGGGACTCACGACATCCGACAGAGGGACAACAGCCTCCGGTCCCGAAGAACACCAGCAGCAGCAGTGGTGTTAGGTCCCTTCAACGTCCAGGCTCCACAGCGAAAGCGGCCTCCAGGAGCAGCAGCAGCAGGGGAGAAAACCGCGGCGTCCTCAGGCTTCCGGTGACCGCCTGCAAGCAGCAGCGCAGAAGAACAACACGGGCCTTGTAGAAAAGATGTGCTCCTTAAGGGGCGGGCGGCGCCGAATCACGCGGAATGCGTCAGCGCCGGGTCTGCCCCCTCCGCACTTGCTGCCAAAGCCGCGCTAGTGGCGCTCCCCCCCCCCCCTCCAGCATCACAGCAGCGCCGCACAGTGGCAAATCGTCCGTGGGGTACGGCGACCCCATAGCAAGACGGTGAGGGAGTGAGGAAGGTGAGTATGACACATGCTCCAACCCCAGCAGAGCCAACGAGGAGCCAGAACGAGAAGATGTCCAGTGAAAAACACCGAAAACACCATGTCAGCACAACCAATAAAGCTTGTGGGCACAAAAGGCTCACCATAAGCCTGTGGCCGGCTACCTCTTAATGGGAGGTCTGCGGCCCAGAGCATGTGCTCTGCCGAATGCCCAGGGACCCTTGCGGCGTTCACCCTACCTTCACGAATCCCAAGCAGCCATAGGCTGGGAGGCAGTAGTGGGTCAAAAAGGATCCGTGGTAATAGGTCTCGCAGCGGCCGACGGGCTAGGTGGCCCGCTCTGCTGCCATAGTCTGAGAGAGTGTCTTCAACGATCTTCTGCAGTCCAGACTGCAAGATGAACACTGGAGAATCATAGAGGGACACCTGCTTTTATAGGAGGCTAGGAGGAGCAACAACTTTGATATTGCAGTCGAGCGTCCCCTAGGGGCGAATACCAATATGTCATTACTGGGACAACCTGGACTGGATATAGGGAAAGGAAAATTTTGTTAGAAGATGTGTGGGTACTACCACTAATAACAGACCTTCTGACTCAAGGACCATTATGCTACCTTGACCTCAAAAAATCTGCAGCTGGTGGCCTGGATTCTGAAAGTCGTTACTAAGGAAGAAGGGTCTTTCTACAAGGGTGATTGAAACCCAGTTGGAAAGGTTAACTGTCTGAGGTTTCAGCAGTCCTGAAGTTCCCGCAGGAAGGCTTTGAGCGGAGTCTGGCAGTAAGTACTTTGAAAACACAGTCCTCTGCGATTTCGGTGTTTCTAGATGGCAGACTAAGAAAACATGACGTAATTAACATATTTCTTGTTTCCATTTCTAGAAAGAGGCAGCTAGCCCATTCTAGATGTCCAACCTGGAACCTGTCCTTAGTGTTAAGAGGTTTAGCCAGACCTCCCCTTGAACCTCTTGCAGAAGCAATGGATAGAATTTTTTTATTAGCCATTTCATCTGCAAGTAAGGTTAGTGACATCCTGGCTCTATCCATTAATGAGCCTTTTTGCACAATCCTCCCAGACAGATCCATCTTGAAACTTGATCCGCTGTACCTGACTAAACTTGCTTCGGCTTTCCACAGATCCCAAAATATGGCCCTTCCCTCACGCTTACCTAACACAGAGGACAAGAGTGACACTATGCATTGTGGAGAAGGAGAAGCCTGGTATTTTATTTAGGGCACCATTTGAGGAAAACGGATCATCTATTTTTACCATTATAGACGACAAATAGAGGTCTGGTGGCCTCCAAGGCTACAATCACCAGTTGGATTTGACTGGCTATCTCACTAGCATACGCATGGAAACACCTTCTCCTCATGCCGGTGGGGGGCACTTTCTGGGTGAGTGGTGGAGCGTAGTTTCCATGACTGCTTTTCCTGATGGGTGCTGCTGATAGGGGAACTATGCTCCACCATGCACCAGTCCCCTCTGGACATCTGGCTCACATTCGCAAACCTGGTCCCTTACCAATATTAGGCAAGTAACAGGAAGTAATGGCCCCAGTGTCAACACCAAGAGGACATGCAGATGAAGAGCCTGACTAGCACAGTTAAAGTGGACCAAAACCTAGGATTTTAATTATTCTAGGTGTTGATCCTTTTCTCTGGGTATACTGATTTAGGGACGCTGTTATGTGACTCCCTTGGATCGGCATAAAACAACTCACATTCTGGAATTCCTATGGCTCCTGCAGTCTGCAGCACACTCCAAACATGCCCTACCTTCCTGAACAGCTGGGATCTGGAGCACTGCAAGATGCTGGGTATGTGAACGTGGCCCACACATGTGCTGTGGGCTTGCCATTGATGCAAGTATAGCAGGGATTTCTGGGAATTTCATACAGCCTGTCTTGGGATACACCAGGAATCTTTTAGACTCCAGGGCTGGCCTCAATGGGTGTTGCTCCACTTTACTGCCCCATCCACTGCCTGGGATCGCCAACTGAATTGGCTTGATGTGCAAATAAGCAACCCCCCACTTGCTTTATGCCAACATGTCAAGGATCTTGACAATGATGTATTCTGGAGTCAATCCAGACCTGGAAAATGTAATCTCTCCATGATTGGGTTCACAGACACATTCAACTTGAGAAGAATGGATGAGATATGCCACCAAATCAAATAAGATCTTATAGCTGGAGAAAACCCCTCTCTAACCTAAATGTTTGCAAACCATTTTTTCATCGCTCCTGTGATGATGGCGCATCCCACCCTCGTCTACAACAACAGAGAGGTGCAGGTGACGATGCGGCAGAGGAGAAGGGCACGCAGCCCTGGCATCGGGCAATCCTGTGAGTGTCTGCAGACCAGACAAGCAACGATAGCCTGCGCTGGATGAAAGGGGAGTATAGTGTTTTTTTTTTATTATTATTTTACTAAAGTATGACTTTAACAACCTTAACACACTAGTTCTATTTATCACTCTCCTCACAGCAGGTCAAAGGCCACATCAGATGTCTCAGAGGGCCACAGGTTCAGCATGTGTGATGTACAGGGTACTACTGCTAACAGTAATGATCTTCCCACTTAGGTTTACTATAGTAAAGTCCTAGTGCATTTTTCTATAGAAGAATAGAAGAATACCTGCTCTTCACCTATATAAGTTTATGTGGTCACCTTCTATCCCCAGCCCAATTACTCCAAAACAGCCTGTGTTTCTTTTTTCTAAAGCCTTTGCCTCTGCATATTTCGTCTTTTTAATATCTCCGGAGGCTTTCTAGTACATCCTCTGCTATTTGAACTTTTTGATTTAATGAGTCTGGGCACTTGTCCCAAGGAGTAGCTCCTCCCACCTAAATAGGAAACACAAACTGGACATGGTTAAATACCCCGCCCCTTCCTGTCGGACTTCAGTGTTCTAACCAAGGTATCTCAGAAGAAACCTGTCTAACCCATAATATCAAAAATATTTAGCATAGGCGAGATGTAGGATGCCTGGAGGACTACCGGAAATGCCATTACCGGTAAGCCAATTGGGGTTTTCCCCAAAAGTACTCCAGGGCGGCTTAGCCGGTGATAAGCAAGAAATAATAAATACTGCCCTACTTCAGGGAGGAGAAATACACTTTAGAATCTTCCTGCCAAATTCCTGTCGGAAGAAAGATCCACTCTGTAGTGCTTCAAAAATGTGTGCAGGGAAGCCCAGGTTGCTGCTCTGCAAATCTCCTCCAAAGAGATTCCTAACCAATTCGCCCAGGAAACAGAAACCGCTCCAGTAGAGTGTGCTTGCAGGGATTTTGGGGTAGGTCCCCCGGAACCTTCGTATGCTATGCTGAATGGCTTCCCTAAGCCACCTTTTTTTTCTATTTTTCTCTGCAAACTAAAGCAACAAATGGTCAGATCTCCTCTACTCCGAGGTGTGATCCAAGTATGTCAACAGAATGATTCTGGCATCCAACAGATGCATCCACTGCTGTTCCTTAAGGTCCTCTGGACTGAGACCTGCCAGGTAGACCTCCTGGAACCTGTGGAATTCTAAAGCAATTTTTGGCAGGTAAAGTGGGATGATCTGAAAAATCCCAGTTAGACCTATTCTAAATCTAATAATTATTAAATGTAATAATGTAATAATTTTTAAAGACTATCGGAAAGGCTTCCCTCTTTCTAGTGTCCCTTGGTAATTTGGTCGCCAGGAAAAAACATTGAGGGATGACAAAAGGACAAAAATTCTAAGCGGTATCCCCTTTCCAATGTCTATAGCACAAATTTACTTTGGGAAACCGCTCTCCAGGTGGCTACAAACCAGGTGAGCCACCCCCCACCAGGGAGTCTTTGTCAGAACTGGGAATTAGGATCCTCTGGAGGTTTGAAGAGCAAACTACCCTTTTTCTTTGGTCTGTGTCCATCCTTTCTTCTGCTCTTTCTGTCTACTCTGGATCTGTCTTATGGAAGTTTTGGTCTTAGTATTAGTGTAATTTTTAAACTTCCTTTTTCTGTTTGGAAATGTCTTACCTGCTTCACTAGAACGAGTCAGAATAGTATCTAAGTCTTCTCCGAACAGAAGATTGCCATGAAATGGAATGCCACACAACTTTGCCTTAGAAACCAGGTCTCCTGACCATGTAAGCCAAAGTACCCATCTGGCACAGGCTAATAGAGTGGTTGCCTTACCCGTGGCCCTGATGGTCTCCTCCGAGGCATTTTCAGGTTATTGGCCATCTTTCCATACTAAATAAATGTGAAGGATGCAGCATCCCAAGCTCTTTTCAGGATGCCCTCTGTCCTGTGATCCATCGGATCACGCATTGGCTCATGCATTGCCCCCATATCTTTAAAACTTAAGTCTGCCGCTCTGGAGATCTGACCCAGAGGTGCATCTAATTTCGGACATTTGGTCCAAGGCTCCTTTCTTGTTCCTGAAAGGGAAACATGTTTCAGTGAGCCCAGCATAGGAAAAAACATTTCTCTGGGTACTTCCATTCAGACTTAATGATATCCGCTGAATGGACTGGAAATGTCTTGGATTTCTTCTCCAAGAATTTCCTATACATGGTATCCTGAATGGATAAGGGCTTATCCTCACTCCCGAAGTATCATAAATGTCATCTAACAAACATGCCAAGTCCCCTGGCAAGACTCCAGAGGAACTGGAGGCCCCTTTGCCACTCTTATCCAACTGTATACCCTCTTTATATTTAATCTTATTTTATTGAAATTTTCAAATACAACATAGAAATAAGCAAGTACAATACATACACAACAAATGGCACCCTAGCAGACAGGATACATTTATCTTTGGTAAGTTTCACAGCCTTATGACCACTAATACAAAATTTGCCCATGGCTGCTTATACCATTAGTTCTCACCATTTCATGTAGCCATTTATCCGTACTCCTGTTCGATCCGCATCCTAAGCATCCGCCAGGCCCACACATACAAACTAAAGGGGGAAATGACACCAGGCGAGACATTACGCACATACCAAAACACTAGGGTAAGGATCAAAAAAAGGAAAACATAAGAGGAAAAAAGAATAAAAGTAATATATAATGTTTTTCGTAATTCCTTGTCCTCTCTTTTCTTTTCCTTTCCCCTTCTCCTTTCCCCCCCCCCCCCCCAGCGAGCCCCGACTCAGCTACGAAGGGCACCTCTCCCCCGCACAGCAGCACTTCATTCCTCCATTCAAGCATGTGAGGCAGAAAGGGGCACAGGGTCTCCTACCGAGCCTACTATCTCCCCAACATCCTCCCCACTCCCTGATCCGAACTCTGGAACACCATCCAGGCAGCTAATGCCTGTCTAAAGGCATCCTGCTCCCCTACTCAATTCCTCATACCATTCCATCAGGGAGGGGGCCTCCACTCTCCTCCAATGCCTAGTAATAACCATTCTTCCTGCAGTTAAAAAATGTTGTAACATTTTTTACACGCTTGTTTACTGCCCGGGAGCATGGACAGCTATTTCAGGAGTGTTTGGGGTAGAAGTGCTATAGGCGCCATCATATAAGGAAAGGATCTTTACCCATAAGTTACTGCACGATCATTCCATGTCCCCAGATAATTGTGTAACTGGTTCACTGCCAATTAAGACACCCTACCCCCCCCCTCACAGCCCCCAGCTCCTGAACCGTAGGAATCCTACCCTGTACCAGGATGTGTCTAAGTCTGATTTTTGGAGATGCTTCCCAGATTAGGAACCTAGAGACCGCAGGAAGAGAGCTCAAGTTCCAGTCCTGATCGACTGTCACCCATTGTTTAGACTCCACACTGTGATGCCAGTCTACTAACCTCATTATAACAGCAGCCCTGAGGTATGTTTCTACGTCTGGCAACCCAATTCCTCCCTTATCTTTAGATCTCAAACGTTTATGAAAGCTGAGCTTTGGCGTGGCCAAGATGGCGACCTGAGAGGACGTGCATGAGAAGGGCTCCGCATTCCATCCTGACTTACCTGAGCATCCTGTGGCTGGGCAGTGTCTTCTGTTGTCCCTGGAGGCTCTCCCTGTCCAAGGGATCGAGCCAGCGTGTTGTGGATGGCGGTGGCCGGCCCGGAGGCAGCGGCGGGCGAACTGTGTGTGGCGGCGGTGCGGGGAGAGGTGGCAGTGTCTAGCCATGTGCGTTCACCGGGCGAGGAGTGAGAGCGGCGGCGGGGGGAGCGGAGCGCAGCCGCGTTGCAGACCTGCCCGGGCGGCAGCGGTGGTGACTGAAGAGGAGCAGCCGGTGAGCGTGACACACGCTCCTGCAGAGCGGCGGGGGCGCGAGGAGCAGCAGTGACGCGGCGCCATCTTGCTAGGTGAGGGAGGGGCGGAAGGGCCCTGGCCAGCACAGCGCGGAGCACAGTATCACACAGTGCAGAGGAGCACCATCTCAGCAACGCTGGCAGAATAAGCCAAGCCTGGAGTGGAAACTCGTGAGGAGACTGTCCTGGGGTCTTGCAGGGTGTGGGGCTGTCTCCAGGGGAGGGAGTACCTCTGGCAAGGTTTTTTGTTTCTGCTAAGGCTAAGAGGAGAGAGAGCCTGTATTTATAAGGAGACATCTGTCAAAAGAGAGACACATTGCCTCACAGAAAAAAGAGACAGCTTGGCTATAAAACGAGACATCTGCATTGAGAGACACGTTGCTTCACAGAAATAAGACTGCTGGCCTGGTTGTTAAAGGAGACTGCTAATCTGAGGTGAGAGACATCTGCCATAAGAGACTGCTACACTGAAGTGGGACAGCCTGTGTGTAAGAGACATCTCCTGATATCTGCTGCAAAGCCGTGGTTCCCCTGCATTTATGGGCTCCCTGAGATCTGCTGCAAAGCCGTGAGTTCCCCTGCATTTGTGGGCTCCCCGAGATCTGCTGCAAAGCCGGGAGTTCCCCTGCATTTGTGGGCTTCCCGGGATCTGCTGCGGGGCCGTGAGTTCCCCTGCATTTGTGGGCTCCCTGAGATCTGCTGCAAAGCCGTGAGTTCCTCTGCACTTGTGAGCTCCCTGAGATCTGCTGCAAAGTCGTGATTTCCTCGGCATTATAAGCTCCGTGAGATCTGCTGCAAGCTGTGGTTCCCTCTGGTTTATAAGCTCCCTGTGATCTGCTGCAAAACCGCGATTTCCTGTGCATTTCCCCCCACACATGAAAGGAAATAAAAAGCGCAAGTCGACGGCAGTCACCTGTAGAACGCAAACAATGGAGGCCCCGAGAGGGGTTGGGCAGGAGCCCTCTAATCCAGATACTGCAGCCATCATGGCGGCTATTGCCTCGTGTCAGAGTGCCCACACGTCCAAATTTGACGCCCTCCAAGAGCAATTTAATTATGTGCGTCATGATCTGGATAAATTCCGGGACCGTACTGGGGAGGCGGAGAGGAGAATCGGAGAAACGGAGGACCGGCTCTCGACGCATGCAGGGGAGATCGCTCTGTTGAGGAGGCAGGTGACTACTTTGATGGGAAGAGCCGAGGATGCCGAAAACAGGAATCGGAGGAATAATGTTAGAATCCTGGGTCTCCCCGAAAAAGCTGAGGGTCCTTCCCCAGAACAATTTGTTGAGAACCTCGTTAGGGAGACGTCAACCTGACTAAATTTTTCACTGTGGAAAGAGCGCACAGGATCCCCATGAGGCCCCTCCCCCCCGGGATCGCCACCTAGACCTTTCATATTTAAAGTCCTCCACTACAAAGACAGGGACGCTATCCTGGCCGCAGCAAGAATGAAAGGGGTGGTGATCTATGATAACAGCCGTCTGTCCTTCTTCCCGGATTTTACATCCGAAGTTCAAAAGATGCGCCGCTCCTTCAATGGCGTGAGAGAGGCTCCGGAAAAAGAAAATCAAGTACTCCATGATGTTTCCGGCGCGGCTACGTGTGCAGGACGGGGAATCTACTAGATTTTTGGTTTCTGCCGAAGAAGCCAATGCCTGGCAGGACTCTCTGCCTGGGGCCTGATGGACTGGGCTCTGGATCGGAGAGGAGCTAATACCTTTTACGCTGTTGTTACCGATGACTTGAGGCCGTGGGCGCCTGCCTCCGTTGGGTCGATAGGCTGGGGGCGCATTCCAGTTCGGTTCGGCCAGGCTGGGTGGCTATTGCCAAGTTGGAAAGTTTAAAGTTGATGTTGTTGTTATACCTTGAAATGCTGCCCAAGCCACGAATGTATCCTGTCCTGATTGTCACAGGAGAGTTGAGGCTCTGGATCCCCGGGGAGTAATGCAAGGCCCCTTTCCTCTTTTTTCCTTCCCCTTTTTCCCTTTCCTTTTCTCTTTCTCTCCGTCCCCTTGTTTCCTGAATCTGCCCTCCCCACCTTCGTTTGCTTTCATGCGACCCTGGGAACCGGTGGCAGCTAGTCTGCCTCCCTGTGATACTTGAATGGTTCATCCTATGTTGCAGGCCCACTAGGAGTAGGTACCTGCACCCCAGTTGCAACAAGTTACACCTGTGTTGTCGTTTTTGGTTGGGAGGGTTTGATGCTCGCCTGAGTTGGGGGGTGGGGGGGAGGGGGTTTGGGAATTGTTGGGTTAGATTTATGTATAGTATTATCTGTATATGCTGTCGACATGTGGGTTTGATTGCGTGGTGTGAATGTGGGACTCGAGAAAAGAAGGGATCTTGGTTGGGAGGATTGGAGTACGTGGGAGATTTCGCTTCCGGTTTGGGTGCAGGTACTCAGGTTTTTGATAATGGGTGAATGTAGTTTTCTCTCCTGGAACGTCCGGGGGCTTAACGATAAAATTATCGGCCACGGTCCTCCAATTTGTCAAGAGATACAAACCTAATGTGGTGGTCCTGCAGGAGACTCACCTGGTGGGGAGGAGAGTACTTGCACTTAAGAAACCTTGGATTCAGTGCGCTTACCATGCCTCTTTCTCGGCCTACTCCAGGGGGTCTCGGTATTGATCTCCAAGGGGACGCCATTTGTGTTATATTCTGTGCAGACGGACCGGGGGGGCCGCTATGTGATACTGCATGCCAAACTCATGGACACAGATGTGATCATAGTTGGCGTGTATGTTCCTCCTCCCTTCAGTGATCAGGTGCTGAGCCAGGTTATGAAGAGAGTGGTTTCCCTACCTCCTGCGCCAGTGCTTCTTATGGGAGACTTTAATATGGTGCTGGGTGCGGCCTTAGATCGCCTGGACAGGAATTTGGGCCCCAGAATGCGGCTGGCCTCCTGGGCTGAGGCTCTGGGCCTGCAGGAGCTCTGGAGATGGAAACATCCTAACGACAAGGCATACTCCTGTCACTTGGCCACCCACAAATCCCTGTCCAGGATTGACCTGGCGTTCTCATCCTCTGACCTACTGGCTAACGTAGGGGCTCGCAGCTATCTTCCGAGAGGCATCTCGGATCACTCGCCACTGTTAACGGTAATTGGGCTGTCACGTGTACGGAACAGTAGAGTGGGGTGGACCCTAAATCCCTTATGGTTGGAGAACCCTGACATCAAAGATAACCTGTCGTCTACAGCAGAGATGTTCTGGGAGTGTAATTTAGATGAGACGTCAGTAGGGGTAAGATAGGACGCTTTTAAGGCGGTCACCAGAGGGTGTGCCATTAGCGCCATTAAAGCGGTTAGAGAGAAGAAAGGAAGGGAAAGGGTCGAACTTGAAAATAAACGTGTGGCCACTGAGGAGAAATTTGTGGCCTCAACTGACAGTGGGGACTATTCGACGCTGATGAATCTTAAGAGGGAGTATAACCTATTGCTGACTGACTCCGCTAGGAAACTGTTGCTATATAGACAGGCGACGATATTTGATAAAGGGGACAAGAACGGGAAAACGTTAGCCTATCTAGCAAGGGCTAAGGCAAGATCCAACAGCATTGCAGGTATCTCTGATGGGAGGGGATTGGTAACGGGGGGACTGAAATTGCTCAGCGGTTCCATGAGTATTACTCTGCCTTGTATTCCTCGAAGTCCAGTTACCGGGAGGAGGAATTGGGTAACTACTTGGACCGGATTGACTTCCCCGTGCTGGCCCCAGAGATGCGGGAGTCCCTGGACTGTGGAGGTTGTGGGTGCAATTGGGGCACTCCCTGGACGGAAGGCACTAGGCCCCGACGGAATGCCGACCGAGTGGTACAGACTGGCGCAAGAGCAGACTGCGCCTAGACTACTAGAAGTTTTTAAGTTGGCGTTAGAAAATGGAAGCCTACCCGCCTCCTTTAGCGAGGCACATATAGTTCTTATACACAAGGAGGGGAGACCCCCCGATGCCTGTGCCTCGTACAGACCCATTTCCCTTTTAAATCAGGATGCCAAAATATTAGCCAAATTGTTAGCTATCAGATTAAATCAAGTCATACTACAATTGATTGGACCTGATCAGTCGGGCTTTATGCCGGGTCGCACCACAGGGATAAACCTGCGGAGACTGATGTCGAACCTTCAAATTGTGCACGATAACTGTGGGGATCGGGCGATTGTTACGCTTGACAATGAGAAGGCCTTTGACTCGGTGGAGTGGGCCTTTTTGTGGGCGGTGTTGGCTAGAGTTGGGCTCCCCGAAAGTTTTGTAAATTATATCAAACTACTATATAGATGTCCCACGGCCCGCGTCCGGGTCAATGGATGTTACTCTGACCCTTTCACATTGAGCAGAGGAACCAGACAGGGGTGCCTGCTATCGCCACTGCTATTTGCATTGGCCATTGAGCCATTGGCAATTCTGGTGAGGAACTCCCAGGCCATCACGGGGTGGAAGCTGGGTGCGGTGGAAGAGAAAATTTTGCTGTACGCAGATGATACCCTGTTATACTTGACCGACTGCCATGAGTCGCTAGAGGCCGCCTTAGATATTATTGATACATTTGGAAGATTCTCAGGCTTGAAAATTAACTGGGACAAATCCAGTTTGATGCAAGTTGATGTCTGTGACTCTTCGGGTATCTCCCCGAGATCCCAGCTAAAGGTGGTACGGGAATTTAAGTATCTTGGGATCATGGTTGGGAAGCTGCCCAGTCTACTTGTGCCCCTCAATATATCGCCAGTTATTACGAAATTGAAACAGAGGGTCAGTCAGTGGGCGGGTCTTCCACTGTCGGTCATAGGGAGGATCAACATATTCAAGATGATCTTTCTTCCAAAATTATTGTACATTTATCAGGCCTCTCCCATATTGCTCCCCGCTTCTCACTTCAAGGCATTGGAAGCAATTATTTTTGGATTTATTTGGGGACATGCCCCTCCTCGGTTAAATAGGCAGGTTATGAAGGCACAAATAGTCGCCGGAGGACTGGCTGTACCGCACATGAAAATGTATTTTTATGCAACCCAGCTGCTGTATGCCCATTGGTGGATTAGCCGACCGGGGGACAATCCGGTGATACATTTGGAGGAGGCAATGCTGGGGTCCCCCGCGCGGCTATCCTCCTTGCCCTATAGGGGTACGAAGGGAATCAGGGAAGCGACCACATGTATGAGAACGGTCTGCAGTATCTGGGAGCGAGTGGCCAAATTATGTGCGGATCCGGGAGAGAGTAGGGTGTATTCCCCCTTCACCCCCCTTTGGGCTAACCCTGGGCTTCCCGAGCTCGTGACTGTGCAGGATCCACAGTTCTGGAGTGGGAGGGGGGTGCATCAGCTGGGCCAATTATATAAAGAGGGGGTACTGGTGTCCTTCGATCATCTCAAAGAGAGTTTCCACCTGTCTAACCGGGATTTTTTCTGCTACTTGCAAATCAGACATGCCCTGAACGCGCAGTTCTCCAGGGTGGGCCCACAGATGTCGGTTTCGCGGGTGGAGAAAGCGGTTAGAGATTCGAACCTTAAAAAAACGGTCTCCACACTATACAAAACCCTGCTGGGTGAGCTGGGGTCCCCTAGGGAAGGGATTGAAAGGAAGTGGAGGGCTGTAGACCAGAGCCTGGACCAGGATGATTGGGAGGAGGTGCTGGACAATTTGCATTCCTCGGTGGTTGAGGCGAGAGATAGAATGATCCAAACCAAATGGATCCACCAGGCGTATATTACTCCGGTCCGTCTGCACAGGATGGGACTCCTGGATAGGAACACATGTCCTAGATGTGAGGGTGGTAGCGGCACATGGGTGCATATGATTTGGTCATGTGGAATACTTGCTGACTATTGGGAAGATGTAATGAACCTGATCGGCAAAATAGTGGGATTTCGCATCAGGGGTTCGGTTTCGGTGTGCCTTCTGGGAGTGGTGGAGCCGCTGTCGGAGCTCCATACATTGAAGGCGTTGCTTCGGCTGCTGCTCTTTTATGCCCGGAAGTGCATACTGATAAACTGGAAGCACCCGGCTAGGCCGTTCTTGCAGGCATGGAAAAGGCTGGTTAACCAGAAGCTTGCCATGTATAAATTGACATATCAGGCGAGAGGTGTGCCAGACAAAAAAGGTCTGGGATCCTTGGTTACAGTGCCAGGATACGGCCTCTGATGATGGCTGAGATGAGAGTGTGTCGCATCACGGGGATTATGGTGATACGTGGAGCAGGGGAATATGATGGTGGATCGATATCCAATCCTGGGGGGGAGCAGAGGGAGGTGGGAAGTTAGGTCTATGTGGGAGACTGAATACCTGGAGGTACTTCTAACCATTTTTTGCTCTTTGGGTCCCCCCAGCAAGGTTCTTACCTGGTAGGGCTTGAGTCCGGTGTGAATGTCTTGTGTGCAAGTAGGCCAGACTGTTTCAGGCGCCTGCGGCGTCCTGTTTGCTGTATTGCATATTTTATTGTATGTCATGTTTTTTAAGTTTCATGCAAATAAAAACTTTAAAAACAGTAGGATCAGCTGTGATAAGCACCCCCAGATATTTATGGGCTCTTTGCACCACTTAAATTGGAAGTTTTCTTTTAATCTATGCACTGTAAGCTGATCCCCTATGCTGACCTTTTAGTATTTCCGATTTGGAAACATTGACCTTGAATTTAATGACCCTGATGAATCTTTGAAATTCCTGTACAATCGAAGGCAGAGATGTATGAGGCAATATAATGTACAGAAGTAAGTCATCTGCATATACTGCTAGCTTATGGGTTTTACCCCCACCATAATGCCCTTAATGTTAGGATTTGCACGAAGTCCCACCCCCAGGTGTTCCATCACCAGCACAAACAGCAGGGGTGACAAGGGGCAACCCTGTCTTGTCCCATTGCAGATCTAAAAACCTGAGGAGAGCAGTCCGTTTGTTCTTACCTTTGCTGTGGGGTTAGTGTAGAGCAGTGGTCCTCAACCCTGTCCTCAAGGCCCACCAACATGTCATGTTTTTTGGATCTCCAAATAGCCAGCTCTATTGCTCTACAGCTGCACTAATTACTCCACCTGTGCATCTTTGTGGAGATCTGCAAAACCTGGCCTGTTGGTGGGCCTTGAGGACAGGGTTGGGGACCACTGAGCACTCGTATTTTTCCCCTCATTACTGGACCCATCCCTGCCTAAGGGTATGCTCCAAGAACCTCCAGCTCACCCTGTCAAATGCCTTCTCGGCATCTACTGACAACAAGCACATAGGAATTTTGTTTGTTCTAATGTAAGAGTTCAGAAGAATGGTTTTAATGGTGTTGCCATGGGCTTCTCTACCCACGACAAACACCACCTGGTCAGTATGTATCCAAGAAGGCAACAACCTATTGAATCTATTAGCAATTATTTTGGATAAAAGATTAGCATCAACATTAATTAATGAGATTGGTCTGAAGTTGGCGCATATTGTTTGTTCCTTACCAGGCTTGGGTCGGAAAACTGCAGTCCTCTGAGATGGTATTAAAAGTTTTAGTCATGAATGGGATCAGTAAATCCTTGAATTGTTTATAAAACTTAGTTGTGAAGCCATCAGGGCCTGGGCTTTTCCCAGAGGACGTAGAGGTCAGTGCCTTTAGCAGCTCCTCAAGCACATCCCTCTCGGGCAAGTCAAGACAACCCAGTTTCCTCCACATACACCTCCATATCCATCTCTAGTGCCTCCTCCTTTCTTGGTGTTAGCTTCCCTTCAATATTATATAGTTTTGAAATGTATTGCTGGAAAACTTCCATAATGTCCTTAGGGTTATACACTAGGTGGCCTGCTGCATACCTTATGGACGGTATATACATATGATTTTGCCGGGGGTGGAGAAGTTTAATCAGCGGGCGCCCACACTTACTGTTATGCTCATATTATTAGCCAGTTCTCTCTGTCTACAAGTCATTTTTTTCAACAGGCTCAGCAACTCGTTCCTCAAGCATCAATGGCAAACTTGGGCTCTTTTTATGGGAGGTTTCCAGCCTAGATATCTTGTTAAGCAGCTCCTTCACTCAGGAGCACCTCTCTTTTTTCAATCTCGTTGCGTGCTGAATAAAAATCCTTGAGATAACATTTCAGAGCCTCGCACTGCATAGGGAGCCTAGTCGTATGCTCATGATTTTTCAGGAAGTCTAATATCATGTCTGATATTGCTGTCACACATGCTTCATCTTATAAAAGACTAATTTAACCGCCATTGCCATGGGCAATCCGCCAGGTCCGGCAGTTCCAGCGACAATAGTACAGCAGCATGATCAGACCAGACTCTGGTATCAATGACCGCAGCTGGAGACCACTGAAGAGCGGTGACTAATGAAAATATAGTCTATTCTACTATAAGAGGTATGTATGTTAGAATAAAATCCCTGGCCCTTGGGTTGCACACCCTCCAGACATCTATCATTTGTCTGCTATACAGTTTCTTGATCGCTTTCAGCCTCGAGTAAAACACTGAGGACCTTCACGTTGACGTATCTAGTGAGGGTTCAATAGCCAAATTAAAATCCCTCCCATAATCATCACCACCCCCTCGGTAAAGTCCCCTAGAGTATGGAGGATTTTCTGAGCCGCCTGAACCTGATCCACATTAGAGAGATATACATTGGCCAAAGTGAAAGTTTTCCCCCAATTTGGGACTTAATAAAGATATATCTACCATTCACCTATACAATGACTGATACCTGCCATCTTACAGAGAGGGACAGCAAAAAAAAAAACAGTGTTCTAGGAAAAACTAAATTATCCATTTCTAGTTCTAAACGCTAAGAAGGGAATATTGGCAGGGGCTATTTTGTGGGTTTTGGTCCGTTTTAAGAAACCCGGATCCTCAAAGGCCAGATCTACAACCTTGAAAAAAAAAAACCTTAGCAAAAGGTGCGTCTAACTTAGAGCACTTATCCCAAAACAATGAATCTTCCCCAGAGAAGGATATTTCCATTCATTTAAGATCCTTAACTGACCCATGAAGGGCAAAGGACAAGGGAACTTCTGAAACAAAGTTCGGGTAAAATTAATCATGCTTAGATTTAGGCCCAATACTCTTCTCCTCAATCCCCATGGAGAGATAAATCATGTGTGAAAGATAAGGTAAGTCCAGGGGGGAAAAATACAATTCTGTGAGTACTCACCTGTACAATTGGTTTTGCCTATGTCCAGCCCGGGCCGTCCCAATCCATATACGTGTGGACAGTCCGCCACCAGGCGCCAATTACTGCGAGATCCAGAGCTGTAACTCCTCCGGGCCCCCTATAAAGGGAGCTGTCTCCATAGAGTTCCCAAAATGTCAAAATGCAGTAAATGAGACAGGCCGGGAGGCCAGGAAGACATGTTAACTAACATTCTACAGCATGTACTCTCTCCACAAAAAGGACAATGGTCCAATGCAAAAAAAATAATCAACATAACAGGCAAACAGAGGAAATGAACCAAGGGCGGGGTGGGACGGCCCAGACTGGAAATAGGCAAAACCAATTCTACAGGCGAGTACTCACAGAATTGTATTTTTCCCTATCCGGGCCGTCCCAATCCATATATGTGTGGGACATCCAAAAGCAGTGTCCATATATATAGGGCGGGATCCCCAGAGCAGAACAGCATGTAGTTCATTTCACTACCGCCTGAAGCACCTTTCGGCCAAAAGCAGCGTCAGCTGAGGCCCTAACATCAACCTTGTAAAACTTAGTAAAGGTATGAGCAGAACAAACTTGTTCAACAGAGGCCTGGTGCTGAAAGGCCCAGGAAGCACCAATAGCTCTAGTAGAATGAGCTGTAACACGAAAAGGGGGATCCTTTCCCTTGGCAGAATAAGCTTGCACCACCGCCTGTCTAATCCACTTACTGAGAGTGGACTTGGCCGGAGGCAGACCCTTTCTAGAACCTTCTCAGAGAACAAAGAGAATCCGACTTCCTGAAGGACTCAGTCGCAACCAGGTAGTACTTAATGGCTGACCACATCCAAGGCATGGAGGATCCTTTCCTTAGAGTTAGACGGTTCTGGACACAGGGAAGGCAACACAACTTCCTCATTAAGATGAAAGGGAGAAACGACCTTAGGTAAAAAATCAGGCCTAAAGTGAAAAACTACCTTATCCTTATGCCGCTCTAAGTAGGGAGGTTTCATACAAAAAGCAGCCAGTTCTGACACCCGGCGCACAGAGGTGATGGCAACCAAAAAGACCACCTTCAGGGTCAAGATAAACAAAGCAGCATCGCACAAAGGGCGAACCCTGGAGCGCAGAAAGCACCAAATGCAAATCCCACACCGGTAATACAGGCTTACTCGGTGGACAAACATGGGTAACTCCTTGGAAAAAAGTCCTGATCAGCCTATGTTTGGCAAAGGATCTTTGGAAAAAGATGGTCAAAGCAGAGACCAGACCCATAAGAGTACCCAGCTGTAGACCCAGGTCTAAGCCGTGCTGTAAAAATTCCAAAATCCTAGAAATACAAAAAGTGCGACAAGGAAAACTTTTGGATTCACACCAAGAAATGTAGGCATGCCAAACTCTGTAGTAAATCATGGAAGACTTCTTCCCGCGCCCGAAATCATGATCTGAACAACCGTGCCTGACAACCCCTTCTCAGTTAGGACTGAGGACTCAATAGCCAGGCCGTCAAAGCCAGCGTCTGTAAATTGGGGTGCTGCAGCGACCCTTGAGTGAGAAGCCCTGGGTCGTCGGGCATGATGTAACGATCGACCGACATCTGAACCACGTCCGCGAACCAACTCCGCCTCTGCCAACGAGGAGCCACCAGAATGGTTGGCTCCCCCTCCTGGGCTATCTTACACAGCACTTGGCCCAGGAGTGGAAACGGAGGAAATGCATAAAGGAGCCAGAACTCCGTCCACGGAATAGTCAGAGCGTCTGTGGCGAAGGTCAGAGGATCTCTTGACAGGGAGACGAACCTTGGAAGCTTGTGATTGTGTCTGGACGCAAACAGGTCCACGTCCGGCAGACCCCAGCGGAGACACAGAGCATGAAAGACCTTGTTGCTGAGAGACCATTCCCCCAGACGAGCAGTCCCCCTGCTCAGGGAGCCTGCCTCCTGGTTCTCTACCCCAGGAATGTAAACCGCCGAGATGCAGGGAACATTCTCCTCAACCCAAGACAGGATCAGGGACACTTCCTGAAAGACTCGCCTGCTCCGAGTCCCGCCCTGGTGATTGATGTAGGCGACAGCCGTCCGAGCGGACCTGGACAGCACGACCCCTTAGATGAGGAGTCAAATGAAGAAGTACCAACCGAATCGCCCTCAGCTCCAGGAGATTGATGGGTAAGTGGTCCTCCTGTGGCCCCCACTGACCCTGGAACTTCAGCGTATGCCAAACCCCCCCCCCCCAGCCGGTCAGAATGGCGTCCGTGGTAACTATCTCCCACCGCGGAGTCAGAAAGGACTTGCCCATCAACAGATTTCTGGAGTCCAACCACCACAAGAGGGACCGTCTGACCAAGGGGGAAAGTGCAAATTCCTGATCCAGGGACTCCTGCGTCCGGTCCCAACCGGTCAACAGATTCAATTGAAGAGGTCTCATGTGGAACTGGGCAAAGGGCACTACCTCGAAGCAGGACACCATGAAGCCCACCAGTTACATCCCCAGACAGATCGAAGGCCGCTGACAAGTCAGCAAGGCCTGTATCTGCGTCTGGAGACCCTCCACCTTCTGCTGGGGGAGGAAAACCTTGACCCCAGAGTTGTCCAACGTCATATCTAGGAAGGCACGCACCATTGAGGGAGTGATAGAAGACTTGGGGTAATTGATTACCCATCCGAAATCCTCGAGAGTGGCTAACACCGTCCGGGTATCGCTCTCAGCCTGCTGAAGGGACTGAGCCGCAATCAGAAAATCGTCCAGATAAGAAAGAACACGAATACCCTGGTTCCTCAGAATGGCCATGATGCCTGCCAGCACCTTGGTGAACACACGGGGAGCCGAAGCTATCCCGAACGGTAGTGCCACAAACTGAAAATGCTGATCCTCCAGGGCAAACCTCAGGAACCTCTGATGCCCCTGAAAGATTGGGATGTGCAGATAAGCATCCTTGATGTCCACTGTGGTCAGGAAGTCGCCGGGCCGAAACGAGCTCACCACGGACCGTAAGGTCTCCATGCGGAAATGTCCGACTCTGACAAACTTGTTGAGACCCTTCAGATCCAGGAAGGGTCGCAGCGTTCCGTCCTTCTTGGGCACCGTGAACAGATTTGAGTAGAAACCTCGCCCCCGTTCCTGACGAGGCACAGGACAAATCACGCGTGATAGCAAAAGGCTCTGAACGTCCCCCTTCAGGCCCTGCGCCGTCAAAGCGTTCCGGGACACCCGCGACCGAAGAAATCTTGAGGGCGGCCAGACTGCCAGCTCTATTTTGTACCCAAAGGACACCACCTCCTGAATCCACCGATCCGAGACGTGCTGTCTCCATATGTGAGCAAAAAGCAGCAGCCATTCCCCCACCCGAATGGGTGAAAGCACCTCCTCATGCCTGAGAGGGCTTGGTCAGGGGTTTGGATTTAGCTCCCCAGAAGCAATTGGATCGACCGCGGGATCTACCTCGTTCCCAGGATCTCTGCGGCCACCTGAAAATGAAGAGCCTCTTACTCCTCGAAAGACGCGATAGGCAGAGGAACCCCGAAAGGAACGCGCAGGCTTCCGCCGCTGAGGGAGTCTCCCATCCTTGGCCAGAAAATCCAGGCGCTCCCCAAATAACCCGAGTCCCAGGAATGGGACACTAGCGAGCGACTTTTTGGCCACAGCGTCAGCCGACCACTGCCGCAGCCAGAGCGAGCAACGAAGCGCAACAAGCAGAGCCGAAGCCCTGGCGCCCAGTCGGACACCATCATCCATGGCCGAGACTACAAAGGCAATAAAATCCACACAGGCTTTGAAGTCTTTATACTCTTCCGCCCGCTTGCGAGACTTGGCAATATCAACAAGGCGTTTCACCTTCTTGAAGGCCAGTGAGACAATGGATGGCCGCGGCACAGACAGGGCGAAGCCCCGCACCCACAAAAGTGAACGCATGACAAGCCAGCTGATCCATGCGTCTGTCTGCAGGGTCGCACAAGGAAGCAGTATCGGGTGCTGGCATAACCGTAGTGTTAGATAACCCCGACACAGGGGCATCCACATCGGGGGACGGGACCAGAGGCGGACCTACTCCTCCGGGAAGGGATACCGTCTGTCCAGACTCTTAGGCACCGATGGCAATTTATTAGGCCTTTCCCATTCTTTAAACACCATATTGGAAAAGTGGGCCTGTTCCGGGAAGATAATCCTCTGTCTCTCAGGCCGGAATAAATCCCCCTGCTTACTCTTAGCTGCTTTGGGAGGGACAATATGCAAAGTCTCAAACACAGAAGACAGCAATTTTTCCGTGTCGTCAGGGAGCCACATATCCTCGTCAGAGGAGGAACCAGGCTTGCTGTATAACCAACCGACCGATCCCCTGAGGAAGCAGAGTCCTTAAACAACTCTCCCTCCTCCATGGAGTCCTGACCTCCATAAAAGGTCATCATCGTCAGCAATATCCGAGTAATCCGACTCGATGTGCCGCTTCTTACTCGTGGCCTTACCTGTGGCCGCGTGAGATAACTGTCTCTCCAGGCTGGTCACCCAGTGCGACAAATCGGCTTGGGACCCCTTGCTAGTATCCCCCTCGCTGAGGGCTGAATGCAGTAGTGGGGGGATTGGCAAGGCCATAGGTAAAAAGAAGGCTAGGGGCAGGGACGCCCGCCCTAACATGTTCCAAAAGTACACTCCCAGAGCAAGTGACACAAACCATGCTGAGCCCGCCCAGGGGGCTGGTACCACACATGGGGCAGAGCTTCACCCACCCAGAGGGGGCCCCTAGCTCACAATCCCCAGAAGCCTCCATTATGGTGATTATGGTATAAAAAAATAAAGGTTACAAGGTACTAACGGCCCAAACCTAGTAAGACCCCCAAAATAGTCCCTCTTATGCGATCCCTCTTAGGGGAGAGGGTTCGGAGAAAGAGCAGGGGTGGGGGGGTGTAGGAGACCGGGAGGAACCACAACCCACGGCTGACCAGGGGACCCCACCTGAAAGACACAATGGGAGAGGCCATGAGATCCCACAGCACATGCACACAAGAAATATCAGTAAAATGCCATAATCAAAAGAGGGACTCACGGACCAAGGCGAGGGAGACCGGAGGCTCTCACGATAGGCAGGCAGCTCCACAGCCCAAATGCGGAGGATTGGTGCCAGCGTCGGCCACTGCAGAGTGCACAGCAGAATAGCTCTCATGCAGCCGTCCAGAAGGATTCCCCCCTCGCAAGGAGAAAATGGCGCCGGATCGGTCCCTCGAGGGGCGGGCCACGCGGTCATGACGCAAAACGCGTCATCGGGCAGCCCCGCCCCCCGGCTGCGGCGCGAACGAGCGACCGCAGCCTCAAGTAAAAAAGGCGCCAGGGAAGAGAAAGGGGGAGGGCAGCCCATGAAGGGGCCTCTCCCTCCCCCGGGCAGCGGAGCGCCCGCACTACTCAAGGCCGCAACCTCACAGAAGGGATAGCGCCCACGGATGGCGCATGGTCCCCTCCCCCCCCCCTCACAGCAGCGCAGACAGAGGAGGGGAGAGAAGGAGCCGAGGGAACAAGGGAGGCAAGTATGCCAGTGAAAAAAGAAAACCAATGAAACTACACCACACACAAGAATAAAGCTTGTGGGTACATATTGGGAATAACCCAGGTCTTAGGTGGTTCCCCCCCCCCCATAGGCTCACCATCGCCTATGGCCAGCTAACCTTTAAGGAGGGTCTGCAGCCCAGAGCCTAGGCGTTCCCCCTACCTTCACCTGTTCCTGTCAGCCGAGGCTTGGAGGCATAATGGGTCCACAGGAACAGCAGGAATAGGGATGCAGTGGCCGACAGGCTTAAAGATGCCCCGCGGACTACCCACACATATATGGATTGAGACGGCCCGGACTGGACATAGGGAAAATACATTTACCTGAGTCGATGCCGCAGCAACAGACCTCTTCTTCCTCAGAAGCAATGACCTCTGAATGTTCAAGAGTCTTGTACTGTTCTCAAAGGAGGAGGAAACATGATCCTTTAAAAAAACTTGCATCATATCCCCCATACTGGGTTCACGCACCTTATTCACTAACTTCTCAGCACAGGACTGACAAAGGCTTTTTATAGGATAATCTGCCAGCTTGACTTCACAAATCGGGCATCTCCTACTCCTCTTCTCTGCCATTGACCCTGGGTTGCCTTTAGACATTTTCAAGGTTGATTTCTTGGGGGCGAGGGGGGCTTAGTCTAAAACAAATAGGGGGGTGTGTGAGAATACCAGTTACTGTAGCTTTAAATCATGCCTAAAGACAGTAAAATAATACCATTTTGTGAAATACTCACCTGTAAAATGGGTATTATAAGTATGTCACACACCCCGCTTCAAGATATCCATAACATGTGGGTAGTACCGACCTGAAGAGGGCGTTCTGCAGAGATGATAGTAAAAAGAAAGCCCCTCCCTGATCCATAAATACCTGGGACCTCCCACTCATTTCCCAGTATAAAGAAGCAGTAAGGTAAGGGACCAGGAAGAGGCAAATATAAGTCAAAACAACGCAAAGTTCACAATATAAAGGATCCAGAATACAAGAAGGGCGGGTGAAGCGGGGTGTGTGACATACTTATAATACCCATTTTACAGGTGAGTATTTCACAAAATGGTATTATTCTAAGTATGTCACACACCCCGCTTCAAGATATCCATAACATGTGGGACATCCAATAGCAGTGTCCATAAAAGGGCGGGGATCCAAAACAAGGCAACAAGGTACAACTTAAACCACAACAGCTTGCAGAACTTTGCGGCCAAAAACAGCATCCGCTGAGGCCCGAACATCAACCTTGTAAAACTTGGAAAAAGTGTGAACAGAGGACCAAGTAGCGGCCTTACAAACTTGCTCAACAGAGGCCTGGTGCTGAAAAGCCCAGGACGCCCCAACCGCACGAGTAGAATGAGCAGTGACACGAAAAGGGGGACTCCTCCCCTTGGCAGAATAGGCCCCAATGATAGGCCCCAATGGCCTGACGAATCCATTTATTAATGGAAGATTTGGCAGGAGCCAAACCTTTCCTAGGCTCAAAGGGCACCACAAAAAAAAGCATCAGTCTTACGAAAGGAAGACGTAACCACCAGATAATATTTCACAACACGAACTACATCCAAGGAATGCAGCGCCCTTTCCTTGTCGTTGCTGGGATTAGGACATAGAGAAGGCAGAACAATGTCCTGATTCAGATGAAAGGCAGAGACCACCTTAGGAAGAAAATCCGGCTTGAAACGAAAGACCACCCTGTCCTGATGCCTTTCGAAGTACGAAGCTTTAATGGACAAAGCTGCCAACTCAGAAACACGCCTAACCGAAGTGATAGCCACCAAAAAGGCCACCTTTTGAGTAAGTGAAGACAAAGCAACCTCATTCAAGGGCTCGAACGGAGGACCCTGAAGAGCAGAAAGAACCAGGTTCAAATCCCAAACTGGAACAAAGGGCTTCCTAGGAGGCCGTACATGCGTAACTCCTTGGAAAAAGGTCTTGACTAAGGGATGAAGTGCAAAGGACCTTTGGAAGAACACCGCCAGGGCAGAAACCTGCCCCTTCAAGGTACTAAGTTGGAGCCCCAGATCCAGACCATGTTGAAGAAACTCCAGGATTCTGGAAATGGAGAACTCCCGACAAGAGAAAGACCTACCTTCACACCAGTCAATATAGGACCTCCAGGTCCTATAGTAAATAGTAGAGGAAGACCGCTTCCTGGCGCTAATAAGAGTCTGAATCACCGCGTCAGAAAGACCTTCTTCCTTCAAGATGGCGGTTTCAGCAGCCACGCCGTCAAAGCCAGCGATGGTAAATTGGGATAGCGTAGCCGACCCTGGGTGAGCAGGTCCGGCAGTAGAGGCAGAACGAACTGATCCTCTGCCAGCCTTACCAGGTCTGTGAACCAAACCTGCCTTGGCCACCTTGGTGCCACCAGAATCGCCGACGAGCCCTCCATGGCCAGCTTGCGCACCACTCTGGCTACCATTGGAAACGGAGGGAACAGGTAGAGAAATCCCAGATCCCTCCAGTTCAGGGACATGGCATCCACCTCCAGGGCCAGTGGATCCTGCGAGAGAGATACAAATACCGGAAGCTTGTGATTGTGACGAGAGGCAAAGAGGTCCACCGCCGGGAACCCCCACCTGAGGCAAATCGAGCGAAACGCCTGGGGACTGAGAGACCACTCCCCCTGGCGAGAGGAGGCCCTGCTCAGAGAGTCCGCCTCCGTGTTCTCCACTCCCGGAATGTAGACTGCTGAGATACACGGGACGTGGCTCTCCGCCCAGTCCAGAATCAAAGACACTTCCCTGAGGGCACTCCTGCTGCGAGTCCCCCCCTGCTGATTGATGTAAGCAACCGCCGTCCAGTTGTCCGACCGGACCTGAACTGGCAGGCCCTGCAACTGATGAGTCAAGCGAAACAGAACCAACCTGATGGCTCTCAACTCCAGAACATTGATGGGCTCGTGAGCCTCCTGCGGGCCCCACAGACCCTGAAACTGGAGGTCCTTCCAAACACCCCCCCCAACCTGACAGACTGGCATCCGTGGTGACTGTTTCCCAACACGGTGCCAGAAAAGATCTGCCCTTCAACAGATTGACAGACCCCAGCCACCATTGCAGGGATCGACGAACTCGGGGAGTCATCAGGAAGGACTGATCCAACGATAGCGGAGACTTGTCCCAAACCTTTAACAGATGAAGCTGAAGCGTCCTTGTGTGAAACTGCGCAAAGGGAACTGCCTCGAATGAGGCCACCATTAACCCCACCAGCCTCATCCCTAGCCGGATGGCCGGACGAGGGGCCGACAAGAGAAGCCGAACCAACTCCTGAATCAAAAGAATCTTGGCCTGGGGCAGAAACACCCTGGCCTGCGAAGTGTCCAGAGACATTCCCAGAAAGGTCACTACCCTGGACGGAGAAAGAGAAGACTTGGGGTGGTTGATCACCCAACCGAACCTCTCCAGAGTGGACACCACCACTCTGGTGTCCAACTCCGCTTGGTTGAAGGAAGAGGCCATAATCAGAAGATCGTCCAAATAGGGCACAATGCGGATACCCTGAACCCTGAGCAGAGCCATCACCCCCGCCAGCACCTTGGTGAACACCCGAGGAGCTGAGGTGAGACCGAAAGGGAGTGCCACAAACTGAAAATGCCGATCCTCCACCACGAACCTGAGAAACCTCTGGTGTGCTGGAAAAAATCGGAACGTGTAGATAAGCGTCCTTGATGTCTATGGACGTCAGAAAGTCTCCCTGACGAAGAGAGTGGATAGCCGAACGCGTTTCCATGCGGAATTTCCGCGGCCAGATGAACCTGTTGAGAAACTTCAGATCCAAGATGGGTCGGACCGATCCGTCCTTCTTGGGTACCGTGAACAGATTGGAATAAAAACCCCTGCCCTGATCTGAGGGGGGCACTGGGCAAATGACAGCCATGTCCAGAAGATTCTTTACTGCCACCAGGAGCCCCTGCGCCGCCAGAGGCTCCGAAGGCATCCGAGACCTGAAAAATCTGGAAGGGGGGCGGAGCTCGAACTCCAGCTTGTAACCGGAAGACACCACTTCCCGGATCCATCTGTCCGAGACCTCCTGATCCCAGATCTGGGAGAAGTGTCGCAGCCGTCCCCCCACCCGCATGGGTGAGGGCGCCCCCTCATTGCTGAGCTGGCTTAGCAGCCGGTTTGGGCTTAGAGCCCCAACTGTATCCTGGACGGGCACGTCCTCTGCCCCTGCTCCCGGAATCTCCTCTGGAAGAGGGGAAGGCATATCCCCTGCCAGATCTGGCCCCACGAAAGGAGGGGGTAAAGGAAGGCGCCCCCCGAAAGGGACGGCGTTGTTTCTTGCGTTGAGGTAACCTACCACCCTTGGTGACAAGAGTCCAATTTCTCTCCAAAGAGCCGTAATCCAACAAAAGGTAGAACCGACAGTGATTTTTTGGACATAAAATCGGCCGCCCACTGGCGCAACCACACCGACCGCCGAATAGTCACCAGCAGAGCCGACGTCCTACCACACATCATCAAGGTGTCATCCAAGGCAGCTAACACAAAAGATAAAAACAACTCACACCGTTTAAGGCCAAGGAACTAGTCACTACCAGGACGAAGCCCGGAAGAAGTCAACAGATCCCTGACCACGGACCTGGCAGCCAACACCATTAGCGCCGAAGCGCAAACGGGCCGCATGGCTGACCCAACGCTAGCAAAACCATGACAAGCCATCTGGTCAATGCGTTTATCCTCTCCATCCTTGAGGGTGGAACAATCAGGAGTATTTAAAACAGAGGAGTTGGACAACCCCAAAACCGGTGCATCCACCTCGGGGGGGGGATGCCCAGCGATTAACCGCATCCGAAGGGATATTTCTTATCCCACCCCTGAGGAATGCCAGGGAGCCGAGCCGGCCTGTCCCATTCCTTAGCAATAATTTTGTCAAAGTGTCTTTGCGTAGGAAACTCCAAGCGCGGCCTGGATTCCTCAAACAACTCACCCTTCTGCTGTGGCGCCTCCTCGGGAGGGGAAATATTCAGAACCTCAAACATCTGAGCCAGAGCGTTAGGAGTATCCGAGGATCTCCCCAAGTCCCCAAGCTCGGCATCAGCGCCAATAAACTGCTCATCGTCTGAAATATCAGAATCCTCATAAACCTCCCCTTCCTCTAGCGGGGAATAATCAGACCAATCCAGATTATTAACATCATCAAGGTCATCCACCGGCGGAGCCGGCGACAAATGCTTTCTCTTAGCCGGAGCCTTACGGGCGACCGAACTGGAGAGAATTTTCTCAAGGTTGGCCAATCTGGCGCACATCTCAGATTGCAGCTCCCTGCCCATGACAACGTCACACGGGGTGCGTATCAAGCTGGGAGGAGGAGATGAAGCGACCGGCGGTGCTGACGCAGACGCCTGGGGTTCGGACTGCCGCGTAATAGTTTGCTGTGCACAAGGTATACACAGAAGTACATCGTCCCCAGTAATGGATACCCCACACAACATACACTTCCGGGGTTGCCCCGAAGGGGACCCGAGCCCAGTATCCGGGGATGCCTCCATACGGTGAACTTTAAGAAGTCGCTATGACCAAGGGAATTACGCCAATAAGCAACCCGGGATGCCCCTTTAATGTCCCGAGTGGGAGGATTTATGATCAGTAAGATTGAACCCAGGGACCTAGGACCGGGAGAAACCCCCTAAATACCACTGAAGATCCACCTGAAAGACAGAAATAACGAATGAATAATGAATGAATAGGGGCCCACAGAGCCACTCACAGATCCGTCGGGAGCGGGAGTAGTGGAGACCGCACACCGTCCATGAGGGGAGAAGGCAGGCCGAGAATGGGGCGTGGTCAGCGCGGACCGCGCGAAAGATCGTGTTCCTCCCCCTTCCTGTCATCAGCAAGGAGCAACAAGCTCCGCAGCTGCGCCAGAAGTAGAGGGGGCGGGCCGCGGCGACGCGCCGAAAGCCCGGCCCCGCCCCCCCCCCCACGTAGACGCGAGGGGAGAAGCTCCCTCACGTACTGTCCCTCAGAGACCGGCGGCGCTGAAGTCCCGCGGCGCCGGTCAATAGTGAAACCGACAGCGGGTGCAGCCGCCCCGCTCACTGCGGGAAGCGCATAGCCTAAGGGGGGCTGGCCGCGGCAGCGCGCCGAAATGCCGGCCCCGCCCCCCTGAAATGTGTGAGGGGAAAAAACTCCCCTCACAATAACTGAAAGAAACCGGCGCCCCGGCGGCAATGGCGGCCGCGAGAATAATCACAAGTAGTAAACACATACACAATTTCATTGAGGGATTACTTCCAAACGCACCACATCAACTCACATAAAATAAAGTTAACAACGCCTAGCCCTAAAGGAGTGACCCCCAACCCCACTGTGGTAAAAGGGAACTGTGGAGGGGCCACCCAGGGATAAATATCAGGGGACAGGGCATCCCAAACCGGGATCACCTACCCGGTGTAACCGCCTACCCTCTTATGTAGGGTCTCACGGTGGAGCTCTGCTCCTAAGCACCAGAAGTGCCAATATACCCTCGCCCGGACCAGCAGCCAAGACTGTGGAGGCATGTATCTAAGGTCAATCAAGAGAAAAAGGGGTCAGAGCGGAAATAATTAAATAACGGGCCGGGAGTTATCCCGGCTACCTGAAATCCCCCTGTGCAAGGAGGAGACATCTTCTGACTTGCTCGCCGTCTGCAGAGATGGAAAACTGGGTAATGAGTGGGAGGTCCCAGGTATTTATGGATCAGGGAGGGGCTTTCTTTTTACTATCATCTCTGCAGAACGCCCTCTTCAGGTCGGTACTACCCACATGTTATGGATATCTTGAAGTGGGGTGTGTGACATACTTAGAATAATTGACTTACAGGAACAGAGCTGGACCTCTTCCCAGACTGTGCAAACTACAGGGTGACTGGGAAGTTCTGCTTTGGGTCAACACAATCCAGATCCCAATTCATCAAAGATGTAGACAAAAGGGGCAGAGGTCCATTTTGAAAGGCCAGGACATCATCAAGTTCCCAATTCTGTAACCCTCTGTACTGTCAAGAGGGTGGCCAGAAAATTAAAAGCTTTTAGAAAGCACGTGTGTCGCTTTAACTGCGAGAAACACGTGCACCAAGCAGGAAACCTGGCGGCACGTGGAATGACATAGCTGCCGCGAGAAGAAGCCACCAATCAGATCCCCCCCTTCTCAAACCGGATAAGACCAACACTGTTGCGCGTGCCTAGCCACACTTGCCAACAGCAGGAAGTCGTTTACAGGTTAGCATCCGATGGAGCTAAGAGAACGCTCTGTTCCCTCCTTACCGACCTCTACATCTGTTGTAGATACTTCAGCCCTCCAAACTGTTACACAGTGTGGCGAGCAGTGGCCGCAGCCGCTGAAGTGTCCTCCACAACCTTCCACCTGACAAATGAACACATCCCAGGTGGTAAAGGAACCTGCAATCCCAGCTTCTCCCGAAGATCATTAGTAAAAAGGGAAACACTGCTTACCACCCCTGCCAATATTGGTAAAGGAATTGGAATCTGGCCAGTCCCATGGAGGTATCCAGGGTCCCTGGCAGTCCACCTCTGGAGCCAGGAAATGGGTTCGCCTGCCTCAAACCCACAGCGCCAGATACTTACTTAAACCTTTCCATTCAGGAGCTAGTGGTCTGGCCCCTACCCAGGCAGGAACATGGGAGTATGCTGCCCAGAGGATGTTTTGAGAAAATATACTGCTTGAATTCAGCATTCAGAAATCGAACCACAGACATGCATTCAGAATTAATCTCATTTATTTCAGATTTTCAATTAAATCCAATTTCAAAACAAAAAGCTAAATACAAATTTAAACCAGGTAAGCACTAGTATTAGGCAAAGGGAGCAGGCCTATACAAGTTTTAATCAAAAGGTACGGAAACCTTTAAGTGGAGCCTTCTCTCTAAACAATACAGTAGTCAACCTTTTTTATTTCATTGCACAAAATAAAATGATCCTCTGATCTAACTTTGCACGCTTAGACTTTCTTTTAGACAGTTTGCAACTGCTTTAGAAAACTTACGTTTCCAGAACCCACCATGGGCTTCTCTGTTCTAGAGGCACTACTTTGAGAAAAGTAATAACCTGCGCAAAATAGTAGCAAGCTTACGTCTCAAATTCCTCCATTTCTCCAGAAACATATGGTTTCCGCAGTGCTCAAGTACTTATTAAACATAGCGACTGCAGACTGCTAGGTTATACTGTCAGTGCCCCAGCAGTAGGGCACATGGGTAGGTATATGCAGCAACTGCAAGAAGAGAGCAGAATTTTAAGTGCCTTTACACTCTGTCTCCTCCCTGTGCAAGGAACTACAATATGAAAGCAATGCTGAACAAACAGGATTTCTTTACATGTATCTTTCCGGAGCCAGCCTTCATTTTACTGCAGCAAATCCTTGCTTCATTGAAGCCATTCAGCTCATGCTTTCATAGTAAGTAAAGCAGTGTAGCTTCTATACCTGTTACATTCATGTTTCACCCTCAATACTGTAGTCTAACTCTCGCAAAACTTTTTTTTATTGGGAATATGACCAGTGCAAATGGGAAGACCACCAAAACAAATAATACCTTGTGCTTTCTGATACATTTGATTCAGTGTGCCACAGTCCCATTGATTCACATTTTGAGGCTAAGCAGAGATGTTGCAGAACATCCTCTTTTCACAAGGTCCATGCATAACAAAAAAATGAAAATGAAATTAAAAACAAAGGTCCAGGTACAAACGGATGAAAAAAGAAAATATCCAGCATGAAGGTTCGCAACATACACATTTTCTGAGCATGAGTCAATATTCTTCTGGAATATGGAGAAGAAAAAATTAAATTGCCGCCAAGATTGGATCTTCCCAGTTTGACTGGTCAAAGCCCTACTCTGACATGTAAGGGCGGAGGTGATCCTCGACAGTGCCAACCGCCCAGTGGGTGAGCTGTTCCTGTGGCAGGTACAGGCAGATGCTGCATAACTTGAAGATTGTGGCTTTGCTTTTAGGAGTCTGGAAACAGAAATGAGAGCATTTAATCACAGTCTCAAGTAAAACCAGTCTCAACTTTAAACCACCAATTATAAGTGCTGCAGGAAGGCTTGGGGATGCGGCTGTGGACCAAGATTGCTGCATGGGAGCGCTGCAAAGGTGTTTGGCAGGTATACTTGATTGGCCGGCCTAATTAGTGGTGGTTCCGCTTTAAGTTAAGTACATATTTTCTTCCAGCTATAGTCAATGCTTAATCCACCTTGCCAGCAGCCAAGAAACAGGTCTAAAATGAGGAAAACGCATCTAATATATATTAGGGGGGGGCTTCTTAAGTCCCACACTCTGTACGCACCCTGGTCCCCATTAAGGCACGTGTGCGATGTCGCTCTGAAACAAGACCCTGGATGCAGGGAGCCTGATGAAGTGGGTGATACACCCACAGAACACATGGTTCCTGGTGCTGTAGGCGAGGGGGGGGCCTTTACTGGCATACCTGTGAGTATATTTTGGTTGGATATATTTTTGCGCTGTATTTGGTATTTAATGGTTGATTGATACCAGCATCTACATTGGTGAAATATTTTGTGGTCCTTTATATTCGTTATGGGGTATTTAGGTATTGGGTAATCATGTAGGTTCTGTTTGTGATTACACATTGTATTTGTATCTATTGATTTGTTGCACTTTATAGTTATTTGATATAGGATCTGGATCATAGGTAGGATTTGCACATTATTTGCACCGATTAGATCACTTGTGTTTATGTGTTTTAAATATAGATGCTGATTGATATTTGTGTGTGCCAGTGCTCTCCCCATTGCCTACACACTTTTATGTTGGTTTGTCTTATATGTATTGTCTCATGTGTTTAAGGGATTTTAATTGTGTAGTGTTTAATTTAGTGATATGGAATAAAATCTATTTTTTGATACATTTCTTGAGTGCCTCCCTCTATGATTCTGTGTCCTGGATGCAGTGAGCTGACCCATACTGGCTCAGTGCAGGAAGGGCAGTATCCCAATGAGATAGAGGTGCTTAAAAAAAAAAAGTTAAAAGTCACTCTTCAGTCAAAAAACAAAACGCTATACTTCCCTTTCACCCCCCGCAGACCATCGCTGCTAGTCCAGTGCTTACCGAATCTCCCAATCACAGACACACATCACTGTGCTCATACGCACCATCACAGGAACTATGGAACGCCCCTCTCCCTTCACTGCAATGCATTCGCAATGGTGCAGGCTGTTCATAGTCTAAAGCACAGCATTGTATATACGGTGGAGGTAGAGGCTGTGGTGCATGTCTTGAATAGGGAGATGCGGTAAGTGTGTAACCACCGAACTAGCAGCGATAGCCTCGGAGGGATGAGAGGGAGCATAGAGTTTTGTTTTTTTTAACTAAAGAGGAACTGAGATGCTAAAAAAAAAAAAAAAATTCTTCTATGGAGCGTCCACACGCCCAGGGATGCGCAGCGACGCAAACTCCCCATTAAACTCAATGAGAGCTGTCTGCCGAGTGACAATGGGCAGCTCTCATTGGAGGAAAGCACGCATACACGCTGATGGGAGCCTGGAGGGGCGGAGCATCCTGCTTTGGGATGCCCTGGAACAAGACCCAAGAAAGCCAAATTCCCAGGTTTTGTTCCGGTTTAAGTTTCTTTATGACTTCCATAAACCAAACTAAATGCAGCCACTCAGAAAAGCGGGAAGTACCTGCAAGTGCTGTCTATCGATGAAAAGGAACACTGACTGGCTAGGATTGTTCAGAACAATTCCAGTCTTGTCCTTCCGGCTCAGTACGTGCAGAAGATGTTTTTCATAATCACCGTGATGAAATTCAAACTTGGCCTGAAAAAGGGAAATGAAAATAGCAGCAAAACGGTCAAGTACTAAAGATTGCAATTGTAATGAGCAAATGTATCTTTTGTTTTAAAATGGAAGTCCAGGAAATTGGAGGGCTGCAAAGCAGGTGCGAGGTCTCACCAGCACTATAACAGGACGAATCAGCTGCATGGCAGACAGCCAGTATTCACTCACCTCTCCCAGTCCAGGGGCACATGCACACGATCGCGTCCACTCAGAAGTCTGCTGTGCCTATGTCACTCGGCAAATGGCTGATTGATAGCGGCCACTTGCACTTCCATTAATCCAAATCAGGGATTTCTGCTGAAGGACACAGCAAATGACTCCGACTGAATGAGAGCCCACAAATGTGCCATTGGAACAGGGAGAGGTAAGTGAATACTGGCGATCTGCGAGGGTTCACACAGTGGTGAATCCCAATATTGGTCCACCATTTAATAGGCAATAATATGGGGCCCTCAACTTTCACAGCTATAAAAGCATCTGTGAGGTCAGGTGTTTGGGGCAAACCAGAATGGCGATGGCAAGGTGTGCTTTATTATCAAAGATGTAAAGTACAGTAGGTACATTCATGCTGCGTTTCAGGCCTCTAACAGACCCTTACTCTTACTAATTAGGGGGGATGAGAGATGAAACCCTGCACCAATGCTGCAGACCCCTTTTGATTCTGTGTGCAGTAGGCTCCTTACCAAAACAGGCCTAAAGGGCTCCTCAGATCCCTTCCATCTTGAGAACAGAAGACAGTCGATCTTCTCTATATCATTCCGCGGCCAAAGAATAAAGTCCATCTCTTGAGTACACCCAATGACGTCCTGTTGGGCAACACAGATCTGTTATGCTACCCTAATGACACATTGCATAATATAGTTTAATACATTTGGTCATTTAGATTGAGACGTTTTGTAGATTCCAGTAGGATGACCAGGCCTTTCCCAAATCAGGAAGCAATGCAGGTACCTTTAAAAAATTGTTTTGCACCAGCAGCAACATAATATAGGGAACAGATTTGGATCCATCAACCTGGCCAATTTAAAGTGGACCAACACCCAGGATTTTGACTATCCTGGGTCTTGGTCCACTTCGGTGGGGCACCCCCGATCGGGGGGCCCCGCTGTGTGAAACCCCCCCCGATCACCCGAAAAACTCACCTCTCCCCGCGCCGACGGACAAGAGATTTGACAGGCGCGGACAAGCGGCTCCCCCGCCGCCGCCTCCCGCGCGTCACTCTTGACGCGTGCGCGCCCGCCATTCACAGACGGCCGGCGCGGGCACGTCTAGAGGGGCGCGAGGGAGGCGGCGGCGGCCGGCCGCCGAAGACAAGGTAAGGGGATTTGGGGTGTTTGGGGGGGTTTTACCCCGCGGGACATCCCGATCTCGGATGTCCCGCGGGGAGGGAGGTGATCGGCCCGGGAATCTTATAGATTCCCAGGCAGATCACCGGAGGGTGATGGTCCACTTTAAAGGAGCACTATCGCAATCATGGTCCATTACTTATATACCTTAATTCAAAGAAAGTTCAGACAAGCTCATTTCTTTTAAGGGAAGACAAAAAGTGGGGATAACAGGTTTTGAATGACCCATTCTGCTTTTAAAGTGGACCAAAACCCAGGATAGTCAAAAGTTTTGGTCCTTTCCCTGGGGGCACACCGATCGGAGGTGCCCCGCTGTGTGAACCCCCCCCCCCCCCCCAGATCCCGGTCCCATGGCGCGTCTAAAAGCAGTGGCTCTGGCGGCCGCAACCTCTGCTTCCCGCTAGCAGGGAGTGTGCCCGCATCGGCCATTCACAAATGACTGACGTGGGAACGCGCATTGCTGGAGAGGAGTGGAGGATGAAGCCATCAGCGACACTGCTCTTAGATGCGCCGTGGGACCGGGATAAGGCGAGTTTGCTGCGGCGATCTGGGGGTGGGTTCACTCAGCGGGGCACCCCCAGGGAAAGGGCCAAAACCTAGGATAGTCAAAATTCTGGGATTTGGCCCACTTTAAAGAGGAGCTGCACACCTTCAACAGCCTCCCCTGAGCCAGCCTGTGCTAGAATAACAGCTTATTGCTATTGCAATTCTTCTGATATTGCAGATGTCTTTATCCACCATACAAGGATTTGGGCAGATATTTAGAGTGGTTGAAGCTTCTTCTCGCCACATGCTGGCTCAGGACATTGGAATGTAGCAGATTCCCCCTCAAAATTTAATCGTATTCTCAAACCGGTCACCCCGGTATTTTATTCATACTAGAATAAAACCACAAGCTTGGTGGGATTTCGTCAGTATGACTACTCCTAGCCATATACAGCATATTTATAGGGATTTTTTAATATTAGGCAATGGCCCAATACAGCTCCTTTAAAAGAGAAGCAACATCCCCCTCAAGGCTATAAGACTCTTGAAAGAGCTGCTCTACCCCCTCCTAGGGCATCCTGAACTGGATCCACTCCAGCATCTTGACCAATACATTTCCATATGCTTTGCTACATGTAAGCAAAGGCCAAGCAAGATGTCAGCCAATTTGAGCACGTCTGGCTCTTCTGTCGCTAACTAAAAAGCACCGGAAGCTCTCCGAGCACAGCAGTTACACCGATGCAATGGCACTCCTCTGGCACGTATGCATCTTGACAGGTCAGAGCAGCTATTTTGACCACCACCTTCAGGGGTGTGCCAAGGATACATTCAAGGGGGCAACAGGTCTACAATCAAAGAACACAAAACCATGGTCCTGATTTTTACCCTTCGCATGGACTGATAACGAGGGGCATGAAGCTGAACAACATCCTTCTGCAAAAGCTCAAGGGAACTCTCCAAAGAATAGCTGGAATCCCGCACGCCTTTAAGTATATTTTCTTCATAATTGTTCGTCATAACCGGTATAACATCAGCCACTTCAAACAGAGCTGACTTTTTTTTCTACGGGTAAAAAAAAAAAAAAGACAAGTCACAGAATAAGTAAAAAATTGCCATAAAACAAAATAATAATAAGGGGTCAGTAAAGACATGCACATAATGAATTCTACCTTTGGACAATAAAAACTATAACTGAGGAGCAAGGTAAAGTACATGCAAATATCACAATTACCCATGTTGAATAATAATGGCTTTGGTAAACTCATAGAACTAAATAAATTCTGTGCGGTCAGAACCCGTAGGCGTCCTTTTGCATTCTTCTTTAATAAAGACATATAAAAGGGACATAACAGGCAAAAGGTTAATTTAGCCTGCATTCTGCTCCCCCCCCATGATGGCTGTAAAGGCCTGCATCTTTCATTTCTTATTGAGCCCAATGACTCTGCAAATGGGAGCAAGTTCAATAAGGTTTTAATCAGAAAATTCTAATGAAGGAAAGATGCAGTCCCTTGACATCACAAGGCAAGCAGAGAATAGGCCAATGTAACCCTTTTCCTGCAATGTCCAGTATCTATCTGATGTACCCCTTTCCAGTGCTGGAGCAAGTTTACAGGGTTCTAACAAAATATATCAGCTTACCTGGCATGGAATAAAGTGCTGCCCATTGGCGCTTTAGCTGGTGACTGCAGGAAGGCTGCACAGAGAAGCATGCTCCATTTTGTGCCCACTCCCAGCCCCCATTCAGTTTAAGGCATAAAAAAATCCAGTATTTTGACTATCCAGGGTTTGTTCCATGCACCCGGGGCATCTCGATTTGGGATGTCCCGTTGTCGGACACTCCCTAGATCGCCCAAACTCACCTTTCGTTGGTCCTACGATGCATGCACAAGCTCTCGTCCAATCAGTGCCACATGCCATGCATGTCAATGATTGACAATACGGCTCCTTATAGATGAGAGCTCAGCCTCAGCTCAGTTGCTGGGGAAGAGACGAAGATTTGCTCCCTTTTCCATACAGCATACTATTTTAAAGTGGACCAACACCCAGGATTTTGACTATCCTGGGTCTTGGTCCACTTCGGTGGGGCACCCCCGATCGGGGTGCCCCGCTGTGTGAAACCCCCCCGAACCCCCCTCTCCCCGCGCCGACAGACAAGCCGCAGACAAGCGGCTCCGCTGCCTCCCGCGCGTCCCTCTTGACGCGCGCGTGCCCGCGCCGGCCATTCACAGACGGCCGGCGCGGGCGCACGCACGTCTAGAGGGGCGCGAGGGAGGCGGCGGCCGGCCGCCGCCGAAACTAAGGTAAGGAGTTTGGGGTGTTTGGGGGGGTTTCACCCCGCGGGACATCCCGATCTCGGATGTCCCGCGGGGATGGAGGTGATCTATAAGATTCCCGGGCCGATCACCGGTGGGTGCTGGTCCACTTTAAGCACGCTTAGCAACGCATCAGTATTCCATTACCTGCTCCAGCCAGTGGAGGTTGTCTCCTTGTAACTGGGGTACAGGAAGCTGTGATCCTTTAAAGTGGAGCAAAACCCACCCCCGAGTGTAAAAACCTCCAGGTCGCCCAGTAAACTCACCTTCTCCCCAATCCAATGTGCTGCCTTCTATACCTATAACAGGACAAGTGCCAGGCATCTGTGAACAGCCGAAGCGGCTACACTTCCTGTTAGAGGGTAGGAGAACGAGGCCGCCAAAGTCGAGTCTAAGAGGATTTGATCTCAGCGCATTTGAGCATGCTGATTGGAAGAGAGGCATGCGCTGTAGGACCGGGAAAAGGTGAGTTTTAGTGTGTGACCTGGGGGGTGTTTACACAGCAGGGCATCCTGCATCGGAGTGCCCTGGGGGAATGGAACAAAATCCAGGATAGTCAAAATCCCAGGTTTTGATAGACTTTAATAGGAGGCACAAGCCACTGCCAGCTTCAGCCCTCAGCAGCAAAGTATGCTCAGATACATATTTTCCTGTAACAAGGAGTTCTAGCACCAGAAGAGGGCAAGGTGCCAAGCTTTTTTCCATTGTTTCTCCATATTTAAAAAAAAAGTGTCCTGTTGTCCGCAACATGGCCAGAAGCCTGGCAACATAGGTAAACCAGCAAGTTTTTTCCCGGTATTTCCATGTCACAGGGATTCACAGTCTGCACTTTGACAACTTAAAGTAGGTTTTTAGCCCACAACAGTTGGAGGTATAGACAGGATGTCTGCAGCACAAAGCAGAAGCCTAAATCAAGCAAAACTACTTACAGAAACCACGCTCTGGTACCTCCACATGATTGCTAGTGAGCGATCAAGCCCATCAGATGGTCGTGCTCCTGCCATGTGAATGCCCATCAGACCCTCTTGGCTGCCAGTGGTAACATGAACCACAAAGCTGCACAGGGCATATCCCCGGTAAGTGTATGCACAACATGGCATCCCAATCGGGAAGTCTCCAAATGACACAAGCCTCCCGGCTTATCTGCTGCAATGGGGTCCTGGTCCACCTACCGATTTCCACTGCATGCAAGTCCTTTATATTCCAGGGCCTCTGAAGTTCCTGTTTAAGAACCCTTTAAAAAACAGCTTTAGTGTAACATAGTAGAAGCAGAAGAAACTGTTACCTTATCTTTGAACACAAAGGCGATGTACATCTTGAAGTCAAACTGGTCAGCCAGAGACTCTTTCTTCCTCCTCAGTTGGGAGCGCAGCCTATTCAGCGCCTGCTTCTTCCTTGAGTTGGGGTCCCCCATTCTTTTTTTTTTTCTTTTTTTGTATTTTTATATTACAAGACAGCCGATGCTAATGCCTAGGAAGCTTGTCACAAATGATGGGTATTTGTGCAAGCAGGACACCAGTTCAACACAAACAAGCCATGTTCCCCTCGCTAAACGACTAACCCAAATCTCTAGTCAGGCAAGGTGTGACAGGCCCGCTGTACCGCCAGGGTTGGGAAACAGAAAGGCTGTACAACCAGGGCACAGAGCACTGCTTTCTGGTGAAACTAATAGAGGCATCATAGACACACAAAAAAACTTTAAAAAAAAAAAAAAAACTAGCGGTACGACAAAAAAACAAAGATGGTCCTGCGATCAGCCTGAACTATGGGTTTTACGGCCATCCTGCCTAGGCACGGGGGTGAGAATGGAAAGCAAAGCTACAGACAGTGTGGCTGAAAGGCTGCATCATCTCTGCTGATGACCTAGCTGGACTTCAGGAGAGCCTCCTTCGATTCCTATGAGCTCTACAGTGCAAAACAAAGAGAATTATTTATTGGTGCTACTAGTGGGAGTAGGTTGTTCACAGCACAGGGTGAGGGGCCCCAACATAGCGGGCATGTGAAGGGCAGGCGGTGAGCCCATGGCTGCTTGGAGTCGATCCTTCCCACCAAGGAACACCATGATGCCTCACAGGACAGGGAAGGGGGGAGGTAGGATGGCGATTTCCGCAGTGCCCCGTCGCTGATCAACAACCTTAGTAAAAAGGGTCAGCGATAGGGAGTTGGAGCGATCATATCGCAATAAGAGGCGACAGGAGGAGGTTATGGCTGCAGGAGTGGGGCCTGGCAGGCTGTCATGTGTCTGTATGGGGGGAGGCTGCTAAAGGTGACAACGCCGGGAGGATCCATGTCAAGAAAACACCAGGGACCCCAACGGACCCCTGTGCATGTGAGCGGCACCGCTCATCGGCCTGGACACCCTACGGCACCCCGACCCACCCATAGTCCGGAGCGGGGGTCGCGCTGACACAGGGGAAGCAGGGAGCGGTGGTGGCGGCAGAGGGCGGGAGAGCAGGCGAGCCTATGGAGGCACTCTACACTATTCCCGCACAGCTAAAGGCCACCCCGACACACTCCACCGAGTCCCGGCCGCCCAACACAACAGCTCCAGCGTCCTCTCTGCTAGCACAAAATGGCCGCCGCTGCGTCACCTCCTGCCTACTCCCGTTTGGCAACCTCTGGAGCGAACCATTATCCGCCCGGCGTGAGGGGAAACCATACGAACGCGCCTCTCTTCCTCCTCCCCTTATGCCAGTCGCTTTACGGCTGTTGAACCGGGGGGGGAAATGACGACAAGCTGGCTGGAGCTAGCAGGTTTCTCTGACCAGTATACGGGCAGCAGACGTAGCGAACCCCTCTGCAAGTGGGCGCGCTCACAGAGATGGCGCCTCACGCGGGCAATGGGCGTGGTTGTTGGGCAAGGTCCTCTCATGTGATGTCTTCTGCGTCATTGTGCTCCATCACTAAACTTTATTAGAAGAACAAAACATAAGACAACATGCCTTCCTACTTCCGAGGGGGGAAGCTAAGCAGACTTGGCTAAGTTGTGCTAAAACCTTTCAGCAGCCCCTGATTTTCCAGATGAAGCATACCTGAAGTCTAAAGAAAAACTTGAAGTGGACCAAAACCCAGGATTTTGACTATCCTGGGTTTAGGTTCTTGCCCCTGGGGCACCCCAATCGGAGTTGCCCCGCTTTGTGGAACCCTTCCCCGTTCCAGCGGCGCATGCGTAGCCTCTTATCCAATCGGTGTGCTTGTATCCAGAGGGAGGTGCCCTAAAAGCTTATAGGGGAAGGGTCCTATCAGGGTTAAAGGGCAGGAACTTAGCCCATACTATGCCGCCTTGGAAGGTGCCAGGAAATGAAAATTACCAGGTAAGTATTTTCCATTTTTAATACTAAAGCCTTTGCCCAGTATTCATAAAAACACCATCAGGAAGCAGTATGATGTCTGAATGGTAGCCATATGCTAATAAATTCAGTTACAACTAAAGTGTCACATAATGACAGGTTAAAGTGCTTTTAGATTTATTGCAGTTATTATAACGCATATATTATATATGCCCACCAACGCTGAGCAGTGTGCATTGTAATTGAATGTATCATTGCTGGAAATAACCAGGGGCACGGATGCTCGGCCAGGAAGCAATATGGCTAACTGCATCTGGTTTGTAATGTTATGAATAATGGGCAAAGGCTTTAGTAAAAGCAGGCTGTTTTGAGGCATGGAGCTGGGGATAGAAGGTGATGACATAAACATCCTTTCTGGATATAGGATCACTTTAACCCCATGCAGGTTATTGTTCTGTGACTAATGTCGGTGGCGTGAACCCAACCAATGGATGCCCTGAATTGGGATGTCCCACTGTGTTAAACTCCCCAGAAGGCCACTATTCACTCACCTCTTCCTGGTTCCAATGGCTCATGCGCAGGCTCTGGTCCAATGAGAGTCGTCTTCCATGACTATGTCATTTGCCAAACAGCTCTCATTACTAGAATAGGGAGCTGAATGTCTAGGGCGGGAGTGCTGGCATGCCGCCAGGGGTGAGGGGATGCGATAGTGCGCACAACCCATTCAACAATGAGAGCTGTTTGCCGAATGACATAGCCATAGTAAACGGCTCTCATTGGACGAGAGGCCCCACATGCTCCATTGGAGCAGGGAAAGGTGAGAGTGTATGGGCGCCCCAGGGCGTTTCATATGATGGGGTATCCTGATTTGGGATGCCCCGCTGGAAGGCCAGCAGCTCGCTCTAGAATCTTTTAGATTCCATGGCCAGGCCGGGTGGGTTTTGTTCCACTTTAAAGGATTATTATCAATAGAAACCTCTGCAAATGTTATGTTTTTATGGACCTAGGAAAAAACATTTCACCAATATACTTTATTTAAAAAAAAATCCTTCTTTCTGTACTTTTTTACCATTTGAGTGTCAGGAAATCACTATAAATGCTATGCACAGAACTGGCACTTATGATGGGTGAGGGATTGTAATGTGTGCGCCTGAAGATAAGCACTGTGCTTGAAATCTTTGTTACCAGACACATATTCTGCACAATTCTCCTGTCAGACATGACAGGCCTGACACTTTTTGTAAATTAAAAAAGTGACAGAAGCAGTGTGTGCAGTAAGTGTCTGTTCCCATGTATTTCAAGCACAGTGCTGTATCTTCAGACACACACATCATAATCTCGAAGACGTCAGAAGTGCCAGTACTGTGCACACCAATTAGTGATTTCTGCTGACATTTAAATGGGATAAAAGTACTAAGGGAATAATTTATTCTTAAAGTGGACCAACACCCTCCCATGATCGGCCCGGGAATCTATAAGATTCCCGGAGCGATCAGACCCCCTGACTGCGGGGCACCCCGATCGGGGGAAACCCCCCAGAAACCCCTAAATCCCTACCTTATTCACGATCCAGCGGTGCCCGCCGCCGCCTCCCACGCGTCCCTCTAGCAGGACGCGCACCCGCGCCGGCCGTTTGTGAATGGCTGGCACGGGCGTGCGCCCTGTAAGAGTGACGCGCGGGAAGCGGTGGCGGGCGCGCTCTCTTGTCCGTCGCTGCCTCCCGCTTGTCCGTCGGCGGGGATTGGCAGCGGCGGTCACGTGGGAGCGAGGAGAGGTGAGTTTTTCGGGGTTTCTGGGGGGTTTCACACAATGGGGCACCCCCGATCAGGGTGCCCCGCCGAAGTGGACCAAAACCCAGGATAGTCAAAATCCTGGGTGTTGGTCCACTTTAAACTAGACCTTCACCCTAAATAATAGCCTATCTTATATGCCCCCTCTGTACATATAGATTTTGAGCCTTTAAACATCCAAGATGGCGGACCATTGTGTTTCAGGCAAGTGTCTTCTGACTGTGCCGCTCTGCATTCTGGGGGGCCGCTCGCAGTGCCTTATGGGATGCAAAATGGTGCCGCCCGTCGGAACTTTGCCCGGAAAACGAGGGACCTAGAGGGGGGATCCCTTCGGCGAGGTGAGTAAATAGTGCCCAAAGGTAAAACTGGAGGAGGGGGGATCAGTGAGGCTTGGGGGAGTTTTTAACCTTTCTCGATGTTCCTTTTTTAAGGTGTATGTAACAACAAAATAAAGATACATCATATGTACAAAATCCACTTGGAAGGCTGCCTAACTGATTTGGTTTGATACAAACAACATGCTGATCAGTATGAGCGGTGAGATCTGATACATTGTATAGCTCCAGGTTTACAGCATGGCTATTGCAATCCACAGCAGAAATACTACTTCTAAATATAATAATAAGACTATATACATTTATTTACAACTGCACCATCTGACCCCATCAGTGTAAAAAAGCCTATATACAATGATACTACTACATCCCCAATGCAGGGGTAGACTGCCTATCCTTACAATATCTGCTATCACTTACTATACCTGGGGCATGAGAATTGGATAAACAGGGCCTGAATAAACAATGGTCCTTTTTGTTATTACATTTGCCTAATACAATTGCTCCAGCTCCCTCTACCCTGTGAAAGGATTTATCGACCAATTTACAAGCATTATTGCTTGCGATCACCATTCAATATAGTGCGATCCCATAGTCGACTCAAAAACACATTGCATGCTGCAATCGCAATCACATTGCAGATACATGAAAGCAGTCATAGGTTACTATTATGGCAAAATCATGCTGGAGCCTAAAATACCAAGTAAATACAGGAGATAATCACAATACATCTAAATCAACCCTATACTAAACTATCCTGGCAACTCTGTGCCAGGTAGTACAGGGACCCTAACCTACCTACACCCACTGCTGGTGAGACCCAAATTTAGGAGCTACTGGCATTTGACCCATTGAATTATGGGGCACAGGAAATGTATGTGCAGCTTGTTTCTATACCCTGTACTATACCATGTTTTTAACCGCTACCTAGAGATGCTGTCACCCTCTGTTGCCAGTCCATTTTTCTCCATTTTGAACTATTTATGTTTAACTGCGATATTTGCAAGAATTCCCAGTGATTAACAGGAAAAAAATATACGGTATATTTTTTTGGCTTTAACATGAAATGTCTTGATTGTAATTATTTAATGTTTTCTTAATATTTATAGTTACAATATGTGAAAAAAATAAAATATATATTTTTTTTAAATTTGTAGCATTTTTAAAATAAAAAAGTGTAATTTTTTTTAATTTTTTAATAAATCATATTGTGTGTAAAAGGTTGTTCCTCCTGATCACAACAATCACAACAGTACCACATATGTATTGGTCGACACCCGTTCTTGCCCAGGAGACCCCAAACTGAAAAGAGTGCTTCATGAGATTTTCTAATAAAATACAACTGCTATGTCATTGGTTTTACAATCCCTTTAACTCTATACACATGTGCGATAGTGCCCTATATATTATAGACAGTTCCTTTTTAGAAACATAGAAACATAGAAGGTTGGCGGCAGAAGGAGACCATACGGTCCATCTAGTCTGCCCTTATGTGTATACTGTATGTACTCTTTATCTTAGGATAGATGTGTGCTTATCCCAGGCATGTTTAAATTCAGTGACTGTTGATATCGTACTTCTTTTTAGTGCACTTCGTTGTGGACACTACAAATGTTCACGGTTGTGAAAGTGAGCAATGTCTTTGTAGTTATCAGCCATTTATTTCTTTTATACCATAGTCTGCCTCATATTTTGTACAAGCTCTAAAATGCTAATTCAGTACAAGGTAAGAAACCTTACCCCTGGAAAGTGCCCCCATCTTTCTTAAGGAAATCAGGTGTTAGCAAAATCAAAGAAAGAAGCTTTGCAAATACCCAGAAGAGCTTTTCTGAATGGTGACAATACACTTTTAATGAGCTTTGTTTTCAGAGTGTGAACACCTCAGGGAAAGCATTGCACGTTTATTGTGTCGCCACAATGGCTCCGCTGGAGGGATTCAGGCAAATTCTAAATATCATACCCTTTCCCCAGTAAGCTCAATCAAGCCAGACAATGTGAAGTACCCAAACTATTTACATAGTTTAAACAATTATTATGCAAACAACAAAGGAAATGTGTCTGATTTGCCTCTTCCTGGGCCCAGAGGCCAAAGCAAAGCTTATTAAAATGTAAGTATAAAAATCCTAAACGGTTAACCTTAGTAGGACAAGTCACTGGTTTTAATTCAAGTTACAGTGAATGAAGCTTAAAGTGGACCAACACCCAGGGGTGATCGGCCCGGAAATCTATAAGATTCCCGGGCCGATCACCTCCCACCCCGCGGGACATCCGAGATCGGGATGTCCCGCGGGGTGAAACCCCCCAGAAACCCCAAAAAGATCTTACCTGATCCGCCGCCGCCTCCCGCGCACCCCTCCTCTGTGAATGGCCGGCGGGGGCGCGCGCGCGCCGAGAGTGACGCGCGGGAGGCGGCGGCGGAAGCGGCTTGGACGTTCCTGTCCCCCGCCTGGACGTTGGCGGGGTTTGGCTGCGGCGTTCACGTGGGAGCGGGGAGAGGTGAGTTTTTTGGGGTTTCTGGGGGGTTTCACACAGCGGGGCACCCCCGATCGGACCGAAGTGGACCAAAACCCAGGATAGTCAAAATCCTGGGTGTTGGTCCACTTTAAGACTTTCCAAGACCAGACATTTTCATGGGAATCTGTTGCAGGGGACAAAATGTTTAGCCTGAACAGTACCTTAAAGTCACTGTCCAGCCACACAGTAACCCCCCCCCCAATTGGGAACAATGTGAAATGAGAAATGTCAATGCATCTTGAAATCTCAAATTATATGTAAATATTTGATATATTCTAAGCAATGACGCTTTCTTTGCCTCAATTTCTGGGTCGTAGCTGGGCTGGGAAGGGTGTGTCATGGTGCAGCTTTATGATTCTTGAGCATGCTTTCCTATGGTCAGAGAGCTGTGCGGCACTATGGCTTGCCATGCTCACTCACACTGACAGCTCCAAGGGACAGACTGGTGGTTAGACCACTTTTTTATGTGGTTCTGGAGAAATACATTTGGAAGGAAGGGAAACTTTGGAGCCCTGCTACAGCCTTTACCAAGTACTGCAGGAGCATGAGACAGGTCAGCTGCCTGCTACTTTATTATTGTTGCTGGTTGTACAGTCCCTTTAAATTGGACCTTTTCACTATCCTGGTTTCTTGTCCCCATGTGTGAACCCCCTCCTTTCCACTGCTCCCACAGGACATACCATATATACTCGAGTATAAGCCAAGTTTTTCAGCCCACTTTTTGGGCTGAAAAAAGCCGCCTCGGCTTATACTCGAGTCCAGGGGCGGACTGCCAGGGAAGGCCGCAACCCTGAACCCAACAGATGCTGGAGGGTGAGGGGCGGCCGCTGCGGGTCCCTGCTGTACCTGCCGCCGCCGCTCTCATACACACAAACACGCACACACATTCACACACTGACCGGCACTTCCAGGCTGCTGCGCGCTGGTCGTCAATGGGCGGCGTCCAATGTTTTCATTGGACGCCAGCCATATGGGGCACGCCCACCGACGACCAGCGCGCAACAGCCAGGAAGTGCTGGTGTGTGTATGAGAACTGCGGCGGCTGCGGAGGAGGGGAGGAGGACCCCGCTGCCCCTCTGCAGGGTAACCTCGGCCAAACCCTGACCCCTGACACCTGCGCGTCTGTGTGTGTGTGTGTGTGTGTGTGTGTGTGTGTGTGTGTGTCTTTCTGTGTGTCAACTCCAATTCCAATTGAAAAAAGCCGCCTCGGCTTATACTCGAGTCAATAACTTGTTCCATTTTTTTGTGGTAAAATTAGGTGCCTCGGCTTATATTCGGGTCGGCCTATACTCGAGTATATACGGTATGTAGGCTCTCATCTGATCAGTGCTGTGTGCCGAGCAAATTAATGTATACAGGGCTGTTTGAGTCACAGGTTTGGCATATGGAGTGGGGACCAGCCGCATATCTACTATCTGCATAAATGTGGTCACAGACAGCTGCGGCTTGTGCTCGCTTATGCTGATAGCTCCCAGGGACAACTTGGTTGTTAGATCCCTTTTTTCTGTGGTCCTAGAGAAATGAAATTTAAAAGTGGGTAAGCCATGGAACCCAGCTTCAGCTTCTACCTGCCACTGCTAAAAATATAGGAGAGGCACATGGGACAGGCATCAGGTGTGTTGTTTGCTGCCTTATTATTGCTGTTGGGTTTACAGCCCCTTTAACCAAACGCTTAGTTCCCACATGCTCGCTTCCATTCCTTTTATTTGCCAAGCACATAGAATCTGCAGGCCAGGGTTTCCTCTCTGCTACAGTAAAAAAAAAAAAGTTACCTCATCTGACACCTCGCTTGCTCTGGCCGGGTGTTCTCTTCACCTGGGGGGGCATTTCTGACTTTCAGGGCCCAAAAAGAGCCCCCCTCCCCTGATTCAGCCACCGACATCTAAAAACATTAGATTTACTTACCTGCAGCCGTGACCTCTCCTTCCGGGTTCTCTTCTTTACCGGGGGGGGGGGGGGGGGGGCTCCAATCCCTCCCCAGTGCTTTTCCACCATGAGAAGAGGGTCCAAAATGGGCGCTCTCCGCTTCCGCAATCGTAGCAGCTAGCCCCAACTTTTGTGGGTGGGGCGGATAATGTCATCTTTGACATCTCCAGGGGGCTTCCGTGACATTTTTTAGTTGGAATGTTTAAGGGTTTTAACATCATTTAAAGTCTATACTCACCTTTTGTCACCCACAGCTCCTACATGCAGCTACACCCACAGCTCCTACATGCAGCTACACCCACAGCTCCTACATGCAGCTACACCATATTCATACTTAAACCAGACCTTCAGCGTGATTTAATGAAAAGCCCAAACTCTTAAAAATGGTTCCCCAGCATCTAAAATTAATATATTTTAAGTTTTTAGTCACTTACTTATTATTCTTTCCCCCACTGGGCTGCAGCTCTGTTCAGGAATTTAGGATACGGGCGCCGCCATCTTGACTCAAAAGCATCACACTTACTGAGGAGAGGAGAGTGGGATAAGGTACAGGGGGCGGGTTATAGCTGTGCTTTGCTCAGACAGAGCAGAGTTGGGATCAGGTAACGGTCAGCAGTCCCAGAATGCAGAGCAGCACAGTCAGGAGGCACTTCCTGTTTGCAGGCTGCCTGATAAGATGGCGGCTTCCATAAGCCGCCATCTTGGATGTTTAAAGGCTCATAACATGCAGTAGATGCAGGTAGGATGATTTTTAATGTGGACAATCTGTATGTACAGGGTGTGGGAAACATATAAGATAGACTCTTATTCAGAGTGAAGGTTCGCTTTAAGCCGACCAACAGTCAAAAATGAATTAAATCAGACCAATACAACAAACTGTGCTCATATGCATCCCTCTCCAGGGCAATTTAGATTGCTGCACATAAAAAAAAAATGTACCTTTTTCTAATGCCTGCTGGCGTGAATTTAAAAACAAGATGGCTGCTCATGGGCTTGCAGAGCACCTGCAAACAGGAAGTCATGCTGGGCTTCCTGTTACTGTGCATTTCAGTTATGTCAGTTGGGAGAGGAAGCTCCAAAATGGCCAGTATCTTTTTTTTCCAACTATGCCCGGATGTTGGTTCGGTTTAATGATGAGTGATTCCATCATCCAGCATTGGGAAGACATGACGGTGTCAATCAAATGGGCTTTATGTACACCTAACAAGCTTATTCCGCTCATTGCCATGGAGGGGGTGTTTTGAGGTGGGGCGTGCTGAACACGACTTAGCACTCCCCCACAATTGCAATCAATAGAGCCGGTGTGTGGGTGGAAGACACCCTGCTAGGCTGGCCAGTGCTGGATGGAGGAGCTGTAGGTGGAACAGCGGACCTGCGCGGAGGACATGTGGATGAAAAAAGGTGGGTATAGGCCTTTTTTTTTTGTTTTTGCCTGGACAACCCCTTTAATTCCCCCCGCATTATCTTTGTTTAATATTAACCTAATGATATACACATCATTCTTTAATTTCTTTAGGCTAGCCATACCTCACACACGTCTCAGCTTATTAAAACATATTCTTTATAACATGTTTTCCTGAAAAATACTCCAAACCAATCCAGGATGGAGCTGAAAAGAGATCAGATTATGCAAAAGAATAGGCGAGAAATAGCAGGGGCAGAAACAAGAAGGCCGACCACAAGAGTTTGTCCGTTAAATTGTAGGAGGGGGGTTCAGTCTGGTCACCTGGCAGGCGTATTCATTGCATCAAAAGAGAAAGGAACTTAATTGAGACACATCTGTCGCTCTGTAAGCAAAGTTCTGCTGAAAAGACTCAGCTTCTGGTACAATGCATTCCCCCATTTTCCCTTGTGGATTAAAAAAAACACTCCAGATTCCAAAAAGAATGGACTTTCGAGGCATAGCTTACACCAGAGGCTTTGCCACAAAGCTACAGATACTGCATCTTTTAAACTGCCTAGGTCAATAACCAGAATGTAACCACTTACTAGATCTAGTTGTTTTCATTTTAATGGATAAATGGTCCACCGCATGTCTTTTTAATGTATTTTTAAATACCATGGAGTATAGTGTAGAGAACCAATATATTGTTAAAATATATAACAGGTAAGTTAATTTGCATTTTGCAGAGTCCATAGTCAGGTGATCATTACCTTCCCAGGACAGGACAGGACTTGCTCTCGGATGACCTTTGGCTCTAGAGTCCAGACTATAGACAGGTGTCTAGTACTGTAATAAATGTTCCACTTACAATTCCTGCCATGAGAAAGCCTATTCCCCCTCAGCCAGACACAGACACACTGAATTAACGCTGAACAATGATAACTCTTGAGATCTCCCACTAATATTTTCCATGTTTGCAGGTGCATCAAAAGCCTGACACTTAGAGAGGCTCTCTCAGCACTGTTTGCAAGCCCCGAAGAGCACTGCTAGACTTTGTGCTGTTCAGCAGACCGTGAATGTGCTCTCCAGGTTAACAATAAAGCCAATCAGGCTAGTCAATGCCAAATGGTTTTACTAATGGTTAGCAGACTGAGATACATGTCACCTCTTTCCCACTGCTAATGCCAGGGGCGTAACAAAAGAAGAGTGCGACCGCACTGGGGCCCAGAGGGTCAATAGGGCCTCATCATTGTTGCTCCACCACTTTATCATATTTGTGGTCTCTGCTGTTTCAGCCTCAAGTTATCTAGCTGCATCCAACTGAGTTAAAAGACAGAAAAAAGGTTTCTTGTACGATCCTTAACTGGGCCCCTATTTAATGGTCACACCTGGACCCCGTCACATTTAGTTACGGAGGTGTGGGTGTCAGGCATGTGTACTGTGACTTCCAGTCCCACAGCATACAAAGGCTCTGCTCTGGAAGAGGGAAGCAGGAGGGGTGGGCTAGTGGGCCAGACTTTCCTTCCCCAGTACCTACCTCCAAAGGAAAGGTCCAATTTATGATAGATTCACTTTTTTCATACGGGCCATGGTATGCCTCTAGTAACTATAATACAGCAAGTGCATCTGCCTTGGCATATTACTACAGATACTGATCAGCCATGTTGTGTAGAGGGTCACTCCATCTGGTAATGTGACAGACAAGTGTCTGGCTATCATGACATCTTTCAGTAGGGGCTGTTTGACATCCCGAAAGGCCACTTTCCATGACTATTGCCCGGCCCCTGTCACCTCCCTGTGCTGATAACACCCATCAACAAGATGTGTTCAGATGAAAATCACTATATGTTGCATGTGAAAGCAAATTGCATTCACGAAACTGTTGTTGTTGTCTAAAGAGCAGAAAGTTTCAGGTACCAGATTCTGTAACACCAGTGTATCCAGTTAAGCTGGCCCAGGAGGAATTGTACCCCTCCCTCCCCACATACAGCAGCACAAGATTTCCCAAAGACCCCACAGCAGCAAAGGACTGGAATGTCTAATATGCTACATGTACATGTAACAACCCATTGATTATGATGGAGGCCTACTTGTTCCTGCATACTCTGATGGCTCCATCTGCTATCCAGAGCCTTCCAGGTGATAGATTCACTTTAAAGTGGAAAAAACAGCTGGCCTTCCATCCCAAATCAGGATTCCCCGCTGTGTGTGTGTGTGAAACCCCCCAGTTCGCTGGCAACAGCTCAGCTTTCCCTTGTCCAACAGCTCTGATGTTTTGCAATGGGGTACGGGTGCAGCCTCATCCCCCGCATCTTTGGGCTGTGCGCGTGCTCCAGTCCAAGCCATTCAGATAGGCTGGGACCGGAGCCCACCCGCTGTTGGGGATGCGTCCACTTGTATGTCATTTGGCAGACGGCTCTTGGATGAGAGCATGCGCCATTGGACAACGAAAGGTAAGCTCTTATCGGCAATCTGGGGGGTTTCACCCAGAGGGCCAGCCCAAATCGTGATGCCCCCATGGCCCTCGAATATAAAAGATTTGGGATGCCCCGCTGTGTGATACTCCCCCGGTCACCTTTTCTGGCATCTCTGGGCTGAAGCGAGCTCCTATGCTCAGCCATTCATATAGGCTGAGAGTGTGCCCATATCTGGCGGTGCGCCCGCTCTTGCTCCTGATTGCTGAGCACCGGCCCCCGCATCACCAGATCCACATACCTGTTCCTGGAGCCCCTAGTGGTGTCTAGGGCCGGCAGCCGCATCCCTGCTCTTCTCTAGCTGTGCGCATACTCGCACCAGGCCTTTCTGAATGTGAGACGCAGACAAGCCACAGCTAGAAGCTAAGCGGGGTATGTGGCTGGCAGCGCCGAAGGGAGCTGATCAGCGTGCTCAGCTTCAGCTGAGTCTGTGCCGTGGAAACGCCAGGAAGGTAGTTGGGATGCACAAACTGTGGGGATTTACACAGTGGCGCATCCCAATTCAGGATGCCCCATCTGAGAGGAACAACACACGGGAAAGTGAAATATCTGTGTGTTGTTCCTCTTAAAACTGGACTTCTAGTTTAAATTGCACCAACACCTACCCTGTAGTGTGTAAGACTTAAGGACAGGCTTACTCCCTCCCCCGAGGTATTCCTAACTGGGATTCCGAACTGTGTGAACCCCCCAGAGTGTCCAGTAAACTCACCTTTCCCCTAAGCCCACGCCACATGCACGGCCAGCATCACTCGCCTCCCTTCTCGGCTGTGTGTGGCCACAAATGAATGGCTGTGCATGGCCATGCACAGCCGAAGGGAGCAAGTGATGCTGTGCGCCACTCAGCTCAAGAAAAGGTGAGTGCGTTTTGCAACCAGGAGGGTTTCACACAGCAGGGGGACACCAAACCTAGCAGGAAGGACCAAAATCTGGGATAGTGACAATCCCAGGTTTTGGTCCACATTTGTGTGCAACTACTACACCTATGTATGCTTGTCTAATACTCCCTGATTTCTGAGATTTTTTTTACTGCAACAGCAGGAGTGTCCCGGGCACTTCCTAGGTGCTCTTCCTCTGTATGAGGTAAAACAAGGCACCCCTGGATGCTGTGGGACCCATTCTGGAGACCAGGTCAGCAAGGAGCTTTGTGCATTCTTGAAAAGTGGACATTCCCTTTACAGAGGAACAACAACTGGAACTTTCACTATCCTGGGGATTGTTCCTCTTCAGTCTGGCATCCACATTTGGAATGTGATTCTGTGTGAACCCGCAGTGCATGCACAGAATGCCAGCCATTCATAAATGCCTGCCACAGGTACATGTATCAGCCAAAGGAAACAGCCCATGGGCATACCTGCCAACTTTTCAAGGTGGGAAAGAGGGGCAATTTTTAAATTAAGCCACGCCCCTCATTGATGGATGAAGAATAGTTGTAACAGTTACAACAATATAAACACCTCGAATAGGCAATGTATCATTTATTGATGCAGATCTGCATATTACACCTCAAAGAGGGACAAACAGAAACAAAGAGGGACATGGGCATGGATTCAAAAGAGGGACACTTGGGAGGTATGCCCGTAGGATCACCAGCGAGGTGCATAAAGCTGGTAATTTCACGCAGTGAGGCCATTCCAGATCCCCAGGGATGAGGAAATTGGTCTCCCTTGAGTCTAAAAGGATGATATGGTAATCAACAAGTCAAAGGCAAAGTAACTAATAATTTGCCAGAAAAGGTTCTGTGTTCCTCACAGCAACCAAAGTTTTTTTCCCCACACCATGTCCTATTGAAGACACACAGCACTGGAAGGCTATGGCGGGTAAACGAGATTGACGCTGAGATACTGGAGGCACACGTCAGGCAGCACCAAGAAAGAAGGTCACCATGGAGGAAATATTGCTCTCCTCACACATTACAGCTTTGCAGACTACACGCAATATAAAACCACGACTATGTTCTCTCAGAACAAAAAGCCGCCAATTTGTTAGCAGCTCAACAGCCTGTCAGTGACGTCACATGATATTAGTAAATAGCCCCACAGGACAATTCTGAAGAATAAGCGGGAAGGTCGCCACATGTGATCGCCTGGCGTCCTGTGATTGGGTGAGGAAAAAGAGCGGACGTGATGACACGTGACTTTCAGGCGCTCAGTATAAAAAAGGGCGGGGCGCGGGAAGTCAGTTAGTGGCGAGTGCGCGCAGACGTGTATTGAGGTGCTGTGTAGGAGACACGGAAAGGTAAGCGGCGGCCTCTTCTCGGGAGTGTTGTGTGCTTGGTATGTGAAAGCCTGTAGCTTGGGTAGGAGAGGACCGCTTCCGCCATTATGTCTGCTAGCTACTCTGTGTCCCGGCATGCAAAGTTCTCCCGCCTTTTGTTTGGTGGCGGCAGCTGGTGTGAGGGGCTTGCGTGTTCGCACAGGGTTTTTGCACATAGACGTTGTCTGAATAGAAAACTAATGTTCGCTGCGGTTGGTAAGCTCTGGCATAAAGCTCTTGCTTTGCGTCTTATTTCATGCTGTTGCCATTTAGGCCTACTGCTCAAGATCTGTTGCCATTCAGGCTGTACCGCCGCAATAACTAATCCAGAACCCCATTCAACGGTGTTTGCTTAGATGTGAGAAAATGGCCTGTGTGCCCACATTAGAATGTACCCCCCCCCCCCCATTGGCTCTCCTATCACTGTGCTCATCTAGTGACCCTCTTATCAGGCTCTGCACCTAGTATGACCTCTGCATTCTGATGTACTCTAGTGGTATTGGGCTATGTAGCTATGCTACATGCCTGACGGACTTCAATAAAAGACTTCAAACTGAGGGGCAGTTACAAGTGGAATAGGTTTGGCTAAGGAAAATAAGATTCCAGGGCTAGCAGCTGGCCCTAGTTGGGATGATGCACTGTAGAATGCCCTGCCCAACTGCTAAAATCTTATTTCCTACCTCCCATGCCAAATGTAAAAACAGTCAGCTGTGTCCCCAGCTGTTTGTGCTGCCGACTTCCAAAAGCAGCCATTTGTCAAGTATTAAAGTGGACCAAAACCCCCTCTCTGATGGTCCTGGACCTGTAAGTGCTGATTGGGTGAGAGGCTGTGTATGTGCCATAGGCCTTGGGAAGTGATATTGGGTGGTCTGGGGGTTTCAGAGGGACATATGTGATCATGGTGCCCCAGTTGCAAGGATGACAACCCAGGATGGTTGAAAGCTGGGTTTTGGTGCATGACAAAGGGCTTTGGGTGAGGTTTCTGCATCAGGGAATCCCAAGTGTAATGGACAAAACCCAGTCTGGTCAAAATCCTGGGTCTTTGCAGCTTTAAAGGGAGTTTTTACTGTAATACAAATGGGCTATACCCATTAAAGTGGACCAACACCCAGGATTTTGACTATCCTGGGTGTTGGTCCACTTAGGTGGGGCACCCTGATCGGGGGTGCCCGGCTGTGTGAAACCCCCCGATCGCCGCAAAAACTCACCTCTCCCCGCTCCCACGTGACCTCGTCCGGCCAATGACAGCGCTCAGAGCCGCTCTGGTATGCACGTCCAAAGCTGCTTGGACGCGCATACCAGAGCGCTGTCATTGGCTGTCTCTCGCTTCCCTCTAACAGGGAGCGCGCCTGCGCTGGCCATTCACAAAACGGCCGGCGCGGGAGCGCGCCCTGCTAGAGGGAAGCGAGAGACGCGGCCGCGTCTCGTGCATGCGCCGTTGGATCGCCGGTAAGGATTGTGGGCCTCCTGGGGGGTTCCTCCCCGCGGGACATCCCGATTTCGGATGCCCCGCGGGGAGGGATCTGATCGGTCCAGGAATCTTATAGATTCCCGGGCCGATCCCCCCTGGGTGTTGGTCCACTTTAAGGTAATTACTAGTCCAATGCACATGCTAAAGGTACAGGTGCATTGGACTAGTTTGTCATTCATATTCCTTGGCTGGCAGTCTGATTTTACTGCTTGACTTTTTGGGCTGTCTAGTGGTGCTTGAATATATCGCTATAGTGTGTGTGTGTAGCGGGTGTAATATGACATGGTTGAGGTTTTGTTTATATTGTATGCTGACTAAGTACTTCAGTAGTTTACGTTTTTTGTTGTAGTGAGTCAAGATACTTGATATTTGAATTTAGCGTGGTGTTTGTCCCAGGGCATCCAGTGTCATTAGTTTGGTTTGACAAGTGTGTGATTACTATTGTGCATTTACATATGAGTGGTCCAATTTTGACTTTATTGTAGGCTTGCTTAGAAGGACGTTTGGAGTGAGACGTACTTTGTCACTCATGCAGTGCCTGTTGTACATGGCACAATGGGGGCTTGTAAAGGCTTGGTGCAGAGTGTAAGGTGGAGGTACCTATTCTCTATGGGTGCTTTGGCCAGGTCCTCTGCTCTCCCTTCAGGTCTGCCTAGATCTGTGCGGGAACTTGCTTAGATACAATGGCCACTACCACTTATAGTAATGGCCAGTTGGAGGTGTTGCACACCTCAAATGGTTCTTGTGGTCTGTAGTAAGTGACCTTTCCTTATGTGGTTGAGTTCTGGTGAGCCTTGTGCATGATTTTGACTAGTAAAATGATGCAGTTGGCTTTCTTGGGCAATCCTACATGTGGATATGTGGTTGTTTGGGCATAGCTGGTTAAAAATCAGTTTCTGTGCATGTACAGTGAAGCATTTAAATTTATAAAAGGCAGATTCTAAATAAAATGGTGCCCTGTTCCCTCATATTAACTTTAATTTCTGTGTAGAACTATAATAAACCCCAAAAGTCTAGAGTCCTTAACCCCCCTGTGAACAGTGTAAGATGAGCCTTTTCAAAGCCTCTAAATCTTTGTGGTAATGCCTTGTGTATGCTAAGCCATTGTTTCGTGGCTTTGAGTCAAAACCAGGCACTTTTCTAGTCGGACAGCTCTGAGCATCTAAATCCCATTTGAGGTGTCTGAAACCTCAGATCACATACACAACTTTTTTTGCTGGTCTCAGTTCATACATGGGCTCTCGTCAGCAGTTTATGCTGTGCATACTAATGACGTAAAGAATTTTTGTGGAGATCAGCAGAGGGAAAACAGCCACCACAACCTGTCTCCCTGCTGTCTGTGGCCAGCTTCTGCCCCAGCCCATTTGACTGACTAGATACACCTCAGCTGCAGGGAGGCCATGGCCTGAGCATGGTATGGTAGCACCAGAAAGGTGACTGTGGGTCAGTTTTGGGATGCCGCAGGGTCACTTGGCCACCTGGTATATAGCTATACACCTTAAAGACAGGAGGTTCATAGTCCCAGGATAATAAAAAAAAAAATCAGGCCTGATCAGTTGGGGGGGGGGGGGTGTTGGGTTTTCAGGATTGGTACTGAAAGATTTATTCTAATTTCTTCTCATGTGGTAATTGTACATTTCTCTGCAGGCTTGTAAACATGAATTCCAGCAAGAAACAAAGACTTGACAATGAGAAGCCCACAATGTCCATAAAGGTAAGTCTACCTTTGACTGATAGGGTTGCCAATGGGTATCAAAGGTAAAATTGATGCTTGCATGGCTAATTTGAAGAGGCTGACATTTTCTGGGGGGATATATGTTTCATGAATGTTTAGTTTAGGATGCTTCTAAGATTTTTTTTTTTTAACTTGGGAGCATTTGCCTCAAGGGTTCTCCAGGTTTGCCCTGTTTATGTAATATAGGTCCTAAATGCAGACTGCCACTGTTGGCATTTTTATGCTGGGTTTAGCAACTAGCTGTTAATCATACCCTTTAAATAGCCAACCAATGTTTAAGTTAGAATGGCCAGCTATGCTGTACATTTAGCTAGAAAGATTTTCCCATGAGATAGGCTTGTTGTACAGTTACTGGTCATATGAGCCTCTGGTGTCAAGTGTTGCAATCTGAGAATGTGGATAATCCATAACTTTTTAAAGGGTTTGAAGTAATAGTTGAAATGTTTAACAATGCAAGTTCCCACAGTTGTCATTTGTTCTATTGAGTGACAGTTTTGATGATCTATTTTAAAAGCTGACCGTGGGAAAATGGAGCTCATGTCATGCTGTACAGCATTGATTGTTAACTTTCACACAGTGCTGTATTGCTACACTGTGGGGCTAACTCTATTTGCTGTTAGAAGGTAGTGTGGTAACCATTCTAGCACTGGGTATTATCACCATGTTTGCTTTTCTATAAGTATATTGATTAGTCTTGGCAGAATGAACCATCTAGGCTAAACATTAAGCATTAGATGTGGGGTAGCTGGCTGCATGCAAGGTGATTTTATTATTCTTTCTTTTAGAGTTTTTTTGTGGATAAAACAAATGAGCCTGCTCAGAGGAGGACACTTAAAGTCATCCAGCCCTCTGCCTCTGGCCAGCTTGTTGGACGCTTAAAGGAAGCTGCCAGTACCAAAGAGGTATGTACGGTGACAATTGGCAACACTAGTTTGACAATGATTGAACCTATTAAACATTTGGTACCATACATAGCCCTTATGTTGTATTTAATGTGTCTGCATAACCAACTTAACATTGTCATACACATGAAGGCAGCTTTAGTGGTGCTGTCTTTCAGCAAATCTGTACATTTGATCCTGCTGTGGATCCAAGTCCACTTTGGTCATTGCTGCATGATCTTTAGTGGCCCAGTGGCTACAGAAATTTTAGTGCCTATTCACTATTGGCAACATGCAGCTAGTCTGGTCTAGTTAAGCCCTAACCAATTCTAGTTACTAAACTGGTTCAAATGGCCCTCTGGTCTGCTTAATGGGAAAATCTGATTTGGGATGCCCCTGCATGTGAAATGCCATGGAACTGCTTCACTGTGCTCCCACAACACAGGCTCTCATCCCATTAGAATAGACTGATGTGCATAATGTCAGCAATCTTCACTTAATAAATTGATTTCTGGGGTTTCTTCCACTGGCTTCTCACTGTAGGAATGCATGCATCAGATGCTCTGGAAGGCCACATGTGCCATGGGAGCAGGGATTGGGGTGCTCCTGGGATGGACACTTCAGATTCCAGGCAGCTTTAATTTTGGCCACTTGTGGTTCTAGATTAATAAACAAGCTATTCAGATATTTTTACAATGCTTAATGCCTGTTAAGTTAACATATAATATATTACAGCAGCCTATTAAGAACTCTAACAAAAGGAAACTGTGGAATGATCAAGTAACTCTAAAGAAGGCCAAGGTGGAGATTGCAGTTGACCCAGAGCAAAGGGAAAACAAAGGTTGCTCAGATGATGCATATGAGCTTATGGTGAAAGGTAAGTGGTGCTCTGGTCTTGTTTTTCTTTTTCCCCTCTTCTTCCCTTTAACTTTAACTTGGAATTCTATCTTGATAGAAACTCCCACAAATCAGTACTGGAAGGAACTCGCAGAGGAAAGGAGAAAAGCACTGTATGAAGTTTTACAGGAAAATGAGAAGGTAAAGTCTTGTAACAAGATTTTGGCAGAAGTGGGTAACATTCCTGTTCAAGCAATAAACTTTCCTTTCAGTCTATAGGCTGCCAACATATGTTCCTGTCTGGCCTGGTGGTGCCTCCCTGCTGCTGGCCATAGTTTGATGGGTGCTTTTCAGTGGTAGATAGTCAGATTCAAAGTGCTGGTCTGTTGGGGTGGTTACTTACCTGGGCTGCAATCTGTACAAATCATTGAGTGATTTGTGGCAGCGTACCTTGCTGGGACCACAAAGCACTGGATTGCTGGCAAGTTTTTTTTTTAACACTCTGCACTAGTGGGAGGGTGGCAGGGGATTTTAAAAATGCCAGGCTTGACCTGCCCTTTAAGCTGAGTCTTTTGCCTGGAATGTCACTTTAAAATATGTAAAAGTGTAAAAGTGATCAGTCAAAAATGTATGATCATGTTTTGTGCAAGGTTCACTAATCTCAATGTTTTTCAACAGCTGCACAAAGAAATAGAGCTTAAAGATGGTGAGATTGCAAGGCTAAAACAGGAAAATGATGAGCTTACAGAACTGGCAGGACATGTACAATACATGGCTAATCTTATTGAGGTGAGTTAGTCAACTGACAGTTGGGTTATTTTTAGATAACTTAAGCCTCTGGGGTGTACTGCTAATATTCACTTAGAAGGCTAACTGGTCATTGTACATATCGATGGGATCAAGCTTTTGATTCTTGGATCTTTTTTTGTGCAGAGACTTACAGGCAGTGCACCACAAAGCCTTGAGGAGCTAAAGAACCTAGATTTGGAAGAGGCAAGGTGTGAAGATGAAGCTGAAGCTGCACGGTATGAATCAGAGGAGCAAGACTTGGAAGGGGAAAGGGATGAGCATGAAGCAGAGGAGCAAGATTCAAGTTCAGATGACGATCTTTAACCTAAAACATAAGACATTGTTTCCTAAGTGGCCACTTGTTTTTGGAACACTCACTAACTGCCACTAGTCAACCAAACTTGTAGCCTGTTTAAGACTGGCACTTTGTTCATGACCAAATGGTAACTTAGAGTTTGGAATGCACGAGTGCCCAAACAAAATGCTCTTTGCCTGGCCACTTGTCCAAATGTGAATACTATGTATTTTTTGTGCCTGTAAATAACTTTTAATTCATTAACCTTGGTAAAGGTAACTGTACAGTTTTTCAATAAACTTCAGAAAGTGTATATGTGAAAGATGGGGCTAATCTATATTTAGGGTGACCCACAATATAGAAATTCTGGCCATATGCTTCCCCCTTGGATCAGGAGTAGATGCATATTAAAGACTCCTTTTGTCCCACACAGCTGTTCTGTCCTAGTTGGCAGTAAAATGACAAGCATGCCCAAACCGATTCATCAGCAGCTGTGTCCTCCTTGCAAGCAGTGTCAAAACCTTAACACACCTTGGCATAAGGCTCCCAGAGTGGATTCTTCCCTAGCCCAGGTCTCTTAAACAGTCTTGGAGTCTTTAAGGACCTTATGGGTAAATGGACAGGTAATAGAGTCTGGCACACTGATGCCTTGATCTCAAAGCCTTTAATTGCCAGACTGTGGGCCCTGTATTCTAAGTATGTCTCACACCCTGCTTCGGAAGTGGTCATTACACTTGGGTTATGTCCAGTAGAGGGCAAACTTCTGCAGAGATGACTAGAAAGTAGCCCCTGCCGGCCCATAAATACCTGGGACCTCCCAAGCACCTCCCAGTAATCGTCTCTGCAGACGGCGAGCAAGTCAGAAGATGTCTCCTCCTTGCACAGGGGGATTTCAGGTAGCCGGCATGACTCCCGTCCCGTTAATATCTATTACCGCCCGGATCCCCTTTGATTTACCCTGCCTCCCAGCCTAGGCTGCTGGTCTGGGCGAGGGTAGATGGCACCCTAGGTGCTTAGGAGCTAATGGTCCACCGTGAGACCCTATACTAGAGGGTAGGCGGTTAACTGGGTTGGTGACCCCAGTTTGGGATGCCCTGTCCATGCCCCCACTTTCTAATTGTCATTGGGGATCCCTCCCTTTACTTGTCCCTTTATTCCCTGGGAGGGCGGGGGGCTGTGACTTTCCCTTGTCCAGTTGTCATGGAGCATCTGGAAGTAATCTATTCATTAGGTGCAATGATTGTGAGTGTGTTAACTGATTTAGTTTTACTTTTGGTACAGGTTCCTGCCATGCGGCGGCCGTAGTGAGCACCGGCCGCACTGTCATGGCGGCTGGTGAGGAGGCTGAATGGAGCTTCTCTCCTTGCTGTGAGGAGAGGGGGCCGGGCGCTCGGCGCGCTGGCGGAGGCCCGCCCCACTCTCTGGTGCCCTCAGTCTCCTTGCCTGTGGTCGGAGGGGGCAGGGCCGGGTACTCTACGCACTAGGGCAGCCCACCCCACTCCTTCTCTCTGGCGCCTGGTTTATTGTGCCATGGAGGGGGTGGGGCGCTCTTCACGCTGGCGGCGGCCCGCCCCACTCTCTTCAGCGCCCTCGGTGGTGCCGGGCGCTCTACACGCTGGCGGCGGCCCGCTCTTTCCGGCTAGGGATGAAACTGGTGGGATTGATGGTGGTTTTCCTTCTAGGCAGTCCCCTTTGCTCAGTTCCTCATGAGGTTGCTCTAACTCAATCTATTGCAGGCTTGGGACGGCTGTTCCTGGTGCTTGGCTCGGTCCTTTCTGCTGTCTCCCAGGGTCCAGCAATCCTTTCAGTGGTGGCTGGAGCTTAGCGGTCTGAGGGGCAGATCCTTTTTGGCCCTTGTTGGGAGACGGTTACCACGAATGCCAGCCTGTCGGGCTGGGGAGTCTTCAGGAGGCTCACGCTCCCATCTTTGTTTTTGGAGTTCAGAGCTATTTGATTCTGTCATGCTGGATGCATCATTTACAGCAGTGGTTCCCAACCCTGTCCTCAAGGCACACCAACATGTCATGTTTTTTGGATCTCCAAATAGCCAGCTCTATTGCTCTGCAGCTGCACTTATTACTCCACCTGTGCATCTTTGTGGAGATCTGCAAAACCTGGCCTGTTGGTGTGCCTTGAGGACAGGGTTGGGAACCACTGATTTACAGGTTTTGCCGGTTCAGTTGGACGATTGAACTGCGGTCGCTTACGTCGATCACCAAGGAGGGACTTGCAGCTGGAGTGCCCTCGGAAGTTTCACTGATTCTTGCATGCGCGGAGAGCGATTCAATCCGGGAGTGGATAACACAGAGGTGGATTCCTCGAGCAGGGGATCCTCACTGAGGGGGTGGTTCTTTCTACCGCAAGGTATTCGGTTCTCCTATCGCAAGTGGGGGATTCCGGAGGTGGTTCTCCTTGCTTCACGTTGCAATCACTAGCTCCCAACGTTTGGTTTTCGGTCTCGGGTTCCTCTGCCTCCGGCAGTGGTTGCCATGTCTTTTGCCTGGAGGGGTCTGGGGGTTCCTGTATCTGTTTCCTTTCGCCGTGGTGGGCAAGGTGTTGCGCTAGCTGGCTCCTAGAAACATAGAAGGTTGACGGCAGAAGGAGACCATACGGTCCATCTAGTCTGCCCTTATGTGTGTATACTGTATGTACTCTTTATCTTAGGATAGATGTGTGCTTATCCCAGGCATGTTTAAATTCAGTGACTGTTGATTTTTCAACTACCTCTGCTGGAAGTTTGTTCCAAGCATCTACTATTCTTTCTGTAAAATATTTTCTAACATTGGTCCTGATCTTCCCCCCCGACTAGCTTCAGGTTGTGCCCCCTTGTTCTATCATTAAGTTTCTTCTTAAAAACACTTCCCTCCTGAACCTTATTCAATCCCTTCACATATTTAAAGGTCTCTCATGTCCCCCTCTCCCTTCTTTCCTCCAGACCTGTACAAATTAAGTTCTTTAAGTCTCTCCTGATAAGTTTTAAGTTTAGTCCTTCCACCATTTTTGTTGCCCGCCTTTGGACACGTTCTATTTGAATAATGTCTTTTTGCAGGTGAGGTCTCCAGAACTGCACACAGTATTCTAGCTGTGGCCTTACCAGGGCTCTATACAATGGCATCACAACCTCCCTCTTCCTACTGGTGATGCCTCGAGCTATGCAGCCGAGCATCCTGCTTGCTTTTCCCACTGCCTGGCTACACTGTCCACTCATCTGTCCACTCATCTTGCAGCTATCAGTAACCAGTACCCCTAAATCTCTCTCCTCCGAGGTCCTGGCTAACACAGTACTGCCCATACGGTACTCAGAGCAGGGATTCCTTCTACCCAAGTGCATGATTTTACATTTAGAGACATTAAACTCTAGTTTCCACAGTTTTGACCATCTATCCAGTAAAGCTAAATCATTTTCCATGTTGCAGACACCTCCAGGAATATCCACCCTATTACTAACCTTTGTATCATCAGCAAACAGACAAACTTTTCCTACCAAGCCTTATCCTATGTCACTTACAAATATATTAAAAAGAATGGGGCCCAGGACAGAGCCCTGTGGCACACCACTTGTAACTCGCCTTTGTTCAGATTGCACACCATTTACAACAACACTCTGATACCGATCCCTCAGCCAACTGGAAATCCACTGGAAATCCACTGAACTATCCAGGGATTGAGTTTTACCTTCAATAACTTATCTATGAGCTCCTTATGTGGTACAGTGTCAAAGGCTTTGCTAAAATCCAGATAGGCGATATCTACAGCACCTAACACTTTAGTGACATTGTCAAAGAAATCAATAAGATTGGTCTGACAGGATCTGCCCTCAGTAAAGCTGTGCTGTTTTGGGTCAATAGGTCATTAATTTTTAGATGGGAAATTATCTTTTTTTAAGAGTTTCCATTAATTTGACCATTATAGATGTTAAACTAACTGGCCTGTAATTACTGGCTTCTTCTCTACTCCCCCTGGATTGGTACGACATTGGCCATTCTCCAATCATCTGGAACCTCACCAGTTGAAAGGGAATGGTTAAGTAAATCAGTCAGAGGGGCTGCAATCACAAACCTAAGTTCCCTTAGAACTCTGGGGTGGATTCCATCTGGACCCATCGCCTTACTTACCTTTAGCTGTGTCAGCTCGGCTAAGACAGCAGCCTCCAGAAACTCCGGAGCTGTGCCCTCCCAGCTGGATGCTGTGCTATGGCAATGGAATCCTGAGGGTGCATCAGCAATGCTGGTGGCTCCTGGGTGGCCAAGATAGTTTTGGTTCGTTCTGCAGTTTGCAAACGCTGGCGTGGCTGCTGCAACAACCTCCATCTTTGAGGAAGTTTGTCTGTTGTGCTTCGGACCCTTGTTTGGGCCTTCCTTTTAACTTCTACAGGACTTGGCGGTCCTATATTGATTGTGAGGCTAGGGCCTTGCAAGGTGTTTTTGTTCACTGGGTTTTGTACGGTCTGGGGCTCAAGCGCTTTGCTGGGGCAGGCCTCTGTCCTGGTCTTCTTCTAGGGCCTTTTTGTCCTCAGAAAAAGCCTTGCCTCTGTTTGGGATCTGAATTTTGCATTTTCTATGCTTACACGACAGATTGCCTTTTGGTGGCTATTGCTTCTGTTCACTGTGTTTCCATCTCCTTTAAGGATGTGGTTCTTCATCCCTGTGTCCTTTGTCTAGCTTTGAGGAGAGGGCCCTGCTGACATTCTATTTCTTGGCTACTTCCTTTTTTCTGTAGGAAGGAAGTCTTGTTTGGTGCCTTCTGGCCCCCCGACAGGTTTGGCGCTGTCAAATTTACAATTTTTAATGGATATGTCTGGTCCTTGTGTGGGCCTATATTGCCAAGGGGAGGGTTCCCCTTTTCAGTTTAGTGGAATAAGTTGTGCAACTGCTACTTGGTCTTTTGTTCATACCTTTTTACAGGTTTTTGTAAGGTTGATGTGCGGGCCTTAGTGTATGCTGTTTTTGGCCGCAGTGTTCTACAAGCAGGGGTTTTCATTCGTGCATTTTTGCCTATTGGGATCCCCAACCTTTTTGAACACTATTGGATGTCCCAAGTGTAATGACTACTTCCGAAGCAGGGTGTGACATAATTAGAATACCATTTTGTGATTACTCACCTGTAAAATGGGTATTATAAGTATGTCTCACACCCTGCTTTGCCCCGCCCTGAGTTGTATCTTGGATCCTCTTTGGTGTTACAAGAAAAACAAACACCAATGTTTTTTTAGTTGCTCTTCCTGGTCCCTTACTGCTTTCTTATACTGGGAGGTCCCAGGTATTTATGGGCTGGGAGGGGCTACTTTTCTAGTCTTCTCTGCAGAAGTTTGCCCTCTACTGGACATAACTGAAGTGTAATGACTACTTAGAATAACCATTTTACAGGTGAGTAATCACAATGGTATTTTTAGACATGTGTTGACTGTCTCAGGAGTGAGTTTATTCAGGGAGCCCCCAGGCAGGAGATTTTAGATGCCTTAACTTTTGTCTGACATATTTTTGAGGACACTTTGACAGTGCCATGTGTGCTCTATTGCTTAACATGGCAGAAAGACCAGGCATCTAAGTTACCCCTCTGTGGGCTTCTCGTTGAAGGGAATTTCTTTGGCAGTTTCAGTTCTTTTCCATTCTTTGGAAAAATGTGAAGTTTCTGATAAAGTGCACCTGGGCCCCTTCAGAGGGTAGATAACCAGAAACCAAGGTTCAATCAAAAGGCCTGAAATTGGAAAACCGTGACTTCCCTTTGGGGGAAGGGAGACTCCATTTAGGCTTAAAGCAGACCTTCACTCAAGAGTCTCTTATGTTCCCCCACCCTGTAAATACAGATTGCTCACATTAAAAATCATCCTACCTGTATCTACTGCATGTTATGAGCCTTTAAACTTCCAAGATGGCAGCTCATGGAACATCAGACAGCCTGCAAACAGGAAGTGCCTTCTAACTGTGCTGCTATGCATTCTGGGATTGCTGACCTAATCTAAGTATGTCACACACCCCACTTCAAACATTAATTATTACACTTGGGTTACTCCACCAGCAGGTGGTGACGTTGCAGAGAAGTCCTGAAAAAAACGAGCCCCTCCTGGTCTATAATACCTGGGACCTCCCACTTATCTCCCCAGTGTTCTTCTCTGCAAGATGGCAACAAGACAGAAGAAAGAAGGCTCCTGCTTGCAGGTAGCCGGGGTAACACCCTGGCGCCCCCCCCCCGGTCTATTTCTGCCCGGCTTTTTGTTAATAGCCCCTTGATGAGATATGTAGCCTCCCAGCTTAGGCTGTCGGCCGGGCAAAGTGTAGACGGCACCTTAGCTCCTCCACTCGACCCCATATTATGGGCAATGCGGTGATCTGGATTTGGGATGCCCCTCCCCGTTTGTCCCTTCTCCCTGCGCTCGATAGGTGGGAGGAGGGGTGTGTGTGTGTCTGGGTTATGTTTGCTACTGTGCTTCACTGTTTGTGGCGGGGCTGGGCGGCGTGGGTGATCTGCCGCCGGCACGCCAGTTTGCTACTGGGGTGGGGTCGGGCGGCATGGTTGCCGCCGGCCTGCTGTCCATGTTTTTTTTTTGCGGGCGCCATGTGTGGGGCGCCCGCTACTGTCCTGCTCCGGGGGTTGGGGGCGGGGCCGGGCGGCGTTTGCGTGCCGCCGCCCGCGGTTCTCCCCGGGGTCTGTGGCGGTGAGGGACCGGGCGGCGCGCTCTTGGCGTCGGCTTGCCAGTCCGGCGGTGCGGGCGCCTGTGTACTTGGCGCCCGCCATGTCTGTGGCCTCGGGAGGTGGGGTGGGCGGGTCCGCTTCGTGCGCGGCCCGCGCTTCGCCTGGATTGGTGAAGGGGGCGGGGCGCCTCGGCTGCTGCGCTTTGCTGGGGCCGTCCTCTCATCCTCCTCTTTGCTCCTCGTGCGGCCGCCTTTTCGCTTCACCGAGCTTAAGGTAGGCCAGCCTTTCTTAATCTTCTTAAGGTGGTTCTCGGCTGGGGCATTCTCTTTTGTTTTAGGTCCCCTTCCCTGGGGGTTTCTATTGTATGGGTGCTGTCAGCTTGAGCCTTAGCCTGCTGGGTGTCTTATTGGGGCACTCATGGCTTTCCACCGTGTGTGTGTGTGTGTGTATATATATATATATATATATTATGCATGTGTATGTATTATTATATTGTTGACATTGGTTTTGGTGCTGGAGTGACTGTTGTCTTTTTCTGTTTTCAGATCCTGGGATCCCACCCTGCAGGGCTCTCCCGGTCTTAGATACCTGGCTAGTCGGGGTTGTTGTTTACCTTCCCCTCATTAGTCATTGTAAATTCCCCCATTTCAGGGCTTTAATATAATAAAATTAAAAAAGGGGCATCCTGGGTCGCTTATTGCGTAATTCCCTGGGTTATTGCGAAAACTATAAATTCACCATATGGAGGCTACCAAAGATACCGGAAACGGCCCTTGGGTCATTTCAGGCTGTGTGGGGGTTGTGGGGTTCTGCTCCCAGGGGATGATGTTATTGTATGCATTCTATGTGCCCAGCGGAACATTGAGCGCCTGTCCGGCACTCCGGTGTCTGGCTCTTCGCCGCCTGTTCCATCTCCTTCTCCTCTTCGCCTGTTCCGGACCCCGTGTGATGTAGTCATGGGTGGGGATTCGCAATTCGAGGTATGTTCACGTCTGGCTAGCCTCGAGAAAATGTTTTCCGTTATGGTTGCTCAGATGGCTCCGGCTAAGCCGAAGCACTTGTCTCCGCCTCCGCCGGACTCAGATGCGGAAGTTGTTGAGGCATTGGATTGGTCAGATTGCCCCCTGGCTGAAGAGGGGGAGCTTATCGAGGTTTTGGACGATCCTGAGGTCCAGCAGCTCCTTTGTTCTGAGGGTGACCAGGCCATGGGGTCGGCTTCGGACACCCCCTCCATTTTGGCTCAAATGTTTGAGGTTTTGGATTTGGATCCCCCCGAGGCGGTTCCTCCGCCAAAGGGTGAGCTGTTTGAGGTTACCAAGCCTCGTTTGGTGTTTCTTAGTCAGCAACAATTTGAGAATTTTGTTCTTAAGGAATGGGAGCAACCTACGCGTCTCGTTGGTGTGCCGCCTAGTTGGGATAGGAAGTTTTCTTTTCCGGCGGACTTGCTGAAACGCGGGTCTGTTTCTCCCGAGGTTGAAGCTCCCGTGCTGGGGCTATCTAATGTTGCGGTTGTGCATTCAACTGGACACGACTAATCTTAAGGACGGCGAGGATCACCGGGTTGATCAGCTGGCCCGCCATGGTTTTATTTGTGCGGTTTCGGCTCTGAGACCTGTTTTGTGTTTCGGCACTCCTATTGTTGGCGGTCAGGTCTATTGTCAGAGATTTATGTGTGGATCTCGATCCTACTTGTGATGACTTTCTTGCCCTCAAGCGTTGAGTCATTCATTTCGTTTATGCTCACTGCTCAGGATGATGCCATGTTGATGTGTGGCAGGGCTACGGCCCTGTTGGTGGCTATCCGGCGGTCGGTGTTGTTGCGGCAATGGACGGCTGACTTTAGTTCTAAAGGGTCGCTTATGGTGCTTCCCTTTCTGGGTTTGCGTCTTTTTGGCGAGAAATTAGATTCCGTTGCCAAGAGAGGTAAGTTGCCTCAGCGCAAGAGGTTTCGTCGTTCCTTTCGAGGGGCGGGCTCTTTCAATCCTTCCTTTCGGGGAGCCAGAGCTGGTAGTGGCGCAAGCTCCTCTGGCTCCAGGGGTGCTAGCTGGAACAGGGGCAGAGGGCCGCGGCCGTCCCGTCCATGCCTGGGGCGTCAAGTCCAAACCAGCTGCTAAGCCCGCTCAGCAATGAGGGGGCGCCCTCACCCTTGCGGGTGGGGGGACGGTTGCGACACTTCTCACAGGTGTGGGATCGGGAGGTCCCGGACAGATGGATCCGGAAGGTGGTGTCGGCCGGTTACTAGCTGGAGTTCGAGTCCCGTCCTCCTCCAAGGTTTTTCAGGTTTCCTTCAGATCCTTTGGCCGCGCAGGGGCTCCTGGCGTCGGTGAGGAATCTTCTGGAATTGGCGCTCATCTGCTCGGCTCCTCCTTCGGAAGTGGGTCACGGATATTATTCCAATCTCTTCACAGTGCCCAAGAAGGACGGGTCGGTTCGTCCCATCCTGGATCTGAAGTTTCTCAACGTGTTTATTCGTCCTCGGAAGTTTCGTATGGAAACTCTGCAATCTGCCGTCAACTCTCTGCGGCAGGGGGACTTCATGACGTCCATAGGCATCCTTGAAGCCTATCTTCACATTCCTATCTTTCCTCCTCACCAAAGGTTTCTTCGCTTTGTGGTGGGGGATCGGCATTTTCAGTTTGTGGCTCTTCCATTCGGTCTTACTTTGGCGCCAAGAGTATTCACCAAGGTGTTGGCGGGCGTGATGGCCCTTCTCAGAGCTCAGGGAATTCGCATTGTGCCTTATCTGGACAATCTCCTTTTCATGGCCCCTTTCTTCAGTATAGAGGAAATGGACACCCGGACGGTGGTTGCGACCTTGGAGAGGTTCGGCTGGGTGATCAACTATCCCAAGTCCTCTCTCGTTCCGGCCAGGGTGGTGACCTTTCTGGGGATGTCCTTGGACTCGTGCCAGCACTGAGTGTTTCTCCCTCAGGCCAAGGTTCCTTTTGCTCAGTTTCTCACGAGGACGCTTCAGCTTTATCTGTTGGCGTCTTGGGATCGGAGACCGCGGTCCTTGGATCGGTCCTTACGGATGCCCTCCAGGGTCCGACAGACTCTTCAGTGGTGGATGGTCTCGGTCAACTTTTTAAGGGGCAGATCTTTCCTGACGCCTCTTTGGGAGACTGTTACCACGGATGCCAGTCTGTCAGGATGGGAGGGTTTCTGGAAGGATCTTCGGTTCCGGGGGCGGTGGGGTCCTCAGGAGGCCCACTTGCCCATAAACATTCTGGAGTTGAGAGCCATCAGGTTGGTTCTGTCTTACTTGACACAGCATCTACAGGGCTTGCCGGTTCAGGTTCGGTCGGACAATCGGACGGCGGTTGCTTACATCAATCACCAAGGAGGGACTGCCTGGGTGCCCTCAGAGAGGTGTCTCTGATCCTGAATTGGGCGGAGGGTCATGTCCCTTGCATCTCGGCAGTGTACATTCCGGGAGTGGAAAATACGGAGGCGGACTTTCTGAGCAGGTGCTCTTCCCGCCGGGGGGAATGGTCTCTCCATCCCCAGGTGTTTTGGTCTCTTTGTCTCCAGTGGGGGACGCCGGAGGTGGATCTGTTTGCCTCTCGTCACAATTACAAGCTTCCGACATTCGTGTCACTCTCTCAGGATTCTCTGGCTCTGGCGGTGGATGCCATGTCTCTGAGCTGGGGGGACCTGGGGTTCCTGTATCTGTTTTCTCCGATTCCCATGTTAGGCAGGGTGTTGCGAAAGCTGGCCCTGGAGGGGGTTCCCGCCATTCTCGTGGCTCCAAGGTGGCCAAGGCGGGTGTGGTTCGCAGACATCGTTCGTCTGGCTGTGGACCAGTTCGATCTGCCTCTTTGGGCGGATCTTCTCGCTCATGGCCAGCTGCGTTACCCCAATTTACCAATGCTGGCTTTAACGGTTTGGCTGCTGAAACCTCCATCTCCATCAGGGAGGAAGGTCTTTTGGATTCTGTTATTCAGACTCTTATTAGTGCCAGGAAGAGGTCCTCTTCTACTATCTAACTATAGGACATGGAGGTCTTATATTGATTGGTGTGAGTCTAGATCCTTGCCCTGACGGGTTTTTCTCTGTTTCTAGGATTTTGGAATTTCTTCAATCTGGGCTGGACTCTGGTCTTCAGCTGAGTACCTTGAAGGGGCAGGTTCTGCCTTGTCTGTCTTTTTTTCAAAAGTCATTTGCGCTTCATCCTTTGGTCAAGACTTTTTTCCAGGGGGTTTCGCATCTGCGGCCTCCTAGGAAGCTATTGCTCTCCGTTTGGGGATTTGAATTTGGTTCTCTCTGCTCTTCAGGCTCCTCCTTTTGAGCCTTTGCAGGATATTGATCTTTCTATTCTGACTCAGAAGGTTGCCTTTTTTGGTGGCCATCACTTCGGTTCGGCGCATTTCGGACATGGCAGCCTTGTCGATTCTGGCCCCTCACTTTGAGAGACATCAGGACAAGTGGTTTTCCGCTTCAAACCGGATTTTCTTCCTAAGGTGGTCTCTGCTTTTCATCTTAACCAGGACATTGTTCTTCCGTCCTTGTGTCCTAAGCCTAGGAATGACAAGGAGAGGGTTTTGCATTGTTTGGATGTGGTACGTTGTGTTATGTACTATTTGCTTACTACATCTCATTTTCGTAAGACTGATTCCTTTTTTGTGGTGCCCTGCGGGCCTAGGAAGGGTTTGGCTCTGGCTAAGTCTTCCATTAGTAAATGGCTTCGTCAGGCTGTTTTTGGGGCCTATTCTGTCAAGGGGAAGGCTCCCCCTTTTTTGTATCAATGCTCATTCTATTCGTGCTGTTGGAGCGTCTTGGGCTTTTCAGCGCCAGGCTTCTGTTGAACAAGTTTGTAAGGCTGCTACTTGGTTTTCTGTTCACACTTTTTCCAAGTTTTTCCAAGGTTGATGTGCGGGCTTCAGCGGATGCTGTTTTTGGCCGCAAGGTTCTGCAAGCTGCAGTGGTTTGAGTTTTGCATTATGGCCTTGTTGGATACCCGCCCTTTCTGGACACTGCTTTTGGATGTCCCAAGTGTAATAATGTTTGAAGTGGGGTGTGTGACATACTTAGAATAATACCATTTTGTGAATACTCACCTGTAAAATGGGTATTATAAGTATGTCACACACCCCACTTCACTGGCCCTTTTTGGTATCCTGGATTCTTTATAGGGTGAAGTTTTGTTTACAGTTTGAGGGTTACCAATGGGTTTTTCCTGGTACCTTGTCTTTACTGCTGTTTGAAAACTGGGAGATAAGTGGGAGGTCCCAGGTATTATAGACCAGGAGGGGCTCGTTTTTTTCAGGACTTCTCTGCAACGTCGCCACCTGCTGGTGGAGTAACCCAAGTGTAATAATTAATGTTTGAAGTGGGGTGTGTGACATACTTATAATACCCATTTTACAGGTGAGTATTCACAAAATGGGATTTTTCCTTACCCTGCTCTGTCTGAGCAAAGCACATCTATAACCTGCCCCCCTGTGCTTTATCCCACTATCCTCATCAGTAAGTGTGATGCTTCTGAGTCAAGATGGCAGCGCCCATATCAGCCCAGTGGGGGGGAAAGAATAAGTGACTAAAAACTTAAAATATATTAACTTTAGATGCTCGGGAATCGCTTAAGGGTTTGGGCTTTTCAATAAATCATGGTGAAGGTCTGGTTTAAGTACATGCTTCAGTCCTGACCTGGGAGATCCCAAATACTTTAAGAACTATCTAGGAGGGTTAGTCTGGCCCAAAAGAAAATGGTCCTGGGGTCAAGAGAAGCCTTTGTCCATTGAGCGCTATCACAAGGCAGTGTTAGAACCTAGGTCTCCAAAGGAGGTACTTTTTTTTCCCCCCCACCTGGTTCAAAAACCTTTGGGGAAGTGCCGCATGATTTATTTGAGAAACCTAAATGGCAATATAAAAATACAACTCTGTGATTGCTCACCTGTAGAATTGATTTAATGGGTATCCAGCACAGGTCGCTTCATCTTCAATTCTTCACTATTGGGTATATGCCAAAAGGTGGTGCAGTCGACTGCAAGACTTGTGACTCCTCCCAGCTCATAAAAGGCAGCAAATTACCCATAATACCCAGTGTTGAAAAGCAGTAATGCAAGAAGCCGGGAGGCAAAACCATGTTACGTAAACACATCTCCACAATGATCTCTCTCTCAAAGTAATCATAAGGCAAAAGAGGATAACGGAACAAGGGTGGGATGAAGCGACCCGTGCTGGATACCCATAAAATCAATTCTACAGGAGAGTAATCACAGAATTGTATTTTTCTAGGTATCCAGCACAGGTCGCTTCATCTTCAATTCTTCACTATTGGGACATCCAAAAGCAGTGTCCAAGAATAAGGGTGGGATCCCCAGTGAGCAACAGTACTTAGTTCATGCCACTACCGCCTGAAGCACCTTGCGACCAAAAACCGCATCAGCTGAGGTCCTAATGTCAACCTTGTAAGACTTGGAAAAAGTATGAACTGAAGACCAAGTAGCGGCCTTACAAACCTGTTCAACAGAAGCCTGGTGCTGAAAAGCCCAAGAGGCACCAATAGCTCTAGTAGAGTGAGCTGTAACACGAAAAGGGGGTTGCTTCCCCTTGGCAGAGTACGCTTGCACCACCGCCTGTCTAATCCACTTGATGGTGGTGGATTTGGCTGGGGGCAAGCCCTTCCTAGGTCCGTCGGGGAGAACAAACAAACAGAGTCTGACTTCCGAAATGACTCTGTGGCAACCAAATAGTACTTAAGCGCCCTGACCACATCCAGAGAATGAATATTCCGTTCCTTCGAATTAGAAGGGGCAGGACACAAGGAAGGCAAGACAATGTCCTCATTGAGATGAAAGGCAGAGACGACTGGGCAAGAATTCCGGTTTGAGACGGAGCACCACCTTATCCTGATGCTGCTCAAAATTAGGAGGTTTCATAGAAAGCGCCGCCAGCTCAGAGACGCACCAAGGTGATGGCTACCAAAAAGACCACCTTCAGAGTCAGAATGGACAGAGCCACATTGCACAAGGGCTCAAAGGGGGGACCCTGGAGCGCAGAAAGCACCAAGTTCAAATCCCACACCGGTAGCAAAGGCTTACGCGGCGGACGTACATGAGTAACTCATTGGAAAAAAGTCTCGATAAGCCTATGATTGGCGAAGGATCTCTGGAAGAAGACCGCCAAGGCCGAAATCTGTCCTTTGAGGGTACTCAGTTGTAGACCCGACTCCAAACCATGTTGTATAAATTCCAAAATCCTGGAAAGGGAAAGTGCGACAAGGAAAAGACTTAGACTCACACCAGGCAATGTAAGCGTGTCAGACCCTGTAATAGATCATAGAAGAGGATTTCTTTCGAGCCTGAATCATGGTACTGACCACCGAGGCCGGCAGCCCCTTGTCCATCAGGATGGAGGTTTCAGCAGCCAAGCTGTCAAAGCCAGCGTTTGTAAATTGGGATGGCGCAGCTGTCCCTGAGTGAGGAGCCCTGGATCGTCGGGCATGACGAAGTGATCCACCGCCATCTGGACGATGTCCGCGAACCAGACTCTTCTCGGCCAGCGGGGAGCCACCAGGATGGTCGGTACCCCTTCCTGGGCTATCTTGCGCAGCATACAACCCAGAAGAAGAAAAGGAGGAAATGCATAAAGGAGGCGAAACTCCATCCAAGGAGTTGCTAAGGCGTCCGTGGCGAAGGCCAGAGGATCTCTTGACAGAGACGAATCTTGGAAGCTTTTGATTGTGACAGGACGCAAACAGGTCCACGTCCGGCTGACCCCAGCGGTGACACAGGGCGTGAAAGATCTTGTTGCTGAGAGACCATTCCCCCAGACAAGATGTCCCCCTGCTCAGGGAGTCCGCCTCCTGGTTCTCCGCCCCTGCAATGTAAACCGCCGAGATGCAGGGAACATTCTCCTCTGCCCAAGACAAGATCAAGGACACTTCCTTGAGGGCTCGTTTGCTCCGAGTCCCGCCCTGATGATTGATGTAGGCGACCGCCATCTGATTGTCAGAGCGGACCTAGACTGCACGACCCCGTAGGTGGGGAGTCAACTGAGCGAGGACCAACCTGATCGCTCTCAGCTCCAGAAGATTGATGGGCCCCACTGGCCCTGGAACTTCAGAGATTGCCAGAACCCTCCCCAACCGGTCAGACTGGCGTCCGTGGTGACAATCTCCCAGCACGGAGGCAGAAAGGACCTGCCCACTAGAAGGTTGCTCGAGTCTAACCACCACGAGAGGGACTGTCTGGCCAGAGGGGACAGAGTAAATTCCCTCTCCAGGGACTCCTGTGTCCGATCCCAAACGGACAAAAGATTCAACTGAAGAGATCTCATGTGGAACTGGGCGAAGGGTACAGCCTCGAAGCCAGACGCCATGAGACCCACCAACTCAGCATCTCCAGGCAGATGGAGGGGTGGGAGCATGAAAGAAAGGTCCGTGCCTGCGTCTGGAGACCCTCCACCTTCTGTTGAGGGAGAAACACCTTGACCTGAGAGGTGTCCAAGGTCATGCCCAGGAAGGACCTCACCAAGGACGGCGTGATAGAAGATTTGGGGTAATTGATCACCCAGCCGAAAGCTTTGAGAGTGGACAATAACTTCTGCGTATCGCTCTCGGCCTGTTGAAGAGATTGAGCAGCAATCAAGTCGTCCAGGTAAGGAAGAATGCGAATGTCCTGGCTCCTCAAGAGGGCCATGAGACCCGCCAACACCTTGGTGAACACCTGAGGGGCTGAATACCGAACGGTAAGGCCACAAACTGGTAGTGTTGATCCTCCAAGGCAAACCTCAGGGACTTCTGATGTCCCCGGAAGATAGGAACCGGCATCCTTGATGTCCACTGTGGTCATGAAGTCGCCGGGCCGAAGGGAGCTCACCGCCTACCGTTGTTTCCATGCTTGAACCTGACAAATCTGTTGAGACCCTTCAGGTCCAGGATGGGTCTCAGAAAACCGTCCTTCTTGGGCACCGTGAATAGATTGGAATAGAACCCCCGGCCCCGTTCCTGAAGAGGCACAGGACAAATCACTCCGGACGACAGAAGTCGTTCGACAGCCAACCTCAGACCCTGCGCCGTCAAGGGGTTTTGAGAGATCTGGCACTGAAGAAATCTCGGGGGCGGCCAAGCTGCCAGCTCTATCTTGTAGCCGGAGGACACCACCTCCTGAATCCACCGGTCTGAGACGTGTTGTCTCCAGACGAGAGCAAAGAACAGAAGCCGTCCCCCCACCCGGATGGGTGAGGGCGCCTCCTCATGCCTGAGGGGCATTGGTGGGGGGCTTGGACCCCCAGGAGAGACCGGGACGACCGCGGGACCTACCTCGTCCCCTGCGACTGCCAGGGAAGGAAGAGCCGCGTCCCCCCTCGGATGGGGCGAAAGGGAGAAGACCCCCCGAAAGGGCCGTGAATGCTTCCGGCGCTGAGGAAGCCGGCCATCCTTGGCCAAGAGATCAAGACGCTCCACAAAGAGACGGAGTCCTGTGAAGGGAAGTCCGGTGAGAGACTTCTTGGCGGCAGCGTCGCCCACTGCCGCAGCCAAATAGACCGACGTAGAGCAACCAGCAAGGCCTAAGCCCTACCGCCAAGCCGGACAGCATCATCCATGGCCGAGAGCAAACCAAAAGTTCCTTATACTCGTCCGCTTTCTTATGGGACCGGGCGGCCTCCACAAGGCGCTTAACCTTCCTTTTTATGGCAATGGTGGCAATAGCCGCGGCACAGACCGGGCGCAGACCAGCCCCCACAAAAGTAAAGGCATGGCAAGCGAGCTGATCCATGCGCCGATCCGCATTATCACGCAAGGTAGTAGTGTCCGGAGAAGGCATAACGGAGGAATTGGAGAGCCCCAGTACAGGAGCGTCCACCTTCGGGGGAGAAGACCAAGACGGACCAACTCCTCCGAAAAGGGATATCGTCTCTCCAGCCCCTTAGGCACCAAGGGCAGCTTATTGGGCCTCTCCCATTCCTTAAAAACCATCTTGGAAAAATGACCCTGCTCCGGAAACACCAGGCGTTGCCTATCAGGGCGGAAAAGCTCCCCCTGCTTCCTTTTAGCCATCTTAGGGGGGACAATGTGCAAGGTCTCAAACACCGCAGACAACAGTCTATCCGTATCATCGGGGAGCCACATGTCCTCGTCCGAGGAAGATCCAGGGTCACCGTCAAAGTCGCCCGGATGGTCCCCGGAGGAGTCGGAATCATGGAATAACTCACCCTCCTCCATGGAGTCACGGCCGCCAAAAGTCTCATAAGCATCATCAGCAAAGAGAGAAAAAGCCGGTTCCAAATGGCGCTTCTTACTAGAAGCCTTACCGGCGGCTGGACGGGCCAATTGCCGTTCAAGGCTGACCACGCGCAAAACCAGGTCCGAACCTGGTGGGGGGGGGGGGGGGGGGGGGTGTTGGCGAAGCCGCAGGTAAAATGGGACTGGGAAGTGGGACGCTAGCCCCAGCCTGTTCTGCAATAACGCTTTGGGCGCAGGGGACACAAACCGCGCTGTGACCACTCAAGGGGGATGTACCACACATAAGACATAGCGGAGCCCGCCCCAAAGGGCCCCCAAGCTCGCTATCTCCAGAAGCCTCCATATGGTGATTAAAAAATGATATATATATAACCATGGGTAACCGGCGCTAAAAGGCCCGAACCATAATCCCACCACAAGGTCCCCTAAAAGTAAAAGAAAAAAAAAGATAAGGGGGGGGGGTGGATGGACCGAGAGAAACCACAGTAAGAAAAGGATCCTGCCTGAAAGACACAAGGAGAGGCCAGAATGAGCATCCCACAGCACATGCACAACATTTAAAACAAAGGGACCGGACTCACGGACCAGATGGATGTGCTCCAATAAACCGCCGTGCAGGAAGAGGAGCCGCACCAGCGGCCCGGGGCGCAGCAGGCCGGACGCAGCAAGCACCCAGCTCAGGACAACCGTAGAGACCGGAAGGTCGGGGGGACAGCGGGCCCAGACGCAGCAGGGAGCACGGCAGTAATGGCGCCGGAGGCAGACTGCGCTGACAACCTCGAGGCTGCCCCTGTCAACGCGCGAACCACTGGGCGCTCGAGGAGGCAAAATGGTGCCCGGAGAGGAGGCAGGGAGGAATTCCCCCCCCCCCCCCCCCCCCCCCGGCAGCCCACCCCCGCCGCGGAGCGCATGGCTGTGCCCGCGGCAGTGATGTAAACAGTCAGGCGACTACAACGAAGCGGCCGGCCCAGGCCCCCCCCCCCCCCGGGAAGAGAGCGCAGAACACAGTGAACGAATGCAGACAAGACACACACACACAAACAAGTGCAGCATGGCATGTGATAAAAATAAAGCAAGTGGGAATAAAAACAAGGGGATCCTAGAGTGGTTTCTCCCCCCCCCAATAGGCTCACCATTGCCTATGGCTGGCTACCCTTTGGGTACAGGGTCTGCGGCCCATAGCATAGCTCTGAGAACACCCGACCCCAGGTTTTCCCCTACCTTCACCTGAACCTTCAGCCAGGGCTGGGAGGCAGGTGGGTCCCGGAACAGGTGGGAATAGGCCTGCAGGGCCGACGGGCCTGGGATGACCTGCTCGCCTGCGAAAATCCAGAGAGAGACAATCTTCTGTCTTCGCAGCCAGGACTGCAAGGAAACTGGGTATTATGAGTAATTTGCTGCCTTTTATGGGCTGGGAGGAGCCACAAGTCTTGCAGTCGACTGTGCCAACTGGTGGCGTATACCCAATAGTGAAGAATGAAGATGAAGCGACCCGTGCTGGATACCCAGAAAATACAAAACTCAGGATGGAATTGGATCTATTCCATAAGACTTTCTACAGTAGGAGGCACTGTTGGTGTCGGGCAATTTACAGAATGCCTACCTCTACATTCTATCCATCCTGCTCAGATGGTTTCTGAGGTTCACAATCCTGCTAGAAGGCAAGGTGAAGCATTGGTAAGTTCATGCTCTGCCATTTGACTCTCCCTTTGGCATACTGAATCTACAAGAGTTCTAATGGAAGCAATGGCTCACCTAATTAATCAGGTGAACATCATAGCCTGTTTAGATGACCTGCTTTTTGTGTGGGATAGGTCCTCCCTGCTAGCAGCCTTACAGAAGACCTTACTTAGTCTCTAAGGGTTAGGTTGGATATTGAATCTGGGCTAGGTCCAGCCTCAAAAGCAGATGCACGTACTTTGGATACAAGATACCCTGACCCAGCATATCCTTCCCATGGCCAAAATATGTATGTGAAACAAGTTTTTCACTATATCCAGTCCAGGTCGTCCCATAAGTAATTACATGTGGGTATTCCGCCACCAGGTGGCGCAGTCCAAAGCTGTAGCTTCTCCTGGCCCCCTATAAAATCAGGTGTCTCACTAGACTCTCCAGAGTTCATCTTGCAGTTTGCTGCTAAGGATCGTCTTGTATACTGTCTCATGGATACTGCAGCTGAGCGGGGCCTCCTACCCCTGTCGGCCGCTGCACCCGGTGTGTGCTGCTGCTGCTATTGTCTCCTTAGCCATCAGAAAGAAGGTGAGACGTCTTGTAGACATTGCTAAGTCTCGCAAGTGGGCGGAGGAGTATAAAGACCTCAAAGCTTGCGTGGATTTTATTGCCTTTGTTGTCTCTGCTATGGACAATGGTGTCCGGCTCGGCACCAGGTTTTCGGCCCTGCTTGTTGCGCTCTGTCACTCTCTCTGGCTGCGGCAATGGTCGGCTGATGCCGCGGCCAAGAAGTGGCTCACTAGTATCCCCTTCGTGGGGCACATGTTATTCGGGGAGCGTCTCCTGGTTAAGGCTGGGAGACTCCCTCAGCGACGGAAGCCTGAGCAGCCCTTTTGGGTTTCCTCTGCCTATCGCCTCCTTTCAGGTGGCCACAGAGATTCCTGGGGACGAGGTAGGTCCTGCGGCCGACCCAATCCCTCTTGGGGATCCAAGTCCCCAAGGTGGATTCAGGAGGTGGTGTCCTCCGGTTACAAAATAGAGCTGGCAGTCAGGCCGCCCGACTATTTCTTCAGTCTCGCATGTCCCAGAATCCTGTGACGGCACAAAGCCTGAGAATGGCCGTACAGCACCTCCTGCGGCTAGGTGTGATTTGCTCTGTACCTCTTCAGGAGCAGGGTCAGGGGTTTTACTCCAACCTGTTCACAGTTCCCAAGAAGGATGGAACGTTAAGACCTATCTTGGACCTGAAGGGTCTCAACAGGTTTGTAAAAGTCAGGGCATTTCCGCATGGAAACCTTACGGTCAGCGGTGAGTTCGCTTCGGCCTGGCGATTTCATGATCACGGTGGACATCAGGGATGCCTATTTTCACGTCCTGATATTCCAGGGACACCAGAGGTTCCTGAGATTTGCTCTGGAGGACCAGCATTATCAATTTGTGGCTCTGCCATTCAGGATATCCTCAGCCCCCGGTTTTTCACCAAGGTGCTGGCGGGCATCATGGCTATTCTGAGGAATCAGGGCATTCATGTGCTGCCTTATCTGGACGATTTACTGATTGCGGTTCAGTCCCTTCAGCAGGCCGAGCGCGACACGCGGACGGTGTTATCCACTCTCGAGGAGTTTGGTTGGGTAATCAACTACCCCAAGTCTTCGATCACTCCCTCAACGGTGAGGTCCTTCCTGGGCATGACGCTAGATACCTCTCAGGTCAAGGTGTTCCTACCACAGCAGAAGGTGGTGGGGCATCAGACGCAGGTGCAAGCCTTGCTGATTTGTCAACGACCCTCGATCCATCTGGGGATGAAGCTGGTGGGCCTGATGGTGTTCTTCTTCGAGGCAATGCCCTTTGCTCAGTTCCACATGAGACCTCTTCAACTGAACCTGCTGACCGGCTGGGATCAGATGCAGGAGTCGCTGGAACAGGAATTTTCTCTGTCCCCCCTGGCCAGACGGTCCCTCTTGTGGTGGCTGGACCCCAGGAACCTATTGGTGGGCAAGTCCTTTCTGACTCCCCGGTGGGAGATAGTTACCACGGATGCCAGTCTGACCGGCTTGGGAGGCGTCTGGCAGACGCAGAAGTTCCAGGGTCAGTGGGGACCGCAGGAGAACCATAAATCTCCTGGAGCTGAGAGCAATCCGGTTGGTGCTTCTTCAATTGACTCCCCAGCTAAGGGGCCGAGCGGTACAGGTTCGCTTGGACAATCAGACGGCTGTCGCCTACATCAATCACCAGGGCGGGACTCGGAGCAAGCAAGCCCTCAAGGAGGTGACCCAGATTCTGACTTGGGCAGAGGAGAATGTTCCCTGCATCTCGGCGGTTTACATCCCCGGGGTGGAAAACCAGGAGGCAGATCCCATGAGCAGGGGGGCCTCTCGTCTGGGGGAATGGTCTCTCAGCAACAAGATCTTTCATGCTCTGTGTCTCCGCTGGGGTCAGCCGGATGTGGACTTTTTTGCGTCCAGACACAATCACAAGCTTCCGAGGTCCGTCTCCCTGTCGAGAGATCCTCTGGCCTTCACCACAGAAGCTCTGGTAATTCCTTGGACGGAGTTCGGGCTCCTTTACGCATTTCCTCCGTTTCCACTCCTGGGCCGAGTACTGCGCAAGAGCCCAGGAGGGGTTGCCAACCATCCTGGTGGCTCCTCGCTGGCCGCGACGGAGTTGGTTCGCGGACATAGTTCAGATGTCAGCCGATCGCTACATCATGCCCGATGACCCAGGGCTTCTCACTCGGGTCGCTTGCTTGGTGTGAATCCAAGAGTTTCCCTTGTCGCACTTTATCTGTCTCTAGGATCTTGGAGTTTTTACAACACGGTTTAGACTTGGGTCTCCAGCTGAGCACCTTCAAGGGCTCTTGCCAATCATAGATTGATCAAGACCTTTTTCCAGGGTGTTACCCACATATGTCCACCGCGTAAGCCTGTGTTACCGGCGTGGGACTTGAATTTGGTGCTTTCTGCTCTCCAGGGGCCTCCTTTTGAGCCCTTGTGCGATGCTGCTTTGCCTATTTTGACCCTCAAGGTGGTCTTTTTGGTAGTGATAACTTCTGTACATCGCGTATCGGAGCTGGCTGCGCTTTGTATGAAGCCTCCTTATTTTGAGCTTCATAAGGATAAGGTGGTTTTTCGTTTTAAACCTGATTTTTTTCCTTAGGTCGTTTCTCCCTTTCACCTTAATGAGGAAGTTGTCTTACCTTCCTTGTGTCCAGCACTGGCTACTTCCAAGGAACTGATCCTCCATGCCATGGATGTGGTCAGGGGAATTAAGTATTACCTGACTGCGACTGAATCCTTCAGTTCATACCTTTACCAAGTTTTACAAGGTTGTTGTTAGGGCCTCAGCTGACGCTGTCTTTGGCCGAAAGGTGATTCAGGCGGTAGTGAAATGAACTACTTGCTGTTCCGCACTGGGGATCCCGCCCTAATGGACACTGCTTTTGGATGTCCCACATGTAATTACTTATGGGACGACCTGGACTGGATATAGTGAAAAATACAATTCTGTGAAACTCACCTGTAGAATTCTTTTTGAATATATCCAGTCCAGGTCGTCCCACCCCGCCCTTTGTTCATTATCTCTTTTGCCTGTTATGGTGATTACCATTTTAATATTGGACTGCTGTCCTTAAGTTTTTGATGGAGAGAGTACATGCTGAAGCTATGTGATGTAACATGGTTTCTTGGCCTCCCGGCCTGTCTCTTTTCTTACTGCTTTTTGACCACTGGAGATTCTAGTGAGACACCTGATTTTATAGGGGGCCGGGAGGAGCTACAGCTTTGGATCTTGCAGTCGACTGCGCCACCTGGTGGCGGAATACCCACATGTAATTACTTATGGGACGACCTGGAATGGATATATTCAAAAACAATTCTACAGGTGAGTTTCACAGAATTGTATTATCTGCCAGCAGTCAATCTGAGGAAGATTCTGGTCATAATGTCCACCTCCATACCAGCAGTTCCCTGGGCCTAGCTTCATTCTTGAATAGGTGCTACATCGGCAGGTGTTTGCCCAGATAGTGACTTGGTGGGGGCAGCCAGATATAGATGTTTGCCAACAACCGGAATTCTCAAGTGCTAGAAATATTTCTCCCTTGAGGGATCCAGTGGCTTGGTGTCTAGATTCATACAGCAATCAGGAGAATTCAGCATTTGTTATGCGTTCCTCCTGTTTGGTTGTTACCTTTAGTTCTAAGGAAGATCGAACAAGAGCAAGCCAGGGTTCTCTTGATTGCACCACGTTGGCCCAGGAGACCATGGTTTCCCCTCCTGTCCTGTATGTTGGTAGGGCCTCCATAGCTTCTGCTCGGAAATTCCAATTGTAATTTACCAGGGCCTAATTCTCAACCACAGGTTCAGTCCCTAGAAATAGCAGTATGGACCCTGCATGGGGCTTAATAAGAGAAAAGGAGTTATCACACATGTATTTCCACCCTGTTGGCAAGCAGAAAGTTAGTGACATGAAAGATATCGGTCCTTAAAGTGGACCAACACCCAGGATTTTGACTATCCTGGGTCTTGATCGGGGTGCCCCGCTGTGTGAAACCCCCCCGAACTCACCTCTCCCCGCGCCGACGGACAAGCGGCTCCTCCGCCGCCGCCTCCCGCGCGTGCCCGCGCCGGCCATTCACAGGCGGGCGCGCGCACGTCTAGAGGGGCGCGAGGGAGGCGGCCGCCGAAACTAAGGTAAGGAGTTTGGGGTGTTTGGGGGGGTTTCACCCCGCGGGACATCCCGATCTCGGATGTCCCACGGGGAGGTAGGTGATCGGCCCGGGAATCTTATAGATTCCCGGGCCGATCACCGGTGGGTGTTGGTCCACTTTAAAGAAAGACTATCGTGATAAATGATCCAATAATAAAAATCCATATAAATATGCTGGATGGCGAGTGATGGGATTACTTATACACCCGCCATCAAGAAATATCATCCAGGCTTGTTATTTTGATAGGCTTTGTCATCCCTCATAGATTAACCCTGGGTTTTATTCCAACCAGGAGAAGAAAACCACAAGCTTGGTGGGAGTTTTATTCATTTCAGGTGTATGAGTGACCCCTCCTCCCATTAGCCATCTATTTTTATTACACTATTTCACGATAGTGCCCCTTTTAAGGACACAAGGTAGCTTTGGTTTTAGAATTTCTACAGGAAGGCTATGAGTTAGGCTTAGCCTTTTGCACCCTTAAAGTGGACCAAAACCCAGGATTTTGACTGGGCTATGGTCCTTTGCTCAGGGGTGCTCACCCAATTGCCACAGCCATTTCACCTCTTTCCAGTCCCATGGCGCGTCTAAGAGAAGTGGCTCTGACGGCGCATCCTCCGCTTTCCTCTAGATGTGCGTGTGCCCATGTCAGGCATTTGTTAATGGCCGGGCAGGCACACTCCCTGTTAAGAGGGATGCGGCAGTCAGAGCCACTGTTCTTAAGACACGTCGTGGAACTGGGAATAGGTGAGTTGGCTGCAGGGCGGAGAAAGGACCAAAACCCAGGATAGTCAAAACTATTGATTATCCTGGGTTTTGGTCCGCTTTAAGGTTCAGACTTCGGCCCTTTCAGTCTTTTTGGAGGAATGTCTTATAGATCATCCCTTGGTGGAGAAATTTTTGCCCTTCATGACGATCCATGGAGAGTGTGGCTCCACCCCCTAAAAGGAAACACAAACTGAACAGAGGTTAAAACCATACCCCTTTCTCCCTACTGCATTTCTTTGTTTTTCCCTCCCTAAGGAACCACAGGACAGTGGACTAGTTGTGCATCTCCTTTAAATCCTGCCGATTCAGCAGGGGTAGTGCACTGCTTAAGAGACCCTGCAGCGACCCACCAGAGCCTTCGGTCAGTAGAGGTTGCTGTTTTCTCCCTTGGTTTTCCCCATTTTTCGGTACACAGAGCAAGGGGGAGGAGACCTGTGGCCGCTGATCCAGCGGTACTCTGACGTCACTTCCGGTGCGGCTTCTACCAGTGAGCGGAGTAGCGGTGATTCAGCAGCCCACAGCGGCATCAAGCCTCCATTCCTAAGCCCTCTAGAGAGGCGGTCTTGGGCAGAAGAATCCAGGTGCAGGCAGTATATCTTCTAGCCTCACCTTGTGCAAAATGCCTCAGGAGAATCTAGTAATGTAAAAATACAATTCTATGAAACTCACCTGTAGAATTGTTTTTGAGTATGTCCAGGTCGTCCCAGTGATAACATGTGGGTATTCCGCCCCCAGGGGGCGCTCGACTGCAAGATCAAAAGCTGTCGCTCCTCCCGGCCCCCTATAAAGGCAGATGTCCCTCTATCATTCCCCAGTGGTTAAAAAGCAGTAAAAGAGGACACAGGCCAGGAGGTCAAGAAACCATGTTACTTCACATAGCTTCAGCTTGTACTCTCTCAAACAAAAACTTAAGGACTCAAATCCAAGAACAAAAAATGGTAATCACCATAACAGGCAAACAAGAGATAATGAACAAGGGGGCGGGGTGGGACAACCTGGACTGGATATACTCAAAAACAATTCTACAGGTGAGTTTCACAGAATTGTATTGTATTTTTCCCTATATCCAGTCCATGTTGTCCCAGTGATGACATGTGGGACATCCAAAAGCAGTGTCCAAATAGGGCGGGATCTCCAGTGTGGAACAGCATGTAGTTCATTTCACTACCGCCTGAAGCACCTTTCGGCAAAGACAGCGTCAGCTGAGGCCCTAACATCAACCTTGTAGAACTTTGTAAAGGTATGAACAGAAGACCAAGTGGCGGCCTTACAAACTTGTTCAACCGATGCCTGGCGCTGAAAAGCCCAAGAGGCACCAATAGCTCTGGTAGAATGAGCTGTTATCCGAAAAGGGGGTTCCTTCCCCTTGGCAGAATATGCTTGCACCACCGCCTGTCTGATCCACTTACTGACTTGGCTGGTGGCAAACCTTTCCTAGAACCCTCTGTTAGGACAAAGAGCATGACCACATCCAAGGTATGGAGGGTCCTTTCCTTAGAATTAGTCGGTGCTGGACACAAGGAAGGCAAGGCAACTTCCTCATTAAGGTGAAAGGGAGAAACAACCTTAGGCAAAAAATCAGGTTTAAAGCGAAAAAACACAGCCGCTCAAAATAGGGAGGCTTCATACAAAGCGCGGCCTGCTCTGATATGCGACGCACCAAGGTGATCGCTACCAAAAAGACCACTTTGAGAGTCAAAATAGGCAATGCAGCATCGCAAAATGGTTCGAAGGGAGGACCCTGAATAGCAGACAGTACTAAATTCAAGTCCCACACCGGTATAATTGACTTATGCGGTGGCCGGAAATGGGTGACTGGAAAAAGGTCTTGATCAACCTATGATTGGCAATGGATCCCTGGAAGAAGACCTGGCCTTTGAGGGTGCTCAGCTGGAGACCCAAGTCTAAACCGTGTTGTAAAAACTCCAGAATCCTAGAAATAGAAAAAGTGCGACAAGGAAGACTCTTAGACTCGCACCAAGAAATATAGGCATGCCAAACTCTGTAGTATATCATGGAGGAAGACTTCTTCCGTTCCTGAATCATGGTATGTACAACGGTGGCCGACAGCCTCTTTTCCATCAGGATTGAGGTTTCAATAGCCAGGCCGTCAAAGCCAGCGTCCGTAAATTGGGGTGCCGCAGTGACCCCTGAGTGAGAAGCCCTTGATCATCAGGCATGATGTAGCGATCTACAAACCAACTCCCTCTCAGCCAGCGAGGAGCCACCAGGATAGTCGGTACCCCTTCCTGGGCTATCTTGAACTTGAACTCCGTCCAGGGAATCGCCAGAGCGTCTGTGGCAATGGTCAGAGGATCTCTTGAGAGGGAGACGAACCTTGGGAGCTTGTGATTGTGTCTGGACGCAAACAGGTCCACGTCCGGCTGACCCCAGCGGAGACACAGAGCGTGAAAGGTCTTGTTGCTGAGCGACCATTCCCCCAGGTGCGAGGTGCTCCTGCTCAGGGAGTCTGCCTCCTGGTTTTCCACCCCGGGGATGTAGACCACCGAGATGCAGGGAACATTCTCCTCTGCCCAAGTCAGAATCTGGGTCACCTCCTTGAGGGCTCGCTTGCTCCGAGTCCCGCCCTGGTGATTGATGTAGGCGACAGCCGTCTGATTGCCCAAGCAAACCTGGATCGCATGGGGAGTCAAGTGAAGAAGCACCAACTGGATCGCTCTCAGCTCCAAGAGATTTATGGGTAAGCGGTTCTCCTGCGGACCCCACTGACCCTGGATCTTCTGAGACTGCCAAACGCCTCCTCAGCCGGTCAGACTGGCATCCACGGTAACTATCTCCCAACGGGGAGTCAGAAAGGACTTGCCCACCAACAGGTTCCTGAAGTCCAACCACCACAAGAGGGACTGCCTGGCCAGGGGGGACAGTGAAAATTCCTGTTCCAGCGACTCCTGCATCCAGTCCCAGCCGGTCAACAGGTTCAATTGAAGAGGTCTCATGTGAAATTGGGCGAAGGGCACTGCCTCGAAGCATGACACCATTAGGCCCACCAATCTCATCCCCAGACGGATCGACGGCCGCTGACAGGACAGCAAGGCCTGCACCTGTGTCTGGAGACCCAAAGCATTCTGCTGTGGCAGAAAGACCTTGACCTGAGAGGTGTCTATCGTCATGCCCAGGAAGGACCTCACTGTTGAGGGAGTGATAAAAGACTTTGGGTAATTGATTACAAAGCCGAAGGCCTCCTCCAGGGTTGACAATACCGTCCGAGTATCGCTCTCGGCCTGCTGCAAGGACTGGGCCTCAATCAGCAAGTTGTCCAGATAGGGCAGCACACGAATGCCCTGGTTCCTCGGGATAGCCATGATGCCTGCCAGCACCTTAGTGAAGACATGGGGGGCTGAGGATATCCCGAATGGAAGTGCCACAAACTGGTAATGCTGATCCTTCAGAGCAAACCTCTGGAACTTCCGATGCCCCTGGAAAATCAGGATGTGCAGATAAGCATCCCTGATGTCCACCGTGGTCATGAAGTTGCCGGGCTGAAGCGAGCTCACCGCTGACCGTAAGGTTTCCATGTGGAAATGTCTGACTCTTACAAACCTGTTGAGACCCTTCAGGTCCAGGATTGGTCTTAAAGTTCCGTCCTTCTTGGGAACCGTGAACAGGTTGGAGTAAAAACCTTGACCCTGCTCCTGACGAGGAACAGGGCAAATCACACCTAACCGCAGGAGGTGTTGCACGGCCATTCTCAGGCCCTGTGCCTTCAATGGGTTTTGGGATAACCAAGACCGAAGAAATTTTGTGGGCGGCCTGACTGCCAGCTCTATTTTGTAACCGGAGGACACCAACTCCTGAATCCACTGATCCGAGACATGACTTCTCCAGATATGAGCAAATAGCAGAAGCCGCCCCCCCCCACCCGGATGGGTGAGGGCACCTCCTCATGCCCGAGAGGACTTGGCTCCCCGGAATTGGGTCGGCCGCGGGACCTACCTCTACCCCAGGTATCTCTGCGGCCACCTAAAAATGAAGAGCCTCTTCCTCCTCGAAAAGAGCGATAGGCAGATGAGTTCCAAAAAGGCCAAGCAGGCTTCCGTCTCTGAGGGAGTCTACCATCCTTGACCAGAAGGTCCAGACGCTCCCCGAACAACCTGTGCCCCACGAAGGGGATACTAGTAAACGACTTCTTGGCCGCGGCATCAGCTGACCATTGCTGCAACCAGAGCGAGCGGCGAAGTGCAACAAACAGGCCCGAAATCCTGGCACCAAGCTGGACACCATCGTCCATGGCAGAGACAACAAAGGCAATGAAATCTACGTAGGCCTTGAGGTCCTTATACTCAGCCCGCTTGCGAGCCTTAGCGCTATCCACAAGGCGTCTCACCTTCCTTCTGATGGCCAGGAAGAAAATAGCCGCGGGACACACAGGGCGAAAAAGGGCGCCACAAAGGTGAAGGCATGACAGACCAGTTGATCCATGCGCTTGTCAGCCGGGTCATGTAAGGAAGCAGTATCAGGTGATGGCATAATCGTAGTGTTGGACAACCCCGACACAGGGGAATCCACTTCGGGAGGACGAGACCATAGTCAGACCAGCTCCTCAGGGAAGGGATACCACCTATCCAGGCCCTTAGGCACCAACGGTAGCTTGTTAGGCCTTTCCCATTCCTTGAAAATCATATTAGAAAAATGGGCCTGTTCCGGAAAGACTCGTCTTTGTCTTTCAGGCTTAAACAAATCACTTTGCTTCCTCTTAGCCGCTCTGGGAGGGACAATGTGTAAAGTCTCAAAAACTGAGGCAAGCAGCTTCTTCGTATCATCAGGGAGCCACGCATCCTCATCCGAGGAGGAACCAGACAAACTGCCATTGCCAGCAGAATAATCCGCAGAGGAACGGGGATCATCTGGCAACTCACCTTCCTCCACAGAGCCCAGGTCATCAAAAAGATCCTCATTATCCGAGTAAACGGGCTCGATGTGCCGTTTCTTACTCGTGGCCTTCCTAGTCTGCGAGACCTGTCTCTTGAGATTGGCCACCCTATGCGCCAAATCAACCTGGGACCCCCGGCTGGCTTCCCCCTCACTGAGGGCTGAGTGCAGCAGCGGAGGGTCCGGAGAGGCCGCAGGTAGTGAAGGGCTAGGAACAGGGACGCCCGCCCAGTCATGGTCCAAAATGATGTTCCTGGTGCAAGTGGTACAAACAGTGCTGAAAACGCCCAGAGGACTTGCACTGCACAAGGGGCAGAGCTTCACCCGCCCAGATGGGGCCCCCAGCTCACTATCCCCAGATGCCTCCATTATGGTGATTAGGAAAAAATTGGCAATGAAGGTTACAAGGCACTAACGGCCCAAACCTATATGATCCCTCTTAATAAAAGGAAGGGGGGACCGGGAGGAACCACAACCCTCAACCACTAAGCCCATGACCTATGCAAGACAAAAGAGGAAAAAGGACCATCAGCTCCCTAAACCGAGATATGCATGAGAAGAAATATAAACATTCAAAAGAGGGACTCCCAACACGGACAGGTCTCGAGGGAGCGATGCAGGCAGCAGCTAGGCGGCAACAGGGACAATGCAGATTATGCGGCACAGCTTTCAGCTTGTTCCTCGAAGGGCAGGCCGCGTCACAATGACGTGATCCGCGTCATCGTGCGGTTCTGCCCACCGCCGGCGGCGCGAAAAAGCGCCTGCCCATCCTTATAGTGCGTCCAGTATCCCCTCACGAGGGGCAGCAGTGAGGGCTGCCATGTTACAGCGCGGCCAACAGAGAAAATATTGCGGCCCCGCAGCGGGGGCCGCGGCCACACAGCAAAGGCAGCGCGGCGCTCATAACAGCCTGCCCGCCAAAATGCGCCGCGTCCCCCATCCCCCCCATCACAGCGTGACGAGTCAGGATGGAGGGAGAGCAGACACAGCTAGCTCAGGAGAGACCGCGAGGCAGGTAAGAATGACCAAAGCTCCAAGGCAGTAGAGCCTGCGAGGAGCCGTGCAAAGTCAACAACACACAGCACACAAAATTAAAGCTTGTGGGCAGGGAGGGTAATACAGGCACAAATAAGCCCTAGAAAGTGGTTCCCCCATTAGGCTCACCATAAGCCTATGGCCGGCTACCCTTTAAACGGTCTGCAGCCCAGAGCCTAGCTCTGCCGAACTCCTGACCCCGGCGTTCTCCCTACTGTCACGATCCCATAGCAGCCAGCGGCTGGGAGGCAGAAATGGGTCTGGTGGGATCAGTGGAAATAGGGCCTGCAGCGGCCGACGGGCTAGGAGGCCCCGCTCTGCTCTCCTATGGTCAATTTAGACCTGCAGGATGCTTACCTGCATATTCAAATTTTGGCACTACATCTCAAGTTTTTGAGATTTGCAGTACAGACAGGCCAAGGGCCTTATCATTTCCAGAACACCTTTTGGCCTGTCGTCAGCCCTTCGGATTTTTGCAAAGATATTAGCGGAACCAATGGCATACCTCAGACAGGAAGGAGTTACAATTATTCCGTACCTGGACGATCTACTCTTGTTAAACAGGTCAGAGGAGTTGTTACTAGCAGATCTAGAAAACAACTCCTCTTCTTCTAAAGACTTGAGGCTGGGTTGTCAATTTAGAAAAATAAAGTCTATTAGCCAGCCGCTGTTGCAGATTCCTCGGGTAAGATCTAGACAGTATCCTTCAAAGATTTCTGCTTCCGCAGAAAAAGGTACAGAGGATCAAAACAATGACCCAAAAATTCATCAATTTCCCTCAGGTTTCTCTACGAGAAATCATGACCTTGCTCAGTCTCATGACGATCCCGGCAGTCCTATGGGCTCAACTCCACATAAGAACCCTGCAGAGATGTTTCCTATTTCGTTGGGAAAATTGCCCAGGCTCATTGGAGCAAAAAAAAGTCCAAATAGAGGAGGATGTCCTAGAAAGCCTCCATTGGTGGACAAATCCAGTGATACTAAAAAGAGGAAGAGAGTGAAAGCAAAGGAATCCTGTAGTAATTACAAACACCAGCTCCTGGGGTTGGGGAGCCCACCTGGACAGTCAAAATGTCCAGGGAAAGTGACCACTATACATAGCAAAGAGATCCCCCAACTTCAGGAAACTAATGGCGGTCAAACTGGCACTGGATCACTTTCTACCAGTAATCATAGGCAGAGATGTCCAGATCCTCTCTGACAATGCTTCCACAGTAGCATACCTAAATTGACAGGGCTGGATCATTGTCCCTGATAAATCTCTCAAACCCCTTCCTCAGATAGACCTTTTTGCAAGTGCCAACAATTCAAAATGCAAGATGTTTTACTCACTGACAAGGGAGGACTGCATTAGCAGTGGATGCCCTGGCTCATCCCTGGAATTTTCACCTAGCTTTTGCCTTCCCTCCTTTCAGATTACTGCCACAAGTGATCCAGAAGATCACGCAAGTGGTTAACGTTATCTTCATAGCTCTGTTTTGGCCCGAGAAGATCCTGGTTCTCAGAACTGAGAAGGATGGTGAAAAAGGGGCCATGGCATCTACCAAGTATACCGAATTTGATACATCAGGGTCCCATTCTGCATCCAGAGCCAGCAAAGCTTCAACTAAAAGCATGGACCTTGAAGAGGCCATCTTAGAGAAAAAAGTGATTAAAACTCTATTGCATTTATGCAAAGGTTTGGAAATGTTTTTCTTCATTTTCTGAAGTTAAAAACTGAAGAAAGAAGATACCCGATGTGCTTGAATTCCTGCAAGAAGGATTTGAGAAGAGCCTAGCATTTAGTATGCTAAAAACTAAGACTTCAGCCATATCGGTTTTTCTAGACTGCCAGTTGAGACAGCATCAACTTATTAATTGTTTTTTTAAGGCAATTACCCGTAAGAGGCCAGCACCCTTTAAAGGTTTTCCAACATGGGAAAACCATCGTGTTGAGGGGCTTACTGGAACCCCTATTTGAGCCATTGGAGGAAGTACCAGATAAATGGTTGTGTTTTAAATTTTGTTTCTTGTTGGCCATCACGTCAGCCAGATGGGTAAGTGAGATGCAAGCTCTATCAATGAAGGAGCCCTACTGCACAATTATTCCAGATAAGACCATATTGAGACCTGATCCTTTATTTCTGCCGAAGATTGCTTTTTCTATCTATGTCCCAAGACATAGTGCTCCTGACATTGCCTGCTATGGCAGCAACAGAGGAAGATATCTCACTATTGGATGTGAGAAAAACGCTAATTATTTACTTAGAAACATCTAGAAAATGGTGAATAGCAGAACAGCTTTTGATAATTTTCAGGGGAAAGAAAAGAGGCTTAGCTGCCTCTAAATCCACTATTGCCAAATGGATAAAACAAATGTGTACAAGCTTATACACCCAGAGGAGTCTCTCCTCTACAGGTTTCAGCACATTCAACAAGAGCTATGTTACTTCTTGGGCAGAGAGGATAGGAGCCTCTATAGAAGAGTTCTGTAAAGCAACAATTTGCTTTACCCCACACCTTCCTCAAGCACTATAGATTAGATCTCCTTTCTGCGAAACAACCAGCCTTTGGTAGAAGGGCCTTACAAGCAGCTTCACACCCCTAAGGTATAGTTGCTTGCCAAATCCTCTCCATGGGTCATCATGAAGGATGAAGGGAGAAAATTCTCATTAAGACTTACTGTTTTTTCTAGGAATCCTTCATGACAACCCTCTAGTTCCCTCCCATTGTCCTACGGTTTACCTTAAGTTACTTGCTTAAGATTGAGCTTTGATTAATCTCTAGCAGTTTGACCTTTCTTGGTAACTGGAGTATTTTTGTCTATTTGTAAGGACTTTTCCCTGTGTGACTCAAGATAAATAGGTGTAGTCAGTATCTGGGCAGCCCCAGAAAACTTCTGGACATCTGATATAATATGAAGCCTTACTACCATGGATAACAGTCATTTATAGGACTATGGCTGTTTTAGTGGTTGCCAGATGGACCCTATGGGTCTCTACCGATATGCAGACTTGGGAGCCAAGAATACAATGGTATCCTTTCCACACAAAGGGGGCAATCTGGTTGAGGGGGTGGATTCTCTCTAAAGAATACATACACTTTCTACAGAAAGTTTGCCCCCTCTAAGTTGGCCTTTTGGCAGGTTGGATATTCAAAAACTTGGCAGGCAATATACCTGTCTAGCCAAACACAGTCCCCCCACCAATTTCTCAAACCAGAGAACTGTGCTCTCCCCTCATGTTAGACAATAACTGTACTGCATGCATAGGCGGCAAGACCATAACAAAGTAAGTGCGGCAACACTATTTGCAGAAACTGGAAGTTTCTAAACGTTGGACTGGCAAGTAGCTACTGGAAGAGAGAAAATGATACCACATATGTATTGGAAGACACCCTTTTGTGCCCAAGAGACTCCCCAAAACTGAAACAGTGCTTTTGGAGATTTTCAGATAAAATACAACTGCTGTACGCACCTTGCAGATTTTCAGGGAAAAACATCACTTTAAATTTGAAATACTTCCACAAACTATATATTCTCTGGAAGTACACACCTCAAGCTTTCTAGGCATACCAGGCGTGTGGATGTGGGTACAGTTTACTGGAATAAATTATTATTTGGTTGCACATGGTTTCCCTAAAAAGGAATAAAAGCAAAATCAAAGCCACATTTTCCTAAAAACAAATATGCAAACAAGAAAAAAAGTTAAATCTGAAAAAATACAATTCTGTAGAATTGATATTATATGTATACAGCACGTCCTGTTCCAGAAGATATTCCTTACACTTACCTCTAGTAGATGGCGCTGGACTGCAGAGACAGAAAAGTGGCTCCTCCCGGCCCCATATACACCAGGGACCTCCCACAAAATCCCCAGTATTGAAAAACAGTTAAAATGAGACCGGGAGAACTATAACCATTATATGAAAATTTGAACATAAGAACAAGCACCATAAAGAGGTAACTAAAGATAATGATAACAAGGGCGGGGTGGAACAGGACGTTCTGCATACATATAATACCAATTCTACAGGTGAGTAATCACAGAATTGTATTATTCTAAGTATACAGCACGTCCTGTTCCAGAAAATATTCCTTACACTTGGGACATCCAATAGCAGTGTTCGTAAGGTAGGGTGGGATCCCCAAAAGTAACAGCAGACAGTTTAAACCACTGCCGCCTGCAGAACCTTGCGGCCAAAAGCAGCATCAGCTGAGGCCCTAACATCAACCTTGTAAAACTTTGAAAAAGTATGAACAGAAGACCAAGTGGCGGCCTTGCAAACTTGTTCAACAGAAGCTTGGTGTTGAAAAGCCCAAGAGGCACCAATAGCACGAGTAGAATGAGCAGTAAGGCGGAAGGGAGGCTCCTTCCCCTTAGCAGAGTAGGCCTGTATCACAGCCTGACGTATCCACTTGCTGATAGTGGACTTAGCCGGAGCCAGACCTTTCTTAGGTCCAGACGGAAGCACAAAAAGAGCATCAGTCTTCCTGAAGGATTCAGTAGCCACCAAATAGAATTTCAGAGTTCTGACTACGTCTAAAGAATGTAAAACCCTCTCCTTAGGGTTACTGGGATTAGGACACAGAGAAGGCAAAACAATAGCCTCGATTCAAAATCCCAAATGTCATTGTTTTCGTATTTGAAATCGAGAGTTTTTGTGGGTGTTTGTCATTTTTTCCTTTTTTTTTGGACATTTTCGACTCGCACGAACGTTCGAACATGTACGTATATGTTCTTTCGTCCATCGAACTTAAATTTGATGTTTTACGCTACTTCGGGACTTTTTTCCTTCGAAATCGTAAATGTTTCGATCGGTCAAATTATTTACGTCATTGCAATGGGGATTAATTCAGAGAGCTGATTGCCAAGTATTCCAACACCCATATAGTCATTTCCTTGTCGAGCGTCTTACGGCACCTTTTTGACCTCGGGACTAGGCAGCCAAACGTGATGGAGAGTGACTTTGAAGAGCATCAAGCTCTTCTTCTGTTTGGCATTGATGGGATCCTGAGGTCAGAGGCCAGATTGCACCGGCGGCGACGCATGAACATCAATGGCATGCATGACGTTGAGTTGTTCGAGCTGACCAGGCTTAATCGCGCTTCCCTCCATAAATTGTATAGTGAGCTGCGGCCATGGTTAGCCCGCACAACAAGGAAGGGGCAAGCAATTTCAGGTATGACCAAGATGCTTGGCTGGCGAACGGCTCGTTCCAGAGGCTGGGTGCCCTCTCCGTGGGGATGTCACAGCCTACGCTGAGCCGCGCACTATCCCATTTTTTGGAAGGCATGGCTACCCTAACCCCCAAATATATTTTTTTCCCAGATGATATGGTAGCCAGAAACGCCATTAAGCTTGGTTTTTATAATATCGCTGACATACCCAACGTCATTGGTGCCATTGACTGTACCCACGTCGCCCTGGTGCCTCCGGCTGCCGACGAGTACATATACAGGTAAGTATTAATTTTTTGAAGATTTGTTCATTTTGTGATAACCCTCCTTGTAATGCTCCCTCCTTGTAAATATCCCTCCTTTTAATGCTCCCTCCTTGTAATGCTCCCTCCTTGTAAATATCCCTCCTTGTAATGCTCCCTCCTTGTAAAGCTCACTCCTGATCGAAATGTGTGTGTTACTTTTACCCAAAGGCTTGCTAATGTTTTCTTTTGTTCCTTTTTTACCAGGAACCGCAAAATGGGCCACTCCTTGAATGTCCAGGCAGTGGTGGCCCCGGACATGCGGTTCCTTAGCGTACTCGCCGGCTACCCAGGCTCAGCCCATTATGCGTACATCCTTAGACGATCAGGATTGTACCGACGGTTTGAGTCTGGGGAATTTTCCGGGGCATGGCTCCTTGGTAAGTTAACATAAACCACATAATGTAGTTGTGGATGTTTGTTTGTAATTAGCATTTTGCTGTAATGTCTGCAAAAATTACACCTTCAACAACCTTCTTGCCATGTTAAACCACACTTGAATGTTAGTTATTAACCAACCAAGCGTTTGCCCAAGTTTGGCCTGCATTAGCCACATTATAAATTATCTGTGTGTCTAATTTAAGAATCCCTCTTCCACCACCCTCGTGTGGAATAGTGCACTTAACTTTAGCATAGTTTAGGACCCATCTTTGCTTAGATGGTTTGCACTTCCACAGGAGAGGAGAGCGGGATAAAGTGCATGTGGCGTGTTTCTGCTGTTTTGGTCTCACACAAAGCATATAAGAGGTCATCCAAACCTACATCCTAAGCACACTTTGAAAACCAGAGCTGGGATCCTTATGTATGATTGCCCATCATCCTCACTCTTTGTATGTTGTACTTTTTTTAACCTCTAGGACATATGTTTAGTTTGGGACTAGGACAGTGGCAAATGTTGGCTCATGTTGATCACACAATTGACAAATAGCCTCCTATTGATGTTGCTGGTGCGTTTATGGTCTTACATGTTTTTTTTTCTAATCTTATGTATAAGGTGATTCAGGATACCCGCTGCTGCCGTGGCTCTTGACGCCAGTACTCCGGCCCCAGGATGCCTCCCAGGATGCCTACAACCGTGCGCACCGCAAGACCAGGGCTGTGGTAGAGAGGGCCTTTGGTCTTTTGAAGACTAGGTTTTGTTGTTTGGATCATACCGGGGGCGCCCTGCAATATGATCCTAAAAAGGTCATAGACATAATAATGGCCTGTGCGGTTCTGCAATTTCACAACGTGTCCCCCGGTATGTAGATTTGGCTCCCTCTCCACCCAGCGAAGACCAGGAGGACTCATTTCTGGGCACACACAGTAGTGTGTCCGGCCAAAGTGTGCGGACTAATTTGATTGCAACCCATTTTGGTTAATTTAACCTGTATTTGCCTTTGTTTAACATTGTGTTGTTGATTTTGTTTGGTTTCCCTTTGTGTATGTTTCTTTTTGTTTGTTGTGTACAACTAAGTAATGAAGTAATTACCCACCACAGCCCTAATGCTTTACGACTCTCTTTTTTGGATGTGTGAACTGTGTGAATGTCCAAGTATATTTTTCTCTGTGACACCAAAAAAAGAGACAAACAAATTTCTGAGCCACAGGTGTCTTTAACTGTTTATTTTTTTAAAATAACAGCACAAACTTGGAGTTGCTGCTCACTCCAATTTGCAAACAAAATATATCTAACAACAAAGGATAAATGGTAAGATCAACCATGCCACTAATAAAAAAAATAAAAAATCCTGCTTGACAACATTTGCCACTGCCACAGGTGTAAACCTGGTACAGATGTAGAAGCTTGAGTGGCACGTTCAGTGAGTATTCAGATATGGCCTTGGCTAGTGGCCTACCTCACCACTCTAAGGAGCTATATGGGCGCAAATACAAACCACACAACCCAAGGCATACACCAATCAGGGGGGATTTAGAGCAAAGATGTTGTACAGATTCACGGTGTGGAGACATTAATATGGGTGATGGCCATAGTACCCAGGTGGTGGCCCTTGCTGATTGGACCTAACGTGGGCCTGTGTGGCATTCTGAATCTGCAACTGGTCCAAAATGTTTCGCATGATAGTTACCATTTCACCCCTGTAGGCACGGTTGTCATTGTTGGCAGTCTCCATGTGGCTGTTGAGGGTCCGCAATTCTGTCTGCACAGCCTGTAATGTACTATTTAGGGTCTCGATCCGGCCATGCAGTGCCTCTCGGTTCCTTTGGTTTTGTTGCTGGAAGGTAACCCTCTCGTGGTGCCATGCGTCCAAAATTGCCATGCCCCTCCCCTGGTTGCGCCGTAGCTGATTCCGCCTCCCCAATCCCCTGGTTCGGGGTCGTGCCGATGAGGTTGGTCTGGGCCCCTCAACAGACACAGGCATGCTTTCCCAATCCTCAGCAGCAGAGAGAGCACTGGGGACTTCAGGGTCAGTCTGTGCATGCTGGCCATGATGTGCAGCCACCATGCAGCCAGCTTCCCTCTGCTGCTGCGGAGTTGGGGTTGAAACATTTTGGGCCAGTTGCAGATTCTGTCCCAGGGGTAGATCTTCTGAAGGGCACATAAAGGATCCATCCTCCTCCAGCTCCTGGATTTCATCCATGAGTGTGTGGGTCTGTATGGACAGAGACAAATTAGATGTTAGCTTGGCCACTACATATGTCAATCTGTTAGTATTAACATGCAAAGTAACATGGATAACCGACATTTGCTCCATAAACTTACCGAATATATCGGATCCTCCCTCCTAGGCTGCACGGAAGTTGACGGCATGTCCAAACTGGCAGTGGATTCCACAGTAGCTGAGGGATGATGCTGGCCTGCATGAGAAGCAAAGACACTATGTAAACACACACCTATGCATTGTTGACGGGTCAAAAGACATATGCCGAATTCTTTAACGGGTCAAAGCTGTCATGGGCACTACAACAACGGTGACAAATAAGCTTCAATTTCCATGCCATTATCTTTATTCATTTTTATTCAATAACTACTTCCACATTGTTCACCTCAACTAAGCCAAACATTAAAGTTCTGCTTGTTCTGTGGCTGACAACATCCCTTATAGGCCATTAAAGCGGACCTTCACTCTGAATAAGAGTCTATCTTATATGTTTCCAACACCCTGTACATACAGATTGTCCACATTAAAAATCATCCTACCTGCATCTACTGCATGTTATGAGCCTTTAAACATCCAAGATGGCGGCTTATGGAAGCCGCCATCTTATCAGGCAGCCTGCAAACAGGAAGTGCCTTCTGACTGTGCTGCCCTGCATTCTGGGACTGCTGACCGTTACCTGACCCCAGCTCTGCTCTGTCTGAGCAAAGCACAGCTATAACCTGCACCCCTGTACCTTATCCCACTCTCCTCTCCTCAGTAAGTGTGATGCTTCTGAGTCAAGATGGCGGCGCCCGTATCCTAAATTCCTGAACAGAGTTGCAGCCCAGTGGAGAACTGAGCTGAAGACCCAGATCCAAACCATGTTGCAGAAACTCCTAGGAATGGAAAACACACGACAGGGAAGCGAGTTAGACTCGCACCAGTCAATGTAAGTATGCCAAACCCTGTAGTAGATGGAAGAAGAGGACCTCTTCCTAGCCCTGATCATGGTGTTTACAACAGAGGCAGACAGCACTTTCTCCATCAAGATGGAGGTTTCAAAGCCAGGCCGTCAAAGCCAGTGTTTGTAAATTGGGGTGGCGTAGGTGTCCCTGAGTGAGCAGATCTGGAACCCGTGGCAGTGCATACTGATCTACTGCCAACTGCACGATGTCTGCGAACCATACTCTTCTTGGCCAACAGGGGGCCACCAGGATGGCTGGCACCCCTTCCTGAACTATCTTGCGCAGCACCCTGCCCAGCAGTGGAAACGGGGGAAACACATACAGGAGCTGGAACCTCGTCCAAGACATTGCCAGGGCATCCATGGCCAAGGCCACAGGATCCTGGGACAGAGAGACAAAGACTGGAAGCTTGTGATTGTGACGGGACGCAAACAGATCCACATCCGGCTGACCCCAGCGGTGGCACAGGGAACGAAACACCCTGCTGCTGAGGGACCATTCTCCCCGATGAGAGGTCCCCCTGCTCAGAGAGTCTGCCTCCAGATTCTCCACCCCTGGGATGTACACAGCTGAGATGCAGGGAACATTTTCCTCTGCCCAGGACAGTATCAGGGACACTTCCTTGAGGGGCCTCTTGCTCCGGGTCCCTCCCTGATGATTGATGTAGGCAACCGCCGTCTGGTTGTCCGAGCGGACCTGAACAGCCCGACCCCTCAGGTGTGGGGTTAAGTGGGCGAGAACCAACCTGATCGCCCTCAATTCCAAAATGTTGATAGGGGCATGGGCCTCCTGAGGGTCCAGCCACCACACTAGAGACCGCCTGACCAGAGGGGACAAGAAAAACACCTGATCCAGGGACACAGGGTCCCGATCCCATACTGACAAGAGGTGAAGGTGAAGAGGCCTCGTGGAACTGAGCATATGGAACCACCTCGAAGCAGGACACCATCAGGCCCACCAGATGCATTCCCTGCCTGATGGATGGATGAGGACAAGACAGCAGGAGCTGAGCTTTCTCTTGAAGGACCTCCACCTTCTGCTGAGGAAGATAGATTCTGAGCTGAATTCAGAATCATGCCCAGAAAAGACTTCACCATGGAAGGAGACAGGGAAGATTTGGGGTGATTGATCACCCAGCCGAATGATTCCAGTGTGGACACCACCCGCTGAGTGTCCAGCTCTGCCTGATGGAAGGACTGAGAAGCGATAAGCTCCAGGTAGGGAAGAATGCGGATGCCCTGAGATCTCAGCAGAGCCATCAATCCCGCCAGCACCTTGGTGAATACCCTGGGAGCCGAGGTGAGACCGAAGGGCAAGGTCACAAATTGGTAGTGCTGATCCTCCAAAGCGAACCTGAAGTATCTCTGATGACCTGGAAAAATAGGTACGTGAAGGTAAGCATCCTTGATGTCTACAGAGGTCATGAAGTACCCTGGGCATAGGAAAGTCACAGCTGAGCGCAGTCTCCATGCGAAAGTGTCTGAATCTGACAAATTTGTTGAGAAGCTTTAAATCCAGGATAGGTCTGATGGACCCATCCTTTTTGGGCACAATGAAAAGATTGGAATAATAGCCTTTGCTCCTTTCCTTCAAGGGCACCCGGCAGATGACACCTAGGTCTAGAAGGCCTTGAACAGCCAGGGAGAGACACTGAGCTGACAAGGGGTTTTGAGCTAACCGAGATTTGATGAATCTTGGGGGCGGCCAGGCTGCAAACTATCTTGTAACCAGAGGATACTACCTCCTGAATCCACCGGTCTGAGACATGACGCCTCCAGACATGAGCCAAGAGCTGAAGCCGTCCCCCCACCGGGATGGGTGAGGGTGCCCCTTCCTGCCTAAGGGGGTTTGGGGGAGGACTTAGTCTTGGGGCCCCAGGAGGGGCCAGGACGGCCACGTCCTCTGCCCCTGCCCCAAAAATCTCCATGGGCTCCAGTAAAGGAAGCTCCCCGTCCAATTCTGGAGCCCCTGAAGGAAGGAGAAAAGGCACCTGAACCCCGAAAGGACCGGGCTGCCTTCTACGCTGAGGTAACTTGCCTCCTTTAGCAAAGAAGTCCAAACCTTCCCCAAAGAGGCGCAGCCCCTTGAAGGGAAACCCAGTGAGAGCCTTTTTGGCAGCGCTGTCAGCTGCCCACTGGCGCAGCCAGACCGAGCGGCGTATTGCCACCAATAAGGCAGAAGCCCTGCCACACATTCTAATAGTATTATCCAAGGCAGAGAGAACATATGTAACAAATTCCTCACAATGCAGAAGAGCTCTATACTCTTCACTACCAGCATCGTCAGGGGCCCCATCTAAGAGACCCCTGAGCAGGCTTTTAATAGCAACAGCCGTAATAGCAGAGGCACAGACCGAACGGAGCGTGGTCCCCACACAGGCAAAGGCATGGCAAGCCAGCTGATCAATGCGCCTGTCCTCCCCATCCCTCAGGGTAGTAGAGTCAGGGGAATGCATGACGGATGTGTTAGACAACCCCAGAACTGGTGCATCCACCTCGGGAGGACATGACCAACGTTTAACCATCTCAGCAGGAAAGGGATACCTCTTATCCCAACTCTTTGGCACCCCGGGAAGCCTGCTAGGCCGTTTCCACTCTTTGAGCACCAGATTATTAAAGTGAGTTTGTTTAGGAAACTCCAAGCGTGGTTTAACAGTATGAAACAGCTCCCCCTGCTGCCACAGGGCCACGGCAGGAGGAGAGATACAGAGCACTTCAAAAATGTGAGCCAAAAGTCTGTCAGTATCATCTGAAGCCCATGGGTCAGACCCAGACTCAGCATAACCCCTAGGCTGATCCTCAGATGATTCTGAATCAGAGAATAATTCCCCTTCTTCCAGGGGGGTATATCCAGTAATATCAAAAAACTCCTCAACTTCCACAGGAAAGAGAGTAACACCGGGTGCCAGATGCCGCCGCTTGGCAGGAGCCTTACGCGAACCAGACACGGCAATATGCCTTTCAATGCTGGCTACCCGGGCTGCCAAATCAGGTTGAGACTCCCCACTGGTATGCACCTCACTGGGAGCCAGATGTAAGCGTGGGGGGGGTAGGCGAAGCCAAAGGGGGCGCAGCACTAGGCCCAGCTGCAGGTAACCCAGACTGCAGTGCAAGCGTCTGCTGGGCGCAGGGTACACACACCCTGACACCATCACTTATAGTGGATACCCCACACGCCACACACAGCCGGGCTTGTCCCGAAGGAACCCCGAGCACATTATCCTGAGAAGCCTCCGTATGCTGATTATCACGGCACAACAGGCCAATAGGGATTGACGCCAAGGGAAGTGGGAGAAAAGGAATATAATAGCCCTCCAATAAGATTAACACTAAATAGAGGGGATAGGACCGGGAGAAACCACAAAGTTTGACTCGCCTGCAAGACATAAGTAAAAAGATCCCATAAGTAATATGCAATACAGAGAAATACAAAATAAATCAGCACGCAGGGGCACTTACGGACCGCGATAGGGAGACGCCAGGCACACGCAGCAGAGAGCTAAAATGGCGCCCGCCCCCCCGAAGAGCGCGAAAACACGCCCACATGACAAGGCCAGCCAATGATGGCGCAGCAGCGCCTGAGGCGATGTCGCCGCCGACCGCGGAGCATAGTACAAGCGTGCGGCGGTGGCAAAAGAAAACAGTGCAATCAAATCAAAAGGGATCAAAATACATATATAATAAAGACATGCACCATCTACCAAGGAGAGCGAAGGGGAAGCGACGGCCAGCCTAAAGGGAGTCACTGCGGGGACAGGGGGCAAGGGGCATAAGACCCGGGAGGGGCATCCCATAAGGCTCACCATGGGCCTATACCGCCTACCCTTTGGTGGGGGACTGCGGTTGTAGCAGCGCTCCTTAGCACCTGACAGCGGTGCTGCCTACCTTCACCCGAACCAGAGCAGCCTGAGCTGGGAGGCAGTAAAAGGAAACGGGTGGGAATAGACCTACAGGGCCACAGGCTAATAAGCCCCGCTCACCTGTGAGTAGAGGAAGCCATCTTCTAGTCATCGCAGCCAGGACTGCAGAGAAGAACTGGGGATTTTGTGGGAGGTCCCTGGTGTATATGGGGCTGGGAGGAGCCACTTTTCTGTCTCTGCAGTCCAGCGCCATCTACTGGAGGTATAACCCAAGTGTAAGGAATATCTTCTGGAACAGGACGTGCTGTATACTTAGAATAGCAATGTCAATTGAACAGAGCAAGACCCAACATGCAATAGGTACAGTCAAGAGAAGAGTTGCCAAACACCCCAAAGCATGCGCGTAATGGTAATTTTACTTGAAAATTTCAGCTCTGCAGACAAAGTGCGCACCTTACAATTTCTCAACCAAAACAATCCTTTACATTTGGAATACCCCCCACAAACCATATATTTCCTGAAAGTACACAGGTTAGGCTTTCTAGGCATACCTGGCTCGTTGAAGTGGGCTCATTTTCCTGGAAGTAATCCCTTGAAGAATTCTTTGGTTGCACAACACTTCTCTTAAAGAAAGAAATGTATAAAAAAAGCAGAATAAAAAACACATTTTCTAATTCTGAAAAGTCACAAGGTCCCTCGAGCAGAACAATACTCAACATGCATAGTTACTTTTAACCCCTTTAACTTCCAGCCTATCTGATATTTTGTCACCCTCTGTTGACAGGTCATTTTTCACCATTTAGCGCTTGTTTAACTGTGATTTTTGCAGGATTTCCAGGAAAATTACATGTTTTTTTTGCGGCAGAGTTTAGGCTTAAACATGAAATGTATTGTTTGTAATTTTTCCAGTTTTTGAGTTAAGTAAAAAAACTAAAAAGATTATTTTTTTTAAATTGTCTCATTTATTTAAAATACAAAATGTATTTTATTAAAGAAAACAATATTGCACATGAAAGCCCCATTTCTCCCGATTTCAAATGTACCACATATGTATCGGTAGCCCCCCATTCCTGCCCAACTGAAAAGAGCACTTCATAACATTTACAAATAAAATACAACTACTATCCACACTATAAAGGGCTAAATAAAAAAATGGTCGTGGGGTCCTCCTTCCCCACGCCCATTTTTTCCCTCCTTCAACTGGGTGGGGGCCCAAGGGACAACCTTGGTGGCCCCCTGCCCTGCAGGCTACAAGCCCACACAGTCTAAATGGCCCCCTGGGCCGGTAATGGGGTCAACCCCTATACCAGTTCACAAGGCTTGCCAGTGCCCTAAGCCTTGTGAACTGGTATAGGGGTCTCCTCGACCACAAGGGGAGGGGGCTTCTTTCAGGCCCTCTTCAGAGGCCCCCCAGTGAAGAGGAGACCCGACAGGAGGGATTGTGCATGAAGGTAAGCTTTTTTTTTTTTTAATGGTAAATGCTGCCGACTGAAGCGGGGGGGTTATTCCAGGCCCTCTTGCCCCCTGGCCTCAGGCCAAGCAAGGCGGGTCCATGGTGGGGTCAGAGGCTCCAGATGGATTGATCAAGGGGTCAGGTGCGTGTCTTTTTTGTTTTTGGTGTTAGCAACAGTGGTGATTTCCATTCCATGACACTGGCAAATTGTGGGTTAACTGCTTGAGCCAATTGGGTGTACTAAAAGCAACAGTAAAATCATCTCTGCTCATAGACTGAGCCCACCCTACTTCCAGCAATCCCTTTCAGCTTCATCAGGATGGGCATGCGAGCTGTAATGCCTTTAATATTAGCTTTCTTTTTACACAATGGGGATGTCTAACACCTTGATGCCCAGTTCTTTGAAACATAGCTCCCTGGGGAGGACTCATCATTTGATGCCTGCAGTAGGAACTAGGAGTGAGGTACAGATTGAGACCCTTGTTATTTTTTGTGGGCACAGTTAGACTCCCACTACATTGCATGTAGGACTTGTGGCACCTCACTCCTCTTTGCTCATGGCACTGTTATGACAGGGATGTACTTAGCAGGAGACCAGGGCTGAAGACTCTGGGGGTCCCTGGACCGCGTGCTGTGACTGGGGGTGCCGGCATAGCCGTATGTGGATGTATCTTATCCTTTTGCCGGTGATGCCGGATGCAGACCTCTTAATCCTGAAGACGAGCCTGACCCATAACATGTAGAAAAAGTCCGATACAGAGGCAACTTCTGAATCATAGGAGAAAGACAACACAACCGATGACTGGCAGAAAGATTCTATAGATTATAGGTTTGCCTTGAGAGTCACATCCAACATGAATAGATTGTAAAAGCCAAAAGCATCCAGAATGCTGGAGCCTTACCACATATCACCCCCTAAAAACGCCAATATTCGTACCTTATCCTTGGCCGGAAGTGGAGCCACGTGATTGGCTGCCAGCACTCTCATGGGCGTGGCTTTCTAGTGGAGCAGAGGACACAATCCACTTCCGTGTGAGGCTCGAGGGTTAATGTGAGAATTGCCCAAAATGTATAACAAGGAGGTAAACTAGCAAAAGACTTCACCACCTGCTGCATCTCCCCTCAGATAGACCATGACTGAGCACCCCTTGTACACACCTTGCACTCCAGGTAACCAATCTGATTCAGCGCAGGCAGGGGCGCATCTCAGCTGCACTTGATTGGTTGCTGGTGGTGACATGGCAGACTGACAGCTACTTTGATGGAATGTGGAAGTAATCAGTATGTTGGGTAGGGGGTTATCTGGTCCTGGGCTTGTGACAAGGGGAGACAGCATACATGTGCTCAAATTGGGATGAGCTCATACTACCAGGGTAGAGAATGTATAGACTTTACATCGTCTTTAATATGAAGACTGCATATGGAGTCCCTGCCTTATACAATACCCCACGAGTGTATAGCCCTATAGAGGTTTAGTGGTAAAATTGAGACCCATATATGGGGAGGCTTTGGGGGAAAATAAAGTGCTGTGCTAGAAGCTGCTGAGACAGGTAAGCTGGCACGCTTTTATGCCTGTCCAAATCATTGCATATGAATAGCGGACATTGCACATTGTCAAGTACCCCCTAGGCTCAGCGGTGTGCTAAATATTTACATGCGTTTTGGCTCTACATGTGGCTCCTGAGTTACAGGTTGGTCACCCCTGCTATAGATGGACACACTGGGGCTGTTTACAATGAGAGCCAAATGACGTAGATACAGCAGATGGCTCTCACTGGACAAAAGCCTACACATGCGTCGTTGGAGAGGGGAAAGGTGAGTGTTTACAGGCGTCCCAGGGGGTTTCATACTGATTCAGGATGCCCCGGAGGAAGGTTAGGGGACCGTTTCCTAGCCTTGTGGTGCTTGCTAGGCTCTGATAACTGCAAGGCTCTGATAACTGCAGAGCCTTGCAAGCACCACAAGGCTAGGAAACAGTCCCATAACCTTCCTCCGGGGCATCCTGAGTCTGTATGAAACCCCTTGGAACGCCTGTAAACACTCACCTTTCCCCTCTCCGACGACGCATGTGCAGGCTCTTGTCCAATAAGAGCCATCTGCCGTATCGAAGTCATTTGGCTCTCATTGTAAATGGGGAGTGTGCACTGCTGCTCCAGCGATTCAGATAGACTGGTACGGGAGTATGCACACTGTCGGGGATACTGCAGCGTGCGCTCCCCATTATAGTCAATGAGAGGCGTTTGCTGAATGATGTAGTCATGGACAATGGTACTCATTGGATGAGAGTCTGCGCTTGCATAGTTGGAACCAGGAAGAGGTGAGTCAAAAGCAGCATTTGGAGGTTACACACAGCAGGGCATCCCAACTGGGGATGCACCAGGGGAACAGAACAAAACCTGGGAAAGTCAAACTTCCATGTTTTGTTCCGCTTTAACTACATTATATTTACAGATATATAGTATATAAACATCATCATCATCATGACCATATGATAAAAATAGTTTTAGTTATCACCATAAGGGTTTTTTCCTCTGGAAATGTGGATCAAGTGGCCTTGTTTTCATCACTGGTTGTAGGGGTATGTGCAGGAAATGGACACTCTTGTCAATAAAGTTGATTGAAAGTCAGTATATCCTAGCAAGCCCCAGCACAGCTTGTGAGTTTGTAAAAAGCAATAACTGTTCTACCACAGGCAGGATCAATTGTTTATAGGGAGGGGTGCCACAGTTCCAGAAGAAAAGACCTCTATGGTGAGTACTAAAACACCTTTTTCTCCTGAAACTGTAGGACGTGGACTTGATTGTATTCACCATTTCTGGGATGTCCCAAACCGTAATAGGGCGGGAGAACAGAAACTCACTATAACCCTGACCAACTAAGTAATAACTATATCCAGTAACCCAGGACATGCCAATTAAGAACTCAGAATTTTACTGCCCAATCCTGCATTCCATATTAAGGTTTTCTTGACTTGGTGCAGAGGGAAAAGGGGATGAAGTATGTGTAGCCCCTTGAAAAGGAGTCTTGACAGAGTAGTCTTCATCAAATGGTGTTTGAAAACAAGAAAGTATAGGCAGATACTTACCCCTTAAGAGTACTAACCAAAAATCCTTTTTTCAATCCTGATTGTAAAAGGCTCCATATATTGGGTATGAAACTAAGTGGCAGAACATCCAGGATGAGAAACCTATATGTTCTAAGACTGACTTTTCAGTAGCCATGTCAGCAGAGATGGGATGAAGTAGAGGCCCCTATGATGGCAGGTCCTGTCGAGGCGGGAGCATTACTGGAACGGCTAATGACAGATTCACCAAAAATGCATACCAGGCTCTCCTCGACCCATTAGTATTCTAGCTGTCAAATCTGATCACAGACGACATAGAAAGTGATGCATCAGCATAAGAGGAGGAAAAGTTCTGTACACCATGCTGAACTGAGACTGAGGTGTTACTAGGGCATCCACTGCTCGGACAAGAGGATGTCTTACTCTTCCCACAAAGTTCATTACTTTTCTGTTGAATCTGGAAGGAACAGATTCTAATCCAAAGTGCTCCATTGATCACAAGTGGAGTTGAATATCTCTTGATTCAGATCCCACTTCTGATCTACCTCTTGACGACTTGGAAAGTCTGCTGATGAATTCTTGGAATATGTACGGTAGATATTGCTTGTGCATGGGCTTCCACCTGACCAAAAATCAGCTCTGCCACCACCATGGCTGCAGAACATCTCATTCTCACCTGATGATTTATATAAGCTACCACTGTTACATTGTCCCACTGGATGGGGAGTAAGGATTTTCTCAGTTCACAGATGAGTCGACTAAATCCATGTCAAATTGAATTTCAGATTGTTCATCGATAACCTAGAGACCTTAAAATTTGTTCAAATTGTATAGAATGAACAACTGCAGGGGGTCTGTACCTGATCTTGGAACAGCTACCATGTCTGTCACCATGAACCCAGAACATGCATGCATTTTCATATGATTCTTTTCTCTACTGGGAGAAACTTTCACCTCCAACTCTATTCTTAGGAATGTAATCTGATTTGACGATAATAGAACAGGAAACCAAATTGTAGACGATAAGACTAATTATACTCCACTAGAATTAGTAGGTTGTCCTTAGCATTAAGGAGGCCCAAAAAAGCTTTGGAGTCTTTGTGATGGTGAAGCTTAAAGACATAGATCTTGCCAACACTTTTAAATAATCTTTGGAAAACTTTAATAAATCTGCATTGCCAATATTTAAGTTTGAATGGGTGAATGATTGTTTTGATAGGAGCGCTATTATGTATATATTTTTCAAAATCTATTAATCTTCCCTTTGCAATAGTGCCAAGGCACAACTGGGGTTACCAGCTACTCCAACAATTGTTTGATATCACACGAAGGATTCAAAGCGTCTGTCGGCAGAATCTTAAAGAGTGGTAGGTTTGCCAACTTGCTACTTACGAGAGACCAAGAGAAGTGGTCTAAAGAAGAAGAAGAGAAGAGTAGAAGAAGAAGAGAGGCTAAAGAAGGATCAAGTACTTCTGGATCAGATACAGTTTCTGTATCTGAGAAACCCACATCCTCAGAAAAGGAAGACTCGGTTCTATATTTATTTAACTGGACTTTGTTCCCATCTGATACGTCCAATGATGAACAACATCTGTGAGTTTTATTATGTGCTTCAGTACCCTCATTATAAACGTGAATTATGGCTACCAGACACTGTGGCCTGACCCGTACCACCCAAAGTAGAAGCATAATAATGCATATGCACTTAGGTAAATTCAATAAGAATTATTCTGAAAGGCAGAAGACATTTTTGGTTGTAATCAACATCACAGATGTCCAGGAAAAATGCTGCTAAGACATATCTGGTAAGGGTACATTAGTTGCCCTGCTCATGGAAGTTCTAATAGCATGATTCTGGCTGCAACATAACACATGCCTCATCCCCAGAGCCTACAAACGGTTTTCAAAAAGGGTTTGGGATCTAATAGCATCTGATTTTTGGATCTAGAGGTACTTTGTTATGTACTAACTTTAGACAGAATAAGTCCCTCTTTCCCTCATTTGTTTAATAAAATAAAATGTATTGGAGAAAGATGGAAAATTTGTTATAAGGAATAGTGACTGTGGATACACAGGGTATAGCAGACTAAAGGCGTTATGCTTTAACCAAAAAACTCCTCATGCAAAACAACTTCACCGTGAAAATAATTAAAATTTAAATTTATTGTTTAGAAGAATATATATCTGACTGGCATCAAGCAAGCGGGCATTTTCAGAGTTCTTGTGCAAACACAGGGTTTTTATTCTCAGGAACAGTCACCAGTTCCAGTTCAGCATTGCATCAAAAGTCCATCAAACAAATCATGCTTTCTTTAGTCAAACACATACTTCCAGAGCTCACCCAGTAACTGTCTTTCTGGCATATTCTGGATCTCTCCGGCTTCCAGCAGCAGTGGGGTTACCTCCCTCCTGCTGCTCAGTTCACATCTCTTTATTTTCTCTCTGACATCCAGCAGCTTTTCCCTTAATATCAACTTGGGTGCACACCTAAGTGTTCAGCCTGCAGTTTGTGAATCCTGGACTGGAGTATGATCCCACCCAAACTTTACAGCCACTCCTAAATCCCGGACCTAGAAGTCCAATTTATACAAACTGCTTGACAACCTAGCTGTTGCCAGTCATTAGCTTTATGTAGGACTTATTTCTCTGAAAGACTCTGCCTCATCTCCAATCCAGGACTAACCCTGCTGAGTGCTTACAATATATACACCAACTGTGTGTTAATTTTCTCATGAATTAGATAGGGATTGCTGGGCATAGCTGCAGTGAGAAATAAGTGCATCACACTCTCAGAAAGAGTACCCTTAAGTGAATGAGGGAACCAATAGTAATGCTCACTACCTCACGGAGACTATCCAATCAGCGCCATCTGAAGTGAAAGGCCTGTACCTAGACAATCCTAGCACCAAACACACAGTTAGACAGCCTGCAGTACTACGCCATAGCGGAGTACAAAAAAAAAAAAATGCTGGCATAAAAAAAAAAAAAAACTAACTGCATCACTTCTAAGCAGCAAAAGCCACAGGCATTTTAATAAAAATACCATTTTGTGTGTACTCACCATGAAAAATGGATATTGTTGGTTTGCCACACACCCCGCTTCACCTTTAATATTCTTCACGATTGGGTTAACTCACCGCCAGGTGATGCTGTGCAGAGAGGAAGTCTTGTAACGAGCCCCCTTCCGGCCTATATATACCTGGTACCTCCCATTCATCACCAGTGTATTAAAAAGCAGAAAGACAAGGTACCAGTAGTTTAACGGTAACCTCAAAATAAATCAATATAAATAAAAGCTTCACCATATAAAGGATTCGGAATACCGAAAAGGGTGGGAGTGAAGCGGGGTGTGTGGCACACCAACAATATCCATTTTTCAGGTGAGTACTCACAAAATGGTATTATTCTTGGTGTGCCACACACCCCGCTTCACCTTTAATATTCTTCACGATTGGGACATCCAAAAGCAGTGTCCACAAGGGATGGGCATCTCAAGGCCAGGTGAAGCATAACTTAAATGACTGCAGTCTGCAGAACTTTGCTGCCAAAAACAGCATCCGCTAAGGCTCGCACATCAACTTTGTAAAACTTAGAAAAAGTATGAACAGAAGACCAAGTGGTGGCCTTACAGACTTGTTCAACAGAAGCTTGGTGCTGAAAAGCCCAAGACGCTCCAACGGCGCGAGTAGAATGAGCAGTGATACGAAAAGGGGGAACTTTCCCCTTAGCAGAATAGGCCGCAGTAACGGCCTGACGTATCCACTTGCTAATGGCAGATTTGGCTGGTGCCAAACCCTTCTTAGGCCCACAGGGCACAACAAAAAAGGAATCCGTCCTATGAAAAGGAGACGTGATAATCAAGTAGTACTTAACACAGCGTACTACATCCAAACAATGCAAAACCCTCTCTTTGTCATTCTTAGGATTAGGACACAAGGAGGGAAGAACAATATCTTGGTTCAAATGAAAAGCAGAAACAACCTTAGGAAGAAAGTCCGTCTTGAACCGAAAGACCACTTTATCCTGATGCCTCTCAAAGTAAGGCGCCTGGATAGACAAGGCCGCCAACTCTGAGACACGCCGGACCGAAGTGATCGCTACCAAGAAGACAATCTTCTGAGTCAGGGTAGACAAAGCAATATCTTGCAAAGGCTCAAAAGGAGGAGCCTGAAGAGCAGAAAGAACCAAATTCAAATCCCAAACCGGGAGTAATGGTTTCCTGGGAGGCCGCACATGCTGGCTGAAGCGCAAAATGCTTCTGAAAAAAGATAGATAAGGCAGAAACTTGCCCTTTTAACGTACTTAGCTGAAGACCAGAGTCCAGCCCTGATTGTAAAAACTCCAGAATCCTGGAGACCGAAAAGACCCTACAAGGAAAAGATCTCATCTCACACCAAGCGATGTAGGCTTTCCAAGTCCTATAGTAGATGATAGAAGACGAACTCTTCCGGGCACTGATCAGAGTCTTGACAACTGAGTCAGAAAGACCCTCCTCCAAGATGGAGGTTTCAGCAGCCAGGCCATCAAACCCAGCGCTGGTAAATTGGGGTAACACAACCGACCCTGAGTGAGCAGATCGGGCCGAAGAGGCAGAACGAACTGGTCCACTGCCAGCCGAACGATGTCTGCGAACCACACTCGCCTTGGCCACCTTGGGGCCACGAGAACGGCGGACACCCTTTCCAGAGCCAACTTCCGAACCACCCTGCCCAGCATGGGTATCGGAGGAAACAGGTATAGAAATCCCAGATCCCCCCAGCTCAGGGACATGGCGTCCACTGCCAGAGCCAGAGGATCCCGGGAGAGCGACACGAAGTTCGGGAGCCTGTGATTGTGACGAGAGGCAAACAGGTCCACCTCCGGTGTCCCCCATCGGAGACACAGTGAGCGAAAAACCTGAGGATGGAGAGCCCATTCTCCCAGACGGGGAGAGCCCCTGCTCAACCGGTCCGCTTCCTGGTTCTCCACTCCTGGAATGTATACCGCCGAGAGACAAGGAACATGGGCCTCTGCCCAGGTCAGGATCAGGGACACCTCTCTGAGAGAGATTCTTTACCGACGCCAGGAGCCCCTGTGCGGCCAAAGGATCGATGGGCACCCGAGACCGAAAGAACCGTGAAGGAGGGCGAGAGTCGAATTCCAGCTTGTAACCGGACGACACTACCTCCCGGATCCATCTGTCCAGAATCTCCTGGTCCCAAACCTGGGAGAAGTGTCGTAATCGTCCCCCCACCCGCACGGGTGAGGGCAGCCCCTCATTGCTGAGTGGGCTTACCAGCAGGCTTGGGCTTGGTGCCCCAGGACTGAGCGGGACGGCCACGGCCCCTCCCCCGAGTCCAACCTGCACCTCTGGTAGCAGGAAAGGAAGCCCCCCTACCCACTCTGAATCCCTGAAATGAAGGCCTACCAGAACTTGCCCCCCTAAAGGGACGACGAGGCCTCTTGCGTTGCGGCATTTTACCACCTTGTGCGACTGAATCAATTTTTTCACCAAACAGTCGCAAGCCCAAAAAGGGGAGAGCTGTGAGCACCTTTTTAGAAGCTGAGTCCGCCGACCACTGACGCAGCCACACTGACCGACAAATAGCCACCAGCACTGCAGCTGTCTTGCTACTCATAGCCAGCGCATCGTCCTGAGCGGATAGAACATAGGAAACAAAAGACTCACACTGCCTGAGCGCAGTAAACTCTTTAGATCCACACACAGCTCCTGAATTACAGACCAAACCGCCAATAGAAGAAGCACCGAAGCACACACCGGGCGCATCGTTGACCCAGCATAAATAAAACCATGGCGAGAGTACTGGTCAATCCGACGATCCTCCCCATCCTTAGGGGCAGTGGTCTCAGCAGACTGCACCATAGCCGTGCTGGAGAGCCCTAGCACAGGGGTATCGACGTCAGGAGGGACGGACCAAAGCTTCACCAATTCTGGCGGAAAAGGATAACGCTTTTCCCAACTGGAAGGGATTCCAGTTAACCGCGTGGGATGTTCCCATTCCTTAAGCACCACCCTCTCAAAGTGATGTTGTCTGGGAAAAACCCAACGCGGCTGAGGCTCTTTAAACAACTGACCCTTTGGCAGGGTGACAGCCTCAGGCGGATCTAAATTCAAAATTTCAAACATTTGAGCCAGAATGGAGGGGGTGTCAAGGGAAACCCCCGCCGACAAATCGCCAATAGCATCAGCCTCAAGCTGATCTGCAGGCTCATCTGACTCCAGCAGGAATTCTCCCTCCTCGTCCAGGGAGCCATCGGACCATTCCACAGGCTCACATACCTCATCCTGTGAAGCCGGAGGTATCGGAGTCAGGTGCTTTCGTTTCGCAGTGGCTTTTGACCCTGCTTTAATGGACACTATTTTCTCGAGGCTGGCCAACCGTGCCGCCACCTCGGATTGCGAATCCCCACTCTTGACAGTGTCACGCGGGGTCCGGAACAGGGAGGGAGAGGTAGGAGATGATGGAAGTTGCGACAGGTCAGCAGCCGGAGCAACGGACTGACGCGCAATACTCTGCTTTGCACAAGGAATGCATACAAAGACATCATCAGCTGGGAGCGGAGTCCCACATCCTGCGCACACCCTAGATGGCCCAGAAGAACCATTTCCGGTAATATCGGAAGCCTCCATATGGTGATTTATGGTATTCGCAAATTTTTGGGTTTAAGGCATAAGCCACCCGGGATTCCCCCTTATTTTTTTTTTTAATAATGTATATATATATATATATATATATATATATATATGTATAAATATGTCCCAATTTTTTTTTTTTTTAAAAAGGACTAGACAAGTAATATAGAACCTGGAGGCCGCTTTATTCAGGGATTCCCCGGATCTGTAGGGGAAGAAAACCAACAGTCAGACCCCCAGACAACATGTGGCAACATGCAACAATACTTATGCACAGCACCAAGGTGCTTTTAAATAAGCAAAGGAAAAACTTTGCCCTCTATTTAATCCATAATAATAAAAAACATCCTCTTAAATATTTTCCCCCTTTTATCTTATAAAATTATAATTATTATAACCTTTTAATAAACACTAGACAGCCCCACACAAGGTGAGGCCGCTTACCTGAGCAATGATCAGAAAGCAGCAGCAGCAGCATGAACGAAAAACACAGCAGCAGCAGCAGTAGGAGGCCAAAAGTAAACAGACCCATGTGCGGCAGTGAGCCCCCCCCACGTGTCTTCCTTTAAGACAGGAAGGAAGGAAGTGCGGCTGGGGCCGGCCGCATGACGCTGCCGCCGCTGCCACGCCCCCGTTCCCACGTCACCGGGGCCCACCCCCTTCAAGCCCGAACATTGCGGCCAATTCATCAAGGGATTACTTCCAGATGAGCCACTACAACAGGCAACCACAGCAAAGGAAGGGGGAGGGGGGGAACTAGCAGCGCAGCCCAGGCTAAACACGCGGCCGAACAAAGAGGAGCCCAGGGGGGAGGGGAGCTGTGACTCACACAGGCTCAGGCCGCTATTAAGCCAGCCTGCCACAGCGCAGCCCGCCCCGGCCACCCATTAAAGCTGACCCAAATTCTGGCCATGCCGGCCAGCAGTTGCTTAAAAAGACCTGCAGGAGGATTAGTCAGGCCAAATGCACTCTTGCGGTGCAGCCTGACCAGTGTACATAAGTAAAAAACACAAATGCAATAAAAAACACACAGTGAAACACACATAACCCTCTAACCCCCCCCCCATAGTGAAGGGAGAAGGGACCGTAACGGGAGAGTCAGGGGCTAAGGGGACCCTCGGGACAGGGGCATCCCATTTCCGGATCACCATGCCGGATAGCCGCATTGCCCCCAAAACAGGGGGTCGAGCAGAGGAGATAAGCTCCTAGGCACCTATAGTGCCGTCTACCAATTGCCCAGTGAGCAGCCTAGGCTGGGAGGCTTCCATTCCACCATAAAGGTACAAACAATCAAAAACCGGGCAGAAATAGACCAAAAGGGGGTGCCGGGGTAAGACCCCAGCTACCTGTAAGCAGGAGACTTCAATCTTCTGTCTTGTCGTCAAGCAGAGAGAAAAACACTGGTGATGAATGGGAGGTACCAGGTATATATAGGCCGGAAGGGGGCTCGTTACAAGACTTCCTCTCTGCACAGCGTCACCTGGCGGTGAGTTAACCCAATCGTGAAGAATATTAAAGGTGAAGCGGGGTGTGTGGCACACCAAGAATAAACAGCTTATTTAACAGGAGTGGGCACTGAGAACAGGAAGGAAACATTGCTAGCCCTTCAGAACCACACTTTTACAAGTATCCTTAGGCCAATAAAATTGCAGCACATAGTAAAAAACCTGCAAAGGGAAATAATTCTGAGCATGACAAAGTCTGCTCATGGTCTAGTTTGATTTGTAAATACCAAAAAACACATTTTTTTTTAAATATGTACTCACTGACCCATTAGTTGCCCACAAACGGGAGCCTTGCACAGTGTGACACTTCCCCCAAGAAACTTTTGTGTGTGTGTAGGAGCGGGGATTTGTCAGTGGAATCTTCACTTTATGTCAGGGACTGTGGCGGAAATAGCTGAATAAAACCTAAATATATGAGTACAATTTTGGAAAAAAATAATAGATGCAGAGGTAGCTTGGACACACTTTGAAAACCAATAAGCTGTGCTGGGGGTTACTAGGATATAACCAAGTTTCAATCAATCTTACTGACAAGAGTCTCCTGAAGATACCCCTACAACCCAGAAGTGATTAATACAATCAAGGCAGCGTCCTCCACATGTTCCAGAAGAAAAATACCATTTTGTGAGTACTCACCTGAAAAATGGATATTGTTGGTGTGCCACACACCCCACTTCACCTTTAATATTCTTCACTATTGGGTTAACTCACCGCCAGGTGACGCTGTGCAGAGAGGAAGTCTTGTAATGAGCCCCCTTCCGGCCTATATATACCTGGTACCTCCCATCTATCACCAGTATATTAAAAAGCAGAAAGACAAGGTACCAGTATTTTAACGGTAACCTCAAAATAAATCAATATAAACAAAAGCTTCACCATATAAAGGATTCGGAAATACCGAAAAGGGTGGGAGTGAAGCGGGGTGTGTGGCACACCAACAATATCCATTTTTCAGGTGAGTACTCACAAAATGGTATTATTCTTGGTGTGCCACACACCCCGCTTCACCTTTAATATTCTTCACTATTGGGACATCCAAAAGCAGTGTCCACAAGGGATGGGCATCTCAAGGCCAGGTGAAGCATAACTTAAATGACTGCAGTCTGCAGAACTTTGCGGCCAAAAACAGCATCCGCTGAGGCCCGCACATCAACTTTGTAAAACTTAGAAAAAGTATGAACAGAAGACCAAGTGGCGGCCTTACAAACTTGTTCAACAGAAGCTTGGTGCTGAAAAGCCCAAGACGCCCCAATGGCGCGAGTAGAATGAGCAGTGATACGAAAAGGGGGAACTTTCCCCTTAGCAGAATAGGCCGCAGTAACGGCCTGACGTATCCACTTGCTAATGGCAGATTTGGCTGGTGCCAAACCCTTCTTAGGCCCATGGGGCACAACAAAAAAGGAATCCGTCCTACGAAAAGGAGACGTGATAATCAAGTAGTACTTAACACAGCGTACTACATCCAAACAATGCAAAACCCTCTCTTTGTCATTCTTAGGATTAGGACACAAGGAGGGAAGAACAATATCTTGGTTTAAATGAAAAGCAGAAACAACCTTAGGAAGAAAGTCTGGCTTGAACCGAAAGACCACTTTATCCTGATGCCTCTCAAAGTAAGGCGCCTGGATAGACAAGGCCGCCAATTCCGAGACACGCCGGACCGAAGTGATCGCTACCAAGAAGACAATCTTCTGAGTCAGGGTAGACAAAGCAATATCTTGCAAAGGCTCAAAAGGAGGAGCCTGAAGAGCAGAAAGCACCAAATTCAAATCCCAAAACGGGAGTAATGGTTTCCTGGGAGGCCGCACATGCGTAACCCCCTGGAAAAAAGTTTCAGCTAAAGGCTGAAGCGCAACGCGCTTCTGAAAAAAGAGAGATAAGGCAGAAACTTGCCCTTTCAACGTACTTAGCTGAAGACCAGAGTCCAGCCCAGATTGTAAAAACTCCAGAATCCTGGAGACCGAAAAGACCCTACAAGGAAAAGATCTCATCTCACACCAAGTGATGTAGGCTTTCCAAGTCCTATAGTAGATGATCGAAGAAGACCTCTTCCGGGCACTGATCAGAGTCTTGACAACTGAGTCAGAAAGCCCCTCCTCCTTCAAGATGGAGGTTTCAGCAGCCAGGCCGTCAAACCCAGCGCTGGTAAATTGGGGTAACACAACCGACCCTGAGTGAGCAGATCGGGCCGAAGAGGCAGGACGAACTGGTCCACTGCCAGCCGAACGATGTCTGCGAACCACACTCGCCTTGGCCACCTTGGGGCCACGAGAACGGCGGACACCTTTTCCAGAGCCAACTTCCGAAGCACCCTGCCCAGCATGGGTATCGGAGGAAACAGGTATAGAAATCCCAGATCCCCCCCAGCTCAGGGACATGGCGTCCACTGCCAGAGCCAGAGGATCCTGGGAGAGCGACACGAAGTTCAGGAGCCTGTGATTGTGACGAGAGGCAAACAGGTCCACCTCTGGTGTCCCCCATCGGAGACACAGTGAGTGAAACACCCGAGGATGGAGAGCCCATTCTCCCAGACGGGGAGAGCCCCTGCTCAACCGGTCCGCTTCCTGGTTCTCCACTCCTGGAATGTATACCGCCGAGAGACAAGGAACATGGGCCTCTGCCCAGGTCAGGATCAGGGACACCTCTCTGAGAGCACTCAGACTGCGAGTCCCTCCCTGATGATTGATGTAAGCAACCGCTGTTCGATTGTCTGAACGCACCTGGACCGGAAGGCCCAGAACGTGCTGAGTCAGGAGAGCAAGCATCCGACGGATGGCTCTCAGTTCCAGAACATTGATGGGTAAGTGGGCCTCTTGAGGTCCCCACTGCCCCTGGAACTGCAGCTCCTTCCAAAATCCGCCCCAACCCGACAGACTGGCGTCCATGGTGACAATTTCCCAAAGAGGGGTCAGGAAAGACCTGCCCTTCACAAGATTGGTAGAGACCAACCACCACTGGAGGGACTGCCGGACCCGGGAGGACAACTGGAAGGGCTGATCCAGCGACCGAGGCTGCCGGTCCCAGGACGCCAACAGATAAAGCTGGAGCGTCCTCGTGTGAAATTGAGCAAAAGGAACTGCCTCGAAAGAGGCGAGCATCAACCCTATCAGCCTCATCCCCAGACGGATGGACGGCTGAGGATCGGAAAGTAGGACCCGAGCCAACTCCTGAATCAGATGAATTTTGGACTGGGGGAGAAACACTCTGTGTTGAAGAGAGTCCAACTGCATCCCCAGAAAGGACACCACCCTGGCCGGAGCGAGGGAGGACTTGGGGAAGTTGATCACCCAACCAAAGCTTTCCAGCGTGGAGACCACCAACCTGGTGTCTGTCTCCGATTGATTGAGCGACGGAGCCATGATGAGAAGGTCGTCCAAATAAGGTACGACACGAATGCGCCGAGATCTGAAAATGGCCATGACCCCTGCCAGCACCTTGGTGAACACCCTTGGAGCTGAGGTAAGGCCAAACGTAAGTGCCACGAATTGATAATGCCAAGTAATATAGAGCCGGGAGGCCGCTTTAATCAGGGATTCCCGGGATCTGTAGGGGAAGAAAAAACCAACAGTCAGATCCCCAAACATGTGGCAACATGCAAACATACTTATGCATGGCACCAAGGTGCCTTTAAATAAGCAAAGGAAAAAACCCTTGCCCTCAATCATGAATCCCCTTATGGATCTCTCCCCCCCATGTCTAAAAACACTATAAACAATATAGTTTTTAAATGACACTCAAAGGCCCCACTCAAGGTGGGACCGCTTACCTGCAAGGAACCGAGGGCGGCCGCAGCAACAGCATGGACGACGCAGCAGCCAGCAGCAGCAATAGCAGTAGGAGCCAGAGGTAAATAAAACCATGTGCGGCAGCGAGCCCCCCCCACGTGACTTCCTTTAAGCCAAGAAGGAAGTGAGGCTGGGGCCGGTCACATGACGCTGCCGTCGGTGCCACGCCCCCGATTCCACGTCACCGGAGCCCGCCCCCCTCAAGCCCGATCAGTGTGCCCATTCATCAAGGGATTACTACCAGATGAGCCACTACAACGGGACCAAACACAAAGGCAGGAGGAGGGAGGGAAGGAAAGACTCAGCGCAGCCGACGCTGACAATGCGGCGGCCGAACGGCAAGGAGACCAGCGGGGGAGGGGGGAGGGAGGCTGCTATAGCAAAGGCTCAGGCAGCAAGCCCCAGCTGCCCCCTAAAGCAGACCTAAACACTGGCCAAGCCGGCCAGTACTTATCAGGAAAGCTCTTTAAGAGGAACAATAAGAGGAACAATCAGACCGAGTGCACACTTGCGGTGCAGTCTGCTAAGTGCATGAAAGTAAAACACACATGTTACAAAAAGTCATACAGTGAAATACACACACAATACACAACCCTCTAACCCCCCCCCCCCATAGTGAAGGGAGAAGGGACCGTAACAGGAGAGTAAGGGGCTAAGGGGACCCTCGGGACAGGGGCATCCCATTTCCGGATCACCATGCCGGATAGCCGCATTGCCCCCAAAAGAGGGGGTCGAGCGGAGGAGATAAGCTCCTAGGCACCTATAGTGCCGTCTACCAATTGCCCAGTGAGCAGCCTAGGCTGGGAGGCTTCCAATCCACCATAAAGGTATAAACAATCAAAACCGGGCAGAAATAGACCAAAAGGGGGTGCCGGGGTAAGACCCCAGCTACCTGTAAGCAGGAGACTTCAATCTTCTGTCTTGTCGTCAAGCAGAGAGAAAAACACTGGTGATGAATGGGAGGTACCAGGTATATATAGGCCGGAAGGGGGGTCGTTACAAGACTTCCTCTCTGCACAGCGTCACCTGGCGGTGAGTTAACCCAATCGTGAAGAATATTAAAGGTGAAGCGGGGTGTGTGGCACACCAAGAATAAACAGCTTATTTAACAGGAGTGGGCACTGAGAACAGGAAGGAAACATTGCTAGCCCTTCAGAACCACACTTTTACAAGTATCCTTAGGCCAATAAAATTGCAGCACATAGTAAAAAACCTGCAAAGGGAAATAATTCTGAGCATGACAAAGTCTGCTCATGGTCTAGTTTGATTTGTAAATACCAAAAAACACATTTTTTTTAAATATGTACTCACTGACCCATTAGTTGCCCACAAACGGGAGCCTTGCACAGTGTGACACTTCCCCCAAGAAACTTTTGTGTGTGTGTAGGAGCGGGGATTTGTCAGTGGAATCTTCACTTTATGTCAGGGACTGTGGCGGAAATAGCTGAATAAAACCTAAATATATGAGTACAATTTTGGAAAAAAATAATAGATGCAGAGGTAGCTTGGACACACTTTGAAAACCAATAAGCTGTGCTGGGGGTTACTAGGATATAACCAAGTTTCAATCAATCTTACTGACAAGAGTCTCCTGAAGATACCCCTACAACCCAGAAGTGATTAATACAATCAAGGCAGCGTCCTCCACATGTTCCAGAAGAAAAATACCATTTTGTGAGTACTCACCTGAAAAATGGATATTGTTGGTGTGCCACACACCCCGCTTCACCTTTAATATTCTTCACTATTGGGTTAACTCACCGCCAGGTGACGCTGTGCAGAGAGGAAGTCTTGTAATGAGCCCCCTTCCGGCCTATATATACCTGGTACCTCCCATCTATCACCAGTATATTAAAAAGCAGAAAGACAAGGTACCAGTATTTTAACGGTAACCTCAAAATAAATCAATATAAACAAAAGCTTCACCATATAAAGGATTCGGAAATACCGAAAAGGGTGGGAGTGAAGCGGGGTGTGTGGCACACCAACAATATCCATTTTTCAGGTGAGTACTCACAAAATGGTATTATTCTTGGTGTGCCACACACCCCGCTTCACCTTTAATATTCTTCACTATTGGGACATCCAAAAGCAGTGTCCACAAGGGATGGGCATCTCAAGGCCAGGTGAAGCATAACTTAAATGACTGCAGTCTGCAGAACTTTGCGGCCAAAAACAGCATCCGCTGAGGCCCGCACATCAACTTTGTAAAACTTAGAAAAAGTATGAACAGAAGACCAAGTGGCGGCCTTACAAACTTGTTCAACAGAAGCTTGGTGCTGAAAAGCCCAAGACGCCCCAATGGCGCGAGTAGAATGAGCAGTGATACGAAAAGGGGGAACTTTCCCCTTAGCAGAATAGGCCGCAGTAACGGCCTGACGTATCCACTTGCTAATGGCAGATTTGGCTGGTGCCAAACCCTTCTTAGGCCCATGGGGCACAACAAAAAAGGAATCCGTCCTACGAAAAGGAGACGTGATAATCAAGTAGTACTTAACACAGCGTACTACATCCAAACAATGCAAAACCCTCTCTTTGCCATTCTTAGGATTAGGACACAAGGAGGGAAGAACAATATCTTGGTTTAAATGAAAAGCAGAAACAACCTTAGGAAGAAAGTCTGGCTTGAACCGAAAGACCACTTTATCCTGATGCCTCTCAAAGTAAGGCGCCTGGATAGACAAGGCCGCCAATTCCGAGACACGCCGGACCGAAGTGATCGCTACCAAGAAGACAATCTTCTGAGTCAGGGTAGACAAAGCAATATCTTGCAAAGGCTCAAAAGGAGGAGCCTGAAGAGCAGAAAGCACCAAATTCAAATCCCAAAACGGGAGTAATGGTTTCCTGGGAGGCCGCACATGCGTAACCCCCTGGAAAAAAGTTTCAACTAAAGGCTGAAGCGCAACGCGCTTCTGAAAAAAGAGAGATAAGGCAGAAACTTGCCCTTTCAACGTACTTAGCTGAAGACCAGAGTCCAGCCCAGATTGTAAAAACTCCAGAATCCTGGAGACCGAAAAGACCCTACAAGGAAAAGATCTCATCTCACACCAAGTGATGTAGGCTTTCCAAGTCCTATAGTAGATGATCGAAGAAGACCTCTTCCGGGCACTGATCAGAGTCTTGACAACTGAGTCAGAAAGCCCCTCCTCCTTCAAGATGGAGGTTTCAGCAGCCAGGCCGTCAAACCCAGCGCTGGTAAATTGGGGTAACACAACCGACCCTGAGTGAGCAGATCGGGCCGAAGAGGCAGGACGAACTGGTCCACTGCCAGCCGAACGATGTCTGCGAACCACACTCGCCTTGGCCACCTTGGGGCCACGAGAACGGCGGACACCTTTTCCAGAGCCAACTTTCGAAGCACCCTGCCCAGCATGGGTATCGGAGGAAACAGGTATAGAAATCCCAGATCCCCCCCAGCTCAGGGACATGGCGTCCACTGCCAGAGCCAGAGGATCCTGGGAGAGCGACACGAAGTTCGGGAGCCTGTGATTGTGACGAGAGGCAAACAGGTCCACCTCTGGTGTCCCCCATCGGAGACACAGTGAGTGAAACACCCGAGGATGGAGAGCCCATTCTCCCAGACGGGGAGAGCCCCTGCTCAACCGGTCCGCTTCCTGGTTCTCCACTCCTGGAATGTATACCGCCGAGAGACAAGGAACATGGGCCTCTGCCCAGGTCAGGATCAGGGACACCTCTCTGAGAGCACTCAGACTGCGAGTCCCTCCCTGATGATTGATGTAAGCAACCGCTGTTCGATTGTCTGAACGCACCTGGACCGGAAGGCCCAGAACGTGCTGAGTCAGGAGAGCAAGCATCCGACGGATGGCTCTCAGTTCCAGAACATTGATGGGTAAGTGGGCCTCTTGAGGTCCCCACTGCCCCTGGAACTGCAGCTCCTTCCAAAATCCGCCCCAACCCGACAGACTGGCGTCCATGGTGACAATTTCCCAAAGAGGGGTCAGGAAAGACCTGCCCTTCACAAGATTGGTAGAGACCAACCACCACTGGAGGGACTGCCGGACCCGGGAGGACAACTGGAAGGGCTGATCCAGCGACCGAGGCTGCCGGTCCCAGGACGCCAACAGATAAAGCTGGAACTGCCTCGAAAGAGGCGAGCATCAACCCTATCAGCCTCATCCCCAGACGGATGGACGGCTGAGGATCGGAAAGTAGGACCCGAGCCAACTCCTGAATCAGATGAATTTTGGACTGGGGGAGAAACACTCTGTGTTGAAGAGAAGGTCGTCCAAATAAGGTACGACACGAATGCCCCGAGATCTGAAAATGGCCATGACCCCTGCCAGCACCTTGGTGAACACTCTTGGAGCTGAGGTAAGGCCAAACGGAAGTGCCACAAATTGATAAGGCCAAGTAATATAGAGCCGGGAGGCCGCATTAATCAGGGATTCCCGGGATCTGTAGGGGAAGAAAAAACCAACAGTCAGATCCCCAAACATGTGGCAACATGCAAACATACTTATGCATGGCACCAAGGTGCCTTTAAATAAGCAAAGGAAAAAACCCTTGCCCTCAATCATGATGAATCCCCTTATGGATCTCTCCCCCCCATGTCTAAAAACACTATAAACAATATAGTTTTTAAATGACACTCAAAGGCCCCACTCAAGGTGGGGCCGCTTACCTGCAAGGAACCAAGGGCGGCCGCAGCAACAGCATGGACGACGCAGCCGCCAGCAGCAGCAATAGCAGTAGGAGCCAGAGGTAAATAAAACCATGTGCGGCAGCGAGCCCCCCCCACGTGACTTCCTTTAAGCCAAGATGGAAGTGAGGCTGGGGCCAGTCACATGACGCTGCCGTCGGTGCCACGCCCCCGATTCCACGTCACCGGAGCCCGCCCCCCTCAAGCCCGATCAGTGCGCCCATTCATCAAGGGATTACTACCAGATGAGCCACTACAACGGGACCAAACACAAAGGCAGGAGGAGGGAGGGAAGGAAAGACTCAGCGCAGCCGACGCTGACAATGCGGCGGCCGAACGGCAAGGAGACCAGCGGGGGAGGGAGGCTGCTATAGCAAAGGCTCAGGCAGCAAGCCAGCCTGCAATCAGCGCGGCCCGCCCCAGCTGCCCCCTAAAGCAGACCTAAACACTGGCCAAGCCGGCCAGTACTTATCAGGAAAGCTCTTTAAGAGGAACAATAAGAGGAACAATCAGACCGAGTGCACACTTGCGGTGCAGTCTGCTAAGTGCATGAAAGTAAAACACACATGTTACAAAAAGTCATACAGTGAAATACACACACAATACACAACCCTCTAACCCCCCCCCCATAGTGAAGGGAGAAGGGACCGTAACGGGAGAGTAAGGTGCTAAGGGGACCCTCGGGACAGGGGCATCCCATTTCCGGATCACCATGCCGGATAGCCGCATTGCCCCCAAAAGAGGGGGTCGAGCGGAGGAGATGAGCTCCTAGGCACCTATAGTGCCGTCTACCAATTGCCCAGTGAGCAGCCTAGGCTGGGAGGCTTCCAATCCATAAAGGTATAAACAATCAAAACCAGGCAGAAATAGACCAAAAGGGGGTGCCGGGGTAAGACCCCGGCTACCTGTAAGCAGGAGACTTCAATCTTCTGTCTTGTCGTCAAGCAGAGAGAAAAATACTGGTGATAGATGGGAGGTACCAGGTATATATAGGCCGGAAGGGGGCTCGTTACAAGACTTCCTCTCTGCACAGCGTCACCTGGCGGTGAGTTAACCCAATAGTGAAGAATATTAAAGGTGAAGCGGGGTGTGTGGCACACCAAGAATACTCCTTTCTGCACTTAGCATATCATCCCGTATACTGTTAATATTTTTTTCTTTCTATGCAGAGCCAAAAACGTAAGAGGTACCAAACAATAACATTAATAATGAAATAGTATTTGAAAAATATTCTTTATTGTAACTTCTCGACAATGGAAAATCCATCCTTAGTACAAATACTGCAGATCTATAAAGGCACAATAGCACAGGTCAGTCCAAAGGAGGAATCACCTCATGCAGTAGTACGAGACATCGGTAATAGTGTAACATTACATTGCAAGAAGAGCACTGACCCCCGGACACCAAAAGCAACCCCCGCCCACAGCTTAGGCTTGAACATAATCACCCTTTTCCAGGAAGCATGGGATGCTAAAGCGGTCCTCCTGTTGAAGACCCTTAAGTTTGGTAACATCATTGGGCTTCCCCTTGCATCCAAACTGGAAAATGGCATAAAAAGAAATCCCTTTCGCTTTACTTCAAGTTAGGCAATATATTACCAAATGTAAAGCATTGAAAGGGCAGTACAAGAAACGATTGTGTATTTTACTTTTTACCATAAAATAAAGCTGGTAGTTCTCTACAGTATTCAGATCACCCAATGAGAAGAAAATATGTTCTAGGGTTTGTTCTAGACTTCAGCACTCCACACACTGCCTCCTGCTGACCCCCACACTGAGGAGTACTTACCTAATGGATTATCACGCCTCCAGGAGGGCAGTGCAGTACCCAGTGTGGCTACTGTCACTTTCTCCAATAAAACCACAGTGTAGGACTAGTTTTAATTAGCGACATCAGGTCAGCATCCACCACTGTTATGCTTTCTTTGGAGGACACTCATATGTGCACCAAGGACTAAACGGGAGCGTGCGCGCAGTATTTACAGGTAGTTTAACTCTGTAGCGGAAAGTTGGGGGATACCAGCGATATATTAGTGCATGTACTACAGTGGGGTAAGTGCTACAGAGTACTCCATTGTGAGTCATTGTTTGCTTAAACAGCACAAGCTTCACTTCTGCCAGATTCCAGTTCTAAGTTGGGGAATTTATAGCTGTCTCTTCAGATGATGGTGTAGTCGGGACCCCTTCATGTTCCCGCGTAGAAGAATCAAAAGCAGGGCAGCAATGTTACTGTAGATGTCCTAAGGAACACTACCATACAGTGTAAGCAGAAGTCTTATAGTGAATATTTATACTCTAGAAAATATGACAAACACTTCAGGGCTTTTAGAAGTTCGGTTATGCCAGGGACATTGGCGAAGGTTTTCCCACAGTGTCACAGTTTGAACTGCACAGTGAAGAAATACTAGTCATAAAGAAAGACATGTTACAATGCCTCATCAATTACCTCCGGCCATATCAAAGCTCCCATGGTGCGTGGAAACCTCTCACTCGCTGTTTGCCCACTGCTACAATGACAAAGGAAACTGACATCAAGGGCATTGTTCTACCAGAAGTACCAGACTCCCTGTCACTGGTGAAGGCTAAGCAGTTCCACATTTATTTACATGAAAGTTATACTATACTTTAATCGCACATGAAAATCCCTGAATAAATAGAAATGTCATACAAATACAAAACAGTAAACAGCTTTTTTGTAACCAAAGTGGTTAATACAACTGAAACTATGCAAGAGATAAGGTTAAATAGATTACACAATATAAACAACTTCAAAAGTTTTGTCTTCAACTATACATACACTGGATGTGACTTTAGAAAGCTCCAAACCAACGGAATAAAGGTAAAAATATATTTTACATTTTCACTCGCCTAAATTGTAGAAAATTGGTTGGGTCCAGAACTATGTGTTCAAAGGGGATTTCTAGAGGAGTGGCACCCATGATATGTGTAAAGACAGTGATGTCATCTCTTGAGTTTCACACACTCCAATCTACCACACATTTAGTGGAAATCAGTTACCGTGGCCCAACAACTATGACTTGAGAAACTTTTGTAGCTGAAGACTAAAAAGCCAAAGGCCACATTTTGGATGAAATTAGTGGGAGATGATAAGCAGTCTCTGTTCCACCAAAATGTACTAGAAAAGTGGATGCTGGTGTGCACACCAGTTTATATATATATTTGGGGTTCAAAAACGCCCCTCTTTTTACTAGGTTTCACAGGTTTCTCAATCAAAAGGGGTGTTCAATGAACCTGAGAAAATTTGCTTGCCAAAGCAAGCGGCTATCCACCTAATATTAAAATCCCAGCATTTATGTGGGCTTAGTATATGCTCAGTCGGTGTAGGTAGAAATAATGCACTTTCAAAATACAGCTTAAAAAACTATATATTATGGTGCTTTCAACTTTACCATTCTCTTTATAAAATAAACTTAAAATTAACATCTTTAAAATATTTTTCTATCTTTGTTATGTGCAAGGCAACCTCTAAAATTCTCTATAATGAGCCAGAGCTGAGCTGCATACGAATGGCCCCCAATGTCTACCATAGAGGTCTGCATCAAAGCATATCAATGCCCTTATATACCGATGTGCAGAAGAAGGTCTTTCTTCAGTTACAGTGATTGTCATACAACACTGCCTCATCAACGTCAGAAGACATTGTTGCTGCTGTAGGGAGGGGGATAATTAAAGGAAAAATATGGCTGCCCTTGTTGGGCTTGTTGGGAATGCAGCAAGCACTGGAAAGATGAATGGACCTCCTATGAAACAAAAAAAGGTTGATACATACTGGTGGCTTTCAACCATGTTGTGTACTTGGTAACCCTATGAACTGCTGATGCACGGCTGATACAGCTCTACACCCAGACGCCAAACTAAACTAAAATATAAAATAAAATGTAGCAATGTCTACCGCCAGACACCAAATGCTACACAGCCCTCTTTTGTGTGTAAAATGGTTCAACTGGTACATGTGGCATTTGTCAGCTATGTCTATGGACTCCCCTGGCAACTTTGTTTTGTGAGGGGAACATTCAGATTGGGGGATGGGGCTCCCCCTTGCCTTTTACATATGTGCCTAGATCCATCTTTAGCATCAGTTCCCCAAATAAGCCTATTTAGACCTAGTAATATGTATTATAGGAGCAGTAACATTCGGAGACACCTCGCGCACCAGGATGTCTTTCATTCCATCCCCGTGACATCCAACTCTTTTAGTAAACCTGCTGTATTACATGTGATGTGAGGGTGCTTTATAGTAGGAGTGTTTTCTTGACAAATTCCTCACTATCTCTTATTTTTGTACCACAGTGGTGATGATTGCTGGGTTGCAAGGTGAGGCAGTGGTAGATTTTTAATCCTACTCTGCCAAGTGTAATTGGCTGAAATGGTGCATTAGGTGGTTGGCCAACAACTGTCCTTACAATTCAAAATCCACCAGACCTCTAGCCCAGCAGTCATCATGTCCATGGCACTGGGGGAGAAGCAAAGTCTGCCATTTACACTTGACTGGGATTCACTGGCAGGTGAAGAGTATTCTTTGTCCTACATTAAAAACATTTTTAATTAAAATTCCCGTTTAGCCAGTCAACAAAATATATACTTACATCCCTGACAGTAAACATGATTCTACAGTGTCCTGCAGGCTACAGAGGGCTTGTTTGAGCGCCGTCTGCTCCATTGCCAAAGAACGGGCTCCTTGGTCAGCCTTTTGTGCAAGGCAAATGCTCTCAGTAACAAGGGAGCATGTTTCTTCATTGATTGGCCACAGGCTGGGGGGGGGGGGGGGAGAGCACATCCACCACTGATATATCAGCAGGGGATGCTTGTATGCAAGGCAGGGATGGTCAGGAGATGGAGCCTGAGGGCAGAAAGGGTAGGTGGTGTCGATTTAAATTTGACTTTACTGTCCATTTAACTCCGTGTCTATACAAATAAGAGTAAAGGAAGTCACAGTGTACAAAGATACTTGAGCGCTTAAAACAAGGCTGAAAACCAAGACTCTGTTTTCTTCTTTCTGATTCAGCCTACATAGATCAAAATGTGTGAGTTAAAATAGTAACGTTTTTTCCTTTGAAACCTATCGCCTGAGACCTACACATGTAAATACTACTAAAATGTAAATAGAGATCACACGTTAAACTATATCAGTTTATGTAACCACCATGGGAGCGGATCACAAAATTAACTGAAAAAAGGGACTTTAAAAAAGAAATAAAATAATAGTCTAATTCTGACCTAATAAAAGGTTTTCACAAATAAAAAGTGCAAGTGACTAGTGATTGGGTCCCATGGGCAAGACATATATTAACATATTCCATCCAGTAGGGATGCCGAGGTTCTGTTCCAGCTCTATAATAGTCCACATATATAGGCTGCTATCATAGGAAACAACTGCTGGAGAGCTTCTAGCTTTGACTTCCATCTTCAGCATCATCATCCACAGGCAAACATATCTGTATACATTCTTTGTTCTCCTGATAAGGTCTAGGACTTGGTGGCAGCAGCAGTTCCTTGGGAGTCTTCTGGGTTCTGTTTTACTAAAGCAGCTTGGTTAAGGGAGTCATATACACGTTGACCCTCTTCTCCTGAAAGGAAAAAAAATGTATAGTTAGTGCACACAGTATATATCACATTACCCAATGTTTATGTAAAATGCTAACACTGATCAGTACTGCATTGATGAGATTATGAGTTATACCCTTAAATTGACAAGATGATTTTCTGTCAGGAGATCCTTTTCTCCTTCATAGCTGTAAACCACGATGCTTTAACATGAACATGGATCAAAATGAATGGCACTAAAGTACTACCTAAAAGAGTCCATTGCCCAGGATTGGATTCATTGTGGTAAAGGCCCTTGAGCAGGAAGTCTAGTTGAGGCCCCTGTAAAGTAAATGTAGGTTACTTGCACTTTTAACTAGTGCAGGCCCTGGTTCGCTCTTCCTCTAATCCAGCCCTTTCCTTGTTTATTACCTTCTAAAGGCAAATAAGGCGCCTGGTTTTCAGGCTCCTCCATCTACAAAACCTAGTAGACAATGGATCCTGTGCAGATCAGACTTGATCTTTTGTTTCAGGTGCATGCTTACCGTAAGGTATTGATGGTAACAGTTGACATCTATAAAACTAGCAGGATGTCAGTAGGGATGTTCCTTGGCTTTCCAACAAGGTGCCTCCGAGTGTTTTTTTCGTGAAGCTCCACACAAACTGCACTTGGCAGGCAATGGCAAACTATAGCCTCTTCCCTTCCCTTTCAGAAGAAGGTGGCCATTTCATGGAACAATTTACTTGGTTAGTATGTTGTTCCTAGGAATATACTGATAGATCGTCCTGAGGATGTTGTCCGCCTCAAATATTGTTGGCCAACCTGTCTCTTGCAAGAACTCTAATAAGTGGGTATTGTGAGATCAGAATATCGTGTCCAATGTAAGCTTACTAAGGCTGCCTTGTAGACATTATCAGGTACATTTGTATAGTACTTCATCATATGTACCAATGATATATGCATGTCTAAGCTGCAAGTAATATCATTAATATTAATAGATAGTAAGACACTAGATTTGTATTTCTTACTTACCCAAAGACAGCAAGGTTTCCAATGCTCTTTTCCTGACATCTTCATTTTCAGACTGACAGAGTGAAACAAGTGCTGCAATGCTCTCTGTAGCCTAGAATACAAAATGTAGCTTTTGCAATATATTATATATTATCAGTATCTGTATACAAACACATAAAAACAAGTAACATAACCCAAACAGATATTTGCACATAATCGGAAGGATTAAAGGCTGTGGGTTAGGAAGCAAAAGAGCAAAACACACTAGATATAGATTGGAGACTGAGAGGAGTGGGTAATGAACAGCAGCTTCTGTAGGAGACAAATATGAAGCCGTGTCCACCTTCCTCCTTCACAATACCAGATCAGGCATTGCTGTAATACAAAATTATCATCCAAAGTAAACCTTATTAACCCTCACTATCTTTACTGGAATCTGCTTGGAACAAACCGGATTGCCAGTGCGGCACCGGCTCCACTCCACGACTATCACTCCATCTGCTCAGTAATTCTTGTTCATGATAAAAATAATGTGCACTAGCATACTGCATAATATGTTCATGCCTGCTTGCCTCATATTCATAAAACAGCCTGTTAGAAATGTCATGGTTGAGGATATATTGGTGGCCACATACTATAACTCTTTCCAGGACTCCATGGCTTTTTCTTGTGATACAGGAGAGGCTGGAAAAGCTAGAGGCTAGAAAGCTAGGTTATCTACAGAGGCACCAGTAGTAGGCTTGTAATAAGACCCAGTGATGCTCCCACAGTGTACGTATATTTAAATGTATGTGTAATTTTGCTGGGAATTCTGCCACTCCGAATATTCTTGCCAGGTAAGCTTGTAGAATATTATGACGGGGCTTAGGCAGACAAAGGCAGAGCAATGTGGGGTAACGGTCATACAAAAAGGACCTGCGAACACTTGCCTCTGCCACCTGGTGAGAGCCAGACAAAGGCTAGGTTGCTGCAGGTAATAAACCCCTAACAGAACTGAGCTGTTCCATTTGGCAACAGTAATAAGTTCAATTTTCTAGAGCTAAAACTTTACACAAAGAATATTTACTGGTGCCAAGCACGTACATGAATTATTCGACTGAGATTAGAGGCAGGAAGTGGCACAGGCAATGTAAACATGCAAGATGGGAGGATAAAGAAGCAGATCGAGAAATTAAATCGAGAGGTTTGGGGATTGGGACCAACATGTTGTAAAGTAGGCTTCTTGGTTCGATATGCTAAAAAAAAAAACTTGGCAGGATTTCTCCTTTCTCTCTGACAGCCTGCTGGCTTTGGTTGTGCTCCTCCACATCTCTTTTCGTAGAAACAAATGCATTCACACGATCAGTTTGTGTTGGTGCCAGCCAGCAGACACTCGCTATGGATCCAAAGTGGAACCATATTCTGTGAATAGCCTTGTAGCCAGATGCATAAAGGAACCAATAAAACCCCTTGTACAATGTGCAGATGAAGTAAGAAAATGTAACTACCCAATAAGGCAGTAGTACCATAAAAGGGGAATGGGCCCCAACATAGCATTGAGGTTGTAGCTGCAGCTCCAGCCCCATGGATCATACTGTTCTCCACCCAGTAATCACAAATGTTCTCCATCCTACCCTGCCTGTCATTTGTTAGCATGGGCATTTTCAAAGTACATGTGCCAGATATGTACTTGGGGCTGGAAGTGTCTCATGCTGCCATGACAATAGATCCTCTTCATTAACACATTGGCACCTCCTTTGTGGTACTTCCAGGGCACGTAGTAACATATTGGCATAACTGGCCCCAGGGCAGGGTGATCCACTGGAACTTTCCGGATTTTCACATCGCCAGTCAACCCCCTGGTACCATATTTAAAGCAGATTATAAAACACCCCAGGACGGGCCATGTGTCTACTGTGTGAAACCCCACAGATCGCCAGCAAAACTCACCCACGGGACACCCACGGTATTTTCACAACTAGCATCTCTGGCCTTCCTTTAGCTGAGGCGTGCTCTAGCCCCCAGGCATTCGAATGGGAAATCCGGGGATGCGGCCAGCAGGCTTGTGCATGTCAGGCAGCAAAATTGAGATCAGCCCATCGTAAATTGTGGTTGCAGAAGACTTTTTTTTTTTTTTACTGGATTTTGGAGTGTACCTGTGGAGGGAATTTTCAACCACTGATCCAGCAGAACACTTGTGCTGTCAGACACTGATGTTGGGCAAGAGGGTCTAACTTGCAATCTCTGTTCTTTCTGTTCACACACCTACAGCACTTACCTTCTCTCTTGCGCAGCAACATCAGCCCTGTCCAATCTTGGTTTCATTGCAATGAATGGATGGCTCTGGGTGACCCACTTGAGGGGAGGGATTGTGCATGAGGCACCAGGAGCCCCGTTCTTGAAAACTGGTAGGTTACAGAGCGTCGGACCAGCAAGGACGTGATGTGCAGGAGAGAAAATTAGTGCCTGTTTTCTCCTTTGGGTTTCATAACAATTTTTCATTCATCCGGAAGGTGCTTGATGAGTTTGAGGCCAGTCAAGTACTTTCATTCTAAACTCCCCCAACCATGCCTTGTTAATGGAACAGAGAAGACCCGTATAGTTCCAACAAATGTAGAAGCATTATTTCCCGTTACTGAACCCCCTGAAAAATAATCCATCAGCCAGCAACGTTACAGTCTGTACAGTACAGACCAAACCCCAAATGCTCTATCAGACTGCCAGATAGAGAATTGTGATTTGGTGTACCACAGACTGGTCCACAGCTTGGTGATGTAAGGTTTCAAATCAGCTGCTTGACCAAGGAAAGTTTTTCTATAGTATTCTACACTAGCCCCCATCATACACACACTAGATTAGTGGACATTCATTTTACCCAATCCCCCATAATTGGAGTTTTATTCAAAGTCCTTGCTGTGGTGAATATGGGTTGTAAAGTAAGGGTTATATCTAGACCTGATATTTTCAGTACTTCCTTCCTAAAGTAGCAAATAACCCCACATTCCCACCAAACATGTATATAGTTACTCAACATCACATGTGCTCAACCTGCAGACTGGATGGCACATGTGGCCCTTAAAGCCATGTGATGTGGCCCCTGACCTGCTACACAGACGTGTAAAGGCAGTTCAATTAGGGTACAGTAATGATGGGCGATTGAACAGAGATGGACAAATAAAGGGAGCATTTGCAAATAGAGGTGACAGCGGGAACAAAGTGACATTCATTGTACAACACCACTCATGTGAAATCTTTGGCACAATAATTTGATAATATTTTTTCTAATATAATTGTATGTTTAGCATTAGTGGGGGTTTAGTTGGTTTAAAGCAGGGCTGCACAACCTATTTTGGTCCAAGGGCCACATTGTCTTATTGGTTTACTTTAAGGTGCTGCAATAAGGAGTAAGCTGTGAAAAAAGCAGTTTACTGCAGGCAAGCTTTAACCTTGAAGCAATATATAAGCTTTTATGTATATGCAAAGGTGAAAAGAGGTGGGCAGAGGTGCAGTAGTGAGTAATTGAAACATTGTTAAGTTATTGGACTGATGGGGGGGCTAGAGAGGTAAGCCAATCAGCATTTGTATTGCTATTATGTAGGGATTGTTACATATGTATATGGTGGGGGGTGGGAAAGGACATATGAGGGAGACAGTTGGTATCCTGATTGTTGAAGAAAATCTTCATTCTGCTATTCCAATGAAACATTTCTCAACCTATATTCATTATAGCCCGTGACCAGGTTTCAAATCATCTAAGCGGCCCACCCTCGTCACCCTGCTCTACTTCTATCACTAGAGCCCCACATAGTCCTAAGCAACATGTAATCTGGGAGCATCCTGCTCAAAATTAATAATTAAACTAAAACACAGTACTTCCAGTACTGCACAACTTACTTAGGTAGGATTTTAGTTATTCTACCAAATCTGAACAAGAAAGATCATACATTGCAGGATTGTTAGTCATGTAAAGAATTCATGTCCATCCCCTGTAAGACAAGCCAGAGGCCAGAGGACTCCACTTTCCCACGACCATTAGTCTACCTTTGCTGCACAAAATCAGCTTAGTGGCGGTAACACTGGCAGACCAGTTTTTTCAGTCTGTGTCAAAACTTTGTGTACACGTGGGAACTGCCTGAAGTAAAACAAATTACCTGAGCCCTGGCAAAGCCATGAGAACATGAACTCGGCTGCATTCATACAAAGGGATAATAACAGACACGGGTGCAAGGCGGAGTTCACAAGCACGCACAGAGATTATTTCTGAATTGGCAATTCTTGTAGTGACTGACTAACAAATGGTACCAAGATTAATTATTACATACAATGTTAACCTAAATAACCTAGCTTAATCATCTCGTAGGCAGTTCTGTTAATTCAACATTATGGGGCTTTCATTTTCTGTAGCAAGTGGGAAACGCTAAATAATGTATTGGGTTTGGAGACATGCATTGGTCTGTTTTTACAGACTGACACTAATCTGGAAAACGGAGAGACAATAATGAAAATGTTTGAGAATGCAAATTTAGGCTTTCAAAAATCTTCTTCTATTCAGTGGGATTCTCAAGCTGACTCTTTAACCCTTTCAGTGCCAGCCTACCTAGATATTTTGGGACCCTCTGCTGCCAGGCCATTATTCACCATTTTGCGCTATGTATTTTTAACTGATTTTTTAAAGGAATTTCGTGGAATATCTGTGAAAATGATATATATATATATATATATATATATATATATATATATATATATATATATATATTTGTATAGTTTTTTCATGCCTTCTCAATATTATGGGTGAAAATATGTGAATACATTTTTTTTTTATAAATTTGGCGTATTTTTTAAATGTTAATTCATCACGAATACTATATAAAGTGTAAAAGCCCCATTTTTCCTCGATCATAACAGTACCACATATGCATCAGTAGACAGCCATGCCTGCCCAGGGGACACCCCAAACTGAAAAGCTTTATGACCACTTCAAATGAAATTAAACTTAAATATGCCCTTAAAAGAATTTTCTTTAAATGGCGTGGGGTCCCCCCTTCCCAGTAAAATCACAGGAGGCAGCAGGCTCTTCTGCACACCCCCAGGGATCGGGGAGGCAGATAATGGGGCTGGGTGTTCACAAAGAGTTAAAATGTTAAAAGAAAACTCACCAAGCTGTCCATCAGCAACCGCAAGTGAATGGCGGATTCCAGACACGGGGCAGATGATTGGATTCCCCTGCCCCCGCTTCCACCAATCACCTCTGGTGTCTCTGCTCACTCCGGCTGCTGAAAAGGGACCATTTATGCAGGCTGAGTGAGCTGAACTTTTCTTGAAGATGTCAACTGCCTGACCTGTTTATCCAACTGCCTTACATTCTAAAGCAAGCAATTGGGGTCACTACAAAGCTAACTTACAGTGGTGTTTTCCTGTACCAAGCAGGCTAGAATTCACCCTGCATAATATCCTTTCAGTAGGACAAAACATACGTTTATTTGATTTTTATGAATTTATTTTGAACACACGCACACAGGGCTCTGCAGCTTAGCAGTTAAGCAGTCACAACAGCTTTTAGTGTAACAAGGTTCTGTGTATGTATCTTTACCACAGTGTGATTACAGTTGCAGTTAGAAAAAATGCAGTCGTTTTATATAAACATCGCTAGGTTCAAACCCTTTGTAGCTCTAAAGCATGACATCATGCCGGCATTTTACACTCTATTTATACAAAAATAAGGGCAACACACCCTGCCATTATGCAGCAAGTATACCTTTGACTTTGGGTGATGATGTGCTCAGCAAACAGCATTTATTGCCGGTATTAAGTGCGCACAACTCTGCCAAGACCGCTAACTGTACAGAAAACCGGCCTGTCTGTTTTACAGGTTCAGGAGGGAAATCAAAACATTCTATATGACTCGTTGGAAGAGACTGTCAATGTGAAAAGCTCATACCTGAAGGCACCCAACAGCCAGACATGCCGCCTTCTGCACATTACTGTTGGGTTGAGTGAGAGCTTCACAATAGTACATCCGGGCCTGAGATAAAGACACACACAGGAAAATGATTCTACGATAAGATAATACGATACGATATTGCAATTCCACACAGCTTTCACTTCTATATTTTTCTTAGAATATAAAAATGTAGCCCAAGGTTTCCAAACTTCCATTAGGCATTTTATTTAAAGTAAGATAGATACAAAATAACAGCCTCCTGATTTGTCTGTTCTGGAGTTTGGAGTTTTGAAACTTGTTTTGCTGTCCATCTCTCTGTAGCAAGCGCTTTCTCTTGGTGAGGACAGGGTCTGAATCAGTGGGTGCAGGTTTGCAGCACAAGGAATTGGTATCCTGGGCACAGGAGTGACAGGCAAACTAGAGAGGTTCTTCCCCCTCTTTGTAGCCCCCCCTCCCCCCCCGAATGTGACTTCTGTTATGGAGCCCTGTGAAACCTATGTATGCCATTAGCTGGGCTTGCTGGGTTTTTATGAAAAATAAGCATAAGCCCAATTTTTGGGGACTTAACATAACCTAGATGATCGGGACCTTTTAAAATTCTTGACAAAGAAAAATAAGTGATATCTATTGATCTGTTTTTTTCATGGGTTATAATGGGACTGCTGGGCCCAGTTCTCCCTTACATTTTGATGACAAAAATACAATTCTGTGAGTAGAAACCCACCTGTAGAATTGTTTTTGTAGTATACAGCACGTCCTGTTTCACTAATTCCTTACGTCTGGGTAATCCGCCACAAGGTGGGGCAGTGGACTACAGAAAGACTTGTGGCGTCTCCCGGCCCTATAAAAAGCCAGGAACCTCCCACAAATTCCCAGTGTTACAAAGCAGTTAGACAAGAAGCTGGGAGAACAATAATGAAGGAAAACCCAAAACGAGCATTTGAACAAATCACCATACAGAGGTGACCAAGAATAATAACAACAAGGGAGGGATGAAACAGGACGTGCTGTATACTACAAAAACAATTCTACAGGTGAGTACTCACAGAATTGTATTTTTCCAAGTATACAGAACGCCCTGTTTCACTAATTCCTTACGTCTGGGACATCCAAAAGCAGTGTCTGTAAGGTAGGGTGGGATCCCAAAAAAGCAACGGCGGGCAATTCAAACCACTGCCGCCTGAAGAACCTTGCGGCCAAAAGCAGCATCAGCTGAGGCCCTAACATCAACCTTGTAAAACTTGTTCAACAGAAGCTTGGTGCTGAAAGGCCCAAAACGCCCCAATAGCACGAGTGGAATGAGCAGTAAGATGGAAGGGAGGCTCCTTCCCCCTTAGCAGAATAGGACTGCACCACCGCCTGATGGCTCCACTTGCTGATAGTGGATTTAGCCGGAGACAAACCCTTCTCAGGTCCAGAAGGTAGAACAAAAAGAGCATCAGTCTTCCTGAAGGATTCAGTAGCAACCAAAGAATGCCCTGACCACATCCAAAGAATGTAAAGTCCGCTTCTTAGGATTATTCGGATTAGGGCACAAAGAAGGCAAAACAATGTCCTGGTTGAGATGAAAGGCAGACACAACCTTAGGCAAGAAATCTGGCTTAAACCGAACCACCACCTTATCCTGGTGTCTCTCAAAATAAGGAGGTTTGATGGCAACTAGCCTGACAGAAGTGATAGCCACCAAAAAGGCTACCTTAAGAGTCAGAATGGGCAAAGCAGCCCCACGGATAGGCTCAGCAGACAATACCAGATTCAAATCCCAAACTGGCAACATAGGCTTACGCGGCGGACGCACGTTAGTAACCCCCTGGAAAAAGGTCTTAACCAACCGGTGATTGGCAAAGGATCTCTGGAAAAAAATTGCCAGAGCTGAAACATGACATTTGAGAGTACTAAGTTAAAGGCCCAGATCCAAACCATGTTGCAAGAATTCCAGAATCCTGGGAATAGAAAACACCCTACAGGGAAGAGACTTGGATTCACACCAGGCAATGTAAGCATGCCAGATCCTGTAGTAGATAAGGAACGAGGACTTCTTCCTAGCTCGAATCATGGTATCCACCACAGGAGCCGGCAACCCTTTATCCATCAAGATGGAGGTTTCAGCAGCCAAGCCGTCAAAGCCAGCGTTTGTAAAATGAGCAGGTCTGGATCCTTGGGCAGGATGTATTGGTCTACTGCCAACTGCACAATGTCTGCGAACCACACCCTTCTTGGCCAACATGGGGCCACCAGGATGGTTGGCACCCCTTCCTGGGCTATCTTGCGCAGCACCCTGCCCAGCAGAGGAAACGGAGGGAACACATAGAGGAGCCGAAACCCCGTCCAAGGCATTGCTAGCGCATCCGTGGCGAATGCCAGAGGGTCCTGTGACAGAGAGACAAAGAATGGAAGCTTGTGATTGTGACGGGACGCAAACAGGTCCACATCCGGCAGACCCCAGCGGTGGCACAGGGAGTGAAATACCCTGTTGCTGAGGGACCATTCCCCCAGCCGAGACATCCCCCTGCTCAAGGAGTCTGCCTCCAGGTTCTCCACCCCCGGGATGTAAACTGCCGAGATGCAGGGGACATTCTCTTCCACCCAGGACAGAATCAGGGACACTTCCTTGAGGGCTTGCTTGCTCCGAGTCCCTCCCTGATGATTGATGTAGGCAACCGCCGTCTGGTTGTCCGAGCGGATCTGAACAGCCTGACCCCGAAAGTGTGGGGTGAACTGGGCGAGAACCAACCTTATCGCCTGTAGTTCTAGAATGTTGATGGGAGTATCTTGTGGGCCCCACCAACCCTGGAACTTCAAAGACTTCCAAAAGCCCCCCAACCAGTCAGACTGGCATCTGTGGTGACAGTCTCCCAGCACAGGGGCAGAAAGGTCCTGCCCACTAGAAGATTCCTTGAGTCCAGCCACCTCGAGAGGGACTGTCTGGCCAGTGGGGACTGAACAAATTCCTGATCCAGGGACACAGGGTCCCGATCCCACACTGGCAAGAGGTGCAACTGAAGAGGTCTCATGTGAAACTGAGCAAAGGGGACCGCCTCGAAGCAAGACATCATCAGACCCACTAACTGCATCCCCTGCCGAATGGAGGGATGAGGACAAGAAAGTAGAAACCGTGCCTGCAGGCTCTCCACCTTCTGCTGAGGCAGGAACACCTTGACCTGAGATGTATCCAGAGTCATGCCCAGAAAGGACCTCACCAAAGACGGGGACAGTGAAGACTTGGGATGGTTGATCACCCAGCCGAAGGACTCGAGGGTGGAAACCACCACCTGGGTATCTATCTTGGCCTGATGGAAGGACCGAGACACAATCAGAATGTCGTCCAGATAAGGCAGAATGCGTATGCCCTGAGATCTCAACAGAGCCATCATACCCGCCAGCACCTTGGTGAACACCCGAGGAGCCGAGGTGATACCGAACGATAAGGCCACAAATTGGTAGTGCTGATCCTCCAGAGCGAACCTGAGAAATCTCTGATGTCCTGGAAAGATTGGTACACGAAGGTAAGCATCCTTGATGTCCACCGAAGTCATGAAGTCGCCCGGGCGCAGGGTACTGACCGCCGAGCGCAAAGTCTCCATGCAAAAATGCTTGAACCTGACAAACTTGTTGAGGAGTTTCAAATCCAGGATGGGCCTTAGGGACCCATCCTTTTTGGGGACCGTGAACAGATTGGAGTAGAAGCCTCGACCCCTTTCCAGGAAAGGCACCGGGCAGATGACACCCAACTCCAAAAGGTTCTGGACCACCAGGCGCAAGCCCCTGAGCTGACAGAGGGTTTTGAGGCATCCAGGATCTCATGAATCTTGGGGGCGGCCAGGCTGCAAACTCTATCTTGTACCCGGAGGACACCACCTCCTGGATCCACCGGTCTGAGACGCGTAGCCTCCAGACATGAGCAAAGAGCCGAAGCCGTCCCCCCACCCAGATGGGTGAGGGCGCCTCCTCATGCCTGAGGGGCTTGGGGGGAAGATTTGGACTTGGGACCCCATGAGAGACCGGGACGGCCACGGCCTCTACCCCGGACCCAAGAGTCTCTGCGTGCCCCCGCAAAGAGTGCACCCCGTCCAGCCCTGGGAGCACGAAAGGAAGTGAGGAAAGAACCAACCCCCCGAAAGGGTCGCGGCTGCCTCCTGCGTTGAGGCAACCTACCATCCCTTGCAAATAGATCCAGGCGCTCACCGAAGAGCCGCAGCCCCGTAAAGGGGAATCCAGTGAGAGCCTTCTTTGCGGCATTATCAGCCGCCCACTGACACAACCAAACAGAAAGGCGTAAAGCCACCAAAAGGGCAGAAGTCCTACCACACATCCTGACCGCATCATCCATAGCAGAGAGAATAAATGCAACAAAACCATAGCAAAGCAGGAGGGATCTATAATCCTCCCCCTATTGGCAGCCAAGGCATTATCCAGAAGACACTTGAGCAGCCCTTTAATAGCAATAGCCGTAATGGCAGAAGCGCACACAGGGCGCAGCGCAGTCCCCGCACAAGCAAATGCGCGACAGGCTAGCTGATCCACACGCCGGTCTTCACCATCCCTCAGGGTAGAAGTGTCAGGGGAATGCATGACCGAGGTATTGGACAACCCGAGCACGGGAGCGTCCACATCAGGGGGACACGACCAGCGCTTCACCACATCAGCAGGGAAGGGATACCTCCTGTCCCAACTCTTGGGCACTGCAGGCAATCTACTAGGACGTTCCCACTCCTTGAGCACCAAATTATTAAAGTGGTTCTGCTCAGGGAACTCCAAGCGTTGTTTAACAGTGTGAAAAAGCTCCCCCTGCTTTTTTAGCCACCACAGGAGGGGTAATACATAATACTTCAAAAATGTGAGCCAACAGCCTATCAGTGTCCTCAGGAGACCATGGATCTTCTCCATGGATTCCCTGCTAGCATGTCCCTCACTAGGGGTCAAATGCAGGCGCGGGGGAGTAGGTGATGTAGAAGGGGGCGCAGAACTGGGCAGCGTAGCAGGCCACCCAGACTGCAGCGCAAGTACCTTTTGAGCGCAGGGCAAACACACCCTGACACCATCACTCACAGGGGATACCCCACACGCGGCACACAGCTGGGCTTGTCCCGAAGGAACCCCAAGCACATTATCCCCGGAAGCCTCCATATGGTGATTGATATAGGCACAAACGGCCAGTACAGGGTCAAGGCTAACAAGAGCCAACCCGGGATGCCCCCCCCAGGCATTCCCAGACGCCAGCTAGGGAAGGTGGGAGAGAACTAGGGCAGGGCCAGGAGAGCCAAAGTCACGGTGTCCCGCCTGAAAGACACAATAAGGACACAAATATCCCATGGCGCAGCAAAATACTAATAAAAACACAACCCCGCAGGGGACTCACGGACCAAGAGGGCCGATAGCACCAACCGCCAGACCACAAGACGCACGCCGCAGCTCCGGAGAGACGAGGGCCCCAGAGCACCGAAGACTCAAAATGGCGCCGGAGCGATCCTTGAGGGGCGGGCCACGGCGGTATGACGCAGAACTCGTCATCCGCAGGCCCCGCCCCCCTGAAGAGCGCGAATCGCGGTCACGTGACACGCCAGTGCCATGACAGTTCAGGAAAAAAGCACCTCAGAAAATAGCGCAGCCCGCAGCGGAGCGACATACAAAGCGGTGCGGCGGCGAAAAACACAGCAATAAACAGTGCAACACAAACACGCAAAGAGACCCCCAGGGCACCCCCACCAGCCGCCCCTCCCTGAGATCACCCAGGGAGAGAGCGAGGGGACAAAGAGCAGCGGCAGGGGCCCACCCAAGGAAGGTTAAGAAGGGAGGGGGGTGGAGAAGGGAGGGGGGTGGTGGGCACTTATCAGATAGGCTGATGGCTAGGACTCCGGCATCCCACAAAGGAACCCTTGTGGAACTTGGTTTGCGGCTCGGAGCAACGCTCCTCAGGCACCCGAACCTGGCGCCGTCCTACCTTCACCCGAACTGTCAGCCGAGGCTGGGAGGCAGTGGGTCCAGAACGGGTGGAAATAGTTCTGCAGGGCCGCAGGCTGGTAAGCCCCGCTCGCCTGCGCATATAGAGAGCCATCTTCTATCTTCGCAGTCCGATTGCAGAAGGAAAACTGGGAATTTGTGGGAGGTTCCTGGCTTTTTATAGGGCCGGGAGACGCCACAAGTCTTTCTGCAGTCCACAGGGCCACCTTGTGGCGGATTACCCAGACGTAAGGATTTAGTGAAACAGGACGTGCTGTATACTTGGAAAATCTTACATATTTATGTGACAGCCTGTATCAGTCTGAGCCCCTCATTAGTCTATATAAACTGAGCAGGCACAGCTGGATCTCTGCTCGATGGATTCGGCTTCTAATCATTGACATTGCCTGTCATTTTTTATGCGTTATTCTTACCTTTTCTCGGAACTCATCAGATTTTGAGGCAGCAGATGAGAGTACAGCCAGTACCGGACTGACATTGCTATCTGTTTCAGCAAGAATCTGTGTTAATGAGGTCAGGAGCTCCTGGCACTGAGGTAAGGTACATGTATCCAGATCTCTTATTTTATCTAGTAAACTTGGATCTATCAACGTTTGGAGCGTCTGAAGAGTGGACACTGTGAAGAAAAATATACAGATCTGTACAGAAGTGCAACTGGATGTGACATTTTCAGCGTGTACACTATCTTTTATAGAAAATATGGATTTTGAAAAGGAAGTATATGGTATGTTAGATGGCAGAGACTAAATAGTAATAGTAAATAGATCTTGATTTAATCTATCAGATTGGTGGACGCGCAAATTTTGCCCCAAAAAGAGACTAAGTACAAGAAATAAAACACAATCTAAGTAAAGGCCTTCATTTACAGATGCATTAATGCTGATCGATAAATGTGCATCACCTACCTTCCTTTGTAAGCTGAATTAAATAGCTTTTGAGGTCTGTAATATTATGGCTGCTGAAGAAATTGTAATACTGGAAAACTGTTATTATCTCTGTGGACAAATTAGCGGATAACGTGTTCTCCATTCTGTCGAGATTTTGAGCTACCAGCTTCCTAAAAACTAAAGAAAGGCAAATGAAAGATTAGATTAACATACATCTCCCTTGCAGTTGCTTCCTCTAGTTCTTGTCCTGCAGCGTACACATGGGCACTCCTTCACAAGTCCAATCCCATCTCTGTCATAGGAACACACCATGCTTCCTTCACTGCAACAGAAAGAGGTTCTTTCTCAGGGATTCCCTCTGTAGGCAGTGCCCTGAAGATGCCAGACCAGATCTTTGGAGAGATGCCAGACTTTGGAGAGGCAGCTCCTGTTAACAACACCTTTTGGCATGCCTTTAATGCCTTATTGTCCACGAGATATAATATATATATATATATATATATATATATACCCAGTTTCCCTAAAAATATGCCATAGCATGATTTTTTTCTGGATTTTTGAGGATGCTTTAAATTTGAGCTCTACCCAAAAAATAATCCCTAGTTACAAGTTCCTGGGGCAAATAAGGAAATTGCCTGGGAACCGGGACCAGAAGGCCCCAATCACTGTCTGGACCACCGAGGCACAGGGTACCACTGCAAGCTAGAAACCCACTATGCCAATAGGATACAGATGTGGCGTCAAAGCCTTTGTCATATTGTGGAGCTACGCAGATGACTGGAAGCCGCATACAGGGGACAGGACTTGTAAGTATACAGCATGACTCACGCTGCACACTCTGGAGCAGCGCCCGTCCACCTCCAAGCCCAGTACAAGCACAGTAGCACCCATACGGTAGTTATTGACATTGCAAAGAGTTCCAAAATGACAATGAAGTGAATCTGTCCCCTGGAAGACTATGAATAGTATAGGCTTTCACTGCGGCCCGCATTGGAATCAATAGGCTGGTCTGACTTTTGTTAGCCAATATGTTGTGACATTTATACAATTTTACTGTGGGGCTACTTTATTTATTTAGACATTTCAATTGACACAATAATTGGCCACTTAAGGGTAGGTCCACTTTTGATGGAATTTTTAAAAGTTATTTTTGGTGCCAAAACAATGTGCTCAGGGTGTTGAGCCAATGTAGTATTTTTTAGCAAATGGAATAGAAGCAGTTTTCTCTACCTGCAATCTGTAGCTATTACTATTGGCTAATGTAAACTCTGTACACACAGAACACTATGCTGCTGCTATTGCCACTGCTGAGGTGAGGGAGCTTACTTAACCTTACACCTACCCTTACACTGCTCCACAGCAGTGTTCTGTGCAACTATCTGCAGCCTGTTGCTATTGACAATGTACACAAAGTCTGCACTTGGTGTATGTTGCCTATAGCAACAGACTGCAAATAGTTAAAACTGCTTCCATAAAACACACATTTACTAAAAAATTAAAAAAATACCAGATAAGCTCATCTCTGTAAGAAACCATTTTGCCACACAAAAATATCCGATTTCAAAATTGCAATCAGAAGTGGACTTACCCTTTAAAGCCCCTGTCCAGGCACAAAATAAAAAATATTAAAGAGAGGAAGTGTGCAGCTTATCTGTGAATAGAGGCCAATGCTGGACGTGGGCAGGATGAAACAGTGTGGTGTAAATCACACAAGTGAGAATGCAACCTTCATGTTTAAAATAAGAAGACTGCAACAGCAGGAGGAGGAGGAAAAACTCAAGGCAGGTGGATGAACAAAGACAGGGATCTTAACAAAACAATTCAGTGAATAAAATAAAATGTACCCACGTAAAGCTCACTTTTGAAGCAGGACAAAACCTGGGATTTTGACTATACCGGGTTCTGCTCCATACCCCGGGGCATCCCATTTTTGTATGCCCTGCTGTTTGAACACCCAGATCGCCCGTAACTCACCTCTTCCCAGTCCAACGGCGCATGTGCGGGATCTGATCCAATTAGAGCAATTTGTATGACTGTAATTCGGCAAATGGCTCTGATTTGCATCAATGGGGAGCGCAAGTGGACACATCCCCAGTGGTACGCATGCTCCTGTCCCAGCTTATCTGAATGGCTGGGGTGGGTGCACGCACACAACCCAAAGATGCAGGGGATATGGCTGTTTGCACTCCCCATTGAAGCAAATCAGACCAGTTTGTCAAATCACATGGATGACAACCTGCGCATGGAGCGGTGAGTTATTATAGGCAATCTTGAGGGTTTCACACAGAACACGACGTCCTGGGGAAAAGCCAGAGGTCGGCCGTTCAGGAATTTGTTCCGCTTTAAATTAAATGACCATGTTATTTATTTAATGTGAGAGTGATATTTTATAAACCCCTTTTACGTTTTTACACCTCTGGCCACAATAATTGCTTCCAGGCATGTGAAGGAATATCATGCTCACTGAATAAAAAAAAAAGTCAATAGCTTATCACATTCTAGTTTTCATATGGACATAGGTGATTTGTTTTGTAAGCTACTCAAGTTGTATGCCTGCAGGCTGTTATTTTAGAGAAAGCGCGATTACTGGCTTATGCTAATAAAATAATATAAACAAGTGTATGATAGGCTACAAAACATGGGGGCTACAAAGAAAAAAATGCCCTTACCTGACCCTCAGGTCAGCACTGCTCCTCAGGCGCTCCAGATACTGGGTGCTGCCATCTTGCCAGAATGACACAGAGCCGCATCCCTCAGCTCCGTGTCTGCTCGAGGGGATGCGGCTCTGTGTAATTTTGGCAGCACAGAAAACAGGAGGGCACCACTGGCCCAAATATTTCTCCTTTGTCACCCCCCATCCTGTCTCGGCACCAGGGTAGGGTGGCAGGACGAAGGTGCCTTTTGACTAAAGTTCTTCTTTAAGCACATACCTTTGTCACTAAGTCCAGGGCTCTCCTTATTTAACATTTGGCTGAATGTTTCCTGCAGTTGTCTTATCATTCTTTCAGCGGTGGTATGGTACATGTGCATGGGAGCAGTGCATTTCATCCAGAAAGACGAGAGAGATGGCATATCATGAAACCCAGAGATAACTAAGACACAAGGAAAAAAAACATTTTGGTCATTATATTTCCCGAACATTTTAAATGATGTACTGAATAGCAACGGCATTTACAGTTACATGTTTTAATTTGGCATTGCATGTTGACATAACTACTAGTTACAAAAAAGTGTACCATATTTTTTGCCCCATAGGACACATCTGCACATAAGATGCACTCAGGATTTGGAGGAGAAAAGTGACAAAAATAAGGGAAAACATATTCTGAACCAAATGGTGTGCTAAAATCCCCCCCCCCTCCCCAATCACCCCATTATACACTTTACATTTCAGGCATTGAGGGGCATCCCAAATACAGGCAGTGTGCTTGTCATTCCAATTACATGCAGTGTGCAGGCATCCCAGATGCTCCCAGTTTCCCACCGTCAGAGGTCATACCCTACCCAGTTGCTGGAATCGGCTCCCTGGGAACTTGAAGCAGCGGTGGCTATGGTGATGGCCAGGATGTGTATGCAGCAGCAGCAAAAAAGTCCTGCCTGCTGCATTCTGGCTACATATACACCCTATTAAAGTTTATGGGGCTGCAGACGGAAGCGTGTTTTTTTTAATGTGGTACTGCATGCGTTTTGCATTTGCGCACCATAGATTTATATGGACCAGAAGGCGCGGCAAAGGGCTCATAAACAGGGACTTTTTTAAAACGCAGATGCAAGCGCAAATGTAAAATGGAATTTCTGCCGCTAGAGGATACAGCAAATACAACTGTACAGGTGTAAACAGCCTTATTCTTTCACTTCAAGGGGCTGCAAAAAACATAGGCAGTAAAAACAAAGTTTATTGCAGGAGCTGAGTAGATGTGGGCAGAAGTGAGGTGAGAAGATGAAGAGGGCAGGGGTGAGGCGGGAAAAGGAAAGGTGAGCAGAAGTTGTAGGAGGCAGGGTGAGTGGAGGTGGGCAAAGGCAAGAAGAGGTGAGCATTGGTGGACAGATATAGGCAGAGGTGAGGTGTAAAGAAGTGAACAGAGGTGAGGCAGGAAGAGGTGAGCAAGGGTAAGGTGGAAAAGGGTAGAATGGAAGAGGTGAATAAAGGTCGGGCAGAGGTGAGGTGGGTAGAAGTAAGCAAAGGTGAAGTGGGCAAAAGTGTATAAGGGTAGGCAAAGGCAATGAGAGTGGAGGTGAGGTGCGCAGAGGTGAGATAGGAAGAGGTGTGAAAGACAGACATGAGGTGGTCAGAAGTCAGATGAGCAGAGGTGGGGAGAGGTGAAGGGGAAAGTGCTGAGCAGAGGTAATGTGGGAGGAGGTGGACAAAGGTAAATAGAGGTGAGGTGGGAAAAGTTAGGATGGGAAATAGTATGCAAAGCTGAGGTGATGAGGCAGAAGTGGGATGGGAAGAGTTGTGATGGATAGAGGCGAGCAGAGATGAGTAGAGGTGTGACTGACAAAGGTGAGATATGAAGAGTTGTAAGTGGTGATGTGAGCAGAGTTGGTCAAAGGTAGGAATAGGTGGGGGGTAGCTAGAATTAGAGTATAGTTCATAAAGCATTTCCACTGCAGGTAAGGACAGCTCAGCTTTTCAACTTCATTTAGAGAGAGAGTGTGAGAGAGTGTGTGTGTGTGTGTGTGTGTGTGTGTGTGGGGGGGGGGGGGGGGGGGTCGCAACTGAAGGCATTGCTGGCAGTAGTTTTTGCATCCCTGGTATAAATTCACTTGCTATTGATTTTCCAGCAAACTCTGGGAATATGTTCCGAGCATCTACTACCATCTGCCCTAATTTGTACTACAGTCCAATAATATTTTCTGACATTGCTTTTCATCTGGTAACTAGCTTCAGGCTGTGTCCCTTTGTTCTATCATTTAGTTTCTTCTTAAAACCCTGTTTCCAAACATTTCAAGGTCTCAACCATGAACATTATACACATCTATTAAAATACTGCTGAAAGTAGAGAACTGTTGAATCTGAAATAAACTACGTTTGAGCTTTAACACTTCTTTTAATTTATATTGTAATAAATAGATCTACACAAATGATGATACAACTCAGGAATTCTTTGGAAATTATTGTGCCTAGGTGTTCATGTGTCACACGCTGGCATATACTCAGAGGCTGTTAATATATCTGAATCATTTCACATGGCCGATATTTGTTTAAAAAAAGACCCAGCAAAGGCAGGATTAGAGGAATAAAAACGTCTTTGTAAAAAATAAATCAGTGACTAGCATACATGTGAAAAGGAGCGTGCAAGCCCTGCACAAAAAACAGCCCCAGGTTATGATCAGAAGCATAACTGATGTCAACACCAGTCAGCAGCTTAATAGGGTACTTCACATCCTGATGACACTTTCACCCTTTAAAGAACATGTAACCACAAGAAACAGATAAACATTGGAACCAACACCCTGGCTGAGCGGCACAGGCTCCCTTTCGGCGGCACAAATCCCTCCTTCTGCCTCGTCTCTTTTTTCACACTATTCTTCATTTGGGGGGGGGGGGGGAGTTGCAGTATGCTAAAGACAGAAGTCATCAGCCGGTGCCTCTTAAAGCAGATCAAAAGTCCCAAAGGGAGTTTTGTAATATAAAAAAAAATTCAGCGTGTGCTGCACACATACTCATTTGTTTTGGGTTGTGCATTGTCCATTGTTCTATGTACTGTGTTTTTTTGCCTGGCAGATCTTCTCAGCTCCCCGTCACCACAGCTCGAGTATTGTGATCCTTCCATCCCGATCGCTACACTACAAAGATCAATATCGCGCAATCTACACAGATGTCGGCGGAGTGTGCCGCTGGATTTTTTTTTTTCACACACACGTAAAGGGACACCAATCATGGATAATCATGTAGTGGTTTACATGGTTATCAATGATATTAATTCATTAGCGTGGACATTTTTTTATGTTTATAGGCGGGACCTTTGGACTGCTTTAATAGAGGTCATCGAGCTGACCACCAGATTTGGGCATCCCTGGGAAAAAGTCCCAGCACAAGGAGCAGGCTTGTGGTCCAAACACAACTTTTAGAACTTTGAGAACGTTTGAAGACAAATTAATGAATTACTGGTTCAGCACTCATTTAGAGTTAATCAGTGATTTATATAGCTAAAGGGAAATAAATCCCTATTTTCTACAAGTGGTGCGGCTCCTGGAGGTGTTCAGTTTACCTCCTACAACTGTATACAATATATTGAATAAAGGTGCGCACTCTTTTTCAGTAATAGCTTCTAAGTTGATTTTAATTACACATGTAACAATATACAAAACATTTATATAACAAAAATCTTCTTCAGACACAAATATAAAATACATTTAAAGATCATGACGCACGCCCCTATGTGCAAATAGAGCAAAGCTTATAGGTTTATACTATTAAAATGCCTAAATAGTGCATATAGCAGCTATCAAAAGCATGTAATAGCATCTCAACAAGCATGAAATACAGGAAAACAATCTCTACAGTAGCATATTGCACTTCAATATAGCGGTCATTAATTTAGTACCATCATTGTTTCCAAAACAATGCCAAGAAACAGCGTACCTCTGATGAAGGGTTGCTGTAACCCAAAACGGCCGTAAGGAGTATGGTAATTATGCTTTCCACTGCTGTGTAAGGATGTGTAGCATTGTTTGTTTAAAGTTGATAACTATTTCTTGGAAATGTATATAAGCTAGAGGAGACACTGCCTCATTGTGCAATATGTTATATTGGGTTGTTACCTATGAAGTGCAACATGTTACAAACTTAAATGAAAAACGAATCATTTTCTATTGAATTTGACAAGACGGATTAATAATATATGTATGCACTTTATTTGGAAACAATGATGGTATTAAATTAATGACAGCTATATTGAAGTGCAATATGCTACTGTAGAGATTGTTTTCCTGTATTCCTGTTTCCTGTTACATGTTTTTGATAGCTGCTATATGCAGGGCCGTATTTAGGTTTCGTGGTGCCCTAGGCACTCTTTGGTCATGCGCCCCCCCCCCCACATACTATGATGAATTTGCCAATTCCCCCCATGCATACACACATCATGATTAAAGTGGACCAACACCCAGTGTGATCCGCGATTCCCGGGCTGATCCAATCCTTCCCCGCGGGGCATCCAAAATCGGGATGCCCGCTGTGTGAAAACCCCCAAGCCTACACTTACCTGATTGTCGGTCCAACGGCGCATGTGCGGGCCGCATCTTGCGGTTGTCTCTAGCAGACACGCTCCCTGTTAGAGGGAAGCGCGAGATGCAGCCGCCAGCATGCTCGGAGCTGCTGTGGTAAGACGTCTCATTGGCGTGCAAAGCACAGCGGCTCTGAGCTCGCTGATTGGATGAGCGGCTGCGCATGCGATGTAGGAGTGGGGTGAGGTGAGTTGTAACTTGCGATCTGGGGCGTTTCACATAGCGGGTCATCCCTGATCGGGGTCCACCGGGGGAAAGGACCAAAACCCAGGATAGTCAAAATCCTGGGTGTTGGTCCACTTTAAAGAGAAACAACACACCAGATTTTCACTTGTTGCTCACTTGTTTCACTTGGTGTTGTTTCTCTCAGTGAGGGCATCTTGAATTGGGATGCCCCACTGTGTGTATCCTCCCAGGTTGCCCTATTCACTCACCTTCCTGCTGCTCCCACAGCCCAGACTGGGGTCAACAAGCGCACTGACTGATAGGCTGAGCGGCCTGCTCAACCAATCAGCGCGCTCGCTTTCACTTGGCTCCCTTTGGCACCACTAAGCAGCCAAAGGGAGCAGAGTGCGCATCCAGCCGCATCCCCTGCTCACCTACCAGCAGTTGCATGTGCGGTGGACGTGTGGGTGGTGCACCCATTCAGAAAGGCCAAGCCTGGGTTCAGGTAGAGGTGAGCCGGGATGCGGCCGCTGTGCAGAGATGTGGTGAGGGCTCTGGGACAAGGTGAGTGAAATGGGGCTTCTGGGGGGGTTTACACAGCGGGGCATCCCAGTTCAGGATACCCCACAGTGTATAACCCCCCAGAAAGTCCAGTAAACACTTACCTTCCCTGGCTTCAACGGTGCATGCAGGGGCTCTGGTCCAACGAAAGCCGCCCACCGTCACTGCGTAATTCAACAGGTTGTGATCCCCATTAGTTCTAATGAGAGCCACCTGCTGAATTACACAGTAACAGTGGACAGCTCTCATTGGACCAGAGCCTGCGCATGCACCTTTGGACCGGGAGAGGTGAGTGTCTATGGGTGTCGTGGGGGCTGGCCTCTGATATTCCCCCCCCCAGGATATTCCAAATCGGGATGACCCTGGGGAAGCAGGGCTGTATTTAGAATTTATGCGGAAGATAAATAGATAGATAGATATTTGGGCAGAGATAGATAGATAGATAGTTGGATAATAGATGGGCAGAGAGATAGACAGATAGATATATGGGCAGAGATAGATAAATAGATAGATATATGGAGATAGATAGATTTGGGCAGAGATAGAAAGATAGATAGATAGATATAGATGGATGGATAATAGATGGGCAGAGATAGATAAATAGATATATATTTGGGCAGAGATAGATAGATAGATACATAGATACATAGATAGATAGATATTTGGGCAGAGATAGATAGATAGATAGATAGATAGATAGATAGATAGATAGATAGATATGGGAGGGGAAGATAGACAGAGATAGATGGATGGTTGGATAATAGATGGGCAGAGAGATAGACAGATAGATATATGGGCAGAGATAGATAGATAGATAGATAGATAGATAGATAGATAGATAGATAGATAGATGAGGGAAAGATAGAGATAGATGGATGGTTGGATAATAGATGGGCAGAGAGATAGACAGATAGATATATGGGCAGAGATAGATAGATAGATAGATAGATAGATAGATAGATAGATAGAGGAGGGAAAGATAAACAGAGATATATGGATGGTTGGATAATAGATGGGCAGAGAGATAGATAGATAGATAGATAGATAGATAAATGGCCAGAGTGAGGGAGAGAGATAAGACAGACTGTGAAGCTAGATAGAGAGAGAGAGAGAGAGAGAGAGAAAAAAAGAGAGTCTGTGAAATCAAACAACCAAAAAATAAGTTCAAAATGACTGTACAGGTATTGGAGGCAAATGTTGGGCTGGCAGCCCACTTCCTCCATCAGTACACTACAATGACATTTAAAACATTTGCTGACATGCCCCCCCCCCCCCCCCATGAAAACGGGTCTATGTACATTTGATCTGGACTCAGCTTGGCACATTTGCTGTCTCCTGAGCCTCCCCCAGCTTCTCCCTGCTGCCAGTTACCTTGAATGGAGCTCCGCACAAGTTACTTCGATGACGAGCATGCTGGGAGTGACGTGTCCATTCCCAGCTGCCCCTGCAGAGCCACTCTATTGGCAGGTAGCGCAGAGGGCGGGGCGGCAGCTCGGGAGCTTCACAGTATTGATGTGTAAATAGGTTTTGCTTTACAGTGCTGAGGAAGGGAAGCGCGAGTGGGCGGGAACATTACCCGCGCATTAACATATGAATAGACCCCATTGTACTATGTACATGTGTCAGGAGGCAGCGTTTCACATGTATTAGCATATGAATCGGCCCATTGTACTTTGGGGGAGGGGCAGTTTCGGGTGTGGGCGGGCGGCCGGCCGGCAGCTATAACAAGTTAAAGGACATTTTATTGTTGCAGAGAGGCCGCCCTATGCAACTGGCCGCCCTAGGCACAGGCCTAGGGTTGCCTAATGTTAAATACGGCCCTGGCTATATGCACTATTTAGGCACTTTAATAGTATAAACCTATAAGCTTTGCTCTATTTGCACATAGGGGCGTGCGTCATGATCTTTAAATGTATTTTATATTTGTGACAGTGTATTGTGTCTGAAGAAGATTTTTGTTATATTATATAAGTGTTTTGTATATTGTTACATGTGTAATTAAAATCAACTTAGAAGCTATTACTGAAAAAGAGTGCGCACCTTTATTCAATATATTGTAGAATGTTTGAAGACCAAATGGCTGTCTCACAGACTTGATCTACTGTACTCTGCTGGCCCTAATGGTGGATCTGGATTCTGAGTACTTTTGTGAGGGCCATCTGTGACTATGAAAAGAGAATCGGTCCTTTGGTAAAGGTTGTTTGCTCTGATCATATCCAGCAGGTGTAACACCTTCTCTATCAGACAAGGGAGAAGTGACAAAAAAAAATAAGGAAGTCCTCACTAAAGCCTAGGGCACCTTGGACAGAAATCCAGGAAGAAAGTGAAGTCTTGTTCTTGTGCAAGGCAAGAAACAACAACTTAACAGAAAGTGCCACCAACTTCAAAACCCTACAGATGAAAGTGACAACCACCAATATGGCCTTCTCCAACAATAATCGCTATTTGCAATTGACATAAAAGTGAACACCAGGGCTCGTGCCTGCATCAGGCATTTGTGAATGGCACGCACCCTTTTAGAGAGCAGTGGAGGATGTGGTCGTCGGCGCGCACAGATCCGCTCGCCTTAGACGAAGAGCCAAAAATGGATCCAATCCTGCTGATTGGACCAGAGGCAACACATGCGCTGTAGGACCAGGGAAAGCAGAGTTTGACAGGATCGCTATTTGCCATTGACTTAAAAGAGAACACCCAGCAAAGGCAAAATAACGAGGTTAAGGGTCCAAGGATCCAGTGGCACCCTAAACTGAGAAAATAGATTTTCTGTCCTTGTAGGAAAGTTCTGACTAAAAAATGCAGGACCAACATCCTTAGGAGACTCAGAGTTGTTTAAGGGGCAGCCCAAGTATATAATAAATTGCATGAAGGCTCACTTTTCTCAGACAAACCAGATATACCCTAGTGCAGTTGAATAAAACTTACTGGATCCCGAGATCCAGTGTGCAAGTATGCAGTTTTTCTTATTGGCACCCCTTGCATAAGTCACAGGAACTGGCCACACCTACTCCAATCAATAGGGCACGTTGATCACTATACTTAATAATATACCCTCCCTTAGAGCAGAACTAAGGTCTGCACCCCTCTTATAAAAAAAGAAAACAAAAAAAAGCATTTGTTCTCATATCACTGGTAAGGTTTCAAAGGCACTTACAGGATCAAGTCAGAACTGTCCTTCTTGGGCACTGAATCAAACACAAAGTCTCTCCCATGGTACTGGCAGTACAACCACCAAGGAGATAAATGACCACATTTTAAAGTGGTGCCATCAAAGAAAATTTCAGAATTTTGGAGAGGGGGGGACCTAATCTTGTAACTTTTGTCTGTTTCCTACCTGAGCCAAGCATTTGACCAACTGTGTTTGCCAAACATCAGTGCAACTCAGAAAGTGTCCTCCTTTCCTGGAGATTGATTGGGTCCTTTATGCTAGAATCTGGGAAAGCTTGGACTTTCTTCACCATGTGGAAAGAGTATGACAAATGCCTGTCACCTCGACCTTTGACAAAGCCCAAATTACCTACCCTCTCTAAACAAATTGCTTCCCTTATAAAACAGTATCACAATGCTCCATGTTGACCCAAGAATATGCCATAAGCCACTGGGTATCAGCAATTAAAAGTGCGGGCATTCTACAAATCTAGGGAGGCTTGGAAGGGGAATCATCTCAGCTTGCTATCTGATCAAACTCCTAGGAAACATTCCCTACGATATATCAGATATAGCTCACTTTCTGGTCCACTGGTTCTGACGTTTTTATAGAACCTCCAAAACCTCCTGTATTGAGCGTCTGACAAGCACAGAGAAAGAACTCCTGATATATGTGTTCATAGTTATTTAACTACCATACCGAGTTACATGTTTACATGACATTTTAAAAAAATAGTTTTCCTCTGAGATAATGGAGAGGTGGGGTAGGCTCATGCTTTCAAGACTATTTATCAAAAATAAGGCAACACCCCTTAGAGGATTTTCAAATGAATGCAAATACCTTATGGTCATTCTGTAGATGAATGCTGCCATTTTTCATCAATTTTGACACAAGATTTCTCCTAGTCAGGATTGTTTAGTGCTTTGCTAATTTCTAGATTCCCTCCCCGGGGGCATCCAGAATTGGGGTACCCCGCTGTGTGAAACCAGGTCATCCGGAAACTCACCTTCTCTCCCAGTCCAATGGCACAAACGGGAGTAGCAGTCACATCCCAGTTATTCGTTTAGCAGGGCGCGTGCCAGAGGCAGCACATGCTCTGAAGGACCGGGGAAAGCCCTATACAACCATGCACGTTACAACAAATTCCACAAAACACACAATAATAATGTGTTGCAGCCATTGCAGGCTAATTTGGGTATATTTAAAGGGAAAGCTTTCGAGAATGCTTAGTCTTCATCATCAGACATGAAAGCTCACCTTTAAATTGATTCAAGATGACCTTATTTCTTTACTTTCAAGTGCCCATTAATAGAGTTGCTTCAGGGACCTATCACTTACCTTCAACAACTGAATTTGTGTTGCCCAAATTCTCTTTGCTGATGTCGGCGAGTCCTTTGATGACCTGGCTTTGTTGGCTCAATTTCTTCTTCAGATCGCTTACGATATACAGCACTTGGCTGGATGCAATTATCTGCTATACATAAAACACAACCACTAACATATTTCATTAAATATAACAAAGGAATTAAAAATACAAATCATCAAAAATGCATAATGTCTAAGAATAAAAAGTTGTTGACAAACGAAAGTGGCAGGGTTAAAACATATATGCCATTGCTAATCTTCCAACAGTGCTAGTTCCCTAAGGGAGTCATGATGTTTACTTACCTGTAATAGCCACACAATGCCATGTCTTTTAGCCAGGCAGGGTAAGCGCAGTTTAATTAATTTGGATTAAAGATTTAACCTATCTCAGGGACTCCTTGAGTTTGGGGAGGTTGGCCTTCTTCAAGAAGAGGGGTGGGGGATTTCTTTTTGGTTGTATGAGTTTATTATTTTGACTTAGGGTTAGTTTTGTAGATTATGAGAACTATTTGAATTGATGAACTGCTTTAATTTAATGAGAGTCTAACAGACCAACAGGGAAAATTTTTGGGACAAGGTAATCTCTAATGGATTAAGAGAGGGTTATTTACATTATGGTGGGGTGTATTACAAAGTTATGTGTTACTATGATACACTGCCAGTGCATACCCCCCAGGTGTCCCTGTTTTGTGGGACTGTCCTCCTTTTGAGTCCATGTCCCCCTGTCCTTTAGTGTTTTCATTTGCTCTTCTTTGAGGTCCAACATGGAGATCAGCATCATTAAATTATTTATTTGCCTATTTAAAGAGTTTATATTGTTACGGTTATAACGTATCTCTTATCCATCCTTCAATGAGGGGGTGTGGCCTAATTTAACAAATTACCCTCTTTCTCAACCTGAAAAGTTGGTAGGCATGCCACCGGTGTTAGCGAGCCAGCAACTCTTGCAACTGCTCAGCTGACCATTTTTAGGTTAGGTGGTTTATGAAAGATCTGAAGAAAACATCCTAACATTTCCTTTGACTATTTTGTATGAAGCACAGGGTGGAGTGCCCCTCTTAGTATTTGTAGGATCTTCAGATGTGGACAATTAGGGTGTATTGCAGCCTTGTCTTTAGTCTCCCTATGTTTAAAGTGGACCAACACCCAGGGGATCGGCCCGGAAAATCTATAAGATTCCCGGGCCGATCCGATTCCCTCCCCGAGGGGCATCCAAAATTCGGGTGTGAAACCCCCCAGGGCGCCCGCGCCGTAGGAGTGGGGTGAGGTGAGTTATAGCCAGCAATCTGGGGGGTTTTACATAGCGGGTCGGGGTGCCCCGGGAAATTGGACCAATACCCAGGATAGTCAAAAAGAGAATTCTTTGATTACTCGCCTGTAGAATTAATTTCTCTTCCATTATTACTTTAGGACATCAGATTTAATTCAGAGACGATTGGGTTAACCTCTCCCGAAGGGTGTGGTCTGCAAGAACAAAGGTGTGTCTCCACCTCCCTGGCCTATATCCACCTGGTTGACTTGATGCACTTCAGTTTAATTAAAAAGCAGTAGAACCAGCCGCCCAGGAGGCATACCTATCCTGTTGGAAACAAAAGCTGGAGCCGTTAAATCCATTTTTTTTTCATTATGCTGATCATTATTTACAGCAACTATTTACATATTTATCACTCCACTAAAACTAGGCATCCAACACATGGACATAGTAACCTAACAGACAGGGAGGGTCTGATGTCCTGAAGTAATAATGGAAGAGAAATTAATTCTACAGGCGAGTACTCACAGAATTCTCTTTTCTCTTCCATTTTACTTCAGGCCATCAGATTTAAATCAGAGACGAAAGACCAAAAGCAGTACCAAAATTCGGGTGGGATCCCCAAACCTTATTCCTTTCAGGAACAAGACATTCCAAAGTCGCTAATTCCTTCCAAGAATAAGACATCTCAAAAACCCTTATTCCATTCAGGAATAAGACATTCCAAAAACCATCATTCCTTTCAGGAATAAGACATTCCAAAAACCCTTATTCCTTTCAGGAATAAGACATTCCAAAAACCCTCATTCCTTTCAGGAATAAGACACTCCAAAAACCCTTATTCCTTTCAGGAACAAGACATTCCAAAAACCCTTATTCCATTCAGGAATAAGACATTCCAAAAACCCTTATTCCTTTCAGGAATAAGACATTCCAAAACCATCTAATTACCACTGTATGTAATTCCTTCCTACCAAAGGCTGTTCCTTATAGAATTTGGTAAATGTATGAGCTGAAAACCAAGTAGCGGCTTTGCATACTTGTTCTATTGAAGCTTGATGCTAAAAAGCCCAAGAAGCTCCAATAGCGCTTGTCAAATGAGCAGTAGTCCTAAAAGAAGAATCCTTCCCCTTAGGAAATATAGCCTCTTACCACTGCCTGTTCTAATCCATCGCTGATGGTAGACTTAGATGGTGGAAGACCTTTCCATGGACCCTCAGGTATGACAAAATAAGGAGTCCGACCTACGGAAAGATTGTGTAGCAGGGAGATAGTATCTTAGTGCTTTTCCTACATCCAGAAATGAAGAATCCTTTCTTTATCGGACACTGGAGTAGGACATAAGGAAGGCAAGTCACCTCTTCATTAAGATAGAAACCACCTTAGGAAGAACATCCTGTTTAAAACAGACAATCTTGTCCTTATGTAACACTAAATAAGGAGACTTAACTGATAAGCTGCTAATTCAGAAACCTTGATTACTGAGGTTATTGCCACTAAAAAAGATAACCTTAAGAGTCAATAAACTTAATGATGCATCTGCCAATAGTTCAAAAGGAGGATGCTGATAAAGAGCTGATAAAACTTAAGTTCAGGTCCCAAACCGGCAGAAGTAGCTTACGAGGAGGCCGCGACTCCCTATAGAAAAAATGTTAATACATTTATTCACAGCAATGGGTTTCTGAATAAAAAGATAGATAAAGCAGATATCTGTCCCTTTAAAGTACTCAATTGAAAACCTTCATCAAGACCTTTCTGCCAAAAAATCAAATATTCCGGGAACAGAAAAAATACAATTCTGTGAAATACTCACCTGTAGAATTGGTATTATATGCATACAGTACGTCCTGCTCCAATATAATACTTACACGTGGGTAATCCTCCGCCAGAGGGCGCTGTTCAATGCAGACATGCAAAAACAAGCTCCTCCCGGCCCTTCATATACCCAGGGACCTCCCACAAATCCCCAGTATTGAAAAGCAGTGAGAAAAGAAGCCGGGAGAAACCAACCACCAACTGGTAACAATAGTAATGATAACAATCACCATACAGGGGATCCAGAAAATGTAAAACCAGGGTGGGGTGGAGCAGGACGTACTGTATGCGTATAATACCAATTCTACAGGTGAGTATTTCACAGAATTGTATTATTCTAAGCATACAGTACGTCCTGCTCCAATATAATACTTACACGTGGGACATCCAATAGCAGTGTCCATAAAGTAGGGTGGGATCCCCAACAAAAAAGGCACAGCAGACAGTAAAGGCGCTGTCACCTGCAAACCTTGCTACCAAGTACGACATGAGCAAAGGCTCTAACGTCAATCTCATAACAAAACCTTTGAAAAGGTATGAACAGAAAACAAGCAGCGGTCTAGCAAACCTGTTTAACAGAAAACCTGGTGCTGAAGGGCCAAAGGTACCCAAACACCAGTAGAACAGAATAAAAAGAGAGGGAGATTCTTCCCCCTTAAAGGAATAGGCCAGTGTAACGGCCTAACCAGCCCAAAAGCAACAGAAGCCTCAGTAAAACTTAGAAATCTCCCCAACGGGGAATTGAAAACTGGTCTCCCGCAAGACAGGCGGGGATACTGACCCCTTCACTAACAAGGATCAGCAAGAAGCCGAAACCTTTACTCAGGATCAGGAAGGCAAACCATCCAAGCAAGATCAGTCCAAAGGGCGCATAGGCCCTGGAAGCAAACGAGATCAGGCGCATACCTATGGGGGCGCGCGCAGACCCCAAAGGGCATCAGTCCCCCTAAGGGACAAGAAACAACCAGGAAAATTTCAAGACCTGTTGAGGGAATGTAGACCCCTTACTTCAGCATTACTAAAAATAAGGCCCATAGGCAGACTAAAAGGACTTAATAATGATCATAAAACACCATCTTGGACAAAAGGGTTCGGCATAAGGCGGAATACCACCACATCATGGTGTGTATACATATATATATATATATATATATAATGAACGAGGGCAAAGTAATCAGAGCCACCTTCTCAGGCACACGTCTGCCCGAAGCAACAGCCCCCAGAGGGGCGACTTGAACTACAAAACAGCTCAGACAGCATCCAGAATAAGTCCCAAGGGAACAATCCGCAGGGCAAACAGAATGAAAATTGATCCCAACAGGGACCATAGAACTACTTGGGAGATGCCCCTGAGAAATCCCCAAGAGAACTCCTAACAAGGAAGACTGAACCAGACTTCTACAGGAAGGCAGACAGGACAGAACCTGAACCTTCAGAGTACCTAGATGGGGAGCCAACCCCAGCCTATGCTGTAACAACTCTAGAACCCTGGGAACCGAGAACGTCCGACAGGGGAGAGACCAAGACTCATGCCAATCAATATGGGTACACCATAACCCACAATAGACGGAGGAAGAAGAAGCCAAAGAAGCTTGCTCCTAGCCCCCCATAGACCAAGGCACCCAGAAGATAAACCCATCTCCAAAGGGGTGAATAAATCAGCTGTCAAGCCCTCAGACTAGAGTCTGTAGATTGGTACGACATAAGAAGGAGCCTGACAAGGGCAGAACCGCACTCCTGAGAGAGCGTACAGGTCCGCTGACCTCAGTAGAAGCATCTGCAAACCACAGTTCACTAGGCACCCAGGGGCCATCAATCTCACGGGTCTCTTTATCAGCACGACCGTGCGCAGAACCCCACATAGCAGGGTGAATGAAGAGAAGACATATAAAATAGAAAGTCTATACATAAATTTACTAAGCCCCCATGACCAGAGTCAGAATATTCTGGGGCAGTAAAAACAAGGGCAGAGCCCCTGTGATATTAGCGAGACCCAACAGAGCCACCCTAGATGGCTCCCAGAGGGACACCAGGATAGCACAACCTGCCACTGAAAGACATCCATTGGAGCGAATACCACTGAGGAGCAGGGGACGTAGACCCCCACCCAGATCAGGATCAGGAACCTTCCAGGAGAATCATCCTGCTTCAAGCTCCAGACCAATAATAAAACAGGCCATTGTCTTCCAACAGGCCAAGAGTCCCCAAATAGACAGGTCCTGAAGAGGAGAAGTCCAGCAGTACAGAGTCAACTGAAGGCTCATTGTTTTAACAAAGCCAGTAGGTAAAATGGACCCTCTAAGGGACCCTACCTAGGAACCATGGGGGGTTTTGGAAGAAATTCCCCCCCTGCCAACCTGCGAGACTTGGTACCCAAGGTGACCATTCACAGGAAGATGCAAGCAAAGAAGGGGGTGCCCCCTGACAGGGTCCTTGAATATAACCAGCTCAAGAGGAACCACCGTACCAAGGGGGAATGAGCACAGACCTAGCTCCCGGGGTGATGGAACCCCATCTAGGATCAATAACCTACTGTGCCGAAGAGCCCAAAGACTCTGTATATAAGGGACATCATCTGATACGCCACCAACGGGCCCACCAGCTGAAATCCTGCCTGGTGAAAGTAAGATGTCAGCAAAGAGGGACAGAGCCCCCGTAACCAGGAGTCCACTTGTTGCCAAGGAAGAAGGCTCAAGCCTGAACCAAATCCAAGGAATGGAGATAGCGGATAAGGGACCATGAGGGATTGAGGTGACTGAGCACCCATCCAGTAACTCCCCGACTAACGTACGCGGCCTGACGTAGAGATTGGGAAGTAAGGAAGGACGATCCGGTAGGTCCTAGTGCGGACGCCCCACCGGCATGTCAGAGACATAACCCCCATCCACACCTTGGCGAGTAGCTTGGGAGCAGAAGAGAGGCCAAAAATAAGGCCCCAATCTGCAGGGTTGGTCCTTCAACACGGACTAGTAAAGGTCTTGGTGTCCAGAAGACACAGGGGGAACTAAAGGGATCTAGATCTTCCCAGGAGGCCAGAAGCCCCCTTTTGCACAGGGCGCCTGTGTCCCAAGACAGAGATATCATGCAGGGACTACCTGTGAGTGTAGAATTGCCAAGCCTACCATAGGCCAGCATGGCCCAGACCGCCTCATCATTTTGAGGGAAAGAGGAAAGTTAACACAGAGGCCATAGCCCCATTCTGTTAAGGGCAACCGGTAAGTAAGCCCAGACTCTGTAGGCCGAGTACGGCCTGCACCAACTCCTGAGGGGAAAACAGGTGCCAGAAGCACCCTGACAACCTCTGAGAGGGACCGCCCAGCAAATTCTATCCTGTGTCCAGAGGAACTACCTCCTGGCCCAGAAGGGGCGAGGGCGTCCCTTCATGCTTGGGAAGTCTTGGCAGATTTGGACTTAGCCCTGCCAGAGGGCCCAGGGCGTTGCCTGCCCACCCCGTGGTGGAAATCCACTCTGAAAAGTTGGAAGCACACCTCAGGTTCGAGTTTGATACTAACGTAGGGAGGGGGAGGGGTGTTCCTTCCCCGAGGAGGCCGAGATGGCCTTCTGCGTAGGGGTGCCTTACCCTTTGTTGCAAAAAGGTCCAAACGGGCCCCAAATAGACGCCGTCCTCTGAAAGGAAGGCCAGTGAGAGCCTTTTTCGTATCATCGTCAGCACCCTACTGTCGCAGCCAGACCAGGCGGCGAATAGCTACCACTAGGGCAGAGGTTCTAGCACACATCTTAACGGTGTCATCCAGCGCTGAGAGGATAAACCTCACAAACACATCACAATCTGAGAGTGCATTAAAGACCTCCCAGGGGAGGTCCTCAGGTCAGTGATCAAGTAGTTTTCTAATGAGAGTCCTGGCGGCCACCGCAGTGATGGCCGCGGCACAGACCGGGCACAGAGCCGTCCCTACACACAAAAAGGCGTGGGAAGCCAGTCTGTCAATGCGCCGGTCCTCAGCATCCCGAAGGGTACGGTAATGAGGAGCAGTCATGAAGGGGGGGTTAGTAACCCCTATAATCGGTGCATCCACCACAGGAGGTGCTGACCAAAAGTTAACCACATCAGGAGGGAAAGGGTACTTCCAATCCCAGACCCCCGGGACCCCTTTAAGTTTACAAGGCGATTCCAATTCTTTGGATATAAGATTTTGGAAATGCTCCTGTTCCAGGAATTCCAAGCGCGGCGGCGCTGTGTGGAAACTCTCCTTCTTAGGCTTGGGAGCCTCTCCAGGAGGGGAGATTGACAAAACCTCAAAGATCTTAATAAGTAGTTCATCTGTGTCACACAGGCCACAAGAACTGGGCCCAGACTCATCACGGCTCATCCAAGGAGCCCGAATCGGAGAATAGCTCACCTTCATCAGAAGGATCAAGGTCCTGCATAGCAGCAGATTCATCAGTATCATTAGGAACCGGAGAACCAGGAGGCGTCAGGGACCGCTTCTTTCCAGGGCCCAAGCGCTCCGCCAAACTAGACAGCACCTGCTCAGCCGTAGGCAGCCTGCGCGGCACGACTTGCTGGTCATCCCCGCTCGAGTGAGACACATCCGGAGTGAGATTTAGGTCCGGGGAGACGGGTGTATTGAAGTGAGGTGCAGCCACTGGCAAACCTGATTGCAGGGTCAGTTCAGCACACGGTCCGCAGACCCGTGCTCTGTCAGCATCAGCATGGGGCTGACCACACACTGTACACAGCCGGTCTTGTCCCCGAGGGACCCCGGGTACATAATTCTGAGATGCCTCCATATGGTGATTATCTGAGCAGTATGCCCGCAGGGATTTACGCAATAGGCAACCCTGGATGCCCCAAGACCCGCTAGGAATGTGGGAGAATTTTTTATGTGAACCCGCTATAACATATGTCAGGCCGGGAGAAGCCACCGAAATCTTGGTGTCTGAAAGACATAAAGGAGATAAGAGTGGGGGTGTCAGTGTCATGCGCAGCTGAATAAAAAGATCATAGGAACAAAAAAACGCCCAGGAGGGCACTTACATGACCAAGGGAGGAGGCGGATCGCAACCACGTGCAGACCGTCAAAATGGCGCCAAGCGAACCTCGAGGGGCAGGCCTGATCTGGCCGTGACGCGGGGCGCGTCATGTCAAGTCCCCGCCTCCCCCAAAGAGCGCGAAGCTATAACCAGCGCAACGTCAATGACAGAAGTGGCTAGGACACTAAGGAGATTGCTCTCGACACTAGAGAATGAAGCTGCCGCCCGGGCCGCACACTTCTTGTAATGAAAGGACACACACGCGCACAACCAGACAAGGTTTATGTGGAGCAAGGAGCGCGGCACTGACACCCAAGTTTAAATAAAAAGTAAACGGCCATAAACGTGTTAACATTACGCTGGGACCGCCACACACATACCCCCCCCTTTCTTTTCCCCCGAGCTACGGGAGGAAGCGAGGGAGAAGCGGACCTGCACCCAGGGTTCATCGCTATGAGGGGCATGGGCAATAATGTGCCTACCCTATGGTGGGGGATTGCGGTGGAGCGTAGCTCCGTGAGCAGACGAGGTGCTGCCTACCTTCACCTGACCAGCGCAGCCCAGGCTGGGAGGCACATCCTATCGAAGAGGACGGGTGGTAATAGTCCTGCAGGGCCGCAGGCCGTAAAAGCCCCGCTCACCTGCGAGAGAGTGATACTTCATGTCTTCGCAGTCAGCAATGCAGAGAAATCTGGGGATTTGTGGGAGGTCCCTGGGTATATGAAGGGCTGGGAGGAGCCTGTTTTTGCATGTCTGCAGTGAACAGCGCCCTCTGGCGGAGGATTACCCACGTGTAAGTATTATATTGGAGCAGGACGTACTGTATGCTTAGAATAAGCAATTCTGTGAGTACTCACCTATAGAATTGTTTTTGTTCTTGCATGGCACAGCCCGCTTCGGTATTTATTACAGTTGGGTTATTCCGCCACTAGGTGGCGCAGTGGCACTGCAGAAAGTTGTGGCATGTCCCGGCTCCCTACAAAAATGGGATTAACCGACAAATTCCCAGCGTAGACAAGCAGTGAGACAAGAAGCCGGGAGAGAATAAGGTAAGGAATGTAAAAAAGTTAAAAAAATACCCAATTAACCTGGAACAATCACCATAAAGAGACAACCAAGAATAATGATAACAAGGGTGGGGCGAAGCGGGCCGTGCCATGCAAGAACAAAAACAATTCTACAGGTGAGTACTCCCGGAATTGCTTTTTTCTTTATTGCATGGCTTGGCCCGCTTCGGTATTCATTACAGTTGGGACATCCAAAAGCAGTGTCCAGAATAGGGTGGGATCCCCAAAGAGTAACGGCCAGTAGTTCAAGTCACTACTGCCTGAAGCACCTTGCGGCCAAAAGCAGCATCAGCTGAGGCCTTAACAACAACATTGTAAAAACTTAGAAAAAGTATGAACAGAAGACCAAGTAGCGGCCTTGCAAACTTGTTAAACAGAAGCTTGGTGCCGAAAACCCAAGAGGCACCAATAGCACGAGTAGAAAGAGCAGTAATCCTAAAGGGAGTTCCTTTCCCCTGGCAGAATAGGCTTGAATCACGCCTAACGGATCCACTTACTTATAGTGGATTTATCTGGAGGCAAACCCTTCCTTGGAGCAGAAGAGAGAACAAAATAGAGCATCAGATTTCCTAAAAGTCTCTATAGCAACCAAATAAAACTTCAGAGCCCTGACCACATCCAGAGAATGCAGTGACCGCTCCTCAGAATTAGTAGAATTAGGACACAAGGAAGGCAAGACAATGCCCTGATTGAGATGAAAGGCAGACACAACCTTAGACAAGAAATCCGGCTTAAGCCAGAACACCACCTCATCCTGATGCCGCTCAAAATAAGGAGGCTTGATGGAAAGTGCCGCTAGCTGAAAACTCGTCTTAAATAAGTGATAGTCACCAAAAAAGGCTACCTTAAGAGTCAAACCAGGCAAGGCAGCCTCCCAGATAGAATCAAAGGGAGGCCCCTGCATAGCAGACAACACCAGATTTTGATCCCAGACTAGTAGAAGTAGTATGTTGTGGACGCAGGTAAGAAAAAACCCTGTGAAAACCTGAACCAGTCAGTAAGTGGCAAAAGCACAAGAAAATTGCCAGAGCAGAAACCTGGCCTCTGAGTGTACTAAGTTGAAGGTCGAAATCCAACCAAGATGTAAGAAACCCCTACAGGGAAGAGACTTAGAGCCCTACCGGGTCATGTAAACATGCCAGACCCTGTAATAGACGAAGTATAAGGACTTCTTCCTAGGCCTAATCATGGAATCAACAACAGAAGCAGACAACTCCATTATCACCAAGATGGAGGTCCGAACTCCGGCTAAGGGAATGCCCAGGCACTCATAGCAAAGACAGGATGATCCTGAAACACAGACAAAATCAGAAAGTTGTGATTGTGGCGGTACCCAAACAGGGCCACATCCAGATGACGCTAGCAGTGAAACAGGGAGAGAAGCACCCGGTTGTTGAGGGACCATTCCCTCAGACAAGACAACCTCTTACGCCGGGAGACCGTCAAGACAGAATCGGGGACCCTCCCTTGAAGGCTCACTTGCCCCAAGTACTTCCTTGATGGATGATGTAGACAACTGCCATATGGTTGTCTGACAGGATCTGAACAGTCCAACCCTGAAGGTGAGTGATCAGGTAAGAAAAACCAACCTGATCGCCCACAGTTCCAGGACGTTGATGGAACCATGGCCCTCATGTGGGCCCCACCTTCCCTGGAACCTCAGGGATCTCCAGAAGTCCCCCCAACTGGTCAGACTGGCATACGCGACGACCATCTCTCAGCACAGGGGCAGGAAGGACCTGTCACCCAGAAGGCTCCTGGAGTCCAACCTCCACAAGAAGGACCGTCTGGCCAGAGGAGACAGATCAAACTCCCGATCCAAGGATGCAGGGCCCCGATCCAAAACTGACAAGAGGTTCAACTAAATATGTCTTATGTGAAACGAGCAAAGGGGACTGCCCAAAGCAGGAAACCATCAGGCACACCAACTGCATCCCTTGACAGGTGTAGGGATGAGGACACAGTAGCAGAGCCCAAGTCTGCATCTGAAGACCTTTCACCCTCCCCTACAGGGGAAGGAACACTTGACCTGAGATATCCAGGGTCATACCCAGAAAAAACCCTCACCAAGGACGGGAACAGATAAGACTTGGGATGGTAGAGCACCCACCCAAGGGATTCTAGAGTGGAGGCCACCGTCTGAGTGACCTGCCCAATCTGAGGAAAGACTTGGCCCAAGAGTATGACGTCCAGGTCAGGAATGAGGCGGATGCCCTGTTTCATTAGCAGAGCCACGTCCCTGCCACTATCTTGGTGAACAGCCGAGGTGCCAAGGTGATACCAAAGAGTTAAACCACTAACTGATAATGCTGATTCTCCAGCACGAACCTTAGAAATCTCTGATGACCCAGAAAGATAGGCACAGGACAATAAGCATCCTTGAAGTCCACAGTGGCCATGAAGTCGCCCAGGCGATGGGTACTGATCTCAGCATAACATCTTTAGGCAAAAAAGGGAGGTGGAATCAGACAATCTTGTTGATGCCCTTCAGGGCCAGAATGGGCCTCAGAAAGTCTTCCAGTTGGGGGACCTATGAAAAGACTCCTGACTCTAACAGTCAAAGAACCACCAGATACACCCCTTGAGTAGACAGGGGGTTCAAAAACATCCGGGATCTGATGAATCCTGGAGACAGCCAGGCCACAAACTATCATGCAACCAGAGGATACTAGCTCCTGAATCCACTGGTCTGAGACGTGAAGCCTCCAGATATGAGTAACAAGCCAAGGCCATACCCCCGCCCGGATGGGTGAGGGCGCCCCTTCATGCCTGAGGGGGCTTGGGCTTAGCACTCCAGGAGAGACCGGGACGACCACGGGATCTGCCATGGCCCCAAGAATCTCTGCGAACACTAGAGAAGAGGGAGCCACGACCTCCTCTGGGAGTACGAAAGGAAGGGAGGGGAACGGAGGACCCCCGAAAGGGCCAAGACTGCCTCCTACAACGAGGCAGCCTGCCATCCTTGGCTAAAACATCAAGACGCCCCCCAAAAAGCCGCAGCCCTGCAAAGGGGAGACCAGTGAGAGCTTTCTTAGCCGCAGCATCAGCTGCCCATTGGCGCAACCAGACAGAATGGCGCATAGCCACCAAGAGGGTGGAGGCCCTACCGCTCAGCCGCACAACATCATCCATAGCAGTAAGGATAATTGTAACAAAATCAGTACAAAGTAAGAGAGTCCTATGTTCCTCCTCTCCACTACCAGCAGTAGCTCCATCAAGAAGACGCTTGAGCAGCTTCTTAAGGGCAATAGCCGTGATAGCGGAAGCACAAGCCGGGCGCAATCCAGCCCCCGCACAAGTAAAAGCATGGCAGGCCAACTGATCCATGCGCCTGTCCTCGCTGTCCCTCAGAGTGGTAGTGTCAGGGGAAGGCACAACCGAAGTATTGGACAAGCCTAGTACGGGAGCGTCCACTTCAGGGGGAATGTACAAAGGGCCAGCACACCGTTAGTGAAATAAATCAGCTTGTATTATCAGGCATACAAGTAAAGTAAAGCAATAATGTAGTCCAACAAAGCAAAGTAATCCATAGCAGTCAGTGTCCAATAAGCCGACGTTTCGGGGGTGCCATAAACCCCCTTCCTCAGGGCAGACAGACAGACAACAAGTGCAACGAAACAGCTGACCTTATAAAGCAATTAGAGCTGTGATTCCCGCAATTAGAGCTGTGATTGACGTCATGTGACGTCAGTGGGTCCGCCTTATCACACAACATGTTATAAGCAACTAATTATTGAACAAAATCCATAATGTACTCACCCATCACCGTCGGAGCGCGCCACAGCGGGCGCAGCTCCGTCACCGCCGGACGCCGGTCACGTTATGTGATCGGCGCAGTTCCCTGTCTGCCTAGGGAAAGGAGACATGAAGCCGGGCTGTAAAGTCTGCCCGGTAACTGGTGACATGTCGGCAAGCGCGACCCGATAGGCCGCGCCTGCCGTCAGTCACCCAGCCAGCAGGGGCAGACGTCACTCACAAAGGGCGTGCGCTGGCATGGAAACCATGTCCGCAGCACCACCCCAGTGACCGCTGCACATCATATCTCCTGGCCGGCGGTGAGAGCTAGAAGCTCCCGGCCAAGCGAGCATATTGTCACAGTATACAAATAAGAAAATAGGAAGCTAAAGAATAAAAAATGCGGTAAATCAGGAAAAACAAATAGAGAAAGAAAGAAAGCGACACAAGAGGGGGAAAGAAAAGAGAAAGCAGAATATATGTGAGAAGGATAAGATATGAAGACAACAAGCATGAGAAAGGGCTGAGTAGCATTTGGTACTAGACAACCTAAATGAGAGATCAAAGGGTGACAAAGAAAGAAAAGGAACAGAAGGAAGAAAGAGAGAGGGAAAGGAAGAGAAGGGAGAAAAGAAAGAGAGCTAAAACAGGGAGAAAAGATCAAAGAAGCAAGACGGGGGCGAAGGGCCAGTGAAAGAAAAAATAGATCGAGAACAACAAGAAAGAGAGAGAAAAAAAGAGAGAGAAAAAGAGAGAAAAAAAGAGAGAAAAAAAAAGAGAAAAAAAGAGAAAAAAAAAAGAGAAAAAAAAGGGAAAAAAGGAGAAAAAAAAAAAAAAAAAAAAAAGAGAGAAAAAAAGAGAGAAAAAAAAAAAAAAGAAGAAAGAGAAAAAGAACGAAGTGCAAGGAGAAAGGTTAGAAAGGAAAAAAGGAAAAAACAGAGACCAAGGGCCGTAGCAACAGGGAGAGAGGAACAGATGAAGAGAGAGAAGTGAAGGAGAGCAAGGGAAAAGAACAAGCAAGAAGAAAAAAAAAAAAAGAAAAAAAGAAAAAAAAAAAAAAAAAAAAAAAAAAATGGGAGAAACAAGAGAGAAAGAAACAAGAAAAGAAAGAAACAAAGAAAGGAGAAGCAAGAAGAAGAGAGGAGAGCAGAACCAGAAGCAATAGAAACCAAAAGAAAGGGGGGATAGAAAGAAAGAAAAAAAGAAAAGAAGAGAAGAAGAGAAAAAAGAAAAAACGAAGAAAAGAAGAAGAGAAGAAGAAAAGACGAAAAGAAGAAAAAGGCTCAGATAAGCTAACAGTAAGGTACTGATACTATATATAATGATTCTAACACAGGAAAAAAGGTTAGCGTTGTGCAAGGAAGCAGGAGAAGCCAAAAGACGTATTTAGGCCTCTCGGTTGGACGGTGTCCAGTTCATGGATCCAGTAAGTCTCGCGCTGTAATAGTCGGAGATGACGGTCTCCCCCGCGGTGCGGTCTTTCAACCTGCTCGATGACCATACCCCGGAGTTCAGATACCTGATGTTTGTGTCTGACAAAATGGATAGCCACCGGTTTATCATGATCTAACGTCTCTCCATCATGGTGTTTCCTGATGCTAACCCGCACATCACTCCGATGTTGTTGAAACCTTTTCTTAAATACCCCAATAGTTTTTCCTACATAGAGCAGGCCACAGGGGCACTTCAAAAGGTAAACGCAATAATCTGTAAGGCAAGAATAGGTCCCCCGGACCTTGTAGCGTCTCCCGGTGTGGGGATGAGTAAATTCCTGACCCAAGATGAGCGAGTTACACACATTACATGAGTTGCACCTAAAACACCCAGTGCGGGAAGACAGCGTAACCGGTGTTTTCCTGTATTTCTCCACTGGATCAGCTTTCACTAGGGAATCTCTGAGGTTTTTGCTCCGTTTGTAAACTTTCATAGGTGGTTTCTTTACCAGGGGGCACAGTGTTTTATCAGAAGTCAGTATACTTCTATATCTATCCATAACCCGTCCGATCGTTGGGGCAGCTTGATTGTACGTCACCATAAAGGGAACTCTCTCTTCCCTCGGGGGCCTTGGTCTGTCTTCACCTAGCCATATTTGCTCTGCACGGCTTTGAGCCTGAATGAGTATATCTTCAGGATAACCCCGTGTATGAAATTTCTCAAACATACGTTGTAATTGTTGCTCACGGGTGTCGGGGTTAGTATTGACCCTATATACCCTCAGGAACTGTGATACTGGTAGACTATTGACCAAAGGCCTGGGATGTGCGCTGTCGTATCTTAGCAGCGTGTTTCTATCGGTGGGTTTTGTGTAAAGACCCGTGGTGATCGATCCGTCATCTCCCTTACAAACTGCCACATCCAGGAAGGTTACGTTAGTCTCAGAGATCTCGGGGTTGAAGGTGATCGTGGGAAAAACCGAATTAATATGTTCGATGAACAAGTCCAAGGACTCTCTGTCTCCATGCCATACAGTGATGACATCATCAATATATCGTCCCCAATATCTGATGTGTTCCACATATAGAGATGAGGGAAAAATATAGCGTTCCTCTAAAAATCCAACGAATAAATTGGCGAAAGATGGAGCTATTGCACTCCCCATCGCGGTCCCGAGGATCTGTTTGTAAAAGGTCTGTTCAAACCTAAAATAATTATTGTGAAGCACAATCTCTAAACCCGTCACGATATATTCAATCGGAATCTCTGGGGGATTGTATGTGAGGAAATGCTTAACAGCTTTAATCCCATGATCGTTAGGGATATTCGTGTAAAGTGAGGAGATATCCATCGTCACTAACAGGTCCTTTTGTTCAATCTTAACCTCCCTGAATTTCTTCAGAAAGTCCCCCGTGTCCTTCAGGTAGGATGGTAATAGTCGCACGTACGGCTGAAGATAATAATCCAGCCATTGAGCTAATGGCTGAGTAGCTGAATCCGTGCCGGCTACTATAGGCCGGAACTTCAGTGGATGGCACCCCTTATGGACCTTGGGCAGTCCGTATATAACGGGTGTGATGGGATACTCAATATCAATGTATTTCGCCGTCTGTTCGCTAAGCCATCCATTTGCCAACCCCAGCGAGATATATTGGCGCACCGTGTTCTGGATACCCCAAACTGGGTTATTGGAGATGCATTCATAGCTAACCGTATCGGAAAGCATATCCAAGATGCTTTGCCTGTACATGTCGTAGTCCATGACAACAATAGCCCCGCCTTTGTCTGCGGGTTTAACTATAATACTCCTGTCGTTGCTTAACTTAGACAGGGCTGCCACTTCTCCTCGTGGCAAGTTCGAGTGGTGACGTTTGGACCGCATGATCAGTCCGGTTTCAGATCTGATGGTGTTGATGTAAGTATCTATTGTGCCAAAATTACCTGGGGGCGTAAATTGGCTTTTCAATTTCAGTTTAGGGGGACCCAAGAACTTAGTATCCCGTGTAGTGTCAGGTTGTGTAGAGAAAAATTGTTTAAGCTTCAACGATCTCTCTAGTTTGAATAATTCAACATCAAATTGGAACTGGTCAAAACGTGAGGTAGGACAAAATGACAATCCCCGGCTAAGGAGGCTTACCTCATCCGCTGAGAGAGATCTTGAGGAGAGGTTCATGATAGGGGTCTCCTGTTGGCCGACCGTAAGGTCATTGATGCGTTGTCGCCGCTTCCTCCCTCCCCGCCGGGATCGGTGGGGGCGGGGTTTGTGCGAAAATGGGCCTCCCGGGTCTTACGTCTTGGATTCTTCTTAAAGCCTTGTGCCTGTGAGTCGTTGTCAGACGATAAATTTTCAGATAGAGGATCGCTCTCTGATGTCTGGTGATAACGCCCACGAAAGGTACCTCTCTTAGACGGTGCTCCCGGGTACCTTCTGGGTCTTGACTGGTCTGGGTCTTTACCCGAAAGCCAGGGGTATACACGATTCTCCGTATAATCAAGGCAGACCTGTTTGAACTTATCTCGCTTATAACGCTTGAGTCTCTCGGTGTAACTACTGAGATCAGTGTGTAGAGTTTTTAGGTCCACCTCAGATGTTTCCGACTTTTCTTCTTGAACACGTAGTTCTAATGTATTGATTTCCCTGTTCAATTGACACAATTGGGCTCTGACCTCTTCTATAACCAATATCATATAATTTAATGAATTTTGGTTAGAGACTTCACACCAGCGTTCGCAGAATTCAGGCTTGTTGCGGCCTATGGTGGGTTGATTTTTAATCCTAAACCCGCGGGGAATCTTTTTGATCCTGTAGTATTCAGATAAAGTCTGATCTCAGTAGTTACACCAAGAGACTCAAGCGTTATAAGCGAGATAAGTTCAAACAGGTCTGCCTTGATTATACGGAGAATCGTGTATACCCCTGGCTTTCGGGTAAAGACCCAGACCAGTCAAGACCCAGAAGGTACCCGGGAGCACCGTCTAAGAGAGGTACCTTTCGTGGGCGTTATCACCAGACATCAGAGAGCGATCCTCTATCTGAAAATTTATCGTCTGACAACGACTCACAGGCACAAGGCTTTAAGAAGAATCCAAGACGTAAGACCCGGGAGGCCCATTTTCGCACAAACCCCGCCCCCACCGATCCCGGCGGGGAGGGAGGAAGCGGCGACAACGCATCAATGACCTTACGGTCGGCCAACAGGAGACCCCTATCATGAACCTCTCCTCAAGATCTCTCTCAGCGGATGAGGTAAGCCTCCTTAGCCGGGGATTGTCATTTTGTCCTACCTCACGTTTTGACCAGTTCCAATTTGATGTTGAATTATTCAAACTAGAGAGATCGTTGAAGCTTAAACAATTTTTCTCTACACAACCTGACACTACACGGGATACTAAGTTCTTGGGTCCCCCTAAACTGAAATTGAAAAGCCAATTTACGCCCCCAGGTAATTTTGGCACAATAGATACTTACATCAACACCATCAGATCTGAAACCGGACTGATCATGCGGTCCAAACGTCACCACTCGAACTTGCCACGAGGAGAAGTGGCAGCCCTGTCTAAGTTAAGCAACGACAGGAGTATTATAGTTAAACCCGCAGACAAAGGCGGGGCTATTGTTGTCATGGACTACGACATGTACAGGCAAAGCATCTTGGATATGCTTTCCGATACGGTTAGCTATGAATGCATCTCCAATAACCCAGTTTGGGGTATCCAGAACACGGTGCGCCAATATATCTCGCTGGGGTTGGCAAATGGATGGCTTAGCGAACAGACGGCGAAATACATTGATATTGAGTATCCCATCACACCCGTTATATACGGACTGCCCAAGGTCCATAAGGGGTGCCATCCACTGAAGTTCCGGCCTATAGTAGCCGGCACGGATTCAGCTACTCAGCCATTAGCTCAATGGCTGGATTATTATCTTCAGCCGTACGTGCGACTATTACCATCCTACCTGAAGGACACGGGGGACTTTCTGAAGAAATTCAGGGAGGTTAAGATTGAACAAAAGGACCTGTTAGTGACGATGGATATCTCCTCACTTTACACGAATATCCCTAACGATCATGGGATTAAAGCTGTTAAGCATTTCCTCACATACAATCCCCCAGAGATTCCGATTGAATATATCGTGACGGGTTTAGAGATTGTGCTTCACAATAATTATTTTAGGTTTGAACAGACCTTTTACAAACAGATCCTCGGGACCGCGATGGGGAGTGCAATAGCTCCATCTTTCGCCAATTTATTCGTTGGATTTTTAGAGGAACGCTATATTTTTCCCTCATCTCTATATGTGGAACACATCAGATATTGGGGACGATATATTGATGATGTCATCACTGTATGGCATGGAGACAGAGAGTCCTTGGACTTGTTCATCGAACATATTAATTCGGTTTTTCCCACGATCACCTTCAACCCCGAGATCTCTGAGACTAACGTAACCTTCCTGGATGTGGCAGTTTGTAAGGGAGATGACGGATCGATCACCACGGGTCTTTACACAAAACCCACCGATAGAAACACGCTGCTAAGATACGACAGCGCACATCCCAGGCCTTTGGTCAATAGTCTACCAGTATCACAGTTCCTGAGGGTATATAGGGTCAATACTAACCCCGACACCCGTGAGCAACAATTACTACGTATGTTTGAGAAATTTCATACACGGGGTTATCCTGAAGATATACTCATTCAGGCTCAAAGCCGTGCAGAGCAAATATGGCTAGGTGAAGACAGACCAAGGCCCCCGAGGGAAGAGAGAGTTCCCTTTATGGTGACGTACAATCAAGCTGCCCCAACGATCGGACGGGTTATGGATAGATATAGAAGTATACTGACTTCTGATAAAACACTGTGCCCCCTGGTAAAGAAACCACCTATGAAAGTTTACAAACGGAGCAAAAACCTCAGAGATTCCCTAGTGAAAGCTGATCCAGTGGAGAAATACAGGAAAACACCGGTTACGCTGTCTTCCCGCACTGGGTGTTTTAGGTGCAACTCATGTAATGTGTGTAACTCGCTCATCTTGGGTCAGGAATTTACTCATCCCCACACCGGGAGACGCTACAAGGTCCGGGGGACCTATTCTTGCCTTACAGATTATTGCGTTTACCTTTTGAAGTGCCCCTGTGGCCTGCTCTATGTAGGAAAAACTATTGGGGTATTTAAGAAAAGGTTTCAACAACATCGGAGTGATGTGCGGGTTAGCATCAGGAAACACCATGATGGAGAGACGTTAGATCATGATAAACTGGTGGCTATCCATTTTGTCAGACACAAACATCAGGTATCTGAACTCCGGGGTATGGTCATCGAGCAGGTTGAAAGACCGCACCGCGGGGGAGACCGTCATCTCCGACTATTACAGCGCGAGACTTACTGGATCCATGAACTGGACACCGTCCAACCGAGAGGCCTAAATACGTCTTTTGGCTTCTCCTGCTTCCTTGCACAACGCTAACCTTTTTTCCTGTGTTAGAATCATTATATATAGTATCAGTACCTTACTGTTAGCTTATCTGAGCCTTTTTCTTCTTTTCGTCTTTTCTTCTTCTCTTCTTCTTTTCTTCGTTTTTTCTTTTTTCTCTTCTTCTCTTCTTTTCTTTTTTTCTTTCTTTCTATCCCCCCTTTCTTTTGGTTTCTATTGCTTCTGGTTCTGCTCTCCTCTCTTCTTCTTGCTTCTCCTTTCTTTGTTTCTTTCTTTTCTTGTTTCTTTCTCTCTTGTTTCTCCCATTTTTTTTTTTTTTCTTTTTTTTTTTCTTCTTGCTTGTTCTTTTCCCTTGCTCTCCTTCACTTCTCTCTCTTCATCTGTTCCTCTCTCCCTGTTGCTACGGCCCTTGGTCTCTGTTTTTTCCTTTTTTCCTTTCTAACCTTTCTCCTTGCACTTCGTTCTTTTTCTCTTTCTTCTTTTTTTTTTTTTTTTTCTCTCTTTTTTTCTCTCTTTTTTTTTTTTTTTTCTCTTTTTTTCTCTTTTTTTTCTCTTTTTTTCTCTTTTTTTTTCTCTTTTTTTTCTCTCTTTTTCTCTCTCTTTTTTTCTCTCTCTTTCTTGTTGTTCTCGATCTATTTTTTCTTTCACTGGCTCTTCGCCCCCGTCTTGCTTCTTTGATCTTTTCTCCCTGTTTTAGCTCTCTTTCTTTTCTCCCTTCTCTTCCTTTCCCTCTCTCTTTCTTCCTTCTGTTCCTTTTCTTTCTTTGTCACCCTTTGATCTCTCATTTAGGTTGTCTAGTACCAAATGCTACTCAGCCCTTTCTCATGCTTGTTGTCTTCATATCTTATCCTTCTCACATATATTCTGCTTTCTCTTTTCTTTCCCCCTCTTGTGTCGCTTTCTTTCTTTCTCTATTTGTTTTTCCTGATTTACCGCATTTTTTATTCTTTAGCTTCCTATTTTCTTATTTGTATACTGTGACAATATGCTCGCTTGGCCGGGAGCTTCTAGCTCTCACCGCCGGCCAGGAGATATGATGTGCAGCGGTCACTGGGGTGGTGCTGCGGACATGGTTTCCATGCCAGCGCACGCCCTTTGTGAGTGACGTCTGCCCCTGCTGGCTGGGTGACTGACGGCAGGCGCGGCCTATCGGGTCGCGCTTGCCGACATGTCACCAGTTACCGGGCAGACTTTACAGCCCGGCTTCATGTCTCCTTTCCCTAGGCAGACAGGGAACTGCGCCGATCACATAACGTGACCGGCGTCCGGCGGTGACGGAGCTGCGCCCGCTGTGGCGCGCTCCGACGGTGATGGGTGAGTACATTATGGATTTTGTTCAATAATTAGTTGCTTATAACATGTTGTGTGATAAGGCGGACCCACTGACGTCACATGACGTCAATCACAGCTCTAATTGCGGGAATCACAGCTCTAATTGCTTTATAAGGTCAGCTGTTTCGTTGCACTTGTTGTCTGTCTGTCTGCCCTGAGGAAGGGGGTTTATGGCACCCCCGAAACGTCGGCTTATTGGACACTGACTGCTATGGATTACTTTGCTTTGTTGGACTACATTATTGCTTTACTTTACTTGTATGCCTGATAATACAAGCTGATTTATTTCACTAACGGTGTGCTGGCCCTTTGTACATTTGGATTTAAAGCGGCGCCACCGCGGCCCTGGCACCCGCGACAATATAGGTAAGTGTGCACCTACCTCTCTGGACGATTTGTGACACTTCAGGGGGAAAAGACCACCTCTTAACAAGATCAGCAGGAAAGGGATACTTTTTATCCAGACCCTTGGGCACAGCAGACAGCCTGTTAGGATGTTCCCATTCTTTAAGCACCAAGGAGGTGAAATGTTCCTGCTCAGGGAACTCAAGACGCTGTTTACCAGGGTGAAAAAGCCCCCCCCCCCCTGCTTTCTCTTAGCTACCTCAGGGGCAGCAATGTGCAAAATTTCAAAAATATGTGACAGCATATTATCAGTGTCCTCTCCGGACGCCGAACCAGGGTCACTATCGCAACCCTCCTGCTGGTTCCCTGAGGAGTCAGAGTCCTGGGAAAACTCTCCCATCACAAGGGGGTGACATTCTCCAAGATCATCGATCACCACATACATCTCAGGAAGAGGGGAGGATCTGGGATCCAGGTGCCGCTTCTTGCCAGAGGCCTTCCTAGGAACAGACCTGGCAAGCTGCTTCTCAATGTATGCCACCCGCAAAGCCAGATCAGAGCGTGATGCCCTGCTAATGTCCCCCTCATTGGGGCCCAATTGCAGTAGCGGGGGAGTAGGTGAAGCTGAGGGATGCGCAGAGCTGGGAAGCGAAGCAGGCAAACCAGCTTGGAGTGCAAGGACACTTTTAGCGCACGGCATACACACCGTGACACTGTTACTCACCGGGGATACCCCACACATGGAACACAGCCGGGCTTGCCCCGAAGGGCCCCCAAGCACGCTATCCCCAGAAGCCTCCATATGGTGATTAATACAGGCACAATAGGCAAGTGGTGGGTAAAGGGTAAGACAGAGGCCACCGGGGATGCCCTCCCACGGGATGCCCCCAGAAGTAGTGAAGGGGAAAATAAGGGGGAGGAAGGAGTGGAGCTAGGAGAAACCACAACCCAAGGGTATCCCGCCTGAAAGACATAAGTAAATAGACACATGAGCAACCCGCAACAAAAAAAACCCCCAAGGGGGACTCACGGACCAAAGACACCATAGGGTAGCTCAGGCACAGACCACGGAAGAAGTCGAGACACCGGAGGAAGTAGCGCTGCAGTCAGAAAGGGAGAAAGCCAGACGCGCAGCTCGTCCAAAATGGTGCGGGCAGAGGTACCTCGTGGGGACCCCCCCCAAAAAAAGCGTGAAAAACGGCGCTCACGTGACCCGGCCGGCGCCATGACTAAGCAAAATCACCTTTAGGAAATAGCGCCCACAGCTGCGAAGTGCAGTACAAAGCGGGCGGCCGCTAAAAACACCACAGATATCACCGATCGCCGCTACCACCCGCCCCCCCCCCCGTACAAAGTACGAGAGGGGGGGAAAGAGAGAGACGAGAAGGTAGCGGCGAGCAGCCATGGCCAGGGGGAGGTGGGGGGGGGACTCCAAAAGTGAAAATAAGGGGACGCAGTCCCCGAGCAACTCACCCCATCAGAAGCCTGGACAGAAACTCTGCATCCCTAATAGGCTCACCATAAAGCCTATGGCTGACTACCCTTTGTGGCACAGGGTCTGCAGCTAGGAGCAGCGCTGGAGCACTTGACCCTGGTGCTCTTCTACCTTCACCCGATCTGTCAGCCAAGGCTGGGAGGCAGTGAGGGTCCAGCAACAGATGGAAATAGACATGCAGGGCCGCAGGCTTAGTTGCTCCGCTCACCTGCGCAAGAGAGAGCCATCTTCTAACTTCGCAGTATCAATGCAGAGGAAACTCTGGGAATTTGGTGGTTAATCCCGTTTTTATAGGGAGCCAGGACATGCCACAGCTTTCTGCAGTACCACTGCACCATCTAGTGGTGGAATAACCCAACTGTAATGAATACCGAAGCGGGCCGTGCAATAAAGAAAAATTCTACCAGCGAACCTTCTGGATTCACACCAAGCGATAATGCTTGGCAGACACTATAGTAGGTCATTGATGAAGGCTTCTTCCTGGCCTGAATCATAGTCTGCATGACTATGACAGAAGAACCCCCTTTCTGCCAAGATAAAGGATTCAATAGCCAGGCCATCCAAGCCAGAACATGTGAATTGGGATGCCTTAGAGGCCCCTGTGTGAGAAGATCTGGATCATCGGGTAACCTCCACGAGTTGCCATTGGATATATGTCTGAGAACCAGCTTCTTCTTGGCCACCGAGGAGCCACCAGAATGGTTGGGACTCCCTTGTGAGCTAACCTTTCTTCGTACTTGACCCAGGAGTGGAATAGGAGGGAATTTATAAAGAAGCTTGAATGCTGACCCCTGAAGAGTCAGGACATCTGTTTCTATAGTGAGAGGATCCCTGGACCGAGACACAAACCTTGTAACCTTCCGATTGTGTTGTGATGCGCAAGAGATCTATATCCGGAATCCCCAGCGCATGCATAGGGATTGAAAAAACCCTCTGACTAAGAGACCATTCCCTCTGATGCAGGACCGTTCTGCTGAGATGATCGGCCTACAAGTTGTCCAATCCAGGTATGTGTACAGCCGAAATGTATGAAACCTGTTTCTCGGCCCAAAGTAAAAACCAGCTCACTTCCATGAGGGCTTCACTGATTCAGGTGCCCCCATTGTGGTTGATATATACCACCGCCATCTGATTGTCTGTTTGAATCCGGACGGGATACCACTTCAGATGGTATGTCCAATGACAGATACAATAGAATCGCTCTCAGTTCGAGGATATTTATAAAGAGTCTGCTCTCCTTCAGACTCCACTGTCCCTGGAGTGTTGGTGACACTATGACACTTCCCCAACCCGATAGACTGGCATCCATGGTGATGATCTTCCACTGTATTGGAAGGGAGGATTTGCCAGTCTGAAGAGGCTGAGCACCAGGCTAGAGACTGCCTTGTTGACGGTGTTATGCAAAAAGAGTGATCCAGAGTGTGTGGGTCTCGATCACAGATTGTGAGCAATTCCATCTGCAGGGGTCTTGTGAAAACACTGCAAAAGGTACTGACTCAAAGCAAGATACCATCAGGCCCAACAGACATATTCCTTGATGAATCGTCGGGTGACGGCAAGACAAGAGACCCTGTACCCTGGCCAGAAGTAAGAGTCACTTCTGTGTTGGAAAAACTTGCCTGAGACGTGTCTAATGACAGTCCCAGAAAAGAATAACTCTTGAAGCTATGATATATTTGACTTAAACCGGACCTTCAGCGTGATTTAATGAAAAGCCCAAACTCTTAAAAAACGGTTCCCCAGCATCTAAAATTAAAATATTTTACGTTTTAGTCACTAACTTATTATTATTTCCCCCACTGGGCTGCAACTCTGTTCAGGAATTTAGGATACGGGCGCCGCCATCTTGACTCAGAAGCATCACACTTATTGAGGAGAGGAGAGTGGGATAAAGTACAGGGGGGCGGGTTATAGCTGTGCTTTGCTCAGACAGAGAAGAGCTGGGGTCAGGTAAAGGTCAGCAGTCCCAGAATGCAGAGCAGCACAGTCAGGAGGCACTTCCTGTTTGCAGGCTGCCTGATAAGATGGCTGCTTCCATAAGCCGCCATCTTGGATGTTTAAAGGCTCATAACATGCAGTAGATGCAGGTAGGATGATTTTTAATGTGGACAATCTGTATGTACAGGATGTGGGAAACATATAAGATAGACTCTTATTCAGAGTGAAGGTCCGCTTTAAGAATTCGACTGGATAGTCAATTATCCAATGTCGACAGTCTGTTTATTCTTCTGGGCCCCCTGACATGATGGGGCCCATATCAACAGATAGTCTAAGTAAGGGATATGTATACCCTGACTTCTTAGAGAAAACATGAGACCTGCCAACACCTTGGTGCTGAAGATAGACCAAAGGGTAACGCCACAACTGAAGATGTAGGCCACCTACAGCAATGTAGGTATGTATCCTTATATATACACTTCCCGGCTGGAGTAACTTCACTGTGGATCAACAACTCCAATCTCTAAAAAGGCGAGATACGGCAGATCTCAATGCTTCTGCCTTCTGCGGAATTCGGGATACCCCTGACCAAGAGAATCTCCAAGGGGGTCTGGCTCCTAATTTGATCTGATACAACTTCCTGTATCCAAATATCTGTTACATGAAGCCTCCAAATATGAGCAAAATGCAGAAGCGGCCCCCCCCACACCTGCAAGTGCGGGGGCATCCCTTCATGCCTGATCAGGCCTTGAAGGGGGTCTGGCTTTATTCTGCCAGACACCTGTTGCCTTAATTTGGAACTTTGTCTTATTCCAAAAATCTCTTCGGTATCCCGCAGAGGCCAAACCTCTAACCGGACCCCCCGGAGTATTAGAGGCCCTGCGGAAGCATTATTAGACTTCGGCTTCTGTGGCAGATTAGAAGATTTACCACTAGCAGCATGCTTTACCATGTCAACCAAGCACTCCCCAGAAACCCCACCTTAAAGGGGAGTCCTGTAATTCTTTTTTGGAGGCTATGTCAGCTGACCATTGCTTAAACCGGACCTTCAGCGTGATTTAATGAAAAGCCCAAACTCTTAAAAAACGGTTCCCCAGCATCTAAAATTAATATATTTTACGTTTTTAGTCACTAACTTATTATTCTTTCGCCCACTGGGTTGCAACTCTGTTCAGGAATTTAGGATACGGGCGCCGCCATCTTGAATCAGAAGCATCACACTTACTGAGGAGAGGAGAGTGGGATAAGGTACAGGGGGGCGGGTTATAGCTGTGCTTTGCTCAGACAGAGCAGATCTGGGGTCAGGTAAAGGTCAGCAGTCCCAGAATGCAGAGCAGCACAGTCAGGAGGCACTTCCTGTTTGCAGGCTGCCTGATAAGATGCCTGCTTCCATAAGCCGCCATCTTGGATGTTTAAAGGCTCATAACATGCAGTAGATGCAGGTAGGATGATTTTTAATGTGGCCAATCTGTATGTACAGGGTGTGGGAAACATATAAGATAGACTCTTATTCAGAGTGAAGGTCCGCTTTAAGCCATAAAGCATGCCTTAAGGTTAACACCAGAGCTAGGCCTCTAGCACTTAACCTGCTCAGTCCTCCATAGCCCGTATCATATACCTGTTATAGCCAACTGGTCTTGATCACCTGGGAGCATGACTTCCATGAATGACCCCTATGAGTCTTCAAGTCCAGTTGTTTTAACAACCTCCTGCTCCCCAGAAATGCTATGGATGTAGCCCAGGCCGGCCGCAAGGTCAACCCCATAATAGAATAAGCAGGACGTGGCACCTGATCCACGCGCTTACTCGCTGGATCCTTTGGAGAAGCCTTATCCGAGGATGGCATAACCAAAATCTTAAAAAAGCCCCAGAGCGTCCACCACAGGAGGGTGAGACCATAATTCAATCTGATCTGGAGGAAAGGGATACATAGTATCTAGTACTTTAGGAATGGGCAGAAGACAACCTGACTTCTGCCATTCCCTATTGATCAGATTAGAATAATGCGTATGCTCTGCAACATCCTCCAGAATAGAGGAAATCCATCTTAACTGAGCACCCCCTTGTGTAGAGGACTTCTGAATATGAGTCCCTACTGGATAAATCCTCCCGACGGATAACTTCCTGGGAGACTATGGCAGCTACAATATCCTCTTCAAGTTAGAGGATAAATCTTTTCTTTAAAAACCTTTTTAGTAGCCAATCCTTCTAAATGACTCTCTAAAGGTATAGGACCACTTGAGGGCTGCTGACAGAGTTTAAAGGCTCAGAAGGAGGCTATGGCAGCCACAATATCCTCTTCAAAACTCAGAGGAATTTTTTTTTTTCAAAACCTTTTTAGTAGCTCATATGACTTAAAGGTTTTAGGTCCGCTTGAAGGCTGCCAAGGGGGGGGGGGGGGGTTAAGCTCAGAGGGCACCGGCAACAAGGGTCAGAGCCCTTGCAGGGAGGAGACAATTGTCATTCATATCCACTACTACAGTAGCATAACCCTGCACACCGTGCTATTCTCGTCCAGTGTCTGTTTGCATACTGGACATGGGGTGACTCTATCTGCTAAAGGACCAGATCCAATTACCCCAAATGCCTCCATCATGGTGATTAATACTAGATTACCTCCCAGGGGGTCTAAAACCTAGTATGTGAACAGTTCCCGATAGTCGTAAGACTATTCTGAGAGCTCAGAGGGTGAACCACATCAATATATTGCCAGTCTTATCCCACAACCATAATATATATATATATATATATATATATATATCATTTAAAAACAAGAACAATATGTATATATGAGTAAATAACATATTAATACACAATAATTAAAAAATGACCTACCTAAAGATTTAGGTCTGCTTGAGGGTGGCCATGCAGCGGCACACGGTATTTTTGTGCTTCCCCCAGCCGAAAATCTTCCAGTGAAGGCGGCCGGAGAAGAACTGCGATCTCAGCGGTACTCTGCGCTTCGCCCGGCTGAAAATCTTCCATTGAAGGTGGCCGGAGAACAACCGCAATCTCAGCGGTACTCGGCGCTTCACCCGGCCAAAAATGTTGCAGTGCGAGCGGCCAGAGGAGATCCGCAATGTTAGCAGTCTTCCAATGAAGTCGGCCGGAGGAGAACCGTGATGTTAGCGGTACTTGCCGCTTAGTCCCGGCCGAAAATGTTGCAGTGCGAGCGGCAGGAGCAGAACCGCGATGTTAGCTGTGCTTGCCGTTTCACCCGGCCGAAAATCTTCCAGCGCGAGCGGGGTAAAAAAGGAGCCGCACACCGGTGCTCGCTGCTGTGCTAAGCCGAAAATGTTTCCATAGCGGCGGGCGCAAATTTTGAATTTTTCAACCTGTAAAAACACATGGGAAGAGCAATAAAGAGGAAATTAATTCCCCTGGTTCCCCTTAATCAGGCTCACCAGACAAAAGCCTTATGGCTGCTTTTTCCTGTGGCGGAATTCTCGGCCAGGTAGTGTCACTCTTTTTTTAAAAAACAAAAAGGTGACACCCCACAGCGCCCCAAGACCCTGGCGCTTACCTTACCATCCTGATCCGAATGCAGCTTAGCAGTGACCACTGCAAGAAAGAAAACTGAAGTGCATCAAGTCAGCCAGGTGGATATAGGCCCGGGAGGTGGGGACACACCTTTGTTCTTGTAGACCACACCCTTCGGGAGAGGTTAACCCAATCGTCTCTGAATTAAATCTGATGGCCTGAAGTAAAATGGAAGAGAAATCCTGGGTGTTGGTCCACTTTAAAGGAAAATCCTCTTTTGTTATGTTTTTGGCATTCTGTCTTATTGTTTTCTTCTTCTGGAATGTAAAATAAACATTTGTTTATTTGCCCTCATACCTGTGATTCACTTATCAGCATGCTGTTTCCATGATCCTCATATTCCTGAGACTCTGTTTTGCTACAGTGGGAGTGGTTTTCATGGCCTTGAGCAAAAACAATGGACTACAATTCTCACAATTCTTCCAATGTAACAGGTGAACTCTTTAAGCAGCTTAGGCTAAGCAACCTAATGAGCTATCCTGTTGAGGACCCTGCCATTAACCCCTTTGCTACTGGAACACAAACTGAAGAAGCTGAATTTCAGCAGAATGTAACCCATGCCTTAGCCAATCAGGTGATGAGCAAGCAAGAGTGAGGTCTATGATATGTACTCGAAATCACCGCTTTGGTGTACATAGCTAAGGTAAACACATTTGCTGTGGAAAAAAGTTTTCTTTCATAACACAAGTTGCAAACAAATTGAAAATAATAAAGTAACATAAGCTTAGCACATTGAATACATAATTTTGCCACACAATGACTGAAGTGCCAAAACGGTGTTGATCGCAACCAAGATAAACCCCCACCCCAAAACCTGGTTTTATCTTACCAGCTCAGCACACCCTCTGCGAATTGGGCTTTGTCAATGGTTGGCAGCAGTCATATGGTCTCTCAAGTTTCTGGCTGCTGAAAGTACCCTGGACCACATGATGGCTGCTGTTCAATGGGCCCCACTCTTGCAGAGAGAGCAAGAAGCAGTTAAGATATAATCAGGCTTGCAATGGGGCATGAGTAGAGGGAAACAGGATGCCACCCCAACCCCATGCTGATTAGCACCCATTTTGTTTAAAATGGGTGTTGGATCATTTTAACCTCCAACAGGCCCAACTTAGAAACTTCACATGTATTCTTTTGTATCTGGTTTTGTTTTATTTTGCATACCCATGAGAAAGAATAGCTTTGTATATATGCAAGCACATATTAATGTGCTTGCCAACAAGAAACCTGCTTAAAATAATTACAGGCTGTTTTTCATGAGCTTACAATATAAAACCTATTCTGAGCCAAGATGATTTGCCTTTGTAGCCCTGTTAATGGTCATTGCAATGATAGAATCCAGTGCAAGCCTTGTACATGAACAATGATGCATTTTTGGTCTTACCTTCATGAGCTTTGAGCAGTACTGCAAATGTCTGACCAAGGCAATGTCCAAGCTTTCGTTTCCTGTTGTAAGGGGAAGGGGACTACTGGCAACACTGGTGCCTACGCCAGTATCCTCAGTCAGAGCCTCACTAAGGTGCCCCCGCGCTTCTGGATGCTCAGCCCGGTAGCTATGACACAAATTTGCAGACATGTAAAGTTAGTGGCATCTTTCCAACAGCATTTAAGGCTGCTTTACAGAGAAGAAACTGTCAGGGGTCATTTTGTCAGATCAAATACTTAGACTAGAAATGTAAGGGTTAGTGAGCAAACAAAAACACAGTGATCAGAGGAACCTGGGGCATCCATGAGCCAAGTTTACTAGGCAAACACTTAGTGACTGAAGAGTGTAAATATTTCTGTGTAACAGGCCAAAATACTTGTGCACTGTACTATACAAACAGAATAACCCAAATTCTGGTCACTTAGCTTGCGTTTAAAATGACCGACAAATAATTACTGCACCAACCTTGATATTTACTGAAAAAAGCCTGCCTAATGGCACATGCTAGCAGCCAATCAGCACGCTTGGCTATATTCGGCTTTTCTTAGGCGTCTCTTCTTAGTCTTATCTAAGAGTCTAAGGCCAAAACTCCAAGTTGAGCCAAGAGCATCCTCCACTATACTCGAGCTGGGGGCAGGTCCGCCATTCAGAAATGCCTGGTGCAGGCACATGTCTGGCTACAGGCAAGCGCTGTTGAATCAGCGATCAGCTACGTTTTACCGGCAATCGGGGGGGGGGGGGGGCAAGGAGATTAAAACAGCTATTTGGGATGTCCTGGGTAATGAGAATCAGACGGTCCTGGACTCTCAGACTCCAGGGCTGCTTTTGGTGCACTTTATCTGGGCGTGATGTCCAGGGCCAACCAAATACGTGGTTGGTCCTCTTTAACGCAGCATGCCACTTTGCATGAAAAGCAGTCGCTTTTCACAGTCACTGGCGGGCTGATGACATTGAGGGCCACAGTTTGACACATATAATCACTCCTGGTTACAACAAATATTATGCAAAGTTACAAACTGGCTTCACTTTAGGGTATAGGTCTGCTTTAAAGCAGTCCTAAAGTCTGAAAAGACATGTGTCCAGGGACCTGTGTATGTGTCCGAGCAGAGAGAGGAGCACAGCATGCATTTACTGGCTGCTGCATTATTGTGCAGTCCTGGAACTTGGAAGTGGTAAGTATTTCAGCCTGTTTTAAGCTTTTAGATCCTCATTGAATGTCAGGGTCTACAGCGAAGGCCTACTGCATCTCACAAGCTGACTACCATAATCTTATCATCATCTATAAAGCTGTACAGTAAATGCTTTAGAACACATTCATGCTTATCCTTAAGGTGGTGCCTAGCCATCTCCTAATGTTTGCTTAGGCTGACTAAGCTATATATAAGTGGCAAAAGTCAGTCAAACGCCACTGAGTTATATATATGTTTAGTAATATTTGAACAGTCCAGAGTGATTGTCAGGCCGTGAGAAAATTACACACTGTGTTTTCCCTCCAAGATATACACATTATGTTGTAACTGTGTAGCGTGCTAAGGACCTACCATGTAGCAAACTCCCTCCCGCCAACCTTACCTGATGGTTATAAAAAACCTAAACATTTTTCTGTACTGATATTATGACAACCATAGAAAGAAAACAAAAAAGCAGCAAAAGAAGATGGTGAAAACTTCCAACAAAATCTTTTTTCTGTTACTGAAATGTGACTATAAACTGTAATATCATATCCACAATCACTCCACTTTCCTGTAGAGTCACTATAAGTTGAGACTTATGGTCCAGCTTAGCCTGGGGGGGCAGTTTTCCTTGATCATGGACAGTAATTCTTTGGATCACTCCCCACCCACCAATATTACAAGCATCTAACATTCATTCACATATTTGTACACAGAAGCAGCCAGCTTTGCATAGCAAATGTAGAATTGGTATAGCAGAATCTAAAAGGGGTTAGCAGCTTCGAAACCGTGAGATTGCTCGGTGGATGTTCAGTTTTGCTTTTTTTAGGTTATTGAAATAATTTTGCCACTTGCCAATTGAATTAAAGCAGACTGTTACAAAGTATATTCAAGAACGTATTCAAGACATTCCATTTGTCATTATCAATAATTACTTTACTAACCAGGGAGAATATACGTGGATGTACAGATAGGTATGGTCTAAAAAAAAAGAGTAGGTAGTGTCTAAAAAAAAAAGTGTAGATAGTGTCTAAAAAAAGACAATTCTCCCGCCTGCAATCAGTCGTCAGGCGCTGCCATTTTTGCTCTGGCCACTTATGCCACTGGGAGCACATTACTTGCACTGTGCACTCTCCTGTCTGCCGGTTCAAGCCCTATTGAAGCAGCATTTTATGATACCTCACCTGAAAACTATGCCCAAAATGAAAATGTGGGACTCTCCCAATCCCCATATCAATTTCCGCTGCTGCAACTCTGGTTGTGGCTTGTCCATTCTCCAGCCCATTCTCCATCAAGATGGAGGTTTCAGCAGCCAGGCCGTCAAAGCCAGCGTTTGCAAATTGGGATGGCGTAGCTGCCCCTGAGTGAGCAGGTCTGGAACCCGGGGCAGGGCGTACTGATCTACTGCCAGCTGCACGATGTCTGCGAACCACACTCTTCTTGGCCAACAGGGGGCCACCAGTATGGCTGGCACCCCTTCCTAAGCTATCTTACGCAGCACCCTGCCCTGCAGAGGAAACGGGAGAAAAACATACAGGAGCTGAAAGCTCTTCCAAGACATTGCTAAGGCATCCATGGCTAAGGCCAGAGGATCCTGGGACAGAGAGACAGACTGGAAGCTTGCGATTGTGATGGGACGCAAACAGATCCACATCCGGCTGACCCCAGCGGTGGCATAGGGAGCGAAACACCCTGCTGCTGAGGGACCATTCTCCCAGATGAGAGGTCCCCCTGCTCAGAGAGTCTGCCTCCAAAGTCTCCACCCCCGGAATGTACACAGCCGAGATGCAGGGAACATTGTCCTCCACCCAGGACAGAATCATAGAAACTTCCTTGAGGGCCCGTCTGCTCCGGGTCCCTCCCTGATGATTGATGTAGGCAACCGGCGTCTGGTTGTCCGAGCGGACCTGAACAGCCCGACCCCGAAGGTGTGGGGTTAAGTGGGCAAGAACCAACCTCATCACCCTCAACTCCAGAATGTTGATAGGGGTGTGGGCCTCCTGAGGGCCCCACTGACCCTGGAATTTCAGGGACTTCCAAAAGCTCCCCCCAACCGGTCAGACTGGCATCCGTGGTGACAGTCTTCCAGCAAGGGGCCAGAAAGGATCTGCTCCCCAGCAGGTTCCTTGACTCCAGCCACCACGATAGAGACCGCCTGGCCAGAGGGGACAGAACAAACACCTGATCCAAGGACACAGGGTCCCGATCCCATACTGACAAGAGGTGAAGCTGAAGAGGTTTCATGTGAAACTGAGCATATGGAACCGCCTCAAAGCAGGACACCATCAGGCCCACCAACTGCATTCCCTGCCTGATGGACGGATGAGGACAAGACAGAAGGAGCTGTGCTTGCTCTTGAAGACTCTCCACCTTCTGCTGAGGAAGAAAGAACTTGACCTGAGATGAATCCAGAATCATGCCCAGAAAGGACTTCACCATGGAAGGAGACAGGGAAGATTTGGGGTGGTTGATCACCCAGCCGAATGACTCCAGTGTGGACACCACCCGCTGGGTATCCAGCTCTACCTGTTGGAAGGACTGAGAAGTGATAAGAATGTCGTCCAAGTAGGGAAGAATGTGAATGCCCCGAGATCTCAGCAGAGCCATCACCCCTGCCAGCACCTTGGTGAATACCCTGGGAGCCAAGGTGAGACCGAAGGGCAAGGCCACAAATTGGTAGTGCTGATCCTCCAGAGCGAACCTGAGGAATCTCTGATGACCTGGAAAGATTGGTATGTGAAGGTAAGCATCCTTGATGTCTACAGAGGTAATGAAGTCCCCTGGGCGTAAAGAATTCACAGTGGAGCGCAGAGTCTCCATGCAAAAGTGTCTGAATCTGACAAACTTGTTGAGGTGCTTTAAATCCAGGATGGGTCTGATGGACCCGTCTTTTTTGGGAACAGTGAAAAGATTGGAATAGTAGCCTTTGCCCCTTTCCCTTAAGGGCACCCGGCAGATGACTCCCAATTCCAGAAGGCTTTGGACAGCAAGGGACAGACCCTGAGCTGACAGGGGGTTTTGAGCTATCCGGGATCTGTTGAATCTTGGGAGCGGCCAGGCTGCAAACTCTATCTTGTAACCGGAGGACACTACCTCCTGAATCCACCGGTCTGAGACATGAAGCCGACAGACGTGAGCAAAGAGCCGAGGCCGTCCCCCCACCCGTATGGGTGAGGGCGCCCCTTCATGCTTGAGGGGGCTTGGGGGAGGACTTAGGCTTGGGACCTCAGGAGGGACCAGGGCGGCCACGTCCTCTGCCCCTGCCCCAAAAATCTCTGCGGGCCCCAACAAAGGAAGTTCCCTGTCCAATTCTGGAACCACGGAAGGAAGGAGGAAAGGACCGGGGCAGCCTTCTATGCTGAGGCAACTTGCCTCCCTTAGCAAACAAGTCCAGACGTTCACCAAAGAGGCGCAGCCCCTTGAAGGGAAAACCAGTGAAAGCCTTCTTAGCAGCGTTTTCAGCTGCCCACTGGCGCAGCCAGACCGAGCGGCGTATAGCCACCAACAAGGCAGATGCCCTGCCACACATTCTAATGGTATTATCCAAGGCCGAGGGAACATAAGCAACAAATTCCTCACAACGCAGAAGAGCTCTATACTCTTCACTACCTGCATCATCAGGGGCCCCATCTAAGACTCTTGAGCAGGATTTTAATAGCAACAGCCGTAATGGGCACAGAGGCACAGACCGGACGCAGCGCGGTCCCCGCACAGGCAAAAGCATGGCAAGCCAGCTGATCTATGCGCCTGTCCTCCCCATCCCTCAGGGTAGTAGAGTCAGGGGAATGCATGACGGATGTGTTGGACAACCCCAGGACTGGTGCATCCACCACCAACGTTTAACCATCTCAGCGGGAAAGGGATACCTCTTATCCCAACACTTTGGCACCCTGGGAAGCCTGCTAGGGGGTTTCCACTCTTTCAGCACCAGATTATTAAAGTGAGTTTGTTCAGGAAACTCCAAGCGTGGTTTAACAGTATGAAACAGCTCCCCCTGCTGACGCGGAGCCACGGCAGGAGGAGAGATACAGAGTACTTCAAAAATGTGAGCTAAAAGCCTGTCAGTATCATCTGAAGCCCATGGTTCAGACCCAGAATCGGCACCATAAACCTTCTGTTCCTCAGATGATTCTGAATCAGAAAATAATTCCCCCTCTTCCAGGGGGGTATAACCGTTAATGTCAAAAAATTCCTCAACTTCCATAGGAAAGAGAGTAACACCAGGTGATAAATGCTGCCGCTTAGCAGAAGCCTTACGCGGGCCAGATCCAGCAATACGCCTTTCAATGCTGGCCACCCGACCAGCCAAATCAGGTTGAGACTCCCCACTGGTATGCACCTCACTAGGAGTCAGATGTAAGCGTGGGGGGGTAGGTGAAGCCAGAGGGGGCGCAGGCCCAGGCACCGGTAACCCAGACTGCAGCGCAAGCGTCTGCTGGTCGCAGGGTACACACACCCTGACATCGTCACTTATAGGGGATACCCCACATGCCATACACAGCCGGGCTTGTCCCGAAGGAACCCCGAGCACATTATCCTGAGAAGCCTCCATATGGTGATTATCATGGCACAACAGGCCAATAGGGATTGAAGCTAATAATAGCAACCCGGGACTTTTCTGTCTCTGCAGTCCAGCGCCATCTTGTGGATGTATTACCCAGGAGTAAGGATTCCAGTGGAACAGGACGTGATGTATACTTAGAATAAATTTCAAACAAGACATTTCATGTTAAAGCCCAACCTCTGCAGAAAAAAAAAATATATCATTTTCCTAATAATTCCGGCAAAAATCAAAGTTAAACATATACAGCGCAAAATGGTGAAAAATGGTCTGGCAACAGAGGGTAACAACATCTCTAGGTAGGCTGGCACTGAAAGGGTTAAAGTAGGGGACAGGCTGCCAGAAACAGAACACAACTTCCTCATCCAGTTTGCAGCAACCACTGCCAGCAACAGTTCAAATGAGCTTAACATACACTCAAGTCCTTTGTATTTTAAACTAATTTCTACAAACTATCCCCCTTCTAATGTGTATACCCATCCACCAACCCCGAATGTTGCAGCATTCAAAAATTAAAAAGATGACAAGATCCTACCCAGGTGTAAACCAAACTAAAGTCAGCAGATCTGGTTCTATAAAACCTAATGGGCCATAACATTGTCCCATGGCATTCCCAACTACCATGACCTGGGATACCAGCTTCCCCCTATGTCTATTACAGTGACTTAAAGGTGGACTAATCACCAAGATTTTGATTATCCCGGTGATTGGCCCTTGCCCTCTGGGCATCCTGATGTAGTATGCGGCCCTGTGTGAAACCCCCCAGATTGCCCAGTTGCACTCACCTTTCTGACGTTTCCACAGAGCATGCATGGGCACTTGTGCGGCACATACTAATGGACGGCATAATGCTGCCCATTTGAACTTCGCAACTTCTGAATGGCTGGGTGGGGGGAGTGCACACATCTACAGGGAAGCGGGCGTCCTGGGGGGTTTCAAACAGTGGGGCATCCGGTATGGGATGCTCCCAGGGCAGGCTAGTGACCAGCCCTGGAATCTTTTAGAGGTGGGGGGGGGGGGGGGCTGAGGCCTATCCAGCCTCATCCTCCGACGTGAAGGCAGTGGGTGTGCTTGAGTCATTGCGATGACAAGCCAGTGGATGCCACAGGACTATCTCAGGACATAGTGAGATTTATGAAACTCAAGTAGTATAGGACAGCTGCGGGGGATGAAATGCGAGCATGACTTTTGTTTATGCCTAGACAATACCTTTTTAAGTGGACCTACACCTTCCTGGCAACTCTGAGCCAGGTAAGGCTCATGTTAGCAAGGGCCCCAACCCACCTAACCCATGCTACCTGTGAGCCCCAAATTCAGAAAGGACTTACTTACTCTTTATGGAAATCTGTATGTTTGGAAACATTTGCAAATATCAGTGAAGCATGCCTTGCGTGCATGTGGTCGGTTTCCACTTTCTGCCTGGTAATGGTGAGCATCTCTCTAGTCTAGACAGTGTAGGTTAGTTTAGTGTCCCTGTGGTCAGGACTCTCCCTGGCAGAGAGTTGCAACAGAGGATTTACGTAAAATTAAAAATCATTGGCTTTAATAAAAAGAAAAGAAATAAGCACCTACCTTTGTTTCTCCAACTCTGCCTCTGTAAAAACTGAATCGCCACCTCCTCCATTACAGACCATCCCACCAGCATATTCATCAACATCATCTTCATCAAAGTCAGAGGTGTTCAGGAAGTCAAAGCTTTCTAAAGCGCTCTCTACAGTGAGGCTGATACTGGAAGACCTGCTTCGGTTTACAGATGGCTTGTACTGCAAAAGTACACAAGACTGATAAACAACAGCACCTAGAAGTCATCTAATAAAAAAATGCAGCCTTGCCTGAAGCATACAAACACAAGACTTTGGAGCTGCAATGTATCCAATGTATGCCGCTTTGAATCTATGAAGCAAGACCCCACGGAATATATGTAATCTAATTACATGTTTGATACATACACAATTACAATTAGCAGATCCTGTCTTTGTTAGGCATTATTATGTTTCAGAGAATCCAGTTCAGTCAAGTTTCCTTTTATGATGAGTATTTAGAGCAACTTTATCAAGGAGGATTTAAAATCATTTTGTTTTACATTTTTCAAGGTAATATATGCATATATGGCTACTGTATTCGTGCGCAGACATTTTTTCTCAACATTTAACCTGTGCAGGGAGTACACAAGCGCGCTGCCCAAACCATAGCTAAACAAGCTATGTCAGAGAGGGAAGTGGGGGGGCATTGGGAGAAGAGTAATTGGAGCAGCATCTGTTACTTCCCATGCTCAAACGAAGTCACAGATGTACACAACCTACCTCAGGTAAGAGCGCCATCTATGAGGGGGCACTCATTCAATTTACCACCGCGCAGGCTAACCTCACATCCAGGCACCCAGCCCCTCTCCCCAGCATGGAGCGACTACAACTCTGGCTCCTGCTTGTAGGCGGACCCAATGCAATACCATAACCCAGCTACCTCCAACCTAACCTACTGTCCCAACGACTCTATAGGCTGCCAATCCGTCATGAAATGTCATACAGCGAGATCCCCACACTGACCCCCTCCACCATCCCCACACATGCTGCAATCCCAAATGATTGTCCAGGCAAAATGTAAAACATGATTCCGCAGCTTACCTCATCATATCTGCCCTCTCCCCTCTCTTTCTGTAACCTTCCAGCAGCAGAAACTTGGCACTGACCTCTGGCACCCCCCCCCCCCCTCCCCGATTCCCCAATTCTATGGCTCGACTAGTGGTCTATAACTCTGCCCCCCGTGGCTGCCTGTGTATTGCAGCATTGTGGTTAGTTGTCAAAGTATGCTGATGCTCACTAACTGGAAAACATTAGGAGCTTTTGTGATTATATGGTCTATGTGGTTGCCTGGACAATCCTTTTAAACATTTGCTCTAGCCTACACCACTGGGACCTGCCTGTGCCACCTCTGGCTCAGCACATGCATAGGTGGGTCTCCTGCAGGTGAGGCAGTCATATGGTGTTCCTGCATCACAGGTGTTCACAGCATCCTACAGAGAAGAATGGGTGGGTGCCACATCCATTACCCACAGCAATCAACCAGAAAGCTGCTGTCATGTACTGCACTGAAATATAAAAGCCAAACTCCTCATTTTTTTGGGGCAAGATGGAAATTGAGGGGCCAGTCTAAAGTTTGCTCTGGGGCTCTATATACAATTTTTTATGTTGCTTAGGTTTTCTCATGTAGGTAGCAAACAGCCGAGACTCCTGCACACACAGCTTCAATTTACACAATGCACAGTATGTGGGTAAGGGCTTCTCAATAAAATAAAAAAAAAAAATGTTTCCAACAAGTTTTTTTTTTTTTTTTTTACTATTCTGCCTCAGCACCAGGGGAGAACGGCAGGGTGACTGGACCCAAAACGAGTGACAGGCCCGCACAGAAGGGATTGTCCAGGCAAAACCAATAAAAAATATACAAACTCCCCTATAGTCCTGTGCAGCTGATCTGCCCTATTCAGGTAGTTTGAAACTTAGCAGACCACACCATCCCAGCTCACAACCACAGCCCGTGGTTACTTGCAGCCTCCTCGCTGTCTCCTGATATTAATCACTGGCCACGGCCATTTTATTCATTTTAATGAAGGGACGTGCTGAGGGCTGGCATGTCCATCCATTGTAGTAAATGGAGCAGGTAACGTCAGTCACCATGAAAGCTTCTAGAAACATTATGAAAGTATCTGCCCAGACACACATTAACTTCTTCCCACCTTATCTCAGTGGACCAAAGTACACCAAAACCCACCCTGTCTATGAGACTCCAGGACAGACTTCTTTCCCCCCCAGTTCGGGATGCCCTGCTGTGTGAAACCCCCAGAGTGCCCTGTAAATTCACCTTCCCCCTGGTTCCACTGCGCATCCATGGCTAGCGCCGGCATCACTCACCTCCCTTCTTGACTGCGCGCGGCCCCACCCACAACTGAATAGCTGTGTGTGGCTGCACACAGCCGAAGGGAGGAAGTGCTGCAAATTAATATGCATGGTGGGAGATGGTTGGACAAGCAGCCATGCCAGCGCTATGGGCTCCAGGAGAGGCGATTTAGCCAGGTTTTGGTCCACTTTAAAGCATCTCAAAACCTCCAGTTATATCCTATTCTAAGTGAAGCCGCTTTATTCACTTCAATTTCTGGGTCGTTTCTGGAAAGTGTGTCATTTATGAGTTTTGAGCATTTTCTGTTGTGGTCAGAGACAGCAACTGTACCACTATGGTTTGCCATGTTCACTCACACAGAGCACCAAGGGACAGAGTGGCTGTTACACCACTTTTTGTGTGTTCATGGAGAAATTAAATTGAAAGGAGGGGAAACTTTGAAGCCCCGCCACAGCTACTACCTGGAGCTGCAGGAAATATTGGAGAGGCACAAGGGAAAGACATCAGATAAGCTGCTTCCTGCCTTAATATTGCCATTGGGTTTATGGTACCATTAAGTGTTTCAATGCTCTATGGCTGCTGAGGCATATAGTTACATATTGAGCAGTCCTCTCCCCCACCAGCTATTGAGAAAGATTTGGCTGATCTTTTCATCAATCCAAACCCAGCTGGCTACAGAAAGATTTTATCTCCTTACATTCTAACAAGTTGAAACAGATAAAGTCGCTTCTAAGCTGGATGGGCTGATCATAAGGAAACTGTCAGCCTGAACATATGAAGATATGCCACATCTTTATTGGGTAAATCCCTCTAAAATAACTACTGACTACTAGTCCGTCAATCAGTACATTATTAGGTAGAGAATCTAATACAGAAATGAATAGCACAGAAATAACTACATCTGCATTAGACTGATAAGATAACGCAGCCCAATTACCACCAGCATTATTAATACTTTCATGTTAAAAGTGCCCTATTAACCCCTATTAACCCTCACTTTTCCCCCAGCTGCACAGCAGATAAAGGGCTGCACATATATTTTTCTTTATATTTATTGAAGCTTTATTTTTTTTGGCAATGGGTTTATTTTAATATGGACATGGCAAAATTGCAATAATTCTAAAAGTACAAGACTCAACACCTCCCCCCCATGGCATCCAAATTGGGGGGGCACTGTGTCACAATTCACCTTTTCTGGTTCCCTGCATCTCTGGGCTGAGGCACGCTCCTGCCCCCAGCCATTCAAGTAGACTAGGGGTGGAACGGTACCCTAGTCTAAAGCACTGGGCACTGAGGAGGCAGCTGCTCCTTACTGCGGAGCTCTGGTCTAAACACAGCCATATTGCTGTGCATTAATATGCACTGTATACGGCACTGACTGGACGAGAGTCCATGCATGCGCTGTAGGACCTGGGAACGCAAAGTTTCTCTGGGTGATCTGGGCGGTTTCACACACAGTAGGGAATTTCAAACCAAGGAACAAAACCCAGGATAGTCAATGCCTGTTTTTTGTTCCTCTTTACAGTGGACCAAAATTTATAGACGCTAGGTGCAGTGACATCCATCCCTGGGGCCCGCTATGTAAAACCCCTCCAGTCGCCCATAATTCTCACGCTGCCAATGAGCCCGCGGCAGTATCACCTGCATCTTTCATGGGCTGTGCGCAGCCACATCAGCCGTAACTGAATGGCTAAGGATGAAGGGGGTGACACGTGCCAGTCGAAAATGCAGCTAGGATTCTTTTTGCCTGCACCAGCCACACATTGAGTGGACAAGAAAGCAGATTCGGGGAGAGCCACGCCTGCACTGTGGAACTGCCAGCAAGGCATTTAGATAGGGCAATCGGCAGGGTGTCACACTTCAGAGTGTCCCAGATCGGGATTCCCCCGAGGCGGCAGACCAACAACCAGGATAGTGAAAATCTGGTGTCCCGTGCCTCCTGGGCACTCTGACTCGGGATGCCCTCTCTGTGTAAAACTCCTCAGGTCACCCATAAAAACTCTAACAGCATATGTACGGGAATTGGGATGCCCCGCTGTGTGAAACCCCCAAGGTCACACATAAATCTCCAGGCTCCAACGGCACATGGGTTCCAATCCAGTGAGACCTATCTGCTGTGACTACGTCATTCGGCAGGCAGCTCTCATTTATTTGAATGGGCAGCACGCCCTGGGCAAAACCCATCTGCAATAATAGGCAGCACCCAGTTGATGCCTGTCTCATGTGCATCTTCATTTCCTGCAGTGCTGGGTAGCATCAGTAGCAGGGCCCCAAAATATGCCATCCTTTTAATTTAATTCTCCAGGACCAAAAATGGTCTAACAGCCATTCAGCTAAAAAACAAAACAAAAAGGGTACTTACTTTTTGTCCCGCACAGCTGATAGGCGTCAGTCTGGTGATCAGTAACTCAACTAACCGGTGGCACTGTGCACCTGTCACAGTTGCAGATTTCCTCACGCGGGACACTGCGGCAGTTCCAGCGCTAGTTACTGATCGCTGGATTGGCAACGATCAGCTGTGGGGGACAAAAGGTAAGTTCCCTTTTGTTCCTTTAGCTGCCCGCTTAATGACCTTAAGCTTACAGGTCTGCAATTAACTCAATAAGACCTAGAGCCGGTTTTAAAAATTGGCAGCACATTTGCCTTGAGCCAATACCTTGGCATTATACCAATTGTTAGTGAGTCTTTAAAGATCAAGAACAGGGGAGATGAGATAACGGAGCAGAGTTCTTTAAGAATTCTTAGGTGAAGCCCATCTGGTCCTGGAGTCTTATTCACATTTAAATTACTTAGCCTTCTTGGATGATATCCATGTTTAGTATGAGGAGAACCTTGGAGTATTACTAGAAGTGGCATCGCCTAGATTGGTCCCTTTCTGATCTTTTGTGTACACAGAGCTAAAGGATTTAGCAATTTCATCTGCTCTTGATCCCCAGTGGGCAATTACCAATTATCATTAGTTTGAGCACGTATCAGTTCCAGTTTAGATTTCTTTGACTTTATATATTTGAAAGTGTTCAAGGTTGGTTTTGATTTCTTTGGCCACATCATTTTATGCTTTTTCCAGCTTTATTTTTTACATGCTTTATCAACTGCTTTATAATTCTCAAGTTTACTGCTGAGAGCCCAGATTTGTAATTTAATGCCCTTTCTTGTTCTTTATTGCCGTTTAACCGCCGGTGTCAGCTAGGAGGGATTTAACTTTAGATACCTATAGGAAGACAATTTGCATTGTTGGTACTCACAACGCTCCCAGTCTATGCCCTGGAGTGCAGCCCTGAACTGAGGGACACTGGCCTTCCTAAAATAGGGTTTTTGCCATCCCAGATAGAGACTGTTTTTTACAATTGATTTTGATATACAGTGGCCAACATTATCTAGGTTTTCATAGACTGTTACTAGATCTTTTGTATCTGGTAAAAATTGGACTGTAAGGGCAGCACACACTCAAAATGCATCATATGATGCAATTGTTTCACAACATACTGTAAGCTGCTTTTAATGATGCACGAATAATACCGTTTTGTGAGTACTCACCTTTAAAACGGGTATTATGAGTGTGCCATACACTCCACTTCGGTCTTCATGACATCTGGGTAATCTCCAGTAGAGGGCGAACTTCTGCAGAGATGAATATGCAAAAAAGAAAGCCCCTCCCGGTCCATATATACCTGGGACCTCCCACCAATTCCCCAGTGTATAAAAGCAGTAAAGGGACCAGGAAGAACCAAATATAACATTATCAAAACCAATGGTTCACCATACAAAAGCCCCAGAAGTACCTGAAAAAAAGGGGTGGGGCGAAGTGGAGTGTATGGCACACTCATAATACCCGTTTTAAAGGTGAGTACTCACAAAACGGTATTATTCTAAGTGTGCCATACACTCCACTTCGGTCTTCATGACATCTGGGACATCCAATAGCAGTGTCCGTCATGGGTGGGAACCAGAAACAGTAAAGAATATACCAACTCAAACCACTGCAACTTGCAGAACCTTGCGGCAAAAAACAGCATCCGCTGAAGCCCGCACATCAACCTTGTAAAACTTGGAAAAAGTATGAACGGAAGACCAAGTAGCAACCAGTGACCCTAAAAGGAGGAGTCCTCCCCTTAGCAGAATAGGCCCCAATAATGGCCTGACTAATCCATTTGCTAATCGTAGACTTAGCAGGTGCCAAACCTTTCCTGGGCCCCCAGGGCACCACGAAAAAAAGCATCCGTCCTGAGGAAGGAAGAAGTAATCACCAAATAGTACTTCACACAGCGAACAACGTCCAAATTGTGCAGAACCCTCTCCTTCTCATTGTTAGGCATAGGACACAAGGAAGGGAGAACAATATCCTGATTGAGGTGGAAAGCAGACACCACCTTAGGAAGGAAATCCGTCTTAAAACGAAAAACCACCTTATCCTGGTGTCTCTCAAAGTAAGGGGCCTGAATCGACAGGGCTGCCAACTCAGAGACACGCCGAACAGAGGTAATAGCCACCAAGAAAGCAACCGTCTGAGTGAGAACCGAAAGAGCAATATCCTGTAGCGGCTCAAAAGGAGGACCCTGCAGAGCCGAAAGAACCAAATTCAAATCCCAAACAGGAACTACAGCCTTCCGAGGGGGCCGCACATACGCCACCCCTTGGAAAAAGGTCTTAACCAGCGGGTGTAAAGCAAAAGACCTCTGGAAGAAAACCGACAGAGCAGAAACCTGTCCTTTCAAAGTACTAAGCTGGAACCCAAGATCCAGATTATGCTGAAGAAACTCCAAAATCCTGGGCATCGACAACACCCTGCAAGGCAAGGCCCTAGCCTCACACCAATCAATATAGGACCTCCAAGTCCTATAGTAAATGCCAGAAGAGGACCGCTTCCTAGCCCTAATCAGGGTCTGAACAACAGCCTCAGACAAACCTTCCTCCTTCAAGATGAAGGTTTCAGCAGCCAAGCCGTCAAAGCCAGCGTTTGTAAATTGGGGTAAAGTAGATGACCCAAGGGAAGCCGGTACTGATCTACGGCCATCCTTACGACGTCTGCATACCAAACCCTTCTTGGCCACCTTGGAGCCACCAGAATCGCTGGTGCACCTTTTAGAACCTATTTGCGAACTACCTTGCCCAGCATGGAGATGGGTGGAAACAGGTACAGAAACGGCAACTCCTTCCAAGCCAGTGACAAGGCATCCACTGCCAGAGACAGAGGATCCTGAGACAGAGACACAAAGGCCGGAAGTTTGTGATTGCGCCTCAAGGCAAAGAGATCCACCTCCGGAGTCCCCCACTTGCGGCAAAGATCCAGAAAAACCTCGGGATTGAGAGACCACTCTGTGGCGAGAGGATCCCCTGCTCAGGGAATCCGCCTCCGTGTTTTCCACTCCCGGAATGTAGACTGCCGAAAGGCAAGGAACATTGCTCTCCGCCCAGTGCGGGATCAGAGACTTCCCTGAGGGCACTCTTGCTGCGAGTCCCTCCTTAGTGATTTATGTAAGCTACTGCCGTTCGGTTGTCCGAACGAACCTGAACCGGAAGACCCCATAAATGTGGGGTCAGCTGAGCCAGAACCAGTTGAACGGCTCTGAGCTTCAAGACATTGATGGGGGTGTGAGCCTCCTGGGGACCCCACACCCCGCTGTAACCGACTCCCAACAAGGGATCAGAAAGAATCTGCCCTTCACCAGATTGCTCGAGTCCAGCCACCACCGAAAAGACTGCCGAACCCTGGGAGACATCCTGAAAGGTTGATGCAATGACTGAGGGCACCTGTCCTAATACGTGAAGTGAAGTTGAAGAGATCTCATGTGAAACTGTGCAAACTGCACCGCCTCGAAGGAGGATATCAAACCCACCAGTTTCATCCCCTGCCAGATAGAGGGACAAGGACTGTCCAGAAGAAGGCGGATCAGACCCTGAATCCCCTGCACCTTGGACTGGGGCAGAAACACTCTGGCCCGAATAGTATCCAGATTCATGCCCAGAAATGAAATCACACGAGACGGGGAGAGAGAAGACTTGGTGCGGTTGATCACCCACCCGAACCTTTCCAGGGTCGACACCACCTGGTGGGTGTCCAGCTCCGCCTGATGGAGGGAAGAAGCTGATATCAACAGATCGTCCAGATAACGCACAATGCGAATGCCCTGAGATCTGAGCAGAGCCATTATGCCCACCAAAACCTTGGTGAAGACCCTCGGTGCCGAGGTCAGACCGAAGGGAAGAGCTACAAACTGATAATGCTGATCCTCCACCGCAAATCGGAGGAATCTCTGATGCGCCTGAAAAATCGGAACATGCAGATACGCATCCTTGATGTCTATGGATGTCATAAAATCCCCTTGGCAAAGGGAATTGATAGCCGAGCGCAGAGTCTCCATGTAGAACTTTTTGGCTCTGATAAATCTGTTAAGAACCTTGAGGTCTAGAATGGGTCTCAACGAACCCTCCTTTTTGGGGACCGTGAAAAGGTTGGAGTAGAAACCCCTGCCTCTCTCCGACAGAGGCATCGGGCATATAACCCCCATGTCCAGAAGGTTTTTGACTGCTAACAGGAGCCCCTGTGCAGCCTGAGGGTCCGAGGGCACCCGAGACCTTAAGAATCTTGGGGGCGGCCAGTACTCGAATTCCAGTTTGTACCCGGAGGAGACCACTTCCAAGAACCAACTGTCTGTGACCTCCCGGGCCCAGACCTGGAAGAAGAGCCGCAGCCGTCCCCCCACCCTTGCGGGTGAGGGCGCCCCTTCATTGCTGAGCCGGTTTAACGGCAGGCTTGGGCTTGGAACCCCAGGCAGCCGCGGGACGTGCCCGACCTCTGCCTCTGTTCCAGGACGAGCCCCTGACACCTGAGAAGGCCAGACCCCTAGTCCCCCGAAAGGGGCGGCGCTGTTTCCTCCGCTGAGGTAACTTACCTCCTTTAGCAACAGCATCCAATTTATCTCCAAACAGCCGCGAACCCAAGAGGGGAAGAGCTGTGAGCGACTTCTTGGCCCCAACGTCCGCTGTCCACTGGCGGAGCCAGACTAATCTGCGCATAGCCACCAATAAGGCTGAAGTCCTACTACACACAACAATACAGTCTTCCATTGCAGCCATGATAAAATCCATGAACAATTTCTTAAGGGTAGCGAACTCAGCGCCAGCTGGATCAAACTGAGCGTTATTCAGCCAGTCCCTGATAAGAGACCTGGTAGCAAGCGACACGAGGGCAGATGCACTAACAGGCCACAGGGCCGAGCCCACGTTGGCAAATGCGTGGCACGCCATCTGATCAAGGCACTTATCCTCGCCATCCTTAAGGGAAGTGGAGTCTGGGGTGTTCAGCACAGAAGAGATGGTCAAACCTAAGACAGGCGCGTCGACCTCGGGAGGAGAAAACCAGCGCTTAACCGCCTCCACCGGAAAAGGATATTTCTTATCCCATCCGTGAGGCACACCAGGAAGCCGACTGGGCCTCTCCCATACTCTAAGGATCAGTGCATCAAAATGACCCTGGGTAGGGAATTCCAGACGGGGCTTGCAGGCCCCCAAAAATTCCCCCTTCTTAAGAGGGGGCACCTCAGGTGGTTCAATATCCAACACCTCCAATAAATGTGACAAAACAGTGGCCGTATCTACGGCATCCCCCAGGGCCTGCCCGACATTGGAATTCCCAGACTGAACATAGTCAGCCTCTGTTTTCTGATACAATTCCCCCTCCTCTAACGGGGAATAATCTTGACAAATCAGCAGACTCGTCGTCCACATCCCACAATGGCTGGGCCGACGACAAATGTCTCTTTTTAGCCTGGGCCTTCTTGTCCACCGTGCTAGAAATAATTTTCTCGATGCTGGCCAATCTAGCCCAAACATAAGAAAGCGACTCCCCACTGGTACCAATGTCACTTGGGGTACGGATAAGGTGGGGAGGGGAACGCGATGAAGCGGGAGGAGCCGACCCAGAAGGCTGGGTACCAGACTGCCACGTTATGGCCTTTTGTGCGCATGGTATACAGATCAGCACATTCTCCCCCATAAGGGATAACCCGCACCCCACACATGGCCCGGATTGTTCCAGAGGGATCCCGAGCCCAGTATCCTGCGGAGCCTCCATATGATGAATTTTTGTGGTCAGTCGCAAGACCGCAGGGAATTACGCATAAGCAACCCGGGATGCCCCTTAAAAGTCCCGGTGGGAGGATTTTAGGTGGACAATTTTACACTAGGGACCCCTTAATATGCACATATACAGGGCAACCTGTAACACACAAAACAAGCAACATAAGTGCAGAGCTGTGTAAAAATGTCCATAACCTTACATTGTAAAAGACCATAGCATTTGATCTTGCAGCCACACAATATGTATATAAATATTAACCATATCCCAGCCAGGCAGTGTAATTAACACACCCACACATGCTCTAGACCAGTGGGGGCCCACACTAAAGAGTAGCCTCCACACACACAAGCTAAGGAAGTGGCCATTGGGCCCTTACCACACCGATCTGCTCAAGAAGATGGCCCCCACGAAACCTCATGTGTGAGGAGGGAGAGCAGGGGGAGGGCGCGCCAGCGCAGAACGCGCGTTTGCCGAGGCCACGCCCCCCACCCAGCAACGCGGACCCTTAGACACGAGCAAAGCAATCGCGCCAAAGAAGGGGGCGGGGCTACCGCAGCTGTGCCGGGAGCCCGGCCCCACCCCCTTCCCAAACGCAGCCTGAGGGGGAGAAGCTCCCCCAGGCTGCCACTAGTCCCTGGTATGCCGATAAAGGCAGTCTGACACTCACACACAAAGTAAAAACACTAAGCACACAGGGACACAAGCTGGGGAAAACGAAATATCGGCCAGGCCAGACAACTTCCCCCCCCCCCCCCCCCCGGAGGAGAATAAGGGACCCGGAAGGGGGGGGGAACCCTGCCAGAGCCGGCCATAAGCCTAGAGGGACGGGGCATCCCACACCAGGATCACCAAGAAACCTGGATAACCGCCTACCCCATAGTGAGGTCTCACGGTGGAGAAGTGCTCCTGCTGCACCCATAGGGTGCTCCTACCTTCACCAGGACCCGCAGCCTAAGCTGGGAGGCTCAATATAGGACAATTTAGAAGGGTCCTGGCAGTAATAGGGACAATAAGAAGTCTTCATCTTCTGTCTTGTCGCCTTCCCTGCAGAGAAGGAACTGGGGAATTGGTGGGAGGTCCCAGGTATATATGGACCGGGAGGGGCTTTCTTTTTTGCATATTCATCTCTGCAGAAGTTCGCCCTCTACTGGAGATTACCCAGATGTCATGAAGACCGAAGTGGAGTGTATGGCACACTTAGAATAAAGTAATTTTAATTCATGTGGAGTCTATTCACTGGTTGGCCGAACTGTTTCATGCTGGATCTGCTTCTGAGGTGGGGTTGAGTTGCTTACACTTTTATTTCCAAAGCATCATCCCTAGTAGTTGCCTCCACAAACCAACAAGGGGAGAACATTCACCCATTTGCTAAAGCCAAACCATGGCGCCATTAAAAGGTAGTTATAATCTTCCATTAGATTAAGGCCTTCCTTTCTTTCAGTCACAGACCCTCATCATTATTACTAACTGGCAACAGTGGAATAAGTAGTCCCCAGGCCTATACCTGGTCAAATCTGGTACATAAATAGCCTGAATGGCTGCCGGACGGACCCTTTAAAGTCCATATTCTGTTGAAGGATGCATGGCTTCACTCCTTGTAATGAGTAACACAAGGAGAAAGAAAAATGAAGCCTCCCCATCAAGGAGACATAGGAAACAACATCTCCCTAAAAAGAAGAATTTCTCGTAACCAAGGAACTACCTAGTCCCTGGACTATGTAGACTACCCCTCTGAGATATCCAATATATTCCAAATATCAGATATGAGTATTAGAAGCCATGACAGGCTGATGTTCACCCCTAAAAGTGGATTAAAAGACCCCAGGACCAGCCGCTAGCATGCCATGGGCATCCTATAGGGGGATGCCCCGCGTGTGAAATACCCAGGGCCGTCCGTAAATTCACTTTTACCAGTGGCTTCCGTTGAGCTGTGATAGCTGACCAATGCATCCCTGGAATCACTGTAGCTGTGCCATCTAGATAGGCAGGGCTCTAGAAGAAATCTGGAGATACTGCCAGCCGGCTGGTGCACTTCATTGGGCAGTCCTGAGACCAGGTACTTGGAGGAGGGGAAAGGGGTTTGATCCACTTTAAGCGGTTTAAATTGCAACCCATCCTCAGACATCCATGGAAGACTTTAATTTTATTTCAATTCATACAGTATCCAGTGGGCTTCCACTGAGTTATGAAAAACTATGAAAGAAAACAAAAATACTCTGCACTGCATGACCTTCACAAAAAAGAGCATTCTGTGAGTACTCACCTGTAGAATTAATTTCTCTTCCATTATTACTTCAGGACCTCAGACTTAATTCAGACGATTGGGTTAATCTCGACCGAAGGGTGTGGACTGCAAAACACTTTGTGTGTGGACCAGCCTGGAGAGCAAGGACACTTTGGGCGCACGGCATGCACACCCTGACACAGTCACTCACAGGGGATACCCCACACATGGAACACAGCCGGGATTGCCCCGAAGGACCCCCCAAGCACGCTATCCCCAGAAGCCTCCATATGGTGATTCGCGTTACGCGTCATCCACCAGCCCCGCCCCCCCGAAGAGCACGAAAACGGCGCTCACGTGACCTTGCCGGCGTCATCTCCCTAACCTGGCATTCAGCAACTCGCCTAATTACAGCTTGCGTGGCAGGCTTGCGACCCGCCATCAGTCACAGGAGCGCTGCCGCAACTTCTCCATTCATTGCAATAAAGGTGGTGTGCCAAGGCCTGACACAGCCCCTCCATTGTAGTGGATGGTGAAAGTTGTGACAGCATTTCTGTGCCTGATGGAGGTGGGTATAAGCCGGACACTGAAGCACCAGTGAATGGAGTTCGGGACAGGGTAGCGTGGGAAGCAATAAATCAATCAGGCGAGTTGATGATTAGGACCAATCAGCTGAAAGGGACAAAAGGAAAGTACCCTTTCATTTTTTTTTTCATTAAAATCACTTTACAGTTATGGGGCTGGCAACCGACTGCCAAACTACCACTAAAAATGCCACTTCTATAACACTAAAATAGATGTTTTTTTGAGGAACAGTGGCAACAGCCTATTGGCTACCCCACCTAAGAAGACAGACGACTACGGAGCTGACTTGGGAGGTAATTCAAGTCAAAACGGTGACCGCGTCTGTCGCAGGCCTAGGAAATACTGTAGGTTGGCTTCATTGTAGTGTGCTGCATTATACATAATAATAATAATTAATAAAGAGCAAGGTGATGTGAGCTGATTGAGGATAGTATGGAACTTACAACAATAAATTAGTTCAAAGCAGAACTGCATGCTGTTATCTATAGTAAACAGTACTCAAATGCAATGAAATATGATTATGAATGTTTTTTGTTAGCAAAAAGGAAAAAAAAAAAACAGACAATATGCAATGCATGTTAACAGACACAAATAAAGCAGAGGAGTCAAATCCCAACAATGAAACAGCCATGCAATATAAAATGATTAAAACAAGGAAGGGAGCATGCATTAAAAAATGTTTATTTAAAAGACAAAAAACAGACATTAAATATGACAAACCATTTGTACATTAGGAATTAAAATTACGCTGTCTGGTGGGAGTTTAAAAATGAAATCACTGAACTCACATTAGAAAAAGACACATTTCTGTGACGTTAATACAGTGGATACCAAAAAAAAAAAAAATGAGAAACTTGTGTTGTCATTTTAGTAAATAAATGTGCAACTACAACGTACTTAATCTACAGCAATCAACATGGAGTATGTTTTCAGGACTTGAATGAATATATAAACTCTGCTAACATGCTAGCTTCCTTGTCATATTCATTGTCTATAGCCCACATACCAGTCAAGCTTAACACCCAAAACAAGACAAACAAGTGAAATCTAGCAACAATGTGCAAATCATCAACGTGACTTGTGTGCTTGTCAGTGGCTCTATTGCCACATCTACAGGCCATGCTTCCACACATAATAGTCCCCACCACACAGATAAACTAAAGACATAGTGATGCTTGGCACTCACTTACTTTAAGAACATCCTCTAGCCGTGTAACTTCATGGTACAACCCTTGGTACTCCTCACACTGGTCTTTACAAGGTTCGAGAGTCAGGAGCAGTCCCTGCAAGGACTCCTCTAAACTTCCTTCTGAAAGGGACCTGTTTGCTTCGCTCTCACTACACATGGAGCAGTCCGTTTGGATTCTCTCTGGAGCGGTAGGGATTTCGGTGGACGTAAGCCTTTTTACCAGCTGTTTAGTGATATTCCCTTCACAATTGTCAAGCTCCACAGGTTTCAGTTCAGAAGACTCATCAGAATCTTGCATTATTGACACAGACACATTAGAGTTCATAAACATATTACTGTCTATGTTGAGAGGGGGGTTTTGGCAAGCCGGCAAGTCTGATTTAGTTCCTGGTATGATCTCCTCACTTTCGGCTAAATGTTCTGCATTAGAGTGAGAGTCTTCAGATTGACTACTGGAGGCTGCAGAAGACCTGGCACTTAAACTGACTTTCACAGGCACCTCGGGGGAAACATCACTGAGGTTATGCTCTGGTGGGGAAACAGTAATTTCTGGATTGGAGTACCCAAGCGAGGAAGTGGGAGTGGATCGAGGAGTAGTACTGTCACCGTTAGGCAAGTCGTCAAAACTTAACGAGAGTGCTCTTTTCTCTATAGATTCTCCTCCGCTATCGAAAACGTCATCTTGCAGATTAGACTGAAAAAAGAAAATATAAAGGATTAGGTAAATGACATTACGCCTTCATCATATGGTCATGAACAAGTACTGTGGTTGATATAGTTACTTGAAATTAAAACTTTAATAAAGCTGTCAAACAAAGCATTTTTTGGCTGATAGGATTCCCCTTTGTAGCAATGCTGATCCAGAGACTTGTTTAAAAATCATGCTAGGTGCCAGGAGGAGGGCTTACCTATTTACCACCCTAAAAAAAACTCTAGGCTTGTAGAGAAGACATTTCAACATATCATTACAGGGAGGTGTGGTAAACTTGTAACTGCTAGTGTATCGTACTGTCACTGACACGGGGGGGCTCAATGTTGCCAATGAGTTCACAGACTTGAACAAAGTGGGACTCCACATCGGGACCCTACTTCTGCAGCTACACAGCCATGGCAAGTAGGTATTCTTGACCATTGTGCTGTTGGAATATATGGGGTGAGTAGACATTTATTTCCCCTTCCGGTTAGTTTGACAGTTTTATTAATAGTCTCAGATTTGCTTCAAACTCTGATAAGAAAAAGAACACCACCATAATTATGTGATGTGTATCGCTCACTCATTCCAGAAACAACAACACACACAATGGTAACGCCTTTTTTTTTTTTTAGTCCCTTCAAGCCAAATCTATTTAAAACACCATTACCATTGCATTTTAGGCACCTGCATATTTTTGTCTATTAAAACTACTGAAACAGATCATACAGATCATCACTTTCTGGAAGGAGTAATGGCTTTGTAATATATGAAACATAGAAAGACAAGATTGGAATATGAAAAAAATATATACATCAGATCATTGACTGGGAAATCATACGTGCTCAGACAAGTACAATAGTGAGTACACTTGAATTATTATTTAAAGCACTAATCCACCCTTCTAGCGGAAAAAAAGCCAGGAAGAGAGCCATCGAAACCCTAAATGCTTTTGCGGCTACTGCTTACTTTTAAATAAAGAAGTGCACAGAAGTAACCGCAGTAATGAGGCCCCTTCCTGGCTTCCTAGAGACATGAATGGAACAGAATACTTTTTTTTCTGATACTTTAAACCCATGTAAACCCCGGGCATTGCCTCATTACGGTATCTACATGTATGGGGCCTACGAGTAGCAGGGTGCTGATTGTTTGAATTTAACTTCTGTCAAAAGCAATCAGTAGAAGCTTAAAACCTCCAAGCAGCTTAAAAAGGAACTACGTTCACAAATGGTCGGGCTGCCCCACTAAAAGAACGGGGCTGCCAGAGTACTCACCTCCTTCTATGGCAGCTATTGAACAGCCTATCAGCTTGCACAGCCAGAGGCTGCATAGTAGTGTGCTTGGCCAAGCTGATCGGCTGCTCACAGCCTGGTTTTTAAGCAGCGGCGATTCATTTTAAAGAGGGACTGTAGTTCCCATTTAATGAAGCATCTTGATAACAACTGTTATGGATATGTAGCTTTATACTGGATCTAAGACTTAAAAGGGAACACCAAGTTGAAGCTATACTGCGACTGTCAGCAGTAAAACTTTGTATATTTCCATTCCCAAAAGTACATATGTAATCATATGCCCATAACCTTCTTTTTACTGAAATATTTGGCAGCCGACTAAGCCTAGCAGCAAAAGGACACGATGTCCTAGACCAGGAGTGCCAATTACAAAGCATTACAAATTGGTAGCTGGACAACGTGGCACTGTTCTATACAAGAAAATGTATTATCAGGGCCAACTATCATTAGTGCCCGATTGTGGGACATTACAGATTGTTTATACAGCAAATTTGTGCCAAATGTGTGGATGCCCAATTAAGGGTGAACATTAGATGCAGGCAATGTATTGGGGAGCCCACCACAAACCCTGAAATTACTATGGTTTTGTCCTCTAGGTCAGGTTTGCCCCCTCCCCCATCCCACATGGCTCATATCTGTAGGTAGAGTCCACACCCCTACTTCATCCAACCAATCCATGACCAATGAAAAATTAGTCTGTATCAATATTATAATCCCAAAGGAATACACTAGTAACAGGCAACCATAAAAACATGGAGAGGCAGGCAAATGAGGGATGACGTGCATGCATGACAATTCGAGCCAAAATCTTGGAGAGAAGCACACAGATCAGTCTGCTCGTCACTCACATATTGCTCTCTGCCTGACCTAGGCCTTAGTCTGAGAGATGGCAGGTCACTAAAAGAGCGGCTGCGCCGGAGCTTGTCAAAGAAAGTCTCCTGCAGGGCATCCTTAATCGACACCCGCAGCCTGTCTTGCGGAGGGTTCAGCCATTTCTTCAGAAGGTTGAAAGCAAATGGAACGTTAGTAAACAAATGCTCAGATATTTCATCCAGTTTTATTCTATGGAAATTTTAACAAAAAAAACACCCGACTCATTCTGCCGTACTGGCCCGAGGAGAGCATCGGAAATGGGTAAAATACAATTCTGTGATTACTCACCTGTAAAATTGGTATGAGTATACAGTACATCCTGCTCCAAATCTAATACTTACACTTGGGATATACTCCGCCAGATGGCGCTGGACTGCAGAGACATCGAAAATAGGCTCCTCCCGGACCCTCAAATACAAATCCCCACAAATCCCCAGTATTGAAAAGCAGTTAATGAGAAGCCGGGAGAATTAAACAATCCAAACTACCAACTATAACAATGATAATCACCATACAGGGGATCCAAGAAAATGCAACCAAGGGTGGGTTGGAGCAAAACGTACTGTATACTCATAATACCAATTCTACAGGTGAGTAATCACAGAATTGTATTATTCTTAGTATACAGTACGTCCTGCTCCAAATAGAATACTTACACTTGGGACATCCAATAGCAGTGTCCATAAAGTAGGGTGGGATCCCCAAGAAAAATCAGCAGCAGACCGTTTAAACCACTGCCGCCTGCAGAACCTTTCGGCTAAAAGCGGCATCAGCTGAGGCCCTAACATCAACCTTGTAAAACTTTGAAAAGGTATGAACAGAAGATCAAGTAGCGGCCTTGCAAACTTGTTCAACAGAAGCCTGGTGCTGAAAATCCCAAGAGGCACCAATAGCACGAGTGGAATGAGCAGTGAGGCGGAAGGGAGGATTCTTCCCCTTAGCAGAGTATGCCTGAATCACAGCCCGACGAATCCACTTGCTGATAGTAGACTTGGCAGGAGCCAAACCCTTCCTAGGACCAGAAGGGACCACAAAAAGAGCATCAGTTTTCCTGAAAGGTGCAGTAGCACCTTCAGACGCCTAACCACATCCAAAGAGTGCAAAACCCTCTCCTTAGCATTGCTAGGATTAGGGCACAAAGAAGGAAGAACAATATCCTGATTCAAATGAAAGGCAGACACTACCTTAGGCAGAAAGTCAGGTTTGAAATGAAACACCACCTTGTCCTGGTGTCTCTCATAATAGGGGGGCTGAATGGAAAGCGCCGCCAACTCAGACACACGCCTGACAGAAGTGATAGCCACCAGAAATACAACCTTGAGCGTAAGAATGGCCAAAGCAGCATCTTGCACAGGTTCAAAGGGAGCACCCTGCAAGGCTGACAGAACCAAGTTCAGATCCCAAGCAGGCACCATAGGCTTACGTGGGGGGGCGCACGAGTGACCCCCTGATCAGAGGGTGCTGAGCAAAGGACTTCTGGAAGAAAATAGCCAGGGCAGAAACCTGACCCTTCAGAGTACTGAGTTGAAGCCCCATCTCCAACCCATGCTGCAGGAACTCCAGAATCCTGGGAATAGAGAACACACGTCAGGGAAGAGACTTAGACTCACACCAGTCAATGTAGGCACGCCAAACCCTGCAATAAATGGAAGAGGAAGACTTCTTCCTAGCTTTAAAGTATCCACAACAGAGGAAACAGCCCCTTCTCCATCAAGATGGAGGTTTCAGCAGCCAAGCCGTCAAAGCCAGAGTTTGTAAATTGGGAAGGCGTAGTGAGCCCTGAGTGAGCAGATCTGGCACCCGTACTGATCTACTGCCAGCTGTACCACGTCTGCGACCCACACTCTTCTTGGCCACCTGGGGGCCACCAGAATTGCTGGCACCTCTTCCAGAGCAATCCTGCGCAGAAACCTGCCCAGCAGGGGGATTGGAGGGAAGGCATAAAGGAACTGCCATGACATTGCTAGTGCATCCGAGGTCAAGGCCAGAGGATCCTGGGACAGAGACAAAAACTGGGAGCTTGTGATTGTGGCGGGACACAAACAGATCCACATCTGGTTGGCCCCAACGGTGACACAGAGATTGAAACACCCTGCTGCATAGGGACCATTCTCCCTGGCGAGAGGTCCCCCTGCTCAGAGAGTCCGCCAGGCGATTTTCCACCCCCGGGATGTACACAGCTGATATGCAGGGGACATTGGCCTCCACCCAAGTCAGGATCAGAGACGCTTCCTGGAGGGCCCCCCCTGCTCCGGGTCCCTCCCTGATGACTGATGTAGGCAACTGCCGTCTGGTTGTCCGAGCGCACCTGAACAGGCAGGCCCCGAAGGTGAGTAGTCAAGTGAGCCAGAACTAGCCTGATCCAAGACATTGATAGGTGTGTGGGCCTCCTGAGGGCCCCGCCTCCCCTGGAACCGCAGGGACTTCCGGAAATCCCCCCAACCTGACAGACAGTCTCCCAGGAAGGGGCAAGAAAGGATCTGCCCCCCCCAACAGGTTGCTTGAGTCCATCCACCACGAGAGGGACCTCCTGACCAGGGGGGAGAGCACACAGACCCTGTCCAGGGACGCTGGGTCCTTGTCCCATACTGACAATAGGTGAAGTTGCAGAGGCCCCAAGTGGAACAAAGCATAAGGGACCGCTTCGAAGCATGCCACCATCAGGCCCACCAGCTGCATCCCCTGCCTGATGGAGGGATGGGGACAAGCTAGGAGGGACTGAGCCTGTGCAATCAGACTGTCCACCTTCTGTTGAGGAAGGAAGATCCTTGCCTGAACTGTATCCAGATTCATTCCTAGGAATGGAGTTACCAAGGAAGGGGACAGTGAGCACTTGGGGTGGTTTATCACCCATCCAAATGACTCCAGAGTGGACACCACCAGCTGAGTATCCAACTCTGCCTGATGTAGAGACTGCGAAGTGATGAGAATGTCGTCCAGATAGAGAAGCACGCGGACGCCCTGACATCTGAGCAGAGACATCACGCCAGCCAGCACCTTGGTGAACACCCTGGGAGCTGAAGTGAGGCCGAAGGGCAAGGCCACAAACTGGTAGTGTTGATCCATCAGAGCGAACCTGAGGAACCTTTGATGACCTGGGAACACAGGAATATGAAGATAAGCATCTTTGATGTCCACAGAAGTCATGAAATCCCCTTGGCGCAGGGAACTGATGGCAGAGCGCAGAGTTTCCATGCGAAATCGCCTGCCCCTGACAAACTTGTTGAGGATCTTCAAGTCCAGGATGGGCCTGACTGAACCATCTTTTTTGGGTACTGTGAATAGGTTGGAATAAAAGCCCTTGCCTTTTTTTTACCTGGCAGATGACCCCCAGTTCCAGGAGGCCTTGCACTGCTTGCACTAGCTCCTGAGCTGACACAGGGTCCTGAGGAATACGGGATCTGATGAATCTTGGAGGGGGACAGGCAGCAAACTCCAACTTGTAACCGGAGGACACTACCTCCTGAATCCACCGATCTGAGACATGAAGCCTCCAGACGTGAGCGTGCTGCAGCCATCCCCCCACCCGGATGGGTTAGGGCGCCCCATCATGCCTGAGGGGGCTTGGGAGAGGATTTTGCTTTGGGACCCCAGGAGGAGCCAGGACGTCCACGTCCTCTGCCCCTACCTCAGAAATCTCCCCAGGAAAGGAAACCCCCCTCCCCTGTCTTGTACCACGGTAAGGGGAGGAGAAGGAACCCTGACCCCGAAAGGGCCGAGATTGCAGCCTGCGCTGGGGTAACCTGCCTCCCTTAGCAAAAATGTCCAGGCGGTCTCCAAACAGGCGTAGTCCTTTGAAGGGAAAACCAGTGAGGGCTTCTTGGCAGCGTTGTCAGCAGCCCACTGGCGCAGCCAAACCGAGCGGCGTATAGCCACCACGAGGGCAGAAGTTCTGGCACACATTCTGATGGTGTCATCCAATGCTGAGAGGACAAAATTTACAAAAACATCACAACTGGAGAGTGCATTAAACACCTCACAAGGCAAATCATCAGGGGCACTATCAAGCATATTTCTGATAAGGGTTCTAGTGGCCACAGCAGTAATGGCAGAGGCACAGACCGGGTGCAGCGCCGTCCCCGCACATGCAAAGGCGAGGGATGCCAGCTGGTCAATGCGCCGGTCCTCAGCATCCCACGAGTCAGGAGAATGCATGACAGAGGTGTTAGATAGCCCTAGGATCGGGGCATCCACCTCGGGGGGGGGGGGGGGGGATGACCAACATTTAACCACCTCAGCAGGAAAGGGATACTTCCTATCCCAACTTTTTGGAACCCCGGAAAGTTTACTGGGGCGCTCCCATTCCTTGAGCACAAGGTTATGGAAATGTGCCTGCTCGGGAAATTATAAACGTGATTTTGCTGTATGGAAAAGCTCCCCTCTTTGCCTGGGAGCCGCAACAGGGAGAGAGATGGACAGAACCTCAAAAATCTGGGTCAATGGATTATGGCACGAGATACACCGGAATTCAGGGCCCTGCTCTCCTCATTGTAGCTAGACAGAGGACCAGATCCGCGGGAGCAAAAGGGATGGAGCATGAAGTCCCAAGGAGTTGGCCCAGATCGCCAGACCCTCCCCAATCTGTACCCTTCCCCTCACTTCCCTGCCCGCCTCCCGCCGCCTCTTGGACTGGTCGGTGAGCATCATCATCCCCTCTCCCCCCTTCTTCCACTCTTTTTCTCTCCCTTCTGTTTTGTTTTCCTTTTTCTCTTCTCCTGTATCTCTGTTACCTAAAAAAACAAAAAAAAAAAAAAAGATGGCTCGGAAGCAGGTTGACTGGGGATGCCCCTGTGGGGATTCCACTCAGAAGTCACCAGATGAGCCTGAGCAGAGCTGAGCGAAGGAGGATGTTACCCTGAAAATGTGCTGCTTAGGTCCCGGTAGGAGATTATAGACCTCGCCTACCATAATCATCTTGTGCGTTAGGCTGGGGGAGTGATTTGTGGGATGTTGTTAGCTATTTACATTGTTCTTATTCTAATTGACATATGATGTAAGCTAAGATTGTTACTTGTTATGTCAGCGAGCTCTGTGTTCTGATTTCTTTCTAATAAAAACATATTGAACGAAAAAAATCTGGGTCAATAATCTGTCAGTGTCATCCGGGGCCCAGAGGTCAGACCCAGAATCGTCATGACCCCTTGGTCTCTCATCAGATGAGCCTGAATCAGAAAAGAGCTCCCCTTCATCAGACGGGGTATAGCCACAAAGATTACAAAACTCCTCAGTCCCCATAGGGAAAACAGTGACATTAGGCGTCAAGTGCCGCTTCTTAGCAGGGGCCTTACGCGCTAAGGACTTAGCAATCAACTGCTCAACAGTAGCCAGTCTAGAAGACACATCAGGCTGAGAATCCCCACTAGTATGCAACTCAGTAGGAGTGAGGTTCAAGCTTGGGGGAGTAGGCGAAGTGAAGCGAGGTGCAGCCACTGGCAGGCCAGATTGCAATGCAAGCACCTGCTCAGCACAGGGTACACAGACCCGCGCCTTGTCAGCGTCAGCATGAGGCTGCCCACACGCTACACACAGCCGGTCTTGTCCCGAAGGGACCCCGGTCACATTATCCTGGGATGCCTTCATATGGTGATTATAGCGGCGGTATACGCCGATAGGGAATAACGCTATATAGCCACCCCGGATGCCCCAATAACCCGCTAGGGAAGTGGGAGTATTATTTTTACAAAGCCTACAAGTTATATACTAATACAGGGCCGGGAGAAGCCAAAAGGGTTCGCCCCGCCTGAAAGACATAAGCAGACAAAAGTGAAAGATATAAAGCCGCCCGCGGGGGCACTTACGGACCGCGGTAGGTAGGGGTCCATCGCGCATGGGCCAACCAAGCAGGATAAAGATGGTGTCGGTATACCTCGAGGGGCGGGCCGGTATCAGCGATGACGCGGAGAGCGCCATAGACGGGCCCTGCCCCCCGAAGAGCGCGAAGCCAGAACGTGCAAGCAGCCAATGATGGTGCACCAGCGCCTGAGGTAATGCCGCTGCCAAGCGCGGAACCAAGTCAGCGCGCAGCAATTTTAAAAAGACAGTAAAGGCAAGTCAGCGCGGCGGCTGATACAAGACTAAACAGAATGGAAAGAGTGTAAAACACAGAATGCATAGCATACACAATTACACCCCCCCCTCTTTTACCCCGAAGGCTACAAGGAGGATGAGGGAGGACAGCAGCCATTTAAACAGGGCCCACCGATGGGCAGGGGCAAGGGGGCACTAGTGCGGGAGGGGCATCCCATAGAGGCTCACCATCAGCCTGAACCGCCTACCCTTTGGTGGGGGATTGCGGTGGAGCAGCGCTCCTAAGCACCTAACAGCGGTGCTGCCTACCTTCACCCGACCAGCGCAACCAAGGCTGGGAGGCATATTACTAGTGGAATGGGTGGGAATAGTCCTATAGGGCCGCAGGCTAATAGCCCCGCTCACCTGCGAGTAGAGAGCCATTTCTCGTCCTTCGCAGTCAGACTGCAGAGAAATTCTGGGGATTTGTGGGAGGTCCTCGGGTATTTGAGGGTCCGGGAGGAGCCTATTTTCGATGTCTCTGCAGTCCAACTCCATCTGGCGGAGTATATCCCAAGTGTAAGTATTAGATTTGGAGCAGGACGTAATGTATACTAAGAATATATGGATTTAAGTCATATTACAATATTTTTATTCAGCTACATCCAAAGGACTATGGCCATCCAAGTTCCATTCCTTAAGACATCCCAAATTTGACTTACCTGCTCCTGGAGCCCTCTTTGCATCTTGGTGCTGTATACCTGCTCACCCCAACTGTGCGCACACCCACGGCAAGGGGATGCGGCCAGCTCTGCACTCAGCCGACGTTTCCTTTGTCTGTTTAGCTGCTCAGCAGCAGACAGAGCCAAAGGGAGCAGAGCAAAATAGAGAACACTACTCAGCCAATCATCCAGTCGAGATGACCGTCTGAGGGGAACAATACCAAGGAGAGTGAAATTGCCAGGTGGTGTTCCTTTTAAAAAGGGAAAGTCCACTTTTGATTTAATTTTTTAAAGTGTATATTTTTGTGTGGCAAAATTTGCTTAGCTGATCTACAATTGTTTAGTGTTTTCTAATATTAGCAAATGTGTGTATGGAAGCAGTTTTCATCTGTTGCTATTGACAATGTGCAACAAGTGCACATTGGCAATAACAGATTGTTGCACAGAACACCGCTGCTGGGTGTGTGCGAGTTCCCTCAGCATTGGCCATAGCAGCAGTGTTCTGTGTGTAGAGAACTCACTTCTCTTTTTTTGTAAATAGCAAAAGATTGCCAATAGTAAAAACTTCTTCTATTAAAAAAACACATTTGCCAACGAGAAAAACATTTAAAAAATACAGCACACTGAGCACCTCGTTTTGGAACAAAAATACAATTCTGTGATTACTCACCTGTAGAATTGGTATTATGAGTATACAGCACGTCCTGCTCCAGATAGATTACTTACACTTGGGTATTACTCCGCCAGATGGCGCTGTACTGCAGAGACATCGAAAACAGACTTCTCCCGGCCTCTCAAATACCCAGGGACCTCCCACAAATCCCCAGCATTGAAAAGCAGTTAACGAGAAGCTGGGAGAATTAAAACAAACCCAACTGGTAACTATAACAATAATAACAATCACCATACAGGGGATCCAAAATAATGCAAAACCAAGGGTGAGGTGGAGCAGGACGTACTGTATATTCATAATACCAATTCTACAGGTGAGTAATCACAGAATTGTATTTTTCTAAGTATACAGTACGTCCTGCTCCAGATAGAGTACTTACACTTGGGACATCCAATAGCAGTGTCCATAAAGTAGGGTGGGATCCCCAAAAGGTAACAGCAGACAGGAAATACCACTGCCGCCTGCAGAACCTTACGGCCAAAAGCAGCATCAGCTGAGGCCCTAACATCAACCTTGTAAAACTTTGAAAAGATATGAACAGAAGAGCAAGTAGCGGCCTTGCAAACTTGTTCACAGAAGCCTGGTGCTGAAAAGCCCAAGAGGCACCAATAGCACGAGTGGAATGAGCAGTAAGGTGGAAGGGAGGATTCTTCCCCTTAGCAGAGTAGGCCTGAATCACAGCCTGACGGATCCATTTGCTGATAGTAGACTTGGCAGGGGCCAAGCCCTTCCTAGGACCAGAAGGGACCACAAAAAGAGCATCAGTTTTTCTGAAAGGTGTAGTAGCCACCAGATAGTACTTCAGACACCTAACCACATCCAAAGAATGCAAGACCCTCTCCTTAGCATTACTAGGATTAGGGCAAAATGACGGAAGAACAATGTCCTGATTCAAATGAAAAGCAGACACAACCTTAGGCAGAAAGTCTGGCTTGATGCGAAACACCACCTTGTCCTGCTGTCTCTCAAAGTAGGGGGGCTGGATGGAAAGCGCCGCCAACTCAGACACACACCTAACAGAGGTGATAGCCACCAAAAAGACAACTTTGAGAGTAAGAATGGCCAGGGCAGCATCCTGCACAGGTTCAAAGGGAGCACCCTGCAAGGCTGACAAAACCAAGTTCAGATCCCAAACAGGCAACATAGCCTTACGTGGGGGACGCACATGAGTAACCCCCTGGAAAAAAGTCCTGATCAGAGGATGCTGAGCAAAGGACTTCTGGAAGAAAACAGCCAGGGCAGACACATGACCCTTCAGAGTACTGAGTTGGAGCCCCATCTCCAACCCATGCTGCAGGAACTCCAGCATCCTGGGAATAGAGAACACACGACTGGGAAGAGACTTAGACTCACACCAGTCAATGTAGGTACGCCAAACCCTGTAGTAAATGGAAGAAGAAGACTTCTTCCTAGCCTTTATCATGGTATCAACAACAGAGGTAGACAGCCCCTTCTGCATCAAGATGGAGGTTTCAGCAGCCAGGCCATCAAAGCCAGAGTTTGTAAATTGGGATGGCGTAAGGGACCCTGAGTGAGCAGGTCTGACACCCTGGGCAGAGCGTACTGATCTACTGCCAGCTGCACCACATCTGCGAACCACACTCTTCTTGGCCACCTGGGGGCCACCAGAATTGTTGTCACCCCCTCCAGAGCAATCTTGCGCAGAACCCTGCCCAACAGGGGGAATGGAGGAAAGATATACAGGAGCTGAAAGTCCTGCCATGACATTGCTAGGGCATCCGTGGCCAAGGCCAGAGGATCCTGGGACAGGGAGACAAAGGCCGGGAGCTTGTGATTGTGACGGGACGCAAACAGATCCACATCTGGTTGGCCCCAACGGTGAAACAGAGATTGAAACACCCTGTTGCAGAGGGACCATTCTCCCAGGTGAGAGGTCCCCCTGCAGATTCTCCACCCCCGGGATGTACACAGCTGATATGCAGGGAACATTGGCCTCCACCCAGGTCAGGATCAGAGACACTTCCTGGAGGGCCCTCTTGCTTCGGGTCCCTCCCTGATGATTGATGTAGGCAACTGCCGTCTGGTTGTCCGAGCGCACCTGAACAGGCAGGCCCTGAAGATGATGAGTCAACTGAGCCAGAACTAACCTGATCGTCCGCAGTTCCAGGACGTTGATAGGTGTGTGGGCCTCCTGAGGGCCCCACCTCCCCTGGAACTGCAGGGACTTCCAGAAACCCCCCCCCCCAACCTGACAGACTGGCATCCGTGGTGACCGTCTCCCAGGAGGGGGGCAGAAAGGATCTGCCCCCCCAACAGGTTCCGGGAGTCCTGCCACCACGAGAGGGACCGTCTGACCAGGGGGGAAAGCGCAAAGACCCGGTCCAGGGACGCAGGATCCTTGTCCCATACTGACAAGAGGTGGAGTTGCAGAGGCCTCAAGTGGAACTGAGCATAAGGGACCGCCTCGAAGCACGCCACCATCAGGCCCACCAGCTGCATTCCCTGCCTGATGGAGGGATGACGACAAGATAGCAGGAACTGGACCTGCACCAGCAGACTGTCCACCTTCTGCTGAGGAAGAAAAATCCTTGCCTGAACTGTATCCAGATTCATTCCCAGGAATGGAGTCATCAAGGAGGGAGACAGAGAAGACTTGGGATGGTTGATCACCCAGCCAAATGACTCCAGGGTGGACACTACCAGCAGAGTATCCAACTCTGCCAGATGTAGGGACTGGGAAGTGATGAGAATGTCGTGCAGGTAGGGCAGCACGCAGATGCCCTGAGACCTGGGCAGAGACATCAGAGGCAGCAAACTATCTTGTAACCGGAGGACACTACTTCCTGAATCCACCGGGCTGAGACAAGAAGCCTCCAGACGTGAGCAAAGTGCTGAAGCCGCCCCCCACCCGGATGGGTGAGGGCGCCCCTTCATGCCTGAGGGGGCTTGGGAGAGGACTTAGGCTTGGAGCCCCAGGAGGAGCCAGGGCATCCACGTCTTCTGCCCCTACCCCAGAAGTCTCCTCAGGCCCCAGTAAGGGAACCCCCCTCCCCTCCCTTGTCTAGCACCACGGTAGGGGGAGGAAAAAGAGCCCTGACCCCGAAAGGGCAGAGACTGCCGCCTGCACTGGGGTAACCTGCCTCCCTTAGCCAACAGGTCCAAGCGGTCCCCAAACAGGCGTAGTCCTTTGAAGGGAAAACCAGTGAGGGCCTTCTTGTCAGCGTTGTCAGCAGCCCACTGGCGCAGCCAAACTGAGCGGCGTATAGCCACCACAAGGGCAGAGGTTCTGCCACACATTCTAATGGTGTCATCCAAGGCAGAGAGGAAATAAGTCACAAAAACATCACAATGAGAGAGTGCATTAAACTCCTCACTAGACACATCATCAGGGGCACCATAAAGGATACTTCTGAGCAGGGGCGGACTGGGGCTAAAAAACGGCCCGGGACTTTTTGGGGCACACCGGCCCTGCTGCACTGTTCTTAATGTCACTATATACACACACCTTATTTTTGTTCCATAAGATGCACCCAGGGTTTAAAGGACTAAAATAAGATAGAAAATATTCTCAACCAAATAGTGTGCTTAAATTCCCCCATTCAGGGGGCATCCCTCTGTACAGCCAGTAGGGGGCATCCCTCTGTACAGCCAGTAGGGGGCATCCCTCTGTACAGCCAGTAGGGGGCATCCCTCTGTACAGCCAGTAGGGGGCATCCCTCTGTACAGCCAGTAGGGGGCATCCCTCTGTACAGCCAGTAGGGGGCATCCCTCTGTACAGCCAGTGGGGCATCCCTCAGTACAGCCAGTGGGGCATCCCTCAGTACAGCCAGTGGGGCATCCCTCAGTACAGCCAATAGGGGCATCCCTCAGTACAGCCAATGAGCGGCATCCTGGGGCGATCGTGATCATCCTGCAATAGCCTCACCCTCCATTTTACTGTGACTTGTGATTTGATGCGGTGCATTTCCTGTCCCCCAGCGGCGTGGGCACCTGGAGTGGAAGGCAATGGCAGCAGGACTGGCAGAGGGTGAGGCAGCAGAAGCGAACCGGCAATGTCGCCGCTGCACGCCCACCGACCAGCGCGCCGGCAGGAACCGCAGGGCTGGGCAGCTCCCTCAGCCTCCACCATCTTTTCCTTGGGGTCGCGGCCCTTCCTGGCACAGGCCTACCAGGATTTTGCCCGGTATGCCCTATGGCCAGCCCGCCCCTGCTTCTGAGCAGGGTCCTAATAGCCACAGCCGTAACGGCAGAGGCACAGACCGGGCACAGCGCCGTCCCCACACATGCAAAGGCATGGGACGCCAGCTGATCAATGCGCCGGTCCTCAGCATCCCGCAGCGTAGTAGAGTCAGGCGAGTGCATGACAGAGGTGTTAGATAACCCTAAGACTGGGGCATCCACTTCAGGAGGGGATGACCAACACTTCACCACATCAGCAGGAAAGACTGCTGGGGCGCTCCCACTCCTTGAGCACAAGGTTATTAAAATGGGCTTGTTCAGGAAATTCCAAACGTGACTTAGCAGCATGAAACAATTCCCCCTGTTGCCTGGGGGCCGCAACAGGGGGAGAAATCGACAGAACCTCAAAAATCTGAGCCAACAGTCTATCAGTATCATCTGATGAGAGGCCCAGGGGTCATGATGATTCTGGCTCTGACCCCTGGGCCCCTCATCAGATGACTCTGAGTCAGAGAATAGCTCCCCTTCCTCCAAAGGGGTATAGCCAGACAGTTCCAAAAACTCAGCTTCCATAGGGAAAAGAGTGACATCAGGCGTCAAGTGCCGCTTTTTAGCAGAGGCCTTACGCGCCAAGGTATTAGCAATCAACTTCTCAACACTAGCCAGTCTGGAAGACAAATCAGGCCGAGAATCCCCACCTGTATGCAACTCAGTGGGAGTGAGATTTAAGCTTGGGGGAGTAGGTGAAGCCATACGAGGCGCAGGCCCAGCCACTGAAAAACCAGGCTGCAGAGCAAGCACCTGCTGGGCACAAGGTACACAGACCCGCACATTGTCAGCGCTAATAGGGGACACCCCACAAGCTACACACAGCTGGGCTTGTGCCGAAGAAACCCAGAGCACATTATCCTGAGACGCCTCCATATGGTGATTATAGCGGCACAATAGGCCGATAGGGATTGACGCTATAAAAGCAACCAGGGATGCCCCAATAACCCGCTAGGGAAGTGGGAGTAATTAACACTAGGCCTCACAAGTTAATAACTAAATAGAGGGGAGTAGAGTCGGGAGAAGCCAATAGGGTTCTGCCCGCCTGAAAGACATAAGCAAAGGGAAACTGTAAGTGACATGTAAATGACAATGGTAAATAAAGCCGCCCGCGAGGGCACTCCCGGACCGCGGTAGGTAGATGCCTGTCACATAGCAGCCGGATCCAAGAAAAAATGGAGCCGGGTATACCTCGAGGGGTGGGCCGCAGAGACAGTGGGCCCCGCCCCCCCGAAGAGCGCAAAGCCGTACACGTGACAAGCAGCCAATAACGGCGCACCAGTGCCTGAGGTAACGCCGCCACCAAGCGCGGAACACAGTGGAAGCGCGCGTGGTGGCGGCAAATTTAAAAAAGACTATCAGTGCAACCAAGTCAGCGCGGCGACTGACACCAATCATAGGAACATAGTACAGTGAAGCACAAAGGCAAATACACATACACCCCCCCCTCCCCCGAGGGCTACAAGGGAGAGCAAGGGAGGACAGCGGCCACTTAACAGGACCACCGATAGACAGGGGCAATAGTGCGGGAGGGGCATCCCATAGAGGCTCACCATAAGCCTGAACCGCCTACCCTTTGGTGGGGGATTGCGGTGGAGCAGCGCTCCTAAGCACCTGACAGCGGTGCTGCCTACCATCACCCGACCAGCGCAGCCAAGGCTGGGAGGCACATTACTAATGGAACGGGTGGGAATAGTCCTACAGGGCCGCAGGCTAATAGCCCCGCTCACCTGCGAGAAGAGAGAGCCATCTTCTTGTCCTTCGCAGTCCAGACTGCAGAGAAAATCTGGGGATTGTGGGATATTCCCTGGGTATTTGAGGGGCCGGGAGGAGCCTGTTTTCGATGTCTCTGCAGTCCAGCGCCATCTGGCGGAGTAATACCCAAGTGTAAGTAATCTATCTGGAGCAGATGTACTGTATACTAAGAATAAATAAATAAAAAATTCCATCGAAAGTGGACTTACCCTTTAAGGACAACCATAAACAATGTACACAAACAAGTCGATTTTGTGCCACTGAACGTGGAAATAGTCCAAACTGATGAACATAAAAGAGAATCTTGGTAGAACCTGGCTCAGTCTTTCACTTTAGCCTCCAGGAAGTGTGTAATAATTCTTTCTAATCAAATTGAACAGTAAGAACAGGTGCACCGTGTGATTATCTGACAACTGCCATCTTTTATTAGTTTAGAGGTCAGACTTTACTTCAACATTCAGCAGTGCAACAGAAAAACTGTACACATTTGTAAACAATATATACAAAGAAAACCTCAAAGCTTATATGGTCCTTCAGTCAGTTTACATGTTGTGTTAAAGTGGACCAAACCCTCGACCCCCCACTCAAATACCTGGAGGCATACATCCACTAGTATATTTGAGACTGCAGATGCAGTAAGGGTGTTGATCTGCTTTAAAAATAGGTGTCTTTTAAAGCAGGCCACAAAGTTGCTGTGTCCCCTCTATTATATCCCAAGGTTGTATCCAGTCTGCTTCTAAAGCTCCAGAAATGACAGGAAAACAGGCAGAGACTTGCCTTTTCCATGTGTGGATGCAGCCCCAATTGGCTGCCTGCCTACTGTTAAATGGGCCACATAAGCAGTGTAAAATATGGAGGGGGGGTTAATTGGACGATTTCAGCCCATTCCATGGGGATAACAGCAGTCAGGTTTTCTTAAACCGGACCTTCACCATGATTTAATGAAAAGCCCAAACCTTTATAAAACTATTCCCCAACATCTAAAATTAATATATTTTAAGTTTTTAGTGACTTATTATTCTTTCCACCACTGGGCTGCAACTCTGTTCAGGACTTTAGGATACAGGCACCGCCATCTTGACTCAGAAGCATCACACTTACTGAGGGAGAGGACAGCGGGATAAAGTACAGGGGGGTGGGTTATAGCTGTTCTTTGCTCAGACAGAGCAGATCTGGGGTCAGGAAAAGGCCAGCAATCCCAGAATGCAGAGCAGCACAGTCAGAAGGCACTTCCTGTTTGCAGGCTGCCTGATGTTCCATGAGCCGCCATCTTGGATGTTTAAAGGCTTATAACATGCAATAGATGCAGTTAGGATGATTTTAATGTGGGGCAATCTGTATGTACAAGGTGTGAGAAACATATAAGATAGACTCTTATTCAGAGTGAAGGAGCGCTTTTAAATGACAATACTTGGGAGGTTGGGGTACAGCCACAATAGCTTGCAGGGCAGACTGGGGTTAACAAAAATCATCCTGGAAATGTACAGGCCCCGGAAACCCATGACCTGCCCACAAGCTGCTGAACCCCAATGCTAGGGGGTTTCAGAGCCAACAATTAAATATGTTCAACTGAGGATAGAGGTTGTTAAAGAGACAGTATGGAACCTTTACAACTGTATGGACAGGTACTGTGGCAGAAGTGGTTATTTGACCTCACAGACATAATAATGGGGCTATAAGAATTGCAGGGGCAAAACGTTTGCGGAGGTGGCTTCACTGGGATTACAATGGCCAGGTATTGGGGGAGGGTTAGAAGAGGATTGAGTGAATTCTGGCACAGAGTCTGTGTGAGGTGCCAGCCCAGATGGCCCCAAAGCAGTGCCCGTGCAACCTAAGTGCCCCTCGATGGGAGTATACATTAAAAGGATAATATAGTGCCAAGTCAGAAAAGGGAAACAACAAACATGTCAATAGAGCACATTCACATATACGTTTTGATTGGAAATACAACTTACAAAGAAAGAATGGTCTTTAAATGTGGGTGTCTCAGGTGTGCCTTGGCTATATATCGACACCCTTCTTTGGACGGCAGATGCTTTGTTCACATTGCCCGTGGAAGGTGTTAGGTCCTCTGTATCAAATGGACTAGAAGATAGAATTTTTTTTTTTTATAACAAGCTTTTAAAACAACATTACAGGAACTGTAGAAAAGAGCCATAATAGAACATGATCTAAACACAACTTATATCCCTAATCCTAGAGGTTACAACAACCTTTATAAAAGGAGTTTAGGACATAACATTACTGTTTAATATGCTCTACATGACATGCTACTGCCAGGAGTGGCTTTCCACTAGCTAAACGGAATATAGGCAACTATAAAAAAATACCATTTTGTGAATACTCACCTGTAAAATGGGTATTATAAGTATGTCACACACCCCGCTTCAGATAGTCATTACACTTGGGTTATACTGACCTGTAGATGGCGATCTTGCAGAGATGTCAATAAAAAAAGGAAGATCCTCCTGGTCCATAAATGCCTGGTACCTCCCACTCATTCCCCAGTATTAAAACAGCAGTAAGGAAACAAAGGGACCAGGAAGAGCCAAAATAACCAGTAACAGTAAGAAAGGTTCACCATATAAAGGATCCAAAATACCAAAGGGCGGGGTGAAGCAGGGTGTGACACACTTATAATACCCATTTTACAGGTGAGTATTCACAAAATGGTATTATTCTAAGTATGTCACACACCCTGCTTCAGATAGTCATTACACTTGGGACATCCAAAAGCAGTGTCCATAAAGGGCGGGGATCCAAAACAAGGCAATAATGTACCAACTTAAACCACTACAGCTTGCAGAACTTTGCGGCCAAAAACAGCATCCGCTGAGGCCCGCACATCAATCTTGTAAAACTTGGAAAAAGTATGAACGGAAGACCAAGTAGCAGCCTTACAAACTTGCTCAACAGAGGCCTGGTGCTGGAAAGCCCAGGACGCCCCAACGGCCCGAGTAGAATGAGCAGTAACACGAAAAGGGGGAACCTTCCCCTTGGCAGAATAGGCCCCAACAATGGCCTGGCGAATCCATTTACTAATGGAAGACTTGGCGGGAGCCAAACCTTTCCTAGGCCCGGAGGGCACCACAAAAAGGGCGTCAGTCCTACAAAAGGAAGAAGTAGCCACCAAATAGTACTTCACAGAGAATGCTAAACCCTCTCCTTGTCATTGCTGGGCTTAGGACACAAGGAGGGTAGAACAATGTCCTGATTAAGATGGAAGGCAGAAACCACTTTAGGAAGGAAATCTGGCTTGAAGCGGAAAACCACCTTGTCCTGATGCCTCTCAAAGTAAGGAGCCTGAATGGACAAAGCCGCCAACTCCGATACACGCCTAACGGAAGTGATGGCAACCAGAAACGCAACCTTCTGAGTAAGCGTAGAAAGTGCAATATCCTGCAAAGGCTCAAAAGGAGGACCCTGAAAAGCAGAAAGAACCAAATTCAAATCCCAAACTGGGAGCAAAGGCTTCCTAGGAGGCCGCACATGCGTAACCCCCTGGAAAAAAGTCTTAACCAGAGGATGAAGAGAAAAAGACTTTTGAAAGAAAACCGCCAGGGCAGAAACATGCCCTTTCAGCGTACTAAGCTGCAAACCCAGGTCCAGACCATGTTGCAGAAATTCCAAAACCCTAGGGATAGAAAACACCCTGCAAGGCAAGGCCCGGACCTCACACCAATCAATATAAGACCTCCAAATCCTATAGTAGATGGCAGAGGAAGACTTCTTTCTAGCCCTAACCAGAGTCTGAATGACAGCATCAGAAATACCTTCCTCCTTCAAGATGGAGGTTTCAGCAGCCACGCCGTCAAAGCCAGCGTTGGTAAATTGGGGTAGAGCAGTGGACCCTAAGTGAGCAGATCCGGCAGAAGGGGCAGATCTAACTGATCCGCCGCCAACCTTACCACGTCTGCGAACCAAACCTGTCTTGGCCATCTTGGAGCCACCAGAATTGCTGATGCGCCCTCTAGGGCCAGTTTGCGCACCACTTTGCCCACCATGGGAAATGGAGGGAACAGGTACAGAAACCCCAGATCCCTCCAGTTCAGAGACATGGCATCCGCTGCCAGAGCCAGCGGATCCCGCGAGAGAGACACAAATGCCGGAAGCTTGTGATTGTGACGAGACGCAAAGAGGTCCACCTCCGGAGTCCCCCACCGGTGGCAAAGCGACCGAAACACCTTGGGGCTGAGCGGCCATTCCCCCCGGCGAGATGACCCCCTGCTCAGGGAGTCCGCCTCCGTGTTCTCCACTCCCGGAATGTACACCGCCGAGATGCATGGGACATTGCTCTCTGCCCAAGCCAGGATCAAAGACTGATTGATGTAGGCGACCGCCGTCCGATTGTCCGACCGAACTTGAACCGGTAAGCCCTGTAACTGATGAGTCAAGTGAGCCAGAACCAACCTGATGGCTCTCAGCTCCAGAACATTGATGGGATTGTGAGCCTCCTGAGGCCCCCACAGTCCCTGAAACTGAAGATCCTTCCAAAATCCCCCCCAACCTGACAGGCTGGCATCCGTGGTGACCGTCTCCCAACGAGGGGTCAGAAAGGATCTGCCCCTCGTCAGATTGCTTGGTTCCAGCCACCACCGAAGGGAATGCCGCACCCGGGGGGGACATCAGAAAAGACTGATCCAACAGCGTGGACCCGTCCCAGGCCGCCAAGAGATGGAGCTGGAGCATCCTTGTGTGAAACTGGGCAAAGGGAACCGCCTCAAATTATGCCACCATCAATCCCACCAGTCGCATCCCCAGCCGAATGGACGGGCGAGGGATGGATAGGAGACGCTGAGTCAATTCCTGAATCAGAAGAACCTTGGGCCGGGGGAGGAACACCCTGGCCTGAGAAGTATCCAGAGACATTCCCAGGAACTACACCACCCTGGAGGGAGAGAGGCAGGACTTGGGATAGTTGATCACCCAGCCGAATCTCTCCAGGGTGGCTACCACAGTCCTGGTATCTAGCTCCGCCTGGCTGAGAGAGGAAGCCACAATAAGAAGATCGTCCAGATAAGGCACGATACGGATACCCTGGGCTCTGAGGAGGGCCATCACCCCTGCTAGCACCTTGGTGAAAACCCTTGGAGCCGAGGTAAGGCCAAACGGAAGAGCCACAAACTGAAAATGGCGATTTTCTACAAAGAACCTGAGAAATCTCTGGTGTGCCAGAAAGATTGGAATATGCAGGTAAGCATCCTTGATGTCTATGGACGTCATGAAGTCCCCTTGACGAAGTGAATAGATGGCCGAACGCAGAGTTTCCATGCGGAACTTCCGGGGACGGACGAACCTGTTGAGTAACTTCAGATCCAGAATGGGACAAACGGAACCGTCCTTCTTGGGCACCGTGAACAGATTGGAATAGTAGCCCAGGCCCCGGTCAGAGGAAGGCACCGGGCAGATGACAGCCATGCCCAGAAGATTTGCTACTGCCGCCCGGAGCCCCTGCGCGGCCAGAGGATCTGAAGGTACCCGAGACCTGAAGAATCTGGGAGGGGGCCGGAACTCGAACTCCAGCTTGTAACCGGAAGACACCACTTCCTGAATCCACCTGTCCGAGACCTTTTGGTCCCAGCCCAGGGAGAAGAGTTGCAGCCGTCCCCCCACCCGCAAGGGTGAGGGCGCTCCCTCATTGCTGAGTCGGCTGGGCAGCGGCCTTAGGCTTAGAGCCCCAGCTGTGTCCTGGACAGGCACGACCCCTGCCCCGCTTCCAGGAATCACCTCTGGAGGAGGAGAAGGCCAATCCCCTGCCAACTTTGGCCCTACGAAAGGAAGGAGTGAAGGAAGCTGCCCCCCCAAAGGGTCGATGCTGCTTCTTACGCTGAGGTAACTTACCACCCTTTGCAACCGAATCCAACTTTTCTCCAAAGAGCCGCAACCCCACAAAGGGAAGGGCCGTAAGCGACTTTTGGGACACAAAATCAGCCGCCCGTTGGCGCAACCAAACCAACCACTGGATAGCCACATGCAAGGCCAAAGTTCTACTACACATCACCAATGTGTCATCCAAGGCGGCTAGTACAAATGACAAAAACTCACACTGCTTAAGGGCGGTGAACTCCTCACTAGCCGGGTCAAGCCCGGAAGTAGTCAACAGTTCTCTAACAACTGACCTGGCAGCTACCAATAAGAGCGCCGAAGCACAAACAGGCCGCAAGGCCGACCCAACACTGGCAAAACCATGACAAGCCATCTGGTCAATGCGTTTATCCTCACCATCCTTGAGGGTAGTACAGTCCGGAGAATGCAAAATGGAGGTGCTAGACAACCCCAAAACAGGAGCATCCACCTCAGGAGGGGACGACCTGTGCTTCACCGCGTCCACCGGAAAGGGATATTTTTTATTCCAACCAGGAGGAACACCTGGAAGTCGAGTAGGCCTCTCCCATTCTTTGAGAATAATGCCATCAAAATGCTTTTGATAAGGGAATTCCAAGCGTGGCTTGGTCGCCTCAAAGGACTCCCCCTTTTGCGGAGGAGCCACTTCAGGAGGAGAAATAGCCAAGACTTCAAACATATGAGCCAGGACCTTAGAGGTATCCAACGAATCCCCCTGACCCTGCTTGGTATCAGCACCAACAAACTGCTGGTCATCAGACCCATCTGACTCCTCAAACAGCTCCCCCTCCTCTAGCGGGGGGCAATCGGACCAGTCCAGAGAGTCAAACTCATCCAAATCAAAGGCCTGCGTGGCTGTAGACAAATGTTTTCTCTTAGCCTGGGCCTTTCTGGCCACAGCACTAGAAAACAATTTTTCAAGATTGGCCAATCTGGCACACACCTCAGAATGTGACTCCCCACCCACGACAACGTCACATGGGGTTCGGATCAGACGGTGGGGGGGGAGCAGGAGAGGAGACCGGCGGAGCAGAGCCGGACGCCGGAGATCCGGACTACCGCGTAATAGTCCGATGCGCACATGGTACACAAAGAAATACATCATCCCCCGAAAGGGATACCCCACACTCCAAACACTGCCTGGATTGCCCCGAGGGGAGCCCAGGTCCCGTATCCGGGGGAGCCTCCATATGGTGATTTTTTATATAATTGGTCACGATGACCAGAGGGAGTTACGCAGCAATGCTACCCGGGATACCCCTTTTAGTCCCGCATGGGAGGAATTTTACAGGAAACAATTTTAGCACCAGGGACCCCAGGACCGGGAGAACCCCCCTTTAATAGTAACAAGGGTCCACCTGGAAGACAAAAGACAGGCACAGCAATCAGACCCCATACAAGTAAATGTCCAATAATGTCACCAGACAAGCATTGCAGACAACCACACAAGGGGCATGGATATATACAAAACCTAATGGAGACCACAACTTTGTTCTTTTAAGGGTGAGCGGCGCACACAGAGGATACAGGGCTCAGTGTGGGCTCCGGAGCGGAGAGCTCAGCATGGCAACCTGAGCTGTGTGCCCCTGCAGTACATATACAAAAACTAATGGGGCCCCCAAGGGCCACTCACCGACCAAAAAGACAGCCGACCGTCACACAGGCACACAAGCGGAGGAAGGAGAAAAGCGCGTAATCAGTGGTAGAAGGAGGGCGGGCCGGCGTGGTTCGCGCCCGGCCCCGCCCCTCCCCTCCCCCTTCACTCCCAGCCAGTAGACAGAAACTAAAAACAGCTGCCAGTAGCACGGGGGCTGGCCGTAGGCAATCGCGCGGATGCCCAGCCCCGCCCCTGAGGGGAAGAAGCTCCCCCGCCGCCATCAGCGCACGAGGCGGCCGGCGCCGCGGTACCGCCGTGCTTAAGACAAGTGAGACAAGTGAGACAAAGCAAGCACACACACACACTGTGACCGAGTGCCCACACAAACTCCACACATACAATAAAGGACCCAACAACATTTAAGCCCTCAAGGGACATGCCCCCCCCCCCTCTAAGGGTATCCGGGAGAGGGGGAATCCACGCTAGGGTGGGAGGCCAAGGGACAGGGCATCCCAAGCCGGGATCACCAACCCGGCTAACCGCCTACCCCTTGGTATGGGGTCTCACGGTGGAGCGTAGCTCCTAAGCACCATAGGGTGCCGTCTACCATTGTCCGAACCAGTAGCCTGTGCTGGGAGGCAAAGTAAAATCAGTTAAAAGGGATCCGGACAGAAATAAACTCAATAGAGGGGCCGGGAGTTATCCCGGCTACCTGCAAGGAGACGACATCCATCTTCTGACTTGCTTGCCGTCTGCAGAGATGAAAGACTGGGGAATGAGTGGGAGGTACCAGGTATTTATGGACCGGGAGGGTCTTCCTTTTTTTTATTGACATCTCTGCAAGATCGCCATCTACAGGTCAGTATAACCCAAGTGTAATGACTATCTGAAGCGGGGTGTGTGACATACTTAGGCAAATGGAAATTGCTTGTATATACCTTATTCTGAGTCTCTACAGTTTCATAAGCCAAAAAAGCTCTTTTAATAGGATTCTTTCAGTGGTCATCCCATAACATTGCAAGACCACAAATATTATTTTAACTGGAAAGCATTTTGTTTTTTCCTATTTGTAAGATGGTTTTTAATGCATTTTATACAAATTTCAGCAGAATACAGGTTATAAATCTTACTGCTTAATCATTTAAAAAAAAATATGGATACAGAAACATGTTTTTTGAAAAAGGTGATATTCTTTTATCGTGATTGAGATTACAACAGATTTGTACTGGGCTTTTATCAGCTTTTTTAAACCCAGCACATTTTATTTATGTTTTCCCATTAGATGATAAATCCAAACCGCTGTTATGGCTTACCCACTGCCGCTGCTGTGGTGCCTATCAAGATATAGAGGGGCCAGCATCTCTGTGAGCTGCAGCGTACAGCCTTGGACTAAAACCCAGGATTTTCACTATCCCTGGTTTTGGTCCTTTCCCCTGGGGCACCCCAGTTTGGGGGCCCCTACTGTGTGAAACCCCCCAGGCTACTGAATCACCTTTCCTCAAGCCCATGGCACGGCCGCTCATCCAATCAGCATCTCCAGTAGCACATATTGATGTATGGCTAGAGCAGCTGAATGGAATCCCTAGCCACACACATCATTACTTGCTCTCTTCAGCTGTTCGCGGGGGCGTGGCTGCGCATAGCTGAGAAGGGATGCAAGTGATGCCGGCCACACATGTGCCATGAGCTCAGGGGAAAGGTGAGAATTTTGGGCAAACTGGGGAGGTTTCACAGAGCAGGTTGTCCTGAACTGGCATGGGGGAGCAAAGGAGTAAACTGGCCCTGGAGTCTGACTCCATGGATTATTTTGGTACACTAAGAGTATGTGTATTAGTGTAGTACCAGCCCAGACTGAGGTGTCCACCATTCTTGACCGTTACTTAATGTGTACTCCACTGCACACATTCTGGGCCCTGGAAACTACATGCTGGACCCCGTGGAAAGCTCAGGTTTTCGAGGTCTCCACTGATCTCGCTCAACCTCCAATCTCCTACCACCCATTGCTTTGCATTAATTTGCTAGACATGATCGGTCACAGAACTTTTCAGCACAATACAAGATGTATGGTCATTTGTTCATCAATCTGATATTTTTAATGAACAGTGTGCCAGGAGCAAATCAAGTACATTCGTAAAATATTAACCATTGGTTAAGTGTTGCTTACCACCACGTCACTTCAAGGTTAAGTTTTATTGTGCCCAAGTCATTAATGTCAACAGCAACTGCTTGAGGACGGGCAGCAAACAGGTCCTTTGTTTCACAGGTGACACTTCCAACCAGTAGGTGGGTGGCTATTCCCTTGAGTTCAGTCACCTAAGAACACACACAGAGAATAGGTTAGCAAATCTTAAAACACTACACTGGGCAACCAGCTCAGACTTTACTCTGGGCTATTTTACCTTAATTGATATTAAGCTGTGAATCAGCGGAAGAAAAAACATTTCTTCTCCATCCCAGCTCTGTTTTCCATTGACCTCAATTTTGCCTTTCAGCTTCCACCTCTGCCGGCCGTATCTTATAAAAATCTGAAACAAAACATGAAATTGATCAACGGAGCTTAGCCTTTAGAATCTTTTCATTAGCAGCGTTATAATCGGCAGGTTTTTTTTTTTGCCTGAACTATAGAAAGTAAACGGTGGCAACTTCACACTACAGGGCTAGCACATCACTTGAAGACAGGTTATTAATCAACACTAAATCTTTGCTCCCAGATAGATGGCCTGACTGTGCTTAAAGCGGTCCTTCACTCTGAATAAGAGCCTATCTTATATGTTTCCCACACCCTGTACATACAGATTGCTCACATTAAAAATCCTACCTGCATCGACTGCATGTTATGAGCCTTTAAACATTCAAGATGGTGGCTCATGGGACATCAGGCAGCCTGCAAACAGGAAGTGCCTTCTAACTGTGCTTCTCTGCATTCTGGGATTGCTGACCTTTTCTTGACCCCAGCTCTGCTCTGTCTGAGAAAAGCACAGCTATAACCCGCCCCCTGTACTTTATCCCACTTTCCTCTTTTCAGTAAGTGTGATGCTGATTCAAGATGGCGGCGCCCGTATCCTAAAGTCCTGAACAGAGTTGCAGCCCAGCTGGGGAAAGAATAATAAGTGACTAAAAACTTAAAATGTATTAATTTTATATGCTGGGGAATAGTTTTTTTAAGGGTTTGGGCTTTTCAATAAATCATGGTGAAGGTCCGGTTTAATACCTAAATCACACTGTTCTTCCAGGATCACATCCTGCCACCATTAGAAAACTGGATCCTTTCTAGTTGGACAAAGAAGCTCATGAGGAGCTTTCTGCTCTGTATGGTCAGTGCACCTATAATCTGGCCTAAGTGGGGATAATAAATCACATTTTGAAACCCTTTTGGGGGTGGGGAAGGAGAGGGGAGTTTATTATTATTAAGACTGAATATTAACAGCCTATAATTCCTGTTTAAGTGCCTAAAATATTCATGGGTCGCCAAAGGGGTTCATTTTAGTTGCGACTGTAGATTAGCTGCACCAGCCATTTATTTTTTTGTTAAAAGCAGAATAAAACCCAACAGCAGCTGTCCTGGAATCTAACAGATTCCAGGGCCGACCGCTGGCTTTCCCCCAGGGCATTTCGAATCAGGATGCCCTGCTGTGTGAAACCCCCCAGGGTGGCAGTTCTAATTCCCCATTCTCTGGTTCAATGGTGCATGCGCAGGTTCTCATCCAATCAGAGCAGTTTGCTGAAAGGCAGATAGGCTGGAGCGGGTGCGAGCACACCGCCAGGGATGTGGTAGCTAGCATGTGCTCCCCATTGAAGGGGATCAGAGCCCTTTGCTGAAGGATGTAAACATGGAAAAGGGCTATGATAGGACGAGAGCCCATGCATGCGCCGTTGGAGCGTGGAGACTGGGTGAACTGGGGTTTTTTTCGCAGCGAGGCATCTAAATTCAGTATGCCCTAGGTGCACGAACAAAACCCAGGAAAGTCAAATTCTTGGGTTTTGTTCCACTTTGTATTGGCCCAAAGCCATTTTGACCCTGGAGTCTCTTCCTGTCCCTGGCTGCCTTGCAATCAGGGATGCTACACTGTATGAAACCCCCTGGGTTCGCCATTATACTCTAAGCTCTCTCACTTTAACAGAGCTTTCATGAGGCATTGCCGCGCCCCCCCAGCTGAGGAACACTCCAAGCTGGGGCAGGAGCGCCCGCCTCAGACTACGGAGAAATGGGTGCGGCCATTGGCTTTCCTATGTCACCTGGCATTTTTGAGATCAACTGTCTCAAATGTACTGGGTGGCGTGGCTACAACCCCCCATCCCCCCCCCCCAAAAAAAAGAGGAAGGTGGATCTCCTCCGGGTACTCTGGGTAGGGGGCTGTATTGAGGGGCAAGGGGAGGAAAAAAAGTTTTGGACCGCTTTCAAGGTTAAATTTGTTCTAAATCATCTCCATTACATCCAAATGTCTGGAACTGGGCTTTTACTGTTAATGCTTTAACTAGGATGAACAAAAAGTATTATGAGGGAAAAATCCTGCACTCATGTCGCTACTGAGATAAGGGTGCACACGTCACACATTACACAGTTACAAAGCACTTGTCTCACTCTGCTGGACAGAACAAGTAGCTGCGGTGATCATTTCAGCTCTGCTATTATGCAACCTCTTGCACAGGTATTTGTAGACATCAAATAATTAATATGAACCCTTTTGCCCAGAGGAGAAAAAGACACGTATAGGCGTTAAAGTGGACCAAAACCCAGGATTTTGACTATCCTGGGTTTTGGTCCACTTCCCTGGAGCACCCCGATCGGGGGTGCCCCGCTGTGTGAAACCCCCCCAGAACGCCCAGATCAACTCACTACACCCCGCTCCTATGGCGCATGCGCAGCCACTCGTCCAATCTGCGCTCTCTGAGCCGCTGAGCTACGCGAGTCAAAGCGACGTCTTAGCTCAGCGGCTCCGAGCACAATCCTGTTTCTGCCACCCGGCTCACATCATGGGGTTAAATATCATGTGGTTTTGACATGGCTGAATGATTGGTATTGAATGTTAAAGCAACTCATTAAGCACCACATAAAGGCTATAAGGCTGTGGTGAAGTCTTACACATATTTATTCTATCTTTAGTCTACAGCCAACATATCCCCTGAATATACTATGGATTTCTCCAGAAATCAGGGATGGGAAGAAATTAATCTATTCATTAATGCCCAAGCAATGACACATACACAATTGTGTTTGGAGTCTGCACATAGCGCACTTGTTTACCCTTGTTCATCAGAGGTGCTTGCTAGAATTCCTTGTGGGCATAGAATGTGCTAAATGGACATGACCAGCCTTGGTACATTTAATAAGTGGCTTCTAATCATATGGGTGTGGCAAAAGCTAAAACAAATTGTCCCCAGTGAACTTGAATGCCATGCTTTCCAGTAACAATAACATAAGTCTTAACTGTGAAACAACAGAGAAAAGCTTCTGACCTCGTATTGGTCTCCTGGACATAAACGTGCAAATCCCGCTAAACCTGGAGATAGGAAATACAGTGTTAAAAAAGGAAATACACTTAGTATACAATGAATTGCTCACTTTGATCAAGAAATTAATCCTTTCCCCGTGGGCAGAGGTGCCAGTCGCTGGAATGTGTGTTGCAGTCTTTAATTCCCCATCAGACAGAGAGCTAGAATGGAAGAGGTGAGTACTGCACCTCACATAGCAGGGCAACAGGAGAGGTTGCTTTGAAGGGACAGTCCAGGCAATGGCAATCATGAAGCAGTAAGGAGCTCACCTAAAACTGGTCACATTTCTTGCAACCTAGTGTAGATGCTGTAGCAGGGATTCAAAGTATCCACCTCCTTTCGATTTCATTTTTTTATAACCATGCTCCAAAATGTGGTCGCACAGCCGCACCTACGCCAGGAAGACAGAGTCTCACCTTGCAACCACATTTGGAAGTGGTCATATATCCATGAAATGTAAAGAGGGCACACACTTTGAGGCACATATGACAGACTTCAGATGGGCTCCATGTAATTACCATTGTCTGGACAGTCCCAAAGCAGCCAAACATCACCTTTCAGAGCAGATCTGACACAGACCTATTTTTGGCTTATTGTTATGGATTAAGCTCCCCCTATTTACAGTCCATGATACTACTGTGGAAATTAAGCCTTAAAGCATGATACTACTGTGGAAATTAAGCCTTAAAGCAGAACTCCAGTTAAAAAGAAATTTTATTAAATTGCTCCCCTAAAACACCTTCTCTGATGATCAGTGGCGAAAGAGGTTTCAGAGGGCTAAGAGCACATTTTCAGCCCCCCCCCCAAAAAAAAAAAAAAATCTATACTCATCCCTGGCCTGTGCTGCATGCCCGATCAATGCATCTTTGTCCTTCCATGCAGTGCTGCCCCCGTCCTTGTCACTGTGAGCGGGCATGCCCCTCTGCATTCACTGCAATGGATAGGGGTTTGTTAGGTCTTCACACCCCCCTTTCCATTGCAGTGAACTGTGGAGGGCGTGCCCACTCACAATGATGAGCCAGGGGGGTGGGGCCTGGGAACCTGCGATCAGGTAAGATCTGCAGCGCCGCACTATTGCTGACAGTCTGTGTGGGGCACATGGTGAGTATAGAGTTTTTTTTTTTTTGCTGAAAATGTGCTTTAACTCCATGTAGATAGTATGGAATCACTTGCAGCGCTAATTAAACTATATGAGAGCGTCCGTCTTGCTACACAGGTCACAATCCTGCTTATACATAAGCATGAGGGGGGCTGTACCAGCAGCAGCCCACACCAAATACAGAGATATATGCCTCAAAAACACAGGGAAGCTTGTCATGCCCCCCCCACATACACTGAATAAACAGCTGCTGGAGATATTCTGTGTGGGAGAGAGATAAGTGGTTACATTGTATCATGTTATCTAAATTGTGCCAAAGCAGCAGAGCATTCAGACAGTGTAAACAATGTATCTAAAATGCATCTAGGAGATTTCTGCTCTGAGCAGAGCATTGATGAGTTATTACAGTTGATGGCTTTCTGCTTCTGACTAGAAATAAAGGAGGATTACACAGTCATGAGGTCATTTTGACTGTGGGACTGGGTTTTCCAGAAATGAGTGGTAATCTGTATGCAATCCCATATCATCTGTATGGGGTTAAGCCCGATTGGTATAGGAGAGGCTTTAGGGTAGCAATTTACTAAGCTTTTTTGACTGAGGTCCGCTTTAAGGAAGTCAAGCTATGCCATCTGGAATGAACATGGCAATCAGCACAAAATACGGGCCTTCAATTTAATGACACCCCTGACGTTTCTTAAAATAACTAAGTAATCATTCTAGGACACAAAAAAGTACCACTAGATGGCAGTACAAGCTTATATACAGAGACATCAAGAGTGATAGAAATAAACTTAGCGCATTACGTAATCTTTTGGCTTCATGTGTGGATCATGTTAAAAATTTTTACAAATTTTACTTAAAGATTGAAGATTAGTCATGAAAATATATTTTCCCTGGCAATATCTCAGCTCAAGCAAAAGTCCACTTCCAATGAAATTTTTGAACATTATTTTTTTTCTAATGTTAGCAAATGTGTGTTTTATGGAATCAGTTTTGTTGCTACTGGCAACTGTACACGAGGTCTGTACACCAAGCTCCAAAAGGAGAGATGAGAGCCTTTCACACACACACACACCACATGTGTGAGCAAGCTCCTTCACCTTAGCAGTGGCCATAGCAGCAGTATTGTGTGTACACGGCTTAGTTATTTCTTATAAGTAGGCCTTGATACACAGACTTGACTTGCTTGTACAGTTGCCAGTAGCAACAATCTACAGTTGCTGAAAATGGCTCATAAATCACACATCTGCCAACAGAAGGAAAAATACTTGATAAGCTCAGCACCTGGAGGACATTTTTGGCAAAAGAAAAGATACACTTTCAAAAATGCCATTGAAATTGGACTTGCCCTTTAACATTTCTGTTTTAAACATAATACCGAGAAAGTGGACGACTCATAAGTATATGAATTAGAAGGGAAGCCTGAAACCTTAGCAATTTTAAAATGGGAAATTGAACAGCGAAGCTGATATTTCACTTTTAGGTTACTAATAATACAACTCTGTGAAGTACTCACCTGTAGAGTTGATATTATGTGCATACAGCACGTCCTGCTCCAGTAGTAGTAATAACATGTGGGTAATCCTCCGCCTCCGTGCACTGCAGACATGTAGAAAACAATCTCCTCCCGGCCCTACATATACCGAGGGACCTCCCACAAATCCCCAGCATTGAAAAGCAGTGAGAAAGAGAGGCCAGGAGAAACAACCACCCAAAACTGGCAAAAATATCAAAGATAACAATCACCAACAGGGGATCCAGAACAAGGTGAAAACAGGGTGGGGTGGAGCAGGATGTGCTGTATGCATATAATATCAACTCTACAGGTGAGTACTTCACAGAGTTGTATTATTCTAAGCATAGTAGTAGTAATAACATGGGGACATCCAAAAGCAGTGTCCATAAAGAAGGGTGGGATCCCCAACAGAAGGCAACAGCAAGCAGTCTAAACTACTGCCGCCTGCAGTACCTTGCGGCCAAACACAGCATCAGCTGAGGCCCGAACATCAACCTTGTAAAACTTTGTAAAGGTATGTACAGAAGACCAAGTAGCGGCCTTGCAAACTTGCTCCACAGAGGCCTGGTGCTGAAAAGCCCAAGAAGCCCCAACAGCTCTAGTAGAATGAGCAGTAAGACGAAAGGGGGGAGCCTTCCCCTTAGTAGTATAGGCTTGAACAACAGCCTGACGAATCCATTTACTGATGGTAGACTTGGCGGGAGCCAAACCCTTCCTAGGCCCATGAGGCACAACGAAGAGAGCATCCGTCTTTCTAAAGGCCTGAGTGATAACCAGGTAAGACTTGACACACCCGACCACATCCAAGGAATGCAAAACCCTTTCCTTAGGGTTACTAGGATTAGGGCTCAAGGAAGGAAGTACAATATCTTGATTCAAATGAAATGCAGACACAACCTTAGGCAGGAAGTCTGGCTTGAAGCGAAACACCACCTTATCCCGGTGTCTCTCAAAGTAGGGAGGCTGAATAGACAAAGCAGCCAACTCAGACACACGTCTAACCGAAGTGATAGCTACCAGGAAGACAACCTTGAGCGTGAGCACAGCGAGAGCGGCCTCATGAATAGGCTCAAAAGGAGCCCCCTGCAGGGCCGACAAAACCAAGTTCAGATCCAAAACAGGAACCATAGGTTTCCAAGGAGGACGCACATGAGTGACCCCCTGAAAGAAGGTCTTGATAAGAGGGTGCTGGGCAAAGATCTTCTGAAAGAAGATAGACAGGGCCGAAACCTGGCCCTTCAAGGTACTAAGCTTAAGACATAAGTCTAGACCATGTTGTAAAAACTCCAGCACCCTGGATACTAAGAATTCCCGGCAGGGAAGAGACCTGGATTCACACCAGTCAATGTAAGCACGCCATACTCTATAATAGATGGCGGCAGAAGTCTTCTTCCTGGCTTGCACCATAGTAGCCACAACAGATGCAGACAAACCCTTTTCCATCAAGATGGAGGTTTCAATAGCCAAGCCGTCAAAGCCAGAGTTAGTAAATTGGGATGGCGTAGAGACCCTTGAGTCAGAAGGTCTGGCAACCTTGGCAGATCGTACTGATCTACTGCCATTTGAAACACATCTGCGAACCACACTCTTCTTGGCCACCTTGGGGCCACCAGAATCGCGGGTACCCCTTCCAGACGATCTTGCGCAGCACTCTGCCCAGAAGGGGAATTGGTGGAAACACATACAGGAGCCGAAACTCCCTCCAAGACATTGACAGGGCATCCGTGGCCAGAGCCAGAGGATCCTGAGACAGGGATACAAAGCTCAGTAGCTTGTGATTGTGATGTGACGCAAAGAGATCCACGTCTGGCACACCCCAAAGGTGACACAGGGACTGAAATACCCTGTCGCAGAGGGACCATTCCCCCTGACGGGACGACCCCCTGATCAGAGCATCTGCTAGCAGATTCTCCGCCCCCGGAATGTAGACAGCCGAGATGCATTGTACATTGGTCTCTGCCCATGTTAGAATCAGAGACACCTCCTGGAGAGCACCCTTGCTCCGAGTTCCTCCCTGATGATTGATGTAGGCAACCGCTGTCCTGTTGTCTGAGCGTACCTGAACCGCCAGACCCTGCAGGTGCTGGGTCAATCGTTCCAGCACCAATCGGACCGCCCTGAGTTCCAGGACATTGATAGGAAGATGGGCCCCCTGAGGGCCCCACCTCCCCTGGAAGTGCAGGGACTTCCAGAATCCCCCCCCAGCCCGAAAGACTGGCATCCGTTGTGACCGTCTCCCAAGAGGGAGCCAGGAAGGATCTGCCCCTTGTCAAGTTCCTGTGGTCCAACCACCACGCAAGGGATTGTCTGACCGAGGGGGGAATCACCCAGCTATCGTCCAAAGATGCTGGGTCCTTGTTCCATACTGACAGAAGGTGAAGCTGCAGAATTCTCAGATGAAACTGGGCAAAGGGCACCGCCTCGAAGCTTGCCACCATCGAGCCCACCAACTGCATTCCCTGCCGGATGGAGGGATGAGGGTTCGCGAGCAGGGATCTCGCCTGGGTTGTCAGAGCTTCCACCTTCTGCGGAGGAAGGAATATCCTTGACTGAACCGAGTCCAGAATCATCCCCAGAAACGGGGTCACTGAGGGGGACAGAGAGGACTTTGGGTAATTGATCACCCAGCCGAAGGACTCCAGGGTGGACACCACCAACCGAGTGTCCAGCTCTGCCTGCCGCAGAGACCGAGAGGTGATGAGTATATCGTCCAGGTAGGGCAACACGCGTATGCCCTTTAGTCTTGAGAGACATCACCCCTGCCAGCACCTTGGTGAAGACCCTGGGAGCCGACGTAAGGCCGAATGGCAGGGCCACGAACTGATAATGCTGATCCAAAAGCGCAAATCTGAGGAACCTTTGGTGCCCTGGGAACACCGGAACGTGCAGGTAAGCGTCCTTGATGTCCACAGATGTCATGAAGTCCCCTGGACGCAGCAAGGCAATGGCCGAGCGCAGAGTTTCCATACGAAAATGCCTGCTTCTGACAAACTTGTTTAGGATTTTCAAATCCAGAATGGGTCTTACTGACTTGGGCACCGTGAACAGGTTGGAATAAAACCCCATGCCCCTGTCTCTTAAGGGGACCTTGCAGATGACCCCGAGCTCCAGAAGGTCCTGCACAGCCAGCATCAAGACTCGAGCTGAGGCAGGATCCTGTGGGATCCGAGACCCAACGAACCTGGTAGGGGGCAGTACAGCAAATTCTATCTTGTAACCGGAGGAGACTACCTCCTAAATCCACTGGTCTGGGACAAGGCGTCTCCAGACATGCTCGAAGTGCTGTAGACGTGCCCCCACCCTAACGGGCGAGGGCGCCCCTTCATGCTTGGGGGGTCTTGGGGGGGGGGGGCTTTGGGCTTGGGCCCCCAGGAGGAGCCAGGACGGCGTCCTCTGTTCTTGTTCCAGGACTCTGCGCGAGACCCAGAGAAGGACACCCCTCTACCCTGCTTGGCCCCACGGTAGGGGATCGAATGGGAGCTTGGACCACGAAAGGGCCGAATCTGACGCTTGCGCTGGGGCAATTTGCCACCTTTGGCAAAGATATCTAACCTTTCTCCAAACAGGCGCAGCCCTTTAAATGGAAGCCCCGTAAGGGCCTTCTTGGCTACATTGTCCGCAGCCCACTGGCGTAACCAGATCGCGCGGCGTATGGCCACCACCACAGCAGAAGATCTAGCGCTCAGCTCAATAGCATCGTCCGATGCAGATAGGATATAATTCACAAAGGTCTCACAGGTGGCCAGAGCGTTGGCGGCCTCAGAGGGCAAGTCATCCGCCCTTTCCAGGGCAGTCTTAACCACCGTCCTGAGCGCCACCTCCGTGATGGCTAAGGCGCAAACCGGGCGGAGCGACGCTCCCCCAAATGCAAAGGCATGACATGCCAATTGATCAACTCGCCGATCCTCTAAATCCCGCAGCGTAGTAGTGTCGGGGGAGTGCATAATAGAGGTGTTGGACAGACTCCGAAACGGGGCATCGACCTCGGGCGGCGATGTCCAACACTTAACCAGATCGGCAGGAAATAGATACTTCTTATCCACAGCTTTAGGAATCCCCTGGAGTTTGCTGGGATGTTCCCATTCTTTCAGCACTAGGCTATTAAAATGAGTTTGTTCGGGAAACTCCAACCGCACCCTAGCGGTATGAAACAGATCACCTCTTTGCCGAGGGGCCGCGGGAGGGGGAGAGAGGGATAACACATCAAAGATCTGAGACAGCAGTCTATAAATGTCGTCCTGGGACCAATGATCAGAACCAGACTCCTCCTGACTCCTGGACTCGTCCTCGTAGGATCCTGAGTCAGAGAGCAGTTCCCCTTCCTCTGATGGGGACTGAGCATAGGAAAGCAGTAAATCATCAGATTCTACAGGGGGAATAGTAGCTTCAGGATTCAAATGACGCCTCTTGGCAGTAGCCTTGCGTGCCAAGGAGCCAGCGATGAAGCTTTCCACACTAGCCAATCTAGGGGCCAAATCAGCGTGAGAATCCCCACTAGTATTGGGGGTTAGGCTCAAGGTTAGGGGAGTAGGGGAAGTAAGGCGAGGTGCGGGCCCGGCCTCGGAAGAGGTGGGGAGACCGGCTAGCGCCTGTTGGGCACAAGGTACGCAGACCCGTGCATTGTCACCGCTGCTAGGTAAAACTCCACAAGCTGCACACAGACGGGGTTGTCCCGGGGGGACCCCGTTCACAATATCCTGGGATGCCTCCATATGGTGATTATTAAATTCAATATGCCAGTAGGGATTGACGCTTTAAGCAACCCTGGATGCCCCAATAACCCGCTGGGAAGTGGGAGTAATTTCTGAAAAAATGGTCTGGACCGGGCGCTACGTCGGGCCGGGAGAAGCCACCGAGGACCGCTGTCTGAAAGACACAAGGGGAACAGGGATGTCAGAGCCGAGCGCGAAGAAGCAAGCTAGGGAAAAGATCGCCCATGAGGGCACTTACAGGTCTGTGAGGGGAGGACCGTCTTCACCACGCGCATGCGAGAAGGAAATGGTGCCCAGCGAACCTCGAAGGGCGGGCCAGAGCGGGCGATGACGCGGAACGCGCCAGACCGAACCACGCCCCCCTGGAGAGCGCGAAGCTAGAAGGCGCGCAGCCAATCAAGAGAGAATAGTAGATACGTCAGCATCACTTCAGAGAAGAAGTCTGACAGAGTGAGTAAGGAGATTGAAAAACGCCGTAGCTTCCCACGAACAGTGCTGCCATATGCGCCATAGAGAACAGTAAAACGCTGTGGTTAGTTGAAAAACGAAAAAGTGAAACGCGCTCTGACACCCGGTAGCGGTAAAGCCATCTATAGTGTAATAAAGGCAAGGATAGGCCATCAAACACATAACCCCCCCCCCCTTTTTCCCCCTTCTAACGGGGGAATCTGGGGAGGAAGGTGACCCAAATAGAGGGTTCACCGTTCGATGGGACATGGGGGCACTGGTGCGGGAGGGGCATCCACTGAAGGCTCACCATTCGCCTTAACCGCCTACCCTATGGAGGGGGATTGTGGTGGAGACTAGCTCCGTAAGCACACTGGGTGCTGCCTACCTTCACCCGACCAACGCAGCCCAGGCTGGGAGGCATTAATTCACAATGAGGACTGGTGGAAATAGCCCCGCAGGGCCTCGGGCTGTCAAGCCCCGCTCGCCTGCGAGAGCGTGATACTTCATGTCTTCGCAGTTCCAGCACTGCAGAGATATCTGGGGATTTGTGGGAGGTCCCTCGGTATATGTAGGGCCGGGAGGAGCTTGTTTTCTACATGTCTGCAGTGCACGGCGCCGGAGGCGGAGGATTACCCACATGTTATTACTACTACTGGAGCAGGACGTGCTGTATGCTTAGAATAAGTTTAATCACCGGGCTTTTCAACTTTTTTTTTTGGCAATTTATCAAACTTTCATTATATTTTGTGGACAAAAACCTGGGCTTTATGCCAGCGGCATACCTGGGGTGCCAGACAGTCGCCTTGTGCAAGTGGACATTTGTCGTGCCCTGCTGCAAAGACCTAAGCACTGGGACTCGCATGTCATCACCGCTGCAGCCGACAGCATGTCCACTCTTTCCAGCCTGTGTGCACCCACAGCTTATCAGTTGCAGTAAACACGCACAGCAGGGATTCTGCTGGTGGTCAGCAGAACTGGCGCTGTGAGATTTCAAGCAAGTACTGGGTGGACTGCAGCATTTCGAAAAGCTGTATCTATAGTCTTTAGGGTTGCGTGGGTTTTGGTCCGGTTTAAAAGAAAATATTTTGGGACATATGCACTGTATGCCTACACGTATATAAAAATGTTCCTATTTACCCCTGCATTTATCCCATCCTTGGAGTGAGTGTACACAGGCCCAGAGCAGTGGCCTGCTCTAATTACAGAGCCCATGGCGCTGTTGGGAGATTAGGTGCCATGCTCAAGAGCACTTCAGTGATGCCCCATGGCTGCTTTCTTACCACTAGGCAATGACAGACCCTTAAAAGCATCATAAAGCATAAATCAAAGATAAGTAATTGTCCAGGCACTGCTACTAACCTAATAACCATAACCAAGTAGTTATGTCCTTGTGCTCCCTGTATTTATTTTAAAGTTTGCGCAGAGAAAATACAATTCTGTGAAACTCACCTTTAGAATTGTTTTTGAATATATCCAGTCCAGGTCATCCCAGAAGTGATTACATGTGGGTAGTCCGCCACCAGGTGGCGTAGTTATTGCAAGATCCAGAGCTGTAACTCCTCCCGGCCCCCTATAAAATGAGGTGGCTCAGTAGAATTCCCAGTGGTCAAAAAGCAGTAATAAAGGAGACAGGCCGGAAGGCCAAGAAACCATGTTAAATCACATAGTCTTTTGTTGGAGAGAGTACATGCTGAAGCTAAGGACAACGGTTCAATATAAAAGGTAATCACCATAACAGGCGAGATAATGAACCCAAGGGCGGGGTGGGACGACCTGGACTGGATATATTCAAAAACAATTCTACAGGTGAGTTTCACAGAATTGTATTTTTCACTATATCCAGTCCAGGTTGTCCCAGAAGTTATGACATGTGGGACATCCAAAAGCAGTGTCCATTAGGGCGGGATCCCCAGTGCGGAACAGCATGTAGTTCATTTCACTACCGCCTGAAGCACCTTTCGGCCAAAGACAGCATCAGCTGAGGCCCTAACATCAACCTTGTAAAACTTAGTAAAGGTATGAACAGACCAAGTAACGGCCTTACAAACTTGTTCAACAGAGGCCTGGTGCTGAAAAGCCCAGGAAGCGCCAATAGATCTAGTAGAGTGAGCTGTAACACGAAAAAGGGGTCCCCTCCCCTTGACAGAATATGCTTGCACCACCGCCTGTCTGATCCACTTCCTGAGAGTGGACTTGGCCGGAGGCAAGCCCTTTCTGGAACCCTCAGTGAGAACAAAGAGCGAATCAGACTTCCTGAAGGATTCAGTCGCAACCAGGTAGTACTTAATGGCTCTGACCACATCCAAGGCATGGAGGGTCCTTTCCTTGGAATTAGTTGGTGCTGGACACAGGGAAGGCAAGACAACTTCCTCATTAAGATGAAAGGGAGAAATGACCTTAGGCAAAAAATCAGGTTTAAAACACCACCTTATCCTTATGCCGCTCAAAGTAAGGAGGCTTCATACAAAGCGCGTCCAGTTCAGACACGCGACGCACCGAGGTGATAGCTACCAAAAAGACCACCTTTAGGGTCAAAATAGACAATGCAGAATCGCACAAGGGCTCAAAGGGAGGACCCTGGAGAGCAGAAAGCACCAAATTCAAATCCCACACCGGTAATACAGGCTTACGTGGTGGACGTACATGGGTAACTCCTTGGAAAAAAAGTCCTGATCAGTCTATGATTGGCAAGAGATCTTTGGAAAAAGATGCCCAAGGCCGAGACCTGGCCCTTGAGTGTGCTCAGCTGTAGACCCAGGTCTAAGCCGTGTTGTAGAAATTCCAAAATCCTAGAAAATACAATTCTGTGATTACTCACCTGTAGAATTGGTATTATGAGTATACAGTACATCCTGCTCCAAATAGAATACTTACACTTGGGAATTACTCCGCCAGATGGCGCTGGAGTGCAGACACATCGAAAACAGGCTCCTCCCGGCCCCTCAAATACCCAGGGATCTCCCACAAATCCCCAGCATTGAAAAGCAGTTAACGAGAAGCCGGGAGAATTAAAACAAACCCAAACTAGTAACTATAACAATGATAATCACCATACAGGGGATCCAAGATAATGCAAAACCAAGGGTGGGGTGGAGCAGGACGTACTGTATACTCATAATACCAATTCTACAGGTGAGTAATCACAGAATTGTATTATTCTTAGTATACAGTACGTCCTGCTCCAAATAGAATACTTACACTTGGGACATCCAATAGCAGTCTCCATAAAGTAGGGTGGGATCCCCAAAGCTAACAGCAGACAGGTCATACCACTGCCGCCTGCTGAAAAGCCCAAGAAGCACCAATAGCAAGAATGAGCAGTAAGGCGGAAGGGAGGATTCTTCCCCTTAGCAGCATAGGCCTGAATCACAGCCTGACGGATCCATTTGCTGATAGTAGACTTGGCAGGAGCCAAACCATTCCTAGGACCAGAAGGGACCACAAAAAGAGCATCAGTTTTTCTGAAAGGGGCAGTAGCCACCAGATAGTACTTCAGGCATCTAACTACATCCAAAGAATGCAAGACCCTCTCCTTAGCAACACTAGGATTAGGGCACAATGAAGGGAGAACAATGTCCTGATTCAAATGAAAGGCAGAAAATCTGTCTTGAAGCGAAACACCACCTTGTCCTGGTGTCTCTCATAGTAGGGGGGCTGAATGGAAAGCGCCGCCAACTCAGACACACGCCTGACAGAGGTGATAGCAACCAAAAAGACAACTTTGAGAGTAAGAATGGCCAAGGCAGCATCCTGCACAGGTTCAAAGGGAGCACCCTGCAAGGCTGACAGAACCAAGTTCAGATCCCAAACAGGCACCATAGCCTTTCGTGGGGGACGCACATGAGTCACCCCCTGGAAAAAAGTCCTAATCAGAGAGTGCTGAGCAAAGGACTTCTGGAAGAAAACAGCCAGGGCAGAAACCTGACCTTTTAGAGTACTAAGTTGGAGTCAAATCTCCAACCCATGCTGTAGGAACTCCAGAATCCTGGGGATAGAGAAGACATGACAAAGAAGAGACTTAGACTCACACCAGTCCATGTAGGCACGCCAAACCCTGTAATAAATGGAAGAAGACGACTTCTTCCTAGCCTTAATCATGGTATCAACAACAGAAGTAGACAGCCCTTTCTCCATCAAGATGGAGGTTTCAGCAGCCAAGCCGTCAAAGCCAGAGTTTGTAAATTGGGATGGCGTAGAGAGCCCTGGGTGAGCAGATCTGGCACCAGAGGCAGAGCGTACTGATCTACTGCCAGCTGCACCACGTCTGCGAACCACACTCTTCTTGGCCACCTGGGGGCCACCAGAATTGCTGGCACCCCTTCCAGAGCAATCTTGCGTAGCACCCTGCCCAGCAGGGGGAATGGAGGGAAGACATACAGAAGCTGAAAGTCCTGCCATGACATTGCTAGAGCATCCGTGGTCAAGGCCAGGGGATCCTGGGACAGGGAGACAAAGGCCGGTAGTTTGTGATTGTGACGGGATGCAAACAGATCCACATCTGGTTGGCCCCAACGGTGACACAGTGGGGGCCGCAGGAGGCCCACTTGCCCATCAATCTCCTGGAGCTGAGAGCGATCCGGCTGGTGCTTCTTCACTTGACTCCCCATCTAAGGAGTCGTGCGATCCAGGTCCGCTCGGACAATTAGACGGCTGTCGCCTACATCAATCACCAGGGCGGGACTCGGAGCAAACGAGCCCTCCAGGAGGTGATCCTGATTTGGGCAGAGGAGAATGTTCCCTGCATCTCGGTGGTTTACATCCCTGGGGTGGAGAACCAAGAGGCAGATTCCCTGAGAGGGGGGCCTCTCGTCTGGGGGAATGGTTTCTCAGCAACAAGATTTTTCACGCTCTGTGTCTCCGCTGGGGTCACCCGGATGTGGACCTGTTTGCATCCAGACACAATCACAAGCTCCCTGTCACGCTGGCAATTCCGTGGACAGAGTTCAGGCTGCTTTATGCTTTTCCTCCGTTTCCACTCCTGGGCCGAGTGCTGCGCAAGATAGCCCAGGAGGGGGTACCAACCATCTTGGTGGCTCCTCGCTGGCCGAGGCGGAGTTGGTTTGCGGACATAGTTCAGATGTCAGTCGACCGATACATCATGCCCGACGACCCAGGGCTTCTCACTCAGGGGTTGCTGCGGCACCCCGATTTACAGACGCTGGCTTTGACAGCCTGGATATTGAAACCTCAATCCTAATGGAAAAGGGGCAGCCACGGTTGTTCAGACCATGATTCAGGCGAGGAATAAGTCTTCCATGATTTACTACAGAGTTTGGCATGCCTACATTGCTTGGTGTGAATCCAAGAGTTTCCCTTGTCGCACATTCTCTATATTCTTAGTATACAATACGTCCTGCTCCAAATAGAATACTTACACTTGGGTATTACTCCACCAGATGGCGATGGACTGCAGAGGCATCGAAAACAGGCTCCTTCCCGCCCCTCAAATACCCAGGGACCTCCCACAAATCCCCAGATTTTCTCTGCAGTCTGGACTGCTAAGGACGAGAAATGGCACTCTCTACTCGCAGGTGAGCGGGGCTATTAGCCTACGGCCCTGTAGGACTATTCCCACCCGTTCCATTAGTTATATGTCTCCCAGCCTTGGCTGCGCTGGTCGGGTGATGGTAGGCAGCACCGCTAGCAGGTGCTTAGGAGCGCTGCTCCACCGCAATCCCCCACCAAAGGGTAGGCGGTTCAGGCTTATGGTGAGCCTTTATGGGATGCCCCTCCCGCAGCCACGCCGTCAAAGCGTTTGTAAATTGGGGTAATGTAGCTGACCCTGAGAGATCAGATCCGGAAACAGGGTCAGCCTGTAGTGATCTACCACCAGTCTTACGACGTCTGCAAACCAAACCTGTCTTGGCCACCTTGGGGCCACCAGAATTGCTGGTGCCCCCTCTAGAGCCAGTCTGCGCACTACCTTGCCTACCATGGAGAAGGGGGGAAACAGGTACAGAAACCCCAGATCCCTCCAGGCAAGGCATAAGGCATCCACTGCCAGGGACAGAGGATCCCGAGACAGAGATACAAAGGTTGGGAGCTTGTGATTGTGCCGAGAGGCAAAGAGATCCACCTTCGGAGTCCCCCACCTGTGACACAGGGAGCGAAATACCCTGTGGTTGAGAGACCATTCCCCTCGGCGAGAGAATCCCCTGCTCAGGGAGTCCGCCTCCATGTTCTCCACTCCCGGAATGTACACTGCCGAGATGCAAGGAACATTGCTCTCCGCCCATGTCAGAATCAGAGAGACTTCCCTGAGGGCACTCCTGCTGCGAGTCCCTCCTTGGTGATTGATGTAAGCTACCGCAGTTCGATTGTCTGGTCGAACCTGAACCGGTAAGCCCTGTAGGTGGAGTGTCAGATGTGACAGAACCAAATGGATAGCTCTGAGCTCCAAGACATTGATGAGTGTGAGCCTCCTGAGGACCCCACAACCCCTGGAACTGATGATCCTTCCAGAAACCTCCCCAGCCCGACAGGCTGGCATCCGTGGTAACCGTCTCCCAACAAGGGGCCATAAAGGATCTGCCCCTCATCAGATTGCTTGGTTCCAGCCACCACTGAAGGGACTGCCGAACCCTGGGAGACATCAGAAAAGACTGATCCAAGGACTGTGGACATCTGTCCCATTTCAGCAATAGATGGAGTTGGAGCGACCTCATGTGGAACTGAGCAAAGGGGACTGCCTCGAAGGAGGCCACCATCAAACCTACCAGAGTCATCCCTAGCCGGATAGAAGGGCGAGGATTGGTCAGGAGAACACGTATCAGATCCTGAACCCTCTGCACCTTTGGCTGAGGTAGGAACACTCTGGCCTGACTGGTATCCAGATTCATGCCCAGAAAAGAGATCTCCCTTGATGGGGAGAGAGAAGACTTGGGGTGGTTGATCACCCATCCGAACCTTTCCAGCGTCGTCACCACCGTCCTGGTGTCCAGCTCCGCCTGGCAGAGGGAAGAAGCTGTAATGTTTAGGTCGTCCAGATATGGCACAATGCAAATGCCCTGGGGTCTGAGTAGGGCCATTATGCCCGCCAGAACCCTGGTAAACACCCTCGGTGCCGAGGTCAGCCCGAACAGGAGGGCCACAAACTGAAAATGCTGATCTCCAACCACGAACCTGAGAAATCTCTGGTGTGCTGGGAAAATTGGTACATGAAGGTAAGCATCCTTGATGTCTATGGACATCATGAAATCCCCCTGACGAAGGGAACCGATGGCTGAGCGCAGAGTCTCCATGCGGAACCTCCTGGTTCTGATGAACCTGTTGAGAAGCTTCAAATCCAGAATGGGTCTTATGAAGCCATCCTTCTTGGGAACCGTGAAGAGGTTGGAATAATAGCCCCGGCCTCTCTCTGAAAGAGGAACCGGGCATATGAGCGCCATGTCCAGGAGATTCTTTACAGCTAACAGGAGCCCCTGCGCCGCCCGAGGATCCGATGGCACCCGAGACCTTAGGAATCTGGGAGGAGGCCGGGACTCGAACTCCAGTTTGTACCCAGACAAGACCACTTCCAATATCCACTTGTCTGTGACCTCCTGGGCCCAGACCTGGAAGAAGAGCCGCAGCCGTCCCCCCACCCGTAAGGGTGAGGGGGCCTCCTCATTGCTGAGCGGGCTTGGGACCCCAGGTAGAGGCTGGACGGGCACGTCCCCTGCCTCTGTTCCAGGAATCACCTCTGAAGCTAGAGTAGGCAAGACCTCTGCCCACTCTGGCACCGCGAAAGGAAGGATTGAAGGAGCTTGCCCCCCGCAAGAAGCAGCGCTGCTTCTTACGCTGAGGTAGCTTCCCACCTTTTGCCACAGAATCCAATTTGTCACCAAACAGCCGCATACCCAGGAAGGGCAGTGCTGTAAGTGATTTCTTGGCCGCTATGTCAGCCGCCCACTGGCGTAGCCATACCGATCGACGCATGGCCACCAGCAGAGCCGAGGTTCTACTACACATGATAATAGTGTCATCCATAGCCGCCAACACAAAGTTCATGAACAATTCACACCTCTTAAGGGCTGTGAATTCAACACTGGCTGGGTTGAGTTGGGACCCTTTTAACATGTCCCTAACCTCAGACCTGGTAGCCACAGCCACGAGTGCAGATGCACAAACAGGTCGCAAAGCTGAACCCACACTGGCAAAGGCATGGCATGCCATCTGATCAATGCGCTTATCCTCGCCATCCTTAAGGGTAGTGGCGTCAGGAGTATGTACAATGGAGGATCTTCAAGTCCAGGATGGGCCTGACTGACCCATCTTTTTTGGGCACAGTGAAGAGGTTGGAATAGAAGCCCTTGCCCCTTTCTCTTAAAGGGACCTGGCACCAGAACCCTGCACTAGATCCTGAGCTGACACAGGGTCCTGAGAAATCCGGGATCTGATGAATCTTGGGGGGGGGGGGGGGGGGGGGCGGCCAGGCAGCAAACTCTATCTTGTAACCGGAGGACACTACCTCCTGAATCCACCGGTCTGAGACATGAAGCCTCCAGACGTGAGCAAAGTGCTGAAGCCGTCCCCCCACCAGGATGGGCGAGGGCGCCCCTTCATGCCTGAGGGGGCTTGGGAGAGGACTTAAGCTTGGAGCCCCAGGAGGAGCCAGGGCATCCACGTCCTCTGCCCCTACCCCAGAAGTCTCCTCGTGCCCCAGTAAAGGAAACCCCCCTCTCTTGTCTAGCACCACGGTAGGGGGAGGAAAAGGAGCCCTGACCCCGAAAAGGGCCGAGACTGCCGCCTACGCTGGGGTAACCTGCCTCCCTTAGCAAACAGGTCCAGGCGGTCCCCAAACAGGCGTAGTCCTTTGAAGGGAAAACCAGTGAGGGCCTTCTTGGCAGCGTTGTCAGCAGCCCACTGGCGCACCCAAACCTAGAGGCGTATAGCCACCACAAGGGCAGAGGTTCTGTCACACATTCTAATGGTGTCATCCAAGGCAGAGAGGACATAGGTCACAAAAAATACCATTTTGTGAGTACTCACCTGTAAAATGAATATTGTCAGTGTGTCACACACCCCGCTTCCCCTTTAATTCTGACGATAGGGTTATCCTCCAGCAGGAGGCGACGTTGCAGAGAGAAGTCTTGAAAAACGAGCCCCTTCCGGCCTACATATACCTGGGACCTCCCACTTAACACCCAGTGAATTCAAACAGCAGTAAGACAAGGTACCAGGAAATCCATCGGTAACCCTCAAAATAAAATAAAGGAAAGCTTCACCATATAGAGGATCCAGGATACCAAAAAAGGGCGGGTGAAGCGGGGTGTGTGACACACTGACAATATCCATTTTACAGGTGAGTACTCACAAAATGGTATTATTCTCAGTGTGTCACACACCCCGATTCCCCTTCTGACGATAGGGACATCCAAAAGCAGTGTCCACAAGAGGTGGGTATCTGACAGCAAAATGAAGCATAACTTAAACGACTGCAGTCTGCAGAACCTTGCGGCCAAACATAGCATCCGCTGAAGCCCGCACATCAACCTTGTAAAACTGGAAAAAGTATGAACGGAAGACCAAGTAGCAGCCTTACAAACTTGTTCAACAGAAGCTTGGTGCTGAAAAGCCCAAGACGCTCCAACAGCACGACTAGAATGAGCAGTGATACGAAAAGGGGGAACCTTCCCCTTTGCCGAATAGGCCCCAACAACCGCCTGACGAATCCATTTGCTAATTGGACTTAGCCAGAGCCAAATCCTTCCTAGGCCCACAGGGCACAAAAAAAAGGCATCAGTTCTGCGAAAAGGAGAAGTAGCAAGCAAATGGTACTTAACACAGCGTACCACATCCAAACAATGCAAAATCCTCTCCTTGTCATTCTTAGGCTTAGGACACAAGGAGGGAAGAACAATATCCTGATTCAAATGAAAAGCAGAAACAACCTTAGGAAGAAAGTCCGGTTTGAAACGAAAAACCACCTTGTCCTGATGCCTCTCAAAGTAGGGCGCCTGAATCGACAAGGCCGCCAACTCCGAGACACGCCGAACCGAAGTGATAGCCACCAAGAAGGCAATCTTTTGAGTCAAGGTAGAAAGAGCAATATCCTGCAAGGGCTCAAAGGGAGGAGCCTGAAGAGCAGAAAAAACCAAATTCAAATCCCAAACAGGGAGCAATGGCTTCCTGGGAGGCCGCACATACGTAACCCTCTGGAAAAAAGTTTTGACTAAAGGATGAAGTGCAAAAGGCTTCTGAAAAAAGATAGACAAGGCAGAAACCTGCCCTTTCAAAGTACTCAGCTGGAGACCAGAGTGCAGCCCTGATTGCAGAAAATCCAAAATCCTGGAAACTGAAAAGACCCTACAAGGCAAAGATCTAACCTCACACCAAGTGATATAAGCTCTCCAAGTCCTATAGTAGAAGACGACCTCTTCCGGGCACAGATAAGAGTCTTAACAACCGAGTCGGAAAGACCCTCCTCCTTCAAGATGAAGGTTTCAGCAGCCAAGCCGTCAAACCCAGTGTTGGTAAATTGGGGTAACACAGCCGACCCTGAGTGAGCAGATCGGGCCGAAGAGGCAGAACGACCTGATCCACCGCCAGCCGAACGATGTCTGCGAACCATACTCGCCTTGGCCACCTTGGAGCCACGAGAATGGCGGACACCCTTTCCAGAGCCAGCTTCCGTACCACCTTGCCTAGCATGGGTATCGGAGGAAAAAGGTACAGAAACCCCAGTTCCCCCCAGCTCAGAGACATGGCGTCCACCGCCAGAGCCAGAGGATCCTGAGAGAGCGACACGAAGGTCGGAAGCCTGCAATTGTGACGAGAGGCAAACAGGTCCACCTCCGGTGTCCCCCACCGGAGACACAGAGATCGAAAAACTTGAGGATGGAGAGCCCATTCTCCCAGACGGGAAGAGCACCTGCTCAACAGATCCGCTTCCCTGTTTTCCACACCCGGAATGTAAACTGCCGAGAGACAAGGAACATGGGCCTCCGCCCAGGTCAGGATCAGGGACACCTCTCTGAGGGCACCCAGACTGCGAGTCCCTCCCTGATGATTGATGTAAGCAACCGCTGTCCGATTGTCCGAGCGAACCTGAACCGGAAGGCCCAGAACATGCTGAGTCAAGTGAAAAAGAACCAGACAGATGGCTCTCAGTTCCAGAACATTGATGGGCAAGTGGGCCTCTCGAGGTCCCCACTGCCCCGAAACTGAAGATCCTTCCAGAATCCCCCCCCATCCTGAAAGACTGGCGTCCGTGGTGACGATTTCCCAAAGAGGAGTCAGAAAAGACCTGCCCCTCAAGAGATTGGTCGAGACCAGCCACCATTGAAGGGACTGCCGGACCCGGGAGGACAACTGGAAGGGCGGATCCAACGACCGTGGTCGCCGGTCCCAAGACGCCAACAGATGAGGCTGAAGCGTCCTTGTGTGAAATTGAGCAAAAGGAACTGCCTCGAAAGAGGCAACCATCAACCCTACCAGTCTCATCCCAAGACGGATGGACGGTCGAGGATTGGAAAGAAGGAACTGAGCCAATTCCTGAATCAGAAAAATCTTGGATTAAGGCAGAAACACCCTGTGTTGACAAGAATCCAACCGCATTCCCAGAAAGGACACCACCCTGGCCGGGGCAAGGGAGGACTTGGGATAGTTGATCACCCAACCGAAGCGTTCCAGCGTGGAGACCACCGTCCTGGTGTCCGTCTCCGATTGACTGAGAGAAGAAGCCATGATGAGAAGGTCGTCCAGATAAGGTACGATGCGAATGCCTTGAGTTCTGAGAATGGCCATCACCCCTGCCAGCACCTTGGTGAACACTCTTGGAGTCGAGGTAAGGCCAAACGGAAGTGCCACTAATTGAAAATGCCGATCCTCCATCACGAACCGAAGAAAACGTTGATGAGCCTGGCAGATGGGAACATGAAGGTAAGCATCCTTGATGTCTATGGACGTCATGAAGTCCCCCTGCCGAAGAGAACTGATGGCCGATCGCAGAGTTTCCATGCGAAACTTCCGTGTACGGATGAACCTGTTGAGGAACTTCAGATCCAGAACGGGGCAAACCGACCCGTCCTTCTTGGGTACTGTGAAGAGATTGGAGTAATACCCGAGGCCCACTTCCAAGTGCGGCACCGGCCGGATGACCGCCATTTCCAGAAGATTCTTCACCGACGCCAGGAGCCCCTGCGCGGCCAAAGGATCGGCGGGCACCCGAGACCGGAAAAACCATGAAGAAGGGCGAGACTCGAACTCCAGCTTGTAACCGGACGACACCACCTCCCGGATCCATCTGTCCGGAACCTCCTGGTCCCAAACCTGGGAGAAGTGTCGCAATCGTCCCCCCACCCGCACGGGTGAGGGCACCCCCTCATTGCTGAGCGGGCTTGCCAGCAGGCTTGGGCTTGGCGCCCCAGGACTGACCGGGACGGCCACGGCCCCTCCCCCCGGTTCCAACCTGCACTCCTGGTAGCGGGAAAGGAGGCCCCTCTGCCCGCTCTGGCTCCCCGAAAGGAGGGACTAAAAGCAGCCGCTCCCCGAAAGGAACGACGCGGCCTCTTGCGTTGAGGCAACTTACCACCCTTGGTAACCGAATCCAATTTGTCGCCAAACAGGCACAAACCCACAAAAGGAAGAGCTGTAAGCGACTTCTTAGAGCTAAAGTCCGCTGTCCACTGACGTAGCCATACCGACCGACGAATAGCAACCAACAGGGCCGTGGTCCTGCTACACATCGCAAGTGCATCGTCCTGGGCGGTCATGACAGAGGAAATAAACGACTCACACTGAGAGAAAAGAACACATCACAAGTGGGATCAAGATCTGCGTACAAATCTCTAACAATGGACCTGACAGCCATAAAAAGAAGAGCCGAAGCGCAAACCGGCCGCAGTGCCGATCCAGCACTGATAAAACCATGGCGAGCCAATTGATCAATCCGACGATCCTCACCATCCTTAATGGTAGTAGTGTCAGGGGAGTGCAACACAGCCGTGTTAGACAGCCCCAACACGGGGGCATTGACGTCAGGGGGAACAGACCAAAGCTTCACCAAATCCTCCGGAAAGGGATAACGCTTATCCCAACTAGGAGGGACTCCAACAAGGTGCGTAGGCTGTTCCCATTCCTTAAGGACAACCCTCACAAAGTGTTGTTGTCTGGGAAACACCAAACGAGGCTTGGGCACATCAAACAACTCACCCTTTGGCGGGGGGGCTGCCTCAGGCGGATCCAAAGCCAAAATCTCAAAACATTTGAGCCAAAATGGAAGGAGTGTCAAGGAACACCCCTGCAGCCTGATCACCAGCGGTACCAAACAATTGCTGGTCTGCAGGCTCGTCCGACTCCTCTAGGAGCTCCCCCTCCTCAGCCGGGGGACAATCGGACCAATCCAACACTTCCAACACCTCATCCTCCGGAACAAGCGACGCCGGAGAAAGGTGCTTCCGCTTAGCCGTAGCCTTCTGAGCTACCGCGGTGGAAAACATCTTCTTGAGGCTGGCCAACCGTGCGCACATCCTCGGATTGCGAATCCCCACCTTTGACAACGTCACACGGGGTCCGGAACAGGTGGGGGGGGGGGTGTAGGATATGACGGAGGATGCGAGGAGCCAGAAGCCGGAGTGTCGGACTGGCGCGCAATATTCCGCTGTGCACATGGAATACATATTATGACATCATGGCCTGGGAGCGGAGCCCCACAACCCCCACACAGCCTGGATAGCCCTGAAGAGCCGTTTCCGGTAATGTCGGAAGCCTCCATATGGTGAAATTATGGTATTCGCAACAACCCAGGGAATTACGCAGTATGCAACCCGGGATGCCCCCTTATAATTAAAGTCCCGGGAGTGGGAGGATTTTAAGCCTAGGAGAATCCCAATTGGAAAATAAGACTAGCCAGGTATATCAGACCGGGAGACCCACTGCAGCGAGGGGATCCCAGGATCTGTAAGGGGAAGAGACCACAATCAGTCCCAGTGAAAACAAGGCACCCAAGAAACTACAAAAAAAAGTTGCCAGCATGCGCGCACACACACACACACCAACACAACCACTCAGAATGTAAAGGCAAAATATATATATACAATATATACAAAAGCAAGAGAAGTATATACAGCCAATTAAAAAAAAAAAAAAAATTATATATATACATACACACACACACACACACACACACACACACACACACACACACACACGTATAATTATATGTACATCCAGGAGGGGAAGAAAAAGAGCCATAAATATATATGACAGGGATAACTGCGCAAGCGACTGACCACCAGCACACACTGCACAGTCACACAAGCAAGGCAATCAAGCAAACACCAATACTTGCAATGACGGCGCCCTCCTCAGCCGAGCCAGGGACCTGTGTAAGCGACAACTCCGGAGTGAGGGAGAAGGAAGGCGGGCCGGGCTCAGCGCGCGAAGCGCTCCGGCCCCGCCCCGCCCCCCCGCTGTAGATCCATACAGAGCGGGCCGCGAAGGAGCGCGGCCCCGCCCACCAAACAATGAGCACTGCGGCCCGCCAAATGGCGGCGTAACGGGCGCCAACAGACACCCCACCATAGGGTAAAAATGCATTTGCCACAATAAAATACAAATGGAACACAAGAGAAGGAAAAATAAATAAATAAGCTAAACGGAGCCCCAGCAGCTCGGAACACGCGCCCGCACGCCGCGGCGCCAACCCCGCCAGCTGCCAGCACTCGCACCAAACACACAGTGAATCACACACAAAAGTGTAAAGCACCCCACACAAGCCACCCCCCCCCCCAAACGCGAAGGGAGAAGGGACCAAGCGGGAGAAGGTGGGGCCAAGGGGAACACCGGGACGGGGGCATCCCAAATCCGGATCACCGTGCCGGATAACCGTGTTGCCCCACGCGTGGGGTCGAGCGGAGGAGATAAGCTCCTAGGCACCATGGGGTGCCATCTAACATCGCCCAGCCAGCAGCCTAGGCTTGGAGGCTTGCGGCCAAAAACAGCATCAGCTGAGGCCCTAACATCAACCTTGTAAAACTTTGAAAAGGTATGAACAGAAGACCAAGTAGCGGCCTTGCAAACTTGTTCAACAGAAGCCTGGTGCTGGAAGGCCAAGAGGCACCAATAGCACGAGTAGAATGAGCAGTAAGGCGGAAGGGAGGATTCTTCCCCTTAGCAGAATAGGCCTGAATCACAGCCTGACGAATCCATTTGCTAATAGTAGACTTGGCAGGAGCCAAACCCTTCCTAGGACCAGAAGGGACCACAAAAATACCACTTTGTGAGTACTCACCTGAAAAATGGATATTGTTGGTGTGCCACACACCCCGCTTCACTTCTTAAATATTCATCACTTCATGGGTTAATCCACCGCAGGTGAGACGTAGTGCAGAGAGGAAGTCTTGTAACGAGCCCCCTTCCGGCCTATATATACCTGGTACCTCCCTTCAATCACCAGTATATTCAAAAAGCAGTAATACAAGGTACCAGTATTCCACCAGTAACCTCCAAAATCAATTTTGATATAAATAAAAAAGGGCTTCACCATATAAATGCTTCGGTAATACCGAAAAGGGCGGGTGTGAAGCGGGGTGTGTGGCACACCAACAATATCCATTTTTCAGGTGAGTACTCACAAAATGGTATTGTTCTTGGTGTGCCACACACCCCCCTTCACTTCTTAAATATTCATCACTTCATGGGACATCCAAAAGCAGTGTCCACAAGGGAAGGGCATCTCAAGGCCAGGTGAAGCATAACTTAAATGACTGCAGTCTGCAGAACTTTGCGGCCAAAAACAGCATCCGCTGAGGCCCGCACATCAACTTTGTAAAACTTAGAAAAAGTGTGAACAGAAGACCAGGTGGCGGCCTTACAAACCTGTTCAACAGAAGCTTGGTGCTGAAAAGCCCAAGACGCCCCAACAGCGCGGGTGGAATGAGCAGTAATACGAAAAGGGGGAACTCTTCCCTTAGCAGAATAGGCCGCAGTAACGGCCTGACGTATCCACTTGCTAATGGCAGATTTGGCTGGTGCCAAACCCTTCTTAGGCCCATAGGGCACAACAAAAAAGGAATCCGTCCTACGGAAAGGAGACGTGATAATCAAGTAGTACTTAACACAGCGTACTACATCCAAACAATGCAAAACCCTCTCTTTGTCATTCTTAGGATTAGGACACAAGGAGGGAAGAACAATATCTTGGTTCAAATGAAAAGCTGAAACAACCTTAGGAAGAAAGTCTGGCTTGAACCGAAAGACCACTTTATCCTGATGCCTCTCGAAGTAAGGCGCCTGGATAGTTAAGGCCGCCAATTCTGAGACACGTCGGACAGAAGGGATCGCTACCAAGAAGACAATCTTCTGAGTCAGGGTAGACAAAGCAATATCTTGCAAAGGCTCAAAAGGAGGAGCCTGAAGAGCCGAAAGAACCAAATTCAAATCCCAAACAGGGAGTAATGGTTTCCTGGGAGGCCGCACATGCGTAACCCCCTGGAAAAAGGTTTTAACTAAAGGTTTAAGCGCAACACGCTTCTGAAAAAAGACAGATAAGGCAGAGACCTGCCCTTTCAATGTACTTAGCTGGAGACCAGAGTCCAGCCCTGATTGTAAAAAAACTCCAGAATCCTGGGGACCGAAAGGACCCTACAAGGAAAAGATCTTATCTCACACCAAGTGATATAGGCTTTCCAAGTCCTATAGTAGGTGACGGAAGAAGACTTCTTCCGGGCACTGATCAGAGTCTTAATGACTGAATCAGAAAGACCCTCCTCCTTCAGGATGGAGGTTTCAGCCGCCAGGCCATCAAACCCAGCGCTGGTAAATTGGGGTAACACAATCGACCCTGAGTGAGCAGAACGGGCCGAAGAGGCAGAATGAACTGGTCCACTGCCAGCCAAACGATGTCTGCGAACCCTATTCGTTTTGGCCACTTTGGGGCCATGAGAACGGCGTACACCCTTTCCAGAGCCAACTTTTGAAGAACTCTGCCCAGCAAGGGCCACATAGGAAACAGGTATGGAAATCCCAGAGTTCCTCAGTTCAGGGACCTGACGTCCAGTGTCAGAGCCAAAGGATCCCGGGAAAGTGACACGAAGCTCGGGAGCCTGTGATAGTGATGAGGGGCCAACAGGTCCACCTCCGGAGTCTCCCTTTGGAGACACAATAAGAGAACCACCCGAGGATGGAGAGCTTATTCTTCCAGACGGGGAGAGCACTTGCTCAACCGGTCCGCTACCTATTCCATCACCTCTGGAATGTAAACCGCCGAGAGACAGGGAACATGGAACACTGCCCATGTCTGGATCAGGGACATTTCTCTGACGGGTAAGCGGGGCCTCCACTGCCCCTGAAGCCGCAGCTCCTTCCAGAATCTGTCCCATCCCGACAGACTGGTGTCCGTGGTGACACCTCTCCAAGGGAGGGTCAGGAAAGACCTGCCCTGTACAAGATTGGTCGAGACCAATCACCACAGGAGGAACTGCCGTACACGGGAGGACAATTGGAAGGACAGCTCCAACAACAGAGGCTGCTGGACCCAACACGCTAGCAAAAATAGCTGAAGTGTTCTTGTGTGAATTTGGGCAAAAGAAAGACACACTCCGTCTTGATGAGAGTTCAGGCCGGGATGAACCGACCCCTGAATGGACCGCGAGGGAGGGTGAGACTCGAATTCCAGGTTGTGACCTGTCGACACTACCTCCTGGATCCATCTGCCTAGAACCACAAGGTTCCAATGGTAGAAGTGTCGCAATAGTCCCCCCACCCGCACGGGTGAGGGCAGCCCCTCATTGCTGAGTGAGCTTATCAGCAGGCTTGGGCTTGGTGCCCCAGGACTGAGTGGGCCGGCCACGGCCCCTCCCCCGAGTCCAACCTGCGCCACTGGTAGCAGGAAAGGATGTACCTTTGCCCACTCCGAACCTTTGAAAGGAAGGCCTACCGGAACTTGTCCCCCTGAAGGGACCACGAGGCCTTTTGCGTTGTGGCATCTTACCATCTTTTGCGACTGAATCAATTTTCTCCCCAAACAGACGCAACCCCAAAAAGGGGAGAGCTGTGAGTACCCTTTTGGAAGCCGTGTCTGCTGACCACTGACGCAGCCATACTGACCTGCGAATAGCCACCAGCATAGCTGCCGCCTTGCTACTCATAGTCAGCGCATCGTCCTGAGTGGCCAGGACATAAGCCACAAAAGATTCACACTGCTTAAGTGCAGTGAACTGTTTGCAAGCGGGATCAAGATCCTCATATAGCCCCTGAATTAGGGACTTAATTGCCAATAGAAGAAGGGCTGAAGCACATACCAGGCGCAATGCTGACCCGGAATAGATAAAACCATGTCGAGCGTATTGGTCAATCCTGCGATCTTCCCCATCTTTGGGGGTAGTAGTCTCAGCAGATTGTACCATAGCCGAGCTGGAGAGTCCTAGTACAGGGGTATCGACGTCCGGAGGGACAGACCACAGCCTCACCAATTCTGGTGGAAAAGGATAACGCTTTTCCCAACTGGAAGGAATTCCAGATAACCGTGTGGGATGTTCCCATTCCTTAAGAACCACCCTCTCAAAGTGGTGCTGTCTGGGAAAAACCAAACTCGGCTGAGGCTCTTTAAATAACTGACCCTTTGGCGGGGCGGCCGCCTCAGGCGTATCTAAACTCAAAATTTTAAACATTTGAGCCAGAATGGAGGGGGTGTCAAAAACAACCCCCTCTGACCAATCGCCGATCTCATCAGCCACATGCTGACCTGTCGGCTCATCTGACTCCGACGGGAGTTCGTCCTCGTCAGGGGATCCATCGGACCATTCCACAGGTTCACAAAACTGGTCCTGTGGAGCCGAAGGTACCGGAGTCAGGTGCCTTCGTTTTGTAGCGGTTTTAAACGCCGCTTTAACGGGCATCATTTTCCGGGGGCAGGGCTGTGCTGCTGCCTCGGAATGCGAATCCCCACTTTTGACAGTGTCATGCGGGGTCCGGAATAGGGATGGAGAGGTAGGAGATGATGAAGGATGCGATGGCACCGCAGCCGAAGCAACGGACTGGCGCGCAATAGTCTGTTTTGCACAAGGGATGCAAATAAAAATATCATCAGCTGGGAGTGGAACCCCACAACCTACGCACCCCCCAAACGGAACAGCAGAACCGTTTCCGGAATCTACGGAAGCCTCCATATGGTGATTTATGGTATTCGCAATAATGGGACTTTTAAGGCATAAGCCGACCCGGGATGCCCCCTTTATTTTAGTAATGTCCCGGAAGGGAGGATTTATATAAAAACATTTTTTTTTTTTTATAGTCTATGTATATAAACATTCAAATCAATCCCAATAATTAGCCAGGCACATAGAGCCGGAGGGCTAGCATAAGCAGGGATCCCAGGATCTGCAAGGCAAGAAAACAACCATCAGATCCTTGACATGTGTATAACATATAAGTATGGCACCAAGTGCCCTTAAATGACGCCCCCTTGATAATAGTGATTTCTCACTGCATTATTAAACAATATCCCCCATTTAACGGCCCCAACGGGAGGGGCCGCTTACCTGTACAGCAATCAGCCGGTAAGCCTGCAGCCAGCAGCCATGAGCCGGCAGAAGACAAAGTGCGGCCGTGCGCCCACGTGCCTTCCTGTTTTGAAGGAAGCTGGGACGCTGGGCCCGCCGCTGACGCCGCATGACGTCTGCGCCGCGTCAGCGGGCCCGCCCCCCCCCTACGCCGATCAGCTGGAACGCTTTACAGCTGATCACAGCACGCGCGTCCAGGCGGCGGAGGCGGGAGGGTAAAAACCGCATGTGCTGACAAAGCTCAATGAATGCCAGGCGAGAAGAGGGGAGAGGGGAGAGGGGGGAGGGGGTAGGGGGCCACAAAGCAACCAACTGCCAGAGAAGTGGCCAGCCCATACCCAGCGCAAGCTGCCCTAAAGCAGACCCAAAATATACACATGCTACAGTGAATGTATAAACATGACATATATGTTAACATGCAGTGATACAGTGAAACACACATACTAAAGCACACCCTCACCACCACCCCCCTCCCCCCATAGTGAAGGGAGAAGGGACCGAACGGGAGAGAAAGGGGCTACGGGGACCCTCGGGACAGGGGCATCCCATTTCCGGATCACCATGCCGGTTCGCCGCATTGCCCCACGCATGAGGTCGAGCGGTAGGAGATAAGCTCCTAGGCACTTAAAGTGCCATCTACCATTTGCCCGGTGAGCAGCCAAGGCTGGGAGGCTTCCTATTTCACCATAAAGGTATACAAACTCAAACCGGGCAGAAATAGACCAAAAGGGGGGTGGCGGGGTAAGAATACCCCGGCCTACCTGTAAGAAGGAGACTTCAAACTTCTGACTTGTCAGAAAGCAGAGAGAAAAAATACTGGGGATTGAAGGGAGGTACCAGGTATATATAGGCCGGAAGGGGGCTCGTTACAAGACTTCCTCTCTGCACTACGTCACCTGCGGTGGATTAACCCATGAAGTGATGAATATTTAAGAAGTGAAGCGGGGTGTGTGGCACACCAAGAATAAGAGCATCAGTCTTCCTGAAAGCCGCAGTGACTACCAGGTAATACTTCAGACACCTGATCACATCCAAGGAATGCAGAACCCTTTCCTTAGCATTGCTAGGATTAGGACACAAAGAAGGAAGAACAATATCTTGATTCAAATGAAAAGCAGACACTACCTTAGGCAGAAAGTCTGGCTTAAAGCGGAACACCACCTTGTCCTGGTGTCTCTCATAATATGGGGGCTGAATAGGCAGAGCCGCCAGCTCAGACACACGCCTGACAGAAGTAATAGCCACCAGAAAGACAAGCTTGAGGGTAAGGACAGCCAGAGCAGCATCCTGAATAGGCTCAAAGGGAGCACCCTGCAAGGCAGACAAAACCAAGTTCAAATCCCAAACAGGGACCATAGGCTTACGTGGGGGGTGCACATGAGTGACCCCCTGAAAGAAGGTCTTAACCAAGGGACGCTGAGCAAAAGACTTCTGAAAGAAGACAGACAGGGCAGAAACCTGACCCTTCAGAGTACTGAGTTTTAGACCCAACTCCAATCCATGCTGTAAAAACTCCAGAACCCTGGGAACTAAGAACTCCCTACAGGGAAGAGACCTAGACTCACACCAATCAACGTAGGTACGCCATACCCTATAATAGATGGCAGAAGAAGTTTTCTTCCTAGCCTGCACCATGGTATCCACCACCGAGGCAGACAAGCCTTTCTCCATCAAGATGGAGGTTTCAGCAGCCAGGCCGTCAAAGCCCTGAGTGAGCAGATCTGGCGCCTCTGGCAAGACGTACTGGTCTACTACCATTTGTACCACGTCTGCGAACCACGCTCGTCTTGGCCACCTTGGGGCCACCAGAATCACTGGCACCCTTTCCAGAGCAATCTTGCGCAGAACCCTGCCCAGCAGGGGAAACGGAGGAAAGACATACAGGAGCCAAAATTCCTTCCATGACATTGACAGAGCATCCGTGGCCAAGGCCAGAGGGTCCTGAGACAGGGAGAAAAAGACCGGGAGCTTGTGATTGTGACGGGATGCGAAAAGATCCACATCCGGTAGACCCCAACGGTGACACAGGAACTGGAATACCCTGTTGCAGAGGGACCACTCCCCTTACGGGAAGTCCCCCTGCTCAGAGAGTCTGCTAGTAGATTCTCTACCCCGGGATATACACGGCCTAAATGCATTGAACATTGGCCTCCGCCCATGTCATAATCCGCGACACCTCCTGGAGGGCACCTCTGCTCCGGGTCCCTCCCTGATGGTTGATGTAGGCAACCGCCGTCCTGTTGTCTGAGCGGACCTGCACAGCCATACCCTTCAGGTGATTGGTCAACTGCTCCAGTACCAACCTGATCGCCCGCAGTTCCAGAATGTTGATGGGCAGGTGGGCCTCCTGAAGGCCCCACCTCCCCTGTAACCGCAGGGACTTCCAGAATCCCCCCCAACCTGACAGACTGGCATCCGTGGTGACCGTCTCCCAGGAGGGGGCCAGGAAGTACCTGCCCTGTAGCAGGCTCCTGTGGTCCAGCCACCACGAGAGGGACCCCAGGACCGAGGGGGGAAGCACACAAACCCCGTCCAAAGACGTGGGGTCCTTGTCCCAAACTGACAGAAGGTGAAGCTGCAGAGGCCTCAAATGGAACTGAGCAAAGGGCACTGCCTCGAAGCTTGCCACCATCAGGCCCACTAGCTGCATTCCCTGCCTGAGGGAGGGCTGGGGGCACGAGAGCAGGAACCTCACCTGCGCAGTCAGAGCTTCCACCTTTTGTTGAGGAAGGAATATCCATGACTGTGCCGTATCCAGAATCATCCCCAGGAATGGGGTCACCGACGAAGGGGACAGAGAGGACTTGGGAGGATTGATCACCCAGCCGAAGGACTCCAAGGTGGACACCACCAGCTGAGTGTCCAGTTCCGCCTGCTGTAGGGACCGTGAAGATATGAGAATGTCCTCCAGGTAGGGCAGCACGCATATGCCCCCTGACCTTATCAGAGACATCACCCCCGCCAGCACCTTGGTGAACACTCGGAGCTGAAGTGAGGCCAAATGGTAGGGCCACAAACTGGTAATGTTGATCTTTCAACGCGAATCTGAGAAACCTTTGATGTCCCGGGAACACAGGGATGTGAAGGTAAGCATCTTTGATGTCCACAGACGTCATAAAATCCCCTGGGCGCAGGGAGCCAATGGCCGAGCGCAGAGTTTCCATGCGAAAGCTTCTGTTCTTGACAAATCTGTTGAGAATCTTTAAATCCAGAATGGGCCTGACTGACCCATCTTTTTTGGGCACTGTGAAAAGGTTGGAATAGAACCCCTTGCCCAATTCTCTTAAGGGGGCCCTGCAAATGACCCCCAGATCCAGAAGACCTTTCACGGCCTGTAGCAAGACCTGAGCTGATACAGGGTCCTGGGGGATCCGGGACCTGATGAATCTTGTGGGGGGCCGCACAGCAAATTCTATCTTGTAACCAGAGGACACTACCTCCTGAATCCACCGGTCTGAGACTTGGCCCCTCCAGACGTGCACAAAATTCTGTAGCCATCCCCCCACCCTGGCGGGCGAGGGTGCCTCATCATGCCTAAGGGGTCTTGGGAGGGGCTTTGGGTTTGGACCCCCAGGAGGAGCCCGGGCGTCGTCCTCTGCCAGGAATCTGCACGAACCCCCGTGAAGGACACCCCCTTCCCCTGCTTAGCGCCTCGGTAGGGGACTGAAGGGGGGCCCTGGCTCCGAAAGGGCCGCGGCTGCCGCCTGCGCTGGGGTAACTTACCTCCTTTAGCAAAGAGGTCTAGGCGGTCCCCGAACAGGCGTAACCCCTTAAATGGAAGTCCAGTAAGGGCTTTCTTAGCAGCATTGTCAGCAGCCCACTGGCGCAGCCATATCGCGTGACGTATAGCTACCGCAAAGGCGGAAGACCTGGCACACATCCTAATAGCATCATCCGATGCAACCAGGATAAAGTTAACACATCATAGGTAGACAGTGCATTAATAGTTATCAGGTGGCAAATCGTCTGGGCCATCTAGTGCATTCCTGACCATGGCCCTGAGTGCCACCGCAGTAATGGCTAAAGCGCAAACCGGGCGCAGCGCCGCCCCCCCCCCAAATGCAAAGGCATGGCATGCCAATTGGTCAATGCGCCGGTCCTCAGAATCCCTCAGCGTAGTAGTGTCAGGGGAGTGCATAATGGAGGTGTTAGAGAGCCCTAGAATAGGAGCATCGACCTCGGGGTGTGATGACCAGCACTTGACCATATCAGCAGGAAAAGGATACTTCCTGTCCAAACTCGTAGGAATCCCGGGAACTCTACTGGGATGTTCCCACTCCTTAAGCACGAGGTTATTGAAATGGGTTTGCTCAGGAAATTCCAATCGAGCCTTAGCAGTATGAAAAAGCTCACCCCTTTGCCTGGGAGCCGCAAAAGGGGGAGAGATGGACAAAACCTCAAAAATCTGAACCAGCAGTTTGTCAGTATCATCCGGGGTCCAGTGATCAGAGCCAGAATCCTCATGACCCCTTGACTTCTCGTCAGATGACCCCGAGTCGGAGAAGAGCTCCCCTTTGTCCGAGGGGGTATAGCCATATAGATGCAAGAACTCATCAGACTCCGTAGGGAAAAGAGTGGTATCAGGAGCTAAGTGCTGCTTTTTTGCGTTGGCCTTACGTGCTAAGGTATTAGCAAGCAATTTTTCAACACTGGCCAGTCTAGCAGTCACATCAGGATGAGAATCCCCGCTTGTATTGGGGGTTAGACTCAGGCTTGGGGGAGTAGGTGAAGTGAGGCGAGGTGCAGGCCCAGCCACCGGAGGGGCGGGTTGCAACGTTAGCGCCTGCTGTGCACAAGGAATGCAGACCCGTGCATTGTCACCGCTGATAGGTGAGACCCCACAAGCTACACACAGCCGAGCTTGTCCCGAAGGAACCCCGGTCACAATGTCCTGGGATGCCTCCATATGGTGATTAATAGGCCCTATAGGCCAGTAGGGATTGACGCTGAAGCTACCCTGACCCGCAGGGAAGTGGGAGTAATTATACTAGGCCCAACTGGTAATTACGCCGGGCCGGGAGAAGCCACTGGATTCAACCGTCTGAAAGACATAAGGGGAATAAAGGGTGTCAGAACCATGCACAATAAGCAAGGAGCACGAAAATTTGCCCGTGAGGGCACTTAAGACCGCGGGAGGAGGGGAACCGATACCGCACGCACGCGACTACCATCAAAATGGCGCCAAGCGAACCTCGAAGGGCGGGCCAGAGCGGCCCACCCCGCGGAGCGCGCCAAGCCAGGTCCCCGCCCCCCCGAAGAGCGCGAAGCTCTGAGACAGTAGACAAGATTGTCATGAGGAGCAAAGTGTATGACACACTTAGACTAGATGATTTTTGCCAATGATGACACCGCGGCGTCAGAGCCAGAATAATCATGACCCCTGGGCCTCTCATCAGATGACCCTGAGTCGGAGAATAGCTCCCCTTCCTCCAAAGGGGTATAGCCAGACAGTTCCAAAAACTCATCAGCTTCCATAGGGAAAAGAGTGACATCAGGCGTTAAAGTGGACTAACACCCAGGATTTTGACTATCCTGGGTTTTGGTCCACTTCGGTGGGGCACCCCGATCGGGGTGCCCCGCTGTGTGAAACCCCCCAGAAAGCCCCGAAAACTCTCCCCGATCCCACGTGACCGCTGCAGCCAATCCCCGCCGGCGGACAAGCGACAGGCAGCGGCGGACAAGCGACAGGCAGCGCCGGACAAGCAGAGCGCGTCCGCTGCCGCCTCCCACATGTCCCTCTTACAGGGAGCGCACCCACGCCGGCCATTCACAAACGACCGGAGCGGGAGCGCGCCCTGCTAAAGGTACACGCGGGAGGCGGCGGCGGACGTGCATGCGCCGCTGGAACGTGGAAAAGGTAGGATTGTGGGCTTCCTGGGGGGTTTCACCCCGCGGGACATCCCGATTTCGGATGCCCCGCGGGGAGGGATCTGATCGGCCCAGGAATCTTATAGATTCCCGGGCAGATCCCCCCTGGGTGTTGGTCCACTTTAAGTGCCGCTTTTTGCAGAGGCCTTACGCGCCAAGGTATTAGCAATCAACTTCTCAACACTAGCCAGTCTGGAAGACACATCAGGCTGAGAATCCCCACTTGTATGCAACTCAGTGGGAGTGAGATTTAAGCTTGGAGGAGTAGGTGAAGTGAAACGAGGCGCAGGCCCAGCCACTGGAAAACCATGCTGCAGCACAAGCACCTGCTGGGTGCAAGGTACACAGACCCGCACATTGTCAGAGCTAATAGGGGACACCCTACAAGCTACACACAGCCGGGCTTGCCTCGACGGAACCCCGAGCACATTATCCTGAGACGCCTCCATATGGTGATTATAGCGGCACAATAGGCCGATAGGGATGCCCCAATAACCCGCTAGGGAAGTGGGAGTAATTAACACTAGGCCTCACAAGCTAATAACTAAATAGAGGGAGTAGGGCCGGGAGAAGCCAAAGTGTTCGGCCCGTCTGAAAGACATAAGCAAAGGGGAGCCTTAAGTGACATGTAAATGACAACGGTAAATAAAGCCGCCCACGAGGGCACTCACGGACCACAGTAGGTAGATGCCCGTCACGTAGCAGCCGGAACCAAGAAAAAATACCATTTTGTGAGTACTCACCTGAAAAATGGATATTGTTGGTGTGCCACACACCCCGCTTCACTTCTTAAATATTCATCCATTAATGGGTTAATCCACCGCCAGGTGACGTAGTGCAGAGAGGAAGTCTTGTAACGAGCCCCCTTCCGGCCTATATATACCTGGTACCTCCCTTCAATCACCAGTATATTTAAAAAGCAGAAAGACAAGGTACCAGTATTCCACCGGTAACCTCAAAAATCAATTTTGATATAAATAAAAAAGGGCTTCACCATATAAATGCTTCGGTAATACCGAAAAGGGTGGGAGTGAAGCGGGGTGTGTGGCACACCAACAATATCCATTTTTCAGGTGAGTACTCACAAAATGGTATTATTGTTGGTGTGCCACACACCCCACTTCACTTCTTAAATATTCATCCATTAATGGGACATCCAAAAGCAGTGTCCACAAGGGAAGGGCATCTCAAGGCCAGGTGAAGCATAACTTAAATGACTGCAGTCTGCAGAACTTTGCGGCCAAAAACAGCATCCGCTGAGGCCCGCACATCAACTTTGTAAAACTTAGAAAAAGTGTGAACAGAAGACCAAGTGGCGGCCTTACAAACCTGTTCAACAGAAGCTTGGTGCTGAAATGCCCAAGACGCCCCAACGGCGCGAGTAGAATGAGCAGTGATACGAAAAGGGGGAACTCTTCCCTTAGCAGAATAGGCCGCAGTAACGGCCTGACGTATCCACTTGCTAATGGCAGATTTGGCTGGTGCCAAACCCTTCTTAGGCCCATGGGGCACAACAAAAAAGGAATCCGTCCTACGAAAAGGAGACGTGATAATCAAGTAGTACTTAACACAGCGTACTACATCCAAACAATGCAAAACCCTCTCTTTGTCATTCTTGGGATTAGGACACAAGGAGGGAAGAACAATATCTTGATTCAAATGAAAAGCAGAAACAACCTTAGGAAGAAAGTCTGGCCTGAACCGAAAGACCACTTTATCCTGATGCCTCTCAAAGTAAGGTGCCTGGATAGTTAAGGCCGCCAACTCTGAGACACGCCGGACAGAAGTGATAGCTACCAAGAAGACAATCTTCTGAGTCAGGGTAGACAAAGCAATATCTTGCAAAGGCTCAAAAGGAGGAGCCTGAAGAGCAGAAAGAACCAAATTCAAATCCCAAACAGGGAGTAATGGTTTCCTGGGAGGCCGCACATGCGTAACCCCCTGGAAAAAAGTTTTAACTAAAGGTTTAAGCAACACGCTTCTGAAAAAAGATAGATAAGGCAGAGACCTGCCCTTTCAACGTACTTAGCTGGAGACCAGAGTCCAGCCCTGATTGTAAAAACTCCAGAATCCTGGAGACCGAAAAGACCCTACAAGGAAAAGATCTTATCTCACACCAAGCGATATAGGCTTTCCAAGTCCTATAGTAGGTGATGGAAGAAGACTTCTTCCGGGCACTGATCAGAGTCTTAATGACTGAATCAGAAAGACCCTCCTCCTTCAGGATGGAGGTTTCAGCAGCCAGGCCATCAAACCCAGCGCTGGTAAATTGGGGTAACACAATTGACCCTGAGTGAGCAGATCGGGCCGAAGAGGCAGAACGAACTGGTCCACTGCCAGCCGAACGATGTCTGCGAACCTTACTCGTCTTGGCCACCTTGGGGCCACGAGAACGGCGTACACCTTTTCCAGAGCCAACTTCTGAAGAACCCTGCCCAGCATGGGCATCGGAGGAAACAGGTATAGAAATCCCAGAGCTCCCCAGTTCAGGGACATAGCGTCCACTGCCAGAGGCAGAGGATCCTGGGAGAGCGACACGAAGTTCGGGAGCCTGTGATAGTGATGAGGGGCCAACAGGTCCACCTCCGGGGTCTCCCATTGGAGACACAGTAAGCGAACCACCCGAGGATGGAGAGCCTATTCTTCCAGACGGGGAGAGCCCTTGCTCAACCGGCCCGCTACCTGTTTCATCACCTCTGGAACGTAAACCGCCGAGAGACAGGGAACATGGAACACTGCCCAGGTCCGGATCAGGGACACTTCTCTGAGAGTACTCAGACTGCGCGTCCTTCCCTGAAGACCGACGTAAGCAACTGCTGATCGATTGTCTGAACACATCTGGACCAGAACGTACTGAGTCAGGAGAGCAAGCACCTGACGGATGGTTCTCAGATTCAGAATATTGATGGGTAAGTGGGGCCTTTAAGGTCTCCACTGCCCCTGAAACCGCAGCTCCTTCCAGAATCTGCCCCATCCCAACAGACTGGCGTCCGTGGTGACACTTTTCAAAAGGGGGGTCAGGAAAGGCCTGCCCTACATAAGATTGGTCGAGACCAAGCACCACAGGAGGGACTGCCGTACACGGGAGGACAACTGGAAGGACTGATCCAGCGACTGAGGTTGCTGGTCCTAACACGCTAACAGAAATAGCTGAAGCGTTCTCGTGTGAATTTGGGCAAAAGAAAGACACACTCCGTTTTGATGAGAGTTCAGGCCGGGATGAACCGACCCATGAACGGACCGTGAAGGAGGGTGAGACTCGAATTCCAGGTCGTAACCGGGCGACACTACCTCCTGGATCCATCTGCCTGGAACCACTTGGTTCCAATGGTAGAAGTGTCGCAATAGTCCCCCCACCCGCACGGGTGAGGGCAGCCCCTCATTGCTGAGTGAGCTTATCAGCAGGTTTGGGCTTGGTGCCCCAGGACTGAGTGGGCCGGCCACGGCCCCTCCCCCGAATCCAACCTGCGCCACTGGTAGCGGGAAAGGACGCACCCCTGCCCGCTCTGAATCCTCGAAAGGAAGGCCTACCGGAACTTGCCCCCCTGAAGGGACCACGAGGCCTCTTGCGTTGTGGCATCTTACCACCCTTTGCGACTTTATCAATTTTCTCCCCGAACAGACGCAACCCCAAAAAGGGGAGAGCTGTGAGCACCTTTTTGGAAGCCGTGTCCGCTGACCACTGACGCAGCCATACTGACCTGCGAATAGCCACCAGCATAGCTGCCGCCTTGCTACTCATAGTCAGCGCATCGTCCTGAGCAGCCAGGACATAAGCCACAAAAGATTCACACTGCTTAAGCGCAGTGAACTGTTTGCAAGCGGGATTAAGATCCTCATATAGCCCCTGAATTAAGGACTTAATTGCCAATAGAAGAAGGGCTGAAGCACATACCGGGCGCAACGCTGACCCGGAATAGATAAAACCATGTCGAGCGTATTGGTCAATCCGAGGAACTTCCCCATCTTTAGGGACAGTGGTCTCAGCAGATTGTACCATAGCCGAGCTGGAGAGCCCTAGTACAGGGGTATCGACGTCAGGAGGGACAGACCACAGCCTCACCAATTCTGGTGGAAAAGGATAACGCTTTTCCCAACTGGAAGGAATTCCAGATAACCGCGTGGGATGTTCCCATTCCTTAAGAACCACCCTCTCAAAGTGGTGTTTGGGAAAAACCAAACGCGGCTGAGGCTCCTTAAACAACTGACCCTTTGGCGGTGCGGCCGCCTCAGGCGTATCTAAACTCAAAATTTTAAACATTTGAGCCAGAATAGAGGGGGTGTCAAAAACAACCCCCTCTCACCAATCGCCAATCTCATCAGCCACAAGCTGACCTGTCGGCTCATCTGACTCCGACAGGAATTCATCCTCGTCCGGGGATCCATCGGACCATTCCACAGGTTCACAAAACTCGTCCTGTGGAGCCGAAGGTACCGGAGTCAGGTGCCTTCGTTTTGCAGCGGCCTTTAACGCTGCTTTAACGGGCATTACTTTCCGGGGGCTGGGCTGTGCTGCCGCCTCGGAATGCGAATCCCCACTTTTGACAGTGTCATGCAGGGTCCGGAATAGGGAGGGAGAGGTAGGAGATGATGAAGGATGCGATGGACCCGCAGCCGAAGCAACGGACTGGCGCGCAATAGTCTGTTTTGCACAAGGGATGCAAATAAAGACATCATCAGCTGGGAGTGGAACCCCACAACCTACGCACCCCCCGAATGGCTCAGCAGAACCGTTTCCGGAAATTACGGAAGACTCCATATGGTGATTTATGGTATTCGCAATACTGGGACTTTTAAGGCATAAGCCAACCCGGGATGCCCCTTTATTAGTAATGTCCCGGAAGGGAGGATTTTTATTTATTTTTTTAATAAACTATATATATATATTTATATATAGTCTATGTATATATACATTAAATAGATATCCCAATAATTAGCCAGGCACATAGAGCCGGAGGGCCACCATAAGCAGGGATCCCAGGATCTGCAAGGAAAAGAAAAACCATCAGATCCTCACATGTGTATAAAAAAACATATAAGCATGGCACCAAAGTGCCTTTAAATAAGAGCCAAATCACGCCCCCTTAATACAAAGTGACTCCCCACTATATCACTGCAAGGAAATGCATTCCCCACTTAACGGCCCCAACGGGTGGGGCCGCTTACCTGGTCAGCGAAGGCAGCAGCCGGAGCAAGACTGCAGCCAGCACGGGAGACTAAGTGCGGACCCGCCCCCCCCCCCCTACGCCGATCAGCTGGAAATCACTCTCAGATGGGCCACTACACGTGCGCCCAGGCGGCGGAGGGGGGAGGATAAAGACCGCATGGCGCAGCCTAAAGAATACATAAAATGCCAGGCGGGGAAGAGGGGAGGGGGTAGGGGGCCACAAAGCAATAGTCTGCAAAGAAAAGTGGCCAGCCCCTACCCAGCGCAGCCTGCCCTTCAAGCAGACCAAAACCAAAAGTATACACATGCTGAATAACAGTGAATGCATAATCATGAACACACACACATGTTGAAATGAAGTGATACAAGTGAAACACACATACTTAAAGCACACCCTCACACCCCCCCCCCCCCCCCCCAGTGAAGGGAGAAGGGACCGTAACGGGAGAGTAAGGGGCTACGGGGACCCTCGGGACAGGGGCATCCCATTTCCGGATCACCATGCCGGATAGCCGCATTGCCCCGCGCATGAGGTCGAGCGGTAGGAGATAAGCTCCTAGGCACTTAAAGTGCCATCTACCATTTGCCCGGTGAGCAGCCTAGGCTGGGAGGCTTCCATTCCACCATAAAAGTATACAAACTCAAACCGGGCAGAAATAGACCAAAAGGGGGGTGGCGGGCTACCTGTAAGCAGGAGACTTCCATCTTCTGACTTGTCAGCAAGCAGAGAGAAAAAATACTGGTGATTGAAGGGAGGTACCAGGTATATATAGGCCGGAAGGGGGCTCGTTACAAGACTTCCTCTCTGCACTACGTCACCTGGCGGTGGATTAACCCATTAATGGATGAATATTTAAGAAGTGAAGCGGGGTGTGTGGCACACCAAGAATATACAATTCTGTGAAATACTCACCTGTAGAATTGGTATTATACGTATAAAGTACGTCCTGCTCCAGATATAATACTTACACTTGGGTTATCCTCCGCCAGATGGCGCTGTGCACTACAGACATGCAAAAACAGGCTCCTCCCGGCCCTTCATATACCCGGGGACTTAACACAAATCCCCAGCATGGAAAAGCAGTGAACCAGAAGCCGGGAGAAGTAAACCACCCAAACAAAACTGGTAATGATAACAATAATAACAATCACCATACAGGGGATCCAGAATAATGCAAAAACCAGGGTGGGGTGGAGCAGGACGTACTGTATACGTATAATACCAATTCTACAGGTGAGTATTTCACAGAATTGTATTATTCTAAGTATACAGTACGTCCTGCTCCAGATATAATACTTACACTTGGGACATCCAATAGCAGTGTCCATAAAGAAGGGTGGGATCCCCAACAAAAAAGGCACGGCAGACAGTAAAGGCACTGTCACCTGCAAACCTTGCCACCGAAAGCGACATGAGCAAAGGCTCCAACGTCAACATCATAAAAACCTTTGAAAAGGTATGAACAAAAAACAAGTAGCGGTCTAGCAAACTTGTTCAACAAAACCTGGTGCTGAAAGGCCCAAGGATACCAAGGCACCAGTAGAATCAAAAATAAAGTGAGAAGAAACTCATCCCTTTAAAGGAATAGGCCTGAGTAACAGCCTGACAAGACCAAACACCAACAATAGTCCAGGAAGAAGCCAAACCTTCCCTAGGACCAGAAGGGACAACCATCCAAGTAAAGGCTAGGCCAAGGGCCACTTAACCCCTGGAAGCAGACGAGATCAGGCACATACAGAGATAGGTGCCCACAAACCCCAAGGAGCATCAGTCCCCCTAAGGGACAAGAGACAATCCAGGAAAAAAATTCCAGCACCTGTTGAGGGAAAGTAGATCCCCTTGCCTCAGTGCTACTAGGAATGAAGCATAGAAGAAGGACAATGTCTTAAATACATGAGCCTAAGACACCACCATAGGCAGAAGCTCCGGCATAAGCTCCTTATCCTGGTGCATATCAAGGAACGAGGGCTAGCTAAACAGAGCCGCCCGCTCAGACACACGTCTGACTGAAGTAACAGTCCCAGAAGGACAACTTTGAAGGTAAAAGAGAGCCAGACAGCATCCTGGATCGGTCCAAAAGGAACACCCCGCAAGGCAAACAGAATAAAAATTCAAATCCCAACAGGGACCATAGAATTACGTGGGGAACGCAATGAGCAACCCCCGAAAAAATGCTTAGCCAAGGAAAATAAGCAAAAGACTTCTACCGGAAGGCGGACAGGGCAGAACCTGACCCTTCAGAGTACTGAGTTGGAGAGCCAACTCCAAGCCATGCTGTAATAGCTCTAGAGCCCTGGGAACAGAGAACGCTCAACAGGGAAGAGACCTAGACTAACACCAATCCATATGGTTACGCCATACCTCATAAGAGATGGAAGAAGAAGAAGAGGCTTGCTCTTAGACTTCCAATAGTCACATACAGAGAAGAGAAGTCTGTCTCCATAAGACGGAAGAATCAACAGTCAGGCCGGCTAGGCCAGAGACTGTAGATTGGAGTGACGTAAAGGAGGCCCTGAGCGAACAGGGCGGCACCCCTAGCAGAACGTACAGATCTACCACCCTCGGTATCACGTCTGCGAATCCACACTCCACTAGACCACCCAGGGGCCACCAGTATCAATGATCCCCCTACCAGAGCAATTCTGCGCAGAACCCCGCCTAGCAGGGGTAACGGAGAAAAGACATACAGACCAGAATGTCCTGTCATAACATTACTAAAGCATCATGACCACGGCCAGAGGATCCAGGGGCAGGGAAACGAGTGGCAAGAGCTTGAAATAGTGACGGGGCACAAAACAGATCCACACTGGTAGAACCTCATACTGACACAAGAATTAGCCCATCCTGTCGCAGAGGGACCTCCACCGGAGCGAATACCACTGATATGCAGGACAAATTATCCTCCACCCAGATCAGGAACATATTACCTTCCTGGGGGACCATCCTGCTCCAGGTCCCACACAGATGATTAAGGTAGGCCACAGTCGTCAGACAGACCGAGCGCCGCCAAACAGGCAGGCCGTGAAGAGGAGAAGTCAAGCGAGATAGTGTCAACCTGAAAACTCACTGTTTCAATATTGATAGGTGCACGGACCTCCTAAAGGCCCCACCTCCCCCGCACCCACATGGGGTTACAGAAGAAAACCTCCCCATCAACCTGATAGGTTGGCATCCATGGTGACCGTCTCTAGGAAGGGCAAGAAGGGAACTGCCCCCAGACAGATTCCTAGAGTACATCCACTCCAAGAGGGACTCCTAACCAAGGGGGGATGGCACACATGACCCTGCTCCAGGGATGCTGGGTCTCTGTCCAGTATTAACAATAGAAGTTGCAGAAGGGCCCCAGGTAGAAGAGCATAAGGGACTTCTTCTAAGCAAGTCACCAAACGGGCCCACCAGCTGCATTCCTGCCTGGTAAAGGGACGGGAACAGCAAGGAGGGGCTGAGCCCACGCAACCAGATTGTCCACCTTATTGCTGAGGAAGGAAGATTCTCGCCTGAACCGAATCTAGATTCATCCCTAGGAATGGAGACAAGGAGGACTTGAGGTGAATGAACACCCATCCAAATGACTCCCAATGGACACCACCAGCCGAGTAGCTAACTCGACCTGACGTAGAGATTGGGAAGCGAAAAAAGGACGACCGTGTAGGTCTCACGCGGACGCCCCTTGGTCTCCTCAGAGACATAGCCTCCAGCAGTACCTTGGTGAGCACTCTGAAGGCAGAAGAGAGGCCAGATAACAAGGTCACATATTAACAGTGTTGAACTTCCAACACAAACCTGAAGAGCCTCAGTGTCTAGAAGACACAGGGATGTGGGCATAAGCATCCTTGATCTCCCCAGACGGCAAGGGCCCACTAGGCGTAAGGCGCTGATGGCCCATCTCAGAATTTTCATGCAGAAACTGCCTGTAATAGTAGAATTGCCGAAAACCTGTGAATTCAGAAGGGCAGACCGACTCATCCCTTTGGGGAAAAGTGAAGGGGTTGGTGTAGCGGCACCTGCCTCTGCCTGTTAAGGGCAAACTGCAAGTGACCTCCAGACCCCGCAGGCCGTGCATGGCCTGCACCAGCACCCGAACAGAGGCAGGGACCAGGAGTACCCCGACAATCTTGGGGGAGGCCGCGCAGCAAACTTTATCCTGTATCCGGAGGAAACTACCTCCTGTATCCACAAGAATGAGGCAAAATACCTCCTGAAAGGAGCAAGGTGCTTCAGTCATCCCCTCACCCAGGCGGGAGAGGGTGCCCCATCATGCTTGAGGGGATTTGGTGGAAGATTTAGCCCCGCCGGAGGGCCCAGAGCGTTGTCTGCTGATCGTGGGGCAGGAGTCTGCACTAAGACTCCGGAAGGACACCCCTGGTTCTTGTTTAACGCTATGGTATGGAGGGGGAGGGGTGTCCCTGTCCCGAGGGGGCAGAGACGGGCGCCTGCGTTGGGGTGATTTGCCCTTTCTTCCAAACAGGTCCAGACGGGCCCCAAACAGGCGTTGCCCTCTAAAGGGGAACCCGGTCAGAGTCCTTTTAGCAGCATCGTCAGCACCCCACTGTCGCAGCCAGACCAAGCGACGCATAGCCACCACAAGGGCAGAAGTCCTCGCACACATTCTAATGGTGTCATCCATCGCTAAAAGGATAAATCTTACAAATACATCACAACTGGAGGAGTGCATTAAACACCTCCCAGGGAAGATCATCAGGGTGATGCTCAAGCATCTTTCTGGCGGCCACTGCAGTGATGGCCGCGGCACAGACCGGGCGCAGCGCCGTTCCTGCACAAGAAAAGGCGTGGGAAGCCAGCTTATCCATGCGCCGGTCCTCGGCATCCCGAAGGGTACTATAAGCAGGAGCTGCAATAAAGGGGGGGTTAGGAACCCCAATGACCGGTGCGTCTACCACAGGGGGTGATGACCAACAATCAACCATCTCAGGGGGAAAAGGGTATTTCCAATCCCAGTCCCCTGGGGCCCTTGGAAGTTTACTGGGGTGTTCCCATTCCTCGAGTACAAGAGCATGGAAGTAAGCCTGCTCTAGGAATTCCAAGCGCGGTGTCGCTGTATGGAAACGCTCCCCTCTCGGCTTGGGAGCCGCGTTAGGGAGAGAGATAGACAGGGCCTTAAAGATCCTAATCAACAAGCCAATGGTGTCAAACTGGTTCCAGTCTTTATGGTCAGAATCGTCATGACTCCTCATCAAATGAGCCCGAGTCAGAGAACAGCCCTCCTTCATCAGAAGGGATGCAGGCACGCGGAGTAGTGAACTCCTCCGATCCCATAGGAAAGGCAGAAACAGGGGGCGTCGAGGACCGCTTCTTACCAGGGCCCGAGCGCTTTGTCAACCCCGTAATAATCTGGTCAGCCGTAGGCAGTCTGGAAGACGCAGCCGGCTGCAACTCCCCACTCGAATGCGACTCAGCAGAAGCGAGATTTAAGCCTGGGGAAATAGGTTTATTGAAGCGAGGAGCAGCCACTGGCAATCCTGATTGCAGGACCAGTACTCGCTCGGCACACAGTGCGCAGACCTGTGCCCTGTCAGCATCAGCGTGGGGATAGCCACACGTTATACACAGCCGGTCACATAATTCTGAGATGCCTCCATATGGTGATTATCAATGCAATATATGTCAGTAGGGATTTATGCAATAGGCAACCCTGGATGTCCCAAAGACCCACTAGGAATGTGGGAGAATTTTTTGTAAGCCCGCTACAAGTTATGTTGGCCGGGAGAAGCCACCGGAGTCTTTGACGTCTGAAAGACAGAAGGGGAATAAGAGGTGTCAGGGCCATGCGCAGCAGAAAAAATACTAATGATGAAATCACCCGCGAGGGCACTTACGAGAAAGACCGCCAACACGCGCGAAGATCAACAAAATGGCGCCAACTAAACCTCGAGAGCGGGCCTAATCTGGGCGTGACGCGGAGCGTGCCACGCCAGGTCCCCGCCTCCCCCAAAGAGCGCGAAGCTCTGAAGCAGCTGTCAAGGCTTGACAAGCCAAGCATAGGATATGCTAGTAAAAGCATCTGCTAATGGATACTCGTAGTCTGACGCCGCCACCCAGCACAGTAAATTTTAATAAAAAATTGAGAAGGCAAAAACGGCAGCGGCCAGAATAGAAAGAGCAAGCAGCGTGGCTCTGACACCTAGTTGCCAGTCAGGGGTGAAAGTACGGCCATAAGCGTGACAATACAGTACACTGAGACCGCCAACACCCCCCCCCATTCTTTTCCCCCCGAATACGGGGGGAAACGAGGGAGGATGGCGACCCTTTACACAGGGCCCACCGCTACACAGGGCATGGGGCAATAATGCGGGAGGGACATCCACTAGAGGCTCACCATCAGCCCTAGACCGCCTACCCTTTGGTGGGGGACTGCGGTGGAGCATGGCTCCGTTAAGCACGCATGGTGCTGCCTACCTTCACCCGACCAGCGCAGCTCAGGCTGGGAGGCACATCACAAGGAGGACGGGTGGGAATAGTCCAACAGGGCCGCAGGCTGTAATAGCCCCGCTCACCTGCGAGAGAGTGATTCTTCATGTCTTCGCAGTCAGCACTGCAGAGAAATCTGGGGATTTGTGGGAGGTCCCCGGGTATATGAAGGGCCGGGAGGAGCCTGTTTTTGCATGTCTGCAGTGCACAGCGCCATCTGGCGGAGGATAACCCAAGTGTAAGTATTATATCTGGAGCAGAACGTACTGTATACTTAGAATAAATGGCGTCGGGTATACCTCGACGCGGAACGCACCAAAAGCGGGCCCCCCGAAGAGCGTGAAGCCGTACGCGTGACAAGCAGCCAATAACGGCGCACCAGCGCCTGAGGCAATGCCGCCGCGCGCGGAACACAGTGGAAGCGCGTGCGCCGGCAAATTTTAAAAAATACAATTCTGTGAAATACCTGTAGAATTGATATTTGTATACAGTACGTCCTGCTCCAGATATAATACTTACACTTGGGTTATCCTCCGCCAGATGGCGCTGCACTGCAGAAACATGGAAAAACAGGCTCCTCCCGGCCCTTCAGATACCCAGGAACCTCCCACAAATCCCCAGCATTGAAAAGCAGTGAACAAGAAGCCGGGAGAATTTAACACCACCCAGAACAACTGGTAATGATAAGATAAAAATCACCATACAGGGGATCCAGAAAAATGCAAAAACCAGGGTGGGGTGGAGCAGGACGTACTGTATACAAATAATATCAATTCTACAGGTGAGTATTTCACAGAATTGTATTATTCTTAGTATACAGTACGTCCTGCTCCAGATATAATACTTACACTTGGGACATCCAAAAGCAGTGTCCATAAAGTAGGGTGGGATCCCCAACAAAAAACGACAACAGCAGACAGTTTAAAGCACTGTCACCTGCAGAACCATACGGCCAAGACAGCATGAGCTGAGGCCCTAACATCAACACTGCAAAACCTTGCAAAGGGTATGAGCAGAAGGCCAATGGTAGTGGCCTAACCAACCAGTTCAACAGCAAAACCGGTGCTGAAAGGCCCAAGGGGCATCAAGCAGGCGTAGAAAAGGAATCAAGGCAACAAGGGAGATTCTTCCCCTTGCCTGAGTAGGCCTGAGTAGCAGCCTGACAATCTGATAGCTAATAAATTTGGCAGAAGCCAAAGGCAGAAACAAGGTACCAGGAGTACATCCATTAAGGTAACAACCAGGACCAATCCACCCAACTCCCGAGAGCAGACGAGATCGGGCACATTCAGGATGTAATGACCACAAGCCCCAAGGAACCTCAGTTCCCCTAAGGACACAGTGACTCCTAAGGAAAAAACTGCCAACACCTGTATAAGGAATGCAGAACCACTTCCCCAGCGTCGCTAGGAAGGGGGATAGCCGTGGATAAGAATATCTCGAATAAATGAACATAAGACACCTTCAGATGTAGAGGCGGAACTCCACCTTATCCTGGTGTATCTCAAGGAATGAGGGCTAGGTAGACCGAGCCGCCCGCTAACAAACGCCTGACCAAGGTAACAGGCACCAGAAGGACAACCTTGAGGGTAAGAACATCCAAGCAGCGTCCTGAATAGGACCAAGGGACAATCCTTGCAAGCAGACGGAATGAATTCAATTTAAATCCCAACAGGGACCATAGGAGTACATGGAGGACGCAGATGAGCACCCCTTGAAGGAAGTCTTAACCAAGGCAGACCGAACCAAAGGCTGCTAAGGCAAGGTGGACAGGGCAGAGCCTGACCCAGCAACGAACTGAGCTGGGGAACCAACTCCAATTCAAGCTGAAAGCCACACTGGGAACCTGGGAACCGAGAACGTCCAACAAGTAAGAGAACTAGACTCGCCCCAATCAATGTGGGTATGCCATACCCTACAACAATAGAAGAAGACGAGGAAGAGGCATACTCCTAGCCTTCCCATAGTCACAAACACCGAGACAGCTAAACTTGTCTCCATCAAGATGTATGTTCCAGCAGTTAGATCGACTAGGCCAGGGGCCATGAATTATAGTAACGTAAAGGGGGCCCTGAGTGATCAACTGGCACTCCTGGCAAAGGTGCAGAACTACTGACCACAGTACCATAACTGCAACCACACCATACTAGGTCAACTGGGGGCCACCAGAAGCACTGGCCCCCTTACCAGAGTAATCTTCTGCATAACCCTGCCTAGCAGAGGGAATGGAGAAGGACACACAGAACCAAGTCCTGTCAAGACAGTACTAAGGCATCCAGAACACTGACATAGGATCCTGGGACAGGGAAACAAAGGCCGATAGCCTGTGAAGGTAACGGAACCCAACAGATCCACAACTGGTTGGACTCCATAACGACACGGGGATTAGCACATCCTGTCGCAGAGGGTTTTGCCGGAGCTAATATCACTAACATGCAGGGAGCATTGTCTCCGCCCGGAAGGGAACATAGACACTCCCTGGAAGGTCCGCCAGCTACAGGCCCCTTCCAATAGTTAATGTTGTACGTCTGTCGTCAGACAGACCGAGCACCCCCAGCCTGGCAAGCCAGAAGGGGAGCGGTCAACCCTCTAAGGGCCCCACCAACACCAAAATCGCAGGGGGTTTCGTAAGAACCCATCCCCTTCAACCTAAAGGTTGGCATCCAAGGTGGCCGTTTCCAGAAAAGGGCAAAGGGGGAACTGCCCCCAAACAAGTCCCTCGAGTTCACCCACTTTTAAGAGAAAACCGTCATACAGGTGGGAAGGCCCACAGGCCCTGCTCCAGGGGTGCTGGATCCCTGTACAATGTTACCAATAGAAGTCGCAGACAAGCTCAAGGGGAGCTGAACATAAGGGACCTCTTTAGCTACTTGGGCTCCTGCCGAGCAAGTTAACAACGGCCCACCAGTTGCATCCCTGCCTGGTGTTAAGAACCGGGACAGTAGTGAGGGACTGGGCCCATGAGACCAGAATGCCCACCTAATTGCTGAGAGGGGGAGAATCTGGTAGAACCTGAACCAGGATCATTCCTATTAATGGAGTTACCACTTTAGGGAACAGCGAGGACTCGAGGTGATTGAACACCCATCCAAATGACTCCCAATGGGCCCACCAGCCGGGTATCCAAACTATCCTGACGCAGAGACAGGGGAGTGAGGGAAGGCGTCCGGGTAGACATCGCGCGGACGTCCCTTGGTCTCATCAGAGACATCACCATCGACAGCACGTGAGTGAACCCTCTGGGAGTTGAAGGGAGGCCAGATAACAGGGCCACAATTAACAGTGTTGGACTTCCAACACGAACCTGGAGAGCCTCAGAGATCTGAGGGCACCGGAATGTAAACATAAGCATTGAAGAGTTCCCCAGACAGCAAGACGCCCACAGGGCGCTGATGGCCCAACTCAAGAGTTTCCATGCAGGAAGACTGACTGTAATTAAGTAATTGCTGTGAATCCAGAATGGGCCACCCAACCCATCCCTTGGGGGGCTGTGGAAGGTGGTATAGCGGCCCTTGCCTCTGCCTATTACGGGCAATCTGCAAGAGACCCTCAGACCTTGCAGGCCTATCATGGCCTGTGCCAGCAACTGAACAAGGGCAGGGACCAGGAGTACCTGGGGCCTGATAAAACCTGGGGAAGGCCGTGCAGCAAGCTCTAACCTGTATCTGGAGGACACAACCTCCTGAATCCACCAGAATGAGGCGAAATGCCTCCTGATAAGAGCAAGGTGCTGCAGCCATCCCCTCACCCTGCCGGGCGAGGGCGCCCCATCATGCTTGAGGGGGTTTGGTGGAAGATTTGGGCTTAGCCCCGCCGGAAAGGCCAGAGCGTTGCCTGCTGCTCGTGGGACAGGAATCTGCCCCAAAAATCCGGAAAGACACCCCTGGTTCCTGTTTAACACTAAGGTAGGGGGGAGGAGGGGTGCTCCTGCCTTGAGGGGGCCGGGACGGCCGTCTGCGAAGGGGTGATTTGCCCTTTTTACCGAACAGGTCTAGACGGGCCCCAAATAGGCGTTGTCCTCTGAAGGGGAGCCCAGTAAGAGTCTTTTTAGTAGCATCATGAGCACCCCACTGTCGCAGCCAGACCAAGCGACGAATAGCCACCGCAAGGGCGGAAGTTCTTGCACACATTCTAATCACGTCATCTAGTGCTAATAGAATAAACTTCACAAATACATCACAATTGGAGAGTGCATTAAACACCTTCCAGGGGAGATCCTCGGGGTGATGATCGAGCAATTTTTTGATGAGGGTTCTAGCGGCCACCGCAGTAATGGCTGCGGCACAGACCAGACGCAACGCCATTCCGGCACAAGAAAAGGCATGGGAGGCCAGCAGCTCAATGCGCCAGTCCTCAGCATCCCGAAGGGCGCTATAGTCAGTGGTTGTAATAAAGAGGGGGGTTAGGGACCCCTATGATTGGCGCATCCACCACGGGGGGTGATGACCAGCAATTAACCACCTCAGGGGGAAAAAGGTATTTCCTACCCCAGTCCCCTGGAACCCCTGGAAGTTTACTGGGGCAATCCCATTCTTTGAGCACAAGGGCATGGAAATGCGCCTGCTCTAAAAGTTCCAAACGTGCAGTCGAAGTATGGAAACGCTCCCCTCTAGGCTTGGGGACCTGACCGAGGGGAGAGATAGACAGTGCCTTAAAGACCTTAAGCAACAGGTCGTCAGTGTCACACTGGCCCCAGTCCAGAATCATCGTGACTCCTCGGCCTCTCATCAGAAGAGCCCGAGTCAGAGAACAACTCCCCTTCCTCAGAAGGGGTATAGTCCCACGGGGTAGCAAACCCCTCAGTTCTCATACAGCATACAGAAACATGGGGCGACAGGTGCCGCTTTCTTCCAGGGCCCATTCGCTCTGACAACCTAGCTATAATCTGTTCAGCTGTAGGCAGCCTGGAAGGGCCCGCGGGCTGCAATTCCCCACGAGTAGGCGACTCAGCAGGAGAGAGATTTAAGCCTGGGGAGATAGGTGAATTGAAGCTAGGTGTAGCCACTGGCTGACTAGATTGCAGGGCCAGGGCTTGCTCGGCACAGGGTACGCAGACCCGTGCCCTGCCAGCATCAGCATGGGGTTGTCCACACGCTATACACCGCCGTTCTTGTCCCGGAGGGACCCCGGTCACATAATTCTGAGATGCCTCCATATGGTGATTAATCAAGGTACAATATGCCAGTAGGGATTTACACAATAAGTAACCCTGGATGCCCCAAAGACCCGCTATGGAAGTGGGAGAATTTTACAAGGCCCGCTATAATTTAACACCGGGCTGGGAGAAGCCAATGGTGTTCACCAGTCTGAAAGACATAATGGGAATAAAGGGAGTCAGAACCATGCGCAGTAAAACAAGGATCATGAAAATCGCCCGCGAGGGCACTTACAGACCAAGGGAGGAGGAGGAACGCCACCACGCGTGCGTGCGACCAGCATCAAAATGGCGCCAAAGCAAACCTGGAAGGGCGGGCCAGAGAGGGCCAGTGACGCGGAGCGCGCCAACCTAGGTCCTTGCCCCCCCCCGAAGAGCGCGAAGCTCTGAGGTAGATACAAACTGTAATGAGGAGCGAAGTGAATGGACACTTAGAAAAGATGATTTGCCAATGAAGACGCCGCAGCGTCTGAGGCGACGTCGCCGCACATCCAGTAAAGGAAGAAGTGCGCGCCGACAATTACACAGTAAGAACAAACAGCGCAGTTCTGACCCCAGGAATACTAATCCGGGCAAGACTTAGGCCATAACATGTAAAAACATACACTAAGACCTTACTACACACACACACACACACACACCCCCCCCCCCCTTTCTTTCCCCCCGGGCTACGTGGGGAATGAGGGAGGATGGCAACCCTTAGTACAGGGCCCACCGCTAAACGGGGCATGGGCAAAGTGCGGGAGGGGCATCCCCTAGAGGCTCACCATCAGCCCTAAACCGCCTTCCCTTTGGTGGGGGACTGCGGTGGAGCATGGCTCCGTTAAGCACGCATTGTGGTGCCTACCTTCACCCGACCAGCGCAGCCCAGGCTGGGAGGCACATCACAGGGAGGACGGGTGGGAATAGTCCAACAGGGCCGCAGGCTTGGTAGCCCCGCTCACCTGCGAGAGAGTGATATATCATGTCTTCGCAGTTAGCACTGCAGAGAAATCTGGGGATTTGTGGGAGGTCCCTGGGTATTTGAAGGGCCGGGAGGAGCCTGTTTTTCCATGTCTCTGCAGTGCAGCGCCATCTGGCGGAGGATAACCCAAGTGTAAGTATTATATCTGGAGCAGGACGTACTGTATAATAAGAATAGACAATCAGTGCAACCAAGTCATCGCGGCGACTGACACCAATCATAATAACATAATACAGTGAAGCACAAAGCCAATACACATACACCCCCCTCCCCCGAGGGCTACAAGGGAGAGCGAGGGAGGACAGCGGCCACTTAACAGGCCCCCCCGATAGACAGGGGCAAGGGGCAATAGTGCGGGAGGGGCATCCTATAGAGGCTCACCATATGCCTATACTGCCTACCCTTTGGTGGGGGATTGCGGTGGAGCAGCGCTCCTAAGCACCTGACAGCGGTGCTGCCTACCATCACCCGACCAGCGCAGCCAAGGCTGGGAGGCAAATTACTAATGGAACGTGTGGGAATAGTCCTACAGGGCCGCAGGCTAATAGCCCAGCTCACCTGCGAGAAGAGAGAGCCATCTTCTTGTCCTTCGCAGTCCAGACTGCAGAGAAGATCTGGGGATTGTGGGAGGTCCATGGGTATTTGAGGGGCCGGGAGGAGCCCATTTTCGATGTCTCTGCAGTCCAGCGCCATCTGGCGGAGTAATACCCAAGTGTAAGTAATCTATCTGGAGCAGGACGTACAGTATACTAAGAATACTTACTTTATGTTGATTTCTACACTTCCAGGCGGTAGGCGTGTCCTCTCCACAAGAGTACTGCTTGTATTAGCATAGGCTTTTCTGTGTGTGTGCTCCAAGTATTGATAAGAAGGGGGAAAGACTGATTGGTTAGCAGTTGGGGGTGGGAATGGGAAGGTCAGAGGCATACATTCTATGAATAGTTGTTGAGGAGAGTCACCTTGATTGCTTGACCCCTCCTCTCCCTCCCTCTGCAACAGAGCCCAGAAAAGTGTGCTGCAGGCAGGAGACCAGCAGGAAAGATTTAACCCCTGCCTAGATAATGACTTTAACCTATCATTGATGACTGCAAGACTTACAGATGAAAGAGACTGACCAATCTGAAACGGTTTTGAATACAGGTAGGCAAACTATTCGGACTATAAAAATACAATTCTGTGATTACTCACCTGTAGAATTGGTATTATATGTATACAGCACGCCCTGGTCCAGAGTATTCCTTACACATGGGTAATACATCCACAAGATGGCGCTGGACTGCAGAAAACAGCATGTGGCTCCTCCCGGCCCTATATAAGTCAGGGACCTCCCACAAAATCCCCAGTATTGACAAGCAGTTAACAAGAAGCCGGGAGAACAATAATAACAAAAATTCAAAATGATCACCAGAGGTAACTAAGAATAATGAAAACCAAGGGCGGGGTGGAACAGGACGTGCTGTATACATATAATACCAATTCTACAGGTGAGTAATCACAGAATTGTATTATTCTAAGTACACAGCACGTCCTGTTCCAGAGTATTCCTTGCACATGGGACATCCAATAGCAGTGTCCGTAAGGTAGGGTGGGATCCCCAAAATAACAGCGGGCAGTTTTAACCACTGCCGCCTGCAGAACTTTGCGACCAAAAGCAGCATCAGCTGAGGCCCCAACATCAACCTTGTAAAACTTAGAAAAGTATGAACAGAAGACCAAGTAGCGGCCTTGCAAATTTGTTCAACAGAAGCTTGGTGCTGAAAAGCCCAAGAGGCACCAATAGCACGAGTAGAATGAGCAGTAAGGCGGAAGGCTCACAGCCTGACAAATCCACTTGCTGATAGTGGACTTAGCTGGAGCCAGACCCTTCTTAGGTCCAGACGGGAGCACAAAAAGAGCATCAGTCTTCCTGAAGGATTCAGTAGCCACACAAATAGAACTTCAAGGTCCTAACCACAGCCAGAGTGTGTAAAACCCGCTCCTTACGGTTACTAGGATTAGGGCATAGAGAAGGCAAAACAATGTCCTGATTGAGATGAAAAGCAGACACAACCTTAGGCAGAAAAACTGGCTTAAAATGAAACACCACCTTGTCCTGGTGTCTCTCAAATTAAGGGGGTTTGATGGAAAGCGCCGCCAACTCAGAAACACGCCTAACAGAAGTGATGGCCACCAAAAAGACTACTTTAAGCGTCAAATTGGACAAATGGGCCTCACGCAAGGGCACAAAGGGAGACCCTTGCAAGGCAGATAAGACCAAGTTAAAATCACAGACTGGTAACATAGGCTTACGTGGGGGACGCACATGAGTAACCCCCTGGAAGAAGGTCTTAACCAGACGATGGTGAGCAAAGGAAGAAAATGGCCAAGGCAGAAACATGACCTTTAAGGGTACTCAGTTGAAGACCCAAATCCAAACCATGTTGTAGAAAATCCAGAATTCTAGGGACAGAAAACACCCAACAGGAAACCGACTTAGACTCACACCAGTCAATATAAGCATGCCATACCCTATAATAGATGACGAAGACTCCTTCCTAGCCCAAATCATGGTATTAACAACAAAGGCAGGCAGCCCCTTTTCGATCAAGATGGAGGTTTCAGCAGCCAGGCAGTTAAAGCCAGCGTTTGTAAATTGGGATGGCGTAGCTGCCACTGAGTGAGCAGTTCTGGATCCTTGGGCAGGGCGTACTGATCTACTGCCAACTGCACGATGTCTGCGAACCACACTCTTCTTGGCCAACAGCGGGCCACCAGAATGGTTGGCACCCCCTCCTGCGCAGCACCCTGCCCAGCAGAGGAAACGGAGGGAACACAGAGGAGCTGAAAGCTCTTCCAAGACATTGCCAGTGCATCCATGGCCAAGGCCAGACGGTCCTGGGACAGAGAGACAAAGACTGGAAGCTTGTGATTGTGGCGGGACGCAAACAGATCCACATCTGGCTGACCCCTAGGGTGGCACAGGGAGCGAAACACCCTGCTGCTGAGGGACCATTCTCCCAGACGAGAAGTCTGCTGAGGGAGTCTGCCTCCAGATTCTCCATCCCGGGATGTACACTGCCGAGATGCAGGGAACATTCTCCTCCGCCCAGGACAGTATCAGTGACACTTCCTTGAGGGCCCTCTTGCTCCGGGTCCCTCCCTGATGATTGATGTAGGCAACCACCGAATCTGAACAGCCTGACCCCGAAGGTGTGGAGTCAGATGCACGAGAACCAACCGTATCGCCCTCAGTTCCAGAATGTTGATATGGGTGTGGGCCTCCTGAGGGCCCCACTGACCCTGGAATTTCAAGGATTTCCAGAAGCCCCCCCCCAACCTGTCAGACTGGCATCTGTGGTGATTGTCTCCCAGCACTGAGCCAGAAAGGATCTGCCCACCAACAGGTTTCTTGAGTCCAGCCACCACGAGAGAGACCGCTTGACCAGAGGGGACAGAACAAACACCTGATCCAGGGACACAGGGTCCCGATCCCAAACTGACAAGAGGTGAAGTTGAAGAGGTCTCATGTGAAACTGAGCGTATGGAACAGCCTCGAAGCAAGACACCATCAGGCCCACCAGCTGCATACCCTGCCAGATGGAAGGATGAGGGCAGAAGAAACTTGGCTTGAGCTTGCAGACTGTCCACCTTCTGCTGAGGGAGAAGGATCTTGACCAGAGATGTATCCAGAGTCATGCCCAAAAAGGACTTGACCATTGACGGTGACAGGGAAGACTTGGGATGGTTGATCACCCAGCCGAAGGACTCCAGTGTGGACACCACCATCTGGGTATCTAGCTCGGACTGCTGGAAGGACCGAGACGTGATGAGAATGTCATCCAAGTAAGGAAGGATGCGATTGCCCTGAGATCTCAGCAGAGCCACTATGCCCGCAAGCACCTTGGTGAATACCCTGGGAGCCAAGGTGAGACCGAAGGGCAAGGCCACAAATTAGTAGTGCTGATCCTCCAGAGCGAGCCTGAGGAATCTCTGATGACCTGAAAAGATTGGTATGTGAAGGTAAGCATTCTTGATGTCTACAGAGGTCATGAAGTCCCCTGGACGTGGAGAATTCACAGCGGAGCGCAGAGTCTCCATGCAAAAGTGTCGGAATCTGACAAATTTGTTGAGGCGCTTTAAATCCAGGATGGGTCTGATGGACCCGTCTTTTTTGGGAACAGTGAAAAGATTGGAATAGTAGCCTTTGCCCCTTTCCTTTAAAGGCACTTGGCAGATGACCCCTAACTCCAGAAGGTTTTGGACAGCAAAGCACAGACCCTGAGCTGACAAGGGGTTTTGAGCCATCCGGGATTTGACGAATCTTGGGGGTGGCCAGGCTGCAAACTATCTTGTAACCGGAGGACACTACCTCCTGAATCCACCGGTCTGAGACGTGAAGTCTCCAGACGTGAGCAAAAAGCCGAAGCCGTCCCCCCACCCGGATGGGTGAGGGCGCCCCTTCATGCCTGAGGGGGCTTGGGTGAGGATTTTGGCTTGGGACCCCAGGAGAGGCCATGACGGCCATGTCCTCTGCCCCTTCCCCAATGATCTCCGCGGGCCCCAGTAAAAGACTCCACGGCTAGTTCTGGAACCACGGAAGGATGGGAGAAAGGCACCTGTCCCCCGAAAGGACGGGACGGCCTCCTGCGTTGAGGTAACCTACCACCCTTAGCAAACAAATCCAAGCGTTCCCCAAAGAGGTGCAGGCCCTTGAAGGGGAAACCAGTGAGAGCCTTCTTAGCAGCATTTTCAGCTACCCACTGACATAGCCAGACAGAGCGGCGTATAGCCACCAACAGGGCAGAAGTCCTACCACACATTCCAATAGCATCATCCATGGCAGAGAGGATATATGCAATAAATTCCTAACAAAGCAGGAGAGATCTATACTCTTCTGTACCCGCATCCTCAGATGCCCCATCCAAAATACACTTGAGCACCCCTTTAATGGCAACAGCCATAATAGCAGAGGCACAAACCGGGCGCAGTGCTGTCCCCACACAGGCAAAGGCATGACATGTCCATGACCAATGCTTAACAACATCAGCAGGAAAGGGATACCTTTTGTCCCAACTCTTAGGCATCCCTGGCAGCTTGCTAGGCCGTTCCCATTCTTGGAGCACTAGATTATTAAAGTGAGACTGCTCAAGGAACTCCCAGCGTGGCTTAACCATATGAAAAAGCTCACCCTGCTGCTGCAGAGCCACTGCCGGGGGAGAAATACAAAGCACTTCAAAAATGTGACTCAGCAATCTGTCAGTGTCATCAGGGGACCACGGGTCTTCCCCAAAGGGAGTCCCAGTACCACCATATATCTTAGGTTGTTCCCCAGAGGAATCAGAAAATAATTCCCCCTCCTCAAGGGGGTAGGGACCTGAGAGTGAGTAAGGGCCCTCATCTTCCACAGGGAAGAGGGAAACCGTGGGTGATAAATGCCGCTTCTTAGTAGAAGTGAGAGGGAGGATAACAGCAGATTCCCAGGGAAAATGGCGCCCAGAGGACTAATATGAGAAGTGAGGGTGGAGGGGGAAATATATATGTGTATAGGGTTTAACTGCACAGGATAACCTGGCAAAACCCATTAGGCAGTGGGGGCATCCCAAAAAGGCTCACCATTAGCCTAAACCAGCCTACCCTGTTAGAGCAGGGACTGCGGTAGGAGCCTAGCTTCTTGGCACCATTGGTGCTTGCTAACCTACCTTCACCCGAACCTAATTAGCCGAGGGTGGGAGGCTAGTAAATGGGACGAACTGGTGGGAATAGTCTTGCAGGGCCGCAGGCATATAAGCCCTGCTCACCTGTGCCACAGAGAGAGAGCTATCTTCCATCTTCGCAGTCCAGACTGCAGAAAAGAACTGGGGATTTTGTGGGAGGTCCCTGACTTCTATAGGGTCGGGAGGAGCCACAAGCCGTTTTCTGCAGTCCATCGCCATCTTGTAGATGTATTACCCATGTGTAAGGAATACTGGAACAGGACGTGCTGTATACTTAGAATAAGGACATTTATACAACTACCCACACACAAGGAATGAAGAGTAGTACTGTAACATTAAATTTTCTGCGCCAGCTTAGGGAGGTAGGAGAATAAACTGACTAGACATAGAATGTAATAATGTATATAATTTAATACCTTTCATTTTGATGTAAAACTCTCCCAGTAAATTTTCCATTTCAGATTCAACGGTGCACATATTCTGCAAAAAGTAAGACAATTATTCTAATAAAGAAAGAAAAAAAGGGGACAACTGTTAAAGCTTTAATACAATTCATACATTTGGGTTAGGCTCTATTCACACCTATCCGCTGGCGCTGTGTGGGCAACGCAGGCACAACGCAAGAGAAAATGCTGCCCATTATTTTTAATGGACCAGTTCACATATAAATGCAGCATATGTGAAATGTTTCATTAAAAATAATGGGCAGCATTTTCGAGTTGTGACTGCGTAGTCCAACACAACGCCAGTGGATAGGTGTGAATAGAGCCTAAAGCATCAAATGCAAGCTGAAAACTTGCATGCTAAAAAGAGGCCAACACCCTTAGTTCTTGTTTTAAACTTCCAACCTAGTGTATTATAAATGGCAAAACTATAGACTGATTTTGGCAATAACCTGCCTGTTCAGATCCATTCAGAATTTTTTTTATCATAGCCGAGATGCAGAGGGCAATAAACACAACTTTTTTCCAAATAGCAAGTTTCTCGCTCCATAAGATGCTCCCCTTCCATTTCCAAAGACATGTGGAGGGGGGTATGTCTGTGCATCTTATGGAACAAATGTGTGAACAACAGGCTTGCATGCCAATGGGCAGGCAGGAGAATGAGGGTGGGGGGCACTCACCTTCTCACGATCCCGCACCGCTGATTGTCCTCCTGCTGAGCTCCAGCAGCTGTGTATGGGCTTGTTATATTTAGCTGGTGAGTTGGGCTACAGAGCACTCCCGGGAGTGATGTCACGCTCTCACACATCCAGTGTCAGAGAAGCCGGGCCTTCTGCACCCCCATTGCAGACAGGGATTGTTTGTCCTCAACTGTCTGCTTTTCAGAGCCTGGTCACAGGTATAAAAATGTCTCAGCTGACTGATTACTGTGTGTGCGCGCGCATGTGAGCGAGTGGTGTCTGTTATGGGGTTCTTGAGGAACTTCTTGTTATGCGGTTATTGGGGGGGGGGGGGGGGGGATTCCACATACTGCTTGTTATGGGGTTATTGGGGGGGGGGGGGATTCCACACGCTGCTTGTTATGGTGTTATTGGGGGGGAGGGATTACGCCCACTGATGGATGTTATGGTGTTCTTGGGAAGGTGGAAATTCTGCACACTGTCTGCAATGGGGTTCTTGAAGACGGGTATCTTTGAACACCATTTAGTTCATAGTATTTTTTTTCTCATTTTCCTCCACTAAACTAAACCTTAGGTACATCTTATGGTGCAGAAAATACTGTAACACAGTGTATCAGTCAAGGAGACGATCTTAAATATCATTTTTTGAATAGTGTAGGTCCAGTCATGAATGTCCTTCTGGGCCAGCCATTGCCATACACAACATCTACAGTGAGGTGTTTAGAGTAGCATGGCATATGTTCAGAATATTGCCTAGTTGGTAACACTGGTACTGGAAGCTAAATACCTGTATATACTATATAGCTTTAAAATAACTTACCTCTGTGTACTCTTTGTAAGTCTTATTTATTTCACTTAAGCTCTCTCGTGCTGCTTTGCTGGAAGGAGATACTGCAAATGCTTGTTTCATTTTTATTGCCCCCTCTCTGAGGCGCCTCTGGATGCAGTATGCTTCATATAGCTCATCAATCTAGGGAGACAACACGGTTTTAATGATTAAACATATATATTGGCTTATCCAATGGTGAATAAGTTGGCTCAGCAACATACAAATTGTCTATTGTCAGTCATGAATTTAAATGTGCAACATGCTTTGTGCTCCACAGCCATAATTCTTTCAAGCTGCAACAATTACTGAGCTATTGGAATAGAACAGGCAGACTCTGCAGCCCCTATATTGTTCTTCTGAGAGCAGTCCCTATAGTGGTCTCTTGAGCCAATGGTGTTTGAAACGCAAAACGGGGCGTTTCAATAAACAGGAAATGGACACTGGGTCACAAGGGGACACAGAACAGGTGACACCACAAAGAAGAAATGGAGATAAACCACAGAACAGCTGCAAATGCTATTATTTATAGTAACTGCTCAGCATGGCGGTACAGAGAATACGCAGAAAGGAAAAGAATGAAGAATGCCATAGTCCTGAGGTCAATGTGTCTGTCCCGACAAACAAAAAAATCCTGCCCCCACAGCTTGGCAATAGGGAATGGCTGCATACACAGTTTCCCCTTAGAAGAAGGTGCGCTCCCGGGGGGCATGGCCAGGCACCGAGGAAGATGGCTGCTTCCTCCTAGTGCTTGGCACCACGGAGCACAAAATCCACCCCATAGCAGCTACAGAAGTGCTCAGACAGCTCGCATCCCCACAGCAGACACTCTGCTTACCTTCCCCGACCCGCGGATGGGCAAGAGCGGGGCCAAATCTAAGGAGAGGTGGACGGGCAGGGAGAGGAAGAGCGCCACGTGCCCTCGCCAGCCCGACATCATGACGGGGCTCCGGCGCCAGGCCCAGACCGCCCAGCACGTGCACCCCGAACGGGACACACAGCGCGAGTCCCCGCCGAACGCGCAGCAGCCTCAACCCCCACAACCATCTGAGCCGGAGGAGGCGGGCCGGCTGGCGAGACGAGAGGTAGGAGCTGCGGGGAGCCCCGATCACACTTGCGGGAGACGGCCGTCCCCGCCACCGCTGCCGCCTTTACAGCCCGCCTTGCCCCTGTCACCCGGCCCACTAGGCTGTCCCCCGCCCCCGGGGGGCTGACATGGTCCGGGAGGGGGAAAAGGGGGGACCACCATCACCTCCTCGCCCCACACCACAGATCTCGGGGTCTCCTCCATCTGCCCACGCCTCAGGATATAACAGGGCAGCCCCCCCCCACACTGTGACCTTCAGTTGAGAGAAAGGACTGGTGACCCCTGGCCCCCACACCATGGCTCCCATACGCTTGGGGTCCCTGGGGGAGACCGAGCCCTGCACACGGGCCCACCTGGCTGCAGCAGCTGGGAGCCAAATAGCTCACCCCTGTCCCTCTCTGATGATAGCGAGTTCCCGCTGCTTTTCAGGGAGACCCCTGCATCGATCAACAATAAATCTTCCCAGCTCTTAATGGAAGACATCTCAGAGGGGGGGTCATCTGAGTGCACAGAATACTCCCTGCCCAGTTGATCCAATCGTGCGAGATGAGCAATTACTGGCTAAATTTAAGCTCCTGCTGCAACAAGAATTGGCCGCCGCTGTAACCCAGCTTACCGCCAGCTTTACCAGCGACATCAGGGAACTGGGTGATCGAACCAACACCTTGGAGGAGAGAGTGGATGAAATCGTGACAGTTCTGGAGTCCAGCGGGTCCGCTACCGAGGCCGTGCGTAATGAGGTGGGCCTATTGCAGCAAAAATTAGAAGATCTTGAGAACAGGTCCAGGAGAGAAAATGTCCGGATGCAGGGCTTCCCGGAATCTATGGAAGATGTTCCCGCGACGGTCACAGCGCTACTTCAGGAACTGCTTCCTTCTCTGCCGATTGATCGCTTGGAACTGGACAGAGCGCACAGGGCCTTGGGCCCAAAGCAATCGGATGTTCGCCCCAGAGATATCGTCGTTAGGCCCACATTTTATCGCACGAAAGAGGCCATTCTTCAGGCTTCCAGAGAAAAGGCCAACTTGTCTTTTCAGAACCATGCCTACCAGATATTTCCTGACGTTGCCCCCCAGACACTTCAGCGCCGGCGAGAGATGAAACCGGGGCTGGACATTTTGAAGTTGCATAACGTCAGGTACCGATGGGGATTTCCCTTCAGGTTGCGGTTCTCCCATGCGGGTCGGCAATGCTCGGCTGGCTCCCTCAGCGAGTTGCTGCCACTTATACGTGAGCTTGGCCTGTCCGTGGCCGATCCGTCAACGGCCTCGCCTGACCAGGCGGCCCAGCGGACACCCGGGCGCCGGCCCTTGCGGCCCTTATGGGAGAAGTTTCGCCCGCAGAGGAGACGGGATCGAGGGGCTGGCCGCCCTCCCTCCCTCCCTGAGCTCTGGCCCCGGTTGAGGTCTCTTGTCCTCGGACCGGGTTGGAGTTGCTTGATGGGGTGCCCATCCCCCCCGATCTCAGGGAGAACTGGTGACCATGGGTAGGTCACCTCTTGCACTGTTGTTGGTTATATTTCTCACTCAATTAACTTTTATGTGTTACTAATGTAGAGTTTAATACTGTTTTTGTCCATCCTGCTGGTCCTCTGCTGCGGCTTGGAGCCCTACGCCCTTAGGTGCTCATGATAGTGAGATGTAGGCCCGACGGGTCCATGTGGTGCCTGGCGATGCCCGGCCCCCCGGCCCCTCTCCCCCCCTCTCTAGTTAGGGTTCTAGTACTCTTTAGTCTGCTTCTATATGCCATTTCTTATAGCGGGGTGGTAACTTGTGCCTCCGTGAGCTACCCCCACGCAATACATGTCGACCCACACTGGGGTACCCTTGTCCCCGGTGTTTGAGTCGCCCCCTGCTGCGGCAGGAACCTGTTGGGCAGTCACGGGTCCAAAGCGTTGTATTGGACTTTGGTCCTTCTTATCTAGATTGTTTACTGTATTTAGATCGCTTAGTTTGTTAAGTTTCCTTTTGTTTCTCTATATAAATGTCTCCCTTCTCTCCAACCCCTACCCAAGCTCCCTTTTCTTCCCCTGCCCCCTCGCACCTGGTCTGCCCTTTTCCTCAACTCATGAACCAACTCTGTCCGGATGGTGGGGCTAAACGTTAAACTAATTTCCCACAATGTCCAGGGCTTTAACAGCCCTGTTAAGAGGAATAAAGCTTTCCACTATTATAAATCCTGTAGGGCGGATATACTTTTCCTACAAGAGACGAGGTTCTCAGTCCACTCTAGGCCGAAGTATCTGAGCCATCACTACCCGGTGTCCCATATGTCTTGTGCTAGAGAAAAGAAAAGGGGGGTGTTGATAGCTTTTAGTAAAAATCTCCCTTTTATCTGTAGTAAAGAAATTGTTGATCCGACGGGTAGATATGTTCCAGGGGTCCCTTTACGACATTGATATCACTCTGGTCACATACTACATGCCCAATTCCTTCCAGACACGCTTTTGTAAACACCTGCTGTCGGTAGTCCGGGACAATACTAAGGGCATCTTGATAATAGGCGGAGATTCTAATATGGTAGTGAACCCTAAGGTAGACAGAGAGAGGACGGGCCAACCCGCAAGTGTGACGCAGGGTTCGGACCCCCACTCTACTGTCTTTGGTGATCTCCTGGACACTCACGGTCTTTGTGATGTCTGGAGGGAAAAAAACCCAACCACCAGGGACTTCACATTCTATTCTAATCCCCATGGGTCCTTTTGTCGGATAGTCCCACAGGCTATACTCCCGGCAATCATTAGCTCCAAAATCTATAACTCGACCTGGTCAGATCATAATCCTGTAATGGCGGCGGTTGACTTGTTGGTCCTAACTAAGCGCTCCTATAACTGGAGACTAAATGACTCCCTCTTGTGCTCTCAGGATACATGCCTGAAGATCCAAGATGCCCTTAAGGATTATTTTGCCCTGAATTTCGATTCTGTCTGCTCCCCGATTACCCTCTGGGAGGCCCAGAAAGCTGTTATGCGGGGCAACATCATAAACATTGCTACCCTTAGGAAAAGGGAGAGACAGAAGCGACTTAAAGAATTGACGCTAAAATATGAGCAAGCCGAGGCACAGTGGAAGAGAGCCCTGAATTCTAGACATAAAAAGACCGTCGATAGGCTTAGGACGGAACTCAACGTGCTCCTGGATGATCAGGCTGAAAAGAGGCTTCGTTGGGCCAGGCAAAAATTTTACGCTAGGGGCAATAAGCCCGACACTATGATGGCCGGGAAACTAAAAGCCACCATCTTGGACAGATGGCAGCCGGTAAGGCTTAAGCTCAACTCGGGTTCCACTACGGCTAACCCGGATAAAATTGTAGCCGCATTTCGGGGGTTCCTATCTACATTATATTCGGCCCCCCCGAGAGCCGACAACGCTGACCTCGAGAGATTCTTTGAGCGCGTTGAACTACCGTCCATCACCCCAGACCACATTGCCCTGATGGACTCTCCTATTACACCCCAGGAGATATTAGCGGCTATTAAGTCTACCAAAACCTCCAAAACCCCGGGGCCTGATGGATTCAGTAGCCTTTACTACAAAAAGTTTGCACCCCTTCTGGCACCCCCCCTGGCCAACCTTTTCAATGCCATGTGCGCGGAGGCTTCCCTGGGCCCTAGCTCCCTATTAGCAGATATTTGCATGATACCTAAGCCCGACAAGGATAGCCGGTTAAACCCCAACTACAGACCCATATCGTTAATCAATGCTGATGTGAAGCTGTTGGCCAAAGTGTTGGCAACCAGACTGAACACGTTTCTGGAGGGCCTTGTACACTGAGATCAGGTGTGGTTTGTACCATCCCGCTAGGCTGGAGACAATATCAGGAGGGTTGCCCACCCGGTCCACCATGCCCGGGCAAGAGGCATCCCAGCCTTCTTGCTGTCCCTTGATATACAGAAGGCTTTCGACACTATCTCTTGGGATTACCTATTCTGGGTACTGGGGAAGTGGGGTTTCGGACAAAGATTTTTGGACTGGATCAAAGCCCTCTATGATGGTCTGACAGCACGGGTGTGGTACTCTGGCTTTACTTCTGAGACCTTCCGGATCTCTAGGGGTACAAGACAGGGGTGCTCCCTCTCCCCGATCCTCTTTATACTGGCCTTGGAGCCTCTGGGTATAGCGATAAAGCGTAACCCAAATGTTAAGGGTCTGGAAGTGGCGGGAATCCACCACAAGGCCCTCTTCTTTGCGGATGTTATGTTGGCGGTCTCGCAGCCCCTTACCTCCCTTCCAAACTTATACACCATTCTAGACAACTTCGCCCACATCTCCGGCCTAACCATAAATAGTGACAAATCCCAGGCTCTCAATATATCCCTGACCTCGGAGGTGGTGACGCAAATTAAATCTAATTTTTCCTTTAAATGGGCGACAGAGCCGCTTTTGTACCTGGGGGTACGTATTACGGCAACATACGAAGACCTCTATGGGGCTAATTACCCACCCTTGTTCAGATTCCTGGCACGGTTGCTCGACACTTGGATGCCATATTCGCTCTCCTGGCTGGGCCGTGCAATTAAAATGTCCATCCTCCCTAAACTCCTATACTTTTTTAGAACATTGCCAGTATCAATCCCATCATATAGGCTTTGTGCGATGCAGAGGAGAATTTCGGTTTTTATTTGGTCCGGTGCACGCCCGCGTGTACCCAAGCGCACCATGTTCTGCCATAGGTCTTTAGGTGGGCTTGGTGTCCCCAACATTAGTATGTATTACAAGGCCTCCCAAATAGCCCAGCTGGCCCCCATGCATTCCTCTTCAAAGCCTCCCCTCTGGACGTTTCTGGAACTCCCGGACTGCTCGCCGACTCCGGTAGATGGCTTGCTATGGATGGACCCGGCGTCCAGACCTGGGACGCTTAGCCCTCTAATGAAACACTCACTTTCAGTGTGGGACTCGGTTAAATACTCCGCCTCCCTGATGTCTCCCCACACTCCCCTAGCGCATCTCTGGGGCAACCCATCCTTCCCTCCGGGAATGGATAATAGACCAACTTATAAATGGTGGATAGAACACGGGAGGACTAGGGTGCTGCACCTTCTTTCAGAGGATGGGTTCTTGTCCTATGGTTCCCTGAGAGAAAAGTTCGATGTCCTCCAGAGGGCCTTTTTTCAGTATCTACAGTTGAGACACTGGTTATCACCCTTAACCAGATTGGGGCAGCCCTTTCGGAGATGCACCCCCTTTGAGGAGGTCTGTAGTGCAGACCCGTTCCGCAGGGGGTTAATATCCATGTTGTACCCCAAGTTGAATAACATAGGGGCGGGTGTACATGTCCATGTGGAAAAATGGGAACGAGATCTGGGTCCCTGTCGTTCAGATAGGGGGTGGGTGGAAATTTGGAATCCGGCCTCTTCATGCTCTATGAATGTTTTGACAACTGAAACGGCTTACAAAGTTCTGTTTCGTTGGTACTTGGTGCCCAGTCGCCTCGGTAAAATATTTCCTGGGCAGGCCAATACATGCTTCAGGGGTTGTAGTGTTGAGGGAAACTTTATGTATGGTGGACCTGCCCCATGTTGACCCGTTTTTGGTCTCATGTATATAGGATGGCCGGCAAAATGTTTCGGACAAATATCAGAAAGGATCCCTGGGTGGCCCTCCTTCACTGCAGACCTCCAGAGCTTACCAAAAAACAGAGCAAGCTGTTCATCTACTTGCTCCTGGCGGGGAAGCAGACCATTGCCAGGGCCTGGAAAAAGCAGATTGTTCCGTTGTCGGAGGTGTCGTCTAGAATTAATGGGTTTTTGGTCAATGAGAGGCTCTCAAGCATTCTAGCCGACACCCAAGATAGGTTTCTCTCCATTTGGGAACCATGGATACAGTATGCCTGGCCTAATGCTCCATCGGGATTGCTCAACTAGGCGTTCGGTGTGGACCAGGTTGCGAGGACCCCCTTCCCCCCCTCGTCCCCCCCGTTCTCCCCTCCCCCCCTTTCTCTTTTGTTTTTCTTTTTTTTCTGTGTTTCTTTTTTTTTTTCCACTTCTCGTCCTGCGGCCCGCCTCCCGTGGGAGGTGAGCTGCGGTGAGATGCTAATAAGGTTTGCTTAAAACTGCTGTTAACTGACGCGAAAGACAATGTGATTGATGACTGACAAATTCTGGTGTATTAATTGTTTATTCAGATTCTCGCCACATTGTGAATGCATTGCCATTTGCTTTCTTGATGATCTGAAATGCTTCACCCGCTCTTGGCCTAGATACGGTAACTTGCTGTAACCACCGCGTTGCTTACCTCCCCTGCGTGGGATGGATTTCTGCTTGGCTGATCACCCATTTTTGTACTGCCTTCTTTTCTTTAAAAATAAAATATTGACAGATAGAAAAATGTGCGCTCCCACCCTCCGTCTATCTGAACGGCTGGGCGCAGGAGCTTTGTTTACATCACCATGGGATCCAGGGCTAAGGTGAATTTTGTGTTGACTGGCGAGGGGTGGTAGGGACTTCAGCTAATCAGTGTGTCAAACTATTTTCTCTCCTAAACAGTCAGTGCTTTAACACTAACATTGATCTACCATCAAGGTAACCAAATTTATCAAGCAGCAATTAAATCACCAATTATGCACAAAAAAAAAGTTAGGTACCTGGTAACTTTTTTTCTAAACATTCGTAAGGGCAGCATACGCCTGAGACCTCCGGGCTCCTCCTATCAATTTGGAACACCTGACCACCAGACAGAATAAATTCTTGACTCCTTCCTCCATTCCCCAGTTGTTGTAGAGCTCTGAAAGAGAGAAAAGAAACAGACCCACAGCTCCAATCTATAACTCATACATAAACCAACTCCACAGAAAAAATAAGGGAGGGAAGGCGGCGTATGCTGCCCTTACGGATGTTTAGAAAAAAAAGTTACCAGGTACCTTACTTAAGTTTTCTCAAAACATCCTTCGGACAGCATACGCCTGAGAGATAGGCGAGCACTACCTCGTTGGGTGGGAAGAATAGAATGGAGGAACTCCTGCCACAAGACTGATCCTTCTAGGACAGCAGATCTAATCGATAGTGTCCAGCAAAAAATACAATTCTGTGAGACACTCACCTGTAGAATTGGTATTATAAGTATACAGCACGTCCTGTTCCAGAGTATTCCTTACATATGGGTTATGCATCCACAAGATGGCGCTGGACTGCAGAAAAAGACTTGTGGCTCCTCCCGGCCCTATATAAAGCCAGGAACCTCCCACAAATTCCCAGTATTGACAAGCAGTTACACAAGAAGACGGGAGAATCAATAATAACAAAATTCCAAAATGAACATTAGAACAATCACCATACAGAGGTAACAAAGGATAAAGATAACAAGGGTGGGATGGAACAGGGGGTGCTGTATACTTATAATACCAATTCTACAGGTGAGTGTTTCACAGAATTGTATTAAAGCCCAAGAGGCACCAATAGCACGAGTAGAATGAGCAGAATAGGCTTGTACCACAGCCTGACGGATCCACTTACTGATTGCCTGATTAGCCGGAGGCAAACCCTTCCTAGGTCCAGAAGGGAGAACAAAAAGAGCATCAGTCTTCCTGAAGGATTCAGTAGCTACCAGATAAAACTTCAAAGTCCTGACCACATCCAGATAATGTAAGACCCGCTCCTTAGGGTTACTAGGATTAGGGCACAGAGAAGGTAAAACAATGTCCTGATTGAGGTGAAAAGCAGACACAACCTTGGGCAGAAAATCTGGCTTGAAACGAAACACCACCTTGTCCCGGTGTCGCTCAAAGTAAGGAGGTTTGATGGAAAACGCCATCAACTCAGAAACACGCCTAACAGAAGTGATAGCCAACAGAAAGGCTACCTTAAGAGTCAAAACAGGCAAAGCAGCATCACGCAGAGGCTCAAAAGGAGGACCCTGCATGGCAGATAAAACCAAGTTCAAATCCCAGACTGGTAACATAGGCTTACATGGCAGACGCACGTGAGTAACCCCCTGGAAGAAGGTCTTACCCAGACGGTGATTGGCAAAGGATCTTTGGAAGAAAATAGCCAAAGCTGACAAATGTCCTTTGAGGGTACTAAGTTGTAGGCCCAAGTTCAAACCATGTTGCAGGAATTCCAGAATACTGGGAATAGAAAACACCCGACAGGGAAGCAACTTAGACTCACACCAGGCAACGTAAGCATGCCAAACCCTATAGTAGATAAAGGACGAGGACCTCTTCCTAGCCCAAATCATGGTATTAACAACAGAGGCAGGAAGCCCCTTTTCCATCAAAATGGAGGTTTCAGCAGCCAGGCCGTCAAAGCCAGCGTCTGTAAATTGGGATGGCGTAGCTGCCCCTGAATGACCAGGTCTGGATCCTTGGGCAGAGTGTATTGATCTACTGCCAACTGCACGATGTCTGCGAACCACACCCTTCTTGGCCAACAGCGGGCCACCAGAATGGCTGGCACCCCTTCCTGGGCTATCTTGCACAGCACCCTGCCCAGCAGAGGAAACGGAGGGAACACAGAGGAGCTGAAAGCTCTTCCAAGACATCGCTAGAGCATCCATGGCTAAGGCCAGAGGGTCCTGGGACAGCGAGACAAAGACTGGAAGCTTGTGATTGTGACGGGACGCAAACAGATCCACATCTGGCTGACCCCAGCGGTGGCACAGGGAGCGAAACACCCTGCTGCTGAGGGACCATTCTCCCAGACGAGAAGTCCCCCTGCTCAGGGAGTCTGCCTCCAGATTTTCCACCCCAGGGATGTACACTGCCAAGATGCAGGGAACGTTCTCCTCCGCCCAGGACTGCATCAGGGATGCTTCCTTGAGGGCCCTCTTGCTCCGGGTCCCTCCCTGATGACTGATGTAGGCAACCGCTGTCTGGTTGTCCGAGCGGATCTGAACAGCCCGACCCCGGAGGTGTGGAGTCAATTGGGCAAAAACCAACCTTATCGCCCTCAGTTCCAGAATGTTGATAGGAGTATGGGCCTCCTGAGGGCCCCACCGACCCTGGAATTTCAAGGATTTCCAGAAGCCCCCCCAACCATAGGCATCTGTGGTGACAGTCTCCCAGTAAGGGGACAGAAAGGTTCTGCCCACCAACAGGTTCCTTGAGTCCAGCCACCATGAGAGAGACCACCTGGCAAGAGGGGACAGAACCAACACCTGATCCAGGGACACAGGGTCCCGATCCCATACTGACAAGAAGTGAAGTTGAAGAGGTCTCATGTGAAACTGAGTGTATGGAACTGCCACAAAGCAAGACACCATCAGGCCCACCAGCTGCATCCCCTGCCGGATGGAGGGATGAGGGCAAGACAGAAGAAGCTTGGCCTGAGATTGAAGACTCTCCACCTTCTGCTGAGGGAGAAAAATCTTGACCCGAGATGTATCCAGAGTCATGCCCAGAAAGGACCTCACCCGGGACGGGGACAGGGAAGACTTGGGATGGTTGATCACCTAGCCGAAGGACTCCAGAGTGGACACCACCAACTGGGTATCCAGCTCAGCCATCACGCCCGCCAGCACCTTGGTGAATACCCTGGGAGCCGAGGTGATACCGAAAGGCAAGGCCACAAATTGGTAGTGCTGATCCTCCAGAGCGAACCTGAGGAATTTCTGATGACCTGGAAAGATTGGTACATGAAGGTAAGCGTCCTTGATGTCTACAGAAGTCATGAAGTCGCCCGGGCGCAGAGAATTGACAGCTGAGCGCAGAGATTCCATGCGAAAATGGTTGAATCTGACAAACTTGTTGAGACGCTTTAAATCCATGGGCCTGAGGGACCTGTCCTTTTTCGGGACAGTGAAAAGATTGGAATAGAAGCCTCTGCCCCTTTCCCTGAAAGGCACCGGGCAGATGACCCCCAACTCCAGAAGGTTTTGGACAGCAAGGCACAGGCCCTGAGCTGACAGGGGGTTTTGAGCCATCCGGGACTTGATGAATCTTGGGGGTGGCCAGGCTGCAAACTATCTTGTAACCGGAGGATACTACCTCCTGAATCCACCAGTCTGAGACGTGAAGCCTCCAGACGTGAGCAAAGAGCCGAAGCCGTCCCCCCACCCGGATAGGTGAGGGCGCCCCTTCCTGCCTGAGGGGGCTTGGGGGAGGATTTCGGCTTGGGACCCCAGGAGAGGCCGAGGCGGCCACGTCCTCTGCCCCTGCCCCAATAGTCCCTGCGTGCTCCAGAAAAGGAAACTTCTCGACCAGCCCTGGAAGCACGAAAGGAGGGTAGAGAGGCACCAGTCCCCCGAAAGGACCGAGATGGCCTCCTGCGTTGAGGTAACCTACCACCCCTTGCAAACAGGTCCAAGTGTTCACCAAAGAGGCGCAGCCCTATAAAGGGAAAACCAGTGAGAGCCTTCTTAGCCGCATTATCAGCTACCCACTGACGCAGCCAGACAGACAGAGCGGCTTAATGCCACCAAAAGAGCAGAAGTCCTCCCACACATTCTAATGGCTTCATCCATGGCAGAGAGGATATGTGACAAATTTATAGCAAAGCAGGAGAGATCTATACTCTTCTCCTCCCGCGTCATCAGAGGCCCCATCTAAGAGACTCTTAAGCAGCCCTTTAATAGCTATAGCTGTAATGGCAGAAGCACAAACCGGGCGCAGTGCGGTCCCCACACAGGCAAAAGCATGACAGGACAGCTGGTCCATGCGCTGGTCCTCACCATCCCGCAGGGTAGTAGTGTCAGGAGAATGCATGACAGAAGTATTAGACAGCCCTAGGACGGGCGCATCTACCTCGGGAGGACATGACCAACACTTAACCACATCAGCAGGAAAGTGATACCTCTTGTCCCAACTCTTGGGCACCCCAGGTAGCTTGCTAGGCCTTTCCCATACCTTGAGGGAACTCACAGCGTGGCTTAACCGTATGAAAAAGCTCACCCTGCTGCTGCGGAGCCACTGCAGAAGGAGAAATACAAAGTACTTCAAATATATGACTCAACAACCTGTCAGTATCATCCGGGGACCACGGGTCTTCCCCAAAAGCATTGGGAAACCATATTCCGGATACATGCAGAAGTTAAGGGTCAAGAGATACCAAACATGCCGAGGACAGACCTATTATCCCTGATTCAGGGCCTGCTTTCCAAGGGAAAGAAGGGTATCCTCAGACACTTTTTGATGGCAGCAAGAACAATTATCCCCCGCTGCTGGAAAACTCCAACCCCCCCCCCCCCCCCCCCCACCCAGAGTGTGGTGGAATGGTTTACTGAAATGGACCACATACGAAGGATGGAGGAGCTAGTTTCGGAGACTAGAGAGAACCCAAAGGCATATCTGTTGACCTGGACGAGCTGGATCATTTTCAGAGAGTCTGACGCAGCAAAGGCATTTTTAGCATTGGATGCTGGCTGAGGGTGATGTGGTCCCCCACGGGGGTGGTCCGGTGGGGCGCCAGTAATGAGCCGGCCTGGCTGGGGTGCGAGGGGGGGGGGGGGGGAGAGGCCCCCCTTTGGTGTTTTCCCTTTCTTGTCTTCTTTCTCTTCTTTCCCCTCTTTTCCTCCTCTCCTTTCGTTTCCTCCTTTCTTCCCTTGCTTAGCTTTCTCCCTCTTTATCCTCTCCATACCCGACCTCCCCTCTTTCGCTCCCTCTCCCACGCCTTGCTGCCCTACCTCCCTACCTCCTCTTACCTCGGAGTGGAGAAGTGCGGTGTCCCCCTCTCATCCCTATACCACCCCGCTGGATCATCTGATGTCTCCCTGGTGCTGGACCACAGAGAGAAGCTTGGCGCATGGATAGCTTAAACAGATTAGAGGGGATTGAGGCATCTTACGGGAGCTGCGCGTCTGATGTGGTGCTACATCATGGGAGGCCCTATGTATCTTCCTCTGTTTGGGTGCCGTTTTTGGCGACGTACCCCGATATGCGCACTTTAGACTTGTGGGGCCTGTAAACAACCATTGGGAGATGACCGGTGGGAGTATGAGATGCAGGCATTACCGCTGGCTGCTCTGGCTACCACCTCTTCACCGGCACCTCATAACAGGCGAGGACAGAGGGGGGCCAATGTCGCCGGGCTACGTGGGTGGGGCTGGGGCGACCTGGGTGTGGGGTCGTTGCTTTCTTTACTCATCCTTGTGTTCGAGCTAACCTACATTTCTGTTCTTCCCCTGTATTGTGTATTTGTTCTCATGCATTGTACAAAATCTCAATAAAGACAAACTAAAAAAAATTACATACTTAACTAGACCACACTCTTGTTTCATAAAAAACATCATCCTGTGGCCGCACCTTGTGCAACACCATAACAGCTCCAGCTTTTATGAATAAAGAGCAGCATGTCAGCCACCCTATGACAAAGCTACCTCGGCCCGCTCTAAAATTTTTTTAAACAGGTGTCCAGGAGGAAACGTGTAACACTGGATCAAAGATGATAAATAATTTGAACTAAACACTTACAGATGACCTTTAACTGTAGAACTCAGAATAGTTAGAACATACCTTGCTTATGTGAAATTCCAGTCTTCGTATATACCTTTCAATGCTTTTGATTTGCTGTAAAGAAAGCCATTAATGTTAATAAAATCAATGCTTGTGTACATTGATAATCAGTCTCTCATAAAACGTAACCATAGTAAAAAGAAATCATTTTCTGATAAACTTTTTAACATTAAATCCAAAACAATGTTGTTTTAATTAAATGCAGTTCACAAAGGAGTGGTTTATAGGAAATTGAAGGCATTTACAAGCTACACCTGTAAATTTACATTTGATGACCAACAGTAAAGTACAGGATATGCAGACTTTTACAAATGTATTCGAATCTACATTGTCTATGGCCAATAATGGTCATAGGAAAAAAAAAAAAAAAACATCTGACCCACCCGACCCTATCTGTTATGAATTCCCCTGTGTCAATGAGCATTGAGGTAAGTGTTGGAAAACGGAATAATCCCCACACGATACTAACAGCATTGGTTATGGATAGCAAGTTTAGGTGGTTAACACTCTTGCCTTTTATCAACAGGATGAAGCTTTAAATCCCACCCTAGGCAATCTGCATTGTATCATCCGCAGTTTCCTAAAAAAATCAAAATAAAAGGTTGACTGACTTAATGGTCTCTAAGTATATAGTGTTTATTTGACTGGGGAATAGTTCTCGTGCTCCCTATTACATTTAAGAAAAAAAAAAAAAAGATTTATTCTAAGCAAATTCATGAAGAGGTTACATATACTAAAAAGGAAGTTGAAGGTACTACATTAAAAATATTTCCACACATGTGGCCATAAGTTGCATACGGGGCACAAAAAACACGGAAGGATATGTTTCAAGTGTGTGTTGCAATGATCCCTGTACGTGCTGCATTATTTCCAATAGCATTTAGAAACAGACTTGCCATAAATGAGGTATGAATCACATTCAGCAATGCATACCTGACAGACTCCAGAATTTACAGAGGTTTAAGAAAGAAAAATACAATTCTGTGAGTACTCACCTGTAGAATTGTTTTTACTATGCACAGCACGGCCTGTTTCATGTAGTCCTTACGTCTGGGTATTCCGCCACAAGGTGGCGCAGTGTACTGCAGAAGAATTGTGGCTCCTCCCGGCCCCACATAAAAACCAGAATGACCCATAGACCTCCAGTGTTGAAAGGGTAAAAAGAACCCTCACAACTAACTTTGGAACAAATCACCTTACAAAGGCAACCAAAGATAACGATAACAAGGGAGTGATGAAACAGGCCGTGCTGTGCATAGTAAAAACAATTCTACAGGTGAGTACTCACAGAATTGTATTTTTCCTAGTGCACAGCATGGCCTGTTTCATGTAGTCCTTACGTCTGAGACATCCAAAAGCAGTGTCCGTAAGGTAGGGTGGGATCCCCAAAGAGTGACAGCGGGCAGTTTAAACCACTACCGCCTGAAGTACCTTGCGGCCAAAAGCAGCATCAGCTGAGGCCTTAACATCAACCTTGTAAAACTTGGAAAAAGACCAAGTAGCGGCCTTACAAACTTGTTCAACAGAAGCTTGGTGCTGAAAAGCCCAAGAAGCAGCAATAGCAGGAGTGGAATGAGCAGTAACCCGAAAGGGGGGTTCTTTCCTCTTAGCAGAATAGGCTTGCTCCACCGCCTGACGAATCCACTTGCTGATAGTAGACTTGGCCGGAGGCAAACCCTTCCTAGGTCCAGCAGGAAGAACAAAAAGAGCATCAGATTTCCTAAAAGACTCAGTAGCAACCAAATAAAACTTTAATGCCCTGACAACATCCAGAGAATGAAGGATCCGTTCCTTAGAATTAGCAGGGTTAGGACACAAGGAAGGTAAAACAATGTCCTGATTGAGATGAAAAGCAGACACAACCTTGGGCAGGAAAGTCGGTTTAAGCCGGACCACCACCTTATCCTGATGCCTCTCAAAATAAGGAGGTTTAATGGAGAGCGCCGCCAGCTCAGAAACACGCTTGACCGAAGTAATGGCCACCAAAAAGGCCACCTTAAGCCAGAATGGGCAACGCAGCCGCACGTACAGGTTCAAAGGGAGGACCCTGTAGAGCAGACAACACCAAATTTAAGTCCCAAACCGGTAACATAGGCTTACGCGACGGACGCACATGAGTAACTCCCTGGAAGAAGGTCTTAACCATCCTGTGATTGGCAAAGGATCTTTGGAAAAAAATAGCCAGAGCTGACACCTGTCCCTTAAGGGTACTAAGTTGAAGGCCCGAATCCAGACCATGTTGTAAAAGCTCCAGGATCCTGGGGATAGAAAATACCCGAAAAGGGAGAGACTTAGACTCACACCAGGCAATGTAAGCATGCCCGACCCTGTAGTAGATAAAAGACGAGGACTTCTTCCGGGCCCGAATCATGGTATCAACAGAGGCCAGCAACCCCTTCTCCATCAAGATGGAGGTTTCAGCAGCCAAGCAGTTAAAGCCAGCGTTTGTAAATTGGGATGGCGCAGCTGTCCCCGAGTGAGAAGATCTGGGTTCTTGGGCAAGACGTACCGATCCACTGCGAACTGCACGCAGTCTGCGAACCACACCCTCCTTGGCCAACAGGGGGCCACCAGAATGGCCGTTACCCCCTCCTGGGCTATCTTGAGCAGCACCCGGCCCAGCAGAGGAAAGAGAGGAAATGCATAGAGGAGACGTCCAAGGAATTGCTAGCGCATCCGTGGCGAAGGCCAGGGGATCCTGAGATAGGGAGACAAATCTTGGAAGCTTGTGATTGTGACGGGATGCAAACAGGTCCACCTCTGGCTGACCCAAACGGCGACACAGGGACTGAAAAACCTTGTTGCTGAGAGACCATTCCCCCAGTCGAGACGTCCCCCTGCTCAGGGAGTCTGCCTCCTGGTTCTCCACCCCCGGAATGTAGACCGCCGAGATACAGGGAACATTCTTTTCCGCCCAAGACATTATCAGGGACACTTCTTTGAGGGCTCGCTTGCTCCGAGTCCCTCCCTGATGATTGATGTAGGCAGCCGCCGTCTGGTTGTCCGAGCGGATCTGCCCGACCCCGAAGGTGAGGAGTTAACTGGGAGAGAACCAACCTGATCGCCCGCAATTCTAGAATGTTGATGGGTGCATGGGCCTCCTGGGGGCCCCACTGACCCTGGAATTTCAGAGACTTCCAAACTCCCCCCCCAACCGGTCAGACTGGCATCTGTGGTGACAATCTCCCAGCACGGAGGCAGAAAAGTCCTGCCCACTAGAAGATTCCTCGAATCCAACCACCACGAGAGGGACTTCCTGGCCAGAGGGGCAGAACAAATTCCTGATCCAGGGACACAGGGTCCCAATCCCAAACTGACAGAAGGTGCAACTGAAGGGATCTCATGTGGAACCACTTTGAAGCAGGACACCATCAGACCTACTAACTGCATCCCCTGCCGAATGGAGGGATGAGGACACAAGAGCAGGGCCCGTGCCTGCATCTGAAGGCCCTCCACTTTCTGCTGAGGGAGAAACACCTTGACCTGAGAGGTGTCCAGAGTCATGACCAGAAAGGACCTCGCCAAAGACGGAGACAGTGAAGACTTGGGATAGTTGATCACCCAGCCGAAGGACTCGAGAGTGGAGGTCACCACCTGAGTATCCTTCTCGGCCTGATGAAGAGACTGAGCAACAATCAGAATGTCATCCAGGTAAGGGAGGATGTGAATGCCCTGGTTCCTCAGAAGGGCCATGACGCCCGCCAGCACCTTGGTGAACACCTGAGGGGCCGAGGTGATACCGAACGGTAAGGCCACAAATTGGTAATGCTGATCCTCCAGAGTGAACCTCAAAAATCTGATGACCTGGAAAGATTGGTATGTGAAGATAGGCATCCTTGATGTCCACAGTGGTCATGAAGTCGCCCGGCTGAAGGGAACTGACAACCGAGCGTCTGCATGCAAAAATGCCTGAACCGGACAAACCTGTTGAGACCCTTCAAGTCCAGGATGGGCCCCAGGGCACCGTCCTTCTTAGGCACCGTGAATAGATTGGAATAGTACCCCTGACCCTGTTCCTGGTGAGGTACCGGACAGATGACTCCAGACTCCAAGAGGCGTTGCACTGCTAGGCGCAGCCCTTGAGCTGATAGGATTCTGAGGTATCCGGGATCTGAGAAACCTTGGGGGCGGCCAGGCTGCAAACACTATCCTGTAACCGGAGGATACCACCTCCTGAATCCACCGGTCTGAGACGCGAAGTCTTCAGACGTGAGCAAAGAGCCGAAGCCGTCACCCCACCCGGACAGATGAGGGCGCCTCCTCATGCCTGAGGGGCCTTGGGAGGGGGCTTAGGCTTGGAGCCCCATGAAGGACTGGGACGACCAGGGGATATGCCGCAGCCCCAGGAGTCTCTGCGGCTACCAAAAAAGTGTGCGTCACGCCCTCCCCTGTAACCACAGAAGGAAGGGGTGGAAGACCCCCGAAAGGGCCGAGACTGCTTCCTACTCTGAGGTAGTCTACCATCCTTGGCCAGAACATCCAGACGCTCACCAAAGAGACGAAGCCCCGTGAAGGGAAGCCCAATGAAGGACTTCTTAGCCGCAGTGTCAGCTGACCACTGGCGCAACCAAACAGACCGGCGCATAGCCACCAAGAGGGCCGAAGCCCTACCGCCCAGCCGGACGGCATCATCCATGGCAGCCTGCACAAAGGCAACAAAATCAGAGCAAAGCAAGAGGGCCCTATAATCCTCCCTTCTCCTACCAGCCATGGCGCCATCAGCGAGACGCTTGAGCTTCTTCTTAAGGGCAATGGCCATAACGGCTGCAGCACAAACCGGACGCAGGCCTGCCCCTACACAGGTGAAAACATGACAGGCCAGCTGATCCATACGGCGGTCCGCGCTGTCACGCAGTGTGGTAGTGTCAGGGGACGGCATGACCGAAGTGTTAGACAGCCCTAGAACAGGAGCGTCCACCTCAGGACCAGCGCTTGACCAGGTCAGCAGAAAAGGGACACCTTCTGTCCAATCCCTTGGGCACTGTGGGCAATTTGTTAGGACATTCCCACTCCTTGAGCACCATATTGGAGAAATGACCCTGCTCCGGGAACTCCAAGCGTTGCTTGTCAGGGCGAAAGAGCTCACCCTGCTTCCTCTTCGCCACCTTAGGGGGGCGATGTGCAAAGCCTCAAAAATGTCCAACAACAGTCTATCAGTGTCATCAGGGAGCCAGGTACCCTCATCAGAGACGGCCCCCGGGTCACTGTCGTACCCTTCCTGATGGTCCCCAGATGAGTCTGAATCATGGAAAAGCTCCCCCTCCTCTAGAGAGTCACGGCCGCCAAACACATGATTGAGCATTGAGAGATTGAGCAGCAATCAGCAAGTCGTCCAGGTAGGGAAGAACACAAATGCCCTGGCTCCTCAGCAGGGCCTTAACACCCGCCAGCACCTTGGTGAACACCCGGGGGGCTGAAGAAATCCCAAACGGCAGCTCCACAAATTGGTAGTGCTGATCCTCCACCGTGAACCTCAGGAACTTCTGATGTCCATGGAATATAGGGATGTGCAGGTAGGCATCCCCGATGTCCACCGTGGTCATGAAGTCGCTCGGCCAAAGCGAGCTCACCGTGGACCGTAAGGTCTCCATGCGAAAGTGTCTGAATCTGACAAACTTGTTGAGACCCTTCAGGTCCAGGATAGGCCTCAGAGTACCGTCCTTCTTGGGTACCGTGAACAGATTGGAATAGAAGCCTCGACCCCGTTCCTGGTGAGGCACAGGACAGATCACCCTGGACAACAGAAGCCATTGGACAGCTATTCTTAGGCCCTGCGCCGTCAATGGGTTCTGGGAGATCCGCGACTGAAGAAATCTTGGGGGGCGGCCAGGCTGCCAGCTCTATTTTGTAGCCGGAGGACACCAGCTCCTGAATCCACCGTTCTGAGACGTGTTGACTCCAGACGTGAGCAAAGAGCAGAAGCCGTCCCCGCACCCGGATGGCGCCTCCTCATGCCTGAGGGGCTTTGACGGGGGGCTTGGACTTGGACCCCCAGGAGTGATCTACTGCGTCCCCAGGAGTCTCTGCAGCCACCTGAAAAGGAAGAGCCTCTTCCCCCTCGAAAGGGGCAAAAGGAAGACGAGCCCCGAAAGGGCCGCACAGGCTTCCGACGCTGAGGGAGCCTTCCATTTTTCAACAGGAGATCCAGACGCTCCCCGAAAAGCCGAAGCCCCAAGAAAGGAATACCAGTGAAAGATTTCTCGGCGGCAGCGTCAGCTGCCCACTGCCGCAGCCAGATAGAACGATAGAATGAAATCCGCACAAGCTAAGAGATCCTTACACTCCTCCACCTGCTTGCGAGATCTGGTGATATCAACAAGGCGTCTCACTTTCTTCTTGATGGCTAGGCAGACAATGGCAGCAGCACAAACCGGACGGAGGCCAGCTCCCACAAAAGTGAAGGCATGACAGGCCAGCTGATCCATGCGCCTGTCAGCAGGATCACGCAAGGAGGTAGTATCCGGAGACGGCACAACCGAGGTATTGGAGAGCCCCAAAACCGGAGCCATCCACCTCCGGGGGACGGGACCAAAGGCGAATCAACTCCTCAGCGAATGGGTACCGTCTGTCCAGACCCTTAGGCACCGGCGGCAATTTATTAGGCCTCTCCCATTCCTTAATTTTGGAGAAGTGGCCTTGCTCAGGAAAAACAAGACGCTATCTCTCAGACCGAACAATTCTGTGAAATACTCACCTGTAGAATTGGCATTATACGCATACAGCACGTCCTGCTCCATCTAATAATAATTACACATGGGTAATCCTCCGCCAGAGGGCGCTGTTCACTGCAGACATGCAAAAACAGGCTCCTCCCGGCCCTTCATATACCGAGGGACCTCCCACAAATCCCCAGCATTGAAAAGCAGTGAGAAAAAGAAGCCGGGAGAAACCAACCACCAACTGGTAAAAATAACAATGATAACAATCACCATACAGGGGATCCAAACAAAGTGAAACCAGGGTGGGGTGGAGCAGAACGTGCTGTATGCGTATAATACCAATTCTACAGGTGAGTATTTCACAGAATTGTATTATTCTAAGCATACAGCATGTCCTGCTCCATCTAATAATAATTACACATGGGCATCCAATAGCAGTGTCCATAAGGTAGGGTGGGATCCCCAACTAAAAAGGCACAGCAGACAGTAAAGATGCTGTCACCTGCAAACCTTGCTACCAAGTACGACATGAGCAAAGGCTCTAACGTCAATCTCATAACAAAACCTTTGAAAAGGTATGAACAGAAAAGAAGCAGCGGTCTAGCAAACCTGCTTAACAGAAACCTGACGCCGAAGGGCCAAAGGCACCCAAGCACAAGTAGAACCGAATAGAAAGAGAGGGAGGTTCTTGCCCCCTAAAGGAATAGGCCAGAGTAACTGCCTAACCAGCCCAAATGCAACAGGAGCCTCGGTAAAACTCAGAACTCTCCCCAATGGGGAATTGAAAACTGGTCTCCCACAAGACAGGCGGGGATACTGACCCCTTCACTAACAAGGATCAGCCCTGGGTGTTGGTCCACTTTAACCCATTGTGAACTTGTAAGGAGTCCATGAAACCCCTATACCAGTTCACAAGGCTGGGGGGCTGTCAAGTCACCTGCGGCGAGCGGGTGATTTGCCATTAACCCCGGCCCCCCCTATTACCTGCCTCCCCGAAGCCCAGGGGGGGCAGAAGGGCCCGGGCTGATTTAGGAGGTGCGGGCTTATACCTGGCAGGGTGGGGGGCCACCAAAGCTGGCCCCTGCGCCCTGTTCTACAAGCCCTGCATAGCTGATCCCCGGGCTGGTTATGCTGGGTAGGGGGGACCCCATGTAATTTTTTATGGGAATTTTTAAGGGGGGGTCTTCTGAACAGTAACGGGGGGCTACCGATACATATGTGGTACCGTTGTAATCGGGAGAAATGGGGCTTTCACATGCAATATGGTTTTCTTTAAAAAAAAAAAAAAAGTTTTATTTGAAATAAAGGAGACAATTTTCTAAAAAATATATATATTTTTTTGTTTAATTTACTCAAAAATATTTAAAAAAACAGTAAAAAAAATTACAAACAAGACATTTCATGTTAAAGCCTAAACTCTGCCGCAAAAATAAAATATATCATTTTCCTGGAAATTCCTGCAAAAATCACAGTTAAGCATAGCGCAAAATGGTGAAAAATGACCCGTCAAGAGAGGGTGACAAAACCTCAAGTAGGCTGGCAGTTAAAAGGGTTAATAGAACCTATGCATGTTGGGTATCGTTCTGCTCGGGGGACCTTGCGCTTTCAGATTTAGCTTGGTTTTTTTTGTTTGCATATTGATATTTTAGGAAAACTCATTTTTGATTCTGCTTTATTATACATTTTTTAAGGAAACCCTGTGCGACCAAAGAATTCTTTGAGGGATTACTTTCAGAAAGATGGGCCCACTACAACATGCTGGGTATGCTTAGAAAGCTTATCATGTGTACTTTCAGGAATGTATGGTTTGTGGGGGGTATTCCAAATGTAAAGGGTTTTTTTGGCAGAAAAAGCGCAAGGTGCGCACTTTGTCTGCAGAGTTGAAATTTTCAAGCAAAATTACCATTGTGCATATGCTTTACTTTTTGGTGTTTGGCAACTTAACTTGTTTTTTCTTGTTTGCATATATTTTTTTTTTTTTTTAGGAAAATGTGTCTTTGATCCTGTTTTTTTTAACCTTTTTTTAGGGAAGCTCTGTGTAACCAAAGAATACATTGAGGGAGAACTTCCAGAAAACTGTGGCAACATCAACAAGCCTGGTACACCTAGAAAGCTTGAAGTGTGTATTTCCAGAGAATATATTTTGTGGGGGGTATTTCAAATGTAAAGGGTTGTTTTTATTAAAAAACTGCAAGGTGCGCTTAGCATAGCTGTATTTGATCTAAAAATCTCTTAAAGTGCTGTTTCAGTTTGAGGGAGTCTCCTGGGCAGGAAAGGGTGTCTACCAATACATATGTGGTACCGTTGTAACTGGGAGAAACTGGGATTTCACACGCAATAAGATTTTATTGACAAACTTACATTTTTTATTACAAAAAAAAAAAACTACAAATTGTAAAAAATAGATTTTTTTTAATTTATTTGCACATATTTCACCCCAAAATATAAAAAAACACTTGAAAAATGACAAACAAGTCATTAAAGCCCAGACTCTGCTGAAAAAAACAATATATAATTTTCCTGGGAAATCCATGGAAATCCCTTCAAAAATCACAGCTGAACAAGGGGAGCGCAAAATAGTGCAAAATGGTCTGGCAACAAAGGGTGACAAAACTCCAGGTAGGCTGGCGGTTAAAGGGTTAAATACCTCCCAGGGGAGGTGTACACGAAAAGGCATGGGAAGCCAGGCTGTCAATGCGCCGGTCCTCAGCATCCCGAAGGGTACGATAATGAGGGGCAGTCATGAAGGGGGGGGTTAGTAACCCCTATAATTGGTGCATCCACCATGGGAGGTGCTGACCAAAAGTAAACCACATCAGGGGGAAAAGGGTACTTCCGATCCCAGACCCCTGGAACCCCTTTAAGTTTACAAGGCAAATCCCATTCTTTGGATATAAGAGCCTGGAAATGCTCCTGTTCCAGAAATTCCAAGCGCGGTGTCGCTGTGTGGAAAGTCTCCCTCTTAGGCTTTGGAGCCTCTCCGGGAGGAGAGATGGACAAAACCTCAAGGACCTTTATTAGTTCATTGTCAGTCACACAGGCCCCAAAAACCGGGGCCAGAATCATCACGGCTCCAGGGCATTCCATCCGAGGAGCCTGAATAGGCGAATAGCTCACCTTCATCCAAAGGATCAAGGTCCTGCATAGCAGCAGATTCATCGGTTTCGTTAGGAACCGGAGAGCCAGGAGGCGTCAGGGACCACTTCTTTCCAGGGTCCATACGCTCCGCCAAACTAGACAGCACCTGCTCAGTCGTAGGCAGCTGCGCGGCACGACTTTCTGGTCATCCCCGCTCGAGTGAGACTCATCAGGGGTGAGATTTAGGTCCGGGGAGACAGGTGTATTGAAGGGAGGTGCAGCCACTGGCAAACCTGATTGCAGGGTCAATGCCTGTTTAGCACACAGTCCGCAGACCCGTGCTCTGTCAGCATCAGCATGGGGCTGACCACACACTGTACACAGCCGGTCATGTCCCCGAGGGACCCCGGGTACATAATTCTTGAGATGCCTCCATATGGTGATTATCTGAGCAGTATGCCCGCAGGGATTTACGCAATAGGCAACCCTGGATGCCCCAAGACCCGCTAGGAATGTGGGAGAATTTTATATGTGAACCCGCTACAACATATGTCAGGCCGGGAGAGGCCACTGAAATCTTAGCGTCTGAAAGACATAAAAAGGATAAGAGGGGGGTGTCAGTGCCATGCGCAGCTCATAGGGACAAAAAAAACAAAAAAAGTGCCCAGGAAGGGCACTTACATGACCAAGGGAGGAGGCGGATCGCAACCACGCGCGCGAAGACAGTCAAACTGGCGCCAAGCGAACCTCGAGGGGCAGGCCTGATCTGGCCGTGACGCGGGGCGCGTCATGCCAAGTCCCCGCCTCCCCCAAAGAGCGCGAAGCTCTAACCAGCGCAACGTCAATGACAGTAGTGGATAGGACACACAGAGAGTGTAAATGAGGAGATTGCTCTCAACACTAAAAATACAATTCTTAGCTGGGCTAGAACCTTAGACCCTCTATACCATATCTAAATGCTCTACCTGATGAGCCATGCAGTCTGCTGGGAATGATGCTTCCGCCCAGGCTACACACTTCATGTAATGAAAGGACACACACGCGCACAACCAGACAAGGTTTATGTGGGGCAAGGAGCGCGGCACTGACACCCAAGTTTAAATGAAAGGTCAACGGTCATCATCATCATCATCAAAAAGTGAATAGCTCGGCTCAATATGCCGCTTCGTGCATGAGGCCTTGCCGGCGGCCGAACGCGATAATTGGCGCTCTATGCTGCCCACTTGGAGCGCCAAATCCGTTTGAGACCTCCTGCTGGCTTCCCCCTCACTGGGAGCTAAATGCAGGTGCGGGGGTGTCAGCGATGCCGTAGGTAAAAACAGGGCTAGGGGCAGCAGCACTCGCCCCATCCTGTTCCAGAAGAGCGCTTTGGGCGCAAGGTCCACAAATCGCACTGCGACCGCTCAGAGGGCATGTACCACAGACACCGCTTAACCCGCCCTGAAGGGGCCCCAAGCTCGCTATCCCCAGAAGCCTCCATTATGGTGATTAACAGCAAAAATAAACAGGTTACAAGGCACTAACGGCCCAAACTCGGACAATCCCCAACAAATCCCTCTAATAAACCCCTTTAACAAAATTGTAGGGAGCGGGGGAGGGGCGAGACCGGGAGGAACCACAACAATGAGGATAATATGGGACCCGTCTGGAAGACATAAAGGGAAAAAAATCATAAGCATCCCCCAGCGCATGCACAGAAGAAAAAAAATACCATTTTGTGAATACTCACCTGTAAAATGGGTATTATAAGTATGTCACACACCCCGCTTCAGATAGTCATTACACTTGGGTTATACCGACCTGTAGAGGGCGATCTTGCAGAGATGTCATGAAAAAAAGTGAGCCCCTCCCGGTCCATAAATACTTGGTACCTCCCACTCATTCCCCAGTATTAAGACAGCAGTAAAGGGACCAGGAAGAGCCAAAAAAAACAGTAACAGTAAAAAAAGGTTCACCATATAAAGGATCCAGAATACCAAAGGGCGGGGTGAAGCGGGGTGTGTGACATACTTATAATACCATTTTACAGGTGAGTATTCACAAAATGGTATTATTCTAAGTATGTCACACACCCCCCTTCAGATAGTCATTACACTTGGGACATCCAATAGCAGTGTCCATAAAGGGCGGGGATCCAAAACAAGGCAACAATGCACAAACTTAAACCACTGCAGCTTGCAGAACTATGCAGCCAAAAACAGCAACTGCTGAGGCCCGCACATCAACCTTGTAAAACTTGGAAAAAGCGTGAACGGAAGACCAAGTAGCAGCCTTACAAACTTGCTCAACAGAAGCCTGATGCTGGAAAGCCCGGGACGCCCCAACAGCACGAGTAGAATGAGCAGTAACACGAAAAGGGGGAATCTTCCGCTTGGCAGAATAGGCCCCGACAATGGCCTGGCGAACCCATTTACTAAAGGAAGACTTGGCGGGAGCCAAACCTTTCCTAGGCCCGGAGGGCACCACGAAAAGGACGTCGGTCTTACGAAAAGAAAAAGTAGCCACCAAATAGTACTTCACACAGCAAACCACATCCAGAGAATGCAAGACCCTCTCCATTGCTGAGCTTAGGACACAAGGAGGGTAGAACAATGTCCTGATTAAAGTGGAACACCACCCAGGGGTGATCGGCCTGGAAATCTATAAGATTCCCGGGCCGATCACCTCCCACCCCGCGGGACATCCGAGATCGGGATGTCCCGCGGGGTGAAACCCCCCAGAAACCCCAAAAAGATCTTACCTGATCCGCCGCCGCCGTCTCCCGCGCGCCCCTCCAGACGTGCGCGCGCCCGCGCCGGCCCTCTGTGAATGGCCGGCGGGGGCGCGCGCGCTGAGAGTGACGCGCAGGAGGCGGCAGAAGCGGCTTGGACGTTCCTGTCCCCCGCCTGGACGTTGGCGGGGATTGGCTGCGGCGTTCACGTGGGAGCGTTGAGAGGTGAGTTTTTTGGGGTTTCTGGGGGGTTTCACACAGCGGGGCACCCCCGATCGGGGTGCCCCGCCGAAGTGGACCAAAACCCAGGATAGTCAAAATCCTGGGTGTTGGTCCACTTTAAGATGAAAGGCAGAAACCACCTCAGGAAGGAAATCCGGCTTGAAGCAGAAAACAACCTTGTTCTGATGCCTCTCAAAGTAAGGAGCCTTAATGGACAAAGCCGCCAACTCCGACACGCCGAACAGAAGTGATGGCAACCAAAAACGCAACCTTCTGAGTAAGTGTAGAAAGAGCAATATCCTGCAAGGGTTCAAAAGGAGGACCCTGAAAAGCAGAAAGAACCAAATTCAAATCCCAAAATGGGAGCAACGGCTTCCTAGGAGGCTGCACATGCGTAACCCCCTGGAAAAAGGTCCGAACCAGAGAATGAAGTGCAAAAGACACCGCCAGAGCAGAAACGTGCCCTTTCAGCGTACTAAGCTGCAAACCCAGGACCAGACCATGTTGCAGAAATTCCAAAACCCTAGGGATAGAAAACACCATGCAAGGCAAAGCCCGGACTTCACACCAATCAATATAAGACCTCCAAATCCTATAGTAGATTGCAGAGGAAAACTTCTTTCTAGCCCTAACCAGAGTCTGAATGACAGCATCACCTTCCTCCTTCAAGATGGAGGTTTTAGCAGCCACGCCGTCAAAGCCAGCGTTGGTAAATTGGGGTAGAGCAGTCGACCCTGAGTGAGCAGATCCAGCAGAAGGGGCAGATCTAACTGATCCTCTGCCAACCTTACCACGTCTGCGAACCAAACCCGTCTTGGCCATCTTGGAGCCACCAGGATTGCTGACGCGCCCTCTAGGGCCAGCTTGCACACCACTTTGCCCACCATGGAAAACGGAGGGAACAGATACAGAAACCCCAGATCCCTCCAGTTCAGAGACATGGCATCCACTGCCAGAGCCAGCGGATCCCGCGAGAGAGACACAAATACCGGAAGCTTGTGATTGTGATGAGAGGCAAAAAGGTCCACCTCCGGAGTCCCCACCGGTGGCAAAGCGACTGAAACACCTTGGGGCTGAGAGACCATTCCCCCCGGCGAAATAAGCACCTGCTCAGGGAGTCCGCCTCAGTGTTCTCCATTCCCGGAATGTACACCGCCGAGATGCATGGGACATTGCTCTCTGCCCAAGCCAGGATCAAAGACACTTCCTTGAGGGCACGCCTGCTGCGAGTCCCTCCCTCGTGATTGATGTAGGCGACCGCCGTCCGATTGTCCGACCGAACTTTAACCGGTAGGTCCCGTAACTGATGAGACACGTGAGCCAGAACCAACCTGATGGCTCTCAGCTCCAGAACATTGATGGGATCATGAGCCTCCTGAGGCCCCCACAGTCCCTGAAACTGAAGATCCTTCCAAACCCCCCCCCCCCCAACCTGACAGGCTGGCATCCATGGTGACCGTCTCCCAACGAGGGGTCAGAAAGGATCTGCCCCTCAGCAGATTGCTCAGTTCCAGCCACCACCGAAGGGAACGCCGAACCCGGGGGGGGGGGGGGGACATCAGAAAAGACTAATCCAAAGACAGCGGAGACCTGTCCCAGGCCGCCAAGAGAAGGAGCTGGAGCATCCTTGTGTGAAACTGGGCAAACGGAACCACCTCGAACGAAGCCACCATCAATCCCACCAGTCGCATCCCCAGCCAGATGGACGGACGAGGGATGGATAGGAGAAGCTGAGTCAATTCCTGAATCAAAAGAACCTTGGGACGGGGGAGGAACACCCTGGACTGAAGTATCCAGAGACATTCCCAGGAACACCACCACCCTGGACGGAGAGAGGAAGGACTTGGGATAGTTTATCACCCAGCCGAATCTCTCCAGAGTGGCTACCACAGTCCTGGTATCTAACTCCGCTTGGCTGAGAGAGGATGCCATAATAAGCAGATCGTCCAGATAAGGCACGATGCGGATACCTTGGGCTCTGAGGAGGGCCATCACCTCCGCCAGCACCTTGGTGAAAACCCTTGGAGCCGAGGTAAGGCCAAGCGGAAGAGCCACAAACTGAAAATGCCGATCTTCCACCACGAACCTGAGAAATCTCTGATGTGCCGGGAAGATTGGAACGTGCAGATAAGCATCCTTGATGTCTATGGACGTCATGCTGTCCTCCTGCCGAAGTGAATTTATGGCAGAGCGCAGGGTTTCCACGCGGAACTTTCTGAGACGTATAAACCTGTTGAGAACTTCAGATCCAGGAAGGGATGAACTGAGCCATCCTTCTTGGGCACCGTGAACAGATTGGAATAGCATCCCAGGCCCCGGTCCGAGGGAGGCACCGGGCAGATGCCAGCCATGTCCAGGAGATCTTTTACTGCCGCCCGGAGCCCCTGCGCGGCCAGAGGATCCAAGGGCACCCGAGACCTGAAGAATCTGGGAGGAGGCCGGATCTCGAACTCCAGTTTCTAACCGGAAGACACCACTTCCCGAATCTATCTGTCCAAGACCTCCTGGTCCCAGACCGGAGAGAAGTGTCGCAGCCGTCCCCCCCACCCGCGAGGGTGAGGGCGCCCCCTCATTGCTGAGCCGGCTTAGCAGCGGTTTTGGGCTTGGAGCCCCAGCTGTGACCTGGGCGGGCATGTCCTCTTCCCCTGTTCCAGGAATCACCTCTGGAGGAGAAGACAGCCGATCCCCGTCCAGGTCTGGCCACACGAAAGGACAGGGTAAAGGAAGCCACCCCCCAAAAGGGACGACTTTGCTTCTTTTGCTGAGGTAACCTACCTCCTTTTGCGACTGAGTGCAATTTTTCTCCAAAGAGCCGCAGGCCCAGAAAGGGCAGGGCCATAAGCGACTTTTTAGACACAAAATCAGCCGCCCACTGGCGCAACCAAACCGATCGCCGAATAGCCACCAGCAAGGCCGGTTCTACTACACATCACCGTGGTACCATCCAGGGCGGCTAGCACAAATGACAAAAACAATTTGCACCGCTTAAGGGCGGTGAACTCATCACTAGCCGGGTCAAGCCCAGAGGTAGACAACAGGTCCCTGACAACCGACCTAGAAGCCACTATTAAAAGCGCTGAAGCACAGACAGGCCGCAAGGCCGACCCGACACTTAAAAAAACGTGACAAGCCATCTGGTCAATGAGTTTGTCCTCACCGTCCTTGAGAGTAGAACAGTCAGGAGAATGCAAGACAGAGGTACTAGACAACCCCAAAACAGGGGCGTCCACCTCGGGAGGGGATGACCAGCGCTTCACAGCATCCACCGGAAAGGGATATTATTTATCCCAACCCGGAGGGACACCCGGAAGCCGAGTAGGCCTCTCCCATTACTTAAGGACAAAGTGCTTCAGATTTGGGAATACCAAGCGCGGCAACCGCAATAAATGAGCAAGACACTGAGGACATCCACAGTATCCCCCTGCCTAAAATCAGCATCCTCAAACTGCTGAACGTCAGACCCGTCAGAATCCTCAAACAATTCCCCCTCTTCACGCGGGGAATAATCAGATCAGTCGAGGGTATCAGACATAAAAACCATAACCGGCGCCGCCGGAGACAAGTGTCTTCTCTTAGCCGGAGCCAATCTGGCCGCAGAGCTAGAGATCATTTTCTCAATGTCGGCCAGTCTAGCACAGACATTGGAATGCGACTCCCCACTAATGACAACGTCACTTGGGGTACAGATCAGGCGGGGAGAGGTAGGCGATGAGGCCGGCGGCACTGGCCCAGCCGCCTGGGACCCCGACTGCCCCCCGTTACCGTAGGGACGCGGTCCCCAGCCAATTACAAACCGCTCACTGGCGCCAGAACAGGGAAGGGGGCGAGCCGCGCGAGGGCGCCGGGCATCCCGCCCCCCTCCACTCCGGAGAAGACGCGCCTGAGGGGGAGAAGCTCCCCCGCCGAACACTATCAGAATGTTGGCCCTCTGACATCGCAACCAATTCAGAGGGAAAGTTCCTATGCCCACATCAACTAGTGCGCACCAAACATAACATACATACACATGTACAGTCACAATGTAAAAACAGCATACTGACAATAAGGGAAGGGACAGTAAACCCCCCCCCCTCCCCCGCAGGGGGAAGTCGGGGACCAGATGGGGGAATCCGCACCACGGGATGGAGGGATAATGGTCAGGGACAGGGCATCCCAAACCGGGATCACCAACCCGGATCCCGCCTACCCCTAGTGGGGCCTCACGGGGGGAGCATGGCTCCCTACACACACCACGAAGGTGTATCCCACCGTCACCTGGACCAAAACAGCCTAGGCTGGGAGGCATGTAGTGGTATGTAAGGAGGTCCAGGCAGAAATAGGAAAATATGCCGGGGTAACCCGGCTACCTTTCTCCAAGCAGGCTGCAAGGAGGAGACATCCATCTTCTGACTTGCTCGCCGTCTGCAGAGATGAAAGACTGGGGAATGAGTGGGAGGTACCAGGTATTTATGGACCGGGAGGGACTCACTTTTTTCATGACATCTCTGCAAGATCGCCCTCTACAGGTCGGTATAACCCAAGTGTAATGACTATCTGAAGCGGGGTGTGTGACATACTTAGAATAATAAGCTGGACCACCAATAACAGCGGAGCAGAACCAGTGTAGACACCCAGGCAGGGCAGCGCAGTAACCCAGAAGACACTCAGGATCGCAGCAGCAGAACAGGATCAGCGTCCCTTCTCATGCACAGACAGGCCGCAGCAAAATGGCGCCGAACGCTGGCCCGAGCAAGCACCACGCGGAACGCGTCATCTCGCGGCCCAGCCCCCCCCCCCAAGCGCGCGAACTCCGGGCGTCAGAAGGCTGGAAAAAATGGCGCCCGGAGGAGAAGGAGACCCACAGAGAGGGCCCCTCCCTGTCGCGGCGCATCTGTCAGACCGACAGAACCCGCTGGGCAGATGGCCCCCCCCCCCCCCTCACAGCCAACAGGAGGAGAGGCCAAGAGGAGAAGGAGCGATGGAGGCGAGTAGAAAAATTAAAAAAAAATTCACAGTCAAAAAACAGACAATAAAGCATGTGGGTTGCATGAAATACAAGGGGTCCCTAGGTGGTTCCTCCCCCCCAATAGGCTCACCATTGCCTATGGCAGACTACCCTTTGGGAGAGGGTCTGCGGCCCAGAGCCTAGCTCTGTGAACGCCTGACCCTCGGCGTTCCCCTACCGTCACCAGTTCCGTAGGCTGGGAGGCAGGATGGGTCCCCGGAAGAAGGTGGTGTCACGATCGCACTCTATCAGCCCAGCCAAGACGCTAGAGAGAGTGTGATGGTGCAAGGGTTAAAGCCACCAGACCCCTGGGTATGCACTACTAGTCCCAGCAAGTCATCAAATTAACCCTTTGATAAACGTGTTTCACCAGAGCTTCCTTCAGAAGGGTGAGCTCATATATTTAGAGATCAAAGGCCAGAGCTGATTAATTAAACAAATCTGATAAAAAGGTATCACAGTGCTAGATGTAATATACAGAAACAATTGACATACAAGTACAAAAAAATACATAAAAGAGTACAGCAAAGATCAGTTCAGCAAATATAAAGTCCTTACAGTATAATGGTGTAGCAGTCCTTGTGAGTGAGTATCCAGTTGTTGCTTAAAGTCTTATGTCCAGCATGGCACAGCTTTCTGATTTAGGTTTGTCCTTAGGTGTCTGACTTAGAATGTCTTTAGCATTAGGTTTTATTAGCTAAACTTTGGAGGGAAAAGCTTCACCCCTCCCCTATGACCCCACCTGGTGAGGGCATCTCTCTCCCAGGTCTCTTATCTGAGGTCTGGTTTATGGTTGGTGCAGAGACAGCACATCCTACTGCTTCAAAGACCTTTGACTTCAAAGAAGGAAGTGCCACAAACAGAACCCCCCATAAAACTGAAATACACAAACAGTCTGAGTGACCCCTCACCCAGGTCTTTGGACTATACATTATACAATAATAATACATATGGTTATTCTATAATCAGGTCTTGAGCCTGACAGGTGGAAATAGGGCTGCAGTGGCCGACAGGTTTGGGATGCCCTGCTCACCTGCGATATCCATAGAGAGATAGCACCATCTTCACAGTCAGACTGCAAGAAGAACTCTGGGGATTCTTAGGGAGACAGATGCCTTTATATGGGCCGGGAGGAGCCACGATTGCAGTCACTGTGCCACCTTGTGGCGGATAACCCACTTGTGAAGAATGGAGCGACCTGAACAGGACACCAAGAAAATGGATTTCTTACCTAAGCTTGCCCATTGGGCGTCATATGTTTTTCTGGCTGTTGCTACTGCTTTTTAATTGACTGGGGTCTTATGAGACAGCAAAGCCCTATTAGGCTTGTGAGATGAGTTACAGCACTGGATCTTTGCAGACACACTGTTATCTGAGCGTTAACCCACAAGTAAGGCTTGTCTATCGAGGTGGGAGCAGAGTATGCAAAAGAAGCGAACTGAAGTTGATTTGAGAAAATGTGAAAGACAAAGAAAATAGAGAGGAAAAGAAGAAGCTGTGGAGAATATGAAAATAGAGGAAAAAGAAAGGACATTGCAAAAGGGATATGAAAGGAAGGTAATAAAAGAGAAAAAGGTCGGGACAGAATGTCAGAAAACAAGCAAAAAAAATGGAGAATTTAAAAAAAACTGAAAAAAATTCACAGATGACCTGATGCAAAAGAGAAAGGTGAAGACAAGAAAAGTCAAGCCGATAGGACCAAAGTACAGAAAAAAAGAAAAACAAGAATAAGCTGGAGTGAGAATACTAAAGACAATGTGAAAAAAAATGAAAAGCCTTATGTGCTAGCTGGGAGTGGTCTCTCTAAAGTATCTGAACAATGTCTCCTTCAATCCTTTTACAGAAAAGCTGGGGTCCCTTTGCTATTACACAGGATGCTCATGCATGGAGCCATGAGGACCAGTTTATTAAAAAAATACCATTTTGTGATTACTCACCTGTAAAATGGGTATTCTAAGTATGTCACACACCCCGCTTCCAATATTCATGACATATGGGTTATAACCAGTAGAGAGCGAACTTCTGCATTGATGACAGGAAAAAAAAAAAAAGAGAGCCCCTCCCAGTCCATAAATACCCGGGACCTCCCACACACTACCCAGTATAGTAAAGCAGTAAGGGGACCAGGAAGAGCCAAATACAAAAATATTAACAATAAAAGGTTCACCATATAAAGGATCCAGAATACAATAAGGGCGGGATGAAGCGGGGTGTGTGACATATGACTTATAATACCCATTTTACAGGTGAGTAATCACAAAATGGTATTATTCCAAGTATGTCACACACCCCGCTTCCAACATTCATGACATATGGGACATCCAATAGCAGTGTCCAACAAGGGTGGGGATCCCAAAAAGGCAACAACGCACAAATTTAAACCACTGCAGCTTGCAGAACCTTGAGGCCAAAAACAGCATCTGCTGAGGCCCACACATCAACCTTATAAAACTTGGAAAAAGTATGAACAGAAGACCAAGTAGCAGCCTTACAACTTGTTCAACAGAGGCCTGGTGCTGAAAAGCCCAAGAAGCCCCAACAGCACGAGTAGAATGAGCAGTGATATGAAAAGGGGGAACTTTCCCATTGGCAGAATAGGCCCCAACAATGGCCTGACGTATCCATTTACTAATGGTAGACTTGGCGGGCGCCAAACCCTTCATGGGCCCGGAGGGCACCACGAACAAGGCGTCCGTCTTACAAAAGGGAGAAGTAGCCACCAAATAGTACATCAAACAACGAACCAAAGCCAAAAAGTGCAGAACCCCCTCCTTGTCATTGCTAGGCTTAGGACACAAGGAAGGGAGAACCACATCCTGATTGAGATGGAAGGCAGAAACCACCTTAGGAAGGAAATCTGGCTTAAAGCGAAAGACCACCTTGTCCTGGTGTCTCTCAAAGTAAGGGGCCTGAATGGACAGAGCCGCCAACTCAGAGACACGTTTAACAGAGGTAATAGCCACCAGAAAGGCAACCTTTTGAGTGAGCAAAGAAAATGCAACATCCTGCACCGGCTCAAAGGGAGGCCCCTGGAGGGCCAACAGAACCAAATTTAAAACCCAAACAGGCAACAGGGCTTTCGAGGGGGCCGCAGATGAGCGACCCCCTGGAAAAAAGATCTTAACTAAATAAGAGCAAAGGACCTATGAAAGAAGACCGCCAAGGCAGAGACCCGCCCTTTCAAGGTACTAAGCTGGAACCCCAAGTCCAGACCGTGTTGAAGAAAATCCAAAATTCTAGGAATCGAAAACACCCTGCAAGGCAAGGCCCTAGCCTCACACCAATCAATATAGGACCTCCAAGTCCTGTAGTAGATGTTAGAGGAAGATCTCTTCCTAGCCCTGACAAGTGTCTGAACCACAGCATCAGACAAACCTTCCTCCTTTAGAATGGAGGTTTCAGCAGTCACGCCGTCAAAGCCAGCGATTGCAAATTGGGGTAACGAAGTTGACCTTGATTGATCAGATCCGGAAACAGAGGCAATCTGTACTGATCTACTGCCAGCCGTACGACGTCAGTGAACCAAAACTGTCTTGGCCACCATGGGGCCACCAGAATTGCTGGCGCACCCTCTTGGGACAGCTTGCACACCACCCTGCCTACCATGGAGAAGGGGGGAAACAGATACAGGAAACCCCAGATCCCTCCAGGCACAAATGCAGGAAGCTTGTGACGCGAGTCAAAGAGATCCACCTCCGGAATCCCCCACTTGCGACACAGAGACCGGAATACCTTGTTGTCGAGAGACCATTCCCCTCGGCGAGAGGATACCCTGCTCAGGGAGTCCGCCTCCATGTTTTCCACTCCCGGAATGTACACTGCTGAAATGCATGGACATTGCTCCCTGCCCATGCAAGAATCAGAGAAACTTCCCTGAAGGCACTCCAGCTGTGAGTTCCTCCTTGGTGAATTAGTGTAAGAAACCGCATTCTGATTGTCCGATCGAACCTGAACCGGTAAACCCTGGAGGTGATGCGTCAAGCGTGACAGCACCAACCGAATAGCTCTCAACTCCAAGACATTGATGGGGGTGTGGGCCACCCGAGGACACAGCCCCTGGAACTGATGTTCCTTCCATAAACCCCCCCAGCCCGACAGGCTGGCATCCGTGGTGACCGTCTCCCAACAAGGGGTCAGAAAAGACCTGCCCCTCAGGAGATTCCTTGGTTCCAGCCACCACTGAAGAGACTGCCGAACCAGGGGAGACATCCGGAATGACTGATCCAATGACAGCGGACATCTGTCCCAAGCCAACAGTAGATGGGGCTGGAGCAACCTCATGTGAAACTGAGCAAAGGAAACTGCCTCGAAGGAAGCCACCATCAACCCCACCAGCCGCATCCCTAGCCGGATAGACGGGCACGGGTTGGAAGAAGAAGACGGATCAGGTCCCGAATCATCTGCACTGTTAACAGAGGCCAAAACACCCTGGTCCGAATGGTATCCAGATTCATGCACAGAAATGAAATCTCCCTTGACAGGGAAAGAGAAGACTTGGGGTGGTTGATCACCCAGCCGAACCTCTCCAGCGTAGTCACCACCATCCTGGTGTCTAGCTCCTCCTGTCAGAGAGAGGAAGCCGTAATGAGAAGGTCGTCCAGATACGGCACAATGCAAAAACGCCCTGGGCGGGGGGGCGTGGCTTGATATGGCGCCGTAGAGACCTGGGCGAGGGGGAGCTCCGCACTGGCAGCGTTATAGCAGGCACTCAGGCATACCAGAAGACCCACAAAACAGATGCCCAAGAACGGGAGAAGTAGGGGAGCAACCAAGCAGCCGCGGGACCGCTCCATCCCCTCCTTTTTCCACACCCGGGACGTCGGGTCACCTCAAGCGGCGGGCAGCAAGATGGCGGCTGAGGGCGCGAAAACGCGGGGAGGCGCGATCTGCCCCACTTACCCTGACCGGACTAGCCCCGACCATCCACAACGCAGTGCAGACCCTCAGCACCATGGAGGGGGGATCGGTGCGTCACCGCTGGAGGATGGCGGCAGCGGGCGCAAGATTGATGTGAGCGGGGGGAGTCCCCCACTGCCGTCGGAAGACAGGGGTGGTAGCTGTGAGCTGGCTGCGAGCCAGGGAGGTTCCCCGCTGACGCCGGAGGAAGGAGGCAGAGCGCGCGGGTCGGCTGCAGACGGAGGCTGCCGTCGGACGGTGACCGCGCTGATACACAGCGAGGCGGACTGCCACGTGGGTGCCACCGGAGGAGCACCTGGCGGCACTAAGGTCAGTGAACGTTCTCCAGACCCCATGCCCCTGGCTCCCAACCTGACCACATTATACCAGGGACCGCAGTGGCAGGGTGCCCTCCACATATTGGAGAAAGGGCTGCAGCAGCAGAATGGTGCCCCCACCACACAGAGGAATGCAATGGGCGCCGGATCCCTGGGATTAGCTGTAAGATCCCCAGACTCACCACCCCGGATCATGGGACTGATGCAACTGCCCCCGACATATGGGGATATACCCCAACTCTCGCCTGGCTCATTGGCCTTCTCCCCTGAGCTCTCACGGTGAGCAAGATGAACCTGCTACCAAGCTACACTCCCACACTGGAAGAGGGACTACGCGCAGCCCCACACGTACAACACCTGGCCACAGCTCCTGCCCATCAATCCCGCTCGACCTAATATCACACGTGGTTGCAGAGGCGGTCAGAATCAACATCAATGAGGCCCTACGAGGGCTCCCTACCAAAGGCGACTTCGAAGGATACGTCTCCAAGATGGAGGGTGCAATCAAAAGGGAGCTGGCGACTCTTCAGGGAGCAGTGACAGACATCACGCTTACAGTAGACGGTGTGGAGAATGCGCATGAGGCGCTAGAAGCACGGGTGGCGACCTTGGAACAACAGCAAGCAGAGAGCAGACGGCACATGTCCGACCTCCTCCTCTCACACGACGACATCGAGAACCGGAACCGGAGGAACAACCTCCGTTTGAGGGGAGTGCCCGAATCGGTGGAGCCCCGAGACCTGGAAGCTACAGTAATAACAATCTTCACTGAGCTCCTGGAGCTCCCTAACACCAACCGCATTGAACTTCACCGAGTGCACCGCGCGTTGGGCCCCCGCCAGCCAGGGAGAGACAGACCCAGAGATATCATATGCAGGGTCCACTACTTTAAAGTTAAAGAAGAAATCACCCGCCGAGCCTGGGAGAAGGGACCCATCGCGTTCCAGGGAGCCCAAGTGATTATTCTCCAAGACCTGTCTCGCAGGACTTTGCTAATGAGGAAGCTTCTAAAGCCACTGTTGGAATCTATCCACAACCAGAGAGCTACCTATCGCTAGGGACACCCTTTTCAACTACTAGTTTGAAAAAACGGTGGTCTCTTTGTGCTGAAATCTCCGAGCCAACTCCCGGACTTGTTTCACTTCCTCGAGGCGGCCCCGGTGGATATGCCTGACTGGACTGCTCCAGATCTGCCGGTCTACGGTGAGCGATGGCTACGGGGAGCGGCTGGAGCCCCCCGCGGAGCTGGAAGAAGAAACAGACGGGGCCTCTGATCCTGTTGCGCTGATGTCCGATTCCTCCCCGCGCCGGTAAGCCCCACCACCATGTGACGTAGAACTGGGGGGTGAGCGAACGAGGTGGGCGAGACGAGTGGCGCTATGGTATGAGCTCCTCGATGTTTCATAACCGTGCCTTGCTTCATTAAAGAATAGATTTTGCCTGACCGGGCATCCCGACTGGGGACCTGCCTTTTGCGGGTCGCCAGCTGGATTCCCCGCGCTGCTATGCCTTATATTATCTAACCCCATGTAGTTAGTGTAAGCTTTATATTTGGTGGGAGTGGCGGTGATGCCGATTGCGTGGGGCATACGCCCCCGGCCCTCCTATTTGCACAATGACATGTTTGGATACGTTTGTTTTAGCTAACTGTTTGCATGCCTGCGTGTGGATGGTTGGTAGGCCTTGATCCCGATGGGCCTTCACAGTGGTCGCCTGGTGGACCGCCCTCCCCCTGACAGGGGGCCTGTTTGTGGTACTGCGCCCAGGGGCTCCACCGCCGTCCTCTTGGGCGTTGGCCACTGACGCAGGGGCTCAACGGCTGTCCGACTGGGCCACACATATGACCGCATAGTCATACCCTAGCGGCCTTGTTGCACCATATCATGGCCCCCAACCATCCAACCATCCGAAACCCCCTTCATAACTCGCATGCCTTAGAGAGTGTATCATACTGAGAATATAAATCACAGTGCAGCTCACACCCCGCGGATCACGACCCCAGTCCTCTACTCCACCTATATACCAGGTGCACCCCTCTAGCGACGACCTAGGACCTCGCAGAGGGGAAGAAAGAAGCGGACCGGCTGTCCACCCCATAACTGGGGGGATAGAGCGGAATTTCATCGCCCTCCGCTAAAAAGCACCACTCCTGGAACACGTGTTTCGTGATCTGCTGGTTGATTACTAGTTAGTCTAGTTCCTTGTTTCACGTTTGTTTACTCGCCCTTCCCCGTGTACCCCCCTATTCTCACCTGTTACCCCGTACACCAACCCCCCTCCACCCCGATACCCCACACCCCCAGGGGCTCTAGCAGCGACCTTATTTTAACCAATTTATCCAGGCACCGCCTTTGAGCATACGCACTGTATGGGATCGCTGAAGGTTATATCCCTGAATGTGAAAGGCCTTAACACCCCAGAGAAAAGGACGATACTGTGGCATGAGCTGAGGCGCCATAAGGCGAAAATAGTCTTTGTGCAGGAGACACACTTCAAAAGGGGTGCCTCTCCCAAGCTGAATAGTAGATTTTTCCCACATGCCTTCACCAGCTGTACCGCTGAGGGGAAAAAAAAAAGGAGTGGCAATCTTAATAGCGAGAGACACTCCTTTCTCCTTGTTAGACGCCTGGGCTGATGATGCGGGAAGAGTGGTCATGGTTAAATGCCTAATCAATCAAAAACGCTACACCTTGATCTCGGTATACGCTCCCGACCAGGGTCAGGTTCAGTTCCTCAGGCAGACACTGGACAAGGTTGAAAGATTTGCTGAGGGCGAACTGATCTTGGGAGGCGATTTCAACCTGCCAATTGACCCACTCATCGACACCTCCGCGGGTAAATCAGTAGTTACTCAACCTGCCCTAAGATCCCTAAAGGTAAGATTGCAGAGTCTACAGCTGGTGGACGTGTGGCAAATTAGAAACCCCACGGCTAGGGATTACTCTTTTTATTCGAAGGTGCATGGGACGTATTGATTATCTGTGGGTCTCGCATAGCTTGCTGGAGCGAGTTTCGGGTGACGGGATCTACCCCACCTCATTCTCGAATCACGCCCCTGTCTACCTAGACTTGGATCTGGTGAATAGACCTCTCTCCCCCTTTACATGGCGGTTGCACGAATCACTGCTACATAATTCAGTGGTGTTACAAGCTGTCAGAGATGGTATCACCTCATACTTTAATGAAAATGACAACGGAGAGGTCTCTCCCATGACTTTATGGGAAGCTCACAAAAGCGTTATTCGGGGCATCCTGATTAACCATGCTTCGAGGTTGAAGAAGGAGAACACAGCTATGCTGGCGAGACTGACGGAGAGGGTCAATGCCCTGGAACGGTCCCACAAAAAATCAGAGGCAGCGAGCGTTCTCGGCGAGCTTACGCAAGCTAGGGTGGCTCTTAACGCCCTATTAAGGCAGAAGGCCAAGCACACGATTAGAAAATGTAAAAGACGGTACTATGAATTTGGCAACATAAATAGCGCCCTCCTAGCAAGAGCCCTCAAACAGCAGCAGGCTCAAACTTTTATACCTGAAATCCTAGACGACACCCAACGGAAGCAGCATACTTCAGAGTCCATAGCGGGCACTTTTAGGGAATACTATTCGGGACTCTATGGCCTGCCCTGCAACACGTCGGGGTCGATGCTAGTGGAGAGAATCAGGCAATACCTGGCGAGCTCTAATATGCCGAAGGTCTCGGAAGAGGCCGCAACCCTAGTTGAAGCCCCAATTAGTATGGGTGAATTGGTGGAGGCTATTAAATCCACACCAACGGGTAAGGTGCCGGGACCTGATGGTTTCTCGGCTAGGTATTACAAAACCTTTGAGGCCCTGTTGGGGCCACGGTTGGTGAGGGCCTGGAATACAATATTAGATGAGGAAAACCCGGGAGCGTTCTCAAGTAGGGAATTAGAAGCCCATATCACTGTGATACACAAGTCGGCCACCGACCACCTCTCGGACCCGGTGTGGATTAGCAACGGCACCCGCCAGGGTTGTCCCCTCTCTCCCCTCCTTTTTGCCCTATCGCTTGAGCCCTTCCTGTGTAGAATCAGAGACAACACTGACATTCAGGGACTGGTTACCCGCGAGAGCACACATAAGTTCAACGCTTATGCGGATGATCTACTTTTCTTTATTACGAACCCCTCTGTGACTATCCCAGTCCTGATGAAGGAATTCGAGACGTACGGGAGGCTCTCACACCTAAAAATCAATTTTGATAAATCGGAGGCCATGAATGTCTCCCTTAGGGGGGACCTAGTCAGGACCCTACGGCAGTCATTCCCCTTTAAGTGGGCTAGGACCTCTCTAACATACCTGGGAACAATGTTCCCTGTGAAACATCGTGACCCTAAACTTCCTCCCAATGGCTAGGAGAATCCGTAGCGATTTGGAGAGGTGGGACCTTCCCACTTTCTCCTGGATGGGGAGGGTACACATAATAAAGATGACGATTCTGCCCAGATTGTTGTACCTGTTCCAGGCCCTGCCGGTCCGGATCCCTGCGAGTTTCTTCACTGACCTTAGCAGGTCCCTCCTGAGGTTTGTTTGGAATAAGAAGCGGGCGAGGATCGGGAAACGCACACTCTATAGACCCAAAAATCAAGGGGGCATGTCTTTGCCTGACATTAGGCTCTATTGGGCAGCCTCACATCTTCAGAGAACCTGCGAGTGGGCGACATGTCAGGACACTAAAAGATGGGTTCAGTTGGAGCATACTATGGCCTCCACCAGATGTCTTGATGTGGGGCAGGGGGGACCTACCCCTAGACCTGAAGAGACACCCGACTATTGCGGCATCCCTGAGGGTCTTTGGGATATACAGATCCTATTCAGAGATTTCCCCGTGGCCCTCCCCCATGGTTCCCATAATAACTAACCCGTTGCTGGCCCCCGGGTCGTCAAGGGCAGGCCTCAGGGAGTGGAGTAAGCTGCGTCAGCTAAGAGCTGGGGATTTAATGTCGGAAGGAGGGTGGACGTCACTGTCGGACTTGAGATCCAGATGGGGAAACGCAGGCCTTGACCCATGGACCCTGATGCGCTTGCAGTCCTTTGTGTCTGGGCAGGGATTGAGGAGAGACAGGTACAGGACTCATACTGAATTGGAAAGGATTTGCTTGGGGAAGGCACAGAATGACCACCTGACTTCCAAATTATACTCGTTGCTGGTGAGGGAGGGTGACAGCCCCCCGACGACGGAATGGGAGGCGGAGTTAGGGACGGAGTTTGATGAGGACCAGAGAGAGAAGATTGCTTCTCTTGCCCATAAATCCTCGATTGCCACCAGAGTGCAGGAATCTAATTATAAGATCCTGACCCGATGGTACTACACGCCTGACAAGCTCAATAGAATGTCCTCCTCAGTGGACCCATTTTGCTGGAGGTGCGGATCCGAACGGGGTACTCTGCTCCATGTCCTTTGGTCCTGTCCCAAGATCCGGGCTTACTGGGAGGGAGTGCTGGCCATTGTCTCCCAACTCACGGGGGGCCCGACCCTCACGGATCCCGCTCAGATCCTGCTGCATTCGACCAATCGCCCTGTAAGTAAATATAAGAAATCTCTGCAGGTTCATTTGTTGAATGCAGCTAAGTTAGCGATTCCAAGATTCTGGAAGCAAAAAAGAGCCCCTACTGTGAGGGATTGGATCGGTGTTGAATATCTCCGAGATGGAGGATCTCACACTTGCGATGCACGACAGAGATGAGCAGTATAGACACACGTATAGACACACGTGGATGCCTTGGCTAATTTACCAAGAATCTGAAGGAGTTTAAAAAATTGTTTGCAGAACTATGCCGCTGTAGAGGCTCGCTCCAACCCCTCCAGTGGGCCTAGACATACCGTTGCATTGGCCGTGTGTGGGATTGAGTGCCATGTAGATCACCAAGCTGCTCTTGCGCCCCTCCCCTGGCCCCGAACCCTGACCCCTGCCCTTACTTCCCTGGTTCCACTTCCCTATTGTATATTGTAATGTTCTGTAATCTGTAACCTTTTATGTATGTTTATGTATGCTTATATGCAAAAACCTTTAAATAAAGAATTATAAAAAAAAAAACGCCCTGGGCTCTGAGAAGGGCCACTAAACCCGCCGGCACCTTGGTGAACACCCTTGGTGCCTAGGTCAGCCCGAACGGAAGAGCCACAAACCGAAAATGCTGACCTCCCAGCGCAAACCGGAGAAATCTCTTGTGTCCTGGGAAAACCGGTACATGAAGGTAAGCATCCTTGACGTCTATGGACGTCATGAAATCCCCCTGACGAAGGAAGTTGACGGCTGAGCGCAAGGTCTCCATGCGGAACTTCTTGGTTCTGATGAACCTGTTGAGAAGCATCAAATCCAGAATGCGTCTCATGGAGCCATCCTCTTTGGGAACTGTGAAAAGGTTGGAGTAATAGCCCAGGCCTCTCTCTGAGAAAGGCACCGTGTATATGACTTCCATATCCAGAAGATTCTGCACTGCCCACAGGAGCCCCTGCACAGCCCGGGGGTCCGAGGGAACCCGAGACCTGAGGAATCTGGGAGGAGGCCGGTACTCAAAACTCCAGTTTGTACCCGGAAGAGACCACTTCCAAGATCCATTTGTCTGTGACGTCCCGGACCCAGACCTGGATGAAGTGCCGCAGCCGTCCCTCCACCCGCAAGGGTGAGGGCTCCCCCTCATTGCTGAGCTGGCTTGGCAGCGGCCTTGGAACCCCAGGCAGGACCAGGATGGGCACGTCCGCTGCCTCTGCCCCAGGAGTCACCTCTGAAGGTAGAGTAGGCAGCTCCTCTGCCTGCTCCGGCACCACGAAAGGATTAAAGGAGCCTTCCCCCCGAAAGGAGTGACGCTGCCTCTTGCGCTGTGGTAGCTTTCCTTTTTCGCTACCGAATCCAACTTATCTCCAAACAGCAGCGTACCCAGGAAGGGTAGCCCTGTAAGTGACTTCTTAGCCGCAATGTCGGCCGCCCACTGGCGCAACCAGACTGACCGGCGAATAGCCACCAGCAACGCCGAGGTTCTGCTACACAAACATATTGTGTCATCCAAGGCAGATATAGCACATACATCAGATTGAGACTCCCAGCTAATGACAGTGTCACTTGGGGTACGGATCAGGCGGGGTGAAGTAGGTGATGAGACCGGTGGCACAGACCCAGACACCTGGGACCCCCGACTGCCGCGTTATGGCCTGCTGAGCACATGGTATGCAAACCAGTACATTATCCCCCGCAAGGGATACCCCACAACCCACACACAGCCGGGATTGCCCCGAAGGGAGCCCGGTATCCTGGGAAGCCTCCATATGGTGATTTTAATGGTAGTCGCAAGGATCAGAGGGAATTACGCTAATTAAGCTACCCCGGGATGCCCCTTTAAGTCCCGAGTGGGAGGATTTGTAAGACCCCAATTTATCCCAAGAAAGGCACATAACAATCATAAGGCCATACCTGCAAACACCAGGGCTAACATATATATATATATATATACAATGTGTACCACATAACAATACCATAGCCTCACCGCACATAGAATGAGGAGAGAAATCACATTGTTCAAACACAAGTAATAAAGAAAAAAGCAGCCCCGCAGGGCACTCACAGCCCAAGGTAATGGCGTCGGCAGCAGCGAGAGGATAAGGAGGAAGAAGAAGGGCAGGCCAGTGCGGGTCTCGTGCCGCGCCTGGCCCCGCCCCCTTCCCATCCAGTACAAGCAACGCGGTTCCCAGCGAATAGCTGGGCACCGCAAATGGCGCCAGAGACAGGGGGCGGGCTGCCGCGGGCGTGCCGAGCGCCCGGCCCCCACGGAATTGAGGGGGAGAAGCTCTCCCCGCCGAAAACGGAGACTAATGGGCGGCCAGAGCAAGCAGACCACAGCACAAGCACACACACAACCTGCACACATAACAGTGAAACAAACAACCAACCAAAGGGATAAGGGGCCGCCCCCCCCAGTTGCGGGGAACAGGGAGACACGGAAAGGGGGATCCCAGGCTACAAGGTAGTGAAGGGATAACAGGGACAGGGCAACCCAAACCAGGATCACCAAACCTGGTAACCGCCTACCTCCTAAAAAGGTGTAGCCTACCCTCGCCTGGACCCACAGCCAAGGCTGGCAGGCATAGTTTTAAAATTTAATTCAGGTCCGGGCAGAAATAGGACCAAAATGGGCAGGTGCAAACCCGGCTTACCTGTAAGGAAGGAGACAGCCATCTTCTGACTTGCTCGCCGTCTGCAGAGACGATTACTGGGTAGTGTGAGGTCCCAGGTATTTATGGACTGGGAGGGGCTCTCTTTTTTTCCTGTCATCTCTGCAGAAGTTCGCCCTCTACTGGTTATAACCCATATGTCATGAATATTGGAAGCGGGGTGTGTGACATACTTGGAATAACAACACAGCTAACAGACACATGAGTGAGGCTCTGAAATGAATAAATATTTTTTCCGTTACACACCTTTTGATGAGGGTGGGCCACGTATGTGACTAGAAACTGGTTGCAGGCTACAATGAATAGGTTCAACATTTTTTCATTTTGAATAGCATAACAAAGATAATCACTGTCTACGCAAACTTAATTACAGTGATTTTTTACACTCATGTGCTACCTTCACCCCTACATGTAATACTACAATCCTCACATGCTACCAATAACCATGCTGATTGGCTTACCTCTCTGAATATAGAAGCCCTGATTTATAACCCTTGTCCCGCAGTCCCACATCTTAACCGTGTTCCCAATAAGCAACCCAACTAAGCTTCCACCAATGCCAAGAATATATTTCACATAGATAAACCTAATTAACAAGATGTTACCCAGAGGTCACTGTTTCTCCAAGCCACTGATGATAACTATGTGCCAATGTGTCCCTCCGATATCACACTCCGTGTAACCTTCTTATCCTTACTGAGCCCCTATTTACCTACATTTACACACCAATTCTATTAACCCCTCCCACTTTTCTACAGCAGTGGCCTCCGGCCCGCAGGTTGAGCACATGTGGTCTATCGTCCTAGTTTGCCCAGTTTTCCCAAGCGGTCTCCAAATACCCTAGAGCAGGTGTTCCCAACCAGAAGTGCGCATACCACTGCCGGTACGCAAGCTCCTGTCAGGTTGTACTTGGGAAGGTTGCAAACTGACCTGTACTCAAATCATCTATAGTCAACCCAAACCTTATTTGCTCCATAAATACAAAACTACTACAAAAGGTGACAAAAAGTATTATGAGATCGGTTTGTCAAATGACATTGTCACGGCTAACGGGTCTCATTGGACAAGAGCGTGCACATGCGCCGTTGGCCCAGGTAAGGTGAGTGAATACTGCCATCCTGGGGGGTTTCACACAGCAGGGCATCCCAATTAGGTAACATTCCCGGGTTAACAGGTGCTCTACTCCTGTATAATGTATTTTAAAAGGTTCTCTATAAAGTAGTACAAGTAGTTATCCTCTTTGGCTGAACTGCAAGCAAACAATGACCTTGTATAAAGACAAAATAAAGTTTGGCCCACATGATTAAATAAATTAGAGGTTAAATACCTTGTCCAGATCGTAGAGTACTCCCTGCATGTAAAGAAACAAAATAAGCAAGATTAAATAACTTCATGCTAAAAGCCAAATTATACCAGTATGCAAACAGAATGTATGTTGTTAAGAGTATGAATTAGTTTCATTAAAGATTACATGTAAATTATTGGCATCATCATTGCAAGGCATACGTTTCTATAACAGCAGCCACTATTGTGTTTGGTATTTAAATGAACCCACACTGTGCGGACTACTCGCCCTTACTCCAGGAAATGCTCTAGTTCTGGCAACTTACCAGCCTGGAATTTCTTTTCATGTCTTTGAGCTGGGCAGTCAGCTTGTCTAGCTCAGTTTGGTGAACTTCCAGATATTCACTAAGAGAAATTAAACACCAAATATCAATGAGTGCAGGGTAAAACAATATGTAATCTAAGGCAAAAAATACAATTCTGTGATTACTCACCTGTAGAATTGGTATTATGAGTATACAGTACGTCCTGCTCCAAATCTAATACTTACGGTTGGCATGTACTCCGCCAGATGGCGCTGGACTGCAGAGACATCGAAAATAGGCCTCCCACAAATCCCCAGCATTGAAAAGCAGTTAAGGAGAAGCCGGGGGAATTAAACAATCCAAACTATCAACTATAACAATGATAACAATCACCATACAGGGGATCCAAGAAAATGCAAACCAAGGGTGGGTTGGAGCAGGACGTACTGTATACTCATAATACCAATTCTACAGTAATCATAGAATTGTATTATTCTTAGTATGCTCCAAATCTAACACTTACAGTTGGGACATCCAATAGCAGTGTCCATAAAGTAGGGTGGGATCCCCAAGAAAATTCAGCAGCAGGCAGTTTAAACCACTGCCGCCTGCAGAACCTTTCGGCCAAAAACAGCGTCAGCTGAGGCCCTAACATCAACCTTGTAAAACTTTGAAAAGGTATGAACAGAAGACCAAGTAGCAGCCTTGCAAACTTGTTCAACAGAAGCCTGGTGCTGAAAAGCCGTAGAGGCACCAATAGCACGAGTGGAATGAGCAGTAAGGCGGAAGGGAGGATTCTTCCCATTAGCAGAGTAGGCCTGAATCATAGCCTGATGAATCCACTTGCTGATAGTAGACTTGGCAGGAGCCAAACCCTTCCTAGGACCAGAAGGGACCACAAAAAGAGCATCAGTTTTCCTGAAAGGTGCAGTAGCCACCAGATAGTACTAACACCTAACCACAGTGCAAAACTCTCTCCTTAGCATTGCTAGGATTAGGGCACAAAGAAGGAAGAACAATATCCTGATTCAAATGAAAGGCAGACACTACCTTAGGCAGAAAATCAGGTTTGAAACAAAACACCACCTTGTCCTGGTGCCTCTCATAGTAGGGGGGCTGAATGGACAGCGCCGCCAACTCAGACACACGCCTGACAGAAGTGATAGCCAACAGAAACACAACCTTGAGCGTAAGAATGGCCAAGGCAGCATCCTGCACAGGTTGAAAGGGAGCACCCTGCAAGGCTGACAGAACCAAGTTCAAATCCCAAACAGGCACCATAGGCTTACGTGGGGGGGCGCACATGAGTGACCCCCTGGAAAAAAGTCCTGATCAGAGGGTGCTGAGCAAAGGACTTCTGGAAAAAAAATAGCCAGGGCAGAAACCTGACCCTTCAGAGTACTGAGTTGGAGCCCCATCTCCAACCCATGCTGCAGGAACTCCAGAATCCTGGGAATAGAGAACACATGACAGGGAAGAGACTTAGACTCACACCAGTCAATGTAGGCATGCCAAAGCCTGTAGTAAATGGAATAAGACGACTTCTCCCTAGCTTTAATCAAAGTATCCACAACTGAGGAAGACAGCCCCTTCTCCATCAAGATGGAGGTTTCAGCAGCCAAGCCGTCAAAGCCAGAGTTTGTAAATTGGGATGGCGTAGTGAGCCCTGAGTGAGCAGATCTGGCACCAAGGGCAGAGCGTACTGATCTACTGCCAGCTGTACCACGTCTGCGAACCACACTCTTCTTGGCCACCCGGGGGCCACCAGAATTGCTGGCACCCCTTCCAGAGCAATCTTGCGCAGAACCCAGGGGAAATTGGGGGGGGGGGGGGGGGGGAAGACATACAGGAACTGTTCCATGACATTGCTAGTGCATCCGAGGTCAGGGCCAGAGGATCCCTGGACAGAGAGACAAAAGCTGAAAGCTTGTGATTGTGGCGGGACGCAAACAGATCCACATCTGGTTGGCCCCAACGGTGACAGAGATTGAAACACCCTGCTACATAGGGACCATTCTCCCTGGCGAGAGGTCCCCCTGCTCAGAGAGTCCGCCAGGTGATTTTCCACCCCCGGGATGTACACAGCTGATATGCAGGGGACATTGGCCTCCGCCCAAGTCAGGATCAGAGACACTTCCTGGAGGGCCCCCTTGCTCCGGGTCCCTCCCTGATGATTGATGTAGGCAACTGCCGTCTGGTTGTCCGAGCGCACCTGAACAGGCAGGCCCTGAAGAGGAGTTGTCAAGCGAGCCAGAACTAACCTGAACGCTCGCAGCTCCAAGACATTGATAGGTGTGTGGGCCTCCTGAGGGCCCCACCTCCCCTGGAACCGCAGGGACTTCCAGAAACCCCCCCCCCCTCAACCTGACATACTGGCATCCGTGGTGACCGTCTCCCAGGAAGGGGCAAGAAAGGATCTAGATTCATTCCTAGGAATGGAGTTACCAAGGAAGGGGACAGTGAGGAATTGGGGTGGTTGATCACCCATCCAAATGACTCCAGAGTAGACACCACCAGCTGAGTATCCAACTCTGCCTGATGTAGAGACTGGGAAGTGATGAGGATGTCGTCCAGATAGGGAAGCACGCGGACGCCCTGACATCTGAGCAGAGACATCACGCCTGCCAGCACCTTGGTGAACACCCTGGGAGCTGAAGTGAGGCCGAAGGGCAAGACCACAAATTGGTAGTGTTGATCCATCAGAGCGAACCTGAGGAACCTTTGATGACCTGGGAACACAGGAATATGAAGGTAAGCATCTTTGATGTCCACAGAAGTCATGAAATCCCCTTGGCGCAGGGAACTGATGGCAGAGCGCAGAGTTTCCATGCGAAAGCGCCTGCCCCTGACAAACTTGTTGAGAAAGTCCAGGATGGCCCTGACAGAACCATCCTTTTTGGGTACTGTGAATAGGTTGGAATAAAAGCCCTTGCCCTTTTCTCTTAAAGGGACCTGGCAGATGACCCCCAGCTCCAGGAGGCCTTGCACTGCTTGCACTAGCTCCTGAGCTGACACAGGGTCCTGAGGAATCCGGGATCTGATGAATCTAGGAGGGGGATTGGCAGCAAACTCCAACTTGTAACCGGAGGACACTACCTGCTAAATCCACCGGTCTGAGACATGAAGCCTCCAGACGTGAGCGAAGTGCTGCAGCCGTCCCCCCACCCGGATGGGTGAGGGCGCCCCATCATGCCTGAGGGGGCTTGGGAGAGGATTTAGCTTTGGGACCCCAGGAGGAGCCAGGACGTCCACGTCCTCTGCCTCTACCACAGAAATCTCCCCGGGCCCCAGGGAAAGAAACCCCCCTTCCCTGTCTTGCACCACGGTAAGGGGAGGAGAAGGAACCCTGACCCCGAAAGGGCCGAGGTTGTCGCCTGCGCGGGGTAACCTGCCTCCCTTAGCAAAAAGGTCCAGGCGGTCTCCAAACAGACGCAGTCCTTTAAAGGGAAACCCAGTGAGGGCCTTCTTGGTAGTGTTGTCAGCAGCCCACTGGCGCAGCCAAACCGAGCGGCGTATAGCCACCACGAGGGCAGAAGTTCTGGAACACATTCTGATGGTGTCATCCAATGCCGAGAGGACAAAATTTACAAAAACATCACAACTGGAGAGTGCATTAAACACCTCACAAGGCAAATCATCAGGGGCACTATCAAGCATATTTCTGATAAGGGTTCTAGTGGCCACAGCAGTAATGGCAGAGGCACAGACCAGGCGCAGCGCCGTCCCCGCACATGCAAAGGCGTGGGATGCCAGCTGATCAATACGCCGGTCTTCGGCATCCCGCAGGGTAGTAGAATCAGGGGAATGCATGACAGAGGTGTTAGATAGCCCTAGGATTGGGGCATCCACCAAAACTGTCAGTGTCATCCGGGACCCAGGGGTCAGAGCCAGAATCGTCATGACCCCTCGGTCTCTCATCAGATGAGCCTGAATCAGAAAAGAGCTCCCCTTTATCAGACGGTGTATAGCCACACAGATTCCAAAACTCCTCAGTTCCCATAGGGAAAACAGTAACATTAGGCGTCAAGTGCCGCTTCTTAGCAAGGGCCTTACGCGCTAAAGACTTCACAATAATCTGTTCAACAGTAGCCAGTCTAGAAGACACATCAGACTGAGAATCCTCACTAGTATGCAACTCAGCAGGAGTGAGATTTAAGCTTGGGGGCGTAGGTGAAGTGAAACGAGGTGCAGCCACTGGCAGGCCAGATTGCAATGCAAGCACCTGCTCAGCACAGGGTACACAGACCCGCGCCTTGTCAGCGTCAGCATGAGGCTGCCCACACGCTACACACAGCCGGTCTTGTCCCAAAGGGACCCCGGTAACATTATCCTGGGATGCCTCCATATGGTAATTATAGCGCCGCTATACGCCGATAGGGAATAACACTATATAGCAACCCTGGATGCCCCAATAACCCGCTAGGGACGTGCGAGTATATAAGTAATATACTAAAAACAGGGCCGGGAGAAGCCAAGAAGGGTTCGTCCCGCCTGAAAGACGTAAGCAGACAAGACCTTAAGTACATCGTAACAAACGTGAAGCAGATGGGGCAATGCGAGGGCACTTACGGACCGCGGTAGGTAGGAGTCCGTCGCGCATAGGCCAACCAAGCAGAAAAGATGGCGTCGGTATACCTCGAGGGGAACGCGCCAAAGACAGGCCCCGGCCCCCCGAAGAGCATGAAGCCAGAAAGGCCAACAGCCAATGATGGCGCACGAGCGCCTGAGGTAATGCCGCCGCCAAGCGCAGAACCAAGTCAGCGCGCGGCGGCAAATTTAAAAGCAATAAAGACAAGTCAGCGCGGTGGCTGACACAAGAATAAAGACATGTGAAAAGCGAAAGCACACACTCCATAACATACATATCTATACACATACACCCCCCCCCTCTTTTCCCCCGAAGACTACAAGGAGGATGAGCGAGGATGGCGGCCACTTAAATAGGGCCCACCGATAGGCAGGGGCAAGGAGCAATAGTGCGGGAGGGGCATCCCATAGAGGCTCACCATAAGCCTGAACCGCCTACCCTTTGGTGGGGGATTGCGGTGGAGCAGCGCTCCTAAGCACCAACGGCGGTGCTGCCTACCTTCACCCGACCAGCACAGCCAAGGCTGGGAGGCATATTACTAGTGGAACGGGTGGGAATAGTCCTACAGGGCCGCAGGTTAATAACCCCGCTCACCTGCGAGTAGAGAGCCAATTTCTCGTCCTTCGCAGCCAGACTGCAGAGAAATTCTGGGGATTTGTGGGAGGTCCCTGGGTATTTGAGGGGCCGGGAGGAGCCTATTTTCGATGTCTCTGCTGTCCAGCGCCATCTGGCGGAGTATATCCCAACTGTAAGTATTAGATTTGGAGCAGGACGTACTGTATACTAAGAATACAAGCAGAAGATAATTAATGGCAATAGGAGCCTGCTTTATCTTGCTGTGCCTGCTCTATATTCATCATCAGAATTATCATCTGTCCATCCTCACCCACTTTCAGCCACACCTTTATATTTTCATACATTTCCAATGTATTTCGTTTCTGCTTCTAGTGTAGTGAAACTGTGGCTCCTTTAAGTTTTGACCATTTTAATTGCCCCCCCCCTCCCCCGAGGTTAATATGAGGTTGGTCTAAGTGGCTGCCATCTGTTTTGTGGATTTTGGATTTATGCAAGCGCCCTCCCATGTGCTGCAATGAAGATATAGAGCAACCTGGGATAAGCAGCACTTTTACTATTGCATTGTATGTACCAAAGGGGTCTCTCTCAAATTAAAGAAAAACAAAACTCACATATTTACTTTTCCGGGTTTTGTTCCATGCCCCTGGGGCACCCTGAAGCGGTATGTGGCTGTGCGGTGCGGTGCAATGAGAGCCATCTGCCAAATGAAGTTGTGATAGCCGGTGGCTCTCACTGGACAAGCACCTGCGCCGCTGGAAAGGTGAGTTTTTTCTAGGCGCTCTGGGGAGTTTCAACCAGAGGGTTATCCAGATTCGGGATGCCCAGGGGAAAAGCCAGTGGCCGCCTTGAATCTCTTAGATTTCAGGCTGGTGCAGATGTGTGGCAACTGAGATCATTATTTTTATCTGGATTTTAAGGAATAGAATATACCAATTGGCCTTATCATGTGCACCTCCCAGGTGTATTAGTCTATGATAGATATGTAGAGTGGATCCACCTCTCTCTTTGTATCTGTTGAAATGGAGATGAATGTAAAAACTCCTGCCTTTAGTCAGGAGAGAACAAGCTCCCTCGCTGACTGAAAAGGAAGGGGTGCGCATCAGGAGCCTGACATCAGCACTGCGCAAGGAGTACACAAGCCTACAAACATTGCCAAAAAGAATCATATTAAGATACAAGGGTTAGTGGTTCTGTGGTTCAAATTTTTTTCATTGAGACATTAAAACATACAGATTAAAGACATTTACATGAACTTGGATACCATGTACTATGGTTGTAACATGCAAGATAATTAGCAAGAACTACTCTTTTCATATTCCAGAAGAAATCATCTGCAGAAGAGCACGTTGTTCAAATTACATACGCCCAATAAAGCCTTAACCTGTTATAAATAAAAATTATATAAGGCCTGCAGGAATTTTCCGCCTCTTATTTTGTCATTAATATAAAACATAAAATAATCCAGTAAAAACAAGTATCCATTAGTTCATTCTTATATTTAAAGTGGACCAAAATCCACCCTAGTCTACCCAATCTATAAGACTCCAGGACAGGCATACTTGCTCCCCCCCCGGGGCATCCAGATTCAGGATGCCTGCTGTGTGAAACCCTCCAGGTCGCCTGAAAACCCACTTTCATTCCTGGTCCAACAGCACATGCACAAGCAGCAGCCACATCCCCACTATCACTTTAGCAGGGCATGCGCCAGGCATTTGTGATTGGCCGGCGCAGGCACGCTCCCTGTTAAAGGTTAACGGGGGATGCAGCCACCAGCATGCTTGGATCCGCTTGCATTAGACAAGCTCCTGGAGCGGATCCGAGCGCGCTGATCGGACGAGAGGGCTGCGCATGTGCTGTAGGCCCGGAAAAGGGTAAGTGAGTTCAGGGGACTTGGGACTGCCCTTCGCACACCCCTTACCTTCATTTTAATAAAGAAGGCATGCAGGGCCTTGGCACACCACTTCTAATGCAATGATTGGAGGGGGTTTATAGAGGTCACTGTGAAATTGATGTGAGAGGTGGGGAAAGCATGCATGGATGCCGGGAGCCTCATTCTCGGAAACTGGGAGGTTTCTAAACACCGGACTGGTAGGGTGTGCATATCAATGAGCGGCATTGGTTGCTCAATGAAGGGGATCTGCATGGGCCTGGTACAGGCATCAGCGGGAGGGCCTGCATATGTGCCGTGGGATCATTGGAAAGTACGCCTCCAGGAGAACAAATTGTTTTTACCCATTATTTGCCATCGTACATACACATGAAATACTGGTGGAAGTTCATGTATTTATTTTTTACATGCCTAGCCAAACCCTTTAGTATACACAGAAAATGACATGTATATATTGAATGGAAATATATACTTACTCAAGGCCATTTTTTAGTGCTCCATATATTTCTTCTACTCGCTCCGGTTGTGGCTCTTTGGAATTACTGCTGCTTTTATAGCCTATGTTGTGGGTCTTCTTTTGTTTTGCTTGAGGTTTTTTGGGAGCTGAAGCATTCCCAAGGAAGGAATTACAACTTAAGAAAAGAAAAACTTTCCATGTAAGGCTTGACTAGACAGAAGGCATCAGTTATCAGATGAGACAATAGTAAATATAAATAGTTAAGTCAAGCAAGTGTAACTCTGGGGGCACATTTGGGTGTGAATTGCAAAAAAAAAGAAAGTGCAATAACATTTGTTCTATTTTTCCCCCCCAAAAAATCACATGTACCTGTGAATGGTGCATTTTTAAAAGGTGAGGTACATCATTTTCCAATGACATAAGTATAATCTTCTTATGGGATATAGTAAAGAATTAGCATGGCCCAAAGGGTGATGTGGTTTCCAAACTTTCCAAAATGATCCTTCCCTCAATGGAAAAATCCTGAATCGGGATGCCCCACTGTGTGAAACCCCCCCGGGTGCCGGTAATCACTCACCTTTCCCCGGTCCAACAGCGCATGCGCAGGCTCTCGTCCAATCACATCCGCCCGCTGTACCAACGTAATTTGGCAAGGCGGCTCTGATTGTTTAATATAGGGAGAACAAATGGCTGCATCCCTGCATCCTCGGGCTGTGCGCGCACTCCCACCTTAGCATTCAGACAGGTTGCCCAGGCTCCCCATTCACTCTAACAAGAGCTGCTCGCCGAATTACGTCATTTCAGTGGGCGACTGATTGGAAGGGAGCACGAGCAGGCTCCACTGGACTGGGAAGAGGGGAGTCTGAATGCAGTGATGGCAGGGGTTTCACACAGTGGAACCTATCACACCGCGGAAACTATTAGGTCACATTTTTACTGTCTCCTGACCATATTCCCTTTTTTCTTCAAACTTTTTCTATTGCTATACTCTATTGATTTTGAATAAAAAGTGACAAGTTTACATTTTTCAAAAAAAGTACATAAAGTAATGGAAAAGAAAGACTGTCTAAACACGCTTTGCATTAAAGTGCACACGTTTGTCCCTAGAATCAGGATATTTACAACAAACATTATAAAAAACTTGCTTAGGCCTTATTTCTTAGCATTATAATAGTAAAATAGTGAGAATAGTGAAAAACGTGGCACCCAAAGTAAAAATTTCATAACACTGAAGAACACTAATTGTGTGTCCTGCCTAAATCTTCTCAAAAATACAATTCTGTGATTACTCACCTTGTAGAATTAGGTATTCTAAGTATGCAGCACGTCCTGCTCCAGATAATTATTCATAACATCTGGGATTACCTCCACAAGAGGGCGCTTGACTGCAGAGATGGCAAAAAGAGGCCCCTCCCGGTCCATATATACCCGGGACCTCCCACTAATTCCCCAGTATAGAAAAGCAGTAAGAGAACCAGGAGAAGCCAATAGAAACTTAACAACGTTAACAAGGATAACAATCACCATAAAGAGGATCCAAGAATAAAGCAATCAGGGTGGGGTGGAGCAGGACGTGCTGCATACTTATAATACCAATTCTACAAGGTGAGTAATCACAGAATTGTATTATTCTAAGTATGCAGCACATCCTGCTCCAGATAATGATTCATAACATCTGGGACATCCAATAGCAGTGTCCATAAAAAGGGTGGGGATCCCCAAAAGCAACAACGCGCAGTTCAAACCACTGCCACCTTGCGGCCAAAAACAGCATCCGCTGAGGCCCTAACATCAACCTTGTAAAACTTAGAAAAGGTATGAACAGAAGACCAAGTAGCAGCCTTACAAACTTGTTCAACAGAAGCCTGGTGTTGGAAGGCCCAGGAAGCCCCAACAGCACGGGTAGAATGAGCAGTAACACGGAAAGGAGGATGCTTTCCCCGAGCAGAATAAGACCTAAAGATAACCTGACGAACCCCCTTTGCTAATAGTAGACTTAGCAGGAGCCAAACCCTTCTTGGGACCCGAGAGAACCACAAACAAGGCATCCGTCTTTCTGAAAGGCGCAGTTGCCACCAGATAGAATTTCAAATTCCTGACCACATCCAGAGAATGCAAGGCCCTCTTCTTGGAGTTACCAGGATTAGGACACAAGGAAGGAAGCACAATGTCCTGATTGAGATGGAAAGCAGAAACAACCTTAGGCAAGAAATCTGGTTTAAAGCGGAAAACCACCTTGTCCTGGTGTCTCTCAAAGTAGGGGGCCTGAATAGACAGTGCCGCCAACTCAGAGACACGTCTGACCGAGGTGATAGCCACCAAAAAGGCCACCTTCAGAGTAAGGATAGACAAAGCAGCCTCATGCACAGGCTCAAATGAAGGACCCTGAAGTGCAGACAAAACCAAATTCAAATCTCAGACTGGCAACAGGGGTTTACGGGGAGGACGCACATGAGCGACCCCCTGGAAGAATGTCTTGACCAGAGGATGTAGAGCGAAGGATCTCTGGAAGAAAACAGCCAAGGCAGACACGTGACCCTTCAAAGTACTGAGCTGAAGACCCAAACCCAAACCATGTTGAAGGAACTCCAGGATCCTAGGAATGGAGAACACACGACAGGGAAAAGCCTTAGACTCACACCAGTCAATGTAAGTCTGCCAGGTCCTATAGTAAATGGTAGAGGAGGATTTCTTCCTAGCCCTGACAAGAGTATGAACAGAATCAGACAATCCTTTCTCCCTTAGGATGGATGTTTCAGCAGCCAGGCAGTCAAAGCCAGCTTTTGTAAATTGGGATAACAAAGCCGTCCTTGACTGAGAAGGTCCGGAACCAAGGGAAGAGTGTACTGATCTACTGCCAACTGCACAATGTCTGCGAACCACACCTGTCTTGGCCACCTGGGGGCCACCAGAATGGCTGGCACCCTCTCCTGCACCAACTTGTGCAGAACCCTGCTCAGAAGAGGAAACTGAGGGAAGAGGTACAGGAGACCGAATCCCTGCAAGGGCAGAGACAGAGCATCCACCGCCAAGGCCAGAGGATCCTGGGAAAGGGAGACAAATGCTGGGAGCTTGTGATTGTGGCGAGAAGCAAACAGATCCACGTCCGGCATCCTCCAACGGTGACATAGCGATAGGAAGACCTCGCTGCTGAGGGACCATTCCCCCAGGCGAAAGGCCCCCCTGCTCAGGGAATCCGCCTCAAGATTCTCCACTCCCGGAATGTAAACTGCTGAGATGCACGGAACATAGTCCTCGGCCCAGGACAGAATCATGGACACCTCCCTGAGGGCACTCTTGCTCCGAGTCCCTCCCTGATGATTGATGTAGGCGACCGCCGTCTGATTATCGGAGCGAACCTGGACCGGCAGGCCCCGAAGGTGAGGAGTCAACTGTGCCAGTACCAACCGAACCGCCCTCAGCTCCAGGACGGTGATGGGAGCGTGGGCCTCCTGAGGGCCCCACAGCCCCTGGAATTGAAGGGCTCTCCAGTAGCCCCCCCAACCTGACAGACTGGTATCCGTAGTGACCGTCTCCCAACATGGTGCCAGAAATGATCTGCCCCCCAGAAGATTCGAGTCCAGCCACCACAGGAGGGACCTCCGACCCAGAGGAGAGAGAACAAATGCCTGATCCAGAGACAGGGGTCTCTTGTCCCAGACTGAAAGGAGATGGAGCTGAAGGGGTCTCATGTGAAATTGGGCATAAGGGACTGCCTCGAAGCAGGCCACCATCTGTCCCACCAATTGCATCCCTTGCCGGATGGAAAGACGAGGACTGGACAGCATGAAATGAACCAGAGCTTGAAGAGAATCCACCTTCTGCCCGGGACGGGGAGAGGGAGGATTTGGGATAATTGATCACCCATCCGAACGTTTCCAGGGCAGTCACCACCACCTGGGTATCCAATTCTGCCTGCTGGAGAGAAGAGACGTAATGAGAAGGTTGTCCAGATAAGGGAGAATGTGAATGCCCCGGGCTCTGAGAAGGGCCATCACACCCGCCAGCACCTTGGTGAACACTCTGGGGGCTGAGGCGAGACCGAAGGGAAGTGCCACAAATTGGTAGTGCTGGTCCTCCACGGCAAACCTGCGGAACCGCTGATGCCTTGGGTAGACCGGCACATGAAGGTAAGCATCCTTGATGTCTATGGAGGTCATGAAGTCCCCCGGGCGCAAAGAGCTGATCGCGGAGCGCAGGGTCTCCATGCGAAAGCGTCTGGTCCTGATGAACTTGTTGAGAAGCTTTAAGTCCAGGATGGGCCTGATGGAACCATCCTTTTTGGGTACTGTGAAGAGATTGGAATAATAACCCTGACCTCTCTCCCCCGTAGGGACTGGACAGATGACCCCCATATCCAATAAGTTCTGTACAGCCAGAAACAGACCCCGAAATGCCAGGGGGTCTAGAGGAATCCGAGACCTGAGGAATCGTGGAGGAGGCCATGCAGCGAACTCTAGCTTGTAGCCGGAGGACACAACCTCCAGAATCCACCTGTCTGAGACCTGTTGTCCCCAGACATGAGCGAAGAGCCGCAGCCGTCCCCCTAACCGTAAGGGTGAGGGCACCCTTTCTAAGGCAGAAAGAACATAAGCGATAAACATCTCACATTGTGATAAGGCTCTGAACTCGGACCTAGAAGAATCATCAGGGGAACCTTCCAGAAGGCCCTTGACCAGAGCCCTAATAGCCACTGCAGTAATAGCAGATGCACAGACCGGGCGCAGGGCCGATCCTACACAGGCAAAGGCATGGGAAGCCAGCTGATCAATACGCCAGTCCTCACTATCCTTCAGGGTAGTGGAATCAGGGGAATGCACCACAGAAGTGTTGGACAACCCCCAAGACAGGGGCATCCACTTCTGGGGGAGTTGACCAACAATTAACCACATTTGAGGGAAAAGGATACCTTTTATCCCATCCCTTAGGGATACCAGGAAGCCGGCTAGGCCGCTCCCATTCCTTGAGAACCAGATTATTGAAATGTGCCTGTTCTGGAAATTCCAAACGTGGCTTTGCAGTACCGAACAATTCCCCCTGTTGCTTGGGCGCCGCAGCAGGAAGGGAAATGGAAAGCACTTCAAAGATTTGAGTCAAAAGTCTACGGGTGTCATCAGCATCCCAATGCTCTGAGCCGGCATCAGCGCCAAGGCAATGCTGATCATCAGAAAATTCTGAATCCGAGAATAATTCCCCTTCCTCAAGAGGGGCATAGTCAGATAAATCAAGGAAATCTTCAGTCTCCATAGGAAAGGCTGATGCAGCAGGCGCCACATGCCGTCTCTTAGCTGGGGCCTTACGGGCTGCAGAGCTAGCAATCAATCTCTCAATGTTGGCCAGCCTGGAAGACACATCAGGCTGAGACTCCCCACTAGTATTAATTTCACTGGGAATCATAATCAAGCGAGGGGGTGTGGGAGAAGAAATGGTGGGCGCAGACCCAGACAGCCCAGAATGCCGCGCAAGCGCCTGCTGGGCGCAGGGTACACAGACCCGCACATCATCGCTCACAGGGGATGCCCCACACACAGCCGGGCTTGTCCCGATGGGACCCCAAGCACAATATCCTGTGAAGCCTCCATATGGTGATTCTAGTGGCACAACTGGCCAATAGGAATTACTCTGTACAACTACCCGTGATGCGCCAAATGTCCGCTAGAATAGTGGGAGGATTTAAATATTTAGGCCTCTGATAAAGTTACATAGAACTAATAGAGGGCACAGGACTGGGAGAAACCTCTAAACCAGTTTTCCCGCCTGTAAGACATAAAAACATTACACCCAATCAGTTATACAGAAAAAAATAAATGGATAATAATGGCACAATAAGGCCCGCTGGGGCACTCACGGACTGCCGAAGAGCTAGCAATCGTCCAGGCAGCAGAGACAAGATGGCGCTGGAGGGCTCTGAAGGGGCCGCATGAGGTGAGATGCGGAATGCGCCAAGCGCTAAGCCACGCCCCCTCCAGGAAGCGCAGGGACAGGCCGAGTAGACGCCCCCCGCAGCCAATCAGTACACAGCAGGCCTCGGAGTGACGCCACCGCTAACGCTGCAAGGCGCGCGTGTCAGCGACGGGAGAATCAAATATGGCAAGGGGAGATGTGAAGCGCTGATCAGAGTACCAGCGCGAGAATGTCAAAGACACAGCCACAGCTTTGGTTGTGTGAGTGCCTGCCTTCACACCACTGTGCAGACGCTCACACCCCCCCCCCCCACCCCGACGAACCGGGATAGCGGAAGAAGGAGGTAGTTGGATGCCCATAAAGACACCCAAAATATGTAAGGGAGGGCATATAGCGGACGGGGCATCCCAAGTCAGGTTCACCATACCTGGACCGCCTACCCTTTGGTGGGGGATTTGCGGTGGAGCAAGCTCCTAGTAAAGCACCTCTAATAGGTGCTGCCTACCATCACCCGACCACGCAGCCAAGGCTGGGAGGCAGAATAAAAGGTGGAACGGGTGGGAATAGTCCTACAGGGCCACGGGCTATGAAGCCCGGCTCGCCTGAAAGAAGAGAAGCCGTCATCTTGTCCTTCGCAGCCCACTGCAGAGAAGAAACTGGGGAATTAGTGGGAGGTCCCGGGTATATATGGACCGGGAGGGGCCTCTTTTTGCCATCTCTGCAGTAAAACGCCCTCTTGTGAAGGTAATCCCAGATGTTATGAATCATTATCTGGAGCAGGATGTGCTGCATACTTAGACTAGAGAACGGACCCCTTTCCCCTACCCCTCCTGGATGAACCCCAGCTGAGAGTAAAAGATATGTATCCCACTCCCTTCCGAAAGAGAATATGGGGCTTTGAACCTCAGGTTCGACCCAAAGGATTCCCTGTGGACCACTGGTTTGTTCCTGCAGCCTAAGGATTTCCCTGACACCGGGTTTTCCTAGGCTGGCCATAAGACCTGCCTTGTACTAGCCTTGGCCTCGAGTGAGCTGCTGGGCAGGGTTTCAGAGATGAAGCTATAAGGCCTATAACATCTTCCACCCCCATGCTTGGAGACATGGCTCATAAGGGTCCTGGCAGCCAAAACAAAATGGAACGTACTCACATAAACGTACAAAGCAAATTAGGGGAATGGGTGCCCCTAAAAGTTGCTCTGTGTGGGCTTTCAATGAAAGAGAAATGGTATTCTGCATGACAAGCACTGCAGTCTTATGCTGGGCTCTATCTATTGTTGCCAGACAATGAAATGCAATTAGCTGGAATATATTGAAAGAAGTAAGGGCATGTTAGCCCCAATCAGGACAAGAGTGGATATTATGCCTGCAGCTCTACTTACCGAGAGCGTCTTTCTGGTATGCCACTGAAGCCGGCAAATGACTGACTTCGGAGAATCCCATTAGGTGCGCCAGAAGGAGATGTCTGAGACCCCACAGACATGATATCAGTGCTTCTAAAAGATAACTCTGAAAGACAGAACAGTTTATTTTTTTTTAGTGTGGAGCCCTTTATGTGAAAATAATACAGTGAAATGCTTTCCGTGTTATCGTCCTTGCAGAGTGGGGCCTGACCAGCACTGATTGCTTTAGTACCTTGGGGAATGGCTGTTAATCAGTTTCTGGATGTACTCCATGTCTGTTCTACTGATAATCAGTATAACTTTTACCCTTACCACACTGGTTAGCGTGCATCACTGTGGCAGATCTCTAAGGGTTTACAATGTTATGCAAACAGGACGACAACATACAAGACCAGAAAGCAGGCAATCCAAATAAACACGAGACTTGAAGTCAGCAGGCTGCCGATCAGGCATGTAGAACACGCAGGGCTATTTGTGGAAATCAGCAGGATTCTTGCTCTTGCTGAGCATTCCACTTCTCTGTCATTCATGATTACGTTTTAGAAAGCTTCCAGCTTCCTTTGTTTTTGCATACCTCCCAACTTTCGGATGGGAAAGGCGACACCTTGTAAAGGAAAAATATTCAAGCGTGGAACTACACCCCTGGTCATGCAGGCCACAAAGAACAATGGGCAAAAAGCTGCTAACATTCTTTTTAATTCCACCGTCATATAAATGCTAAGCAAAAGCACGGACATTAAAATGGTTCAGAGTTCTATACAAGTCTCCTTATGTTTCCAAGAGCCATTAGATCTATTACATTGATAGGAATAATCAGACATAAATCAAATACAGTAAGTCAATTTAAAGCAGATCAGTCAGACAAGAAAAAATAATTCATGCCCCACCATGGGATGATCCAAGACTTACAGTTGCATTGAAAAGTTTGCATTGAATGAGCCCATTGAGAATGTAGAGCAAGTGGCAACATTTCTGTTCCAAAATCTGACCCTCGGGAATAAAAACAGCACATAAAAGATACCGCCTAAAACACTGTTTTCTAATAAGGCTCTACTCCCCCAGTATATTTGTATAAATGTCCTGACTTTCTGTCAGGCCAGCCTACCTTCTGCCACCTGCAATGAAACCTCTAACTGCAAGGCTAAGCCTTCCCAAAGAGAAAATGTGTAAAGCTCCCAAGTTAGTTTCTCTCACCCACCACTCCCCCCCACTGTGCCAAGCAGGCAGTCAAAATCCTGCCCTGCTGCCAGTGGGGGCAGAGCTCTGCATGACAGCCATAGGCTTCAGTGACAGTTGGACTTGAGTGACAGACCAGTACAGCCACACTGCTCCATGGGATTGGGTAAATGACTTGTCATTCAATGTCCCAGGCTTCAAAAGAGTGCCCCCCCCCCACCCCGTGAGTATGCTTAGCACAGAGGAAAGAGGGGTGGGTTACAATGAAAACTGATAATCTCCTTCTAGGACAGACTTCCTCCTACCTGCTCCTTAACACAAGCCATCAAGAAACAGCAGCCAAGAACATGCCCTGGCATTCAGGGTCAGAATTCTCATCAGTCTCCCCAGCCTCCGTCTATTGGATTACTATACATGCTGCAGCTGCACATCACATATCATTCACAATAAGTGCATGCCGCTTTAATGTCATGTCAATGTCATTAATCGAAAGGGACTTTGAGTTAAATTGGTAAAGTCAATTATTTAGAGGAACAGGTGTTAATTGTATCCATTATTTAAACCAGACAAACAACCTGGCAACAATGCACAGTAACAGGAAACCCAGCAGCACTTCCTGTTTGCAGATGGCCTGCAGGTCCAGGAGTTGCCATTTTGTTTTTTTTTTTTTAAATCTGCCAAAGCAGGAGTTAAGGTAAATACATTTTTATGTGCAGCAATCTAAAATGCTGCACTGTTTGTTGTGTTGGTTATAGTGAATGGATGGGGAAAAAGGATAGTTCCAAGAATTGTTCTGAATAGGAACATACTTTAATAAAAATAAATAAATAAAAAAAACACATTTCGAGGAGGGAATAACAGATCAAGAAGTGCGGCAAATAATTGGCTGCTCAACTAAAAATGGTCTCAAATACCTTGAAGGAGCAACCAAAACTTGAAAGACATGTGCAACTACTGTTGTAGTTGATCGAAAAATAGCCAAAATGGTAAAGACACAGTCAATGATCTCTTCCACAAAGATATAAAAAGATGATTGAGTACTGCTACAGTCAGAAGAGGGGTTGTCAGAACTCCTGCATCCCTGTTGAAAAACAGCATCTGTTTAAAGAGGAAATAGACCGGAGTCCCTCTTTAATATGTGTCTTTATTATGTGGCAGCCTGACCCAGTGGCTGAGCATCACCGCCGCTAAAAGGAAATACTGGGCCACCCAGGTACTCGCCTCTTCCGGGATCTATCCACGGCAGGCATGACGCAGCCTTGCAGCTTTTGCACAGCCAGAGGCTGCACAGTAATATGTTCGGCCGTATGCTGCTCATGGTCACGTGCGAAACGCACCCCAGAAGAGGCGAGCAGCCTGACCCAGGCTGCCACACTAATGCATATTAAACAGGGACTCCAGGCTTTCTGATCGTAGTTCGGCTTTTAATAGGTTCCAGGAACACATTGCAACATTTTGTGGACTGACAAGAGCAAAAATGACTGACCTCAATCACACAGAGGGGACATAAAAATGTGGTTTATGAGGCAACCCAAAAATGTAGAACTGGGAAACGTATTCCAATCATCCTGCACTGGAATACCTGTTCAGAAGTGGCAGAAACACAGATGTCAGGCAGCTCCCACAAACATTGGTTATGAAGTATTTGTTCCATAATTCAAAGTAAAATGAAATCTTATATTTCCATAAAAACCTAACCTTTTAAAATGGATTTAGTGATTTAAAGTACCTCTATCACCACATCAAATCTGACCCTCTGAATATCTGCCTCCTAATGCATGGTCAATACTTCTGCCACATTCTCCCCCCCCCCCCCCCCCCCGGAACAGGTGGGAATAGTCCTACAGGGCCGCGGGCTGTTAAGCTCCGCTCACCTGCGATAAGAGAAGCCATCTTCTGACCTTCGCAGCCGACTGCAGAGAAGAAACTGGGGAATTTGTGGGAGGTCCCGGGTATATATGGACCGGGAGGGGCCTCTTTTTGCCATCTCTGCAGTCAAGCGCCCTCTGGCGGAGGTAATTCCATCTCTTATGAATCATTATCCGGAGCAGGACGTGCTGCATACTTAGAATAAAGGAAAATGTTTTATGTAAGGTAAAGTGGTGTCCGACCAATTACAACGTTTACAATAAGAAGTTGATCAAGAAAACCCAAGATTATTTGCTGTCCAGTGACAGGTTTACTATAACCCATTTTCCAAAACCTGAAAGCCTACTTAGTTATTCCTTATACAAAATTGCATAGTGTTCAAGTATAACAGACAAAGAGGCAGATGAAGTGGAGAATCAGCCAAATGTACTAAGGCTTGCAAGGGGAAAAAAAAGTTCATTTTCTTTTATATATCATAGCTGTTCTTTTGGTGCCTGGTTTGTCTTAATGATTGCAATTTTCCTCTATGAAATGTAGCATGCCAAATGAAAATGTTTCCATGGTAGCAACTGCTACACCATATTAATCAGACTCGGCATACACCAACCCTATTTATATTCAGATTGAAAACTGTAAACTGGAGATTAGCAAATCTAAAAGGTAACCTAAAAAAAGCTGTGAAAATAATCTAAATCAGCAGACTATTTATTTATTAAGTAGGTGTCTGTGTGCTGTTTGCCAACAAGAGCATTGCTTTCCAAAGATTTGTTATTGGGGCGGGATGCGGTGCGAGAAAGTCGGGTCATGATGGGGAGACTACTATAATGACTTTGGGGTCCAAATGTTATGGGGTTTAACATGACCTGTTTATTTAACTTGAAAACAGATTGCAAGAAAAAAAAAAATAGGTCAGGACTTAAACTGTGTAAAATCAACGACTGCCTTTGTATTACTGTAACAAATGTTATAAATGGAGAAACATGTAGGAAAATATATAAATCTTCATAATGTACCTTATATTAAGGCATTCTTCAGGGATTTACACAGATTTCTATGAAGGTTATGTCTTTTTAAGTGTATAGAAAGCACACAGGCTCCTGGTTATTATAGCCCGAGGGTGTGGATGTCTGACATGTGTCAATGATCTCAAAGCACAGAAACATAGGCAACCATTGAAGAAATGAAGAAATAAAGAGAGAGAGAGAGAGAAAAAAAAAAAAAGAGAAAGAAAAAAATACGAAAGAAAGATAGAGTGTGTGTAGTGCTATTCCAACGGATGGGTCCTGATGGTGCCTCCCCAAGTCTGCCAAAGTCTCAGTGGGCTCCTCTGCGGTCTGACATGTCACACGCCATGTCATGACAGCTTTCAGCTCCCAATTCTCCACTGATCACCCTCCAAACCCTCACAGCCTTCTCCTCTCCAACCTTACTGCTAACTGTCCTCTGGTCCTTTCCGTCTTTCCCACTGCTGCTGAAAGGTCCACCTCTACTTCGGATTATACTGTCGTCCAATCGGGAACTAATCCCGCTTCCCAGTCTCAGCCTGAGTGGGCCCCTGGAGACACCAGAGGCTGTGGCACTTGCCCAGGTATGCCCAGTGCTGGCATTGGCCTGTGTGTATCAGTAATGGCAATGATTAGGGCAGATTAGAAAGCCTCAGGTGTCAGACCCGAAACTGTAAAGCGCTTTTTTGCCCTGTGTATTTTGGCTGCAAACAGTATTTGCACTGCAGTTCTTCATAGTATTAACAGCTCAGTGTTCAGTCACTTTAACCACCCCTCTACAAGGCACTGACACTGGTCTACACATGGCCATATTCAGTTTGTTATGGAGGTCTGAGTCTGAGTACCTTATCTTGGTTTCAAATTTTTCGTTGTGTTTTTGAATGAATACAGCCAAAAAGAAAGCTCCCTTTAATATGATATATGGTAGATTAATGCCACGGTAATATATATCATCCGGCTAACCCCAGCCAAGTGCCCCAAAACAAAGCCTTTGCACATTATTCATAAAAACACTAACTGTATGATGGTCGAATGGTAGCCGTATGGCACCCTGGCTGTGCAGTAGCACTACCTGTTGCTCTCCAGCAAGTATTAACTCAGTGTCACACAGCTGTAACTGGCTGGGCAGGGGTCCAGCGTGTTAGTTATAACTATAACTGCAATAAATCTGAATGCACTACAAGATAAACTGCCACATACACCTCAAGCATATTCTCCTGTGCCATATACTTGTCTAGAGAACCCCTTCCGCCCCTCTAGTTTATCAGAGCTCCCCCCTTCCTGGCCAAAGCTGAGTTGGGTATAACTAAAAGAATTATTGCCGAGTTGTGTGCAACTGAATGAATCACTGCTGGAGAGCACCAGGGGGCGCTGCATTGCCAAATCAAAACCTGCTTGTCCAAGCACTACCAAGAGTTCTTGTTGGCCAAATTAAGCCAAGTGTGGCGTCGGCCATATCTCCTGCAATGCTTAAGCTGGGGTTTGCCCACAAATGCCTGGTGGGACACGCACCCGGTTAAAGGTATAGTGGAGTGCAGCTGCGGCCAGAGCATGCGCCGTTGGTTCAGTGGTCAGGAAAGTTTTACCGGCGAATATATATAATATATATATATATAAATATAAAAAAATATATAATATATAATATATAATATATATATATATAAAAAAAATATATAATATATATATATATAAAAAAAATATATAATATATATATATATATAAAAAAAATATATAATATAAATATAAAAAAATATATAATATATATAAATATAAAAAATATATAATATATAATATAAATATAAAAAATATATAATATATAATATAAATATAAAAAAATAAATATATATATATATATATAATATATATATAAAAAATATATAATATATATATATATATAATATATATATAAAAAATATATAATATATATATATATATAATATATATATAAAAAATATATAATATATATATATATATATATATATATATATATATAGTTTAGCATGACCAAGCAGCTGGTTTTCAACGTAAATATGAATTGTGGAAATAAAGTCTACTTCTGAGGTCACCGGCTTGCATTATCCAACTGTGTTTTTTAAATGGGAAAGAACAGCTTGTGAGCGTGGTGCCCACTGTCAGCAACGGGATGGCAATAATTTGGTGGCTGACTTGCCCTGTTGAAAATCAATCCCAGCTTCACTTGGGCACTGAAGACTGGCATTTAAGGCGCTTTAAAGAGAAGGCAAATAACTATGTGCACTTCCAGCTCTGTGCCAGTTCCAAGGAATTGTCATTTTCAATTTGTTCTTTCCTCTGGGAAGGAAGTCAGCTGCTTGCAAGCATTGTGCCAGATTTTAGTGTATTAAAAACTAAACTGTGCTCAGCGAATAAATGTGACGAAAATCTAACAAACAATGTTTTTTTTAACAATTTCTCCTAACAACCACAACAACCAGTTCCATTGACACATACATACATACATACATGTACAGCTCACATTGAGGAAACCAAGCAGTGGTGTAAACCCAGCATGCACTGCTACAAAAGTACCACCAGCTCCCATTGGAATTAAAATCTATGCTTAAAGAATGGATGAAGGAATGCAAATCTTTACTGGCCTATACATCTCACTTTTTTATCTAAGCAACAGGTAGGTCGGAAAAATAAAAACATTGCTAAAGAGTACCCCTCATTCCCATCTATAAATGTGACCTGCCCAAGGCAGATTATCCATATTCTTATGGTGGATGCACTAAAGAAATAGAAATGAGAATTCAGGTCTCTAGTAAGATCCCAGGCACAAAAGTTGCTCCTCATACTACAAAAGCATGTATTGCTGAATGAACACTTTCATACCATACTGCGCACCCTACCCTTGAGGCTATCTGTAATAAGTATTGCCAGACTAAGTCAAGGAGGATACTGGAGGACCAGACCCCAAAAATGGGATATTCCTTCTAACGCCATCAGGAAATCGCTTCTGGGTACTGCGAACCACACAAAGAGTGAGGAAGAACTTCTTTCCCCAAGCAATCTAGCTCCTCAACCAAGTCATGGCTAGTGCCTCCACCCCACCACCCTTACTAGTCTCCAAACAAATACCAGGACTAGAAACATGCAACAAATTCATGTAACCTGTCAAACAAGAGTAGAATTAGCAACAACATTGCTACGCTCAAACTCTATTGGAACACTATTGGTAATTGCATAACTGCAAATTGTATTGTATAAGCTACTTGAAGTTTTGTCTTCTTGCATTATTTTTCTGCAGTTAAACTCATTGTATTATGCTGCTTGCTCTAGATTACTGCTTTACAAATTAGTCTATCCGTATTTATTGTTTGCACAACTTTATTCTCCACATTGTTATTGTATCCTAGAGCAGTCGGACCAACACTTTACTGCAAGACATACAGTTGCCTTGATTCAATAGGAGTTGAAAAAAATTCTCATGTTAGTTGTGAAGGAAAAATCCAGTTTAAATGTGTAAAAATACCATTTTGCGATTACTCACCTGTAAAATGGGTATTATAAGTATGTCACACACCCCGCTTCCACTATTCATGACATATGGGTTATGGTCCAGTAGAGGGCGAACTTCTGCAGAGATGAAAGCAAAAAAGAAGCCCCTCCCGGTCCATAAATACCTGGGACCTCCCACACACTCCCCAGTATATGACAGCAGAAAGGGGACCAGGAAGAGACAATAAAACATTAACAATAAAAAGGTTCACCATATAAAGGATCCAGAATACCAAAGGGCGGGATGAAGCGGGGTGTGTGACATACTTCTAATACCCATTTTACAGGTGAGTAATCACAAAATGGTATTATTCCAAGTATGTCACACACCCCGCTTCCACTATTCATGACATATGGGACATCCAATAGCAGTGTCCATCATGGGTGGGCATCCAAATACAGCAAAAAATGCACCAATTTAAACCACTGCAGTTTGCAGAACCTTGCGGCCAAAAACAGCATCCGCTGAGGCCCGCAGATCAACCTTATAAAACTTGGAAAAAGTATGAACGGAAGACCAAGTAGCAGCCTTACAAACTTGTTCAACAGAAGCCTGGTGCTGAAAAGCCCAGGAAGCCCCAACAGCACGAGTAGAATGAGCAGTGATCTTAAAGGGAGGAACCCTCCCCTTAGCAGAATAGGCCGCAACAATGGCCTGATGTATCCATTTACTAATGGTAGACTTGGCTGGCGCCAAACCTTTCCTGGGCCCGGAGGGCACCACGAACAAGACGTCCGTCTTACGAAAAGGAGAAGTAGCGACCAAATAGTACTTCACACAACGAACCACATCCAAAGAGTGCAAACCCCCCCTTGTCATTACTAGGCTTAGGACACAAGGAAGGGAGAACTACATCCTGATTGAGATGGAAGGCAGAAACCACCTTAGGAAGGAAATCTGGTTTAAAGCGAAAAACCACCTTATCCTGGTGTCTCTCAAAGTAAGGGGCCTGAATAGACACAGACGCCAACTCAGAGACACGCCGAACAGAGTAATAGCCACCAAAAAGGCAACCTTTTGAGTGAGCACAGAAAGTGCCACATCCTGCACCGGCTCAAAAGGAGGCCCCTGTAGGGCCGAGAGAACCAAATTTAGGTCCCAAATGGGAACCAAAGGCTTTCTAGGGGGCCGAACATGAGTGACCCCTTGGAAAAAAGTCTTGACCAGATGATGCAAAGCAAAGGACCTTTGAAAAAAGACAGCCAGGGCAGAAACCTGACCCTTCAAAGTACTGAGCTGGAACCCCAGATCCAGACCGTGTTGTAGAAACTCCAAAATCCTAGGAATCGAAAAACACCCTGCAAGGTAAGGCCCTAGCCTCACACCAGTCAATATAGGACCGCCAAGTCCTATAGTAAATGGTAGAGGAAGACCTCTTCCTGGCTCTAATCAATGTCTGAATGACCACCTCCGACAAACCTTCCTCCCTCAGGAAGAAGGTTTCAGCAGCCACGCCGTCAAAGCAAGCGTTTGTAAATTGGGGTAACGTAGCTGACCCTGAGAGATCAGATCCGGAAACAGGGGCAGCCTGTCCTGATCTACCGGCAGTCTTACGACGTCTGCGAACCAAACCTGTCTTGGCCACCAGAATTGCTGGTGCCCCCTCTAGAGCCAGCATGTGCACTACCTTGCCTACCATAGAGAAGGGGGGAAACAGGTACAGAAACCCCAGATCCCTCCAGGCAAGTGACAAGGCATCCACTGCCAGGGCCAGAGGATCCCGAGACAGAGAGAAAAAGGTTGGGAGCTTGTGACTGTGCCGAGAGGCAAAGAGATCCACCTCCGGAGTCGCCCACTTGTGACACAGGGACCGTGGTTGAGAGACCATTCCCCTCGGCGAGAGAATCCCCTGCTCAGGGAGTCCACCTCCCTGTTCTCCACTCCCGGAATGTACACTGCCGAGATGCAAGGAACATTGCTCTCCGCCCATGTCAGAATCAGAGAGACTTCCCTGAGGGCACTCCTGCTGCGAGTCCCTCCTTGGTGATTGATGTAAGCTACCGCAGTTCGATTGACTGATCGAACCTGAACCAGTAAGCCCTGTAAGTGAAGTGTCAGACGTGACAGAAACGAACGGATAGCTCTGAGCTCCAAGACATTGATGGGGGTGTGAGCCTCCTGAGGACCTCACAACCCTGATGATCCTTCCAGAAACCTCCCCAGCCCGACAGGCTGGCATCCGTGGTAACTGTATCCCAACAAGAGGCCAGAAAGGATCTGCCCCTCATCAGATTGCTTGGTTCCAGCCACCACTGAAGGGACTGCCGAACCCTGGGAGACATCAGAAAAGACTGATCCAAGGACATCTGTCCCATTTCAGCAACAGATGGAGTTGGAGCGACCTCATGTGGAACTGAGCAAAGGGGACTGCCTCGAAGGAGGCCACCATCAAACCTACCAGAGTCATTCTTAGCCGGATAGAAGGGCGAGGATTGGTCAGGAGAACACGTATCAGATCCTGAACCCTCTGCACCTTTGGCTGAGGTAGGAACACTCTGGCCTGACTGGTATCCAGATTCATGCCCAGAAAAAGAGATCTCCCTTGATGGGGAGAGAGAAGACTTGGGGTGGTTGATCTCCCATCCGAACCTTTCCATCGTCATCACCACCGTCCTGGTGTCCAGCTCCGCCTGGCAGAGGGAAGAAGCTGTAATGAGTAGGTTGTCCAGATACGGCACAATGCGAATGCCCTGTGCTCTGAGCAGGGCCATTATGCCCGCCAGAACCTTGGTAAACACCCTCGGTGCCGAGGTCAGCCCGAACGGGAGGGCCACAAACTGAAAATGCTGATCTCCAACCACGAACCTGAGAAATCTCTGGTGTGCTGGGAAAATTGGTACATGAAGGTAAGCATCCCTGATGTCTATGGACGTCATGAAATCCCCCTGATGAAGGGAACCGATGGCTGAGCACAGAGTCTCCATGCGGAACTTCTTGGTTCTGAGGAACCTGTTGAGAAGCTTCAAATCTAGAATGGGTCCTATGGAGCCATCCTTTTTGGGAACCGTGAAGAGGTTGGAATAATAGCCCCGGCCTCTCTCTGAAAGAGGCACCGGGCATATGACCGCCATGTCCAGGAGATTCTTTACAGCAAACGAGGATCCGATGGCAACCGAGACATTAGGAATCTGGGAGGAGGCTGGTACTCTAACTCCAGTTTGTACACAGACGAGAACACTTCCAATATCCACTTGTCTGTGACCTCCTGGGCCCAGACCTGGAAGAAGAGCCGCAGCCGTCCCCCCACCCATAAGGGTGAGGGCGCCTCCTCATTGTTGAGCTGGCATGGCAGCGGGCTTGGAACCCCAGGTAGAGGCTGGACGGGCGCGTCCCCTGCCTCTGTTCCAGTAATCACCTCTGAAGCTAGAGTAGGCAAGACCTCTGCCCACTCTGGCACCGCGAAAGGAAGGATTGAAGGAGCTTGCCCCCCGAAAGAAGCGACGCCGCTTCTTACGCTGAGGTAGCTTCCCACCTTTCGCCACAGAATCCAATTTGTCACCAAACAGCCGCATACCCAGGAAGGGCAGTGCTGTAAGTGATTTCTTGGCCGCTATGTCAGCCGCCCACTGGCGTAGCCATACCGACGCATGGCCACCAGCAGAGCCGAGGTTCTACTACACATGATAATAGTGTCATCCATAGCCGCCAACACAAAGTTCATGAACAATTCACACCTCTTAAGGGCTGTGAATTCAACACTGGCCGGGTTGAGTTGGGACCCTTTTAACATGTCCCTAACCCTCAGACCTGGTAGCCACAGCCACGAGTGCAGATGCACAAACGGGCCGCAAGGCTGAACCCACACTGGCAAAGGCATGGCATGCTGTCTGATCAATGCGCTTATTCTCGCCATCCTTAAGGGTAGTGGTGTCAGGAGTATGTACAATGGAGGTGTTGGACAACCCTAAGATGGGCGCATCGACCTCGGGAGGGGAAGATCATCGCTTCACCGCGTCCGCCGGGAAGGGATACGTCATATCCCATCCCTGCGGGACACCGGGAAGCTGACTTGGTTTCTCCCATTCTCTAAGAATCATGCTATCAAAATTATCCTGATTTGGGAACTCCAAGCGGGGCTTAGATGACCCAAAGTAATCCCCCTTCTTCGGAGGGGCCTCCGCTGGTGGGGAAATATGCAGAACCTCTAAGAGATGGGCCAGGACTTTGGGGGTATCCACAGCATCCCCCAGCGCCTGCCCGGCATCGGAATCAAAGAACTGCAGTACTTCAGTCTCAGAATCCTCAAACAATTCCCCCTCCTCAAGAGGGGAATAATCAGCCCAGTCAAGGGAGTCATAATCATCAAAATCAAGTACCGGCATAGCAGGAGACCGATGCCTTTTCTTAGAAGAGGCCTTCTTGCCCACTGAGTTAAAAATAATTTTCTCGAGGTTGGCCAGCCTAGTACATACCTCAGAGTGCGACTCCCCACTAATGACCGTGTCACTTTGGGTACGGATAATGCGGGGCGGGGAAGGAGATGAGACGGGCAGCACTGACCCAGATGCCTGGGACCCCGACTGCCGCTCTATGGCCTGTTGCGCACATGGTATACAAATTAGTACATGTTCCCCCGCAAGGGATACCCCACAACCCACACATAGCCGGGATTGACCCGAAGGGAGCCCGAGCCCGGTATCCTGTGGAGCCTCCATATGGTGATTTTAATGGTAGTCGCAATGACCAGAAGGAATTACACGGATAAGCTACCCGAGATGCCCCTTTAAGTCCCAAGTGGGAGGATTTAAGTAGCCCAAATTACTCTAGGGACCCTAGGACCGGGAGAAACCCCTTTTAAGCAAGGCACAGGGAGTCTTCCTGAAAGACACAAGATATGGGCAATAAGCACATGCACCCACACACATTGTATGATATATACATGTAATAATAAAACCAACAAGCAGAGGGAGCCAGCGCTGCCCCAAGCGGCGACTGGGGCATATGGCCAGCATAGCAAGAAAGGGGGGGAAGCCCAAAAATACAATTCTGTGAAATACTCACCTGTAGAATTGGTATTATACGCATAGAGCACGTCCTGCTCCATCTATAATACTTACACATGGGGTAATCCTCCGCCAGAGGGTGCTGTTCACGGCAGACATGCAAAAACAGGCTCCTCCCGGCCCCTTCATATACCCAGGGACCTCCCACAAATCCCCAGTATTGAAAAGCAGTGAGAAAAGAAGCCGGGAGAAACCAACCACCAACTGGTACCAATAGTAATAACAATCACCATACAGGGGGATCCAGAAAAATGTAAAAACCAGGGTGGGGTGGAGCAGGACGTGCTGTATGCGTATAATACCAATTCTACAGGTGAGTATTTCACAGAATTGTATTATTCTAAGCATACAGCACGTCCTGCTCCATCTATAATACTTACACATGGGACATCCAATAGCAGTGTCCATAAAGCAGGGTGGGATCCCCAGAAAAAAGGCACAGCAGGGTGGGACTGCCCTATAGCCTCGGCCACATGGAACAGGGTATACAAACTACTTTCTGACATCATCCATCTCCCAATGACTAAGAACCCTAGGGAGGCTTTACTCTCCCACAAATCAGGTAGATACTCTAAAAACCATTGGAAATTAATTCAACACGTCCTAGCCACCGTCCGCCTTACCATTGCCAGAAACTGGAAATCCCCCAGAATCCCCTGGCAGGAGATCTTGAACAGAATCTCATATACACTATGTAACGAGAAAATTACAGCGATTAAAAGTGACACCTATGAAAGATACCTTGATGTATGGACCCCTTGGCTAGAATATATAGATGTCGGCCACCACCTGACAGACCCAGTCCACCCAGTTTGAATATAGTGAAATCCAATTCTATTTCAAACATGGCCTCCAGCCTCAGACCCATCCCTATCCCACTTCCCACTCCCTTCTCTACTCCCTTCTTCTATTTTTCCTTTTCTCTTCTCATCCCACTGTCAATCAATCCTATCAACTATGCATTCATCTTCAGCTCCAAACACTGATCCTTAGCACCAATAAAGAATGGATGTGTTATACACATCTCTTTAGTACAAGCCCCCCAGTCCAGACTACAACCCATCGCATCCCAAGCACTTGCTGTCCTACGCCAGAAGTTGACCCTAATAGTTAGCACCATGTTTTAGTGCAATTAAACTCAGGAATCTTCATATCTCTTTTGATAACTATTGGAAAATCTGTTAACGCAAGTACACTCAGGAATCTTCATATTTTTGTTGATAACTTTTTGATACTGTACCATTATGTACATTCTGTAAACCTGTTCAACTGTCATCATTAATGCATATGTAATGTCTGATCCATGTATACCTTATATGAAAACCCAATAAATTCTTTGTAAAAGAAAAAGGCACAGCAGACAGTAAAGGCGCTGTCACCTGCAAAACTAACAAGTACGACATGAGCAAAGGCTCCAACGTCAATCCCATAACAAAACCTTTGAAAAAGGTATGAACAGAGACAAGCAGCGGTCTAGCAAAACCTGTTTGACAGAAAACCTGGTGCTGAAGGGCCAAGGGTACCCGAACACCAATATAACGGAGCAAAACAAGAGAGGGAGATTCTTCCCTCTTAAGGAATAGGCCAGTGTAACGGCCCAACCAGCCCACAGGCAACAGAAGCCTAGGTAAAACTTAGAACTCTCCCCAACGGGGAAATGAAAACTGATCTCCCGCCAGACGGGCGGGGATACTAACCCCTTCATTAACAAGGATCAGCAAGAAGCCGAAACCTCTGCTCAGGACCAGGAAGGCAACCATCCAAATAAGATCAGTCCAACGGGCGCATAGGCCCTGGAAGCAAACAAGATCAGGCGCATACATAAGGAGGTGCCCGCAAACCCCAAGGGCATCAGTCCCCCTAAGGGACAAGAAAACACCAGGAAAATTTCAACACCTGTTGAGGGAATGTAGACCCCTTACTTCAGCATTATTAAGAATAAGGCCCATAGGCAGACTAAAAGGACTTAAATAATGATCATAAAAAAAAAACACTTGGACAAAGGGGTCCGCCGTAAGGCGGAATACCACCACGTCATGGTGTGTTATATATAATATATATATATACACACACACACATAATGAGCGAAGGCTAAGTAATCAGATCCACCTTCTCAGGTACACGTCTGACTGAAGCAAGAGCCCCCAGAGGAGCGACTTGGACTACAAAACAGCTCAGACAGCAGCCAGAATAAGTCCCAAGGGAACAATCCGCAGGGCAAACAGAATGAAAATTGATCCCAGCAGGGACCATGGAACTACTTGGAAGATGCCCCTGAGCAATCCCCAAGAGAACTCCTCGCAAGGAAGACCGACCCAGACTTCTACAGGAAGACAGACAGGACAGAACCTGAATCTTCAGAGTACCTAGATGGGGAGCCAACCCCAACCTATGCTGTAATGACTCTAGAACCCTGGGAACTGAGAACGTTCAACAGGGAAGAGACCAAGACCCATGCCAATCAATATGGATACACCACAACCCACGAAAGACAGAGGAAGAGGAAGCCAAGAAAGCTTGCTCCTCGCCCCCCATATACCAAGTCACCCAGAAGATAAGCCCGTCTCCAAGGGGTGAATGAATCAGCTGTCAGGCTCCAGACTAGAGTCTACAGATTAGGACGACAAAAAAAGGGGCTTGGCAAGGGCATAACCGCACTCCTGAGAGAGCGTACAGGCCAGCTGACCTCAGCAGAAGCATCTGCGAACCACAGTTCACTAGGCCACCCAAGGGCCATCAATCTCACTGGTCTCTATCAGCACAACCATGCGCAGAACCCCTCATAGTAGGGTGAATGAAGAGGAGGCATATATGATAGAAAGTCCATGCATAATTTTACTAAGCCCCCATGACCAGGGTCAGAAAATTCTGGGACAGTAAAAACAAGGGCAGAGCCCCTGTGGTATAAGCGAGACCCAACAGAGCCACCGTAGTTGGCTCTCAGAATGAAACCAGGACAGCAAAACCTGCCACTGAAAAACATTCATTTGAGCGAATACCGCTGAGGAGCAGGGGGCGTAAACCCCCGCCCAGATCAGGAACCTTCCAGAGGGATCATCCTGCTTCAAGCTCCAGACCAATAATAAAACAGGCCATCGTCTTCCAACCGGCCAAGATTCCCCAAATAGACAGGTCCTGAAGAGGAGAAGTCCAGCCATATACAGTAAACGGAAGGCTCATGTTTTAACAAACCAGTAGGTAAGATGGACCCTCTAAGGGACCCTACCCAGGAGCCACAGGGGGGTTTTCGGAAGAAATCCCCCCCCCCCCCCCCGCGAGACTTGGTACCCAAGGCGACCATTCACAGGAAGATGCAAGCAAGGAAGGGAGTGCCCCCTGACAGGGTCCTTGAATATAATCAGCTCAAGAGGAACCACCGTACCAAGGGGGAACGAGCACAGACCTAGCTCCAGGGGTGCTGGAACCCCATGTAGGATCAATAACCTACTGTGCCGAAGAGCCCAAGGGCTCGATATATAAGGGACATCATCTGATACGCCACCACGGGCCCACCAGCTGCAATCCTGCCTGGTGAAAGTAAGATGTCAGTAAAGGGGGACAGAGCCCCCGTGGCCAGGAGTCCCACTTGTTGTCCAGGGAGAAGGCTCAAGCCTGAACCGAATCCAAGGAATGGAGGTAGCGGATAAGGGACCATGAGGGATTGAGGTGACCGAGCACCCATCCCGTAACTCCCAGGGGACACCGCCTGCCAACTAATCCACTCGGCCTGACGTAGAGATTGGGGAGTAAGGAAAGACGACCCGGTAGGTCCTAATGCGGACGCCCCCCAGGCATGTCCGAGACATCACCCTCCTTCGCGCCATGGCGAGCAGCTTGGGAGCGAAAGAGAGGCCAAAAACAAAGCCTCCCTCCGCAGGGTTGGTCCTGCAACACCGACTAGTAATGGTCTTGGTGTCCAGAAGACACAGGGGAAGCTAATAAGATCTAGAACTCCACAGGAGGCCGGAAGCCCCCCTTGCACAGGGCGCCTGTGTCCCAAGACAGAGATGTGATATAGGGACTACCTGTGAGAGTAGAATTGCCTACCATAGGCCAGCATGGCCCAGACTGCCTCATACTGTTGAGGAAAGGAGGAAGGTCAATATAGAGGCCATAGCCCCATTCTGTTAAGGGCAACCTGTAAGTAAGCCGAAACTCCGTAGGCCTAGTACGGCCTGCACCAAATCCTGAGGGGAAAACAGGGGCTAGAAGCACCCTGACAACATCTGAGAGGGACCGCCCAGCAAATGCTATCCTGTGTCCAGGGGAACTACCTCCTGGAACCACCAGAAGGAGAAGATACATTCCTAGATAGGAGTCAGCTGCTGCTGCGAGGGCGTCCCTTCATGCTTGGGAAGTCTTGGCAGATTTGGACTTAGCCCTGCCAGAGGGCCCAGGGCGTTGCCTGCCCACCCCATGGTGGAAATCCACACCGAACAGTTGGAAGCACGCCTCAGGTTCGCGTTTGACACTAACGTAGGGAGGGGGAGGGGTGTCCCTGCCCCGAGGAGGCCTGGACGGCCTTCTGCGTAGGGGTGCCTTACCCTTTTTTCCAAAAAGGTCCAAACGGGCCCCAAATAGTCGCCGTCCTCTGAAGGGAAGGCCAGTGAGCGCCTTTGTCGTAGCATCGTCAGCACCCCACTGTCGCAGCCAGATCAGGCGGCGAATAGCTACCACAAGGGCAGAGGTTCTAGCACACATCTTAATGGTGTCATCCAGCGCTGAGAGGATGAACCTCACAAACACATCACAGTCTGATAGCGCATTAAACACCCCCCAGGGGAGGTCCTCAGGTCGGTGGTCAAGTACTTTTCTAACGAGAGTCCTGGTGGCCACCGCCGTGATGGCCGCGGCACAGACCGGGCGCAGAGCCGTTCCTGCACACGAAAAGGCGTGGGAAGCCAGTCTGTCAATGCGCCTGTCCTCAGCATCCCGAAGGGTGCGGAAATAAGGAGCCGCCATGAAGGGGGGGTTAGTAACCCCTATAAATCGGTGCATCCACCACAAGAGGTGCTGCCCAAAAGTTAACCATATCTGGAGGGAAAGGGTACTTCCAATCCCAGACCCCTGGGACCCCTTTAAGTTTACAAGGCGATTCCCATTCTTGGGATATAAGATTCGGGAAATGCTCCTGTTCCAGGAATTCCAAGTGCGGCGGCGCTGTGTGGAAACTCTCCTTCTTAGGCTTGGGAGCCTCTCCAGGAGGGGAGATTGACAAAACCTCAAAGAAGTAGTTCATCTGTGTCACACAGGCCCCAAGAACCGGGCCCAGAATCATCACGGCTCCCGGGCATCTCATCCGAGGAGCCCGAATCTGAGAATAGCTCGCCTTCCTCAGAAGGATCAAGGTCCTGCATAGCAGCAGAGTCATCGGTATCGTTACGAACCGGAGAGCCAGGAGGCGTCAGGGACCGCTTCTTTCCAGGGCCCATACGCTCCGCCAAACTAGACAGCACCTGCTCCGCCGTAGGCAGCCTGCGCGGCACGGCTTGCTGGTCATCCCCGCTCAAGTGAGACTCATCAGGAGTGAGGTTTAGGTCCGGGGAGACGGGTGTATTGAAGGGAGGTGCAGCCACCGGCAAACCTGATTGCAGGGTCAGTGCCTGTTCAGCACACGGTCCGCAGACCCGTGCTGTCTCAGCATCAGCATAGGGCTGATCACACACTGCACACAGCCGGTCATGTCCCAGAGGGACCCCGGGTACATAATTCTGAGATGCCTCCATATGGTGATTATCTGAGCAGTATGCCCGCAGGGATTTACGCAATAGGCAACCCTGGATGCCCCAAGACCCGCTAGGAACTGGAAGAATTTGTTATGTGGACCCGCTATAATATATGTTAGGCCGGGAGAAGCCACCGAAATCCTGGCTTCTGAAAGACATAATGGGATAAGAGGGGGGGTGTCAGTGCCATGCGCAGCCGAATAAAACACATAGGAACAAATACCGCCCCGGAGGGCACTTACATGACCAAGGGAGGAGGCGGATCGCACCACGCGCGAAGATTGTCAAAATGGCGCCAAGCGAACCTCGAGGGGCGGGCCTGATCTGGCTGTGACGTGGAGCGCGTCATGCCGAGTCCCCGCCTCCCCCAAAGAGCGCGAAGCTCTAACCATCGAAACGTGAACGACAGTAATGGATAATACGCACATACATAATGTTGCTGTCACGCTTGAAAATGATGCTGCCGTCTGGGCAGTACACTCATGTAATGAAAGGACAAACAGGCGCGCAACCATAAACTTATCTGGAGCAAGGAGCACGACACTGACACCCAAGTTTAAAAGCCTTAGACGTGTTACATTACACTAGGACTGCCACACATACTCCCCCCTTTCTTTTCCCCCGAGCTACGGGAGGAAGCGAGAGAGAAGCGGACCTGCGTCCAGGGATTAACGCTGTGAGGGGCACGGGCAACATGCGGGAAGGGCATCTAATGGAGGCTCACCATCGACCTAAACCGCCTACCCTATGGTGGGGGATTGCGGTGGAGCGTAGCTCCGTGAGCACACGAGGTGCTGCCTACCTTCACCCGACCAGCGCAGCCCAGGCTGGGAGGCACATCTGTATCGAAGAGGACGGGTGGAAATAGTCCCGCAGGGCCGCAGGCGAGAGAGTTGATACTTCATGTCTTCGCAGTCAGCACTGCAGAGAAATCTGGGGATTTGTGGAAGGTCCCTGGGTATATGAAGGGCTGGGAGGAGCCTATTTTTGCATGTCTGCCGTGAACAGCGCCCTCTGGCGGAGGATTACCCCATGTCTAAGTATTATAGATGGAGCAGGACGTGCTGTATGCTTAGAATAAGGGCACTCACAAAAGTCCAAAATGGCATCAGACACCAGCTCCGTGTGAAGGAAGGAGAGAGAAGGGGCGGGCCGCGCCAGGCCCCGCCCCCTTCCTCCAAGTCCATCAGTGCGGTTCCCATCATTTGGAGGGGCCCGCAATGGCGCCAAAAAAGGGGAGGGGGCGGGCCGCGAGGAGGAGAAGCTCCCCAGGCTGTAGCAGAGCGCGAGGTCAGCAAACGTGAAGCACCATGCGCACAAAACACACACACATCTAATGCGAAAGCAGAAAGGCAAGGCCATCCCCTCCCCCCCACTGGAGGGTTAACAGAGGGGACCCGGAAGGGGGAGAATCCCTCACCAAGAGGTGTAAGGGAAGTAAATAGGGACAGGGCATCCCAAACCTGGATACCGCCTACCCCCTTGTATGGGGTATCACGGGGGAGCATGGCTCCCTAAAACACCTATTAAGGTGTTGCCTACCCTCGCCCGGACCTGCAGCCAAGGCTGGGAGGCTAGTATTGGACTTACTGTATAAAGGTCCGGGCAGAAATAGGGCAAAAAATGGCCGGGTGTAAGCCCGGCTTACCTGCAAGGAAGAGCGGCATACATCTTCTGACTTGCTCGTCGTCCTGCAGAGAAGGAACTGGGGAGTGTGTGGGAGGTCCCAGGTATTTATGGACCGGGAGGGGCTTCTTTTTTACTTTCATCTCTGCAGAAGTTCGCCCACTACTGGACCATAACCCATATGTCATGAATAGTGGAAGCGGGGTGTGTGACATACTTGGAATAACCCACGGATACAAGTCCGGAATTCCCCCTTTATTTCCCCCTGTAGCACTTTAGGCTTTCTAGTCAACATGCACAGGACCTAATCTCTCAAGGAAGGAGAATCAGCATCTGTGAGTTGAACCAAGCACAGATCAGACTCTCTGCTTAATCTCTCACACCTCTGGTCTGGGAAGGCCTTGCTGAGACTGAAGCTGATGTGACCCCTGGCTGTGAGCTTCCTCACATCAAAGGCAAGAACCTCAGACAACCGGCACCAAGACAAATCAGGCCAGTGTGTACCAGCACCAAGCTAGATACAGAACCAGAACGGGCCCACAAAACCGCATGTAGAATTCTCAGGGCCATGCGACCAGGGGAACCTAAAGAAATGGAGATCTCTGGTTATGACCCATTTAAAGACTCCGTCTTTGGGCTCGGATGTCTGGCTTCCAGCCCAGTCGTTTGGTGCCATATTCCGAGCCATATGACCCCCCTGCCTAAAGTTAAACTCCTAAAGGGTTTTAGGTTCTAAAGCAGGTTCCACAACAGTGAAAGGGTCTTGAGGCATAAAGGGGGATGACCCTGGGCCAGGCTTTTGTCACTTCTTGGGAGGTCACGCTGCAGAGTGCGGAAGGTGCCCGAACCATCTATCAGCTCTCTACTCACCTCCAAGTGGGAGCCCATCATCACTACTCTACATCTGCATTTTACGGTAACTCTGACTGTTGTCTGTGTGTAACTCAATGTAACCTGTAACCCACTTCTCAGAATGACATTTGTATTCATTCATATCGCATCACAGCCAAATGTTTGTTATCACTGCCTAGTGCGCTTACTGCATTAAAACCTATATTTAACTTGAGCTATCTTTTTGCCTTAGCCAAGAATCAGTGTGTCCGCAGGCTTTGGGCCTGGTGGTCTCGCTAGGCGGGCGACGGACAGAGTTTTGGGAAAGCGGGCTGTGTGTTTGGAGGTCCGTGATTGTTAGTTGGATCATGTGACCCGGGGTATCCCTGACAGTAGTAAAAAATGTACAAGATTTTCACTGTTGCTGAATCACAAGCTAGGAAAACAACGCAAGTAAATGGTACTTTTTTACTCCCAAGTAGGAAAAGGTTTACCATGTTTTACAATGTAGTAAAAAGTGGCATCTACTGTCATTGTCTCTTTATCTGGTGATTCAGATTTTTTTCAACTCTTACTGAATCAAATCCATTGTATGGCTATGCATGTGACCAACAAATAAGTCAGCAGTACCCAGGGCATGCTTAGAATGGCGGGTGTTTTATTTGGCAAGGCTGCAATTATGCAGCTATGAGTGTACTTAAACCGGACCTTCACCATGATTTAATGAAAAGCCCAAACTCTTAAAAAACAATTCCTCAGCATCTAAAATTAATATATTTTACATGTTTAGTCACTAATTTATTATACTTTCCCCCACTGGGCTGCAACTCTGTTCGGGAATTTAGGATACGGGCGCCGCCATCTTGACTCAGAAGCATCACACTTACTGAGGAGAGGAGAGTGGGATAAGGTACAGGGGGGCGGGTTATAGCTGTGCTTTGCTCAGACAGAGCAGAGCTGGGGTCAGGGAAAGGTCAGCAGTCCCAGAATGCAGAGCAGCACAGTCACTTCCTGTTTGCAGGCACTTCCTGTTTGCAGGCTGCCTGCAAAAATGGCAGCTTCCATAAGCCGCCATCTTGGATGTTTAAAGGCTTATAAAATGCAGTAGATGCAGGTAGGATGATTTTTAATGTGAGCAATCTGTATGTACAGGGTGTGGGAAACATATAAGATAGACTCTTATTTAGAGTGAAGGTCCGCTTTAACTGACTCTTGAACCAAGAAGGAACTTCGAAGACCAGAGACAACGTTATGCTAGGACTCTATAAAAAGTGAAAGTCAGTCAGGTGAGGAAGCACAAGTAAAAAAGTCAGATGAGGAAACACAAGTGAAGACTAAGATCTGCGAGGGGACCCACTGAGGTTCATATACATAATATAACTCTTAAACCCTATCCAAGTTTCTGACAATTAAACAGGACACTTCTGTAAAGCCAGATGTGGAGACAAAGCAATCCATCTGGCAAAAGATCTATCAGATTAATAAAGCATGCAAATTTGATCCGCACGCACAATATATATGACACGCACAATATATATGGTTATTATATACATATAATACATATATACATATAAGCATACACAAAAAAGTACAGCCCAAATGATTCTTTGCTGGGCGTCAGCAACTGGGCTGCAATGGCTCAAAAGAGCACCATGAAGGCAAGTCTCTAGTCTAAATACAAAAAGGTGCCAGCATTCACCAATCCCTCACTGCTGAAGATCATGTCAGGGTTTAACAGCAGAAAACACATAGGGTCAGCCTACAGGATTTTTTGAAAGTAACACCAAGAGCTTGCCTAGGTTATCAAGAGCTCCATAACGAATAGGGGCAGGGCAGGAAATAGATACACATACAGCATCAATGTCTCCACTGCAGTGAAGTACAGCAGTTTTCTCGTTCCACATTATGTAGAGTTCCATGAAAAAAAGGCAGGTATCACTGAAATCTGCGAGGGACCAATCAGGTTCACCGGGTGGCTGTGAAAGCATTGCATGCTGCCTGGCAGTCCCAATAAGCAGCCAGTGGTCAAACAGGACAGGCAAACAGCTTCAGAGCACAGACATTGTAAGAAAATCCCTGTTAGACTTACTAGTAATGGTAGTAAGCCTAACTCTCCACGGACGCCTGGGAGAAAGGGAAGGGAAGAAAATTGGCATATGGTGTTTTTGGTAAACTGTGGCAAAATACACTTCTATATACACCTACACCTACCAATCCTGCAGTTACACTGCGAGTTGCAGTGGTCCTGGTTTCAAGTCACAAGGTAACCCGCTGCTCCATGGATAGGCTAGGTAACAGGGGGGAGGGTCACCTGAGAGCCTACCACTAACATGACATCAGTAGTGGATGCCACAATGGGTACCAGGGCCTAGTTCGGAGCACATTCAGCGCTTCAGAGCCGGTAGCCATGAAACGAGAGGTGCATTTCATAGGACTAAGAAGCCAAAAGGCTGTCAAGTAAGTTTATTTTTCCCTATGTCTCTTTATTAGAGTATTTGCATATTGCTTGTTGCTGGGTGTCAACATGTATTTACCACTAGAACAGACACTAGAACTTTGCTAAGCTACAAACATTTTCAGGTCACCATGGAAACTGCTATTTGGCCGCATAACAGCTTTCCACTACCCGCTGAAGCTGCATTACTACCTTGGTTTCTTAGATTCTCTAATGCTGCCTGATAATTGTCTCATCTGGTTATCTGAAGTTATTTGAGCTTAAAGCAATATAAAAACTGGACCAAAACCAGCACCAGCCATTCAAACTGGTCTGGTGCAGAAGCGAGCAGCGGCTGGATGGTTGCTGCTGGTAGCAGTTAACACATGACAGAAACACTGTGGTGGAGCTCTCCTGTGATCCAGAAATTTCTATGTTGGTCTGTTTAAAGCAGTCCCACCCACACATTAATGGGCATGGGACAGAATCGTGACAGGTTCGGGGGGGGGGGGTGGAATGGTCACAGAAGTCATGATGCCACCCAAATTGTGGACCACTTTAAATGTAGCCAATATGTAACTAAGAAAAAATCCTGTTTACTGTGAGTTCCCCCTCACCCCCCCCCCCCCCAAACTGGTTCTAATGTCACAAGAAAAAGCACACAACGAACAACCATCACAAATATATTCAGAAAAAGAAACCCAGCATTGGTTACACTAACAAGACATCAGCCCCAGCTTCAGAAACCACAATTATAGCTCAAAAACTGGACCTAAACCTTAAATATCTGCTTGGTTTCCAAAGTTACCAGTAGGTCTTTCTGGAGCAACTCTTTTTAATTGTAACCACTGGCTACATACTGTAGCTGAAAAAAGACCTTCATGTGGTGGAACAGCGCCTTCTTTAGACCCTCATCCTAATTGCTCCTATTTCAGGAATGAAAATGGCATTTACTGTATTTAGTACCCAATAACACATGAAATATATTACATTACCACATTTCAATGGAGTCTCAAAAACGCCATGGCTGGCCAATTACCAACTTGGATGCGGGGGACAGCCCTCTGTTTTAACACAAAACTCACCTTTCTGGCACTCCCACAGCGGACGCTTCACTTTCCCTATGCCTTCGCTGTTACTAAACAGGGCTAATGCGGGAGCCCTAGTATGCGCAGGAAAGGTGAGTTTTGAGGGTTATCCAGGGGGTTTCACACAGAGCAGTATCCCAAGTCAGAAGGCTTCAGATTACCAGGATAGGAAAAACATTTACTGCCAAAAATGAAAATTTGTGCAGGATAAAACTAAGACACAAAGGCAAATGCCTCTAGCATAAGATCAGTAAGACCCCAAAAGGAAAAAAAATGAATAGTTGAGATCACTAAATAGTTGAGTTCACCAAAAGGACTGCTTCCCTCCTGCATCAGGCTGCCCTAGGCACATGCCCCCAAGTGCCTAATGGGAAATCCAGTTCAGTGGTCATCTCTGTAGACATGTAAAAATGTGGCAAGTCACACTGGACCAACAGCCCTCTCGGACCACAGCAAAGCAAAGCCAGCATCTCAGATTAGAATACATAAGGTATTCACATACTATCAGATCTTCTGAGATGCTTTGCAATGGCTCATTTTATACAGTTCATTTGGGGAATAACTGAGTACCTTTTTTTTAGGGGGGGGGGGGGGGGATATGGCCTTTCATGTTGTCTACAATTGTCTACAATTACAATAATAATTTCATAATTACAAAAGGTTATCGGACATTATCCCTGATGCTGATAATGCTGGTACAATGTAGTCTATAAAAGCAAAGACACATGAAGATATTCTTCAAAGTCAGGGGGGAAAGTGGTGCTGTGGGCTAATGACTTTAGCATAGCCAGTAAAACATTAGTTCCTGAATGCAGCCTCCTGATTGTGCCTGCTGATCTAGTTTAAATAACCAGAAAACAGAACATACATAACAGAGTAAAGGCAACACAAAATAAAAAGGACACTTATGAAAAGAGTAAAGTCTCCCCTGCTAACCCAGATTAGAATGATAAAAATGTAAAAAATGATATATAATGAAACAAATGGGGACACTCCTCAGTGCATTTAAATAACCCTAAAAATATTTCACTTGCAAAGTGATGATTGAAGGGTGTTCCAGATGCTGGTGCAAGAGCAGGCCACAGAACAATTGATATCTTCCGCATAGGCCGATTGCCCCGTGACCCCAGGATTGACAGCAGCCGAAAAATGGGGGGGGGGTTATCAACTGCTGTCTTGATGGACCGCATCTTTGTGTCGAGTTGGTAACTTGGGCACAGAACTGTGGACAGGCAATACAGGGTAGCCAACCGATCTTGGCACAGAGCTACGGACAGGAAAACAGGGTCGGCAATGGGGCTTAGCACAAAGACGGGACACATGCAAACCTTGACCGGGCAGCTGAACACACACACACACAGACAAGTTCCAGGGTGGTTCTTAAATAAACTTGTGTTTTTAGTCATTGTTTTTATCTATTTGGTTTTGTGGGGGTTAGTGCGACAACCTGGTAATGGATAGAGACCAATACATGCAGATTCAAGGCGGTCCCTGCTGACAAATTAGCAACCTAAAGGGTTTCTACATGCAAAAGGACATCAGGCAGCCTGCAAACAGGAAGTGCCTTCTGACTGTGCTGCTCTGCATTCTGGGATTGCTGACCTTTTCCTGACCCCAGCTCTGCTCTGTCTGAGCAAAGCACAGCTATAACCCCACCCCCTGTACTTTATCCCACTCTCCTCAGTAAGTGTAATGCTTCTGAGTCAAGATGGCGGCGCCCATATCCTAGAGTCCTTAACAGAGTTGCAACCCAGTGGGGGAAATAAGTAGTAAGTGACTAAAAACTTAAAATGTATTAAATTTTATATGCTGGGGAATAGTTTAAGGGCTTTGGTTTTCCAATAAATCATGGTGAAGGTTGGCTTAACCCCCCTGTTTTGGATGTGTTTTGCCCTTTTGAAAAAAAGAACTTTTAGGTTATGCATGCTCACACTGCTGACCCTTACCGCCACCTTGTCCTGTTTGTCAGGACCCCAAACGCTGTACTGTGCTTCTGGAACAGTCCCTGCTAATGGAGACACAGTTTTAGAAGTTTTATTCCACACAGACACAGGCCGTTAAAAAACCTTTAGGGTGTCAATACATGTAAAAAATGTGATGAATGGTCAGGTGGTGTGCGTCATGAGGAACAGGAGAACACACCAAAGTAGTCCCGAGCGAATGCTGGCAACATTGGAGCAGATGAAACAGCAAAAGATGTGGATTTTATTTATCACACTTTTAAGTAGGTGGATACATATGCATAATGGTGGACTGGGGCCTAAAATGCAACCAGCCTGTGACCTCCCCACTGGGCTCAAGTGCCCTCCAAGGCTGTGGCTATAGCATTGCAGAAACAGGGGTGAATATAGCCATCTGGAATGGGTCAAGGGTAGCTATGCCTCCCCCCACCATAGCCAGTATTCTCAGGCTATAGCATTGGGGACAGAACATTGTCTGGTGTTTCTTGGCTAGGAGGATACAGTGGGACCAGGTACAGGGCTACTGGGAGGGAGACTAGGGGAGTCGGGAATTGGATGGGGGTGTAATAAGCAGCAGCTTAATTGGCCTCAAAGCAGTGTGGCCCGCCAGGAATTACCTTGGGTCTCCCTATAGCCAGTCAACCCCAGCTTACACAATGCGTAGTTTGGGGACCTTTTTTGCAATTAATTTAAATCACGTTGCAGAGATCTGAAGGGAGAACCAAACCAAAGAAATGAAATCCAGTCAGTCAAGATTCTTTGCATATAAATCATATCTAAAAGGGCCGAACACTTCATATAGCCATGGTATGTGTAAATATTTCCTAAAGATCCAATTTCATATTCATCCTGCTTCCTTAGTACTCAGCTTTAAAGGTAATACTTGGAGCCCCAGCCTCCCACAAAAGAGCAAAGTATCTTAAACAGCAATAAATCAGAGGTCTCCAATGTAAATATAAGGCCAGACCTCAAACTGTGCCAGCATATACACGCAGTGAAATCAGTCCCTGGCGCTCATGTGCAGCATGTCCTAAAAACAGAGGAATCTGAAAGGCAATATGCAATCAAAGCAACATATAAGCAAAGCATATTATAAAGGAATATATCTTATCAAATCTCATTGAGCATGTGGTGGCAATAATTTCCATATACATGGCAGCCTCTGATCAAACAGACAAATTAGATCGAGCAGAATGGATAGAGCAAAGTTAGGCCTCCATGGTTACAGATCGTAATCACGGATGAGGAGCAGTTTTATGTTGGATACTGCATCATTAGTCCACCCCACACCCTCTCTGCTATCCAGAGCAGCACGCGGAAGAAGCAGCTTGACCACTGACCTGATAAAGTCCAAATGTATTTATGTAGGATGGAGATGGGCTATGACTACATATTGCTTTATGTGGCTCTTCTAGGGAGACCTTCCCCTGTATTTGTCCTGACTTTGACTCTCTTTACAGTGAATCTAACATGCCCATGTTCCAGTCATTCCAATAAAGAAGGGAGAGCCAAGACCTGACCAGCCATTGCAAAGAATTGAGTGGGCACGCTACAGACATTGTAGGGGGGGGGCAGCCATTAGTCCAATATGTCACCAGTGAATGAAAGATAGGCCAGCACGACTGACTTGATTTTGGGATTAAGTAACCAGATTAACATGGAACAGATGTAGTGGTCACAAAAAATATGGTATGCTTCACCTCTAATGCTGCTTATCCACACTGCTGTGCGTGCTGCATAAGCCTGCTTTTGCCCTTTTCTATAGCCAACCACCAGCAACTTTCTAGCAGGACCACCTTTTCCTAGACCAGAAGGTACATTGAACCCCACCTCCTGCATTACACTGAGAGACTGCCTATTCATCTGCAGAGGGCAGCATGTGTCCGATCATTCCTAGAAATACCTATCACTAAAGCATATTTTCTGGAGGATGCCCTCATGATACACACCCTGCTGTCAATTAATGAGGGAGACCACACCTTTTTGAAGTGCAGAGGCTGGTTGGCTGGGAAGCATGCTTATCAGCAACAGAATACTTGTGGAGGTCTAGCACACTTTAGAGATTGGGGGGGGGGGGGGGGTACATGGGTATTGTTAAAGCAATGTATGGGGTTAATCAGGACCAGATTAAAGAGGATGTGTAAAGAGAATGTATATTTTTGAGTGGTAAAATGTTGTCTTAAAGGTGCTTAACCAGGCATGTTTAAGGTTGCGTAAGCTCTCTCAGCTCAGCAGTGGCCATGGAAGCAGTGTTCTGTGTGTACGAGACTCGCTTCTCTTTTCTTGGTGTATGTTGCCAATAGCAGCCAAATACTACTTCCAGAAAACACGCATTAGATAACATGCTAGAAATGCTAACTCAGCTCAGAAACTTGTGTACATACTTCTGGCACACAAAAAAAATACAATACCAATTCTACAGGTGAGTAATCACAGAATTGTAAGTATACAGCACGTCCTGTTCCAGAATATTCCTTACACATGGGTATACCACAAGATGGCGCTGGACTGCAGAAAACAGCTTGTGGCTTCCCCTGGGCTCTATACAAGTCAGGGACCTCCCACAAATTCCCCAGTATTTACAAGCAGTAACACAAGAAGCCGGGAGAACAATAATAACAAAGATCCCAAATGAACAATCACCATACAGAGGTAACTAAGAATAATGATAACAAGGGTGGGATGGAACAGGACGTGCTGTGTACTTATAATACCAATTCTACAGGTGAGTATTCACAGAATTGTATTATTCCAAGTATACAGCACGTCCTGTTCCAGAAGATTCCTTACACATGGGACATCCAATAGCAGTGTCCGTAAGGTAGGGTGGGATCCACAAAAGCAACAACATGCAGATCAAACCACTGCCGCCTGTAGAACTTTGCGGCCAAAAGCAGCATCAGCTGAGGCCCTAACATCAACCTTGTAAAACTTAGAAAAAGTATGAACAGAAGACCAAGTAGCGGCCTTGCAAACCTGTTCAACAGAAGCTTGGTGCTGAAAAGCCCAAGAGGCACCAATAGCACGAGTAGAATGAGCAGTAAGGCGGAAAGGAGGCTCCTTCCCCTTAGCAGAATAGGCTTGAATCACAGCCTGACGGATCCACTTGCTGATGGTGGACTTAGCTGGAGCTAAACCCTTCTTAGGCCCAGAAGGGAGAATAAAAAGAGCATCAGTCTTCCTGAAAGGTTCAGTAGCCACCAAATAGAACTTCAGGGTTCTAACCACATCCAGAGAATATAATACCTGCTCCTTAGAGTTACTAGGATTAGGGCACAGAGAAGGCAAGACAATGTCCTGATTGAGATGAAAAGCAGACACAACCTTAGGCAGAAAATCTGGCTTAAAACGAAACACCACCTTGTCCTGGTGTCTCTCAAAGTAAGGAGGTTTGATAGAAAGCGCCGCCAACTCAAACACACCTAACAGAAGTGATAGCCACCAAAAAGGCTACCTTAAGCATCAAAATAGACAAAGGGGCCACATGCAAGGGCTCAAAGGGAGACCCCTGCAAGGCAGATAATACCAAGTTCAAATCCCAGACTAGTAACATAGGCTTACGAGGAGGTCGCACGTGAGTAACCCCCTAAAAAAAAAAAAGAAGGTCTTAACCAGACGATGGTTGGCAAAGGATCTTTGGAAGAAAATAGCCAAAGCTGAAACATGACCTTTGAGGGTACTAAGTTGAAGACCCAAATCCAAAACATGTTGCAGGAATTCCAGAATCCTGGGGATAGAAAACACCCGACAGGGAAGCGACCTAGACTCACACCAGTCAATGCAAGTATGCCATACCCTATAGTAGATAGATGACGAGGACTTCTTTCTAGCCTGAATCATGGTACTAACAACAGAGGCAGACATCCCCTTTTCCATCAAGATCTAGGTTTCAGCAGCCAGGCCGTTAAAGCCAGCGTTTGCAAATTGGGATGGCGTAGCTGATCTACTGCCAACTGCACGATATCTGCGAACCACACTCTTCTTGGCCAACAGGGGCCACCAGAATGGTTGGCACCCCTTCCTGGGAGATCTTGCGCAGCACCCTGACCAGCAGAGGAAACGGAGGAAACACATAAAGGAGCTGAAAGCTCTTCCAAGACATTGCTAGTGCATCCATGGCCAAGGCCAGAGGGTCCTAGGACAGAGAGACAAAGACTGGAAGCTTGTGATTGTGACGGGATGCAAACAGGTCCACATCCGGCTTCCCCCAGCGATGGCACAGGGACCAACACACCTTGTTGCTGAGGGACCACTCCCCCAGCCAAGACATCCCCCTGCTCAAGGAGTCTGCCTCCAGGTTCTCCACTCCCGGGATGTAAACGGACGATATGCAGATTTTGTCCTCCGCCCAGGACAAAATCAGGGACACTTCCTTGAGGGCCATCTTGCTCCGGGTCCCTCCATGACGATTGATGTAGGCAACTGCCGTCTGGTTGTCCGAGCGGATCTGAACAGCCCGACCCCGAAGGTGTGGAGTCAACTGGGCGAGAACTAGTCTTATCGCCATCAGTTCCAGAATGTTGATAGGGGTATGGGCCTCCTGAGGGCCTCACTGACCCTGGAACTTCAGGGATTTACAGAAGCCCCCCCAACCTGTCAGACTGGCATCTGTGGTGACTGTCTCCCAACAAGGGGTCAGAAAGGATCTGCCCATCAACAGATTCCTTGAGTCCAGCCACCACGAAAGAGACCACCTGGCCAGAGGGGACAGAACCAACACCTGATCCAGGGACACAGGGTCCCGATCCCATACTGACAAGTGAAGTTGAAGAGGTCTCATGTGAAACTGAGCTTATGGAACCGTCTCGAAGCAAGACACCATCAAACCCACCAGCTGCATCCCCTGCCGGATGGAGGGATGGGGGCAAGACAGAAGAAGCCTTGCTTGAGCTTGAAGACTCTCCACCTTCTGCTGAGGAAGAAGAATCTTGACCTGAGATGTATCCAGAGTCATGCCCAGAAAGGACCTCACTAATGACAGGAACAGGGAAGACTTGGGGTGATTGATCACCCAGCCGAAGGACTCCAGTGTCGACACCACCATCTGGGTATCCAGCTCTGCCTGCTGGAAGGACTGAGACATGATGAGAATGTTGTCCAAGTAAGGAAGGATGCGAATGCCCTGAGATCTCAGCAGAGCTATTACGCCCGCCAGCACCTTGGTGAAAACTCTGGGAGCCGAGGTGATACCGAAAGGCAAGGCCACAAATTGGTAGTGCTGATCCTCCAGAGCGAACCTGAGGAATTTCTGATGACCTGGAAAGATTGGTACATGAAGGCAAGCATCATTGATGTCTACAGAGGTCATGAAGTCACCCGGGCGCAGTGAATTGACTGCAGAACGCAGGGTCTCCATGCAAAAATGCTTGAATCAAACTTGTTTAGACGTTTTAAATCCAGGATGGGCCTGAGGGACCCGTCCTTTTTGGGAACAGTGAAAAGATTGGAATAGAAGCCTCTGTCCCTTTCCCTTAAGGGCACCGGGCAGATGACCCCCAACTCCAGAAGGTTTTGGACAGCACGGCACAACCCCTGTGCTGACAAGAAGTTTTGAGCCATCCGGGATTTGACGAATCTTGGGGGTGGCCAGGCTGCAAACTATCTTGTAACCGGAGGATACTACCTCCTGAATCCACCGGTCTGAGACATGAAGCCTCCAGACGTGAGCAAAGAGCCGAAGCCGTCCCCCCACCCGGATAGGTGAGGGCGCCCCTTCATGCCTGAGGGGGCTTGGGAACCCAGGAGGGGCCAGGGCGGCCACGTCCTCTGCCCCTTCCCCAATAGTCTGCGCGAGCCCCATGAAGGGATACTCCACGACCAATTCTGGAACCACGAAAGGAAGGGAGAAAGGAACCTGTCCCCCTAAAGGACCGGGAAGGCCTCCTACATTGAGGTAACCTGCCGCCCCTGGCAAACAAGTCCAAGCGTTCGCCAAAGAGGCGCAGCCCCTTAAAGGGAAAGCCAGTGAGAGCCTTCTTAGCAGCATTATCAGCTACCCACTGACGCAGCCAGACAGAGCAGCGTATAGCCACCAACAGGGCAGATCTCCTCTCCTCCCGCATCATCAAAAGGCCCCATCCAAGAGGCTCTTAAGCAGCCCTTTAATAGCAATAGCTGTAATGGCAGAAGCACAAACCGGGCGTAGCGTGGTCCCCACACAGGCAAAGGCATGACAAGCCAGCTGGTCCATGCGCCGGTCCTCACCGTCCCTCAGGGTAGTAGTGTCAGGGGAATGCATGACAGATGTATTGGACAGCCCCAGAACGGGCGCGTCCACCTCGGGATGGGGGGGGTGGGGGGTTGCATGACCAACGCTTAATCACCTCAGCAGGAAAGGGATACCTCTTATCCCAGCTCTTGGGCACCCCAGGGAGCTTGCTGGGCCGTTCCCATTCTTTGAGCACCAGATTATTAAAGTAAGTCTGCTCAGGAAACTCCAAACGAGGTTTAACTGTATTAAAATACAGAGCACTTCAAAAATATGAGCCAAAAGCCTATCAGTGTCATCTGAGGACCATGGGTCTTCTCCAAAGGGAGACCCGGTACCACCATAAACCCTAGGCTGTTCCTCAGATGACTCTGAATCAGAGAATAACTACCCCTCCTCCAGGGGGGAATAACCAGTAATGTCAAAAAATTCCTCAGCCTCAACAGGGAAGAGGGAACCCGCGGGTGATAAATGCCGCTTCTTAGCAGAAGCCTTACGCGGGGCAGAACCAGCAATGTTTTTCAATGCTGGCCACCCGTGCAGCCAAATCAGGTTGAGACTCCCCGCTGGCGTGCCCCCCACTTGGGGTCAGATGTAAGCGTGGGGAGGTAGGCGAAGCCAGAGGGGGCGCAGCACTAGGCCCAGCAGCAGGCGACCCAGACTGCAGTGCAAGCACCTGACACACACACCCCGACATCATCACTTATAGGGGATACCCCACACACAACACATAGCCAGGCTTGTCCCGAAGGAACCCCAAGCACATCATCCCCAGAAGCCTCCATATGGTGGTGATTATCGTGGCAGTAAGGGTTAACGCAAAAATAGCTACCCGGGATGCCCCAATGACCCGCTAGGGAAGTGGGAGTAATGAGAGGAAAAGGCCGGGAGAAACCACAGTGCCGAAGTTTTAACCCGGCTGAAAGACATAATAGACATTCCCATGAGATAATGCACAAGAAATAGAAAAATTCCACCCTACTGGGGTTACTCACGGATCGCGGGAGCCAGCAGCACACACAGCAAGGGAAGTCAAAATGGCATCCGCAGACCTCAAGGGACGGGCCTCCTATGAGATGTGATGTAAAAAACATCATCCTCATAGACCGCTCCCCCCCCCCCCCCCGAAGAGCACGAGGTCACAGACTTATATAGGGCCAGGAGGAGCCACAAGCTGTTTTCTGCAGTCCAGCGCCATCTTGTGGATGTATAACCCATGTGTAAGGAATCTTCTGGAACAGGACGTGCTGTATACTTGGAATACATACACGTTCAATAATTCCAAAAAAGTCTAGTGGAGTCCCCTCCAGGTAACTGCAGTTTAATTACTACCCTTGATAACCAGTGGTGGATGTCCTTTAAAGTTGGCCCATCAGCAACTGCGGTTGGCCCTAGAACCTAAAAGACTCCAGGGCAGGCCAACTAGGTGCCCTTGGAGCAGACCCGCAAACCCCTTACCTTTCCATCGGTCCCTCGCCCCGATCTAGGGCAAAATCCTTGGCATCTTGGCAAAATTTATTGCCGCAATCGGCAGCCACAGTCACATGGCAGCGGCTGGATACCTACAGACTACTGCCTGCCAACAGGAGCTCTGCACATGCAGGTCCACTTCCACTGCATTGAGATTAAGTGACCCAATCAGTGCACCCTCAGGAGCACTGGAGGCAGCTATCACAATTCCAAGGAGAAGGGGAGGTCAAGGTAGCACATTTTAAACCCCCCAAATCAGGTTTAGAGCAGGGGGTGGGTGGGCTTTTTTTAACGTAACAAGACCACAAGTATCTGGAATGGTTGTAATCATTTGACTGAACAGTTCAATACAGCTTGTATTCTTTATTACATGTCTGTACCAAGCCTAAAATGGAGGACTCCAGCCAACATTGAGAAGGTCAGTCTGTCCTGCCTGATTCTGGCATCTGTTGTGGATTTCAAGAGATAAAGCATCAACCCCCTCAGCCCTGACACTGTAGGATACAGGTCCACATTAAGGGGTCTTTCCCAAATTAACAGCATGATAAAGCAGCGCAAGCAGAAATATACCATATACATAATGGGGACCTGCCTGGGCACACTAGCGCTTCGAGGAATAAACCATGTGAGCCAGCAGACACAAGGACGCGGTCTGTGGTAGAAATGACGCATCCCTGCAATGCATCTTGTGGCGCGGCTGCATTTCTCTGGCTCTGCAGTGTGGCAAGGGTATGAACCAGAGAAACCTCTGAACTGAATTACAAATCTGGCACATAGAGCACTTTGCACATATGTATTTCAGTTGTGTATGTAGCGGTTAGCCCACAACTTGGATATCAGTCAACTAATAATTGCTAATGTGTAACAAAAAGAAAAAACAAGTGCTGCCTGTACTGGCAAGTGGAATAACACAAAGTACATTCAAACTGCCCACTATGTTCTGGTGAGCACCTAGCAGGAAGCAAGGCATGTAGGGTGCACCCTCTCTTTTGTTTACTTAAACCAGACCTTCAGCATGATTTAATGAAAAGCCCAAACCCTTAAAAACTATTCCCCAGCATATAAAATTAATATATTTCAAGTTTTTAGTCACTTATTCTTTCGCACACCGGGCTCTGTTCAGGACTCTAGGATAAGGGCGCCGCCATCTTGCCTTAGAAGTATCACACATACTGAGAAGAGGAGAGCAGGATAAAGTACAGGAGGGCGGTTTATAGCTGTGCTCTGCTCATACAGAGCAGAGCTGGGGTCAGGGAATGGACAGCAATCCCAGAATGCAGAGTGACACAGTCAGAAGACACTTCCCGTTTGCAGGCTGCCTGATGCTCCATGAGCCGCCATATTGGATGTTTAAAGGCTCATAACATGCAGGTAGGATGATGTTTAATGTGAGCAATCTGTATGTACAGGGTGTGGGAAACATATAAGATATGCTCTTATTCAGGGTGAAGGTCCGCTTTAAAATCCAAGCAGCCTAATTGTAATTGTGTTTAAAATGCATGAAGGTAAATACATCAGCATAAGTATAACCATTACAAATTGGACCTTAATCCCCTGCTGCAACTCCTTGCCATGGTGGGTTCTGCTCCACAGGGACACTAAATGGACACTAAGGACCTGCATTAGAAAGGTGCCATTTCCTAGCACAGGTCTATCCAACGGGCAACAGGAAGCCACTGTCTAAAAGTTCTGTATTTGCATATCCTCCAACAGGAGACATGTGGCACTGCAGTATACATCTACGTTATCTGGTCCCCTGCCATATAGCGCTTCATGAGGAAAAGGTGAGGATCTCCAGAATAATTAGCAATGGCAGCAGTAGGGTTATGGTCCTTGAGGCCTGGCACACATTACCCACTGAACAGCCACTTAACAGATCAGGGATTTGCCGCTGTGTGACACCCCCCAGGTCACCCGAACTGACACACATTCTCCCGGTTTTACAGCGCATGCACGACTTCCTGTCCAAAACAGCATGCTCGACTTCTCTGTAAGCCCCAGTTGAAGTCAACCATGCCGAAACATGATAGGCGGAGCCTCAGGACGTGTGACGATTCTTGGTGGTAGGAGCCTCACATAACCGGCCAGTTTGTGTATCGGCTTCACTCGGCTGTAGGAGCACGAGGAGATGGATCCATAGTTCCATAGGAAGGCTACGCAGCAGCGGGCAACTATAGCAAAAGTGCTTAGAGTAGTCTCAATGGGAAAGGGCGTGGTCCATGTTAAAACAATACTGCCGGCCCTGGAGGAGCCTATTTCCGAGCTGGAGTGGGCTCAAGCAATCAAATCCTCACAGATGGGCAAGTCCCCGGGCCCGGACGGGTTCACCCTGTCCTACAATAAATGGCTAGGGGACGTTCTGACCCCGCGAGCGGTAGCTGCATTTTAGGGCCCAAGTCACGGTCATACCGAAGCAGGGGAATGACCCCCTGCTCTGCTCCAACTATAGGCTGATATCACTACTAAACGTAGATTTTAAACTGTTCGCTAAAATATTGGCCAATAGATTTGCATCAAACTTAAGTAAGCTGGTAGACCTCGACCAAGCGGGCTTTAACCCAAAAAGGGAAGCTAGGGACAACGTGACCCGTGTCGTTAATCTCATCCATCTGATCCATGAAGAAAAGATCCCAGCCATATTGCTTTCAATGGACGCAGAGAAAGCGTTCGATAAGGTCCACTGGGACTTTATTCGGGCCACCCTGGAACATCTGGGCCTACAGGAAAATATGATGACATGGATACCCTCGCTGTATTCCTCCCCGTTGGCATGTGCCAAGGTCAAAGGGACGCTTTCGGAACCTTTTATGATTACGAATGTAACGAGACAGGGATTCCCGTTGTCCCCGATCGTATTCATTTTAACATTGGAACCCTTCCTCTGTCGAGTGACGGCAAACCCAGATATAAAAGGGGTAAGAGGCGGAGGCTCTGAGCACAAAGTGGCAGCCTTTGCCGACGATTTGCTCTTTTGCATCACCCAACAGGTAACCACCATCCCCAACCTGTTAAGGGAGTTCAAAGAGTATGCCGAACTCTCGAATTTTAAAATAAACGTACAAAAGTCAGAGGCGCTAAATGTCTCCCTGCCACTGAGACATCTGACGAATATCAAAAACCGCTTTACCTTTCGCTGGGCAACGGAATCAGTTTCATACCTGGGGGTACAGATTACCCCTTCATTGAAAGAAGTGTTTGCTAAAAACTTTCCTCCTCTGCTGACAGTAATTAAAAGAGATCTTAACACCTGGAAAGACAGGATACAGTCCTGGTTTGGCAGGTGCAATGTCCTGAAAATGAACGTGTTGCCGCGACTACTTTATCCGATTCAGGTGCTCCCCACTCACCTGCCAGCCTCCTTCTTGAAAATGGTCCGAACAGAATTCATAAGATTCGTGAGGGGAGGCAAGAGTCCACGAGTTTCACAAAGACTGCTTATCTTACCGGAAACAAGGGGGGAATGGGACTCCCAGACATTAAAATGTACCATGCGGCAGCCCACCTGGGCAGAATTGTGGACTGGAACCTCCATGGAAAACACAAGTGGTGGGTCGAATTGGAGCAAACGTGGTGCCCGGTCCCACTAGCGGGCCTACCCTGGTCTACCAACGCGACCCCGAGCGCGCTTAGGGTACACCCAACAATAGGCCCGACCCTACAGGTCTGGGCCAGACGGGGGCGCTCCTGAGCAGCCGACAGATGGCTGCAGCCTAAATCGGCTCCTCACTGGGTGGGAATTTCTGCCGTTTTTGCGGCGTCCACAGTGGCGGTTTTGGGGCCAAACTGTCGGGGAACCAACACCCCCCCCCCCCCCCGAGACTGCGGGGAAACGAGCAGGGGAGAAGAGAGTGCCGGCCTCCACCAGCAAAAGACAGTGTCAGTGCGGCCGCCGGATCCAAGATGGCGGCCACAGCACACTGAAGCCAGCGCAGCTCTCCAGTCTTCCAGCAGAGCCATCCAGGCTGCCGTCCCAGCACGCATCCGGATGCAGGTCAGTCAGGCCCCCTGGGGCGCCGGGAGCATTGGAGGGAAGAGTCTGAAGCCAGGGGCACAGTGTACTTGTCTAGCCCCCCCCCCAGCAAAATCTAAGATGGCGGCCGCATCATACTGACGCAGCTCCCCAGCCTGTCAGCAAAGCCCTCCAGTCAGCACAAAATTAAGCCTTGTGATCACTGGGACAGTGAACCCGGGATAATTTAGCCTTCCGGGGGACCGGAGGCACCTTGTGGTCAGACGGCAGGAAGAAAGGGCGGACCCTAGGGGACATAACATCCTCACCCGGGGCCCCCTAACAGAATCCAAGACAGCGACAGTCTCCACATAACAGCTCCCTTGTCATAAGCAATTACACCTGAACTCCAGGGGCCAAAGCACTCTATGGTTTATTGCACAGACCCAAGCGGCGAATGGGGCACAGGGATCGTAGCAAGTTGGCGCAGACCCCGAAACCCCTACACGCACAGCGGGCATTAAGATGGCAGCATCCTCAGGTTCTTTGCCCAGGCCGCAACTGTCCTCATCTCCAATACCATCGCCGGAGTTGATAGAATCACAAATAAGAGTCACAGCTGGGACCCCAGATGGCAACCCTGGAACCCCCACCTTCTCCGCAAGCTAAACCAGGCATAAGAGATGCTGAGCTGCTGGAAAGATTTAAATATGTCTTGCAGCAAGAACTGGAAACGGCCACTGAGAAGCTCTCCACCACATTTAAAGCAGAGCTTAAAAGATCTGAGGTCTCGCACATCAAAGCTGGAACACCAAAATACAATTCTGTGAAATACTCACCTGTAGAATCGGTATTATAAGTATACAGTATGTCCTGCTCCAGATAGATTACTTACACTTGGGTTATCCTCCGCCAGATGGCGCTGCACTGCAGAGACATGTAAAACAGGCTCCTCCCGGCCCTTCAAATACCCGGGGACCTCCCATAAATCCCCAGCATTGAAAAGCAGTGAACAAGAAGCCGGGAGAATTTAACCACCCAAAAACTGGTAACTCATAACAATGATAACAATCACCATACAGAGGATCCAGAATAATGCAAAAACCAGGGTGGGGTGGAGCAGGACGTATTGTATACTTATAATACCAATTCTACAGGTGAGTATTTCACAGAATTGTATTATTCTTAGTATACAGTACGTCCTGCTCCAGATAGATTACTTACACTTGGGACATCCAATAGCAGTGTCCATAAAGTAGGGTGGGATCCCCAATAAAAAGGTAACAGCAGACAGTTTAAACCACTGCCGCCTGCAAAACCTTGCGGCCAAAAACAGCAACAGCTGAGGCCTTAACATCAACCTTGTAAAACTTTGAAAAGGTATGAACAAAAGACCAAGTAGCGGTCTTGCACACTGGTGCAATAGAAGCCTGGTGCTGGAAGGCCCAAGGGGCACCAATAGCACGAGAAGAAAGAGCAATAAAGCGAAGCAAGGATTCTTCCCCTTAGCAGAGTAGGCCTGAATCACAGCTTGACGAATCCACTTGCTGATAGTAGACTTGGCAGGAGCCAAAACCCTTCCTAGGACCAGAAGGGACCACAAGAAGAGCATCAGTGTTCTTGAAAGGTGTAGTAGCCACCAGATTGTACATTAGACACCTAACCGCATCCAAACAGTGCAAAACTCTCTCCTTAGCATTGCTAGGGTTAGGGCACAAAGAAGGAAGAACAATATCCTGATGCAAATGAAAGGCAGACACTACCTTTAGGCAGAAATTCAGGTTTGAACGAAACACCTTGTCCTGGTGCCTCTCAAAGTAGGGGGGGCTGAATGGACAGCAACGCCAACTCAGACACACACCTGACAGAAGTGATAGCTACCAGAAACACAACCTTGAGCGTAAGAATGGCCAAGGCAGCATCCTGCAGGCAAGACCAATTCCAAATCCCAAAAACAGGGACCATAGGTTGTGGTGGGGAACGCACATGAGCAACCCCCTAAAAGCAGTCTTAATCAAGGAATGCTGAACAAAAGACTTCTGAAAGAAGACAGACAGGGTAGAAACCTGACCCTTCAAAGTACTGAGTTAGAGACCGACTCCAACCCATGCAGTAAAACTCCAGATCCCTGGGAACTGAGAACACCCAACAGGGAAGAGAACCAAGACTCAACCAGTCAATGTAGGTACGCCATACCAAATAACAGATGGAAGCAGAAGTCATCTTCCTAGCCTTCACCATGGACTCAACCAACGAGTTAGACAAACCTTTTTCTCAATCAAGATGGAGGTTTCAGCAGTCAGGCCGTCAAGGCCAGAGTTTGTAAATGGGATGGCGCAAGTGGTCCTAAGTGAGCAGATCTGGCACTCCAGGCAGAAAGCACTGATCTACTGCCATCTGCACCACGTCTGCGAACCACACTCTTAGCCACCTGGGGCCACCGGAACCACTGGCACCCCTTCCAGAGCAATCTTGTGCAGAACCCTGCCTAGCAGGGGGAATGTAGAAAGACATACAGAAACTGAATGTCCTGCCATGACATTACTAAGGCATCCATGGGCACGGCCAGAGGATCCTGGGACAGGGAGACAAAGGCCGGGAGCTTGTAATTGTGACGGAACGCAAACAGATCCACATCAGGTTGGCCCAAACGGTGATACAGAGATTGGAACACCCTGTTGCAGAGGGACCCCCCCGGAATGTATACCGCTGAAATGCAAGGAACATTGGCCTCCACCCAGATCAGAATCAGAGACACTTCCTGGAGGACCCTCCCTGATGATTGATGTAGGCAACTGCCATCAGAGTGACCATGTGCCCCTGAGCAGGCAGGCCCTGAAATGAGTAGTCAAACGAATCAGAACTAAGCTGTTCGCTCACAGCTTCAAGACATTGATAGGTGAATGGGCCTCCTAAGGGCCCCACCTCCCCTGGAACCGCAGGGACTTCCAGAAGAACCCCCCCAACCTGATAGACTGGCATCCGTGATGACCGTCTCCCAGGAAGGAGCAAGAAGGTTCCACCCCCCAATAGGTTCCCTGGGTCCATCCACTACAAGAGGGACCTCCTCACCAGGAAGGGGGGGGGGGGGGGAGACACCCAGACCCTGTCCAGGGACGCTGGGTCCTTGTCCCATACAGACAATAGGAGAAGTTGCAGAAGCCCCAAGAGGGACTGAGCACAAGGGGCCGCTTCGAAGCACGCCACCATCAGGCCCACCAGCTGCATCCCCTGCCTGGTGAAGGGACGGGGACAGCTAGGAGGAACTGAACTTGTGCAAGCAGATTGTCCACCTTCTGCTAAGGAAGGAATATCCTTGCCTGAACTGTGTCCAGATTCATTCCTAGGAATGAAATTACCAAGGAAGGGGACAGTGAGGACTTGGGGTGGATTTTCACCCATCCAAATGACTCCAGGATGGACACCACCAGCTGAGTATCCAACTTTGACAGATGTAGAGGCTGGGAAGTGATGAGGACATCCAGGTAGTGCAGCACGCGGACGCCCCTTGGCCTCATCAGAGACATCACCCCCGCCAGCACCTTGGTGAGCACTCTGGGAGCTGAAGAGAGGCCAGATGGCAAGGCCACAAATTGGCAGTGTTGATCTTCCAACGTGGATCTAAGGAATCTTGGTGTCCTGAAAACACAAGGATGTGAAAGTAAGCATCTTTGATATCCACAAATGGCATGAAGCCCCCGGGTCGCAAGGAGCAGATGGCCGAGCGCAGAGTTTCCATGAGGAAAGCGCCTGTACTTGACAATTTGCTGAAGATCTGTACATCCAGAATGGGCCAGACTGACCCATCTTTTTTGGGAACTGTGAAAGGGTTGGTGTAGGGTCCCTTGCCTCTGTCTGTTAAGGGAAATCTGCAAATGACCCCCAGACCCAGCAGACCTTGCACGGCCTGCGCCAGCACCTGAGCAGAAGGAGGGACCAGGAGTACCCGGGACCAGATAATCTTAGGGGAGGGCGCACAGCAAACACCATCTTGTAGCCAGAGGACACTACCTCCTAAATCCACCGGTCTGAGGCGTGATGCCTCAAAACTTAAGCAAGGTGCTGCAGCTGTCCCCTCACCCAGGCGGGTGAGGGTGCCCCATCATGCTTGAGGGGACTTGGGAGAGGATTTGGGCATAGCCCCCCCAGAGGAGCCAGGGTGTTTTCTTCTGCTCCTGGGACAGGGAGCTGCGCGAGCCCCCGCAAAGGACACCCCTGGTTCCTGTTTAACACCATGGTGGGGGGTGGAAGGGGGACCCTGGCCCCGAAGGGCCCGAGACAGCCGTCTGCGCTGTGGTAACTTACCTCTCTTACCAAACAGGTCTAGGCGGGCCCCAAACAGACGTAGCCCCTTAAAGGGGAGCCCAGCAAGGGCCTTCTTCGTAGCATTGTCAGCAACCCACTGTCGCAGCGACGTATAGCCACCACGAGGGCAGAAGTTCTTGCACACATACTGATTGTGTCATCCAATGCTACTAGAACAAATTTTACAAACACCTCACAAGGGAGATCATCAGAGGCACTATCAAGCATATTTCTGATGAGGGTTCTAGTGGCCACAGCAGTAATGGCAGAGGCACAGATGGGGCGCAGCGCCGTCCCCGCACATGCAAAGGCGTGGGAGGCCAGCAGATCAACGCGCCCACCTTCAGCATCGCGAAGGGTAGTAGAATCAGGGGGATGTATGACAGGGGTGTTAGATAGCCCTATTATCGGGACATCCACCACGGGGGGGGGGGAATGACCAACATTTAACCACCTCAGGTGGAAAGGGATTCTTCCTATCCCAATCCCTTGGGACCCCGGGAAGTTTACTGGGGCACTCCCATTCCTTGAGCACCAGGGAATGGAAGTGTGCCTGCTCTAGGAATTCCAAACGTGATGTTGCTGTATGGAAGCGCTCCCCTCTTTGACTGGGAGCCTCACCGGGGAGAGAGAGAGACAGAACCTCAAAGATCTGGGTCAATAATCTGTCAGTGTCATCCGGGGCCCAGGGGTCAGAGCCAGAATAGTCATGACCCCTTGGTCTCTCATCAGATGAGCCTGAGTCAGAAAAGAGCTCTCCTTCATCAGAAGGGGTATAGCCACACAGATTCATAAACTCCTGAGATCCCATAAGGAAAACAGTATCAAAAGGCGTCAGGTGCCGCATCTTACCAGGGCCCTTACGCGCTAAGGACCTCGCAATAATCTGCTCAGCAGTAGGTAGTCCAGAAGACACATCAGGCTGAGAATCCGCACTTGTATGCAACTCAGCAGGAGTGAGATTTAAGCTTGGGGGAGAAGGTGAAGTGAAACGAGGTGCAGCCACTGGCAGGCCAGATTGCAAAGCCAGCGCTTGCTCAGCACAGGGTACGCAGACCCATGCCTTGTCAGCATCAGCATGAGGTTGTCCACACGCCATACACCGCCGGTCTTGTCCCAAAGGGACCCCGGTCACATTATCCTTAGATGCTTCCATATGGTGATTACTAGGCACAATATGCCAGTAGGGATTGACACTATAAAGCAACCCTGGATGCCCCAATGACCCACTAGGGAAGTGGGAGTAATTTTACAAGGCCCGCTATCAATTACACCGGGCCGGGAGAAGCCAATGGATTCACCCTCTGAAAGACACAATGAGAAGAAGTGTGTCAGAACCGAAACACACTACAGTGAATTATAAAGCCGCCCGCAAGGGCACTTACGGACCACAGTAAGTAAGAACATCACACACGCGCGACCAGACAATATGGCGCCGAGTACCTCGAAGGGTGGGCCAGAGCGAGCCGTGACGCGGGGCGCGCCAGGCCCCGCCCCCCTAAGAGCGCGAAGTCCAACCGACAAACAGCCAATGAGGATGCAGAAGCATCTGAGGTAACGCCGCCGCCCGGCGCGGAACATCCAAATGAAGGAAAAGGCGCGCGCGGCGGCGCCATTTACAGTGTAAAAAGACAAGTCAGCGCGGCGGTTGACACCACATATACCAGTCCAAGCAGACATTACAAAAGGGCCATATGCATGTAATCACAATACACTGACATCCACACCCCCCCACCCACCCACACCCCACCGCTACCGGGGCATGGGACAAAAATGCGGGAGGGGCATCCCATAAAGGCTCACCATCAGCCTATACCGCCTACCCTTTGGTGGCGGACTGCGGTGGAGCAGCGCTCCTTAAGCACACATGGTGCTGCCTACCTTCACCCGACCAGCGCAGCCCAGGCTGGGAGGCACATCACATCAAGGACGGGTGGGAATAGTCCAACAGGGCCGCAGGCTTTAATAGCCCCGCTAACCTGCGACAGAGTGATAATTTCATGTCTTCGCAGTAAGCACTGCAGAGAAACAGGGGATTTGTGGGGGTTCAAACAACAGGGCTGTGCTGTCCTCAGCCATCCAAAAGATAGAGGACTTAGAGAACAGGTCCCGATGCAGCAATCTGCGCTTCAGAGGATTACCAGAATCTATCATCGCCCTTAATTCCACTATCACAGCCCTGATTAAAGAACTGGTCCCGGCAATCCCGATTGAGCGACTGGAAATGGACAGGGTCCATCGCGCCCTGGGCCCCCCTAGAGCAGACATTATTGCTAAGTTCACTTTCTACAATAGTAAGGAGATGATTGCTCAGACCACTAGAACCCACAACAATTTGGTCTTCCAATCCCACAAATAACAGATTTACTCAGACCTAGCTCCAGTGACGCTGCAGAAACGTCGCCTGTTGAAGCCACATCTCTAAGTCCTCAAATTGCACCAGATAGCTTACAAATGGGGCTTCCTGTTCAGACTATCCTTTAATTACATGGGCCACCCATACGCAGTTGCAACCCTGGAAGAGGCCACAGAGTTGTTGGAACGCCTGGGCCTGACTACAGCGGCTGGACCGCCGTCCATAGCACAGCAACCCCAGGAGCAACGCCTGAGAGCCGTACGAAGAGACCACCGGACCAGCAGTCCGTGCCCTTATCCTCCCTCGACTTCATCTCGCGCGACAAGAGCCCACCATCCCGACAACAGCTGACCCGGTATAGAGGACCGAACAATCCACGATCAATGATGGAAGATCCCAAAAACCCGTTGAACATGTGCACCACCCCGGGACATTTTCCCATTTCTTTTTCTCCTGACCAATCCCCCCTCCTCCCGGGAGGTCCCATTTTTCCCTTTACTTCCCCCATTTTTCCTTTTATAGGTGTTGCCAAGACTCCCGACGGACTGTATGGAGGTGACGGACCCCACTGGTCGGGGGTGCCCGCCTCCTCCTCGAGTGGGGGGGGGAGGCGGATGCTCCCACCATCGGGAAATTCTTTGTTAAATGTTTCATTTTTATCTTTGACGCAAAGTTATTTGTTGCCACCGAGCAATGGTTTCCCTTTTTTATATTTAGCATTGTTTCAATGGTTGGCCTACACAGGCACTTATCTGTTGTTGTTGTGCATTCACAGGCTCTCTGTGGTGGGAGAGGGTAGCCTCTATTGCCCCGGCACCCCTTCCTTCCGATAAGGGCGGGCCCCTGAATGTACATACTCACTGTTACGTATATCGTTTGGAATGTTATATAGATGGCACTGCATTGGAAGCTGGGCCGGGTGGAACGTGACATTCGCGGGCCCGGTGGCTGGCTTCCAATGTGGGTGAACTTAACTGTCAAGGTTTGACTCATTAGTTATATATAGCACTGGTGGGTTCTGGCACTAGATTTGCCGTGCGCCGGCCCCCTGCTGAGGGGAGGCTTTCCCACTGGGTTCTGGCTCCTCGGTGCTTCCCTACTTTCGTGATAGGCACCCTTGGGGACCTCCCCTCCCCCCCTTTTTTCTTGGGTGGGGGAGCGGACATCCCCAATCTTGCGAGGAATGGTAAGGACAATAGGTAAATCTTGGTTAGAACT